>OX438754.1:12040616-16840616 GCA_949316235.1 Oegoconia quadripuncta | reverse complement strand
GTTATGCATAAAAAAAAAACTACCTACCTATCTACAAAAGACCTTTATTTGTATACCCAAAAAAATTTTAAGCCGAAAAATACACATACATCCGAACACACACACAAATTTTCTTGTGTAGGTACTCCAGGTTTCGTACTACATACCCACCCTTACCCTTATAATTCACTAAGTCAGTTCATGTCAACTTTAGTTTCATAAGTAACTTAATATTATGAATTATTTAGCACTCGTTGCGCACTCGCATTCGCTGTTCGTTTTCAATGTCTGGCTCGGTCAGTCCTTCGATGGGTCGGTCAGTCCACTAGTGTCATTTTAATACGAGTGTTTCCTTACTTCGGAAAGCACGTTTTGGTCGGGTTGTTTTCAATTGAAGGGTCTCGTAGCTTTTAGAGGCGGCTTAAAACACTGACTATCAGGCGGCCACTAGTCTGACATAAATCCACAAATCTGCTCTGGGCCCACATGGTGAATAATGGCCCATACCCTCTTCCAGGGAGAGGAGACTGTGCCCCAACAGTGGGGACGTATAAGGCATAATTAGATTTTTGGGTTTACAGCCTGGGAGTGCAGGTCAGAGCAATATTTTTATTAATGCTGTATTTATTTAACAAACAACTTTTCTTTTTTTTTTGCGGGTTCGAATTCCGCTAGGGGCATGTTTGTATGATGAATACGGACATTCGTACCTGAGTTATAGATGTTTTCATTTATAATAAGTATTTATTTACAAAAAATATTTATGCAGTATATCACCCATCTGGTATCAACACAAGCCTATAGTTGCTTACTGTGGAACTAGATGGCGCTGTGTGTATGTCTAAGGATATTTTATTTATTATTATTTAAAAAGAAATCTTAATTTCTATCAGGGCGCCACGACGGAAGAAACCCTCTTAACAATTGGCAAAGATATCGCGTAACAAACGTACAAAAAAAAATACAGACGAATTGAGAACTTCCTTTTTTTTGAAGTCTATTAAAAATAGAACACTGATCTAATACTCTGAGTAGAGGATACAAAGGGGAAGTAGGAGAGTCATAGATAAAACACGGATGAGAACACAATTGGTGTGTCCTTTCCATTACCAAAGTCCCAAAGTCATATTTAATTAAGATTTACATTCTCAACATCTTTGTAGGTAAATTAAACTATATCTCGTATACTCGTAGAACCGCTGTTTGTATTAAGAAAACGTGTCAATTTATGTTGTCGGAATATGATTACACCTATATTTATATCATCTTCAACGAAGAAAATTTGAATGGCCATGGAATTAACATTAATATTTCTTTTTCTACTTAACTTAAATTGAGTCCTAAATATAACATTTTAACGTTCAGTGGTGTTTATAGAGTTTATTTCCTTAAAAAAAAAACAAATTGACTTATAAACGAAATACAAACTTATTCTAAGATTAAAATTATCATTAATAATATTATAATGTAACTAATATAATAATAATTTAATAATATTGACAGTGTAAGACTATTATCTACAAATAAATCTGAATCTATAAGTATAACGTTTTATTTAAATAAAAAGACATTCTCACATTCGTATTGTGGTTAGTTTTATTCTATTTCTGTTTCATGACATTTATGAATACTTTTATGTAGTACAAGGTAAATCCTCCTCAGTTCTACCTCAATTTAAGAGCTATGCTCTCGTCGGTGGAGTGATGACCCCGCCTCTGTTTCTAAGTTAGAGTGATTGCCTTCCTACCCTTAGACTACCACAGTGATTCATCATCAAACCCTGTTACCATATGATATCAGAGTATGTTTCTTCTTCTACAATTTAAGAGCTATGTCTTGTCGAAGGAGTACCTAATGACGACGCCTCTGCTTTCCGCTTTTTTTAACCCTTGGTAGGACATGACATTCAAATTATGTACTAAATATTTGCAATAAATATTTAGCTATTTATATATAGCTAGATATAGGTAGGTACTAAATCCGTTGATTCAATTTTGATACTATAATACTGATTAGGCGTTGTTTTAGTTTTATTTATTTATAATCATAAGGACCCAATAAAAACCTGTAATACAAATCGCTAGACTTGCTACGCAGTTTTCTTACATCTAGCTTATCTACAATCAATTAGTGCGTTATGCTGTCTATGGCAAACATGAAAACAAAGCGAATTATTGTCCGACCAAAATATATTGCCGGTCCAAACTGTGGTTTTCACTGCGACCCGGGCAGCTGTTTCCTTCGCCGGGTTTGCAGCCTCTTGCCAAATTATTGGTATAAATTACGACTATTTTAATATTAGAGAAAGCATTCAGCTACATTTGTTACGGTTTTAGGTTAAGTTATTTGTGGAGTCACCATGACTTAGTCGGTAACTGCCGATAGGCTAGCGTTTAATTACTTAGTTTTAAAAAATAAACTATCTTTCTAAATACAGACTGCTGAAAACCATACAAATTTAATAACTCAATTGCGTCACCAAACTTTTTTTGTCAGATAGTGTAGAAACTTGCAAAAGTAGGTAAAATCCTTTTAATTTTACAGATCAAAACATTAACCTCCTTGGACAGTCGGGTAAAAATAATATATAGTAAAGTAGTACACGTATGGAATAATTTCGGTGTATCGATCCGTCCGTCTGACAGCGCCAACAATTTGAGATATTCTTCTGCATATTATGTAGGTACTTTATATAATTAAAATAAAATAATAATTAAATATTTAGTATAGCAGGGTTTCTAACCAGTACACCTAAGAGTATAGGCAGTTTGAAGGCCCAATTTGAAGAGTATTTTATTATTGGAGGTATTTTAAAATTACTTCCTACTAATTATAGTAAATTACTGAATTACATTGCTGATCTTAAATAAACGTAGCTACTTAGAACATTCGATAACCCCCACTCACTGAAGACATCCTCATATTTTCCTTGAAAACAATGGCACACCCAAAAACGCCTTCGGAACGTTACCATCCACGGCAGATTTATAGCAAATTGCCTTCCACCTACCTACAGGCGCTATTTTATTTCCAATGGTGGGGAAATTCGTTTGCTTATAACCAGTTCACAGAAGCGATTTGAGTAGCGTCGGTATTTATCACAATTTGTATATGGATTTATTGAAACGTGAATGGTGTTAGGTATTTTATATCAGGTGCAGGTGAGTGCGTAACTAACAGAAGCAAATTATGCAGAGGGGATGGGGAGGTGACAGCGCGCTGACATGCATGGCATAAACTAGCCCAGGGAAAATACGTATAGACCTCGGAAAAAACGTATGATCGCGATTTTCTTGAAACATTTAATAAAGTGTTGTAAATGTAGAAACAATTGCTAAAAATAAGGCATTTGTAAGAAACGCAAGTACTACCATTATGAAAGTTGAAAAATATGTTTCTTTAAAAAAAATGCTAAATTTATGAGTATTTCTTTTAATTCAAAATAGGGAATTAACGTTACAAAATATTGGTTCTCATTTTTATTTCTTAATTATAGCAGCTCAACGACATTTTCAGCTAAAAACACATGCATGCCTAACTATAACATGCTTAATTTTTTATGCATCAATAAGTGTTTAACAAAAGTCTACCTAATTAAATATCAGTTAGTATTTATTGTTATTAAGATACAAATTAAAGAGTTTTGTAAAAAAAAATTGACTAAGTTATCGTTTTTTTTAAGCTTAGTATTCAAAATTATATCTCTAATATACCTCTATAAGATAGCAACTAAATAAGTCGGTTCTTAATTATTAATCAGGGAAAATGTGGTAAAAAATTAGCTTAGCTAGAGTTACTTTGTTACTTTCTTACTTACCTTACTTTTTATAAGCTGACTTAGCTACATTGTACACGTTAGTTCAATTACGTATCTGTAGATAAGGAGGTTTTATAAAAAGTAAATTTACTCCTTATTGCACAATTAAAAGAAATAATATATGCAGGATGTAGATTTAATTTCCTTCAAAATTTTGTATGGTTGTTCAGACTGTTCTTTTACTATGGGACCACTCTGAAATCAAGAAAATAAAATCAGCTGTTTCATACAAAAGCTGACTGAAATGTGTGAAATATGTGTAATAATGTAGCAATTTATCTCAAACTAATTAAATTTCGAAATTTCCAGTAGATTATAATTTTTTAATTTACGCATTCAATTTATTTAAATGCCGATTCACAGAAAGAAATCAGCCAGCTAATAAAGTCAAAAAATCTTTATTTTGTAAAAACAGCATTCCTTAAAACAATCATTACATTTTGGCTGCCTCTCTTGTTCGAATGGAAATTGTTTTTATATTACAAAAGGAGAATTTTAAATTATTTTATTGTCAGATCCTGGCATGCAAAACTTGAAATGTAAATGTTACAAACTGATGTGTTATAGTGTTGGAAGTGTGGGATCTTCTGGCACAGATATTTTTATGGCTTATAAGGCTCCAACAACCTGGTTTAGGAAATAAACATTTTTCTATTGTGTTTATGATCCCAATATGAATAGCTAATTGTTTTTAGACCCCTAAGCGCAATGCCGAAATTGCATCTCTCTCTCCGTAATATTCATCTTTTGCAATATACCAAAGTTACATCGTATCTATTGTATGATAGCGTGTCGTCGTAATTATAAATTTAATGAGAAGTTCGGAACTTCGTCAACAAATCTCTGTCAAAATTAATCGCTACTGCGTTGAACATCGCAACTTCGCATGAAAACCGCGTAGTCGACGATTGCATCTCGCCTGTGTGAAGTAACCTCATGTATCTTCATGATCGCCGGTCATAAATGTTATTTTTGTATGAGACACCCATTTGTGTCTTCAAAATTATATACACTCTACTAGTGAATACCTACATACCTATCTACATGTCGCACATGTTAGGAAAAGGCAAAGTTTTGTGTTTACTGGAGGTTTGTTAGTTTCTACAGAAACTAACCAACGTTACGCAAATTTAACGATAAATTTATAATTAATTGGTAATTCCATAAAGAGTTGGTAGCGTGAGTGCTGTTCAGATTGGTATCTGAACACAACAGTACGAGTAAACTATACTTTTTTTTTTTATTAAAAACTGGTTTCGCGTTTAACTACAATCCCACCTGATGGAAAGTGACGATGTAGCCGAAGATGTATCACGCGCACCCAGTAAATGCCTATTCACTCTAGACTTGAGGATCCCAAGGTTGTAAGTGTCGGGAGCGGGCAGTGAGTTCCTTACCTTAGCAGTACGCATTATAAATGATGAAGCAAAGCGCTTAGTGCGGATACGTCATCAATACCAAAATATTGAAACAATAGCTTCCGCGTATGTATCTAGTGTAATTTAATTCGTATAATTCCTGTTTACTGGTGACTCTACTCCTGATTACGACCAACTATATATATATATATACGACCAAAATAAAATAAAAAATAAAATAAAATAAATAAAAAAATTTGGTGCTTTACCAGGCTCAGGTCCGCTCGTGCATGGAATATTGCTGTCACCTCTGGGATGGTTCAGCTAAGTACCAACTAGCTGCACTCGATTCTGTGGAACGACGTGCCATGAGACTTATAGGTGATAGTTCGATGACTGCTAAATTGCAGAGCCTTGAACACCGTCGCAAAGTCGCCTGTCTCTCAGTTTTTTACAGGATACATTTCGGGGAGTGTGCGTTGGAATTACATAATCTTATTTCACCGTCACCCTTCCATCTTCGAACCACTAGGCGTGGGGATTCCACCTGTATATAGTTAATATACCGAAAATTCGCACTAAGAAGTTCGATTCTTCATTCATCATCCGAACAGCCAAGGCATGGAACTCCCTTCCGGCGTCAGTCTTTCCTGAATCCTACAACCTTGGGATCTTCAAGAGCAGAGTGAATAGGCATTTACTGAGATCGCGTGCTTCATCTCCGACCACATCGTCACTTTCCATCAGGTGAGATTGTGGTCAAACGCGTATCCAGTCAATCATAAAAAAAAAAAAAAAAAAAAAAACGTTCCCCAAGGAATCATAGTCGAAATCGATAAAAAAAATTTCGATTACTCATACAAAGTACTTGATTGATGGATTGATTGAAAGTACACCATTCTGAAACCACTTGCAGTTTAGAATTCCAACAATTTTCGGCCGAATTCGGCTATGGTTGCTAATGGAAAGTTGTTCGTAATCAGGATTTTACGATTTGCGATATGTTACACACACATAAAGTCACATACTTCTTCTTCTAAAACAATGTAAAAGGAACACCTGCATATGAAACTTCTGTCTAATTAAGTGGTTGGGTCTCTCGATCTATTTCATTAATAAATCACCTCAAACAAAGGAAAATCTAAAATTTAAATCAAGCCTTAATCTTTACTGGAAGGGGGAATAAATAATTAATTTGAACTTAACCCTTTCAAAGACCGTCAAAGAGCTAAAAATCAGTATGGACATCTGCTAATTTTAAAGTGAACAAAAGACGGACTCTATTTTAGGAAATTTGGTACCTAGCCAGTAGCCAGCTAGTACGTATGAACTCCAGGGAAATTGACTGTTGTTAACCCTATATGAAAATCGTCAGGTGTTATGTGTTTGAAGTCGTTGTGTGTCTGTGTCCGAAAGTGTCTCAGTAATGTGTGATCGATTTGAGTGCGGTTATTTTTATATTAAAAAGGATTATTCCGTCCAGTACTGTCCTCATTTTATAAAATACGATTTCTTTCTAAATTCTGAGTAAATCAAAATATCGCTCTGATCTACACGCCTAAAAGATAATTGTAAATAATACCAAATAGCTTTAATTAAGGTTATTTTCGAGAATATCAAATAATAGAATAAAAATTTTATCGTGAATTCTGGAAAATAATCGTTATGAAAGCTATTTAGGTATTATATATGTCATATATGGGTTCGGGTGGGCGTTGCAAGCGACCGAGATGGTGCCAGTCGCGTGGTAAAGGGTGGCTCGGGCAATGGCGATACTATTGCAAGCTACTATAGGCGAATCGGCAACGTATTCACATTCGATTATGATCATGAAACCTGAGATGCTTACTGGAGAATAGTAAACATTTGCACGCCCCTCATGCCATACAACTTGGCCCCCGCGTGCAGTCTGTGGAATTCAACCGGACCTGGTCTATAATTCCTCCTTGCTCAAATCCCATGATCAACTTCTTATTACCTAACGACTCACCGGATTTTTCCAAGCGTCGGTGATAGTAGGTAATCAGAATAACTCACAGTCGTTGATGTGTTCAGTGGAGCTCCGGCTCCTTTGAAGGCTCGTAGTAAAGTCCCTGTCATTTTCGATGGGCGGAGCTTATATTAACGTCGTCACCGCAGCATTTCCGGCGATACTAGCGCCACCAGGTTTACTTCCCATTAACCGCGTATTATTATACTCATTTCATTATTGAAATAATAAATTCTGTCGCTAATTTATCGCTATCTACTACATATATATATATATATATAGCCTAAAGGCTAATCATATAATTAGCCTTAGGCTTTTCGGGTGCAGGTCAGAGCAATGTCTTTACTTGATGCTGTTTTTAAAAAACAATTTAAAAGTGCCACATTGATCCTACGGGTTTTCCCACCAGTGCTTTTCCTTTCCGAGGTGGTAGTAGGACATACTAACTGACATACTGACTGATAAATTCAGTAAGCCCTATTATTATTTTCCGAACATTTAAATTGACATTCAACAAATGATAACATGTATCTTACGTTGAAATAAATGCTAGAAGTTTGAAGTAGGTATTCTATATAAAACTACTACTACCTAATAACTTAGATAGATAGATAAATCGTTTATTCGTATCTCCAGTCACACACATACCATAACAATCCATAAAAGTAACATCAGGATGCACTAGAATATGTGTGTGTTACATCCGTACAAATGGGTCCATAGCTCAGTGTGTATAATTGCTCAGAGAGCAAAACACTGATTTTCAGCTATTACGTACTTATTATTATTAACTACCTATCTTATTAACTTATATAAAATATCTTCTTCTTTTCGTGTCGAGACAAGTTTCAAATTTTATTGAACCAAAACTTAGCCACTCTATATAAAATATCTTTATATACTTTTAATATGCCCATCTATAAATACATCCTTACATTTGAAGAGGATTGGCGGCCAAAGGGAATGGTAATAATAAAAAAAAAGTTTATGAGATCCGCCGGAAGAATTCCCTCGGACTTCGGGCAATAAAACCTTAGGCGTAGTATTACATAAATCATCGTTCTTCCTCCGTAATAAATGAAAAAGGGAATTCGGCATATTTAGACGTGAACAAGTTTCGAGATAAGAGGGTAGGTAGTTATACGGATATAGGACGCATCGAAATAAAGGAATTTTTTTTCTTTGAAATCAACTTTTCATTGATATTTCGTTTTTCCTAATTTGCTTTATTGCTATATAAGATCGTAATCAAATCATGGACATTATAAAGAGTGTCGTGATGCTACAATACATAAAATAGAATTCAACTGTTTCTTTTTTGACCTGTTTGGTGTAGTGGTTAAAAATTCTGACTGCTATACCAAAAGGTCGTGGGTTCGAATCCCGCTAAGGCCATATGTTTGTGTGATGAATACAGTTCCCGAGTTATGGGTGTTTTTCATTTATTTATGTATTTATTTACAAAAAAAAAATTGTAGTTTATCAACCATCTGGTATCCATAATACAAGCCTAGTTGCTTAGTGTGGAACTAGATGGCGCTGTGTGTATGTACAAAGATAATTATTATTATTATTTATGTGTGATTTCAAAGCATATTATTACTTATTTATTTATTAAAGATACCGACAACGTTACAGATGTGTATAAATATTACAAAGTACGAACGCAAAAAATAAGGCAAATTACAGGTTTCATCATATAAACTATTATTGTTTTTTTTTTGAAGTTCAAACTAAGTAGTTCATTACATTTATAAACTTTTCATAAAATTTTGAAAACCCAAATTAATGGAGATTTCTAATTTACAATTTCAATATTTACGGGTACTCTGCTAACTTAGACAGCATAAAAGGGAAAAAAAAAACAAATCATTCTTTAAAATAATTTAAATAAAAAACAAGATGTAATACTAAGGCATTGCTCTGCAGCATTTGTGTGTATGTGTGAATGAGAGAATATAGAATGTGGTTGGAGTGTAATATACTATTTTCATAATGACAAAAAATTTTGCTAAACAGTGCCGAAGGGAATTTGTACCACTGTTCGAATTCTATCAAAAAACGATTACCCATACAAAGTAAACCATCCTAAAACAACGTTAGTATGTACCTATGTCCAACAGTTTTCAGCTAGTGACTCCACTCTTGATTACGAACAACTTTCCATTAGGAACTTAACCGAATTCAACCGAAAATTTGTGAACTTGAAGGTGGTTTCAGAATGGTTTACTTTGTAAAGGCAATCGCACATTTTTTGATCGAATTCGGCTATGGTTCCTTGGGAAAAGTTGTTCGTAATCAGGAGTCGAGTTACCAGTAAACAGGAATTACACTAATAAAATTTCACCCTGTATAATATAATAAATAATAATAATAATAAATATCCTTAGACATACACACAGCGCCATCTAGTTCCACAGTAAGCAACTATAGGCTTGTGTTGTGGATACCAGATGGTTGATATACTACATAAATACAATTTTATTTTTTTGGTAAATAAATACCTATTATAAATGAAAACATCCATAACTCGGGTACACATGTTCGTATTCATCATACAAACATATGCCCCTAGCGGGATTCGAACCCGCAACCTTTTGGTATAGTGGTCAGAGTTGCTAACCACTACACCAAACAGGTCGCCAAAATATGTTTATAAAAACATCATACCAAAACCAATAATAAAAGTTCGAGTCAATACTAACTCGGTCTTCAGCAAATTTCCAATCTGAACTCGAAAACAAATCATAAATTAGCATAAAACTCCGAAGTCGGCGTGATAACCGCAACAGATTAAGGCTTGTGGAAAATGTACAGTCGTCTACGATATTATTTCAACCAAAATCGGTTTGCTTGTTTAGTTGTAAACGCTATATTAATAAATATTTCGGACACTTACACCAATCATCTAGTCCCAAACTAAGCAAAGCTTGTACTATGGATACTGGATAACGGATAAACATACATAAATATTTATATAAACATCCATGATGATCAGGAATAAATGTTCATATTCATCACACAAACATTTACCCGTCGCGGGATTCGAACCCGCTACCGACAGGGTAACTATCCACTACACCAATCGGCCGTCATATCGTACATAAAGAAATTAGTAAATAAGAAAATTGTATATTTCCACTCACTCGTGGCGCAGTCGCATTCGCTACAGCCGGAACACAACAATTAACATTGCTGCTTGGGGGCTTTAGATAAGATGGTGGTAGCTAGCCAGGCGGACATTTTAAATGCCCTACCACCAACCAAACCGAGTACTCAAACATGTACCCCGCTGGCATGGGCATGCATAATAAAAAGAAATTGCAGAGTTCATATTACTGATGGACCCCGCACTAGGTTTTTAAATTTTAATATAGATACTTTACTTATTACGGGTTCTTCACCTAAGAAGTCAACTTATAAGCTAAGTAACGCGTCATAAATCTAAACAACCATAGCCGCCCCGCCTTCTCCTTCGGGATTGAGGCGATCGACACAAATTACTTCACATTTTCTTTGGTCAAACATCTTATAGCTGAGTCAAGCTACGTAGGCCTGCCTGGGGGTAAAAGTATTCTTTCTCATGTTATTACTTATAATTTGAGATAGCAGCCCTTAAGTTGGCATTGCGCCCTGAGGGGAGAAATAGGTGTTCATGACGCGTTCTTTGGGACACGCATAAAGGAGATTCTATTCTATACAATAATGTATTTTTAGTTACTAGCGACCAGCCCCGACTGCACATGTGTTATAACATGAATGACTGAAGGAATATTATTTATTATCACAAATATTCTGATATACAATCTGCTTAGGAGTATTACTTTTTAATTTTATAGAAATCCACTGTTCCATAGAATAGAATAGCATATAGAATAGAATAGAATATGATTTATTTGCTCTTGAATAGGGTACATTAGATTAGGTGTTGTTACAATAAGATCCGCCTAATTCCGCATTACAATGACGTGCAAATATTGGACAATATTAATAGTAAATAGTTTCATACAAAGATAATCAGCATGCATAACAATTAATCGCTTTCGTGTTAAACGAAATTTTTGTGGAAAAGAACTAGTAAGTAATCAAGAGAAAACATACCAATACATAATTTAGCTAGTGGTAAAACTAATAACAATTAATCATCAAAATAATACAAAGGAATATAGAAATTTCAATGTTGAAATGTCAATTTACAGAGAATGTCAATTTCACTCTTTCATTAATATCAAATATCAAATTAAATTCATAATATAGAATGTCAAAACGTTATACTATCTAATTACCAAATTTCAAATTAAAATAAGTATTACATATCATTGTCAATTAAATATTCCACGTAAAGTGTAATATTTTTTTTTACCAATATGGCAAATAACCTACGTTTAAAGACAGGAAAGGGTTCGTCTTTAAAGACGAAAGATTTAAAGTCTCCATTAATGGAGAAAGGTATTTTATTAAATATTTTGGGTGCAAGGCAAATCACACTCTTGTGTAATATTGCTGTTGTAGAAGCTGTCAAACAGAGCATTTGCCTGTCCCTTAAATACATGTTATGAAACAGGCACAAAGAGATGGCAGAGCAGAGAGCAGCAAAAGTTGTGATAAAAGTTCAGCTTTGTGCTGTTTGGACATGAGTCGTACCCGCGCTGGTTTTCAACTTGCCTATATTATTATGAATGTTTCTGTTCTCTGCTATTTCTTCTTCACACAACATGTTGCTGACTATCGGCGGCTACATTAAATTGCTATGTGCAATTATGATATTGCATAGCGTCCTGACATATTTAGACAAAACGTAAAAAAATCTGTATCTTCAAACCCGGAAAACAACAATGAAATAAAGATCAAAGCAAAACAGAAAATGCTATGTCCGATGTATTGGCACGCACCCTCCCTCGCAATAATTCCTGCCGCCGCTGCTTCCGCTTGAAGAGTATGCAAAATATTTTCTCCATTTTTAAACGAATTTATAAATACTGTTTTTTGTTGTAGACACTCGTATAAATCTTCTCGGAAAATTCTCTAAATGACAGTGAAAACCGTGCCAAAATCCGTTGCTTTACACGAAGTAAGTGGAGATAGAGGCAGACTACGAATTTGGTTTATGCAGCACCTACTCTGCTGGAATGGACTAAAGATCAGAAGCTTTGCTAACTATCATAATTTAAGATTTCTGTTTAGATACAGCTTTATTCAAAAATATTGCTCTGACCTGCACTCGGAAAGCCTAACAGCTAAATTAAATAACATCTAAATAGCTTTAATTACGGTTATTTTCGAGAATTTCAAATTTCAAAATGTAAAGGAAAGCAATCACCCGCAACACCAAAAGGGTCACAGATGCGTTGCCGGCCTTTGAGGAAGGTGTAGGCTCGTTTCTTGAAGGTTCCAAAGTCGTACTCGTTCGGGAATACCGCTGCAGGAAGTCCGTTCCACAGGGTGGTCGTACGTGGTAAGAAGTTTCTTGAGACACGTACAGTGGTAGACTTCCACTCATCCAGGTGATGTGGATGGAAATTTAATTTTCGGCGAGAAGTGTATCGGTTAAATTGAGCAGCTGGTATTAGCTCGAACAGTTCTTCAGAACACTCCCCATGAAATATGCGATAGAGAATGCAGAGGGACGCGACGTCTCCTCGTAACGCCAGGGGGAATTATGTATTTATAAAGAAATCTTAATTTATGCAATGAGTAGTAGAACATACATGTGTGCATATTTAAGAATCCTCCATCATTCATTTCTCCTTAGATGTTTACGTTTTCTTTATTTACCTATCATATATATACATATATATAATGTATTATATTGTATTATTATTACTAATGTTTACGTATATTTAATATTCATATATTTGCTTGTATAGATCTAAATGTAATAGAATGTGCTATTTGCCAAACATATTATGTTGCTGTGTTTCTAACGTTTTTTTTTATACACGACGGGTTCGTGCTTCACTACTTCGTATGTGACTATCTCTGTAGATTATTTTTGTTTATGCAATGACTATTTTGTTCTACTTTATATTATAATGTAACGACTGTCAGTTTCCCGAAAATGAATAAATAAATGAGGGCGCCACTGAAAGGAATAAATGCTCTTAAACCGTCTTGAACAATTGTGTATTCGGCTGTTTTGGTTTATCATATTAAAATAATCATTCCGTAGTTTCTAACTATTCAATTTATAGTTATTATAAATATTCCTATTATCCAGGAGTAGATTGGTGATTTCCAGGATTCTATACGGAGAGTAGAGCAGCATCCGGTCACTATGGAAATTAATTAACTATACTATTTGTGATCAAGTGTACTTCACAGAGCGACATCGCTTGACTCCTCACTAATAAAGACACCGCCCACTGAAATTGAATGCTAATCCACTTGAACACGAGATTGTGTACCGATAGCAAAAAAATCGTAATAAGCAATAGTTAAAGAAATACGACGATGGGCGGTGACATAGCCCAGGGGATTAACAGGTTGAAGTGGCAGTGGCCAGAGCTCATAGCTCGAGGAACTGATGGTCGAGTGGAGACCACGCATCGGCAAGCGCAGCGTGGGACGTCTACTCACAAGGTGGACAGACGACCTGACAAAGGTCACGGGAAATCACTGGATGCAGGCGGCTTCCAACCGGTCACTCTGGAATTCTTTGGGGGAGGCCTATGTCCAGCAGTGGACGTCCTGTAGCTGGTATGATGATGATGATAAAATAAATATTGTTAGCTCATTTTATTGTTGTTGGTTCAAATCAAATCGAATCAAAAAATATTTAGGATAAAAATTATCACATGAAAACATCACATTTTTTATCTTTTTATTTATTGCTCATTCACAAAGCTGATTCCCCAGAGAAGAACGAGGAAGAAACTCAAGGGTTGCTCTTTTAAATAAGTTTGGTTTACAATTATATTATATTGTATAATTAGACTGAATATCGCCGAGAGTTCAGATCGTTTTTATATCCAAGGTGGTGCCTCTATATTAAACGTTGATTCCTATTACTTTTGACGACTTCCAAAAAGAAGGAGGTTATCAGTACAGTTAATGTACTCGTATCACAAACATATTTAACCAATTCCAACAAATTTTTTTTTGGTCGAAATTTTCAAATATTTTGATGACGCACTTCGGAGTCAGAAATCGGAAACGGTTGTTTATGTCAGTATTTTTAGATGCAATTTATGGTGCCGACTGGGTGGGTACTGCCACTGCCATCCTTTTGCGCCTATTTCTGCTGCCATGTGTTAATATCCTCGATAAGAGAGCGGGTGAAATCAGGCTTATGAAGAGGGAACATAGGATAGGCTACATTCAGGCAAAAATGAGGAAATGAATATAAAACATAATCATTATCAGCCCATAAACATCCCACTGCAAGGATATACTGCAGGCCTTCCCCCGTATATGAGGAAGTATGAGCCATTAAGTCAACCAGTCCACAGAGGGTTGTGCGAGGAATGTGTGCGATGCGGTGTGGCTACCAGTCTATTGACGGTATTTATATTGGAGTTAAAAAAACATGTATAAGGAAAATAGACATGACTCAGTGAAAACAAAAAAAACTTTTATATTTCAATAATGCGCGATGTAAAACTTACGCTTTAATGATAAGTGTCCATTCCACAACTCCTCACGTCCGCGTACACCTCACGCACAGCTCTAGGGAAAATCAAGTAGAAGCACATCACCCATTTGTGAATAATTGGTATCAAGCTTCAGTAGAGGACAGACGAAGTAAAAAGTCGACTCCGTTATACAATACTTAATCATAATATTATTGACTTTTTTGGAGACCGTATCACACAGATCCCAAAGTAATCAGACAAGGGCGTCGCTGCACGCAACGGTTAGTCTTCTAACGTTCATAGCGTCTAATTAACAACTAATCTATTGTTTCCCCCAACTCAATTCAAGATCATATCTTTCTTTCGGTGCAAAAGGCAACTCACCAGTAACATACTAAAAGTAAATATATTTATTCTATGGATTTACTCGAATGTAGAATGAACGATTTTCAAAACAACTTAAGAAAAATTGTTCCAAATAATTCGGTAGATGGCCCTCAACCATTGCTGTCAATATGTAGGACGACCATTATATTAAAAAAGAAAAATTGTTAGTGGTAATTTTCAAAGTTGACTTCTTGCGTTTTGAGTGTTTTATTCGCTTTTGTGTGTTTCGGGGATTTGTTCCTTGTCATAGACAAAATTCTACAACAGATTGATGAAAATATATGTACCATTTTTTTGGACAATGGCAGAAACATTCAATGAGCACTCCCTGGAAAATCGATCAATATTATTGTATTTTTGTATCGAAGATTTTCGTACCGAGTTTCTTTAAATGGACCACTAAAGGTTTCACCATAATGGTCTCTGCCTATTTGCCAGAGTCAATTATTTAAAAAATAGTGGACCAGGACAATGGAAATTTGGTACAGTTGTTGCAAATAGTGGTACGAATAAAACCAAAATTTAGATTTTTGGATTAGGTTCCTAAAAAGGGGGAAAAAGAAAAATATACTAGAGGGCTAGTTAATAATAATGTTAAATATAGCTAACCGCAAAACTTGACAGAGATGACTCGATATGTAAGTAATAGATAACTAGGAAATGCTTTATAGTGTGTGTACAGTGTTGAACAAAAGTGAATGACTAGATCCAGCTTAAGAGATTGAAATTTTTAGAAAACATTTTGAATTTCAAGCAAATAGCGCTTTCCATTCCTGTGCAGTACAATTTACTACATAGGTACATGATACTCGTATTTTTCTTAAAATACAAATGTGTTCCAAATTAAATTATAACAGTCAGGATCTGTAACCATTACATTTATTTATTTATTTTAAAGAATTCCAAATATGAGTACGAATCCGATGCCCGGGATGGTGGATTACGAGTAAGAACTCGGAATACTTACCACCCGAAACACAGAAAATCTATGAATTTATTGATCTGTTTTTGTTATATAAAAATGTCTGTGTTAATAAAGCCTTCTACATAGAAGACTTTTGCTTCTCTTAAATCAATATTTTGTATTAGCTTATTGTAGTTTTAGAATTACTTTTCCCAACATTTGTTGGTGTGTTTCTAAGTGATTTTATTGAGTGCCCTTCTATATAAGTTCTCGGTTGAGACGCAACTTTTCTGTTAATATAAATTCTTCGAAATCGGTAGAGAGTTTCCTTTAAAATTTAGATGACTAAGATTGTTTTATCGTATTTTTCTCCATACACTGTACACACAACGAATGGCAGCCGCGTCATACCAAGTCGGCCATTTTTGAGAGACAGTGGTACTACCCTCCCGCAATACAGTATTTTTACTAGTGCGGAGGTTAGTTTGTCATTGTTTTTCACTGCTAATAAGTGCTAATTGCTAATAATAATTATAAAAATTAGCTAAACAAATGTTGTAAATTAGTCTGTGCAATAAATAATAATAATAAAAAAAGTTAGTTCTCTATATTTATGCTTAAATTATTTACTTAAAGAAGAGTTATGTAAATTAGTAACGTTGTGATGTCATGTACGTACTGTACTGCACATTATAAACGTCTCTATTGTAGCTCAATATTAGAAGCATTGGGCTTACGAAATGGCGATTGTAAGTTCGATTCCTAGTATCCCAGTATTGTATTCAGTTTGGTTGGTGGCTTTAAGAGGGTTTATTCTGACCAGTGGCGCTCTCATTGGATAAATTAAGATTTAAAAACTTTCTGACCTGCACCCGGGTAACCTAAAAGCTAATTATTTATAATACATAAATAGCTTTAAATGCGGTTATTTTCGAGAATTTCAAATTATTATTAAAAACGCCCACGTGTTTTTTATTATCGTGAATTCTGGAAAACAGCCCCAATTAAACCTATTTAAGTATTATTTATAATTAGCTTTTTGGCTTCTCGGGTGTAGGTCAGAGCGATTTTTTTGATTTATTCAGTGCTTAACAAGAAATCTTAGTTTATTCAGTGAGGGCGCCACAGGACCTTCTAATTTAAAAAAATATAATTTTCAATATCCACCCTTTTCCTCTCGCTTAGCAACCTGAATATTAACACTCACTGCGTAGGTGCCTTATGGCTGATTGATTTTCTATTTATAGGTATAGGGTTCAAGGTAGCAATAGAGTCACGTAAGGCACGTAGGTATTATGTCTTCACAAGGCGCCTCGTACAGGAGTTGCAGTTAAAGGCATGTGAAAACGCCTAAGCGTCCTAGCTTGACTCACAAGCGGGACATGGGGTTTCATTGTGCGCTGTCTCTCATCTAAATAACCGGCGTGCCCTTTATTTCAAATTCGAACAGGATAAGTAAATAACAATAAATAAATAAAAGTTCATTATGATCACATGGTAGGGACTCGGCAAAGGTGCTGCATTGTTTACATTATCTGCTGTACCACTCAAAGATAGCAAAAAAAAAAGCAAAGGAGCGGTGTCAGCATACAACATAAGCTTGTTTAGGTACCAATTTGGGCACGCATTAAATACAACTGTGGAGTGCACAAAGTGAGTTGTAGTTTACAAAAAAAAAACTTTCGAAACATACAATTTCTGGGTTTAATAAATTAAACCTTAAGGTTTAAGTTTAAGGCTTAAAAGTACTTAAAACACCACGTATGTAGGGTTACTTTAATTAGTCGTTTATACCAAAGGGTATGTATACTATACTCATGATTACAAACATCTTTCCCGAAGAAACAACTTAAAAAAAATTGTTTTGATTTCCCTTAAATAAAATAATACGCCGCTTCGCCCTTTAGTAGGTACTGCGTAAACTGTATAAACATACTCTCCCAGGCGATGCCGCCTAAAAAAATGTTTCTTTAGAAATAGTGTTTGTTATCGTGAAACGGGACGGTGGCATAACGTTATGCATCACTAACACCACAATTACATGATCGTCACCTACAATCTTGTACCCAATAAAAAACCGCTTTAACAGTAAATATCAGTGGCTGATAGTTCACCATACGGTGCATTCGCGGCCTCTGTTTTATTGTGGGAAAGCGAACGCAACCGACCAACATTGTTCGGTACATTTTATTGTTTCATGTAACGTTATCTGAACATCTAGCGAAGGTCATAAGCCATACGTGATGGAGGTCACGGGTTATAACGAACTGCTACTGATTTATTGGTATGTGTGTTTGTAATAACTTGTTTGTTGTTTGTAATAAATTGACGACCTGTTTGGTGTAGTGGTTAGCAACTCTGACCACTATACCAAAAGGTTGCGGGTTCGAATCCCGCTAGGGGCATATGTTTGTGTGATGAATACGGACATGTGTACCTGAGTTATGGATGTTTTTCATTTATAATAAGTATTTATTTACAAAAAAAAATGTATTTATGTAGTATATCAACCATTTGGTATCCACAACACAAGCCTATAGTTGCTTACTGTGGAACTAGATGGCGCTGTGTGTATGTCTAAGAATATTTATTTATTTATATTTATTTATTTAAATTTATTTATTTAATAACTATAGGTACGTTATATAATATATAAAATTTAATTAACGTATGTACTTATTTATGTAAACAAGAATTTTTATTGTAAGCAAGTATTTACCAATACTGTATGTAGGGTACGTTTTCCTTTAATATCTTGGCCAGAACAGTAATTCTATTGGTGTCCAAAATAATCTGATCTTGATGACTTGTATCATCTTGTGGTTGTAGGTTTAGGCACAGAATACATAATAGAGTCGAATCGGACGGGAGGAGACGGCACGATGCCACCACTGCGCGTCCGACCAGGACCCCTATTCTCGCACACTCGACATTTGTCTATCGATAGACATTGGCATGTCTATCGATAGACAAATGTCGAGTGTGCGAGAATCGGGGCCCAGGACCCCAATTCTCGCGCATTCGACATTTCTCTGTCGATAGACATCCATAGATCTGTCGCTTTTGCACATGCATGTAAGTGTGAAAGAGATAGACATACCAATGTCTATCGGCAGTGATATGTCGAACGCGCGAGAATCGGGCCCAGGACCCCAATTCTCGCGCATTCGACATTTCTCTGTCGATAGACATCCATAGATCTGTCGCTTTTGCACATGCATGTAAGTGTGAAAGAGATAGACATACCAATGTCTATCGGCAGTGATATGTCGAACGCGCGAGAATCGGGGCCCTGTAGCCTGATTCTCACATACTCGAGATTTCAATGTCGAACGACATCAATAGGTTTGTCACTTTTACACACGTATATAAGTGTGAAAGAGATAGACATGCCAATGTCTATCGATAGACAAATGTCCAGTGTGCGAGAATAGGGGTCCAGGACTCCGTCCAGCACACGCTGGAGGACTGCCCGGCGCGGCAGACCGAGCGTAGAGATCTAGTCGACAGGATCGGACATTAGTCGCGGCTATCGGGAGAAGGCCTATGTAACCGTCGGACGCGACCCGGGAGAGGATGACACCCCTCGGGAACGGGCCTCCCCTTGTGAGAGGGGGCAGGCCAGGGAGGGACCTGGAACCGCTTATGTGTTCCCAGGTTCTCCGCGGGGTTCTCGAAGAAGGTCGCCGCGGGGTTTTAGGATAGGAAGGGGAGTCCCACATAACCGTCTCGTCGTCCCCCAGGCGAGCGGTTATGCGCAACGCATTTCCACGCGTAAAAAAAAGTCCCTCGTATCGCCGCGGAACGCAAAAGCTGATCCAATGCCGTACTCTGTATGTAATTCGGCGACCACAGAGTTCGAACTCGTAGTTCAATAAATTTTTTTTTTCTATTTACTTGCTAAAACTTAAATTCCTGATTTTTTTGTAGAAGGAAAGAGTTCCCATCAGTAATAGAATTAAAATGTTTTCTGACTATTCTGTAGCTTGCTTTAGGTATAGTGTAAGCATTTAGTTATAAAACCTACAATATTAAATTCCGAGGGTTTGCTGGAAGAAATCTCTTACAGAGATAAGCTCGCCTATTGTGTATTGTAATTTCTGTCCTATGTTTGTTCAATGTATGTTTGTATACTTATATATGCAATAAAGTGTTAAATAAATAAATAAATAAATAAATAAAGTTAACACTATGAACTTCTTTGCGACGCAGAAGATGCTAAGATCTCCTAAAACAATTTTCTAAAACATAATCAATGGCTAACTTTATATTTTCTAAAAATAGTTTATTGAGTCGTGATATTTTTCATAAATATAAAGAAGTTAAAGATAGTTTTTTTTTGTAAACAGTTATACAAGAGTTCTAAGTATATTCTGTGACGCAATGAAATTGACAGTGGTAATTCTGTTTTATTACCTTACTAAATATATCTAAACCAAGATACTGATTTGTAAGAAAATACTTTTATTCTATCACTGAAAGGTACTCTATCCATGTGCAAAATTTCACGACCTTAGGGAAGTTAAAGTATCTCTACTTGACTACCGTGTGTCATTCGCCATTCGTTTTCAATTACCAAAGTTAAGCAATGTCTGGCGCGATCAATACTTGGATGGATGGGATAGTCCTATCCATGCTCCGGAGGGCAATAATCCACCTCCTTCCCTTGGCCCTAGCATCTCTCGGTATACGGTCCGAAATCCTCATGCTCCGGAGCACAGTTAAATAAGTCGGTCCTTTTGTTTTCAAAAGGCAGTGGTTAAGCCAAGCCGCTACAGAGGGGCGGCTTAAAATACTGTCAGGTGGCCACTGATCTGATACAAATCAACCAATCCGTATTTGGCATACCATCTCCCAGTAAGATGTGGTTCCACCCCGTCACTTGAGTCGTGTAAGGCATGATGAACCTTTAGCACAGCTGTCATATGATGCTAAATTATTACATCAAAACGTAATTCTATGTTACGGAGTCATCAAGTAAAATCCTTTATATAAACATTCCTCATAAAATAGGGACGTCAGGCTTTGAGCAGGTGTCTGCGGCCTGCGGTTTTAAACCCGAGAGAGTGTGTTTACAAATACCATTTTTGAACTCACATATATCGACATTAAAACCGAGGTAGTAAGAGTCAAATTCCTTCACTATAACTGCAAATGCAGTTTAGAGAATTTCGCACAGTTTTGGCTTACTTATTGCGGTGCAAAGAAGGTCTATGTTTCAAACAATAAGGGTTACATTTGTTTAAAAAATAGGAAAGTGTTAATTTGGGCTCATGGGACGATTGCCAACTTTTCTCTAACTGAGAACCGTAAATGATTACGTGTATCACCAATGGATTTGTATATTGCTTCTTCATTCAAACACACTGCATTAGGAACTCTAAAAAGTTCTCTAAAAAATAAACAAATATTCGTGCAGCAAAAGCGATATACCTACCGATAACTACCGAAAGTGGCATTATTTTTGAAAGCGGTGACATGTAAGTATACATAAACTCTCGCACTATCCCAATTGGGGTGTTCAGAGATATCCTAAACAAAAGCGTTTGGGTGTCCCAAACGTTAAAAGATTAATGCTTGAAACAATTTCAATTCCATGCTTCACCTTCGTAATGTATAGAAATGCACACCTGACAGCGAGTGAGCCCATCGCCGTTAAAACGTGGAAGCATGTGGATATTTATTGGTGGAAAGTCCCTTAGTTGCCCTTAGCCCCGGGAAGAGACGGGTTGGTTCTATTTTTCTAAATAATAAGGATTGTAACTATTTTAAATAGTACCTGTTTAACTGTATGAATGCTTCTTCAAAAGAGAAATCATTTGGGACATGAATACGCATTTCCTAAATCATGTCACGCGAATACTATAATATCCCTGGAGTAGCGAAGGGTTAAGCAAGGGCTTCTTAACTACATTAGGACAATTTTACAAACTTATCCCTTTCGGGATAGGAACCCGTGGAATAGTTAGAATGACCTCGGTGAAAGTGGTAATATTTAAAGCTTTTGTGTACCTAATATAATTGATATTTACAAAAGAAACGGTCTAATGTTATTATAATTGTTTCGAAATTTCTAGTTTTTATATGAAAACACAAAAGTGACGAAATAATCCTACCAACGACCTCAAAATTTGAACCTATTTCATTCACGCAAGCTAGACCCTATTACGCCTAGCGCCCTCGTTGGATAAATAAAGATTTCTTTTTAAAAACCAATCAAAAAAATTGATCTGATCTGCAATCGAGCAGCCTAAAAGCTAATTTCTAAGGTATTCTCCAATCTCCTTCCTCCGGTGTCCACAGAATACCAGCGTCGCGTCACTGGGCTCCAATGTCGCGACCTTATGCGGAGTGGACGTCATTCTGGCACCATCACATCATGTAAGTAACTAATTTAAGTAGGTAAGCAATAATGGTGTCAAATAAAAACTTTTTCTTTCTTTCTAATTATAAATAATACATCAATTTCAAATAATTGATCAAAACGGCCACTTCTTTTTATAATCGCAAATTCTGGAAAATAAACCGCATCGAGGCTATTTAGATATTATTTAAAATTGGCTTTGAGGCTTCTCGAGTGCATGTAAGTTTGTTTGATTTATTCTGTATTTCAAAAGAAATCTTAATTTATCCAATGACGGTTCCTTAGACGGTCTAAACACTCTTAAATGTGGTTGAGTAAAGATTATACGAAAACTGGTTACTATGATTTACCATTAACGTGAGATTGAGGTCAAACTCTAAACATTGTGCACAAAAAGTGTGCTACACTTTATAAATATATGTAGATACAGTCGGCGTATATCCAGGAACACGGGCATTTAATTCAGACAAACTTTTTCCAGACATTCACAGTGGAAGCGAAATTTTAGTTTATTTTGCGAAAAAACTAAGGGAATTCTAAATGAGACCGCGGTTTTTTAGTTTCATCTGCCTTTTAGGGATTCCGCCGACAGCACTGAAAACCATTTCTAGCAAGTGCAGCGACGCCAAAGATGTTTTAGCTTGCCTCTATAAAGTATTTTGTAAATAAATTAGTTTGTATAAAGTATGCAATAAAGAGTATTTGTATTGTATTGTGTTGCGTTGCGTTGTGTTATGTTGTATTGTATTGTATTATGGTCATCACTCTGTCAAGCCCACAGGTGGATATAAACCATCTCTACAAATATCCCAGTCTCACTCCTATGTCGCACACATGTCATGCTACGGGGGCTGATCTAAATAAAATTTCGATTGCTGCAGTAGATAGTGACCCTGTCAGCGCACCCAGTTGCGGGTTCGAATCCAACGACGGGTAAATGTTTGTGTGATGAATACGAATATTTATTTCTGAGCCATGGATCTGGTTATCCATAGTACAAGCTTTGGTTAGTTTGGGACTAGATGATTGGTGTAAGTGTCCGAAATGAAAATGAGGCCGAAGGTGGAACTCACCCAGAATCTCCAACTTATTTGGGACACTGGTTGAACTATCTCAAACATTGCTGCTGGCGGCAACCGCAAAATGGCCTACCACCAACCAAACCAAGTACCTACTAAAACATGTTTACACATGTACATACGCCGCTGGAAATCGAAGTTTGCTGCCGTTTTGTTCACTTACTGTGAAGGTGTCCAGCCCCCGCAGTCTCGACATAGATAGCGATCGCTATACTACTGATTTCGGTCGTTAAGTCCTAACAATGTTATTTTAATTGGAGAATTAGAGTCTTTAGTATCAAAATATCGGTTTCCATTGAAACTACGATTCAGGCTTCCAACAAAAACCGATATGATTATGAACACTATAACATTTAGAATAAGATTGTTAGGAGTTAACGACCGAAATCGGTTGCTATCTATGTCGAGACTGCAGGCACAGGTGAAAAGTCGGCACTCGCGCCACAAACGTTTTAAAATGCACGTGTGGCTGGAATCTAGTGAGTCCACTCTCGGCAATGAACAGGTCAAATCTCTATTACAATACGTTTTGTACTAGAGATACAATACAATACAAATACACTTTATTGCACAACAGAAAAGAAAATACAGTTTCAGAAAAGTGGTAATAGAATGTACAATTTGGCGACCTTATCACTAAAAGCGATCTCTTCCAGGCAACCTATTACTTGATTAAACCAGAAGTTATCAGACAGAACCCTCTAAACGTGCCATATTAAAAGTGTAAGCGCCTATTTATTTTTATTCGCATTTTGTTCACCCAGTGGTTTAACATTACATACACGGGTTCGAGATTAACACTTGAAATGCAAATTAGGCCGCTGTAAAAATACACCCGAATTTTAAATTAAAACATTTTGTTTAGAAATATAAAAAAAGCTTGCTTCATTCAGACTTGTAGAGCCGTATTAGGTTTTGTTAAATAAATCTTTAGGGGCTTCAGATATTTTAAAATTTTATGGATTATCAAACAGGGTCATATTGAAGAATCATGTTCACTGTTTTAAACTGCTCGCAAATATATGAATATCAAACTGGAGTGGGTAGCTAATTTACTCGCATCATGAGGAAGGGGATATGTCACCTGTCCTGAATGTTATGTGTGTCTCACATAACATTCAGGACATTGAGACTTGTCATCATCTCTCTGTCCTTATCCTACATTATGAGGAGTCGGTATAACATGTTCTCTCTATCAACCATTCATGACATCTTTCACATAATCTATCCATCTTTGAAAGAGAAGGTTTGGCAGCACATCATCCTGAATGGCGCAGGGTAGTGTATAAACGAGTCAGCGATTTCGAGGAGCAGCGTAAAGCTGGCCTCGACGCTAAACCCGACGAGCTGAAAAGTCCTTCATTATCACTAAGTGGAAGGTGTGTTTAAGTGCCGACATTACGCATGGGAGTACACCGCAAAGAACGGCTATGTTAGCCATCTTCGAGCGCGCCACAGCCAAACCGATTAGGAGTTGAAGTGGTCGTTGAATGGCCGAAATCGGTCGGAAACATCATCATCCATCTTTACTTTGACCTACCTCTATTCCTATCTCTCACGTTTCTCGCTACGAGTCATTGTTTCTTCCGCATGAAAGTTCATCGGTTGCTATCGCTACTTTCAGACGTAAGTGCTTAAGTGATCCCAAATCGCAATAACACCGGTGGGAAGTCGGGAGGAAAGGGATTAGGGGCAAACCTGGTGCCTGACTGCTTCACGTGCTAGTTGGTATGGACGCAGGCCTCTTCGGTCTTCCAAAACCTCCAAACGAGATAATTCGCTGTTTTACTATAAGATTTGCGCGGGACGCGTTTGAATTGCTATTTTGGGTTTAACACGGCTGATTTAGCTTTATCACTTCAGTGCTAAATTGGGAGCTCAATAGCGACGATGATAATCAGATAGGAAGTGATGTTTGTTGGTTACCCCCACGATAGGATGAAAAAAAAAAGGGAAATTGAGGATAGGGAATAGTGCTGTACCTGTTATAAATAATACTAACTAATACGTACGTTTAAATCTACCAACCGGGAATGGGTATCTCAGGGTGGATCAAAAGGTGAGGATATAATGATAATAAACGACCTACCTTACTACATTTTGATAACAGAAAACTACAGTAAAATAATGGCGAAAGATATGATCACAGCTAGGCAATCTAAATTAAAAATCTAAATTTCAATTAACTTAATGAGCTGGCAGCTAAAGATTTACTGCCATCGCAACTGGGTTGCTGGCGCCAAATTCATAATATCCTTAATATCATGGCTGCAACCTTATTCTTATATATTTTGTTAATTTTAAACCGGTCCTAGGCCTAGTTGTTCAACCACTGTCCGATAAATGTGGATGTTGTAAATTCAGTCCTTGGCGCAGTAATGTTTAACAATATTCAATATGAATTTCTAATGATGAAAACCCGTAGAAATAGGAATAGATAAGTAGTTATTAAGCCGTGTTTGAGTAGAGGCCTAGAAGTAGAAAGATAAACTGATGGATGAACTGCATCTACCACTGCCACCGCTCAAACTCGCTAGAACTTTGAAAAAAAATATAACAAACAAAATGTATGTTCTCAGAATAAGGCGTCCTGCTGTAAGTCGGAGGGTGGCACTTCAAAAACTTCGGCAGTAAATCGCGGGGCAAGTTTTTAATAAAAAAAAATCTGGCTAAGCGTGAGTTCACATTTTTGTCACTGTTACGTTATTTTCGTTGAAGGTATTAATTTTGTATTGAAACAAATTATTCGAAAAGAAACATAAATCGTCTGTCATATTCAAGATAGGATTGAAAATGAACAGAAATGTATTTTTTTTTTTTAATACAATTAGTTATTTCAGATCATATAAATCAGTAAGAAATCAGTTTACGAATACACACAAAAGACATTACTAAGCTAAGAAATACAATACTTAAGAGATCGTTTATTGCCCTTGGTCCCATCGACGAGTTCTATTGATCGATAATCATAAAATAAAAAAAAAAAATATTTGTCTTGAATTATAAATCCGAAAATTATATGACTCTAATCTAATGCCAATAATTGGTTTTTATTGTATTCGGATCAGGTGGTCCACGAAGCAAGATTTATGGTGGCGATATTTTATCATTTGTCTCAAAAACAAAATAACTAACTCTCTATTCACGTCAAAATACAAGGCTATGTATACCTTATAGATAGATAGATAAGCATTTATTTGCATCCATGTACACACACAAACAAATTTTACATTGAAAAATACAACTAAAATAATAAAACACAAGTACATACAGAAACAACAAATATTATGTGTGTGCCGCAGTATACAAAAAGGCTACAGCTCAGTGTATATGGATTTGCCCGAGGCAGGCAAAACACTGGTATTCTGCTGAAACCTGAGGGTTGGTCGTGGGACAAATGGAATTTTGAAATGTGTTTGGTGTTATCAAATTAAAACTAACGTTATTGGTAAATGAATATTGTGTAAGATTATTCCCTTAACATATTGGATTCAATTAATGTCTTATCAACATTAACTAGATTTTAAGTTTCTTAGAATGCGCGTTTGACTGTTTACTGCTTACGCAAATAACATCTTAAGTAAATGAGACAGGGGTTGAGCTAAATACGGAGGTGACCACTATCAGATGTCCTTTTGCTCCGTTTTAATTAAAAATATCACCCATGGGACACGACTTAAATTCAGCAGTGAGCACGCAGCGCATTTCAAAAAATGTTCCACCTCATATTGTTGAAAGTTATTCAAACGCCCATCTATGCCAATGTGTGTGTATGTATGTATGTTTGTTACCTCTCCACGCCTATACCGCTGGACGGATTTGGATGAAGTTTAGTTGGTAGATATGCTACTTAAATGTTGGGCAATAGGGAATGGCTCAGCTATTGCTACACCAGGAACAAAATTCCGTACAGCGCTGATTTTATAGAAGAATATGAAGATATCTGTACCAACAGGAAGCCAAAGCTTAAACTAATACCTATTTATAGCCACTAGCTTAAGCTTTGATCAGATCTTAATGGTTTGTATCAAGCACAAGATCTTTGTAATGAGCTACAGTCTTGAACATGCATATTGTCTTAATAAAATCCCTTCAACAGGAGAGAACACCGCAAAGTAAACAAAATGTATTGCTTACGATGGTCGTCCTACATTAAACCTGCCTACTACTGTCTCCTTGTTCAATTCGGATCCATTGCTGATGACGATCCAGCCGATATCGGCTACGCTTCAACTCCGATGAATTTGACGTTCATTACTTTCTTTGCTCATGGTAGGCATGTGGGAACACCATTCTCATGAGAATTTAAATCTTTAGTTACAATTTATTGTCTCGTGATCGTTGGGTGAGATTGAGAACCAAATTTTTTACAAATACTTTAAAGCCGTTTATCTTGACAAAGAAGGAACCCAAAAGCCAAAGCGCAAGAGTTGCAATGCCTAAGTTTTGGAAATCCTGCCGGAATAACTTTTAGCCACAAACAGTTGGCCTCGAAAGTCGGTCAGCGGTGTACAAGGCAGATTGAAAAAAGTTTCTTTATCGAATTCTTTTACTGCACTACATAAATTCGGCAATGTTGGAACCGTATGAGTGAATGAGAAGATCATAAAACAAAGAAGATATGATGTGATCGTAACTTACATTCATAATATTGTCACTATATTTATCGCATATGGAATGGTCACAGAGATAATCCAAATAAGATTGCGTTATCCAAACATTAAAATCCTTAATGATTTTAACAACATTCACGATTCACCTTCGATGTAACGGAAATGTACATGTGACAAGTACTGAGCTCGTCGCCGTGAAACGTGTTAGCCTAAGATAATTTTTGGTATAAAGTCCCTTAGTACTACACATACTAGAAGACTATTTAAACGCCACTTTTAAAGTAGTGTGTATTTAACGTATAATCAATTTAACTCTCTAATTGATATTGACAGCAGAGAAATTACTTTTGTAAAAACGAAACGCTTATGTGAAGCGATCTCGGCGCTGCGTACCTACACTTTGTGAGCCTATCCAAGCGACACGCTTCACACCTCTATGATATCCCTTATTTTTACAAGCCTTTATTTAACTCGCAATATTCGTATGTAAGTTATCCGTTTCAAAATTTGAGAATTTTTCAACCCCTTTTTTCTTATGATAAACTGGATACGCGTTTGATAGATAGATAAAAACATTTATTCACTGCACAGTACATACAACCAAAATAAACCCTACGTAATCAACAAATAGTATAAATAAATAAATGAAAGATAATATACTGACGCACACTATACAAGATTTTCCCAGCGATGGGCTGAACCTACTGTGCACTGAAACGGCTCTGATTCAGCATATGCTGCAGCACAGACAGTGGTCCATACCACAGCGCTGGCTATTCTGCTAGTACCACTTACTGAAAAACTTGACCACAATCTCACCTGATGGAAAGTGACGATGTGGTCGAAGATGAAGCACGCGATGCCTTTTCACTCTGCTTTTGAAGATTCGGGAAAGACCGATGCAGGGAGGTGTCTGGTGTCTGATTGAGCTGAAGTTTGGAATATTTATGTAACGGTGACAATGCAATTATGGTACCATCGACCTGATCCGATGATGGAACCAGGACATAGGATCTGGAACTCCCTGATGACAAATGCCAAGATAGTCGAATTTGGGCTAGTTTGTTATGCAGGGTCACAGATGCGTTGCCGGCCTTTGTGGAAGGTGTAGGCTCGTTTCTTGAAGGTTCCAATGTCGTACTCGTTCGGGAATACCGCTGCCGGAAGTCCGTTCCACAGGGTGGTCGTACGTGGTAAGAAGTACGTGGTAAGACCTGCAGTAGATTAGTGTGGCCATGATTATATTACCAAAACTTAAAAAATCTAAATAATAGGAGCACAGAGTCTTTTATACCGCATATTTACACGAAATCACAGGAAATTTACTGAAAAATCGGGGAGTTTTGTCAGGAAAGTGTTTATTTGGATATCTCTAGATAAAATCTAAAGCTAGGAGTTGTTTTAAATCGCAATTTAGGTAAAATAATTTATTGGTTGCCGCAAGTTACTGCGCATAAACAACCGAAGCCCCATTGCTACGGTTTCTAAGCGCATATTACTGATGAGATTCTGCACATAATTGCATTAACACTGACGTAAAACAGGTTATTAAGTTAAGTAAATCTTTCCGGGTTCTGGGTTGTTGTAAAGATTTTTCAGGGTTCACTACCTCAAAAGGTGACCATTATAAGATCACTTAGTTGTCAGTCCAGCATGAACCTGTCAGTGATGGCAAGAGATATAGGGCTGAAATTCTAAAAAAAATGAAATTTGTTACTTATATGTATAGGTATAGCGTGAATTTTCTATTCATTCCACTATTGTTCCTTTGAGAATATTGTTTGTAATCAAGGTGGCGTTACCAGTTAATGGAATATCCATTAACTGGTAACGCCGCCTTGATTACCAAACCGAGTACTTAAACATGTACCCCGCTGGGAATCGAACCCGCCACCTCCGAATCGTAAACACAATGTTGCTTACATTGAGCCACGGAGGCAGTTGAATGATAGATAGAATATTGTTTTAAAAGATATGTCTGTAATTGCGGACATTTAAAATGCCATACCACCAACCAAACAGAGTACTTAAACAAGTACTTAAACATCCCGCTGGGTATCGAACTCGCGACCTCCGAAACGTAGACCTAATGTTGTTTACGTTGAGCCACGGAGGAGGTTGTTTACTTTGTTATACATAACATAACACCCGTTGTTTTTCGTCGGAGGTTAAAAATATTTTGTGCTTCTATTAAAATGTTAGATTTTGTAATTTGGATCAACATTTATTTAATAATCGATGTCGTAAATATTGTTGGCAAAAATTAATTCAAAAAATAAAGCCAAAGCGTTTAAGAAAGTGCGAGGATGATCATGATACATGAAAGTGAAATACATTATGTTCCATACACACATTTTTTATTGTTATATGCACCAACACCTTCATTTATCAATTAGCAAGCATTAACATAAAATGAATATTTAAATACTCTCTCACAGATCTAAGTAATTGATAAAGATGTATGGTATGTACTCGTATGTACGTATATATCAATAGCTATATAAAATAATAATAATATTAATAATAAATGTCTTTGCACAAACACACAGCGCCATCTAGGTCCACAGTAAGCATCTAGGTTTGTGTTATGGACACCAGATCGTTGATAAACTACTCAAATACATTTTTTTTTGTAAATAAATACATGTATAAATGAAAAACTTCCATATCATTAAGTAATATTATGCAGCCTATAAGGAAATTATCTCTGACATGGGAAGATCTAACTAATAGATATTATAAATACGAAAGTTTGTATGTCTGTTTCATTTGTTGCACAGATCGGCAACGGTCGCAGCCACATATACCTACAACCAATACCAATCCGAAGGTATGAATATATTCACTATTATCCTAATGTTTTGACAGATACGCCTCGCCTGTTATTAAGAGTCTATGTGCGGCTGTGTGGTCGATGCTGACAAATAAATGCGTTTCCAATAGATATATAGGCATAAATAATCGGTACCGATTGTTTTCAATTGAAGGCAGTCATTAAGTCAAGTCGGTGGGGCGGCGTAAGAACATTGACTGTCAGGCGGCCACTGGTCATACAAATCGACCTATCCGCATGGCCCACGTGATGGACTATAGCCCATAGGAGAAAGAGGCTGTGTGGGGGGGACGTGTAGGACTGTTGATGAAATCATATAACGTACATACTTACCTTTATTGTTCAAAAATACTTTAAGTTTGAAGTTCGAAATTATTTAGAAATAGGTATTAGAAACGTTCCTCCCACGATGCAAATTTACACTAAAGTCTCTTTTTACGAGTATCCAACTGTATTTCCACATTTGAATAATGGCCGTCAAATAACAGAATCTTTGCGTAATGAAGCGATGATAACTGCTTTATAATTATAACAAAAAGTTATGATTTATTCCCCTAGCGAGCTCTAGTTCTGACTTGCTAATAACGGTTTCACTCTTGTGAGTAATGGATTGACAAAGTTGCAGTGGTTTGGAGTTGCAATACGATGACAAATAATGATTACTTTGCATTTGGTAAGTATGAGAGTAGGTCAGAAGTATTAAAAAGTGAACAAAGAGTTATACAAATTATATTCCTAAACTCTTTAGATCTGTTTTTAAATCGTACTGACCCGGAAACCCCAACACATTTGGGGGACTGGCTATCTCTGACAACCGGAACACAATAATGCTATTAACATTGCTGTTTGGCGGCAGATTTAGATAAGATGGTGGTAGCCAGCCAGGCGGACACTAAAAATGCCCTACCACCAACCAAACCGAGTACTTAAACATGTACCCCGCTGGGGATCGAACCCGTGACCTCCGAATCGTAAACCCAATGTTGTTTACATTGAGCCACGGATGCGGTTAACGGAGGTCCAACATGCTTTCAACGTCATCAACTACACGTCCAAACTGTTGGGGCACAGCCTCCTCTCGCTGGGAGAGAGTATGGGCCATAATTCACCACGCGGTCCCATTGCGAATTGGTTGATTTGTGCTAGACTAGTGGGCACCCAGTTAGTGTTTTAAACCGCCCCTGTAGGTCACGAACTTGGCTTGGCGTCTGCGACTACAGCAATACGTCGCATGGAAAGCGATCCTTATCACTTTGTTGGCCGCCTGCTGTCCGTCAAGACCGGAAAGATGATCAGAAAGATGAGAAGATGTTCAGAATTGAACTGCAAATTGATAATGATGGATGACGTTGGATAACCCAAAAGATTATTTTTAGGCTGAACTCATCTACTTAAAAGGAAACTAGTGAAGGAGACTCGACGGGTCGACCTCAGCCGTCAATGTGAAATGAAAGTTTGCTATTACAATAGATATCGAGAAACACCCCTATTGTTTAATCTGTTCTACTATCCTATTTCACCTGTTTACGAGCAAAGCCAGAAACAGGTGAAGGAAGGTTTTAACCGCGTCCGTGGCTCAATGTAAACAACATAGGGTTTACAAATCGAAGGTCGTGAGTTCGATCCCCAGCGAGGTACATATTTAGTACTCGGTTTGGTTGGTGATAGGGCATTTTTAATGGCCGCCTGGCTAGCTACCACCAAGTTTTCTAAATCTGTCGCCAAACGCTTATGTTTATAGCGTTATTATGTTCCAGTTGCCAGAGATAAGATAGCCAGTTCACCGAATAAGATGGGGTTTCCGGGTCCGTACGCTTCCACCTTCGGCCTCATCTTGACTTAACATCAGGTGTGATTGAGGTCAAGTGATTATACTGTGACATCTGTAGCCTCCTGGAGATAAGCCCTGCTAGACAAAGTGGCAGAACGTTTCTGTAACGATAAACGCTACCGCTTCGACTCTCGCAACAGATTGGCTGTCATAATTGCTTGCGATTTATAGACAGCCAATTAATGATTCGGTAGCGGTTGTCGTTATAGATACGTCCTTCTAGATAAGTGGTAAACTGTCTAGAAGGGCTTATCTCTTGGAGGCTACATATGTCGCAGTGTAATCACTTCACCCGATAAGCTGCTTGCTCATATGTCATAAAAAGCACTGATCTAATATCTGATGATGATGATATTTTGATTACCCAAAAGAATCTCAGCCATTTCTCTCATTTTTTAACCTTTACATGAAACCACTAATATGTCGTTATAACAACCAGTTAGCTATATAAATCTTTACTTCACAAGAAAAATTGTTTAGTTAATAGAGATGGTCATTTCTAGCCGTACTGTTATTACCTTTGTGATTAATCGCATTACAACACGCTTCATCGGCCCGATGATTTAGTATTTATTGAGAAAGACGGGTTATTATGTCAGAGATGTTGTAGTTACTACTTAGAGACATAATATGTAGACTTTTAATCAGGAGTTATATACTTTTTTCTGTATAATCGATGATCATTCATTACGCAGCGCTCGTGACGCAAAAATCAGTTGTATTTTTATGACATAAATCGATAGGGATTACATACATAACGTCACGACCTTTATCGCAAATGGGGTGGTCAGAGATATCCCAAGCAATAGTGTTTGGGTGTTCCAAACATTAAAAGTTTAATGACCACGGCCTTATGAAATGTACAGAAATGCACACGTGACAGTGTGCGCCCATCGCAGTTGAAACGTCCAAATCTATAGATGTTTTTTGGTAGAAAGTCCCTTTAGTCGCCTTTTACGACACCCACGGGAAGAGATGGGTTGGTTCTATTCTATTTGAGTGCCAAAACTACACAGCACTCGATAGGAATTAAAATATCTAATAATATTTGTGTCTCACATTAATAGATGTACGAGTACACGACATCCAATTCATTATTGGTGCCGATTCAGATGTACACCAACTAAACTAAACTAAATTAAAACCAGTTTAAAGTAGTACTGTCTCTTTCGCTCTGGAACAGTACGATGCGACGGCACTACTCCAAAACTGGTTTTAGTTTAGTTTGGTTGGTGGACATCCGAATCGACACCATTGTCTCTTTGAGGACCGATTGGTGTAGTGAATAGTGACCATGTCTGCGAAACCAATGGTTGTGGCTTCGAATCCCGCGAAGAGTAAATGTTTGTGTGATGAATACGAATATTTTATTCCCGAGTCAGTCGTTTATATTTATGTATGTTTATGCGATTATCTAGTATTCATCATACAGTCAGAAACAGATTAACCTTTACAGGCCTGCATAATACAAATTAAGTTTTCTCAAGAAATCATGAACGTATTAAGATGTTTTTTTATTTAATTACACCAATCACTGTCAATATCCGACGACAAAAGACGACCTGTTTGGTGTAGTGATTAGCAACTCGAACCACTATACCAAAAGGTTGCGGGTTCGAATCCCGCTATGGGGATATGTTTGTGTGATGAATACGGACATGTGTACCCGAGTTATAGATGTTTTCATTTATAATAAGTATTTATTTACAAAAAAAAAAGGTATTTATGTAGTATATCAACCATCTCGTATCCACAACACAAGCCTGTAGGTGCTTACTGTGGAACTAGATGGCGCTGTGTATGTCTAAGGATATTTATTTATTATTTATCCACCAATTCAGTAATATAACAAAGTTCTATCGTAAAATATTTTCGATTTCTTGAGAGAACTATATTTGTAATTATGCCGCCCTGTAAAGGTTTATCTGCGTCAGACTGTACAGACATTGCTTAGTTTGGGACAAGATGATTGGTTAAGTGTGCAAAATTTATTACTTTATATATTTTTATAATTTTTTTTATCTAACTTTTAATATTGTAATTTGCAATTAAAATCGTTTTTTATCTACCATGTTACAATTAGTAAAACAACCGTTTTACTGACAGTGTCGATCATGCACGCCTAATCGTAGGCCATTTCAATTAAACATTTAAATGTGACGAAATTAAAAGCCGAAACTTAACTAAAACGGAACGAAGTTAATATAATTGCTATATATAAATTCCAAAACCTAAAAGCCTAACCATTACACTTTGCCATGCAATTTACCTACATAAGTATATAAAAAAATAAGTTGAATTAAGTTTGCAATATTTACATATTATCTTGAATATCGCGAGAAAAGCAAGATGCCTAGTGCCCTCGCGGGAAATTCCGGTAGCAGAGAGCAAAGCAGATGGCTAAAACTTAGTTTTGCATGAATAGAGCTGCTGCAAACAATTTTTACCTGAAGGACTACAGTCTACAGACTAAATAAATCCACTGCTGAGCATTGCCTTCTCCCAATGTATAATTTGCTTTTGATGGGACGATTTAGTCTTGCAGATTACAGAAAGCCACCTATAGACGTTCCCAGAAACGGCTCGATTCGGTTGTGACTTCGATTCTCGCTAGAGGTAAATGCTTGTGTGATGAACGCCAACGTTTTATACTCGAGTCATGGATTTTTTTTTTATTCAAAACGGGTTGGTACTTGACCTCAATCACACCTGATGTTAAGTGAAGATGAGGTCGAAGGTGGTAGCGTACTGACCCGGAAACCCCATCTTATCTGGAGGACTGGCTATCTTATCTCTGACAACCGGATAAGTAATTACTAAGAAATATTCAAAAGCCATCAGTTCCTCGAGCTATGTGCCCTGCCTACTTCCATATCAACTTGCCAATCCGCTGGGTTATGTCAGTGACTTTCGTTCGCCTATGAATTTCTTCATTCCTGATTAGATCATGTAATGAAACTCCCAACATCCTCCTCTCCATACGTTGCGTGACTTTGAGGTTTCTTATGAGGTCCATATTGAGAGACCACGTTTCAGTGCCATAAATCGTCACTGGTAACTCATATTAATTAAAGACTTTCGTCTTCAAGCACTGAGGTATTTTGGACGAGAAGCCGTTGCGAGTTTCCCAACTCAATAGAAATTACTGACACATAATTACTAGATATAACCAGTTACAGATTTCCAATTTCCATATTGTACATTTTATAGTGTTACTGGTGTATGTGCAGTGTCATAGTCGTCTTTTTCGACACCCATAGAAAAAGACGATTCAATTCTTTTTAGCTACCGGAAACCAAACGGAACATAGATTAGTCCAAAAAAAAATCTGTCTATAATCTATTTTTAAATTATTACTCGGCAGTAGTAACCAATGTGTAAACTTGTCACGGCTTTTAACTTAAAATAATTAGAAATTCGGGCATGATTTGCATGACCTTGCATTTTACAGCACGAGACCGCAGAGAAAAGTAAAAACATTGTGAAACCGACTGATTGAATGACTTTTAAACTTTGTAATAGTCGGAACTAAAATTGATTGAGTATGAAAAGATCGTCGGCATAGTGTATGCGAGAATGAGTTGCCAAAACTGATTGAATAGGTATACCATATACATGGTATATAGCAGTTAAAAGTGAAAAGCAATTTCTCTCCTTGATATTTGGTTGTCATTGTTGAATGCAAGATGTTTGGTTGAGTTTCGTAATATCAAACTATCACTTGACGACTCCAATTCACTCCAGGGCCGCATGTTTCGGCACGTGGAAGCAATAGGTGCAACCTTCTGTAAAAAATCACTTTTCCACCAAAATATTGTATAGATTTGGACCTTTCAACGGCGATAGGCTCACCCCCTGTTTCTTGTGCATTTCTGTATATTTCAAACAGTGAAACGTGGAGCTTGTTTCAAGCATTAAATGTTTGGATCACCCAAACGCTTATGTTTTGGATAATTCTGACCAACCCATTTGAGATAAAGGTCGTGAAGTTATGTATTCATGAATGTCAAGCATTATTATAGCGGCAAGCACAACATAAGGCATCCAGTCACAAAGTGGATGGACAACCTGATGAAATTGGCGGGAAATCGCTGGACGCAGCCCGCTTCCAACTGGTCGTTCTGGAAAACAGTGCTCACCACATATCAGTAGTAGCTGAGTATTTCTTTAGTCCTTATGTATACGACCTGTTTGGTGTAGTGGTTAGAAACTGCTACTGTACCAAAAGGTCGCGGATTCGAATCCCGCTAGGGGCATATGTTTGTATGATGAATACAGACATGTGTTCCCGAGTTATGGATGTTTTTCATTTATATATGTATTTATTTACAAAAAAAATGTATTTGTGTAGTTTATCAACAATCTGGTATCCATAACACAAGCCTAGATGCTTACTGTGGACCTAGATGGCGCTGTGTGTGTGCAAAGATATTTATTTATTATTTATTTATATAGCTCTGAATATCGGATTTAACCGACTTCAATAAAATTCTCTTCTATATCTCGGTAGTCAGATCTTCACCAGCTTTAAATTGGGACCACCACCGTGGCGTTATACCCTTTCAAACAAGAAATAATTATAAATATTGCTTACATAGATACAAACAAAACGTACAGTCGAATTGATAACCTTCTCTTTTCTGTAAATTGATGAAAAATAAGCACCTGTTTTATCTATTTTGACACATTAACAAAATGCAATACATATAAAACTGTATAAAAAATTACATAAATATGTAACATATTTATAAATCACTGGATATCATCCTGTATAAATCAAAATTGATAGCTGCCTGTAATCAAAATTCATATCGCAAGAACTATATCTAACTGTTGAAAGACCAATTTCTGATCTGAATCTCTGTATTGCATCGAGCACGGCTATCAAGGAGGAAGTTTGCTCCCATCAGCATTAAGTCATCGCAAACCAGTAGCACGTGAAGATAAACACAATTAGTGCAAACGTGCCTATTAGCGAGAAATTTTTGCTGTATAGTGTGAGTCCAAGCCGTGGAGAAAAACTTTTTTTTTTTATGCACAACGGGTTAGCACTTGACCTCACTCACACCTCATGTTAAGTGTAGATCAGGCCGAAGGTGGAAGTGTACTGACCCGGAAACCCAAATATTTGGGGAACTGGCTATCTTATCTCTGACAACCGGAACACAACTGGGGGGACACGACGACTTAGAGCCGCTTATGTGTTCCCAGGTCCTCCCTACTGCCGAGAGAGGTCGCCGGGGAGTTTTAGTGGGTAGGACCGCTCCTGTTCTTGGAGCATATTATATTGTTTGAAGCATTTAAAATTGAGAACCAATTTCTCCACTTGATATTTGGTTGTCATTGTTGAATACAAGAAATTTGGTTGGTTTCGTTACATCAAACTGTCACCTGACTCTCATTTACACATGCTGTGTGGTTTGAGCACCTAGAATAAAACTAACTCGTCTCTTCCCTTAAGTGTCATAAAAGGCCAAAAAATCTATAGACGCTCATAACAGCGCTCATAATATGTAGATATGTATGTATATACAATGGCGATAGGCTCACCCCAGTCAAGTTCATTTCTATATATTTCGAAAGGAGAATCGTGGACGTTGTTTCAAGCACTAATCTTTGAATGTTTGCAACATTTAAACCTTCGTTTGGGATATCTCTGACCACGTATAATTTACCTATAATTAAATTATCTGTGTCCTAAGTTAGAATTATATAATATTGTTTTAAATTACATGACAATCTGTGTATAATTTTTAAAATGAAATCAGGTTTATACTTTTAGTAAAATGGGCCCGTTTGTTTGACCAGCCTGTCTGTGTGTATAGCCACATATAAGAATATTGCAAGTTATAACAGGGAAGCTACCTTCTACGAGTATAAGCGGATTTATATATTCATTAGGGAAGAGCGTATGAAAAATGTTCGATACGCAATAATGATACCGATGTAACCCCGACGCAAAAAGAGGGGTGTTATAAGTTTGGCCGCTATATGCGTGTGTCTGTGTGTGTGTGTCTGTCTGTGGCACTGTAGCTCTTAAACAGGAGTATCGATTTGGAAAGAAAGAAAGAAATTATTTATTTGCCAGGATACAGTTTATAAGGTCTGGTAAGAAATTTAGGAATCATGTATTCAATCTGCATGCAGATGTGCAAAATATGATTTGTGACACTTTAGATAGCATTTTGATAATTTAAATATTCCTTAACATCATAGAAACACTCTGCCTGAAGCCATTGTATCAGTCGAATTTTAAACATTTTGTCATCTACTAATTTTATTTCGTCAGGCAGATTGTTATACAATATTATACACATATTATAAACATTATTTTCATAAACGTATTTGCGGCAAGGAGGTTTATACAATAGGTTAAAGTATTGTACCCTTGTATGTCTATCACTAGTCTCACTACGCTTATTAAAATATTTAAATTTGGCTTTCACAAAAAGACACGAGTCTTTTATGTACATACAAGGTAACGGAAGATTGGATGCAGTTTTTTTAATTTGAAAGCAGGTGTTCTACCCGTGGTTCGAAGACATCAAAATCGGTTCAGTCGTTTTGTTTTAATCGCGTGTTTTCTCTGAGGTTTTAATTTTTTTTAAATATGGAATACGTTTCTATGTAAGTTGAGCAATCTCCTTCAGGAAAGGATTATTGTGACTTATTTACTTAAATTTTAAATCATCGCATTCTACCCCACCACGCTTGTTTCTTGTGATATGGAAACTAAACTTTTACTTTCCGATTTATCTTGTAGATAATTTGTTAACATTATTGTTCGCTGTAACGCAATAGTTATCTAGCAAAAATAGCTGCATACATATTATAAAATGGCATAAAATATAGATTAACCTGACGGTTTCTTCAGCCACTTCATTTTCTAAAACGATTTCCTTTTCCTAAGTAGTGGCATAGTCGAGTAGCAAGATAAGACTGTTTCAGGTTATCCTATAGAGTTAAATAAGTAGGAAGAGTAAATAAATAAGAGGAATAGTTAATGTATTTAGTTTATAATATTATATATATTTTTATCCACGACCTTCGTACTTGACCTCAATCATACCTGATGTTAAATGAAGATGAAGTAGTAGGTGGGAGCGTACTGACCCGGAGACACAACAGACAAGCCTATTATTTAATTTGTCCCTAAATTTTCTTGTAATGGCTTCCCTTCGTGTAACAAAGAATTCAGGATATAGCTTGACAAATATCTCTTCTGTCTTGATGTACAAACATGGCAGTGTTAACATTTTTGGCTTCATAAATAATGGTCTATAAGTGTCCAAGAAATTAATTCCACAGATACAGAACTCCAGAGTACAGATAAAAATAATCTTCTGGTAGTTGATTAACAAGAGCAATTAAAACAACAATTAAAATTAACAAGAGCACCATTGTACCCCAATTAACAAGAAGTCCCCAACCCGCACTGGGCCAGCGTGGTGGACTATGGCCCATACTCCCTCATTACAATACAATACAATACAATACAATACAAATACTCTTTATTGCGCAAAATAATTTACATTATACGAGGGAAGGCCTATATCCCTGCAGTAGGATGTATACGGGCTGATGACGAATGACGATGCACAATTGGACTAACCATTATTCTATCTAACTAATATTATCAAGAATCATCTAGTATTATGTGAATCATACTACAAATAAATATGAACGATTACCTACCGACTATACTTACTTAAATATACATAAGTACGATAAACTACAATATATGCAAACCAAGCAGCAATGTTAATAGCATTGTTGTGTTCCGGTTGTCAGAGACCCCAATACATTTGGGGGACTGGCTACCTTATCTCTGACAACCGGAACACAACAATCCTATTAACATTGCTGTTTGGCGGCAGATTTTGATAAGATGGTGGTAGCTAGCCAGGCGGACCTTTAATATGCCCTACCACCAACCAAACCGAGTACTAAATATGTACCCCGCTGGAGATCGAACCCGCGACCTCCGAATCGTAAACCCAATGTTTTTTACATTGAGCTACGGAGGCGGTTAAATTGCAATTGCGTAATTGCAGTGAATAACCAATGTAGTGTCTAAATTATTGAATTGATTGAGTAGAGAGATAAATTACATCTAATAAACAGTAGCCATTTTTTTTTCTAATAAAGAAAAATATGAATTAAACATTGAGTTACACAAATATTCCAACAAAAAATAACAATACAATAGAAAACATTCCTCCTCTCAATTATATATTTTTCCAGGGAACGGATGTTTAATCAATTACCAAGATTTCTCGATAGTTATCTATAACTCACGTTCTCAAATCATATCTAGCACTCACGCTTTGCATACTGTACCTACTGCGTGTGCGCATAAACTATTTCCGTCACGTACGATTAGTTACAATTATCGAGTCTAATTACAAACCGACCGACGGGAAAAGTCGTGAACAAAACAATGCTGTTTTTTTTTATTTCAAGAGAGTGTTGATACTGCGTACCATTGTTACTCATTAATCTGATCTAAACTATGAAAGTATAAGTGAGAAACGTATGAGTTTTACATTTCATTTAAGCTACAGTTTTTTTTATGCACGACGGGTTGGTACTTGACCTCAATCACACCTAATGTTAAGTGAAGATGAAGTCGAAAGTGGAAACGTACTGACCCGGAAACCCCAACACATTTGGGGGACTGGCTATCTTATCTCTGACAACCGGAACACAACAATGCTATTAACGTTGCTGCTTGGCGGCAGATTTAGATAAGATGGTGGTAGCTAGTCAGACGGACATTTAAAATGCCCTACCACCAACCAAACCGAGTACTTAAATATGTACCCCGCTGGGGATCGAACCTGCGACCTCCGAATCGGAATCGCTAGCTAGCCACAGTGATTGGTTTTGGATGTTAATTATCATCTTTGACGCGTTGAAGTCACAGAAAGAGAGGGTGGAGCAGTAGTTTACGTGTGGAAAGCGGGCACAGGATAGCGCAGTGTGGCTTGCCATGTAGGTAAAGCATGGAAGTGGTTGGATGACATAGAGAAGGACCATATGAAGCAGATGGACAGCTGGAGAAGGCCTAAGTCCAACAGTTAATGAGACTGACTTATGAGACTAATATAGCCTCCTGTCACTCGTCAATCTTATAATAAGAATAATACCGAATAATAAAGGGGTTATTTTAGGTACCATACCGCGCAGGCCCAATTTTTTACGCCTGCTATTATATTATAATTAAATACACGGATTTATAAATCAAACACCCTTTATTATACAACATAAATAAATAATAACACAAGAAAAGAAAGAACTCAGAACAGTACAATTTGGCTTTATGTGAAAGATTGGAGGTTAAAAGCGTTAGAGAACTGCTAGTAAGAGCAATGTTCTCACAATGTTCTCACTGACATATTACTGCGTAAGGGTGATTAGCACATGAAGTGAGCCGAGTAATGCAGCAATTACCATTCCAAGTGAGAAGCCCTCATCAAAAGTGAAGATATGGCTCGCTGTTTTAGGAAATATTTAATAAATTACTGTATGAGACTAACTTCTGATGAAATTGCTTATAATATTCAACATTTCTAAAGCACTCTATAGGATGAGTTTTTGTATCATAACTTCATTACATCGCAGAAAACACTTAAAACTTCTGTAACTATTTTCTCAAAAATCCATCCACAATTGTAACGTTATGTCTTCATTTTTGGAAAAAATTTCCCGAGTGCAAAATGTGAATAAAATAAAAAATACACGACAAATTGATAACCTCCTCCTTGCTTTGGGAGTCAGTTAAAACTACGTCTATATACCGAATGAGTTTTTTACCGTAAGGAAAATAATAGAGCATATTAGATTAGTGAAATAGGAGTTACTGGCATAGGTAGTTTATTTTTTTTTTGTTTAAAACATCATCGACCCACGCGCCTGCCGGAGATTGATATGCGAGTGCCGGGATTCCTAGGGTTCCTATCATGCGACTTTTAATTGGAACTCATATTTGCTCCAAGTTTTTTTAATTTATTTAATTTAATTAAGTAATTTTTCATTTTTAAGACTTTGACTTTAGTGTGATTGTCGCTTAATAAATACAATAATCTACTCAATTATTATTAAATCATTTATTAATATTTTTTACACAAACATTCACAGGTAAAAAAATCCATCTAGCGCATCTCCTCGAGGCGGCATAGTGCCCAACAGGCAAGCGGCGTTCCCGCGCTGAATAGCGAGACTTATTCTCTGAGCCAGGAAGCCGCCCGCTCTGTGGTCACCAGAAGCCTCGACGAGACGCGCCGACAGGTCTTGGACCAGGCGTTTTGTCTCAGGGCCCCAAGGTCCCATCGTCTCGACCCCAACCGGTACGAACACGTAACCGTAACGTTATTATTATCTCTTTAACTAGAACTGTGTACCTACTACATTATTTATATAGGTCGGTAACAGACGATATCACGACCATTGTGAAACGTCGTTCGTGTGACTGTTCTGAAACAAAAAACAAAGAAAAGATACCGATCATGGTAAAACTAATTAAGCTGAACGAGATTCATTACTATGATCTAACGTCCTTGTATTGTTGCAACTAAGGAAACTTCCATCCGATTTGAACCCGATCTCTTTTTAAGAATAAAACATTGTATGTACAAGTTGTGATAATGAACTAAGCGATATAATTTTCATTACGACATAAAACTCTTTTTAGTAATAAAAACAAATAGGAACAATAAAATAAACTTAAACCTAAATAAATTAAGTAGCTTTCCGGTAGCGTCACGCAGCCAGCTTACACTAAGAATTGAGTATTACGACGGCTCCCGTGACGTCAATTGTATCTATGGCTCTAGATAATTCAAACAATCCCTAACTCTGTTATATAAAAGATATCTATCTCTTTTATATGACACAGAGAGTTAGGGATTCTAGCTTAGGAGCTTAATTTCATAAAATTATTTGTTTAAAATAATTTTGAAAAACATAATAACTTAATGAAGAACGAAAGTCGCCGACATTGCTCAGCGTATTAGTAAACTGAAGGGGCACTGATTAGGGCATACCCCTCGAAGAACTGATGGCCGTTGGGCCATTCTCTCTTATATTCAAGAGCTATGCCCTTGTCGGTGGAGTCATTTCCACACTTCTCTACATTCCGCCTTTTCTTTGACTGCCTGATACGATGCAGTATTTACTTTTTCTTTTACTTGTACCATGTTGGGCTATTACGGTTCCGGAATAGAGATCACGCTATGGCGCAGTGAGACCGCCGACATGATGAAGGTCACCTAAAGTCTCTGATTCAATTCTATCGAGTTAGAAATCTACGGGGGAGGTCTATGTTTCGCAGCGGACGTGATGTGGCTGATATGATTTTTTTTTATGCACGACGGGTTCGTACTTGACCTCAATCACACCTGATGTTAAGTGAAGATGAGGTCGAAGATGGAAGCGTACTGACCCGGAAACCCCAACACATTTGGGGGACTGGCTATCTTATCTCTGACAACCGGAACACAACAATGCTATTAACATTCCTGCTTGGCGGCAGATTTAGATAAGATGGTGGTAGCTAGCCAGGCGAACATTTAAAATGCCCTACCACCAACCAAACCGAGTACTTAAACATGTACCCCGCTGGGGATCGAACCCGCGACCTCCGAATCGTGTTTACATTGAGCCACGGAGGCGGTTAAATGATGATGGTATGAATGGCTTAAGGTACATAATATTATAATAGCTAAAGTACATTTGTTTATCCTTCCCTCACTTCATTAATGAATATTGAAATTGAAATATGAAACGAGCCTACACCTTCCTCAAAGGCCGGCAACGCATCTGTGACCCTTTTGGTGTTGCGGGTGTCCATGGGCGGCGGTGATTGCTTTCCATCAGGTGACCCGCATGCTCGTTTGCCGCCCTCTCATTAAAAAAAAAATAAAATTCATTCGAAGGCCAATCCACGAGATGCTGACTGAATGTTTATGCCATTCTTTCTATTGTGAGTGGATCTAACAATCGTTTACTCCGATATCTGTGAAATGGCGCAGTTAACAGCATTGTTATTGTTCCTAGTATTTATTACAATCGATAAAAATAATAGCTTTAATGCCTCGTTATTTTTTCTTCCTTTCTTTTTTATGTGAAGCCGGAAATAGAATCGACAATAAAAGTATAATCAAAAAAAAATCACTACGGCATTACCGTGCCTACGTCAGGAAAGTAATAAAAATAAAACCTTCTAAGAAGAGTGAAATAATATTAATTCCATTTTCCTGGAACCCTCTGTAATTGATGTTCATACACTTTATATTTTTAGAATAAGTATGTAAGTATTCAAATAAGCAAACCTCGAAATAGGTTATATATTAGTTCCCTTGGGAATCGAAGGAAACCTTGCCCGTCGGGGTTTTTTTTGTTTATCCATAAAACATTATTTTAACAATCTTCACTTACCTTTAGTACTATTAATTATTCTGTGCTATAATGAAGAATACTTCACACAAACCTTTAAAGTTTGTATGTAGTGTCAATGAGGTCACTGACCCGCCGCGTTTTTAATTATTACCAAAAGTATGTAACTTAAATATCTAGGGATACATAAAAGAATGTGCGAAAGCAAGTAGACATGTGTCTCTCTATCGAAATTCGGTTCGGAAGCGCGACGATCGTCGCGCTCATATGAGGCCTAAGAGCTGGCAGCGAACAACGTCGGGCAGCGAATTAGCTTTGCCATCCAACGGAGCAATCTGCCAGTAGTTCCCAGCACGATTCGGACCTCCAATACGTTTTCTATCTTTTATAGTTATGGAGAGTAGAGGGCGTCTTCGGGTCTAATTGCGTGTTTTCGTTGTGTTTTATTTAGGGTACTCTTATACAAATGTTTATCAATGACATTAAGTATTTAAGTAGCCCAATTGGTTTATTATATACAGGGTGAAATTGAATTCGTGTAATTCCTGTTTACTGGTAACTACACTCTCCACTCCTGATACTTACTGATTATGAACAACTTTCCACTAGGAATAGCCGAAGTCGATCAAAAATTGTTCGATTACCCATAAAAAGTAGATATACCTACGTAACGGTAAACGCGGGCGAAGCCGCCCGCAGAAGTAAATTTGTTGTAAGAGTGAAAATAAAATAAAGACAAATATAATTGTTATATTTATAATTAATCGAATTTGTAGTATACCAGACAATATTCAACCATAATTAGGTATGCTAAACATAAGTTAAAAAATATGTAATCTAGTTTCTTATTACCTATGTCTCACTGTATCTATCTTATTTTACAGAAATAGAAGTACTAGGTAAGTCAAATCAAATCAAATCAAATCAAAATATTTTATTTCATAGGATAAAATTATCACTTGAAAACGTCACTATTAATATAAATATTACATTATATTTTAAATTTACTGCTCATTCACAAAGCTGACTCCCAGAGAAGAACGAGCAAGAAACTCTAGGGTTGCTCTTTTAAACAGATTATAGGTTGCGATTTGATAATTATATGAATAATAAGACAGCTATGTCCATGCTTGCTTATCATTCAAATAGTCAGTGATTTTATAATAGCCTTTTGTTAATAATTTCTGTTTTATGATTGCTTTAAATTTATTTAAAGGCAAATTTTGAATGTCTACTGGAACCTTATTATAAAAGCGTATACATTGCCCTTTGAAGGATTTACTAACTTTGTGAAGTCGGCTAACATAAACAGATAACTGGTTCTTATTCCTTGTATTAACATTGTAATTAACATAAGTAGGGCAACAAACCATTTTAAAAAATGTATACAATCAATAACAATCTACTGAAATAAATTAAATTACAAGGTCTCCATACTCTAGTTAGAGTCCCCTTGTGTCGTGCTGTGTAACCAAGTTTAACCTAGTTAACTAGCAGGAACTCTGCGCCGGCGCTGTCAGAATATATCACATCCCGGTATGGTGCACAGTCACGTACATTTTAATTGAATAATAATAAATATTTTTACTAACCCCGGACTAAAAGAAGGGTATTATAAAGTTTCCAGACTACGTCTAAACCTGTGTGTCTGTCTGCGGCATTGTAGCATCAAAACGGCTGAACAGATGTAATATGTAGTAGATTTGAAAATAATATCAATGATATATATTTCATATAAATAAATAAAAATCCTTTGACATACACACAACTTCATCTAGTACCACAGTAAGCAATATGTGTTGTGGATACCAGATGATTGTGTTTTATATGTATATTATATATTTACTCTACACTATACATACATATACTAACAACAGACTATAATTATTTATTATTATGCTGATCATTATGATACGTAGCGTCCGTTCGTCACTGGGCAGTTGGGAGCACTGAAAACCAGCGCTGTGATTCGTCGATGCATGAGCTGAGTGCTAACCCATTTGCAGTGTACGCTGCAACACGTGACAGCATTGTGCGCATTTTATTTATAAGTTGTATTGTTTTTTTTATTCATAATAAATTGTTCTTATTGTTATTCTTAAAATGGTATATTATTTTCGAGAGCTAGTGTTTGCGAAGTGGAAATCAGCTCAGAGGTTATTTTCAACCTACCCGGTTGATAATATTATTATCATACTTGTATTTTCTCGGCTTTTATATGTAATATTTATATGTAATTATATAATAATATGTAATAAATTATAGCCATACATGTTATTACATACCTATTATAAATATACTATAACTATTCCGTACGCGTGGCTGCGTTATGTGTACCTATACCATGAGTTTACGCGGACGGTTCATCATTTCGGTATCGAAATATATCGGTAATGCTGCTCGTTGCTGATGTGTTGTGATGTTGCTGTGACAGAACGATAGTTTACTATAACGAGAGTAGTTTGCATGAACTAAAATAACTAAAACGTTATTATATTGTCAATGTTGATATGTATAACTTATATAACAGCTATAGAAGAGAGGATTCTCCTAACACAAGTTAATTTAACATTAGGCTCCGAACGCTATAAATATATGATTGATTGAAAATATAAATAAATGATTGATTGAAAAGAGACAAACCCTCTGAGTTTCTCGCTAGCTCTTCTCAGTAGTGGTCGCGTTCCGAGCTAGTGGTAGTTTAAAAAACAAATGACGTTCATAAGTGCATATTGTATTGCCTACATGAATAAATGATTTTCATTTCATTTCATTTCATTTCATAAATATAATTCTATTCTTACCACTTTTCTGAAACTGTATTTTCTTTTCTGTTGTGCAATAAAGTGTATTTGTGTTATATTTTTTTGTAAATATAATAATATAAAATAAACTTCTTTAATTGTTTACGTTTAATGTCATTTAATTCAGACAAAAAGGGTCATAACATACTTTTTTTTGCACAACAGGACAGTTGGTACGTTAAGTGAAAATGAAGTCGAAGGCAGAAGCGCGGTCACCCGGAATCCCAGGGACTGACTATCTCATCTCAAACAACGAAAACACAATAATGCTATCAACAGTGCTGCGTGGTGGCAGACTTAGAAAAGGTGGTGGTAACTGGTTAGGCGGACAATTAAAATTCCCTTCGACCAACCAAAGTACCGAACTTGTATCACGGTGGGAATCAAACCCACGACCTCCGTTTAGTGAGCCACGGAAACAGTTGAATATAATACAACAGAAGAGAGAAGAAGAATTCAATGCATATGGTACACATAAAGTTTTTTTAAAAAAAAAAACATTGGTGTTGATTCGGATGTAGGTACACCAACTAAACTAAAACCAGTTTTGGAGTGGTGCCGTCGCATCCTACTGTTCCAGGGAGAAAGAGACAGTACTATTTTAAAACTGGTTTTAGTTTAGTCGGTGTACATCGGAATCGACACCAATGTATTTTAAAAAAAACTTTATGTGTACCATATGCATTGAATTCTTCTTTTCTCTTCTGTTGTATTACGGGCAATTTGATTTGCCCGTGGTCTGATTGATAGAACCACAGGCAAAAACAATTGCCCATGGATCGACCAGTAGAACTCGGCGATCGGACCACGGGCAATAAACGAAAGCTAAAGGATGAAAAGGTCATCCAGACCTCCCGTTTGGGGCATGGACCTTATCACACTTGCCGAGTTATCTTGCTGAACAGCTAGACTAGGGCCCGTATTTATAAACCATTCTCAATACAAGTCTTGAGGCTGTATCACACGAGATGCGTCTTAAGCAGTTGACGCTATCTCAAGCTCCGTGCTAATTTATAAACCAATCTTGACGTCTACTCAGCTGAGATCACTTTTCAAGTATTCGCCTCAGCGGCTAATGAATGATAGTCTTGAGTTTCGTTTATTAATACGTGAAACGGCGCACCTCTCAAGTGAGTACTGCTATTCACGTGCGTTTCAGGTCTCAAGTTAGGTTTATTAATCAACACGTTTACTTGAGACCGGTACTATTCTCAATCTTGAGAATGGTTTATTAATACGGGCCTAAGACGATGAGCGAGGTACGCGACAGCCCGTAGGTCACAGGAGGCCAAAATCAATCTGGTTGAGAAATCGTGGACGAACTTCTGCCACCAGACCACCGGCCCATAGTCACTACAGCAAAAGACACCAAAAATTTTGAACACTTTTCTACCAATTATTTCATTATCCAACTCACCTGTCTATTATCAACGATTAGAGCGCGAAGAGATGCACCTGAGGTCTTTGACCAGCCATGAACTAATGTATTCGACGCGTAATCAAGTATGAAAGAACAAATCGAGTATTTTGCAGGGTTTTTGTCGATTATAATTGTGGTGTGTTGTTTCAACTGGTAGTTGTTAGAAGTTTAACTTGAATAACCACATTTATGTTCTGTGAACTATTTAAAAGGAATAATAACTAAGGTATTTTTATTTTAGCTTTATTTAGAAACAAACGGTCTTTTACATCTTAATATTTACAGACATATTTCAAGCAAAAAAAAATTTAAAAAAAAACAAAAATATTTATATCAGTTGGTAACTTATTCTTATCTTATTATCTATAACAGCATTAGGGATCTCCTTTTAAGTAAAAATGTTTACCTCCGCTCTTCTACAACTACATAAACGGCTTCCCGCGATCTTTACCAAATCGTCGGTCCACCTCGTGGGGATCTGCCCACGCTGCGTCTTCCGGTGCGTGGGCGCCACTCGAGAACCTTTCCGCCCCAACTGCCGTCGTTTTAGACATTTTGCTACCTAGGCATTGTGCGTTTTAGATGTCCTGCTCAGGAGGGTAATAATCGTTTTATTGCTACATAAAACGGTTATATTACGTACTTTTTAAAACAAAGCATCGCTAATGAAGACGATAATTTATAAAATCAAAACTAGTGACAAATGGAAAATATCTTCCACCCGGAATCTGAGCGAGACAAAATAAAGATCCTGGCAGAATAACCTCACTAAACGGTTAGCTCAAAAGTTCACAATTTGTGAACCACTTGGCTAGTCTCCATGAGTGTGCTTGACATGGAAGGTAGTTACCATAATCGCTAAGTTGCTGGGCAAGCGAGTTGGCGATCGCAGCGTAAGAACTCAAACACCAGTGCGTAGCTGCCCATCACTATAGTCTATGGTGAGGTGGTTGCAGGTGAGGACAGAGACGGCCTACAGGACTTACTATTTTTGTCCCCTTACATCTCATAAAACTCTATAAAACACTGACAAACTAATAAATTCTAGGTCACTCACTCACTGACTAAACACAAAATCGAAACCGACTAAAAAGAAAACGTCAGCTAAGAACGGATTTCCCGAAATTCCCCCGAGAGCGGGAAATTACCACAGGAACGGAATAAACGGAATTTTGTAGGTCCAATTTCTGTTTACTTCAAGATCCACGCGGAAAAAGTAGCGGGGGCAAATTTGGACAATCGTTACGAGAAATTTGGAAAAGTTCCCACGGGAAATGTTAACGGGTACGGGAAAGACGGGATCTTGCGTGCTCAATTTTATTTATTTCGAGTACCACGTACGAAGTCGCGGCCAAACAGCTAGTTAGTATATAAAATAAAATTCTAAATACCGAACTACAAATCATTCCCCGCTCCGTCGGACTTCATACAAACCCGACAAAAAGAAGTATATGGCTTCTTCAGCCCTCATTTCTCCGATTGGATTAGCGCATACCGCTGGGGGGTCTTTTATCCTGTTTGCACCAAAAATCTATTCCTAAATCCTCACAGACACAAGCAATTGAATTTTGCCCTAGTTTAGTAAGCAACAAGTGCAAAACATGCAACATTGTGTGAAGTAAGTTGAATTACGCTTGTATTACAACGTGGAAGTGGGCGAAAATAACTTTAATAATGAGTGACTTCACAAATCAATTACCCACTATGTTTGAAAAACGTTGACGTAAGTTGAACAAAAACTAATTTCAAACATAACAACACTTAAACAAAACGTTGGTTACATAAACTCACAGCAAAAGAAGTGCAAGAACAAAATTACTATGTCAAATTTCGCAAAATTAGGAACCAATTTAGGAGTACACAGAACGGTTTTGTCAACAATGTTAAGGTATTTAAGCACAGAGATTTCGTGTTTCAAAAAAAAATACTATACAAAACTTGCACTTTCAAATGCAATGACTGAGTCTGACTTTCTCTCTGTTACAAGTGCTGGACATGTTGCCGATAAAGCCTCAATGGTTTCAATAGAGCTTCTTCTGATTTTTTAATTTCATTTCGTGTGACGTCAGCAATTGTGGTGCTTCGACGGTGCAGTCGACAGTCATTTGTGCTCTAACATGAGTGGAACGCGGCCGCGTTTGCCGTTCACCACCTCATAAACACGCGAGTCCGCGTTTAAAACCCGTACGTTTTGTGATATCAAAGCGCGGCTTTTTATTCGAGAGCGTAACGTTAACGTGCGCGTTCTTTGCAGTTATTGGTTATACGAACTGTTGATAAGCGTTGTTTTTGTTGTTACTGAGGTCTTGTGAGAGTTTGTGGGGTTTTAAAATGGAGTGTTATTAACGAAGGTGAGTTTAGACACTATTTTTGTTTGTAATACAGTTTTCTGTTTCGTGTAAAGATTGTTAAGTAAACGAGGCATCTTTAGAACAACATCATCTATGCTATTTATACTTGTGTGCTGTGTCTGTTAGCAATTTATTATTTATTTTGTATTTTACGTATTTTGTTAGTGTTGAATATAATAAGAGATCCAACGTATTGTGTTACGTATATTGTTTTCATGTTACAAATTCTTCTGACGTGTTAGGAACTAATGGTTTACTTTAACAGATCTTTAAGGTTAATTCGTTCAATTTAGTTAAAAATTGATACTACTCATACTACAATTTGAATTCACACTCGGTGTCATATTTTTGTAGAAATTTTGAAGGGAAAATTTGCCGTGGTTAATAGAATATTGTAGAATATTGTAAAATACTAATAAACCTATAGTAGGACTGATATTGAACGGGAAAAGAAGGAGGTTGTATGTTCGTCTGGATATATTTTTTTATGTATGTTGATTCATATTTTCGTCAATTGTTACCCGATTTTAATGATTCTTTTTTTGGTTGATAGAGTATATCACCATGGTGATAAGGTAATGTTAAGATTGGATGATGCACTCCGGAGAAGTCTATTGTTTTGCCATTTTTTGACGATTCAATTATGTATCTTACTTTAGACTAGATACATTTTCGACTCGACATAAGTATATTAGAAGTGCCTACAACAATCAGTAAATGTAATGGAATTATAAAGATCACAGTCACATTGAGCCACTCGTGGCGCATTCGTATTCGGTTTTGTTTAGGATTAGCGAAGTTAAGCAACTTCAGTCTTTTGATCGGTGGCTAGTGGCATTTACATACTACGGTTTCCGTGCGTTAAACGCTTCTTTTCAACTAATAGTCCAGTCCTAGAACACTTCATTTGATCAAAAAGCGAATTAATCTTAACTCAAACGATTACATATGAACTATGAATCGTAGGTATAATTTAGATATTTCTAACTTTTGCTCATAAATGAGCGTAAAAAGAACTTATATTTGCAACGTGCAAACTGTTATAACAAATTCAGTCAATTAAAATTGTCGCAGACAGAATTTTATCTATCTATTTTCTAAAGACAATCGTTAAGCTAAATAAATCTGTGACCTCGGTGTCGTGAAAACATTTACTGTCAGGTGAACACCCTGGGACAAATCCGAATAGGTCCCGCGTGGTGGATTATGTCGAGGAGGTTGTGCCCTAATATTGAGGATGTAAGGGTTGCCAACCGTACTCCAAAATAGAGAATCGTGTTCTATTTCATATAGGTATAGTTTATAATTTATAACACTAAAAGAGTACGTTAAAATACCTATTTACAATAACTCTTACTTTTGAGATCCTAATCTCTATGAGCATAGAATTAGAATGTGTAGAGTTGTACAATTCGTTTAAAAACACAAAATAACAATTATTTTAGATAACATGGTACTCGTACATAACAACGTACGGCAAGAAGTGCACAAAAATACAGTTTTATAAATACTTAAAAGTCTTTTTTATCCTTCCTGAATCACATAGGTACTAACTTTATTTACTTCAAAAAGAAGAGTAAGCAAAGATTAAGAAAATGACGAAGAAATGAAAATTTAAAGTTATCCTGCGATACATAACACAACGTCACGATCTGTTGAATTGTAGTCGTCACTGGCTGTTTTATACTTTATGGAACGATTTAAAATTAGAACTCTCTATAATATTGTCGTTGACTGTATCTGTTTTTTCTGTCTATCCGTATAATAAAAGATTTTTTTTTCTATTTTTAAGGAGTTTAGTCAATTTGACTATGTCACTCTATTGTGCCTTCTTATGGTTCCCTACAGCTGATACTGGGCCTTCATCTATTGGAAGCAAGAAGATATAGACAGCCGATCATTGTCGTCTGTTTATACCTGTCTGCACCATCTTGTATAGTATCTTGGCAGTATAATAAAAGATTGGTTTCATGTGAATTCTTTTAACTTCATTTATTTTTGCTTGCCTATCGCGTACACAGTTTTCAACACGATCTTTATCGCAAATAAGGCAATATCCCAAACCTATTTTTTTTAAACTTTATTTTATTTAGGGATTTTTGTCATATGGGACATGTCAATCCCATTGTGCCCATTCGCTAGTTAACACAACACTGACAGGAAAATAACACAAATATAATAACAAAGATAATGAGAGTCACTAGTCAGAAAGTTCAGTGTCCCAAACCTTGGCGTTTGGGTGTTCCAAATATTAAGAGTTTAATGCTTTAAACAACACCCACAGTGAACCTTTCGACATATATAGAAATTCACATATGACTGGGACTGAGTCTATCACCGTTAAACCGTGCAAATCTATATCTGTTTTTAGTTGCCGTAACCGCCTCCGTGGCTCAATGTTAACAACATTGGGTTTACGATTCGGAGGTCGCGGGTTCGATCCCCAGCGGGGTACATGTTTAAGTACTCGGTTTGGTTGGTGGTAGGGCATTTTAAATGTCCGCCTGGCTAGCTACCACCATCTTATCTAAATCTGCCGCCAAGCAGCAATGTTAATAGCATTGTTGTGTTCTGGTTGTCAGAGATAAGATAGCCAGTACCCCAAATGTGTTGGGGTTTCCGGGTCAGTACGCTTCCACCTTCATCTTCACTTAACATCAGGTGTGATTGAGGTCAAGTACCAACCCGTTGTGCATAAAAAAAAGTTGGAAAGTCCCTTAGGCGCCGTTTACGATACCGATAGGAAGAGCTGGGGTTCTATTCCTTTTACGTGCCGAAACAACACATAGATATTTAATATTTAAAATAGGAGGGAAAGAGAAGCACAATTTTTTTTGTTCTGTCATTGCATGAATAAATACTAATTAGGTACTCTTGTAATGTAAATGACTAGAGTCGTACAAACAAGAATGTTTATAAATCTTGAATAATTTTAGCTTCTACTGACATGACGTATCTACATATAAGATGTTACGCCTTAACGGAGTTTTTGCATGAAGTAGAGTTTTTGTTAAGTTCTTATTCAAAATTTGATTTATCTAAAAAGAAAGGGGCTCTTATTAATTCTTATAATCAGATATATATATGTAGACATAATATAACCATGTAACTATTTGTAACTTTTTCATAAATAATTTTGTTATGCAAAGCAACCTGCTGTGTGCAAGTGTGCCATGATATATATTATCACTAATTAGTGGAAACTGTTTTGTGTGTGTGTTTTTTTGTTACCAACATACATGTAAATAAAAAAAATAAAAACATAGTCAATGACTTCAATGTCCAAAACGATTCGTATTTTTAGTATTTCACTCGTTTCTAAGAAATCTATAGATCATTAAACCTTGCAGTCGCATAAACTATTATTTGTGTGATCTCTGGCACGTAAAAACGACTAATAGTCCAGCAAAATACTTAGTTTTTGTGGCGTTGTCCAGTAAAATAATTAATCAACGACGACCGATTGGTGTAGTGGACAGTGACCCTATCAGCGAAACCAACGGTTGCGGGTTCGAATCCTGCGAGGGGTAAATGTTTGTGTGATGAATACGAACATTTATTCCCGAGTCTTGGATGTTTATATCAATATTTATGTATGTTTATCCGTTATCTAGTATCCATATCACAGGCTTTGTTTAGTTTGGGACTAGATAATTGGTGTAAGTGTCCGAAATATTTATTTATATTATTATTATTTATAAATTTTATATTTTGTCGTGTGATTTGCCCTCGGTGAAATTTTTATAAATATGTCGAATTATATTATATAAAGAGGTTATTGATCTTTTTTTTTTGAAAATAGTTACAGGACGCAATCAAATTCACTATGCATATTTAATCCAATAGTCTACGTTTTATTACTATATCTTTAGTACATATACTATACCTATAATAACCTATACTATATCTAAAGTAGGAATCCACCGATTTATTAGAAAACATTTTTATTCTGTTGTAGTGTATGAATCAACTTTCCCCGTACTATAATGTAAGGTGTATGTACCGATTATTTGTCCAATTAGACAGACAATAAACGACCATCGTCGGGACAACTTGTATTCATATTTTGTGTCTCTCCAAGTACGTCAGTCTACCGTGTGCAAAAAATCACGACCTTTAACATTATAGGACGTTAAAAATTGTATCCTTACTGGACTATAAGGTACTTTACACCAAAAAATTACTATAGACTTCAACGGCGATAGTCACTTGTTTATATCTGTATATTTCGATAGGCGGACCATGGATGTTGTATCAAGCATCAAACTTTTCATATTTGGAACACCCAAACGGTTATATGGTTGATATTGGGTCCTTACCTATGAAATTGGCGATTTGTATGAAGAATTTCATTAAGACTGTTTTCTCCATACAAACATTTTTGATTTGTTTTTGGGAACGGCAAATCCAAATTTAGCTAAACTTTATGTCTATAATCGGATAACATTAAGTTAAGTATAGGCAGCGTTAATTTTTAAAAATAACCGCTTTATAAAAGTTTCAGCGAATCTAAGAAATGATTATGGGAAGCACATGAAAAGAGCTCTGTTCAAATTTTTTTTTATTATGTGATTTAGCCCAGAAATAAAAAAATATTTCATGTGAAACCTTGAAATAATATTCCATTTTCCAAATAAAAAACAAATTTGGATATAGCATTGAAAATCGCACAAATTGGTACATATGATAAACGAAAAAAAAAACTCCAATTTCATAGGTAAAGACCCAATATTATCTTCACCACAGCAATTGGGATAAAGGTCGTGCTTTATTACATGTATTAGGTTTTAATAATTGCGGCCAATAATGCTATAAAAGAAACTCGCTAGAAATAACGCAGAGAGTACACTAACGAGTTAGATAGAACCAGTTATGTGAGAGTATAAATAAGCATCTATTACCGTTTTATCATAAGTAGGTTAATAAACATATTGAGTAATAATTAATGATATTCGCCTGCTTCATCTTCGGCCACATCTTCACTTCCCACCAGGTGAGATTGTGGTCAAATGCGTAGCCAGTTAACCATTACCCATTTGTATTGCTGCAGCACACACATGCGTTAGTGTTACAATATTATGTTATTGTTGGTGATGTGTTACCTTATCTGTGTATCAATATGTATAAGCTAAATGTATGTGTGTGACTGTGGAAACAAATAAAGGCTTTATCTATCTATCTTATCTATCAGAAAAAAAATGTGAAATGACTTTTTTTGTTTCAATTTGTTTCTTTATACATATTTTACAGTTTGTATTTCAAAACAACAAAACACAGCAGAAAAGCAAATGTCGAGTTTGACGACCTGATTCGCGTACTGATTACATACCAAAAGGTCGCGGGTTCGAATCCCGTTAAGGACATATGTTTTGTTAGATGAATGCGTACACGTGTGCCAGAGTTATGGACGTTTTCATTTATTTACAAAAAAAATGTATTTGTATAGTTTACCAACCATCTGGTATCCATAATACAAGCCTATTTGCTTTGTGCGAAACTATAGATGTCTGTGTGTCCAAGGATATTTATTTTACTCAGTAGTTAACTTAGTACTTTATATTATTAAACTAGGTAAAAACCTATATCTTTGGAGTTGGTGTACTTTCAATTACAAATACAGTAACTATACAAAATTTTTAACATATTTTTCCAGCAAGTAAGAAAAATGCAAAGAGATAAATAGCAAACAAAGAAATTATGTTTTAGCATATGTAACCCGTTCAAATGTAAATATATGGATCATAACTTCACATTAAAAGGGATTTCCATCTCATCATATTTCTTATTCTGCATTTTAAGAGTTTATCTTTAAATTCAGGTTTGGTAAGTGAATAGATTTGATTAATTTTGTTTATTGACCGCCTCCGTGGTTCTAAGTAAACAACATTGGGTTTACGATTCGGAGGTCGCGGGTTCGATCCCCAGCGGGGTACATGTTTAAGTACTCGGTTTGGTTGGTGGTAGGGCATTTTAAATGTCCGCCTGGCTAGCTACCACCATCTTATCTAAATCTGTCGCCAAGCAGCAATGTTAATAGCATTGTTGTGTTCCGGTTGTTATGAGATAAGATAGCCAGTCCCCCAAATGTGTTGGGGTTTCCGGGTCAGTACGCTTCCACCTTCGACCTCATTTTCACTTAACATCAGGGTTGCTTACTGTGAAACTAGATGGCGCTGTGTGTATGTCTAAGGATATTTATTTATTTATTAAGAGAACCCTCAAATATTTATTGATATTGGGATCAGTTGACGAAATATTAAATTTCAAAGAGGTCATTTGTGTTAGAGATAACTTTTTTTTAATGCCCAACGGGTTAGTACTACCTAACATATGAACCACTATTTTAAATATTCGTAACCGTTATGTGTGGTAACAAAAGTAATACCTACATGGTGGTAGCGCATCTTAAATGTCCGCCTGGCTAGCTACCACCATCTTATCTAAACCTGCTGCCAAGCAGCAATGTTAATGGCATTGTTGTGTTCCGGTTGTCAGAGATAACATAGTCAGTCCTCCAAATGTGTTGGGGTTTCCGGGTCAGTACGCTTTCATCTTCGACATCATCGTCACTTAACATCAGGTGTGATTGAGGTACAGTACCAACCCGTTGTGCATAAAAAAAGAACCTGTAACAAAATTAAAAAGGAAAATTGTCATAGCTTCCGCCTAGATAATACGCCTGCTACGAGTACAGGAAAGACATTATTGGGCCTGTATAAAACAAAAGATGTGCCACTAGTGGTCACCCATCCAAAAAGTGACCGATCCAGGATTGATCCCAGAATTGCTAAACATGAAAACAAATAGCGAATACGACTGCGCCTCAACGATTTTAGTATTACTCACTACTCTGTATAGTAAGCTAAGCAGTCAATTTGATCTCACCAAAAACATTCTGTAAAAAACTAGCCAAATCTCGATGGAGCTGCTTGATTATCTCTAAAAAGTAATGAAATCTATACAAAGTCGTGCCAAGTGTAAGGTTCCTTACTGCGATTTCTTTATTATTATAGTTAATGTTGTGTGACTTGGCCGTTGAAGGGTACACAGGGGTACAAAACCAGGTGCTCCATGACACCATTGCACCAATCTGTCGCCAGAACCGCTATTAATGTTATTAATTATGTTATTAAGAATGTTCAACGGCAAACTATTAGCGAATAATCTGTGTGGCGTTTACATAACATTCTTTATACGTTAGTGGCTTTATCAAGCCTACAATTGACTGGTTATTGAATCAACGTTTTCCAAGTGGCAATTTTCCATCGTCAATGCGTAGCGGTTCTGGCGACAGATTGGTGCAATGGTGTCATGGAGCACCTGGTTTTGTACCCCTGTGTACCCTTCAACGGCCAAGTCACACAACATTAACTATAATAATAAAGAAATCGCAGTAAGGAACCTTACACTTGGCACGACTTTGTATAGATTTCATTACTTTTTAGAGATAATCAAGCAGCTCCATCGAGATTTGGCTAGTTTTTTACAGAATGTTTTTGGTGAGATTTCACTTCTTTTTGTAGAAATGTGGGCATATTACATAGATGCCCACGTTTCTACAAATATACTTGATACTGCAAGTTGAGTCAGTTCTACCATACACCAAGAAAGATATTGAATGGAAGAGACAAGACCCGTCTTTGGGCATACCAACTACTTGGTAGCCACTAAGTTCATCGTCGTCTTTTAATAATATCGACATTTTTTACGATAATTATTATCTTGCGAAATCAAACACAATTAAACTCAACGACCTTTAGTATATGGACAACAAATCAGAAATACCGATAATATTTAGACTAAAACCTACTTATATCTTTAAGACTTCTTTTGTCTTAATAAAAAAAACTTAAAGAAAATATTACTCTGCCTACTCAATCTATACAAACTATAAGCAAAACGTTAACTCTTAATTATTAGACAAGTGTCAATATAATTAATTATCAATGAACTTTCTACCAAAGGTACTACCTACCTAGTACTGAAATACAGCTAAATTAATGATATTTTTAAACGAAACGAAGTAATATCTAACTAAATAAACTAAACTAGAATACTAGAAAAGTATTTATAAACACGAACGCGATTCGAAGTACTGCCTAACTGTAAATTAAACCTAGAAAACTAAAAGTAGGTACTAAATAATTAACAATTAAATAAAGTATTCAATTGAAACTTCTTTTAATTCTGATAATTAAGTAATAATCAGTAATCCGTCACTAACCATATAATTCCTAACCTGTTTAAATCTTTGAATTAATATAATAACAACCTGCCAATTAACCTTAGCAAACCTCACGAAATAATCAGCGAAATCAACGAAATGCAAATAATCCCTCCTAATCCCTAGCAAACATTTTCAAGCGCAATAGAAGAATGTCGTAAACGACTGTAACGCGGCCGGTTGCCACTTTGCCATATAAGGTTATCGGAAAAACAAAACGTAAGCGCGTTTTAAAATACAGTCAACGCCATCTAGCGACGCGTGCGGGTATCACCGCCACTCTTAGCCAATGCATTATATTTTGACCAAATTTTCGTTTGTTTATTTAATTTGTGTAATGTTCGAGTAGAATAAAATTAATCGTTTGACTATTTCTTCTTGTAAACTTGTAATAAGTATAAGTAAGTATAAGTATAAAACCCAGTCTGGTCTTATCCAGAGTTTTCCTTTAATTTTATTTATATTCGTATTAAAAGCAGAAGGGGAGGCATTCGCCCAGCAGTGGGACGCTATAGGCTAGATTAAATTAGAAGATGTGTCCCACTACGCTGGATTTTTGCAATGACAGTCGATTTTTCTATGTACCAATAGTAGAAGCGGGCATTACCATATCTCTAATACAGCTGAGACCAGCTGAGGGTTCTTCATCAGATACTTCAGACCTTCGATTTTTGACATCAAATGAAACGGCCCACCAAGTTGAATATTTTTTGTAAAGGCGGTATATGTCGATCTCTAATAGTTTGGTTGGGCTCTTGTGTTTCCTAATCAGGGTCACCAGGTACTCCAGATCTTCGATTATCCTAGTTTTTATAGTTTTCCCTTTATGTGGCCATTGAACCATAACTCTGTACCAAATTTCAGCTCTCTGAGTTTATGGGAAGTATTAGTTCTATTTTGATGATCATGAGTGAGTGAGTGAGTGAGTGAGTGTCATAAATGCGAAACTTTGCTTTCGCTTAACTTCGGAACTAAATGACCTACAGACTTGAAATTTTGGATTTTAAGTATGTGATTATAGCTTACTGGATGACGAAAATTTCTGCGTTCTAGTCTTATCCAGAGGTTCTAAAATAGGGGCCTGAAAATGCGGCGAAATGGTTCCAGTAAAGGATGGTACGGCAGTGTTTGCTTCGCGCTCGACTTGGCGGGGGCACTGCCGTGCCCCCAGATTGTCAATTTTAAAAAGTATAATAAAATACAATTGAAAGCAGAACTGTAAAAGTTTATCGCTACAATTTATTATAATCTGCAAAACACGACACGCGAAAATATTGTAAAAATTATTTTATTGCACTCAAACATGAGAGCACAATGCATGTCAAGTTTCTACACACTCGTACAGTAGACATAAAAATATATTAAAACATTCAATGCCACTTAGCCAGTCACTATTGAAAATTCGTTATTCACTAAGTATATAATTTTGACGACCTGCTTGTTGTGGTGGTTAGCAACTCTGGCCACTATACCAAAAGGTTGCAGGTTCGAATCCCGCTAGGGGCATATACGGACATTTGTACCCGAGTTGTGTAAAAATGTATTTATGTAGTATATCCACCATCTGGTATCCACAACACAAGCCTGTAGTTGCTTACTGGCGCTGTGTGTATGTCCAAGGATATTTTATTTATTTATACTCTTAGTTGTCAGGAAACATGTTAATAGTCGAAACTTGGGGCAATGAGGCAAAACACCTGGGGTTCTACCGCCTAACTGTCCGTCCTTGTCATTGTGTTACGATATGACAAGGATGACTAATGCATTGACGTTATAAACGATAACCATTTCCAAAGCCGTTGAGTTAGGAGCTGACTGCTGGTTGGTCGAAGATCTGTCGGCGCGTCTCATCGAAAAAGCGTATACATAACCCTTTGAATGAATTACAGACTTTGCTGAGGCGACTTATATGACCTGCAAGTTTATCTTTATTTCTTGTATTGGCATCATGTTTATCACTATTTTTAGGCTTTCTGGTGACCGCAGATCCTGCTTCCTTGCACATAAGCCTCGATTTTCAGACCGGAACGCTGCTTGCCTGTTAGACACTATGCCGCCTCGAGATGCACTAAGCGCAATTTTGTACCTATGACGTTATTAAATTACTAGCTTGCCGCCCGCGGCTTTGGCTAAGTGAAATAATTTTATCGCGGATGTATCCCGCGGGAACTACCCACTTTATCGGGATAAAAAATATCCTATGTCTCAATCCAAGGTATGGTCTATCAATATACCAAATTTCATTAAAATCCGTTCATCCATTTCGCCGTGATTGAGGAACAAAATCGAATAAACAAACAAACATCCAAATTATCACATTTATAATATTAGATAGATATGAATGAACGAGATTGTCAAAATTTTGTGAATTAATGAAAGTATTAACATATAATTATTAACAAAAAAATATAATATAACATAAATCTCAGCATAAATACTTAGAACAACTGAACTAAGCCAAGTTCATGTCGGCCTGCTATACTATCACTCTTTTGGGTAAAAATTTGACCACTCAACTGCAAATTTGACGCTATTTGTACGCAATTGAAACTGAGAAAAAAGTTAAGGAGTACCTAATTAGAAATATAAAATTTGGAAAACCCAGTCATACTGTCAAAATATTATCTAGATTAACAAACCAACTGGATTAAAATGTAAATATCTTCGAAACGGATCAACCGATTTCCATCAAATATGGCTAAGAACCACCTCGCAAGCACCATCTTTCGAAAGTTATAAACCGTTTTCTAATCGATTCAGCCGGTATGAAGCTCAAATACCATATACCACACATAGGTATTATTATTGATACCTAAACAAGTCTTTTGCAGTAGTATCTGTACATTATTCCTTTTAGAAATTCTCACCTTCCGACTATTTGATTTGAGATTTCAACCGCCTCCGTGGCTCAATGTAAACAACATTGGGTTTACGATTCGTAGGTCGCGGGTTCGATCCCCAGCGGGGTACATATTTAAGTACTCGGTCTGGTTGGTGGTAGGGCATTTTAAATGTCCGTCCGGCTAGCTACCACCATCTTATCTAAATCTGTCGCCAAGCAGCAATGTTAATAGCATCGTTGTGATCCGGTTGTCAGAGGTAAGATAGCTAGTCCCCCAAATGTGTTGGGGTTTCCGGGTCAGTACGCTTCCACCTTCGACTTCATCGTCACTTAACATCAGGTGTGATTGAGCTCAAGTACAAACCCGTGGTGCATAAAACAAAAATAAAAAAAAAGATACTAGCCCCTCAAATAAGCTGGCTTCCAGGTGTGATCAAGGGCACACAAAGGAAGTGATCAAGAATGGTATGCCAATGACCTACAATTTTCGTCAAATGTCAAATTCTTGTTTAATAACTTAACGCAATAAAATTATTTATAATTATTAACCACGGTTGAAGGTGTTACCTAAAAGGAATGTACAGTCGCCCGCACGTAAAGGGTAACACTGCCAGTAATATTGCACTCATACAACGAGCGGACGGTGCAAGGGTGGTCTATCTGGCCACTGTACCTTAGTGGGTACACTCCGTTCAGGAATTACCAGTTTAATCACAACGTACTATTACTACTACTACTTTAGCTATTCCATATACAGACAGCGCCATCTAGTTCCACACTAAGCAACTAGGCTTATGTTGTGGATACCAGATGGTTGATACACTACACAAATACATTTTTTTTGTAAATAAATTCATATATAATAATAATAATATTTCGGACACTTACACCAATCATCCAGTCCCAAACTAAGCAAATCGTGTGCTATGGATACTAGATAACGGATAAACATACATAAATATTTATATAAACATCCAAGACTCGGGAATAAATGTTCGTATTCATCACATGAATCATATAAATGAAAGACATCCATAACTCGGGTATACATGTCCGTATTCATCATACAAACATATGCCCCCAGCGGGATTCGAACCCGCGACCTTTTGGTATAGCAGCAGAATTTCAAACCACTACACCAAACAGGTCGTCATTTGCTTTGTTCTTTTTCTTTGATGTTTTTTTCTCTGCTTTATCTGTTTGTATTTTTTTGTGCTTTGTATTTGTAATTATCTGTGCTTTGACGTAAAAAGAAACATAATTTTCCATAAGTAAACTAATGGCCGTATATCAGAATAGTCCTCAAGCGTAGATCTGCGCTTGAGAATAGTTAAAAAGGGATGCCGCTACACAAGTAACATAAAACTGTCCCTTTTTAACTATCCCTAGGCGGAGATCCCTGCTTAAGTATCATTCTGTAATACGGGCCTATGAATTCGACCGGTGAAGTCCACGGGTAAAAGCCTAAACTTTACACACTAAGAATTCTACGTTAGAACTTGATTTTGTCACAAAAAATATATCCAACTCTTGATTATCATATGAAGCGTCACATACCAGAACCACAGATTACTTATAGTTACTACGTAACCAGAATACAATAGAATTTCCATTGTTTTGTGTGAACTTAGCGATCGAAGGGTTAAGTATTCACAAGGAAGAATAACGTTATATTTTGAACAAACGACTCCTAAAATTCAATCAATCAATCAATCAAATACTCTTTATTGCACAACTAACAAAAGCTACATGAAGAATACAGCGTACATCATTAATCGCACAAAAAGGCGGCCTTGTCGCTAACAGCGATCTCTTCCAGGCAAACCTTAGGGTAAAGATACAAGCTACCAGTAGTTGTGTTTTGTTGTTGTTGTGTTTTCAACGAATTTCATCCAACTATTATCCGCCAAAATCTTTTGTAAAGCATTCTACCACTTTACTGAAGAATTACTTGATCGTGACTAGACTCTGTATACGTAGTCGACGGGGGCTCCCAAAAAATCAACTATCGCCAACCGGCCTGCCCAGCGTGGCGATTAGGGCTGATCGTCCTATGCAAGAACGTGGAAAAGGCGTAGTATGAGATAGAAAGAAAGGTTGCTATGACGAACGTAAGTGTTAAGTGGCGCCCTCTCACTTATAATTAAAATTATTTTTTTTTAGCAGATTGTGTTTTGAATGTGAACGACTGTACATAATTAATATTTTGAAAAACTTGTAAATATACAGATGGAATAATGTCAGATAAACGTATACTCAATAAATCTAGAAGATAACAACTATCATTACCGTGTAATGAAATGAAAGCAGCCATTTAAATGGATATACTACACAAATTGATGGCCAATTCAACACACAAATTGATGGTTCGCAGTTCCCATAAAGATATATGAAGAAGTTGATAAATTATTTAGAGAAATTCGAAAGTCGCAATATGAATGTTGCTCTAAGAGTAATGTATATGTACCCATTACATTTTTCTGTCTAGTAGGTTAGGTATACTTATATAGCTTCCATAACGCGTTTACGATCATGTTCTAATGTCTTCATTTATTAATTTAAAGATAGAAACAAAATGTTCTTAAAATTTAAAATCCGTTTAAATTTTAAACTAAAATGATTTTACAATCAGACTTTTGAATTCCAATTTACAGTGCAGTTAGTGAAAAAGAGTAGACAGGTATAAGTACAAAACAGGGAACAGACTACTCTTAACCGCCTCCGTGGCTCAATGTAAACAATATTGGGTTTACGATTCTGAGGTCGCGGGTTCGATCCCCAGTAGTAATTTATTGTTATTAAGATACAAATTAAAAATAGAGTTATCTAAAAAAATCTAAGTTAAATAAGTCGGTTCTGAGTTATGTCTAACTAAGCTAATTTTTACCGTATTTTCCCTGAGTTACACTCCCATATGGTCGAATCTGTGCCACCTTCCAAACTAAGTGTTGAGGTAGTACAGACTCTTTATATTTTTATTTACCTATATACTCTATTCGTATATTATATTGGATAGATGTATAAATAAATAATACATCCATTTGGACATACACAGCGCCATCTAGTTACTAAGTAATGTTATGGTTGGATGGTTGATGATATACTACTTGAATACATGGTTTTTACATGTGCATATTATAAAATATAAAAAGCCATATCGCGCGTACACATGCCCGCATTTATCATACAAACTTTGCCCCTAGCGGGATTCGAACCAGCGACCTCTAGACATAGCGGTCAGGGTTTCTGGCCAACAAAGTCTTTGTTACCTTTTATTTATTAAATATCAAGTGCTCACAAATTATGAAAGGAAAAGGTTACCTTTCGTTTGAATGACGAAAACCGACGAGTGTTTATTAACGGCGTGTGTGTGTCTTGTATAATATTTGTCCGGATATACCTCACTCTCAATAAAGTGTGGTCCGATTTGAGTGAGGTTTTTTTATGTTATGAACTAAACGAGAGGACAGGTTATTAGCCATCTTTGATGAATATCAGTTAGGCCTTTTCGAAGTTTTTAACACAGTTTATTTGATGTTATTGGAGGATCTCGTGGTCTTCTGTGGGTTTTCTAAATTTTAATTTTTTTATTTAATCATGTTTGATAGAAATCGGTTCAGCCGTTTCGAAGATATTTAACTTTTAACACAGTTGTTTGCTTTATATGGATAATATAATCATATGTTTTCTCGGGAATTTGCCATTTCCCATCTGGAAATCGGTAATAATTATCTAGCATTCCAATATACAGGGTGAATTTGGATTCCTGTAATGCCCTTTAACGGGTGACTCCACTTTTGATTACGAACAACTTTCCCTGAGAAACAGTAATCGAATTCGATCAAAAAATTTATTATTTAGCCATACAAAGTGAAACATTTCAAAACTGACTTTAGTATGGAAGTGCAAAAATTTTTGGCTGGTGACTACACTCCTGATAATGAACCACTTTCCATTAGGAACCATAGCCAAATTCAGCCGAAAATTTTTGGATAATTTGTATGGGCAATCGAAAATTTTTTGATCGAATTCGTCTATGAATCCTTGGGGAAAGTTGTTCGTAATCGGGAGTGAAGTCACCAGTAAGCAGGAATTACACAAATTCAAATTCACCTTGTATAATAACAGTACGAATTTCTTAATGCCTAATATAATGGCTAGCTACGACCATCCTATCTAAATCTGCCGCCAAGCAGAAATGTTAATAGCATTGTTGTGTTCCGGTTGTCAGAGATAAGATAGGCAGTCCCCGAAATGTGTTGGGGTTTCCGGGTCTGTACGCTTCCACCTTCGACCTCATCTTCACTTAACATCAGGTGTGATTGAGGTCAGGTACCAACCCCGTTGTGCATAAAAAAAAAGAATAATACTTCGTAAGTATTATTTATAATATCTAACATCGTAACTATCCTAGTTTGAACTGGACAAACGAAATAAGGATGGCAACACAGGTCTGGCCCCTGCGGTACAGGCCTGACCTAATGTGGGGATCGCTAGCATTGCGTCTCCCTCTGAAATTTAATCAGAATGGTTCTATAAATAGTATCTGTATAATATGAAATAAAAATCGATTTGTTTTTATATTTAGAAACAAGTACCTAACCCTATTTATATTTAGATCGTTCGTAGAGGATGTAACTTATTACGCTGTATGATGTAGTCTCCTAGTTTTATTACCGTAAGAAAAAATAGGGAATATTAGGTAAGCGAAATAGAAGCTATCGGCATAGGTAGTTTAATTATTTTTTCCAAAACCGTCATCAAATACAGCGTTGTGCCATTTGACGGTCGCGTTTGTAGCCTCTTCCATATAATCACATCATTAAATTATATAAATTAAAAAACTTTGTGAAATAATGAGTTCCAAATGAATTTCGCATGATAGAAAATCAAGGAATCCCGCCAGTCGTATATCAATCCCCAGCTGGGGTGTGCACCGATGATGGTTTAAAAATAAATAAACTACCAATGTCAATAACTTCTATTTCGCTTAACTATTATGCCCTATTCCTGATTAGACGTCCTTAGACGACGGATTGGTCTAGTAGATAGTGACCCTGTCAGCGAAAGCAACGGTTGCGGGTTCGAATCCCGCGAGGTGTAAATGTTTGTGTGATGAATGCACACATTTATTCCCGAGTCATGGATGTTTATATAAATATGTATGTTTATCCATTAGTATCCATAGCACAAGCTTTGCTTAGTTTGGGACTAGATGATTGGTGTAAGTGTCCGAAATATTTATTTATATTTATTGTAACTCCGGTATCTGTAGTACTACAGAAGGTATTATCACAATCTTGTACCTTGCATTCATTTTTGTGCCGAATATAATATTCTTGTTCTTAATGATCTTATTGTGACAAGCACTGATGTTGACTGATCCAATCTTTTACTCTTCACAGCTGGAATAACGTTTAGCGAGGCAATAAAAACTAGCTGCACAAAGAAAGTTGTCATCAACGGACTCGCTAAGTGAATGCCTCCATAGTTTTTGCTGTGTTCATTTCACCAAATGACCTTAATGGTCTATCGCGCATAATTACCCAGCAGTGCTCAGTGGACTAGTCGCGAGTATTCTGCATTGGTTTCCCTTACGGGACCTACCATAGACAATTGGGAATAAAAATTTGTGTATACTTTAAAAAAAAGGACACCAATGGTCATTTGAGTTCCTTACGCCGCTCCTTTTACCTCAGATAATTTTCCCTTTAGTAGTAGCTCCTACTAGTAGCTTGGATATACTGACTGACAGATAAATGTGTATACAAGTATTATATATTATATTACTATTATTAGGTATTTATTATTATTAAATCTGTACACGTATGTATGTCTATCCACTTCAATTCTCACTCTTGTCACTCACGGTCTTGCTGGAAGAAATCTCTTTTTAGAGATAAGCTTGCACCTTTGTACATCCTCTTTATTGCTGTTCTGTTTTTATGATTAGTGTACAATAAACTATAAATAAATAAATAATAAATAAATAAATGCATAAATGTAATATAAACGGAAATAATTCCAGTAGATTTAAATTGATATTCAACAAATGATATCATGTATCTTACATTGAAGTAAATGCTTGAAGTTTGAAGTATGGTAAAAAATGTAAGATGGCGCCAGCAATATTTAATATTCATGCAAAACAGCCAAGGCATGGAACTTCCTTCCGGCGTCAGTCTTTCCTGAATCCTACAATCTTGGGATCTTCAAGAGCAGGGTGAATAGGCATCTACTGAGATCGCGTGCTTCATCTTCGGCCACATCGTCACTTCCCATCAACTGAGATTGTGGTCAAAAGCGTGTCCAGTTAATCATAAAAAAAAGTCTTGACGAATTTTGAAGATTTTGTCGGACTGCCCGTCCGTCTGTGTATTTGATTGTCGGCTAGAGATGTCAAGATGAAATTAATATCAAATACCTGGAAGTATCCAAATGAGAAAGCTCTTTGAGATGAGCTTTAGTCATAAATAGAAATAATTACTACCCGTATTCGCTTACAGTTGTATTATGTTATTTTAATTTAATAGTATGCAGTTAGAATTTAATGATAATGTTTAGTAGCTGTAAATAATTATAAATTGTCACTGTGTGAGAAGAACTGTCTCCTGATGTACATGTCTTACCTAGTGCAGGAGGCAGGAATGCATTGATATGTAATATTTTTGTGCGCAATAAATATGTTTCTGGTATGTTATGTATTTAACTAGATCTCAATGATACCTCAGCTACCACCATCTTATCTAAATCTGCCGCCAAACAGCAATGTCAATAGTATTGTTGTGTTCCGGTTGTCAGAGATAAGATAGCCAGTTCCACAAAAATTTGGGTTTCCGGGTCAGTACGCTTCCACCTTCGACCTCAACTTCACTTAACATCAGGTGTGATTGAGCCCAAGCACCAAACCGTTGTTCATAAAAAAAGAATAACGAACGAATCACGAATGTAAGTTCCGGTCAGTACTTGCCCAGTTTTTAAACACTAGCTAACTAACCCAGTTGAGTGGATGAACAAAAAATCCGATATTGTTTTATCGACCAGCAACTCTCACAGACTGCGGATTTGTTTACCTATTTGGTGCATCACTAAAAAGTAAAAATAGTTTTTAAAAATTCACGCCCACAAGAAATCTTTGGGTCTTCCGAACGGTACCTTGACACGTTTCATCGATTCTGTATGGAATTTGGGGCGGTTCCAATGATGAATAGTTTTTGAGAATAGAAAGTACAAGATTATTGGTGATTGTATGGCAATGTGTAAATAGTTTTTAGTCAGAAATATTATATCAATAGGTAGTATATATTTTAGCCGCCTCCGTGGCTCAATATAAACAACATAGGGTTTACAAATCAGACGTCGCATGTTCAATCCCTAGCAGCAGCAGTTCTCGCCAAAACAGTCGCACGTGTACCAGTACTCATTCATCTTACACACAGTGAAGTACTCATAGTATCATCATATCAGCCACTGCTAAACATAGACTTCCCCCATATATCTCCTTACCCACATTGCTAATCTGCTGGGCTATGTCAACGACTTTCGTTCGCCTATGGATTTCTTCATTCCTGATTCGATCAACGCCGAGCATTGTCCTCTCCTTGTATTTTTGGATTTCCTTTAATATCTTCATCATATCAGCCACAGGACGTCAGTGGACAAAGTCAGTGAGGAAATAATGTTTTTTCCCGCTACCTTTATCAGGTCGTTTGTCCACCTTGTGAGTGGACGTCCTACGCTGCGTTTGCCGGTTCTTGATCTCCACTCGAGAACTTTAATACCACAACCGCCTCCGGGGCTCAATGTAAACAACGTTGGGTTTACGATTCGCGAGGTCGCGGGTTCGATCCCTAGTGGGGTACATGTTTAAGTACTCGGTTTGGTTGGTGGTAAGGCATTTTAAATGTCCGCCTGGCTAGCTACCACCATCTTATCTAAATCTACCGTTAATAGCATTGTTGTGTTCCGGTTGTCAGAGATAAGATAGCCAGTCCCCCAAATGTGTTGGGGTTCCAGGTCAGTACGCTTAACATCAGGTGTGATTGAGGTCAAGTACCAACGCTGGTGCATAAAAAAAATCAGTTCTTCGAGCTATGTGCCCTGCCCAATGCCACTTCAACTTGCTCATCCGGTGAGCTATGTCAGTGACCTTCGTTCGCCTACGGATTTCTTTAACGTATAGCACTGAAACGTAGTTTCTCACGCTCAAAGTCACGCAAGGAGTTATGGAGAGGTCGATGCTCAGTGTGATGAGGTCGAAGGTGGAAGCGTACTGACCCGGAAACCCCAACATATTTGGCGGACTGGCTATCTTATCTCTGAAAACCGGAACATAACAATGATATTAACATTGCTGCTTGGCGGCAGATTTAGATAAGATGGTGGTAGCTAGCCAGGCGGACATTTAAAATGCCCTACCACCAACCAAACCGAGTACTTAAACATTACCCCGCAGGGGATCGAACCGGCGATCTCCGAATCGTAAACCCAATGTTGTTTACATTGAGCCACGGAGACGGTTCACTTCGTGATCGAATCAAGGAATGTAGGTAGTTAAATATAATGTAATAAAGAACTGATGCATGACAGTATGGAGGATGGAGGTCCTTTACAGCCAAGGTTTTAATTTAAAACAGTAAAAATTTCTCCTTTATTACGACCGCGGGTATCCGGCTTAATAAAGCCCGCGACACACTGGCATAAATCAGTACAATAAGTTCTTTTCTCCTTGATACTGTAATTAATTATTACTGAATAATTAATTACAGAGATTTTAAATAGTTTGATCAAAAATCTGTTAATATATCAAATAATGTAACTAATTTTCTCAATTTATATGACTTCTATCATATTCATTTCGTACGTTTGTTAAGTTGTAGAATTCAGTGTAACAATTTACACTTATCAATATAATTCTTAGTTTGCTAAAGGAATTTGCACTTTATGTATGAGCAAAGGTAGGTTATTGCATTGAATGACATAAATACACAACACAGCGCTAAAGAATCTAACAAAAAGAAGTATTCTATGATGTACCTACAACATATATAGAAAGTCGCGCCATCCGATAGAAATGCCTGCAGACCACGCATTGTTAATCAGCATTTCCACCTCCCGCCCCCGCACTAACCCGTCCGATAAAGCTTAACATAACAATATTTTTCGTTTAAATTAAAAACTATCATTACTGTATCATACAATCTAAATGAAGTGTGTGCTTAGACTTTAAGATTTTCTTAACATATTTCCCTTTCTTATAAAATTGTACGAGGCCGAACAATGTCAATGACGTGACGAATAAATAATTGTTGTGCCAACTGTCATCTTAAAAGTACATACAAAAAAACCTAAAATAGTATAACTACTTAGATAACCTCTAACAATTAATATTGGTAGGAAAAATGTACAAAGAAACCCAAAACGCAATAATTAGAGCTGGAAACTTAATAAAATTTGATGATTTTTCCCGTTTTCCGGACATCCCTTTTTTGATGGTCATGTGCGTTTCATTTTATTTTTTCATATTTTTTATGTAGAGGAGCTCAAGCTACCCCCCATAGCAGTTTGATTCACTATTTCTGGGACACCCTGTATGTGTGCAACAAGCCTTAACCATGTAACAGTCTACCTCAAACGGAACGTTACAAGTTGATGTGTGAACTGGAGTAATATTTACCGGTTCAATGTGTTCTTTCAAAACGTGTTATATGACATTGATGGTACGAGCATGTGGTTTGTCGGATGGTCACAAAGGAATTCCGAGTTGAGTCAGCAGACTTTAGAAAAAGGGTTGAGTAACTAAGCGGTTTTAACTATTCATTACTAGTTTCTTCTTCCTTTTGAAACACTGGCCCCTGATCGATCGGTATCAAAGACTTCATAAGAACTGTCAGACTTGTTAATCCTAGGATTACCTGCCTGCACCTAGGTGCAGGCGACCCCAGGGGGTCCACTCTCTAACGAAAATAGCTCGGACGGCCATAACTTCGAACTTTTTCTTTTGCTAACAATCCTTTATTTGCATAACTTCAGACGTTCCTTGCGCCCCGTACCAACTTGTGATGTCCAACTATATGCAACAAAAGTAAAATAATGACGATTGGCTTATAATTGACACAGCAAACTGCAAAAGTAACCTTCAACCACCTCCGTGGCTCAATATGTACAACATAGGGTTTACGAATCGTAGGTCGCGGGTTAGATTCCCAGCGGGGACATGTTTAGTACTCTGGCTGGTATGTCCGCCTTGCTAGTTACCACCATCTTATCCAATTCTGCCGCCAAACAGCAATGTTAATAGCATTGTTGTGTTCCGGTTGTCAGAGATAAGATAGTCAGTCCCCCAAATAAGGTGGAGTTACCGGGTCAATAATACGCTTCCACCTTCCGCCTCATCTTTATTTAACTATCAGGTTTGATTGAGGTCAAGTGTAAACTCGTTCTGCATAAAAAAAACTTCTTCTGCGTCAATAAATGAGGGAAGGTAGGTACCTAGCAGAGAAATGTCTGACACTATTCACCACTGTAGTCTCCTTATTAATGTCTACGATTTCCCATTATATATTTACACATTCCAGATAGACGTTATTTTAAAGGAAAAAGAAAGAACTTAATATATGTAACATAAAATCTGCATTTTTGAAAATATTAATGCTTTCTTAGTTGTAGGTATGTTTAAAAACACAATCTTTATAACGTCGCTATTGCTGTATACATGTTCACTGAATGCACTCTTAAATAGCATTACCATACAAAAATGGCGGTGATTTTCTCATGCGAGACATTATTAAAATGTAATACAAAAAATATATGAAATAAATAAATTACTAAGGTAGAGGTAGGTAGAGTATGTAATTTCTTTCCGTCATAAGGTGTGGCTTCGTAATTGAATAGGCAGGCATTTGAAATTTAAATAATGTATGCAAAATATATCTTGGACAATGTATCACGTTTATTTTATTAATTCTTTTAATAACTTTACCTCAGTTGTTGTGTTCTTTCGACTTCTAAAAAGATTATAAGTTCGCCAGTTTCTTTCATACGGGAGCACAACATAATATACAACAACAGTATTTATATAATTACTCTCCACATAAGTTTACACTGTACTGGTAAGGTTACATAGGTAGGATACATACATGAGGAGACTGATGCCTGAGATAGCCGTGAACTTGTCTTTCAGGATCACGAGAGCCCAAAAATTGTAGTTTCTGGATGTCTACAAAAATAGATAAATTCAATGTTACACCTCGAGAGATGGTACATAATAAGTATAAATAAGAGATATATAAAATATAGGAACGTCGGAAGCTCATCGGTTAAGACGCGGTCTCGCAATTTGGGAGGTCCGGGTTCGATTCCCAGGCAGGCCATGTACCAATGAGTATTTAAATATAATTATATGCATTTATCTGACTGCTCTTAAACGGTGAAGGAAAACATTGTAAGGAACCTGCATGCCGGAGCAATAAAAATTCTAAGGCATGTGATATCCCCACCTCGCTTTGGGCCAGCGTGGTGGACTATGGCCCATACTCCCTCATACGAGGGAAGGCCTATATCCCTGCAGTGGGATGTTTACGGGCTGAGATGAAGATGATATAAAAATAAAATGGTATATAAATTCAAGTTTATTTGTTATTGTGTGTATATGTGGGGGTGTGTGCGTGTAAGTGTGCGCATGTGTAATTTAATTAAGACATACCCATTCAATGTTAAAGTAACCTTTGTCAGTAACATAGTAAGAATCTTTAATTGGCATAAGTTTGGTATTAGTTTTCTGAATAAGAATTTGTAATAATGCTGTTGATTCTATGTAAATAAAATAAAATAAAATAAAAAAATAAAATAAAATGTGGGTATTTGTGTATTGCGACGATGTGTACGTGTGCATGAAGATTGGAAAGTGAATTATAAGCTTTAAACGTTATGTATGACTGTCATTCCTCTTTTGCAGAAAACCGTACTGCTCCGAGCGGATTGGTTCGGATATGATTGGTTGCTTTGAATATCGAGGAGTCCGTAGTGTAGTAGTACGTAGTGGGGCTACGTAGTATATAAAAAAACCATTACTAAGGCTCGTTAGTTAAAAATGCAGCCGTGTCGTGGCTGTGTGCCTTTACTGGATGTATTTTTTGTTATTATATGTCTTCTGATACAAATAGGATTGAATTTTGCTGTAGAAATACTCGTATCAGTTATTTATTTCTTGTTATAATGCCTTCGTGACGCCGACCGGTAGAAATTTTGTTTGTCAATAAAGTAGGTACGCTCAATCACATATTAGGAGTTTTTGCAAATAAAACATAATTTAAAAGCTCTTGAAAGAAATCCGTTATACAATGTTAAACTATCGCTATCACATGATGTCGTAAAACATTGCTTTATGACACGATCGCTAAAATAAATAATATCAAAATAAATAATAGGTTTAATATTATAGTGAGGGGAGGTGCCGAAAAGACTGACAGCATTACCTGAATTCTTTTTTAATCTAGACATCGCAAACATTTCCCTAAAGCAAAGTAAATCAAGCTGTAACTTACGCTTCCACCTTCAGCCTCATGTTCACTTAACCTCAGATGGGACTGAGGTCAAGTGCTAACCCATTGTGCATAAAAGAAAGAAAGAAAGCTGTAGGATTGCAACATGACGAACTTGAAATGGTATGCTTGACATTCGACGATCGACAACGATCGACGTCACATTTTGCCAATGTCGAACGATTCGCCAAAATTACATTTGGCTATGGCAATCTTCTACGAAACAGCTAGGAGCTTAAAATGTAATGCCGAATTACCATTCGTCTATCAAACGCGACTTCAAATGGAAAGTTCTCGCGGTACCTGTCAACTCAAATCATAAACAAAATTATTTGGTAAGTCATAAAAATAACATTTCGTCATTATATACGATTACCGGTAAGTCACAGAAAAGAACGAGCAAGAAACTCAATAAAATTGTGATTCGACAAAATCTCACTTAGCGGTTCATGTCCATGCTTGCTTACCGTTTAAATAGTCGGAAATATAACAGCCTTTTGGACATAGTTTGCGTTTTAGTTTCAAATTTAATTAATGTCTATCGGAACGTTAATCTAAAAGCGTATATATTCTCCCTAAATATTTCAAATGTAAACGAGTGACCACGAGGTGGACCGACGATTTGGTAAATATCACGGGAAGCCGTTGGATGCGAGCAGCGCAGGACCTATCGTTGTGGAGAACCTTGGAGGAGGCCTTTGTCCAGCAGTAGACATCTTTCGGCTGATAAAACGAGTGACATGAACAGCAACTTTATTTTTATTCTACAAAACAATAATTTTAAAATTTTAATTACTCATTTTCAACCCTATTTTATTAGCGAAATGTTAGTAGTATTATGCGTTCAACTGTACGCTGGATCACAGAGTACTTGCGCTGGATCATGCGCAGTGAATCGATCGGCTCGTGTTCCGAGATGATCAATGATCATGGCCCGTGTTGTTTTCGTTTGTCATTCAATATCCACTTCGGAATTTTTGTCGAGCTTAATGGTGCAAGTGATAGTTTTATAGCGATTTTGCTATAATAATAAATCATTTATTATATTTATGAAAACAATAATTTCTAAACACGTGTCGTTGTACTGTATGATGTCATTGCCGTTCCTGCAGCTTAAAACACTGTCAGAGGGCGGAGTGAGTTTTGTTTCGACTTAACTTTACTACCGCGTTCACGTTTACGTGACGATTTGTATGAAGAAATTTGCAGGGCCACTAGCGCATAATTAACGATTTTTTTCGTAGATACTTTTTGCGTAAACGCGAACGCGATGGTAAAGTTATAAACGAGACAAAACTCGCACTTCGCACACAGGTGGCTACTAATCTGACCCAAATCCACCAATCCGCACTAGGTACGATTTAATGAAAAAGTCTTCATCTCCGAATTATGAAACTTGCAATACACCTGGAGATGTGTACCATATTCTTTTGGAGAGTGCCCGTAATGCTCCAGAAAGGCAACTCAATTTAAAATACGAGTATTAGATATCAATTCGTTAGATTTAGGTAGATTTTAGGTGGCCAAACCTACTTCCATCGAGAGTAAAGTTTATTAGTTCTATTCTCATGGTCATTTCAAATGACTGTAATATAGGCTAGGGTATAATGGGGCTGGCATAATCAATTGGCTGATTAAAGTCTTTATAAAAATAAAGATTAAAAAAAATAATTAGGTACTTAACAGATATTTAATAGTTGTTTTGAATAATATTTAATAGCTGCTGGTCTTCAATATTATAATATATTTTGAAGTTTGTCTGTTAGACCTACATTTTAACCGAGTCTAAAAAGAAAGAGGTTCTATGTTCGTCTGTATTTTTTTTTTGGTATGTCATACTTTGGTATGTTATACTTTCGTCAATTTATTGTTAATCGATTTTAATGGTGGTTTTTAGATAGATTTATTTAAATATCAACTTTACTGAAGCTGGTTGTTTAAATTATTAAGTATATGCATTGCTGAAGAACTTCTGAACAAAGACTGGATACACACACATACACACACAATATTAAAAAGATAATCGCCAGTATCTTAGACCAAAAACTAAGCAAACGCCTGTTTTGGTGTCCCAGAGAATGTTTTTTCCTTCCCAATCGGGTATCGAGTGACTGCTGAACAATACCGTTGTCAACAGCCTACCGTTTTTATTTTTATCGCCGGAGAAATTTACTGAGAACATAAAAATGGTCGTAAAAAATCCAGGTCAATCTCCAAATTTTAAATAATAAAAGCGGCGACTTTACATTAAAACATGCACTTATTTGTAAAAATTGTTTAGGGGAAAGTCAATAAGCGACAGTTTACTAGTAACCTTTTCCATTTTGATGTTAGGTTTTAGGCTAACTTTAAATACTAGTCGAGAACCCAGACATTTTGCGTGGTACTACAAACAGGTGTCTTTCTTACACGTGCACGGACAGTCCGAGCACTTTCCATTGTCTATTACATAATCAATGGAAATCTATCTGCATGTATACTGATTTTAATATACAGAATAGTAAAATATGCAAGTTATCATATAAATTGAACTACTGAACATAGGCCTCCCCATAAATTTCCAGAGGGACCGGTTGAAAGCGACCTGAATCCTGCTTTCGGCGAGCTTCATTAGGTCGTCCGTCCAACTTGCGGGCATGTCACTTCAACTTACTCCACCGCTGGGTTGTGTCAGTTACTTTCGTTCTTCTACGGATTTCTTGTACTTGTAAGTACAAAATAGTATTTGCCTATAATAACCGCCACGGTGGCCCACTGTTTTGAAAACAAAACAACTTGCTCTGTTTGATTTTTTATGATGCCGGACGGGTTCGTACTTACCTCAATCAAACCTGATGTTAAGTGAAGATGAGGTCAAAGGTGTAAGCGTACTCACCCGGAAACCCCAACAAATAGGGGGGACTGGCAATCTTATCTCTGACAACCGGAACACAACAATGCTATTAACATTGCTGCTTGGCGGCAGATTTACATAAGATGGTGGTAGCTAGCCAGCGTTCCCAGCGAGGAACATGTTTAATACACGACTTGGTTGGTGATAAAACATGTGTCCACCTGGCTACCACCTAAATCTAAATCTGCCGTTAATCCCGCCTCCACACTCCTCCCACTGCAACTCCTATAAGCTCGGATCGGAGCTAAGAATCAACAGTGCTACACGACACGGCGCCTACTGAAGGTAGACGTTGCCCTACGTGACTCTATTGCTACTTTGAACTCCAGAAAGAAATAGGTTCTGTAAATAAGAAAAGAGCCGTCAAGGACGTAAGGTTTTTGAGATTGGTTGAGTTTTGAGCCAATCCTTTCAGATGCCTGAGGGCAAGCGCTAACCCGTTGTTCATAAAAGAAACTTATATAATGAAAACTCGCTTGAAGCAAGACGTCACATTTGATAATTACAGACCACAACAGTATCCGTGTATGTGAGGCCCGTAATTATGATAGATTAATGACGAGTTACGAGTAGGTAACCGTATCTATCAAATAATGCACATGTCTTACGATAACGTGGTTAAATACTAGGAAATCTTTCGACAGTAACACTTATCGATACCGGCAACGCATTTTATATGTTCTTCAATCAATCAAGTACAGTTTATTACACAAAATTTAAGAAAACACTTGATAATTGTACACTCAGGCGGTCTTATTATTAGTATTTATCGCTATTAGATAGTAGTCTACCATTTGGTAGATACCAGATAACCTTTCTTACCCGACTACGGCGAAGCTAAACGGAGGACAATGTATTAAACACACATGCATGTTCATATACATATATTTCAATGTCTATAAACATCGATGAGGTAGGTAGGTAGGTACTTTTGCACAAGCATATAAGTACCAAAATGATAGACCCACTATAGGCATACAAAATGTCGAAGAATCGGGACCCTGGGGGGCAATTCCGTATACATACTATTTGCATCTCTTTCCGACCCACTTACATGTTGATAAGAGATAGAGATACGGGGCCTGCGCCATTTTACCCGCAATTCACTTACAAAGCCGTAAGAAGTTGCTGAGTGTTGAAGCTGTAAACCACATGGCTTCTTACGACACATTAGAAGATATAAAACAATTGGTTGGGGTGGCATTGGATAATTTTATCCATTTAGAAAAAGGTTTCGTGAACTAACCGCTCAACCGAGGTACCAAGCAAAAATGTTTGCGTTCGAGCGCTAATAATTTGCCGTTTAACTTTTTTTTTTATTCTTGGACATATACAGACAGTGCCATCTAGTTCCACGCTAAGCAACTAGGCTTGTGTTGTGGATACCAGATGGCTGATACACTACTTACATGTTAGGTTAAGTACTGTTAGTGTAAGTTGTGAGAATAAATAAATGAATTGAACTACACAAATACATTTTTTTTGTAAATAAATACATCCATAACTCGGGTACACATGTCTGTATTCATCAAACAAACATATGCCCTAGCGGGATTCGAACCCGCGACCTTTTGGTATAGTGGTCAGAGTTTCTAACCACTACATCAAACAGGTCCTCAAGTCATGTCAAGTCTAGATTTGGATGAAATTTGGTATGTAGGTAGTAGGTAGATCATGTAATGGATTAAAACATATATATTTTTAATCTATAAAATATAAAAAACAGGTCGTCACATACGTCGTCACCAACAGCCCACAAAATTTGGAATAATAATTTAAGAATATTTGCTTTCACTCGCACATCTCTATCTGTCTGTCACACATAAGCATGTTCTGAGATAACATTAATAATTGAAGTTTTACCAAGTACAAGATTTACAAGTAAATCCATTTTAAAGAATTTTGTATGATACCTTTTCGTGTTATGTACATAACTTATTTAATTAAAGTTATAGTTTATCAAGTACCTATTTTTAAGTTGATTTTTTACATAGATTTTTTTGTGAAATTTGATTATGTTTAAATTTTGTTTATAGAGTAATTCCTTGATGGGGAGAGGAGCAAATGTGCTGAATCCCTACCTTTTCATCACAGTTTCATGTGAACCTATTTTTATTGTTAATTACTTGTTAAATTAAATTTTCTTATTTTATTTATAAACTTCTAATAAATAGACGATGCAAACATTTTTACGTAGTATGACAGCTGGTAAATTGTTTTAGCAACTATAGTAAGTATTATACGATTGTAAATAACATGTGTTCAGCTTGCCTAACCCTCTTGCGATTGTGTACAATTAACTTAATGTAAACACCAATTGTAATACGTAGTATAAATTAGTATCAAACAGTTGTTAAACCAACTTTTTGCAAATAGGTTGACGCAGCACGCGATCGTCACGGTATTGTCTATGTTCAGTATGTCAACACTGTTTAATTTTTTTTTGTTTACATTTTACCGAAGTACTGGGCTAAGAGATTAAAAAAAAGTATTTTTTCTAAAAGTTGAATTGAATTTTATTTGCACACATAAAATTAATAACAATGGTGTCGATTCGGATGTACACCAACTAAACTAAAACCAGTTTAAAGTAGTACTGTCTCTTTCTCCCTGGAACAGTACGATGCGACGGCACCACTCCAAAACTGGTTTTAGATTAGTTGGTGTACATCCGAATCGACACCATTGTCAAACCAACATATCCTACCAAAAATGACGTGCAAATACTTCTAAAAAAATTAATCAATATATATTAAAACAAATTAATTCTATCAAAATTAATGCAATTCCGTAAAACACATTTAAATCCATTATTTATATAAGGCCAATGTCGTGCAAATCGATATATAAAGAAAGGTTTCTTCCTGTGTATGTATTACGATACACATACAAATATTACTTTTATTTTTATTAGACAATAAAATCTAATTAGTTTACTTCCTATTTAGAAAAAAAAATTATAGGTAGGTACGTTGTAGAAAAAAAACAAACGAATATCAGAAAATAATTATCGTCATAGCAAATCCAAAAATACTTGAATCAGTTTTCTTGATGTACATTTTGCTGATATGAAGAAAGTTATTTATTTAAAAATAGTAACAAATAATTATATGTAATTTAAATATAAACTAGAACAAATGTAAAATTATAGGGACTGCGAGCAAAGTATGGATGTAGATTGAGCAAGGAAACAGCCAACTTTCGGGTCACCAGTGACATCAGCTAAGCGCTTTGAAATATTAAAGAAAAATTTGTTTTTCCGACATTCATTCGTTTTCGTGTTTCTTAGCATTAAAATAAGATTTCTCCGTTTGGATTAGGGAGAAATAACCTAGTCATACCCTTGCATTCTGAATTGAAGACTCATAGCATCGTTTTTGTAGAGATTCCACAAATCTGCAATTCCGTCTTTGGTAAACAAATAGGACGACCAGAGGGCGAAGTGCGCGTTTTGGTTCGACTTATCTTTACTACCGCGTTCACGTTAACGTGACGATTTGTATGAAGAAATGTGCAGCGCCTCTAGCGGATAGTTTGCAAAACGATTTTTTTTCATAGATACTTTTTGCGTAAACGCGAACGCACTTCGCACACAGGATTTACCCTGCATTCAAACGCATGATTTGTTGGCAAGTTTAGAAATGGTTCTGTCTTTTTACCCAATACTATGCGGCCGGCAATCACGAATAACGAGACTCTGTAATACTGTTTCATAGTATTTATATTTATTTAGCAGTATTGATAAAAAAATCGCCCTAAGAATCCCGAATCTCTGCTGCCATTCATAATCTTTCTATACTGTTATTATCAACAAGCATGTCACATCTGTTTATGTCTGTGAAAATACAGTTTCCTCACTATATATTTACACCGGGCCCATTAAAAAACTGAAAGTGGTTTTAATAACACATTCTAGGCCTTATTAACATGACGATAAGGCTAGAAGTATTTCTAAGAAACGATTTAACTCGGGTAATTGAACGTACCAGGAATTAATGATCATTTGTTAGAAGACTCGATGAAATGGGGATTATTGTGTATAAAGCTATTGATACATCGATGTCGATGGTTCTTGTTACATCATTTGATTGGTTATGAAACCGCCGCAACTATGGTTTACAAAACGGAGAACGCGGGTTCGATACCCGCAGTGGGGTATATTTAGTAATGGGCTTGGTGGTAGGGCGTTTTTAAATGTCCACCTGGCTAGCTCGCACCTTCTTAAATACGAGTAGGTCTGGCGCTAAGCCGCATCTTTGAAAAATTTTACTATTTTATACAATTTTTAAAGCTATGAAAATAGTTGAATTCCACTTTGTACATTCTAGCATGTAAACTAAGGACGGTATTAATAAATAGATATTGAGATTGAGATCCCTTCGCAGACTCAATACAATTTTTTTGGATACTGTTTTAATATGCAACAGATTCGTCAACTTAAGGTCATCTTAATCTTGAGAACGGTTTATTAACACAGCCGCAATGATTAACACTGTTTAGTAGTAGCTACTTACAATAGTATATTTTTCAAAATAAATGCGTTTGCAGGTAACGTGGCAATTTATAGTGAAGACAATGCTTTAATGCCGTGATTTAATAAATACTTACACCTAATTACCCAATTGTTTAAAAGATTGTCGAAAATTAGATTAGTCGTAGTCGATTAATCTTGATATTCTTGATTAATTATGATACTCATTGTCAAAGAGTTTTAATATGTATAATTTGTTTATCGTTTAATGTTACTCGTATGTATACGTCCATGAAAACAAAAACAAAACACAAAAGGTCTTACTTGGTAACAGTACAGTTTGGAGTTCCTTAAGGATCTCTTTTAGGACCCCAATTATACAAAGCCTGTCTTTATAACACTTGCTATATATATAGATAGATTTTTTTTAATTATTGCAGATTATTCAAAAATATACATAAAGATAATTACTAAATATTTTATTTTATATCACACAGTTTAGCAGATATATATGTTTTCGACATTTGTCTGATTCTAAGACTACAGTAGATTGTAGTAGGTACCTAGGTATAACTGCTCACCTAATATACGTTGTATTCCCAAAAGTAGTACTGTTTACCGAAATTTGAATCTAATTTTTTTTTATAAAATGTTATCTAAACATTCATAATTTCTTTGTTCTAATAAAGTATCTCACTTAAATACTGTTTTTATAACAAAGGTAAGTAGTTTGGTAGCAATAATGCGTTTGTGGTGTTAAATATTTGATGAGCATTACTGAAATTCGTCCCCTGATAGTGTTCAAAGACACTAAACCATTGCAATATTTGCAAAGCAAACTTACTATTTCAAATATCTGTAATTTGGGATTTGATGATATTTCTCTTTTCATTAACATTAATCAATGAATGACTATTTGTAACCTCGTCAATATTAATATAATAGTTGTTCAATCCTAAGATATTGTCGTAGGGCTAACATATACCATACACGCACACACATACACAGACACAAGCAAAATTACCATTTCTATTTATCTATCATTGTATTTATTTCGTTATTGTTATATACGAGTATATTACGTACCTAGTTACTCGTAACAACTTTTCACTGTGGAGGAGCGAGGACCCCCAGCAGTCCTGGCACAGGATTAATTTAGGCATTCTTAACTGACAAAACTGTATTAAAAATAAGTTGTTTTGAATATTTGAATTTGAAGATATCTCTTAGTTGTACTCAGTTAGAGATGGATTGCCCATATAGTTTTCTTTGTCAGACTGTACTAAATGGGTATGTTATAATATTCACATTAGGAATATTTCTCTCACTTCACCTTACATTTCTCTGTTTACAATAATCATACAAGTCTTAATTATCTTACATAGGTACAGGGAAAGTTGTATCTTGATAACCTCAATATTTACTGGACCATTTTTTATGGGACTTTCTATGCGCATCCTATATCATCAACTGGATTGATAGATTAGTTTACCTTTGAAGTTATCGATAATAGAACATCAAACTTAAATTTCTGGGACACAGGACACAACACCAGACACGATACAAGTTCTATTGTAATAAACAACACCAGAGGGCGGAGTGTGAGTTTTGTTTCGACTTAACTTTACTACCGCGTTCATGTTTACGTGACGATTTGTATGGAGAAATGTGCAGCGCCTCTAGTGGATAGTTTGCAAAACGATTTTTTTCATAGGGACTTTTTTCGTAAACGCGAACGCGATGGTAAAGTTAAAAACGAGACAAAACTTACACTTCGCACACAGATTTCTGCCCACGATGTCGCGCATCATGCACGTGAAATAGGTAAATGTCATACCTGAATAGAGTCGCTATCTATTAATGAAAGAATTTTCGGAATTGGATCAATAGCTCCGAAGATTAGCTAATGCAAACGTACAACAACCAGTTTACCTCTTTAAAGTTAATAATGAGTATTGATTGGGCGTCGCTAAGTAAAGTGTGGTCTAAAATATGTATAATATACCACGCAAAGGTCCCAGTTTCGATTCTCAGTATAGGGACAACTTACAACGAACTTTTCAATCATTTCTCTCGTGTAATTAACTTAGTCGGTTACTCCAAAAGTGATACCTGGTTATCATAGCATCGAGCAGCCTAGTTGAAGGCCAAGTAATCATGTGTTTGTCTCGCATGATTAATTGTATATCTCCTTGCAACATGGATCGAAACCCGATCCTTACTCAGATATGCAGGAGACATATCCAATACGTAAGGGCCCTTAAAACACTTTATTGCACAATATAAGTATACAAAACACAAGAAAAGACTCCTCTGAAGTAGGATCCGTAGTAGGTGAAAAACTACAATAAGAAGTGTGTCCATAATATCTATGGGTATTAAGCAAAGGAGACGATAAAAGGTTTACCCTAAAAAATATTTGGTACGACTTGAGACATGTAGCCTTCGTGTCGCGGTGTGCTCGGGGCCAAGGCCAAGCTGTGTGAGCTATATCGCTGCCCGTGCAGACATAGTATAGACAGAGAACACATATCTACATACACAAAAAGCGTCGGCCATTTTTATAGCCATAACGTCACAACCATTATCCCGCTCAGAGAATCCCAAACATAAGAGTTTGGATGTTCCAAGCATTAAAAAGTTAAGGCTTGAAACAACATCCACGATTCACCATTATAAATATATAGTAATACACCGTGACCGTTGTACCGTGTGCCCGGTGAACCCATCGCCATTAAAATGTGCAAGTCGATAGATGTTTTTTAGTGGAAAGTCAAAGACACCCACAGAAAGAGACTGGTTAGTTCTTTCTTTTTGCGTGCCGAAACCATACGACCCCCATGGGGCTTTTGCCGCCGCATCTGTTTTTTTTTATGCACAACGGGTTGGTACTTGACCTCAATCACACCTGATGTTAAACAGTGGTCGAAGGTGGAAACGTACTGACACGGAAACCCCAACACATTTGGAGGACTAGCTATCTTATCTCTGACAACCGGAACACAACAATGCGATTAACATTGCTGCTTGGCGGCAGATTTAGATAGATAGATAGATCTGTATCTACTAGTTTACTACCCTAGAGCCATTGATATGCTCAAAAACATCCCATAACAATAGTTTTTACTAGCTTGGGAATTGACGTTAAAGTTTTTTTTTCCGAATCCTAAACCCAATATTGTTTACATTAAGCCACGGAGGTGGTAAAGTTACTTCTACCAAGGCTATATACAATAAAATGATTTTATTATTTGAAAACCAGCTACTGTGGTTTGGGCAGAACTTAGAACACAGCACTTAAAGTCTTAAAAGATAAGTCCCCCTGAGCTATAAATGCTGTCGGTCGTCGGAAATACGTGTCCCTTACCTCAATCTATGAATTTGCGGCGTTTGCAAAAGAAATTATGGGCCCGCGGTCATCGAACGCCATATTTTTATTTAAAAATATTTCTACAAGGCTTCCTTGTGTCCCGACCGATAGGTTTATTTGGCTCAAAGGCTTAGGGGGCAAAATGAGCCAGCGTTTCAGGTAGGTACCTACCACGCCGCGATTTCAACGCAGTTTTTTATACTGTAATTAGGTTTAGTTGTGATATTTACTTTTTATTTTAGGTAGAAGCATTAGATACCTAGGGCAATTGGGAACAGCAATTCATTCGAGTGTGGATATTCGAAATTAATCGCGTCCGTATCTGAACACATAAAAGTACACCGAAATTAAAGAAATATGAACGTTATATTGACAAATAAAAAAAGTGGACAAGTAACAAAAAGTATTTAATGTTGTTTTTTTATAATCAACATCAGTAATAGTAATAAAAATTTGAACCGTAATGGTAGGTGTGCAATAAAGAATATTATTTATTCTAAAATAAAAAAGAGAAAGACTTCCACTGAACATTTAATCGTGTCTTCGACACCGACTTTATTCAGTCTTCTAGTGAAAATTGCACCAAATCCTTGTGAAACATTTAACAACAAGAGATGTTTTGACACATTTGTGTTTCGAACGTTATGGTTACACTCACATTGCAGCTCCCTTTTAAGCAACGCTCGCCCCAAATACCAGCCGTGGCATTTAAACAGGCAGCCAACGGTCACCGAGAGTCCTAGTAAAATATAAGCAGTGGTTCTACTTCGCCATGACTTCACGGTAAATCTAGTTTTGTATACATCTATGTCTTTTTATATGAGTAATAAGTAGTAGATTAATGCAACAACATTCGCTATTTGCTTTCGATTAGCGAAGTTAAGCTATGTCTCTTTGGATGAGTGATTCTAGTGTCATTCGATTGTTTCCATACTTCGGGTCGAACAAAGTTTTTATAATTTCCACCGACTCTCACTCGCTACTTATTTTTTTTATATAAATTGAAATGGACAACAATCTAGCCGCGGTAAGCAATTTAAATGTCTTAGGACGTGGGCCCGAGTTTTACAATATTATCGGACTCATCTCGCAGCAATTTCCGGCAAAGAAATATTTATTTATTTTTATATGTCGGACATTTACACCAATCATCTAGTCCCAAACTAAGCAAAGCTTGTACTATGTATAAACATACAAAAATATTTATATAAACATCCAGAGACTCAGGAATAAATGTTCATATTCATCACACAAACATTTACCCGTCGCGGGATTCGAACCCGCAACCGCAACAATTTGAAAGCTTTGTGAGCACAATATTGAAAAGTTATGAAAAAAATTATGGCATGACTTCGCGAATATTGAAGATAGGATAATACTTGAAATCTGTCCAAAATAGCTGTATATACAAACCCATAAATAGATCTGTAGCCGTATACATTTGTAGCCAAAATACTTCAAAATAGTACTGCTTTTAATAAATACTATGGCACTGTGTACAAACGTTATACTGCTCTTAGATTACATAGTATTTAACATGGTTATACGGTCTGCGGAGTTACGACCACGATAAACTATGTAAATTTTAGAATGTGACGTAAATACTGAAAAGAAACAAGTAAACGTAGGGACAGTAAGTAGAAAGTACTATGTAAATTACAAATAGGTGCATTTACATTTTCCACAGACCTCTTTCTAAATGAACTTAGGGTCATGGTGATGGGCACCCGTGGCAGTCTCATTCGCTATTCGTTTCCGATTATCAAAAGTTAAGCAATGTGTCGCGCGGTCAGTCTGGCTGGGTTTTGGGACGCAAAATGAGAAATGTCATAAGTTTGAAGCTCCTGTCTGTGGCTGTAGCGCTAAAACAGCTGACACAATTTGAAAACGGTTCTTTACTTTCGAAGGCGGTTGTTTGCGAAAGAGTTCTTAGCTATGTAGATTTATAATATAAATTGGTTAAAGTTGGTCAAAGATATTTATCCCATTACTCTGCTATAGTTTTTTATCTGTAGGACATAATCATAGTTTGTGGGTTGTCCAAATTTTCAATTTATAGTTATACCTACAATACGAAGTACGCGTGGCGTAATCGGTGGCATATGTGGCATAGGCAGTAGCATACGTGGCGCAGTCGGTAGCATACGTAGCACAGTCGGAAGCATACGTGGCACAGTCGATAGCATACGTTGTGCAGTCGGTAGCATACGTGGCGCAGTCGATAGCATACGTTGTGCAGTCGGTAGCATACGTGGCGCAGTCGATAGCATACGTTGTGCAGTCGGTAGCATACGTGGCGCAGTCGATAGCATACGTTGTGCAGTCGGTAGCATACGTGGCGCAGTCGCATTCACTATTCAATGTCTGGCGCGATCAGTGTTTGCATACGTTAGCATTAGCAGTAGCATTTTAATACGAGTGTTTCCGTGTTTCAGAGTGCACGTAATATAGTCGGTCCCGGTTGTTTTTAATTGAAGGCAGTCGTTAAGCCAAGTCGGAGGCTATAGGCCTAAAAACACTGACTGTCAGATGACCACTAATCTGACATAAATCCACCAAGCTGCGTGGTGGATTATGGCCTATACAGTCACCCAGTTGCTCCAACACTCGAGACGTGGGGATGATTACGAGTGTTGCCGTATTTCGGAGCGCACGTTAACTTTGAAGGTTAAGCAGTACGCCTAAATGCTTTAAAGTACCTACATGTATGACTGGGAATAGTTGTTTTTAACACCCGACGAAGGATGACGGATGTTATGTGTTTGATCGTATCTCTTCCATACGTGGGCCGATTTGAGTGCGGTTTTGTTTATATTAAAGACTAAACCCGTGGATAAGTTCTTAGTCATGTCTGAAGGAAATTGGTTAAGCCATTTCGAAGATTATAATCATGCCATTTATTAATGAAATTTATAAATCTATGTTTTAAAAATTCCACCACGAAAATACTAATCTGAGGCAATAGTTACCTATAATTACAGCCCACATTGACTGCATAATTCACTAACATATCTACTAAGGTAAAGCAAAGACCGCATTGGCCGGGGGAGCCCCCACCGCTCTTCCACTGCATCTGACATATCAATTATCTGCATATCCGTTTTGGTCCTGTTTTAATTATTCCGCTTTTACAACAAGCTAGACCGATGTAGTTGGATGGAAATTGTACATCTGATGGTATTGGGAATGCAGCTAAAATTATTCGGATTTCATGATTTTTAAGGTTCCTGATCTCATTTTGGAAAAACGAAAGCCTTCTAAGATCATTTTTGTACACTTTGTACACCTTTTTCTCAGACACGGCTGGAGGTGTCAAGTCGAAAAATTTATAAATCTGTAAGAAAACCTATCGTAATGTATGGATCGAAGTGTTGGGCCATGAAGAAGACGGATGAAAGCAAATTGCATGCAGCGGAGATGATAATCCTGAGATAGATGAGTGGTTGGACGAGGATGGATAAAATAAGTATGTAAAAAGGGGTTAAAAAGTGTCAGAAAAGGTTGAAAGGAAATCGTTTGGTTTGGTTTGGACATGTTATGAGGAGGAATGAAACGCTTGTTACTATAAGAATGATGAATATTATTTCGATGGATGGAAAAAGAGGATGACCACGGAAAAGATGGATGGATTGTATGAAGGATGATATGATCGGAAAGGGCGTGAATGATGCGATAACGGCTGACAGAGGAGATTGGAAGAATGGGACGTATTGTGCCAACTTCAAATAAATGGTGACCAGATCAGACGATGATGACGGTTTGTTGCATGTTACTGTTGAAAAAGAAAACAGTTTCTAGTGTTAACTAGATTTATAATCTTTTGTGCCTGATTATTATTGATTCCCCATTCCAACTTCTCTAACCTCCAGTCGCCGGACTAGATCTCTTCAGAGATCAGCTCACCTTTGTAAATATTTTCTGACTGTTTTTCTTATACAATAAGTATTTCAATATTTTGGTAAACCTACAGACGTGTTTTACTGACAATGTAACCAAAAGACATCAATCGCTTTATTCGATAGAATGACTAGACAGAAGTTATTTAAATAAGTTGGCTTGGCTCGCTCGTCTAAATTAGACCTTGTTTTTGTTCGATAACAGGCGGTCAGGTCGAGTACAGCAAAAACGAGAGCGTTACTATTGACTTGCAGTCGAAGTCGAAGATAAAACAAAAACATGTCTGAGAGTCAATCGATAGTTTCATATCGATCACACGTTCACGGACACTGAGCCAGACACAATAGATGTTTTATTGTTATTATGTCTACAGGCTTGCAGTGTCCGCAAAGTGTTATAACTATCTATATCTTTGTGATCTGATTGATCTAAAATGTCTTTATATTTTAGTCAGTATTTGCAGTATACTTTTATACTGATATGTAAAACATTTTATAGACGTGGAGAATCTCCTTAATAAGCAAATTCTTTCTTAAAAGGCGACTCCAAATCCCGTTAAAGGACACGTTTTTCATAGTGCGGTCATCATCATCTCTTCCCTAGTTCCAATTTATTCGGAGTCGGCGCATTACGTCTTGTCATACATCATAGTGCAGTCACAATTAATTTTCAATAAGCGAAGTTAAACAACGTCTGGCACGCCCTAACGATTGGATAGCCTATATTATAAAGGACAAGTTGAAAACAGGTGGCCACTCGTCTGACACAAATCGACCAATCCGCAATCCGGATTATGGCATTGTCGATACCCTCTCCTAGTGAGAGGAGGCTGTACGTGCAAGTAAACCTGTTCATGTGAAGTCTATGCACTGCCTGATAATGTGATGTTATTAATAGAATAAGGACTATCATGATCAGATAGGTTTATCTACTGTATCGATAGTTACCGAAATATATTAACGTGGACGACCTGTTTGGTTTCGTGGTTAAAAATTCTGACTGCTATACCAAAAGGTCGCGGGTTAGAATTCCGCTAGGGGCATACGTTTGTATGATGAATGCAGACATGTATTCCCGAGTTATGGATGTTGTTCATTTATTTATGTATTTATTTAAAAAAAAAATTTAGTTGTGTAGTTGATCAACCATCTGGTATCCATAATACAAGCTTAGTTTGGAACTAGATGGGGCTGTGTGTATGTGCAAAGATATTTATTATATTTATATACGTACTAAAACTGTTTCTTTGGAATAATACACCTTAAGTTACACAAACTAAACAGGGTAATATGTGCAAATGTAAACAGTTTCATATGAGTAAGTTTACGTAGGTTAACTATTCTTTTCATTCATTAAAAGTACAGGCGAAGTCGAAAGTAAGGATGAACAATTTATCCAACATTTTATAGAAAAGTAATCCAACTAAGTGACAACCTACATCATGTTACAAAAATCCCGTTTGATACAAGAAGGGATTTGCAACGATTCGGCTAATAAAAATTCACAAAATAAAATAGTTGATATTTCCGAATAAGCTAGTCGATTATCTAATAATATGGCCAACTTTTACTGGTTGTTTTTTTCTCAAAGAACACATAGTAAATTAATACAACTGTACTGTCACTTTCTGTCAGTCTCACTGCGACAGAAAATCTTGTTTTTGTTCTCAAAGAACACATAGTAAAGAAATACAACTCTAGTGTCACTCTCTCTGTCAGTCTCACTGCGACAGAAAATCTGCGCTGACCAGAATTGCGTCGTTTCCTTTACGTTACTGTGACGCTTCAGTGAATATTCTATTATATTGTTAATGTACATAATAAATAGTTGCATATTTATCGAAGTGGCGGATGATTATCCGCCACTTAATTTCTTTCTTTTGCTTCTTTGATACTTTCTAGAAATCTACAAGCCCCTTGGTATGGTACTGTCAATGCATTGGCCTCCATTTCTTAATTCACAAAAATGCTATATATTTGCTTGTTTGCTCCTGTTTTGCTTCCGCGTTGCTCCTTACAGGATAACTAAAATCAGTGTTTTGCTGAGTGAGCAATTTTTGACATAGAGCTATGACCCATTTGTGCTGCAGCAACACACGCAAACGTTTATTTTACAAAGTTTGTTATGTTGTCTAATTGTTACCTTATATGTAATTAATAAGAGAATCAAATACAAGCTTAATCTTATTATCATCAACAACACAGCCTATAGATGCCTAATGTTTGCTTTGAGGTGCCTATACCAAATTAATTCTGTTAACCGCGGAGGTATAAGGGAGGCGGGGTATCGTATTAATCGTTCTACCAAGGTTGTTATTACGTGATCCAATCAGAGTACAACATGCTAACAAGACTAGCCAATAATTAATTCGAAATTTTTTGACATCTAGAACACACAAGGATAATACATAGAAATTTATTATCCTTGTATGTTCTATCTGCCTCCCGTGAAGGCGAACCCTGTGAGGGATAAGGCCCTGGACTAGAATTGGTTAAGGTCAATCTAAGATTAACTAAAAACTTTACTGAGAAACTGATTATCTACACGTACTTTAAAAATGTCAACAATGTTGTTAACACCATGTTTGGCGCCGACTTAGATAAGACGGTATTAGTAACTAAAGCGGACATTTTAGAAGCCTTATCTTTAACCATAACGAGGAGATACCTATAGGCGACACCAATATATATTACTAGACAATGTAATGTGGTCAGATGAATTTGGATTGACAAGTTACACGATTGTGTACGATACACATACAACAACGACGACGACATACGACAAGTGATACACATACAACTCTATTATAAGTTGTAACAGTTGTATTTAATTTTAGTTTTTATTTTTATTACTGTGAAATAAGGCTACATTGTGTAAGAATAACACCAAGCAGAATTATTGTTGCGTCGAATATTTTTGTATGTGTTTCTGGAATATGCAAATAAACGCTTTATCTATCTATCTATCTAAGTTGTTTGGAGAATTTAGAGAAACTTACCTTATCAAATAGATATAAGCTGACTCATCATAAAAATTAAGGTTTCCTAAGGCCACTTCCAACCGGGAGTAGTGGGCATCCTGTGCCTGATATGATGATACTTTCACGCCTGACCCTGTCAATCGTTAGTCAATTGTGATTGCTTCTCTTATTGTTGCGATTCGGCATCAATGACCGTTGATATTTGTCAATATCACAAATAATTGTCAATCACTTCAATTGCCTTTGAAAACGATCAATTGATTGCATCAGTAACGTTGATCACGTATAGATTGACAATTGACCAACAATTTATCGTGTCGGACCCTTTACTTAACACCATGGTTTAACGATATTAATTCGCTTTTAGACTTCGTTCGAGTCACTGTCCAACAAGGAAATTTGAGTATCTTATGGTCAACATTTAGTGCCACTCTTGTGAGGTTTATGGAGTTCTGCAGGCTGTCCAGCATCTGTTGATGGAATGTGACCAGAATAAAAATGAAACGGGCTTACTGATGAGAAAACAAACAGAACGTGGGTATAGTTCAAACAGTCGAAACCTGCATTAGTTGCTGCAGGACTATATATACATTCAGTGTACTAAGTATCGGGAATTTGTCAATAAAACAAAAAATACAAATTATTCATCTAAATTTATTTTATCGCCTTCAAAATAGGCCCCATCGCTTGCAATACAACATCTCCACCGCTTCACCCAGTCTTCCATACATTTTTCATAGGCTATTTGCGGTATGGCCTTTAGCTCATTCAGCGAATTTTCTTTTATGGCTTCTATCGACTCAAAACGTTTTCCTCGAAGTGGTAATTTTAACTTGGGAAATAAAAAAAAGTCAGACGGAGCCATATCAGGTGAATACGGTGCTTGGTCGAGAACTTTTGTTGAATTTTTCGCTAAAAACTCTCACTATAATGGCTGTGTGTGATGGTGCATTATCATGGTGCAGCATCCATGAGTTGTGTTGCCACAAATCTGGACGTTTTCGGCGGATACTCTCACGCAAACGCTTCATGACGCCTAAATAATATTCTTTATTCACTGTTTCTCCCTCTGGAAGGAATTCGGAGTGAACCACACCACGGTAGTCAAAAAAAACTGTCAGCATCACCTTGATTTTGGAGCGACTTTGCCGCGGTTTTTTGGGTTTCGGCTCGTTTTCGAGACGCCATTCTGAAGACTGTTGGCTTGTTTGCATGTCGTACTCATAAACCCATGTCTCGTCGCCAGTTATTATACGTTTCATAAAGGTCGGATCCGTAGAAGCTCGGGAAACCATGTCTTCAGCGACATGCTTTCGCTGCGCTTTTTGAACAAAATTGAGCTCTTTTGGAACTAGTCGAGCGGCGACGCGTTTCATGCCTAAAATGTCAATGAGAATGTTGTGGACGGACTTAAAAGATATGTTCACCTCACTAGCCAACTCTCTCAGACTCATACGTCGATTTTCGAGCACTAGCTTCTTGATTCTGTCGATGTTTTCTTTGGTCGTAGCGGTTGAAGGTCTACCAGAACGAGGCAAGTCTACTACTACTTCTCGGCCTTCTTTAAAAGCCTTATACCATTCATAAGCCCTTGTTTTCGATATACACGATTCGCCGTAGGTATTTCGCAACATTTTTAGTGATTCACCACATGAAATATCATTTGAAACACAAAATTTAAGGCACACTCTTTGTTCAACAATATTTTCCATTGTAAAAATCGCCGAGGACTCAAAACTATGACCAACAAAAAGTGTAGTTTAAAACAAATTAAATGACAGATCCCGCTCAAATTTTGCGCGCTAAATCAGTACAGTGCTACCAACATGCAGTAAAAAAATTAGAACGACCTCTTTTACGCGGGTCTTTTTATTGACATATTCCCGATACTTTTTACACAGAGTAGTATATTGAGAAATAACTGGCGTGTCCAAACAGGGTAAAACTCCCTAATTTAAATAAAGATTTTTAAATAGACCATTTACTTCATGTAGGTGAGTGTATTAACTCATATATCTACCTAGATAGCATAGTCGAGATTCATAAATATTACAGTTAAAAATATAATGGGTGAGTTCTTAGCAAATGGTACCACTGCAGTGCCAGACGTACGAGTAGTCGGGTAGGAAAAAATTTTATGTTTTCGTTTTCGCTGACGCTCTTTGTTAGAGAAAGCTGAACCTTGTTTCTGAAATCGATGAAATAGATAACATTGTCAATGGAAACTGAAATTCAATTCACATCACGTCAACAGCCAAATCGCACTATACGGGACATAAGCTTTCCATGGAGCATTTGCCCTAATTGCCACGCTGGGCAGGTGCGTTGGCGATCGCAGATTTTTCTGGGAGCACCGGACCAAGACGCTGCTGCCCATCAGTGGCCAATGCTTTTACGACACCATGCACGAGAAGCGACAGTAGTTCTATTCTATTCTGCCAATTCAAATCTTATAAATGGTACCAAAAACAGACCTTTGGATGACTAAGCAGAAGAAAATACTCACTAATTATAATTATATAAAGGTGTATAAGTTCTATATTTGCGCAAACATATTTCGACAAACGCTCACACAATACACCCACACCCCCATACATACATACACACACACACCCCCACACATACCCCACAGACACACTTTCATACACACACAGTTAAAGTTTTTTGCCACAACCGCCTCCGTGGCTCAATGTAAACAACATTGGGTTTACGATTCGAAGGTAGCGGGTTCGATCCCCAACGAGGTACATGTTTAAGTACTCGGTTTGGTTGGTGGTAGGGCATTTTAAAAATGTCCGCCTGGCTATGTCCCCCAAATGTGTTGGGGTTTCCGGGTCAGTACGCTTCCACCTTCGACCTCATCTTCACTTAACATCAGGTGTGATTGAGGTCAAGTACGAACCCGTCGTGTATAAAAAAAAACACATACCGTCTCACAATGAGAGTGCCACTCCAGAGGGTGAGAGGCTGGTGATCTGTCACACAGGTTTCCTAGTACGGACACCAGTCTCTCTCAAAATCTAGGTTATATACGTCACAATTTGAAGCACCTGTTCTTAAATATTGTACCTACATTTTTGTGAGAGAAAATAAATACTTTTTGTATTTGTATTGTATAATTAACGGCTGCTGTGAAATACTTAGCTACTGAGCTAAGATACGTCTTAGCAGAGCCAGTTCTACACCCCATCTTAAGCATCTTGGACAAGTCTTGAGAAATTCGGAGTTAGACTCAGATATTTCAGTCCTACACTCCCAGAAGATGAAGATCTACTTATCTTGATAATACGGTAATTCTTCCAGTTATCCATTTTCAAAATTAAAGCAACCGTCTTGAAATGAAAGCCGGCTCAAAAAGATTGTTATCGCAATTACACAGCAACATTTTTTTTTAATCTTCCTTCCGTTTCCGCGACACTAATATCTAACACTTCGTTAGGTAATTAACCATCATACTTAAACAACAGATCTTGTGTACACCAGAATGACCTAAATAATCATTGAAGCTAGTCTACGTAATTACTCGTATAGTATAAGAGTGAAATGCTGAAATTTGAATGCTTTTAAGTATGCCGTTTGTAAACAACTGTGTTTGACGCTTTTTGGAGAACTTGGCTAACCATGGTCTATCTTTGCTGAGCTTGAGCTCAATCACATATAATTCCAAACCACAATAGCTGCAATGAAAGTTATAGTAAAAATTAATAATTATCTAATTCCCCCAATAAATACAGGATTGTATGTAAAGTGTGTTTCTTTGTAAAGGGTTTACTTGGGCTCACTGTCACGTATGCATTTCAGCCTATTTTGTAAGGTGAACCGTGGATGTTGTGTTTGGAGCACCCAAACACTAATGTTTGGGATATCTCTCGCGACCCCATTTGGGATAAAGGTCGTTACGTTATGTATTATGTATCTATGTTATTGTACAAAAGAAAACAATATAACAATATATAAATACAAAACCAATTTACTTAAATCTATGCACAAAGACAGAGTTATCCCAAACCGGATTTTTTCCAGTCCACCACAATGTTAAAGTGATCAGGATACACGTTTATTAGAATTTAAAATTAGAACGTAAGGAGGCTAAAATTAAAGAAATATATATAAAAAAAATCCCGACTACGTTTAGTGATCTATATTAAAACAAGACGAAATAACTCAATGTCGCGTAAATAATTTTTTAAGTACTTATTTAGACATTTATTTTTAAAACATTGATAGATACCTATTTCTGAAAATATTTCGTGGACACATATCATTTGATGCCCATCTCATTGGGGTTCTGGGTTATTTGCTACCAAGTGTGGCGTAATGGCTGCTATCGTACGCCATATTGGATTTATCATGACGTCATTTATATGACAGTCAATTGTATAAATCTAACGCTATCTCATTTATCTAAATCATTACTATTATATAAAGCTCGTTACGTATATACAGACGCGTTAAATACATTTCACTCCTACTGGCTTCGCCGTAGCCGGGTAATAGTAAATTACTAAAGAAATAAGAGCCAATTTATCGAATAATAAGTCTTAAACTATACAGTAGCACAGATTACTTTATAGTTACAAAGTAGAGTTTCCACCGCCATCTGAGTAATGCTAGATATATCTAATAATTCGTAAATATAAACAAATCCAATAAGTCAGACTAATTTGTCTCTCTTACCTGTAACTAGACTAAGCTAATTCCTCCGACAGGTTATGTAGCTACAGTAATGATAAGACTAATCTCCACTCCGGCTCTGGGTTGTCGTAAATAAATCTGCCTATATTATCCGAGTAGGCATTGTTATGTCCAATATATTATGTGGTAGAGTATTATCCAAGAACACAGAGTGATGGTCTGTGTTCCATCTAATCACCCTTATCAGCTCCCGCAAATTGCTATGGAAAACATTTTATTTTCATATCCATAGAGCAGCATAGATATTCGTTTACAGTTACATAGAGAACGTACATGCGTGCCCAAGTCCAAATAAGACAAGTTTAATTCGATTTTCACACGAATTATCACACAAGTACTTATATATACCTAATACAATACAGCACAACACAACACCACAATACAATATAAATATTCTGTTCAATATAATGTCGCAAACAAAAACGAACCTTATTCTAATCGGGTTTAGATTTAGAAATAATGTTGGTAGTAGCGAAAATAATAGCACCGAAAGGGAATATTTGCGGGGCAAAAGAGCAGCTATAGTTGTACTTTAATATGACGCAAAAAGATGTCAAAATTAACACATTCACTGCCACTTGCCAAACACAATTGAAAATCATTGTTCTCTACGCTTATGTCCATAGTTGGTACTAGTTGGCAGTGAACATGTTAATAAACAATATTCAGGTGTTACAAAATGTAGACAAGGCATTATTTCTTCCTCAAATTAGTTCAGCAAATGACGCTATTAGATAGCAGCAAATAGTGAGAATTGTACTTCAAATAAGGATCAATAGACAAAATATTAAAAAAATAATGAAAACTGACTGACATGATCCAACGATCATATCGAGAAGTAACAGATTATCCATTTCCATTCTCAAAGTTGTAGACGAGTTACATCTACCTAGGACAAAGTAATCCGACAGTTCCCTTAAACCTGTGACATAGGGCCCTTTAGGAGGCGTAAATAAACATCTCAAAAGTCGACATAGTATTCGCCGTTGATGTTGCAAAGGTGTAGGTTGACAATATACATATAATATTCGTCAGTCCAACTTCAAGTATTGGACGACCGGATGGTGTTGTGGATAGTGACCCTGTCAGCGAAACCAACGGTTGCGGGTTCGAATCTCGGGGGGGGGGGGGTAAATGTTTGTGTGATGAATACGAACATTTATTCCCGAGTCATGGATGTTTATATAAATATTTATCTATGGTTAACCATTATCTAGTATCCATAGCACAAGCTTTGCTTAGTTTGGGACTAGATGATTGGTGTAAGTGTCCGAAATATATTTATTTATTTATATTTATAGTTAAAAAAAAGAAATTGTCAAATCCAACATGGATGGACAGCGTTCGGGACACTGTGGAATGTCTTCTCGTCCAAAATACCCCACTGGTTAAAGACGTAAGTCTATGTAATAATATAGTCAGCGTCTGTTACCAGTGACTACTTATGACACTTAATCTTAATCTCTGACTACATGCCTCTTAAGAAAGTGAAGGTCGCACAAGCTATAGAGAGGGCGATGCTTGGTGTTTCACTATGAGATCAAATCAGAAGTTAAGACAAGTCACCGACATAGCCCTGCCAATTAGTACGTTGAAATGGCAATGGGCAAGACACTTGAGAGTTTTGCATAGCATTGATGGCTGTTTGGACAAAAATGTTCTAGAGTGGAGATCACGCACCGGAAGGGGTGACCAGATAAAAGTTTACAAGAAATTGCAGGATGCATACTGTTTCCAACCGGTCGCATTAATTTATAGCCTATCATTAGCAATTTTTTTTGTGTGTTTGTTACACGATATCTTCGTCAATTGTTAACTGATTTTAATTATTTTTTTTCATAGAAAAAAGTCTCATATAAATTTGATTACGATCTGATGATGTACTCCTGAAACAGAAAACGGATTCGAACCCGCGACCTTTTTGGTATAGCAGCAGAGTTTCTAACCACCACACCAAACGGTCGTCAAAGATGAGATGAACCGTGGAATTTGTTTCATGCATTAAATTCAATGTTTGGGATATCTCTGACCATTTGGGATAAAAATGACGTTATGTTTATCAATTATTAATAAAATAACTTTCTAATATAATAAAATAGCCTTCACAAAATAAACACCAATACCCCAGTTAATAGTAAACGCTGATTAGGAAATATTAACGACTATCAAACTTTCAGATTAGATTACTATTATAATAATGAAAGTAATATACGAAATTGATTTAGAATGTGAACTAGATCGATATATATGATTAGATTCGTCTAATAACACATTATGTAAGATAACTACCTACTTATCCACCCACGTTGTTAATAAAGATATACGAGAAAGTAACTGGACTGACTAGTATGTCAAAAGATAGGGATAATTTCTATTAACTCTATGGAATGTGTAAGTAAGATGAAGCTGTACAGTAGAATAAATAAATATAGAGATGAATAGGTACAGACAGGATCAAAATTGCAGTCATATTTTCTTTATTGCACAAGACATTGCTGCCACCTGTGGGATGGATCTGCTAAGTATCAGCTTGCCGCTTTAGATTCAGTGGAACGCAGAGCCAAGCGATTGATAGGCAACAAAGAGTTGGTAGAATCCCATCTACACAGCCTTGAACACCGACGGAAAGTCGCATGCCTTTCAATCTTCTATCGGATATATTTCGGAGAGTGTGCTGAAGTACTGCATGAGTTGATCTCGCCATCCCCGTTCTTACATCGAAATTCAAGACGTACCGCAGGATATCACCCGCACTTAGTTGACGTGCCATTTATAAGGACCAAGCGTTTTAGGTCTTCGTTTCTCATGCGCACGGCTGAGTGGAACGCATTGCCTCCGTTTGTGTTTCCAATCGCATATAACCCGCAGCTCTTTAAGTCAGGTTAAATAGGCATCTTCTGGGAAAGCTCGTTCCATCGTAGACCTTATCTCGACATTAGTCCAGATTAAGGTCAAGAGCGATCCCATTCTAATTAAAAAAAAAAAAAAAGACATACAAACGGATCACAGTCAAAAAATATGTACAACGGTGAGCTTATTTCTAAAGAGCTCTCTTCCATTCAACCCTACTGGGGGTTAGAAACGTTACACGGGAGGGAGAATAAATAAAAAATGCGGTACCTAAAAAATATATAACGCAGTTAATAATATATACTTATGAAACAAATACATTTAATAATAAACTCCTCAAAGTCCAAAGTCAAACTATAATTTTGTTTTCGAACACCTTTGAAAATCTAGAGAATAAGTTCTACATTAAAAATAATGTTAAAAACAGGCTTTTAACACTCTATCATATTATCACACATTATTTAAGTACAAAAATGAGTAACGTTGTGACCTTCTCAGCCCACCTATGCCCAACTGGATCGAGTCACTTGTGTATTGTACAGAAGGAGTGGGACAGCTCAGGCTATTGTCAAAATAGAACACGGATTACCACACCAACTTATTTATTGAATGAAACAGAGGATCGAAAGGTTCTTGAAACTAAAAATTAACTATTGATATGTAGAAAAAAAATGATTAAAAATAACAGTGATACTGAGTTGAAACTGGAAATCAATGTGCCAAAAAAAAGATCCGTCAGTTCATCAGTCAGTCAGTTAGTTTAAAATTTCGAATTTGAACTCCAATAACCCAAACCCACCAATGAGTATCAGCTCAAAAGAACGACACCGTTACGACGTAAAGTTCATCAAGGAGTTCCAGTGGCAATCTTCTGGCTCCATTTACACACCCTCGTCATCATGGCAACAAAACAAACTAGCCCAAATTCGACTACCTTGACATTTGTCATCAGGGACTTCCAGTCCCTACATCCCAGCTCAGATCAGCTCGATGGTACCATAGTATTGTATTTTCATCGATCTTACATAAATAGGCCAAATTTCAGCTCAATCAAATAACAACAAGTGGTTGAAAAATGGTTTGAAAATTTTGAAGGACAACTTACATACGAACATATCAAGCTAATTGCAAATAAAAGCTTGTTAAAATACATTTAATTCTTGTGGAATAGATCGTACACAAGAATGATAATCGATACTTGATTTTAAATACAAAGCTTTTCGATGACTGCATTTTTGAAGCTGTCTGTAATGTACTTAACTGTGGCTGTGACAGACGGATAGACAGACACACGAGTGATCCTATAAGTGTTCCATTTTTTCATGCGGACGTACGGGACCTTAGAAATATAAACGGAATAAGAATTAAATAGCAGTGAGGAAAGAATGAGATATCTTACCACAAAAAATATACTTAAGTTAACAGTTTAACTAAATAGTGCTTAAAGATAAACAGTATTTCCGCAAATTAATTAAACAGCGGTTAGCGCGCAGCGGGCCCTGCACGCAGCACGGTGTTTCACTACGTGATCGAATCAGGAATGAGGAATACCTAGGTGAACGAAAACCCCTGACATAGCCCAGCTGATTAGTCGGTTTAAGTGGCAGTGTACAGGGCACATAGCTCGGAGAACTCATAGCTGGTGGGGCATTAAGTTCTCGGCTACACACCGGCAAGCGCAGCGTAGAACTCGACGTCCCACGTCTTTTGATAGATACGGATACCTACTCGTAACTTGTCATTAATACACGGATACTATTAGTGGTCTGTCATTATCAAATTTTGAAGTCTTCTGAAATCGACTTCATCTATGTAAATTTCTTTTATGAACAACGGGTTAGCGTTTGACCTCATTCTGATGTTAAGTGAAGGCGGCTGGCTCAAAATCCAACAATCTCAAAAGCTTAACGGCAGATTTTAAATAAGAGTAGAATTAGTAAGATGAAGTGGCATGCCCACAAGGTGGAGGGACGATCTGATAAAAGCCGCATGAAGTCGTTAGTTGCAGTCCGCTCCGGTCACTCTGAAAACCTTGGGGGAGGTTCAGCAGTGGACGTCCTGTGCCTGATATGATGATAGTAATGAAACAACGGTTAAACGTATATTAAACCAGCATTTGTCGCAACTGTTAAACACTAATTGAAAGCTTGTTTAGGCGAAGAAGCAGGCAGGTTGGGTTACAAATATTGTTGTTTTTGACAAAAGAAATCATATACAGCCAAACGTTATCGACTATTCTGTTACGTCACCGTTTAGTAAGAGCGGACTAAAATAGATCCTAATACAAAGATAAATCATATTGTAAAGATATCAAGTTAGCCACTGATATAAAACAATTGTTATAAATCCTTTTGATAATATTATTGTACGTCAGTATTCACTCTACCTGCGCGTACGCAGTACTCTTTCACATTGTACGGTTACGGATCAAATTTAAAAATCAGTGATATTTTTTTGTGTTGATATTTTGGTCTAAAAGATTAGCAAAATGTTAATGAAGTGATTGAGTTTAATCAGTGATTTTAATTATTTGTTTGTCAAATTAAAAACAGCACGTGTTTACGTTGTGATATTGCTTAAACATTAGTTAATAACATGATTGTTAGGGTCTCTACCACCTTTACTTTGGCAGGAGCCATGATTTTCAGGCATCGTCGATTCCGATCCAATATTTATCTATATATTTTGTTATGAATTCGACTTTAAAATCAACATAATCTTAGATGGTATTGTGGGTAATATCTACGATGAAGAGATGACTATAGATATTCCAAAGCTGTCCTAGTTAGCTATTACTTTCACAGTTGACGTCATAAATACATATCGAGGCCTTTTGGATGATCAATTACCATTGATTGACTACCATAAGCTTCTCATTTTTAACTTCCGACGAAAAACGATGGGTCTTCTTATGTTTGTGTCCAATTTTTGTCCGCATGTATTTCAATAATGCGTATTACGATTTGAATGTGGTTTGATGAATGAGGATTCTAGCAACATGTAATACCAGAATATTCACTTATTAACATTGAATAACTCTTTTTATTATATTTTTTATTAGATACTATTTAAACTCGAATTTTGGACTTGCACTTTGTGTATTCTAACATAACGTATCTTCGCGAAAGTACTGCGGTGCTTTACAGCGAAGTTTTTTTCAATAAATAGTTTTATTGAAATCTGTCAATCGTGCGTTATATACATAATATAGTTCACACAGTCGTCTATGCTTCGATTCACTTCGTCATAGAGTCCGAAGTTCTTTACCTTGTGATATAGCTTAGATTACTCGGACTTATTGCATTTAATCCCTACCTTATCTAGCTAACAGATATAACTATATTATTGTTTGTCTATCAACATTAGTAGACTTGTAACTTTGAAACTTGCCTCGACTCGAAAAGAAGAAGTAGACTTGCCAACTGGATATCACAGGACAGACAATAGTAATTGTTTAACATGTCCGGAGTTTTGGGTTTCTTTCAAAAAACCGGATAAAATTTGAATTTTGTCGGGCATTTTTAAAAGAGGAATATGATAATTATAGAGTATACTCGGCTGTAGAATATTTTCAATTTATAAAAAAATTGTATATTTATATTAAGGTATATATTGTTTTTGCAGCAAAGAAACAACTATAAAATAGATAAAAACGAACACGTAACCACCTACTGCACAAAATATTTACCCAAAATGTCAGAAAATACACTGAAAATTCAGGAAAATTGGAAGGAAATCTTATTTTTTGTTGGTGTATAACAATATGCACTCACCGGTAACATCATAAACCGGTAATCTCACTGAATCTCTGACTATGGCAGAAAGTAATTTACTAATACTACTATACTGTTCCAGCCTATCAAGGTAGTAGCATGAATATACTGACTGGCAGAGAAATGCTTAAGCCTTATTATTCCCAATAGGTTTAAATTGACATTCAACAAATAATATCCTGTATCTTACATTAAATAAATGTTTTAAGTTTGAAAAGTTTGAAGTTGTCTATAAAGTGAGAGGCATCATCTTTGCTGTTCAAATCAGTTGAAGCCTTTAAATATTACACAAATTTTACATTTAAGTTCTCTCACATTAATCATTCTAATCGAGACGGTAATTTCGACAGGCATTTCTGGTTATGCCGATTTATTTGCCTATGGCGACGTTGTAAATGTCTAACTAATTACGTTGCTTTCTTGTGCGTCTAATGCCCAGTCCATTGATATCTAAGATACAGTATATGATCTTAGTAAATCACACTCACTTTGGAATAATTTTAAAGTGAAAATTTTGCAAACCTAGAAAATTTATATACTTAATTGTTAAAAATATAATTAAAAATGTACGCAGGTATTTCATTTAATATTTTTACTAGTTTAATTATTATTGCTCTACGCAGGTATAATCTGAAACGGAGACATCTTTAGGGTGCGTTTCCACCAGAGCTGTGCGAGGTAACTAAGCGGTGCGCGAGGAAAAAATCCACCAATAGCTTTACTTAATTTTCCTGATCTGGTAATGATATTGGTAGATTTTTTCCATGCGCACCGCTCAGCCACCTCGCACATCTCTGCCGGAACCGCACCCTAACAGTCCTGCCCCCGTAGCATGACATCGTTTGTCGCGCGGGACGTAGGAGTGAGAGTGGAATGGTTGTATATTTCGTCCAAGCAAATGAGCAGGACAAATATTATTTCGCGCGACATAAACGTTTATCGCGCCTGTCATGCTACTAGTGCAGCTCGATACCGCCTCCGTGGCTCAATGTAAACAACATTGGGTTTACGATTCGGAGGTCGCGGGTTCGATCCCCAGCGGAGTACATGTTTAAGTACTCGGTTTGGTTGGTAGTAGGGCATTTTAAAATGTCCGCCTGGCTAGCTACCACCATCTTATCTAAATCTGCCGCCAAGCAGCAATGTTAATAGCATTGTTGTGTTCCGGTTGTCAGAGATAAGATAGCCAGACCCCAAGTGTGTTGGAGTTTCCGGGTCAGTACGCTTCCACCTTGGATTGAGGTCAAGTATCAACCCGATGTGCATAAAAAAAAATCGTGAATATTTTTATTAGACAGTACTTTTTGTGTATTTTTGAATTCTGTAATTGATGTAACTAAATGAAAAAATATCAATACACGTTGATGATTTCCTGAGAAAACATAATTTGTATTATGCAGGCCTATAAAGATTTATCTGTGTCTTCATGCAACATGAATATTTCTTCACAGACTTCCTGTCAATGTAAAATAAACCTTAAGACATTATCTCGTATTCAGAAAAGTAAACCTTGAAGATAACGGTCTGTAAAGTGTGTCATATACGAAAACAATGTATAAGAGTATGTAATCGCTAATATTTACATAATATTTTAGTTCAGGTAGACCATTGAATTCTAAAATGTATGATGGTAACCAGCACCAGTCTAACCTCAATGGGACTGGACTGCACCATCAAGTGCTGAATTCGACCAATATTCGACCAGTTACGAAGGAGTTGGCGATCCAGTTCATAACGATTGAAGTTAGACAATAAAGGTGGTGGTCCTGATTTTATGCTTCATTGGACCTTCTTCCTTGAGAGGTTTTACCAAAATGTTTCCCATATCTCTTAAGGAGCTATTAGACTTCACGTGGTTTTGGGCCAGCTCCGTTTTACGAGTATCAACAAGGCACTTAATCATTCACTTTGTTCACTTTGTACGTTCACTTTAACACTTTATTGCATATAAGTATACAAACATACATTGAACAAACATGGGACAGAAATTACAATACACAAAAGGCGAGCTTATCTCTGTAAGAGATTTCTTCCAGCAAACCCTTGGAAGGAAAAACCAATTTAAAGTTTTTTATTGCAGACAAATAGCGATACTTAAAATATGTATATGTGTTTGTTTGTTGCCTAAAAAAGTAAAAACACTATCTGTCAGGTTGCCAATAGTCTGTCACATATCCACCAATCCGCACTGGGCTCGCGTAGTGGATTATGACCCAAATCCTCTCCCATTCAATGGCTGTGCCTCAAAAGTGGGTACTGATAAGGCTATTGATAAATAAATAATTAAAATAAATAAAGTTTTAAATGTTCGCCTGGCTAGCTACCACCATCGACCTCATCTTCACTTAACATCAGGTGTGATTGAGGTCAAGTATTAACCCGTTGTGCATTAAAAAAAAATTATGTCATGTTTATAAACTCTTTAACCGAATAATATTCATAAATTTACTTATCTAAAATACTTGCTATGCGAACAAGTACCTACCATTATAATAATTTACATAACGGATCACGAGTTTTTTACCGCGACGACATTGTATCGTTACTATCAGCTCCTAATAGTAACCATTTTGACCCATAGACAAAACATGTGAATCGTTACAAAAAAAATAGAATATAAATCACATGTTTCGAACCACATGTGTGATCCGTAATTTATCATGACATTATCTTGTTTCTTTATCAATTTCCAACACTTAGATAACTTGTGTAAGATGCTTACTAATCTAAGATGACATAAGATTTGCGGCCATTTAATTTTATCCTTACCTATGAATTTGGCGTTTTGTATGAAGAATTTCATTAAGACTGTTTTCTCCATACAAACGTTTTTGATTTTTTTTTGGGAACGGCAAATTCAAATTTAGCTAAACTTTGTGTGTATTATCGGATAACATTAAGTTAAGTATAGGCAGCGTTAATTTTTAAAAGTAACCGCGTTATAAAAGTTTCAGCGAATCTAAGGAATGATTATGGGAAGCACATGAAAAGAGCTCTGTTCAAATTTTGTTATTATGTGATTTAGCCCAGAAATTAAAAAAATATTTCGTGTGAAACCTTGAAATAATATTCTATTTTCCAAGTAAAAAACAAATTTGGATATAGCTTTGAAAATCGCAGGAATTGGTACATATGATTAACGAAGAAAAAAAACTCCAATGTCATAGTTAAAGACCCAATATTAGTATGTATCTAACGCATTATATCAATCGTTACCTATCCCACTTTTCTTTTATTACTATGATATATACTATACCCTATGATTTGTGAAAGCTATCGGTAGTTACGGGTCTGATTTATAAGTCATATGTAACATCGAAAATCGAAATCGACGCACCTGCCGGTGGTACAAAATTAATCTTTTTTTCTTATGTGCCATACGAAATCCCAGTCGCTAAGAATTCGATTTTGAGGTCTGGAGATAACTGTGTAGGTATCTCCAGACCGGTAGCTGTCTAGCTACCTATGTCAGATCGCCTAATTACCAAAGGTTTCTATGGCCTTACGTAATTACATTGCTACTTACCCCTAGACTTGGCCAGTAGTCGGAGTCGACATTTTAGGGTTGATTTTATGTAACTATTTTTATCATTACCACCTAATTACCATTATGTAACATAATTGTTATTTGATTCAGTAAATAAAGCGACACATGGACAATATTTACATCATTTGTGACCCGAGCGTTCTAGTAATATTTTCTCTTTTTCAGCGTTTAATATATTTTTAACCCCAGTGTCACGTGTTTGACGGTATTGAATGATGTGTGTGCTTTGTGTTTGTATGTGGTGTGTGTGACAAATCTTTGTCCTGATGTATCTCAGTAATGTGTGGTCCCGCTTTGTGTGCTGTTTTTTTTATATTAAATACTTAACAAGGACAACTTACGTACAGATTATTAGCCATGTTAGTCGAAGATATTTAGAATGGTGTATTTGGATGACATCATCGTCAACATTTTCAATTTATATTTATATCCAATTATTATTATCATCAGCCGAAAGACTGTTGGACAAAGGCCTCCCCCAAAGATCTCCACAATGATCGGCCCTGAAATATACAAATAAAAAATATATATAAATGTACAATATAAATAACAAAAATCAAAAGAAAATAAATAATTAAATATCTATTATTATACCTTTTACTAATTAACGAAAAATAGAGCGTCGGTGGCTCAGCGATTAAGACGCGGTTTCCCAGTTTGGGAGGTCCGGGTTCGAGTCCTAGGCTGTCGAGTCCTAGGCTGGCCATAACCAAAGACTTTTTAAATTTAATTTTATTACTTAGGCACGTGCATTTATCCGACTGCTATCAAACGATGAAGGAAAACATCGTGAGGAAACCTGCATGCCTTAGAAATTAAAATTCAAAGGCATATGAACTCCCCAACCCGCATTGGGCCAGCTTGGTGGACTAGGGCCCATAATCCCTCATATACGAGGGAAGGCCTATAAATCCCTGCAGTAGGATATTTACGGGCTGAGTTGATGATGATGAGAGAAAAACATTGATTTATGACCAAAATAATATTAATATAAGCTCGCTTTTTTTATATCTTCTTTATTAATAGCTAAGGATCGCTGTAGTTGTTTCTTTTTTTTTGTGTATGCAATAAAATGTTACAATTAATTAATAATTATTCAATTTGGCCGTTAGCGTATGCGTAAGCATACGTATGTAAGCGTATATATTGTAAAGATTAGCTCAACCAACAAGAACGAAATTCTTAACAAACCAGAGCTCACACATAGCAAAACCCATCTCAGTAATGACATATAATGATCACAAATGTTATATATTTCTCTCATTCACCACCGCAAAGCAAATTGAAACGTGTTTAATGCCGACCTAGTTTCTAAACCGCGACATAATTTAATTTACGCAGATACCTGTGTGCGAAGTGTAAGTTTTGTCTCATTTTTAACTTTACCATCGCGTTCGCGTTTACGAAAAAAGTCCCTATGAAAAAAATCGTTTTGCAAACTATCCGCTAGAGGCGCTGCACATTTCTCCATACAAATCTTCACGTAAACGTGAACGCTGTAGAGTTAAGTCGAAACAAAACACACACTTAATAAAAAAAAAAAAAACTCCGCTCTCTGAGCATCAAAATATGTTTGCAAAATAACCAGTAATAGTCCAGTAAAAATACAAAATTTTTGTGGTGTTACTTATGATCCTTGGGGGAGGCCTTTGTCCAGCAGTGGAAGTCTTTCGGCTGATATGATGAGCTTCCTATAATTTTAAAGATCCCGATTTTTTGTAGAGGGATAGAGTAACTACCCATTAGTAATCACAAAAAAAAAATGTTTAACATTTCTATAGCTTCCTTTAGGTACCTATAGTATAGGTATTAAGTTATAACGCCTCCACCACTACCACTGTGAACTTCATTGCGTTATAGAAGATGCTAAGATCGCCTAAAACAATTTTCTAAAAAAATTAATCAATTATATTTTCTAGAAATAGTTTATTGAGTCGTAATATTTGCTCTGTGAAAATTTCCATAAATGTAAAGATCGATTAAGAATTTATCGATCAGTGTTATTGATCGATTTTTTTTGAAAATAGTTACAGGGGTTCTAAGTATATTCTCCGACGCAATGAAATTCACAGTGATAATTTTAATCTGATAGTCTATGTTTTATTACTAAATATCTATATTATATCTAAAGCAATCTACCGATTTGTTAGATTTTTTTTTATTCTATCACTGGCAGGTACTCTACGCATGTGAAAAAAAATCAGGGCCTTTAAAATTATACGAAGTTAAAAATGGACTATAAAGATAAATTTAGTGAGTTGAATGAACTATCCGTAATTGAAGTTAGGTGTGGTGATGTATGTTGTGTACTAAGTACATGAATCATCTGATACTGAATATCTAAAGGCTATCATTTCATCATCGTTAAGATACCAATACGATAAGGAGGCTTTTCAGAGTAAATAAGTAAGCCCCCCGAAACTCCCGATTACATGAGACACTTTAATACTCTTCTACACATAAACCCACCAAAAAACATCTACAGGTGAATTCGAACTCATGCAATTCCCATAATTTTTTTTTATTATTTTTTTTCGTCCCTTGTTTCGTTCACTTAGTGAACAGGCTAAGATATATTTTTTTCGTTTTATTCTCTCCTCTCGGAGAAGGCAAAGGGATCTACGCCCATACATCCATGTCTTATTTCTCTTATTTCTTCAGTTTCTAAGTCAGTCTCAGTCAAAACAAGTAATTCGTCTTATACTTGGCGTATACAGAGTCTAGTCACGGTGAAGTCATTCTTCAGTAAAGTGGCAGAATGCTTTACAAAAGATTTTGGCGGTTTCTTGTGGGACCCCGAAAGCTCCGTTACGCACTTTAATTTACACTTCCCTTCACTTGTACACCATCACTAACTTTTGCTGCACAATATCCTACCATTATTAACTAGTGACGCCACCCTTGATTACGAACAACATTCCCCAAGGAACAATAGTCGAATTCGATAAAAAAAAATCGATAACCCATACAAAGTAAACCATTCTAAAACCACCTTTAGATACTATGGAAGTCCAACAGTTTTCAACTGAATACAGCTATGGTTCCTAGTGGATAAGTGGAGTCACCAGTCAAAAATTGTTGAACTTCCATAATAAAGATGGGTTTCAATCGAAAATTTTTTGATCGAATTCGACTTAGTTCTTTGGGAAATGTATGATTTAGTGTGTCCATTTTACTCTATATCTAATACTAACTTTCCGCCCTCGGCAACTTTATCGAGGAAATTTGTTTATCTTCTGTCTGTTCTTACTTTATCGGGATAAAAAGTCAATTTTAAAATTTAGATGTGTGTTTCACCGATTAATTATACGCAGTGGAGTTCTTTTTTTCTGACCCGTTTATACTAACAACAAAAATCATAACAATGTTACAATGATTTTTCTTTCTAAAATACAAATAAAAAGCTGGTGATTTTCAATCAAAGCAGAGTAGTTGCTGCCAACAAAGAATGATTATGGCACGTAGAATAAATATTATATTTAATTTTAATATAAATTGTAACAGGATGACTAATCTAATCTAACTAATATTATAAATACGAAAATTTTGATGTTTGTTTGTTTGTTTGCTGCTCAATCACGGCGAAACGGATGAACGGAATTGGATAAAATTTGGTATATAGGCAAAATATACCCTGGATTATAACATAGGATAATTTTTATCCCGATAAAGTGAGTAGTTCCCGCGGGATAAACAAATTTCCGCGTTAAAGTTGTTCCACGCAGGCGAAGCCGCGGGCGGAAAGCTAGTATTAAATGACACATAGTTGGAAAGATTACTTTTTTTTAATAAGTAATACGTGTTGATGTCGTTCGCCAGAGATAACATGTGCAACTGGATTCTGTTTGATTTATAATTAAGTATAAGTATCTAACATACAAAATCAAAGAAACTAGAAAGTTTTAAAGTGAAACATAATACGTAGAGAAATGTTAGGGGGTTATCACATCAAAACTGCGGCTTATCAAAATCGAACATTGAAATTTAATCCACTTTGATCCAGCCAAATAGGTCGCTTATTGATTTAACTAACACACATTTGTATCTTATAGAGGTAGATAATAACTGTATTAGTAGGTAAATATAGATAAGATTATTTTATAAACATTCCGCTTTCGTATTTGTTAATCATAGGAATTTCTTTGATAACCTTAGTCAAACACTAGACAGTACTTAATTGTTTGATAAGTTTAATGTTGACGAATGAATCATGTGGTGAAAATAAAAACAAAAGAAACAAAAACGTTATAAAAAACGTAATAATCTCATTAACTAATTAATAAATTGAAAAATTAGAAAATGAAATGATATCGTCCCAATACAACAGCTGTGCAAAAAGCTATTATTGAAGCAGCTTAACCGATTTTCATCAAACACACGCGTAGCTTATTAGCCATACACAGACAGGTTATTAAAGGTTACAAATCCCCGGTTTAGTCTTTGATTAAAAAAAATGAAATCAATCGGACGACGCATTACTCAGTTACGTCCGAACAAAACTGGATACAACACAACGCCGTCAAATACTTAACATCCGTCGTTGGGGTTGTTAATAACTAAGCTAAGACGACTCTCATTCAGTGTTTTAAAGCGGTTCTCTGTAGACCACCGACTTCACTTAACGACTGCCTTCGATAGTAAAGGACCGGGGTCGAGTACTTAAACACTCGTATACTACTAGTGGTCACCCATCCAAGGACCGACCGCGCCAGACATTGCTTAACTTCGCTATTCGAAAACCAGATCGAAAGTAAATTACCAAAAATCAATTGTGCGGTCGGGAAAAAGAAAGTACTATTGTATTTGGCTATCATCTTACAGTTTTTATCGGTTAACATCAACACAACTAGAGTGAGCTCATAGTTGATAGATAAGATATCGTGTTTGCTGAGGTTTAATGAAAAACAGATATCTAGTTGGGTGGTGACCATACAAACACACCGTGTTCCATTTGGTAAGAAATTTACATTATTAAGATTTTGTTATTCTATATTGTTATGATTTGATTCGTATCAAAGAGATTATTTTAAAAATGATAAAGTGTGTATGAATCCAATACATTTTTTATCTGTAGATTGTTCACTTCTGGAACCTAATATTGCATGACACCAAATGCACCAAAATAACCATCAGACTTTATGTTACCATGGGACGTTAGGTGTTGTCATCTGATTTTCGTTCGCGTTTTATGACTTTCTCGTTTTAAACACGGGCGGATCCAGCCATCGAGTCAGGGCGGCCCACATAATATTATGTACATTGGTGTCGATTTGGATGTACACCAATTAAACTAAAACCAGTTTTGGAGTGGTGCCGTCGCATCGTACTGTACCAGGGAGAAACAGACAGTATTACTTTAAAACTGGTTTTAGTTTAGATGGTTGCCCTCTTCTCTTTTCTTCTTGGTTTTGTCACAGATTACTAATAAGTTACTAAGTTTTGTGTTGTTATAGCTAAGTACCAATTGACTATCTACTATAATGATTATATACGTAATAGGTTACAACAAGAAACTCTAACGACGGTGTTATTTACCAAGTTGCCTTTTACGAACGACCAAAATATCAATACGGAATATAAATTTAAAAAACTGTTATTATATTAATTTTAAATACAGATAAGAAACTAAGTGATGGCGATAAAATAAAATTTAATCGAGCATAAAAATGTCGGACAGCATTAACGATTTAGCGAGACATTATGATGAATATGTCAGCAGCGGTGAACACTCGCGAAGCATTGGTTGGTATAAATAAAATAAAGAAATAAATAAAACGTTTATTTTGAGTTTCTTTTAGAGTAACACATTTCACACACTTCTACCAAACTAAAAATAGTTTATGGGCAGAAAATATACTCCCTTGATTTTAATATTCTTACAATGTAGCTGTAACACATTATTTAAACTTTTGTGAATTTCACATTATTACGTGTATGTATGGTAAAAGGTACATAAACATTATGTGCTTCGTTACATATATATTTACAAGTATGATTTGTTAAACTTTTCTAACAGGAACTTTTTTATTTTAGTCTTAAATGATTTAGGCACAGTGTCACTTTTTATATCTTGACGAAAACTGTTAAATATCTTGGGCACTAGGAATTTTCTGGTTCTTTGGCCCTTTTCCATTGTTCTCTTTAGCTTTGTATAAGTTACTGGTTGCTTAAACTTATCACTTGAAAATATATAGAAATATCCTGTTCTAAATTGTTGTTTTCAAGCAGTGTATAAACATCTCATTTGGTAAAACTCAAAAGGACTGTATAGCATTTATATAAACCTAACATAATATACTTTTGTATATTATGTACCTACTTACTTAGGTTTAACAAATGGGATGTTTATTTACCGATAGAGGCGGACAATGCTACATGTCTAACATAATCGTAAAATAACTGCAACAAATTGACATTGCATCGTAACAAACAATTCTACCAACTTTTTCAAACAAAATCTTTATGAGCTGGGTGTGGTCATAGATAATGAATCTCAAAACTGCGGTTTAAGTCTCAGGTACCTTTTGAAACGAATACTTATTATCTCTATATAAGTATTTATATATCTGTTGTAGATAAAATAAATACACTTTGGGAGTCATGACAAAAGTAGGTAGGTAAGTATACCTAACTCTATCTTCCTGAGATTCAGATGGTTTAATACATCCACAATTATCATGAGAAGCTTTTAACAAATAAACCACTTTACTCCTTTATAAGTAAGTAATAACATATTGATTTTTTTTCATTTGTTGCAGGGTTGTTCCCGATACCAGAATACCCAGAATTCGAAGCTGGTCGAGGCATGTGGTCAGCGGCCCTCGATATCATCCTAACGACCCTGCGCTACCTGGCACCGGCGACTTTACTGACCTTATTTTGGGGTCAGCAGAGCTTCCTGTACAAGCTGCTGAAGCATATAGATTCTGCTTTTAGGGCTAGTAAGTTGTTATCGAGTAATAATCCAGGTTGTAGTGGTTAGATGAAAATTATGGGACATTAAAGTTCTTGAGTAGAGACCACGCAGCGTAAGACGTCCTCCCACGTCACGGAAGTGGGCCGATGTAGGTGATGAAATAAAAGAAGACAATATTTTAAAAAGTTTTGCATAATACATGAACTTCCACCCTTACATTCTATGTAGAATCAGCAAACACCTGTAAACCAACTTCTAAAAGCGACAAAATCCAATTACAAGTTAGAAAATTATTGCAGTCCCGATAGGTACTCATTCCTAATGGAATTTTAACTGGTTTATAATCAAACTTTACCTTCAGTAGGTATAATAAAATATTCACCCCTTTTCCATGGTTAAATTCCTATAGGCTTCCATAAATTTCCTTATTGCACCAAAAATTACACATAACAGAGTACAAACAATAGGTCCTATACAAAGGTGGACTTATCTCTTTTCTGGGACAACCTGAGCATTGAAGTAGGAAACGGAGTAAATTTGGAACAAAATTCCATGTCACGCGAGAGATTTTTTTACAGTTCACTCTATCTTTATTACATAAGTATTGAAATTTTGAGGCCATTTCCTACCACCTTTGCAGGCACGCCTTTGGTTTCCGGTCAGGGCTGATTTTTTGAGCATTCGTATGGGATTCTATTGTTATTTAAAAATACAATTTTTTAACGAACGGAAAATTTATTAAAACGTAAGTAATACTTACTAGAATGTATTAAATTACTTGATTTTCATTCTATTAGAAAGTTTAATAAGCCGCTTTGGAGAAGTATTAAGTATTGATTATAAATGTAGGCCTCAGAGGTGAGGGCATCGATTCTTGCGTTTCTACGCAAATTATTCTACAAGTCCTATTCCTGTAATCATTCTAAAAGGGACATACACAAAAGCTAAGCATTATTTATCTATTTTAGGGATATAGTAACTAGTTTTTACACAAATTATATTCGACCACATTTAATTATGCGAAATTTTCACATGCATAATGCTAGAATAGGTACATACGGTTAATTCAACTATTTTGCAAATAGTACCCAAAGGGAAAAATTATTGCCACTGTAGTGAGTTATTCAATATTATAAGTCAGCATTCTGACGTCACGTGTTGCTGGAATCCTCATGATGAGATGTTTTACCTACGATTATAATTTATATTCCAAAAACCAGAGACCAATATACTTACAAGACCCATAAATAGATTTTCAAAAACAACGAAGTTATTTAGATGTCTTTGCAGTGCAGACGACGGACTTTGATACATACTTATTAATATATGTAACCAATTGGCTGCGTATATGAGGCCACCTCGCTCACAACCATAGAGTACTATGAATATACGGAAATTCACCACATACCTATTTGAAGTGTAAGCTTACGCCGCCCACTTTAAACTTATTTTATCAAAAAAAATACACCATTGTACAAAATAAAATTTATATTCATACATGATTTTAGCGATATCGAAAATTTGTAGATTCCACATAAATACTTGATTAGAAGTCGATTAATCAGCGCTCTTCACCCCACGCTAAAAATCGGTGACCCCGTGTCTAGCTAGATAAAGTACTTAAGCGCTTGTCTATTTACAACTATGTGTTTTTCTGCATGTTCCTTATCAACGCGGAAATTAGAGGAACATGTTATACTTTTTTTTTTGTCGAGAAACGTATTTACGCGTTCAACCCGCCGCCGACGGGGATCAGCGGCGGGGATATGTGGGACTCCCCGTTCCAGGTCGGAGCGGTCCTACCCACTAAAACCCCCCGGCGACCTTCCTCGGCAGTAGGGAGGACCTGGGAACGCATAAGCGGCTCTCTCCCGATCCCGCTCTGAGGCCTCCTTCTCGAGCATGACTGCTTCGCTCGACTCGAAGCATGCATGACTCGAACATAAGTTATTAGTATAACTTACGTCGAACCATAGTTGGTGGTCTAACGGCTATGTGTGTTACAGTCCAATTCTCATAACAGCGATCTTGACTGAAAAGACTTATATCTAGATATACGCTTCATTTTATATTCAAAACCGCTATCTCTGCTTGCATCGACTGTTAATCTTGGTACTTTAATTTCCCATAACGTTAGTTCTTTATCCAAACAACTAATCTGCCTGATCATCATAATTAAAGTTTAAAGAAACAATACGAAGCCATAATCCAGTTGCTTTTCTAATTGGCTTGAATAATTGGAATTTTATCTTGATACAAAGCTCCATTCATATAATTATCTCTGAATTTGAATACGGTAGAACTGTAGTTAGGTTTTCTTACTATTTATGTCGTAATTAATGGTTATTCAACTGTTTACTAGGTTAGTATAATTTCCTCTGCAAATGATTTGTGAAGATACAGTGTGAAGTTAGATTGAGTGATCCTTTTTTATTTTTCAAATTTAATTAATCAAATTTTTCAAAAGCCGTAATCGAAAGGCAAAAATTTGCCACTCGTAAGAGATTGATAACATTGTCCAATATGTGGGTGGCTCAATTCAGACATTTGCCAAGCTGAATCTCTGGAAATATTTAGGAGGTACGCTGTGGACAAAATAATAATTTAAAATAATGTGACCAATTTGGTGTAAATTTTTTACACCAAAGTAGTCAAATTATTTTCATTTTTCATATCAAGGCACGAAAAGTTAAATCCAGGAATTATGGGCTACCGGTAATGATCAACCAGTATCATACCATTTACAATTTGCGAGCTGCTCGTGATCACGTTATCTGCTTGATGGATTTTGAGTTACATAAAGAACATTCTCTTTCCAGTCGTATTCTCAAGCGAAGAGCAGAAGCAAGACGTATTAAAATGGCTAGCAGAGGCAGGACCGGTTCGTGTGGAACATCTGGACACGGTGTGGAGACACGGGTGGATACTGTGCGGCGTGCTGGACGCGGCGCTGCCTGGGGCTTGCGCCGGTCGCCCGCCGACGAGACTCTCCTTAAAACACGCGCAGACTATCGCGGATCATTACCTCGGTGTTGAGCCGGTGAGTAGTCTCTCTAATGTCGCATTACACTGAATAAGATCCATTCTATTCCGCATTAGCAACGGTCTGTCGAATATAAGACTCCCATTGCGCTATTTACATTGTTTCCCATGAGTGGATTTGCTATATTTTTGAGAGATTCGCACCAGTGACGCTACTGCCTATCACTGGACTGTGCTGTTATCTGTGCTTATGATCCCTAAGTTGCTTTTTACGACACCCGAAAGTGACGAGTTTGTCATTTTCTCTGCCAGATTCTACATGGCACCGCATTCCGCTATATTTAAGCTTTTCAAAACCGAGAAGCCTGAATACGTCATAGGCCCGTCCTGTAATAACAATCGAAGCGAACGTGGTCACCTTGTCACCAAAAGATCACTACAAGTTTCAAGAAGTTTAAAAGAAAATTGCCGTATGCGGCGTTTCGAGTTATCATGCGACTGGCGACGGTGACCGACCACACTGAGATCAATTATCAAGGACTTGATAGGTTTGCCTTGCGCAGGGAGTAAATTTTTTCCGCGTATTTCTGCAAAACCCGTTAATTAAAATCCACTTTATTCACACGCACTAGCTCACACGCACAAGTCTACGGCTACGGACCCTATGATGAATTTGTTTCTCTCATTGTTTTTTTTTTTTTCATATCATGTTATGACAAAATGAGCAAGTAGCTAGGCTAACTGGTGGAAAGTGAAAACTATCCATATCATACATATCCTACAATCGAATTGAACGGCACAGGTATATCCAAAACAAATTATTGATATTCAGAATGATGGACGATAATAATGAGAAGTCGATTCATCCCTCCTTCATCCAACTTATCTCCAAAATCGAATCTTAAAATTTACCTATTTATATTTCAGGTCTTCTCCCGCCAAGAGCTGGAGACGAACGACGCGCTAAGCAAGCACCAAGAATGGAAGCTTGCCACTTATCTGGATCGTATCCGTCAAGCACTCACCAAGATTACACCACCTGTCTCCAAGCCTCCGTCCCAGAGAACTTCTCCGGATGCCACCCAATTTAGCCTGGACTATGTAGCCAGAGGATCCGGCTTAACAGCAGCACAAGTCAATAACAAAATGTATTTCAAAATATATCCAACGTCTCAACAATGTTTGGATCCAGGAGAAATAACAATTCTAATACGAGGACCGAAAGATACCTATGGGATGACTGTGTTACTTCCGATACTAGGTAAAGCACAGATGATCAGACACAAACTCTTGGGTATCCAATCTAAATCCAACTATACCGAAAATGCCTTACCCATAACGCAGGGTACAACGTATTTGAGAAATTATGGAAAGAACGATATGAACAAGACTTATCACATACCAAAATCGAAATACGATATTGAAATCGAAGAAGAGATATGTGACGATCATACGAAAATTAGTTATGTCGTATATTTAGAAGGCAAACACGAAATTTCCATTACAAGCAAAGGTCGAAATATAATCAATTCGCCATTTACAATGACAGCTTCGAAGAATATAATTGGTATTCTGGAAAACGATACTTTCAATCTTGAAGATGGCGAAGAAATAGATATCATTGACGATCAATCAAACCGTAAAGTCGTTTTAAGAATAGTAGACTTCGTCACAGAAAAGATGTTACTGAATGAAAACGGTTCTTTAGAAAGAATATCTGACGATGAAGCTAAATTTTTAATGTCTACTGACAAAGCACACCCAGAAACTTCAGGATTTAATTTTCAGACATCTCACGACGCTTCAAAGATTAGGGAAGTAGTAAAAGCGAAATCCACAAAATTTAAGTCTGCAGCGAATAAAGTAGTGAAAATGAATAGAATTTGTAAGATAATCCACGATTTCACAAAAACAATTAAAAAAGAGCCTGATTCGGCTCAAAAAGAAAATATTTATATCAGACAGAGAACTCACCAAAAAGATATACCTGACATTGTAAACTCAACTTTTAGTGATTCTAACTATAATCCATTTGTTTTACCAGACAAGCGAGACAAATTTATTATCCCAGAAAACATATCTGTTTCTCTTCGAACGGAGAAATCTATACCTAGTTTTGGAGAAAAAACTGATAGCGACGCTGTTGAATTAACCACGCAAATAGAATGCAACAGTCCAGATAGTTTGGAAACATGCGAGTCTTTACAAGACCATATTAATGATGATATTTTAGTAGACAGACCACCGTCATCTAACAATCCATTTTTAATGACATGTTTGAAGAAAACTATGATATCGAAAAAGATTTAGGTTCCTTTGTAAAAACAGAATATGAAACAAACAACTCACAAAATGAAGAAATAAATGCTCCAATAAAAATAACTGTACAGGAAGACGAATGTGATGCTCCCTCGCCAATCAATGTAAATCCATTTATTGAACCGGATGTTATAAACTTAGAGAGACCTAAAACCCCTGTGCTAAAGATAATTACAGGTGAAGTAAAAGGTCGCGAGGATTCAGTGTATGTTGATCCAAAAACAGCACTTATTTCCGACGAAATACTTGGTAATGAATTTATTAATCCATTCTTTATTCATCATCATCAATCCAACGAAAGTATCGAAAGACTGCCAATAGTCGATTTTATTATTGGAGCTCCTGTTTCGTTACCACCAATTGTCAGAGCACAAACTCCAGAACCTGATATGAAATCTATAATTATCACTAATAGCAATGAAACGAAAAATATCAAGAAAGATGAAAACGATGTACACAAAAACAATGGAGGTGAAATTTCAACATCCGTTGTTTCAAAACCTTTACATGCAAACATAAATAACCTAAATACAAATGACTCCTCAACTTTTCACAGTTTAGATTCTAATACTTCAGACAGTGTAGATATTTTAAGTTTGTCAAACGCAAGCGATATTCAGGAACCTTATCAGATTGGAACATCTCAATCAGATAGAAATGTGACACCCAAAAAAGATATGTGGGATTCGGCATACGTAAGTATTGACGACAATAACAGTTCCCCCGACAGCAATAATAACGAAAACCTTGCACTATGTGAGACATCTAGTAAACAAAAAAGTGACAACACTTATGAATTCTTAAATATGGGACCAGCTGAAAGAGAAATTTGGCAAACATGTTATGAACTTAAACAAGAAATACCCAAAATTCAAGAAGAAGTTAAACCAAATAAATGGGAAACAAAACGTTCTACTTTTACACCAATAATAGAGGAAAGTGATAGAAGTATTTCATCAGCTATGAAAGATATGAGAAAATCTGAACCAACTACTCTCCACGCTGAAAATGATACAGTGACAGTGGCATTTGCTGAACTTAATGATATGTACCATGCATATTTCCCAGCTTTACCTCCCAACAATAATACAACTATGCATATGACAGTCGGAAATATTAAACAAAAAGGTTCCGAACACCACATAGAACGACCTGACGTTGGTGTCGATTCTGCATCTGTAAACGCAGACGTGAAAAGACACACGGAGATAATAGAAGGAAAGATTTCTGAGGTTCAGTCAAATGTCACTGAATCTGTTTTAGTAAGTCAGCCCTTTCATGATAAAGAAAATATGCCTCATCAGCACCACAGGGACAATGTGCGAACTCTGTTCGGCAATAGTTCACCTATACACACTAACATAGTATTGGAGAAAAAGCAATACTGGGATGAAAGAATACGTGAAATTGAAGCCAAGTCAGAAGAAAACAGAGCACAACAGAAAAAAAGACGTCTATCTTCTAGGCATCTACGACATAATGATTCATTGACAAAAAGACGAGGCAAACAAATAGTAAAGAACTTTTTGAGTGCAGGTGAGAAATATCAAACTGTAAACGTTTCCCAAACTATGAATAAACCCGCAGAAATCACTAATTCCGAGTCAATAACTTCACCGGTTTCCATAGAAAACGTACAAACTGATACGAAACTTGTAGAAAAGTGGAAGAAATACTGGGATAGTAAACTCGAATTGGAAAAAGATGAAAGTGAAATTACTTGCTTCCGAACAAAGTCTCCGAGTAATAAAGAAAAGGAAGAAATTTACACACTACGACAAAAACACAATGACAATGATATTATTGAAGTGTACAAAGAAATTAAAGATAATAAAATAAAAACATCGTCATCTCCAGTCAAACAGGAATTACCAGAAGAAGTTTTCAAGGCATTTGAAACAAGTCCTAAAAGATTTTTTGGGACGTCAAGAAAGCAAATTTTAAATAAAATCGATACTTTTTTAGGAAAGCCAAGCACCGCAGATGAATCATCGACAGATGTTAGCGGTGCATGTTGCGACACAGGTCTAGTTTCTAGTCGAATATCTTTGTTTCATAACATATCACAAACAGAAGAGCCCACACGCCGTAAATGTCAATCGATGCATAATATTTTCCAACGAAAGGACAGCGAAAGAAGTACTAGTTCGATAGATGAAAAAGTCATAAGGAACAAAGAAAAAGAAATCACACACGCTGAAAACTCGATACAGAATAATTGTGGAACAAAACAAAATGCAATGTCTGACCAGCACGATAAAATAGAAACCTGCGTAGTAAAACAAACACCAAAAGATCAAGAGATAATTTCGCTAAAAGATAAAAGATCTAGACTGATGCAAAAAGTTAACTATAAAACTTTTGATGACAGTGTTTATAAAAAGGTACATCAAAACTTGACTGCTACACAGCAAGTTCTGAAAGTTAAAAACACAATTATAGAATATAACAAACACAATAGACATCAACAAAAATATGAACCTTCGAATGTGCTTAGGAAAACATCAATTAGTAAATCTGATATGGACATATTTAACAAATTTACAAATAAACCAGGTGATGATGATTTGGATAAATATAAATCATGTGAGGAATTGCCAAAAATCAATGTAAAAAATTTCATATCATTATATGAAAGCGTTTCAAAAACTGATATAAAATCGAAATCAGAACGAAAAATGAACAAAGTAAAATACACAGGCTTACAACATAATTCACATATCAGTTCATCTTCAGGTATGTAAGGCAAATAATATAAAAATTTATAAAAATAAAGTACGTAATAAATCTTGATATTACAAATATTTTATTTTGTTTCAGGAACTGTACATAATATGTCACCCTATTCAACTGCTACTGAAACTCCTACATCTGAAAATTATACTTATACTGTATCGAACACAGAACTTACAATGTCACCAAGGAATTGGGTAAACAAACATGGAGAAAATAATTTGGAACCAAGAAGTCTTGATTCAGTTGACATAGAAATTATTTCGATACCAGATATCGACAAAGAACATACGAGTATGTCTGATTTAGAAATAGATGTTGTGGAGCCGTCAGATAAATCAAGTGTAACCAAATCTATTAAAGGCGAAGAAGCTGCCCATGTGGACTACAAATCTCGTTTTAAAATGGCTAAACAATTCTTTCAATCTTTGGAAGAACTTAGGGATGTAAAGAAACCTCGAAAACTGAATGAATGTGAATTACTTTTAGAAATCAAGTCAACTGAATCTCTTGAAAACGAACGACCGCAGAAAAGAACGAAAAAGAACATAAAAGCACATTCGGTGCCGTCAACTGAAATAGCTAAAATTTGGAATCAATTGCAAGAAAGTGAAAATTCTGGCAATACGAGGCTCGTTAAAATATCTGAGAAATTTAATGTAGAAGATTTATTCAATGACGTTACGAAAGGTAGACTGAGTCGGCAAGGTAGTTTGAGAGGGATACCACACAAAAAAGCTGTTCTTGAAACCTTCAAGTCTATGGAAAATCTTGCAAATAACCGAATTAGCTCATATGAAATTGCGGTTACCCAATTACACGACTTTGCGGAGGAAAACAAAATAAAGAATGCACAGACATATTTAAGCGAATATCCTTATTTGCCTACAACTGATCCGTCTAAATATCAATCTAGATTAGATGCTAAAGCATCTGGTCTAATTTCATTAAAAGAGTTATTAATTCAAAAGCCTAGAAGAAACAGTGTGCCTGATTTAAGAATGAATACTAAGTTTACAGAGAACCTTTAGACTAAGCCTATCTCTACGTACTTCACATCCTTTGTGTTATAAGCTAGAGTATAAATGACAGTATTTTCTAGTACCTAATAAAATAGTTAATACTCAATAAGGAACTATAAACAAAACCCATAAACATAAGTTGTAAATGTGATGTCCAGCTCTTGGTTCAATAGTCTCTCTTGATCAACATCATTCACTTCTATTCATATACATACATAATGTCACGCCTGTTTCCTGTTACTATTCATTTACTTTGAAATCCTAGTTATAATTCTTGTACAATTTGTACAGAAATTGAATCTAAATATTTAGATGTAAGGAGTAAAATGTAATCTATTTATTCACGATTAAAGTGTTAAACATATGTTTGTCTGATTTACTGATGACAAGTAAAATAAAAGCATTGAAAATACTGTTTTAATTATTTACTTAAACATAATTATTTACAGATCGCTAAACACAACTAATTGTCAAATATTATAATTTATCTGGACGTTGAGAATCATTTCTTTTTAGTATATTGGCACTATTTTATATTTGAATATCTCTTATAGTGGAATTAATTTCTTCAACAGCCGAGATAGGCCGTTTACAATATTATATTATAATATTATTTATAATATTAGTCACACAAATTAGTGCAAGTAGTAGTACGTATAGTACTATCGACTAAACTGAAACTTAAGGCCATCTCAAGTAAGCGAAAAAAAAGGGGTTTTTAGATGCGTATAAATTATGTATTCTATACAATAACACCAATTTAATGATCACAAGAATTGTAACGTGATTGTTTCTTGTCTATTAAAAGCGATTCGACCAGATAAATTATACAGTCTCAGTATAGTACAGTGAAATAGGTCCGTCTATAATGTCCTTGCCACACTAGGGCTCGCCATTCCACACATGTTGCGAAATCCTTTGTAGCCAGACCATAGTGTTTCAGTCGTAAACATGATGCACATGCCATAATGTAAAGGAAATGTCAACCTGTTTATGAAAATCATAGATCATGCGAAGCAAGGAATATACAAGAGAAATTATACAACCCTCGTTACAATTATTCCCCAAAATAGCTATTTACATGATTTGAACAATCAATAAATTATGAGTGTAATATCCCCGTTAATCCCAATGAAGACTAATGTAATGAATGAACTTTGTTGGCAAATTGTTTCAAGAGTTTCACTTATTCAATAACATTACAGTTAAAGTTTCCTTTGGAGTACCTCATGTCATCGACATTCGAGTTAGGAAAACGGTAGGAAATTAAAACTCATACATGACACGGTAAGAGCTGAAACTCAAGCTTATCTTTGAAAAATCACATAAGATTGCCGTGCAGTTTGGCAAAACATCCGGGTATGTAATGTAAACCTTCCTATTCTTTTGTATAGCCTATCGCTAACACTAGAAATTTCATTTAATATGTATTTGTACGTAAGTTGATGCCGCGTCCGCTCGCCTCCAAGCGAGCCAGGCCGCCGTCTGCGGATCAGATCGCGAGCCGCGCGCCTCGATCTGCTGATAATACGCCTCACGTATAATACGAAAAGCGTCTACACTTCTGTACGGTAGGTTTGTTATTGGATCTATGTAGCGAGCCGGTTTCCTGGGAAAGAGAATTGTATTTTAATAAAAATGTGAGGATGAAACAGCAAATTCTTATTTCCCCTCAAGTTAGCTATAACACTTCACAACCATGCCATTAAAATAACCGAAAAAATCAAGTGAGTAGTACTTATTAAACATTTCATATATTGATTTCTAAATCGGAGATTGGACATTTTGGGAATTGAACATTATAAGAATTGGATATGTTTGGAATCGGAATTTTGGGAAACTGCGCAATGTCTTCTCGAACAGACCTCAATGCTTGAACACGAAAGTATTTAATCAATGTGTGTTACCAATGGATGACTTATGACACTAAAACGTGGTCTCTCATTATGGGCCTCATAAGAAAGCTGAAGGTCACGCAACGAGTATATAGGTAGGGAGCGATGCGTAGGTAGGGAATGAAAAATCCGTAGACGAACGAAAATCACTGACATGGCCCAGCGCATTAGTAAGTTTAAGTGGCAGTGGACAAGCCACATACCGCAGAGTGGCAGAGTGATGGCCGGTGGGTATTAAAGTTCTCGAATGGAGACCACGCACCGACAAGCGCAGCGAAGGAGTCCACTCACAAGGTGAACACACGACCAGATAAAGGGCTTGATAAAGGTCGCGGGAAGTCGCTGGATGCAGGCCTCTTCCAACCGGTCACTCTGGAATTTTATGGGGGAGGTCTATGTTCAGCAGTGGACATCCTGTGGTTGATATGATGATGACATTTTGGGAATTGAACTATCTGAACATAAAGATTCTTGTGTAGCTGTGGTAATACGACAGACTGAGACGATGATAATGACGACATTATCGACCTCGCTATAGCTACCATGCTAAATCTGCTATGAAAAAATAGTGTTAAAACATACTTAGTAACAGCACAAAGCATGTCGCGCCGTCGTCGCTTCGGCTGTAAATTTGGGAAGCATGCTTTGAAAGCTACATCTTTGATATCATTCTCGAAGGTAAGTAGAGTTCTTTCGAAACATTTGCTAGGTTTTTGTTTAAACTTGGATGGATTCTCTTCTTTCCTGAAAAATAATAAATGAGATATTTTAGACATGAACATCACAGTATTATGCACAACGTTTGACCTGACATTAAGTGATGATGAAATCGAAGGGGAAACGCGCTCACCTGGATCCCCCAACTTATTTGAAGGAAGGAAACAGAACAAATTTATCAATTTCTTCTGTGGCAAGCGCACACACTACATCACATAGTTTTGCTCCGCGTACTTTATTAAATATTTGTGGTTAAAAGTTGGTGTATGGCTATTCATGTGGTATCAACACAAAGCCTAAATGGCAAGGATTTCAGTGATATAATTGGATTTCGATAAATTACTAATATTCAGTGAGTAATCTCAAAATTCACCTAACATTTTTAACGAACTGCGCAACGTTGCCGTTCCGTGCAGGCAACAACCCACGCGCCGCACGCTGCCAGCTCGCACTAACCAACCGCTCGCTATAATCACTAAGCGCTTGCATCGCTGCATGATTTTGAATTTTCCGTTAGACGACGAACGCTTTATTTTTTATTTCTGAGCATTTTGAGATTTCCTTACCAAATTTGCAAGTAATGGCGCCAAATCATAATAAATGTGCTATATGTCATAATAAACTACAAAATAGAGAATTTCTTGAATGCATGAATTGCAAGAAAAAGTATGATATTGACTGCGCAAAAATAAGTCTTCAACGCTTTAATAGCTTTTATGCACCTGATCAGGACCGAAGACGTACTTGGAAGTGCCCGGATTGTACCAGTAAGGTACCAAAAACCGGTAATTTGAATACTCCGGTGCAACCTTCGAATCATGATGAGGCCAACATTAGATGTACTTCTAATCTGCCCTCACCTGACAAAAACGTGACGGTTAGAACGAAACGCGAACAGCGGCAAGTAAGTCCTCCTCTGGAACTTCATACACCTGTATCTCCGAGTCATTCTAACTGCCTAACTGAAGAAAAGTTACGTGCTATATTATCCGAATTGGTAACAGGTCAGCTAAAATCATTAAACGATCAGGTGAACGAAATGAGAGAGTCTATGACTTTCTTTAACAAAAAATACGATGACCTGAAGTCTGACTTTGATGAGAAAACTGCAATAATAAAAGATCTCCAAAGCGACAACGGAATACTGAAAACAACTGTCTTAGATTTGTCCAACCGTTTAAACCTAATAGAACAAAACATGAGAGAGAACAATGTCGAAATAAATGGAGTACCGGAACACAAGACCGAGAACCTAACTAAAACTATAGAACAGCTAGCTAAAGTTGTAAATGCTCCTATCAAGTCAGAAGATGTGTTGCATGTAACACGTGTTGCAAAATTAAACGCAGATAATGACAGACCACGCACCATAATTGTCAAGCTGCGTACTCCGCGCCATCGAGATGAAGTTCTTGCTGCCGTTACCAGGTATAACAAGGATCACCCTAATGAAAAATTGGCCTCCCAGCACCTAGGAATAGGTGGACCACGTCGACCAGTTTACGTAAATGAGCACCTGTCTGCTACAAATAAAGCTTTGCACGCAGCTGCACGCATAAAGGCCAAAGAGCTCAGTTACAAGTTTACCTGGGTGCGTAATGGACGAATATTTGTACGCAGGGATGAATCTAGCGAATTTATTCTTATTCGTAATAGAGATAGCCTTCAGTTGATCAAATAATTTTCTTGTAAACACAATAATGTGAATGACATGGTATATTATTATAAAATTCAATATTTATTACCAAAATGTTCGAGGTATTCGAACAAAAACAAATGATGTGTTGAAAAATATTTTATTGACTGATTATAAAGTTATAGTTTTTACAGAAACATGGTTAAATACAAATATTTCTGATAGTGAGTTTATTGATGCACGCTACACTGTCTATCGTAGAGATCGAATTTGTTCAAAGAATTCCAAGCTGGATGGTGGTGGAGTTATGATAGCTGTCTCGCGAGAATTTTCGTCTTCACGTTGTGATAATTGGGAGTCTAATTGTGAAGATTTATGGGTTAATGTCAAGATAAAGATAAATGGTCGGCCAAGAAATGTTTCGATATGTGCTGTGTATTTGCCCCCACCAGCTAGGCTGGAAAGTCAACAAACGTTTTTGGACAATGTGGATGGGGTGATGAGCGCTACAGATATTGTAGTAATTTTAGGTGATTTTAATCTTAGTTTCATAAAATGGAACCGGAAAGATAATGATAATTACATGACCCCATCTGACTATCACAGAAAATTAGGATACTCATTAGTAGACTTTATAACTATAAACAACCTATACCAGGCTAACAATATATTTAACAGCAACAATAATATCCTAGATTTAGCCTTTAGCAATTCGGATAATGCATATGTTTCGCAGCCTCTTGAATGCTTAAGTAAGTTAGACGTTTATCACCCCCCCATTTTGCTTACTTTACCACTTTCTGATAACAATTTACAATGTCTTATGCCGAAAAAACGTACAGACCTTAACTATTATAAAGCTGATTACAATTCAATTATTGAAGATCTGAATAGCAATGATTGGCAGAAGACATTTGATGACTGTGGTGAGGACGTTAATCGTATGGTTTCAGCTTTTTATAGCATACTGCATACAACAATAGAAAAATTTGTTCCAAGACGTAATAATATCAAGTCTTCAAAATTTCCTGGTTGGTTTAGTAAGGAACTAAAAAGAATATTAAATGAAAAAGATAAAATTAGGAAAAAATATCGTAAGTTTGGTAATCCGCGTGACAAAATAGAATTTGATTTACTTCGTGAGCGTTGTCATAAGTTGTTTGATGCATCTGTTAGAGAGTATAAGCAGAAAATTGAATCCAACATTCAAAGTAATCCTAAAATGTTCTTTACTTACATCAAAAATAAGCGAAATGGTCTCTCGTCACTGCCAACTGTTATGAAAATGGAGAATTCTGTTGCATCTACTGGAAATGATATCGCTGACCTTTTCGCATCACAATTTTCTTCAGTATATGTCAAGAGTAAATCAGTTACAGCGGAGGTTACTTCTTCTAAGCTAGGTAATATTTCAACTATTAAAATTCTAGAAATTAACGTAGACAAGGCCATTAAACGTATAGACATATATAAAAGTACTGGTCCAGATAACTTGTCACCACTGTTCGTTAAACGCTGCAGACCTGCACTGATATACCCATTAACAATCATTTTTAATCATTCTATTCGCACAGGTATCTTTCCAGATAAATGGAAAAAGACAAGAGTAGTGCCAATACATAAAAAAGGAGACAAATCAGAAGTAAAAAATTATCGCCCTATTTCCATTTTAAGTTGTTTCTCAAAATTATTTGAATCCCTTATATACCCTCACATATATAATCATATTGAAAGTGATCTATCCCAGTACCAACATGGATTTAGGAAGGGACTGTCGGTGGATACTAACTTAGCTTCGTTGGTATCAGATATCTCTCAGGAAGTTGACAGAGGCTGCCAGGTAGACACCATATACACAGATTTTAGCAGTGCGTTTGATAGGGTGAACCACCAGATCCTACTGTCTAAAATCAAAAGATTTGGAATATCTGGTTTGCTCTTAAATTGGTTTAGCTCATATCTGACCAACAGGCCACAAGTTGTGGTTACTTCTGGTTACCAGTCCCGTTTCTATATTGCTCTATCTGGTGTTCCACAAGGATCCCATCTAGGTCCCATTCTCTTCTTAATATTTATAAATGACATCACTTCCAAAATACGTTATAGCAAAGTTTCCCTTTTTGCTGATGATTTAAAAATTTATAAAACCATAAATAATCCAAACGACGTGCAGCTACTTCAATCAGACCTTAACAGTATTAAAACATGGTGTGACATTAATGGCATGAGCTTAAATGTTCAAAAGTGTTTCCATATAACGTATACGAAAAAAGTCAAACCTATGGTGTCTAGGTACTTTTTACACGATGTGATAGTAAATAAAGTCAATGAAATGCGGGATTTAGGCATCATACTCGACTACAAATTAAAGTTCACTGCTCACATTGATCACATCGTTAATAAAGCTGCTCGTATGTTGGGCTTTATAAAACGGAACACCAAGGGATTTAAAAAGCGCCAGACAAAGATTATCCTTTACAATAGTTTAGTGCGAAGTCAGCTGGAATATGCCTCAATTGCGTGGAATCCTGTTTACTGTACACCATCTCAACGGATTGAGACAATCCAACGAGCCTTTACAAGACATCTCGCCTATATATCACCTGATGTCCCTAATCAGCTCCCATATGCAGAAAGATTGAAACTCTTTAAAATCACGAATTTAAAAGATCGTCGTATGATCGCAGACATAATATTTTTACATAAAATCGTTAATAATCAATTTAAATGTTGTAACTTACTAGATTCAATTGGCCTAACAGTTCCGTTTAAACTCCCGCGTCATCCTCTTTCAAATACTTTTTCAATACCTCGTTACAAAACCAACCTCGGATTACATCATCCTTTAGCTAGGATTTGCATGTCATATAACCACATGAATATTAAGTGTGAAAAGTCTTGGCTGGACATATTTGCTGAATCCAGACCAATTTTAAAAAGCAAGCTTATGAGACACCTCGATTAACCACCCCTCATAACTGGTATAATTAACATATTACATTATTAATTATTAATTTTTCATTGAATTTCATTACTTTTTTAAACTTTATATATTTAAACTTTATCTTGTATTTTATACTGTAACTATCTATGAATGCTGTGTATACTTATAATAGGCTGATACACTTATAATGTGACCAATATGTGAACTACCAAAATAATGTTTTAGTGTATAAGCTGTTAGTGTACCTAAATAAATAAATAAATAAATAAATATTGCTGCAGTGGCAGACATAGCTAACCAGGTGACATGTAAAAATACCCTACGACCAGCCAAATCAAGTACTAAACACGTGAGGTACATGTGGGTTGGCAATCAAACCTACGATCTCCGTTTTGAAAACCTTGTCTACATTCAGTCACAGATGCGATTAAAACGGAAAAGCATTATATGGCTGTGTATAACTACTGTCCTAAATATAAAATGTTGCTAGCAATTAGAATAACAATACATGACTTCACGAGTCACAACCTTTATCCCAAACGGCCACGCCATATCAGGGATATACAAAACAAGTTCCAAATATTAAAAATTTAATACTTAAAAGAACATCACGTTTCACCTTTCGAAATACACTGAAATTCACATGTGACATGGGGCCAGCCCATCGCCATTTAACTGTTCGATAGACTACAATACTATTTAGTGGCTAACATATGGAATTTCTAAGGTCAAAATAAATTCTACAGACTCACTTGACATGATCGACTTTGATTTCATCATCAGGGCCTATGACATCAATGTCCATTGGTACATCCGCTACGGTTTTCTGATTGCTTTCTTCTGACGTTTCAGCTTTCAGTTCAGGTAATGATACATCTGAGCTGTCTAATAGACCTGAAAATTCGTTTCAATAGGATAAAGAATGATTCATGCATATACATATTTCGGACACTATAGAGCAGTTGCGTGCCCTCCGTAGAGGCAGAAAGGCAGTGCCTACCCTAGAAAATATAAGCTTTCCTCGAAATGCACTGTCGGGACAGCTGATGTGAACAGAAATATTCATTTGTGTGACAATATATCTACAATAGATATGTATCTAAATATTAAGTATGCACTATAATTACATTAAGTAAATAATAGATGTTTTATGGGTAGTTGATATGGAGAGTTGTGTTGATACTGAGTAGAAGTACTTATATATCCATTTGTGTGTCATTATATCTACCATAGATAGATATGTATTTAAATATTAGTTAAGAAAGCACTACAATTATATTAAGTAAAAAATAGATGTTAATGGGTAGTTGATATGGAAAGTTCTGTTAATATTAAGTAGTACAGTGGCACCACTCTGCCTTTCGGCTCCACAGAATACCAGCGTCGTGGTTGCTCCAACCAGACACATGCTGAGTGGAGACCTTTTTGGATTTAGTATAGGTATTGTAAACTTATGTATAAAATACTCTTTATAACAGAAATCCAAATAAATACTTTTCTTTTCAAATAATCTGACCAGTTGCGAGGATTGCTATAAAACTTATTATTTTGTAGTTGTATTTTCCTCATTTAATAGTAAAATTTTATCGTTCTACCTACCCTGTGACAAAACGCTGTGCCAGTGCTATTGAGGTATATATCTTATCTATCTATCAAGCAAATGACAGCCGATTTGTGTTCAGTATAAACAGTATTGTTTTCTGTTCAAGGGTCTGGCATACTGGAGTGGAGTCTCAATACAAATGTATCGTTTTCATTTCATATAATAAATATCTAGGTGTGTACTGAGTGTTTAACGCAAAATAATAACCTAAATAGATCTCATTGAGTATTAGTAGATGTATTAGTTATATACTTTATTTAAAAAAAAAGAACAACAATAATCCTGTCGGTTTCTTGGGCCGCTTCTTTTCCCTCAGATGAATTCCCTTTCTGAAGCGGTAGTAGCTTGGACATACCAACTGACAGATAAATGCAAAAAACTTTTTTTATTTCCAGTAGATTTCAATTGACATTCAACAAATGATATCATGTATCTTACGTTGAAAAAATAAATGCTTGAAGTTTGAGAAGATGTAAACCATAAGATTCCATATAAAATTTCAGTTAGTACGGAAACTTAAGCTAAAGCCAGACTTGAATGTGGAGACGATTCAGAAGAACAGCATGGTATACATTCCTTATGTAATTTTACTTATGTCTATTAATAATTGCATTACCTTCTTCACCTTTTATAATGTCACTCAGGTTCAATTCAGATGTTGGCGCTGAACTAGTTTTGTCCTCATCTGTTAATTCCGATATCAGCGGTACAGCAAAGCTGTGATACCTGAAACAATAATCCGTGATACTGAATTGAATTTCATTGAAATTTAGTACAGAGATGGACTATATAATGGAGTGAATAATTTGGACAAAATTAGGTCATTTTATTCTATTATTTTAATCATTTGGAAAAGTTACAGCATTCTAAGTACATAGTTAAATTTAAGAAAGCCATTAACAAGTTTTAACATATAGATATCTATCTACACAAGGAACAACTAAAATATTTTAAAACCACATATTACAAGTTTGTAACTTCGCTCTGGAAATCTATGGGCCTATGTTCAGCAGTAGCTGATATGACGATGATAGATAACGAATTGAATAAATATTTAGTATATCACTTGGACGCATGTGTACCAAAGAATCTTTTTTTTTGTTTAAGATTGTTTTACTTTTAATGGTTTTTGAATCAAAAAGATCTCTAGTAGATTCCTCAGAAGATCATTGAATGCAATTGCTGCTCTGCAAAAGAAGTTTTTGCGGTAATTCATGTGGTGTAGCGGATGCAAGGATAGGGAAATAATAGCCTAATTGCCATGTGTAGCATGATATGATAACAATTACCTAATAATTGGTCCAGTTATTGATTTCTTAATGGGTCGTACTTTCTTCCTTTCCAATTCAATTTGTTCAAATCTTTCTGTAAAAAAAAGTATAAATCGAGTACAAAATATAGCATAGTATAAAAAGCAGTAGTATAAATTTATTGAGTGGGTGGTATTCCGCGTCCATGATGCCATAATACACAAAGTGGAGTTCAACTATTTTGCTTATCATGCTCAGTACTAATACATTAACAACCTTAACAATCCTGAAGAATCCAATATCACCTTGTTAAAATTGAATCAGTTGTTTAGCATACATACACATATAGCCAGTGAGCCTCATAACCTTCTTTTTTGCTGTAGTCAGGTAAAATTATAAAGAAACTGTACCCAAGCTTTTCAAATTTTCCTGCTCAGTAATGAGTGCTTCCTCCAACAACTCTTCCTGTGAAGGCATCTTTTCCTCCACCTTCTTCACTTTCTTCTTCTTCAGTTCAGATCTGATCTTAATCCTCTGCAGTGTTTCCGCTGATTTCACTGCAGTGCTCTGTCGGATTGATTTACGTTCTGAAGAAAAGAGTAAGTTGAAATTAAAGAAAAAAAACTGTTACATAAAGATTACGAATTCCATTTGACTTCATTAAAGTTGGTTCATTGTTTTATTGAAATATTAAGCTTTAATATATTTTTTATAAAATTAGGTGTATTGTTTAAGAATGTAGTGTAGATAATATGATACATATTATTATTTTATATTGCATAATTTAAGAATACAGACCTATTGATGTATCTGCTATAGATCTATCATCTGTATCACTTTCCTCTCTGGCTTTGGGTTCTCTTGGCTTCTTACCAACAGGTTTTTTTTGAGTATCTGTGGATGCTGCTACCTTCCTCTTTCTATTAGGATCCTGAAAGATTTAAAGATGATTACACATTATTTGTGCGATTTTGAAAAAAAAATGTTTTATCTGTTCTCAATCTTATCTATTTCTGCTACCTAACGTCAATGTCAGTAGTTGTGTTCTGGTGTGAAGCATGAAAGAGTTAAAAGTATCTATTTATCTTTGTGAGGTTACAAGTGTTATTGTCAATCCACACTGGGTCCATGTGAAAATGTGGTGGTTTTCCCTCCTAGTGAGAAATGGCTGTGCCCAAACAATGGGGCATAAGTAGTAAGCTGCGTGTGTGTTTGTCATTAACTTCTATTTAAAAATAAAATTATTTTGGACTAGATTGCTTTAACACATTGCCAGAAATTAAACTTCTACTTTGTGTCATCAACCACTTCTATTATTAGTTTTCTTCTTCTCCAATTTAAGAGCTATGCTCTTGTCGGTGGAGTAATGACCATGTCTCTCTACTTTCCACCCTCGTTTTAACATCTTCGTATTTGTTATTATTATTAGTTTACACAAACTATTATATTATTTTAACAAACTATAGCTCTGTTACTCCCATCAGCAACAAGCAAGCATTAATGATATATATAGATAAAGAAACAAACAGATATAATCTTTTTCATAGTAGAACATCTCATTACTAATGGGCGAGAGGTAAATAAAATAACTTTTATATCAGATGGATGGATTGAATTGCCGATACAAAATCAGCAAATCCTGCTGTGGGTCACGCTGTTAAAATACAGTCCATTTTCATTCTGAAGAAGAGTTTTTAATGCCAGATTCTAGGAGAAATATTAAACCACCAATGTCTTCAAAACTAGGGCAAGGGATAAAATATAAATAGTCTTTATTTGTTCTACAGCCATATAGAGACTAGGAAACCCTGTTTTTTTTTTAAATGAGTTAGCCAAGTGTTAATACCTGATGTTAAGAGAAGGTAATAATAATAATAAATAAATATTTCGAACACTTACACTAATCATCTAGTCCCAAACTAAGCAAAGCTTGTACTAGGGATACTAGATAACGGATAAACATACATAAATATTTATATAAACATCCATGACTCAGGAATAAATGTTCGAATATTCATCACACAAACATTTACCCGTCGCGGGATTCGAACCCGCAACCATTGGTTTCGCTGACAGGGTCTCTATCCACTACACCAATTGGTCATCATACCAAGATAAGTCTGAATGGGGAAGCATGCTCATCTGGAAACCCGAACTTACTTGGGGGACTGCCCATCTTATTCCAACAATGAGGCATAGAGGCATTAAACCTGGATAGATGCCAACCCTAATTAGGTGACAATACTATAAAAATCCCAACCTTGTATGCTTTGGTGCCAACTCTTCTCTTCTGCTTCTCTTCATCTTCTTGGTCAGAAACATGGTCGTCATTTTCATCTATGTCAAAATCTGAGTCAACTACATCGTCAATTTCCCTTTCTTGGCTGCAAGCAAATAATTTTACTTTAGTAAATTCATTTCACTGAGGAAAATAGTATGTGTATAAGGTAGCAACCTATGCTATATCTCAATAACAAGTGAAAGGATACCTTAACTTAAGTTCAACCAACTTTTTTTTAATGGTAATGGATCGACTGTATGTCTTGCAATTACCATTACTCCTAGTGTCGGTTATATGGATATGATGCAGAATGAGATTCTCCTTGCCCAGTAGAACAACTTTGACATAATATCATCAGCCCGTAAACATCCCACTGCAGGGGTGTAGGCCTTCTCTCGTATATACGAAGGAGTGACATTCTTATTTTTTAAATCATTATTTTATTTAGGGATTTTTGTCCTATGGGACATGTCAATCCCATTGTGCCCTTCGCTAGTTAACACAACACTGACTGGGAAAATAACACAAATATAATAACAAAGATAATGAGAGTCACTAGTCAGAAAGTTCAGTGACCAGTTGACAAAGTAACCTAGCTGCCTCAGATGTCGGAGAGGACGAAATAGTCTGCACATTTCCTATGTCCAGCTTTTTAGCTTTCTGATTAGTGTCTCCCTCTCTGTCTTGTTCCTGACACAATCCATCAATAGATGTTACACATCTTCCACCTTGCCACAACATTCACAATTTAGGAAATCAACTTTCATCAGATTTGCAAATTTCCTCGATGGATAATGTTCGGAACGTAGTCTTACGGCTAGTTTAATGTAATTTCTATTTATTTTACAATCACTAAACCAAGGTATGTGTAGGGGCTCAAATTGTATGGGTCTTATACCAAATCCCTATATTTTTCGATCGCTCATCGAAATACTCTTTCCAGTTCAGTTATTTTGGCATATTTACATAATTTTTCTTCTTTTTTTTTTTTTTTGGTTTCATTCTCTCCGTTAGGAGAAGGCAAAGGGATCTAGCCCGTAGCCCGTGTTTTATTTCTCTTATTTCTTCAGTTTGTAAGTCAGTCTCAGTCAAAACAAGTAATTCGTCATATACTTGGCATATACAGAGTCTAGTCACGGTCAAGTCATTCTTCAGTAAAGAGGCAGAATGCTTTACAAAAGATTTTGGCGGCTTCTTGTGGGAACCCGAAAGCTCCGTTACGCACTTTAATTTACACTTCCCTTCACTTCAATTTTTCTTCTTCATACTTCATAATTTTTTGGGGTTTTCACCACTTCACTCTTTGAATTTTATTTCAAGTGCATGGCACTCAAAAATCTGTCAAGTGATGAGTGGATCTAGTCCCACTATTGTGACGTCAAGGGTAAATTGATCATCACAAGGCCTTGGTTCATATAGTAACAGTCAGCTAAGAGGGGGCTCTTATTCTCTTTGCACCGTAGTAACCTTTGAGGGCATTACCTATACCTACATACTTTCTAAATCTCGGATCCCGCAATATAGGATATCAAAGGATTACTTACATATAATCCTTATCCTCAGCAACCTCTTGGAATCCACCGTAAGTAGTTTTATAGAAATCATCCTCTTCTTCTTCGTCAAGCAATTTTGCCATACGATTACCGGCATTTGATCGGCGTTCCCTCTTGGCCATAACTAATTCAGATAAATTAGATAATACAACGTTAATTTTGTAAGCGTTGTAACATTCGGAAGACGAAAAGAAAACGAACAATCTGTAGAAACAAACAAGAACACTACACCACGGCAAAACGAATATCAATTTAATGTCATTCATTTGTCATTCATTCAGAGAGGGCCACAGAAAAAGTATCGATACTAGTTATATAAAATATCATCGAGACTTCGCTTTCGATACTTGTACTTATTATATTAGTGGCCGGTATAGTATCGAATAATAAAGACTTATAAAAGAAAGAATAATAAAAGTAATTCGAGTAACTCCTATTTACTGGTGACACCACTCCTTATTACTAACAACTTTCCACAGCCGAATTCAGCCAAAAATCGTCAAATTTCCATACTAAAGGTAGTTTTAGAATGGTTTACTTTGTATGGGTAATCGAAATTTTTTTGATCGAATTCGGCAAAACTTAACTCACTCTGACAAAAAGAATAGAACAGGCTTGTGAAAGCTTCCGTGAAAGATTAGATATTGGTGAGGATAGTTTACCCATTGGTGTCGATTCGGATGTACAACGAACTAACTAAATTTAAATTATATGTATCCTTTTCTAACCACTAATACATGAAAAGGACGACATTTAAGTCCTGTCAAATTAAGTAAAAGGATCAAAACAAGCACTTCTTTATCAATATTAGGTGTACACCTAGCGACGTCACGATTAAAATACTATGGAGCGACTTGTTTTGACAGCTCTTAACTTAATTTGACAGGCCTTAATTTATAGTCGTCCCTTTCATGTTAATAGTGTTAGAAAAGGATGTATCTGCTTTAAATTTAGTTAGTTCGTTGTACATCCGAATCGACACCATTGTCTGATTTTTGATTATAATAAAATAGTGTCTTTTTCAGCTTTACCAGGCGTAGGGGCGAGCGCAAGGATGATCTGCCCAATGTCTCTGGCATACAAAGTGGGAAGCATTATTCCAGAATTATAAAAAAATGACAATCAAATTATTACTTAATATTAATATGCGTTTCCGATCGATCGAATCGATTGTTACATAATTTTAACTGATTCAGCTAGATTCTCGGCCGGTAGAACAATAAAAGCATCGATACCACGAATTATCGAGTAAGCTATCGATACTTTGAATTCGATATCGAGTCCAGTAATGTACGTGCTCTACAGTATAATTAGTTATGTTACATAAATTATCTTGTTAGTGTATGTATAATAAAATAACATGTAATGTACTCGTACTCACTCCGGCGACTCCTCAACTCATAAATATATGTTTTGTGGTAAGTACGCATGCAAGTGTGAATGTGCTTATAGGGATGGCTATTTCTTAATAAAAATATCCTGTCAGAAGGTATGTTTTCATACTAACCACCACACGACATAGGTAGCTTATTAATTTGAACTTCTTTTGCTTTAAAAATATTTTGTTATTTGATGGCGAGTAAAACGACGGCTGTATAACTAAATGCCTTTGCCTGTTCCCAGATATCTTTTTTTTTGGTTTCTTCTCTCCGTTAGGAGAAGGCAAAGGGATCTAGCCCTTAACAGCCATGTCTTATTTCTCTTATTTCTTCAGTTTGTAAGTCAGTCTCAGTCAAAACAAGTAATTCGTCGTATACTTGGCGCATACAGAGTCTAGTCACGGTCAAGTCATTCTTCAGTAAAGTGGCAGAATGCTTTACAAAAGATTTTGGCGGCTTCTTGTGGGAACCCGAAAGCTCCGTTACGCACTATAATTTACACTTCCCTTCACTTGTACACCATCACTAACGTTTGCTGCACAATATTCTGCCATTATTAAGCTTCAAAAGTTAGAATGCACAAATTATAAGAATTATAAAGAAAAATGCTACTTCACTGTTCACCTGTTCCCAGATAGTATCATAAGAAAATCTTAAAATATTAAAATTTTTGCGGGCCACTAATTCGGCTACCCATTTTAAAAATAAGCATTCTCAAGCATTGCAATTTTCTGAAAATGCGGAACCTGAAGGCAGTAAAATTTGCTGCCTCACATTTGTGTATATTTATACAATCATCAGTTTATGGAAGACAGGAGTAAATCTACATTAAATGTAGTATTCTAAATTCATTTTTCCATAATGCTCACACAAAAAATGCAAACTGAAATGTAGTAAGTAATGTAGCAGTTTTAATGTTCTCTTTCATACAGACATTGATTTTTATAGATATTGGATATATTGGCCAATATATCGATATTTTTTCTCGATAATATCGATCCTATTTTTAATTATCTACACGATATTATATGTAGGAGTGATGTGATTATATTCATTATTCTTGCCATGTAACAAAAAAATATAAAGAAATATATTTTTGATGGAATAAGAGAAGAGATACCTAGTCCAAAGAAAAGATGAATGGATTGTGGGAAGGACGATTATGGGTAGGTAAGGAGAGAGCATTGAGATAATGAATGATAGAAGGAAGGGGCAGTAAAAAATGTGTTTTGCCGATTCCATATAAAGTGGGATAATGAATAAAATAAATATTTCGGACACTTCTTACACTAAATCGAGATATTTCTCACATACCGATGATTAAGTAACCGATATCAATGTAAAACATCGACGTTTTTCTAATATATTTAGTGTGACACATTATAGTTACTTTATTTTTTTTGTAAAATTTTGTACTTATGGTGAGGCAAAGGTATACACATACACAGCCGTTACTTTCGTAATCTAATGTCAAATCAAAACTTACTAAAAGTACTAAGTAGATCTGTGCAAATCTTACGAAGTTAAATTTTGTCATTTTGCGAAGTTCTCATTTTGAGAAGTTTTCATTTAGAGGCTGATACCCAATAATTGTGTTAACTAATAACAAATCTCACTTATTTAATTATCATTTTAATCGAAAGAAAAGACGATTTTTTCATATTTACATATTTACTCAAATATAATTCTTAGTCCATTGCGTCAAGGCTTACTTCGCATAATTACGTAAAGCAATAGAACGTCGGTGCAAGACAATTTGAACTTTATTTTTTTATTCTAAAAAACCGAGTTCGCAATGATAGTAGGCGTGTTTTCAAACGAAGCAAAACAGATGCCGGCATGCGCCTCTGTTAGCGATGCGACACTCACTACTACACCAATAACGATAATCTTTAAAATTATCTAAGTTACTATTGTAAAACTTTTTAACAAAAAAAAAAGATTTCACTGAATCAGCTACTACGAAGTAAAAATAATTTTATTGAAATGCTCGTATATCTCAGTCAGTTATTTTCTGTATTCACTGTCGTAATTACTATTATTTCTAATATATAAGTTATATGAAAAAATGTCTTTCGAAGTCGGTGCTACAATTTGATTTAGTGAAGTCATTTTTTTTTTGTTGCCAATCTCCCCTAGTCATTTTCGTGCGACGGCGACCCTTCTCGCTCCTACTCTTTAGATATTGTCATATTTCTTGATAATCACACCGACCTTCTATACACTTTTTTCAACAAACCCAAACTGCGTATCTACTCATACTTTCCCTGTGCAAAAACTACACAATCGTCTAAATATGTAATGCTATTCTGCTGTTTAACATGACTACAAAAAAGGTACTGAACCAATTGCGCTGAAATTACAATGGGACCAACTTGACGGCATCCCCTTTCATTTACAAAAAGAAAAACGTTAATCACTCGCCAAATCTCGGAGATATCGGTGTATATATTATGTACATTAAAAAAAAATCGGTGTAGGTAAATACAAACGGCCGAAATGAGCACCCCCTCCTTCTTGAAATCTGTTAAAAATGTCGGTGGCGCGCCTTGCTTTGCTATAACTAGACACATTTATGTAAGGAGAGCTCCGGATGCCATACAAAATGTGTCCAAACCGAGGAGCTCTTTTACGTGTATATTAAAAGTAGTCGGGCCAGCGGCGGCGCGCGTCACGAGTGTCGCTCGGCGCCCCCTGAGACCGCTGCGCACACCCTGCACTAAAGTATAGAAAACCTACCCCTGCACCATACGTAAAGCCGCCTCTGGACGGAACCATAATCCCAGCGATACTGAAGATTTCACGACAAACGAAACAAGTTTCACATGTATTGAAAATTGAAACCAGTTTCTTGAAATAATGGCACTAATTTTGTAATGTAAATTCAGCTTAAAAGAGAAGTTCTTCTAAATACTCGATGTCTGGGGCCACCCTCCACTCTTCGTATAAATAGCGGTATTCCTGCTTACTTGGCTGCTGAGTTACAATTGAGTGACACGTACATGTAGGAAACAATCAGTTCATTTCCCGATATTGCAGATTTCGCCGTCTAACCGCGCTTGGTTGCATTCAGGGGTAGTTTTATAGTCATAATATATTAAGAGCGAATGCGACTAGGTGGTTAAAAAATAAAACAAATACCTTATTTTGTGCGGTTTATTCAATTTTAACAGTTATTATAATAAGATTTTACTTCAGTCATCTTAAGTTGTTCTCGATAATACCATAGTTCACATTTTGCTATCGTTACATCAATTCATCATTGATTCATACGTACATTGGATTATCTAGATTGATAGAATCAAGTTTTTGTGTCCGCTTTACCTACATTTTTAGGATAGATAACTTGGATCAGCCCAATATTCTTTTATTACTTCGTAGGTATAATGGTTTAGAATTACCTAGTTCAAAATTTTAATTCATGTGATTTTACATTTAAACTTTATGCGTATAGGTATTTTTCTACGTTTCCATCATTAGTTATTTTCCTATGATTCATATGGAGTTTACGTATGTAGATACAATTTAATATTATGAACTATTATCAGCTTGAACATAAAACCACATAATCATGATTTTTAATAAATTAAACAGGTTTAAATATGCTATATAGGAATATTATATACCATACATAATTATCTAAGTACGAATTATAAAAAACAATTGCAACTTAAAAACATTCCAAGACTTTAAATTATAGTTAGAATATTATAGGTATATGGTTTTAAATTAGATCCATTTTCTTTTATAAATAATAGTTGATTACAGTGATCGGTATGTAGATAATTAAAATAAGTAAATAATTAACACTTAAAAATAATATAATATAAAATAGGGCTGGAATGTATGGTATGTAATGAATCTTGACATTGTTTTAGATGTGTGACAAATTTGTGATACTTACAACATTAAAAATACTCTCAGAATATATTAATAATTACATAGTTAATATTATTTTAATAGACTCTCTCAAACACTCATCCGTATAAGAGCAGCACTACTGAGAAAATAAAATCAATTATTCACACATAAATTAATTATCCATTTATGCATATAATATCACAAACATCAAAACACTAACTTTTGTCTAAGACAAAAACAATTAATCAACAACCTAGAATTGAAAACAATGGCATAATAATTATCTATCATAGATGGCTATAATTTCAGAATAACATTTATGGAAAAGTCAATAATACTTAACCGATTTGTGTAAATATTGGAATGTACATATTGCTTACTAACAACATATCTAAATTTCATTTCATTAACATTAACAGCAACAAAATTTTAAATAAAAATATAATTTTATATTTGCAACAAACAAAATGTAGTTCAAAAAGTGCTACTCGCACGCCAAATACTCCTTTCGCTATAACTATAATTAAATTCAATAATTTCATGATTATTTTAACTACATTCATTCACTATCGATCGCCTTATATTAGAGAAAATCCGTGAAATAATTATGATTAAAAAAAACTAGCATTCAAGTCACGATAACGACCTAACAAAACTATTACTTTCAAAACCTTACTTCAAACGAACAAATAACAAGATCTTAAAATTGTACTTGTAAAGAGGACTCATAGATGACTTTCCAGACACAAAAAAAAACCAACATGTACAGTCGAGTGCAAAAATAAGTATATACCACATCTCACATGCATCTGAACCCTTATCGCAGACTTAAAGTCGATGGATACATATTATCGATGACTTGTCAGCCTCTTTGAAATTAGACTGTAAACTAGTTCCATTTCCATAAGGGAAGCAACTTCACCATTGAATGTAGCAGTTATTAAAGGGAAAAAATATTGTGTAATTAAATATATGGAATATACATGGTAATACAACTTATTTTCATCATCGATTATGGTAATAATGTACGGCTTTCAAATAAATTACCTTTATTAACCTGCGAAAATGAAATGTGATGTGATTTTCATTACAGCTCTAATATTTATAAATGAATGAAGTGCATACAAGGAACATAGGTAATTTTATATTAACAACTGACCTATAATAAGTAAATATTTGCTATCTAACAGAACATAGTAGAAAGTCTGCATAGCACCATAAATTCAGAACATACAACCCTAGTTAGCATATTCTAAGTTTATGTTATGTATGACTTATGTTAAGTATGATCCAATCTAAACTTTATCGTCACGTAATTAAAAAAAAATTATAATTTACTAGACTTATCTCATTCGCTTACGACAAACCTACTTACCCTAGTTATTTGACTGAAATTAAAATGAGTGAAATAGTGAGAGTTACGCAGTAAAATTTCACTACTCCTTTATTTTAGTACTTCTCTAAACAGGAATGCATTTAGTGCAGACGTGAATAAAAGTATAAACAAATCAAGTACGAAGGTAAGTAACTACTTTAATGAGACAGTTATGATTCTGTTTTCAAACATTCATTATTTTTACGACATTCAGTTGTTTTTTCCATATGTTTTCAGCACACGCTTTTTCATACCTTTACTTCTACATGACCTGTAGGTAAGTACTATCAGCTCGTGGTAACGCTAACACGCACATAATTTATTCGGTGTATCTCCACAAGCGATAGCGATAGGTACGTGTAACAATAGATTAGTGCAATAATCTAATAAGCTGTTGATTCAGTTACTAACAAGCATGTCTCATAGAAGTAGTCAAAAGAGTAATAGATAAGAAAAAAATGCAAAAGTTCAACAATAACTACAAGATAACGATGGTGCCATAAAAATTTTGCAAGATAATCCCATAGCTGTAGGTAGGCATTGCGCAAATTCAAAAATTTCAAAAAGATTAAAGTAACAATTTAAAGATTAGGTTAGTAACTCTATACAAAACAGAGTTTAGTGTTTAAGCCTAAACTGCCCTTGTCAGTAGACTGCCAACCATAATTTTTTTTGGTATTATTTCTCCTTTCGGACAGACAAAGACTTAGGTATATAATATAGTTCTGTGCTCACTATGGTATAATTATTTATTATGCCTATGCGGTAAGAATGCTCGTCGTCCGTCGTGGAGTAAAAGGGACTAATATCAGATGTTTACATCGCTACTGATCCTGGGCATATGTCAAAAGTAGTTTTCGTGCATCAAGTACAAAGATCAAAGAAAAGAAGAATAGGGCTCTAGCACACCCTGCGTCTTTAGCAGCCAAAAATATGTATAATTAATATAGAATTGCTGCGGAGGAATTAGCCGTCTAGTACGTAAGTAAGCTGTACCAATGGAGCGGCATAGACGCTTTCGACTAAGCTCCTTAAAATAACAAAAAAAAAAAAAGTACAAACATCATATTTTTAATTTCGTTTTGGTTTGGTTACGAGATCATTAAGCTCTAACGTTATTTCAGAGTTCTCACAACACTAAAAATAACGATACAGTGTTATAAACATAACAAATACAGACAGACGGACAACAAAGTTACCTTTTCATGTACGGAACTGGAAAAATAATGAATGAACGAACACTGCAATGCAGAGTATCCTAAAATACATTTCGGTTGTTTTTCCGCATACGCAACCAATGTGCCTATTAATTATCTTCCAAATGTTATATTTTTATTGCACCATCTAAAAGTGAAAGTAGATAGTAATTCTTAAATTAAAAATAGTATGTAAGTACGAAATTTTAAATAACTTAACGTCAATTAAAGTACTATTCTGATCTTTGCAACCCTGTGTTTTCTAAACCTGTGATATTATCAATAGACCGTTTTCCAACTATGAAATGCCGACCTATCTTCTAAAAGTAATACAAAATAGTGATTTTATGTCACTGAGTATAGTTTACTACAGAATAATTACCTATGTGAAAATTTATTTATGAGCATTTTTCAATGATAAAACAATTAAATATAATATCCTTGGATATACCCTTAGCGCCATCTAGTTCCACACTAAGCAACTAGGCTTGTATTATGAACAGCCGATGGTTGATAAACTATATAAATACTAAAAAGACCGCTTATTTGCATTTGAATGGAATTGTAATAATTTCATAGCACTTATAAATTTCATTGATTCATAAATACACAATAAATAAGTAGGTAAGTAGGTACTTACCATGCATTTCAATAGTTGGAAATGGACAAGATTCAATAATAATAGTATTATCTAATAGTAGAGATCTTAAATTTAAATTTTGAAGTAAACATTTTTGAGCTACGGTACATCTCTAGAGAGTTAGTTTTTCATAAATTATGTACTTACTACATAATGTATAATTTAATTATGTACATTGTTCCAAAAATCGTGTCGAAAGTGTCGTGTGCAGACTAAACATAATATGTTTGTAGTTTATTTTTATGGTATTTGGCACATAATGTGAAATTGAGCCTTAATGCACCAAAATTTGCAAGCTGTTGTAGACTTTACGTTTCATAATTAACAATTTAATTAAGTAGGTGTTTAAAAATCAACTTTAACGTTACGTACGTAAAATAATTATCACAATTTAATAAAACAAATAAATAACTATATACTTTTAAATCTAAGTAACAAACTGAAATATTGTCTTTTAAAGTTTCACTAATAAGTTTAATGTTTGCTTTGAAATATCAATTAAATAATTCGTGTTATTTTTTTTAATTTTCAGTGTTTTTTTAGAAAGACTCGTGATATCTGAATAAATCAAGGAGTCTGTTGTCACTGTCAGGGGATTTTTTTAAATTCGTAACTACAGTCCTTAACAATATTTAGTATTTTGAAGATGTCCCAAACGTGGAGAATATCATATAGTTTACGTTTATGAAATAAATATGTTTCGAATACAGGAGAGTTTCCTTGTACATTAAATTCTAATGAAACACATAGGGAGTTCATATTAGGATTCCGTACAAGACCATGGAAACCCTATATTATAAAATCGACGATATTTTATTTCTAATTTCAATATCCAGTTCATCCTGAATCCGGATAAAAAATCAGTCCAGTTCACTTTTAAGTTGACGACGAAAAAATTGTTCATCAAAAGAGCTGGGATCTGATTCTCGTTCACTTGACATTTTCATGTCTATAGATAGACATAAGTTTGTCAATCACTTTCACACTTCCAAGTGCATATATGTCAAACCTATCGATGTCTATCGTCATGGAAATCTCGGGCCAAATTACACCAAAGTATACCAAAGACATGTAAAATATTATTATTTTATAAAAACCTTGGATCCAACCGATTCGTAGATTAATTAACACATTAATTTACTTTCATAAATACTTACACGGATTGTCAATGTTAAACCGACTGTCGGTACCAAACCAAGGAAGTCCTTTATCTAAACTATCACTGTTCAACGCAAGTCCAGACTGCCTTACGTGTCAGCAAGTGACAAAACATTTTGAGACGAAAGTTCATATTGTTCCATGATGTGACTCACTTCACTAGTGTTCAATTCAAATTCAGAGTTAAGAAAGGAAATATTAAATGCAATCTCTTTTTTTACGAAGACGAATGAATGATAGTGATTATATAAATGATTAACACGTTGCGGGACGCAACGTCGAGAAATATTTTCTCAAAAATCTACGAAATTGACACACGAATGTTACATACATTTTTACCGTACAATTAAAAAATTGCAGGTATGAGTGCAGGTAAGCTTGAGGACCGTTAAAATGAGCGATACGGTACTACAAGTCTGGAAAACTTCGCAATACGACACTATTAAAGGAGCGTGCCTTTATTTCTAATTGCCGCCAGATGTTCGTCGCCGATGTGGCAATCGCAGCCGGACGTTGTGACACATTGCCTTTAAGCCTGCCTATTACGTTGCATCCCGGAACGTGCTAAGGTAATGCATAATAAAGAACTTTCTTGTCCGAATTTACATTCAGGCAAAGGCTAATTTATACAATCAGCCAAATTCTTCGAAAGGAATACCACAGTTTTCCACAGATTATTTCAAAAACTGTATTATGGTTGATACATTAGCCTATGCGTGAGTACATTCACTAATCGAACATCGTATCTCTTTCATTAAGATGAATTAAATTATTTTAGGATGACAGAAACCAGATATCGAATGGGTGGTTATGTTCAAACGTCACTATGCAAAATAGTTGGCACTGCAAAACCCAGAGACCCGAGCTTACTCGACATGTCAATTTCTACAGACATTGGCATGTGTAGTGTGACAACTCTTAAATGAGAGTGTAATGGTAACACGCTGATTCTCGTGCCCTCAATATTTCTATGTCTACAGACATTGGTGTGTCTATCACTTTCGTACTTATATGCGAGTGCAAAAGTGATAATCCATTCTCGTGCACTCGTCATTTCAATGTCTACATGGTATATCTATATGTACATTTTTTATGCTCCACGGGTTAGCGCTTGACTTCAGTGAAGAAAGTGAAAGTGCGCTCATCTGGATTTCCCAACATATTAGAGGATTGGCTATCTCATCTCAAACAGGCGAAACACAACAATGCAATTAACATTAATGTTTGGCGGTAGAATTAGGTAAGATAACCAAACCAAGTACTAAATATATACCCCCCGGATATCAAACCCGCGACCTCCGTTTTGTAAACCTTATATTGTTCACATTGAGCCACAGAGGCAGTTCATAATTTTCTTCCAAGATAAAACAGGAAAAATATCCCCATAACTACACTACCACGTTTTCAATATCAACTAAACACAGTGACGTTTGATACTACCATGGAAAAGGAAATAGTTTACAAATAATAGTCAGATTGTCAGTATACCCAAGATACAGGTACCCATTGTGGGGTGGAGCGTAGTCTGGCCAATGCCGCCTCTAGTTGGGCGAGGGTGTCGTCGATATCGTTGTTTACAATAGTCAAGTCGAAGTAGTGTCCGTAGGTGCGGCGTAGTTGTTCCGATTCGCGAACCAGCACTTCTAGGGAGCCGTCGTACTGAAATTCACAAAGGAAACAGATTAATTTCCTTTACCAATGAATATACAGAAAAAGAGGTTGATAACCAACGCGCTCAAGATGAAGACGCGTAAATGATCCAATTGTAACACCTCGTCACTCTATTCGCCCGCACTAAACATAACCTATGTCGCGGGGCGATACATTCCAAGCTCAATTGTTTTCAGATAGCTCTCTCCGTATCTTTGGTCTCCGTCATTAATATCTTGTGAACAAAAATTGGCAGTTTTATAGGCATCTGTATAGCGCGCATGCATTACACATGTCATCTCGTTAGATTACACAGTATTAATCTAAGGTAGCAATCTAATCTTGCGCACGAGCAAAGCATCACGCTTAGTTGTTTCGGACCTATTATGTCGCTGCCGTAACTATTTACTGTTATTATACAGGGTGTAACGGTTAAGTGTAGTCATATTTTAAGGGCTTGTTCTACCCATCAATACGAACAACTTTTACTATGGGGGCAACTTCGAAATCGCGAAAAAAAAATCAGCTGTTTCATACATTGCATCGGGAGGTTATTGAAATTTTCTATGGAACAGCTGATTTTTTTTTCGCGATTTCGAAGTTGCCCCCATAGTAAAAGTTGTTCGTATTGATGGGTAGAACAAGCCCTTAAAATATGACTACACTTAACCGTTACACGGTGTATATACATGTATACAGATAAAGATAATAATTGTTAATTTCCCTTTACGTTTAAAAACTTGTTCACTACAGCAAGGTAGCCACAGAGCTACGTGCTCCATCTGCCATCCATATTAGTGTTGATTCCTGCTTACAAGCTGGAAGGGATTTAGTGGCGCAGTCTGATCGAGTCGAAAGAGTTAAAATACACATAAAAGGGAAAATACTTACATCAGCAACGTTATTGAGCGGTGGCGCCGCAATGAAGACGACGTAAGGCGCGAATTCTGCAGTACGAAGAATCTTCAGAGCTTGAGGTTCCACGTCCAGTATAGCAATGCGTCGCTCTGAATGAATGCGTCGAATAGTTTCTAGCTTCGTGCCGTACATTGCGTCCTCGTGAGTGCCTGCAAGAGGGTTATAACTTGTCATTAATTTTTATCATATTTTGGTGGAGAAACATTGGAGTCCATTGCTGGACGTAGGCTACGCGGATTCCCATAAACGCGTTTAGTGACAATCGGTCTCCTTAATACGCTGCACTATCGTCGCCGCCGCCTGGAATGTCAGCGGAAAATGAAGAAAACAAAGAATAATTATGGCGCTCGTACTGGGATGCATTCCCACGCGTTAACAAATAAAGATTAATCAGTGGCCACGGAACTCCTGGAGCTGAATTATTGTGAGTGGATCTTTCACTTTCCCTTTTACGAGCAGTCTTCGCCCCGCCGCTATCAGAGGAATCGGTAGTGCAGCGCAGTTCTTACCATCCAAAATGTATGAACATACAGACCAAACAGTTCTCCGATAGCGTTGTCATCAAGAATTTTTATTTATAATGATAATGTATCTACATAGGCCATTAACTCTTACAAAATCATCCCACGTATTGGCAAATATTGATCTTCTGAAAAATTTAATCTGGGAGGACTTTTATTCTTTTTTTTTTATGCACGACGCGTTTGTACTTGACCTCAATCACACCTGATGTAAGTGAAGATGAGGTCGAAGGTGGAAGCGTACTGACCCGGAAACCTCAACACATTTGGGGGACTGGCTATCTTATCTCTGACAACCGGAACACAACAATGCTATTAAGATTGCTGCTTGGTGGCAGATTTAGATAATATGGTGGTAGGCGGACATTTAAAATGCCCTACCACCAACCAAACCAAGTACTTAAATATGTACCCCGCTGCGGATCGAACCCGCGACCTCCGAATCGTAAACCCAATGTTGTTTACATTGAGCCTGAGGCGATTATATGCAATAAGCTCCTCACGAGTAGAGAGGAGATCATTGCTAGACCCTATTACAATTGTTTTTTAATTATGGATAGAGGTTCTGCTAATAGTTCGCAAGTCAGCCACTAATAAAATGTTAATTAATTACCATATTCTAAGTATTCATTGGCGCCAATGTCAGCCATCATTTCTTCGTGAGAGACGAAGTAATAGTGTCTACCGTTTTCTTCATCGGCCCTCGGTGGTCTAGTTGTATCTGAAAAATTATAAAAAAATGTTACATTGTTTCTAAATTTTATTCCAATTAATACTTTGCGTTCCATTTTTTTGTCGATGTAATCCGAATCAGTTCTAAAATCCATTTCGGCCTCACAATTGATCTTCAGATGAGGGAGTAGTTGCTTCTGCTTGTGTTTAGTTTCGTAAGTAGTACCAGTACCATCAAATTTTAACACCATACAATAAAACCGTACACCCTTTAAATCAAAATACTGCCAATGGAGAGCGTTCAAGGCTAACTCTGCTAGGCGGTAAACACCAGCTTCTAGATTCCCCATAGGAAGCTTCCCTTAATTTAGAAGCACTCTGCAGTTCATTGCTTACATTTTTGTTGAAAGTGGAAACATTGCATTCCTACTTACATAAACTAATTCTTTCTCTAATTAGCCTAGATTCTAGACTCCAAGGTGGCATTAGAGCCCACCGTCTATCGTCACTAGCTGTCGTATCAAGTATTGCCGTTGACCCTAGCTTATTTGACTTACAGTGAAAGGAGTAGATAGGAATTTATCAAAAAAGGTTGAACAATTGCACCACGAGTAAAGGCATTCCTACGATTAGCCTGCGGTAGACTATATTCTATGCCAATACTATTTCTGTGTTCTGCCTGTTTAATGTATGATTTCCAATTAATGATTTGCTCTATTTGAGTTAATTATACAGCGCTCACTTAAGTAAGACAATATTGAACTTACGTGGTATAGGATAAGCGTATTGATCAGGATGGCGGGCTATAAGCGTGTTCTTTATGTGGCGCCGGCCGACGCCATGAGCTCCCAATAGAACTATCGTCTTCCTTTGGAACGCTGGAAAATTTCAATTACATTGTATGTAACACAAGATGCACTCGTATGGTAGTTAGTAGTAGAAGAGTTATAATATAGTTTTCGTTTCCGCATTCACCAATCGCAATGTTTCTTCTTCACTCACTAGCTTTATCGAAAGAAAGGTACACATAGCTACATGAGTTCAGCACTGCAGTGCAATGGAAAGAGAATTTGTCAGACTAGTGCCCACTTGACTTAATAATAATAAATATCCTTAAACATACATCATCTAGTTCCACAGGAAGCAACTATAGGCTTGTGTTGTGGATACCAGATGGTTGATATACTATATACATATATTTTTTTTGTAAATAAATACTTAATGTAAATGAAAACATCCATTAATGACTGCCTTTAATTGACAACAACAGTGACGTTTCGTAGCACTAAACTGTTGTTTAATTTTCATAGTCATCTGCTAAATACGCTAATAAGTAAATACCTACAAGTTTTTGAAGTGACTATGTCCATCTAGTTGTCGAGACCCACACGTTGAAAAGCAAGGCTTAACAACGCAATCTACTGGTAATTTCGGAAACATAAACTTACGTAATTGTGACTAAACTAGAGATATCTGTAAGTATATCAAGTGTTTGTGTGTTTGTTTTGTAAGCGCCTTATTGTACTTCATATGAAACATACTTCGTGTATTCGTGTTCTGTAAATATAAAATAAATAATATACTGACATGGTAGCTTGACGACCTCCTCATAGGTAACCACGTCGAGTTGATCGAAGACAGCATTATGTTTCGCCAGATACTTGTCCTTAGATTGCTTCTTCTTTCGTCCAAATATGGAACAGTTGACTGAAACAAATACAAGCAATATTAATTTTTTATTTAAATAATATCTGCATTTAATCACATGTTGAAAAGGTCGTATTTTCGCAATACATCTATGACATTGTTAGACATCTATAGCTAAACATAAGCCATACCCACATGGTGTGTCAACAACAGGTAATAAATAACTTAATTTTTTGGAGTGCGGAAAAAGTATTCGCATTTAGTAGAATATTAGCATGTAATAGAAGATCGTCCAGATAGATACACTTGCAGATTTAATCGTATACATACTTTTGTTTTGTTTTCGTTAAATATTGACGCTTACATAAGCTTATGTAAAACGAATAGAAGATACAATATTAACATTAGTATACTCATAACCTCCAGTTTGATATATTTTGTCTAACTTTGGATTAAGCTTCCATTTGATGATAAGCTCGTAATAAGTCGAGTGTCCAAGTGTAGGTTGGTACCTACTTGCTGTCAGTAACCTATCGGATTAGTAATTTCACGAATTATATTTATTTAACTTATGGTATTTTATTTAAATTTCATTAACTATATTTAGTTAAATAGTTGAATCCGTTACCTGTATTCTCGCAGCCGTCCGTATGAGACACGCATCCTTCAGCTCCTAGCCGCACAACATTACAACACGTTTCATGCAAACGCAACAATGGAATGACATGGTACAGGTTGGTTACTACTTGATATAGTCGGGGCCACACTTAATGTTAGCTGGAAAAATAGTTTGTCAAATGTTTGATTCAACAATGAATATGTTCAAAACATAGTAGATATTTTTATATGAATTATAATTTATATGAATAGTTAAAATGCAAAACAATTTTTTGAAGTCATAAAAACCGGTGTTTGACAAACCATTTTTATGAAAAGTTTTCATCAGGGTTATTCAAACTCCCTGTGTTAACAACAAGAGATATAAAATAATACCACTAAGATTAAAAAGTTAGGTAACAACATTCTATGAGGTTCAGAGCAATAGATTTTCTTTAAGGTTAGTATGTGTGTCAGGTTAGTAAATGTATTCTCAATTATAAATGGCGTCTTAGGAACAAGATTTGTTATAAACAATCCAAGACCATGCGAAGTCAGGAATATTCCACTTTCAAGTTAGAGGAAATACAGCTCAATAAAAGAGGGAGCTTGTATTACTCATTCATAATATACATAAATAAATAAAGCAATTTTACATACCAACTGCAGATTCGTCCAATGATGTATATGTTTGAAAGCAAAACACGAAATGTTAATGTTTAGTAGGTAACGAAAATGATAATGGCTAGTAAATATGAGCAATTAGTTGATATTTGATTAAAATTGCGGCAAATTGAAGTAATTAATTATGTAGAATTAGATTAAGGTCTCTTTCTGATGAGAATATAGCAAACAGAAAACCAATTTTAGAGTCCTAGCACATTTATTGTATGGATACAGTCAGCGTCAAAAGATATCAGCTGACAAAGAGGTATATGAGCGATTAAAGAAATTTAATGCATTAATATCAGTGCAATAAAAAAAATACGATAAACGAATTTCTTATCGAATTTACCGTAAATTCTGTAATAAAATAAAGGCAGTGTCGAACTCAATAAATAAAAATATTTATTTATTTAGTTAGCGCCCAGTGTTAATGGACATACATCTATAGAAATATATCGAGCATAAAATACTAAATAAGTTTATTTAAGAATAGTTTATTAGTTTTTTTTTTTAGTTTATTTATTTAGTTACACTCTGTCTTGTTTTTATAGAATTTATTGTGAATTATTTAAAAATAAATCGAATAATTATGCTGACTTGTGATTACTGTAGGTACTATTGTGAAAAGTGACAACTTCACGCAATAAGTCCTACAAGAAACAATTACAAGTAATGGTCAAACATTAAAAATATTTCGACACCGTCTAGTTTTCTTAATAATTTATAGTGAATTTGATAAAAAAATAATAATTAGTTGGTGGCGTTGGTGGCCTCCTCGCATTATGGGACCAACTCTGCAATCGCGAAATAACGCAGTTGTTCCTTAGAAATATCATTGGACAATGCTGTTCTGCTCATGATCTCCCTATGTACTCATACATAGGTAATAATACTACATGGGTAACCCTATGTACTCGATAAATATTTTTTAGGATTTGAGAGTCGCTTCCACAATCAAAGCTGTTCAATTTGAGAGTTTGAAACACCTGGCAAAGATGATGATTCCTCATTTATGAAATATATTTCAGCACTGAGCTTATAATATATTTGATGCTGACTATAATTTTGAAACGATTTGAAATGTAGGCCTGATTAAAAATTGGTATTCTGAATTCCTGAATGATGCTGGATAGCACAATGGTATCATGGTAGAATGAACTAAAAAGGTACCTAGTATAAAAATAATAATTTAATACAACTAAATGCTAGAAGTAAACACGTCTAGGTAACACATCTTAAGTTCTAATACAACATCGATATTAAAAATTATGCAAATAATGATCACATTATCGGATTTAAATACACACCTAAGTATAATCTATACTCAAAATGAAAACACCCACTAACCAATCGGAAAAAATCATCCATATAGAATCAAAATACCACATTGAGTTTCACAACAATTTCTATCAAAGTAGCATTTAGCATTGCAAGTAATGCTCATACTGTTGTAAGCTGAGTCAATTCTAATATTTGGTGGTAACCTTGGTCGGTGGTAGATCGTTCTGCAGCAGCGCATGCAGCTCTCCACTCCTGGAGTTCTGGACTCGGTATGAGCCCAGCGGATCCTCCAGCCGCGTCTTTGCGAGCTTGCCACCAATGTGAGTCGTCTTTGCTTATAATCTGGAAAACAGTTACAAATCAACAGGTTAAATATTGCGCAAAACAAATACTCCAGAGTCACTCTTGATCAATACGAATTTTCTGAAAACATTTAACATTGTTGATAATGAGTTCATATCCCGCCTCCTCACTCCTCCCACTGTAACTCTTATAAGGTAGGATCGATAGTGGTACTCGATACGGCGCCTACTGGGTGTAACTCATTGCTACCTTGGACCCCAGTCTATTTAAAGAAAGTAATAGGGTGTGTAAGTATGGAAATAAGATTCCCACCTGTCCCTCGGCAAATGGGAGTGTATCCAATGAAATGCAAAACAGCCGTAAGGTAACCCTATGGGCAAGGAGGTCGAGTGAAGCTCGACCCCTGCTTTCGCATATACCAGGACTGCACCTGGATGCAGTGAGCGTGTCGGTAACAGAAGGCTAAGTAACCTTATGGGGAAGGAGGTCGAGTGAAGCTCGGCTCCCTGCTTTCGCATATACCAGGACTGCACCTAGAAGCAGTGAGCGTGGCGTTAACAGAAGGCTACCGCGAGTAATAATACCAATAATAAGAGTGGCAGAAACGCTTGAAAACTCGGAAATTATGACGATTCGACACCAGGCCGCTGTAGAACACCGGAGGGATTACTGAATTTAGGTCGTTAAGCATGAGTTCACGTTCCTTCCTCCAAATTGCGCACTCACACAAAATGTGTTGTGCAGACTCGTCACCATCGGCGTACTCACAACTGCTTAACAGCTAATGCCATAGAAAAAAGCTTGGCCTTGAAATTTCCGTGGCCCGTCAGAAACTGAGATGTGCAGTGATCGATTTATATCCATTGTTTACTCAAACGGTCCTTGATATCCGGCAAGAACCTATACAATTGCCTCCTTCTCTGTGCAGTCCTATCGGGTCTACCACTCGGCCTTATGGTGATCCTCCACGTCAGCACAAGTCCCGCAAAATAGGCGAGACACACGAGACATGTCGCCTATATTATGAGTTCAGTCATTAAAGGCCTGTCTCTTCTTCCAGTGCTGAAAAGGCGTTAACCTATGTCGGTGCACCGGATTACCCATGAAACCTGTTGAGGCCTACCAAAATTGTTAAGTATATTTTAAATTATACACGTGATGAGCATTGAATACCAAACCAATGTGTAAGATTATTAAAGTCAATTGTCAAGCTTATTGATAGCTCTTAAAAACTGTGTATATTGTGATATAGGTATAGGTGATGTAGATACCTGTAAGATATCTCCAGTAGTGAAAGCGATGCCAGCTTGAGCACATGGTATCAATTCATCTTCTAATGGATCATAATCAAACTGGGCTCTTACGAAGATCTGTAAAGGAGAAAATATTTGTAAAAAATATAAAATTTAAACACAATAAGCAAGTAGGTGCTTTATAAAATTATGAAACCGTTATTAAAACATAAAAAATCGATAACAAATTATATAACAATACAAATAATAACAGGACAATATGAAGTTCACATAGATATATTTTGTGTGCTCAAAAATGTTGAATTTAAAAATTATGAATAAATCAAAGATGAGTGGTTTTGGTATTGGTTGATAAGTATTGTGAGATTAAAAAATTTCGGACATGTAAAAAAAAATATCCAATTAGAAAGAATAAATAATGAAGAACATAGTAAAGATACAAAACGAAAATGGATGAGACAATAGTGTGAAGCGATGGTAAAGAACAACAAGCGCACAGAAACGTAGGAGATCGCGGGGACGCGCAGCCATGCCCGGGTGACAGAAAAACATCAACAAAACACAACATAAACCTTCAACCAACATAAAACAACATAAAGTAGCAACAGGTGTAGTATCGCTACTTACTAGCACGGGCGAAGGCTTTATCCGGAAAAGCTAGTTAGAACAAACAATACAAAATTTTAATTTTGTTTCTTTTAAACACCAATCAGTTTATGCTTTCCTGACAAGCATTAGAAGGGGATTTGTGTGCGCTTGTCGACTTTTGTTTTATTTATCATGGTTAATTAGTGTTTCATTTAGTGTAATTATTTACTTAATCAAAAGCAAGCGTTACTAATCAGATCTCTATTATAATAACTAAACAAAAACATTTTCACTGTTAGTAAAGATTAACATCGACTTTGTCATTCAAACTAGTTAATTAAAAAACTACAGAAATTTAAATACTCAATGTCTTTCTACAGAGAACAATTTTCTTCATTCAAAAGATCCACAAACTTAAACACACCTAATCGGAGGGCGGAATGGGACATATAAATCTTTACCTCACAAGGTGGTGGTGCGGAGCGGTACGATGGTACAATCTTGAAGGTCACCGAACCACGAGCCTCACGCTGTAAAGTTAGATAAGTATTGAATTGAATTAAAGTTCTGCTACAAAATGATAAGTGCTCCTGCTGAAATTGTACACAACAACTTTAAGGGGCTGAAGAAAACACACTAGATCACACACTATATTCGATGATTATTAAACAAGTAAAAGTTAATCTCACAAACAATGTCTTTTTCTATATTGCGATAGTCCACACGATCTAGTATGTCGCTGGAAAGAGAAAATTCAGAGAAGGCTGACACGAAGAAACCGACAGGATCTTCATGAAACAATTCAGTTATTTTGAGCCGTATTCATTGATAAATGACTAATTTGTAATTTCTCATACCAGCATTCGTTGCAGTTGCGCCACCGACTGATTAGCGACAGGCGTTCCGTTGATCTCCCGGATCTCATCACCGACGTGCAAAGTGGCCTGCCGGTGGATCATACCGCCGTGCATGATCCGGGCAACAATGCAGCGTGCGTCGTCCGCCAGTCTTAGGGTAATGCCCTGAAAAACGAAAGTTTTGGTGTTAGTTCACTTTGAATGTGGTTGCAAATAGATTGTCGTCTTTGTTTCATTAAGAATCTTTTCTTTTTTACATCATGTGTAAGCACCAATAATATTTTAATTCATCCGCAAGTCTTAGGGTAATGCCCTGAAAAAGTTTTGGTATTAGTTCACTTTGAATGTGGTTGCAAACAGATTGTCATCTTTGTTTTATTAAGAATCCTTTCTTTTTTGCATCCTGTGTAAGCACCAATAACATTTTAATCTAAAATAAATAAGTTGAAAAGCTTTGATAATCTAGATAGATAGATAGATAGACACTTTGCACGAACAAGATTATAAATTATCTCAAATGTAATGAAGTAAGAGAAACGACTTAATTCAAAAGAAAGATAGCTCTGCTTTGAAGCTCTATGTCTTGGGATATATTGATAAAATTTCCATAATTTAATAACGCCGAAGAAAAATTTAAAGATAATTTCTACCCTGAAGAGACCATCAATCATCAATATCTTAAATGAAAAGGACATCGTCTTGAGAACACCTTATGAATTCACTGTCATCCCTCTAATACCAAAGGGATTACTTACAGGATGACGTCCGCCCTTTGAGGAAACTAATAAAGTAGACCCCAACGGAACGAGAAAAATGGGGATATCTACCGTACTTTATGATAAAAAGGACCGGTAAGCCTAAATAATGTTAACCATTATCATCATGCCCTATACACAACTTCCTAATAGATCGAGCACTTAGGCTAGCAAATACAAAGTTGTCTGCCAAGTCAATTTCTGGGACAACAAGGCTCGTGTTACTTACCTGACTTCCGGATCCTATCAATAAAGCACTTAACGCAAAATTTTACTCTAATTTACGATCTCAATTTTCAATAAACCGGCGTATTTTCGCTTTGCGCTTGAAAACCAGTCGTCATGATATAACGACGAGATTCCGAAGAATTTCGTGTGACATCCAAATATATTCTCAGCTGTGTACACATCTTCTCGAAAATAGCGATATACACGAGTAAGCTCGTCAATGTCAAGCACAATCTTGTTACGTTTTTTAGGCTAAAGTATCATTGGTATGTGCTCACGTAGGTAGGTATTACTTGCACACGTGTGCCTGACATGGCGAATTGGTTCAATAAGTAATGCAGATTTTATGAATTTATGATGTTTGTTTGAATACATTTTGGAGCGGAACGAAGCGCACTCTCGTCACGTTTTAGAACTAAGATTAAATGTAGCCTCGTAGTCCCATTTGCTCACAGAAGTAGTCGGTATATTCAGCTTCAGTCCGATTCGATAACGGTAATGAAAACAGACATGGTTCGTCAGCATGTTGCTGCATCTATTCTGCATACAGAATATTCTCTCCGCAATATCGGGTTTATCTTCCGAAATATTCCATATTGCGCCAACTAAAGTCAAAATCAAAGGTAAAAGCAAAGTGGCATCATATCTCTGAATGATAATAGTATTAACAGTTGAAGATAAGCTGTTCATTTGCTCCTATTCGTTACTATTACATACTCGTAGCTACTTATAATGTGATTTTCTTGATATTGTTCACTATAAGCGTTATGCTTCGATAGTAAGGAAGGAATCCTACCATTGGTTCATCAGTATTCTTCTGGAACTGCACCAGACGCACTCTCGTCACGTTCTCGAACTCTGGCTCAGTGTCATCGTCGTCGTCCACCTGTGGCGCTGGGGTGCGCCCGTTGACAGGCGGCGGCGACGCCCGGAGTGACTCCTCGCCGTAAACCTCGCGGGCGACGACATCGTGAGCCTGTAGTAGGGCCTGAAACAATCAGAATAGAATCTGTTGTTAAAATGGAAACGGTAAACTCTAGTCAAAAAGGTATATTTTATTCATGACAATAATAAAGTGATGTCTTATCGAAAATAACTATTTAAATATTTCAAAACCAAAAAACCCGACAGCATATTTTTTACTTTGCGGGCGCCATGTTAGATTTTTTATCATAAAATGTAGGTATCCTATGACACTCTAGAGATCAAGACGATCGAATGACGCCTTGCACTTCAAAATCGATCGAGCTGTTTAGGCTACAGGAGGTAATATAGAAATTTACATACATATATACTTACATACATACACCCAAAAACTTTTTGGGGATGTTGGGTAATAAATAATAATAGGCTAAGGTAAGAAAGAAGGCCAATTATCAGCCGAGTCCAATGGAAAGCGGTTACCGAAGCACAGGAACATCTACAATGGGATCAGCAAATGCGAACATCAATAACTCGCGAACAGTTAACTACTGGTCATAAATGCTAATCCTAAGGTATCATTTGTATCGCATCATGAGAAGGATTTAAGCTAATTGCCACCCTGGACCTTTTATGGCACCTATCTCGAGATACAGACGCCACAATGCCGGGTCACGAAAACTTTACATTAATTTATTAAAGCAGGTCTATATCTGCGCCTTTGGGAGGGCTCGTGATTTAAAATGTCGGCTAAACAATGACGTTAGGCACGCACTGCGAGACGATCGAATCTTAAACGAAGAATCCTGGCTTACAGTTCTTCGAATCGAATCGTAAATTAAACAGTAGTAAGTAGGTAGGGATGGAGATACATAATGAATGTATCTTTCATTACATCTAATTTACAATTGCATGTATTTACTCATGTTTAGAATTCAACGGAAATTTTTCAAAACATCCCAGCGCATTATTCATTTTCCAAATGAACGCTTTAGTACGATTGTGATGGAAAAGTAATATCCTCTGAAGCTGCCAATATATAGCAGGAATCCAGTAATCTATAAAGCCCTACCGCATCGAACGAATGCAACGAATGCAGCTCAGCATTTTAAGCTGCAATATCGAGGGGCTTTAAAATTAATTGTTCAGCTGCGTGAAAATATGCAGTCAGGGGGCAAAGCTCTTTAAACTGTTGAAAACAGAAAAGTAAATTATCAAGACAACGTGTTGTCAAGAAATATTACAATAATTGTTATAGGTACAGGTTGTAAAGGTTTGTAACAAACAAATAGAAGAATGGTATTAATACAATTTAAACTGATAAAGACGTGATTTCTTAAGAACACAAGCATCTACCAATTAGATACACTAGGTGGTAATTATCTAGTCCCAAGCTATATAAAACCTGTACAATGGGTTCCACATAATATGAATAATTACATATACCTATATAAACATTAATGACTGGGATATATAGTAAATGATCACATTCATATAGACGAACCTGCAGCCGTTGCCTTCGAAGACAGTGGAAATATTGTATTACACATAATATTTATCTAACTGCGGATAATTTGGGCATGTTCTGTCATTAGCAAGCAGTTAATATTCCACTGATTTAACAAACAAAACTGAATTTATGACCTCATATTTCCTGTTGTCAGTTTAACCTATACTAATTTCTCTTCATTGAGTAATCATTTAGAATTGCCTAACGAGCCATGTGGCATTACTGTGAGTTTTGCGCTGATTTGACTTTATTAGCGTTTATGTAAAATTTGCACGAAATTAAACAAATTTTCATAAAATACATTCCACGTTTTTATGATCTAGTAGTATTTGAAAAAAAAATGAAAATGTGAAATGAATCTACTACCTACCTAAATTTGTGAACCACAAATTAGTGGTAACATTTCGTTAACAAATATGGGAAGTATTTCTAGGAGACTTCTAGTGGTCTTCAAACTATTCTAACCTTTACGTATTGGAATCATCACTATGCTAGCCTCAACAAATGACTGAGTCGCGAGTATGCTAAATTAAATAATATTCGGATAAATGGTTAAATATTACGGAGACTTACATCAATCATCTAGTCCCAAACTAAGCAATGCATGTGCTATGCATACTAGATAACGGATAAATGTACATAAATATTTGTATAAACATCCATGACTCGGGAATAATTAAAGTAAAGTAAAAGTAAAATCATTTTTATTGTGTCAAAAACAGTGTTACAATATAAGCAGTGAGGTAGCCCTGGTCCCCACACTAGTGTTGGTCCCCCCTGTGTTGTGGGTAACCAGTCTCTTCCCCATCCAATTAACACAGTATCACAATTATTCGTATTCATCAGATAATCCTTTACCCATGCCAAGATTCGAATCCACAACCATTGGTTTCGCAGTCAGGGTCACTATCCACTCTACACCAATCGGTCATCCACTACACCAGTAAATATTGTAAATTTCAATTAACAAACGGAAAGGCACAGATAATAGCCAAAGTCAGAGAATAGGCGCGTTAATTTGGAGATTAAAACTCTCACTACACAAATTAGCTAATCAGAATCTGCTTAAACCATTACAAACAGACCACGAAATAAAATTGCTTTCATTAATTGAATAGGCAGGAATAAAGGAGCAGTAATTTAGAGTTGAATGATCTTCCATTATTATTGAAGTTAGTCACAAGTACAAAACGGAACGAATATAAAAAGGAATAAGTAAAGAAAGTACGTATCTACTGCATACACATTCAAATTCAAATGTTTTAATGGCAAATACAGGTGCATTATACTTTGTGATGAATGTCATTCTATAAGAAAATAGTACTTCATGTCGCGGTTGCAAACTAAATGTTTATAAAACACTGTAACTGGCCTATATAGCAAATATTTCGATGCTATTTGCAAGCTTCATCATGGGTAGAAGATTCAAGAACTGGGGGATACCTGTCTGGCTAATATAGCAAAAGAAATAATGAATATTATAAGAGATTTATTGATATAAAAGGGTTTACAGGCTTGGGGTCCACACGTAATTATAAGGGCGCACGCGCGGTGAGATGCGCGTGCGTCGCGACCGGTGATCTGGGCAAACTGTCCACTCGAAACGAAAATCAATACCACGGCGAGGGCGGCGGGACGCGGGCCAAGGACGAGAGGTGAGGCACGCGGGAGACGGGGTACGGCTGGATAGCCACGGTTGCCATGCAACACGCAGCCGTATTCGCGCGGGTTATATCCTCCCCCTCTAGCTCGAACGGTGCGCCCTCGCGTTCGAGGTAGTGTTCTTCCGTGGTCTACCCCTCTTTCGTTTCTCTTGCATCGGAGCTTGGATGTGGCCAACGAAGGGAGTAAGTTGAGACACGTGGTACTTACCTATGAGCTCTCCGTCGCTGACTCTCTCCAGCAGGTAAGTTGAAAGGCTGGTAGCATCCCGAATCTTGTATGGCCCATCTCTGCGAGGGATGAACTTAGGGGTCTGACCTTGTACAGTGTCGTTAGATCCTTGGGTCTTCAGGAGTACGAGATCTCCTGTTGAATACTCAGGCGCAGGACGGCGTCCTTCATCTGCATATTTCTTCTGAGTAGCTTGGGCCTTCTCGTGGATATCTCGAGCATCTAGAAGGATCGTGGACAGCCTACGCAGGTAAGGAGTAATAGTACATACTGCGACATCTCTGTTTATGATGGCTCTCATATCAGAGGTTGCATCAGCAGGAGCTCGAAGTTCGCGCCCGAAATTGAGATAGGCGGGCGAATATCCGGTGCTGAGTGTGACTGCTGAGTTCATGGCGAAACGGATCGCTGCCAGGTGAGTGTCCCAAGTGTCGTGGTCCCGACCCACCAAGATGGCAAGCTGAGGTTTCAAGTCACGGTTTTTCCTTTCTACTGGATTCGCTTCGGGGTGATATTTTGGTGTTAAAGATTGGCTAATGCCGAACGTGTGACAAACCTGTTGCATCACCTCGCTAATGAACTGCACGCCATTGTCGCTCAGAAGTCTACGGGGTACTCCGTATCTGAGGAATATCTCATTTATCAAGATCTTGCTACACTCATCACTGGTGGCTTTCTCCAGAGCGAAAAGCTCCACCCAGCGGGTACAAACGTCCTCCATAATCAGGATCCAGCGGTTGCCCTCAGATGTTATTGGAAGGGGACCGAACAGGTCTACTGCCAAGACTTCGAAGCGACGAGTGGTCGCTGGGGTCTGGAGTAATCCGGCTGGTTTCCTATTATCTACCTTGTATCGTTGGCAAGGGACACACTTCTTCACGTAATCAGCTACTTGCGCTCGCATTGAGGGCCAGTAGAATCGTTGACAGATCCTGTGCAGGGTGCGCTCTACACCGAAATGGCCAGCAGTTGGGGCGTCGTGAAAGTCGGCTAGGATCTGCTCACGTTCGTGTTTTGGCACTACCAGGCAAGGGTTTTCTTCATCTTCCTTTTCCGGACCACACCTGTACAGAATACCATCCGACATCACGTACCCCCGATCTGCCCAACTCCTCCCCCTAAACGGATCGTTATCCTCCTCCAAATCCTCTATAATGTTACGGATTTCAGGATCTTTGAGCTGGTGTTCTCGGATGTCCTTGGGGCTTCTCGACGGCATATCAATTTCAGTAAGGCCCAGGTCGCATTTTAGCTCTTCGACGCATGGGAGGCCGCGAGAGTGTATCGGCTAGGGCATTAGATTTTCCAGGTGAGTATTCGATGCGTAGATTAAACTCTTGAAGTGTCAGCGCCCATCGCGCTAATCGACCGCTAGGAGATTTCAGGCTCATTAGCCACCTCAAGGGCTGGTGATCAGACTTCACTGTTACTTCTGATCCCTCGAGGTATCCTCGAAATTTGGTCACTGCCCATACGACAGCTAAAGCCTCCCTCTCGGTCGTATTATAATTTCTCTCGGCGGGGTTTAGAAGGCGGCTCGCGTACTCGACAGGTCGTTCATCTGAGCCCTCCCCCTGCATTAAAGCCGCTCCGAGACAATAGCCGCTGCTATCGGTCCTCAGCGTAAATGGTTTTGAATCATCAGCTTGCTGTAAAATTGGCGCGGAGACAAGTAATATCTTTATGTGGTCGAAGGCTTCCTGCTGCTCCGATGACCAACTCCAGCGGCTGTCCTTCTTCAAAAGGCACGTCAACGGACTTGCAGTTTTCGCATAATCCGGAATAAAGCGCCGAAACCAGCTTGACGTCTGCAAAAAGGTTTTAAGGTGTTTCACGTTCCGAGGGGTCTGCATATTCGAGATAGCCGCTGTTTTATCCGGATCTACCTGAATTCCACCTGGAACGATCACGTGGCCAAGGAACTTGATCGAGTTCCTCGCGAAAACACTCTTCTCCCGGTTGATACGCAGGTTGAACATTTTGAGTCTAGTGAAAACTGCCTCCAGGTCTTCCAGGTGCTTAAGGAATGACTCCGACAGTATAATCACATCGTCCAAGTACACTAGTATTGTGATTCCTGGAAGGTTCGATTTGAACCTATCCATCAGCCTTTGAAACGTCGCGCCAGAATTCCGCAATCCCATGGGCATTCTTTTAAATCTAAACGTTCCCAGTGGAGTGACAAACCCAGTTTTGTCGCGGTCCTCTTCTGCGACACTCACCTGAAAGTAACCAGCTCGCAGATCACAGGTTGTCATGTATTTCGTCGTCTTGGCAGCGTGCAGTACGTCTTCCATCCTGGGCAGCGGGTAGCGGTCAGGTTCAGTCACTGCATTGAGTTTGCGATAATCCACGCATAGGCGTACTCCGCCATCCTTTTTGTTGACCAAAACCACGTTGGCTGCCCAGGGCGACTCGCACTCCTCAATAACGTCAGCCACCAGCAGTCGCTGCAGCTCTTTCTCGAGAATCTCCCTCCTACCTTGTGAGATCCGATATGGTGGGGAAGCGATTGGCTCCTGCTTCTCATCGACCTTAATTCGATGGACTGCGAACTCAGTTGGTGTACCGTCAGTTGCGAATAGGTCGGATTTCCTTACCAGTAAGGCGTTAAGTTGGGTTCTCTGATCAGCTGTTAAGTTACAACCTTCGTCAGCTCTAAGGGTCAAGTTAGAGGTATCGACGTGCATCAGCTCAGCGTTGGAAGAAAGTAAGCTGTACGATTGTGTAAAAGAATACCTTTGCGACGGTGCATCGCTGAAGCTCCACATCCCCTGGGGTAAGTCGACTATAATGCCGGCCGCAACGATGAAGTCTCGTCCTAGAAGCGTCTTGGTCTCCGCATTTCGAAGTACAAGGAAAGACGTAAGTATATCACGTCCTTGCAGGTTTACCTTTACAATACACGCTAGCACTGTACGTACCTGATTCGAGCCGTCGGCGAGCCCCACTGCGCGGTGCGTTTCTTTAAACTCGGCGCCGCTGGCCACAAGGATGTCATATAGCATAGGACTAGCGATGCAGTGTGTGGCACCTGTGTCCAGGATTGCGACGCCAGCGCGGCCACCGATCTCGATCTCTACCAACGGGCGGGCGTCGGCAGCATCGTCCAGTTCCGCGCTGTGGAAGTCTACTTTATTAGTGCTAGGTGTAGATGTACCTTTACATGTCTCACATTTCGACCTTACTACCCCTGGTTGGCCACACCCATAACAGCGTAAAACGGGCGCGTCGGACCTATCCGTGACGCGTTCTAGCGGTTTGGTCGCAGTTTTATTACGGCAATCGTCAATCGTGTGTCCAAAAATCTTACAAAAAGCGCAACGCGGACGAACTCGGTTCGATTTTGTTTTCTCGTACGAGCTAGAGCGGGAAGATGTAGGGTTAACACCTTGCGCAGCCGGAGGGTTAAATGTATGCGCGGCTGGAGTGTTAACTACACTGACGGTTGAAGGGTTAACTAAATTTCCCACCATCGGTTGAACGGACGTGGTACTTCGTTTCGTATGTAAGCTAAGGTCACTCACCTCTGCCATGCATTCCTCTACAAACCTCGCCCTTTCAATTAAACTATCGAGCCCATCCACCATGTCGCGAGGCACTCGCTTCCGTATACGACGGTCTAATAAACCGTAGATCATGTCCACTTTCATATTTTCACACACAACGTATGGTAATTTCACTAATGAAGCACGGATTCGAGAAATAAAAATTTCAGCACGTTCACTTCCTTGTTCTCGCGAAAAAATGTCCCGGAATATTTTGTAGGCAGGGCGTGCTGCACCGAACATCCCGCGTAGTCGTCGCAATGCTTCGGTCCACGTAGTTACAGTCGCCTTCACTCCCTGCCACCAAACGGCGGCTTCTCCGACCAATAACATCGGTAATCCACGCAGTGCATGGTCGTCGCCCACATTTGAACATTCCTTGTACACTTCTATGGCGTCTATAAATGCTTCAAGCGCGTCAGTGTTGCGGGCGGCGCCATCGAAGCGCGCCGTACACTTCGCGAAGCTTCCGGGTCGCGGTTGAGCGGCGGCGCCCGCGCTCGCGGCGCCGCCGCCGTCGGGCCCGCCGCACTCGTACAGCGGCGGTGTCGGCGCCGCCGCCGGTGTGCTAGAGCCGAGCGCCGGAGAGGGGTGCACGCTACCAGAAGAAAATAAGCTTTCGATGAGAAGGCGATTTGTTTCTGCCTGGCTCTTCGTAATATTTTCGACGAGTGAAGACAGCTGTCGATCGGTTATCATCATGTTCGTAGATTCCGTTACACTCTCACTGTCGTTCTTCCTTCCTCGCCCTTTCCTGCCGGCCATGGCGGTATAGTTGGGCGGTGAAACAAGTAGGAATATGAATCAGTTTGCCTTATAGTATAAACGATCACTTTTATGGGTCGTTATAACACGTACCACTAGTTGGGCGTCACTATAAGAGATTTATTGATATAAAAGGGTTTACAGGCTTGGGGTCCACACGTAATTATAAGGGCGCACGCGCGGTGAGATGCGCGTGCGTCGCGACCGGTGATCTGGGCAAACTGTCCACTCGAAACGAAAATCAATACCACGGCGAGGGCGGCGGGACGCGGGCCAAGGACGAGAGGTGAGGCACGCGGGAGACGGGGTACGGCTGGATAGCCACGGTTGCCATGCAACACGCAGCCGTATTCGCGCGGGTTATAATATTTATTTAGAAAATCGATATATCGGGAATTGAACAAAATAATAATCGCGGTTAAAAACTTGCTACATGTTACACAAGTTGCCCCAGACCATTTGTATTTATTTCTACATACGCACCAACTAACCGTAAAATCTCAAACACATGCAGACTCTCGAGATAAGTTTTTATATACAATAGAAGAAATTTTATTTAAAATAAAACATAGGAACGTACATAATTAAAAGAAATAAATAAAACTCAACTACTATTTACAAATAAAAAACTTGACCCAGATCCCTCGAAAACGGGAGCGTTCCCAGAAGGCTGGCAGAGTTACCCCGCTGTATGGCGAGGCTAATCCTTTGCGCGAAATACAGGCCAGCCTTACGATCATAGGACGCATTGACCAAGCGCTCAGAAATCTCCTTAAAGAGATAATGAGCATCTGGTCCCCAAGGCCCGAGAGTTTCAACACCAAACGGCGCAAAAATGAGGTCACTGCTCAAACCGGCATATTTGCGCCGCTTGGCGCTCTCAGCGGTCGCGGCAGCGGAGCCAGCTTTGGTTGCTGTTCCTGGAAGATGCGACGGAGCAAAAGTATCAACGCAAGTAGCGTCCCATACCAAACACCGACCCATCTTCCAGGGTACGAGCGTCATTCCGTCAGGTCTTTTTCCGTCATCTCTCGACAGACCATTGGGTTCCAGAACTGCCGGAGAGCCAGCAGTAGCGAAGGACCGACGGATAACATCGTTTAACTCCGCGTGCCTTGAAAAGCGCCCGGCGCTCCTGCAACACGATAAACCGTGACGACCAAGATGACTGACGGCATGGCCACATCCACATTGGTGTGGTGCAATGCAGGGTGCGCCCAGGCGAAGGGCCGTGGCGATCCTGAAAGTGGAACTATCTAACAGCGTGCCAATGTTCGCCGATGGAAGGGCTTGCAGCCAAAGGCCCGATTCCCATTCGCCCACAGCTAAGAGGCGAGCTCGCTCTGCAGAGTCAGTTGACGTATTCAGAAGACTATTCCGTACTAACTTGCAAAGCGGCTCGTCCCACAGCTTTTGCGATAAACGATTTTCGGGGTAATCAGTGTTTGGGCAAGCTTGTCTCCAAGCATTTTCGGCTTCGCCAGCGAAAGTAATTTCAGATCCGTTGGGACAAGAAGCCAAAATTTTACTAACTAAATTTTGTGTACTATGAGCCGAAGATAGGAAAGCCGGTAGTGATACACTTGAAATTTTGCGTATGCCCAGGCCCCCAAACCTTATAGGTAAGGATGCCTGAGTCCAAGCCGTATTGTCCATGCTTATATTTAAAACCGAAATTAAAGTTTGCTTGATGATGCTGTCGAGGCGTTCCAAAATTTCTTGGTGTTTCCAGAACTGACTGCATCTCAAGACATAAGTGAATTTAGGGACAAACAAACAATATCTAAGAATATAATAGGCCATGTGGGTGCTAATATGTTGTAGACGGTCCGAAACTCCTGCAAAATTTTGAATTTTTTCTTCAATAAAGGAGGAAAATGATTCCTCAAAAATAGGAGACCCTAGGAGAAGAAGATTAGACTTGTCAACAACTTTAATATTCGGTGCTAAGGAATTAAAGTCATTGATGACATTGGCTACATTTTGACATGATTCGGATATATACAGCTCACATTTCGAGAAATTAAACTCCAGGCCAATGGCGCCAAATTCTCGAATCATAAGCCGCATATCATCCAGCACGGTATTAACATCACCCCCTAGGGTTCCGTCGTCCAAAAACCATACATTTAATTTGGAATTTAATCTCTCAATAACGTGGTGGATGGCTAAGCCGAAAATGGCCGGCCCGAGAGGATCGCCCTGCTGGCACCCCACGGACGAAAATAAAAGAATATCTTTATATACCAATTTTGATGGCTCTTTGTAGCATTGCCACAAAAACTTATACAAATTTGGTATTTTCGACCGTACTTGTGTCAGCAGGGCGCCCCTATCAACCGAGTTGAAAGCGTTTTTGATATCAACCTTCAGCACGACTTCCCCCTCTTGGCGAATTAGAAAAGATCTGAGCGCATGCACCGATGCCTCACAGCCACCCTTAGAGCCAAAACCCAGCTGAATTGGTTGAAAAATGCCAGTTAGGTTTTCAGCCGCGCTGCGACAGCAAAGTTTGGCTGTAAGGCGGCGGTACGTGGTACCAACCGCGATTGGTCTTATACCACCACATTTTTTCTTTAATGCTATCAAGTTAGCGCCATATAAAATACCAGTGATTGTCTCTGTTACGGAACCTGACAGCATCAAATTTACTAATGCTGTCAATTCCCTTAAGAGACCATCACCGGTATCACCACAGCTGCCGCCAAGCAGGTCTTTCAGATGTTGCGGCGTTAGTCCATCAAGGCCGCCAGCGGAACCTGTTGGAAAAGAAAACACTGCCTGGCGGACTGCATCAGCGCCAATTTGAAGTGCATTAATTGTGTTGTCGGGGGGATTAGGGAGTTGAAGACCTGCCGAAGGTTGTGGATGCTTAGCACGCAAGGCATCTAGGGTCTCGGGTACATCGGGGGCAATGGTGTCACTGGAGAACAACAAACGTGCAGCGCCCCTTATATCACCATCACTTATCTTATCCTCTACATTTTTGTAGATATTATAATGTTTTCTGGTTTGAGAATTGGACGGGTCTAAAGTTGTAATTGATACTGTCGGATTGGAACAATTTTGTTTAACGCGAGATGTAAGAGATTGTTTAACTTCATTTGAATTATTACTATTCACATGTAGGATACGGTAAGGGAAGGTAAGCAAATGCTCCCAGGCTTTTTCTGTATTGGATAAAGCTAACTTTATATCATTTGTTAGTAGTTGTGCTACTGAGTTTCTCGCGCCCCGCGGAATCCGTTTTAAAACTGGTTTAGACCGTTTCAGACTACTTAGTCTTTTCCAAATCGGTTCAGTAGCCTCAAGCCGCGGTGCGTCATCGGGGGCGGAAACAGGGGCTGAAGAGGTGACTTCTGCATGGTTTTGATGACTCTTACCGATGTGTATATTTAGACCTCTTCGCCCCTTGAAAAAGCGTGGTTGGGGGCATCTCGGGCACTGAATGAAGTTGTCCTGTGACAACTGGCTGCTAGATTGAACCGTAATATAAGGGTTCTGAGTCATATACAAAAATATATAAACTAAATTGAACTCAAGTAAAAAAACAATAAAATTCTTTAGAAAAACAAATCACTTCACTTCTATTGACATGATGTTCTGACAGGGGCCGCGCTGCCCCCGACAGTCAAAAGCTGCGCACGCAGTACTAAAGGTGTACAAGCCACTGCCGTTGTCTAGGTGATGAAAGACGTGGCAGTGGCGTCCTCCGCTGTCAAATGTCGTTTACAAAACAGGCAATTTATATTGCAATCCCGATCAAAAATAGGGCACGCTTCAGCCGGTCTACACTTTATCCCATGCGGGGGGCTATAGGTGGACTATTTATACATAGATAGTCACCAGACTGGCCCAAAAAGTGGCGAAAACAATTTTTATCAATAACTTGACATTAGTCGTGCGTGAGCTATTTTCTTATACAATAGCAAATGACAAAGAAAATTTGGAATTCGAAAGCTAACGGTAAAGAACTAAAACTAGGTTTCACCCATTTGAAGTTGCAGGATAATTTCTCTTAGGAAAACATGCCCCATTCATATGGTAATATTGGAACACTGCATCGGAAAAGCATTGCACTATATGCAAAGCTCCATGCAGGTTTGCTTGTTTCGACCTAACAATGATAATTCTTGAGCTTTGTGCTAATGGGTTTTTGGTATAGTTTCCTACAAATACGGGAAAACCGAATATTCTGTCATTTTCTGACGTATATAATAATCATTTCCAGTATTTACTTCACTAAAATGATCAATTATATAGAGACGTTACATAAAAATAAAACTTTAAGTTGCTATGAAGGAACGGCACCACTCGGCTTCTTTTCCTAAAAGCACCACCGACTTACAAAATATCTACCGTAGACTTCGTGTTAATTCACCTTACGCTCTCTAAGAAAATCGTATCTAAAGCATGGATGGATGGATGGATGATGAAGTTCGAATACGTGGCGGGCTATTAAGTTTTAAACATTTTAAGGTTGTACCACGGTTGCCGCTTACTCATTGTCCAATTCATCACAGATCATGTCCATAGGCACAAGTGACGCGCACGAGACAGACGTAGCGGGCAGCTTACTTCTTGGAATATCTGTATACCTCCGTATAACGGCAAAGGATTTTTTGAGCTTCTTATTTTCCTCTGAATCTAGGCCCCAGCAAGTGTTTTCTTTATTTGGTGATTAGATATCATAACGATATAAACCTCGTAAGATTACGCAAAGCTTTTTTTGTACCGAACTGTGCATGTCAACTTACACCAGCTTACAATAATGTTATAAACGAAGAAACAAACATGAAGAAAGCATAGAATAACAGCAAGGAAAATCCAATTTAAACAAACAACACGTACCTACCTAAAATCTTGGCAGAACCAAATATTGAACTCTCACATTATCAAACATTGCAAATCCAACGAAACAGGCAATGCACTCAACCGTGAACGCAATGCGCTGGACGACATTCGGTTGAATGCAGTGAACCGACATTTTTATTCATCAAACTTGAGATTATTTCATACTCGACTGAACTCTAGCGAACTAATATCAAGATTCAAGAATATCCAATACGCGGACAACAAAAACGATGGCACGATAAAACCTCTCCAAGCCGAGGCGAGTAAAAATTTGACGAGATTGTCAGAATGTATCTAGAAAATATTAGGAAAATGTTCGCATTATTTCGATATTACGTTTTTGTGCTACAACGTCAAATTCGATTTCGGATCCTGTACTGGAAGGGTATTGAATTTATTTTGTCTGCGAACGGCCGTAACTGAATGGGTACCTACCTACCTCTATACATTCATATCAACAATCGATTATACGGCGTTTGGCAGTAATGGATTAATAAATTATGTTAGTTTTTTAACCACTCTTTTATTAGCTTTACTTGTTATTAACAAATATTGGAAGTAAATTTTAACCTACTTCTAATTGTCGTATCGAAATGAAACTAGAGCATCTATACGAAGTTCGAATGACAACACATAATTTGGTATCTTGGGCCTGAATTGATGATGAAGCCAGGTGAATAGTTGAACTTTTCTTTGGTTATTAGTAAACCACTCGAGTATGGGCTAATATGATTTGTTTTGACGAGTCTAATATCTATATTCGCGGGTCTTATGATCGAGTTAGGAGATGGAGGGCGTGTTTTGGTAAAGAAGGCCTAAAATTAAATTTTCTTGAACAATAGAAATATTGTAACATTAAATATAACCCAATTATTGCGTTGTTGATGAAATGAATGACAAAACGAATTTAACAACATCTACGTTGTTGCATGGAACGGGCTATTAGGTATTAGTTATTAGTGCTAGAGGGGCAAATATAAATTTAGTGGTTCGACCAGACTTGGCTTATTTTATTGCAGACAACTGCAAAAGTAGGTACCTACTGTGCGCGCTCTGTGCGTACAGATGATTCCTACAGCGCGGGAGGCCCTTGTGACTTTTACTGACTTGTGTCGTACAGTGTTTCATTTGACGACAATCAAGTTTGTCGATCTCGTTTTAAATGACAAGCCGAAGTCGATCATCTGGTCATCTTTTCCTAAATTTTACACCATTCGAAGGCTGTGTTACAATGTATCGTCTAAGCTAGCTAATCTTATTAATGGATTATTAACACGCAAAATATTATGTATTGTGGGTAGAAAGTAGAAAATAGTAACCGGCGCTGCCTGTAATTTAACAAGCAACAGACGAGCATCACAGCGTTTCACAAGAGTAAAGTTACTTTCCCGTTTTCAACCCTTTTATGTCGCACAACTTGCAGAGGACAAAAACCTGTAGTAAAGTGGAATAGAACAGTTCAACATACAAACAAATGTCAACCAACTCACTACTGTCCAACTTGTCGGAAATACAAGCGAAATTAATTTAAAAAAATACAAAAATGTTAAACTTCGAGCGCGAATGTAATTTTCGCGTGCGCATTCAAAAGTGAACGAATTGACTGGCAGTTTCGTTGAAATAAAACGATATTTGCGTCTATCTTACTCGCCTTTAGAAATATTTAGCATAACTAAGACAGCAGGTATCTTTCTCGGGGCGGGGCGGCATGCTAGCTAGCCCCGGTGGTTCTCGGAAACATTTGAACATAATAAATAAGGCACAAGGCCACAACAATATGTACAGCAGAGTAAACAATGAGAGAACACAATACGTAGACGGCTACAGATACGATAGCGAAGGTAATCTCTCTCAGGAATGCAATATTCCCAGTTTGGCATCCAGTAACTATCGCGATACTTGTTTGTTAGCCTGCAAGCTCACAGTTTACATTGACGTCGGATTTTCAGATGGGGGTATTACAAATGAGAAATGGCAGGAACAGCGGGTAAATATAACTACAACGCTTTAAATATAAGGATCGGTAGAATTTGAATGAAATTTGATTCTGGTGAAATATAAAGTGAAGAAGCAAGTAAAGACGAGTGTCACAATCGACAGCATGGAGTTTGTGATGTGAATTCCACAGTCTGACTGACTTGAAAGAATAGTTTTAGAAGTCGGAAGTAGAAAGAAGTGTAGAAATAATACAATACAATACAAATACTCTTTATTGCGCAAAATAATTTACAATAATTTTTGATGATAACAATAGAACACAATTAGGCGGTCTTATCACTAAAAGCGAAATTTTTTTTTATATATTTATATTTCTACGCCTTGACGAGGCAGATTTTTGTGATGATTTTATGTAAGTAACTAGTATGAATGTATATATGAATATGAACTTGAAATGTAATCAAAAATTAGCAAACAAACAAATTGGATGGAAATGAATTGAAAAAGGGAAGTCATTGAGCTCTTTGATAGTAACTTGTCAACTAACTCACAACTGTCAAACTAAACTAAAACTTCGATTTCAAAAACAAATGGGTACACCCATTCGTTGGGATTACGAGCGAAATGAAAGTGTTGAAATTCGAGTGATACGCCCTGAGTGAATGTCACTAATTTGGCCCAGCTGAATTACCTGCTTTTAAAATATCTCTACGTTCCAAAAGCATTAAAATGTTATTCGGTTCATGTGACAGACCGACAGGGAGGATTTATATTGCTTTCAACAACTTTAATGCTATGTATTTTAACACCATCGAAAAGAGATTAAACAATAAACTGTGAATATACTATTAGTATAGTATTAATATTTATTTATTAATATAGTACAAGTACCTATAGTTATCATCATCAACCCGTAAACATCCCACTGTATAGGGATATAGGCCTGTCCTCGTATAATGAGAGAGTATAGGCCATGGTAGACCACGCTGGCGCAATGCGGGTTGGGGACTTCACATGCCTTAGAAATTTTATTTCTCAGGCATGCAGGTTTTCTCACGATGTTTTCCTTCACCGTTTAAGAGCAGTCGGATAGAGGCACATAAGTAATTAAATTTAAAAACTCATTGGTACATGGCCTGCCTGGGAATCAAACCCAGACCTCCCAAATTGAGAGACCTCGTCTCAACCGCTGAGCCACCGACGCTTTCAAGTACCTATAGTATTAATATTTATTTCGTTACTACACCAGTTGACGTGACATCAAACCGAAGGCCTTCTTGTAAGTATAATAAATCTATTTTGAAACCAGAACGGAACGAAGGATTCTAGAGTAGAATGTGAATCGCCCGAGGTAAAAAATAATTTTGCGCTCGAGTGATACACTCTACTTTTCATCTCCCTCAATGGAAAAAAAAAAGAAAACTATAATACTTAATAATGTTAAAATGTGAACAAATTCCGTGCGTATTTTTTTGATTATGGAAGGCGGCCGGCATCCATTATTTTTTTCATACAATATTATAGTTTGATTTCTTTGGTAGAATCGTGCCAAACAACTACGGAGTATATATTGAAGTCTATGTAAGAGACATTAATCATGTCCATGTTCCAAATTCAAAACTCTTATATTCCCCGTTCGAAAGTCTCTTGGAGAAAAGACCTACTTTGGGTTGGGCGCCTCTATTGAGGAACCAATTATCGTTTTTCGAATAGATGAGATGAAAATATAGTGAATGTTAAACGAACGAACAACAATAATTTTTCACGCGCAAAATATTCATTTGTTTTTTTATCAAACAGTATTCCATTAGCAAGCCAGTTCGAAATTAAAATAAAACTTTTCGACTTTTCCGTGGTTGCCATGTTTCGGAGTAAACAGAATAGTTCCATTTTTAACTAACACAGCAGACATGAGTTTTCATACTAATTTATACTAAAAACGACAGATAAGGATTTCTATACAACTTTGCTTTGGTGCTCGCATGTATTTCGCTATTCGATCCGCATTTTCGATTTATCTCGAAGAAGGTTGTCAAAATAATTCTCAAATTTCCAAGCATGTTTCAGAAAAAGACATTGAAGGTCTATAACAGTGTCTGCTCTGGTGTAAAACGACATGAACTGTGAACATGTGAACACACGAGCTGAACAATTTGTTATTTATATAGTAGGTAACCCCAACTTTACCACTACTGAGTAAGCTTTGCTCGCTCGTCATTATGAGGACAGTTTTCGGGCCCCACGAACTAAAACATGCGCCATAAATTACTGGCGACTGAGGGTTGAGGTCTATACCTCTTTTGGGACTACTTTGTTGTTTTACTTTCACACCTTGTTCGGAGTTGTTTGCAGCTGGAATGAGTTGTTTTAAATATTAATGTTCTTAGTTATTTTTACTGACCGATCCGTTAGGTTATATCGCCTGGAAAGTTACGAGGTTTCAGCTGTTATTTTAACAGAATAAGTAAATAAATCTCGGGAGTACACTTTTATAGCGGTGTCGAGTTACGCAGTTATGAAGGAGACACGATGAATAAGTAAATACAGGGATATTTATAAATAATTGGAAACACTTAACTTGGGATAAAGGAGACAACTTATGTTCTAAAGCATTACAAACACACTCAACTCACATAACCGACTCCAAAATGGAGGACGTTCTCAATTCGGCCATTTGTATGTTTTTTACTACCTACAAATTTTGTATGGCTAAAAGTGTAATATCGAAATTGGCTTACATGTTCACAAATCATTGTCATACGAATGTCATGATGTGAGGTTTCGTTCTGAATTTTATTTTCAGTTGTTCCATACAAAATATACCTACATCGCGTCGTACACAAAATGTACAGGCAACAAATAAAAACTGAATAAAAAGTCTTGAAGATTAACTTGTTAATTTTAACTCTGGACCCGATACGGCGATAAATAACGAAAACATTAGTCAATCGATTTTAATGAGACAAAGACAAATATTTTTGCAATAAATTTGCATCCAAATCAATGAAGTAGTTACTTAGTTAAGTGGAAGGCCCTCTCGTTAGTCCGCCCACAATTAGCCGCGAGCTCTATACGAGCAAACACGGTTAATTGCCGCTGTTTCTTACGCCAGTACAAATATTCTTTGTAGGTGGCCAATTTACTAAATGTGCCACTTGTGCCAGAATGTCGCATGTATAAAAGGTGTGTTTATTAGTCATCTTTCATAGAGCACGTGTGTTGTGTAGGTCTGTCCGTAATTTCTTTCACTACAAACGACGTGTCGTTGTAGTTTTTGTTCTGTGCCATATCTTCTTAGCAGGAGCCCTCTCCCTGTTCCTTCGAATAATGAAGACAATAAATCTATGGAGTATATTCACTAGGCACCAGTGATGTGATAAGCCACAGGCAAGGTCTGTATAGATTACATTCTCCTTACTTTCTTTTATACGTGGGTATGTGTTTTGTGGATTCGGGAGCACACACCCATAATTTACTCCAGCATAGTTTTTCATTCAATATAAGAAACTTATTCGTTGTATAATTGTATGTTTCTGTGTCCTCGCTATTGATTGTATGAATGTGGCACGGCGATGACTGAAAACAAGCGCTGTCCACTGAACTTTAGGAGGACCTGTCAGCAAAAGGCCGAGTTCATCTCTTGCCACAATTTGTTAATTTTTGTTTTTATGCCCAATGGGTTAGCACTTGACCTCAATCACACCTGATGTTAAATGAAGATGAGGCCGAAGGTGGAAGCGTACTGACCCGGAAACCCAAATATTTGGGGAACATGGCTATCTTATCTCTGACAACCGGAACACAACAATGCTATTAACATTGCTGTTTGGCGGCCGATTTAGATAAGATGGTGGTAAATCTGTGAATTTATGTCTTGTGCAAATTAAAGATTTATTTATTTATTTATAATTATGTGTAAAACACAAATTCGAAATGCCCAAGACTACAAAATGATAAAATGAATGTAGAAAGAACAAAGGCAAGGCACAATCATTTCAGCATGCTGGACGTAAGGTCTCGCCCATGATTCGTATCATTTTAACCACAGAAAGAGTTGGCCATGCGGTTTGGTGATCGCTTCTCATGATTCCTCCGTCGCCAATGACAATAGGCACTAACGGGAAGAGCGAGATTAGCCCTACTTCTCCGTGGCGCTAACTACTGTTAGCGATACTAAACACAAATAAACTAATAACCAAGGCAATGAATCGCCCAGAGAGACACAAGCCTGTTAATTTCTTTTGGTAGGTAATATTTTGTATTCATAGATTCACGGCACTTAAGACTCGTATCGCCCACAGCCCTTTGGGCGTCCCACAACGGTCTTATCAGAATAAAAAATAGCCTAGGTGTGCATTATGGGCCTTAAAGCACCGCAAAAAAAATATGCGACGGTACTTTACAAGAGAGAATAAATGTCTTCCCTTTGTAAATTTCAGTGGGAAACTCTTCGTTGTATTTGAATATATCAAAGTGTATCCGAGCTTACAGCGCTTGACTGTCATGTGGATGAATAATTTTGACAAGTAGACTAGTGTACAGTCGGCTCCATACATCTGTTGCTGCAGGACTGCTATATTGTTAATGCCTTCTCATTGGTGAGATACTCGGTTAAGGTACGGTAGAAATCTCTCCAAACAGGGTAAAAGTCTCTAATTTAAATAAATATATAAAAAAATACTACATTTTGTATATGTATTGTATAAAGATATGACTTTTCAAAAATGTTAACTTTTGAAGAGCTTTTGAAATGCGAATGTGTATATTTCATTTTCGATGGAAACAAAAGCGAACAACTTAAAAAAAACGCTCTCCTTGTCAACTATAAATATAAAAATGTATAAAGGCATTTACACTGGAAGTTCGTATTAAGCAGTGCTAAAGTTTAAAAACCGAACTAAAGTGTTACGGTTGCCCTCTGCATGCAGCCAAATAAATCGATGGCCTCACTTGCGCAGAGAACGTTAATAAATGTCAGTTTGAAAGCGTTTATTGCAAAAGGAGACTTATTACGGTTCTGTTCAAAAACCACAACAGCCTTTACGAAAATAAGTAAGTATATCTGTATATCCATTCGAACGTAAATTCTAAACTCAAAGCTATTTGAGGGTCCTCTTAAAGCGGGTGAATACAGCTCTAAGGTCGGCATGTCGGCAACGCGTGCGCATTACCGTTTAATGGCGATGACACACTATGCCGTCCTACTTTTGAAAATACTAAAACCAGTTTCTGTAAATTTTCCAAATGGAGAAGACGTGTCTTTTATTATCCCTCTCATCCCCACTCTCAATATTCGCGACGTTTTGTCCTTGTCTCACTATTTCCTAGAACTTACCCCTCCTATATTATATCAGTGACGTAAATCCGCGAGAAATATTTCCCATGTTAAAACCGGTCAAATGCGAATCGGAACTTATGTTTGGTGTGTGTTGTCGGTTTATAGAATTTTATTTAAAGTTGTTAATTTATCCTATTTAAATTACATGAAACAACAAATTTTTAAAACAAAAAAATTACCTATATTTTATAGAAAAAATACGCCGTCCAACTCGCTTCCATGAGGCATAGTACCTAGTACGCTAGCGCTATTGCCCCGCTGAATGCATAAGCTCAGCTGCTGAGCAAAGTAGGCACCAGCTCTCACATCTCCAGAGGCGTGGATCAGTCAAATGTCAAAGTCAAATTTATATGAACTATAGGTCTGCACTTCTATCATGTATCTTACTATCTATCATGTACACCTGATGTTGAGTGAAGAAAGGCTTAAATCTAGTCCCAAACTAAGCAAAGCTTGTACTGGATACTATATAACTGATAAACATACATAAATATTTATATAAACATCCATGACTCTGGGATAAAGCTTAATCTTATCTTAATATCTTTATTGTTCACAAAATTGTTACAGAAATATGCATTGTTGTATTCATAAATGTTCGTAAATAAATAAATATAAATGTTCGTATTCATCACACAAATATTTACCCGTCGCGGGATTTGAACTCGCAACCGTGGTTTTGCTGACAAGGTCACTATCCACTGCACCAACCGGTCGTCTATATTCGTCTAATATATACGCAAATCTTTTAGTATCACGAGTAGTTACATGCTATTGGTGAAACAAATGTATTATCGTTTTTGAGATGATCAAATTCTCTATCTCTTCACATTTCGATGAGCGTTGCTTCAATTATAGATCTTTGTATGGTTGGATGGAACCCTAGAAGAACTGTGTTCATTGAAAATTAATTTGTTGAAAGCTTTTTGTACCATAAACTAAATGGGCATCTCGGATGAGCGTCGTTTGGTTTCGCAGGCATTTGACAAATGAATGAAGTTTAATTTTAAATGCAAACATCTTTCAGTTCCACTTCGTTTCCGGGTTCTGTCTGACTGGCGTTCTCCGGTCTGCACCGCACGCATTACTTTGTAAATGGAGCTGGTTTTCGTTTTTGGGTGTACAATAAAGAATATCATGTAATTAGCATTCCGCTCGTGGTTTTATCCACGTGGAATCAGTTTATTGCGGAATTACGTGGATACTTGTTTTTTGTGTCTCATGTTAAACTAGTCTATGTCATTCACCGGCCGTCGTACCAGTCAAAAATTTTCGAAAGCAAATAATTTGCCGATTAGCTCGCTTGCGTTCGATCGTTGAATTTGGTACCATGTAAGCGCTCTAGAAGTAAGAATAAGCGGATGAACGTCTAATGGATAGACGTATCACCGTATCACTCGAAAGACATCCACTGCTGGACAAAGGCCTCCCCCAAAGTTCTCCACAACGATCGGTCCTGCGGTGCCCGCATCCAGCGGCTTCCTGCGATCTTTACCAAAATGGGGAGCCTGCCCACGCTGCGTCTTCCGGTGCATAGACGTATCGACGTACCATAATCTACTTCTAGGGCGCTTACATGGCACCAAATTTAGCAATCGAGCGCAAGCGAGCTAATCGGTAAATCGAATGCAAAGATTTTAACGTACTAGGGATGCCGGACTACCTTTCAAGTCGATGGGTTCAGAAATTTAGTCGTGAAAACAGGGCAAAAAGACACACTTTAGCATTTTTATATTAGTGTGGATGTGTATGTGTACCTACTTATAAGTATTGCCTGTAGAAAAATATGGGGCCGGGAATATTTGAGACGACACATCCGTCATTCAATAGATGATAGATAGTAAGAAAAACAGTAGAAAGAGTTCTCGAAGGATACAAAACGACAATAAGGCTTTACGGTAACTGTCATGAAGAGTTTTACATACTCGTGTAATATTATACGAGTGTTTATCATACCGGAATAATAAATGAAGTTGTTTTGAACATACGTATACAAAAGAGAATAGAAGAGGACACCAACAAACAACATTGGTTTATTGGTATATTCTCGGTGTATACCTATATATAGTATAATAAGTTTTTATTTAGCTGTAGGATTTGGCCTAAATCACTACACAACAAAAGAATAGATTGTTAGACACGAAGTAGGTAAAATGTTCGTAAACAAAATAAACAATAGGAAAAGATATCGCTCGATGGAACGTTGATTATGAAGATAGAAAAACAAGTAAATAAACAGATTATTCCTGTTAAGATTTTTGCGAGTTCATTCTGACAACTTAATTAGTCATGAAACAAAATGGCAATCTAGACTGTAAATAATGTCGTAATAGGTACTTTAATTTTACTTTGATTATATTAAAAGCTTATTTTAGTAAGTTACCACCCAGCCCATAGGCTCCTAGTAACAGACGACGGACATCTATCAACACATCAGAATAATAGCGCACATGCCCGAAATCTTCGGAGCAGTTATTGGCTACTCTTGTCAGCTTATTGCATTCTGATTGGCTCTGTCAAGGTCACGTAAATAACAACCTTGGTAGGGCCAATGGGAATGCGGGACCCCGCCTACCGCATATCTCAGCTAGTTGATGGAATTAATTCGGTACAGTAAATCAAATTCCATAGCCTCTGTGGTCGATGGTACCATCGATAGTAATAAGCCATGTAAAAAAAATTAAGAAAACCAATCAACCTAGAATAAAATAACGTATTTTAGTCTATGTTAATTGTTTTTCTTCAATTTTTCCCGAAATCTATGCGAGGTACAAAACGTGTTCGAGATTGCTGTCATGCGGGACCTAATATGCTGGTAGGGTAAACTCGTTGTATGGCAATACTGACGCGTTTGCCGAGGTAAGCCCCAGCTCTTTGACCGGGGGATACCTCAATATGGCGAGTGGATAATCTGAGCTTCAGGTTTCCACAACTTAACCGTTGTACCGTAAATATGTTACCGTTTCCCAGGGTAGCAGGAGGTGTTTCCTCGTACTTAATTCTATATTTTACCTTCTTTACTGTGATACTTAAAATAGATTGTCACCAAAAATGTGTAGCAATACAAATATAATTTTGATAACTATTTAAGTATTTAAAAAATTTCAGCTCAATCAGATACCGGCAAATGGTAAAATCAAAAAACCCGACAGGCATTTTGTATTTTGCGGACGCTATGTTAGATTTTTTACCATAAAATATTTATGACTTATTTTATTATTTAATCCTAAGACACTCCGGGTACCAAGACGACAACGCCACCATGCACTTCGAAATCGGTCAAGCCGTTAGGCTACAGGATGCGCCAAAGGAACGGACATATATACATCCATAAATACACTCGAAAAACATTACCCTCCTTCCTTATGGCGCTTCAGGAGCAAAATAAAATTATTCATTAGTCTTACACGTTCCTATTGCAGTGGCGTACAGGTTTCAGAGCAGGGCAAGATCGAGTATTTCAGAAAGTCAAAGCCGGGCTGTTGGGTTTTTATGGACTTACCGCCACTGCTTTTGCTAGGGCACAGGCTCACAGGAGCATGGGCCATATCCACCAGACGAGTCCAGTGAGTCAGACAGTTGTCACATGACAGTCAGTGTTTTTAAGCCGCTCCTGTAGACCATTTTGCTTAACGACTGCCTTCAATTGAAAACAAACAGCCGACTATTTCACGTGCCCCCCGAAGCATGGAAACACTCACCCATGTAAGGAGTCACCGCTCCAAATTTCGCTAGACGATGCCGATTAGTGAATGCACCTAAGAATCCTTCAAACAAAATTATTGGTTGCACCAAATCTCCTATTGGGACAGCACCTAAACATATTTTTAGAGTTTGTTAGCTTATCCACGTCACGTGCGTTTGTCATCCCCGAGACCGAGAAAGGGTACGGTTTGATCCAAAGGTCAATTTAACGAAACACGGATCATTTAAGGTTATGTTAACTAAAATAACTAAGGAAGGGGCACGTGCAGGGTTTATTTAGCCTGAAAGAGGATGTTTGAGAGGTAACAGGATTTCCTCTTATGAAGGACCCAAAGTTAATTGGGATTATACTGAGGAATCCATGATTAGGTATATACAATGTCCTATTATGCTATCCGGTATACTCGAGAGTTTTTTTACCGTAAGGAAAAAATAGGGCATATTAGATAAGTGAAATAGAAGTTATTGGCATAGTGTAGTTTTTTTTTTCAAAACCATCATCGACCCCTGTGCCTGCCGGAGATTGATAAGCGACTGGCGGGATTCCTAGGGTTCCTATCATGTGAATTTTAATATTGGAACTCATATTTTCTCCAAGTTCTTTTAATTTATTTAATTTAGTGATGTAATTGTGTGCAATAGGCGACATACGCGACCGTCAAATGCCACATCGTTTTACGATATTTTATGATTTTGTAGAAAAAAAAAAACTACCTATTATACCTTCTATTTCGCTTACCTAATGTGCCCTATTTCTGCCTTACGGTAAGAAAACTCATCTAGTAAAGTACAGAGTGAAATCGCGGGTACCTATCCAAAAATGGAAGGCGGTTAAAAGTAGTGTAATCCTTATCCAAGTCCCAGTCTACGTATCTGTCTGTCTAGTTCTACCTGTCTGCCAGATTTCCATATGATAGCCTTAGCGGTTTAGATGTGAAAGCTGGACAGACAGACAAATGCATTCATAATATTAGTATGGATACAGGGTGTACACTTGAATGTGTTACGTTATAAAAAGGGTTCAGCATCGATAACAGAACACACAATTCTTTTTCAATGAGGTGTGGAGTAGTATATAACATTGTTTTCTATGAAATAAAAAGTGTTCCATTATTGGCACTGACAGCCCCTTCGTTATGTAACCTGGGGCACACTCCGGACACTCCATACAAACGTCTCGTTTTAATTACCTACTTCTACATAAACAAATGACATCTGTACACACTGCGCAGGTGTGGGTGATGTGTTCAGGGTTACCTACCTGAGATTAATAAGTATCTAGTTAATTGATAATCTTGTTAATGTGTACGTTAGTGCTATATTAATTCTGTGCCTGGGGGCCAATCGCGGTAAGATTGAACGATGATGCCCAAAACTAAACCATAATCAACCTTCTGCCTCATCTTCACTTCACATCTGGTGTGATTGAGGTCAAGCGCTAATCCGTTGTGCATAAAAAAAACCAAAAAGGTTACGTTAAGGGGGTATTATCCCACACGTCGTTCCATATAAATTTTCAAGTTCAAATTTTTGCAAATTAATAGATCGATTCTAATGAAACTTTATACGTATAAACAAGATACTTACATATATTTAAAACGTTAGTTGAAAACATTTTCAAAATATCGAATTTAAAAGAATATATTGCATTTTTCTCTTACTATGGGCAACTTAAAATCGCTCTAATTTACTTTCAATAGTACTCTAAGTACTACTTCATTTACTTAAATCTTAACTTTAAAGATCTAAGTATCCTTCTTATAGGTATAAAGTTTCATTAGAATCGGTTTATTCATTTCAAAAAATTTGGACGTCAAAGTTTGCATGGAATTATCGCGCTAATCATTTCAACGGAAATTAGTCTAGTATTTTTTTACCGATTTCCATCAAAAATTACTTGGTACCATCTAGCAACCACAAGCTTTTTTTTGCAAACGGTTTCAAATCGGTTCAGCCGTTTTAGAATTATAATGTCACAAGCAAACACACAAACAGACATACCTTTCAAACTTAAAACAACTCAGATTTTGCAACGGTGAAAAATAAAAGAACGTTCCACACGCTACACTACGGTTGAATAAAGGGCTCCTGTGACACCTTCCGAGCGCCATACATCAAGAGGAGTTTCCCGGAGAACCGGCTCCGAGTTACCAATCGCAGATTTCTTTTGAATGACAACGCTGCTGCCCAAATAAATGGACTGAAATGGACACGCAATAAATCACTTATACCTAGACCGACAATTGATGATATGTAGTAGTTGTCCATCTACTTTATGTCGATGTTTGGAGTCTAGTCAAAATGAGTCTGAAGACCAAGAAAATGGCAGATGGATAATAAATATCTTTGCACATACACACAGCGCCATCTAGTTCCACACTAAGTAACTATAGGCTTGTATTATGGATACCACAACCTACACAAATTCTTTTTTTTTGTAAATAAATAGATATACCGGATGAATTTTTTTACCGTTAGGTAGGTAAGTGAAATAGAAGGTACTGGCATAAATAGTGTAGTTTATTTATTTTTTCAAAGCCATCATCGAATAAAGCGTTAATTGTGTCATTTGATGGTCGCGTTTGTAGCCTATTCCACATAACTATATCATTAAATTAAATAAATAAAGAAAATTTGTAGAAAATATGAGTATCAAATATATTTCGCACGATAGAAACCATTTTAACCGCCTCCGTGGCTCAATGTAAACAACATTGGGTTTACGATTCGGAGGTCGCGGGTTCGATCCCCAGCGGGGTACATGTTTACATGTACTCGGTTTGGTTGGGGGTAGGGCATTTTAAATGTCCGCCTGGCTAGCTACCACCATCTTATCTAAATCTGCCGCCAAGCAGCAATGTTAATAGCATTGTCGTGTTCCGGTTGTCAGAGATAAGATAGCCAGTCCCCCAAATGTGTTGGGGTTTCCGGGTCAGTACGCTTCCATCTTCGACCTCATCTTCACTTAACATCAGGTGTGATTGAGGTCAAGTACCAACCCGTTATGCATAAAAAAAAAATCCAAACGAATCCCGCCAGTTGCATATAAATCTAGAGACGGCGCTGCGTTTTTTTAATTATAAATAAACTACCTGTGCTAATAACTTCTATTTCACTTACCGAATATGCCCTATTTTTTCCTTACCGTAAAAAAACTCTTCCTGTAGAAAATTAAAACATCCATAACTCGGGAACTCGTGTCTGTATTCATCATACAAACATATGCTCCTAGCGGGAATTCGCCACCTTTTGGTATAGCAGTCATAGTTTAACAGGTCATCGATAGATATAGCGTTTCTTGTTGTTTGTTTGGTAGGAATGTCTATTCGGTTAGCAGACGCTTAAACTACGTTTAGGCAAGTATATATCCTTCCTTTAAAAGGACGACATGCCAGTTCATCCCCGTCACTTTAGCTCTTACATAATTCAACCGCAAAAAATTGGCAAAACAACCGCCTTCAGTAAATAAATAAATAAATAAATAAATAAATAAATAAATATTCTTAGACATACACACAGCGCCATCTAGTTCCACAGTAAGCAACTATAGGCTTGTGTTGTGGATACCAAATGGTTGATATACTACATAAATACATTTTTTTTTTGTAAATAAATACTTATTACAAATGAAAAACATCCATAACTCAGGTACACATGTCCGTATTCATCACACAAACATATGCCCCTAGCGGGATTCGAACCCGCAACCTTTTGGTATAGTGGTCACAGTTGCTAACCACTACACCAAACAGGTCAGTAAGGTGTCTTCTCTACCTACAGAGTACATCTTGCTCCAAATTTTACGGTATTCTCTTTCAAACAAAAAAAAATCATCAAACATACAAAAAAAGTCGAGTTGTGAACGTCCATTTTTGAAGTCAGCTAAAGATAGCATCCTCAAAGGTTTTTAGAGAGCATGTGTTGACATGATACTCGTAACTAAAATCTTTTAAGATGCCCGCAGGAAAAGACTGTCTGATCCTCTTCTTTTCCGCTGAGAACCACATTACAAGTACTATACGATGTATATTATGATATGCAATAACAATCAAGAACTCTAGCGATAAACAGTTAAATAACTATGTTTTGAAGTGATAAACAAATATAGTTCTGCAAACCAACAATGGTCGAATTGTGTTTCATCCCCAACGGAGGTGTAACGCTTTTATGGGAATTGTGTCGGTAGGTACTATAATTATTTTTATTACAGTCGTATAAAATAATTATACCGTCCTAAGTCCAAAGCTGCTTTTGTACTGTAACATTTTAGTGTTAAATTTTGGCACCTGAGCATAATTCTACGGTAATAAGTGCCGAGTGCTCTTTAGACTAAAGGATGGACTAAACTACAGCGTTTTAGCATTATAAGGGGAGCTCGTATAACGCTTCCATAAATTTACAGAATTTTGGTGAGATAACCCTCATCCTTCCACAGCAGCACATTTGTAACGTGTTCTTTTTTCGACAATAAATCGCAGGAATGTGCCGCTTTTCCTATAACGATGTGAAAGATATACTGTCGGTAATGTCAGCATTTGCTTGTTAGGACTATAACGGGAAATCTATGGTTAGGACAATGATGTTCCTCTCATGTAATTATTTTAGAATTTTGCAACAGTGCACGTAAACACACACAAAACACACATGTTTACAACTTACGTACGTATTTTATGTAATATTAAACATGTATTTATTTTATTATATTTGAAGTATTATTATTATAGTCTTTTGATTTCAAGTTGATTATTAACACTTTTTTCTCAGTGCACGTATGTATGTCTATCCTATCGAACCTGTTTTCCTTCACATTTGCAGGGTCTTGCTGGAAGAAATCTCTTTATAGAGATAAGCTAGTGCCTTTTGTACATCCTGTATCTAGTATGTATTTGACTTTCATGTGTACTAGTGTGCAAGAAATTATAAATAGATAAATATTTTCGGCGTGTTAAAAGAATAGAAATGACCTGTCTCTTCTCATGGTATGGGGTGTCGCAAAAGGCGATTTGCCCTTTTTAATGACAACGGACTCACCCCGTCACGTGTGTAATTCTGTGTACTTCAACTTCTAATGCTTGGGAGATCTCTAACCACCTCATTTGGGATAAAGGTCGTGACGTTATGTGTGTATGTTGGAGAATACCTATAACATATTCTTACCACTTTTCTGAAACTGTATTTTCTTTTCTGTTATGCAATAAAGTGTATTTGTATTGTAATATTGCTTAGCACTTAAAACCTTGTTCCATAATATTTGCCTAGAAAATAACAATACAGAATACATGACACAGTACACACGAATCCCGAGGTTCTGGTTGATCTAGCTCAAGGCTCATACCAAACAATGTTTGTTATAATATTTTTCCACAGTAAGAGTTATGCCAGAATAAGAATCCTTGAGCCTTTAGCAGTATTTATATATTGGCCTTTTTTGAGTACACCTACCCAGTCCTACCTAACCTAGCACCTAAAAGAGCGTCGGTGGCTCAGTGGAGGAGACATTGTCTCCCAATTTGGGAGGTCCGGGTTCGATCCCCAGGCAGGCCATGTACCAATGAGTTTTTAATTTAATTAATTATGTGTAATCTATCCGACTGCTATCATGACGATGAAGGAAAACATCGCGAGCAAACTACATGTCTGAGAAATAAAAATTCTAAGGCATGTGAAGTCCCCAACCCGCACTGGGCCACCGTGACGGACTAAGGCCCATACTCCAGCAATATGAGAGAAGGTCTATATCCTTGCAGTGGTATATTTATGGACTGATGATATGATACCCACCTAATCTAGACACATCATATACTGCCAAAAGTAAATAGACTGAAGTTTCGAAATTAACTAATAATAACACATGTATCTGTCTGATCACTGGTGACGGTGATGAGATCTTAAATGAACACGATACGACGATAGATAAGATTGTTTACGACGAAAATGAATAGAATTTTAACATCCTCAGCGTCCTTTTCAAAATCGCAGAAAAACAGTACTTAAGTCAAACTAATTTCGCTATACAGACCAAGTCGCAGCGTGGACCATTTCCAGAGATTTATTAATGTGTTTGTCAGCACGCTGACAAAGGCGGACATGATAAACAACAAAAAAAATAAAGCGAAAGGGAAAGCTTAAACACAAATTCTATGTAACCCACAACATATTGTGGTAAAGCCCCTGGGTCATAAATTAGCAGCAATTTCACGTTTAGAACCAAAATAAAATACATAGATTTGAATGCTCTTTTGAAAATTTTCTCATCGTTCGGTTGCTCAAAAAACACATCGATCGTCATTGCCATCAATAGGTCTTCCAAAAAAGGGGTGGGATAACCTCCACGTGAGATGAGCCATGGTTTGGGGAGCATAAAAGGTGGCTTCCCGAGCAAACCCTGGAAAGCGGGGAAGAGTCTAGCCTCACTACTCATCAAAATACAATAGGAAATTAACGTGATGTACTTAATAGTTGTAAGCCATTACTGAGATCTGGCTGATCTGAATATTAGATACTCAATTATTTTTTCCAAAGAAAAACTAAATATATGAACATTGTCTAACCTATAATTGTATATACAGGGCGTCCCAAAGTTATGGGACATGAAGGGGAAGTACCTTAAATATCGTAGATAGTGAATTTTGCTCAAAGAAGACTTTATGTTATTTTTAAAAGTTAGTAATTCTGCATTCATAGATTTTCTAAAAATTATTTGCTTCGGCTGGGAATCGAACCGACTCAAATGTGAAAAAAAAAACACCCTACTTTTATGATGCCAATCGAAAGAATAGCTAAAAAATAATAACTCTGCCTAAGTAACATAGTATTTTAAAAGAAAGGAACAACGTGAAATTAATCATTTTAATCAAATAAAAAACATACATGAAACTGCCGTAGTCAATTAAGTAGGTATTTTTTTGTAAATTAATTAATTAAATGCTCAAAATGTGATCCCTCTTGTCTTACGCAAATCGCCAATCTTTTAATGAGCCCGCTGCCTGTTGATTTTCTAATCATTTTATGGTGAACACTCGATGTGATATGGCACAATTCTGTTTGCAACTCGCCTACGTTCTCGTATCGCTTTTTGTATAGCATATCTTTCACGTATCCCCAAAAGAAGAAATCTAATGGTGTGAGGTCCGGGGATCTGGCCGGCCATCTAATCGGTCCATTTGTACCAATCCATGTAGGAAAACATTCATTTAGAAAATCTGCTGCTCTCCGACTATTATGAGCCGGAGCTCCATCTTGTTGGAAAATTAAGTTTTCTTGCTCCGCCGCGGAATGGTTTCTTATCTTATCCCTTAAAATTTGAAGTATTCCTAAATACTTTTCTGTGTTCAAGGTTCCTTGGTAAAAATGGATTAAGAAAACCCGGTTTTTTAAAAGTCCGCACCAACAGTTGAGTGAAAAACGCACTTGGTTATTAGTTTCAGTCACTCGTAGGGGATTTTCTTTAGACCAAATACGATTATTGTTGCGGTTATACATACCGTTATTGCTAAAGTTAGATTCGTCTGTCCAAATAATATTATCCAAAAAATTTGGATCTTCGAGCAATCGTGCCTGGATATCAAGACAGAAATTTTTTCTCCTTTCTGTATCGCCCGGAAGTAATTTTTGAACCAATCGTCCTTCAACATAACTCTTAAAACCGTGTTTTTTTAATACACGGTGTATTTTACTTTTTGAAACTCCAATTTCATGTTCTCCTTCTCTCACCGATGCTTTCGGAAAAGCCGAAAAGTAAATTAAAATACCAAGTTCTTCGTCGTTGATCGTATGGTTTTCTTGCTGTGGTTCTCTTGGGCGTTTATCGAAACGTCCCAGAGTTTTCAAATTGTTCACAAGCCTTTTCAAAACTTTACGAGACGGTATTTGTCTATCAGGATATTTTACGCCATACCACCGCAAACTTCTAGAGATATCTTTATCGTTCAAAAAATATGCTTCCATTAGATCAAAACTTACTTGATATGCCATGTTCGCAATAAATTAACACAATAACACTTGTGTAAGTGAATTGAGACTAAACAGATCAATATCCGAAAAACAAACGCTCGCACATACTGTTCCATTTTCAAATTTAAGAACAACATTTAAAAATATCACTTCTTTTTAAAATATCTTAAAAAGTATGCATTCAAACAAACGCTGTCATAAACTGTTCCATTTTCAAATTATAAATTATTTATTTTTGTTTTTAATTTGCCTTCTGTCTAGCTTACAGAGGACGTATTGAAATACAAGTTTTATCATTTCATCTACACGTGCACTTATAATAAGGAAAACTATGTTAGTACCTATTTTATGAAGTGGGTACTTATTTACGAATAATCAATGCTATCTTTGGAATGATAATATCGCTACTTTTCGAACGTCGTCGGCAATAAATAACTTTCTTGAAATTTGACTCAATCATTTTATGTTGTTCCTTTCTTTTAAAATACTATGTTACTTAGGCAGAGTTATTATTTTTTAGCTATTCTTTCGATTGGCATCATAAAAGTAGGGTGTTTTTTTTTTCACATTTAAGTCGGTTCGATTCCCAGCCGAAGCAAGTAATTTTTAGAAAATCTATGAATGCAGAATTACTAACTTTTAAAAATAACATAAAGTCTTCTTTGAGCAAAATTCACTATCTACAATATTTAAGGTACTTCCCCTTCATGTCCCATAACTTTGGGACGCCCTGTATATTAACAACAAATCTTCTATTACTGCTGTATAAAGTATTGTACAGTAGAATTGTTTCATGTCACTGGATCACTTACAAAAATTGCAAACATTACAAGATTACGATACATTTCTATTTCATAACTGGATGGAGTTTTAATTGCAAAAGGATGAACTGAATCTACACGTGAAGTTGAAATGAAGATCCCATTCAAAAATTTGTCTGCAATTTTTTATCATTCAATTCAATTCTTTAGTTTTTGGTAACTAATTTTAAAATACTAAGATTTTGTCAGTGTCAAGTGAGTCACGAGGATGACAGAATATTTAGCCAGAGTGCCGCGATGTTACACCCAGCTGAGCAGACTAAAACAGAAGACAACGCAACATAAATTTAACCATCACAAGTTGAATATTACATAGATACTAACTTCTTAGAGTTTATATACCTTCTGTGGTTGTACCTTGGTTAGGTTAAGTGGTTATGTCAAGTCATCTGTCCGAAATATCTTTCTTACGTGCCACTTTTCGTGACTACAAAAACCTTTATTCCTGTAGTTTCTGCTAACAATACTGCTACGTATAAACAGGTTTATAATGATAAAATATAAATAGAATTCCTCAAATTGCAGGAAAATTTTTGAATGAGAACCGAAATAAATTTTCATTTTCAAATGTATAATCCAGAAAGTTTTACAAGAAAAATGAAATGAGATTTAAACGAACCGTGTCAAGTGAATTTATTTCGGTGATCTTAATAAAACCTAAGAAGGGCATTAAGCAGCGAGCCTACCAAAAGTTACCCCAGGGCGATTTTTTGATCTTTTTAGGGATTTACGTCATTGCGTTTTATTATTGAGAGAGTTAGACTCTTTACATACATTAAGATGTAAGAATATTAAAAATCTTAGGAAACTCTACACACATAGAAAATAATTTAGAAATTTAACCAAGTAAAAAATTAAAAGGAAAATTACGAAATATTCTGTTTACAATAATCAAGCTTTCGTCGGTCTCTATCCCCGGCTACTCGTGGACATTTTTTATGCATAAAGGTTTAGCGCTCGACCTCAATCACACTTGATGTTAAGTGAAGATGAGGCCGAAGGTGGAAGCGCGGTCATCCGGAACCTCTACAACAAACTTGCTTGTGTGATTACCGACGACCTTAAACGTTGACAACTCCTACGATTTAACAAAAGCAAAAATAAACAAAATATAATTTTAACCGACTAAAAAAAAGTCCGTTATAAAGCTTAAGAGCCTAATGCAGTTAAATTAAGTATTAAAAACAAAGGTGAAACAAAAAGTTATTGGCAATTAAGGAGGCAGTTAAGAACTACTTGAAGTTGTAGGCGTTAAGTTAGAAGTGTTTGAACAAAAGTTTCACAAGTGACGGCAGTGAGGGGGGTAACTTTGATAACTTATTAACAACAGCAATCAATAAATCGTAACTTAAAATAAATCTTACCGAAGAGAAAACAGTTATTGACACTGTAAATAATCATCATCATCATCATCATCGGTCACAGGACGTCCACCGTTGAAGAAAAACAATATAAATAATAGAGATAAATAATTAGAAAGTGATTTCACTGGTGACTTCAATCAAAAAATAACTTCAAACATTACTGTTCCCACTCGAGAAGGATAAAGAAATATGTTCACGAAAGAATAACATAATTCCAACAATGAAAAAGGATAAGTACATAATACAAATGAGATTTCCAACAAAACAATTCTCAAGTCGTACCAGCTTAAGTAAGAGTATGAAACTTTGTGCAATTATTCAACTTTTCAAAGTAACGTGAAGACTGTTCAACGTTTGTTCTAAGATGTTGCTCGTCTACTCAAAACAACACGAAGCACTCATAAATTTTACAATATATTTTAAGTTTTAAGAGAAACTCGTGTAGACCTTGTAAAATTGGATCGAATGAAATGGACAGATCAAGGTCATTTAATTATTTATGCAAGTATTCTCACAAAGGTAAAACTTTGGCACAGGAAAATCCAATCGACGTTAAACTTCTAAACAAAGTTAAAAGAATTCCGTATCTTACTCAGATTATCCCTATTGCTGAATATTCTCGTCTACAAATACAAACTTGTGTAGACCGTAGAATACTGTAATTAATAGAGGTATTACATGCACTCCATCTTGATTAAAGTCAGTAACGTACCTCAATCGTTAAATTTAGTATCGTTGCGGTCTTACTATATCACCAGTATGATATGTTGAGCCATGTAAAACGAACAAGTACCATAAGGTATCCATCTATTAGGGTAAAATAGGTAAAGCTCAGACAATTTATTTATAAAGGTATAGCATTCCGCCCGCAGCTTTGCCTGTGTGGAATAGCTTTATCACGGATATATTTCATTTCTTTATTCCGCGGGAATAAAAAGTATCCCATGTCTTAACCAGGGTATATTCTACCTATATCCAAATCCGTTCATCCGTTTCGCTGTGATTGAGCAACAAACAAACACACAAATAAATAAAGAAACAAGCAAACACCCAAACTTTGGCATTTATAATATTAGTTGCGAATGACGAGAAATGAAAAGAAGAAACTAATAAAAGTTATAAATAAAAGACGAGTAAAGAGTCAACATGAGGATATCAGCATAGACTATTGATGGAAAGCAGCGATAGCGGTGCGAACCACTTAAAAACCTGCAACGGCAACGCTCCCATGATATGGAGCATTAGTTGTTGGCATGAAGGCAACCCCCGAGGATATATTAATATCATGCAGGTATACAAAGGAACTAGTTTAAATTTATCATCGAAACAGCTGAACCGATTGTACGTACGAACGTACGAATAATAATTAATTATTTTATGTTATATTAAAAAAAAACGAATTATTAAGTAAATTATTAAGTAAATATAAAGTAAGACTCTCAGTGACCGACTGGATCCCCTGGCGTTGCGAAGAGACGTCGCGTCCCTCTGCATTCATATTTCATGGGGAGTGTTCTGAAGAACTGTTCGAGCTAATACCCGCTGCTCAATTTAACCGATACATTTCTCGGAGAAAATTAAATTTCCATCCACATCACCTGGATGAGTGGAAGTCTACCACTGTACGTTTCACAAGAAACTTCTTACCACGTACGACCACCCTGTGGAACGGACTTCCGGCAGCGGTATTCCCGAACGAGTACGACATTGGAACCTTCAAGAAACGAGCCTACACCTTCCTCAAAGGCCGGCAACGCATCTGTGACCCTTTTGGTGTTGCGGGTGTCCATGGGCGGCGGTGATTGCTTTCCATCAGGTGACCCGCATGCTCGTTTGCCGCCCTCTCATATAAAAAAAAAAAAATATTAAGTAAATTCGAGTAACAAATAATTTACTAATTGTTAAGTACATCTGAAAGATGTTGATATTATTGAGATACATACGCCCAAAGAGGACAAACAATACGCCGTTAAACATATAAAGACCGTTTTTCGTCGGGGGTTGAAACACGTCGCGTAATCAAAATAAGAATTATATCACTAGTCGGATAATTCGATTTTCTATGCAAAACTTGCTAATAAAAATATCAGAACTATGCACATAACTCATATAAATTCAGAACTTGCCATAAACGGAGGCGGTCGGAAGTTTCCGGGTGGAGAACTACCGGTTTACTGACGTTAGTTCTCGCTTTGTCACTTTGTTGGCATGAAATAAAATTATGGTAGCTCCGACATTTCAACCATGGTAAGGGTATTTAAATGTCCGCCTGGCTGGCTATGCCCCGCAACAATGTTAATAGCATTGTTGTGTTCCGGTTGTCAGAGATAAGATAGCCAGTCCCCCAAATGTGTTGGGGTTTCCAGGTCAGTATGTTTCCACCTTCGACCTCATCTTCACTTAACATCAGGTGTGATTGAGATCAAGTACCAACCCGTTGTGCATAGAAAACTATTATTATTCACAAATACAAAACAAGAAAAAGTCTGGCTACATCAAATGAAATGTCAGATCATATACGACTATCGCAATTTGGAGCATAGCGTCCTCTTACTAGGATGTCACAATCCATGATGAAAGCCCAGTGCGGAGTGGTGGATTTGTGTCAGTTTAGTGGCCATCTAAAAGTCAATGTTGTCAAGGTAGGGAGTGACACTGAATTGGCTTAACGCTTCAATAGAAACTGTATAGTTGCTATAAAAAAGGGGAATTATAGAATTAGACGAACCCGTCTCTTCCCGTGACTTTCGTAAAAGGCTACTAGGGGATTGTGATAACAGAATAGACCAGGGATAGGCAGAAGCGTCATTGATGTGGAGCTCAGAAAATTTCTGCGATCGCTCTTTTGTTAATGATATTAGCGATCCGCCCCGGCTTCGCACGGGTGCTAATTGCAATAAATATAAGATACATTTTTTTTTATGATTGACTGGATACGTATTTGACCACGATCTCACCTGATGGAAAGTGACGATGTGGCTGAAGGTGAAGCACGCGATCTCAGTAGATGCTTATTCACCCTGCTCTTGAAGATCCCAGAAAGATAAAGTTCCATGCCTCGGCTGTTCGCATTATGTACGAGTATTATGTAGGTACTACACATAAACCTTGCGGAAGAAATTATATCAATGATAGTGAATACCATATCAAAATCCTTTTAGGAAAAGTAAGCGAAGAAACAGAGGCAGACTGCGATTTTGTATAAGTAATAGTAACTAGCCTAATAGTTATTCGCAGTAATACAAAATCGCAGTCCTACAAAGAGAGAATAACGATTTCCTGTTATACCTTCAAGAACTCCAATGTTTATCGCAAATGCCACTAAATTCCGGAAGAAAACTTGTTAACAAGCTTTTAATACTTTCCCGTCCAAAATTTATACCAACTATTCGCTATCTTAAATACCCCATAAGTAGCCCCAAGTAGCAAAGTTACTTAACGAAGTGAGTAAACAACGTGTTTTCTTCGGAAGACAAACATGAACTTACTAATAGATATCTGTATAACAGGTACAAAAGACTCTAAACTAGCAAAAGGGCGAACGACATTGTGGACGTCTTTACGAGAAGACTTGAGATCAATATTTAAAAATTAATTTGTAAGCGCAAATCACTTTTCTAGTGTATGAGTTAAATGTGTTAAATAGTATTGGACACCAAATAGTGTCCACAACGTCACATAATAATTGCTGATCAGAAGCGTTTACCAAAATAATAGAGATTTAAATTCATTCAGAAATAGAGAACCTGTCTATCTGTGTCATCACCTGTAATGATGACGGTAGGTGTATTGATTTTTGCAAGATAGTTCATAGTTAAGTTTGACCGGAATGGGTTCAGACGTTTCCAAGATCTGCTACATCGAGTTGGGAGTCAACCATTTTTTTTTGCCGCAAAATTTATTATCTATATACCAGACCGACGTCTTATTCACTTGTAGACAGCGTATTTCACCATTCTATTCTTCTATTCTTGGAATTCTATTCTATTCTATTCTTAGAATAAACTTTGAACAGAGATGTAGGTAGCAACCACACTTTAAAATTTTCTAGCAAACTTTGCCTACATCACTCTTACACAGTTTCATGTTAAGTGACCCATATGCGGGCCACAAACAATCCCGACCACGGTTTCGGTTGAAGAGCGAGCGAGAAAGTGAAGTGTGCCCATTGTCTCGAACCTTTGCTTAGAAGTGGGAAAACAAATGTATACATACGCACGCTCAAAACCTACTTATACCGGATTTGCTTTCCAGTTGACGAAATGATGACTTGATGAGTGCTAATTTAAACGAACTGAGATGTTTTCTTGCAAGTTTATACAATTATTTATTTAGGTAATTTGTATTTTTTATCGTACGATTTTTTTTTGTAGACTGGAATTCGCTGACAGTCACTTGACTTTTTCAGCTTAACCGGGCGGTTTGGCGAGCGCGATAGTGCTCTGCCCAATCATAGCGCTATGCCCAATAACAGCGCTCTGCCCAATATAGCGATCTGCCCAATATATCGCTCTGCCCAATAACCTACGAAAATTTAGTGCAGTTTTACTTAAGTAAAGTAAGCAACACCTGGTCAAAATTGGTTTAGTATTTTCCAAGACTTTCAGATACTGCAGAACTGTATCATCAGATAACCAGGAAGTAGTAACCGCATCTACGCAATGGTAATAGCAAGAACTTTCTAGTTTAGACTTCAACTTTAGATTTATTGAGCTACTTCTTTCGAAGACCTCACAATGACCAGACCTTGATAAGCAGCACCATTAGGTATGGTGCTCCAAATAATCCAAGAGAGCCTGTCCGCCTAAGTATAAGTACTATCCATAGACGATAAAATACGTTAGGTTGCGATCACTTAATGAAACGCGAAAATGTTTTTGTTTTTCATGGTCTCAGATGGCAAGAAAGCGACACCTTTATAATTAATAAAAGGATCTTTATGATTTTTTTAATATAATATCAACTATGTTTCTGCCCACAGCTTCGTTCGCCTCGAACAACTTTACGGCAGACCTCCTCTTTTGTGGAATTCGGAAAAAAATACCCCATGTCCAGTATAGTGACCGCAATACTCTCTCGCAATCGCGAACTCATTCACGCTGACATTTAAAATATCTGGCCTTAAACATACTGTTCTTTCTACTCATTCTATTCAGCCAATGCAATGGAAACGAACCCGATTTTAGATCACTGTGTCCATTTTCTAGATACTTTTACCACAGTCGTAGTCCAAATCGAAAGCTATTGCGAATACTATCGTCGTTCGCGGTTACACTACAGGCCCCAGGCTACCGCTCTGCCAAATTCCAATACAATTGCTTCAGCAGTTTAGTCGTAAAAGCCAGACAGATAGACTTTCGCTGGATTTTTATGGTTGAAGAATAATCACCGTCACAAATGTTTTTTTTTCTTGTGGCGCGATATGCGGCTCCATTTATTTAAAGTATGTAACATTTCTAAAATCAGAATGCAATCAGGATGAGAAATGGTCTCGGTGAACACCAAACCACTCGCAGGGCGCTTCCTAAGGGCCTTAGTAAGGAACTAAAAATGCCATAACAACACATCTTTTTAATGACCAAACTTTACAAAAGGAAAATAATAAGAAATAGCCATATCACTGAGCAGTTGTTCTCTTACCAACAAGCTTTATCATGTAAATAATCAGAAATGTTATTATCAAAAGCTTTGTGTCAGCACTGCTGGGGCCCAAACTCCTCTTACTAAAGCTGGTCCGCCACGCGGGCCAGTACGGAATGGTGAATATGTGTCGGACTGGTGGTCAACAGATTGTGGGTTTTTTCAGGCCGATCCTGTAGGCAAACAACCAACCACGATCAACTATTTAATATGCCCCCAGAAGCACGGAAACACTAGTATGAAAATGCTTGCAGTAGTCACCAATCCAAGAAATGACAATGTCAGACATTACTCAACTTAGCCAATGGAAAAGTAATAGTGAATGCAACTATGCCACGAGCATTCCAGAAATTTTACAGTATCCTTTTGTACAAAGTTACGTATTTTAGAAATTCAAACAACAAAGCTATCTGGTGTTATTTGTATCTCTAATAATTGAGGAAGGATAACATTAACAGATTGATAACAACTCCACCCCCTGAATATTAATCGAGATTGATTTATTATTCCGAATAACAGTCTCAGTATTAATCAGTCCCCTTGGATTAATGTCTTTTGGCTCTGACACCTAAACAAGTAGCTACCTACTTCTCTTTTATCCATCTCCTGTTTACTCTCCATATTTTAACAAAACAGATTTATAGTAAGAGGTAAATTAAAATTTCGGATCCCTTGGTTAAATGGTTCGAATGGACACTAAGGGTGCTATACATTTCTTCGTACAGTCAGCTGCAGAGAAACATGACCCTCGTACAGACATTATGTGAATAGGGGGTCATATTTCTCTGCAGCTGACTGTACAAGTTTTCAAGTAGACGGGAAGATTGTAGTTTTTAACCCCCAACGAAAAACGGGTGCTGTGTGTCACGGTCTTGTGTATATGTGTCCGGATGTATCTTAATAATTCGTGGTCCGAATTGAATGCGGTTTCTTTATATCTAAGGCCCATATTTTATTATGTTTCTTAAGCGTAGATCTTAGAAAGAGATATTATTTGGTTTTGATTCTCAGTGCAACAATCTACTAAGTATTGTGAGAGGCTGGAGGCTTTACTAACGTACCTCGGTGGTCGAATGACATTAGGAAATTAAACTAGACTAGACTAGGGACTAGATGATTGGTGTAAGTGTCCGAAATATTTATTATTATTATTTATTATTAAACAAAAGTCATTGAGAAACAATTAAGGAATAAGAAAGAACGACATGATGGAGGAGAAGAGTAGAGTAGTAGAGTACGCTGATTACAAGTTTGAACGGACAATAAAAACTATTGCTAGATTTATGGGGGAATATAATATTAAAATGTGTGAACCAAATGACCCATGTAATAGAAAGTGGATATAAAAATAAATCGTCGAGATAGAAACGGCAATGAATAAATGTAAGAAAACCCATTTTGTTACCTTCGTGCGTTTTCCCGTTAAGCATATAGACCATCTCTTCCTAAGAGGTCAACGTGATTCTTATGTTGTTACAACAGTTGAAGTTATAGCTATAGCATTCCATCTCATAATGAATTATATCTATAGCTTCTATCAATTTGTCAATAACAATACAATACAAATTCACTTAATTGCACAACAGAAAAGAATACATTTACAGAAAATACTAAGAGTAGACCGTACAATTTGACGACCTTAAAATTAAAAGCAATAATGGTGTCGATTCGGATGTACACCAACTAAACTAAAACCAGTTTTAAAGTAGTACTGTCTCTTTCTCCCTGGAACAGTGCGATGCGACGGCACTACTCCAAAACTGGTTTTAGTTTAGTTGAGTTGATGTACATCCGAATCGACACCATTAACAATTATTTTAGTAAAATAATGATTACTAATTTCACTTCCAATCAATCTTTTCCTGTATAAATTACCGATTATATCTTTGGGAAGATACAGTTAACAACGATCGAAGAGGTCAATTCATATTTGTGAAGACCTGTACTTGACTGTCTGTTTCCTATAATATTATAGTTTCTATTAGTATTATTGCAGCAGTTGGTTTTCCGAATAAATAAAAAAAAAAAAAAATCACACATCGCTATTAATACTGATATTTTCAAATAATTACGCTTGCATACAATACATAATTGTATACATTGCTAAATGTCATCAAAATCTATAAATAGCCGTGTGTTGTATATAATCGGGGCATTTTGAACATCCGTGTTAATTGTTTCTCTGTATACATATTATCTTATAAGTAGTGTACAATAAAGAATTTATCTTTTTCTTCCTGCAGATTACTACGTACTTTTTCATTTAATTAAATCATACAGTTAACATAAGCACTACTTATGACAATTAGGTAACTAATCTACTACAGAAATGTAAATTGTAAACGTGTTTTGTTGTATCGATGTAAATATTGTAACAAAGATTTTAAAAAAACTTTTTCATTTTCAGAATGTTGCTCAGATTCACAATATTTTACGGAGGACAAGCCTTAAAAAATAAATGTAAACAAATCGACACGATATGCATTAAGCAAATAAAGCCCTATTTCCAATAGGATCACATTACAGACATATTTAGTTTCATTAACATAGCGTGGGTGTGGAGGAGCTATTGCCATCAAATGGAATTGCAGACAGACTAAGCATTTTCGGTCTTAGCCAAGGAAAAATAAGTTGTAACATAGGAAAAGCTCTTAGCCGCGATTTTCTTTAAATATGCAATAAAATGTTGTACTTACAGTAACAATCAGTCAAAGTTGAAAAATATGTTGCTTTAGGTTGCTTAATTTATGAATATTTAATTTAATCACGAGCATTTAAGAAGTTTATTGTCAAAAAACATTTGGCTCAATGTAAACAACATTCGCGTCAACAACAACAAACAGGTCGCGGGTTCGATCCCCAGCGGGGTACATATTTAGTACTCGGTTTGGTTGGTGGTAGGGCATATTAAATGTCCGCCTGAATAGCTACCACCATCTTATCTAAATCTGCCGGCAAACAGCAATGTTAATAGCATTGTTGAGTTCCGGTTGTCAGAGATAAGATAGACGGTCCCCCAAATAAGATGGGGTTTCCGGGTCAGTATGCTACCACCTTCGGCCTCATCTTCACTTAACATCAGGTGTGATTGAAGTCAAGTGCTAATCCGTTGTGCATAAAAAAAAGTTTCATTTTTAGTTATCCAGTAATAACTACAGCTCCACAACATTTTAAATTTTATTTCATGTGTAGTTTTAGATGAAATAAGTTAATTGTGTTCCATAAGTTTATGTTTTTATCTTGAGGTGTTTAATTTATAATTTTGTGGTATTGTATTTTTAATGAACTTTCCTCGTGTGTTACACCCAGATGGGGAATTATTAAGATAACCTCTTGAAATATATCATATTATTATGGTCGACCGTGATAGTCCCATTTAAATCTCACCAAGATCTGATAACGTACATACGAGCACGTGCCTCTTGTGCTAGACAAAGAAAATGTGCTATTAGAATATTATAGTAATATTTGTGTGATAACTCTGAATATTATCACACATCACACGTCACGCAAGTGGCGTGCCTAGGGTTTCAGAGTAGGGCAAGCAAGACATATGTTTGACAAATGATTTGCGATTTTTCCACAGTTAATGAAGTTAGATACATATCGTCGCCACTTTTTTCTTCAATCTGTAGGGTCATATAAATAATAATAATAATAAATGAATATGCAAATCCTGTACTGTTTAAAGATAAATATAGTGTGAAGTTCCTGATCGAATATTTTATTAAGGCAAAGGCATGCCGGGCTTTTAGGCTTATACCAAAGTACCGCCACTGCCACTGAAGAATACACTCACGAAATCGATATTTACCAATGTTTGGTAAAATTGTACACTAAACTAAATTGTCACCACTCTTACTGCCTAATAACGAAATATTTAGCCATTGTGGCATCGGTCTTATATCATTATAATTTAAATCATTCACATACAAAATAAATGATCCATAATAAATTTCACGCCCAACATGAAAGTAAGATGCAAATAAAAAAAGGAGCCATAAATTTGCATGAAGAGTACGAAGTCATAACTAACATTTACAGTATACAATTTAGCTACTCCATAAAAATCTGATACAAATAAGTAGAGTAGTATATAAATAACCTCCAGTTAAAATTTCAATAAAGACGTAATGCTAAAAGAGAACCGAAATTTTACTTTCAATTATACTGGATGAGTTTTATTACCGTAAGGAAAAAAAATTGCGCATATTAAGTAAAATAGAAGTTATTGGCATAGGTAGTTTCTTTTTTTTTTTTCAAAATCTTCATCATCAGCGACGCTCACGTCGACCGGAGTCGTAGGGTTCCTATCATGCGAAATTTATTTGGAAATCATATTTTCCCCAAGTTTTTTTATTTTTAAATTTAATGATGTAATTATGTGGAATAGGCTGCAAACGAGACCGTCAAATAACACAATTCTATGATCAACGATCAAAATCAACGATAATGGAATTGAAAATTAAAATTAAACGACTGACGACCCGTTTGGTGTAGTGGTTAGAAACTCCGCTGCTATACCAAAAGGTCGCGGGTTCGAATCCCGCTAGGGGCATATGTTTGTATGATGAATACGGACATGTGTAGCCGAGTTATGGATGTTTTTCATTTATATATGTATTTATTTACAAAAAAATGTATTTGTGTAGTGTATCAGCCATCTGGTATCCACAACATAAGCCTGATTGCTTAGTGTGGAGCTAGATGGCGCTGTCTGTATATGTCCAAGGATATTTTATTATTTATTTATTTATATGCCAATGTCAACCTTCTATGTCACTTACCTAATATATTCTATTTTTTTCTTCCGGAAAAAAAACTCATCCGGTATAATCTATTTGAAGTGTGCGTAACATTGAGAACTGTTACACTAGATATAATCTACGAATCAAAGTAATTAATCCACGCACTCAATCAGAAGCGTCACGTCACCAGCTGCATTGTCATCAATCTTTTGAAATTGTCTGTCCGTCCCATCCAAGGAGCGATAAAACGAACGGCCCCGAACATGTCCCAAATTGCGTTTTGAATACATCCGTTGACATGGGCTCTGACGCTGTCGTTATTACACTGTGCGATACTGTTATTACTATGTTCTGGGAAAGCTCGTGAAGTTTCTTAAAAGGTGTTCTTAAAACGAACGATGATGGGTTGGAAATGTTTATTAATGTTGTGCAAATTTTAATAATTGTCTGTGGAAGTTTTAAAATTGGAAGTGATGCTCAAAGACTGTTTATAAAAGCTTAAATGATTCTTTAGTGATGCAAATCGCGACTTGAGACTTAAGTAAAGTTGAGTTTTTGCATTCTGTTATAATGTATAAGTTATTTTATGTAATGTTGTTGATTTGTAGATATCAATAATAAACTAAATGGATGTATAGAATAGAATAGAATTTTATTGTAAAACTGTGTACAGGAGATGTTAATCTTATTTTTGACACAACAGCTTGTCCATTCCGGACGTACAATAATTTAAAAGAAAAGCATCGTGTGTGTGTGAGTGGAGATTAAATAAAGCCTTTATCTATCTTTAATTAGGCAAGTAACGAAAAGTTACCACTACCTCTACTTTAACCGATTACCTAAAAGCGAGAAGCTGTTGGTTGCAGTGAGAATACACTAGTAATAACAATGTACTATTTATGTAGAACAGAACATAAAATATAAAACATTTTCACATTAAAAAATCGACGTATATTTGAATAATAGCGTACACATGAATCAACTGTAAAAACTTGTATAACCCTGGTTATAATATAAAGCAGACACCATAAATCGACATATTGAAATAAGGTTGCAAAGAACTTGGCGAATTTCCATTGCGACTTATAACTTATCGTTCCAGAAATGTAAGAAACGTATTACTATGGAGTCATAGTAGTGAGAATAACGTTCAATTCCACTCCTCGAAAAGAATTGAAAATTGTTCAATATGCATTAATGAACGACTGCCTTAAAATGCTGCCATTATTAATAGTGCTTCAAAAATCAACCGTCTAGAATGAAATAAATCGAAATATGCATACAAAACAAAGGAGAAATAAACGAGGCAATTTGCAATTTAAAAGGAGATATAATTCAATTTCGACGAGACGGCAGGCACAAGGGCTCTGCTAGAAGAGTACATATTAAAATATTCAGGTTTGTTTTTGTTTCCCTCAAAAGTTGGGGTAAATTTAGTTTGGTATTCTTAACGTCGCGGCAGAAAGGACAGAACGGAAGATTTAGTGTCGTTCAGCAATGTGGAATTTTAAAGGCAAGTGAAAGTAAGAAATCTCTGAAGTGTTTGTAAAGTGCTCGTACTCAGGAGGACCAAATTGGATCGCCGCCTAAACGTGTGTGAGGTGAGAACTAAGATGTACCTACATAAAATACAAGTAAAGCAAGAGACTAATAATGAAAAAATATTAGCAATCAACCTAAGTTGATTGAACGGCGGAAATAAAAGAGATTCTTAGATAAAAAAACGACAACACTGAAAGTGACAATTGCAAGTGTCAGGAATGTAAGTATAAATTACAGCAGTGAGACAGAACGGTTGTCAGAGAGTGGAGCTAAACCGCTTAAGTGGACTAAACAAACGGGGACAGAGACGTAAATAACACTATCCGTGATATACGGCGCTATGCTGCGACAAAACGGGCTTTTTTTCGTCATGGATAAACTGCACGGGCAGTTCGGACGCTGCGGAGAAACGCTTTTTATTCTATCTTACACAATAATACAATTAAAATACACGAAATAAAATGTAAATGAGTACGTAAGTAGATGATTAACTTAAGTTACGCAAAGACAGAAAAATCGTGGCAATTTATAATGAAATAAGTCCTCGGGAAGTTCACAATCTTTATATCTTACTAGCCTTCCGCCAGCAACTCAGCCCGCGTGGAATCAGTTTATGGTCCCGAGGAATTTATTTGAAATTCGAGATAAAAAGAACCCTACGAGTACATGATCCAGGACAGAGAGAAATTCGTTCAGGCGTTATAATGTGATTGAAGAAGAAACGTCCAAACTATCGCATTTATTATATTAGTGGGATTATGAGAAAACTAAAAAATTACTGTGACTTTAGTTCAAGAATATTAAATATGCACCTAATAAATTATATTGTACTACTGTATATGTCAGTTTACTGCTGGAAATGTTAGAATGCAAATTAATTTAAACAATTTTATCTAGTGAATCGTCATCTGTGTTAATTATGAATCCATCCATCTACATAATAATACGATAACTGATCATTCGCAGTAGCAAAAGCATTACAGCCAAGTACTGATGAAAATTGAAATTTACAGAGTAGGAAATATCAATGTCATAATATATCTGCAGCGTTAAAGGCGTCCGTTTAGTTACATCCTCGTAAAACTATATATTGGACCCGAAATATGTTACGGATGCCGGATCGTTCGACAGGAATACAAATAACGATGTTTGCTAGTTCATAGATGTTGGATAGATGAACATCATACATATGTAAACGAGCTGAAAAGAGTTATTCCATATATCTAATAAAACTTTGAAAGAATATGAATTTCCCAAATGGTGCTTCTTTTTAAGAATTATTACTAGATAATGAAATTATTTCGCCCAAAAAAATTGCAAATTCTTAAAATGTGTAATTAACGAAAATAGGTACATACATAATCTGTTAATAGCAAAAGTGCATTACTTATCTACTTTTACCATATGTTATGGTCAATTAGCTACATAAAATTATGGACTGATGTAGCTATGGAAGTAATAGGTAAATTAATTTTAATACACAAATCGTTCCTTGAGCGTTTAACTACCGCTTAAGGCAATTACTTAACTTTACAACAAAGTTGCACTTAAATTAAACTTTAAGACGAAGTAATACCGGAAGACGTAGAAATTTTCTAAATTTATAATTTGCAAAGCTAAGTTACGTTCACAGGTTACGTTGCAAAATTGACCTATCGTCTCAGAAATCGATTAGAATGCTACAAATTTACTAATGGTACTTCTTAGAGTATCCGAACTTCCCAAATAGTACTTCACCTAAGTATTATTACTAGATAATGGAATTACTTCGCCCAATGTTGCAAATCTTTAATAATCTGTAATTCAAAACGTAAAAGGAGCAATTAATTCAAAACCTCTACAGCCCAAACAGAAGGAGAGTTTAATGAAAGCATAAAAATGTTTGAAAAGTTCAATTAAGAGGGATTGTAACCCGAAATTTCTGGAGGGTGAAAAAAGATCCAGCAACAATTTGACGCTTAGGTAGGCAGGTTAGTGAAGGATAAAATTAAAGTAACCGGCCAGTAAAGGCGTTGATGACAGATTGGATGAGCCTGATACATTTCGAAATGGAATTCAAACCTTTGCATTGTCCACTTCAATATTATCAAACCTGAAACGTACCCAGTTTTGATAAAATGTTGAAGTTTGTTACTATATAATGAAGTATCCATTTGTGATACTGTGGTTAGGAGTCATCCATCATTCATTAGACGTCGCAAACATATCACTAATAAAACTTAGTTTGGTTGGAAACAAGTTAAAACAACTGTAAATGCACAGACTACCGCGACCGCACGCTGTCGTTATATCATCTGTAACGCTTTTCCATTTTCTTTGGTTTAGCGAAAGTTTTACGATATCTAGTCCTCCTCGTCATAAGTTAATAATTACTCATTTAATAGACTGGTATTATTTATTTCATCTACTTACACTTTTGTACATTCAGCGTAACAGGAACCGAAAAGTATGAACGTTTACCTAATGGACGGAAGAAACGAACATTACTATTGATTAAAGTGTCGGTTATTTGATAAAAAAAGGACATGGCCTTGGGCGGAGGCGTTACTGAAGTCACTTTTTCTGGTAATGAAATGTCACTGGCTATCTGCCTTGCCATCTTCACAAACGAACCTCTCAAATGGCATGGACATTAACGAAATAGTCATAATATTAAATCTTTTTTATTACTCGCTTTTTATATTTAAGTCTCGACATAAAAATGGTTGTTAAATTTGCTTCAAATCGGTTTATTACGTATAACCGATAGACCATATGCTGTTTTAATGGTTAACTTTATTGTGTTTCTGAATTTGAAGTTACAAATAGTTTTATAAAACTTTACTTTATCGTTTTTCTTCAATTTACAATCCTAGTCATCGGGCTAAGGCAAACATTTTAAGTGACAAGAAAGTGACTTGCTTATAAATAAAAACAATTTAGATTACTATTTGTTTTTTACAATCCATAGTGTGGACTGACCATTTTTTGTTTAAAGAATTAGGTGTAGGTTTTCCTAAAACAAATAAAATATACATCATCATCCTCAACGCTGCCACTATTGGAGCAAAGGCTCAATAGGAGAGCCATAATCCACCACGTGGGCTTAGTGCGGACGGATGGATTTATTCATACTAGTGGCCATCTGATAGTCAGTATTTTTAAGGTGCCCCTGTAGGCCGGTTGACCGGGACCTTTTGTTTACGTACCCTCCGAAGCACCGAGGGTAATTGGTGGACTGACTGCGCCAGACATACTTGTACTTCGCTAATCGAAAACAAATAACGATTGCGTCACGAGTGCTTTTGTCAAATATTCCTCAGCTATATCATCAAATAAAATAACAGACAGAAGATTCTGACAAAATAAAAACGCTTATTTTCGTGAACATTCATCGTTAAAATAAAGTTAATCAGAAAAATATTACATTTGCAAGTACTGCTCCTACCTACCTAATGTCTTCTTCAGTGAAAATTCTGGAACAAATTATTCAGCTCTTTAAAACATTCCGGTAATGGGTATTTCGCTGACATCATGGAACGAAAGAAAGAAAAGCTACATTGTAATTTTCACAAAACTCTTCCAGATTTTGTATAAAATGAAAATTTTAATGTATCTAAACACCAACATTAACTTACACCAAATGTTGAAACTCAAAGAAAGTAAGCAGATCTGGCTGAATCAAGCTTAAATTTTAATCAAATCTCAAGTGAAACAGCCCATAAGTTTTGTAAGTTTCTGAATGATTTTGAGAGCATAATTTCGCTGCTAAACTCCTGTGTTACTGGGAAAATAAGTATCTAGCTCTGATGAAGGTTAGCAGGCTGAAGTGACAATGTGCTGACTTCTGTGGCACGCCTTAGGAAAGGCGTATGTTCATTAGTATAGATGGATACTGAAGATGATGATGCAAATAAATACCTACCTAGTTAATAGGCCGCCATATAAACAACAGCCTTGTATACCTAACCCGGATTTCACTAATGTCTTTTTCATCTCTGTCTTCCTTCGTTATCTGATGAAAATGGGTTGGTGGCGTCCTCAAGGTGAAAGCCGACTAAGCTGGATGCGATTGCAAAATATGACGAAAATTAATTTAGATTAAGGAAACCCTAAACCAGAAGCAGTACAAACAATTTTCGTGAAAACTGCATCAGTTTTCATGTTTTCTATAGGCCGTTTTCGTAGGCATGTATCAGCCGTTTTTGAAATTAACTAAACTTACTATAAGGTACTTATTTGTTAAACCTTCCCAAGCTCAATGTAGTTTGACCCCCTTTTATGTTACTCTCCATAATTTAATTCAACTGTAGTCACTATCAACTTTAATCTCTTTAGAGAAAACAAAATGTGCTGCAACAAAAATGTAAATACAAACCACAGACCACACTCCTACAAATAATAATGACAGTCAGTCGACATTTTATTTCGAGTTATTCTCGTACAAACTATATAAAAAACCAGTTTAATATGCTTTTCTATTACAAATTGGAAAACTGGTGAGATTTCTATAAACAATTTGAATAATATATTATTATGAGACACGTGGGTACATCACAAGGAACTACGTGAATATTAGTATATGGCTTGAAGCCGGTTTAATCGTATGATGAATGGCTTATAAAATAAATAAGATTAAAAAAAAAAAACTAGTGCTTCTCAGTACAACACAATTTACTTTATGAATGAACAGGTAACACAGGTTGCCTTTATTCAAAACGATCCCGTTATGTTACAAATCTGTATAATACAAAAAGAAAATCTTTAGGAAATTACTGCAGACAAAATTCTTGCAAGTAGAATCTAAAATTAGTCTTCATTTTACTTCAATGTCTGATTTATCGTCGCCGATCTTGATACGCGAATGAAAAACTTCCGTCTGATTTATAGGGCAGATTTTATTCTTGGGCCAAAGATGTGGGTATTTGTCTCTGTCCCACAGATTTTGCAGATTATTTATAAGCTGGTTCACATTACTGTGATAGATGGATGAGTGTTTAAAGGATAGCTCTAAAAGATTGTTCTTAAATAGGCAAGTGATAATAAAATAATGGGCGGTTAAAGTAGTGTATACTTTATTCACATATAAAATAAAGAACTTTCTAAATCCTTAAAAAAATCTATGAGTTTGGTAGAGCAATTTTAAATCAAAATATTTTTTTTACAGTAAAACCACTTTAAATCGTAAGAATATACAATCAATGAAATGTTACTCAGTGACTAGTATTTAAAAACCTTAGTGTTTCCTTTCCTGAAAGTCATTTCAAAATGTTTTTTATTTTTGGAAATTGTGGCATTATATACCTACCAAATCTTTATTAAGTTATTTCAATTGCATCTGCAAAGTTTTTTACACAAATTAAAAATAGAAAAAAAAAATGGAAAGCTAGGCCTTACTAGATGGATATCTAGTAGTAGGTAGTATCTATTACACATAAATAAAAAGCACAGATTTTTGTGTAGCTGTACGCATGGAAATTAGAATGGATTAGAAAAGTATCGCAATGAATTGTTCTTCGCTCATTATTATAACTGATGTTAATTACAAATCGAAAAACAATTTCACTGCTGAGCTCTGGCTGGTTGTAAATCCTAAGGCACGATTTGCGAGCATCACTCATCATGAAAAGATAATATTGGGACTTTACCTGTGAAATTGGAGGTTTTTTCTTCGTTAATCATATGTATCAATTCCTGCGATTTTCAAAGCTATATCCAAATTTGTTTTTTATTTGGAAAATGGAATATTATTTCAAGGTTTCACATGAAATATTTTTTATTTCTGAGCTAAATCACACAATAAAAAAAATTGAACAGAGCTCTTTTCATGTGCTTCCCATAATCATTTCTTAGATTCGCTGAAACTTTTATAAAGCGGTTACTTTTAAAAATTAACGCTGCCTATACTTAACTTAATGTTATCCTATAATACACACAAAGTTTAGATAAATTAGGATTTGCCGTTCCCAAAAAAAAACAAAAATGTTTGTATGGCGAAAACAGTCTTAATGAAATTCTTCATACAAAACGCCAATTTCATAGGTAAGGACCTAATAGAATTCTACTGTTTATTTGTGACCCGGTGGCATTTGGCGAGTGAATATTGATTCGAAATTAATGCTCTGATAACGGGAACTATATTTGATGCCTTTTTAGTATAATTTTTATACTTTATTTTACTATATTTTTTGTCAGTTGTTATCTTCTGATCTGCTCTGACAGCAGCGTTTAATAAAGTTATTCTTGAAATATGGCGAGTTTCCTTGTTCATAGCAACCTTTGGTATTCCAAACTAAGACTAGATAATCTAGACTGTATTCAGTCCAGATTATCGAGTCTCTTACATACATACACATACACAAAGTCACGCTACCCACTTGCTACGATCCTGACACACCTTTTTTGCTTCATTCATTCTCATAAGGTTGTTCATACATGCTAGTACAGAATTCAATCATCCCCTCACATCACACCGCCACCCACTTATAAATATATCTAACATATGTTTGCAAGGTTATTTTAGTTGCTACGATGGAAGTCTGTCTCAAGATATAGGCTACCAAGTAGTTTGGAAGCAAGGAAATAGGGTAAATTAAAGTAATATACAAAACTAGAATTTGTAAGACTTCGAGGGAAAGATGTATAAATCCTGTACCTACGTACTTGTACTTGACTACGTCAATAAAACATATATTTTTTAATTATTTTATTGTTACAAGTTGTAGATGTAAATTCTTATTTGGGTTCTCCCCGGAAGAACTCTGCATATGGATTATTGCGTGTAACGAATCAACGTAAACAGAAATCAAGGAATCCCATTAGCTTCCTCCGTCAGAAGCTCCTGGTATATTAATACTACAGATTAATGAAGATAATCAACAATAGACAGCTATATTCCGTTTGAGCGACCGCGTAGTGCGGTCACATTAATATATCTATCTACTTTCATATCTCCCGAGTAATATTATTCGTTGTCTAAATATTTGGTCAATACCGCTCCCTAGCAATGGGTCGTGCTGTATTATGGAAACACAGGAAAGCTTTTCGCTTGATGATTATAATATAAATTATTACGAACCGCACACATGTTTTTTGTTCATTTGTAAATCTGGTCGCCATTATTGTCAGGTTCATTATTAAATGTAATCTATAGTCCTTGTATATTATGTGCATTATGTTCAATTAATCTGACTTTTATAAATAAAACTATATAAAAACCGGTCCAGCCATTCTTGAGCTAAATGGTAACAATCACACCAAGAGATAGAGCAGCATCTATCCATACAACTAATGTTCTTGATTAGTTTTAGCTTGCATTAAATTTTTATCAATTTTTACAAAAAATGGTCTAACTCCACAAAATATTTATTAATCAGTTGTTGAATCAAAATAGATTACCTACTGCTTACTTACCCTATATAATTCTGTAACTGTATTTTCTTTCTCTATTGTGCAATAGAGAAATTGTGTTTTTATTGTATTATATAATTCCACGTTTTAAAAACACTGTTAAACACTTGTTTAAAGCTTTGTTAAGATAATTTAGTCTAAGTACAGCAACTGCTAAAAGCAACCCGTTACAAACTTATTAATCGGTTTCTGTAAGCCCGTTGAGATAACTTGTCTATGGTTAAAACCGTTTAAGCACGTTTTCCGATAATACCACAGCTAGTTCCACATCCGTTGTGTAATCCAATAAATTTTATAAAGCGGAGACTGCTAGAGTATAGCTTGTTAGATATTTTAACACTTAAGCTGATTAAGAAAATAAATATTACAAGTAAATTCATGAGGTCGTTAAACGTTTAGACTGCATGAACTATGTTTTATTATAGCTGATAGATAATATTTAAAAACTCTGCACTTGCAAACTGTTGTAAAAACTTTTATCAAGTAAAAGAGTAATACGAGTACGACTTCTAGCTCCGCAGATAAATAATATAAATCAGACCGCGTCAGTGATGATGAAGAAGATACGGTGGTGGGAGAAGAAGAAGAAGAAAATACGAGTATAAAGGCACAAGAATTCTGCGTCTCGTACTGGCTTATTGTATGAACTAGGTAACACGCTTCCATCTCTTTTATTCTAGAGACTATGATTTATTTTCAAAAAGTAATGAATGATTATGTGATTATCTAACTTTATGATAAGTTCTGGAAAATAACCTATACTGAACTGTCAAAGGCCTTGCAAGATCGAGTAAAATGGTAAAAACTTATTATAGAATGTGGCTCAGCGGCACCCCGTGTCACGGAGATGCGTTTGTTTCAAGGAATTAGTTCTATGTTTGTTCTGACAAATTCTGCACAAAACTGAATTTGTTCCGTGGTAAGAAAGGAAATTAATACTTTTAAAGTAAGGTTGAAGAACTTCAGGTTGGTCTCAACTTTAATTCTGTTTCAGTTCTACTATCCTAGAAACGTTTTTTTTTCTATTGCTCTTATTTTTAGAAATATTTGAATTGAAAGAAACCTACTGACAGCGGACTTGCCTTTGTTTATACTGTCCAATGCCTTGCAAAATCGAGTAAAATGGTAAGACGATTAAGCTTGTTATTGGTGTATTCCCAACCCGCATTAAGTCCCCAACCCGCATTGGGCCAGCGTGGTGGATTATCGCCCATACTCCCTCATTATACGAGGGAAGGCCTACATCGCTGCAGTGGGATGTTTACGGGCTGAGATGATGATGATGATAGGTGTATTACAAAACCAACCGGAGACATGATCACGATTCGAAAAAGATAGATGATTTCATATATTGCGATAAGATAGGGTAGATTATTAGATAATTTAAATCTGCATTTAAATTTGAGTCGTTATGTAAAACAGAGCCAGTCATATTTATCTCGTAGGTTAGTCTGTATTAGTCTACTTGTGTAGTCTATCTTGTCAGCGCTATTATCGCCAATCTATCAGATGCCACCATTTTAATAATCATTAATATCTGCTGACTGCTACATGAAAAAGTTGTCGATTTTGTTGGGAAGATTTAGCCTAATTGCCAAAGCTATTATCAAATTCCGCCTAATGAACTTGCTCCTCATCCAAATAAGCAATGATTTTGTATTTACAGTGGCAGATCAAGCTTTCAATAGAGGTTTAAGCTGGGCCAGCAGCCTTTTATTAGCCACCATAATATATGGAGTTGAACGGAGAGTATAGAGTATAACACAAACGTTTTGTGCGGTGACAGCGTTTTTTCTTTATTTTCGTATCTTGCTTAATCCACTACTGCCTGTGCGTGTATTGTATCTCAATTAGATTCCTAAAACTATTCAATTCAATATCAAAATAATAAAACCAAACAAGCGTTATAACACCAAACAATTATTTTCCGCGTTGCGCTTTGTTTCATGGTAACGTTTGTGAAAAACTTAATGAAACAGCAATTCAAGATTTTCCACCAACAAAGTAGCTGAGTACTTACAAAAGCATTAAACTATCCAGCGCCAACTTTCCAATCTTATCTGTGAAGTTCTCAGCATCTTAAGACTATAAAATCGGGAAACCATGTTCAATTAAGAGTTAGATTTCCTAAGTTCTTGCAACGGCTCAGAGATTGGAACTTCTTGCCAAGAAATAAGGATCAGAAATTAGTGTTAGTGAGCGTAGTGCTTGTTTGTTTGAAGCCTAATATTATTGATTGGGTCATCATCACTATCATCATCATCAAACTAGTCACTGCTGGCATAGCGATCCCAATTTTCAGCTTTATCTCGACTGCGTAGATCGTTGTTTCATCTAGCTGGATCATGGAGGCATGTCACACTGAATTTGCCTAGTCACGGTCTCTACTCTAGAATTATCTTCGTCAAGCGATTATCGGTTCTACACTTAATACCTGCACGTCATCCATCCATGGCATATTGAGCTAGTTTAAACGGTTTGGATTAATTGAATAATCAGCGTCCACGTTTCGATCTCGTAAGTCATTCATTACCTTTGGAATGTCATGTTCAACGAACATATTTCGATTACGGTATATGTTTCGAACTTGTTCAAAACTATGTCTACCTCGGGCAAACTTTGCAATTGGGCAGAAATGACTTCGAGAAGGAAGCCAGTAAGAGGATTAGCTGGACTGGACTGCATTTGTGAAGTTATGCCATAACTTCTCGTTGCCTATTCCACAAACTATGCAGACGCAGGTCTACGATCACTGCGTCACTATCTTTATTTGAGCCGAATTATGGATAATGTTGAAGTTAGGCCGTCTTTAATAACAGCCGATTGATCTTGTAGGTTAGTGATCCTGTTTTTAAAACCAACGGTTGCGGGTTCGAATCCGGCAATGGCAAAAGTAAACGTTTGAGTAATGAATACGAAAATTTTTTCCAGAGTCATGGATGTTTGCTTTAATATTCAGGTACGTATTATCCGTAACTTTAATAGTACAGGTTGTTTTATATACATAGTATTAACTTTCATGTACATAGTACAGGTTTTGCCTAGTTTGGTACTAGATACTTAATTGGTGTAAGTTTGTCTGAAATATTTATTTATTTATGAAGTGCCACTCTAAGCGATACTGAGCACTCACACCCGTGGATCTTCGCCGTCATTTAGCTTTCGTATGATATCTAATTTGATAACATTTCAAAAATGTATGAATGTATATATCCTGACTCTGAATCTATCAAAGCCAGAAAGACATTCAATTTCTTCCGGTTAGATGCCCTAAATGACATATAGCAAGATATAACTGCAACAGATCATTCAGCAGCAGCGCTGGGTTGCTTTGAAAACCAGTGGAATTGTGGCCGACAGCTGAGTGATTTGTCTGCGAGATAAACGGTCCCAATTGAGGCTCCATCGTTTGTCGATTAATCTGTATATTAATAGCTATAGTTCTACACTTTTCATTGAGTGTACACACAAGTACATATGAATTGTTTCAATCAAGTAAATTAAGCTCTTCTCAACAATATCCAAGAAATCCAAATAAAAGAATATTTATATTTGAAAAGTGTCTAATAGTCGGTACCACATTATATACATGACTTATTAATATAAAAAAAGGTTCACACACACAAAAATTAATCGAGACCGCGCGCTGAGAACATTGAATGTGGCATTCTTAGAACTTTCAAATTATGTTGGGTTGCACTAAACGTTATTGTGTTTCACGTGCTCAATTTACTTATTAACACTTTCGCAGACATTGAACGCCTATAGACGTTGTATAATTTATATATTTATTACAATTTAAATTTATATATTTTTATTTTTTTTATTTACTCAACAATTTCAATATAATATCACGTTATAAACATTACTATTCTTTACCTCTGTCCAATAGGAGTAAATAATGTAATAATCAGTGGTATAGAATATTGATTTACAGTAGAATATAATTATTAGGTTTTAGTCATTAATAACACTATGATTACTTACAGAAATAAAGCAATAAATATTATGAACAAGTAGGTACATCTTCTCAGTTATTAATCAATCAAAAACTCAATATTTTGAAATATGCTTGAGCTTGACTCTTTCATAGATAAAACATATTTAAATTGCTATTTACACAGTGCATACAAAGCGCATCACTTTAACTGACAAGGCCACGGCATTTTAGTGATATAGAACATTAAGTCCACAAAATAGATTACAGTCGCTGGACTATTAGTGTAAATGGGTGTAACCATTGTAATCCCTCAAGACCTTTACTACGTACAAGTATATATAGATAATTTCGTATCAAATTATATATTTTCAACACTATATTTATAACACACGTTTTAACGTTCTTGCGATGTCATTGGTATATAAAATTAATATCCGCAAAAATTAAGTTACAACTGAATATAACCTCTGAGTTATAGAACTGCCAAACTGGATTCTTCATTATCATCAGACCATAAACATCCCACTGCAGGGATATAGGCCTTCCCCCTCATATTTGAGGGAGTATGGCCATAGTCCACCACGCTGGCCCAATGCGGGTTGTGGACTTCACATGCCTTTGATTTTTATTTCTCAGGCATGCAGGTCTACTCGTGATGTTTTCCTTCACCTAATTAAAAAAAAATCGCGTAATTAATAAAAAAACTCATTGGTACATGGCCTGACTGGAAATTGAACCCGGCCCTCCTAAATTAGGAGACCGCTCATACTTCTTCATACTTTATTTTATATCATGATACATTCTATATTGGGAGGCCAATGACCTTTTCAACTTGGTGTTTCCAAGTGAGTATGGCGTTCTACCTAGATAGGTAGAACCTACATGCGCAACGCTCGCCAATAGGAGGAATTGCAATTTCAAACTATGTGTGATTCAGGTACGACTGACACATCGCATCGAGCCGAAGCCATGGACTGAATAGACAAACCTCAGATCATGATAGCAAAACAGATATGTTATTGTGTATTTTTTTTTTTGTACGAGACATAATTCTAATAACCACTGCCAATTTTATAAAACGACAGTAATTAAAAACCTAACTTAAACAACTAACCTAAAGAGCCCGTGTCACCTCATCACTTAGTTTAGAAGGTGAAACAGGCCCGTGAAGAAGGTGCCCAAGACGCTGGCTGCATGACCTCGCATTTTTTAAAATTCATATTTATAAAAATTTACTAAGCAGGTATGTTTTGTCGTTTCGTAATCGTCGTCGTATCTTCATTATTGGGTTTCGTCGTATTTACCCCTTCCGCACCCCACAGCTCCCTCAGGAAATGCCTCAGTTATGTGGTAGGCATATGAAAGGTGTACTAATTTTAATAGTGACGCTACTTTTAAAGCAGTATTCGCTACAATCATTAAGACACGTCAATCTGTTATATAGCTCTGATTTTCATTCACATATGCGAAATCATATAATATATGATAACGTACACTTTGAATACAGGGTGAATTTGAATTCGTGTAATTCCAATTAACTGGTGACGCCACTCTTCATTAAGAACAACTTTCTCCAAGAAACAAAGTCGAATTCGATCAAAAAATTATTGATAACCCAAATAAAGTAAACCATTCTGAAACCACCTTTAGTATGGAAGTCCAAAAATTTTCAGCTGGTTACTCCAGTCCTGATTACGAACAACTTTCCACTAGCCGTCACCAGTTAATGGAATTACACGAATTCAAATTCAACTGTATAAGGGTTGTAATGAGCAGAGGTATTATACTTGCCATATCTGCCTTGTTTTTATGACCAAAGAGGCGAGGCTTGACTTGCTGTAGGTACACGGAACTTGAATGTTCCGAAACAGCCGCGGCAATAAATTGCCTCTAGCTTGCCGGCTAATCCTAGAAATGGTTTATAAACGACTGTTTACGATATGGGCACTTACTTGTGTGTTTAGGTTAACTTTGTAAGATAATTTACGACGACTTCAGTTGCAGTTTCAGTTGAGGTTTCTCAAGTTGTGCTAATTGTAAGTAAATACTTTATATTATGTGTGTTTGTTTTATACTTAGCTGTAGCAACTGGAAAGAAATCAGTTTTCTTCCAAATTTATCGCTGCATGCGTATCTATGTGATGGGTTTCCGTTTGATGCATTCGTGTGCTTAAACGCGTGTAAGTACAGTATGCTCGGTCTTTATTTTTAGTAATCCGAACCAAAAATTGGAGAGAGGAGCACTCCTTTTAAATTTTAATACGTTATTTAAAAGAAACCAGCAAAGTGCGAGTCGCGTGGGACTCGGGCAAAGAATGTTGCGAAACCAGCGCCCTCTACTAAAGAGTTAAACAAATATGCCTAAACCGTAAAACACGGCTTTCCCAAGTAAGGAAAAATGGTACTTCATTCAACTTATAAATTGACCCAAATATGAGATGATCCCTAAACAATCTACGGGAAAGCATTATTAAGCGTTTTTTCGAAAAGTGATCTAAGCCTATATTTATAAAAATCGTGCACATTAATGAATAAGTAACTATCAATTCTGAGTATTTAAACTTTTTAAAAATTTTCTCTGGATACGAGTCTGTATCGTTACCAAACCTACATGCATCTGAGTTAATGTACGAACCCGTTGTGCATAAAAAAAATGGAATTTTTCAACCCTTCACTTTGACTAGTTTGTTAACACTATGTATGCTATAAGTGCGTGTTGTCATCTTCCGGAATTTGGGTTCCAGTAATTATGTATGGTAACGGAATTAGAGGAATTTAATATCGGACTCCGATAACTTCCATATTTGCTTGTGGATATGTAATTAATTTCCAACACGTGTATGTATTATTAAATCGGATTTCGGCTACGCATGGTTTGCAAATTAAACTAAAATTAATAATAACTAGGATTGATGTTTAAATAATGAGTGAATTCACCTAATACAGATTATTGATCCGTCCTCTAACATTCAATCTTTTTCGCTTTGTCTTCTTTCGAGACCTATCCATTTTCGTCGATTTAATGCGGGGCAATTCTTTCATAGAGCTACACAAAGTGACTTAAAATGCTACCAAATGGTTATTCTCGCGAGTGTTTTATAAAGATAAACTAAATATCCGTTACTCAACCTAACGATATCATTACTCTTAGATCTTTCCAATGACCAGCAAAGAGAGGAAATGGCACACCATATGTTTCCGATGTATAGAGGGAGGTCACAAGTTACAAGTCTTCTTGGAATTTGAATTTGTTATGCTACTTTTTGTATTCCCATTTAATGTTTTTAGCTTCTGTGTTTTCTATAAACCTATCTACTACTTGGTGCGTGTCTGTTCTTCGTCTTTGGTCATTGGATTTCTCAAATTAAATTTAGTGACGAGCGCAGACACGGGTTAAATGTGAATGCAGCTGTCCTGATATTTTCACTGGCTAGATTTTACCACTTCTGCTAAATAGGCGGATTGTGGTGATGTTATGGCCGATTTACATTATTCCAGTCTCCAGCCAGTATTGGACTGGATGGTATCGTCTACATGATTCCAGTCATTTAGAAGCTCCACTGTGAAACCTTAAATTTGCATACCAATGCACAGTTTTTGTAAAGCATATTGGCGCATAGCTTTGTTTTTATAATGTTCCGATGATGTGTCCCATAAACACGAATTTTCTCTGTATAAGCTGATAACCGTAAGTTTCGTCTTCAGTTAACTTTTTCACCATTGTAAATACTTTATTATTCGCAGTTCGGGTTAAAAATCAACAAAAACAACCAACAACTGTTTACTGTACAATTTGTTCTGTCAGCACTGGATTCGATCGCTGCATTGTGACATACCAGGCATTACCTCAACTGGTGCGATATGAAGACTTTAAAGTGGAACTGATCTTCGTTAACACATAAAAGAGGGTATCCTTCTTAGTTGTTTTAGGATTTAATCCGAATTATGCGTCTGCCTATGTGACCTTATATTAGGTCCTTACCTATGAAATTGGCGTTTTGTATGAATAATTTCATTAAGACTGTTTTCTCCATACAAACATTTTTGATTTGTTTTTGGGAACGGCAAATCCAAATTTAGCTAAACTTTGTGTGTATTATCGGATAACAATAAGTTAACTATAGGCAGCGTTATTCCATTTTCCAATTATAAACAAATTTGGATATAGCTTTGAAAATCGCAGGAATTGGTTAACGAAGAAAAAAAACTCCAATTTCATTCAATCATTTTTCAATTCATATTTGGGGTCGAAAGCACTACCTTATCTTTAGGAGCGGTAGCGGTATTACATCGCTATTTTTGAATGGGAATATTTTTATTGAGTTCTTTGACAGGTCGTGTCGCTAAATAAAAAATTAGCTCGCCATCTATGTTAGGTATAGCTGCATAGGAGGTTGCTGGTATGGGAGCAAACATTATACATGGGTTGCAATTTGGTTTATTATCCATTCTTTTTACACGCTTGCCTGAGGCTTCTTCAATGACTATAAGTCATTAATCTGAGCGTTTAAGTGCACCAGAGGTATAAAAAATAGTAGTACTACCTATTATAACGTGCTTGTGATCTAAAGTGTATAAAAAATCTTTAGATGTGAAAGTCTTAAGCTTCTTCTAACAAAATCTTGTATATGGATTTGTTTCCCCAACCAGATTAGTCTATATACTAATCTGGTAGGTACCGATGAATTTTACAAAATAATTTCTTTATTTTATCACCCAACTATTCTTTTCTTCAATTTAAGAGCTATGCTCTTGTCGGTGGAATAATGACCACGTCTCTCTGCATTCCGCCCTCGATTACATAAGCATAATTTTAGATCACCCATATCTTTAATTCAATAAAACAAATTGTTGTAAAATCTAAAACTGCTGAAAAGATTTCAAACAAAAACCATCTCAGAACCAGTTTTTGAACAGATAATACTGTTTTCAAATCGGGTCAGTCGTTTGGCGCCGCGATGTCACAGATAGACAAAAGCTTCAAATTTACAGTACCGCAAATACTTCTGGAGTTAGAAAGGTCATCGACATTTAATATCATGTCATTTGGCAAGAAGAGATAGTTTTATTTTACAAGGAATAGCACTTACTCTAAAGAGGTTTAATTAAATCTTATCACTCGAGGGTTCAACTTCTGCAGAGCATGCAGACGCCAAAGTTTCTGACGTTTGAACTTCGGAAATATCAATTTGCATCACCGCCGCTTCTCATTAAATACGTTATCCAATCAGTTACAATCGTATATACAGTCGACATTGCAAATTCGTAATATGTACCAGTCTGGAATAAATGTCTGCATATAGAAAAGGAACAAACCGACTACCTAATACTCCTAGTCGCGTAAAATACCTAATTTGTGTGTTGTAATTTCCTACAATATTAAAGTTCCTCATTTCTTGTAAAACAATAAAGTACCATGTTTTCTAACAATTCTGTAGCTTGCTTTAGGTATAGTATAGGATTTAGTTATAAAACCTACAATATTAAATTAAAGTAACCACTGTGAACTTCATTGCGTTTATAGAAGTTGCAAAGTTCTCCCAAAACAATTTTCTAAAAAAATGATCAATGGCTACTTTATATTTTCTAAAAATTGTTTATTGAGTCGTGATATTTACCTTTGGTGAAATTTTTCATAAATATAAAGAAGTTTTAATAGATTTTTTTTGAAAATAGTTGAAGGAGTCAAAAATCAAAATCAAAAATGTTTTTATTTCGTAAGTTATAAGAATAACATTTGAAATCGTCATGACATACAGTTATCGCTCATTCACTAGGCAGTCTCCCCAGAGAAGAACGAGCAAGAAACTCCAGGGTTGCTCTTTTTAAATAAGTCAATACAAATACAATTTGAGATACCTAATTGTAAAATTTATGATTCGACAAAGAAAATAAGAATAAAATATACTGGATAATGGCGAGCGGTTCATGTCCACGCATTCTTATCATCCAGATAGTCAGAAATTTTATAATAGCCTTTGGCACATAGTTTCCGTTTAATGGTTGTTTTAAATTTATTTAAAGGCAAATTTTGAATGTCTACCGGAACCTTATTGTAAAAGCGTATACATTGTCCCTTGAATGACTTAGTGACTTTGTGTAAGCGACTGCTATGGACAGCAAGTTTATTTTTATATCTTGTATTAACATTGTGTATTTCACAATTTTTCCTAAACAGATACAGATTCTTTCTTACGTATACATTAAGTTTTCGTAAATATATTGCGATGCCAAAGTACCGAGTTCTAAGTATAGTGCCGAGTTCTAAGTATATTCTCCGACGCAATGAAATTCACAGTGGTAATTTTAATCTAATAGTTTATGGTAAATACTAAATATGCATACTATATCTAAAGCAATGCATAATATACTTATACTACATCTAAAGCAAGCAAACATTTTGATTCTATCACTGACAGGTATTCTATCCATGTGCAAAAAATCACAACTTCTGGTAGAAATTTTTTGATACAGATGACAATTGACAATAATACCATAATTGACACTTTTACTTGACATTCAGTCTCATCATAATAAATTATTAAATTGTTGACATAAATGTTGTACGTAGTTTATTGTATGTAATAGTAATGAATGAATGCAAATGTAATGTTTCGGAATTTTATGACATTTTTATGGATTTTTTAATACGCAATGTAATTACTTTATTTCATTTTACTTTAATTTATAGTTCCTAATTATTTTGACCTTGTATGCCTACGGGCGGAACACAGCGGTAATAATTTTAATGTAACATCCTTAATCCTGTGATTCACAATAAATGATATTGATTGATTGAAAAAAAAAAACCTTTTAGGTTATAGGAAGTTAAAAGTGTATCCTTCCTTACTGGACTAAACTTACTTGAATTTTCAAGCCCTTCGCTGGAATGTTTATACGTAAACTACAGAAATACATTTTTATTTTGGAAATAAATTATACCTAAATGAAAAACAATAATACAAATAATGTAATGACAATGGAGCACGTAAAGAACATCCATGTACAGACAGATACAGGACTACTGTATACCATCAAATTCTTTTAAACGAAAACAGACACTCGTAAATGTAAATTAACTAAATATTGTCTCTTCATTAATAGTAGGTACGTACATATTATTATCAACGCATGAAATTGCCTTCCGGCGTCAACAACTACATATCCTACAATTTTAGGTTCATCAAGAGAGTGCAGAGTGAATAATTTACTGAGATCTGCTTTATTTTCGACTACACCGTCACCGTCAAGTGGGATTGTGGTCAAACGTGTATCCAGTCCTTAAAACATAATTTTGGTAAGATGGTTTATAAGCAATGGTAGGTAGGTCGATCATGTTAACACCATTAATAGAGATATTTAAGCATGGCATCATACCACTAAATATCTATGAATTAGGGCATCATATAGAGAAAGAAAAAACAAAGGAAGAACGAGGGCTGATATTTGTATAGTGGCACAAAATCCTCCCATTATACGGTATTTGGTGCGTACTTACAATTTTTTCTATTATACAGAAATCTAAAGAAATTGGGGTTTTACGTGCCTTACGTACCACGAAGCCTAAAATTAGGCACTGTAGATGCTTTGTAGACCTTGAGACTCCGTAAACAAATTTAATAGCTCTCTATCCTTCAAACACAACTCATTAATATCTATTTTATGATATAAATGGGTAAAGGTGATTCATTCGTAGACTCAACGACATCCAGAGACTATTTATTCCTTTATGCAAAATCTTAGGATTTCCAATATAAATATCTATAATCACCTTCCAGAAACCATTAAAATTTTGTTAAGTTGCAGGTCATACCTACATGAAAATAAACATTTTTAATTTTGAAAACTTCCTCACATCGAAATTACAATGAGAATGAAGGTTAAAGTGATTATCGCCATGTGTAAGAAGTAAGAAATATGTTGTGGTTTTTGTATGAATTGACACCAAAAACATTCAAGATACTTACATAGCAGAGCATTTCGATAACTGCATTTATTTATGAATGTCAAACATTCTCTTACTCCAATCTCTTACTAAAAGCATTGTCCAAAATTTTATATCTCATTATATTGCGAATCGTGCACCATAATAAATCAGAACTCAAAACAGCTCTTACACTCTGCAAAACTTTTTCACCGCCATATAAGTTTCCATAACCGTTTTATACCAGGTTATAATAATTACATTTATTTCATATGTAATGTCAGTCAATGAGTAAAACAGGAATACTATTTTAAAGTAGTTGTCATTTTCGATAAACTTTTCCTTCATTCGCGGGAGAATTTTCGCCGCGGTCGAAACGCGGCCGTCTGACTCGGTGTTTGCGAACTACTGACTGAATATTATATCCAACCGAAGCAGAGCACGTCCGCATTTCGTATCCTTCCTGTAACATGCCCGTAACAGGACGTCTCGTTGACGTTATTCAGCGGATATCCTATGCTTACTGCTTTTAGTTAATTGGTTCTATTAACTAAGTGGGTGTATGATAAAAATTGTTTGCGAAAACTTGTAAAAATGCTTGGGTTCATTCAAACATAAAGCTTAACAATCGTAGCCTATTGTCTGAGTACGAGCGACGATGACGTCGCCAGTTTGTTATGTTAAGTAAACTGGTATATAAAGGTCATTTTTGAATAAGTAATTTATTAATCGTATTCTGTGTAAATTTGTGCTTATCCCTGTGGGATAAAGGCGTGTAATTGTATAACTTTTAATGTTTGGAACACCCAAACGCTTATGTTTGGGACATCTCTGACTTCACCATATGAGATAAAGATCGTACATGACTCATTATCATAATTTTAATTGCTAATGAATGAGGCTTTTGTACCTGTTGGGTGCTGTTATCTCATGCCGGCCCACAGACAAGCAACGGCGGATTCAGGGGGTCATATGCACCATGACTCCCACTTGGGCCTGGTGTGATAATTTGAATAACATTACAACACTATAATTTTGACATATATTTGGTTTTTATGAATAATTTTGTTAACTGACATATTATTATTTATTTATTTTTTGTTTTATTTGGGAATTCGCGACACATTTAATTATTTGACACTATCCTAACTAAATTATTTTAATTGGTAATAATATTTACATATTTTAATTAAATTTTCCCAATTGTAATTTTTTTCTAATGTTCGTATACAATGTAATGTAATAAATTGAATTGAATTTATATAAGTTCCTATAAGATATTTAAATGTACCTTCCTTATTTAAACAATAAAGCGTATTTGCTTGGTTGAATGATTGATTGAATTGAATTAAATATTATTTCTTTTTACCCGACTACCCCAGGGAGGGTAGATAGATAAATCGTTTATTTGTTACTCCAATCACACGCTTACATAAAGTTTAAAGAGTATTTCTTAAAAGAACTTAAAAGGTAAAGACCAGGTACAGAACAACCAAAGCATGTTTTTATTACTTTTATTTTTGTTATTTTAGAGCCTGTCGAGCTGGAGTTTGAGTATCTAATTTCAATGACTGGAACGCTAATGGCTATTGATATTGCCGAATATTGTGCAGCAAACTGGGACGGTGACAGCCGTCTAATGGTATAGGGTGACTCGGGCAATTGCAATATTATGTCAAGCTACAAAAGGCGAATAAGATATCAGAATGACACTAGGGATTTAACCGAATGATGTAATGGCAGACCACTGATGGAATTTCAATGACTGGAACGCTAGATCAGGCCTTGTAGACTTGGACTTTACAAAATCAAATATAATATTACGGCGTAATTGATGTAACATTTATTCCACGAAATGTTTTTATACATATGACTACAGTATACAGGATGTTGAGAAGATCGATGTAAAGCCCTACTGGAGTGAGAGTTGCCATCAGGTGTGGTTGAGGTTAAGGAAGAACACGTTGGGCATTTTTTTTATACATGCCGGGTTCGTACTTGACCTCAATCACACCTGATAATAAGTGAAGATGAGGTCGAAGGTGGAAGCGTACTGGCCCGGAAACCCCAACACATTTGGGGGACTGGCTATCTATCTCTGACAACCGGAACACAACAATGCTATTAACATTGCTGCTTGGTGGTAGATTTAGATAAGATAAGTGGTAGCTAGCCAGGCGGACATTTAAAATGCCCTACCACCAACCAAACCGAGTACGAGAACTAACATGTACCCCGCTGGGGATCTAGCTCGCGACCACCGAATCGTAAACCCAATCTTGTTTACATTGAGCCACGGAGTCGGTTACAATATACTTAGTACCTATTGTTTTTTATTTTAACTTACAACCCTGTCGAGAGTGGGTTATCATTTCTGACAACTGACAACCGGAACACAACAATGCTATTAACATTGCTGCTTGACGGCAGATTTAGATAAGATGGTGGTAGCTAGCCAGGCGGACATTTAATATGCCCTATCACAACCACGTTGCCAAGTTGTGGTTAAGCAATAACACGTTGGGCATAAAGGCAGATGAATAAATTAGCCATTCAATTGCATGCCTAAGCGGTCATACCGCTTTTATACAAAACTATGTTGCTCAGAGAGGGTTCATTAGGTTTCTTTGTATACCGTGGAGCCCGACGCAATGTACGCAAAGGGGCAGCGCATTTTCCTATAATGCGGGAAATGTCCTCCATATCCGCCTATGTATTCAACTGAACAGACAACTTAACTTTGCCTGCGACATACATAATGATGAAAATGTGTTTTATGTTTTACAAGCACTTCGGAACGCATCCGGCTTCAGAATCGGTATTCGGCTTATAATACCTATAAAGGTACCACCACTGTACTGGTACTATTTATACGTCTATGGTTTGGGCATATTCTAACCTGGAAACCAACATGGCCAAATGTTATAAACTACTAGTTCGCCTGAGTGAAATAACTTTATCGCGGTAACTATTCACTTTATCGGGATAAAAAATATTCCAGGTTACATTCTACCTCTATAGCAAATTTCATCCAAATCTGTTCATCCGTTTCTTTCGTGATTGAGAAACAAACATCCAAACTTCCGCATTTATAATATTACGTTAGGACTAGGTATATTAATTCTGTGATATTAGTTAGATAGATAGTTTTTAAAATTAATTAAAAATAAATTAAAATTAAAATTGATGACCTGTTTGGTGTAGTGGTTAGAAACTCTGATCACCATACCAAATGGTCGCAGATTCGAATCCCGCTAGGGGCATATGTTTATGTGATGTGTGTACCCGAGTTATGGATGTTCTCGTTTATTATAAGTATTTATTTACAAAAAAAAATGTATTCGTGTAGTATATCAACCATCTGGTATCCACAACACAAGCCTATAGATAGTTATTGTGGAACTAGATGGCGCTGTGTGTATGTCTAAGGATATTTATTATTATTATTATAATTAAGGTTCGGTAAAATATCTTTGCTGCCCGTTCGTCAAAGCATTTAGTTAATTAGTTCAAGTAACCTCTCTAGTTCCAATAAGAGTTTCTTTCAATCTACATTCGGCGTAACTTCGATGGACTTGGCAACAGCCCAAGATTTTCCACTTATTATGCTTACACCCGTGCTTATGAGCTGGAAATGAAAAATTGTAAGTTATAGAATTATAACTTTAATTTTACTGGTCACGCTCTGAAAATTGTGAAGCAAAATTTTTGTAGCAATAGGAATCTACTACAAAACTGGGAAGTACTCGTGGCGGTCCTCGCTATTCGTTTTCATTAGCTACCGCTACCTTACCTACAGCAAAAAATGAAAAATTAATCCAAGAAACCCTTTAAAACATGTCCTATGAGGAACAGATAAGTTATAGACTGTCTAGAAGTAATATTTTGTATTTTTTTTAGAGGGACTGACTATCTTATGTCTGACAACCGGAACACAACAATGCTATTAATATTGTTGTTTGGCGGTAAACTTAGACAAGATGGTGATAGATAGCCAGGCGGACATTTAGGTAAAATGCCTTAACCAACCTGGTTAATCACAGGTCTTTAGTTGGTATGTGATTATAAGATAAATGTAGGAAGTCTTGTCGCCCGAAACTCGGGATTTTCCTTGTTCAGGCACTTGAGTTACAGCTGAAATTAAGTATACTTTGTTATTACGTAACTTTTGGATAAATTAAAATATTTAAATATTTCGGACACTTACACCAATCATCTAGTCCAAACTAAGCAAAGCTTGTTCTATGGATACTAGATAACGGATAAACACCCATCCCTGACCACGCTAGACGTTACTTAACTTTGCTAATCAAATCAATTGGTGTAGTGGATAGAGGCCCGCTCAGCGAAACCAACGGTTGCGGTAGCAATATATTTTGATTTGATTAAAAAAGTTAAGTAACGTCTAGGATGGTGAGGGATGGGTGACCACTAGTGACATTTTCATAAGAAGCTTCCGTATTTCTTAAGGTATGTTAAATAACCGTTCCGGCCATTTCCTATTGAAGGCAGTCCTGCTCTATAGCGGAGGTTTGAAAACGTCATTAGGTAGCTATGGGCAGCGTGATAAATTGCACACGCCCTTTCCTGGCGAAAGGAAGCTGTGCGTTATCAATGTGGACGGAAGGTTGCTGAGGATGATAGCAAAGATAGATACGAGACATTTTTGGCAAAAAAACATTTTTTTAGGTGCACAGTCTCCTCTTACTGAGAGAGGATACGGGCCACCACGGGGGCCTAGTGCGGATTAGACTAGTGGCCCCGTGACATTCCCGCGTTCACACTCCTCCCACAGTAACTCCTATAAGCTAGGATCAACAGTGGTTCTCGACACGGCGCCTACTGAAGGTAGACGATGCCCTTCGTGACTGTATTACTACCTTGAACCCCATATTAATTAAAGAAAGAAATAGGGTGTGCAAGTAGGGAAAAAAGTTTCTCACTCCCACCTCGGCAAATGAAAGTGTATTCAAATAAACACACAATGGCACTAGGGCCAGTGGCCTCGTGACAGCCAGTGCCGCCCCTATAAGTCACTGAGTTGGCTTAACGACTACCTTGAATTGAAAACAACCGGAACCGACTATTTAGCGAGCTTCCCGAAGCAGGAAACAGTCGTATTAAAATAACACTAGTGGTCCATCAAAGGACCGACCGCGCCAGATACCTATTTTTTTTATGCACGACGGGTTCGTACTTAACCTCAATCACACCTTATGTTAAGTGAGGATGAGGTCGAAGGTGGAAGCGTACTGATCCGGAAACCCCAACACATTTGGGGGACTGGCTATCTTATCTCTGACAACCGGAACACAACAATGCTGTTAATATTGCTGCTTGGCGGCAGATTTAGATAGGTACCTATTCTGCATGAGTGCTTCTCGGGGAGTGTATAGTTCATAGATATATTGTGACAGTAAATGGTGATACATGTCTGAGTCTAGGCAATGAATATTGTCAAATTTCTTCCCTCGGGTGTAGTGAAGGCAGAGTGTTGTATCATGTACCACATGACATACACGAACGCTACTGACTGACCCGATGACCCAAATCGTATACTCACAATAGAACTTAGGGTGTAGAAATTTGTCTATCCGGATTTCACACCTGAACTACAGAGCCGTTCCTATTGAAATATGTCAGGCTAGTAGCTTGAGACTTTGGCAATGATACTTTTAACCAACTTCCAAAAAGGAGGAGGTCGTGTCTGGGATAAAGTAATTCCATGCGGCCGAAGCCGCGTTCGCAAACAAACTTAAACTATTTATTAACTATGACTTCTCAATTCGGTCGTTTATATTTTTTTATGTATGTACACTGATAAGTCTGGAAAGCGGCTGTTGATTCGCGGGATTTTTTTGTAAATGAAAGGAGATGGATCAGTTTCTATTTAGAAAAAATCTACGTAATATTAAAAAAAATAAACAAACAAATAAACATATCTTGAATCAATTTTTGCAATGGTTAGATGTGTTTTCTGATATGAAGAAAGTTATTTATTTAAAAGATAGTAGTAAGTATCAAACAATTTATTGCATATCATAAGCCATGTAGTAAATATACAAGAAGAGGTACCTACCTCGTAAATTAGTTACTTTAATTTATATAAGTATCATTGCCCACGAGTCCATTATAACCACTTTACAAAGTGAATCCAAAGTTTTTTGAATTATTGCCGAAACTTTGGGAAACACTGAACTCATATTTCGCAACGTTCCAAATTCCAAAAGACTAATGTGCTTTATCTCGCGGTGAATGTACTATGATTCAAACTTTGAGAAGCACTCATCTGCCTTCTCTGGGGATATGAATTAAGAAATATATAAAAACATTGGTAATAATGACATTGTAAAAAGTGTTTAAAGTCTGGCCAAGTAAAGCGCGACCTGAAAAAGCGCGGCAAATTCAAATAATCTTCATGTGTTCATCACGATCTACAAGGTAACAAACAGGCAGACAGTTTGCTTTCGCATTTACATATTAGAGTGGAATATCCATTTAGTTTCCGAACATTACTTCAAAATATATGACAATATAGCAATCGAGGCGCAGTCGCATTCGCTATTCGTTTTCGATTAGCGAAGCTAAGCTATGTCTAGCGGGGTCAGTTCTTGGATGGGCGATCGCAATCTAGTGGCATTTTAATTCGAGAGTTTCAGTGATTCGTAAGACACGTTAATAGTCGCTCTTGCTTGTTTTCAATTCAAGCCAAGCTTGTTTTCTATTCGTCTTAGCCGATCTCAAGGTCTCCGTCGTAAAGCCGAACAAAAGGTAAAATTTATATGTGAGTGCACTTTTTTGTTATCGCACTCGCAAGTAGGTAACAGCAGTTTTTTTCTTTTTTTCCAGTTTTTTTTTTCCTCACACATATATGTGTTGTTTTATTTTGAAAACCTAAGTGAGAGAGGGGTTGCGCTGATAACCAGCACTGTCAATTGCCATACGACATATTGGCAGCGAACGCTGACGCCCAATCCCTTTGCCACAAAAACATTTAATTATGCAAAATGTTATACCTACGAAATTTTCTGTATTTGTTGGCAATAAATACTTTTTCTTTCTTTCTTCTTTCTTTCCAAGTCAGTGGCCTATACTGGGCGGCTTAAAAACACTGACTGTCAGGTGGTCACTAATCCGACAAAAATCCACCAATCGGCACCGGGCCCGCGTGGTGGATTGTAGTCCATACCCTCTACCAGTAAGAGGAGGCTGTGCCCCAACAGTACGGACGTGTAAGGCTCTTGATATGATATGACAATAAGAGAAAATTGTAGTAAAGCATAATCTAGAAGAAAATGAGATGACTCTCTCATGAAAACGCCAAGTGGTCAGCCTCAGTTCAAGGATTTATCGCGCCAGACAAACGCCGATCAAATACGACTGCATCACGAGTGTTTCCTTCATCAAGCAAGACTTCCATGATCGTTTCTTAGAAATCAGTGATAATTAGCCTCGGAAAAACTTGAGATGCGTGGTGAAAGTGATGATAAAATTAATTTTCCTATTGTATATCTGTGGAATTGTTAGGTGACTAATAAGAGTAATAAATTACCCCTGAGATTATAAGTACGTAAATAACTCCTTTGTATTCTATCTCCTACTAAAACGTGGAAAGAATCTACTCTGTTGGTCGACACATTAGCTTACGCACTACGACCTTTCGAACGACGACCCTCTTTATTCCGTGGGAGGTGGGAAATCTATTATGGTCACCATTTCAAGCTTCAAGCATTTATATCAAAGTAAGATACATGATATCATTTGTTGAATGTCTATTTAAATCTACTGGAAATAAAAAGAGTTTATTGCATTTATCTGTCAGTCGGTATGTCCAAGCTACTACCGCTTCGGAAAGGGAAATCATCTGTGGGAAAAGAAGCGGCGCAAGAAACACACATTTTGTTATAGGTATTCCCGGAATCAGATTTAAACAACTTCTCCGGTCTTCGACGGGTCATGGTCCTTGTGATAGTGATAACACTCTCGATACGATACATAGTGCGGGGGTGGTCACATACTTTGTGGGAGGCGCTGGTTTTATAATTAAACCACATAAAATAATTTAGGACTGTATATTGGTAATTAAATTGATAGGGTTACAGACAGTTGCTTAGCCGATCGCGGCTGACGTGTGACTAAAGTACTTACTTATATGTAGGTATGTGCTTGTCTCGTACATACTTTACAGTTATTCTGGAGCCTAACTCGAAAGATGGATCTAGAGGCCTAATCTTATTACTAAAGCATGAGATATAGAACAATTTCGTATGATTTTCATTGAACCATATCTTTCTTGCACCCTTTCATATCACGTAGTCATTCGCATACGTATTCACTCTCCTATTTTTGGTTATGAAATCTGCATGAGCTAATCCGACATTCGCAACATTACTAGTATATATATAGATGTAGAATTACAACTCTGATAACAAGGCGATGTGATCCGCATACTTAATGCTTCTGGTGGGTTATGTCTTAAGAGACTGACACGACATGTTGATATACTGCATATCACAAATAATGTGTAACATTGTAAGTGAAACCGGGTTAATATCGCGAGATTTAACCGGTTAATATTATTTTAAACTCGATTATTTTTTCCGAAACTAGGCAAAGCATGTTTGTTTTTTCAATGAGCTACAGGTGCTAACTTGACCGTCGCGGAGTTTAATTTATGAGAAATTAAAAAGTGTTGCTTCTTTTGGAAGTTGTGTACAATCACGACTACATGCATATTTTTCATATGTATAATTAATTAATATCTTTATTGTACACAAAATTGTTACAGAAATATGCAGTGAATATAAGATTGCTTGCTTTGCTAAAAATGCTTAACTCCGATAGAGTTTTCTACCAGCAAACCTTAGAGATACATAGTGTTTATTAGCTTGGGCAGAAAATAGTGTACACAACAATTTGAAAATTATTTTATAAAAAAATATATATATATAAATAAATATACCACATAACTTATCCAATATACATATATATAGTACGAAGTATAAACAAGTATATACATTATCAATACTCATATTATGATAAATAATTAAATAATTACTATTATACTGAGGAGAAATCATAAAGACATAATTAATTACTTACATGAATGATTTTGAGCTAATTTTGTACCTCCAAATAAATAAGCTTTACATTAAAAATACTCTAAAGAACAAGCTTTTCATACTCCATCATGATTATCACATATTGTTAACGACGAGTAACAGAAAGTCCATCAAGGAGTTCCAGTGGCAATCTTCTGTCTACATCATCAGATCAGCTCGATGGTACAACAATATTGCATTGTCACTGGACTTACATAAATATGTCAAATTTCAGCTAAATCAGATCAGCAAGTGGTTGAAAAATGCATTGCGAATTTTGCAATTTTGCATACGCACATTGCAAAGTAAAATAAAAGCATGTAAAATCTACACAATTTTTGGGGATAGGTATATTAGTACGAATAAATTGGAAGATAGTATTAGGTACCCAGTATTTGGTGAAACCCAAGATAGGGGTGCGAATGAGTTTATTGAGGTTAGGACGCTTTTCCCTAGCAGTCTGTTAAGGTCACGACGTGTGGAACAACACACGAATCGTCTAATTTAGTTTCCAACAGATGTTTTGTAGATATTGCAAACGACCCTCAACACCAAGTATAGTTAGTACTTATAAAAGCAGCATTTCATTTGATATTTGACAGTATGAAAGTAATACCTAAACCTAAAAACTGTACTGAAATGCCGGTTATCTAACTCCAAAGTACAGCATTACCCAGAAGATTCATGGCGACGTAAAAAAAAAGTTTTTTCACAATTAAAAAAATATTATAAGGGCATAGAAAGATAAATTAAATAAATAAACACACTTCACTTACACCAATCATCTAGGTATTCCTAAACTAAGCAAATATTGTACTATGGAAACTAGATAACGGATAAACATACATAACTCGGGAATAAATGTTCGTATTCATCAAACAAACACCTACCCCTCAACCGTTAATTTCGCTGACAGAATCACTATCCCCTACACCAATCGGTCGTATATTCTGTATAACAATCGCTAAGTAATTTTAAAACCTATTGCTACCAAACCTATACAATGCCGCTGTTTAAACACTTCCTACACTTTGTTTAAGGAACTATACACACAAAATACAAAGAATACAATTTCCTCGTAGTTATACATATAGTTACCTCGGGAACAGGGGGTACGAGTAGGTACATTAGAATCTATTCAACCGTGATGAAGAACATAAAATGTAATCTTTACAATTTCAGTGTAACACGAAACAGCTATTTAAACAGGGTTTTATCCAAAGCGCGTTTAGCAGCATACCGAGTTTGGATTTAACCTCAACAATGTTGGGCACTTATCCAAACAGATAGGCTAGCCACAACAGCACACACAACGCAGTAGAACGACTCGCGCTCGAATTCGAACAAAGCTGCTTAACGCACACAGCCACGCACACCGTTTACTTTGCGGCGGTAGGGTTTGTAACTTTACGGAAAGGTAGAACCGTATGTGTGAGTAAAGTCGTCTACATATCAAGGCTACACTGTTAGCTCGTATCTAGTAATTTTGAATTTAAAATAACATTATGAAACAAAAATTGGTATTTTTTACGTTAACCTCAATCACACCTGTTGTTAAGTGAAGATGTGGCCGAAGGTGGAAGCGTACAAACCCAGAAACTCCAAATGATTTGGGGGACTGGCTATCTTATCTCTGACAACCGGAACACAATATATAGCTTGTTTACAATTATATATGTTTTAATTATATAGCTGATCCATTAGTGTATTTAATCAATCTTTGCCTTGAAACTGGATGTTTTCCTAATGAGTTAAAAAAGGCACTCATCAAGCCGTTACATAAAAAAGGTCCCAGGGATATTCTAGATAACTACAGGCCAATAGCACTCCTGCCTAGTTTTTCCAAAGTATTTGAAAAAGTTATCAGTAACAAATTATTATCATTTCTGAATAAATATGACATTATTGACAAAAATCAGTTTGGATTTCAGAAAGATAAGAGCACATCACTTGCAATATTTAATAGCTTGAAAAAGATATGTTCCTCCGTCAACAGTAAGACACCATGTGTAGGTCTATTTATTGACCTAAAAAAAGCTTTTGAGTGTGTTCGACATGACATACTTTGTAAGCAACTTGACATTATTGGTATTAGGGGAAATGTGCTGAGCCTCATGGAATCATATTTGACAAATAGACAACAATCAGTAATAATTGACATATACAATAAAGATACAAAAACAGTAGAGCAGGTAAAATCGGAATATGAAGCCGTAAATACAGGTGTTCCACAAGGAAGTGTTCTTGGACCTTTATTCTTCCTAATTTATATTAACGACCTACCCCGAATTGTCCGCCACTTTTGCGCTCTGTTTGCTGACGATGCTTCAGTGTTCATTCCTAAAAATAATCTAAGTGATGACGAATTTTGCATGGAAATAAGTACTACACTTGAACGAATAATAAATTGGCTAAAGACATTAAATTTAATAGTAAATATAGGTAAAACAAAACTAGTATCTTTTAAAAATTATAATATGCGAAGTCAAAAATTAGCAATTGTTAATAATGGTCAAATACTACAAGAAGCCGCTGAGACGAATTTTCTAGGTGTTACCATTGACGAACATTTAAACTGGAAATCACATGTAGCACAATTAAATAAAAGAATATCGAGCTGCTGCTATGCTTTGTCCGTGCTGTCGAGCTCTACGTCAGCCGCAGTCTCCAAGAGCGCCTATTACGGCATGGTGTATCCTCTCCTCACATACGGGGTGATCTTCTGGGGAAATTCCGTTAACATAGAATCAACCTTCATTTTACAAAAACGCTGTATAAGAGCCATTTGCAAACTATACAATTTTGAATCGTTGAGAGGTGTTTTCAGAACCAATGACTTATTAACATTAACTAGTATATACATTATGGAAATATGTGCTTTCATTAAAAAGCATAATGACTGTTTTACTCAAAAATCATCAATTCGTCAAAATTTGCGCGAAAAATATGAATATGATTTTTGTTTGCCAAAAACAAACTCTCAAATTATGTATAAAAGTGTTGTTATGTTCGCAGCCAGAATATTTAATCATTTGCCCATAGAAATTAAGAAATTAGATTTAAAACTTTTTAAAATTCGACTAAGGTCATGGTTAGTAAATAAGGAATTTTATAATTTGAATGAATACTTTAATAAATTTTGACTCTTTGTTTGCCTTCGTAAATTTTGACATTTTGATTTAACTTTTGTAACCTTGACATTCAACTGATCTAGTGATATAATGTAATAATATTTTATTGTTAATTATTCTATCTTATAATTTTAATGGATACTTTGAAACTTAATTTTGACTCTTTATTTTAAATTTTGTAACCTTGATATTTAACTTATCTAGTGACATGTTTGTAATATTTTTAAATTGTTAATTATTATATTTTATACAATGATATAAGTTGCACACCCTAAACGGGTAAACTGTATAAGTATCTACCAATTAATGTAACAACATCTTTGTAACACAGTTGTATGCAATAAATAAATTCTAATTCTAATACCTAATGCTATTAACATTGCTGTTTGGCGGTAAACTTAGACAACAGCCTTATTTTGATTGTTGATATAGTTCCCCACCTAGCTAAGTGATGTAATTAGTTATGCACCACCTCAATAAAGATATAATATTGACATTGTAAAAGTCCCCAACTCGCATTGGGTCAGCGTGGTATACCATGCAGTGGGTTGTTTACGGGCTGAGATGATTGACATTGTAACATTTGTGAATTCTTGAACAGATCGTAAAAAATTTACTTCCATGAGGATTAGGTACGCTGACATGCGCCGCTGTTGTTCCGAGCGACAAAATTAGTATTCATTATTAGCAGAGCTGCATCTTTACAGCAATCCCTTGGGTAGAGAGTTTACCGCTCACCCCCCTCCGGTTTCGCTGAAAAAGGCATTAGCCTATGAGAACAGCAATCATTCTGATCTTATTCCAGTTGGACCTCCAATTCAAGTAATTAAATTAAGTCAGCTATACAGATTTTTCTTCTAGACTGCATAACCTGATTAGTAGAATTTGTATACATTATTGAAAATTGTTTTGGCTGTGTTCGATGGTGTGGCACCTTGCAGACTATGCTCCTCTATTTTAGGTACCACATAGACACATAAGCTTTGTACTGCTGCTTGCATACCACACTATGGTTTAGCTTAGCCGTTGGGCTAAAGAGCGACCGTTTCCCGAAACGAGGAACGCAGATTAGCTACTTTCAACGACTTTGAAGAATTACTAATGTATGCTAGTTACTATCATACGAGTACCTCCAATTGTCCGCTTTGTCAATTATAAAAATATTGCCTCAAGCACGTTTGAATACAAAATACCACGCCTCAAGCTCAATGGCTTGATTGGTGGACTCGTGCGTAGATATATCCCATTGGTCAGTTGCAATTACCTACCCAATTACGGGAAAGTATTTTGATCCCGCCATTTTCGGCGAAGACTGTTGTAATAGGTTTTGTCTCAAACACAATAAGAGTAACTTGTTTAGATCAATGAAACGAAGGTTCGTTCTCGAAATAGGAACTAATCTATTTCTAATGTATACGCTTTTATAATAAGGTTCCAGTGGTCATTCAAAATATACCTTTAAATCAAGTCAAAACCATCATAAAACAGACATTATTTACCAAAGGCTATTATAACATTTCTGACTATCTGGATGATAAGCAATCATGGACATAGACCGCTCGGCGATATTTAGTCTAATTATACAATATAACATAATTGTAACCCAAACTTATTTAAAAGAGCAACCCTTGAGTTTCTTGCTCGTTCTTCTCTGGGGAATCTGCTTTGCGAATGAGCAATAATGTCAATAATTTTAATATTGAGATAAAGAATGTGACGTTTTCAAGTGATAATCTTTATCCTACGAAATAAATATTTTTTGACTTTGACTTTGACTACAAATATCCGTGACTTGAATCCGGTGAACAATCTGAGGTAAATAAACCTTTCGGGGATTATAATGTAACATAGAAATATGAGCCTTTAACAGGCGAGGCAACAATATTGCATTCCAAGTGTGCGGTCCAGACAGCAATATCATTTGTCATACGTTGCACGCTAGCCGACAGGGTAGGAATAAGCTGGTTTATAGTTAGCGCCCTGCTACGAAACTTTTACGGTCCTGAGAGAGTCTTAGCGAACAATTTGTAGCGGGAAACAGTTGTCACTATTTTACTTAGTAACAGAGAGTATACATTGTACGAGGCTTTAGTGCGAGTACAATATTGTATTCCGGGTGCGCAGTGCGCTGAGCAATGCCATTTGTCATACGTCCTACGCCTAACAGGGTCGTATTCAAGTTAGTTTATATATTACGTCTCTTGTGACGAGACTATGTTTTGCTAATTTACCTATATTGGAAGAATCATGTTTCCGTTGCTATATCATTTAGGTGTAGTAGTCTGTCGAGGATGTATACAATACAATATAATACAATACAAATACTCTTTACTGCGCAAAATAAGTTACAATAATTTTTGATGATAACAATAGATTAGAGGCCTTATCACTAAAACTTCCAGACAACCCACAGCTATGGGACATTTTGTAGGTAGAAAAACAGGTAGGGTGCACGATACTACCAACTAAAGAAATAATTATAGATAAGTATGCATAAATATAATAATAATATCATATTTATAGACTTACTTAATAATATAAATATATATAAATACTTATTATACAGCATAAAACACAATAGCTAGAAGCACAATATTTATATAGTACCTGTTAATAGAAAGAAAGAAAACATTTATTCAGCTTACAATGGGCATGTACATGTAAATATAACATAAAGGATGCAGATGTAAAGTCAGGTGCTTATTATTATCACACAACTCCATTACATTCACAATTCCACATCAAAAAACCAGGTCTTATGTTTCGCGATATGCTGGTTCTGTAATGGTGGGGGCTGGTGATCTGTAATGCTGGTTCATCCTCTTTAGACATCAGTCATCTCATAAATGTGTACTATGTCTTACCTACCCTTAAAGTCACTAACTATACCTTCCTTTGTGGCGAGAAAAATACACCATTTTATTTATTTCATTCACATATAGCAATAACCTGCCAGTTCGAACCTAATTCCCCTCAGCGTTGTAGGAAAAGAAAGACCAATAAAATGATTATGTAACGTGCAACTCAAAGGAACTCTACGAGCTGTGTGTTTTTTTAAAAGTGGAGCTAGGAAATAAGTTCCACATTAAAAATACTTCTAAAGACAATCTTTTAACACTCCACCATGATTATCACATATTATTCTAGTCTAATCGTGTATGCAAAATTTGTATCCGTCTATTAAGCGGTAAGGAGAGTTTGAGCAGACAATATTGGCTCCAGCATCAGGACATCACGAAAGTCATGTTTAACTATCAAACCGGGATGTATCCGTACCAATCTCTGACCATCTCAATCTTTTGGACATGGAGTTAACCTCCAACCTCAATTTTGGGCGCTCCATAGAATGGAACGCAAAAACAGCGGCTAAGAAGCTTGGTATTCTCCTTAAGGTCAGGCGATATTTCACACCAAAACAACTGTTGGTGCTTTACCAGGCTCAGGTCCGCTCGTGCATGGAATACTGCTGTCATCCCTGGGATGGTTCAGCCAAGTACCAACTAGCTGCACTCGATTGTGTGGAACGACGTGCCATGAGACTTATAGGTGATAGTTCGATGACTGCTAAATTGCAGAGCCTTGAACACCGTCGCAAAGTCGCCTGTCTCTCAGTTTTTTACAGGATGCATTTCGGGGAGTGTGCGTTGGAATTACATAATCTTATCTCACCGTCACCCTTCAATCTTCGGGCCACTAGGCGTTGGGAGGGATTTCACGCGTATATAGTTAATATACCGAAATGTATGCGTATATAGTTAATATACCGATACATGACAATAAAATAATATATTCATTAAAAAAGTAGGCTTAAAAATTTTGTTTCCGAGTATAAAATTAAATGTTAGTGTAAATGAAAATACACATTAACAGACTTACTTCATTTCGATTGTACCTTGTTACATAGGAAGTTAAATAAAAACTCGTAATAATGCCTACCTCAATACTCAAAATTCGGATTGGTTCATAATGTATACCTACATATTTAGGACGACCTGTTTGGTGTAGTGATTAGCAACTCAACCAGCTTAGCAACCACTATACCAAAAGGTTGCGGGTTCGAATCCCACTAGGGGCATATGTTTGTGTGATGAATACGGACATGTGTACCGTTATGGATATTTTCATTTATAATAAGTATTTATTTACAAAAAAAATGTATTTATCCACAACACAAGCCTATAGTGAACTAGATGGCGCTGTGTGTATGTCTAAGGATATTTATTTATTATTTATTATATTTATTAGGGAAGTTGGTTGTATATTTTAATGCGAATGGACACTGAACGCCTATAGACGTAACAACAATAAAACCTCTATTGTGTCTGGGTCACTGTCCGTGAAAGTGTTTAAATGGTAACTACACAAATCGGTTAATTTCCAATAAAAAGTAGACATTTCTTATTAAAGTTGTTATTGCAAGTCATTTTAGGCACCCCCAATAATAACCTTTGCACTTCTGAAATACGCTCCTGTAATTTGTCGCCATAATGCCACCAACACGGCTGCGGGACTACAGTGGCAAGTTGAATACAAAACAGATCGTGAATTTTTCAAAGTTCAAATGATTTCCCTTTTGGGAAATAAATTAGGAAGTAAAGGAGACGGCAGAGGATGCCCAGAGCAATGATTAATTAAATGACCGTAATAATTCATCCCGTCGACTTAGAGGTAAACTGATAGGGACTTAGATGTGTGAAGAAGGTTCTGCAGAATAAAATATATATTTTAAAAACACGGTGCCTTCGATTCGATTTTTTTTTCGATTATCCATACAAAGGAAACCATTCTGAAACCGTCTTTTAAAGTACTTCAATAATTTTCGGTTGAATTCGACCATGGTTCCAAGTAGAAAGTTGTTCCTAATCTGGAATGGAGTCACCAGTATACATTTCATTCATTCATTCACGAATTGAATCTTACCCTGTATACATAACAAAATTTCCCAAATGGGGTGGTCAGAGGTATCCCAAAAATAAGCATTTGGGTGTTCCAAACATTAAAAGTTAATGCTTGAAACGACATCCACGGTTCACCTTTCGATATATATATACAGAAATGCACACGTGACAGGGGGTGCAAATCTATAGATGTTTTTTTCGTGTAAATTCCCTTAGTCGCATTTTACGATACCCACGGGAAGAAACAGATTGTTTTCAAGCTTTTTACGTTCCGACACTACACGCAATTTATTTACATATAATAATATATTGGCAGGAGTCCGGAGGCAATATATATTGCGTAAATATGACATATATTTTTTTGACATACATATATTTACGCAATATATATTGGCAGGAGGTATATGGCAAATTCGAGTTGCTACGAGTAAGATGAGTCGGAATGTGAGTTTATAAAAAAACTTAAACTTTTGTACCTAGATAATTTGGTAGACAAGTTTGCCGCATAGGTAATACAAGTAGTTTTTGACCTCAATATTAGTGTTAATTTCAAGTGATCTAATTTTATACTGGGATACTCATAAAATCCAGCCTGATGCTTACCGGCACTAGAATTGAAGGCAACTGGAGAAGTTCACTTTAAACAAATAAGAGTGAAGCTAAGTCATTTTAGGTCTGACCTCATAATTTTTTATTCATCAAACAATTTTGCATACGGGGTGCCTACCATTAACGAAGGGAAAATTAAAATACAGAAAGTAATGGGAACCCAGCGGGTTATTTGTTTTTATGACATTTCCTAAAATATTTTTAGGAGTGGTACACATGGATTTAGAGATAATATGAGCAACATACGAATTTGCTTTTATACCCGAGATCAATTGGGTGAATTTTACGAATATAATGTCTATAATAAAATTGGGGATATGCCTATACTTTATAGTAACATTTACCGAAAAATGTTATTCATAATTTTAGCGATAGCGATCGACAAAAGGCAATTCGTAGGTGGTAAGTAATTTAGACTGCACGGGGACTATACCCCGAATTATATATACATTATACACGGTGGAAACGATAAGTCTTAACAGGCGATTATTTCCTTAGAAAGAAAGAAAACATTTATTTTCAGACTTTGACGTCAATAAAATAATACAAATGCACAAAGTAATTGATAAATTGATTTAGAAAACCTCTGACAACTTTAATAATAATAAATAAATAAATATCTCTCCACATATACACACAGCGCCATCTTGTTCCACACTAAGCAACTAGGCAGGTATTATAGATACAAGATGGTTGATAAACTACACAAATACATTTTTTTTTGTAAATAAATACATATATAAATGACTTGACTTGAAATGAAATGAGTGTTAGTAACAAACAACTTAACAACTATGTTAGTAAGTTAGTAATGTTAAGGGGGTACCCCACAGATTTGTATTAGAAATTTGTGGGGTACCCTATGAAATGAAAATCGATGGTGGTGCCACTCAAGTAAATAATATACCTATATGTCATAAACAAAACTTTCACAGGGAAAAAGAAGAGTGTCAAGCTGTATTTGATTTAGATTCTAATAATTGAGTGGGTAACGTTTTAATATAATTAAAACGTTACCCACTCAATTATAACGATTATTATTGTCAGTAACATAATTAGAATCACTAATTGGCATAAGCTATAATATAATTTCTGCAATAATGCTGTTGATTGTATGTAAATAAGTAAATACATAAATAAATTCCGATGTTTTAAAGTACCGCAAATAGTTTTGTAGTGCTCAGATTATTCACAATCATTAAACCAATGACGGTGGCCACCGAAAATAGTTTTAACGATTGTAGATTATCTGAGCAGAACAAAACAGTTGGCAATACATTTAAAATATAGGAATCTAAATCATCTACAGCTTGACATTCTTGTCTTTCCCTGTCAATAACGTGGAAGCTGGATGAGCTGTGACATTAACTGACGGTAAGATTATGAAGGGAACACTAAATTAATCGTTTGATTTTTTTTTTATCCACAACGCATTTATCCAGAACAATCCATAACTTAATGCAATAGATTACTAAAATTAACATAATTTTAAAGAGAAAAGCGGCCAGAGTGAGTGGTGAAAGACAGGAAAAAAATATATATTCTGCGTATGCGGTGGATTAAATACATTCATATCTATAGCGTCATCGGTATGCGACGTGAAGGTAACAGCAGCTGCCTTCATTATTAAATGCGATCTTTTATGTAGTCTGTGATCTCTCTTCGGTTTCCATCTTGTCTCGCTAGATGGCGGCGTTATCAGATACATATAATGCAATTTAATTTATATAGTTTCATAGCTAGTTAATATCGGTTTGGTCCGAAGGCAACAACAGTTGGCTTTGCCTCATTCACTGAACCCTAAAGTGACGAATGCGAAATGGTTTTAAAAACTTGAACGTAGGGAGACAAAAACGTTGACTAATTACTCTTGAGCCAAGTTTCTCCTTCTTTTTCTACATGGATACATTTATATTATAGCTTCTCTGTAAGTATTTCAAAAAGTGCTTGTTAGTCAGATTTTTTCAGTCAGACTTTTAACAACAAGTCATTTGATGAGATGATTCAAGAACATAGATCTCGCTCATTGTCTCCAGTCTAATGATAATAATAAAAAATAAACATTTTCGCAGTCGCAGTCCAATTTATAGGGAAGAAGCAGAGAGGTAACCCCCCATTTCTGGCTCAAGTACGTTCCAGGGGTAAACTGAAACAAGTCAAGCAACTATTTAAAATATCGGGGTGCTTACTTTTGAGGCGTCAGATACTTTTTTTAATTTAATTGTTTAGACTTTAAAGAAAGAAAGAAAGAAAGAAAAACATTTATTCAGCTTACAATGGGTTAACTACAGGGAGAAGGTATGTTCCATATTCCACCACGCCCAGTGATTGCTGGATTTATCTGTCAGACAAGTGGCCACCTGACAGTCAGTGTTTTTAAGCCGCTTACAGCCACTGACTTGGCTTACTGACTGCCTTCAATTGAAAACAACCGAAACCGATTATCTAACGTACCCCTCGAAGCACGGAAACATTCGTATTAAAATGCCACTATGGTCACCCATCCAAGCACTGACCGCGCCAGAAATTGCTTAACTTCACTAATCGAAAACGAACAGCGAATACGACTGCGCCACGCTTCACCATTACTCGATACTTATACTTAATTGTATAACTTTGTGATGAATGAAATAATTAATTTTAATGTTATTAATGAAATTTCAAATTTAAATAAAGTTCAGTTATATGTAAATTATGTAAACCGCATCAAAATTAACTTGCGGAATACGGTTGAATACCCATATCTACATTTCGATGGTTTTGTTTTAATTAATTTTATTGAAAAACGAGTTCCAGGAATCTGTATGATAGCGACGTGGATAACTAAAGTTAAGCAATGCACTCTAAGGACCAAATTGGAATGGATTACCGTTTCGAACCCTATACTGCCCAAGATCCTTTAGTCTTATTTTAAAGCACCTACGGGAAAATGCGGGTTGATCCTATTCTACTTCACAAAGTTAGTATCTAAATCCTTAAAGGACATTGCGTACGCCTTTTCCCACTGATCTAAAACTTGCCCTTTGATAAAATACTTTATTAAACATGCCAAAAGACTCATTGGTGATCATTCGATGACTGCTAAATTGCAGAGCCTCGAACACCGTCGCAAGGTCGCCTATCTCTAAGTCTTTTACAGGATGCACTTCGGTGAGTGTGCGTTGGAATTACACAATCTTATTCCACCATCGCCATTCATCTTCGGACTACTAGGCGTGGGGAGGGATTCCACCTGTATGTAGTTAACATACCGAACATTCGCACTAAGCGGTTCGACTCTTCATTCATAATGCGAACAGGCATGGAACTCCCATCCGGCGTCAGTCTTTCCTGAATCCTACAACCTTGAGATCTTCAAGAGCAGGGTGAATAGGCATCTACTGAGATCGCGTGCTTCATCTTCGGCTACATCGTCACTTCCCATCAGGTGAGATTGTGGTCAAACGCGTATCCAGTTAATCATAAAAAAAAATTGTGCGCATAGGGTTATAATGACCGATTTATTTTGATCGGTAAAAATGCATGGCCCTAACAGCGCGCTGTTGCTTTTGTGTAGGGACAACCTGCGCAAGGTACTGCGACGGCACTTCAGCGATTGAGGTATCGGCCGTAGTATTCGGTTGGCATGACACACCAAACACACGTGTCAGTGTGGTCACTAAAAGAGACGAAAGACACTTGTACTGAAAGAGAGAGGTTAGTCATTTCTGAAAATTTCACCAAAATTGACCACGCATTACGAGATACTTCCGGACAAAGAGTCACAAACGCACAACGCCCGGCGGTTTTCACCGAGGGTTAATAAAAATAACTGTATTGATTTCTACTCTACAGGGAACCAAATGATCAAATCTCCGAAAGTACTCGTGGGAAAGAAACTCCCATATAGATATAACTGCAACCTAAATTGTGTATGTTTATTTACCTACTTTAGCCAGTGAATTCAGTCAAGATTGTAGTTTCAAGAGTTTGGACCTGGATGTTGCTGTAACTAGGCACTACACGACTTGGCGCTACCCAATGCCAGTAGCAGTCGAAGTTCACTAATTATTCAGACAAATTTCACTAGCAAATTGATATAATGGAGAACATAAAATGTTTGCAATCGTGCAAACATTACCGCAGCAGGATTTTAAATATCTTCGCAACCATAGCACATACAAACATAAATTAAGTTGTAACATTTATTTCAAATTCATATCTAATTTTTAAGATAACATTTATTTCAACAAACCCGTTAGAAAAGAAAAGATCTGGCTGCGCTAACGTTACTCCAGCCGGAAGTCTTTTTATCAAATAATTAAAAAATTATCACTTTACCAAATTTAAAAATGTGCTTACCAATTACAGAAGCTCTATATCTAATTATCTATTGCACTTGGATGACGATTTTCGACATTTTCTGGCTGGGGTAACGCACACGTGCCGCCCGCGTTTTCAAGTAATTTCGAAAGAAAGTGCGCACTTCGATTTTAATTTTCTCAGCCATTTTTAAAGATAGACAAAAATGAAAAACACAGTTATTTTCGTATTTTTTTCTTTATTACTTTGGCATTCGTAGAAAAAAACCACAGACTTCCACTTGCTCCGACTCCGATCCTGACACACCTCTTTTGCTTCATCCACTCTCATTAGGTTGTTCATACATGCTCGTCGGTTTAGAGTACTCTTGACATGGCCTTTCTTTAAGACGTCTCCGATTTGATCATGGCACGTTCGCCGTGGTTAAGAACCACCTCGTAAATATCACAGACAGAAACACAGATACATAATATAGTTAGGTACACAAAGTTGAAAATACATAAGAGATAAGCTTCAAACTTACACCCGTCTTTTTTCAGCACGGGTTAAAAATAAAACAAATAGAAACTCTGTATTTTGAAGCTAACACTATTCCACTTTGAAGTTCAGAAAGACTATTCATTATAGAACAACGTAAGTAGAGTCAAACAGAAAAGAAAATGGAAGGAAAATAGCAGTTTGATTAAAGATAAAAAATACGTAACTCCGAGTTACCCTTTCTATTCTATTTGTGTCGTAAAGGTCGGCTAAGACAGGCTACTAAAGGAAAGCAGATTCAATGAAGCGAATTTGCGATTGGAAACTAGTGGGTATATAAAACCTCATAAATTCTAATATCGGATTGTTGATTTAATCATTTCATTGTTTATATTCGATCGGTTTAGTGGGTAGTTCTGTAACCGTTTACGGAATGGGAAATTATTTCCAATATTGTAGCAAGTTGTGAAATTTAGTTACCAAATGGACTTTCCACTCCATAACCGGGAAGAGGAAATTTATTTCCTACTTTGTAACCAGTCATGTTTAATTACCAAATGGGACTTAATTAATTCCCATTCTATAATCGGTATTCTATATCGGTGGGAATAATTTCTCGTTTTGTAGTCAGATATGAAATTTAGTTACCAAATGGTACGGAAAGAGTGACCCCCCCTCGACCTGAACCCGCTAGGAGTATGTTTTAGGAAATTATTTTGCGCAATAAAGACTATTTGTATTGTATTGTATCGTATTGTATTGTTTGTGTAGGTAATGGTGTGTAGTACTGTCTCTTTCTCCCTGGAACAGTACGATGCGACGGTACCACTCCAAAACTGATTTAGTTGGTGTACATCCGAATCGACACCAATGAATACGAAGATTAAATCCCAAGACATCCCAAGACATCCCTTTTTATAAAAAATGAAATTTGTTTATCCGATATTCAGTTAAAGTACGTTGCCTAGTTTGGTATTAGATAATTTGGTAAATGTCCGAAATAGTTTTTTTTTAATATTATTAAAAATAACGGAACATAAGAAAATAATTGTCAAAGCAACCGATTTAAAACAATTCCGTACTCTATCTCCGGTGTATCATCTGATCTTGGCCAAATTTATATAGGGACCACCCTGATTTACTGGCAAGTAAAAATGTCATTCCACATAAAAAGGAAAGATCGTCAAACCTGCACAGAATGTTCCAGCGCACAAAGGGAAAGCACCTTAAATATTGTAAATAGTAAATTTCATTGTAAGGTAACCTTTTATTTAGTTTCACCTCTCCCGATTCTGGAACCGTCCTCTGACATTCATTTCTTCGAGGAATTGTACTTCGACAGAGCATTGCCACTCTTTATCCTGGAATTTATGTTTTAATATATGTATTGTATTATGTATGTAATAAAATATGTAGTTTGAATTTATGTATTGTGAAAACTATAATAATTTGTGATGATTAACATGCTGTTTGGCCACAATCTCAATTAATGGAAATTGACGACGTGGCCGAAGTTGAAGTACGCGCGTTTGGATTCAGGAAAGACTGACGCTGGAAGGGAGTTCCTTGACTTGGTTGTTTGCAGTAAGATGGAGCAGAAAACCACATTGAAATATGTTTAATGGAAACTTAGTTTTTACCGTGAGCCGTACCGTAGCATAAGTTTAAGGTAAGAATTTTTAAAAGTAGCTTACGTAAACCGGGGATGAAATCGTTAAGATAGTGGCGAAGAAAATCGCTTGTGAAAGCAATAACCGATAAGGTCAACAATGATGATTATGAGTCTTAAGTATCGTGAGTCGGACACTTTTTTTTTTAATCAGTTACCCGTACTATACTCGTAAGTTACCGTTCAGCTGTACAGATTGAAAAAAATATTGAAATGTCGAAAATATTTTAACTAAGTCCGGGATCTTAACAACCCCCTTTCAGCTTAGTACTCCCATGTCTTACTCAATTGCACTACAGAAATTTGCTCATCACCATCAGCCTTGCACGTGCCCACTGTTGGGATACAGCTTCCAGTTGGGAGGAGGTATGGGCCATAATCCACCTCGCGGGCTCAGTGCGCATTTGTGTCAGACTAGAGGCCACCTACAGTTTAAAGCTGCCCCTTTAGCTCACCGAGTTGGCTTAACAACTGCCTTTAATTGAAAAAAACCGGGCTATTAAACGTGTCTTCCGAAATACGGAGATACCACAAGTGGTCACCCATTCAAGGACTGGCAGCGCCAGACATTGCTTAACTTCGCTATTCGAAAACGAAAAGCGAACGCGACTGCTCAACGAATGCTTTAGTGAAATCTGCTCTTCCCAGTAGAAATTAATATGAACGGGGATAAAATTTTAGTTGCAGGAAATGTCTAATAATCTATTCGTGACGAAGAGACGACAGAAGAGATCATTAAGTGGCCGAGACCGATATTGGCTACAAGAGTGAAGACTCAGCCTTCGTAAAATACGTGCTTAAGAGTAACTTATCTGTTAGTTCTAACTATCCCATAGGCCAACTCGTCCTAGACCCACAGAAGAGTTGAAATGTAGGTTAATAACAAGTTTCAAGAACTTCCAACTTGCAAAAACGGAATACATTGTGTCAATAAAGATATACATTATGTATCTACAACCAAATTGTCAAGTGTATGTGTTCTGGTAATTAGTTTCGAAATTAGTTATTTTATTTAGATCAAAACAACTATATTTCAAGAAGAAATTAGTCAATAGTCAAAAATTCACTTTATTTCATATTTTTTTTTATAAAATAAAAATTAATTAATATTTCATAGTATAAAAGTGCCACATTGAAATGTATTTTTCTTAAAACTTAATATTAAATGATTTAGGGACTTGCATAAATGACATATAAACAGATTTTATATCTTCACATATTCACATTATATATTTCACTAGATTTCTTAAACGATTCGAACGAACGATTTTTTCTACATTAAGTTTTTGTAAATGTATTGCGACGCTAAAGCAAAAATATATATTGATTTCCTTTCTAAGTTACGCTCTAGGGCCCAATTTGTAAATCGTTTCTGCAGAATTTATGTCCGCGGCATAAATTACAATTAGCCATAGGTAAACAAAAAATGCCCCAAGTCCGGTTCTAGGTAGGCATACCGAGCCTTATACCTTAGCCAGGCGCTCAGATAATAAAATTCTCCAGAAAAAATGGTCTTCATAGTTCAAACGTCTCTTATATCATCATCAGCCCGTAAACATCCCACTGCAAGGATATAGGCCTTCCCTCGTATATGAGGGAGTATGGGCCATAGTCCAGCCACGCTGGCCCAGTGTGGGTTGGGGACTTCACATGCCTTAGAACTTTCTCAGACGTGCAGGTTTCGTCATGATGTTTAAGAGCAGTGGGATAAATGCACATAAGTAATTAAATTTAAAAACTCATTGGTACATGGCCTGCCTGAGAATCGAACCCGGATCTCCCAATTTGGGAGACCGCGTCTTAACCGGTGAGCCACCGACGTCTCTTATATACAAAAAAGTAATTCCATTCCTACTATTACTATTTATTTACATTGTCTAATTAATATAAAAAGTCCACTTTCTATGTGACCTTTTAGGACCACTTCCCAATCCATTGCGTAATGAAATTCCTTTGAAGTAACCAGCTTTCCTGGAGGAAAAAATCTTCAAAGATAACTAATTATCTAATCCCGGTTATCTACAAAAGAACAAGGGGAAATGAATGACTGATGACTTGAATTACCCTTCGCGTCAACGTTGATCGTCTTTCAGAACGAACGTTATTCAAATTGGTCAATTTTTAGATTAGATAAATTTCAGTCAGGATTTTATGTTGGAGAGAACATATAAATACTTATATACTTAGTGTAGTTTGTCGTGTAGGCGTCGTGTGTAACTGTATTGTATATATGTTTGTAATTAAGTTGATAGAAAAATCAACAAAAAACATCCAATCTGTTACATTCTTTACCTCGTATACTCGTATTATTTGACGGAAGCTTTTTTATCCTCCGAAAGAGCAGTCATAAATTCTTTTTCTTATTGAAACTGGATGTCAGAAAAACACTTTTCACTTGATAAAGCTCTGTTACACACGTCACTGATACGAATTTATGGGGTTTTCATGACCTGTTTCACGTGAAAAAGACGTAAAATACAAGATGAAGCGCCGTAAAGGAATATTATGCGAATGTTCAAATACGGTATCGAAGACCGACGGCGGCGCGGCGCTTGCGCGTAAAATATGCATAAAAAGACGACAACTGCTATACATATTATATGTCATAATATTGTACAATGTAACGCAATATATATGTGACTACAGTTAAACAGCATAGTTTTATGAGAAGACAAAACTCTACCTAACATTACGCCTCTTAATGGAACAGCAGCAGTTCTTGTGTCAATATTACGAATATCGTTAATCTTTGTGTGTCTCTTGTCGAATAACTTATAAGTGTTTTAGTGTAAAACTGTAAACTTATAATTGTAAATAAATATATAAATAAACGACTTCTCGAACAGACACAATTTCCAAGCTTTCAAGCGTTTTTGTCACTCATATTACTGGCACTACTACTCGCGGTAACCTTCTGCTACCATCCCGCTCACTGCATCTAGGCGCAGTCCGTGGTGTATACAAAGCAGGGGGCCGAGCTTCACTCGACCTCCTTCCCCATAGGGTTGGCATTACTGCCGTATGCATTTCATTGGCTACACTCCCATTTGCCGAGGGGGGAAGTGGGAAACTTATTTTCCTACTTACACTTACTTTCTTTAATTAGTTTGGGGTCCAAGGTAGCAATAGAATCACGTAGGGCACCGTCTACCTTCAGTAGGCGCCGTGTCAAGTACCATTGTTGATCCTGGCTTACAGGAGCTACAGTGGGAGGAGTGTGGAGGCGGGATCTGTATCTCAGTAAATCACAACGCCGTCAAACACCAAGGACGACCTATTGCTGTAGTGGATAGTGACCCTGTTAGCGAAACCAACGGTTACGGGTTCGAATCCCGCGAGGTGTAAATGCTTTTGTGATGAATACCAATATGTTTATATATTTATGTAAGTTTATCAGTTATCTGCGGTATCCATAGCACGAGATTTGCTTACTTTGCGACTAGATGATAGTGTCCGAAATATTTATTTATTTATTAAAAAAACGCATAACAACCCGTCGTTTCTTGTCGGGGTTTGATAATACAATCGACTTGGTAAACTCAGGGGTATATACTTTAGCTGCAGATGTCTTCCTACTAGCAGAGGATGGCGGCACGACGACGACATTGCAACGAAGACCGCACATTATCTTAAACAGCCAAACTTTCTTATTATCAAAATGTATTTGAATTTCCCAGAGTTGCAGAGCGAAGAAAATTTATTTGCATAAAATATTCTTATTCATGAAAAATACCTATATTCGTCAAGTTTCAAAACCACACAGCTGTGCTATCGTCGAGCGGCTCGTAGCTTCTCGAGATAGCTTGTAAGATTACGTCACTCCACCGCATTGAAATGAGATTTTATTTAAACTTTAACCTAAAGGATCTTTAGAACAATTCATTAAGCACTTGATTTCAAACCACACATGACCTTAAGTGAAGATGAGACCGAAAGTGGAACCGCGGTCAGAAGGAATGTCGTTGATATTTTATCGAACTTTTGCTAATCTACTACGAGTCAAGTTATAAACCCCTGCAGACTACCTACACAGTGATAAAATTTTATAAATATTTTTTTTTTGGAAATGAAGGCCCAAACACATTCGTGTAGAATAAGTACAATTTTGACTTAGGGAGTGTTATTTTCATCAAAATCTGATGATGTACCTAGTCGTCACCAATGCGAGAAGACCGGAACAGCTGACGACGTTGTTGAGTAGGTACCTAGGTACGATTATGCCGTATGCAAAGACAGTGAGTTTTATACCACGAGATCGATTGAATAATTATATTTAATGTTGATCTTCTCGATTATTTGCGAAAGGAAGGCTAGGTGTTTTTTTCCGTGGGAGTTCAAAAGAGCGTGTTAGATTTCTTCCACGAGCATAACCACAAAATCGAACTATTTGTAACAGAAAGGCCCTCAGATGGCGCGTAAAAGTTTTACTATAGCATTAAAACATTGGACCAATAAAACGTCGGTAAAGTTATGTAAGAAGTAGCCAATTATTGGGGACAACATGCGTTGAATTGGTTCGGATAAAGTTAGTCCTATAACGACGCGTCTTAAAAAATTTATAACAAAAGTAATATCCCATTATTCGTCCCGAGAGCGCAGTTGTGTTTGGAAATGGAGAAATGTGTTATTTTTGGTAAGAAAAAACATTTTTTAATCGCTTGGACCTTTGTATGCCTAAATAAATATAGTATGAATAGCTTTGAAGGGATTACAGTATTCACTGTGGGTCAATAAATGACAGTGTTCCTAATATATTTTTTAATTTCGTCAGTATAATCATTCGTTTGATGTTCGTCCAAATACCTATTTGTATTTTGAAAAACAGTAGAAAGTGCACGTAAGTTTCCCAAGTTATTTTATTTTTATTTTATTTTATTAGGTACACCAACAGTATAACATATCACACTCTTATGAAAGCTTATACAGTAGTTTTGTTCTGATATGAATACCTGTTACAGGCGTACACAACATTGATAACATAGCTACACTAGTTACATAAGTAGTACCTACAATATCCCTAGTAACAATTTCCGTTGGGGTGTTGTGGCCACTCACAGCCAACTGTTGGGAAAAGGTAGGGCGTTGGTAGTGGTACTGCCAACCAACTCCCAACATAGGGCCGACGGAGTAAAGTTTACAGTGTGTTTTTCTACTAAAACCCAACATTGTGCCAACAGCCGAAAAATAACATTATATTTCCAAACTAAATCCCAACATTGGGCCAACAACCAAAAGTTTATGTTACGTTTCCCCACTAAGACCCAACATTGGGCCAACAGCCGAAAATTAACATTATATTTCCCCACTAAATTCCAACATTGGGCCAACCGCCAAAAGTTTACGTTATATTTATCCTCAAAATCCCTTCATTGGGCCAACTGCCTCAACTGTTGGCAAATCGACAAGGAGTTTGTTGTATTTCCATACAAGTTCCCATCATGGGGCCTACAACTAAAAGTTTACGTTCTATTTCTCCACTAAATCCCAACATTGGGCCAACAGCCGAAAATTAACATTATATTTCCCCACTAAATTCCAATATTGGGCCAACTGCTAAAAGTTTACGTTATATTTATCCTCAAAATCCCTTCATTGGGCCAACTGCCTCAACTGTTGGCAAATCGACAAAGAGTTTGTTGTATTTCCATCCAAGTTCCCATCATGGGGCCTACAACCAAAAGTTTACGTTCTATTTCTCCACTAAATCCCAACATTGGGCCAACAGCCGAAAATTAACATTATATTTCCAAACTAAATCCCAACATTGGGCCAACAACCAAAAGTTTATGTTACGTTTCCCCACTAAGACCCAACATTGGGCCAACAGCCGAAAATTAACATTATATTTCCCCACTAAATTCCAACATTGGGCCAACCGCCAAAAGTTTACGTTATATTTATCCACAAAATCCCTTCTTTGGGCCAACTGCCTCAACTGTTGACAAATCGACAAGGAGTTTGTTGTATTTCCATACAAGTTCCAATCATGGGGCCTACAGCCAAAAGTTTACGTTCTATTTCTCAACTAAACCCCAACATTGGGCCAACAGCCGAAAATTAACATTATATTTCCCCACTAAATTCCAACATTGGGCCAACCGCCAAAAGTTTACGTTATATTTATCCACAAAAATCCCTTCATTGGCAAACTGCCTCAACAGTTGGCAAATCGACAAGGAGTTTGTTGTATTTCCCTCCAAGTTCCCATCATGGGGCCTACAACTAAAAGTTTACGTTCTATTTCTCCACTAAATCCCAACATTGGGCCAACAGCCGAAAATTAACATTATATTTCCTCACTAAATTCCAACATTGGGCCAACCGCCGAAAGTTTACGTTATATTTATCATCAAAATCCCTTCATTGGGCCAACTGCCTCAACTGTTGGCAAATCGACAAAGAGTGTTGTATTTCCATCCAAGTTCCCATCATGGGGCCTACAACCAAAAGTTTACGTTCTATTTCTCAACTAAATCCCAACATTGGGCCAACAGCCGAAAATTAACATTATATTTTTCCACTAAATTCAACATTGGGCCAACCGCCAAAAGTTTATGTTATATTTACCCATAAAATCCCTTCATTGGGCCAACAGTATTAATATAATGCTATATTTCCTCACTAAATGCCAACATTGGGCCAACATCTGAAAATCAACGTTAAACTTCCCCACAAAAATCCTCCATCGGACTTACTGCTTCAACTGTTGGGCGAATCAAGAAGAAGATTGTTATATATGCATACAAGTTCCCGTCAATGGGCCAACAGCGTAAGGTTTACGCAATAATTCCCCACTCAGTCCCAACATTGGGCCAACAGAGTAAATATTATGCTATATTTCCACAGTAAGTCCCAACATTGGGCCAACAACCGAAAATTAGCGTTATATTTCCGCACTAAATCCCATCATTCGGCCAACTGCCAAAAGTTTACATTATATTTAAGCATAAAATTCTTTCATTGGGCCAACAGCGTTAATATTATGCTATATTTCCTCACTAAGTCCCAACATTAGGTCAACAGCGTAAAGATTATGCTATATTTCATCACTAAGTGCCAACATTGGGCCAACAACCGAAAATTAGCGTTATATTTCCGCACAAAATTCCTCCATTGGACCTATTGCTTCAACTGTTGACGAATCAAGAAGAAAATTGTTATATTTGCATACAAGTTCCCGTTAATGAGCCAACAGCGTAAGGTTTACGCAATAATTCCCCACTCAGTCCCAACATTGGGCCAACAGCGGAAAATTTGCGTTATATTTCCGCACTAAATTCCGTCATTATGCCAACAGCCAAAATTTATGTTATATTTACCCGCAAAATCCCTTCATTGGGCTAAGAGGTGAAAGTTAAAGTTATATTCCCATACTAAATACCATCATTGGGCCAACAGCCGAAGGTTAGCGTTATATTCCTTCACTTAGTCCCATTATTGAGCCAAGAGTAGAACATAACGGCAGAATATTGTGCAGCAAAAGTTAGTGATGGTGTAAAAGTGAAGGGAAGAAGCCGCCAAAATCTTTTGTAAAGCATTCTGCCACTTTATTGAAGAATGACTTGACCGTGACTAGACTCTGTATTAAGCCTCCCGCCACCGTGGCTCAATGTAAACAACATTAGGTTTACGATTCGTAGGTCGCGGGTTCGATCCCCAGCGGGGTACATGTGTTTGGTTGGTGGTAGGGCATTTTAAAATGTCCGCCTGGCTAGCTACCACCATCTTATCTAAATTTGCCGCCAAGCAGCAATGTTAATAGCATTGTTGTGTTCCGGTTGTCAGAGATAAGATAGCCAGTCCCCCAAATGTGTTGGGGTTTCCGGGTCAGTATGCTTCCACCTTCGACCTCATCTTCACTTAACATCAGGTGTGATTGAGGTCAAGTACAAACCCGTCGTGCATAAACAAGAAGACCAAGTATATGATTGATGAATTATTTGTTTTGACTGAGACATATAAACTGAAGAAATAAGAGAAATAAGACATGGCTGTATTGGCTTAGATCCCTTTGCCTTCTCCGAGAGGAGTGAATAAAACGAAAAAAAATCCTTCTTTTCCTTCCAATATCGAAGCGAAGCGGTTCCCCGCGGTATATATAATATAAGTAATTTTGCTTTTTCTACAATCATCAGGTGAGTAAACTTAATCAATATATATTAACTGGGTTATTTATTAATTATATATCTTTTTGCGGATCCTGGGAATCAGGTACTTACCTGTAGTCTAGCAAAAAAGCATGTGCACATGTTTCATCATACGTCGCTTTTTAACCGACTAACTGGTTTGGGTTACCTAATTAATTAAATATCTATTGAAACAGGGCGTGGGTGAGATATATAATGCTGATATTAGATAGTATCGGGGGCACTAAGAGAATTTTGAAGAAGAATTATTGTGAATTGTTTAACAAGTAATATAAAAATTTACCTACTTAATCTAAGCGTGGGGTTTTGTCTTTTCGCTCTCAGTGCCTGCTTCCTTCCCAGACCAAATAAAAAAGGAGATGGAGCGCTGCTCCCAATGCAGTGAATGCGGCGGGTTTTTTCTAGATACAGTTCACTCCGTGTGGTTCACTCACTTTTGAGGTTTTGTGTCCAAACAAATGAAATGAGGCATGGTTTGATTTCTAATACGTTCGTGCGGCTGTGTATCCATCCACAGAGATGGGTGGGTCAAGTCATTGATTTGGAGATCTAATAAGCTTCCACTTCCTTCAGATCGGAGCATGCATTACATATTGAAGCCACTGTTTCTAATCTAGTTCTATAATCAAAGAAGGAATCTCATCACATTTGTACTAATTACTTACTAAAAATGTACATAGTTACTATAAAATTTATTTTAGGTGGATCAAGCAGGTAAGGTAGGTATGTTTAAGGTTGTGGAATTTGATAATATTGGTGGTGGAGTAGGAGAAATAAGTATAATTTGCAAGCAATGGCTTACACCGCGAAAGCGGCATAGCATGTGGCCACCACAAAAATTAAAGACGAAATTCAATAAATGCTTAATTGATGGATACATACCGGATGAGACTTGGGAAGTATACAGTATAAAACGTATATTTTATGAAAGTGGTAAGTCCATGGTTTTTGTAATAAACTTACATAACACAACAAGTTACTGTCCCGTCCCCCCGTCCCCTCTGCTCAGCATAAAATATTATATTGTACAACCTCATGTGGGCTCAGTGGAGTATTCAATTGAAATAAAATATATTTATTCAACTAAACAGGTACCTACATAATAATTGTTTTAAAAAATTTTACAAATGACTATACATGTTAACCAAATTGAGTTGTAACAACCGATTGGTGTAGTGGATAGTAAACCTGTCAGCGGGGTAAATGTTTTGTGTGATCAATACGAACATCTATTCCCGAGTCATGGATGTTTATATAAATATTTATGTATGTCTATCTAGTATCCATAGTACAAGCTTTGCTTAGTTTGGGACTAGGTGATTGGGGTAAGTGTCCAAAATATTAAAGAATATTATTAAATAAATAAACTACTAATTGAGCCGTTTGATAAAGGTTTGTGATATGAAAGAAACTAGCTTGTATGAACAATTCTAGAGTTACAAGGATTTTGAAAAATCAAGGTAATTTTATAAAAATCTATTTAAATTTCATTCAGTCAGAAACAACAATGTAGTCAAAAAGTTTTACTATACAAATGTAAAACAAATCCTAAATGTTAAGTGCACCTTACCCCACCACACCCAAATCAGTTAACCAGTGTTGAGATTAGTGCGGGCGGACAGACTAAAATTCATTGTTTTGCATTCTATTGCATTAATAAAGATCTTTATTGTTTTTGTTTTAGTAAGTGGTTATCTATGTTATGTATTCATCTATGTTGTGTATTCTACTATACCTATGTATTTTTTTCTTTGTATCGTCTATGTACCTACTGCTATTTAAAGTTATTCACCCTTTACTTTACACTGTCCAACTACCTATCGAAAAGTTTCTCTAATTGAGATTGTCTGGAAGAAATCACTATCAGCGATAAGACCGCCTTTGTACACTTTTACCATTTATGTTAAACATTCCTTGTATTTTATTTGGTGTGCAATAAAAGATTTAATAAAATAATAAAGACCCCTAATAATAGTATTCACAAATATTTTCCATGAACAGACAACAATCACTTAAATAATGTATATAGATGTGGCTTCATTATTAGATTACCATCCTGCCTGAAGGTGCCAATGAGATGTCTCGAACAAATACTTATATTTCAATTTCAGATAACTTGACTAAAGCACGGGAAAAGGCAAGAAAAGCGGAGTTTGACTCAGAAGTTGGTAGTGATGTTGAAAACTCAGTTCGAAGTCGTAAGAAAACCAGAAAAATATACGATAGTGATAGTAGTTCATCCACATCAGATGAAATAAATAATATTATATATCCACATCCACCTGCTTCTATAGAATTGAAATCAAAAGCAGAAGGAAAAATACAGTCTACACCAAGCACAGTTAATATAGGAGCATGTACTACTGATGAAGATGGCATTCAAGATCCATCACTGTCCTTGGGTGAGTTTACTTTTATTTATTTATTACCTATATTCTTTTTGGAGAACTTACAGTAAATATTTTTAATTTAGCTTAGTAATATCCTTTATTTCCCTGTGCTAGTGATGATAGTAAAAAAAATCAGTCTGAGAACTCGTGACACGTGCTCAAATATATTTACTTATTATTTACCATAGTGTGAGTAATGATAATGTAGATATTTATACTACATATTTAACTCAAACAATTTTTTTTTTTTTGCATTCCTTATGTTTTGTTGACATTATGTTGTCTGTATTAATAAGGACCTTGTGAAGGCACAGCAACATGAGAGAGTAGCATGCACTAATTTAAATAATTTGGTGCCTACATAACATTCTGAATACATTATTTACCAGCTAATATTTAACCTATTATATTATCATATGTATTTTTACCATTGTATTCCAATTATATTATCATCATTAATCACTTACCTGATAATCTTAAAGAGCTAAATATGAAATCATTTAAAACAATACTACATGACATTCTAATTAGTAACTGCTTTTATAATAATGACGAATTTTTAGAATATAAATTTTAAATATTGTAAACCATATGGTAAAATACAGTGATACATTGTTTATTTAAACCATCTTGTACACCCTACCTGTATTGGACAATAAATGATATTTGTATTTGTATATTATTATTTTTCTTTTAAATTATTTATTAATATGATGTTATATATCTATTTATATTGTATTATTATTTATTTATGGCATTTGTTCATATTATACCGTTTGAATTCTTATTTGAGTTTTTGAATTATTATTTATTGGATAGGTTTGTTGTTTTTTGTTATGCACAATGGGTTAGCACTTGACCTCAATCTGATGTTAAGTGTAGATGAGGTGATGATATGCTTGTATTATTTATTCAGTATATGTAAAGTCCTTTAATTTTAAAATTTTGTGTACACTATTATCTGCTTAATCAAATGGATGCTATTTATCTCTAAGGTTTGCTGGTGGAAAACTCTTATCGGAGTTAAGCTCGCCCTTGTACATTTTCTATACAATGCATATTTCTGTAACAGTTGTGTGTACAACAAGGATATTAAGATAATGAGTATTGGAAATTGGTAGTGTCTGGCATTCAAAAAATATTTGTGTATGTCGTTTATTTATTTTATTATTATCTTTATTAGAATGTTCAAACTATACAGGTTGATAAAAGAAGTATGTGGCATATTTTGATACTTAACCTGGTATAAAATTTTCTTTTCGTGTTTGAAATAAGTCTGGGTGATTCTTCACAAACAGAAATCTCATGTAGATATTGACATGGTAGGTACCGTAAGTAAGAGAATGTAAGGTTGCGATAAAATTGTATGGTGCATTTTGTTTTTGTATGCACCATACAATTTTATCGGAACCTTGGATGGTCATCCATTCTATTAGGTATTCCAGTCAGTACTCGAGATGCCTTTAAGTTTATGTTAAATCTTGTTCAGTATGTTACAACCTATATCAAAAGTACAATGAATAGTTAGGTACCTACCTAATTTGTGAATTTATTTTAAGGTTCGCTTGATATGACATTAACACCATTTGTAAAGGATTTGGCTCCAAACTCACATGCCTTAGGTAAGAGTACTTATTTATATTCTAACTTTGATTCTACATCAAATCTGCACCTGGGATTCGGTACACATATACACATTTATTTATTTCAGATGTGATTGCAAAACACTTGGCTCGGATTGAAATTGATGTAAAGGAGTTGAAAATTTCACAGAACGAAATATTAACAAGAATACGAACACCTACCTCAGCATTAGACCTTTCCCTTCCAGAAAATTTAAAATTACCATGTGACGATGTTGAAGCTCTGAAACAGATTGAAGCATGGATTGCCATTGAAGAAAATGGGAAACAATTGGTACGTATAGTATTAAACCATTAACAGTTTGATGACAATACATTTATGTAATTAAGTATAATATTTGAATAAAAACGTACGCTATAAGCCCCTTACAGGTAGACTGTGAGAAGAGGCTTGATGAATTTTTGCTTTTTGTTCAATCATAAAAGTGTGTTTTAGTTTTTTTAGAATTTTAATTTCAGTTTGTTTTTATAACTTTTCATGTATTGGTCGAGTATGTAGGCATTATAATGCAAATAAATGGATTATGAATTGAACTTTTATTTGGAACAGTTATAATTGAAAATTACATTTTACAGGTAACATATCTTAGCTTTTGTGGTGGGAATAAGGTACCTGTAATCATCAGAAGAATCCTAGAAAAAATTTTTACTAACAAACTTGCTATGATCTGCAATTGGACTGGAAAAAATAATAAGACAGCATTAAAGGATTTTAAACTTGTTAGAATACTAAGAGGTAATTTATCATGTCAATAGTTAATAATGTCAAACACCATTAACAATTAAATTGTTACAAAATCAGAGAGTAACTTATTTGAATGACTAATAATATAACATTATGTTTGGTGTAACTATTATATTCTATCTTCTTCTTTTCAGATGCAGTGCGCACAAACTTGATTGCAGAAAAGATAACAGATGCTGAAATACATGAAGTGATGACAAATTGGTTTAGATTTACTAAGGACCGCAATGGAGGACGTGAGGCCCGCAGAGTTAAGAAGTAGTACTGGTTTATCAAAACGATCCAAAAAACGAATCCTCGCAAGAAAGATTACACAAATCAAGGATGAATTAAGTGTCGCTTTTATTCGTAATGATTGTCATGAAACTGAGGGTAAAATTTCAATTGAAACTAATGGTTCATTTATCATGTCTGACAATGAATCACTTCCATGTACAAATTACTTAACTCTAAATAGTTCCTCTTGCATAGCGCCTGAAGCTAATCCAGTGGATATATCAATGAATAGTTCTGCCAATGAACCTTTCAGTTCTTACTGTGTACCCTCGAACATTAATTCCTTTCTCATGTCGTGGTCCATCAAACATAATATAAGTCACTCTGCTCTCACGGACTTGTTGAAAATGTTAAATTCCTACCACCCATCTTTACCAAAAGATGCACGAACATTATTGGAGACGCCGCATAGTGTTAAAATAGTCAAATGTGCTGGAGGTTCATATGTATATTTTGGCCTTGAGATACAATTAAGAGAAAGAGCTCTAAGAGGCACAACAACTAAAAATTATCCATTATTGCAACGAAAACTGGCGCAAAGAGAGGATTCTTTGTTATCTGTAACACTCAACGTTGATGGTTTACCAATACACTCTAGTTCGACTAATTCTTTTTGGCCCATTTTATGTATATTAGATCAATCTCTTGATAATCGGCCATTTATTGTGGCACTATATTATGGAGAGTCCAAACCGAATAATGTGGGTGATTATTTGCGCCCTTTCGTTGACGAATGTTTATATTTAGAGCAGAATGGCCTTTGTATTGATGGCTTGAAATTTGACTTTCGAATAAGTTGTATTATTGCTGACGCACCCGCTAGGTCGTTTTTGAAATGTATTAAGTCCCACAATTCACTTCATGCTTGCGAAAAATGTCAACAAGAAGGTATATACAAGGGACGAACTATATGGCGGTATTCATCTGAGCTAACTGTTAGAACCGATGTTGGATTTGTTAATCAAGAATATGAAGACCATCAGTTATCTAAAAGTATACTTACAGAACTTGAAATAGGCCTAGTCACTCAAGTGCCGCTCGATTATATGCATTTAGTATGTCTAGGTGTTGTAAAAAAAATGATAAAATCTTGGCTTGTATCTGGCCCAAAAAAATGCAAACTAAATGCTTACAAAATAGACGAAATTTCTAGTCGCTTAAAAGTCTGTCGCGATCATTACCCAGTTGAGTTTTCACGACGCCCTAGGCCTCTAAAAGTATTTAAATTTTGGAAAGCTACTGAGTTTAGAGCTTTTGTTCTCTATTTAGGACCAGTTGTTTTACATAATATGTTGCCAAATAAGAGCATATACAAGCATTTTTTATTGTTGCATTGCGCAATATACATACTTTGCAATGATATATGTAAAGATGAAGTTTGGCGATCGTATGCCAATAAGCTCTTACATTGTTTTGTGCGAAATGTTCCAGACTTTTATAGTGAAGAATTTCTTGTTTATAACGTACACAATCTCTTACATCTGGCTGAGGATGTGTATAACTTTGGACCGTTAGATTCGTTTTCAGCATTCCCTTTTGAAAACTATATGTCAAAAATAAAGCGACTAGTTCGTTCACATAACATGCCTTTAGAACAGGTTGCCAAAAGATTGGGTGAAAAATCTAATTATATTCCGTCTCAGAAAACTGTCACGATTAAAAAGCAAGGGGGTATTTTAAAAAAAATCCCATTTAAGGAAGATTGTACATTAGGTACATCTCCATGTGATTCCTGCTTTGTCACTAACAGTGGTGATGTTGTCGTGGTCAAATCGATAGAACATAGTTCCGATTTATCTGAATCCAATTCTTACAAATTACAATGTGATTATTATTTAAATAAATCTAGTTTCTACGAAGAACCAATCGAAAGTAGCAAGTTAGGTATATATAGAGTTAGTGGTATAAGCAGAAAAAGTGTTAGTTTGTCTGATTTACACAACAAATGTTTGCTCTTACCTAACTTTAGTGATAGTGATGATTCTTTTATTTGTATACCCTTTGTCAGCTTGAAATTGCATCACTAAAATTTAGATTCCATATTATTTGTATCATATACTTTTTCTGATCATTAATATTATACGTATAGATAAATTGTAAAATGAACAACGCGCCTCCATAAATATACTCACCTGATTGTGGTTGCTTATTTCTTATAAGAGAAAATGGGCAACTGAACCCAAGGACGTGACTTCCGTAGGGCAGTCGTGTGAGTATGTTCCGGAATACAAGCTGTAGAATTCGAAATCTGGCAAACTCATTTCTTACGGCTGCCCGTTTACAGTGGGATGCATAAGTTCATATCCGTGTGATCCTTCCAAACAGCGCATACCCCATGTACAATTTAAAACTGAATTAATTGACACATGTTCATTTGTTGCACGTTTTTGTACTGGTATATAAAAAAAATATGTACTTATGTATTTAATGAAATAATGAACCATATTTGAGCGCTGTCAGAAAATATATTTTACAGCATCTGCCTTTCAGCGTACTGTGTGTAGGAAATAAATTAAACAAAACTGCACAATATGTTCGAGTAATGTAGTAGGAGTAGAGTAGGAGAGATTTAGTAAAAATAAAAAAAGTACTTTTAATTTTTAAACAATGTTATAAAAATCTTTGAGTAATCAGAGCTAACCTTTATAGTTTATAGTTTAGTTTATAGCAAAGTTTATAGTTTATAAATTAATGTTTATTCATACCTACTCTTTCTACCGCCAGAGAATTCATGTAAACTATGTAGTTATGAAGTACATTTCTTGAACATTTTGTACAGTATTGTTTAATTTATTTAATGCCTACACACACACACACACACACACACACACACACACACACACACACACACACACACACACACACACACACACACACACACACACACACACACACACACACACACACACACACACACACACACACACACACACACACACACACACACACACACACACACACACACACACACACACACACACACACACACACACACACACACACACACACACACACACACACACACACACACACACACACACACACACACACACACACACACACACACACACACACACACACACACACACACACACACACACACACACACACACACACACACACACACACACACACACACACACACACACTCTGAAGGGGCGCTGCTGTAAAGTATCCTTTCTGACAGCGCCAAAATATGGTTAATTATTCATTAAATACATAAGTACATATTTTTTTATAACCCAGTAGGTACTAAAACGTGCAATAAATGAACAATTGTGTCAATTAATTCAGTTTAAAAATATGCTTGGGCGCTGCTGTTGGGTAACATCACACGCATATTCAGTGTGAACTCAAAAATGATTTTTTAGGAATTTTTACCGGAACATTCATTCTTGTGTAGTACAATATGTTCCATATAAATATCATTAAATACAAATATGTACAAAAATATCCTAATCGTTAGAACTCTGTCTGGATATGGATACCTTTGCATCCCACTGTATATTTTTTATGTTCTTTCATTGTGCGTACAGTCGTCGGCTCAAGTAATTTTATACCATCGGTCAGTCTTATGTAAACGCCTTGATTTAGTAGAGCCTGGCTTGACCATGTTTGTGAATTATAATTTTTCAAATAAGGACGCCATTGGTCTTGGTACGCCCGCACCTTAAACAAGGAATTTTGACGGGATAGGTAGATTGGTCGACTGTATTATGTTGTTGAATATAAATATTTATTATCAGGATATGTAAAGACCTTTGTGTAAAAGGATAGTCTTACAGTAAAAAAATATTGTTTATAATGTACACAATCTTGAGCATCTGGCTGAGGATGTGTATAATTTTGAATCTCGTGCATCTGGCTGAGGATGTGTATAATTTTGAATCTCGTGCATCTAGCTGAGGATGTGTATAATTTTGAATCGTTACATTTATTTTCTTCAACAAATGAACATTACACATCTTTTAAAAATATTTTCATTTCGGTAACTTGCACAGTTACTGAGATCTAAGAAGCTCAAAGATTTTTTGGCTTTGGGCTCCTAGATTGCAAGTTACCGAAATTAAAATATTTTTAAAAGATGTGTAATGTTAATTTTGTTGAAGAAAATAAATGTAACGATTCAAAATTATCACAATCACTCGTTTTAAATTTAAGTTAATGCCAAAAATGACAGATGGCTGGGAAAATGTAAAACGCAGGAGTGAGTGAGGTGGCCAAGTCGTGTCAGTTCAGTGGTTGTGTGTGTGTTGTGTTTGTAATGTTATAAGTAGTTTAGAAGTCATGCGAGCGATAGAGAAAATTGGCGATTACTCCACCGACAAGAGCGCTGCTCTTAAAATGAGAAAAGTAAACATTATTGTATTATTAACATTTCCTTTGTTAGATTTAGTGAAATAAAAAAGTAGTCGTTGCCTGGTTCCCATAGTACACGGTAACCTAGCTTGTGGCCAGGTAATCGGCGTGTCTGTCCCCCGCGGCATTATTAAATTAGTTTTTCTAATAAGTTCAGATTCTGATGATTTTACCTTTGTCATTAATCCTTATCGAATTAACACAAATAATGTTTGCTTTTGCCTACTAGAACTCGTTTCCGTAATGTTTATTTACGCATGAAGTTGCCGTCAACTTTTCCTATCAATGTCTAAGTAAGAGAACTTAAAATTGTATCTGTTTTATTTGAATGTCTTTGATAATATAATTATGTTCACAACAAAGCCGATTTAATTTAGTTCATAACTTGCTATGGTGACACATGTAATGAATATGTTGCACATATTGTTGGAATGTAAAACGCCAATAGAAAATTTTAAGCATGATTTTCAGTGCCTGTGTCACCGTGCAATACCCTACCCTGCGGACAAGATACCCTCATCAAGAGCGATCAACTATTTGTCTTTACAAAAAGCTATCGCTTTCGCATCGACATTGCCCCTCAATCGCCACGATGAGCGTATTTTGAGACCCTTACCAAACGATAAGCCAATGTGGGCCCAAGCCAGAGGTGCCAACAGTAAGTGAAACTACGTTGGCCTGAAATTGTTTTTCCACATAGGGCTTGTTTAACCCGTGTGACCCATTTCTAGTATTTTTAGCTATATACTATTTAATTTGCAGTTGCATCTGATAACGTGAGGGTTGGGAACCTTAGCAGTTTAAACTACGAACATGTATTTTTGCATAGGGCCAACTATGTATTCTCACAGAGGCCCAACCGTTTTGCGCTGGTATAAACCAACGTGAGCTCAACCACGAGATGGCAACAGTAGTTGAAACTGCGTTAGCACGAAATTATTTTTCCGCATAGGGCTAACTATATTTCTCGAGGGATCAAATGATTTGATCCTAGTATTTTTTAACTATACTATTTAATTCGCAGTTGCATTGCATCTGATCACGTGAGCGGTTAAAAGCTTTTTCCGTTTTCAGATTCCTATGTATGTGGCATCTGAACACGGCGAAAGGTTCCCAACCGCTCACGTGATCACTTGCAACTGCATAAAATAGTATAGCTAAAAATATTAGAACCGAGTACGTTGCCCTATGCGGAAAAACAATTTCGGGCCAACGTAGTTTCAACTACTGTTGGCACCTCGTGGTTGAGCCCACATTGGTTCATCCCACCGAACAACGATTGGGCCTCTGTGAGAATACGTAGTTGGCCCAATGCAAATATACAAGTTCGGGCCAACGTAGCTCTAACCACTGTTTGCAGATCGTGGTTGGGCCCACGTTAGTTCATACCACCGAGAAACGGTAGGGCCTCTGTGAGAAACAAGTAGTTGGCCCTATCCAGAAAAACAAGGTCGGGCCAACGTAGTTTGATCTACTGTTGGTAGCTCATGGTTGGCCCCACGTAGATTCATACCACCGAAAAATGGTTGGCCCGCTGTGAGAAATTCTTAGTTGGTCCTATGCAGAAAAACGAGTACGGGCCAACGTAGTTCCAACTACTGTGGGCAGCTCGTGGTTGGGCCTACGTTGGTTTGTACCACTGAAAAACGGTAGGGCCTATATGAGAAACAAGTAGTTGGCCCTATGCAGAAGTATAAGTTCGGGCCAATGTAGTTTAAACTACAGTTGGCAGCTCGTGGTTGGGCCCACGTTGATCCAAGTGTTAGCATAAACGAAAGTAGCGGGGACAAAACTCACCGGTAGCCAACCAATGGCACGTGGCTGGGGCCCACGTTGGTTCATACCATCGAATTACGGTAGGGCTTTTGTAATTTTAACTACTGTTGGCCTTCTGATGGTAGCAAGAAGTTGGCCCTATGTAGAAAAACAAGTTCGGGCCAACGTAGTTTAAACTACTGTAGGTAGCTCGTGGATAGGCCCACGATGGTCCAACCGTTGGCATAAACGAAAGTAGGGGTGACAGAGCTCACCGTTGGCCGACGTATAGGTCCACGGAGGCCCAACAAAATGCCATCTCGAAATGCTACTAGGGATATTATTAAGTTATCCAACGAAACCTCAAAAATCGGTATCTTGCCCTATTATTTTTATTCCGGTTGTGATAATTAAAAACGCATTGCTATAAATTGGGAACATGAAATCTCAGTCATGTACTATTCAATCAATTCTTTGGTTTTTGGCATTTCTTGGAATTTTGCCAGTAATGTTCAGCCAAAAATGTCCTTTGTACACAATCATTGACTTTGATTGTGAATAAGTACTTAAACGTAAGTAGGTAACTTATGTACCCTTCAAACTGCGGATAAAACATTCATCCACTGTTTCAGTCATCGAATTCCCGCCAAGAAGCCAACTGTTTTATAACTATTCGAAATTCAGAAGAAAAATATATATGCCACTGCCATCTATCGGATATCCTAAGAATTACAACGCGGCAAAATCATCCCCTAGTAGAAAGTGGTTGTGGAAGGAAATGCACGCGGAAACATTACAGATGGCGCTGTAGTTATACATTCATGTTAAAATTACTGCCAATGTCCTACAGGTGGCGCTAGTATGTCCAAAAATAAATGGAATTTAATTTAATACTGTTTTCTTCCAATTGAAGTTACAGAAATTATTTAAAGGTATGTAATTTATCTTCGTTTCGTAGTTTTCATTTAGTTAGGTACTTACAGATTTGTTCTAAATATTCTGCATTATAGTTGTTTTACCTGTGAACAAGTGAAAATACCTATTAATGATGTACTTAGGTACCTACCTAGTTTAACCTACTATAGTAGGCGTACGAACAAAATAATCAGCATTTAAAATCGACGCTCACATATTGCAAAGCTGAAGTTAGAAATATGACTATGTTATGAATAAAATCTTATCCTTTTAGCGTACCTATATAGTTAGGAATTTTTTTATTCTTATACCCCATATTTAAATGGGCTTTACAAAAACATTAGGTAATGTCTTAAAAATACGTATTTGATACGCGTTATTTCCATGCAGTTTAGGGATTGTTTGATTAAGATTCACAGCGATAGTCCTGCACATAAAGGACTATCTCGTATCTCACTTAAACTGAGTAACATTTGAATGAAAATAAGAGATCATAGAATCGCCCTGTTCACGAAATATTAAGTTTAAAGAATAGTCAATTTTGTTAGAGTTCAGTAGGTAGGTATCTACTAGCCATTAAGCCATTTCTTTTAAATATAATGAAACTGAAAGGATAATTTTATTATGACAGTGAAGTAGGCTCTACAAGTTTACGAGTAGATATTAATCAACCAAGTTTTGACATGACTTGGATTTTTTCTATAGAAACTCCACACAAGATGTCGTAGTATTTCCAATTGCAAAAATAATTATAAAAATTTATAAAATACACCTAAGTACCTCGACACGCACTTGGTCGGTTTTTTTACTCTTGTGACGACGGCGTTGTGTGTGTGGTACCCCGTCTTTGGCTGGATGTATCTCAGCAATGCGTGGCCCGATTTGAATGCGATTTTATTAGTAGACTAATCGAGGTGACATGTTGAATGAAAAACAGTTAAGTCGTTTTGAAGATTTTTAGCATATATCAGTTGTTAGGTGTATTTGAATAATATCGTATAGTGTTTCGGGTTCCATATTTTCAATTTATGGCTACTCATTTTGATCATAACGGCAGTATAATATAGGCATACCTACATATATGAAAGGCACTATACGTCATGTCGATAAACTGCAATGCACTTTTGCCTTTTTTTTCTAATTGTAAATTTTTTTTTTTTTTTTTATATATGAGAAGGCGGCAAACGAGCATGCGGGTCACCTGATGGAAAGCAATCACCGCCACCTATGGACAGCAACACCAAAAGGTTATGTGTTTTGAGTGAATAAATTTACCGTTACAGTCTCCGTGGCTCAATGTAAACAACATTGGGTTTACGATTCGGAGGCCGCGGGTTCGATCCCCAGCGGAGTACCTACATGTTTAAGTACTCGGTTTGGTTGGTGGTAGGGCATTTTAAATGTCCGCCTGGCTAGCTACCATCATTTTACCTAAATCTGCCGCCAAGCAGCAATGTCAATAGCATTGTTGTATTCCGGTTGTCAGAGATAAGATAGCCAGTCCTCCAAATGTGTTGGGGTTTCCGGGTTAGTACGCTTCCACCTTCGACCTCATCTTCACTTAACATCAGGTGTAATTGAGGTCAAGTACCAAACCGTTGTGCATAAAAAAAAAACAATACAGTGTCGCACGGGTTTTCGAGTAGGTACCTAATTGTCGCATTTCTAGTGAAATAATGTCTTGTGGTATGCCACGTTGTCTAAATAAACTTATTCAAAGCGGTCTCCTGCTTTATCTATACAATCGCTAAAAACGTAGGCACATCTTCCTCGTCAGAACGAACTCATTTGGACAGCTGAAAAAAAAGTTCTGTTTTTAAAACAAAACATTTGGAGGAGACAGCCTATGTATGAAAACAAATGTTTTGTGTGTTATTTGTTCGTGTAGGTGTTTCTCTTGCACGCGTAGGAGATCAACAGCCGTAGATACTATCAAGCTATCACGTAATAATATTTGCTTACGATTGCTAAAAATTTTCTGTTTAATAAATAAATCATTTGTTTTTCCAGACAATAAGGTCCATCCAGATGTTTAGCTCGCTTGTAAATATCTAATGGATAGATGTTTATCAAAAAATATTTTCCTTGTCAAATTTAGCGACCACACGCAAATTTTTTTATGTAGAACGGCTGCTGGCCTTAACTATATACGGCACACATTTGAAAGGGTTATTTATTTGCAAAAAACTGAAGATAATGTATATTTTAATACAATAATTTAACCCCTGTAAAATAATCGTGACGTCACACATTTAATGACTAATGGTATTTATCCTGTCACAGTGAAAATACTCGTACAATTTGGTTCCCAATGTAAAATAATTGAAGCGAGCGCCGCTTTTTCCAGTCCGATAACCGCGTTGTCGGGTATTTGTTGGCTGATATTTCATGACACTCCAAACTCACACCTAAAGCCAACTGAAATTCATAGATCAGCACGAACTAGGAAAAAAAGGCATGATAGAGGGCGATATTTCAGCGAAACCAGATAAAATGAATAGGTTTCCAAAAGGTATTTCCAGTGGGACGATCATAAGTGTGTAGGTACACCAACAGGTAAATATATTGTTTTGTATCAAAATCAAAATAAAAAAATGTTTTATTTTGTAGGTATACCGGGTACACTTAAAATAGTCAGATTTTACATTTTTTAAGCTACTGCTTGTTCAAAAGCCAATTTTCCCAATCATGAAGAACAATCAAGAAATTCGAGAGGTTGCTCTTTTTTAAAAAAGGTTTTTATGTTACAAAATTATTAATTATTATTTTATATTATAATATTTCATTATTAATTGTGAAATAGCCTGGTTACGCGAACGGGCTGTTCATGTCCATGTATGTTTATCATCTAAATAATCTGATATTTTATAATATGTAACTGAAAATGTAGTCATCGGCTTGCTATGATGTAGGTAAGTGTGTGCAGCTGGCCTATTTCTGGCATGGAACTTTGTGTTGGCACACGCTAAACTAAAGCTAATATTACACGGTTCAACCAAATTGATTCACTTTGGTTGAAAGGCGTTGAAGTCAAAGGATTATTGAACATTAACATTGAACCATTCAATTTTATGTACATACATGATTCCATTTGGTTGTTTCATCCAAATTGAAAGGCAGAAGTGAACCCTGTAATATCGTCTTAAGTCTTTTTGTACTCCCTCATCTTCGTCATCATCCCGTGTGGTGTATGTGAATAAAGAAATTTAATTGGAAAGAGCGTGTTTCATTTTTTACGGAGACCCAGCAATTCTCTATGTGGTCAAATCGGCAACTACACAAGCCCTCTACTTTGTCTAAGTAATGAAGAATCCATTCTTGTATTGTAAAAAAACGTCTTAAACTCTGAATATATGATGACCCGAGTACAATGCAAATTGTAATTATTTAAAATAGATTAGATTAGATTTATTTAGTTCACTTTTACAATATTAAGTCACACATACAGTTTCGTAAATTTATGATTTTTAAAGTAAAAGTGATTGTCAAACATAAAACAATAACTATACACATACATTACATTACTAGATTATTTGTTTAGTCACAAAATGAACAAAATAAGATAGAAATTTAGCATCTACATATTATTATATGTAAATATGTCAAAATTAATGAAATGTCAAAATGTTGTGCAATAAAGTATAATTAATAAAGTATAAGTATGTAACCATTGTTACGTCAACGTCATACTATTTTTGAATAATGAAATAAAACAAAACTAAAATAAAATAAAAACAAATAATTAAATAAAATAAAATAAAATAATCATAATGAAATAAAATAAAATATAAACCATGTTTAGAACCATGTTTAGAACCAACCAATAGAATTGGGCTGGGTCACCTCTGCAGGATGCCTCAGGAAAGATGGCAAGGATGTGCACAGGATTGGGTACCATAGGACGGCAGGCGTGACAGAGGGAAGCCCAAAAAGCGATGGCGCGATAAGCTGGATACTCTGAACAAGAAGAGCAGTCTGGCATAAAATAGGGGAGGCCTTTGCACAGCAGAGGTGCATCCCAGGTTAGTAACCCCTAAGTTACTTCTAATACATTAGTATCATTTAAAATTGAAGTACATTATCGTAGATAGATTAAATAACCGTACAATTTATCCCTTAACAGTTTTCCATAATCTCTATAGAAAATATAAGTCACGACAGGTATAAGGCAGCTATTGCATCGTAAGAGATTAGTTAATAACTACTTATAATCTGACAGAATATTTTACTTATAAATTGTAATCTTCCTGTAAGTGTATTTTTTTTTCTGTTGTGCAATAAAGTATAATTGTATTGTATATGTATTTTGCGGGCGCCATGTTGGAATTTTTAACGTACAAAGTATCCTACGTGACACTTGGGGATCAAGACGAATCGAACGACACGTTCAAACTCGGTGAAGTCGTAAACAGCTATTACTCTCAAGCTTCGTTCTCGATATTAGCATACACACACAGACGTAGTTTCAACACATAGGCTCGCCATTTTGCACTATATTTGGAGAAAAAGTAATTAAAATCTAATGACAGGTAGATAAAGAATAAACTTTGCCACCCACGGTTCGCTCTCGCCGAGTGTCAATCATTCACATTTTAGTGCTTCGCTGTTTTGCACGTTCGTTAATTTATTACTGTTTAATACGTACATAACTTCATTATATTTTAAATTTTCTTTCGAAATGCCCAAAAGGAAACGAGACAAGTTTGGTGACAGTGATTACAAATGTCTAACTAAAAAACTTAAAAAACTAGAACGTAAAATAGAACGTAGACGACGTCGTCGTCATAGTGATACCTCGTCATCTGATTGTGATGACCCTATGCCTCGAAACCAACAGGGTAAGTTCTATAAAACTGTTATAAACTTATGCTTGTGTCACTTATGTCGTCGTTTAGATCCTATATATGATATCTGAATGGATTATTTAGGCACATAATGTGCTGTTTTTGGGAAACCGGACTGCCCACATTGGGGCTTTCCAATTCCAAATTCAAAAAGTACGTACTACTCGGACTTATCGATGATGGGGTATTTCCATAGCTACGTATATAGTTAAAAATTCATACATACATGTATAAGTAGTTACTTACGGGCGTGCGTGTTTCTCGCGAGGAGTCTCACTTTCCTGCCCTTAACCTCATCTTTTCTTTAAGCGAAATATATATCGCTTACAGAGAGCGACATTATCGCAGTGGAAGACGACGTAGTTCTTGGGGTTGACGACGACGTGGTTTCTATACACAACAACTACATGTCCTTACCGGGATGTTCGCACTGGCCGGACGATAATTTGTACGAACATGTTCCGGGACCCACCGTGCATGTCGACACGGGTGCGCAACTTACCTCACCGCTCAATGTCCCCTCCGCTACCGCCGTCGTATCGGTCGCCCCCGCTGCTGCCAATTCGCTGCTGCGCGACGCTGTCAGTCCGCTGTCACCTGTGGTTGCCACTGCCACTACCCAACCCCCACCACCTGCGTCCACAGAAGTACTGACCGAGGTACCCCAGCCATCTTTATTACAAGCACTTAACAATCCGGCCGTATCCCAAGAAGAGGTCCTGGTATTGGATCCGGACTTAATTGAGATTTTAGGAGAAGATCCTACCTCCACTAAGGAGTTCGGTAGGGATATTCAGAAAGACCTTGCAATAAGATTCAACCATATTACTACCTCTGGTCTGTCTAAGGAGAACCGTAAAGACTTAAGGGAAAAGTATCTGATTCCCGCGAATTGTAAACTCATAAAGGCGCCTACACTCAATCCCGAGATACGAGCTTCCCTGGTAGAAAGTCAAGCTAAGCGAGACAAAGGAATTGAGAACAAACAGATACTTACCTCGTGCGCCTTGTCGTCTCTTGGTGAAGCGATCACACTACTCCTGTCATCAAAAAATAAAAACCCGGAGCTTCTAAAATTGTTGATGGATACGGCCCGCATCTTAAGTGATATACAACATGCCGATTCAATATCCCGGCGTTTTTTTATACTATCAACTGTTAAAAAGGAACTCAAAGACCAATTAGAGAAAACAAAAATTGATGAAATGCTATTCAGCAGCAACCTGCCTGAAATATTAAAGTCAGCTAAGACTATAAATAAGTCTGGAGCCGAGCTCAGATCTGTCTCGACGATGAAGCCTGTAACACAAAAAACTGGAAAGGCGCCCATTAGGCCTTTAAACTACAGAGCTCCCCCCGCGCACCGCAGGCCGCCGCCGCCGGGGGGTGCGAGAACGACGCGCGCGCCGCCGCCGTATCCGACTCCGAGACAGATGACGACGCCAGCGACGCAGCACAACGCCTCGAGGACGTCATTGCGTCAGCCGCCACCGCGTCACCGGCGTTAGACATGGTAAAGCCCGCCGGGCGCCTTGTTTATTATTACAACCAGTGGTCGATGATCACCGATAACCCCGTTATACTTTCCTGGATTTCAGGTTATGAAATTAACTTTACCTGCCCTGTTGTACAGTCAATTGTTCCAATGGAACCAAAGTATTCTCAATCTGAATATAAGACTTATAAAGAGTCTATAGATGATCTTATATCTATTGGAGCAATTTCTTTATGTCATCCATGTGACGGCCAATACATCTCCAAGATATTCCTTGTTCCTAAGCCAAACGGTAAACAACGTTTCATATTGAATTTAAAACAGTTAAATAAATTTATAAGCACTCAGCATTTTAAGCTTGAAGATCTTAGAACAGCCTTGAAGCTTATTTCAAAAGATTGTTTCATGTGTACAGTCGATTTGAAGGACGCATATTTTTTAGTTAGTATTCACCCTAATTCAAGAAAATATTTGCGTTTTAAATGGAACGGTAATCTTTACGAATTTAATGTTTTACCGTTTGGTTTAAATACAGCGCCGTATGTTTTTACGAAAATTCTCAAACCAGTTGCAAAACTCCTAAGATCCATGGGATATCTATCAACTTTTTATTTAGATGATTTGTTCCTGGTCGGCCAATCATACAATATTTGCTTACAAAACTTGACTGATACTACACGATTATTACAGTCATTGGGATTTATCGTTAATATAGATAAAAGTTCTTTCATTCCTAGAAATTCTTGTAAATTTTTGGGAAATATAATAGACACGAAAAAATTTGAAGTTAGATTGCCTGACAAAAAGAAAGAAAAAATTAAAAAGGAGATTTTAAAGTTCAGAAACCTAAAGAGATGTAAAATAAGAGATTTTGCCCGCTTTTTAGGATTGCTGACATCCGCATGTCAAGCCATAGATTACGGTTGGCTTTACACAAAAGACTTTGAAAGGTGTAAATTTTTAAACCTCAAAAATGATGAAAATTATGATAATTTTATGACGTTACCCGATAACTTATCCCCTATTTTTGATTGGTGGTTTAATGCAATTGATGAGTCTGTAAGTAAAATAAAAAGTGATGAATATTCCTTGGAAATATTTACCGATGCCTCAACAACCGGGTGGGGGGCCGCGTGTAGTGACGAAACTGCCAGCGGTCCTTGGGATAAACATGAACGCACCTTACATATTAATTATTTAGAGTTACTGGCTGCCTTCTTAGGACTCAAAGTTTTTGCACAAAACTATCGAAATTGTGAGATATTGCTACGTATTGACAATACAACTGCAATATCGTATATAAATAGAATGGGTGGAGTGCAATTTCCACATTTAACAAACATTACACAACAGATATGGCAGTGGTGCGAGGCGCGTAAAATAATGGTACATGCTGATTACATTCGCTCTTCTGACAATAGCGTCGCAGATGCCGAATCCAGAAGATCGCATCCAGATATTGAGTGGGAACTTTCTCAAAATGCTTATGACAAAATCACAAACTATTTCGGTATCCCTTCTATAGATCTCTTCGCCAGTAGAACCAATCGTAAATGTGAAACTTATGTTTCCTGGCACAGAGACCCCGATGCTTACGCAATCAATGCATTTACCATACCGTGGACAAATTTATTATTTTACGCGTTTCCTCCAATATCGATAATTCTTAAGACCCTACGTAAAATTATCAATGACAGAGCAACGGGCATTGTTGTTGTACCACAATGGCCTACACAACCTTGGTTCCCTCTTTTTAAAAGCATCCTTGTATCAAAACCTCTAATTCTCCGTTCACATGGTGACCTGATTATTTCTCATTATAGCGAGCGCGCAGTGCATCGACGCATTACTCTGGTTGTCGGGAAGTTGTCCGGACTTCACTACTTCGAAAGGGAATCCCGCAGTCATCCATCCCCATAATGCTAGCATCCCTCTCAGATAGCACAATCAAGCAATATGACACGTGTCTCAAGAAATGGTGGCGATTCTGCCATGAAAACGCAATCGATATGTACGATGCTTCACTATCCGATGTTCTCTGTTTTCTAACGCACATCTACACTACAGGCGCTCGGTATGGCACGTTAAACAGTTGTCGATCCGCGTTATCGTTGCTACTCGATCAAACTGTTGTAAACAATAGTTTAATTCAGAGGTTCTTTAAAGGAGTCTTTCGTTTGCGGCCTATACTGCCAAAGTATAATTTAACTTGGGATACCAACCAAGTTTTAAATTTTTTAGCGGAATGGTATCCCAATGAAAATTTGAATATTGAGAAAATCAGTAAAAAACTTGTCACTTTGTTAGCACTCGTGACGGCCCACAGAATGCAGACCTTGTCAAAAATAAGTTTAAATAACATTATTAGATCAGAATCAGGATTCATTATTAAAATTCCGGATCTTATTAAAACGTCACGGGTGGGTTCTACACAACCAGCACTCTCTTTACCTTATTACCCAGAGAGAGCACAAATATGTCCGGCAAGTACTCTAAGTACATTCCTTAACGTTACCGAGCACCTACGGGAAAACCATGAATCACTTTTCATTTCATTAAGAAAACCCTATCATGAAGTCACATCACAGACCTTAAGTAGATGGGTCAAGAGTGCGTTGGAAAGCAGTGGCGTTGATACGTCTCTGTTTACTGCGCACAGTACTAGGCATGCGTCCACCTCTAAGGCGTTTAAGTCAGGTGTGAGTCTGGATGTTATTAGGAAGACTGCGGGTTGGAGCGCAAGCTCAACAATTTTCGCTAAGCATTATAATAGAATCATTTCAAGTGACCTATGCAATGATGCTGAATTTGCCAGAAATATATTAAATTCTTAATTATTCCGAATAATAATATATATTATAAATATAATTAATAGGTCACACTTAACACCTATATAATGGATATTATTGCAAGTTGTGTCAAAACTCTGAATATGGTTATTATTCATTGAACATGTTGTAATATCATATTTTGATTAGTAAATATGATTCAAGAAATTTCTTTAAGAGATAATACTCATAATAAACAATTGATTTCGTTAATATCCCTGTGTTATTTGATATTACATTATATTTCACGACTCTCTCTCAACATCTACGTCTGTGTGTGTATGCTAATATCGAGAACGAAGCTTGAGAGTAATTAATGATTAAACGAACTTACCTGTACGTGAAGTTCGATCATAATTACTCGAAGAGCTTCGTTCGAAGATATTAGCATCCCTCCCTCCCTGGCTGGCTTGCCTATCCCCTCGTCGTGAAATATCAAACAGCTCAGCTGCTCTCCAAACTAAATGATTGACACTCGGCGAGAGCGAACCGTGGGTGGCAAAGTTTATTCTTTATCTACCTGTCATTAGATTTTAATTACTTTTTCTCCAAATATAGTGCAAAATGGCGAGCCTATGTGTTGAAACTACGTCTGTGTGTGTATGCTAATATCTTCGAACGAAGCTCTTCGAGTAATTATGATCGAACTTCACGTACAGGTAAGTTCGTTTAATCATTAATAAGCATACACTCAAAAAACAATAGCCTCCTATCTGAGACAGTCGGGTAAAAACTAATAGGTAAGTAGATACTTCTAAAATACTTCTAAGAGAGGCTTACCCCAAATTAATCGAGCTTCGTCCGCATACAAGGTATTACAAGAGGGTACACTTTCGATTTGAACATCAAACGGCTTCAGTAATGGGTTCTAAGAAGTCATGACTTGCAAATGCTAACGAAATAATACCTTTTCGGCATAGAATAAAGGACTTTCAAGGCCTAACTCTTTCACTTTAAAATGCTGAAATGTAAATTGAAATCTAGTACGGCGATAGGTACATGATCAGTGATATCATTTTTTCACGGAGATGAAGCGGTGGGTAACTAAGTCAACTGCATGTGTGTGTGTGTGCGCGTATGTGTACTTATGCGTGTGTGTGTACTTGTGCGTGTGTGCGTGTGTGTGTGTTTATGTGTCCATGTCCACTATTTTCAAGTAACATTATAAATGTGAAAGTTTGTGGATGTTTCAGTTGTTAAACCAGCATTTCCATTTTAACCGACTTCAAAAAGGACGAGACTCAATTAGGCCGTCTATATGTGTTTGAATTCTGCAGACGTTCTTCTTAATTTTTGCAGAGATATATCGAACAAGCACTCTTTCGGAAGTTTAACCAAATCCGAAAAGCGAGTTCACTCAGGTGTAACCCAATGCTATATGGAGGTGTAACCCAATGCTATATGGAGGTGTAACCCAATGTTATATGGAGGTGCAACAAGGGATTGTTTGAATCTCTCCTAAGGGTGTTAAAGGGTTAGGGGTGACAAATTTAAAACAAATATAAATATCTCCGGCACCAAGGATTCTACAATAATGAAAATTGCTATATAAACTCTACTACGAAAATAAATAAACACGTATTTGTAACAATTTCAAGAATTTAAAAACTGAAATAGCAGGTATCAAAGATATTTAGATATCATTTATAAATTAGTTTTTAAGTAACATATTTTCTGACTGTAATCTGTATTTGTCGTGAAATAGAGAAAGAGTGTCATACATTTTGGATTTATGTTCTATTTAAAAGGAAATGTTATCAACGATACCACTGGGACCCGTGCATCCACTTAACGTAAACATGTTATATTAAAAATATAAACAAATTTCAAACAGCTCACAGATTTTTTAATCGTTTAGATTTCTGCGGTGACAGCTCGTTTGTTACCACTGAAACAAGGAAGCGATTACCAAAATTTCACTTTTAAAATCGTCAGAACGCCGCAGTGCGGTTGGATTGGATAAGGGAATCCATTCTGATCCAGCAGAAACGCCGCCTGCGTTACAGTGCATTGGCAAACAGTAATTCAACAGATAAAGCTAGCAAGTTGTCACTCTGAATGAAATATAACCTCGTATGTCTTCAGAGTGATATCTCACTCGCGTCTCATACATTGCAACTCCTGCTGGAATACATACATACAAAATGTCATGGCCATTATCCCAAATGGGGTGGTCAGAGATATCCCAAACAATAACAACAAAAACATTTGGGTGTTCCAAACATTCGAAATATACAGAAATGCAGAGGGGCCATCGGCGTTAAAACATGGCATGCGAAAATGGGAAGATAAATGTCCCCAGATATTTTAAACAGGTAGTATTCCTAGTAAATTATATTCATATACCAAAAAACAATGTAAAAATTCGTTGAAGAAGTACTTCATAGATGGATTGGATCTGCGTAGAAAGTGCTTTTTCAAGAAATTTTTATTTCGATAGAGAGACACATGTCTACTTGCTGTCGCGCATTTTTATGTATCCCTAGATATTTAAATTGCCTACATTATTAATAACTAATAACGTGGCGGGTCAGTGACCTTATTCACACTACACACAAACCTTTACAGGTTTTCTTATGCCTCGTATAGTGAAGATTTTGAAATAACGAGTTTCTGAATAAATTAACTATCTCTAAATGTTTTTGGTGGCAAGTCCCATTGTCGTCTTTTACGACACCCACGACGTATACATTCACGCGTAAAAGTAGAATCTTTCCACCTAGTTATACTATTAGTTATACGATATAACAAAATAATAAAATCCTAATAGTTATGTTCATTTATTTATTTAGAATCACCAACAATTGTTACATCAGTACATAGTCCAGCTAACAATTAAGATAGCTGGTATTAAATTTAAATGTACAACCTTTTATAGGTGAACACATCATGCAAAAAACTTAAAAATAAAATAACAGTAAAATATTGCTCAGTAGAACTAAATGGATCCGATTAATTTGGGTCGGATCCGTCCATTTACTTATTTTAGTAAATAAAGAATCAGTAAATAATATTTACGGGTATTATTAAGTTTTTACACATTTTTATTTGAATTCAAAATATTTTCATTAAGACGTGTACTAACACAACTATTAGATAATTCGTGTTGCGTGCGTGTATTGAGTGTTAAATTACTGTTCGTTTCACACTGTGTATTGGACGGTTACGGAGGAGTCTCATTCATCACGGTTCCCCTTCAGACCTTTACCTAATTTCGGTTCGCCTCCTAATGACTCCTAAATAATGGAAAGCAAAAGGCAGATAATTTTTATGGTTTCCCACATGAAAGTTACAGCAGATAAATGGAGTAAGTGCCTATCAATAATTTATAAAATATAACGTATTTCAATTTAAAATTAAGGCGAGGGCGGGGGCGAGATTGGTTGGGTGGTGGGCAAATCGAGGTACTTATTTATTCGATGTATTTATAGGATCGATGCTGGGTAGTTTTTGCTCTTAGGTGACTAACGCACTCGATTTTCCATATTCAAAAATTATATGCCAAACGCATTACGAGGCGATGGTGGTAACGTTTTTAATTCTCTTCTCCCAAACCGATACTGGCATGGCCACCTCAATATCTGCAAAATCAAAGGCCCTAATCAGTTTCGCGGACAGGTTCACTATCCACTATACCAATCCCAACTAATATTATAAATGCGAAAGCTTGTGTGTGTGTATGTATGTATGTTTGTTACCTCTTCAGGCCTAAACGGCTGGACCGATTTACATATACGCTACTTTTTATCCCGGAAAAGTGACTGGTTCCACTAGGATATATATTATTAGCGGGATTGCTATGGAGTCATACAGTGACGCATTAGGTAGAAGTATTTTTATAATGATGATGATGACGGTGATGATGATGGTGATGACGGTGGTGATTGGCCTATTTGGTTAACAGGCACTAAGTGAGTTTTTCCAAATGATGGTGATGACGGTGTGATAATATCCCAATGCCAACTATTACCTTATAAATCCGAAAGTGCTGTGTGTGTGTGTGTGTGTGTGTGTGTGTGTGTGTGTGTGTGTGTGTGTGTGTGTGTGTGTGTGTGTGCGTGCGTGCGTGCGTGCGTGCGTGCGTGTGTGTGTGTGTGTGTGTGTATGTTTGTTTAGTATAGTTACCTCCAGGGACTGAATAACCGAAAAGTAAAGGTAATAAAGGTTAACGGTATGACGTCATACCGTAAAATTCGGCTATTGGAATATTTCCATATCGATAAAAAACGATACCGAAACGAAATAACGGTACCGAAATTTTCTGGTACCTAAACCTTTATGAAAACGGTTCCTTTGATGAATCGCCGCCGCAGCGCGCCGTGCGTCCTTGTCGGTGATTTGTGCGGGTCAGAATGGCGGGTGTATTGTTTCAGAAATGATTATGTTATATACGACAGAAAAGTACCTACAATGTACTAGTATGTACCTTTAATGAAGGTCAATGTACCTCAATGAAACGGGAGCAATTATAATAATAAAGTGAGCCGCGGTCCTGACGGTCAGAATCGCGGGTGTATGTTGAAAATGAATGTAATAGAATAGCTATGGGTATGTACTATTTACCAAACGAATGTACCTTCAATGTACCTCACGAAAATATAATCTAAATCAAATTGAATGAGTAATTAATGAGGAAATCAAGAAAACAAACTTTTGACGCCTACAATTTTTTTATAGCAATATGAATAGAGTTCTATTTTGCTCGTATTAAGAATGTAAAGCCAGTCATAAGAGAAATATTTATGGGTTTGTATATGTGCTTCGATAAAGTAAAGAAACATGGATAAGACATAATCATTTACTCATCGTTTATCAAAAGTTACAAAGAAAAAACAAAAAGCGTGATTACTTTTGTCCATATAATATACAATGTGCAATTATGTTTTTATGTCTTCATGTAGTTCGATTACATAGGTTATCATAACACACCCACTTATTCTGTCTGTAGCAATGGGCCTTGTAATGACCGATTTTGTCAAAAGTATTTGATATCGGCGGTAAGAATTCAATAATCCCTATGATCTCGTATGTTTTTGATTCTAGATTTATTTCAGTGGCACTTCATCTATGCACGCACACCAAGTCACTTTGACTTATCTCAAAATTTATAACATTTTGCAAGACATATGTAAATGTTCGTGCGGCGGTTAGGGGTTGTCTTAGGACGTTTAGCGCCCGTTTAGCCGCCAGCAGGTAGGTATAGAAGAAAAGAATACCAATTTCATTTGGATTTAGTGGGTTTATTGTACATTCAGCTCATTCCCCTGCACCCCTCGGCAAATCTCCCCGTACGGTCACTGGCCTGAAGGTCTTGGAGCTGCAGTGGACGTAGCCTTCGAGTCCTCTCGTAGATGACGACGAGGTGGATGCTGGATGAGCGGTTTTTGGGGGAGGGTAGATCAACCCCGAAGGTCTCCCAGGTGCAGACCTGGATGTCGACGCCGACAATTAGTCACTTCGGACCTTGATCCTGAAGAGCACAGGCAGGCATTAGTTAGTGCCCACATATATCCTCGTCCACTGCTGGTATTCACGGCTCAGCAACCATAACGAACACCACGCAGTTGACAGACACAAAATCAGAAACAACTTACATTAAAAATAGCCAGACTATTATGGAAACTCAGCCTAGAGGGATCTTCCGTAGTTTACTTAAGAGGGTTCAGGTGGCAACCGAAGCAGTGTTCTCCCGGTAGCAAGGTCGCGGTCAAACAGAGGACGATTCGGGTTCCCCCACTCTAATTAGAAATCGTCTTAACGACGTCATCGCAACCGGACAAATTAGCGTACCGCAATACCGTGGTGAGACCCTTTTTAAATAAAATAATAAGAGGGTTCCGTAGGAAACTTTTATTATAAAGATGAAGTAGTGTGTGTAACAATCTGTAAACACAAGAAAAAGAAAAGAAATATATTTAGATGACTCAATTTTCGCAGAAAACCCTACGCTAATAGAAAATTGGAGAGGCCTCGGAAGCAAGGAATTGCCTAAAAAGAAAAGACCTATTAGGGACGTTCCTCTTCTATTAAACGGTCTCAAAACTAGATCTGGTGTGGAAAATGCGTGCATGGAATACTGCTGTCACCTCTGGGACGGATCAGCCAAGTACCAACTGGCTGCACTCGATTCTGTGGAACGACGCGCCATAAGACTCATAGGCGATGACTCAACGGTCACCGGCAAATTGCAAAGCCTTGAACACCGCCGTAGGGTCGCTTGCCTTTCAGTGTTTTACAGGATACATTTCGGGGAGTGTGCGATGGAATTGCATGATCTTATTCCACCGTCCCCTTTCCATCTTCGGACAACCAGGCGCGGGGGGGGTTTCCATCCATATGTTGTCAACATACCGAACATCCGCACTAAGCTCTTTGCTTCGTCATTTATAATGCGGACTGCTAAGGTATGGAACTCACTGCCCGCGTCGGTTTTTCCCGACACTTACAACCTTGGGATCTTCAAGTCTAGAGTGAATAGGCATTTACTGGGTGCGCGTGATACATCTTCGGCTACATCGTCACTTTCCATCAGGTGAGATTGTGGCCAAACGCGAATCCAGTTTTTAATAAAAAAAAAAAAAAAAAAAAAAAAGGTGGTACTAAAGAACACATGCGCATTTGATGCTGCGGCTCAAGTAATTGCAGCGGCTTGTGCTTGATGGTTTTGCCGTGACTACAACTATTAACTAACACTGGCAATAATTTTTGTATGTTTAAAAAACAAAACAAGACTTGTACAGAATTCGTGCTCAAATTGCAGAACAATATTTTAAAACGAATTTTTCAAAAGGAATCACCGAAATACACTGTGAATGTAGCGTGACAAAAATATTTGATGAATTCTTGATTGATGCAATTTATAGCGCTGATATTAAAGAAAATTGTACAAACGAATCTTGTGTTTTCAATAATGTAACCAGAAAGATTGTTTTTCTGCTAATTGATATGAACAAAAAGGAAGTTTCAGAATTAAATGATTTCGCAGCATCTATGCTGGTAAGCGATAACGTAGTATTGTGTCGTCGTAATAACTGCAATGGAATACGAACATTTACATATGTCTTGCAAAATGTTATAAATTTTGAGATAAGTCAAAGTGACTTGGTGTGCATAGATGAAGTGCCACTGGAAATTAATCTAGAATCAAAAACATACACGATCATAGGGATTATTGAATTCTTACCGCCGATATCAAATACTTTTGACAAAATCGGTCATTGCAAGGCCCATTGCTACAGACAAAATAAGTGGGTGTGTTATGATGACCTATGTAATCGAACTACAAGAAGCCGTAAAAACATAATTGTGCATTGTATATTATATGGACAAAAGTAATCACGCTTTTTGTTTTTTCTTTGTAACTTTTGATAAACGTTGAGTAAATGATTATGTCTTATCCATGTTTCTTTACTTTATCGAAGCATATATACAAACCCATAAATATTTCTCTTATGACTGGCTTTACATTCTTAATACGAGCAAAATAGAACTCTATTCATATTGCTATGAAAAAATTGTAGGCGTCAAAAGTTTGTTTTCTTCATTTCCTCATTAATTACTCATTCAATTTGATTTAGATTATTTTCGTGAGGTACATTGAAGGTACATTCGTTTGGTAAATAGTACATACCCATGGCTATTCTATTACATTCATTTTCAACATACACCCGCGATTCTGACCGTCAGGACCGCGGCTCACTTTATTATTATAATTGCTCCCGTTTCATTGAGGTACATTACCTTCATTAAAGGTACATACTAGTACATTGTAGGTACATTCTGACCCACACGGTGATTTTCTAGTTTTATTTATTATTTTCGTGTTTGCACGTGTCGAGCGAGGGAGTTGTCTACTATCGTAAGTCATATTTTGGCAAAACAAGAGATAATGAGTGAGTATACCTATCCAATTTATTACAATACTATGTATTATTATAAAATATGAAAGTGTACATCTGTATTTTGTAACTCAATCTCGCAAAAACCGCTGAATATATTATAATCATTTTCGGAGATGATTAAGGTTAGGATTATATAAATTTAAACAATTACAATCTGAATGAAAATTATAATATAAAACTTCTGGACTTATTTCAAGGATACTTTTTTCCGTAATTCCCACGGGAACAGCTGTGCTATTCTGTAAGAATTCACTTCAAATCCTCAGTGAAATGAAAACTTATTATATGCATATATTATACAACTTATCTGACCTTGTTTTCATAAAAGTACCTGTACTAATAAGCTAGGTACTTTAGTTCATTTAACTTTAGAGCACAAAAGAAAAAACAAAATAATATTACATATCAGAAAATAGAAAATTAATTTCTAAACTTTGTACGTGTCTCTGCGCTGCGGCCGCGCCCCGCCCCGCGCCCGCGCGCCTCTCCGCGGGCCTCGCGCGCATACCCCCGCCCCGAACCCACCCGCGTTTCTCCATATTTCGGTACCGAAATCGCGAAAAGGTTAAATAACGGTATGGCCCTACCTTTATAAAACAAGGGTATCGTTATGATTTTAAAGTACCTTAACCTTATACCGTAACCGCATTCAGTCCCTGGTTACCTCTTCACGACAAATCGGCTGGATAGATTTGGTTGAAATTTGGTTGGTGGACATATTAGGACCGACTAGTTTCTGTAGGATAAGTGGGATTGCTTTTGCGTCATAGAGTAACGCGTATGATAATAGAACGAATTCTACGCGGACGAAGTCGCGGGTAACAGCTAGTATTTTATAATCATCAAAGTGATATATCAAAAGTGATGATCATCAATAATTGATTACCAGGGGCGTTTGTTTTAATACAAAAGATTATAACCGTTTAAAACTTTCAGTTTGAAAGACCTCAAAACCTTTCAGATTTGCAAATCGAATTTTTTTGGTACACGCAGAAATAAAGAAAACTGATCACGTTGCCGTCTAGATTTAAAAAATTCCATGAATACTATAAAGGAAAATATTTCTTTTATAGATACATCCACATCATACTGCGATTGTGAATTAATATGACATGACGTTTCCTTATAATATGCTTGTAAATAATAAGAGCTAATATACTTTTATCTTGCTGTTCATACAAATTAGTTGACGATGATAATGAAGATTGTTTGATAAGAATGGGAATACGTAGGATAACAAGGGGAAAAGTTATTAGGCAATAGACGACCAGATCACATGAAAGAAATAAAACATATGTACATATATGTTTATATTAAAAGATTCCTTTAAAACATGTAGGTATTCACCTCATAAACTGTTAATTGAAACAATTTCCTTGCCAATTCATATCTCAAATATTCATGCACGCAGCTTGGGGCCACTTTTCCATCACAATCTTTACAAATTCGTCTCGTCAAAAAATTTTGATTTATAGTAAAGTCGTCTCCATAAATAATCATGCATATTACAGGATTAATAGTATTTAAGCTGTACATTCCGAAGTTCTCTAAAATGATAGTATAGATAGAGGGTCATTTGGAGAATTCCAATTGGTATAGCTTCAACATGCGTCACTCTACCATGGATCGTGTAAAATATACCTGTATTAATAACTATGACGCCAACTGTACTTAAGTGTAGGTACAGTCGGCAACAAAAATAAGGTGGCAGGTCTTTATTTATAATTATTATTATTTATAAAAGTCTAAAAAGAAATTGTTACATCTTTTTTATGCACGGCGGTTTCGTACTTGACCTCAATCACACCTGATGTTAAGTTAAGAAGTTAAGTGCAGATGAGGCCGAAGGTGGAAGCGTACTGACTCGGAAACCCCAACACTTTTGGGGGACTGGCTATCTTATCTCTGACAACCGGAACACAATATTGTTTATTGCACCAAAATATTACATATAACAGACGATAGGTCATGTAAAAAGGTGGACTTATCTCTTTAAGAGATCTCTTCCACCAATCAGAGCATTGAAATAGGAAAAGGAGTAAATGTGGGGTTTAGCAGTAAGGCCCGTATTAAACTATTCTCGAGATTGAGAACAGTCTTGTGACCGGTCTCAAGTAAACGTGTTGATTAATAAACCTAACGTGCATACTCAAGCAGTACTCACTTGAGAGATACGACAAACGAAACTCAAGATTATCATTCATTCGCCGCTGAGGCGAATACTTGAGAAGTGATCTCAGCTGAGTAAACCTCTTGAGGTTTATAAACTACCAATATATTTATTTATAAAACCCAATCTTTATTGGTTTATAAACTAGCACGGAGCTTAAGATATCGTCAACTGCTTAAGACGCATCTCGGTTGATACAGCCTTAAGACTTGTATTGAGATTGGTTTATTAATACGGGCCTAAATTGTGTGCAAAAGAAAAATACTACAATGAATAATAAAACCAAATAATAAAATTACATTAAATAGAATACATATACCTATTGTTATTCAAGTTTAATGGGAATTTATCTGATGATGACATAATAGGTATAAAGGAAAATATAATAAAATCCAACCAAACCCTCCAAGGAATATCATAGAAACTAAAAGCCTGCCTTCATTGTGTTGCCCACTGTACTTAGATACCTATAAATAAATATCGAAAAACACTTCGGTACAAGATGGGGCCGTCTGTCGAACAACCACTGCTCTCTTTTGTTAGAATAATGCGAAAAAAATCAAGGTATATTCGTAGGAAATTCTATGTAATCACAAAAAAGTGGATAAGTACTGGGATTTGCGAGAATAAAACCTTTTCAGCTAACATACCTAGAGGGCTGAATAATGGATTAAGATTCTATTAAGACGGACGCAAACGCGAAGCGCGCGATTCATCCAAGTTATCACTCACGCGATTGGCTATGCTTGTATGAATAGCATGGCTGATAGAAACGAGGGATTATCGCGCACGCCGCAGTTAACGCGGCTACCTTTGGGTAAGTTAAGGTAATCCTGAATACATTATTTGACGACCTGTTGAGCTACAGAAAATATCGAAAATAGAGCGACTGAGAGCTCGACGAGGCAACTCCGATTGATGCGGGGCGAGGAGTGCACTTATTTATAATTATTTCTTTAGTTGGTAGTATCGTGCACCCTACCTGTTTTTCTACCTACAAATGTGGGTTGTCTGATTTTAGTGATAAGACCGCCTAATTGTGTTATCATCAAAAATTATTGTAAATTATTTTGCGCAATAAAGAGGTTTGATGTAGGAAATTGTATTGGTTTTAGATTAACGCCTAACAATATTAATTAACTTGAAAAAGCAGGTATATTTCGGATGTCTTCCTCAATACAACTAAATTCCATACAAAGCAAATTTTACCCATGGAATCATCTTCTACTTAGTAACCGCTTTCCAGCTTAATACCCCTTTCTTGACTATTTATCTAATATTTAGTTAGCCACTGATAGTATAGATACTCATACACAGACCTATTACCAAAAATGTCATATGTTGTCTTTTTCACGGTTAGCAGATAGACTGAGCCGAATTCAGGGTTAGGCTGCCCGCCGACATTTGAAATCGGCAAATAATTAAACCTACAAATTGCAATGTTGAAACGCACACTTTCTAAAAAATCGGTGATTAAAGTCGGCGAAAAAATCGGCCCGAATGTCGGTCCTATGAAAAGTCTAACATGGGCAGCCAACCTTAGAGTCCCTAGAGTTTTACGTAAGCCGTGTAAACGGATAGTTGTAGTGTCAACTTTATATTGGAATTCCTTCGTTTGATGAATTACAAGTACAAGACAATCACAGCCGAAGCGTCGGCTTGCGGCCAGTTGTAGGTAGTCACAGCGTTGACGGTGTGCTCTACTGTATCTGGTTTGACGCATGCTTTTATATTTTCCGGGGTCCCAAATATACCAACGGAACGTCTGATGAGAAATGGTCACCTCCGTCTAACGACATTCGCAATTCCAGGGGCCTTGCCATATGCATTGCTGACTTAGAGAGCTCTTTTCACGTCTATCTTAAACGGCCCTATGTAGTAACACAATGGGCATAAGGCATAATGTCATATAGAAAGTGGATTGTATCGGGTCAAGAATGTGCTTGGTAGTGATCATCCTTACGCTGTTTTATAGAATGCTATTCACACCTATCTTGAAGAACTCCGTGTTGCTGTGCAGTGGGAACAACGCAGCACCAAAGAAGAACGCGTAAACCGCACGACATAATTATTACCCAAGCCATAGGGTGGGAAAAAAATATAATAGTGAAAACTGATAGCACTCGACGATCGCGACAGGTCAATAAAATTGTGCGGGGTGTACGGGGCGAGGACGACGGCGCGCCTCTCTGCCTGCGGGGCGGTACCACAGCATTGTTTCGCGCCGTGGTAATAGCCGGCAGCACTGTCGAAACTAATTCACGCGACCGCATACGTTTACATTGTTTTAAGTACAATTATCTTTTTTCACGATCTCAGCGATCTGAAAGTATTTTATTAAGGTATAAATATAAGTTGAAACACAAGGATTTTTTTAAGTGACATCCATTAGCTCTTCCGTCTAGATTACACATCTCGGCAGCGCTGCAAAGTGCAACCTCATAGATGGATCACTCACTATTACACTATGCCTAAGCCATCACACGTCAAGAAACAATTCCTACGAAGTTTCGTAGAGGCTCTTTAAAGCACTGCACTGTGCAGCTAAATACAAAAGAATATAACGTCGACTTAAACTTATGTTAGAGGTCTGTCCGATCAGTAGTTGCGTGGTAAATTGCTGGTTATTATTTTGAGCCCAAGTCCGGCTCTGGCCAGGTACTGTTTAGAGCAGATTGCCTCTCACAAGCACACAATGCAGCCGTCATCATTTGTTCTGTTCGCAAGCCACAACAAATACCGAGTAGGGACTACAATAGCTTACTCTGGCGAGATACTCTTTTGCATGTTACAAAATATCCTGCTAATATTGTGTGAGATTATTCCATATCATCTTATAAAATCGTTATGTAAATAGATAGATAAGCACTTATTTGCACCCATGTACACACACATAACAAATTTTACATATGAAAAATACAACTAAAACAATAAAACACAAGTACAGAAACAATAAATATTATGTGTGTGCCGCAGTATACAAAAAGGCTACAGCTCAGTGTATAGATTTGCCCGAGGCGGGCAAAACACTGGTATTCTGCTGAAACCTGAGGGTTGGTAGTGGGACAAATGGAATTTTGAAATGTGTAATATGGTGTTATCAAATTATTGGTAACGTTATTGGTAAATGAATATTGTGTAAGATTATTCCCGTAACATATTGGATTCAATTAATAAAATATACCTAATTGAGTTATTGAACCAATTATTATTATTATTATAGACAGCTAATTGTAGCTGTATTTTTTAGTGCTTTCGAATACGGTTTCGAATCCAGCTCGCTAGGCGTAAATGTAAGTATATAAATTGTTTATCAAACAGCAAAATATTCTATATCTATTGCTCTTTATACAAGGTCCATCGGCACCCATCAATGTATCATCGAACCGCCTACAACTTAAGTGCTATAGAGGTATTTTTCGCCGAAAGGTTCGATTTTTTATTATTATTATTATTGTTATAATGATAATTGTTATTTGGAATATAGGCCTTTGTAGTGTAGGTCCAAAGATCGGGACTGACAAATTAGGCCTTATATATGTTAATCAGTCGACTTACATACAGTCGAACACATTACCCTCTGTTCACCATCATACATACATTCGTCATTTAACATACACCATTTATCCGACTCCATCAAAAACATGCTCCGAGGAGGATCTTCAAGACGCATGAGGGACGAGCGGGGGACGGGCCCTCGGTACGACACACCGCAAAGCAAGCCACTTCTCATCTCCGTCGATTACTGTACACATCATTAAAGTACCACACAAATTTTGGCATTAAATATTTTCGCATAAAAAAAGCATTTTCAGTCAGCTACATCAACACCCTCCTTCTGGCTCAGTCGGGTAAAACGGAACGTAAAGCGGAGAAATTTATTTATGCAAAAAGCATGTAAAAAGGTTAGATAACTTTAACTCGGGCCGAAGTATTGAGTCTTAACATTCATTAAAAAAAGACCGAGAGATCTAACATTTTCTCAGCTAATAAGTGCTACGAGATTTCCTTGAAAGTTGTTTTTATTACTAAAATTATACAAAGAGAAAACGGCGAATTTGCAAGTAGGCAGTACTTTCATCTGTATTCCAGACGTTCACCGCCATTTTTAAAGAAGGAGATAAATGACTGTTTTATTTCCAAGCATTTTATTCGTTATCCGACGAAGGAAAAATAAGACCTCTCTTGGACATTCTATGCTAAACAAAGCCGTTTTCGACACAATGATTGATGGTCGTATCGCCACCATAGTAACTCAAGTGTTTACTTAAAAAATACTTCAGTACAAAGTGGCGAATTCATAAGAACTAAACTTTTTTAATAACCTAGAGCAGAACTCTAAGAGGCGAAGTGGAGTGAAGATAGAAACGAGTGATCTATGTAACTATACTTTTCACACGACTTTTGAAATAATAGAAAAACATGAAACGTCTTGAATATTATCTACCGCGGCTTTGATATTTTGGCGTCGTAATATAGTCGATCGAATGAAGCTGGCGAAGCTTATGGCGTAGTCGCATTCACCATTCGTTTTCGATTAGCGAAGTTAAGCAATGTCTGGCGTGGCCAGTCCTTTAAATACCAGTGTTTCGTGCTTCGGAAGGCACGTTTATTTAACGGTGTCACTTGTTTTCATTTGAACGAAGTCGTTAAGCCAAGTTGGTGGCCTTACAAGGGTGGCTTAAAAACACTGCGTGTAAGGTGGCCACTAGTTACAAATTGACTGCGACTGCGCGATTAGTGCACGAATAAACAGATTTGCATGTACTAATAGCTACTGTGAAAAAGCTACGTTAATATGCATATACTGGGCTAATTTTATGTCACGAACGTTAGCGAGTTATTATTGGATTTAGTCTAAATTGGAATTCCACTAACGACTAGTTAAAATTTTAGTTTCCAATGAAGAATGTTTGCATGGTTAATGTGTGGTCTACTTATAGATATATGCTGGCTGTGGCTGGAAATCAGCAGCTACTGCTTCTTTTTGTCAAACAAGATAGCTTTTGTATTCTAGTTTTGAATGTTTTCTTGGCAAATAAAGATTTTTATTATTTCAGTTACGTTGTGATCCAATGATCTTACCAAAACAGGGTTATTATTCTACCAGGTTATTACTTTAGCAGGCTTTTGACGACTTATTTCGTGTAGCGGTTAGAAACACCGCTACACCAAAAAGGTCGCGGGTTCGAATCCCGCTAGGGGCACGTGCTTGTATGATGATTACAGACATGTGTAACCGAGTTATGATGTTTTTCATTTATATAAGGTAAGTTCGCCTAATACGGACCACATTTTTGCAAATCCTTCTAAATTTGATATAAGAAGTATTTCAATTTAAAACTCATCTAAAATATACAAATAGCCAATATTTGAAGTAGAAATTTTAACCAAAACCCACGCAACAAAAGTAAATTAATGGCAAATTTTCTTTTTAAAAAGATTGTCAATGGACCTTACTAGGAATAGGTGATCTCAATAAGGCTCATTCCTATTCAGTAGATATTTCCGAAACGACTTTATTTTGTTTTTTTATTTACTTTTGTTCTAAACTGTTACAATTGTTTTTGTCATTCCCGATAGATTCATCCATAAATTAACAAGAATTAAAGTGATGGTCCTTATAAAGACTATAGAAACTTAAATGCAGAATAATAGATTTGATTTATGTCTTTTAACAAAACACAGTTTGGTTTTGTATTGTTATTTACTAACTGAAATAATTTTAAGCATAAAAATAACATATTAAGGAACATTTTCAGTCATTAGCCTTTGGGCCTTATTAAGTCTATAGAAATCACATTTTTACCAGTGGACCTTATTCGGACTATGAAAGTTTAGTAAATAGTCAGTAATCGTAGTGTATGTTACGTTAGTAAATCAGTTGAATTTGAGTTCATCGGATTATGTAAACAAGCCGTTTACAGTTTTATACACCTAATTAGGTCCGGTCCTTATTTGGTGGCAAGGAGGTGGACCTTCTTAGGCACTTCGCTATTCCGGAGAAAACCAATAAAAATCGACAAAAGAAAATAGTGCTTTCAATAACCTTACCTTCACAATCCACGCCTAAATGTTACTTATTCCTTTAGACTTCAAATTTCTTGCAAAAACGAAACAGAAACACTTGAATTAGTCAAAATAAGAACAAAAAATTTTATAAATCGACCTACACGTCGTGACATGAACTGCATTGACAGGTATACTAACAAAATTGTGCCGTAAAATTCAAGTAATGCCAACGCGCTTCAATGATTGGTTAATGAGGAACGTCGGCGCAAGATTTGATTTCAATATAGTATCGGGAGTGGAATTTTTAAAATGGTGGCGCTTATTAGGAACCGGCCCTTATTAGGCGAACATACCTTATAACTGATTTACAAAAAAAATATGTATTTGTGTATTTTATCAACCATCTGGTAGCCTAGTTGTTTAGTGTGGACACAGAATAGATAATAGTACGTGTGGATGGAACTACATAGATGCCGTTGTGTGTATGTAGATGCCGCCTCGGGCAAATCCATACACTGAGCTGTAGCCTTTTTGTATACTGCGGCACACACATAATATTTGTTGTTTCTGTACTTGTGTTTTATTGTTTTAGTTGTATTTTTCATATGTAAAATTTGTTATTTGTGTGTACATGGATGCAAATAAATGCGTATCTACTTATCTATCTATCTATCTATGTGTAAAGATATTTATTTATAGTTCAGCTTAAAGTCATCTGCCACATAAAACCCCTTGGGTTCATTGTAACTAGTTTACAGTATTGACTAAACTTAAACTCAAAACGACTATATCAAAAGTATGTCGACGTTTACAAGAACATTAAATATACGAGTGGGTAGATATTTTTATGATCATACCTTCAGATATAGAGCAAATACCTACCGGGCAATACAGAATTGGCGTTTTACGACAAATATTCCAAAAATCCGGAATATAAAGCTGGAGTGTGGAAAAGCGCAGTAAAATCCTTCAGGATTGCACCATCGACGTCCGTGACGACCTCTTGGTCACGTCTCGGTATTTTGCCGAGGCGACTTCATGCACTGTATTAGAACGATAGGAAAAGTCGGCCATTTTCTGTTAAAGAATTTTCAAAGCTCGTCCTTACAAAGAACATTTTTCATAAGAATATAACAATCTGAAAGTTGTATATTGCCAAAAAAGGGAATTTTAGCTAAAAACTTTTGTTGTTCAAGAAATAATCTAAGTTCAAAAAATTCGCTGGTATTGTCATCCAAGTAATCCGCAAGTCAGACGGTTGTTATGGATTGTTTTTTAGCCATATTTGATTAAATTCGGTTAAGCCGTTTCGAAGATATTTAGCTATTAAAACAGTTGGTTTGTTTTATAATCATGGGGTTTCGTAAATATTCAATTTATAGTATTGATTTACCTATTAAATATTGACCCGTCACATACTACCCATCCATTTATGTATGTAAATTTTACCGGCTGAGTTTTTTTACCATAAGGAAAAAAATAGGGCATATTAGGTAAGTGAAATAAAAGGTAACATAGGTAGTAGTAAATTTTTTTTTTTCAAAACCATAATCGAATAAAGCTTTAATTGAGTCAAACGCGACTCGTTTGTAGCCTATTCCACGTACCTAATTACATAATTAAATTAAATAAATAAACAAACCTTGGACAAAACATTAGTTCCAAATACATTTCGCATGATAGGAACCCTAGGAATCCCACCAGTCGCATATCAAACATTAGCTGGCGCGGGCGTTTTTGAAAAACAAAAAAAAAAAAAACTACTAATGCCAACAACTTTTATTTCACTAACCTAATATGTCCTATTTCATCCTTACGGTAAAAAAAATGGTAATTGTTAAAAAATATATAGTTATATAGTTATGTACTCAGCAGTATTATATTGGGGCTTTACCTATGAAATTGGAGGTTTTCTTCGTTAATCATATGCACCAATTCCTGCGATTTTCAAAGCTACATCCAAATTTGTTTTTATTTGGAATATGGAATATTATTTCAAGGTTTCACATGAAATATTTTTAAATTTCTGGACTAAATCACATCATAATAAAAAATTTGAACAGAGCTCTTTTCATGTGCTTCCTTCCCATAATCATTTCTTAGATTCGGTGAAACTTTTGTAAAGCGGTTACTTTTAAAAATTAACGCTGCCTATACTTAACTTAATGTTTTCCGATAATACACACAAAGTTTAGCTAAATTTGGATTTCCCGTTCCCAAAAAAAAATCTAAAATGTTTGTATGGAGAAAACAGTCTTAATGAAATTCTTCATACAAAACGCCAATTTCATAGGTATGTATACCTTCGTATTTGGCACAACCTACCTGTTCTTATAAATATGGCACTCCTATACCATAAAGTAGCGTAGAAGATAATCACTCTTAATGAAATGTTTTTATAAAATAAAACGTTACCTGTTTTTCGTACCAGGACGTGTATTATGTTATACCTATTATTCTCAACACGTAGGGGCAATGTCGATTAGATCTAATAGCCCCAATAGGCAACAAAATGTAAATCCGAAACGCTTAAAGTATCTATAAAATTGTTCCCAAACCAATCTTGAGGATCACGTAACGACTCAGCAGTTCCTTAACTACAGCTGATTCAACTTTTGTTGGACTACCTATATATTAAGCTTCCGATTTCAAATACACCTTTTTCCTCCCCGAAGCGTTGTTAACGACTGCTGTGGTCTCTTTGCAGTGGTTTGCGTAATCAGTTTTGTAAAAGGATGTATCCCATTTCAGGAGCGGTTTCTAGAAAAACGCTCTTTTGCCTTTGATCACAACTCGGCACAGCGGGAAATTAGCTTTATTTATGTGAAGGAAAAATATTTAAGAAGTAACTGTCGAAGTGTGCGATTTTTGAGTTTTCCTCAAATCATGATCGGAAAACGGCCAGCGGGACAAGAACACGAACTAGATAGACCGTATACACTTTTTTTACCCCATGACGATGAGTTAAAAAGAAGCAGCAAACAAAATGTCCCGACCATATACAAGCCACGGCTATTTATACATTTTGATGACATTTCAATGTATTCAGTTGAAATATTGTATCGTAATTACGTATTGTATCGTAATTAGTAACCGCCTCCGTGGCTCAATGTAAACAACATTGGATTTACGATTCGGAGGTCGCGGGTTCGATCCCCAGCGGGGTGCATGTTTAAGTACTCGGTTTGGTTGGTGGTAGGGCATTTTAAATGTCCGCCTGGCTAGCTACCACCATCTTATCTAAATCTGCCGCCAAGCAGTAATGTTAATAGCATTGTTGTGTTCCGGTTGTCAAAGATAAGATAGCCAGTCCCCGTAATGTGTTGGGTTTTCCGGGTCAGTACGCTTCCATCTTGGACCTCATCTTCACTTAACATCAGGTGTGATTGAGGTCAAGTACCAACCTGTATTGCATAAAAATACATGAAGGATGAATTTGTATAAATCCATTAACTGGTGACTCCGCTCCTGATTACGAACAAATTTCTACTAGGAACCATACTCCCTCATATACCTACGAGGGAAGGCCTATATCCCTTCAGTTGGATGTTTACGGGCTGATGATGAATTATTTTTCAAAAGCGAGTGACTCTTAAATCGGGTTTAGTTCACTAATGTCAGATGAGGTTAAAATGTCAGATTCTACAAACGTCTGATTCTACAAATGACATATTAGAATTTGACATTTGTAAAGTCACCTGTCCTTTTGAGAACCTGATTAATCCCTCCCCAGAACAGATGTCGTATGAAAAGGATAAAATTATAACATTGCCTGAACTTGTGTCGGGTAAAAAGCGTTAAATAGAGCGTTACTTATTCGAATTAATTAGGACCACCGGCGATTGTTCGCTGAACCAAATTTTCGGTCATTGAACTTTACGACAAAATTAAATAAAAACCTAAGCGACCCTGGGTTTGCTGGAAATTTGAATTTATTGTATGTAGGTACCGATACCTCTGTTACAATTTTTTAAATTAAAACCGTCAATATTTCAAATATTTTGGATACGTCTCTTAACCCTTGACGAAAATTTACGGGTGTTATAATAATTGACGATGACGGCTGATGACCAGGACACGTACTCTGTTTCTACTCTTATCGGTGACATGAAATAATACATATGACGTCATTATCACTTAATCGCAGGGAAAAGTAGAAGGAAGAAATGAATTTTGATCCATATTTCTTCGCAAAATTTGTCTAGTATTGTAGATAGGACTTTTTAAATGGATTTTATAAAATCGATTTTTAAATGATCATCGATGGGGCTCACAATTTGTTTCCTAAAACCGTTAGGTTTTACTACATGGTTTCTGAGTGATATACAGGATTTGAATTACGAAATTTGGGTCTTTACCGATGAAATTGCAGTTTTTTTTCTTCGTTAATCCTGCGATTTTCAAAGCTATATCCAAATTTGTTTTTTATTTGGAAAATGGAATATTATTTCAAGGTTTCACATGAAATATTTTTTAATTTCTGCGCTAAATCACATAATAAAAAAAAATTGAACAGAACTCTTTTCATGTGCTTCCCATAATCATTTCTTAGATTCGCTGAAACTTTTATAAAGCGGTTATTTTAAAAAATTAACGCTGCCTATACTTAACGTAATATTATCCGATAATACACACAAAGTTTAGCTAAATTTGGATTTGCCGTTCCCAAAAAAAAATCAAAAATGTTTGTATGGAGAAAACAGTCTTAATGAAATTCTTCATACAAAACCCCAATTTCATAGGTAAGGACCTAATATTATTATATTAATTCTTTCATCGCTAAAACAAATTAAGAAGTGAATTGAAATTAATTTGCTATCTGTATGATGAAAATTCGTAACCAAACAATCCCGATACTACGTACCTACAGTCGGTTCTATTATTAATCATACAGGGCTATTTTATATGATTAATGGTACCTAGCATTTATAATTTCTAGTCTATATGAAAAAACATCCTTTGAAGTAGGCCCTATTGATTTACTTTCAACAGTAGCGCCGACTTCGAAAGATATTTTTTTCATATAGGATAGAAATAATAATAATTGCGACAGTGAGCATAGGAAATAACTGATTGTGAGATACGAGCGTACGGTTATTTTCCAGAATTTAAAATTATTGATATAAAGGGCCACTTCTTTATAAATTCTGGAAAATAACCACCATCAAAGTTATTTAGGTATTATTTATAATTAGCCTTTGGCTTGTCAGAGCGATTTTTATTATTATTCTGTCTTTAAAAAGAAAACTTATTGATAATGTATATACATGTTTATACTTCGTACTATATATACTTATATTGGATAGGTTATGTGGTATATATATATGTATATAATTTTTTTTTATAAAATAATTTTCAATTGTTGTGTACACTATTTTCTGCCCAATCTAATAAACACTATATATATATATCTCTAAGGTTTGCTGGTAGAAAACTCTAACGGAGGTAAGCTCGCCTTTGTACATTTTATATACAATGCATATTTCTGCAACAATAAAGATATTAGGAGGGCCACTGGACGGAATGACTATGGCGCCGGCTGTACCTACTTGTTTGACAAAAAAATAATAATCTGTTTCATGTTAATTAAAATCAATATGTAGGTAGGCCATGGCTAGCTACATAATATAAAGACATAAGAACAACGCCTAGTAATTTCACTGCGCTTCCGAATCTACCTTACAATATTAAACACAACACAATAGAACCGACTGATTTGCATACAACCCAATCGTGTCCAATTAATTGGCAGTTCGGAGAAGTGACATTCAGAAAATCGATCATCTTGTGTAGTGTAAATGGTTTGGATAATGGAGTAGTTCCAGTGTCTCACTGACATTGCATTCGAAGAACAATGTTTAGTAGCTTTGGATATGTCGCACAGAGTTAGAAGAATACTCCATATCTGCAGTCCAAATAAGTCTCAAAGTCAAAGTCAAAAAATATTTATTTCGTAGGAAAAAGATTGTCACTTAAAAACGTCACATTTTTTATCTTAATCTTAAAATTATTGACATTATTGCTCATTCGCAAAGCAGATTCCCCAGAGAAGAACGAGCAAGAAACTCAAGGGTTGCTCTTTTAAATAAGTTTGGGTTACAATTATATTATATTGTATAATTAGACTGAATATCGCCGAGCGGTCTATGTCCATGCTTGCTTATCATCCAGATAGTCAGAAATTTTATAATAGCCTTTGGTAAATAATGTCTGTTTTATGAAGGTTTTGAATTTATTTAAAGATAAATTTTGAATGTCCACTGGAACCTTATTATAAAAGCGTCTAATAAACCTTTGTCAACATGTAATTGATTTCACGCCCTACTAAATGATCTCTCTTGCCCATGAAAGGCCCTGCCAACGCTTATCTTTAGTTAATCAATCAATTCGCCGCTCTGTCCTGATTGTTTCGGCCAGTGATCTCGTATGTCATGTGATTGAATGTATGACCTTGACTTGAAAAGCTTCGGCCTTATTACAACTATGAAGGGAAGCAATGCAATCAAACAAGTCCACCTTCTTAAGTTTTTTTTAAATTTTTTTATGCACGACGGTTTCGTACTTGACCTCAATCACACCTGATGTTAAGTGAAGATGAGGTCGAAAGTGGAAGCGTACTGACCCGGAAACCCCAACACATTTGGGGGACTGGCTATCTTATCTGTGACAACCGGAACACAACAATGCTAATAACATTGCTGCTTGGCGGCAGATTTAGATAAGATGTTGGTAGCTAGCCTATTTAAAATGCCCAACCACCAACCAAAGCTTACGTACCGGGTAGTAGTTTAAGCTTGTAATCTCTTTTTTTATCAAAATACCTAAACGTTTCCAGATGCTATCTTTGAATATATGTTCTTTGATGAACGGAGGTGGACTTCACGGACTGAAAGTTTAACGGTTTGAAAACTTCATTACTGGCAGTGAAAAACATTGTAGGTACGATTATTATGTCTATCGCAAAATCCACGATGAAATGCGAGCATGATGACTTTCAATTTCATTGCCTTCATTTCGAAATTGAATAATTACCTTCCCTTATAATCGATTTAATACTATTGAAAATAATTGAATCTGTTTCAATTTCAATAAATGTGTCATCATCAGCCTTACACGTCCGCTGGGGCACAGCTCCCTTTCACTGGAGGACGTATTGGTCATAATCTACAACGCCGGCCCAGGGTGGATTGCTGAGTTTGTGTCAGATTAGTGGTCACCTGACAGTCATTGATTTAAGCCACTCTCAATTGAAAACAATCGGGACCGTGTCCCCCGAAACATAGTAAACTCATATTAAAATGCCACTAGTGGTCACCCATCCAAGGCCTGACTGTTACAGGCATTGCTTAACTTCGCTAATAAATTGCGAATGCGGCTACGCCACGACTGCTTCTGTCTGTCAGTCGCTAAGTCCAAACTTGTGGGAGAATGAAATGGCGCAGGAACCCACTAAATCTTTTATCAAATAAACTATACCTATCACAAATGGAAGTGTGTGTGGATAAGAATAAAGTTTATTGAGCCAAAAACATATTGATTACTACAAAACAGACGCAAATTTTAAAGAAATGGATGAATGCTAGGTAGGTTTCATACTTAATTTTAGCTCAGACTCCCAACTCCAGATCCCAGGGCATCCCTGCATCTCAGGAGCTAGTAATGAACGTCTTAATTTTTTAATTAGTTTGTACTATTCGGCTTCTACTATAATACTATTGATGACGAACGTAATCGCTTACAGGTTCATACATATATATATATATATATGCATGCGTGTGTGTTGATAATATTGTGTAAAAATGTGATGGCGGCTTCAGTGTGTGCGTTCTGTGAAGACTAGAATAAATTTCACTTAATACCTAACCATTATGCATCTTTTGTAATCCTTTTACTATGCAGACAAGGTCCTTATCTTTCAGCTAGTCGTTGCGTTTTTCAAGCCTTCGCGAGATATTAGCTCTCGATCACGTATTCGTAGTTACCAGGTCCGTGCGATCATCAAAGATCTCTACATTGAGCCGTGTAACTGATAGGATATAATTAAAACCGTAATATTACAATCATGCTATACTATATGTCGCAGATAGCGATAAATTAGCGATAGAATTTACTATTTGGACGGTCGTGTGACTACAATAATACGCGGTTTGTTACAAGAAGTGAACCTGGTGGCGCTGGTGTGGTCGAAAATGGCGCGGTAACGTTTACAGTAATGTTAGATCTGGACTTCAAAAATGAATATTCATATTGCTAAACCAGCCGTCAAAGGAGATGGACCACCACCTTATACATCAACGAACGTGAGTGACTCTGATTACTATTATCACCGACGCTTGGAAGAATTAGGTGAGTCGTTTCTTTATAAGAACTTGGTTATGGAATTTGAGCAGGAGGGATTGTAGATTAGATAGTATGAATATCGGCAGATTGCATGCGAGAGCCAAGTTGGATGATATGAGGGGCATGGAAATGTATACCCTTCACCGGTAAGCAACTCAGGTTCCATGATCATAATTATATATTATTATTTATGTGTGGCCAAGTGGTCTGTAATTGCCATCTTTAAGATTATAATATCACAATTTTCCGACATTTTAATATTTAATATCGATAACATTTTCGAGTCGGTACCATGGCTTTCACAAAATCGTTTTAAGTAACGCCTTTTTTACATACTACGTTCACAACACAACTGAATCAAATGCAAAGTGGAATGGTATTAGGCTATTATTGCTAAATATATCTTGTGGCCAATTTCGTTTTGTGAAATAAGTGAAGAAGACGTCACAAAACGTCTAAACGTATGGTCACGTATGTAATTTGAACTATTACATACATAACGTCGTGACCTTTATCCCAAATATGGTGATCAAAGATAACCCAAACATACGCGTTTGGATTTTCCGAACATCAAAAGTTTAATGCTTGAAACAACATTCACGGTTCATTCTTCGAAATTCAGAAATGCAAACGTGACAAGAGCCCATCGTTGAAACGTAAAATGCGAAAGAAAAAGGCGAAGAAAAAGAAAATATTCGCCTTTTACGACGCCCACGAGAAGAGACGGATTGGTTCTATTCCTTTTATTCATTCCCCTATATTTCGAACGGAGAACCGTGAATGTGATTTAAAACTTTTAATATTTGGAACACCCAAACGCTAATGTTTGGGAAATCACTGACCACCCCATTTAGTATAAAAGTCGTTCGTTAATAAAAAAAATGTAGAGACATGTTTGTTACATATTTGGTGACAAAATGGCCTCCATTGTAATCTCGTACGGTTATTCATTAGAAAAAAGGTTTTGGGAAATGGAACGCTTCCAAGATTTCAAATTTTTGGCAAACAGCAAAGTGCAGAAGAGATCCAAAAATGTGAGATATTTGAACAGTGACCTAATTTCGGTAAAATATCTCGACGAATAAAAGTGCCTACACTAAGAACGGTTAACTTTATTGCTTTAAATTATAGTGTTGTTTGTGAAGATGCATGTTTCCTATGAATAGATTCTTTTTATTACATTAGCACTTTATATGTCAATGTATGAGAAGCGAGCTAGCAGAACAACGCACGGACCGTGGTTACTACCACCCATTTCACCTGTATTTCCAGAGAAGTACAATTTGTCATCCCGATGAGGACTAATGCATGTGATTTCACACTAGCTTTCTTATCCGACATAGCGGAAGACAACGATATAGATTTGGTGAAAAAGTAGACAAAGATGGTTGTCTTTTATCCGATTTACCCTAGCAAAGAAAGAGGCCTAACACCTGCAAAATTTCCAACCAAAAGGTCAATAAAAACCAAGATCAAACAACATCTAACGGCAAAGCACTGTGCAGGCCAAGGTCTCAAAAAAGGAATTGACCGCTCTTATGCCTTGCCTTACACAGCTCTGTAATTATTTGATATACCAATCTACATAATATTTCCGATCTTACTCAGATAACGCGATGCTTTTCACAGCGTCAAGAGCAGCTTGAGGTTTCAAGAGCATGATGAATAGGCATCTACTGAGATCGCGTGCTCCATCTTCGAGCACATCCTCACTTTCCATCAGCCTGTATAATATGATAGAGATTATCGGGCGCGACGTAGGAGTGAGAGTGGGATAGTTGTATATTTCGTCCAAGTGAATGAGCAGGAGGAGCAAGTGAAGTATTATCTCGCACGACATAAACGTTTAATGCGCCTGTCGTACTGCGTGTAGGTGAGATTGTATTCAAACGCATATGCAGTCATTCATACAATACATATTTTTAATATGGTCGGCAAAATAAACCTGAATACTCACTCACTGAATACGAAAGGAGTTAGAACTTGGCATTGATCTAGATCTATTATGAGAGTTGGCCTTATTTTTACATTAATGTTTACCCTGGTATTCATTCCTCCCCTTTCCGAAACAAAACTAATTTGAAGTTACTTCAATAACTCGTTACTCTCTTCTAAGTAACTACCCAAATGGACCATGTCACAAGGTAATTCACCGTGGTATATATCTCTGAGACAAATTGTCCACAAATAGAATAAGGGGGCGAGATAAACGGGAGGTTATCGTCGACAGAAATAAGAAACTGGCAATTTGTAAACAGCGTCCTTCAGGGACTGGTTTTTATAGTATAAGTGATAAGCAACGAGCGGTTATGTTGGTTGAAATGAGGAGCAAAATGCAAAATAACATTGTGTAAAACCTTTTCATGTTTTTTTATTAAAACTGTAATAAATAACAAATGTCGCAAAGGGAATCAATTTTAAACAATGTACCACAAGTTTACACAATATCCCCAGCTGTCTAACAGGCCTGAAGAATGTTTTGCCTACCAAGAGCAAACCTCTAAATCGCAAATGTAATTAGAAGTGTATTGAGTGCATTGATGCTTGGCAGCAGAAAAAAGATAAGAAGGCAAAAGAAATGTCCCATTGTAGTCGCTATCAAAGAAAAAGGGCCTTTGTAATTATAACTGAATTATTAAAAGCTGCTAGCTTATGGCTTGTCCTGCATTTGACGGTGAATATCTGCGAGGTGGGAGGAGCATTACGGAAAATTATGTCACCAACAAAGGTATAATAAGAGAACATATTTACTTCCTGTCTTTCTCTCGTCCCATTGGCCACTTCCGTCGATTGGGCAATTTCTCATTCGGATTGCTTGATGCTTTTGACAGCTTTCATATGTGAGCCAAGATAAGAACTTGTTCCAAGTAAACGAGTAAAAACAACATCGTGATATATGTCTTGGTGACGACGTTTTGTTTTTTTAGTACCTATACGATTGGAAGTATTCGACCACAATCTCACGTATGAATAGAAAATGATGATGATGCGGTCCAGGGTAGACCAATTTATTCAAGTCATAATTTGCAGATTCTAAAAAGATAGAAGTTGAGGAAAACGAATGCAAACAGAGAGTTCCATATTAGCAATTTTCATCAAGCATGAATAACGCTTATTGCAGATAATCAAGTTATGAAATGACCGATAAGGTAGAATGGTAATAGTGGAATAGGTTCGTGCAATATCACAGCACACTCATATCTCCTGTAGTCCTATAGAATATTGTGCAAGCTATCAAACCCTACCTAATACCAATATTCCATTTTTCGTCTAAACAACGAGATTAAATATAAATATTTTGAATACGTAAGGGATGAAATATTAAAACTGAATATTAGAAAATGTCATGCAGTACGTACACTACACAAAATACATTTTAAAACATATAATATTTACATGATCTAAAATCATCAACAGTATCATTAATCTGATGGAATGTTATTTATTGTTTAGAGGAGTGCAGGGTTCATTCAGTTGAACGATTAGCACTGCGACCTTTACAGATCTGTTGTACATTATGTTAGGTTAAAGTTCATGCTATAGGCCAATATTCCTCGCACCGCACGATATTCCCCAGTGTAACTCTGCTGGTGAGTGATAAAGCCTATCCAGAGACTTTATTTCAGTGTGGACAAATGTTTAGTACTTGCAAAGATTTCTACGGGAATTACCTACCCGTTTCATGTGCATGTTCAGCATGTAATATCCAGTTAAGGTTTTCATTAGAGTCCTAAAGACCCTTCGAATAGGTTTGACATAGTTTGGATTCCTAGTTGCTAGCCCATTGCGGAGAAAATGCCAGTGGTGTTCATATGTAGTCCTACAAGTACCATATAACCTGAAGGATTAAGTCGAACAGTGAACATACAAAATAAATGCATTACAGCGAGGCGAAGAAATTTTATGAGTTCCATAAATTGAGAATTTAGAAAATCCGGCACCATATCAAAATGTATTCTAAGTAAACCCACTATGTTAAAAGTTCAATATATTCGACACAATCGATTTATTTTAATTAAAACTAGATAAGAATACTAAAATGCCACATGCATTACATTTAAAATTTTTAAAACCGCTCTTTACGCCGAGAGTTAAAGACAAGAATATTTGCAAGGTCTAATCTCATTATGAGTGGCAAATCTGGTAATATTCCGCATTTTCCCAATGGAACCTTGAACGTACAAAAATAAAGGAATCTCACCCACTAAATACGTATCAGGGACCCAGGAGTCAAGAAGCGGGAAGAACCGTGCCACAATAAATAATCCCGCAATTTACCGCAAATGCGGCGCGATTTACGGGTCGGTGTAAGCTCTAGTGACTATATAGAGGTAGTATTTTTAGATAACATGATGATGAGAATAGAATGTTGTAATTGGATATGGCAAAACAATAAATAAACAACAAAAATCCAAATAGCACTTTCTCTTACTATAGAAATCATATTTACAATAAAATTGTCTATACAAAATCATTAATTCAGTAATTTACAAATGAAACCGAACTAAGCCGAACCCCTAACGATACTAAAACGACATTGTATTCAATATATACAATATATTCTTGATATCAATGACATTTATGTCTTCACATAAAACACTTCATGTAGTAGTATTGCAAAATATATTAAAGTAAGTACAGTAATAAAAGCCAAATAAAGGTAGCTTAACCTAAGTAAGTATGAGTAAGTGGCATATTTACTAAAGGACTTAGTATGAAAGTTAAAATATGCAGATATCATTTCAAATTAGTGTTACAAAACATGGAAATAAAGACAGAAAGTATAAAATATACAACCGTATGTAAGACTGATGATTGATGACTTCATTTTGTTTTGAACACCAATATTTTCTTTTAATCTTACAAAATTTTCACGTTACTTGCCTTTAAAAAAGTCTTCGAAAATTGCTTATGCTGCAATCTAAGGCATAAACATTGCAGCGGTGGTTAGTGATCAGCAGGATTACAACATACATTAGGAAAGTACTACGAATATCACGCCAAGACAGGGCAAACAGGAAGAACTCTTACTAAATACTAAGTCAAGAATCGCGCCACAATATACGCCCGCAATTTGCCACAGATGGGGGCGATAATGCGGTCCGCGGTCAACGCAACGGTTGCGGTAAGTCAGAACTATAATATATCACTGTTCGAGAAGCTATTGATTATCGAATGCTCACGAGAGCTAATAAAAGTTCTCGAGTTACGGAGATGCTTAATGCTTGTGGAGAAAAGTGGGGACTGTGTTTCTAATCAAGTTAAGTAGAAGAGAGACATATTTACTTCACAGATCTAGCAATCCACGGTGTAGATTCTTAAGTACAAGGACTAGTCCCTAAGGCCCACATTAATAGAATGATGTCAAGGATTGAGGTGAACTTAAATTGATACTTGAAACAGTTTTTTTAATGAAAATTATTTATTTTGTAACCATAGTTTACACTACAGTATTTGATTGTTGAGGACCCCTATTAAGAAAAATACTTACCTGTACCATACTGTTGTTGTATATTTAGACAGCATCAAAACAAAAAAAAATGTATTGAAAGTGAGTTGATCTTAGGATTCGATTGGAATTAAAGAGACAGGATCAAGAGATCGAGTTTTTTCGGTTTCATATTCGGATTACATTGATTTTATAAATACAATCTTTGTAATTTTGTATTTTATGTAGGTAACCGTTTCCGTGTCTATATATGACGTGAACAAGGCTTAGCCTGTTGCAAGATATCCGCCTTTATCATCTAGTGTCATTGACGGAAGATTGTCCGTACTGTGTTTATACTTAATTTATAATTAATCAATTTATTATTTTATTTTAATTTCTTGTAAATAACTCCTTTTTTAATGTGCATAAATATTATTTCTTTTTTCTATCAATGGATCCAAAAAATCTGCAGAATGTAAACTTAAATAAAATTGATTTTATCATCTATGTTAGAAAAAAAATTCCAAATTATTATTAAATATTAGTAATTTATAATATCAAAAATATACTGTTTTTTATTGAAGGAAGCGTTTTACAAGAGATCACTGAAAAGCTTCTAATTCCCCTAAAAGCTTTTAATATCCTTACGTTCTTTTCACAAGAAAGAGAGGTACTTAGGCATATTAAAAGATGTAAGGAACATGTACTTCAGAATTAATGAGATATCTGCAATCATGCCACATTCAGAGAATAAACACTTTTATAATGATGAATACAAAAACAATTTTACTCGATGATGCTACAGCTGCAGAAAGAGCTATTACGCTACACCGGTCATGAAAACCATTGTGGGGAATGATATTTGCGTTTTTCAGTTATGCATGAGTTTGCTATTCTAATTGGAAACTTGCACTAGATGAAGGGCGAATCACATGAGCTGATGTTTTGTAATTAGCTCAACTGTTATTCTCAGAAATAAAATGCAAGTATTCTGTAGCATTTGGGAGATGTAATTTACAAACGTGTCTTAAGTACCTATGTGATAATCAAGTGAGGACCTAAAGTTCTATATCTTGCAGAATTAAATACATCTAAGACCCACCTAACTTTCCAATAAAAACATTATATAAAATTTCATTGCGGTGATCAAGTACTTACGCAAGTTATTATACATTTACCATTAGGTACTCGCACGATGATCGCAATATACGGGGTAACGATGATGTTACTCATAAATTATTTCGCTTTTATTTTCATTTGCACTACCTCTCTGATCAGTAGACTGTGGGTATTCAATCCAATCTCTTATGAGCAAATACAAGCAGAACTAACCGAATCATCAATGGTGAAAAAGTAATTATAGGAGTTGACAAACTGGCGACTATGCCATCAATCTTCACTGCTAAGCCACCTTGATATAAAAGATCAGGTCTTTAACCCCTTTAAAATGAAAACTGAACCATTTAAGTTTAATCGTTGAACGTTGAAGCAATCAATTCCAATCCTCCCATTCTTTGTAAAATGCAAACGACTAAATGGATATTGATTGATATGGTTGGTGAAGTAAAAAGGAGTTAAGTGATACTTGCCTCCATTGTGGGTATGGAGATAACGGGTAAATTCAGGGCGTCACGTTTAAAAGGTTTGGTTTATGTTACGTACGGAAATTTTTAAAGAATTCTCATATTATAAAAACAGTAATGTTGTTCTTGTAGTGTTATAATCGTTATGGGATGCTGAGAACAAATGAAATAGTTTGGTGTACAAAAAATTTGCACACAAAGTCGTCCTAGGTTTTGGTTCAATTAACTACGATCCTCAATGAAGGAGGTAACGCAGAGAGGAATCTGTAAAAAATACGTGACTAATTCTTTTTACTCATTCGTTTGACAACATCTGCAACCAAAGCCAAATCTCATGTTTATTAACCAGAGATTTTCTAGTTCTTCATGTAAATCTACGACCTACCTTGGAAGTTAAATTTCTCATACCCTGTCCGGCGTCGAAATAGAGATTAACAAAATTGTGTATTTTTTTGATGCACGAATTTCGAATTCCGTTTATCACCTACTGATGAATAGGCTTAGGTATTTTCCTTTGAAACGGCGTATTGACCACTACACCGGGCTACGTGTTAACAGATGCGGTACTGTCGAAATGTTGATGAAATGTTCCTCCACAAACGAAGGTTTAAGAGGGATTATCCCGTCCAGTGGCGCCCTCATTGGATAAATTAAGATTCATTTTTTAATACAGAATAAATAAATCTCTCAACTAAACTAAACTAATTACAAATAATACCTAAATAGCTTTGATTACGGTTATTTTCGAGAATTTTAAATAGAAAGGAGGGTCCTTTAATATGTTAAAACAGTAAATGCCTGTACCAAATTTCATTGTACGAGTAATTCTGTGAGGAGTTATTAAAGAACAAACCAATTCAAACTTTCGCATTTATAAAGTGGAAAGGGAGATCTAATGGAAAGACAATTTCAACTGCTCATTGAACTTATCAGTTACAAATTTGGTACAGTCGATTGCACGACGACTATTCAACTCACTACCAGTGAAAAGTGGCTGCGTGACGCTACCAGCCGTAGTACACATAGAAGTATAACTCCTCTCACTGGGAGATAATCCACCAAGTAGGCCAGGTATCCAAACAATAAACCAATCCGCGATTTGTGTCTGACTAGTGGCCACCTCACAGTCAGCCGCCCCCGGACACCGATTTTACTTTCGATTAGCGAAAGGTAAGCAATATCTGGAGCGGTCAGTCCGTTAAGGGGTGGTATTATCATACTAGTGTATCAGTACCTTGGAGGATATGTTAAACAGTCGATTCTGATTGTTTTCGACGCAGGGTAGCCGTTAAACCAACTCGGTGACCCACAGGGGGGGTTTGAAAATATTGACCAATAACCGGACGCTAATCCACCTATCGGCACTGACCTCCAACAGAGGAGACGTAACGCTGTTGAAGATGGTGTTGATTCTAGATATGTAAAATAAAGTATAAAAATACCTATATAAGTAAACCGAAGTGAACTCGAAATATTGTATATCCCTGGTAATAGTCACTCACGCACTCACGTCCCAAATGAGTCCATGAGACGATGTACCGTACTCCTAATAATACTCACGTACATAATAATACGTGATCTCAACGCTGCGAGAACGATGGTGTCGCTGGTATTGCACACACGTGGATAGAGGCATTTTTCCTAAGAGGTAGGACCGAATTCGTCAAGAATGTATGTTTTTGTTCCATATGTATAGGAGGTTCTCAATGTATGTTTGTTACGCGATATGTTCGTCAACTGTTAACAGATTTTGATGACTATTTTTTTTGGTTCTTGGGGTTTTGAGCGGTCCCATAAATTTGGTGAAGATCTAATGATGCACTCCAGTGATAGAGAACGGAACTTTACTGAAGTCGGTTGGTTTGCCAATTTTCGGCGGTTCAATTATATTTTTAATTTTGCAGAAAATATTCCCCAGGTACGAAAAGGTGGACGAATAACTCGATAAAGGTTGCGGAAAATCGGTGGACGCAGGCCACTTCTAACCGGTCGCTCTGAAAAGAGGGAGGCCTATATTCAGCATTGGACATCCTGCGGCTGATATGACGATGACGACTCCCGAAATATTCCAGCTGATTTAACCATCAGGGTGCGATAAATAGGTTGAAACTTAACTCAAGGCGAAAGAAGAGCGATATGTCAAATCAAGACGGTTGTAATTTATCACGAAAGTCGAAAGAAATGAAGATGAATTGTGTCCGAAATTCATCGAATTTAATTCAGAGTTTAAAGATATTTTTTAGCTGCGATGTCTTGGAGCTACCCCTTGGGTTCGGGGTGTTTTTGTCATTGCGGTTGACCTGTCTATTATCGTTTATTGTCTATTTTCGATTAATTTAAGTTTGAACTTGGCATTTGAATAGGGCTGCCGCCATCACTTAAATTGCAAAAAAGATGTCGGACAATAACAAAAACCCCGAACATTTGGATGAATTCGCTGTTTTTTTACAGATACTATACGCAAAATGTACTCACATACTTCGTAGCGCTGATTGTTAAACAAACGTGCTCCATTTTCATACGTGTGATTTCCTATGAGACTGAGTGCCTACCAGACGGTTCAGTTTACGCAAAACAGTTTAAGAGCATACTACAACTGCGCTATTGGAATACCTCTCCCATGAAGCGATTTGTATCGATTTTCGTGGGAGTATTTGCCCAAGTACTACTGTGGTGGAAGAGCAAGAGTTTTGCTTTTATTGAAATTTGAGAAAAATGTACCCATTAAATAACAATATACCTGTTTAAAATCTTAAAAACCAGGTAATATAGTTTGCATTTTACGGGCCCCAAAAATCCGGTAACAATAGTTACATCAACTATCCGTTAGAGGCGCTCTACATTTATTTAAACAAATCGTCATGTAAACGTGAACGCGGTAGTAAAGTTGAATGAAAACAAAACACACACTTTGTTCACTCTACGAATCCGTTTGTAAACGGACAGCGGGACAAGAATAGAAGTACATTTCTTTTAATCCTCTCGGTTCAACAGCAGCAATTATATAAAAATATCGGTAAATTAATATCGACACAAATGTGAATTAAATATAAATAGACCTTAATCATTATTATCATAAATATGAACCGAATCTTTCCAAAGATTTGTCCTTGATTTACACAGGAAAGATTGAATGGAAGTGAAATCAGTAATCGATATCTCACTAAAACAATTGTTATTTACAAAACGATAGACGCTATAGATACAATTCATTATGGGATGGAATGGAACTTCAACTGTTACATATTCGCTCCGTAATGTCACGAGATGGTATCCAATTTTGTTTTCTAATAACCTTTAAATCTTTCCATAGACGTGTCCCATTAGTGAAATTGCACCATGAGTAAGCGCTTTTAGCGTGATATAGAAAGAGAAAAGAAATTTATTTATGGAATCTTTCTATCTAGTAATATACCTTTTTGAGAATTTGAACGGCAGAGCAATTCAACATTCCATCATTACTCTTCATTGTTTCATTTTCGGGCTTCCTATTTACTTTATATTTTGCTAGGTTGTCTGTTTCGAGGGCTTACGGTTTCATCAGGATATGACGTGACTAATGGCAATATCCTGGTGATTTATTACACCAAGTATCGTGATGCTGTGAACTGGAGATATTGTCTCGTCCGTGGATTAAAGGAGTTCATTATTTCAGCTAACATTTCTAAACAAATTGTTGCGTTTATTTTAATTTACACAAATGCTGTCATAAGACTTACCTCCTTAAATGATAATGGGTTTGGTCTCCTCAAAATAACTAAATTAGAAGGAAAGATGAGGGCGAAGATACTTTACCAGGGACTCAAACATAGTCATACTTGACCTCAATCACAACTGATGTTAAGTGAAGCTGAGGCCGATGGTGGAAGCCCGACTACTCGTAATTCTTAATTGAGAGGGACTGCCACATTATCTCAAACAGCTGCTGACTTAGATAAAGATGATGATGGACGGCCAGGCAGACATTTAAAAATGCGCTATCCACCAATCAAACTACTATTAAATAAGTACTCCGCTGGGAATCGAACCGGCGATTTCCGCATTATAAATGTTATGTTATTTGTTGTCACATTAAATTTATTGAGCAGTGGAGGCGATGAAAGCTTTTGTTACATTACATCATATTTTTGTAATGGAATCAAAAGTAACATTAATCAAAGTGATTTTAAATAACACTTCCGTAGTTGCAACAGGTTTAAAAAAACACTTACATAACAGCTTGAATAAGTGTTAACTTTTTAGCGCACTATTGGTTTCAATTCGGATATGTACACCAACTAAACTAAACTGAAACCAGTTTTGGAGTGGTGCCGTCGCATCGTATAATTCCAGGGAGAAAGAGACAGTACTACTTTAAAACTGGTTTTAGTTTAGTTGGTGTACATCCGAATCGACACCAATAGTGCACTAAAATGTTAACACTTATTCAAGCTGTTATGTAAGTGTTTTGCCGTTTGTGGGTGTGGGCTGTGACTTGGCAACTCTATTGCCTATACCACTTATAATATACGAGTAACACTAATAATATGGTAATAGTTTTATTCCATTTCATATTTGTATTAGATTCTATTATCATATCTACGTTTATGTCATGTTTCAAGCCCAAAACAGTATTACAAAAGTGTTAAAAGACGGTAACACTTAGTCCCTTTTCACAGGCAGAATCCCAGTAGTTTTGGACGACTGGCTATAGCTATCTACATACGTTAAAACACGCGATAAACACTGTTGCTTATCGGTAGACTTATAGCATAGTGGTGCTAAGTCAGGTAGACATTTAAACACGTTCTACAGCGAATACTAAACATGTATCCCACTGGGAACGTATTTGCGAGCTCGGTCTCTGTAAATCGATATTGCTAACCAAGTTAAGGGGGTTATTTTGTCCTGGTATGACAAAGTCCCAACCCGCACTGGGCCAGCGTGGCGGACTATAGCCCATATTCCGTCAATATGAGGGGTCTATATCTGCAGTGGAATGTTTACGGACTGATGATGTTGATGACAAACGGGCAAGCAGCTCGCCGGGTGTAAAATAATTGCACTGTTCGCTAAATAGCAGAATTAGAATCCAAATTCTTACAAGATATAAGAGCAGGTGAAGATGAGAGGGCACGTGCGGGCGGAAATTTGAAAAACTGATAAAATCTAATATTGCAATAACATTGTACAATAACGAGGGCACAGCGGAGTTTTGAATAATAAGTCTAACAATATTTCAACCAAAATTGGAAGGAATTGAAGTGTAAATAAATTAGATTTTTAATTAAAGTATACTTTTGAACAGTCATATTCATGATTATCTTCTATCGAGCGAAAGTCCGTTGGTATTTTCGAAGCAGCGATTGTTTGGAAGATATCCTGACACATTTTTTCAATTTCAAATAACATGTAAGTTATAGGAATTTTGGTTTTAAACAAGGTTAAATTAGCCATGTCAGCAAATTAAGCCTTTAATGTCAGCTCCTTCCCAGCGGGATACAATTCATTTTGACATGATAAGAGGGTGGTACCCATTCCACCCAACCGGCCTCTAGGGAAAGAAACCTTACCCCCTGGTTGTTTTCAAAGCGGGAACCATGCAGGCGATTATCCTCCTTCTGAGCTCTTAAGATGGAGACCAAATAATAAAGTAGATTCAGGAAGGAATGACAAGAATTTAATTTCGGCACGGTGTGCAGCGCACAGGTGAATCAACTTGAGTACACTTCAATTAAATTTTTATGTTCAATTCTTGAATACAAAAGTCAGACCCGAACTCAAAGAACACGTTACTTGGTTCCGCAAAAAGGTGACTTATCTAATACAGATCGTAAAAAAAGATTCTACAGGAAAGGCTGTTAAGATTTTAATTAGGAAGTTTTTGAATTTGTCCCAAAATTAGCGTAAGGGAAACTTTAATTGAGTGGAGTGAACAAAGAAACGTTAATTTAGTTTGGTCAAACAACAAGTTAAGTAAGATAATAAAAAAAAAATTTACCTATTTTCAATTAGACTTCATTTCTAAGTCTATTGTTGTCTACTTTTACAGCGAAATCGTTGGTTGAAAGGAAAAGATATAACAAGTTATGTCGAAGGCAAGTCAGGTAATGAAAGGTTTCGGTGAAAGATATTTATGTACACGAAAAACTGTTTCACCTGCGACCAGACTGTCACATATATCCTGCCATTGTAGCTCAAAATAGACGTGAATACACGTCAAACTATTCACTGACCTACATTCATGACAATATCGGTAGGGGTTGAATGGAAAGATCTTAAATTATTGTTCGCGTACGGTGGCGCCCAACACGGGGCCGTGACACGTCTAACAATGGTCTGAAAGACGTCATAGTATTATTAGTGAAGAAATAAATTAGAATTGAATATCACTCGATTGTACGAATGATAACCTAAAAACATGTTGACGTGTATTGCCAAGCGCCTAGCTTGTTGATGGAGCAACTCTTAACAAGCGGTGCCGATATGGATATCTAAGATTGGAAAGATCGAGATCATAGGCTCGCTTTGGATCAGAAGGACCGGCGATATGAGGCTGTAGCGTGAGACTTGCTTGAATTTAACTTTACTGACGAAATATATAATGCTACTAGGTAAATTATTATTGAGGTATTGTTTTCGTAGGTATTTTTCTCATAAATGTTAACGTGGAATCGCATCAGGACATATTAGGGAATCATATATGCAATAACTTATAAATATTGAACGTAACCTAGATTGTAATATTGTAAATATTAGAAGAAAATAGACAACAGGTCAGACAAAATAACACCCACACGAAGTGTTGCCTCTACAACAAATAAATGTTTCTAATTTAGGTGAAAGTAAATAAAGGGAAAGCCCTTTGTAATAAAGGTAATGGGTCGAGAGTCAACAGTTACCTACCAAATACATATACAGTAAAGAAGTAAACGCAACGCATCGGTAGTTTTACGATCGAACAATTCGGTTTAATCTGCCTGACCTTACCAGACCTTTAAAGTCGTTTGAAAATTTTTAAGGACTACTTACGTGCTTGATTTCGAGATAATAAGTTTATTTTTACGGATAGTGCAAATTCTAAAAGTAGCAGAGAAATTGCAATGTTGAAGTGCAGCAGAGTTATTTTCACTTATCCAAGAGCCACTTGGAATGAGGTTTATGACCTACCCGTGCACGATATTCGCGAGGTGAAAACATTCCAAGAATCTGATGAAAGTATAAATTCAAGAGAGGTAGCATTTCAACCTTGAGTTTTGTTTGACATCTGAATGAAATTGGTATCATAATATGATATGAATAAGCAACCGGGAGAGAATAAACTGTATACTTGATCAGTAGCAAATATAATTTACTCTATGTATATTAAAGTTGACGTCCTAAGAATAATACACAAGAATAGAGTAGGATGATAAGATAAAGGTCACAGATGCATTGGTGCGTTAACCAATTAAAAGAGTTAGCTGTTCTAAAGTAAATCGCACTAAGATCTTGAATTACAATAAACTAAAAAAACATTAATTAAACATTATTTTTAGATCATAATATTATAACTTAATTATATAATTTGGTGACCATTTTCATCTTACAATAAATTGATTCGAGGTAATTTTCATAGACGACATAATCAACAAATTCATGATGTCAAAGAAGATAATCTTGACATCCAGCGGGCCTTAGTACACAGCATATTAGAAAAACGTCAAAATAATACAGCGACTTTTTGAAGCAAGAAAATCTCATAAAGCTGTTTTATTATAATGTATAAATTCATATTATTTATTGAAAATAAAGCTTCCTCTCACAGTCTTCACTTAGGTACATCTCAGGAGCTACCAAAAACAACAAACATGCGACACCACTTCACCCGTGACATGTCGCACATCTCAGCACATACGTCGCGGACTCGCAGAAAATATTGTGTACATTTAGCTGAAAAATAAACCCTTTTAGTGTAAAAATAGCAGTTCTCTCGTTATTACGGTGCTCGGTACTCTAATACGTTTCCATTTAGTGTCAATATGGAAGGATGATTGAATCTATTCCATAACTAAAAATCTTGGAAATGTACTATTTCGATCTTTGTATTTTGTTTTTGGTTAAAAGCTTTAACAGTTTTTTTTATGCACGACGGGTTCGTACATGACCTCAATCACACCTGAAGTCGTAGTCAAAGAAGTAAAGATGAGGTCGAAGGTAAAAGCGTACTGATCCGGAAACCCCAACACATTTGGGGGACTGGCTATCTTATCTCTGACAACCGGAACACAACAATGCTATTAACATTGCTGCATATGCATTTAGATAAGATGGTGGTAGCTAGCCAGGCAGACATTTAAAATGCCCTACCACCAACCCAACCGAGTACTTAAATATGTACCCCGCTGGGGATCGAACCCGTGGCCTCCGAGTCGTAAACCCAATGTTGTTTACATTGAGTCACGGAGGCGGCGGTAGGAGTTTAAAATAAATATTCATGTAACAAGACTTCAAGTATATAACACTTACCAAATATGTATATCTTTGTTTCATTTCGCTACAGCGTTCTATCCCAAATGATTTATTTCCTGCTCATTTTTTTGTTTCTTATCTGACAACAAACTTATTTCTTCGAGTTATTCACGCACTTTACTTTTTCTGCTACTTCCCAATACTAATCAATCACGAACTGCAACATTACCATTAGTGATGTTAGATTAGCATTAATCCTAATAATAGATGTCATATGTAACACCTACACAGATTGACCTTAACAGTGACATTTAATAGAAGAGGTCAATAGCAAGGGTCTCAGTGGTTCGCGTATTAATAGAATTTCTGTATCCAAAGCTCGAGCAAAGCTGTTGCAAGATTGGCTCTTTACCAGTGTGTTTTCCCTATCTTTTTTGTTATCGAAATAAATTGCAAACAAGAAAGAAGCAAAAACAATATTGACTGATGAAATATGAGCCGGCTCGTATCTTTCCTCTCTTGGTGAGGTAATGAAAAATGTGGCTGAGAGACTAGTGGAGGATCTGCAATAATAAGGCAGTACTTTAGGAATATTGTGAATAATGTTCGAGGCTGGAAGAGATTCGATGATTTTCGTAATAACGATTAAGTTAACTTTCTAAAAAATGTACAGAGCGTATTGGCCTAAAATTGCAAAGAGCGGTTTGCTACGCTCTGTTTTTCGGTTATAATACAGGCAAAATAACCTATGATCTCTGAAGAATTATTTATGTCCATGATAGTTTGCTTGTATGACATTGGCTGTGCGTACATTAACGGGGAGGAATAATTAGATTATTTTGTGGAGTATCATTTGAATCAAATTTCCACGGGACGGTTGCTTCGCTTCGATTTGGCTGTAGTTATTTAATGCCATTAGGATGTGTTGCAGTTTAGACACACAATGTGTGTGACAGGTGAGTCATGATATAGATATTTTTTGGTGTGAAGTCTGTTGATCACCTTTAACGATAGGCCACGGGAATACACGCGTTGTATAAATTATTTTTATGTGCCGGAAACCATACGGCTGGCGTTTTAAACATTATGCTCAAGAACTGCGCTGCTTCAGAATGTGAGCTGTGAGTAATACTTTAATTAGGTATTACAGTTCTTTGGATTTTATAAATTAAGAATGATTCGGGCTCAGAACTTTAAAAATTTGAAGCTCAGTAATTGATTTATCTCTCTGGACCTACCTGTAAAATCGTAATGGAATATGTAGGTACACTCAAAATTGTAACAATTATTCTATATCTTATCTCTACGTCCTGTATTGAATAAAATTAGCGTTTTCTCTATTTTCATTCTTATGGGCCATCCTGAATAGTCATAGGGTAAAGTTTTGATGGAAATACCCTCTGAATACTTTCGCAAACTCGTTTAGGTCACGGAGAAATGAAATAAAAGGGTTGATGTGGAGGCTAGTGGAGACGATAGCTTTTCGCATTACGCATTTTGAGTCATATAATTATATTAATATCTTAGTATTCTTATTGTATACACAACTGTCATAGAAATATGCATTGTATAGAAAATGTTAAAAGACGAGCTTGACTCCGATTGAGTTTTTTAGCAGCCAACCTTAGAGATACCTAGTGTTTATTTGATTGGGCAGAAAATATTGTTTTATAATTCAATTTGAACACTCTTATAACAGAGTAATAAAGTTTAAAGTTCAAGGAAATAGTGAGAATCAAGCGGAGCATCTGCTAAGAGAGTATATATATATATAAAAAACAAATCATTAAAATTTACTACTACTTATTACCAATTCCAAAATTATTTAGGGGTATTATATAAGTATTTGCGGATTAGTATTGCTGTGGGTATGGCACATAGCTCGTAGGACTGATTGGCCGTTGGAGCATAAAAGTCTAACAGTGATGATCATGCACCATATAGTAAAGATCACGCACCAGCAGGACGATAGGAACAAGTCGCTGAATGCACGCCGGTTCCAACCGGTCTGCATTCAGTCAACCGTCCATGAGCGAAGCCTGTGTTCACCAGTGGACGATCTGAAGCTGTTATATCCACCCGAAATATTGCTGGTGGAGTCTGTTTAGTAACAGATGAAAGGACTAAATCAAGCTAGAATAGCGACCAGAAGGGGGCAAAGGTGAAGGAAAACTTTTTACGTATGGCTCAGAAAACCGCACCCAAATGTTACTGTGGGTAGTCGATTTATGGCGGTCGGAGCTAGCGACATAGGCACAACTAATCGAATTCCGCTGACTCTATGCCATAGTACTTCTAGCAAAACTGAAGCGGACGTGAATTTTCTATAATTCCACGTCCATTGCCTCTCGGAAATGAACCGTTTGGGCACAACGCGAAGTGAAGGGAGGGATAAATATAAAAAAGTCATAAATTCTTTACGATCAGCTTGTTGTGAGGAATAGAAGTGTTGTTTAATCGAATTTTGTGAAGGGTTCGGTCCCCAACTAATCAAATCTCGTAACGGTTTTGAATGAATTTTGGGCAAGTTCGTTTGACAAATTTAGATGATGAATTGTAATTGCCTAAATTAATGAAACATTATTCCAAACGGCAGAGTCAGTCCCTCGTACCTGACTTTAACCCCATGGCTTTATAATGTAGTTTCGTAAAAATATAGGAGCAACCCGACTCTTCCCGTGGGTGTGGTTAAAGCCAAAAACATCTATAGTTAGTTAGTAACAGTAATCAAAACCAAAAACGTTCCATTCGAACGATAAAACCGTTGTAAAATTGCACGATAGGTCCCCTGGACTCGCGACCTTCGTCACCTTGACACAAAGATTTTGGAAGCTAGACAATCATATTATAGAACTAACTACAAATTGAAAAATTATGCATATCCCGACACTATCAAATCAGCTAGGTACACCACAGATAAACAAACCATGTAAATATCTTGGGAACGACTGAACCTGATTTCATCAAACACGGGTAAGAACCGCAAATATCCAGTTTTCGACTAGAAAATCGCTTTCAAATCGGTTCAGCTGTTCTGGCCTTACAATGCCAATGACAGGCTAAAGCTATGTTATAACATTCCTCTTTGCGTCGAGGTTTAATACATGATGATAATAAATGGGTAACTTGCCCAAAAACTGTCCTGACTACTATAGCAATCTCGCGACATCCACCCGTGAAAATATTTGTCCCCTGTCCTAATTCAAACTAATTTCTGTGGTAAACTCCCGTGTCCTCCAAAGCGGGCAAATTGTCCGAGTAATTACGTTTGCTGGTAATCCGGGCTGTGAGTCTCTAATCTTAAATGTTCATGGGGTGGACCCGATGCGTTACTACACATTTTCTGGGGACTGGCGAAGAAGATAAAAATGAACACAGGTAATTCGGTAAGAAAATCTAGGAAGTCAAGCGTCACCCACTTCTAATTATCGTATCGGAATGTAAAATGTGGTCGTTTTGTGGCTGAAAACATGATGTTGAATAGTTGCCTCAAGGAATGAATTTAAACAAGACCAAGTTCATTCTCAACGAACATGTGCCGAGGCTAATCACCCTAAACGGTATACCTCTTGAAGTAGTTCAAAACTACATCTACCTCGGGCAAACTTTGCAGTTGGTAGAAATCACTTCGAGAAGAAAACCGCTCGGAAGATTTAGCTGCCCGCATTTGGAAATTTCTGCCCTGCCATATTGAAATCTTATAATCTGGCCTACAAGGTTAATAAATAAATATTTGTGCTGTTAAGATTTCGTGTAAATAACTAAAACAAATATTTTTTCGTCGTGAATTATTAATTTGGCGACTCATCCTATAACGGTACCACTAGGGGTTGATGACGAATGTCCCTTTTCAAATTGTTGATGCCAAACAATTTGAAAAGGGACACGTTTCAGCCGAGGATGAAATATTTTGCGGATGATTCATCACCAAAGTCGTACAATCGAGTTGATACGCATGATAGCGTATAATAGAATCACTCACTGACAATGGTTTACGCAGTAGTTAAATAGGACCTACCTTTGATCGGAAGACGTACAGAAATAAAATATAAATGTTATACGTACGTATAATGTTATAATTCCAATGCAAAGCAAAAGAGGATAAGTATGTTAATATAATTATATTTTAGAGGAAATGAAGAACGAATACAAAGCACTTTATGACCGTGTAAAAGTTGCTCTGAAATCCTTTTACAACCCTTGAAAGCTTCGTACAGCGTCACCACAAAATGAAAAATAGGGAGACGGTAGTAAAAAGCCACGTTTCCGACAATGTAATTTGATTACTCTTGATACTTTAAAGGTTTCTTCTCATTTCGCATTCATAGTATTAAATAGACGAAAGAACGACAAAAAAATATCGATAATAAAGAGCAAATATTATAATCAACGTCCGTGGTAGCTCTTCATCTATAAATAGTAAAAATTTTTGTAATAGAAATAGGCAGCGTTTCTGTTTTATGGTGGAATATTTTTTTTTATGCACAACGGGTTGGTACTTGACCTCAATCACACCTTATGTTAAGTGAAGATGAGGTCGAAGGTGGAAGCGTACTGACCCGGAAACCCCAACACATTTGGGGGACTGGCTATCTTATCTCTGACAACCGGAACACAACAATTCTATTAACATTGCTGCTTGGCGGCAGATTTAGATAAGATGGTGGTAGCTAGCCAGGCGGACATTTAAAATGCCCTACCACCAACCAAACCGAGTACTTAAACATGTATCCCGCTGGGGATCGAACCCGCGACCTCCGAATCGTAAACCCAATGTAGCTTACATTGAGCCTCGGAGGCGGATATATTTAAAGGCAATTTTTGTAGGGGTATCCAACAGGGAGAAGCAAGGCTGTTTGTATATGCGTATATGTGACCGAATTAGGAGTCAACATAATTAGACGTCAAACAAAGGGAAGAATGAGACGATGAAGAAGGAATTCAAATCGTTATTCCTTCAACTTCAAGGTATTCACTTTTCTTCCGACGAAAACTTTGGTTGAGCTATGAGTCTATAGCAGTAAGACAGTTAATGTGAATAGTCATAGCCTATGATCATAGTCATTAATTGTCTTACTGCTGGGGCACATTAACCTCCTTTTACTAGAGAGGGACAACCTTGCATAAACAACCACAAGATCCCAGTACGGAGTGGTGGATCAGTGTCGGACTAGTCGCTTCTGACAGTACGTTGCCCCTGTAGGCCATTGACTTTCAATTGAAAACAATGGAGCCGACACTGTTTAACGTGGCTTTGAAATACGGAAACACTCATATGAAAATGACACTGGTGGTCACCTATTTAAGAACTGACTGTGACAGTCGTTGCTTATCGAAAGCGAACGAAATGCCACTGCAGCACTAACACTTCGAATATTATTACAAAGAAAATTAAGGATACTTAAACACTTTCTCGTACCGAAACTTGATACCTCCTGTAACTTAATTCTTACCTCCAGAGAACAGAATGTGCCCGACTTCAAGTGTGCTGTTTAACTTACTTTTAGTTATGCAATATAATAACCAGTACCCTTTACGACGCGCTGAAGTCACGCACGCAGAATATTCGCTAATATCCTTGTTTTAAATTTTATTACTTTGACGAGCCGTGGTTGAGAAAATTAGAAGATTTTGTGTAGGTATTAGGTAACTTAAACGGTGTCGAAAATTAAACTTAAAGGCTAAGTAGATATTTAGCAACGGTAGCTACATTTATAATTCCGTCATCGTGGCGGAACATTCATGAAATCACGACCTTTATCCCAAATGGGGTGGTCAGCGATATATCCAACATAAGCGTTTGGGAGTTCCAAACGAGTGCAGGGCTTGAAACAGCATCCACGATTCACCTTCGAAATATAAGGTCTAAAAAAATTTATCCGACAAACGTTGGCAGTTGCACGTACATGACAATAAAATTATATATATTCATTAAAAAGCTAGCTAAAACTTTTTCATTTCATTTCGATTGTACCTTGTTTTATCTATGAGAAAAAACAGGTAACGTTCCATTGATATGGAAGACGCCAAGGGCCAACCCTTGGGGAACATGTGGCACCTGGCAACCTTGGCGCAACCAATCACAGCAAGTCGCGGCGCCGGGGCAAGCGCCGGCGGCGAGCGGCTTGTGGTCGCCTTTCGGCGTCTTCAAAAATACCGGGGCACGTGTTGTGGTATTGAGGTCCAACTCACAAAATTTACATTTCTAAATTTTATTTTTTGAATAAAATCTGTTAACTTTAATGTTTTATTTTTTATTTTTTTCGTTATAGGTACATACACTGCAAGGTTAAATAATTAGACCTTATATACAGAAATGCACACGTGACAAGGGGGTGAGCCCATCGCTCTTAATACGTGCACGTCTTGGTATAAAGTTCCGTAGTCTCCTTTTGCGATACCCACGAGAAGAGATGTGTTGATTCTATTTTTTACGTGCCAAAGCCACACGGCATATACTTAGTTATTCAGACACACAGGCTTTCAATTAACCATTTTAATTTACATTGAAGCTGTAACGCTTTTTACAAATGTACCAGAGAAACTCTCGTGGCGCAATCGCATTTGTTGTTCTCCGAAGGGCACATTAAAGAATCCATCTCAGTTGTTTTCAATTCAAGGCAGTCGTAGTCTGACAAGACTAGTGAAGATGTAAGACTGTTGATGTCGTGTGATGTAATATTACAAATAAAATTTCCATCATACCCAATTGGTAGACCGCATCTTAACCATGTCACAGGCGTCAAAAGTAATGATCATTCACAGATATTCATCATACATCCATGAAAGTGGTACACACTTTATACGTCTTGAATCTTTAGGAACGTCCTTATGTATATCTACTCATAGTTGACACGCAATAATGGACGTGACCAACAAAATTCGTCCAAAACTTTTAGTAAGCGCTTAAGCGTCTTCACATGTGTCGCCTTGGAAAACCCGCAAGAAAGAAAATAAAATACCGTATATAACTTTGCGGATGCTTGGATATAACATTTTTTGTGGGATTCCGCTACGGAGTAAATCACAATAATAAGTAATTAATATTTTTGCATTATATCAAAATGTAGTCAATATTAAATCTAAAGTTCATTGAGACTTGAGTATATGTATAAAGAAAGACTGCATTGTTATAATGTGTAATGATAAGCCACTTGAAGCTTCTGAGCAAACAAGGCACTTCATTTTAATAGCAAACATACATACGGCACGAGTGGCATTGAGTTCCATCCTGACCCTCATCACGCGAAACAAGGGCTTACCTGAAACAAAGTAAAACATAAATTTAATAAGTGATACAATAATTACAAAGTCGCAAAGACAAACGACGCAATCTACAGACAACAGGTAAATGAAATTACAAGGGCGATACAAACTTAATTTCCGGCAATATATCGCTGTAGGTAATGCTTTTACAAATCGCTTAAATACAATTTATTAATGTCACTAATAAAGAAGACGAAAACGTTCAAGTTTAAGAGTTTAATGAAATTTTGTCACGATATAATGGGACTCCTTTAAATGACATTATTAAAACGTAAATTAAATTACTTAAAGTTAATAAAACTGATTTATATCTATAACAATATGACCGGCGCGCAGACAACAAATTTGTTTCCTGTCCACAGTGTCTAGTAATTGCGAGAACGTTTACTTTGGAGGAGCCTTGAGACATTCTCGCCGTTTCCCTTTAATATCGTCAACTGATGGCCTGTTACGAATAAATTACAGTGAAAACTTTTAAACGGGGATGTTAAAGACTAATTACTTACACGAAAACCCTTAACTGAATTTAAGGAGTTTTTTGTTAGACGATCGAGGAAGACACGGAAAAGTGGAAATAAGTAAAAAATTTATCTTTCCAACTTAAACTAGAATTCAGAATACAATTGCTGAGAAACCTTTTGCGTTTTAACAAGACATTTTTCAACAGTAATGGAGTTATTTTCATTCTACAGTCTGAAACAGATAAAGCTTTACAGGCGTGCATAATACAAATTAAATTTTCTCTAGAAATCCTGAACGTTTTGGATATTTCTTTTACTTAGTTAAAGCAAATACCTGATTTCAACAATAGTATCGAAAAATTTACGATTTTCTGAGAATATTTAATTAATATTATACCGGGCCGTAAAGGTTATCTGTTTCAGACTGTACACATGGGGCATAGAGCATTAATTTTATGTTAATATGTGTTTAAACGCACGTGGGAGAACCTGTTATATGAGCAATACCAACAAGTTTCGTCCCATGAGTGTAGTTAAAACGAATAAACTTCTTATGCACAACAGGGATGAAACATACTCGTAGAATTATGGAGAGATCTGCGATCGATAACTTACCGGTCAAAGAATATTGTCACTAGTCTTTGTTGAAAACTGCTACATTTAATTATGGATCTGTTGGTATAAAGACAAAACTTTGAATCACAATATTGTTTTTTATTCAACGACTGAATTTATGAACTGATAAAGGCTGTGTAAACAGTATAATCAGGGGTGCCATTTTTGAACAGTCACCGAGTAACGTTCGTAACATACGACTTTGTCTTCTATTTGCTTAGTTTTTGAACCAATCGAAAACTGTATTGCCAATTTAATGACAAAGTCAAATATTATCCATTACATATTATTATACTAGTATTGTCGCGTGCTTCATCTTCGGCCACATCGTCACTTTCCATCAGGTGAGATTGTGGTCAAACACTTATCCAGTTAATCATAAAAAAAAAAACACGCAGAATATTTTGTACAAGAACTTGACTAATAATAATTGATTATAAGTTAATTATTTTCACTCTTTTCACAGCGCACGTATCTAATGTCTATCCTATCAAACCTGTTTTCCTTCACATTTGCAGGGTCTTGCTGAAAGAAATCTCTTTTTAGAATGAGCTAGTAGCTTTTGTACATCCTGTATCTAGTACGTATTTGACTTTTATGTGTAGTCGTGTGCAATAAATTATAAATAAAAAATAATACCAAAAAAACGTTAGATCCTAGAGATAAAACAGAACGTAGTAAATCATAAACTGTCAAACTTACGATTACTAGCATGCGAAAGCGAATAGGTAAACCCATCCTTCGGGGATACGAATAATGTGACTTTTCTCGAATATGAACACTTTTACCGTTTATAAATTCCACCACTATTTTTGCGGAATGTCTAGTACCTAATAAACACCTTTAACTTAAACACACAATACCTCTGTATTTTACGCGGCCCACGGGAAGACATGAGTTGGTTCTAATTTTATCAGCGATTTAGCCAGAATTTTATTGTAACACCCTTTTCTATTCGGCAATGTTTTGATTCTAACTTGATTTAATCTATTATCCATAAGACAAGTTCAGGAGGTGCGAAATAAGGTGGAAATAAGCAAATGTCACGCACACGCTTGTCAACAAAAGTTGCCTAAGTTAGGTACTCGACAGGAAAGTCGACACCCTTCACTTCCGCACGAATACGGTATTTTCTTTTTTGCGCCAGGCAAGAACACGTCAAAAGTGGCATGTACTAACGTCACAGGAAAATAAGTTCTATAATAATAGCAAACAAAGTCCCTGTATATGACGAAATAATCTTTCGTCCTTATTCCAACCGGGATAAAGCTCACAAGTTTCATAGAACGTGCGTTTAACTGTACTGGTAGAGTCAGTTTATAATATATGAGAGTCTATTAATATTCTCGAAGAAATTTAACGGAGACAACGTAGATATAATATAGGAAAAGTGGGCCTTATTTTGAGCAGAGCAGCCATTAGGTTGATGAAGAATTATTATAGAGCATAATGTAAACACAAATTCAATTTTAGTAAAGTACCTACCCCAAGTGCTAAGAGAGAGCTTAAGTATCTGTTTTGTTTAACATGAAGATGAGCGACATTTTTACTATGATATTTAAAAACCATTGCATTTACACATTTCAAAGCTAGGAACAAAACCTGTGATTAGATATCTATTAAAGTATTAGCATTATAAATAAGAGAAATTTAAACTTTGATTAAGGACACCGTCAACTATGACTGTGTTCATCAATTCATGGTACTTCATGGTATCGTGGTGAACAGATTCTTAACCGATCCCGATGTTAATTTTTTTGTGAATGCGACCAGCTTACACACTTACATAAAGTTACGCCTGTTTCCCGTAGGGGTAGGCAGAGACCACAGACTTCCATTTGCTACGATTCTGACACACCTCTTTGAGTTCATTCACTCTCATAATGTTGTTCATACATGCTCGTCGGTACTCTTGACTTGGCCATACACCGCCATCGTATATCTCTTTCGTTAGCCTTCTATCATTTATCCTCTTCACCTGTCCAAATCATCTCAGCATATCTTTTTCAATCTTTCACACTGCATAACTCCCTAAATTCCTGATTATACACACATACTGTATGTAATTACTGATTACATTCTCTTGAACCGTTGGTATTAAGTTGGCTGAGGTAGATATTACAGCTGAATATTACAGGCACCGGTACGAAACTACACAGTAGTTGATTTTTAGCAGTCAGCGCACAGGCGTGAATTTACTACACAGTTCAGCACTTAAAGCTTCATACTTCTCAGACTCGAGAAGTTGTAATTCTTGAAGCGCAAATCAAAGTTGTAACTGTAGGAACTATTCCACTAGGGATCACAACACTTCGAATACAGCAGGAAGGACTTAAACGAACTAATATTCAGTCTCTATATCGTACAAGGTATTACAATATCAAATTAGAAAGTTAATATCATACGTCTGTTACAGTTACATGCATTGGCAACGCGCGAGTAAGTTTTGACATTCCCGCAACTCTGTTGTATACAGTTCGAAGATATTATGTCTGGATGGGGAACGATGTTTGCGTTACAATGTAAGGGCTGTTACAATAGATGATTATACTGAATTTGTGTTCGTGAATTTACGTCTATGAATGAAGAAAGTGTGAGGAACGCGGTTTCAAACGTGTTCGTCGCCTTTACCTTTTTGTATTTATCTTAATTAGGCATAGGTATTATCGCTATGTAAAACAATACAATAATATATGTAACTAGGTAGTATGTTCTGTGGGGCATATGAGAAACGTCTCTCTGCAATACGATTCTCGATAAAGCGTAGATTGAATTCATATCAGCGAGGGCGGCTTGAGTGATGCACGTGGTCATTAATGAGTTTACAGAATGAATATATATTTTTTCTTCTGTAAAGTATTTTTACTTTTAATTATTGTATTCATTTTTACACTAGTATATTACAAGAGTACCAAATATAGATCATGTACAGTGAACTTATCTCTATAAAAGCTAAACTGATCATGGAAGTAAGACATTTACCACGACCATACAATAATTTTAAGCCACCACTGCTACCATCAGTCATTTGAACTGATTACAATAAAATTATTGATCAATTTTCAAGTACCTAAATCAAATAGGTTCAAGCGTGCAGTAACTTTTGTCTTATCTGTGGCGAAAAGGCAAGAAAATTTGGTTGTGCGTTTGTTGTGTGTGCTGCCATTTATTTTTGAAATTTAAATTTCACGGATGGGAGGCTTGATAAAGTAATTGAGAGCCTTGGACTAAATATTATCTATCTATCTTTATAAAAATATCATTATTACATATCTCTAAAGTGATTCAGTTGGATATAATGTATATTTCCAATTGGTTTGAGTTTTAACATCCGACCTAAAATTTGAAGTCTTTATTTGTCTGTCTGTATATCTTTAATTGTAGCGCCAAATGGTTTGAATTGATTTGAAAACTTCGGTACGGAAGTAGATTCAGCCATTTAAAAAATATTTGGCCTTTGACACTATTTGCTTTACCTAGATGGTTTGATAGACTCGAAGGTTTTCTAAATTTTCCATTTATAAGTAGTTAAGTAATAAATAATTTACGATATTGAGATGAGTACTTCAACGAAATTGCTATTCAACATACAATTAATAACATTTCAGTCCTCAGAGTTTGCAAACTATCGACAGAATTTATTATAAACTTGTAGTACAGTATTTAATATTAAAATGAGGCATGGCATTACAAGTATGCGATGACAGCGAACGCAGAAGTTGTTTTTTGTTTGAAAACTCGTAACACTAATAACTGTTTTTCAAAAGTGAAACAGTACTTACTTAATATCCATGTCAATTACTTGGTTACCTTTTGCTGGACTATAATTCAAACAAAGTTCGAAAACCGTTCTACTTTTTACCACATTCATTAAATTATTTCTCGAACATTTACTTACATTAATTATTCTCTAGTCCCTGAGATACAAAGGTAAAAATTATACATCAATCATCTGCTTATACTAACCCGACCTATTGATCAAGTTCCATTTGTTAGAGAGATATCTGAAGCACGTACGTATTTCCTCTTCCCCTAGAAAGACATAGATTGAGTTTTACTGAAGAAATGACATTTAAGGTTTATATAAAATTCATCTATATCAAAATTATTTGATTAAAATTTTATCGATAGCTGTCAAGAGTACACAGCAATTCGTAAGTAATTGTAATTCAGACAGTATAAGAAACAAAATCGTATTTCAAACAAACCACGATTGTGATATTGATCTAATCCTAAAAATAATTGACATGAAAACAAAAGTTGAAAATCCCAGGCAGAATCAAACCAGTTGATATTATAGTACTTACATTATGTATTCTAAACAAGCTGTCCTATTACGGTCCTCTCTAGAACAAGTTGTTGACATTTCTGTAGTTGGCTGTGTCGTTTCACTGGATGCGCTCTGCGACTCAGCCGTGAAATTACCTCGATGTTGCGACGATGCTAACGTAATGCCTTTGTGAGATTCGAGCCGGATAAGTACATAGTGTTTTCAGGTGCTCGGGATCCTTAATAAAAAAAACTGTATTTTGAACGGTCGTATACAAGAAAGTTATAACAGAAAAGCTCTATTTAGCATTCCAAGATCTAGATGATGAGTGTAATGATGAAAGGAGACATTTTTGAGCTTCTTATTTATCATTATTATAAGAACATTATTATGGTACTTACATTTGGCCATTGTGGTGTAAATTCCGTGCGACCAACTTAAAATTTACTTTAAACTAGTCTCTATACTTTTCTCAGGACGTAACGACATTTTAGTCAAATCACTTTAACCGTACTCTCGTAGAGGGTATGGACCATAATCCACCGCGCGGGCCCAGTGCGGATTGGTGGGTTAGTGTCAAACCACCGTTGGATTAGTGGCTACCGGAAAGTCAGTGTTTCTAAGCCGCCCTTGTAGGCCACCGACTTGGCTTAACGACTGCCTTCAATTGAAAGTAACCGGGACCAACTATTTAACGTACCCTCCGAAACAATAAAACACTCATATTAAAATGTGACTAGAGATCTCCCATCCAAGGACTAACCGCGCCAGACATTGCTTAACTTCGCTAATCGAAAACGAATAGCGAATGCGACTGCGACTACGCCATGAGTGCTTCTAAATTATTGAGCCAAAAAGTGGGCACTGTCGTGTCGACGGTACCAGTCTATGTGGATGTAATGGAAAGACCTATGTTGCTACGACATGATCAGAGAACGAAGATAACTCTTGACGTTTTTAAAGCTAGAGTTAAAGAGCACTATCTTGAGGTCTCACGTCAAGTCAGTTAATCCGTTATTTACAATATTTAAATTTTAATTGTCATCTTGCTGTACAGGTTATAAATTTATTATAGGAATTTTTGTATTATGTGTATGGTTTATGTATATTATTTATGTATAATATTATATTATATGTATTTATATATAATGTTGTATGTATGTATTTGTGTATTTATGTTGGGTAATTTTTCGTTTAATGTATTATGTTGGTTTTATTCTTTATATGATATTTTTAACATTTTTTGGTTCATCTGTTTCGTGTACACTTTATGTCTACCATTTATATAAAATTTCGCTCTCACGGGTTTGCTGGAAGAGATCTCTTATAGAGATAAGTTCGCCCTTTGTACATTTTTCTAAAATATTTGTTAATGACCATTTCTTTGTGTGTGTGTACAATAAAGTGCTAAAATAAATAAATAAATAAAATAATCTCTACCTTTAGGTTATCAAGCTGAAGTGGCTGTGACGCAGAAACAATCGTTGGAGAAAGTAAAAAAAGAGACCATGATTAGGCAAAAGTCGTAGTTCATAAACGCCCAGTTAGATGAAGAAGATCTGAGCAGGAGGCGACAGGAAGCGACTGTATACCTTGGGAGAAACATATGTTCATCAGTGAAATAGTGCAGGCTGAAAAATATAGTTTTTTTTTATATAGATTCTTTACGGTCAGTTTATGAAAAATTTTATGTAAAAAAATTTAAACATTTTGTCCTTTTATTTCCAAGATCTAAGAGTAGTTGTATAATTTTAATTAAAACTTTGTAACTAGTAAGATGCTGTCTCGAGACGATCCTTTCATGATGAAATCCTTCATTACCGCGCTCAGGAAGTAATAAGGAGCCCGACCGACCGATGGGAACTGTTTGGTCCGCAAGAATATTTGCACTCCGTAAATACAGCAGGCGGTCCGATGCTCACCACCCGACGACAGCATCGATTTCATGAAATGCCTTCATTTATTTTTATTGAAGGCCGGAGAGAAGCGAGCGACTATTTACGACTGTGAAATTTTAGAAGTTTTGAAGGACGTTATTAAAACAGAGTAAACGAAAACAGTTACCTAATGATCATCTTTATGTTCATTAATCTCTCATTTTCCCAATAACTGTTTGTTTGATTGTACACGTTTGTTATCATAGCTTATTCCGGGAATAAACAAAGCATTACATTTTGTACATCTACACTTGACTTGGTCTATTATTTGGTCTATTATGACAACACCCAATTAGACAATTTTCTTTCCCGTTATTAAAGTAGGTAAGACTACTTTTAGCTTCTTTGCTCATTTTTGTCTGCCTACTTCAGTAAACATAAACGGATTTTTCACTACAGCAATTAAAGAAATAATTTAAAGTACGTATTCATATTAAATTGTTTCATTTAAAACTACTTCAATATTGGAACAATAATATGACTGATTTTCCTATTCAAAATCACGACTTGAGTCGTTGAGAAATTTGCATTCAGAATCAGAAAATTCGGAAGCCTATATACATATATACCTATAAACCAATTTCAGGAATTATACATTCATTCTAGTAGAGCTGTTCACAAGTTTGAACAAAGCTGGCTCCAATTTCAGAGCGGAGTTTGTATTACGTTACATATATAATATCATATGACAACGCAAACAATATATTTGATATGCAAGAGTACCTTACCTCTGAGAATAAATGTTTACATCAATCAATGTAGGATACACGATAATCTCGTATAAGTCTTATACTTATAACATTCTAAAATTTTGCAGGGATAACATAAAATGAAAAATACTTTTAAAATACTCCATCATAATTATGACATATTTAAGCTAATGTATGCAAAATTTCGTATCCATTCTTTGAGGAAATCCCTTTTGGGGAGACAATCCTGGCTGCAGCATCAGTTCATATCTATCATTCAGACTGAACGAGTGTGAAAAATTTCAGCTCTTTAGGTAAACAGGAAATGGTTCTAATTTGACTTCCAAATGAACTACGAAGCAAGTTAAACAAAAGCTTGTTATAACTTTTTTTTTTATTATGGGAAGCATTTCCACGAACGTACCAGTTTGACAATGACGATATGAACGAAGATGCAAGCGATCTCGGTCACAATTCCCATAATTTTGTTTATCCAAGGGAATTTGCTTTAAACACTTTCAACTTTTTTTATTGCATATAAAGGCGTAATACTTTAATTTAATGAAAATATACTCAGGTATAATGAGAACAACGTATGAGTGAGTAAAATATTCGCAGTCATAAAACCTATCCAAACAATGCGCACACGAAACACTGCTGAAACGACATGCTGATTTAATTCTTACGGTCGACTGTGCACACTAGGAGAGCCCGGAAATAGTGCTTATGCAAACTGGGAAGCTAACGACTGCTTCAAAAAGACCTCTATTCGTCCACTTCTAGACATTATCACACACAGACTGTTTCTTTCATTAGTAATTACAAAATCTTCAAGACCAGGGTGGATATGTATTTAGTTACTAAAATCGTGTCCTTCCTTTTCGACGACATAATCACTTTCCACCAAATTAAGTTGTGGTAAAGTCATCTTGTAAAGTCATTTCTTGTTTTTGATTGTTATAACTGATAAAAACAGGTATTACATTATCTATACAGTCAAATAATTTTTTCCTTCAATGTTGATTGTTTCTATCAAGTATCGGATCATCATCATTATTTTCAACCTGTCTCAATAATATAGGCCCACGACTTCCATGTGACTAGGTTCCATTCCATTCGTATCCAGCGGTGTTTGACTATTTGTATTTATATATATTGTTTGGAAAGTTAATTTGAGTATTTAATAGAAATATAGACTCACAGTTAATCATCCGACAAATTTATCATTCACAAACTATCTTGAGTAAGTTTTGTAAGACGATACAAACAACTTTTCAACTTTTGTTTAAAAGTATAAAGAATTTATTGGTGTAAATATAAAACATGACAAAGAGTCGGTGGAAACCCACTCGACGGTTAATCTGCAATCGAAAATCCGTGAGAGTGAATTTAGGCGAATCGTCATGTGGAACGATAGATATCTACAGTGAATACCCGAGTAGTATGAAACATTGAGGCCATTTAAACAGCGTATACATTTACGTTGCTCTATGTTTGGGTGAAGTTTAGGGTGGGGTATAGATAAATAAAACATTGAAATGTATTCTGAAACATTTTGGTCGAAATATGGGATAAACGAGTTTTAAATGTATTACATAATATAGCATCACAGAGTGATTGACAGAATAAAGGAGGATAAATACAGTAGATTAACGCTTCCATGCGATGATCAATTAGGTTAACAACATTTCGAGAGATCTGCATGCCATGACGTTTGTTTTCCTGATCAAATTTTTGGAAGTAGTTTGGTTGAAGATTTCTAACGTCCGAATATTTAAACGCTAAATATCATACTCGATTTCATTGAAAATGAAAATGAAAATGAAAATGAAAAAATGTTTATTTTCGTAGGATACAATTGATCACTTGAAAACGTTAATATATCATTGATATTTTAATCGACGCAATGATGTTAACTGGACTCTTAAAATTAAGAAGCTTTTGAGAAAATGACGAAGTAGTACTGTCAGAAAGAAAATCATTTGAAAATCAGTGTATTATACCGTAACCACAAGTTTTCACAAAATATACTTAATTATTAATTTATTCAAAATCAAAAATATTTTATTCAATGTAGGATACAAAAATATCACTTATTGAAAGTCAACATGTTATTTATTTTTTTAAACTACATCGCTTCACTTGGTGTTATGGTTAGGGAGAAAAAGCGACAAGAAACTACGCATATTTTACTTTATTCCCAAAAACAATAGCATCACATATCATAAATGTTCCTAAGCTAGTTACATTATTGTAGGCCAAAAAGTATTCCACATGATTACAATATTTTGAGAGTTGTGTGAAAAGTCATCCGAACTCGGACCAAATCAATGGTTCAATTAAATTACTCGTATGAGTAAAAACAAAAAAGGATAAATGGGGAAATCAAACGTAAACACAGAATATTCGAAAAAGTCAACGTAATAAACGTACTATAAACGTAATTATGCATAGTGTCTCGCAACTCTTGGACCAGCCGAGAAATAACAATAACAGAAACTGTTCGGTTAAGATTTCATCAGAGACAGGGACAAACAAAACATATTTGTGCACCCAGCGCTTGGATGAACAAAACAATGTCTTGAATTGTTGCCAGTGGGGAAAACTTACGATGGCAAGATGAAGTCTGCATTCGATAAGACTCACAACCACGTAACACATTGGATGTCGCTATACATTTTTTTCTTCAATTTTGTTTTATTCTCCATATTTGTATGAAATTTTATATTGTTGTGAATATTGTTTTTGCAGATATGTCACTAAAGCTCCTTTGATTATTGTCTACTTTGGTCCTTGTAAAACATCCACCTCCCCTATTCCATATGGTCTAGTAGATTCATTATAGGTTGCAGAATGACCTGTCCCAGGAATGTGCGGTGAAATTTAATTTATTACCAATTTAATGTTTAGAATTGATGGATGTTTTACAAGGACCAAAGTAATCAAATAATAATCAAAGGAGGTCTAGTGACTTTAGTTTAGTATACGTAAAATAGTCAAATTTAACATTTTTTTAAGCTACCCCTTGTTTATAAAGGCGATATCCCCTGAGAAAATCAAGCAAGAAAGCAAGGGTTGCCCTTAAAGGTTTTATATTACAAGCGGAATAATATATTGGTTGATTGGTGTACAATAAAGAATATTTGTGGCGTTGTCCCAATTTTTTACACGTGACAAGATACGTTGCGTTTTGGGTACTTTGTCTCGTGGTCCCAATTTTTACATTTGCTCTAGTTTATATTTAAATTCCATCTCTTTATTCGTTACTGTTATTACATAATAATACCATCATAAATAAAAATAATATTTGTATTGTATATTTCATTATTAATTGTGAAATAGCCTGACATGAAACGAGATGGTTATGTCCACGGGTGATTATCATTGAAATAGTGTGATATTTTTTAATATGCTGTATTACAAAAGTTTTTGCGTTATAGTATACTGGATCTATATTACTTTTACATTTTATTATTATACTGTTAACACCCAAACGCTTGTGTTTGGCATATCTGTGACCACCCAATTTGGGAGGTCTTGACATTATGTACTTCTAGATTTCCTACAAGTTTTCAGGAAAATTACAAATCTTTATACCTCTCTTCCCGTTCGTTGTTTCATTTCTTTAAAACTTTTTCTTCATTTATCATCGTCGGCCCTGTCGGGACCAATGTTCTTTTAAGAGAAATTGAAACGTACGCTTTTTGAAATTCAATATAACATTAATTTGGAAATCAGTCTCAGATTTTGTTTTCAATACAAATCGCTATTTTTTACCGTTGACTCGCTAAGAAATTCGAAATTTTATTTGTTTTACTGCAACATAAAATTTCATATAAAAAGATTAATACTTTTATTTTACGAGTTCGTATTATAATAAAATTTAATATGAATTGAAGTGATAGATATCTATGTTACAAGTTTGTAAAAGGACAACAGTTAAATGTGCCTTCATTAAATGGCGCTTTTCTCATTTTTACGTGGAATAGTTTAAATACAATTGAAAGATTCTAAAAATAATTTAACACATATCGCAAGTAGAATTCCTTTAAATTCAGATTTCTCAACTTTCAACTCTTTGACGTAACTCAGCAAATTTTATGCACCATTGCTACAGTCAGTTCAGTCTAGTGCCAAAAAGGTTACAAACTTGGCCATGCCAGCAAGGTCTCAACAAAGCTATGTACCTCGGACCAGTTAGTTTTTGCACAGTTTAATTTCAAACAGAAGCGAGAGCCGGCCAACGGACGGTGATGGCACTACGCCAAGGCACCTAGTGTACGCCTAGGAAATGAGCTTCAGGACACCCTGAGAATCTCATTATTGAAACTATTTCACATTAATTTGCAAGGTCTTATGACAATGACGTAGTTGGGGACGTAGAAAATGTAAATGAGCTAGTGGTTTCAACAGAGGAGACAAGAACTGGCAAGTGTTAAATTTGAATTGGTGAAATATGCATGCAATACTTTGTTTACATTAAGAGGGTGCTAAGAAATACGAAAGATATGTTGATTTTTTTGACGAAATAAATACCTGTAATGGCTTACTGAAAGAATTATTAGCTAAGACAACTTCATCTGTAATAATTTTGTTACGTAAATACTGGGGGTATTTACGTAACAAAATGTCATGGCACTAGTGAGGTCATGTACCCGTAAGTGAGCAATTTAAGCCACAGCCATCCATAAAAAATTTAATCGAAATAAAATACACATACCGTAGATTGCATCAGGAGTTAAACCTAGATAAACATTAGTATGAACTTAGAATCATGAAATATAGTTAACACTCAGTAGAACGAGAGAACAGGCATTCAAACGGTCTAAGAAGATAAACTGTAACAGGATTACATGCGGAAACTAACCAATAACATTTTCCTCCTAAACTTCTTATAGACTTAATTCAATTTGTTGGGAAAGAAAAGAGACCGATTCAGAGTTGGAACTTCTAGAAATTAAGTTTTGTACGACGTTCAGCTAACACCAACAATGGGACGAAAGATTTCCCTCAATAAGAAGGCGTGAGCTCGAATAAGTTCAAGTTTATATCATCGGGAAATGATAGTGGCTCGAGAAGATTATTTGCAGGATTAATATTATTGGGGATAAATTAGTTAACGTAATTTCCATTTCAAATTCAAAGTTTATAAATCAATTGTATTAAATTTAAATTAAATAAATCTTTATTTCAGACTTAATTAGTCCGTGTACCTAATGACCTAATGACTCTGTAGGTGTGTGTAGATAAATAAATTATAAGCTATAATAGAAATCAATATGTCATGCATGAGTGTCCGATGGTGATATTGATACGATTTTGTGACACCTGTAAATATATCTTTGTAACAATTTAGATAAATAAATACAGATACGACAATAATAATTGAATTTTGTGAATTCACAACCGTTTCGTTCAACCAATGGTGAACTTAATTTTGGCAGTTACATTGCAATTATGAGAAACACGAATGCAACAGCTGTTGTTTGGACATTCAGAGTGGCATAATTAATATGATGCTTTAATTTACAGTGACGATTTCTCGTTGTTTACCGAGCAAGTCTATTTATTTCGCTGAATAATGATAATGTTGATCCATATAGGTATTATAGTGTGAATTAGCATTGTTGATTTACTTTAAATAATAGAAGGATTTAGTGCATCATTAGAATTATAATTCCGCCCTTTTGGGCGAGGACGAGGAAAATAAATATACAGGGTTGTTATTAAATTAGTGATACAACATTAACACAGACAATTTTTGTTCCGTGAATTTTTGAAAATCGAAATTTATTCAGCTGTTCCATACAAAATGTATAGCGCCCCGTATACAAAATATATGAAACAGCCTAAATATGCAAAATTTTAAAAGAACATAGAACAAAAGTTGCCTGTTTTAATGGCACATTGTTAAAAAGTTTTAGGCGATTTAATAAGAAGCCTGTATAGGTAGGTATATATATCTCGGTAGGTACTTACTTTAAATTTGATATTTATTAATATAATTTAAAACAAACAAAAAATTTATTCCTATAAATTATTCTTGCTGAGTACGAACAGACAGAAGTACTCATATTTAGAAGTAAATATGGTAGCGTTAAAAAGCGGAAGTTTTAAGGGGCTACCAGCGTAAACTAAGCAGACCTATTCTATCTCCGTATGACAAATGCAGACATGCTACAGACCATTTTTTTTATTATTATGAATTTTGATTATATTATATACTTTTGGATAAGAGGAAAACATAATTGGAGCAAGTTTTCTCGATAGATTTATTTAGCAAAGTAGACTCTGTTTTTACACAAATTGGCTCAGAACTCGGAAATAGAAACGGCTTTAGGTATAATTTTTTGCTAACTAAAACATTATAAGCATTATCAAAATTAAGTAAGAGGAAAAAATATTCCGCCCACTCACTTTTATTTTCTAGACATTTTCTTATTTGGCGCTTACGTCGTTTAAAATAAGCGCATGCTTTCTTCGTTTCTCACGTACGAGTGTATATAGTGTGCCCACTCAAACCCTTTCCCGTCAGTTACTCGTGACTACTGTCAACGTCGGACCTGTGTCACTTGTTTCTAGCGCTAGCGCACGATAAATTATTTTAATAGTGTCTTAATAATCGACTTTGGTAACGAACATTATTGATTATTTTGGTACTATAATTAGGTTCACTTTAATAGGTATCTATTGATTTGTAGCGAAAATGGTAAACAAAAAGAGGAAAATAATGTTGCTAAAAGATCAATTGAATTACTGGCAAATGAAAGCTTCTAAGATGAGAGAAAAACGTAAGTACCTACCTATCTATTATTATTGTGATTTTTTTTTATTCAAAGTTTTTATAACTAATATTATTTGCCCAGTTTAGTATAACGAAACTATAGCCGTATTTCGCCTAGATTTGACGAACGTCTAGTACTCCACCTCTTTTTACGCAGTAAATCCACAAGACTTTGGTTCGAACCCTGCTAAATTGTTATTTTTCGAATTGGTTTTTGTTTATTTTTATTTTGTTTTAGGCTCAATAAATGAACGAATTTCACAAGCTAAACATAAATAATAGAATTGAGAAAGAAAAAATGAATTACCTTTTGTTTTAGTAGATATTTTTACTTCATTTTTATATTTAGTTTTTTGCTCATTCATAAATTGCAATATAATTATTTTCATTTCATTTTCATAAATGATTTTATTCAGGCTGGAATAATTCAGTAAACGATCGGGGCGGCAGTAGCTGTCCAAACGAATCGAGCGCATCAGAACAAATTCGGATGGAGTCGCCGCTATGCTTCATAGATTTGGATAACAATGAAAATAATTTTGTAACTGATTCATGTGAAAAAAACATGTAAGCATAATTGTTGTGTGTTTAAAATATCACATATTTAAAATAATATTGCACCCTCCAATATAGATTTTTATTTTTACAGTGAAAACCCAATTCAAAGTATAGACGTGAAAGTAAAAGCAGCGGACCTACATAAGGAAAAAAATATGCTACGTGAAATTCATTTGGAGAGTAAAGATGTAAGTATTATATACTGAAGTTTTATATCCTACAATCCTACTAATATTATAAATGTGAAAGTTTGGATGTTTGTTTGTTTGTTTGTTGCTCAATCACGGTGAAACGGATGAACGGATTTGAATGAAATTTGGTATGTAGGTAGATCATACCCTGGATTGAAACATAGGATATTTTTTATCCCGATAAAGTGAGTAGTTCTCACGGGATAATCAAATTTCCGCGATAAAGTTATTCAACGCAGGCTAAGCCGCGGGCGGGAAGCTAGTTTGAAATAAACAGATAAATATTGACAATTGGATTTTTAAGATACAGCCTGCTACTTTTTTATAATAAGTATAGATGTTATAAGTTTGTATAAGATTATTTATTTCATTTCAGAAACAAAAATTATACAGTAAACAATCAGCAGATAGAAAGCGACGACATAACCATGAAAATAGCTATGACTTAAGAAAGCGAAGTAAAGATGAAGAAAAAGAAAGATTAATTAAAGAAAACAGCATAAGAAATGAAGAGACTATACCATACGAAATAGATTTTAGCAATAGTGAGGTAAGTTACCCTTTAGTTACCCGAATTGCGGCGGAGCCTAAAGTGTGTGTGTGTTTCCGTAAGAAAAAAATAAGGCATATTAGGAAAATGTTGATAACTGTATAAAGGAACTATTTTTTTTGTCTTTTCTTAGATGGAGCATGGGGATAACCTTGACGGTCATCGAATAATAGAGATCAGACATTTCTTTAATGAACTACGTAATATAGCGAGTCATGAATCACTTTTCAACTGCAAATTTGACACATTGAGGATTGTTTCTGAAAATCGGAAAGGGCTAATATCTCAATTTAAGTTAACTTGTCAAATGTGTCAAAAGAATTTTCTGTTAAATAGCTCTTCAGTTGATGTGAACAAAAATGCAGCATCAGGTATGATGGCAGCAGGATGTGGATACGCGCAGATAAACCAGTTTGCAGCTGCTGTAGATTTACCAAATGTTTCAGAATATATATTTAATAAATCTCATGATCAAGTATGTAATGAATGGGAGTTGACGGCGTTGGAGGAAATGAGAAAAGCGGGTAAGAGAGAGAGAGATGCGGCAATCAAGGAAGGCAGAGTAAATAAAGATGGCGTGGCAATGATAGATGTTGAAGTAGATGGATGCTGGTGCAAGCGCTCGTATAAAACTAATTACTCTGCCCCTTCAGGTGCAGCAGCTATTATAGGTAGACGATTTAAACAAGTTTTATTTTTATCCGTTAAAAATAAGTACTGTTGCGTATGTGCTCGCGCTGAAAAAAAAAATGAAACTGTCAAGGAACATTCATGTTACAAGAATTTTAACGGGCCGTCTACAGCCATGGAAGCGGATATAATAGTTGACGGTTTTAAACAATCTATAGAGATGCACAATATAATATATTCAAGATTTATTGCAGACGGTGATGCCAGCACCTATGCGAAAATTTTAGAAGCTCGTCCATACCCTAACATCACTGTTGAGAAAATTAATTGCAAAAATCATATTTTGAGAAATTTCTGTAACAAACTACAGCAACTTAAGACTGATACGAAGTATAGTGTCGCTGAAAGGAAGATGATTACAACTGAAAAAATCTTGCGTACAAGAAAATATATCACAGAAGCTATGAAATTTCACAGCAATAATAAACAAGATATAACAGAAACTATTAAGGTATTGCACAAAGATGTAACTTTGTCCATATACCATGGATTTGGCATTCATTGCGAGTGCAACAAAAATATTTGTACTCGCGAGACTAAAATAAATACAGCGTTTACTAGTGGCCTTCTCTGGCAAAGATTGCGATTTGTCGTAGCAAACGTAGCCTCACATTCTAGAAGTTTAATAGAAAACGTCGACTCCAATTTGGTTGAGTCATTTAATAGTGTGATAGCTAAATTCACGGGAGGCAAGCGTGTAAATTACGCCCTTAGGCGCTCATACCAAGCTCGGTGCGCAGGAGCAGTTGTCGCCTTCAACACCAAGAAAATACTCTCAACAGTACAACAGAACATTTATCAACAGTCGGTAGGTAAAAATCTGAAAAAATATGAACAATTTCAATTGGTAAAAAGAGAACGAAACCGCAATGTTGCCAGAAAGAAGAAGTACTATGTGGCATCAAAGCCAATGGACAAGAACTATGGAGATAATGCAGATAGACCAGACATGGACCATGAAGCTTTCGAGTTGAGCAAAAAAATATTTCTCGAAAACTTAGAGAAAAGTGAAGAAGAAAGGACCGACATCCAGAGGAGGACAGTACTACAGAGTGCCAGCGGAGAATGGATGGAACTACGTAGGAACTTGTTGACGGCATCAAACTTTGGCAAAGTGGTTAAAAGAAATATTTACAACAGCTGCAAAAATATTGTGAAGAATATGCTTTACAAAGCCAATATAGACCACGTGTCATCCATTTCTCATGGTAGAAAAAATGAAAGAACTGCCCTTTCACAGTTATCAAATTTGTTAAATGTGCGCATTGAAGAGTGTGGCCTTTATATAGATGATAAAAACCCATTCTTGGGGGCAACGCCAGATGGTATAATACCTGATGAAAATACGATTGTGGAGGTAAAATGCCCAATTTTACCGTATAAAATTGGAATTGAGGAGGCAATCAAACAGAACAAGATGCATTTCTGGCGCGTACATAAACAAAATGGACAAATATACATAAATAAAAAGTCCGATTGGTATATACAAGTCCAGGGCCAAATGCATATTACGAATAAAAGTAAATGTATTGTAGCAGTCTGGTATGGTGACAATAAAATTAAAACCGAATTAATTGAAAAAGACGACCAATTTTGGAATGAAACAATGGAAGCAAAACTGAAATCCTTTTATTTCGACTGCTTACTGCCAGAATTAGTCGACCCAAGGCATACACGTAACCGACCAATTAGAGACCCCGATTATGTGAAAGTTAAAAATAAATGTGTAGCAAACAGTGATAAAGAGAATGTGTGTATTGACAATAAATAGCAAAGATAAAAATTTTGAAATCTCACGTGAATGTGTGACGATGCTCTGAAATGAAATGAAAATCATTTATTCATGTAGACAATACAATATGCACTTATGAACGTCATTTGTTTTTTAAACATTAGAACATTATGGGGTGTACGGCAAAGCCCTCGACTTATTAACTTCTTATTTAGAAAATAGAATTCAAAAAGTTCAAGTAAATCTGGAAAAATCTTCAGGATCTTTTGTGAAAATGGGAGTGCCTCAAGGATCAATTCTGGGTCCTTTTATGTTTTTAGTTTATATTAACGACTTGCCTTATTTAGTTCGGAACCTGGTTGATATTGTGTTGTTTGCTGATGACACTTCATTTATATTCAAAATAAAGAGAGGGTCGAATGATATTGACGATGTAAACGATACTCTTTCACAGGTTCCAAACTGGTTTACTGTGAATAATTTAGTCCTAAATGCTAAGAAAACCAAATGTATTAAGTTTTCCTTACCTAATGTAAGGCAGGGGGAAAACAACCTAAAGTTAAATAGTGAAGCATTGGAATTTGTTGAGAACACTGTTTTTCTTGGCATCACTTTGGACTCCACACTACAGTGGGGGTCGCATATTGAGACACTTGCGAGCAGGCTCAGTTCAGCTGCTTATGCTGTTCGTAAGATTAGACAACTTGCTGACATTAAAACAGCGAGGCTCGTTTATTTTAGCTACTTTCATAGCATTATGTCTTATGGTATACTACTGTGGGGTAGGGCTGCAGATATTCAAACAATATTTGTTCTACAAAAAAGAGCAATCAGAGCAATATATAATTTACGCTGCCGTGATTCTCTAAGAGATCTGTTTAAAGAAATAAGTATTTTAACTGTTGCATCTCAATATATATATGACAGTATAATGTATGTACGCAAAAATATATGCCTATTTCGTAAACATTCTGATAATCATAATTTGAATACTAGAAACAAAAATAAAATTGAAATTCCACAATTTAGACTTAGCAAGGTTAGCACATCCTTTGTGGGACACAGCATACGCTTTTACAATAAAATACCAGAACATGTATTGAGTTTAACAGAACAGAAATTTACACGCCACATTGAAGAAACTCTGTGTAAGAAGGGTTATTACAGGATAGATGATTATTTAGGCGATAAGGAGGTCTGGTGTTAGCTGGTCGTTATGTTAATTGCTATTGTTTTGTAATACGTTATATAAAATTTTATATTATTGTAAAGATGGAAACAAATTGAAAAGATGTGTTGTTGCGGAGTTTCTTGTCGCTTCTTCTCCCTAACCATAACACCTTGCGAAGCGATGTAGTTTAAAAAAAAATAATAAGTCAAAGTCAACATCTTTCAATAAGTGATATTTTTGTATCCTACATTGAATAAAATATTTTTGATTTTGATTTTGATTTTGAACTACCACTAGCTCGGAACGCGACCACTACTAGCTAGCCAGAAACTCAAGAGGGTTTGTCTCTTTTCAATCAATCATTTACAATCAAGAAAGGTTACAACAATTTTATATATCGTATAGAGGAGCTGTTTAATCCCATGGAATACTTTCATTAACGTAGTCTGAAATTTTGTAATATCCCTTTTTACATAATTTTTGTTTTATAATAAGTTTAAATTTATTAAGCGGAAGATTCCGTATATCCATGTGAACCTTGTTGTAGAAGCGCACACATTGACCTCTGAATGACTTACTAACTTTACTAAGTCTACTAAAAGGTACACTATTATGTGACTGTTATGTTCGGTCTACAATGAAAGAAGATTTGTAAAAATATAAATAAAATTTTAATAAATAATCTCTACACTTACTATGTTCTCATTCCGGTCAATTCTAGATTATAATTGAAAATCGTAATAATAAAAAAATCTAAATAAATAATCCTTAGCGACTCCACACTTCCTGTGTTCTTTTCACCACACACGTTATTCACTAGGGCCCGTAATATACCGTTCTCAAGATTGAGATAACCTCAAGTTGGCGCTTGAGAATCAAAAACATTATCAAAAAATACTGAGACTGAGACGCGAACTCAATTACAAGATCGATTTTTTTATTTACGGGCCAAGGTTCGCGTCTTTGAGTATCGAACTAATTACGTAAGATGGCGTTAGATAGCCAGTACTATGTTAGTTCAAGCTATGCTTACTAGATGACAGATTTCGCATCTTTTAGTATCGAACTAATTACGTAACTTGCTTACTAGATGACAGATATTGAGGGGAGGGCACCTCCGCGACCACAGGAGGCGTGGCTTGTGAATAGGTATTTTTTCTTTTGGCAGCCCCTTAAGGCGAATAACGCCTAAAGAATGAAATATCCGCTCTGATGGGCAACTGACGGCTGGAGTTATGCGCATCGGCGAAATTTCGATTTGGATTTAAGCTGCTCAATGAAATGCTAAAAATGGATAAGATTAATATTTTTCATATAGATTCACTCACTGTGTAGGCAGGAAATAATGTGTCAAGTGAAGTCTTTGAAACCAACGGCTATTGATAAAAATATACTAGAAATAGTTTTCAATGTTATTATTTAATAAGAAGCCTGTATAGGTAGGTATCTATATCTCGGTAGGTACCTACTTTAAATTTTATATTCATTAATATCATTGGGAACAAACAAAAACTACTTTACATTACTATAAATTATTCTTGCTGAGTATGAATAGACAGAAGTACTCATATTTAGAAGTAAATATGGTAGCGTTAAAAAGCGGAAGTTTTAAGGCGAATAACGCCTAAAGAATGAAATATCCGCTCTGATGGGCAACTGACGGCTGGAGTTATACGCATCGGCGAAATTTCGATTTGGATTTAAGCTGCTCAATGAAATGCTAAAAATGGATAAGATTAATATTTTTCATATAGATTCACTCACTGTGTAGGCAGGAAATAATGCGTCAAGTGAAATGCTTTGAAACCATCGGCTATTGATAAAAATATACTTTAAATACTTTTCAATGTTATTATTTAATAAATTGAAATGCTTGTCTATTCATGAAAGAAGCTTCAGAAATTATTTCTGATCATGCAACTAATACAGCTACACTCCCGAGAAAATATGAAGAACTCGATATTTATCTAAGTTGGCGCAATTCAAGTTTTGCTACGGGGAACTCTGACATATTTCAAAACCTATTACAGCCGATATTGGGAAAAGATGAGTCTTCATGAATTATTTATGCTAGACCTTCGAGTCGCGGAAAATTTAAAGAACATGTGTTTGCTTTCCATAAAAAGGAGCGTTCCTAGAAAATTTTAAGTCTTTTACAAAATAAGGACTACACGTACTTCCTCCTTTTCTATTCTATTAAAGAATATATGGATATGACATTTTCATAACCTCCTGACATGCTTTGCTATTTTAATATATTATTGACTTTAACCTGTACTCGCCTCTTATTTGACATAGGTGATTATGGCAAATCGATAATTTCATGGTTACATACTTATAGTATTTTATTGATTAATTATGACATACATATTGCTATTGCTATGTATAATGCTATTGTTTATATGTTTTTCTCATGTCTGGCATAGACGTAACAATGGTTACATTTCTTAAGTGTCTAATGACATACTTATTGAAAATATCGTGACAGGTTATAATTATATTAAATAATCTTATAATTCTACAAATTTTTGAGATGATTTATGCTTAACCATCACTTTTATTTTAGAAATCATTAATTAAGGGAACTGTAGGTATGTATGACATGATATTGTAAAAGTGAACTAAATAAATCTAATCTTTAATCTAATCTAATTTGTGTTACGAGATTTTCGACACTTTACAAATTTCTTTAATACATGAGTGAAATTTGATGTTACACCCACCATACGATAATTTTATTACTTCCAAGCATATACTTTCACTTTTGTTCTAAATTGAGTTTGTTTAATGGAAACCTTAACAGTTTATAGTGAGACCACGAAATCGTTATAAATAAAAGCTGAACTCGAGGGGAAAATGTTCACAGAATTTAGTGAAGGAAACTAAGTAGGAAAATAATTCGAATCTTATTTCTTTGTTACTTTCTGAGAAGGGGATATTTTTGGCGAATTCATTACAAGTCATTTACGTTCTCTCCTGATATATCGCAGAAAAGATTTTCCTGTTATAGCTTGTGACATGTAGGTTGACATTGTCTGTACTGTTGACGAGATAACATTTACCAATTTAGCAAAATCGCAGAGGGTACTAATGATACAGGAAGTACAGACAGCAAAAAAGAGTGTAGGCGTAACCTTATAAAGAATCCACGTAAGCATAAGTGTTGTAAATAGCAACCCATTAGCATTCTTCGGGCAGAACGGAGGAGAAAGGCTAATCCATGCCCGATTGTTCCTTAAAAGCTTTCTCGACGCAAAGTCAATTGTCAGTACGCTCCACGCTTCGCTTACCTCGGCCTACCCCACCCATGCCGCTGTCTGGTAACATTCGTCCGTAAAATAATTTCGAAGATGAATATGGTTATCAGGGGGTTATATTATTACATTTTTTCGTGTTAATAAATGATAAGCCTTTTTTAATACCTATGTATGCGATAAGAGAAGAGATTGAAATGCAAAAACAGAGCGAAATCGCGTTCCATTCAAGATTGAAATTGAAAAGGACCTGCTAGGATGTACGTATTCTTTCATTTTTTTATTGTCATTCCTTCATTTCAGAAATTTCCGAGGACGTTTTTGAGGCAAAGGCCCCTGAATTTCCCGAACTTGATAATTTCTTGTTTGAGATCGTATGGATTAGTTCGCATATACCTTACTTAAAATATCTCAGGGGTTGACATACGTAATATCTTGGGGCCCAGTTTTGACCTCGCAAGCGAGAATTGACACGACCTGGGAATTTCCTTCGCAATCATCTGAGATTCAATTCGTGTCATAAAAGTTCATCAACATGCAACCGACGACGGAAGATTATGGACATCATAATTGTAACTTGCGAATCGTCATACTAACATTTTCTCCATTTTTAATAGGCGTAATTTTTGCTAATGTTTCAATTATACAAGTTAGATATATAGCTGACTTAACAATCGACAATCAAAAACGCAAGATTACTGGCACGTAAACTCTCGTGGATTATTTATAATTAAGCATTTTATTGTTCTTCCCCTTATACAAGAATACTATAAAAAGTGAATGTGAAGTGAGTGATGGTAATTATATATTTTTTTCCGACTCGTACACCACTTATCTAGTACAAAAGTAAGCAAAGCTTGTACTCGGTTTTGAGTAAACGATATTTATTGATGTACATAACCTACCTGAAATATAATGGATTCTGATTGATTTGGATTACTCTGAGAGTTCTATACCTATAATAGATTAAGTTCATCGCCAACCCACTCGCTCAGCGTTCAAATCGCTCCATGGGAGAGGCTTATACGTCGTAATGAACCATTATAGGCTGTTGCTGTGATGCTTATCATGAATGACGTTTACCCGATAACATGTCCGATTATGAATGTTAGAAACGATTGAATCCAATTAATTGTACAATGAGATTTGAAATAACAAATAATCTAGTACACGTACATTATCCATATAAAAGCGTTTAACGTATAAAAAACAATAATATTTGGTTAACTATTCACATACCGCGAATCAAACGGTCATCCGTAACAGCAACAAAATATATAGGAAAGGGAGAACTCAAACAGGCGTGTCAAGAAAAATCAAAAACTACATTTCCCAACGAACAGCAATAAAGACAATTGGCATCGAGTGACACTGTGAATACAGTACCTATCGATCAGCTTTAGAATAGCCCCTCTGTTTCAAAGCACGTTGGAATAACTCCGCTCAACAGGGACCACTTACACGTGGAAAATGGAAATGGAATTCTGCATTTATAGTTTTAAAAGTTGACGTTTTAATCAATACGGTATTTTCATTTAGTAGGTTAAGCAATTGTAGAGTGCCAGGTTCAGGTTGACATTCAGGATTGTATTTCATAGGCATTAACTCTTGGCTGATATTTCGGCTTGTAGGGCACAAACACTTATGCTGTTCGCAATTTATTGATAGCTAATCTGTTGCATTTTTCTGAAGAACGTAATAGGGAAAGATTGAAGAGGAAGACCTAGGCGCAATCACTTTGACCAAATGAAAGAAAAGGTGCATGTCGTGTCGTAACAAGAGGTTAGATAGGTAGAGAGGCGTGATCATTACTGACAAGGGCATAGCTCTTAAAATGAAGAAGAAGGATCTGTTGCAAAAACTAAGTCCAACGTAATTTGACACTTGTAATAGGTCCCACATTCATTAATAACAACGTATATTTTAAGTGTCAGGTTTATAGAATATATACTAAAAAATAATCAGTACCATAATACCTCGAAATTGAAATTCAATATTCGCTAAACGGTTCTTCAGTAGAAGAGTAAAGATAACATTTGAATTTGACGCAAAACTTTCATGAACTCATTGGGAAATGAAATGAAGTTGAAAATGTACAATCTTTGTTACAGGGGCCATTATTATCATACTACAAGGTACATAACAATGTAGTTAACATTAGGAAGCAGTAATTAACAGATCTAGTTAAATGGCCCTGGCTATATAGCTAATATACCAACTAAGCAAATTTAATCTGATCCGACACTACATTGTGCGACTTAGTCTCGAAGTCAAATCCGCTGCGTATTAACGAGAGGAGCCGTGATCTCTCACGGAAATTATAACTAATATCAACTTACATTACGTGACGTGTGACCATATTAATACCCGACTAAGGTGAAGCCAAAAAAGTATAATTTGTATCAAACAGTCGTCCTCCTACAACCGATTTTATCAACGAGTTGTCGGTCGACAGAATATAACCGTATAACAAGAGTGTCATAGAATACATGACGTCAGCAAAAATTTATGAGGTCTTTTACAGTAGTCATTGTTTTTTTTTTTTAATAAACATTGAATCCGAAGAGAAAACCATGTACCTACTTTCAGTGGCATTCAAATTAGAAATCTATCTGTGGATACCCACGTCACCTTTACTTACTGTAAATTTGTGTTTTGTGGTCAAAAGTTAACTGAATCATAAATGGAATTACTAATTTTTGGGCAAAAAACATATTATTTTCATTTAGCAAAGAAACATTTGGCAAAACAACTTTTCGCAATTTTACAGTTAACAATACTATATTCGGCAATTTATTGTTTAACAAATAATTATATGGCAATGTTTCATTATACCAAGTATTATGTAGTCAAATATGGTTTGGCATAACATGTATTTCAAGTTTAAGATCCAATTTTGAAAATATACTGCTGCATGGATGTTTGTTTCACCTTGGATAAATAATTTACAGGTAAGAATGTTTATAATAATATTTTTTTTTACAAAATAAAGCATTTGCTTAATCTATATTTGACTTAATAAAACTTGAGCAAGTAAAAAGTTGCCAAATTAATATTTGACCAAGTGATTAAAATGCAAAATATAAATTTGCTAAAGATTCTTTTTGGAAATGAAACTAGTGCGATAAGTTTTTTGGGAATTAAACTTTAACGAAAAATATTTTGCCAAACGGAAGGATACCCTATATAGGACTAATTCTACTAAATGTCTATTAATATTGCAAAATTGGAAGACTATGACTTACGAATTTCTTAGCTTGACAACCTAATTGATTTGATATTAAGGGCTGCTATTAGGGGTCATTACGTAAGATCCCATAAGGAAAATGTTTCCTCTACCCTCATTTTTTGTACAATCAATAGTTTCATCACGGGGGCTGGCGGTTAATGGCCACAACTGGTGAAATGGCTGAATGTAGACGATCCTTACCACATCAGTAAATTAAATCAATTCTCTACAGCCAGGACGAATATCAATGTCTCCGTGTACTGTTGGATATAACTGTGTTTATGGGCATAGGTAAACCACGGAATCGACAACGAGACAGGCAAAATCAATCACAAGCCTCATGAAAATAATAGACATGATTGGAAAAGAGGAGTTGGTATTTAATTTTACATAAAATAAAAACATTCAATACTCCAGCAATTCCAGTTGCTTTCATCGTAAACGGAAAAAACGAGCAGAAAAGTGAAAATCTAATTCTCCACTTCGATGAATCCTTTTATTTTTGTGATGTGTAGATCAAAAGTGGTGATATTTTCCCAACGAAATGCCGGATGTTTAACTCGTTCGATATGAATGCTTCCCCGATTCCTTGATAAGGGTTACCCATATTGAAAAGGGGCAATGTTTCTCATTGTGGACATCATGAAATAAACAATAGTTACATCGAAAGTAGGTAAGCATGTACATATATCGAAAATATAACAACCATCATATATATCAACAGCGTCTATAGGCAGTCCAGTATCAGACTCCATAAGTCCAAAATGATAAGTGGTCATAAACGCCTTTCCACTGGCACGACTATCATAACTTTTTCCGTAATGAGGAATTGCCCTAATCGCTTCGCTCTAGTGGGCGAATCGCAGAAGTTTTGAGAACTCCCCACACCTGGACCTATCAATGGCCTCACTGGTCACTACTGAGTTTGTACGCTAAGTCGCTACGTATTTATATGGCCCAAATGGACTAAAGAATAAATATTTGTAGAGAGTGGAGAAATATACGTAAGGAAACACATCTCTCAAGATTTAATCTAAAACTGCAAATGGTTGACAAGGCCACGAAAGATGTTGGCTTCAAATCTTTTAGGTTACACAGTTTGACGAGGGCAGATGAACTATAAATCTGTGCTGTTACTTGTGGCTTTAAACTTATAATAGTGCCAAAACACAGTTTCATAAGGATTACGAATATTAAAAAAAAATCTATGGATAATTTATAAATATTGTTGCTACCAATATTATTAACGTAGTTAATATAATATTGTTAATAATATTTTTGTGGATAATTTAAGCCTTTCTTATAAGTAATGTCTACCACTACCACTTGTCACTGGATAATGCAATCATTATTTTAGAATAAAAGTGTTTTATTTACATGGTTTTATTGTACATTCACACTAAGCTCTTCGGCTCTTCATTCTTAGTGCGAATTAAGGTATGGAACAAACCTAGCACTTTGCTCTAAATGCTATAAACCTTGGGATTTTCAAGCGTAGAGTCAATGCTCATATACACAGATCGCGTGCGTCGTCATCGACATCCACCGAGTGAGATTGTGGTCAAACGCGTAAACAGGCCAACATAAAAAAAGCATAAAACTTTCAATACAACACGTAATCGGTATGTATTTACTACCACTGACCCACAACCTTTAACCACATTGTGTTACGGTTATAGTGAAATTTACTAAACATATTATGGAACATAAATGTCAAACATACCGTGAGCGTGAACTGTAAAATAAATCATCATTTATGCTTGTCGACTAACCAATATAAATGATATATTCAATATTGGATGTGGGCTGTAAACGTAAAGTTCATGATAATTTGGTCAATTGTTTATTCTCTTCTGTTTGCAAAGTGATGAATGACTATGAAACATGCCTGACTATTATCATATTAACCTTGAATAATTTGAATCTACTAATAACTTAACCTCAAGACCAACTTCATGAATAGAACCGGTTCAACGAAATATACGTCTAGATTGGGCAAGAACAAGTCACAATTTGAGATACTAAAATCGCTGTTGTAGCGCAAATGTCTCAGGTTAGAACAAGATCTATCCTTTACGGATCTGAGAGACATGATTTAATGACTTCTAGGGCCATAGTCCGAGTATCAGAGTTGGCAGTAGGTATATGATTGTCGGACATTATTAATACTGTCTATTACATCAAAAACGAATTCATGTTTACATCCTCACATTATTAAAGAGAAGGGTCGCCTGGGTATTCATATATGTAGACAGTTTGTATATTATCAAGTAAATACCAACGTTCCGGGCATTCCAGCGCTGTCTTGAAGTATATATTGTAATACCGATACAACACATGTATAAGCATGGTGGCAGGTTATTTGTGATGGAAGTTTATAGAATTTTTATTTAAGCAGAATTGGTCCGAGTTGTGACCCGCCTTTTGAGCCAAGAACAATATCAACGGGTCTATTACTTCTTCGTCATAATCATTAACGTTGACCAATGAGGTGAGATCAAATATCCGAACAAGAAATGAGCCAACCAATCTCATGTAAGAACACATCCGATAGAGAGGATCATAGTAATAGCCCAGTTACATAAATCGAGGGCTCGTATTCGATCCCCAGCGGTTTCATGTTTAGTACCTTTACGGATTGCTATTATTTAAGTCTGCAGTTAATCTGCAAGATCTTAAAGATCTGCTGTAATTAATAGTATTGTGCTGGTGTTGTTGTTTGAGATAGTTAATGTTCTCAATTAATTCTGGTTTAGCTTTGGCCTTCTCGGTCAGTTCTTCACATGAGAAGCGAATGTTTTATTGGGTATCTAATATGTTTGCAACAAAATGTTTGAATAAAATAAACGTCTAATTATTTTTTCTATCATTATCTTTAATATAATATATTTACTCCTGCTCTGGGTAAATAGGTGTTTTTATACGATAACATCAGCAAATTTTTGGTTATACTGTTTATTGGTGTGTGTACTTTATCCCCCTTATAGCCAAAGCAGTTGATGGATTGTGATGCATGAGGTGCCAACAAATTCGTCTTAATCCCACGAGTGTCATTTGTTGCGGAAATGACATCTTTAAAACAAAGAGACAAGAGTCCCAAAAGAAGGGCGACAAAAAAACTAGGTTATTTAGTTTTTAGAAAACTGATTTCGTAATATTTTACATCTTACAATGGAAGGAACATCACAAGTATAATGGACACAAAATGCTTACAACAAATATTTAGCAGGTATTTCCATAATAATAGCCTCGACCCTTTGTTTAAAGGTGTACGCGAAGGCGAAATTTAATTAATGAAATTGGCGAGTGGAAAAGAGAAGGTGCCATGTTTACGAAATGAATAATATACGTCAATAAATGTAATTTAACTTTGCGAAGCCTGTATTTAATTTGGAGACTGTGTCTTGTATATTAAATGATGATTTTATGTTGCGTCATTGAAGAAATAGAACACAACTCAGTAATAAAGAATGATGCACACAAACAAAACACAATACGTTTTATTGTAATAAAGAAAAAGTTTGGTACGGCATATCCACAGAGCAAAGAGTCGCCACACAGACCCTAACCTTGAATAAGGAGTAATGATATAATCGTGTCGATTCTGATGACATCTAAACTTATTTTAATATGGCACTATCAGCTCTCATTAATGAGAGAAAAAGATGGTAAACACATAAGAAAATTAGTTGTTTATAAAAACGTATATATGTATGTATGTAAAGCACAAGCATTGTGACAATGTAATAAAATAATCTCGTTTTGTGTAATTATCAACTGTCATGAGAACTGTCAACGGTAGAGAATTGTGCAGTTTCTGCAAACTTTATGAGTATCGTCGTCTCTGCTTGCAAAGTATTCGTATGCAAATATTTTTTAATTAAGTGCCACTCTATAATTCTATCCATAAAGAGAAAACCTTGTGAGAAGAGAGGAGGCTCCACCTCTGTAGCGGAGACTTCATGCGCTTGATAGTTGGAAGTGAAGCTAATGTTTAAAGTACTCGTACTTACAATAAGTTTGTCACAGGAAGTTGCAAAGTCACTCATAGTCTCTTTGAGAGCTTTACACGAAATTTATCACTCAACAACTTCCCCCGATGGCGGATGAATAGAGAGTATATAATATTTCCATATTTTCAACAAGTTACGAACTCTTTTAGTACTTACCTACTACCCTGGTTACCACATATTCCTTAGTACTTAGTTGCTCATGTAGCATCTATATGTTAATTTTAGGAAACAAATTTTAAGTATTAAAAATGCTGTTGCTACAAATGTTACTGGTGTTTTCCTAATAGGTGGAAGAATGTATAGAGAATAGTGATCCTCTTTGAGTAATTGGATCGCAAATAAAGAGGTCGCAACTAATTTCATATTGATAATGAAATTACATCAGGTATTGTCGTAAGCGAACCATTTTTACATCCTATAGTCTCAAAGTTCCTAATTTTTTGCACATGGATAGAGTACAAGTCAGTGATAGAATAACAATGTTTTCGAACAAATCGGTAGCTTGTATTAGATATAGTTTAGGTATTTAGTAGTAAAACATAGACTATTAGATAAAAATTACCATTGTGTATTTCATTGCGTCGGAGAATATAGTTAGAACTCCTGTAACTATTTTCTATACTAACTATATCAATAACTTCTTTTATTTTTGAATAATTTCACCAAGGGCAAATATCACTAAACTAAACTATTTTTAGGAAATATAAAGTAGCCAATTATTATTTTTTTAGAAAATTGTTTTAGATCTTAGCATCTTGTCAATGTAGTTTACCGGGGTAACTTTAATTTAATATTATAGATTTTGTAACTAAAACTATATCTAAAGCAAGCTACAGAAAGGTTAGAAAAACATTTTTATTCTATTACTGATCCTTCTACAAAAAATCAGGAATTTTAAAGTTACACCACAAAAATCACGTATTTTTACTGGACTAGTAGTCCTGTAGGTCTTTTTAATCAATTTGCGGTTTTCGAGTTTGCGCACTTTCGTTGGGCTTTTAAACATTTGCAATATTGATAGAATATCCTCAAAATCGTCCACTTTATTTACCAAAGAGACTGCTATGAAATTTATCGTTCACCAACTTCCACACGACGCGGAAGATCGAGTGGACGTCGCAACTTTACACAGTTACAATCCTTCAACACTTTCAGCAAGTTGAAAACCGCATAAAGCAGTGAAACATTTTGTGTTTTAAGGTTATTTTATTTGAGAACACCGTGATAGAGTGGAATGTGAAGTAGATAAATAGGCAAACCATGAAATAGATGAATACAGATAAACGAACGCATAAATGAAGTGAGCACATAGATTCAACAATAACAACATACAATACAATAGTGAGCAAAAATAACAATGATTTTTATACGTAGCTCGGTGCGATAAAACATTTAAAAAATAAACACAAAATTGTTTGTTATTTCCACCGGCATAACAGTGGGAGTAAATATTCATATTCATATTAATCAAGTACCGAACTGAGACTATTATTCGGAACACGTACCAGGCAGAACCGCTAAATCCTTACTACATACAGAATTATTTATTCAGACACTTGAATCGCTCCATTAGGGCGAAGCAGTCCCGAGTAAACAAATTTGTCTTGTAGATATTTGATTCGCGCTTTAGTGGATTCAATTTGTCGCTCGTTATGCGTACTATTTGGTGCAAGACGAAGTTGACAGTGTAACTGGAAATGACCACACAAAAGTACAGATGTTTTAGAGGTCCGTAGTCAACAAGGAACCCTTATAGTTTCCCCATGCTCGTCTGTCTGTCTGCCCGCTGTCATTTCTCATGGATACACATATTATGACTAATATTAGTCAATAAATTCTTATTACAAATTTTTAGGGCACTTCCCCTGGTGAAGTGGGGATGATTTTATTTTTGTACACCATCGCTTGACACGCACTTGACCGATTTTTTCATATGTAACTTTGCATAACTAATTTTGTATAGTACGCAAGTATGTTGTATGCAAATGTGCCATGATATTATATCATCACTAATCAGTGAAAACTGTTTTGGCTTATGTGTTGTATTTTTGTAACAAACTTATTGTATCAATATTAGCTGTTTGTTTCCCAGAAATAAATAAAAAATAAAATAACGTCACGACTACCTCAGGTCAGAGATAGAGATATAAAAATTTTAATGCTTGAAGTAACATCTACGATCCTACTTTCGAAATATAAAGAAATGAACACGACAAAGAGTATAAGCGCAATTCTATAGATGTTGTTGGTGGACTAGGATTTTACCTTTAGTCGCCTTTTCCGACATACACAGGCAGAGACAGTTGGTTCATTTCTTTTTACGTAACGAAATCCACATCGAGTGGTGGGTTAATATTTTTACAGGAAGATTGTAGTCATACATTTGTGGAGAAAACTATTTAACAATCCACGTTAAAATATATAAAACAAAATGATTACAAATAGATTCTAAATACTCGTAATTCAAATAATGAATTTGGTGGAAGTTATTCCTGATGTTCATATTGAGAAGTTTCATTGCTGAATATGTATAGTTGAATATGGATACATACAACATGAGGGTTTAAAAATATAAAGCAACTATCATCATATCGGTTACAAGACGTCTAATGCTGAACATATAGCTACAAAGTATCAGGAATTTGGAAATATTTTAGGGGCCTTGCACATTGGTGCAACAGGATACCCTTTTGCTGATGCTGCCAAGGAAATTTAACACAAATTTGTGTCTGGCTTATTTAGAACAATATTCACAATTCACAAACTATTAAAATTAGTCGTAAGCAGTGGCGTAACACAGCGTTTTGTCACAGGGTAGGCAGAATGATAAAGTTTGCTATTAAATGTGAAAAAATACAACTACAAAACTTCCATCATCAAAATAGTAACTTATTCTTATAACAATATAATCAGCTGTCATGACAATGCATTTCGAGGAAGTTTAGAACCACTGCAAAAATGTGAATTAAGTATTGAATTTTGATACATTGCGCATTGATAGTACAGTCTGGTCACTGGTTCATCTTGTGGAATTGTCCTAGAAATTTTCTAGGGTAGGCAGTGCCTTTCTGCGTGTATGAATTGCACGCCACTGGTTGTAAGTGATCCTAAAATAAATAAAATATAACTTTAAAGTTATCGACAGTTACCTATATGTAGTTATTTTATAGCGCATTACGAAAGGATCTCTGAATTTTTGTTGAGTAGTTTTAACTCTTAGGTCCATTGGGAAAAGGAAAGGTTTGTGCGTTTCGTGATTTTTGTTACCTTATCCTAAATTGTAAGAAACGTTCAGGTTTGTTAGAATACTCTTGGGTAGAGATTTACATTTTTTCTTACTGTAAGAGGAATATTTGAAGCTAAAGGGAGCTTTTTACCAAGTCTTATGTAAGACCTCAGAGAGAACGTGGCGCTTCAAATTTTAAAAAGGTTTTTCCACAATCACAATGTCGACATATTAGACGAGAAAATATATAGGATTCATTTAAGTACAATTTTAATTCTCAGACAATCATAATTATATCATGAGACAGGTCTGGTAAAACTATTTCACTACTGAATATAAGCTTCTTCCATGTGTTGTATGAAATGCAATGACAAGATACCTACTAAGTATAGCTGCTGTCTACGCCAGTGCTTCGATAGACAACTTTACTACACACACACATGCATACGGTCTGTGCAGGTACACTGTTGGGCACACACACATTCACACATCCAATTACACTTCCTCACGCATGACGTATGACTCTTGTATTGGCCGGTAGATACACCCCACTCGCTATACATGTACACTGTCCGCATTGCATACCCTTCAACATACCCCTACACAAGAGCACTGTACTTAATCTAAGCTAATTAAATCAATATAGTGATCTAGCTAAATTCCAGAGCGTCTTTATTTACTCTTTGTATCTATACGGTACAGCTGGAATAAACTTTAACTTCAAATTAACTATGCAATCTCTTCATCATATCAGCCACAAGATGTCCATTGCTGAACAAAAGGTTCCTAGATTTCCACATTGACAGGTAGGAGGCGGTCTGCATCTCACGTGGCTGGAGATCTCACACTCGTCATCTCAACTTTACTATACCCTACCAATCTCTATGAGATGTATGTCCGGCCTACTGCGACTTCCACTTAACAATCCTTACCTACTTTCTGTAGCTATGTTTTTTCTTTTCCGTTGTGCAATAAAGTGTATTTGTATCGTATTATAATTCGTTGGTAACTATTGTATTCGCAATAGCGCAATACCCGGAAGAAACCAACAAACATTAAAATAGGTATATTGGAAGTTAACGAATGTCAGGCGGCGAATTATTCATAGGCCCACGTAATCACGGGTGCGAAGTGCCCTGTTCAATGTTGCAGACTAACAAAACTCAGTAGTTTACTTTGGTACAGAGAGTACGCAGAAGAATTTAAGGCCAACAATTTTATATAATTCCTGTACATAAAAAATTGTTAGACTGAGGCTGCTGTAACTTATTCAGGTCACCAGTTCCGAATAATCGAATTGATATGTCTTAAAGTATTTGTTAACTTTTTAAAGATTCCCTTACCTCATTTTGAGAAAAACGAACGATTTTTTCAATGCACTACGCGCTATTACTTGACCTCAATCACACCTGATGTTAAGTAAAGATGAGGCCGTAGGTGGTAGCATACTGACCCGAAACTCCCATCCTATTTGGGGGACTGAGAAATAAGGTCTGTGACATCCGGAACACAACAAAGTTATTAACATTCGTGTTGGCGGCTGACTTAGATAAGATGGTGGTAGCTAGCCAGGCGGACATTTAAAATGCTCTACCACCAACCAAACCAAACCGACAGAGGATTGAACCGGCTACCTCCGAATCGTAAGACTATGCGGTTAAAGAAATCACTACATTATCCGTCTGATTGTCTATGCGGTATCAAGGCCTTTTTCTCAGGATCAGCTGGAGGTATCAAGCTGAAATTAATATCGAACACTAAATCCTGTGGCCTCATTACTATAAAAATTTTAGTTTCTAGTGTAATAAATAAAATTATTCTGAGGAAAGGACCTTCTAAAGTTTATCAACGGTGATGTTATGCACGGAACTCTCAGGGCACGAATCATATTCGCACTTGAGTGTCTCATCTAAGCCCGTAAACATCCCACTGCAGGGATATAGGCCTTCCCTCCTATAATGAGGGGGTAGGGGCCCTAGTCCACCACGCTGGCCCAATACGGGTTGGGGACTTCACATGCCTTTGAATGGCATGCAGGTTTGCTCACGATGTTTTCCTTCGCCGTTCAAGAGCAGTCGGATAAATGCACATAAGTAATTAAATTTAAAAACTCATTGGTAAATGGCCTGCCTGGGGATCTAACCTGGACCTCCTAAATTGAGAGACTGTGTCTTATCTACTGAGCCACCGAAACTCTGTCTATTTTTATTATATTTATTGGCTCAGTTCAGTAGCAATTGTTACAATAAATAGTACAGTTATTTTTTACATTGATATAAAGAAATTTTGTGCAATTCAAAATACATTTCAACAAACTTCTCTTACTGCAATTACAGTTCGTACTACGTAATGTACAGGAGGGACGCATAAAACGTCGTCTCATTTGTAATCACCATATGTAGTGCCCGTGCGGTCTCATTAGGGATGCGAGGTTCACACCAGGAGCGCCTTTGCAATTTTGATACTCAGGTAGGTTCAATAGGGTTATCTCGCGTACCACGAAGGAAAAAAAAATTGCTACGGCCGAAGGCATAGTATAGATAAAAGTAATAAGTTATATTGCAGGATAAGGCGACTAAGGGACTTTCCACCAAAAAACATCTAAAGAGAAGGCTCACCTGTCACGTGTGCATTTCTGTATATTATAAAGGTGAACTGTGGATATTCATTCAATTATTAGGTAATCTTTAATATTTGGAACACTGAAACGTTTTAGTTTGGGATATTTCTGACCACCCCATTTGGGATAAATGTCGTGATTTTAAGTATGTGTAACATGTCAATATGTAAAGTTTCAAATTTCGTTAAACTGCTCAATTTTCATGGTACTGTAGGTATATTATATACACAATAAAACGTATTTACATTTTCGAAATAGTAGTTATAAAAAAAAATTATATGTGCTTTGATATTATCAGTGGTAGGTAACCCTAATTCGTTTGGAATCCCAAACAGGAACGTCTTAATTATAGGTACCTGCGCATTAATTGCTAACATAGTTTGACCTCGGGAAGTTCCATCACGATATACGTAGTGAATCTTGATTACGTCATGAAATGAGAGCGTAGTTACAGCAAAAGAATTGGAATCCCGTCCGTTTGATATTTCATGGTATTACGGTACTACATTACCGATCTAACTTGATAATAAATTCATTATTTTTATTGGACTAACTCGATAAATACGACCGATACTTTTCTTTAAGGTGTCCCCAATTTGATCATGGTACGTTCGCCGTGGTCTTCCCCTACCAACACTACTAGCCACATTCTCTGTCATCAGTCTTCTTTCATTCATCAAGTTTTCGTAAATATATATTAGAATATGTAACTCACTTCGTCATGGGAACCAAATCCTGCTCTGACGCCGTGATGATATTGGCTCCAAACATTGGCCAAATACGTTGGCTGCAATCAGAGGAGTAATACACGACCGCAAATGCCAACATGGATTGCGAGTCTCGCGCCTCAACCGAGTTCACAAGGTTTACAACACTTGCAACGCATTTTACATTACAAATTAGTTCCCTTCAGGTTCAGTGTTCTCAACAGGATATATAGATTATGACGACATTTCAATAAACAACGTAATAAACTATTGCAATAATTAATTTAAGGAAATTGCAGCGAAAATAGGACGCAGAGGTATAATTGTTCTACTTGTGTTGTCAGGCCTCAGAATTGTCTTGATTTTCTTTGAGACAGTACAGATACAAATGTTAAAAATAATAGGTTTATTGACATGATATAGAGAATACAAGTTACCTATATGAATTCGTATATGTGAAAGGCTTGAAGTACACACATCTTATTGTAGGTTCCCCTGATCTTCCATACCAGGACCTGCATCTTGAAAAACAGTGTAGTCATACTTCATACGCAACTAAAGGAGCCAATACAAGTGTTGGCGATATTTAGAATTAGTTTCATGGTGGTATAAGCAGGAGTGAGCAAGAGTGAGTGCGTGCATGTGTGGGTGTTAGTAATACCAGTGTCTGAACTTGGGACATGAAGTATTTGGATCAGGTAATAGTAAGCCATCAAGCACAAGGGAATGAGAGTAAGTGAAATATATGCGGAATATTACTGGTAGAAAGAACATGATGTTTCAACGGAAGATGTCCTAATGTTCTAGCGGTATTCTATAGTCTTTAATGCTATCAAAGCAATGGGCGTAACCTATAATGTTGCCTTTTTACTGATAAGAGCAAGTTATATCTTCCCGTGAATCAGGAAATTTATGGGATGACTTAAGAACATGACTTAATCTGAAGACTTTTTGATTCAGATGGAGATCTGTGATACAGATGTAAAATCGTGACTATGTTAGGAGTGACATAGTCACGATTTTACTTGCCCGGCCCACCAAGTGAATTCTCGCAGAAATAGCACTAAGCATCGATAAGGCTTGTCCGTATTAGCTATGAAAATCATTACTTTGAATGTCATAGTTGCAATACTTAATGTAATTAGTTTGAATCTAGTTTGGCGGGTACAAATGCTGTTGAAATACGAATATCCTAGGTAGTCAGCAACCGCATACAACTAACTTCTTCGACCTCAATATGAGAGTTTCTCTATGTGAGTATGGAGTAGATTGGGCACGTAGGTAGTCGGTACATGAACTTTGAATGTTTCATTACAAGTCGGGTACATATAGTAAGTAATTAGTTTTAGCGATCATAGGAGTTACGGTGTCGGAAAGAGATAGAACTACATTTAATCGCAGATTTAATTAGTATTTAGATAATTAATCGTTATTCGCGTAAATATGAAGTTAAAGTAGCCCATTCTCAAATCCAAACTGAACTATAAAAGGATCTAAATCACAAGTTTATGAAATATGTCCGGAAGAGGACCTGCTGCAAGATTTGATGCTCAATAAAAGGGCTGTAATGTGTAGTTCTTTCTTTGTTTTTTTTTATGGTTGACTGGATTCGCATTTGACCACAATCTCACCCGATGGAAAGTGACGATGTGGTCGAAGATGAAGCACGCGATCCCAGTAAATGCCTATTCACTCTGCTCTTGAAGATCTTGTTCGTTCTTACTAGAAAAACATCACATGATGTATAAAAGAACTTACAAAATTTCACCTTTTAGAAAATCTGGAGGTTTAAGATAGGGTAATGAATGATGTTATGACGTTACATATTTTCCGAGGTAAGGTGCCGCAGCGGTGAAAAGAAGTCAACCTTTGTGAAGCAACGCCATAAATTATATTCTGACCTTTTCACACCCTATTATAAGGTCACCGAGCGAAAATTGAAAAACCTCTTATAACCAGCATCTTTCATTATAACTTTTTATAAGTAGTGAAAAGTTCCAGTCATAAAGTTTAAACAATAAGCCCTAATCAAATTTTTCCGATAACAACCCAACCATGTCATAGACCCGCAGGGCAAAACCGTGCATCTTTCAATTAAAATCCCATGCAGGATGATTGTATATCACGTGGACACGTGGTTTAAGAGAATAACACGAATTCGATTTCACCCTGTATGTGAATTGAACTGGGTTGGTTCAATTCTTGGCTGAAAACCGCATGGAACGCGACAACGCGGTGCTAGAGAATGCAATATGTAAATTCATTCGATACCTCAGCTGTGGGTGGATACGCGCGGAATGCAAGCCAAACAATTGTGGTTAAGTTCCTACCTGAGGTATGTTTGTTTACGTTTAGCTCAACATCTAGTCGTCGCCTATCGGTGTTACACGTATTTCCATTCTTGAAATACCCGATTTCGTTAAGCGTTTTTGCGAGGGACTTATTAACAAGGTAAACCGAATCAGATTTTATTATATAAAGTGGCTGCGCTCCTTAATCAGTCAGTATTTTCTATTTTAGAGTTGGTTGGTGGGCATTAACAACATTGGGTTTACGATTCGGAGGTCGCGGGTTCGATCCCCAGCGGGGTACATGTTTTAAGTACTCGGTTTGGTTGGTGGTAGGGCATTTTAAATGTCCGCCTGGCTAGCTACCACCATCTTATCTAAATCTGCCGCCAAGCAGTAATGTTAATAGCATTGTTGTGTTCCGATTGTCAGAGATAAGATAGCCAGTCCCCCAAACGTGTTGGGGTTTCCGGGTCAGTACGCTTCCACCTTCGACCTCATCTTCACTTAACATCAGGTGTGATTGAGATCAAGTACTATAGTCTAGTCTATCTAGAAACCATTAAGCGATGCCCGTCGCCGTGTTAGTTTATATTTCACAGTTGCTTTACTCAGGTAAGCAGCAGGTAAGGCATGATTAATAGAGGCCTATAAGCTTTAAAGTGGTCATTTTTGTTAGACATGTCCTCCTGTAGTCCTCCAACACCTACCAGCTAAACGTTATTGTCGAAATAATCGACCATCGCGACGTGCAATTGAGTTTGTAAAAACTTCACAGAAACTCCATTAACTACTCCAACACTTGTAAAGCTGCAACTTACCTCGCCGTCATATTGCCGATATGCAGCGAGCATTAATTTATTGTAATGGTTAATTATATAAATAATTTTATAATATGTCCAATTGTGTAATGTCTCTATTTCTATAGTACAAAGTCACTGGCTATCAAAACAAATCCAAAAAACAAAACACTCGACCCAAAACAAATCGATCGCTGCGAAGGAAGGCCCTGATATACGACTGTGTGTTGTTAGAATGACTACGTAGTACACAATGTATTATTCATACAGCAGACCCGCTACGTCGTAGACAATGCTACGCGACTACGATTCCACGGCAACGAGCTCCGATTTCTTTTACTTGTATTGTCATGTTATTTCATCCATTACTGTTAACAGAGTAATGCAACTGACTCTTTTTGTTTGGGCATACTATGAATAATATCAACCTATATACTGCATATATCGTAAAAGGCAATATATAATAACTTTGTCAGCCCTTTTCCTAGATAATTGATTATCATAAGATTATGATTTGATAGTGAATTCTGGCAGGATCATAATTATAAACATTCAATAGAAAATCTATCTGGTGCCAATCATTGCTCAGAATATGTAGAGGTTAAATTAAGTTAATGTCAATGAAGAAGGTCCGGTAATAAATAATTATTGTATATAATTCAGTGCAATTTTGCAGTTTTTTTTTTTTTTTTTATGCACGACGGGTTCGTACTTAACCTCAATCACACCTGATGTTAAGTGAAGATGAGGTCGAAGGTGGAAGCGTACTGACCCGGAAACCCCAATACATTTGGGGGACTGGCTATCTTATCTCTGGCAACCGGAACACGTCATTAACATTGCTGCTTGGCGGCAGATTTAGATAAGATGGTGGTAGCTAGCCAGGCGGACATTTAAAATGCCCTACCACCAAATAAACCGAGTACTTAAACATGTACTCCGCTGGGGATCGAACCCGCGACCTCCGAATCGTAAACCCAATGTTGTTTGCATTGAGCGACGGAGGCGGTAGTGTTAAGTTTATTTGCAAATATGAATAAAAGTTGCTTTGATTTTAAAAATAAAACATCAAAAATTTATAATAAAGCTTTAACCAAAATTACAGATTACTGAGACAATTTTCCGATAACATAACCAAGGAAAAAATATACAATAGTGAACCGACTTCTTTGCATGTTGTAAGAGGCTTGTATCGGTAATTACATAATAAAGACTACACAGATGCGCGTGATGTCTTTTGGACCAATAATAAGTGGGTAACATTAGTAAGTGCTGTCCATTTTGAAAATGGACATTTTCCTTTCAAATTACTAATGTTACCCATTAGTAAGTACTGTCCAATTTGACGAGTTGTTCTTGTATCTTCACTTTAACGACATTTTTCTTGTGTATTTGCGAAAAAGAACAATGCAAATTTTAAATGGATGTGACTGTGGGATATCTACAATTGACGATTTTGATAATTCAAATAATTATTTGAATTATCAAAGTGTTCGTCCATTTTACAAAGTAGCAGTGTAAAAGATTTAATGACGATGGTCAAAATTAAAATACAGATATCTACCGGAAACTCAACAGCTGCTTCTGGCGATACCGGCAAGGATGATGCCTTTCCTGAAAGTATTTTAAATAATATTACAAATATCGACTTACCTAAAGCGCAAGTACCTATTACTGATGTATGATATCAAAATAAAAAATGCTTTATTTTGTAGGTACCACAGGGTACACTTACAACATCAATTTTAGGTTTTTTACGCTACTGCTTGCTCAAAATGCAAGTTTCCCCTGAGAAGAAGAAGCAAGAAATTCGAGGGGTTGCTCTTTTAGAAAACAGGTTTTCTAAAAGAGCAACAACCTTTTTTTATATTAAAAAAAAAAGGTTCTTATATTTCATTATTAATTGTGAAATAGCCTGACATGTGAACGAGCTGGTTATGTCCAGAGATGATTATCATGTAATAGGAGACTATATACATATCTGAATATTTCATAATATGTTTTCTTAATAAGTGTCTGTTTTATAGTATCTTTAAATTTATTGAAAGGAGATTTTGTAATCAACAGGAACCTTATTGTAAAAACGTATACATATAACCCTTTGAATGAATAACTGATATGATGTTCCATATCCTGGCCATAGTTTGTAATTTTAGAGTAATTTAACTTCATTTCTCTTTTTTTGACGGCTCGTTTCAAATTACTTTTCAGCAAAGCGGATAGTCACTATTGGCTCAAAAATTAATATCCTACCATAAAGCGAAAACTACACTCCAAAAAGGAAGGTCGAATTTCAGATCGCGTACTTGGAACTCCGTAATTACAAAATGAAATTCGAAACCCTAGAATTGGAACATTGGCTAAATGTTACAAAATTTAAGTTTACTAAAGGCAATAACAATAAATGGAAAAATCCAATAAAGATATTAACATCGTATTAAAATACACATTAACATAGTGGTATATACATATGCTCACGCCTGTTTCCCGTTGGGGTAGGCAGGTATTATTGGTTTCCCCTTGCAATACATACCCTCCTCCGTTAATTTAACCGCCTCCGTGGCTCAATGTAAACAACATTGGGTTTGGTTATATGGGTTGGTTGAGGTCGCGGGTTCGATCCCCAGCGGGGTACATGTTTAAGTACTCGGTTTGGTTGGTGGTAGAGCATTTTAAAAATGTCCGCCTGGCTAGCTACCACCATCTTATCTAAATCTACCGCTAAGCAGCAATGTTAATAGCATTGGTGTGTTCCGGTTGTCAGAGATAAAATAGCCAGTCCTCCAAATGTGTTGGGGTTTCCGGGTCAGTACGCTTTCACCTTCGACCTCATCTTCACTTAACATCAGGTGTGATTGAGGTCAAGTACAAACCCGTCGTGCCTAAAAAAAACCCCTCCTGACATACTTTTGCTTCTTATACTATCATCAAATGCTTCATACACGCTCGTGGGTTAGTGGTGGGCCGCACCGTGAGTAAGTCTCAGTCACTCGATTGACGTACGTCCTTCTTGGCCGACCTATACCTACCCTTCCATTCACGCTTTCGTTTCGTTAATCTCCTTTCACTCATTCGTTCTACACCGTGTAACGGTTAAGTGTAGTCATATTTTAAGGGCTTGTTCTACCCATCAATACGAACAACTTTTACTATGGGGGCAACTTCGAAATCGCGAAAAAAAAATGAGCTGTTCCATAGAAAATTTCAATAACCTCCCGATGCAATGTATGAAACAGCTGATTTTTTTTTCGCGATTTCGAAGTTGCCCCCATAGTAAAAGTTGTTCGTATTGATGGGTAGAACAAGCCCTTAAAATATGACTACACTTAACCGTTACACCCTGTATATGTCTGTAGGATTTTCAGGAGCGGGGTTCAATTTGCAGGAAGAAAACTCGTAGACACTTTTCACACACAACTGATTATATTTTCAGGTTTCGACTTATATTTATATACATGGTAAGTACCCCAACTAGTGAGAGTACGAGTTAGACAGAGCACGCATGATTATACAGTCTGTTTCATTTTTTAATGGCTTACAATTCGATGTCACTCAACTAGCGTGTGTTCCGAGAAGTTGATGTTACTGCTTTTACATACATTATATTGAGGTGTGATGGTCTTAATATATTATTATTTATAATTTGTGATTGTCGTCTACAATGTCCAAGCCACCTTAACAGTAACGTAGTAAATAACGCGCAATAATTCAACACAAAATAGATTGCATAGTGTGTATCAATTAAATAAATATGGGAACACGTAGTATTTTGTTAACTAACGAAAATAACAATACTACTAATGATAGTGATTGAACTTAATGACCATAATTCATGTTTTAAGTTAACTATAATAAACGGATGCTTATTGCATATACCATTTTCCTGCACAACGTTTTAAATTAAACGAGAAATAGGGCCGATCGTGCGAAGAAACTAATAAAAACAACAGTGCTTATATAATACATCTAAACGAGAAAATGACCGCAAAACTAACAACAAAAGAATTCTGAACGTATATTAGATAGGGAAAGCAATTAAAATGCAATCAAATAAACAATAGGAACACCTCGCAGTGTATATGTGGTTCGTGTGGAGAATATTTGTACGAACGAAGCGTCTGACTGATCACATAAAGAAAAAGGAATCAAACCTCTCGACTCCATTTCCATACTCAGTATCATCAGCATATCAGCCACAGGGAAAAAAAATTTGCTTAGCTAGACATAATTCAGAACCGACTTATATAGTTGCTACCTTATAGAGGTATATTACAGATGTAATTTTGAATAACTAGGCCTAAAAAAACGATAGCTTAGTCTAGATTATTTTAGAAAACTCTATTATTAATTTATATCTTAATAACAATAAATACTAATTGATATTTAATTAGGTAGACTTTTGTTAAATACAGTTAACTTATTGATGGATAAAAAACTAAGCATATTATAGTTAGGCATGCATGTGTTTTAGCTGAAAATGTCGTCGAGCTGCATTGCTTAAGAAATAAAAACTATAACTAATATTTTGTACCGATAATTTCCCTAAATGTTTTAAATTAAAAGAAATATCCAGGGGAGGGGATCTCCGAAATAATACATCTTTATTCGGACTAATTAAAATACTTTAAATAATAAGACGGATAAATTATAGGTATTATTTTCTGTAAAAAGTAACTGGATGTTTCGTTCGACTATCAATTGTCCTTATTTATTTTTCGAGCCCATCTCGAAAACAATCTAGCTGCGCCAAATATAATTACATTCGCAATTGTGATTTTCGAATAAAAATCGTTATTTGTTTACACACCCGGTTTTCTGTAAGGTAACATACAAATAATATTATATGTATCCCATGACAAAAATAACAATATCAACCTCTTACTTGGTAGACAATACAGCAATTTCATATTTGTACCAGGATTCCAGAAATGATTTAGATGTTTGTTGTCTAAGTGCAGTTGCCGAGCGCAGTTTACAGATGTCGGAACATTGTTAAATCCATTACCTACCTATTTGTTCACGGGCTTCACTTGGAACACGGTGTTTGTAGCATTGCTATTGTTCTACAGAATTAAACAGATAAGTATTTACTAGTATATGAATGGTTGTAATATTCTCGCATAGGTGGTCAGACCAAGAAAAAACAAAGACGAGGCGCTAATTATCACGTGAAGCCACTTTTTAACTGACTCTTAAAAAAGTATCAAATCGCCTGTAGTTTTTTTAAAAAAAAGTATGTTCAACGATATCTCCGCCAGTTATGAACCGATTGTACCGTTTAAATTTCAACATCTGTTGATGCACACTGGAGATAGCGAACGGAACCTTTTTTTTTGATCAGCAACAGTGCTGTAAGGCAGGTGCCTTTTTCAGCGTCACCGGGTGGGGAGGCGAGCGCCGGAGCGCTATGCCCGTCTGTTGTATGCAACTGCACGAGAAAAGAAGTTTGCAACCGACGCTTAAGACTGCCCTCGGGGACACGAACCTCAGCTTAGGGCGTTGCGTGGGGGATTTTAAACTAATATAACTACCATTGCTTCGTAATGTGTATAGTCGGAGAGAAGAAACGACGGAAGAAACTCTCCGACACACTATTTAGAATTTGAAAAAGAGATACTTGTGATGATGTGCGTTAGTGATCTAATAGCCTGAACGGACTAGTATAACGCGTGTAGTGAGGCGTTGTAACGCGTAACTGCCCTCGCCGGCGAATGAAGTCGGATGTTATACCAAATTTACCAAAAAGCTTTCAATTGAGAAATCGTAAAAAACCAGGACTTGACCCGAACCGCACATGATCTTAAGTGACCATGAGGTCGAAGGTGGCTACAGAGGCACACTCACACGGAGCCCCCAAACTTAACGGAGCTATATTATCTGAAACAGCCGTAACATAACAATGCTATCAACGCTGATTGGCGGCAGATAGACATTTAAAAATGGCCGTACCACAACCAAACCGGGTATAAAATATTCTGCTGATTTGTTATTCGCAATTTCATGATTAATCCTATAGCAAAAGTTTTCCTGTTTGATGACCTAAACCATTTGGCAAAATTGGTGCATATTCTCTGATATGTTTGTAAAACACGGACTTCGCAAAGTTTTCTCGTCAGAAATACTTGATGGCACTGAAACGTAGTTGCTATCTATATGGATCTCATAAGAAAGCTTAAGATCACTCAAGGAGCTATAAACAGAACGACGTTCGATATTTCAATAATAGCTATATAGCCCAGCGGATTAGTAAGTTGAAGATACAGTGGGCAGGTATTGCCCATAGGCAAGCCAAGCGTGAGACGTCCAATAAATTACAGACAAAGGGAACAGAAAGGGAAAGGAAAAGCTGCTTAAGACCGATCGCTCTAGAAACTTGGAAGCTTATACTCATCAGTGGACGTCCTATTGCCGATATGATGATGAAAATATGGACACCGAATTCTAGCTAGTATCTACTCGATGTCATGCATGACCTACTCGTTGACATTTAATGCGGCAGTCCAAATCTAGGTGGCAGGAAATAGGCGCTTCTCAAGTCAGGGCGCAGCATTCAGCATGTGTAGTTATTTCCCGAGCGGCCGGAAGATCGGTTAAATTAGTCCGGGAGTAGGTACGTATTTCAGGAGGTTTCCAAGGTTCCGTTAGCAAATTGCTGGCCCACAATTTTGTACAAGGATTTAATTTATTTAATTTTTTAAGACTGCATATTTTGGTTTTAGCATAATTCATTTGCTTTAATCAACCAGCAATGTTAGAAAATATTGTTATTATTGTTATAAGAATGGCAGCAGTTGTCATTCTCAGCCCACTGCTGGCTATAGGTTACGGCTCTATTACGCCAATTATCACGATCCTGTGCCAGCTGCAATTAGCTGATCTCATCAACTGTACAATGTCATTGACCAAAGGGCCGGCGATCTGTCCAATGCCTTTGTCATCATTTTGTAACTGCCTTTGTCCACGGTCCGTCACCCCGTTCAGCCAAGTTCTGCCAACCTTGGCCTTGGTCTTGTTATTCCCTTACTTTCGATGTTTGGTAGGCGGTCAACAGGAGAAATGCCTAACGTGTAATGCTCCATTGCTCCTTATGTTACCTTAATTTGGGTTTGATTCCTAAGATCAACATTTACAAGATCAACATCTATAATGTCAACATAATTAAAGCAATGGTTTACTATAACAACAAGGTACGCAATCAGTAGTTCATAAAATCAACAGTTTACTACGTTAATGTTTAGTGACAAAGACACTTTAGTTCATCGCCTGTTCTATAAGGATTACACTCGAAACTCATAGGTTACCTTTAAGTGATAAGGCCGCGCAATTGTGCTCTTTTTTATTATAATGTTTTATAAAATGTTTATTTTCCTCACTGTTAAAAATTTGTACTTTCCAAACCACTTACCACCTGTAGATGAGTGACTAGCACTTCAAATCTAACCACTACTTTATTACTTGTTTTCTTTATTCAGTGAGCGCGTTACAAAACATTATATTTCTCTAAACCAGCCATACTTTCCAAGCTTACCGTAAGAATATATTTTCACGAACGCAATGTGGGCGAGCACCGATTATCGCAGACGAAAGGACGAAGTTTGTTACCTTTTTTTCGTAAGATTCAATCTACGAATAATAGATGGGTACGTTATATTGTGCTGTGGATACAAACGTAAGTACATCTATAGTCTTTTATTTTTGCCTATTTACATTATATTATTTACTAGGAATTGTATATTTATGACTATCTCAGATTTGACTTTTGTTGGTTCAATAAGGGTCAAGGACTTTTCTCCGCCTGTTTCAACATTGAGGCAGGTTGGTGACACCAGCGAAGTTGTATGGAACTTCATTGCGGTGAATTTTAGCCACCGGGAATATTTTTGTCGAGTTTTGTTTTAAAAATAGTCAGGTGCACAAAGATTTTATTTAAAATTTGGCTGTATAGCTAAAGTCAGTACAATCTTTGCCTAATTAAAAAAAAAGCGCAGGAAGCAGACAAAAGCGCGGCACGATGAAAATTTTTGTAAGAACCCTGGAAAGGCGGTCCTGAATTTTAGTAACTGTTCTTTTAACAATTGTCACTTTAAATAAATTCATAGTAAACTAAGATGGTTTTATTTAAATTACTCGCATTGTTTAAGTAACGTACTATACAAGCCTTGGCCCGTTATGACCACACTGCTAGCCACCCACGCTATGATGGCCTTCAAGCTTGGTTCGCATTGGAGCCCTTGATGGACTATCTGGAGTAAGGGCCGAGACGTTGCAATGATGACTACGCTATGATAGCCTGGAACTGCGCTACAGATTACGACAGTAATGTACTTATTAATCAACCTTTATCTTTTTACACTAGCACTACGGTTTAGCGCACGATCTCAATTATACCTGATATCTATCTCAAACAGCCAGGACGTAACAATGCTATCAACATTTCTGCTCGGCGGCAGACTTAGTTAAGATAGTAGGAGCTGGCCAGACGGACATTTAAAAATGCCCTGCTACTAACCAAAGCGAGTTTTGTGAACTTTATGTTGTTTACACTAAGCCATGTATGCGGTTAACATTGTCCGTAGAGACAGAGGAACCTGTAAAATTTATACAATTTGAAAATAGAATAGACTCCTATACCGAATGAGTGTTTTTACCGTAACGAAAAAATAGGGCATTTTAGGTACATGAAATAAAAGTAATTGGCATAGATAGTTTATTTTTTTTTCAAAAACGCACGATCCGGCCTTAGTTTGATATGCGACTGGCGTGATTATTTAATTTAACGATGTAATTAATGTGCAATAGGCTACAAACGCGCGTTGACGCGACCGTCAAATGACACAATTAATGCTTTATTCTATGATAGTTTGAAAAAAATAATTAAATTACCTATGCCAATACCATCTATTTCACTTACCTAATATGCCCTATTTTTTTACGGTAAAAAACTCATCCAGTGTCTGGTTATTAATTTAGTTATTTTTCACAGGTAAATCTAACCTTAAAGGGATTGGACTTCAAAGCTTTGGATAACAAACAAAAAGAATATCCACTTATAATAGCTCACTGTTAAATTTAATATGAAAAATGTAACCAATTACACAAAGCATTTTTAAATTCAGTGAATATTTAGCCAAGACGTAACGAGAAAGGGCGAGGTGAGGGTTTTATTTACCCAAAGGTTTCATCGTAATGAAACTGAACGCAAACATACGATACTCAAACAAAAATAATGAGTTTTACAAAAAAAGCCTTTTGAAGACAGTATGTATAGGTACCTATATCAAAGTAAGCGCTTCTGTGTGTAAAGATGATATAATAAAAAATAATTATTCTTTGACATCATCTCACTGACACATCTCTAATTTCCTATACTCCGTGTCAAACGGGACACTACTCACTTTTATCCTTTTAGTGTACTGTGGAATCGATAAGTGTCAACAGTCCAAAATTAAACATTCTCGAACAATGAGAAATATTTCTAAACATATAAAGAGACTTGTCTTGACTAAGTGAATAGTTCCAGCGGGATCAACATATTTCCGCGAAAAAGCTATTCAACGCAGACGACGCCGCGGGCGGAAAGCTAGTAATCTATAAACTCCACTTTAGTATACAACAAAGTTTCGCTGACAGAGGAATGAATGTATACTTCCACCTTCTCGTTTATTGGACTAAGCCTTTTACAGATACAGGAGGTGCTATGGCAAATTTGTGTAAAGCGTTAAAAACCTCGACTGATTTAACCGCCGCCTGTCGATAGGCCTCTTTTTCATGTGCTGCGAATCCCGATCCCTTCAATGCCCACGCTTTTTCCGCGATAAGAGTGATTGATTTTTACCTCGTAACACACGTTATATTTCGTGAAATTTTGTTATAGCTAGCATCTCACTTCGAGGTTTTCTTGTTTGGTTAAATAGATATTTTGATACGAAATTACCTTACCGTGTTTAGTTGCCGCCTTAGAAGCTATAACTGCTAATGATCGAGCATTATTGTGAAATGGAAGCGCCGCAGCCAGCTAAGCTCTGCATGGTTCCAGAAATATCATGAAAAGATTGTTCATAAAATCTATTTGCTTCAGTTACAACTAAAAACAACTAATCTTTGTGTAAACGTAATTTAAGTATTATATCATAATATAATAATGTAACTAACACGAAGAATTATGTGTAGTTGATTTACCTAATTTTATAGTATTCTCTAAATTTATATACACGTAGATATTAATTTGAAATTATGTTTCTGGCAATTTATTCTTTCTCTATATTACTCTAGCCTTAACGAGCAAAGGGTAAGACAAATTACTTTGACCAAACTTTAGACATGACTGGATTATTCGGACGCCAATTTAATCAGGAAAGGATAATCCTTAACTGAAGTTAACCTCACCTGTATAATGGGACTTCATAAATAACCACTCGAAACTAAGTTTTAATTAAGTTAATGTTCTCATTATAACTTACTGTTTACCGTTTTGTTCAACAAGGGTAAGTATGTAAAAGTTCCCTGAAGTGTTTTTGGTGTCGAAGCATGCTCCAAAGGGATAGTAAATATGTACACCTAATCCTCAGGTAGAAACACACAAAGCTCGGTTTAAAATAGTAAAAAATAGAAGACTCCGTCTTAAATAAACATTAATAATAACTATTTAAGTATTTAAAAACGCCTTGTTGGTTCAATTTTCCCATAAAATATATCCTATGACACTCCATGTATCAAGATGAATCTTACGTCACCATGCTCTTCGAAATCGGACAATCCGTTTAGGCTACAGGATGCGCCAAAGGAACGGACATACCTACATACATTCGAAAAACATTACCCTCCTTTTTGGGCAGTCGGGTAAAAATTAATTATTGTTGAACAACGGCATCTAGTTCCACACTTAGCTTTAAATTATAAAAAAAAACAACCATAAGTCGGGGGCCACATGTTGGTATTCATCATACCAAATATGCCCCTATAGGCGGACTCGAACTGGTATCTCTAGACATAGCGGCCAGGGTCCTTAACCACTACACTTCACAGGTGTTCAAAAAATTTAAAACATATTACGCCGCGACCTTTATCCCAAATGGGGTGGTCAGAGATATCCCAAACAAGCGTTTGATTGTTTCCAACATTAAAGGTTTAATGCTTGAAACAGCTTCTACGGCTCACTTTTCTAAATACGTATAAATTCCCCCAGGCCTTTTACGACACCCACGGGACGATAGAGGTTAATTCAATTGTTTTTACGTGCCACAAAAAACAACTATAGACCGATCCAACAGCAACTCGTACCGCGGTATTTCGCTCCACTCAGCTCCTGGAAAGGCCTTTGCCAGAGTTCTTTTAAACCGCTTGACGAATTTATCTCAAAGGATTCTGCCCGAAACCCAGTTTGGCTTTCGACCTGACCGAGGCACCTATGAAGCAATCTTTTCTGTGCGACTACAAGAAAAAAGCAGAGAACTGGGTCGTCAGCTGTATCTCTGCTTTGTTGACAGTCTGCCTCATGAAGTCCGCTATTTCCCAATGGCAAGCGTTAAACATTAAAACTGGTTTAAGTTAGGAGAAAATCTCATCAAAATCGAATCTAATGTATTGGCAAAGATAGTTTTGTACACCAAACCTAAAATGACACAAATGCCTAAACTTTCAAAGATGAATTTTTAGCGCAGAGGGGACATCGCAAACTAATGCTACAACATTAAGTTCGGAACTGTGCAGATAAAGAATCTTGGAACGTTTTTCAAAGCTACAAACTGCGCTGCGTAAAATAAACTGAATGAAACAAATTCCGCAGCATGAAAATAGTAAACACAAAACGCACTCTTTCAAATTCCCAGCGAGGTAACTATCTTTTAAAATGGAATGGATTTGCTTTATTTGCGTTACTGGAGACTTGGCGTGGAATAATTTGTCTTGCACCCACCTTGGCCCAGATTCGCTTTGTGTGAAAGAATTATTTAGTTACCTACTTTGACTGCCAAAAGATTAAATTTTATTAAGCTGTGAGTTATTGGGGTCGTAAAATATTGCTTCTCTAAATCGGGAACAAATTGAGTTCAAAGTTACATAGTACAGAGAGAGGCATAGTCCTATACATTTTAAAATAAAAGTTTAAATACTAAAACCTGTCCACTATAACGATTTAATGAACTAAAATGTTATAATCATAAGATATTAGACTAACAGAAGAGAAAAAGGAGTATGTTAGTGTTACATACTTGTTTTATAAATAAACGTCTATAGATGCAATGTATGAAAAAGGTGATCTTTTTTAGTTATAGAACTTTAAAATAAAATGAAACCAATAAAAGTTGCGGCAATAGCCATGCTGTAGGATTTATTGGAAAGATAAATTAATGCCATTACTGTTTTATATATGATTACAGGCATATGGACCCATCCGAATCGTCCATATTCCCTAGTTTATCGTAGACAAGCGACATCACATATTATCACTCTAAATAGTATAAAAAGTCGCTGTCTGCCTGTCTGTTTCTCCGCTTGCTTCTTCTAAACCACGCAACCGATTTTAATGCGGTTTCTTTGTATAATACACGCAATAAAACGGAAGTAATTATACCCATGCCATATATTATTCCTAAATAAAATAATTCAAATATGTTAAATTCTTGCTCGAACTAGATCTCTTATTCTCGTTAACAAGCCATCTCTCAATCTCTTAATTCATTTCTGCTCAATTCAACATCCAACCTCCCTAACGCCATAGAGAGTGCTGTCAGAGTGGCTAGCTAAGTTTTGGTTCAATAAAATTTGAAAGTTGCCTCGACTCGAAAAGAAGAGAAGAATGTCCAAAATACTACTCTAAAAGTACTTCTATGTAAGTATAACTGAATTATATGCACACTGTGTTAACAATGTTATATAATATATAAAGGATTAAAACTTACCAGGAAATTCGTGAATTTCGTCCGCGAGAAATATAATTTAAATAAAACCTTGTTCCTTGTATATGCAATACAATTTCCCAGCAAAGCATTTTTCGGGGAAGCAATATAAGCTGTGATTTGTATGTCTGCATATTATGAAAATATCCCGTGTTATGGGCTTTATTCCCAAATGAAGCCCAAAACCCCCCAGAGTTCACGTGAATGCCACATCTGCCCTTTGTGAAACTACTGATACGGAAAATTTGTACTAAGATCATAATTTTTGTGTTCTCTGTCATTTAGGTACAGTCAATTCAATTCAAATGGCCCTGGTCTCATGAACTGGTGAACTGATAGGATGATAGACATAACCAGACCGTTCGCATGCCAGGCTAACACACAATTAATAATGAAATAAATTGTTTCTATTGTAACATGGAAAGTTTTTATAAAGGAGTAATCAAGTTTTTTATTTGTTCGTCTAAAAGGAAAATGCCTTTGCTAGAAGCGGTAGCTTTAAAAATGAAAATTTGATTATTTTGATACCTACAAAACAAAGAACTTTTTGACTTTGAGAAAAGTTATACTTCCAAATACGCCAAACTAATCCACAACTTGAGCTTTACAAATTCTTATTTGTAAATTAGAAGCGTTTGCTAATCAATACAAATTATTGAAAGTATTCGCAAGATCTCCTGGCAAGATTTTTTTTTGTAAATAATGTTTAACGTTATCCCCCCGTCAGTAATTTGAAAACATAGGTACAGTTAGCGTGAAGACAATTTCTTCGCCATTACTATATATTTCCGAGCTAACATTTCAAAACCTACTTAAGGAACACCAACTTCAGTGACTGTAAATCGGAGCGAAGCGGTTGGCGCCTTTGCCAGCGTTTTCCAACAAGTTCCCTCGATCTACTATGATTCACTAACTAAGTCCAACTTGTTTACTGTGATTCCTGAATGGCCTGAGTAGATTCTGTGACACTACAAATTGCATTTGGATTTCATGACAATCTTAGTCGAACTTAGTTACTTACTAGTATACTTAGAATATAACAAAACTTTTTCATTTAACCTTAAATTCGCACGTCGCATTAGTATCTTGGACTATTAAAGGAGATTGCTTCGATATTACCTAAATGTGATTATCAAATGAAAGATATACCAAAAAAATTGCAATATTTTCTTATGCCAAATCATTATTTCCTCAGCCACGGAATGTTATTATCATTTTGTCCAAATTAATAAGATAATATCCCACCCTCCTTTTTTGGCTTCGCCGCAGTCTGGTAAAAAGAATAGTATGATCCTAGAGACTTCCACCATTAAGTTTTATACCTCTTTGCAACCAAGGCTCACAATTTTTTTCATGAATTTGGATAAAAATACAATACTATCCGTGGGTAAGGAAATAATGGTGTTGATGTAAGAAAAAAGTTTAATTCCCGTTTAGAGTAATTATTCACAACGGGTTAACGCTTATCCGCCATCACACTCGATGGTAAGCGAAAAAGATGAGAATGCCAACAAGTCTGCCGCTTAGATATGATGGTGGTAACTGGCTAAGCGGAGATTTAAAAATGCCCTACCACCAACCAATGTTCTATAAATGTTGAGCAATCTCCTTTAAATAATAATAATCATTTATTGCAGACTCACGTCTATAGAGAATTAGTCTTGTTATCTAAAATAACATAGTTTTTATTTTAGATAACAAGACATTATTTTGTATTCTTTACTGAGACACCGGATACATGTGTATTGATCCAGTGCCTCAGTATTCGACAGTCAACTTTATCAGCTATTGTGTTTAGATAACTGTAATTAAAACCCTTCCATAACGAACCATTTAGGTATTTGTAGCGAAACTGGAAATGCACTTGTGCAATTGGAGTAACTACAGATTAACCACAAACGTTAGTGTTAGCTTTGTTTATTACTTCAGTTTGTATTGCCACTGGGTCCACTACGGATCAGCACTGTGTACCAACGTAATTGCTTGAAAGGATCAAATACTATGGCCAGCTCGAAGAATGTTCGTTACAGTTTGAAACTAAAATATATTATCGGATGTATAGAGATCGTTCATGCGGATATTTAACAGTTAAACTTGAATTTATTTGAATGTAGGATATAACTATTAAATACCTATTTTAATGAACATTTTAAATAATGATGATGTGGTCATAACTATTTATTTATTTATTTTATTTATCATTTATTGCACACAAGAAAAAAACATACAGATACAACATAATAGAGACCACACAACAGGTTCTGCTTATTTCTACAATGAAATTTCTTCCAGCAGACCTACGAACTATCTGTCAGGTTTGTCCCAATTGCCACTGCTTCGGACAATAAATCATACGTATGCTCACGCCTGTTTCCCGTATGGGGTAGACAATCAAATCATCAAAAATAATCACCATCTATATCAAAAACTGTAACATAACAAACGGTTGCGGGTTCGAATCCCGCGAGGGGTAAATGTTTGTATGATGAATACGAACATTTATTCCAGAGTCTTGGATATTTAAATAAATATTTATGTATGTTTATCCGTTATCTAGTATCCATAGCACAAGCTTTGTTTAGTTTGGGACTAGATGATTGGTGTAAGTGTCCGAAATATTTATTTATTATTTATTATAACTTCATAGGATGAGCAAGCAAAGCTGTGTGACGTGTGGGGGAGATGAGTGTCGTTCATTTATGTAGCACACTTTGCTAACGGGGGAAACGAGCTGATTCCTAATCTTTTTGTCTACTCCTTTATAAGTAATATTTCTTAATACAAAACCAAAACCTGACTGAAATATCAGACATTGTCCTCAGTGTTCTGTAATATTTCATTGCAGCATTATTATTAATGAAACTTTCACTTGATTACATCAGTAATCAAGTGAAAGTTTCATTACTAATAATGCTTCTATGATTAGAAGTACCAGGAACGCCGAAGTTTTTAAGAGGTTGGATGGCGACACTACTGCTTCTTTGCACTTGGGTAAATCACTGCCCTTTACCGATTACATATTCAAGTGGAGCGTCAATCTGACTACGTTTAAAGACCGAAGTAATAAAATGAGCATTAGTCACAGGGTCTCTGTCATCCACATTAATTAAGTGTCTGTTACGTCTGTGCGAAACGTTATCTCACGCAATGAACGGAGTAGAACGGAGGAATCGAGCAAATATTTTGCCATACCCGCGACGAGCGTTAATCAAATCTCTCACTTACCTACCTAGTATTTATGAAATCTCTTTTAGCTGACTGCGTGAAAGAAAGAGGGTTTTGTTTCAGGTGTTGGTATCTATGTGTCTGTTTGTGTCAACTTGGTTTTCCTAATAGCGGGATCTTGCTTTGCAACACCATACCAGAGGATGTAGAGATGCTACCCTTAGATGTTATAAGGCCGCTTATGAAAGTTGGTTTTGCTTTACTTAATTAAAAGCATAGAACCAGGGCAAGAAGATGATAATGATCATCATCATAGCCCGTAAACATCCCACTGCAGGGGTATATGCCTTCGCTCGTATAATGAGGGAGTATGGGCCCATAGTCCACTACGCTGGCCCAATGCGGGTTGGGGATGATACGATGACTTTATCTAAGTATATGATCGATTTTCTGGCAGCTATATTAAGTAAATTTTGTCACATACTTTCTATTAGTTATAGTTATAACTATATATATATATGTATAAGTACTTAAAATATTTAAAATATTCTTTTTATGCACAACGTTTTGGTACTTAACCTCAATCACACCTGATGTTAAGTGAAGATGAGGTCGAAGGTAGAAGCGTACTGACCAGGAAACACCAACACATTTGGGGGACTGGCTATCTTATCTCTGACAACCGGAACACAACAATGCTATTAATATTGCTGCTTGGCGGCGGATTTAGATAAGATGGATGGACATTTAGAATACCAAACCGAGTACTTAAACATGTACCCTGCTGGGAATCGAACCCGCGACCTCCGAATCGTAAACCCAATGTTGTTGCTTTTAGGTTTTATCACACATTCATATAGATTTGCTAATTGAGTTGAGACCCCTAATAAACGTTCATTGTTTTCTAAATAAATAGTCTGTGATGTTCATATCCGTGAATTTATGAAAACAGAATTCATTTGCAGGATTCCTTAAAACCTACAGAGACCCTTTGTCTGTCTCGTGGTTTGTCTAATTAACCTTACAGCATGATTTGCAAACGAGAACTCGTGTTTCTTATCTCTTTTTAACGCATTGTTTTTCAGCTATATTCGTCTCGTCGAGACGAGTTAAAAGTGAGAATAATTGGGTCGGATTCTTAGCGTAAGCTCTTTTGTGAACGAACGAGGCCTAAATAATTCACCTAATTGGAATTTACGAAGACTTCGGCAGTTAAGACAATGTCTTCAGTGTTATAGAAATACATATTGTTTATTTATATTTTTTTTAAAGGCGTCAGTGTGGAACAGTGCTATTAGGTCGCTTCCAAAGATGGCTTTTCAGGATAAATACTCCCATTCCATGGTTTCTGAAGATAAGAAGAAGCCCATATGTAGCATTGGCCTTCTGTCTGGGTCTGTCTGACTGTAGATATGTCTGGGGTTGGAACGACTTCATATATAGGGTGCAATTTAATTCGTGTAATTCCCGTTTACTGATGACTCCAGTCCTGAATACGAACAACTTTCCACTAGGATCCACAAAATTTTCGCTTACTCACTCACACTTTAGTCACAAACTCACAAAGTAAACCATTCTGAAAACACCTTTAGTATGGAAGGCCAACAAATTTCGGCTAAATTCGGCTATGGCTCCTAGGGGAATGTTGTCCGTAGTCAGAAGTGGAGTCACCGGCCGCAAATTGTTCGGACTTCCATACTAAAGGTGGTTTCAGACTGGTTACTTCGTATGGGTAATCGAAAATTTTTTGATCGAATTCGACTATGGTTCGGTTAATGGAAATTACACGAATTCAAATTCACCTCGTATATGGCACGCAGTGAAATAATGTTTGAGGGTCAATAATTTATTACTATTCAAAATAAACGAATTGACAGTGACGTCACGCACCTTTATACCCAATCTAAAGAAAACATGACTTGCAAAATAGAATTTATTTTTCTTCAATAACCCATAATTGACAATCCCGTTTAATACTGGCGTCTAATTTAAATAATGAAACAGAGTTTACCAAATTACGTCGCTTATGGCTGGAGAGATTGAATAAATTTTAATACTAAAAGTATATAATAAAGGTATTCCGCCCGTTGCGAATTTATGACTCTGAAATGGATATTAATAATGTGTTAATGATTCTTTTCTCTTCCGTGAATGGACCGTAATTTAAAAGGTAAAAATTTGCACGATCCTAAAAAATGTTCCCGACACTTTTTCAACCTTATTTCAATATAACTTTAGTCCAAAAAGATTTTAGCCACAATGAAATGACGGATTATTGTTTGGCGTTAGTGACGTCATATTTGAGGGTCTATTAAGTAATTTCATCTTCATCGATAAATTAAAAAAAATAATCATTACGTAAGAATATACCATAAGATCCCATAAATAAAACTATAACATCTAACAAATTGTGATCGTCCTTGTGTTGTCCTGTTTGTTTTAGATACGCAGTGTGTCAGTGAATACCGTTCTTTGGCTAAACATACGCTAGCCTCTTCAAACATCAGTATTTGGCAGAATTACTACAAAGTAGTAGTTGCCATTAAGTTAAAAAAGTGAAGTGAAGATCCCGTAAGAAATTGAGCGAATAAAAAAGATACATTAGTACAAGTATGTTAACAAAATATAATAATGTAGATACCTACCAAAAACTCTGTCCTCTCAAAATAGGCTAATCGATAGTTCACGACGTAGTTCCGTCTCATTCGAATTGAATACAACTTTTTTGCTAAACAAAAAATATATAGGTTCATCGAACACAAAAATTGGCTACAGTCCATATGTGTGTGTATTTTTATTAGTTCCTTGCGTGCGGAGTTGTTCGGCCCGGATGCTCAGATTTCGGAGCAATTTGAATTCAGTGGGCGAGCGTGCATTGGTCGTAATACTAAAGTATTTTATTGGCCTCCTGCATTTTATGACAGAATACCTCTTCCATGTAAAATTATGTCTGCGTATGGCGGCTTTATATAGTTTAATTAAACGGCACTAGTGCCTGGAAAAGTTTTATTTGCAGCTATATTTGGCGTTATGTGTGTGTGTTAAGTCTTTGTCCATTGATCTCTGTAATACGTGATTGCGTATTAGCTATGTTTGATGATAATTAAGTTACACCGTTTCGAAGACTTGGTTTGCTTCGAAGACAGGGTTTTTTTAAATATTTATTTTATGTGTTATATATCTAGTTCCATAAAGATGCAGCTACCTATTTTTAGTTTTGATATAGATAAAGCATTTATTTGCATCCACACATAACAAATTTATATAAAAAATACAAAACTAAAACAATAAAACACAAGTACAGAAATATCAAATATAACGTGTGTGCCGCAGTATACACAAAGGCTACAGCTCAGTGTGTGGGTTTGCCCGAGGCATTCACTGGAGGAAAACACTGGTATTCTGCTGGAACCTGAGGGTTGGTCGTGGTACAAATGGAATTTTAAATTTGTTTGGTGTAATTAAATTAATCTAATTGGTAAATGAATATTGTGTAAGATTATTCCCGATATGTTAACACGCTTTTTTATTAGCTTCAGTTGTTACTTCTTAAACGTCAATTTTACCCTACTTCTAATTGTCGACGTTTTGACGACTTCAAATATATATTGCACTGTGTGTATAGTCGTGTCTTTTAGTGATTTTTTTAAACTACGTATTACTTATTCTTTTACCAAATCACGTTTGCATATTTTATGATAAAATAAAGAAATTCTAAATAAAAAAGACTGGTTTTGATAAATATTCAATTTATTTACGTACTAGCTTTCCGCCCAGCTAGAATAACTTTATCGCGGATATGTTTAATTTGTTTATCCCGCGGGAACTACTCACTTTATCGGGATAAAACCTATCCTATGTCTTAATCCAGGGTATATTCTATCTATATACCAAATGTCATTCATATCCGTCCATCCGTTTCGCTGTGATTGAGTAAGAACCAAACAAACAAATAATCCAAACTTCCGCATTTATAATATTGGGTATTTACCTATGAAATTGAAGTTTTTTTTCTTCGTTAATCATATGTACCAATTTCTGCGATTTTCAAAGCTATATCCAAATTGGTTTTTTATTTGGAAAATTGAATATTGTTTCAAGGTGAAATATTTTTTTACTTCTGGCCTAAATCACATAATAAAAAAAATTGAACAGAGCTCTTTTCATGTTTTTCCCACAATCATTTCTTAGATTCACTGCAACTTTATTGCCTTTTTGTACAATAAAGCGTTTACAAACAAACAAACAAACAAACTTTTATAAAGCGGTTACTTTTCAAAATTAACGCAGCCTATACTTAACTTAATGTTATCGGATAGTACACACAAAGTTTAGCTAAATTTGGACTTGCCGTTCTCAAAAAAAATCAAAAAGTTTGTATGCAGAAAACAGCCTTAATGAAATTCTTCATACAAAACGCTAATTTCATAGGTAAGGACCTAATATTAGTTAGATAGTTATTATGTCATGCCATCATGACAAGTGAGCACACAGCTCTCCTGGTGAAGTGATTACTATACTCATAACAATCTGTAACTTCCAAGAGATAAAGTCGCAATTTTCAAATTGAAATATAAGTACGCAGGAGTCACAGGTGCGTTGTCACCCTGAAGGCTTAACAAGGAATGCCTCTTAAACTGTAAATTCACTGGGACTCTTAATCGTTGGGCTGTCGCGCTCGCCCCACCGCCCGGTTAAGCTGAAAAAGCCTATCGGCCTGTCAGCGAGTTCCAGTCTACAAAAAAAAAAGGACTCGTATTCTTCCCACTGCAACATAATACTGCAGTCATCGCTGATTTGGCAGGAGAAACAGGTAAAAGGTGATAACCACCCACCCAATCACATTTTAATCTTTTTGCGATTTTGAAGACACTTATCTAAGTTCATTTAACTGTAATTAATAAACAAGTTAAAATCACTTCCGTAAGTACGAGTAACCATGTCATGAGCGGGTGTCCATGGGCGGCGGTGATACTTTCCATCAGGTGACCCGCATGCTCGTTTGCCGCTCTCTCATATAAAAAAAAAAAAAAAAAAAAACTTTAGTTGAAGCTAATACAAACACAGACTTATACCGGATGAGTTTCTTTATACGGTAACGAAAAAATTGGGCATATTAGGTAAGTGTAATAGAAGTTATTAGCATCGGTAGTTTAATTTTTTTTTAAACCATCATCGTTACAGCGCCTGCCGGAGATTGATATGCGACTGGCGGGATTCGTCGGGTTCCTATCGCACGAAATTTATTTGAAAGTCATATTTTCTTCAAGTATTTTTTGTTTTTTTTTTTTTTATTCACGACGGGTTCGTACTTGACCTCAATCACACCTGATGTTAAGTATTTTATTTAGTGATGTATGTGGGAAACTACAAACGCGACCGTCAAAACGACACAAGGCGTAATTCGATGACGATTTTGAAAAAAAACAAAATTAACTACCTATGCCGATTACCTTTTATTTCACTTATCTAATATGCCCTCTTTTTACCCATACGGTAAAAAACTCATCCTGGATCAAAATGACATCACTTCATTGGCGTTATAGTTTGGAACCAATAGGAATCTAGTCATAGAATAGAATAGAATAGAAAAATTTTATTTGACCCAATAAACGACACACAAACTAACATGATACAACTTCCTATACTTATATAAATTAACATTTCAAATAATTTTTTTTTTTTTTTTCTTCTTACGAACTAATTTCATGGTAAATGAAAATCACAAAGAAAAATAGAGTTCGATTCCTTAGACATATTTTCTGGTGTCGCAAAGTGGTGCCAAAAAGGTCTCCATCTCAGCATGAGTTGTAATTACGTAATAATAACTACAACGCTGATTTTCAGAGGAGCCTCACATGACGCACGGACGTCAACCAACACAGACATTAAATACATGAAATATTGAAAGTTTAGTTTTCCATACATTAATAATAAACAAAGATGAAAATATACAGATAATTTAATGTGAATGTGTTAATAGGTGGGAATAATAAACAATAGTGACCAATAATTTACCCTAAAATAATTTAATTTAGTTACTGCCGATTTTCGAGTGATGGGACGAAGGCCCACTAGGTTTTCTATGTATTAAACACATCGCGAATAAGGTAAGTGTTTCGATTACTTTTTTGGATGTCTAACAAGAATAACTTAAGCTTAGAATTGAAATTTTTTGTCATATACAGACTTCGTTCGCGTTCGTTCGTTTAATACGACATATAAAATGCTGATTTATGTTGTAAAAAATGCATCACTTACACATACAAGTGACCAAAAAACATCATTTAATCATAGCGAGTATCATTTAAGTATAACAAACATTATTACTCGTAAAACTATTATTTGTAATCAATATATCAATTTTTTTCTTGTATTTTTATTTGACCGACGAAAAGGTTGTGAGCTAGACTAAAAAAAATTCGTTAATCGCGGTGGTTTTGACAATTTATTTATTTATAATAAAAAAAAAATTATATGGCCATTCTGCAGCCTACTACTACTGCCTTAGGTATAGTATAGGTATTTAGTTATAAAACCTACAATATTAAATTAAAGTTACCAGTGTGACTTTATTGCGTTATAGAAGATACTAAGATTTGCAAAAACAATTTTCTAAAAAAAATATTAATGGCTACTTTATATTTTCTAAAAATAATTGAGTCGCGACATTTGCCCTCGGTAAAATTTTTCATAAATATAATGAAGTTATTTTTATTGTTTTGTAAATAATAACAGGAGTTCTAAGTATATTCCCCGACGCAATGAAATTGACAGTGGTTATTATAATCCAAATAGTCTATGATTTATTATTACTACATCTAAAGCAAGCTGCCGATCTTTAGCAAACATTTTTATTGTCATTGACAGGTACTCTATCCATTTGCGGGCCTTTAATATTATTAGAACTTGAAAGTGTATCCTTATATACTGGACTAAAACGTTTATTCGCGCAATCATAGCTAGCATATAGTCAACGCTTACTACAATGTTTTTAAATATTTGCAATCGCATTCTAAACAGAAACAGCGGTAGGTATTACCAAATCGTACTAATATATAAAATTCTTTGGAGTTCTTATCACTTCCAAAGGTACAAACAAATGAAATGAGATTTACAAATTTATTTGAAACAACGCAACTTCGAGACCATAAATTTTATCTTGCAAAATCCGTGTTTTATGTACGGGTTTCGACTTGAGGAGTTGTAGTTCCCCTTTACTACTTCGTATTTAAGCAGTTTAATTTACAGGCTTCCTCTAACTTAGGACTTTTATCTTCAAGGTTAGGGCGGCAATATGGGGTTTTTAGGTCCCATATCCCTATTGGGCTGTTTTCAGGTCGCATATTTATTTAGGGCTATTTTTATGGTCATAAAATTTTACCCCACCCCGCCGAATTAATCTGTCTAAAGCGAAAAAATATTTGATTTCTAATAAATAACTACCTTGACAGAGCTTTCATCGCCTATTTACCCTAATAAAATGTAAAATTTAATTATACATATGTTTGAATAGGTAAGGGATTTTTTGGGACTTTTAATTATTGGATTTAGATCTGTTTAGGTGTATTATTTATGAGGAGGTGTTAACCCTGAATTTACAGAACCAGAATATAGTTAGGACAGATAAAATCACATTTTTGTGGTGGACCAACGGACGTCCGTTTTATGGCAGTTTGACAGCAGTCTCCTGACAGAACGGAACGGAACACACTCAAACGGAAAGTCAACATAACTGAAAATCGTATATTTTTATTTGGAAAAATTGGTTTTCATCATAAACATTACATTTTCAAAATTTCCCTGTAGATACCTAGATATAGTTACCTAAGTATCCAGCTCTATTGTAGGATTTAGTATTTTGTATGATTTAGAATGTAAGAAAGTCCGCCGTTGTGGTTTATCTTTGTTTTTAAAACACGTGTATTTTTGTATACAATAAAGCGTTTACAAAAAAACAAACAAATAATAACTGCTTATTTCTCAAATCTGACTCCGAAGGAAGTTCTAAAAATATGAACAAATTAGGTCAACAGCAAATTTTCTTTCGCGGAAAATTGAAAATGGACCCAAAACTTTGAGGAGTTATTAATTAAGAGTCTTATTATGAACGAAGTTAACAGTTGTTAGACCCGTCTTCATGTCAAAGGAACTTAAAGCCTTAAGTTCCATTAATGATAAGAAAGTTTTGTTTGTTAAAATATAATACCTATCTACTATTACGTTGTGTCACATACGACTGCATAATATATATGATTAAATAAAAGTAGTTGCATTCAGTGGAAGGCAAGGATTTTATGCACTCCATCCGGAAGAGCTGGCCACTTCTTCGCGAGAAGGATAGAGCTGTAGTGTCGGAGCCGCACACGTCTACAATGCTCCCAGACGATATAGCGAAACTTATTCAGCTCTTGTCGGAGAATGGAAAGGCCCTTCGGAAAATCCGTTAAACGCAAAATAGCCAGTTCTCCTCCAAATAGTGAGCTCGACGTCCCTTTCATACATGTTTACTTGTATACTTGTTTTTCGCACACTACAGAAACGAACTAGGTAGGCGGTGGTTGACTAGGTGCTTCAGCAATATCCTGGAGATAGAAAGGGTACCGGCTGTCTTCAAGGTGGCCATAATTCTCCTTCAAAAAAAAAGACCCAGAGTTTTAAACCTATCGCGTTGCTAAGTTGTCGGAGCCCTTGCTGTAGGTACAATCGCCTATATACAGTTATCAACCCCTACATGCGCAACGAACCGGTTTTGAAGCTAACTTAGTCATGTCGATTAGGTTCTTTCATAGAAGCCGGTTTCCGACGGGAGCTAAAAACGTGTTAATTGTCGACCTTTAAGCGGCCTATGAGACTGTCTAGGTCGATAGATTGCTATATAAGCTAAGCGACATCACTAAATGCAAACGGCTCGTGTCGCTGATTAAAAATATGCTAGGCACTTGCTATATAAAGGTGATGTTTAGTGGGCAGGGTAGCGGTTTCAGGGAGGTGAAAAACGGTTTACCCTAAGGATACATGCTGGCCCCGCTCCTATTCAACGTTTACACGAATGATATGTCCAAAATCAGGGATCGGAAGAGTTTATCTATGCTAACAACCTAACACAGGCTTCTCAAAGTAATGACTGCTACGGAGAGGAACCAGTACTCTCGGAAGATCTCCACGTTCTTAACAAGTACTATAGCTGTACAAAAGCTAATTAAAGATTTTATACCTTTACACAGGAAAACATGTGAAGTGTGTCCATATTCTTGGATCAAGTGGAATTATCAGCGTTGTGGGTTTCACTGACACAAGGCCCAAGATGTGCAATCCGTTATTGTTTTCTTTCTACGTTTCATATATCGGGCTATCATTATAACTTATATAATATTTATGTGTGCCTCGTACCAATTTTAACGAACAAAATTATTCTATTAGCAAAAATGAACCTTATTGACTTTGCTATATAAAGCAATTTCTTGTTACTTCACCATTCGAAATGGATTTGCAGCAAATGCACTTTAATATTACTTCTATATCAAGCCTGCAAAATGATTTGATTTGAGTTAGAGAAATGAGTCAAAAAGATTTTTTTATTTATTTATTTAATGATTTATTTGAAATCCTTTCCTTTCAGAAATAAGCTAGAAATAAATAAATCTCTTTATTTCTATTAAATCAGCACTTTAACAATGAAGTTCTGCCATCTGTACTAGTTTCCACTGAATTCAGTACGTAATTCCCAAAATTATGTTAGTTGTGTTTTAACCAGAGATTTCCTAAATTACAACAAACGTAGGTATTTTAAGCTAGCTTACAAGTCTCGTCATCCAATGTTCCATAAAATAAGTTCCTAACCGGTTATTTCGCTTCTTTGCTATCTTAAGCCTTTAATTATCTGACCAGAAAACCGGAGATCCATGCTACAACTGACAATTTAATTATTTTACACGCAGACGCCAACAACGCAATACTTGTATTTCCGTCCAGACACGACAATATTGTCGCGTTTAATTTTCATTAAAGATCATCAGAAAATGTTGGCAGGGGTGTAGGAAAGGCAGTAGCTCTATTGCAAAAGACATTGTGAAAATGTATTGACAAAACAAATCGACTTCGATTCGGTTCCATTTAAATTTTCCAGAGTGTCATCAAATACCCCTAATTGTATCAGTTCTGTCACACGCATACATATGTAAAAACCTATTTGTAATATAAAAACTTGTTTTTAAAAGAGCAATCCCTCGAGTTTCTTGCTTGTTCTTCTCTGGGGTAGTGTGACATGTGTACTTACAAAATAAAGCATTTTACCGTCGAATGCTAAGCAGATCCGGTCTCCCCATGAGTACTCCCTCATCTATGAAATTTAAAAGGCACCACGTTGAGAGTATCTTCTAGTAAAAAAGACACAATGTTACACAAATCTGTTACGGTATCTCCGAGCAATCTGTGTATATAAACTATTGGAAAACCAAAAACCTGGACAGCTTAATTTTGTGGGTGCCGTTGGATTTTTTACCATAAAATGTATCTTATGACACACTGCAGATCGAGAGACACCTTGCACATCAAAGTCGATCAAGACGTTTAAGCTACGGGGGGTAAGATAAAAATTAACACCACCCTCTTTCCTGAGGCAATTGGGTAAAAAATACATTGCAACAAATTAAGAACTTCCTGCACTTTAATAACTCGATTAAAAAGATTTGTAAATAAAAATACAACGCTTCCATAAGGCGTAATAAACAAACACGACGTGTTAACACGACGTTGTGACATGAAGTGAGAACAATTTACGACCCCAGGAATAATGTATTTACAATGAATCGCGTATTTTCAGTGGATCCGTGCTTATTCGCCGTTCAGCACTCACCCCTCGCGTGATCGGAATTTCATATTTCAACGCCAGAAAAACAAAGGCCTACCGTTAGGGCTCCGACGGCGGCGGCAATGTCTTGAATGTATGAATGGAACGCGGTAGAAATTAGGCCCGAAAAGAGGCATTATATTTATTTTGAAATTAAATAAAATGATTTTTCAGAAAGTAAGAAAACAAAATTATTGAATACCTACCTACTTGCCGTTGTCCGCAAATTTGTTCGCGTGAAATATTTCATTGGTCCAGCAAAAAAATAAGAAAAGCGGATATGTGCTGTGTGTACTAACAATTACAAATTAATAAACTTGAAGTACGGAACATTTTTTTTCTGTGATTTCAATTCACTCATCGGTGTATAATCATCTCTTGAACGATGTCCCGTTTCAGATTATAACGCCCTGTAATACTAAGCTGCAATCACATAGCACATAGGTAAGATAAAGTTAGAACGGCGAAAATTTACAGAATATTTGCAATTTCAAACAAAATGCATAAGCTTTTGACGTTAATAGTCACTTAAGAACAGTAGCGTCCCGGTCTTTAGAGCGCTCCGAACATATTAATGAGACCCGCCCCATTCGCGAGTCACTTATTAAACGTCCCAAGACTTTGAAACAATAGTTGGTAATAATATCCCACATTGTATGGCACCGAAATTCAATTTTGTGCTAAAACTATATGCGACTAAAGAGTAACATAACGGTGGCGATATTCTATGTTGAAATGGACGGGAACGTCGAAGTTTAACTATTAGAATTTAGAGCAGTTAATTGTATGTAAGTTACGGTCTTAAATTACAATCTATTCGGCCCGGTTTCATTAAGTATTTCGTGGTAAAATTTGTAATCCGACGATTCTACAGCATTTAAAATTGTGCGTACCTGATGGGTATATAGATAGGAGAAGGATGCCTCGACTATTTAAAGTACCAAGAGGCAATACTAATCTTTTAAATAAAGGGCCAATGACACGAGCACTACACACACTCAATGAGATAGCTGACAGAACAGATATTGTCATATGCAGTATGAGCGAATTTCAAAAAGTCGCGTTATTTGTACGATGTTATTTAGTATAAATAAATAAAAAATAAAATAAAAAAATAACTTTATTTTCACACCACATCTGTTCAACAAACAAGAAATCCAAAAAGAAAAAGAAAAGGTCACAAAATTATTAGATGTGGTGGACTGGAGCCTGAGCTAGACTATAAAAGTCTGTATTTCAGGACTCCAGGCCTCCACCCAGCGGATTGGAACTAAAAATTTACAAACAAAAGGTCTTATACAAAAACAAAAAAAATATATGAAAGAAAGGGGTGTGTGTGTGTGTGTGTGAGTGTGTGTGTGTGTGTGTGTGTGTGTGTGTGTGTGTGTGTGTGAGTGTGTGTGCGTGTGCGTGTGCGTGTGCGTGTGCGTGTGCGTGTGCGCGTGCGCGTGCGCGTGTGCGTGTGCGTAGATATAGTTGGAATACATAATTGTCGACCGCCTCCATGGCTCAATGTAAACAACATTAGGTTTACGATTCGGAGGTCGCGGGTTCGATCCCTAGCGGGGTACATGTTTAAGTACTCGGTTTGGTTGGTGGTAGGGCATTTTAATATGTCCGCCTGGCTAGCTACCACCATCTTATCTAAATCTGCCGCCAAGCAGCAATGTTAATATTGTGTTCCGGTTGTCAGAGATAAGATAGCCAGTCCTCCAAATGTGTTGGGGTTTCCGGGTCAGTATATACGCTTCCACCTTCGACCTCATCTTCACTTAACATCAGGTGTGATTGAGGTCAAGTAATAACTCGTCGTGCATAAAAAAAAAAAATTGTCATTAGTTAACTATCGCATTGGAGTAATCTGTAATGATAGTTATAAGCTTGGTAAATAAATAAATAAAAGTATGCGTATACACTTACGTATAATTTTTAACCACTATTTAATGGACACTATCTTTAAAAGGCTATTATAAAACTTCTGACTTAATTGGACAAAAAAAAATCAAATAAAATATCTTTACACAAACACACAGCGCAATTTAGGTCCACAGTAAGCATCTAGGCTTGTGTTATGGATACCAGATGGTTGATAAACTACACAAATACATTTTTTTTGCAAATAAATAAATATATAAATGAAAAACTCGGCTGAAATAACTCGGAAATACATGTCTGTATTCATCATACAAACATATGCCCCTAGCGGTATTCGAACCGGTGACCTCTTGGTAAAGCAGTCAGTTTCTAACCAGAACATCAAACAGGTCGTCAAATTTAGATGATAAGAAAGTATGGACTGGAACCGTTCAGCGGTGTCATAGTCTATTATTTTGTATGTTTGTTTGTTATCGCTTTATTGTACAAAAAGGCAATACATAAATTTTACATTGAAACAATATCTCCGATTTTGTTTCTCTTTGCTTTGTCAAATCATATTATAAAAAAATAGTAAACCTTATTTGATTTGAAGTCTAAACACTACAATAAGGTACGAATAAGTAATCAATAAATAAAAATTGAAAATTTTGCTAAGCCTCGAAAGGCCATCAATATGTGGGTCAAAAGCAAATATCTTTGAAACGGCCAAAAAATCCAAATGCATATTTTGCATTTTGCCGACGCCATGTACAATTTTTTTACCACAAAATGCTTATGACATTCTGGGGACTAAGGCGAATCCAACGATAAATTAAATAGGCAATAACTAGTTACTATAACAGTAAATAGTTTGTAAGTTCCATTATGGCGGCCCGAATTAGCGGATTACTTTTTTCTTTCGAACTCCCTAGACATGGGTAAAATATGAAAGGGTAAGACAAGTAGAATAGATACAATACAGCCACGTGACGACATTTTAAAATCTTATTTAATAATTAATAATTTAATCATTTTTTTTAAATCTCCACCGACCAGAGCATGGCTCTTAAATCAGAAGAAGAAAGAAGAAGACGACATTTGTCACCTAATAAAAATGAATATCGTTTTACTAAATAAATATTTATTGTTATACATATAGAATGATTGAAAATACCAAATTATCGCAGATTTAAAAAAGTCAAGAAAGAAACTCATTTATTTACGTGTGTAACGAGGTGACGGTAATGCTGCAAGACGTTCTCTGGTTAAGTAATAATGAATAAGTAATAAAATGTCAAGTGTACTTTGACTTTCAGAGTGAAGTCTCGAAAGACTTGCCTCTACCCCTGGCATATCTGTACCGCGACAGCGTGGCAATTAAGGCAAAACCCCCCGTGAATAGCGGTTGAAGGGGCGCACTTCGGTAGGAGCTTAAGTTAAGCTGTGAGCCAATGACGTGTGCCGCGACAAAAAAAATCTGAAATATAGCTTAAATGCCGTCGAGTGCAACTAAATCTCGTACTAACTTAAATAATGTGTAGGTAATTGACATCGGGTAATTCCATATCCACAAATGAAATTAGTGATTCTCGTTTTTTTTTTCCTTTAGTGCGTGATATGAAATCTTCCTACATTCCCTAAGTCAATGACAACCTTAAATAACTTTTAATCCTAGATAATTAAATTATATTTCGAATTTGTTGTAACTGATCATTTGTCGAGCGAATTATTCAGAAAAGCTAAATAATTTCGCAATTCTACAATTCTAATTGGAACATTGCACTAAAGTGTAGAATATTAGGGCCAAAATAAATCCAGGTCATGAACATTCTGTTATTAGCTAAGATATTGTTCGTGTTTTGTACTATATATTTAGTATTTACATATTTATTTATTTATATTTATATTATTAAGTAAGTCTATTAATATGATATTATTATTATATTTATGCATACTTATCTATAATTATTTCTTTAGTTGGTAGTATCGTTCACCCTACCTGTTTTTCTACCTACAAATGTCCCATGGCTGTGTGTTGTCTGGAAGAGATCGCTTTTAGTGATAAGACCGCCTAATTGTGTTCTATTGTTATCATCAAAAATTATTGTAAATTATTATGCGCAATAAAGAGTATTTGTATTGTATTGTGTATTTTTCAAATCGCTGTTGGTTGCGAGAATCACAGTTAGCTCTTTTGCATTTGGTTGGTATCTATCAGGGGTTACAAATATCATGGGCACTGGTAATTTGTAAAGTTGTTGTTAAGTGATGATTAGGTCGAAGGTGGAAGCGTACTGACCCGGAAACCCCAACACATTTGGGAGACTGGCTATCTTATCTCTGACAGCCGGAACACAACAATGCTATTAACATTGCTGTTTGGCGGCAGATTTAGATAAGATGGTGGTATCTAGCCAGGCGGATATTTAAAATGACCTACCACCAACCAAACCGAGTACTTAAACATGTACCCCGCTGGGCATCGAACCCGCGACCTCCGAATCGTAAACCGAATCGTTGTTTACATTGAGCCACGGAGATCAAATTAAACACCATTAAAATTATTTACCGCGATCCAGAAACATATTCGAGGTTTTTATTCCTTAATTCCCCACTATGTTGTAGTTTTCAGGTCATTTCATAATGCAAGGTGAGTGTGCCACAAGCGACGAGGTTACGGAGAGAATTATTAATGAGGTCCATTGCAGTTGTAGTGACCACACGATAGGAATGTCTTTACACTAATTATATACGTTTTTGTATATTCTCATCATTACTGGCGAAGTATTTGTATAACAAAACAAAAAGCTTCGAAGTTACAGTTTCAAACAAGGAATCTGAAATATACAATTGTAAACAAGACAAATATAATCATTGTTGGAAACCAGTTACAAAAGAACGAACTGAGATAAATTCATTCTTTCTTTGTAACCCTGTTTCGGAACAAGGTTGTCGATCGTAGCTACTAATGTTACTCAGTTACGAAGAGGGCAGGAGGGGAATATTCATCATTGTAGGTACTCTCAACATTAATGAATAAGTTCTGCTTCTGTAGTTTGATTCGATTATTTAAATTTTAATTATATTTGATGGAACATACCACGAGACAAAACAGAAGTATAATTGTTATAACGTCGTGAGGCGTGTTGTGTCATGCAACGTCAAACCAGTATCTCGCCTGTCTTAACTACTTTACTTGTAGGAGATGGTTCATGTCCAGTGAGGTCATGCGAGGTAACCCTGACTATAACAAAAACTTAACATTCTTTGAGTAACAAACACGATAGTCTAAAATAAATGTTGTAATGAAATTTTAAGTGCTATATGCTAATGACTTAAATAGAGCAGTACAAACTCATACCAACACAAATTTTATTCTCGTACTATCCTCTGTGGTATACATACAGTAACTACTCTTATTTTGAGTGTAGGTGTTTAATATATTTCCTCTTTTTTATTAATTTAATAATTTCTGATTTATATATTTTGTAATTTATATTTATGTCTGCTCATTTTCCTGATATTTGAAAGTATTCAGTCGTATAATATTATCTAGTAGGCATAAGTTTCTCGAAATTATCATGGTCACCCTATATGCACCATCGTTGAAACCGACGAACGTGTAGAATGAGCTAGTAGCAGTAGATCTGAGTGGTACAAAACCGTCCTAAATATTTCACAGAAAAGTCTGTGTTGACAATTGAAATGGAAGAGAAGTCTTGAAAAGCCTGAATAAAATTGTAAATAATAGAAAACAAGCTACGAAATACCCTAGAATAAAAATAAATTTAGTATTGTCTTATTTAAATAACTTTCGTTTATGAAAGCGGTAGCAATTTGTAATGTTTAGTTATTCAAATGGTGGTTGCAAGAAGCTTTTCTGCAAATCTTAACGGAAATTGTGAATAATGGAAAGCCATAAACCAAATAGGACAAAATTTAAGGTACATTTAAACTTGTGAAACATTCGGTTAGAGGTTGAGTTAGTAAACAAAGTATCTCAACAACTATAGCTATTGCATTTAAAAAAATATTTACCTATAAGGATAATCATTTGCCACCTATTGCATTCCGTTGAGTACCCTGAGACCTATTTGCAGTTTTCAGAAGTCGTAAAGGCGCTCGCGTGGCAGTAGTTATTTTGTGTGGGTAGCTCGTGTGGGTACTAACAAAGAAAGTCAAAATCAGAACATACCAAGGGCTAAATTGCGTAAAGGAAATGAGAATGCTTAATAGTTTTCACAAACACCCTTCCATTAAAGACAGTGAGATGAGAAGGCCAGCAAACAATGACAGCCAGTTGAACTTCAGTATCTAATAACAATATCAATAAACTTGAGATGTTACTACGCCTAAATGAAAATATAAGTATCAATTTCAAGATGTGTATTTTTTTTTATGCACGAAGCGCTTGTACTTGACCCCAATCACACCTGATGTTAAGTGAAGATGAGGTCGAAGGTGGAAGCGTACTGACCCGGAAACCCTAACACATTTGGGGGATTTGGCTATCTTATCTCTGACATATAGTAGAGTAGAGTAAGATGCAAATTTAAAATACGCCCAAATAAAAGGACTGAACCGATTTTCGTCACACATATTCTAGCATTCGATAAATAAAAACTGTTGTCAAATCGGTTCAATCGTTTTGGAACTAGAATGTTATATAGTCAGACTCACAATCAGAAAATGCTTAAAACTAATGACACCGCTTTTTGTATCTAGAGATAAAAGTTAAAACTCATCGTATTCGATCTCCCGTTTCGTATACGAACTCGTTTGTTACCTTAGTTGTTCGATTCCTGGTAACGGATAAGATTTGGTACATTGTTTATATTAACAAATCTCAACTTTTAACCTCCAACCCCCGACACAACAAGAGAGGTGGAAGAAGTTTGAAGCCTAATCTCTGTTTGTAGGTCTGTGTGTCAGGAGCTTTGTATTTTGATTGTTGATTTGGAAACAGTTTTTTTATTTTCGAGAGCTGGTATCTGTGAGATGGTTCTTAGCTAAATGGTATGGAATAACGGCTAATAAATGAGATGGAAATCGTAATCGTTACGAAGATATTCAGATATTGACACAGTTGATTTGAATATCACATTTGCCTTTCGAGGGACTCTTTGAAGTTTTAATTTTAATTAATTTTGGGCATTGTCTATGAGAACTTGTGGACAATGTTTTATGTAAGTAAACGACCATACTTTTATGATTACAGCATTGTTACATTCTCAACTGTCACAAGGCGACCATCGCAAAACATAAACAATTTACATGGTAATAACTCGCAAGTATCCTAGACCAGGGTAAGTTATTACACAAATGCCGCACATTTGCGTAATCTGGAAGGAGAAGTCACTTATCACACCGTCACAGCGGCTCCGACCCTTCGAGTGAGGACCGTCAAGTGTATGACGTCACGCCGCAGTCGCCTATAAAATCCCAGCTTTCGTTTACTAGTGTTCACCCCGAGGGTAGCCTTGAGTAATAACTTGAACTGATACATACTTTTACAGCGATGTATCATTTAAATTGAAGATATCAAATTTTACTCTAGTTCCATCTTAAAATGCTACTAGTGGCCACCGCCAGACGGACCGCGCCAGACGTTGCTTAACTTCGCTAATCGAAAACTAATAGCCAATGCGACCGCGCCACATTTTCCATTTCATTTTGATCTTCATTGTATTCTAATCTTCAATAAATACGACTTTTCGTTCAGCTATAAGTATGTGTTTGTACTTAAGTGGAAGTACCTATGCACGACTAATAATTGACGATGACTTAAATTTCATAAATAAGATTAAACGGAAATCTTTCTGGTCTTCATCATCATCATATCAGCCACAGGACGTCCACTGCTGAAATAGGCCCCCCTATAGAATTCTAGAGTGACTGGTTCGAAGCGCCTGCATCCAGCGGCTTCCGGGCTTAGTTTTTCCGTAATCCTGCATAGCCGGGTGAACAAGCTTTTACGGTGATCACATGCTTCATCTCCGACTACGTCGTTACTTTCCACCAAGTGTTTTTGTGGCCAAACGTGTAAATAGTCAAAAACAATGTCTAAACATTTTTTTTTTTTTAAATGTAAGTAGGTATCTGTAAAAATATGGCCTCCAAGATATAAAACAACCGATACATACATAAATCAGCGTAAGTGAGAATTTTCACGCGCCATTACCTGCAACAAACAAAAAAACACATCGTTTCATTTCCACGTCCTGTTTTCTTACAACAGAAGAGCATAAATACATCTACGTCGCGTCGTTAGGGAGAAAGGAAAGTTTCACAATAAACGTTAAACGGAACAGGAACAATCTTTGCCCGCGATGTATCACAATATATTCACATTCATTCTCATATTTTCGCACTCATCATCAGCCATAAAACCGTAGCTGGGTGAACGCTCTCAATACAGAGAATGCAGCCCTCTTAGACAAATGATAAACATTTTCTTGTTTACTCTCGCAGTGGATTGGTTGTCAACTGTTCACCATTTATTGGCATCCAATCAGCTGCGAGAAATGAAGCGATAACGTTTATCTATGTTTAGCACTTATCTACAGGCCCATGTTGCGTGCTCAGCGAAATTGTTGCAATAGTGACGTGCCAACTGATTTCCTTCGCCGAAAAACAAAGGTATTCAGAATTTATAACATATATAATTCAGTGTTGCGGTCCGATGGTACCTGGTTTATTGTTATTACCAAAGCGAGCCGATGTCTTATTCACTGTCTGAATTTGGATTGCAATAAAATAACATTTCCAATTAATAATATATAACTAAAGAATAACTAAATCTAGGATCAGCTAATATATTGCTTCTCTTCTTTACGTACCTTTTACAGGTCCCTGTTCGGGCGCCATAAAATGGCGACAATTTGTTTATTTGTAAACACAACGGTAAATACACGGGCTTTAAATTATAAAAAGTTAAACCACATTTATTTATTTTAAGCAACGACCGGTACTAAATTCATTCCTCCAGCCTTCGCCGTAGTCGGGTAAAATACGTAATAAAGGAGCAAGTAAAATGAAAATTATCAAAGCAGGAAAGTAGTATACGTAACTCCTTTATGAATAAATATACATCCATCATTAAAATGCATCAAGTCATTTGGAATCTACAATGATATAAGGCATGAAGACTTATAAAGTGTATGTACATTTGAAAAAAACTTGCGTATAGCTCTTAGCTGGCGGAGCTACTGAGTAGGTAATTACAATTCAGACATGTTTTCATTTCCTTGAGAATACAAGAAGTAGCCGTATCCGTTGCCAATTCAGCCAAAATCATAAAATTGGGCGGCAAGTGTTTTACGAGTAGATGTTTGGTTTCTATTAGGACCCTACAGACTTTAACTGAATTAGTAGGTAGAGAAAAGAAATTACAAAACGATCATGACATCTCGTGGCTGGTACTGTAACTCAGTGGAAGCTAAGAATTATCTTTACATGGTTATTACAGAACTATCCTAGTTTGAGGCCAGGTAAAAGGTGTGTGAGCAAATAGGGTGTGTAAGTTACTATACGAAGTAGCAAAGAATAATATTTCTAAATTGATGTCTTAAATTTGGATATCTCATACTGAACTTAACGAGTTTCTCTTACCCTGCCCAGTATCGTTAATTAAAAACCCGAGAGTCGACCCGTCTTAAACGTTTACAGTAGTTAAACATTTTAAACATTAACTGTATCCAGATCGGTATAGCACATTAAACAAAATAAATTGGCATCTTCATAGTTTCATTCTCTAAAGCAAGTACTGAGAGGGGAACAGAGGAGAATTTTCTAATAGATAAGACTAAATTCATCGAATTGCTTTCAAAATTAAAGCGATCTTGGCTGAAGACAACCTTTGCGAATGGTTTATAAGAGAACAAATCCACGATCAACGTTTTTTTTTATGCACTACGGGTTAGCTCTTGACCTCAATCATACCTGATGTTAAGTGAAGATGAGGCCGATGGTGGAAGCGTACTGACCCGGAGACCTGGCTATCTTATTTCTGACAACCAGAATACAATAATGCTATTAACATTGCTGTTTGGCGGCAGGTTTAGATAAGATGGTGGTAACTAGAAAGGCGGACATTTAAAATGCCCTAACACCAACCAATGTAACAATATGGAAGCAATAAACGATTGATTCATTTGTAAATGCTACTCGCGATCGGTTGGGAGGAAGAGCGTTTTCTAAAGATTATTTCAGTATTTTTTTCCTTCTACCCTCTTTCATTTTCGATCTCCAAACAAACTGCTGCTACTTAGATGTTGCCTTAAACTCTCCAGTGTAAGGTTTCCAGCGTAAAGTCTATCTGGTAACATTGTTATATAAACGACGCAAATTCATTCTAACTAATCTGTTATGTGGTAACTTAGAAATCTCTAGATACTGAAACTCTTTGACAAAACGACTGTGAAAATAAAATGAAAATATATATTGTGCATTTGTCGTGTGCCTCGGGGCTTCGAGGGATACGTCGTAATTATCGAAATGGGTCACCCTGTATTGTCAGGGTTGGTTACCGTATAAATTAGAATTTTTTTTATGAAAACAATGGGCTCAATAAATCTGCTATAGGATGTTGTTTATGGAAATGAGAACATTATTCGACTTCTCAATTTTGAATCGTTATTTAGGAACTCTATCATTCGTCACAGATACATCATAGATTGTATTTTAATTTTATTTTAAATAAATTTATCATTATGATAATGATAATTTTGTGATTCCTGCGTCGATAATAAATGCCGATCGAAGGATTTGTATTGTGATATTTTATCAGGTATTTCTTTACTTATTTCGGGTTTGGTTATGTTTTGGCATTAAAATACAAAATACCATGACCATGATGTAAAATGGTTAACATCTTATGTAAACAAGTTCGCGACTATACCTAGACGCGATTTGCATCACTATTCTTGGGAGGAATAGCTGCAATCATCGCTGGACAGGCGGGATGGCGATTTGAGACTCAATACATTAACAGCCTCATGCCCCCACTGTTAAGCCACAGCAACTCACTGGTGGGTTACTCGGACCCAGTGCGGAATGGTGGATTTGGCTTAGAACCGTGACCACCTGACAGTGTTTTCAAGCTGTCTCTGTAGATCATAGACTTAGCGCAATGGACTATTTTCCATTGAAACAACAGGGACGTGTCATACGAAGTACAGAAACATTTGTATGATAATGCCACGTGCTCACTCATCCAAAGACTGACCTCGCCAGATACTTCGCTTATCAAAAATGAACAGCGAATATTGTTGTCAACTTTGATCTGACTGACGAAGCAACGGTTAATTCACTGAGTAGGTAGTCCTAATCTATTCATCTTCTTTGCAAGATTTAGTATTCAGAAATGAGAGCATATAGAATCAAATTTATTTATTAGGATCACCTACAGCACATACATTTTACATTAGTGAAAATAATTATAATAAAGTAGTGTTCTAAAATATGCGCCAATAATGGGTGAACACGGCGCATTCATAAGATTAATAGCCACAATGATCAAAAATAAAATTTTTAACACGTGAGATATTTCGAAAATGCTTTAGATGGCTTGAATGTATGTATACACAGCAGAAAGCACAATACAATTGTTATCGTCTCAATAGTCTCCGTAGCTCTCCTTTAAGTATAACAAATGTTGCATCACCAAAATCTCACATGAGATTATTGAGACGGATATCAAAAAATATCAAAAATCTTTTTAGAAATATATAACCATGAAATTTGTTACTGCTATAAAACTACGAAGTCAGCTGCACGAGTGTAGGATAGGAATAGGAAATTTCCAAACAGAATTTGAAACTTTTTCCGCAAAAATTCCGCACCAGTGCCAAACGTCGCGTAGAGTGAATTTTTTATGTCATTTCTGACAACCAAGCAATAAAGTTCATATTTCCTGAACCGAAAAACGTTATTCCAAGCCTTGAATAAGTAAACCATTGCGTCGTGGCCCCGGCGTGGCCACACGTTAATGAGACCAGATGTGGGTCACCGCCGAGTCAGCGTCCTCTTGTAGATTCATTACAAGGATCACATAGAGTCGAGTCGGAGTTTTTAAAGGCTCTCTTTCTTACATCTTCTGTAGCCAAATCTACCTGGAACTATATACGCTACCTTATATATCACAAACACGTGCTATCGAGTGCTGCTTGAGCGATAACTTGATAAATGATGGACACTATCGGATATTTAAAATCGAGCTATCGAACAGACTTTTCTTTGTTTTGCGGATTTGGAAAAAATAAGTAAATAACTTCAAAAATATAGCATTCTGTTGTGTTAAGTTCTTAGCAGGGGACAATCAAAACCTGGGTAGGATAAATGTAACTGATTTCGATTATTGATTACGAGTCCTCCTGCCTGCGACACCTTTTAAGTCTACATACAACATAATTCTAAATAATAGAATTTCTTCTTTTCAGTTTATGTGTTTTATGACTTTTAATAATTTATTTTTTTATGGTAATGTAGCCAGCATCAAGACCACTCTAAAACGGGCCGAATCTGTGCCACCTTCTAAACTATATGATATGACACCTGTGAATTCTAAACTATATGATGAACAACCAAAGAACCTTTTCTTTGGTTGTTTAGTTACACTTCATTATTTATTGTTTTAGTTATTGCATCGGCTAAAATAATCAATACGCCATCTGTTTACGATTAAATTTCTTTTTAATTTTCAAATTTCGGTTGCAACAAAAATGACGGCTGGAGGAGGCCATATTAATTTTACTAAAATATATTATATACTCTAAACAGCATTCTCAGGACAAATCTATAAAATGGGAGGTATTATAACATTTATTAATCTATCCAGCCATTCAGGCCACAGGATGTGCCAAAGGAACGGACATACTACATACACCGGAAAAATATTAATCTTCTTCCTACGCGGTCGAGTAGAAAAAGTAACTCTGGATGTTCATGCTCACTCTTCTCTGGATATTGCTTGTTTACAAAACAAGTGACAGGGACGATTTTAAGTGAACATTTTGTAACCCGATGAAATAAAAAACTTTTATATTTCACACTAGGTACTAACGAAGTATTCTTGTAATACGTTGTTAACTGGGCCAAGGCCACACACTGAGTGCATGAAGACACTTTTAAATTAATTCATTTATTTTATACTAGCAGCTGCCCGCGACTTCGTCCGCGTAGACTACATGAATCAACACTTTATTACTTTCCCACGGGAATACATTCAGCAGAAAAATTACCATGTAGAGTTTATCGATATCGATTTTATGGTTTTAACCCCTGTCGGATTCTGGCCTCTAATTGATGCTATAATGTATGTTTCTCAACATAATCTATCTAACAAGGAAGTATAAAGAAAAACAACCAAAATACTTACTTAGCACTGGTATATTTTACAATTTAACTTTCAAAAATTATCCAACAACGTTTTTATTTAACCGCACAAACTGAACTGACCCGAGTTCTTATTACACCGTGGCGCCATCAACATTCGCCTACCGTCATGTCAGTGTATGCCGTTTTTAACAATTCAGATACTTAAATATTGTTAACGTAAATAATTACAGGATATCAGTGGCAATAATTATACTGTATACGAATAATTATATTTACTAATATTACTGTTGATGACAGTCGGCCATCTGAATCAAATCGTACGACCTCGTACGTTGCTAGTGATATTGAAATTTAAAACTACATTTTCCGAAATTAATTGGTATTAAACATAAGAACATAAGAATTATGATACAAACACTTCTCTATTCACTTAATCCTCTTATCTCATTTTGTTATATCTTTTATTTCATCTGCAATAAAGAATATTAACATTAAATATTTACATATCCATTTATTTATAATATAAATTTCAATTCTAATAGGACCAGGGATGTCCAACTAATTAGGACCAGGGATGTCCAGCTAATTAGGACCAGGGATGTCCAGCTAATTAGGACCAGGGATGTCCCAAGCATACGTAGTTTTGGACCAGGGATGTCCAGAGTATATATATGATTGTTTAGGACCAGGGTTGTCCCTAATATACATTGTCCAGGACCAGGGATGTCCCAAGTGTATGCACTAGTTTAGGACCAGGGATGTCCGTAATATACATTGTCCAGGACCAGGGGTGTCCAAGGACTAAACATACTAGAATATAGATGGAACAATTAATTCATTAGCGTATTTTCTTTGAAACCATTCGCCAAAACTTTTTTTAATTTACGTAAATATACGATATGCTATATTGTCATGCTCAACCTTATGAAAATTTATACTTCAATACTTCAATAAAATCATAAACTCATAATACAAATACAACAAAAACAAATGTGCAACAGCTGAGTATTTAGCAACGTCTTAGGATTCCTGCGAATCATCCCTACTGGATGCATCGGAGGACCCCTCTGCGTCCTGCTCATGTGGCCTGTTAAAATTTAACCATGGCCTTATTTTATCAACGGCTACAATCGTAGAAAACCGCCTACCGCCTTTTCGAGTAAGCGGTGTATCCTCTACATGGAAACGATCATGGTCAAGTACGGCCGTAATTCTGTAGGGACCTTGGTACTTTGGCATAAGCTTTTTGCTCTGACCTGTAGCTGCTACTTGCCGTTCCACACGTACTAAGTCCCCTACCTGGATTTGCATTGGTGGGCAGCGTCTTTTATCAAAAGATTCTTTCTGTTTCTGTTGACAAGAATCAATATGAGCGTTGATCTCTTGTCTGATATCTGACCTATTTGCGTCTAACTTACTACGGCCGTTAGTATCGTCAACCAGCTCAGTTACTATCCTACTTTCGCTTGAGCCCATGGGTCTGATTCCAAACAAGGCTTCCGATGGAGTGCGATTTATACCTTTATTAAAGGTGTTATTCATGCCCCACTGGACATCGGGCAGTTGGTCGTCCCATTTATTATCTGAGGTACCAATGGACTTGGCTGTTAGAGCATCAACTATGACCTTATTGTAACGTTCCACCTGCCCATTTGCCCTGGGGGTGGCTACCGCATTAAGCACGTGTTTGATACTCTTATCATGAATAAACCTTTTAAATGTCGCACTCGTGAAGGAAGTACCACGATCAGAGATCAAACGTCGTGGTACCCCAAAAATACCAAAGTATTCTCTAAGAACCCTTATCGATGTATAAGATTTAGTATTCCTGACAGCTTTCAGGTAAATGTATCGAGTGTATGCGTCTATTATTACCAATATATGCATATTCCCCCTGCTACTACGTACAAAAGGACCCACATGGTCAATATGAATCGTGTCAAAGGGATTATCTACTTTATGAATTGGGTGTAGAAATCCCGGTTTCTTACCGCCCGAAGATTTTGAATAAGCACATTCAAGACATGAGGCGACATACTTTTTCACAAAAGTCCGCATTTTTGGGAACCAGTATGTCGCCTTGACCTTCTCTAAAGTTTTATCTACAGAGAAGTGACCGATATCGTCATGGTTTAATTTAACCACTTGCCAGCGAACTCCCTTAGGCACCACCCACCGGTCACCATCCGACGTGCTTCTGAACAACTTGCCGCCTTTCAATTTATAACTACTCTTGATATCTACAACATCTTCAAGAAGAGGGTCTTTGAGGATACTGACTATTCGTTGTATTTCAGAATCTGCATTCTGCACAGTCACGAGCCAACTGTCTTCATTGATGCTTCTAACATCATACGCAGTCTGAGAACCTTCAAGAATAGGGTTGCGGCTGAGCGCATCCACATGAGCCATGGAAGCGCCCGCTCTATACTCTATATCAAAGTGGTATTCTTGCATGAACTCCCACCACCGAGCTACGCGCGGTATCATATCTCTCTTCTGAAACGTCGCACGTAGCGAGTTACAGTCAGTGACTACCTTGAACTTTACACCGATCAGATATACACGAAATTTCCGAAGAGATGCTACGACCGCCAGTGTCTCTAGGTCATATGATGAATAATTCTGTTCCTCCGGACTAGTTTGCCGGCTAAAGTATGCCACAGGCCGAAGTATTCCACATTCGTTGCGTTGCAATAAAATTCCGGCTAAGCCTATCTTGCACGCATCCGTATGTAGTTCTGTTTCAGCCTGCGGGTCATACAAAGCCAATGTCGGTTTCTCGGTCAAACTCTTTTGCAGAGTTTTAAATGCCGTATCTTGCTCTAATCCCCAAGACCAGGACACGTCCTTTCTCAAAAGGTGAGTTAGGGGCTTGGCAATAATAGAAAATCCGGGTACAAAACGCCGGAAGAAACTTGCCAGACCCAAAAATTGACGCACATGGTGCTGGTTTTGGGGTATAGGAAACTTTTCGACCGCTTCTATTTTCCTAGACCCCGGCTGAATACCTTCATTCGAGACCTCAAACCCTAAATAGTCAACGTTGTTTCCAAAAAATAGACACTTTGATATCTTAAGAGTCAAGCCAGCTTCAGAAAACAACTTTAAAACATGCTCCAACCTGGCTAAACCTTCCGCAAAGTCTTTTGCTGGGATAATTACGTCATCTAAATATGGTAGGGCCTCCTTATAACGAGCAGAACCTAGCACCTGGTTCATAATGCGCTGGAATGTTGCAGGAGCGTTTGCGAGGCCGAACGGCATACGAGTAAACTCAAAGTGGCCGTCCGGCGTCACAAACGCAGTCTTGTATCTATCATCGTCTCGTATCGGCACCTGATAGTACCCAGATGCTAAATCGAGCGTCGTGTAGAATTGATGTCCAAATAAAACATCTAACTGGTCATCTATTAGGGGCATGGGATAATTCTCTCTTACTGTCTTCTTATTTAAAGCGCGATAGTCGATGCACATTCTATAGTCACCCGTTTTCTTACGGACCAAGACAATCGGACTAGCATAAGAAGAAGTTGAAGGCTGAATTATCCCATTTATTAAAAGATCCGAAATCATATCGCGTACTATTTCTTTCTCCTTAAAAGCTAATCTATAAGGTCTATAAACCACGGGCTCATCATCAGTAAGAGTTATGGACATCTCACCTGCTGTAGTAGTGCCTAATTCAGATAAACTAGAAGCAAAGCATTCTCTATATTGATTAAGGAGTACAAGCAGCATCTTTTTCTCAGCTGGTGAAATACCATCCCCTACTCTTATGTCATCCTCGTTTAAAGATGAAACTAGCCTATCGCGAGTCTCTGATACTTGCATTACTTGAGCTGATGAAGTTTTATCTTCCTTAGCCATACGACCACGTGCAATCAAACGTCCTTTGCTAAGAGTAATAGAACTATTATGTGGAACAGAAATCATCACACTACCAAAACCATTTTCGTCAATAGTAAACAAGCCCGACAGTACCGAAAATCTAACATCGGACACAAGTTGAAGACCACCTTCAACATAGACTTCTCCAGTCATGACGGGATCAGCATTAACCTCCACTACTGTGATGCCACCAGATAGTGTAACATCATGCCTACAAAATAACTTAATCTTCGAACTTACTGTTATATCTTCACTAGCTTGCAAAAGCTGTAGCTTATCGCATGTTTTATATACAACTACATGTGGCTGTTCGGTAAATGTTTGTCCTATCATGACCGGTACGTGCATGACCTCATCCGGCACAATAAATAAATCTACCTGAGCCTCTACTTCATCGATAACTATATTAACTCGGGCTTTGCCTAAAACCTGGACAGCAGAATTACCAAATCCTTTCAGGACCGGTAACTCATTGGTGTCATAAGTGCCAGTAACCTTATTAAACTCAGATGATCTAATCATACAGCATTCGCTGCCAAAATCAATAAACGCCTCGAAAGCAACATGTTCTATTTCTACAACTTTGAAATATTTCTCACCTGGCTTATCACTTAAAACTGTCATTATAGTCTTCTCCGTAGTTACAGGTAATTTCGAATAACATTTCTCAGTGTCATGACCCATTTTCTGGCACTTGCCGCATCTTTTAATCGGCTGAGGGCAACTGGAGGCCGTATGACCCTCTTGCCTACAGTTAAAACAACGAACTCCTTTGGCTGCCTGTTTAGTCGGTAAGTCCTGATTCTTGGCATTCGATTGACTTCCACCTAACCTACGATCACTCTGAGGCCTGCTATTTCTGGCATTTCTTAAGTATGCTAACAGTTTGTCGGGATCGTCATATTGTACCGCCTCTGCACCCAATCTAACAGAGCGGTCATCGATCCCGTGAAGGATGCATTCAACGGCTCGTCTACCTGTTATACTGCACCTATTTATTAAAGCGATCTTATCGTAGAAATATGCCTCCAATGAGTCTCCAAATCGAGCACGCTTAGCTAGCATGTCGCTTAGCATTTGCCCGTAGTTTTCCTCGGACGGAAATGCCGCCAACAACTTTGTCTGCCATTCACCCCACGAGAAAAGGACCGATGACAGTCCCTCGTACCATCGTTGTGCTACGCCGCGAAGTTTTGGTAACGCAAAATGTATTAACTGCTTTTCAGTCCATCCATAAATAGACGCACACTCATTTGCTTTATGTAACCACATGGTCATCGTTTGTTCCTTTCTCGCGGGATCAAATTCAGGCACAGTATTATGCATATTTCCTAATTTGTCCAGTGTATCGTTACGTCCTACAGATTTTAATGCATCTACAAGCTTTATTAAACTATGGTTAAACGTAAGAGCCTCACCACTGTCCTTCGGACAGTTCTTGTGACTCCCCGAACGACGGCTCCTATTGCTATGCGAGTAATGAGCTGACCTGCTACGCGACCGGCTGACAATATGGGCGCGCGCTGGACTGCGTACCCGGCTGCGCCCCCGGCTATTCACCCGGCTGCGCCCCCGACTGTTCACCCGGCTGCGCCCCCGACTGTTCACCTGGTGGCATGTTCGACTGCTCGTTCGGCTGCGTGACCGCGCCCGGCTGCGTGCTCGACTACGCGCCCTGCTGCGCTCCCGGCTGCGCTCCTGATTGCACGACCGACGACGTCGACTGGTGCTTCGCGATGGCCGGTCGATCTGCTTGCGAGATCGGCGGCTCGCGTGGCTGCGGGAGCGGCTGTCCGCTCTAGGGCTTCGTAGTTGCCTCTGCTTACTGCGCGAGGGACGCTCCTCGCGTTCAGCTGATCTCTTCCTTGTGCTCCTTAGATCGCGTCTCAGCGACCGGTCATGATCAACAGGTGGCGTCCTCCGTGACACCGACCGTCTCATCGGACTACGTGATCGACGTTCCATGTTCCTGTGACCCGTCGCTATGTGAACTTTAGTATCTTTATACTTGTCAGCTGAAATCACGGGAAGAAAATAATTCGCGCGGCAAACTGTATACTCAAATTATTCATAAAGGGAGAGAAATGTATTCTATATATCTATGTGATATTTTGTTGTTATAAATGTTATAATATACTCAATGTCAAAATAAAATGTTATTATGTTATTTATTTCAATGCCTAATAATTGTATTCATATTTATGCTTACGAAAGGAAGATACTCATTTACTTGAACGTGATATCAAAATGAATGTAATACTATAAAACAATAAGATTGACGCGAAACACAGTGAGGATGGTAGATGTACTTCAACACAGTTCACTTTCCAATGTTTTTACTCAATTTTACACAGCCGCTATCCGATACTCAAAATAACAAAAGAGAAGGGAAAAAAAAAAACAATTGTCCAACAATTTGCCTTGGTTTTGTTTGTCACAATAGACCAACATTGGTCGAGCATGCATTTAAGTAGAACCGTATAATATTAATGCCTTATTAAGCATATTTTATTCGAATTCTTAGTACTGTAGTTAAGTAAAGACTATAATGCATGCATTATGGGCGAAATAAACCATAAATGTACAAACATCCCACTTCTGAAGTGTCGGATTCTGGCCTCTAATTGATGCTATAATGTATGTTTCTCAACATAATCTATCTAACAAGGAAGTATAAAGAAAAACAACCAAAATACTTACTTAGCACTGGTATATTTTACAATTTAACTTTCAAAAATTATCCAACAACGTTTTTATTTAACCGCACAAACTGAACTGACCCGAGTTCTTATTACACCGTGGCGCCATCAACATTCGCCTACCGTCATGTCAGTGTATGCCGTTTTTAACAATTCAGATACTTAAATATTGTTAACGTAAATAATTACAGGATATCAGTGGCAATAATTATACTGTATACGAATAATTATATTTACTAATATTACTGTTGATGACACCCCCATTTCACAACCCAGGGGGTTGTTTTTCGAAAAATCTCAAAACACGTATTAGCTTATTTGTTCCTAGGAGTACTCTTAGTCGAAAATAGTCGAAATGTCCAAGTTATACTGTTTCTTCATACAAACTTCCCCACCCCTGTTTCACCCCCTTAAAGGGTGAATTTTGAAAAATCCTTTCTTAGTGCTCCCCTAGACTTCGTAAGGAACCTACGTGCCAAATTTGGAAACTCTATTCACCCCTTTGACTATGACTATGACTTTGACTAAAACTTTGACTATGACTTTGACTATGATTTTGAGCCTTCGACTTTGAGCCTTCGACTTTTAGCCTTCGACTTTGAGCCTTCGACTTTCAACCTTCGTCTTTGAGCCTTTGACTTTGAGCCTTCGACTTTGAGTCTTCGACTTTGAGCCTTCGACTTTGAGCCTTCGACTTTGAGCCTTCGACTTTGAGCCTTCGAATTTGAGCCTTCGACTTTGAGCCTTCGACTTTGAATTTCGAATTTGAATCTTCGACATTGACTCTTCGACTCTGACTCTTCGACTTCGACACCAATTTGAATTTGTGATCAACCCCTACCACTATCGCAACCCGTAAGGGGTTAGCTTCAAAATAAATGTCATTTTCGCAATCAACGTCCCAAAAAACCTAAATAACGACACCAATATAGACTTTTTTGGTGTCATCCCCCATCCCTATCACACCCCTAGAGGGTTGGCTTAAAATAAATGTCATTTTCATAATCAACATCCCAAAAAACCTAAATAACGACACCAATATCGATTTTATGGTTTCAACCCCCATTTCACACCCCAGGGGGCTGTTTTTCGAAAAATCTCAACACAGTCTTATCTCATTCTCTAACACCAAGGGGTTAGCTTTAAAACAAATGGCATTTTCGTAATCAACGTCCCAAAACACCTAAATAATCACACCAATATTCACTTTTTTGGTATCAACCCCCACCCCTATCTCAACCCTAAAGGGTTAAATTAAAATAAATGTCTTTTCATAATAAATATCCCATAAATCCTAAATAACGACACCGATATCGATTTTATGGTTTTAACCCCCATTTCACAACCCAGGGGGTTGAATTCGAAAAATCTCAAAACACGTATTAGCTTATTTGTTCCTAGGAGTACTCTTGCGAAGTTTCGAGTCGAAAATAGTCGAAATGTCTAAGTTATACTGTTTCTTCACACAAACTTCCCACCCCTGTTTCACCCCCTAAAAGGGTGAATTTTGAAAAATCCTTTCTTAGCGCTCCCCTAGACCTCGTAAGGAACCTACGTGCCAAATTTGGAAACTCTATTCACCCCTTTGACTATGACTATGACTTTGACTAAAACTTTGACTATGACTTTGACTATGACTTTGACATTGACTATGACTTTGACTATGACTTCGACTATGACTTTGACTATGACTTTGCCTATGACTATGACTTTGACTATGACTTTGACTATGACTTTGACTATGAATTTTACTTTTCGACTTTGAGTCTTCGACTTTGAGTCTTCGACTTTGAGCCTTCGACTTTGAGCCTTCGTCTTTGAGCCTTCGATTTTGAGCCTTCGACTTTGAGCTTTCGACTTTGAGTCTTCGACTTTTAGCCTTCGACTTTGAGTCTTCGACTTTTAGCCTTCGACTTTGAGCCTTCGACTTTCAGCCTTCGAATTTGAGCCTTCGTCTTTGAGCCTTCGAATTTGAGCCTTCGACTTTGATTTTCGAATTTGAATCTTCGACATTGACTCTTCGACTTTGACTTTTCGACTTCGACACCAATTTGAATTTGTGATTTCAACCCCTACCACTATCGCAACCCGTAAGGGGTTGGCTTCAAAATAAATGTCATTTTCGCAATCAACGTCCCAAAAAACCTAAATAACGACACCAATATAGACTTTTTTGGTATCATCCCCCACCCCTATCTCACCCCTAGAGGGTTGGCTTAAAATAAATGTCATTTTCATAATCAACATCCCATAAATCCTAAATAACGACACCAATATCGATTTTATGGTTTTAACCTCCATTTCACAACCCAGGGGGTTGTTTTTCGAAAAATCTCAAAACACGTATTAGCTTATTTGATCCTAGGAGTACTCTTGCGAAGTTTCGAGTCGAAAATAGTCGAAATGCCCAAGTTATACTGTTTCTTCATACAAACTTCCCACCCCTGTTTCACCCCCTTAAAGGGTGAATTTTGAAAAATCCTTTCTTAGTGCTCCCCTAGACCTCGTAAGGAACCTACGTGCCAAATTTGGAAACTCTAGACCCAGCGGTTTGGCCTGTGCGTTGATATGTCAGTCAGTCAGTCAGTCAGTTTCTTCCTTTATATATTTAGATTGTGGGCATCACATTTTTTTTAAAACATGAAGACTTGTCTAATCCAGTAAATCATGTCGAAGCTTCTGAGAAATAAACGGATAATCCCTGCAAAAGGAGTTTAAATGAATTATAGTTACGTGGCCATATGGTTGCCGGCAGAGTAGAATAAGACCAACGTAAAAGGCAACTAAATGGTCGTGAACATAACAACATAGATTAGAGATAGCAACAGGGCTGTGGTCTGGAGAAACATCTGCAATCACAAGCCTGTCTGCTAAGCAGCGTGGCAATAAAGGCAAATCGTCTCGTGGAAAGCTGTGCAAATTAGCGATGCGTGACTCCGAATGATTATAATATTACACTTATTATTCTAAATCTAATGGTAAAGTAGTAGCACACTGATGTTTATGTTCGAATAACGACTACTAATACGAATCATCATCAGTTGAAAGACGGACAAGGGCGTCTCCCAAAGATTTCCACAACGATTGGTCCTGCGCTGCCCACGCTGCGTCTTCCGGTGCGTGGTCGCCACTCGCGAATCTTTTCGCCCCAACGGCCGTTGGTCCTACGAGCGATGTGCCCCAACTACTGCCACTTTAGTTTGCCAATTCTTGCGGCTATATCGGTCACCTTGGTTCTCCTCTCCTCCACATTTTTGATTCGATCCCGATGGGAGACTCCGAGCATAGCTTTCTCCATTCATCCATACGAATGTAGAACACTTTCATTGAAATTAATCTGTTGTTTGTACGTCGTGTGGCCCCGAAATGTCAATGGACTCAAGACGAATTATTTTAAATACATTCGGCTTAGTACTGGTATCAGACGAAGTCGCGCACCTATGGGAGAGGCTTATATCTAGACTTTCATATTATGCTAGTTACGTGATGTACCATAACATTAGGTTTCAATTCAACAACAGTTATGTAACACAGAAATACCTACGCACGTATAATATTTCAAGTGGTTAACAATAAAGGGCAAACTCAATATTTGAGTAGGCTGGCGAACAAATTGTGTGGGACGCAACTAGTTAAAACACACCTCGAAGTAAGCAAGTAGGCAAATATTTTACCGAACTTCCAAATGAAATGGTATTACCGTGCTAAAAGTTATGTGAATTGATGATCCCCATAATCAAATTGTGTATACATACCTAAATATACATAGGTACAAAGTGCGGGCAGACAGTAAATAGTCCTACTATACCAAGTATATAGTTCCATATACCTCACAGGTGGCAGAGTTTCTAACTTTTGTGTAGGTAGTTGAGGCACTCTCAGTATTTCTACGGTCTGTGTATTGTTGTTCGACTTTAATTGCAAGGTCTTATCTAAGTAATCCTTAAACTATAATAAGGTTTAATCAATAGTGGTATTAGATTATGTTTACAGTCCTGCCTTATTACAAATTAAGTTTTATCAGGATATTTTTTGGACAATTTTTTATTTAGTTAGTTGGCTGTAAAGGTTTGTTTCAGACTGTAGGTACTACAAAAAAGTATGCTTGTAGTCTTTTAGTTTAAATAGTAGTACGTAGTCCTGTGTGACAGCCTCGTTGTAAAACAGAGGTCGGAGTAATAAATAAAGAGACAGAAAAGAACCGGCTCACTTATTGTCTAACATCAATGGTAATGGACTTCATCACCTACTGTCAAATTCGACCAACAACAATGATTGGATGGGGCCTTTAATAGCCAAATATAGTAACGCATTTCAAAATGTTCAGAGACAGCAATGATGGCAATCGGAAGATTGCAAACTCGCGAATACCAGTTTCGTAAACTTATAATACTCTCACACAAAACCACCGTACACAAATTAAATTATAGAGGTAATCATGTCTTTCTCGTAAAATTCCTTTGTTTCAGTACAAAAATCATAAAATCACTATCTTTATCCCAAATGTGAAGGTACCTTGGTTTGATGAAGTTAAGCTGAGTAGGCGACTCATTAAATTAGCTGTTAGACTACGTTCCGATTACTATCCATCAAACAAGTTTGGATATCTAATGAAAAGAACTGAAACTCCTCGGTGAAGTCTGTGGAGTAGTTGAGGATGTCCAACATTTGTTGATGGTGTGTACTAGAAACCGAACTAAAAGAGATACACTGATGAGACAATTAAAGCTGAGTCAATACGATGTAGGTTTGGCTCAATCAATTTTGGGTAAAACTGGATCATTGGCGGCTAGATTATTGTATAATATGTTTGTATTTTCTCATCAGTGAATCTTGGTCCGGGTATGATGGGACTGTCATGACTAGAAGGACATAAGTCCCGAAATTAAATAAATATGGTAATCAGAGATATCCCAAACAAAGTTCAATACTGGAAACAACATCCACGGCACAGAAACGCGCACGTGACACAGAGGGTGAGCCCGTCGGCATTAGGTATAACGTGTAGGTCTGTACATATTTTTCGTGAAATGTCCCTTAATCGCCTTTTATGACACCCGCAGGAAAAGATGGGTGGATCAATTCCTGATTATCCTTACATGCCGAAACTACACCTCACTATGAGAGTACAAGTACAGCTAAAATATCATAACACATTAACTGTTCTTTTTATATTACTAGTGTGATAGTGTATTGATCAACTCAAGTGTGCGTGAATGTAGCGCCTCGTGAATGTAGCGCGTCAGTAAGTGTAGGTACCTACGAGTAAGTGCAGAGTTTCTTAGCTTTTGAGTGATGTTTCTCAGGTTTAGGTAAATCAGCAGTAGGCTGTTTACAGTCAGTGGTGTCGATTCGGATGTACACCAACTAAACTAAAACCAGTTTTAAAGTAGTACTGTCTCTTCCTACCTGGAACAGTACGATGCGACGGCACCACTCCAAAAATGGTTTTAGTTTAGTTGGTGTACATCCAAATCGACACCAGTAACGTGAACAAACTTTATTCATATGTTCAGTTGTTAAAATATACCTATGCCAAAAATTTCGTTAGACCTTGAGGGTAAATAGATTTCAGACAAATTATAATCAAACGCATTTTAATACGGTCATCTGTCAAAATAAGCTAGATAACAGTCATACAGCAGCATTTGACAGATCTAATGTGTGATAAGCTACATCGCGTGTGGTCATGCTACCAATGCTGGAGTGGTTCTAATTTGTTCTACGTATAAAACGTATTTAGGTAAAATTTTAGTTGAAAATGTCAAACCAGAAATTCCCTACATATATGCAAATTTTCGTTAAATATACAAATATTAAAATGAGTTTAGAATACGGTTTGGCCTTTGTTTGATGTTGTAACAAGGGACCTGCGTGATTTATTTACTTGGGTTTGCGATGATTTTTCAGATTTTGCACCTTGTTAGCGTTATTTTAATATTTGACGAACTGGCTTTTGGTACCACAGAATAACATTGTTTTTATTCTCATAGATTTGGAATAAATTGTTCATAATCTGATTAAAAATAAGTTCCACAATAAAAATATTTTTTACATACATAAAGTGACGTCTGTTTCCCGGAGGGGTAGGTAGGAGTCCACAAACTTCCACTTGCTACGATCGTGACACGCTTTGCTCCATCCACTCTCATACGATTGTTCCATACATGCTCGTCGGTTTAGGGTACTCTTGACTCGGCCTTTCATTAAGACGTCCCCGATTTGATCATGGTACTTTCGCCGTGGTCTTCCCCTACCAACACAACCATCCACATTTCATTCAACCTCTCCACATGTCCAAACCATTTAGCATACCTTTTTCAATCTTTGTCACTACGTGTTCTTTCACACTGCTTAACTCTCTAATTACACTATTCCTGATTCTATCTTTCAAAGTCATCTCACTCATTCCCAATCATCTTATTTTAACTGCATTAATTCTACTTTCATTCTTCTTCTGCTATAAATCAGTGTTAGAACCAGCACCCCGCCGTGAACAGCCAGACGAATTTTTAGCAAACGTTTAATACACGACAGTGAGACAATGATAATAATGTAATACTGTGATTACTTTATAACATTTCTGAGTTCCTGTACGCATCTTCCGACTTCATATTATGTGGTATCAACGATCAGACTCCTTGTCAAAACAATCAAACGAGTCCAAAGTTTCATCGAAGTTCACATATTTTTGTTGCCTTTCGGCTCCAGTTTAATTCAGCACCTGCAGGTAAGTGACTCAGTGTGTATGATTTGATTACACCGGGACTAATGAAGCTAAATAAAAAGTTGTAAAGGTCATGGATTGCGAAAAATGATTTGTCAAAATTCTATTATGATTCCCTAATTGAGGCAAATTCCGTTTTAAGCATAGTACCTACGAATATTCCACCAGGCTGTCATAAATATTCATATAATATCACCCCTTTAATTACGACTCTTAATAAGAGCTACAATTTCAAATGAAAAAGCCTAAAGCAAACGGAAAATAAGCGAGCGAGAATTTATTGTGTGCCCAGAATTATATCTAGTAATTACTCCATGCGCAACTATGCAGAACGGAATTTTAATATGAAATTGTGTGCTCCTTGAGTATTATATTTTTATGTTTGATACATACATCATCATATCAGCCACAGGACGGACGTCCATTGCTGAACGTAGGCCACCATAGATTACCAGCGCGACCGGTTGGAAGTGCCGAATACGGACATGTGTACCCGAGTTATGGATATTTTCATTTATAATAAGTATTTCCAAAAAATAAAAATATTTATGTAGTATATCCCAACCATGTGGTATCCACAACACAAGCCTATAATTGCTTAATGCTGGAACTAGATGGCATTGTGTGTATGTCCAAGGATATTTATATTTATGACCGTTAATTTACAATTCTTCTGCCAGAAGTGTATAACATTAAGTAGCTAAAGGTACGGCTCCAGTTATTTTATTATTCATAGGGTTAGAATTGAAAGATTTATTGCAGTCTGTTAAAAGTATCAACCGGCACAACTACGTATACACGTACCAATATTCGTATTAATGATTTGATTAAATCAATATAAATCCAAAGCTTTACAGAGCGACGTGAGGTCTTAATGATACACCGAAGGAGTTATCTTTAATATTTAACCATTTACCAGTTATTTACATTACCTTATTTTATATAAATAAGGGCTTTGGAAATCCTGAGCGCTTTTGATTCGGATCCAAATTGATCAAACGGATCTACCAACTTCTTACTCCACATTTACTTTGCGTAATGTAAAATGATTTAGGTATATGTATATCAGGAGATGGGTCCAGTCCCCTGCCAATTCAACTGGATTTTGTTTACTATAATATGCTGATTTTTTAAAAGAAAACCAAAGTATCTGATATCGAAAAAAGGTAAGATAGTGATACCTAATATAAAGATAACTAAGAGGGCTTGACGTAAGCAGTAACAAAATTGTCAAAACTGCATGGAACAAGAATCAGCATGGATCTAAAAATATTAGAGGGCTAGACAGAGCGGTAATGTCGTTGTACGAAATACTGTGTGTAAACCATTATTATTATTAAAATGTGTTGCTAATGAATAAGGAATAAAAAGCAAATTGGAATCTCTAAATGAAGGTACTCCCTAAGCTTCCCCAAATGAGGACATGCTCGTGCATTGATTTCATTAAGTTTTTCTAGTTTTGAGCATTCTTAAGTATTGGTAAGTAAATGTTGAAATACACAGTTGTTATAAATACGAACATAGTTAATTTATTCTCAGTCGTAAAACCCAATTCCGGGATTCGGATTACATTGGAAGATCCTTGGACCCTGACCTACTTTGCCAAGGATTCAGCTCATTGCGACCGCAGTTTCGTAATAAAAATAAACGAACTACAGTTAAGTAAGAGCAGACAGCAATGTCAAGAGTTCAGAACTAAGACTATTTATAAGAAACTGTTGTTACCAGAACCATTACTACCAGTAATATATCTGCGAGATCTCGGTTGACCCTGACCTAATTCAAGAAGGATTTAGTACAACGAAGTGAAAAGGTAACAACAAACTAATAGAAATAGGAAGGAAAGTAAGGTCTTTACTACGGAAACATTGACCGAGTTAAGGCTTTCTGCAAAAGTCCGATGCTAGAAGAGAAGACCTAACATGATGAAGGCCGCGTCATAAGGCTTACTTCGAAAGCTGGGCTTCGGTCGGTACGTGTGGAAACAAGCCAAGTAGACGAAAATTTATACGCAGAGTTAGTCCGATAGTGAATGGTCACGTATTTTTGTAGTTCTAGCAAACTTTTGTTGAGTTTGTTTTATTTGTGAAGTCATCAATTTGAATGAAGGATTTTAAAAATGTTGAATAAATATGCTTATTGAAATAAATGATTCAATAATTTTTTTGATTAATAGATATAAGAATATTTGTCAGGTTAGTCATCTTAACCAACATTATAAAATATACAGGCTATTTAATCAAGCTTTCGATTGTAAAGCTGTCGATGATTACAAGATTACTATCAATAATAATAGTGATACCTACGTTTAGATGCTCGCAATTGTTATGGTAATCAAAGAGTAGTCTGTGATACAGATTAGTAATTTTAATACGATCTTATTTTATTGATAAAGGACGCGAGAAATCGCTAGATGCAGGCCGTCTCCAACCGGTCACTGAAATTCTATGGGGAGGCCTATGTTCAGCAGGGGACGTCCTGTGGCGGATATGATGATGATAATACTTTGATGCAAGCTTCTTAATGTATGTGCTCGAACCACTGCATAAAATATTATTCTAAAGTTTTTCAAACAGTCAGTCGACGATAACATTTCAGTAGACTTCAATACCACATATATTGAACTTTACAGGCAGTGACTTTGCAAAATGCTTCCAAATTCCTAAACAGCGCTGTGTTAGCCCGAAACATTAACTGAAATAGAATCACACAACAAACTCAAGCCTCCAAATCCGTACTATACGGCTTTCGAAGGTAATTACTCCAAATGAAACATTGTTCTACGACTAAACATTGTTTTCCGTTCGCGTAAATATTTGCTCTATTCGTGAACGGCAAACATCGACATCGTAAATGCGGTCTGCGTATTTTCCGTTAAAACAATTTATCTGTTTCAATCAAATTTCGCCATTCTTCGCGCAAATTATATGTATTATTTGAGTCGAATGCCAGTACCTGTAATGCAAAAATTTTAACAATCAGTAAGTAGTACCGTGTTACAAGTTGTACCTAGGTGAAGGACTTGAGGTAACATTGGAAGAAGTGAATACTTATTTGAAAATAAATAGGGAGTTTTCTTATGTGTAAACGATTACTGGTAATGTAAAGAAACTCGGGTAGGAATTGAACAGAACTGTATCACATGCACCGCTCATATCAACAAGGCAAGCTGCCGATGTTCTGCACTGCCTTGTCGAAATTAATGAAACTTCATTCTTTCTACATCCCACTTTTGTGTACTTTTGCGGTGTGACTTAGCTGCGGTATCACACAGTGCTATGAGGGACCACGGAAGATCAGCGCCGCAGGAGCACCCGCTGCAGACTTTTTTTGATAACGAATGTCCCTATGCTTAGGTATGCACTGATTTTTCTTATTTATGTTATCAAAATAAATAACTTACTTTCGTTCTTTCTATCACTTCCATTATAACAGAATTTTTAAATGCAATTTATATGATACTTGCGCCTCATTGTATGATTATAAATGATAAACGCGTTCACCGCCTCTACTTTATCACTTTCCAACTAAATTATCTGGAACTTTGCTTAATGTGCTTACTCTCATTATAACAATGAAAATTAATTCCTGCAATTTATCAGCTTACTCATTCAAGTGAATTCAAAGGAATAATTTGTTTAACGACATCTGCGAAAGAATTCCCTGCATACTGGGCTTGTAAAATTTTATTGTTCATCTATTTCATTTTATCATATATAATTTTAGTCCCTGTTGAATAAATGTTAAGAACGAGAGAATTAAGTGAATGTTCGAGAAAGGAAAGCGATTATCTTGGGTAATTTAAATATGCACAAGAGACATAATGTCGGGTCCGGAGATAGTATCTTACACATAAGCGTCGACAATTACTTTATGTTGCTGAATTTAACAACAGTGTCAATTGGGTACTTTTCACAAAATTCAATCACATGTTACTTAAGACTTCTCAAACTCCGTTCAACGATCGCTGGTGGCAGCCATTATTTATCTATTAGTTTGTTGTAATTACTAAAAATTGCTCAGTAGTCGAGGAGATTTTTTTAGGAATTTGAGATGCCTTTACTTACTTGGTTTTAAGCTATTTCTAAATAATTGAGGTACCAAACAACTTAACTTTAAGGAGTAATAAAAATCAAAATTACTTTTATTAAATTCTTCTTTTGCTTTCACATGAGTGTAAACAAGCATTTTTACTTGAAAATCTATTTTCGTTTCCGCCACAGCCCGAATAGAAAAATGGCATACACTCTCTTCGTACTACATCGAAGAAATAAGCTACGAACATTCCATCACAAGGCCCTCTTAAAGGCACTTGGTAACAATAGTAGGGGACATTTTTCAGACTTGAAGGGAATGGACCGTCGTTTGGACCTGCAAATAAAAATTAGTATAGGATTCAATAAGGATGGCTTCACAGAGCAGAGTATGAATTAGTCCATTGATAAGCTAAAAATTGGCTAAACAAACGACTTCAGTAAGGTTCCATTTCTTTCTCCGGAGTGCATCATCAGATCCTAACCAAATTTATATGGGACCACTCTAGCGGCAATCTCTATCAAACGAAAAAACAGTCATCAAAATCGGTTAAGAATTGATGAAATTATAGTTGAACATATATAAAAAATTATATATAATCTCTCGCCTGTTTCTTCCTGTCTCGTCCTTAATAAATTCTATACCACTCCAATCACATCCCTTGATACATGTCATATAACTTAACGTCGAAGGCTCTTGCCGAATCAATATTTGAATGTTGACATCTAAAGCATATTAGCAAAACCATTGTCAAAGACGGCGAGATTGTTTTGCAATTTGGTTGCTCATACATAGGTAACTGCATAATAATGGGACTCACATGTTAAAAAGTGGAGAAGAAGGACTAAACAAAGTATGGATAATAAAAAACTTACGTCCGTCTCTAACATAGTCGTGTAGATATCTAAAAGGTACATAAACGGCCCCAACGGCTGCAATAACAGAAACTGTACAGAATAAAGTCCGCATCTCTGAGAACACGGATAATATTGCTCAAAACGCAATCAAACCGGGCACAAACGGAAACAATCAGCCGTTATATTGATGTTGCAGTTTTATTGCTCGATCCGTATGAATTTTAGATAGCATCTGTTATTTGATTGCTTACAGTGACGTCATTTATTAAATCAACTCGCTTATTTGTCGGAGATATGACTTACCTAGATTAGTTTTAAGGAGCCTGTGAGACTGGATGCACGCTGTACAGCCATTTGTCGATTCATTAATGTGATTATAATACCTAGTCGTATAAACACAAATAGTGTGGAAGAAATAAGTAATAATTTATGCACATGTAGGTTCATATTTTAACTACTCATAAGGTCAGCGCCTTCAGATGTCGGTGCCGTCCGGGCCCACACGGACCCGTCAAGACGTGGTAGCACATAGTAGTGACTGTGCTGTTTGTATATGCATATTACAAGGCATAATTACACGTAATGACGAAACCCTAAGCCTGATCGACCCGAACAGCACTGATCCGGGGATGTGTGGATAAATCTTTACAGTACACATGCGAAGTGTAAGTGATCAAGGTACGATAACAGTAGGTATCGCCTGAAAACCGAATAATTCGTTCGAAATTAAACTATGATCTCGACATACTGGCAGCAATAAGTAGACGCATTATGTCCTTGCATACCTCCAGTAGAGGGTTAAGAATGATAAAACCTAACAAAACCGTAACAAAAAGTCGTGTTACAGAATAAACCCCAAAACAGTTTTATCAAGGGTTACGTGTTGGGCAATTAATCAATAAGACAGCGGATCCCAAGCCCTGCCGCGTTGTCATGACAACGATACATCTAAAAATAAACGTTACAAATTGCGAGATTGACGATTATGGGTTAGCTTTAAGGGATCCAAACCAGGTTCATATATGTTACATATTAAGTATCTATCTAGTGAGTTTAATGAAATTATGCATAGGTACATACAAGACAAAGAGCATTGATCGAGGATTTTCGGGCATGCATCAACGCAGCCTTACTACTCCACAGTTGCCTTACGAATTAAGCAATGAGAGGGTAGGGCCCATAATCTACCATACAGACCCAGTGCAGCCTTGCGGACTATTGGACAACTGACAAGTCGGCATTTTTAAGCTGTCCTTAGCTGTAGGCGCCCCGACTAGCCTTCAATTGCAAACAACCGGGTCTCACAATTTAACGTGCTCTCCGAAACAATAGTGTCTGCCCACTTGGACGGATGCTCCCTTACGTCGTCGTCGTCCTAAGATCTTTCGCGCACAATTATTTATTACGATATTTTCACAATAGCTATGATTGAGTGCATCCACATTTGCATATGTAAGTGTGCATGTATTTGCAAATGTGTGTGCATCAAATATAAATAAATAATGGCTTGTATGTACCTACTGTATTTCATCTTCCGCAATCATAGCAACTTTTGCATATCTTGAAGTATTAATTTAAATTTAGCTTTAAAAGTGAATTTAGAAAGTGGAAACCTTAAAGGTGGGGGCAGATTGTTCCAACATTTAGTTGCTTGATAGCGGAAGCTACCTTCAAATGCTCTCGTTTTATGAAATGGTGTTACCAGAATAGGCGTATTAATTCTTCGGGAGTTAAAAGTGTGCTTGGCCCAAGAAAAGATTTAAGATTCAGTTTTATTTGAAATATGCTTTTTGATCCACAATATTGTATGCAGCACGTATCTGACAGTAGATTGTCAGCAAATATCGGACTCTATACTGACGAGGGTTATTGGAATTGCAAAGCGGATGACAGGACATATCACATAGGACAGTTTTTGAGTAGAATCCCTGAATCCGAGTGTAAGTATTGGACGTATTGAAATAAAATCATAAGAACAAAAAATAAAACAACACGGATGTATCACTACAACTCAGCACCAAGGGAAGTTTTTCAAACCAAACAATAGGGAAAGGTCAGGTTATACACATCCATCATTTTAGTTGAGATCTTTTTTCACGTTGATATATCGACTGATTCGATTACTTTCATGACATGAACACCTAAAGGATCTTTAGTGCGTGAAGCAAGAATCTATTCTTTTATATTCGTCGGATAATACTTACAAGACTTGAAGTGATAGTGTAGTAGGTGCGATTGCCGCGTCTGCAAGTAATACATGAATTCCACACGAATGTTAAAGATCATGATAACGTCGGTTTAGGGAAATGTAATAACCTGTTTATATTTAAAAAGAAAACCACTAATATAATATTAATGGATTGCAGTTGTTAGAATTGTAAGATATAAAATTTCGTATTAAATTCTACGCAGTTTCTAGTTGAGAGTATTAAAACAAACATAATTTTTTATTTCTTCATACACAAAATTTTGACCGTGGGGCGAAGATGTCTGTTTCCTAAACGAGTTGTCGGAGCAGATTCGCGGCGAGGGATAGGAGGATGGAACAATGAACGCTGAATTAGCTATCTCCACTCACTCCATAGTCAGTAGGGCTATCAAGAAAACTCTATTTACACACCCGAATAAAGGCCTAAAAATATGTATCGAACGAACCGATACACGTCATCGTATGTCGTCCTATGTTTGAGGCCGGATTTTCGGAAGACCACAAAAAGTTAAAGTAGACCAACTCCCTAATCGAGAAAACTTCATCGATAACATTGACCAATGAGAAAGCGCATAAAATTAACCGAGCGAGCGATGGGTCAACCAATCAGACATCAAAACTAAACGAACTCGTCGACGAAAAAGGAAAAAAAAATCGTGTTTCACTACGGTGAATTACGCAGGTGGACCGGACAACGAAACGAAGAGATCGCGCTTGATTGGTGATCGGACATAAAACGAACCCACGTGTTCTGTAGTATGTACTATTTCGCACTAACACTGGCATAAACGTTTCAACATCCACTAGGATATGGTCTGTTATGTGGCATACGATTTAGATACGGGTCAGTACGCTTCCACCTTCGACCTCATCTTCACTTAACATCAGGTGTGATTGAGTTCAGGTACCAACCCGTTGTGCATAAAAAAAAATACGATTTAGATTGTTTCGATCGTCTTTGTATTTATAAAGAAATAAGTTCTACATTGAAAATACTTTTCAAAACAAGTTATTAATGCTCCGTGATGAAACATACTCGAAATCTGGCTCCATCAGCAGACCCTTTATTCTATCTACGACCAGACTACTTCGAGCGATCGGATTATTTTATTACACAGATCACATGGTTCCGGTTTCAAATTCAAACTAACTCAATGACTCCATAATTTTGAATTGTCATTCGATCAGCGCATGCAAAATTTTAGTTCAGTAATCGATACTTCGATGCCTACGGGTGTTCGATAACGTCTAAATCCCTCGAGAGATATGCACTTATGAACACGATACTATATTGTAGCACTTTCGTGTTTTGACAATATTACATTCCCATATACCTTCTGGTTCAGTTGCTGGCAGCCGTTCGACTCACACCGATGCTCCATCTAGCTGTGGGGTCGCGTACCACAGTAAGTTTACCGAGTCATGGTCTCCAGCACCCGCTTGTTGCAGCTGTTATCAGTTCAGCCTGCTCAACTGTCAAATTATGTCGAGAATCTTGTTTCTATGACTTAGTTCTGTCTCTCGGAGTAACTCGAAGCATACCAGTATCTCTTTCGATAGCGCGTTCAGCTATCTTTAAAATCATTTCTATTAATCGTGTCATCAGCGTCCACGTTTCGGATCCGTAAGTCATTACGGATAGGCTTACGGGTAAGATACACTGATTAAGGACTTGAAAAGATATGGACATTTTATAAAAAAAATGAGCAGTATTCCCTAGGTTCAATTTGATTGGAAACGCAATTAAGAATCACTACTGGAAAGAAAGTACTAGATACATTTATGGAACTAAATGCCCACGCCAGTAACAGACTGTATATTTATCTGTGGAAAACAATTCGATTCCATCAAACAAAACAAGAGCCCTGTTAGCCCTGTTCCATTTGAATCAACTGAAGCGGGAAACCGATAAGTAAACTCGATCTAGTTATTATTATAGAATCTGTTTAATTGTATGCTTTGTTACGTGCGTTGTTAAATTTCGCATGAAATTATACCAATATTTGTTATTAAGTAGGTCGTTTGTGTTTCTGTTTGTGTAGTAGAACTCGTGCTTTGGGGTTTCAGTACGTTAAAAGAATAGAACTAACCAGTCTCTTCTCGTGGGTATCGTTAGTGGCGGCAAGGGACTAACCACCAAGAAATGTTAACGAAGTTCCATCAACGGCTATGGGCTCACCCCCTCAGTCGCTTGTGTCTTCTGTATATTTCGAAAGGTGAAACGTGGATGCTGTTTCATGTTTTCAACTTTTAATGCTTGGAAGACCCAATCGTCTGTTTGGGATATCTCTGACCACATTTGGTATAAAGGTCGTGAAGTTGTGTATGTATGTGGTTGGTGGTATAGCATTTTAAATGTCCGCTTGGCTAGCTACCACCATCTCATCTACATCTGCCACCAAACAGCCAATGTTAATAGCATTGTTGTGTTCCGGTTGTCAGAGATATAGCCAGTTCCCCAATTATTTGGGTTTCCGGGTCAGTACGCTTCCATCTTCGGTCTCATCTTCACTTAACATCAGGTGTGATTGAGGTCAAGTGCTAATCCGTTGTGCTTATAAAAAAAATGTACTTTTAAACAAATTTTAACTTTTCTAGTATTTTGTACAGAATTTTTGTCAAACTTACTATACCATCTCTATGGAAGTCATAAACAAGATCAACAAATAGAACATTAGAAATTCCCAATAATACATTATAAAGAAAATATGATGATTAGAATATCGAGAAAACCAGAATAAAAATAACGATAAAACATTTTATTAGTCATATAACATACAAGGAATGTTTTGAGGCACCGACCGTGAAAAAGTAACGAGGGGCGTCGAAGCGAGATGTAAATTACTGGAACGAGACTTTGGTAATTTGTCTTCAGTCTGAGAAACTTTATGTTCCAGACAATGTATGTGAAACGGCTGGAGCGGGCGAAGCAACAGATCGTTTCGTGAAAAATTTTAACAATTTCAAATAGAAATAACAAAAATTGAACTAATACTAGACTAGCTTCCGGAAAAGACGCTTGTAAAAATCCATACTTCTTTGACCTACGAATGAAATAGTTTTATATAATTGTCAAGCAATTGATATGGAGTAAAGCTGTGACTCGATAGCAACAGATCGTTGCTCTACATATTTGAAGACTAGGGTTTTTTATGCACAACGGGTTTGCACTTCACCTCAATCACACCTGATGTTAAGTGAAGATGAAACCGAAGGTGGAAGCGTAATGACCCGGATATCCCATTTTATTTGGGGGACTGGCTATCTTATCTCTGATAACTATGTTTACGAATCGGAGGTCGCGGATTCGACCCCAAGTGGGGTACATATTTAGTACTCGGTTTGTTTGGTGGTAGGGCATTTTAAATGTCCGCCTGGCTAGCTACCACCATCTTATCTAAGTCTGCCGCCAAACAGTATATTAGCATTGTTGTATTCCAGTTGTCAGAGATAAGATTGCCAGTCCCCCAAATAAAATGGGATTTCCGGGTCTTTACGCTTCCACCTTCGTTTCATCTTCACTTAACATCAGGTGTGATTGAGGTGAAGTGCAAACCCGTTGTGCATAAAAAACCCTAGTCTTTAAATATGTAGAGCAACGATCTGTTGCTATCGAGTCACAGCTTACTGCATATCAATTGCTTGACAATTATATAAAACTATTTCATTCGTAGGTCAAAGAAGTACGTCCGATTCGTAAGGTTTACGAATCGGAGTTACCCTATGCAACAGCCACGGTGTCGGTTAAAGGTACTTTGAGAAAACCTTCAGTAGAGTGGTTGCTATTGTCACTCAAGAGTTCTTTCTGAAAGAGAGTACTGACCAAATATTGTGCCGGTACAAAAGGCGGTAATCATTTACACGTGCAATGCTCCAATCTTGAAGCTACTTCAATACAATACAACATTTCTTTATTATCAAAAATAAAATTTACCCTTGAAAATGTCACTTTTAAATATAATCATGATTAAACAAGGGGAATGGTTAGACATTGATAAATATCGCTTCTTATATAATTGTTTTGTTTACCTGGCTGATATTATTGTTTAGTTTCTGGGTAGTTTTTATAATTATCAATTTAAGTTACAGTATTAATAATGTGTTAGATAAGTACTTAATTTTACTAACACAAATCAGCGAGATGTTGCATTTTAATTGCTGATGTACTTGGTTATTTTATTATAGCCTTTCGCGGAAGCTTTGTGTATAATAATATACTTCTATTGTTTAAGGTAAAAGCGTATTATCTGTACACACAATGGAATTCATGGATGAATAGAAACATCATTGGTGATTGAAATAGTTGGATCTGACCGCGCTTTATTTGAGTTAACTCGAGGAAAATATAAAAGAGGGTACCTTATATAAGCCACATTTTATAAACCACAACGTCATAGTACTTAACTTCATTATCAATGTCAACCCTCAGAAAGGACGTAAAAAAAGGAACAAACTTTGTATTTATACAATAAAACCACTCGCGTAACTCATGACAAGGGTACGCAAGTAAAGCATAATTAAACAACAACAAGACCCTTCCTTATGAGAGTCACCGATTCCCAAAACGCGGAATATGGCACTTGGAGTAAGAATAATAAATTATTAATATCGACTTTTTGATTAGATAAGTCACTCCCGAAGGAAGTTAGCTATCCGCAAACAAATAAAGTTCCCAGAAATTTGTATTAACCAAGGACAATTCGGAATAAATCAAGTAACCCCTATTGTTTTTTCTTTGAACAAGGTAAGTATCCTTGTTTTCAATTGGAGTTTCGGCTGTGGCTCCTATGGGAGTTTCTCTTTCTTCAATTTAAGAGCTATGCTCTTGTCGGTGGAGTCCTTTCCACACTTCTCTACATTCGTATCCTATCAATGTTTTTAGTGTCTACTTGAAAATCTCTATTTGACAATTGGTGTTTTCAGTATAGATGCTCTGAACCTGAACCTTTCTTAAAAACTGGATGCATTAAGTAACAGTCATTCCTTTACGAGGCAATTGATGTTAAAAGGTATATCAGTTATTTGTCAGCTTTATCAATATAATTTTGTCGTGAAAAAATTGCTCAATTATGAGTCTTATGCGTTTTGTAATAAAAAAAATGAAATATTAACGCACCGAAGAAACGGCGCATGAGCCCGATCACCAGAAGCTATTGTTCGTGTAAATGGATTCCATGTCAAAAATAAATAAAAAACATAATTGTTTGAGAGTACACTAAACCAGCAAGAAAAATGAAATATCAAAAGAGTCCTCGTCTTTCAAAATTCTAAAGGGTTTCAAGTAATTTATAAATTCAAATCCAGGATCAAAGCAATTAGATGAAACATCAGATTTCGGCAATCAGTTTCCATCCCGTCAACAGACCCTAAATATTTTCCATTAAATATCTCGAAAATTTGAATCGCTCTTTGACAAACAACTGACAAAAGGCAAAACGGCACAAAGAAAAGATTTCTTTGCTGCATGTTTAATACGAATAAAAGGCTTAAGGTTCAAAAATACTTGAGATCCTTATCTACTTAAAAGCTACAGAATGTATTAACCTGATTTTCTTAAATACATGAAACAGGGATTCTATTTATTTATTAAATAATTGTGGAAGGAGATACATTAATACAACAGCGGGCAGATTTTTAATTTCCCGCGAGAATGTACGCTACAACTGTGGATGTCAGTGTTGCCAGATGAAAGTTAATATATACAATGTTGCTTATAGATGTGTGGCATTGCTGTCTGCTTCCGGTTATGAACAGGACTTTGCCATATACTCCCGTGTGTGTCGTATAAAGTTGACTGGCATATAATTAAATTACTAGTTATATAGTCAGCCGTACCATCGACAGAGCACATCTCAGGAGTATCTAACAATTTGGTTAACTTGGTCGGATCTGTCGACTGTACTGTTATAAAAAATATAGCGAGATGTACCTATGGCTATGGTTATTTCAGGTATCATATCAATATTTTCTAATGCAATGGTAGTTTAATTACAACATACGAAACTCATTACTTATTATGATTTTACATAGTTACTTGCATATAAACTTTTATGTGTGTATTATTTTTAATGACGTAATGTTAAGCATGCAATTGGGAAAGATGAAGGCACATTTATAGGAATTTGGTACGGTATTGTTTTGTTATTTTCACATAGAATTATAATAACATTTATTCTTAAATTGTTTCTAAGGAATACAAATTCAAGACAATTTAATATTATTTTGGAGTTTTTACAGGTTTAACTAAGCAGTACAGTTCCACAAATAAAGGTACGGTACGGTATATTCTTGGTGAAAAGTCAATTAAATATTATTTATTTTGTAAGTACACACGGTGCACTTAAAAGAGCAAGTTTTAGCTTTAGGAAATATCTTAGCATGTGAACTTATGTTCATGGATGATTATCATTCAAATAGAATGATATTCGATAATTTTATTTTATAAATAAATATTACGTTTCTGTTCGACAGTATCTTAAATTTCTTGAAAAAAAATTGTATAAAAACGGGAACCTAAATTAAAGAATTACTGATTTTGCGGACTCAGCTTACGTGGCCGCGCAAGTTTATCTTTGTCTTTTATTATTAAGTACAATTTTTTTAAATATCAGGTGAAAATCAAGATTCATTGGCCATAATTCTACACAAACTCTACAATTCTAACTACTACGAATAATTCTCTTTTAAAAATGTAACTGCCAAAGAACATTTCTTGGTACTGCAATCTTCCCTGGGAATTACAAACTTTATCGCTAGTCTGGCAACACTAATGGACCATTAAATTTTCACCTCGCACTCCGCACATTTTGCGGCCCATTCGTTGGCCGAATAGTGGTAATACATTTACATCAGCCATTCGTTACTATGTTCCAGATTCTATAGGCAAACCCTAATTGCTTTGGGTTGGCGCGAATATTTCGTGAAAATTAATGGTGTACCTACGGAGAATAATTCATTACCAACTGTAAAAAAATCATAATATCATATCCGCTACGTGTAAAGACGTGATCAATTTAACGAAATCAATATCATATCAGGTACAGGACGTCCACTGTTGAACATAGTCCTTCTTAATTGCCAGACCGACCGGTTGGAAGCGGCCTGGAATCCGCTGGACTATCTTCTTCTTCTGACCTAGTCGATGACAAATACATCATGGGCTATGTAACTTTATGTGACGTATGTGACTTTCGTTCGTCTACGTATTTCTTCATTCCTGGAGCTCTATTTTTGAATCGCTCGTGTGACTCTGTATCGTCGTATACGACTTATGTTATAGTCGACTACCGAATCGCATGACGCTGACTTTCTGCATTTTTGTATCACTCGTCTTCGGTGTTGCCCATCTAATTTGAAATGTATATTTTTAACGTTACATTCGAGCGATTCAAAAATACCGAATTTCCAATGTCGAATGAAAATCAGTACAAATCAAGCGTTCGACTCGCGGTGAACGATTCAAAAATAGAGCTCCTGATTGGATCACATTGATAATACTAGTACAAAACCTTTGGGTATTAATGCAAAATGTCAGGTAATATCTAAGTAATTTTTCATTTCAAATTATACATGGCGGCTCAGTGTTGCTAGTCTGTTTATTGAACTGTGCATTACGGGAATGACCGTAAAGGCTTTATATTGGCCCATTTTATTCTATCATGTATGCAAATGTGAGTCACTATCAAACTGTTTATGAATAAAATTTAACGTCACGTAGGTACATTCAGTCAGTTGCATGATTGCATTATTGACTACATAGTTTTGTTTAGCTATAAAACCTACAATATTAAATTAAAGTCAACACTGTAAACTTCATTGCATGGAAGAAGATGCTAAGAACTCCTAAAACAATTTTCTAAAAAAATTATCAATGGCTAGTTTATATATTCTAAAAATAATTTATTGAGCCGTGATATTTGCCCTCGGTGAAATTTTTCATAAATGTAAAGAAGTTGTTGATCGATGTTTTTGCAAATAGTTACATTAAGTATATTCTCCGACGCAAAGAAATTCACAGTGGTAATTTTAATCTAATAGTTTATGTTTTATTACTAAATACTATACTATATCTAAAGCAGGCTACCGATTTGTTAGCAAACATTTTTATTCTATCACTGACAGGTACTCTATCCATGTGCAAAATATCACGGCCTTTAAGATTATAGGAAGTTAAGTGTATCCTTACTGGACTAATATTCTTATTATTTATTATAAACTCCTCGGAAAATTTTTCATTATTGTAATTTATATCCAATTTCATTGAAAGTTTAAATAAAAATTAGATTACTTCGAAAGAATCTTTAAAATTTTTCGCCAACTCAATCATTTTTCGATTAAACACGTCAATCACTAAAATCTCGCCACAAAGTCTGATGTTCGTGGATGCTACCTACTAAAAAATAACGACTGTAACATTTTAATTCTGCGGGAAGTTTGCAAATCCGGATGATATTAATTGTTACTCCATGGGGGAATTGAAGTCGATAACCGGATATTAAACTTATCTATATTCGGATACAATATTGGATTGATATAATTCAAATAACTACCATTTACAAGCTTTTATTTAGTTTGCAATGTTCGTATATAAGTTGTCCTTTTCAAAATTTCCAACCATTTTTCAACCACTTGCTAATATCTGATTGAGCTGAAATTTGGCATATTTGTGTAAGTTTAGTGACAATGTAATATCATGGTATCATCGAGCTGATCTATGAACTATGACTGGAACTCCCTGGCAATGGAAATTGGCTAGATAGTCGAATTTGGGCTAGTTTGATTTGTTGCCCAGCACTCCCATTACACATGTTGACGAGGGTCTGAAGTTGGAGCCAAAAGATTAGACATTGTGTTGCTAGTATCTATAATAATATGTGATAATCATGATGGAGTATTAAAATCTTTTTTTGAAAGTATTTTTCATATAGAACATATTTAATATCTCTTGTGTAACAATATTTAATATCTCTTGTGTAATAATATTTAATATATCTTGTGTAACAATATTTAATATCTCTCGTGTAACAATATTTAATATATCTTGTGTAACAATATTTAATATCTCTTGTGTAATAATACTTAATATCTCTTGTGTAACAATATTTAATATATCTTGTGAAACAATATTTACAGTAAGTACTTTTGTAAAGTTCTAGAAAAAAATAGAAAGTCACTGACATAGCCCACCGGATTAGCAAGTTGAAGTGACAGTGGCAGGGCACATAGTTCGAAGAAATGATAGCTGGTGGAGCATCAGTGTTCTTGAAGACCATGTACCAGCAAGTGCAGCGTAGGACATCTATTCACAAGGCGGATAGACGACCTGGGGGTCGATCGCGCTAAGTTTGAACAAAGTCAAAGTCAAAAATGCTTTATTTTGTAGGTACACACACTTAAAATAGTCAATTTTACATTACAAAAAGCTACTGCGTGTTCAAAATGCAATTATCCCCTGAGAAGAACAAGCAAGAAACTCGAAGGGTTGCTATTTTAAAATCAGGATTTGATTTTACATAAAGGTTTTTATATTACAAAACGGTTTTTATATTTCATTATTAATTGTGAATTAGACTGGCATTCGAACGATCTGATTATGTCCAGGGATGATTATCATCTAAATAGTCTGATATTTTATCGGTACTACCAACGGTATTACCAAAGCTAAATCAACACCAAAAACGTTCCGTTAAGTACATTTCGTATCGCGGTAATCATTGTTACGGAAATTAACATAGTAATTTTTAATACTCGTGGTTAGCTCTAAGCATTTTGGGTTTGCTTTGACTTTGGTGACGTCACCAATATAATCGTTCAGAAAAAATAGCGCGATACCATTTTTTACTCCAGCTAAACCAAAACCAAAAACGCTCCGTTCTAACGGTAAAACCGTAATAAAATAGCGCGATTGGTTCCCAGATAAAGGTCGCGGGAAATCGCCAGATGCAGTTCGCTCTGGAATTCTATGGGAGAGATCTATGTTCAGCGGTGAACGTCCTGTGGCTGATATGATGATGACTTTTGTACGTATAATATGCATGGAAATCGGTTAAGTCGTTTCGCAGATATTTAGCTTTTAATACAGTTGGTTTGATTTATCCGGATAATATAACCGCCTGTTTTCTCGGCGGTTATCGAATGTTCAATTTTTTTTTTTTATATGAGAGGGCGGCAAACGAGCATGCGGGTCACCTGATGGAAAGCAATCACCGCCGCCCATGGATACCAAAAGGATCACAGATGCGTTGCCGGTCTTTGAGGAAGGTGTCCACCCCAGAATAAGTAGGGCAGCCTGAGCGATGAGGGATTCTCCAGCACTAATAGTGCTGGTACCCTCCTGGGGTACTTTAAATACCGCTACCATTCTGGAGAGAGACTGGAAGGTGGGCCTCCGGCGCCCTCGCTCACCGGACGAAGCGCAGTGGCAAAATGCCACTACTCAGACGTCGGTCTTCTGCGAGAGGGTGGTACTTCCCCGGTCGAGCCGGCCCATTCATGCTGCAAGCTAATAGCTTACAGCGTGGCTCTACCACTACAAATTTGTAGTTATGTTTTTTTTTATGCACAACGGGTTAGCACATGACTTCAATCATACCTGATGTTAAGTGAAGACGAGGCCGAAAGTGGAAGCGTACTAACCCGGACACCCCGTCTTATTGGAGGACTGGCTATCTTATCTCTAACAACCGGAACACAACAATGCTATTAACATGCTGTTTGGCAGCAGACTTACCGCGTGTTTGCGCTTTTTTCCTTTACATTTTTTTTGAGAAAAGCACTGTGTGTTATTTTTTTTTTTAATTTCGGACACTTACACCAATTATCTAGTGCCAAACTAAGCGAAGCTTGTGCTATGGATACTAGATAACGGATACACATACATAAATATTTATATAAACATCCAAGACTCGGTAGTAAATGTTCGTATTCATCACACAAACATTTACGCCTCGCGGGTTTCGAACCCGCAACCGTTGGTTTCGCTGGTAGGGTCACTATCCACTACACCAATCGGTCGTCAATTATGTAGCGTTATCAAAGTTATCAATTAGGTAGCATACTGACGGTTCTCTACAGTATACTTAATATAGGTACCTACTATTCTCGTTTTAACCAATCTAACAATTCTCGATAATTTGATGGAATCTACGAATTTACTTCAAAAATTTTCCTGACTCCTTTATACTGAGATTCAATTACCCATCCAATGTGACTCCGAGATTTTACCCTTTGCAAATGTGCCGTGAAAAATTCAACAGAAAGCAATTTTGGGTTCCGATTGCCGTTGTCGTACGCATATAAGGAATTCATGGTAATGTCAATGTGAATTAATTCGACTTATCTGTCGCTCTTTATGTGCTGCGAGTAACTTCAACAGGGCACGTCGAATATTTATATTGCCGCATTTCTTTCTTCATATTTGTCAACATATCATATCACGCCGTCTTTTTCGTTCTGTGAGGTAGGATTAGGTACCCATTCTCATAGTAAAGTATGGATAAACGAGATGGTACTAGATTGTTTTTTTGTTTAGAAACACGCTATTTAAAGACGACCAAGATCTGATACAGCAATTAAGCAAGCGAAAACCTTAAAATTGCATTATTTCAATGTTACAGAACGACATGTTTTCCGCTACAATTCAAATTCAAACTATAAATTAACAAACTTTCTTAAGCTCACATTAAAATATCATACAATTTTTTTGTAATGTAGGCATCTGTCTAAAGTGATACAGCAATGGTTTTGTCGATTGTGCTAACTAATTGTAAACGTATTCCTTAATAATGTGCAGCAAAAATATACTTTGAGGTACTTGAGGTGATCCTAGATCGATACTGGCTTCAAAAAAAGAAAGAAAAAATGTAGGTACATAAAATATTTATAGTCAAGAAATACCTACAGAAAAATAAATGTACAATATGATTATACATAATTAAAAGTATTTGCGGCAAAGGGTTCGGGCGTCATACATCTATAATATAACATGTATGTATATGTAGACCTATTATTATTTTTGCGGGTAGGCAATAAACTGTCAACAGCTTACAAAAGAAGCTCCAAGAATAATATTAATTATTAAATTTATTTCAATATTTTATGATATAAATTACATACCACTCGCAAGTTGACTACATCTTTTCATCACTTAGCATAAATTTTCACAAAGTTTCACCACCAATACTGCACAATATAATGGATAACACAGCATCGGAACTATCCAAGAACATGGCAGACCTTGCATCACTATTCACATCCAGGATGGACGAGTTTGAGCGAGGTCTTCAGCAAGCCGCACCCTCTGCAACCCCCACTATCAAGACCTTGGCTATGGAGTATAATAATTTTAAAACCTTTGTATGGAAGGCCTTAGGTATGTTGCGAACTCAGCAGGAACTTTTGCTGGCTAATATAGACCGTTTGGAGACCCATTCTCGCAGGAAGGCGCTGTTATTTCGAGGTATGTCTGAGCAGGATGGTGAAGAGGTACAACAGAGGATCCGAGGGATGTTAAGTGACAAATTGAAGATGTCTGTCGCTGTCATCAATGATATTGAGGCTTGCCATCGTTTGGGGAACAGGGCGGACAAAGCGCGACCTGTTTTGGTTCGCTTTGCTAATTATACCTCCCGTCTAGCTGTATGGCAGGCCAAGAAGCTTCTTAAGGGTTCCAATACTTCGGTGGCGGAATTTTTAACAAAAATACGTCAAGAAATCTTCGTTGCTGCCCGTAAACATTTTGGAGTCAAACGTTGCTGGAGTGTAGATGGTACTGTGACGATTCTGCTGCCTGATGGGACGCGTAAGAAGGTGTTCACTATGGGTGAACTCACGCCGCTCATCACTAAACACCCTGGCGTGACATCTGCTACGGACAAGAAACACTCTGCTAAGTAAAAGGAACTACAGTGCTTTTTCATTTATCCGGCTATTAGAAGTGTTTACTTTCTTACTTGCAGGTAATTTGTAAAATGCGAATTTTAAATTCACTTTTATTTGTGTATAAAATAATTTGTTTTGATTGTTCGTTCTGTCAGCTTGTCAGTTTGAGTTTTGACATTGGCATTCATCTGCGTTTCGTTCTAGTGTTGTTTTTTTTTTTTTTATGGCTTGGCTACTTGCATGCAGTTGTGCCACCTATGAGTGTTTTCTATCAGTCAACTTGCGCGGAGTATAAGGAAAACCGTTTTATAAATTACTATATTTATTTATTGTAATATTTATAGCATATATTTATATATAATTATTATTATATTGTCTTATGATTGACAATAATAGTATTATTGACGATAATTACTTTTCTTGCTCCTCGTCTTTAGATGATTATGAGAGTGCAAACAGTGATGACTCATTTGACACTGATTCCCAACCTCTCGAAGTAAAATTGAACAGAGTGTTTGGTCATAATACTGCATACCTCTCCCTTGTGCACATTAATGCGCAGAGCATTTTAGCTCATTATTCTGATCTTCTCACTTCCTTTAGCACTGGCGTTATTGATTGTATTTTAGTTTCTGAGACATGGCTCAAACCCTCTCTACCCTCCACTTCTTGTTCTCTTCCTGGATACCGGTTATATCGTAACGACCGTATGGGAGCGGGTGGTGGTGGCGTAGGTATTTACCTTCGCAGCCACATCTCTGCCACCGTAACGTGTTGTTCTCCCTCTGACTACTCTGGGTCTCTAGAATATCTCTTCTTAGATGTTATTATCCACCATAAGAAAATCCTTCTTGGCGTACTTTATAGTCCAAATGAAAGAGTAAATTACTTTGATAGTATGCTTTCGAAATTGGAAGAATTAACGCCTCTTTATGATCATGTCATTCTTATGGGTGATCTCAATACCTGCATTGACAAAAATGATTACAGGTCACATAAATTGTTAGATCTCGTATCTAGTCTCAGCCTGCAAGTTATGCCTCTAAACCCGACTCATCACTTTCCCAATTGCAGAGCATCTCTCATTGACCTGATTATTGTTTCGAAGGCTGACGCTGTAGTTTCGCATGGTCAAATGACTGCTCCCTTCTCTTATCATGACCTCATTTTCCTTAAATATAAAGTGCGTGCCCCAAAAGTTAAGGCTAAGGTTATCCTCCAGCGAAATTTTCGCAACGTTGTTCTGGATCGCTTGAGAGAGGATGTGAGGAAAACTGATTGGGTTACCGTTAGGCATGCCAATAGCATTGATGAAAAGATAGCTTTATTCACGGAACTTCTCACCAAGCTATATGACGCTCATGCTCCAGTGCGACCAGTCCGTGTGAAGCATGCTCCTGCTCCCTGGCTCTCCCCCTCCATACGGAGTGCGATGGCAAAACGTGACAGAGCTAAATCGCGACTAAAGGCAGACCCCTCCGACCAAAATTTCGCCAAATATAAAAAACTGCGTAACATTTGCAACAGGATGTGTAGAGATTCCAAGCGTCGCCATATTCACTCCACTATTAATAACTTGTGCCCTGGGCAAGTTTGGAAATTTTTAAAGTCGTTAGGTGTGGGCAGGGTAACGGATACACCCTGTGGAACAGTGGATATGAATGCTCTGAACATTCACTTCTCTACCCCTCCCGTGACTCTCGACCATCAGACTAAAAGAGATTCTATGACTTCTCTTTCTGATCTTGCATTACCTGACTGCCCCCCTTTTATTTTTCGTCCTGTTTCTGAGTTAGAAGTTAAGAAGAGTATCAAATCCATTTCCACAAAGGCTGTCGGCGTTGATTCTTTAAGTCTCGATATGTTTACCCTTATCCTTGAGGACATCACGCCTATAGTGACTTATCTCATTAATTTTTCGTTGGAGACCAATGCCTTCCCTACTTTGTGGAAACAAGCCTACATTATTCCGCTGCCCAAAACCCCCAATCCCCAATCTCTTTCCCAGTACCGCCCGATATCCATACTCCCCATCCTCTCCAAAGTTTTAGAGTCAGTTGTTCACAAACAACTATACTCTTATCTCACCACTAATAAACTCCTCTGTCCTTTCCAATCTGGTTTCCGTCCATCCCATAGCACTGTTGGTGCACTGCTGAATGTCACCGAAGATATTCGCCATGCTATGGACGACAAAAAACTCACAATTATGGTATTGTTAGACTTCAGCAGTGCATTTAATTCAGTGGACTTCGACATCCTCCTAGCCTCTCTCCGCTCTCTTAACTTCTCCCCAGATGTCATTACTTGGTTTTACTCATACCTTCACGGTCGTCAGCAGTGTGTGAAAACCGATGATTCTAAATCGGACTGGTGTGACCTCACTGCTGGCGTACCACAAGGTGGCGTGCTTTCTCCATTACTTTTCTCTGTATTCATCAACAATATCTCAAAAGTTATTTCTTCTCTCTACCACCTGTATGCGGATGATTTACAAATTTATAGACACTTTTCGCTCAATGAGGCGGCAGATGCTGTTAGTGCCATAAACAGTGATCTTAGTGCCATACATTTGTGGGCTGCGTCTTTTGGTCTTCTTGTAAACCCAACCAAATCACAAGCGCTGGTTATCGGTAGCAGTCGTTTGAGGCCAAGAGCAATTCATATTCCAGGTATATATTTTAACGGAACTTGCATACCTTATAGTGACAAAGTCAAAAACCTCGGGGTCATCTTTGATGGCCATCTGTCGTGGTCACCTCATATAAACGACGTGAGCAGGCGCATGCATTACACCTTTCACTCTCTTAAGCGACTTCAGAACTTCCTTCCTTTAAAAACTAAAATTATGCTTTCACAAACCCTTCTTCTCCCCATACTAGACTACGCTGATGTATGCTACTTGGATGTGACTGAGGAGTTGCTAAATAAGCTTGAGCGCCTACAAAATCTTGCCATACGTTTCATTTTCGGATTACGTAAATATGACCATGTATCTGCGTTTCGCGCTCAGCTAAAATGGCTCCCCATCCGACTTCGGCGCAATGTGCACATCCTCTCCTTCCTATATAACATCCTCAAAAATCCCAACTCTCCTGATTATCTGAGTTCCCGCTTTAATTTACTCCCCCCTCCTGATGTTCCTAGGCGATCCTGCATTACAAAAACACTTGCCTGTCCTAGAGCCACAACAAACTTTCTTTTTCACTCCTTTAGTGTTCAAGCAGCCATGATGTGGAATAAACTGCCAAAATTAATTCAGGATAGCCCTTCAATTGCAGTATTTAAGAAAAGGCTAAAAGAGCATTACCTCTCCCATCTTTCGTGATATTAGTATGTGTATGTAGGTTTATAGTACATATATATATATAGTATATATGTATATAATTAAATTATGTTATGTATATATTTCGCAGTAGGTATATGTAATATATTTAGTGTAAGTTTATTATTCAGTTATCTTTTCTTTTTTTTATTTGTTTTATTATTCGTTATAGGATTTTTTCTTTTGCACACAATTTACTGCTAAACCCCAAATTTACTAAGTTTCCTATTTCAATGCTCAGGTTGGCTGGAAGAGATCTCTTAAAGAGATAAGTCCACCTTTGTACGTGACCTATTGTTTGTACTCTGTTATTGTAATATTTTGGTGCAATAAAGAATTATTATTAAAAATCAGTAAATGTGGTGTTAGAGGAAGTCCACATGTAATATTACCTCTTGCTCTATGTTCCAGCGACGTCTCCTAAACCGATGCAAATATATCTGCCAAGTCGGGATTTCATTTTTACGCGTTTGGGGCAGAGTCTCTAGGACCTGCGGACCAGGCGCTCTTAGCCTCTTCCGTCAGTTATCGGAGTGTTTGGTCTAAACCTCCCACGACACAAAGGCTGGTCTCTATTTAGCGCAACGGGTGAGCCTCGCTATTGAACGAGACAATGCCGCCATTCGGTTATTTTTTTATTTATAAATAGTTTTATTAATCTAATTCAGTAAACATACTACCTAAATAACAATTTATGTATTCTCTTTTGTTATTTATAGGTTTTATTGGCGTAGTATTAATATTCTAATATTGAATAATATACTCGTTATATAATAGGTACTCGGACGAATATGTCGACAGCGACAGATCGCACTTTAGCAAAATAGGTATAAGAAAGTAATGGTACCTTTTACTGAATATACGAACCGCGGGACCAATATCCACATCTCAGAAATTCGGAAGATATGAATAATTTCACTGTCAAAACGTGGGATATTCGCGTGAGTTCCATTCGTTTTAATTTAGAGGCAAGTCTTGTTAGATAGAACTAATTGCAGAAGTCTTAAAAATTCAACTTTTCATGACGTCATTACTCACACAAAATTTAGTAATTATTACTAATAAAGTTCCTCAACGACTCTTAACAACGCATTCAGCTTCCCGGGATGTTAATAAAGGGAAAAAGTTCCAGCACAAAGTTCATAAGGGCTACTCGTAAAAATGAAAAAATCATGTATATTCATTTTTATGAAGACCGAAAGCTGTAGTGGAAAGTGACCCTGTCAGCGAAGCCAACGGTTGCGGGTTCGAATCCCTCAAGGGGCAAATGTTTGTGTGATGAATACGAACATTTATTCCCGAGTCATGGATGTTTATATAAACATTTATGTATTATTATTATATATTTGCACATACACACAGCGCCATCTAGTTCCACAATAAGAAAGTAGGCTTGTATTATGGATACCAGATGGCTGTATACTACACAAATACATTTGTTTTTTTTTTTGTAAATATATTAATAAATGAAATACATCCATAACTCTAATACAATCCAATACATAACTACTTTTGGTATAGCAGTCAGGATTTCTAACCTCTACAAGGTCGTCCGTTATCTAGTACCCATCTTACAAGCTTTGTTTAGTTTAGAACTCGATGATCGGGGTAAGAGTCTGAAATATTAAAAAAAAAAACAAATTATAATTTATCTCCGTAATTTAGCTCAGATGAAATCACTGACGTTAAAATTTTAAAATTAGAATTTTGCTTAATTACACTCTACCCGCACTCGTTTGGTATTCGTTTTATATCAGCGAAGTGAAGCAACATCTGGCGCAGTCAGTTCTCAAGTGGGTGACCACTAGTGCCATTTTCATGAATCGGAGGGCATATTAAACAATCTAGCTCGGTTGTTTTCAATTAAAATCAAGTTGGTAGCTCGAAAACACTGCCTGTAGACCACTAGACTGACATAAATCCAATCAGCACTGGGCCGGCCCACACTGTAACTGGAATTCGTAATTATGTAAAGTTATAACAGATAAGAAATTTAGAAAACGTCACAGAAAAATATCATGCCTTCAACGCTACATTTAGTGGACATCGTGCGACTGATACGGTTAATAGTCAAAAGATATTATTGCAAAGGATAACAATATCACTTGATAACGTTAATTTTTTTTAATTTGACCGCCTCCGTGGCTCAATGTAAACAACATTGGGTTTACGATTCGGAGGTCGCAGGTTACATATTTTAAGTACTCGGTTTGGTCGCTAAGCAGTAATGTTAAGCATTGTTGTGTTCCGGTTGTCAGAGATAAGATAGCCAGTCCCCCAAATGTGTTGGGGTTTCCGGGTCAGTACGCCTCCACCTTCGACCTCATCTTCACATCAGGTGTGATTGAGGTCAAGTACCAACCAGTTGTGCATAAAAATAAATAAATTAATTACTGCTCAATCACAAGGCTGATTCCCCTGAGAAGAACGAGCAAGAAATTCAAGAGTTGCTCTTTTAATATAGATTTGACTTACAATTTGTGATTTGACATAACTAAGAAAACTACATATATATAAAATTAGACTGATTATCACCGAGCGGCCTATGTTATCATCTAAGTACTCAGAAATATAATAATTCTGTTTTATGAAGGTTTTGAATTTATTTAAAGGCATGTTTTGAACGTTCCGAACCTTATTATAAAAGCATATAAATTGCTCCTTAAATGTAAACAGCCAACAGGAACAGCAAGATTATTTCTATATCTTGTATTTATATGATGAGTTAAATAGCTTCATTGTTTAAACAATACTCTATTAATTACATACATACATAAAGTAATGACCTTATTGCAAATGGGGTGATCATAGATAACCCAAACATGAGCGTTTGAGTATACCAAACATAATACACCTTTCTAAATATACAGAAATACACACGTGACAGGGGGATGAGCCTATCGCTGTTAAAACGTGCGAGTCTACAGATGATGGAAACTTCCATATAGTCGTACCCACGGGGAGAGACGGGTTGGTTCCATTCTTTCTACGTGCCGTCACCACAGAGTACACCAGCACTCAATTCCTATGAAAAATTTAATCGAGCTCTGAATTTCATGACGAAAACATTCAAAGTTCGCACAGGACGCCATTACCCATCCTTATGCCGCGAATGGCTCCGCAAATACATCAATCACCCTATTACGTGACCACCTATTGCTATCAGTCTTGAGCAGCTGTTTGGTGTTGTCTCCACATTTATGTTCCGCTAATGTTAGTTTTTTGTTGGTACTTTTTTCTGGATGTTTCTTGGACAAACGAGCAAGTGATTAACCTCCCAGAGATAAGGATGACTTCAAATACAGAGGCCATAGATGTGTTGTCACCTTAGGTGTTACTCTAAGCCGGCTGGCTGTTAAGCCAGACTGGGTTTGCCAGCTACGACGGCATGTCGCTAAAGCCTGTAATTTCATTGCCATTCTTATCCTTCATACTGGAACACAACAATTAAGCCGGTCATCTAAGTGAAAGAGAGGTGACCCGCATGCTCGTTTGCCGCCCTCTCATATAAAAAAAAAAGGTGCGCTAAAAACCAGCGCTGTTAAGCCATACGTCATTTGGCAGCAAATGCTGACGCCTAATCCCTTTGCCACAAATACATTTAAATATGCATAATGTTATACCTAAAAATAGAGAAATTTTCTTTTCCTTCTTTCTGTGTCTGGCGGCAAAAGCAACGTCGTAAAGTTTTACTTATGTTCTAGCAAAACGAAAATAAATTGATGATCATTAAGTAATGTTGTTGCATGGCTGTTGCACACATACATACCCACTATAGAATCGGTAGTAAAACTTGAATGTTTTGGAAAATGGTTTAAATACCATGTTTAATTGTTTACATATCTGTTTTGTATTTGTTAAAGGTGCATGGCTCTTGTTGGTTTTATATGTATGTTATTATTTGTTAATATTTGCTTGTGTTTGTTTCTTTGTTTTCTACATGAACTTTTTATCTACCTATCTAATCTATAGGAACCGAACATTTCCAGATTTGCTAAGTCTGACTAGAGATGTGAAGTCGTGTATTTGTGAACGTATAGGTACCCCAAAAGTGATAACGACATTAAGACGAACGACACATGCACATTTGCACGTCTCTCAAAATCTGGGCATAGAAATCACGAAAGGTGATTGGGTGGTGGGTTAGTTCATGATAAACTCATTGTTCTGTTAGTGTAAACTATTAATGATTGATTGATTATGTATCACGAACGAAACAAAGAAAAACGTTCGTTCATGACACCGATATTTCTCACGGGATTGTCTCAGTGTTGATTTGTACCTCACAAACGGAAGGAAGAAGTTTCTGACAGGTGAATCCAAATCACCTGATATGACTTTCTATACCATATAAGGAAAACTGCCTCCTTGGCTCAATGTAGGTACACACAGTGGTAGCTAGTTACCACGTAACAGATTAGTCAGAATTAATTTGCATCGTTTATATAACAATGTTACCAGATAGACTTTACGCTGGGAACCTTACACTGGAGAGTTTAAGGCAACATCTAAGTAGCAGCAGTTTGTTTGGAGATCGAAAATGAAAGAGGGTAGAAGGAAAAAAATACTGAAAAAATCTTTAGAAAACGCTCTTCCTCCCAACCGATCGCGAGTAGCATCTACAAATCAATCAATCAATTGTTTATTGCTTCCATATTGTTAACATTGGTCGGTGGTAGGGCATTTTAAATGTCCACCTGGCTAGCTACCATCATCTTATCTAACTATCCAAGTATTTCATAATGCATCATCACCTTACTACAAATGCATCACTTTTTAGAATAGGCGAGATATACGGATGTTATGTGCACGATGTCCTAGAAGATATTGTGCCACTTTTCAGCTAAATCAACATACAAGAGGCAGGGTGTGTCGGCAAGTCAATTGATTTTTTTAGAAGTCTGAGATTTGGTATTGTTCTATAAGGTATAATAGTGGATCCATGGCCCAATGCAAACAACATAGGGTTTACGAAACGAAGGTTCGATCCCCACATGTTTTGTACTCGGTTTGGTTGGTGGTAGGGCATTTTAATGTCCGCCTGGCTAGCTACCACCATCTTATCTAAGTCTGCCGCCAAACAGCAATGTTAATAGCATTGTTATGTTCCAGTTGTCAAAGATAAGATAGCTAGTCCCCCAACTTATATTGGGGTTTCCGAGTCAAGTACGCTTCCACCTATGGCCTCATCTTTATTTACATCAGGTGTGATTGAGGTCAGGTGCTAACCCGTTGTGCATAAAAAAAACTAAAGCATTCGGTTCAATCTTCAAGAGTTTATTTTTTTATAAATGAGACCCTAGTTAGTCAACTGGCATTATAATTGTACGTGACGGATCGCGGAAAGTGGAGAGAGCTGAGTACGAGTACCTTCCTCGCGAAAATAGATTTAAAAGGGTCAGTTCAGTTTACGAGGAAGCAACAGAAGTAATACTAAGTGGAACCAGTGGCAAAGAAAGAAAGATATTTTAAGACTAAATTCGACGCAAATGTAATTCAAAACTTTTACCGGTGTAATACAAATAAATGTTGCTAAATAGACTTGTTTTCAATTAGTCTTTGGCGATTTCAGGTTTGATGGTCTGAACCAGCAGCGGGGCTAGTTTGCATCAGTCTCTCCATAAAGAAGCTATAGTCTGCCTTACTCGCATAAAGCAAGGACGTGATGGCAGGTTTCTATTATTTCAAATATACGGTGCACACTGTAATATCTGCAACTTGATGTTAGTGGTGTCTGTCCTTAGGCACTGGGTTTTTTTTATGCACGACAACGTCAACGACACGTCAGCCTCCAACAAGTCTGCCACCACTTAGAAATAGAGAAGTTTATTTCACTCAGTAAACGACATACAAAATAACGAAACAAACTTAAGTATTATTTCGAATAAGTCATACCAAAGAGTTTATAAAAAAGGAGAAAACACAGTAATTTAGGTAAGTCAGATAAATGAAAACTAGTAATAAAATACCAGACCTATTTCATTCGATGCCATAAAGTCATGCACAAAAAGGTCTCCCGTCTCAGCAGGGATTACAGTTAGATTGTGTATACCTTCTTCGGAAAAAAAAACAAAATCGCTCACGAATTAAATATCACAGGACTTTACATTCAGCGTCTTTCCAGCATAATTATTAAGAATGCAAAGGAACGCGATGCAAATCGCCAATATTGAAAATGTGCCTCGCGCTTTGGCGACGACGGCCTTCGTAATAAATTAGGTGCAGATGCCGCCTCCCCGTGACTCGACTGCTAAAATCGGTGACACGTGCATCCCAAGAGCTTTGTGGCTGCCAACATCAATACTTGTAGCCACTGAGTACCTATACAGTACCTAACCTGTGTATTAGTATTCTGTGATATCAACAAAAATATTTTTGTATTATTTCATATGCTTGAATATCGCTGGTGTCAAGAGAAATCAAATAAGTGATTGGTTTCGGAAAGACATACTTTTATATGTATATCTCTGTCGTTCGTTATCACAAATATTATTGACAATAGAATAATGTTACTTTCAATATACATTTAGGTATAGTTATAGGCCCTGCCTAACCTAACCCTATTTTAGGACATAATTTGAAGGTTACCTTTAGAAGTAATATGAGCTCCAATATTCATACAACATTATCATTCAAATATGGCAATAAACAACTATCCTAAATTATAGCAAATTGGTTCATTGAGTTGCTTTGTCTGAGTCGAGTATAGTTACTGCCTCGTTAGTAAGTATTTGTCAATAAATTGCTCAGAGTATTGGCTTCCGACTGTATTTAACCTCGCAGTTTAGTTGATGAACGGTTTAATCGAGTTACCAATAACTAGAATGGAAACGAAAGATAAAATGTTACAGAGAAGCAAACGTCGAATGAAATCATTTAAAAGAGTAATGAACGTAAAGTTACGAGAGAAGGGCCGAATTTAAAAAGGATGACCACTTTATTGTGAATTAAGTACGACATAACGCAGGCAAGACGATTTTTCGCAAGTATTGTAAGCGTTTTGTTTACATCAACGGTAGACTAGTAGACTTCCATCACTTCTGTCTATAGAGGGTGAATTTTTCAAGTGGGCGTGCATGGCCAAATCCGAAACTATGAGGAATAGCGAATAGTACTCAAAGGAGTCTCGGGTCCGATTTTGATGAAAACTAAAACTGCATCATTGGATTTTTGAAAAATCAATATTCCTAGCCAGGGATTGAACCCGTTGATTTTGAAAAAAAACAACACACTGTATTATCACACCATTCGGTAATGGCACTCATAAGGAACGAATTCTGGGAAGTAATGACATACGGCAAACTTATGGAAAGAGCTCATTTTTAATAAAATACTTTTTTTGTTTTTCTCACGTTACCTATTTATTAAAATACACTGATGAAGTTTCCAAAATGATGGCCATATTTCTCAATACATTGCTGAATTCGACGTCTCAAGGCTTGTACTGACATTACAATATTCTTCAATCCATTTAGAATATTTTCCACAGATAGTTTCAAGTCATCAATTGCATTAGAAGTTTCTGTAGATTTCGTTTTACTACTAATTAAGTTTTAATAGGTAGTTTTTATATGTTTCGGATTTGGCTAAGGCGCCCACTTGAAAAATTCACCCTGTATACTGGGCATAAGTCTCCCATATCTATGGCGTGATTGGCATCGCTTTCCCATAGGACATTTAGCCCTAATCAATCACCATACTGGGTAGAAGGGTCAGCGATCACAGATATGTTCACAAACCCTTAGTCACGTTTTACGGCATCCACCAAACTCAGTGTCGTCTTTCACTCTTATGGAAACCACACGTTATGAATCTATACGAATGTAATTTCGTTTTCATTAATGACAATATCTGTAAACAGATATTGTTCAAACCCTTCAGTGTTGTCCGCGTCTATTATTCATTGACACTTAATTAGATCCGATAGGTACTACTATAATCTGTTATTGTACATTGTTATTTTTCTATATACAATTTCAATGAGTTCTAGTTTTGTTTGTTCATTGTTTTGTAATAGAAACCCCCACAAAACTATTTTTTTTTAATTTATTTTATTTTGTTGGGAAAAGCAATAGCTATTTTACAATGTGTCACTTAGGCCCGTATTACAGAATGTTACTCAAGCAGAGAACTCCGCTTGAGGACAGTTAAAACGGGACAGCTTTATGTAAATGTATAGCGGCATCTCTTTCTAACGATGCTTAAGGGCAGATCTACTCTTGAGCAACATTCTCAAATACGGGACTTAAACTCAAAACGAAAGCCAATTAGAGGTTTCTACTTATAGAAAAAACTTAGTTAAAAATAAAAATCACAATCAGAGAACAGTCGGTTTTACCAATGATAATGAAGTCGGTTAATCAATCATAGGATTATAAACAATCAATACCTTCCTTGTATCGCTAACCTTAAAAGAAACGGGTGACAGCAGTATTACGTAACTTTTTGATAAAACGTCTACCTAATGTGTTCCTAGCTGATGTAACGCTGGTCCAAAACAGGTCCAAATCAAACTGTGGCTAAGTAAATTAAAGTTTTTACTCGCTCGCTGTACAAACTGTAGAGGGTTGGTTGGGAAAACCTTACCTCGTCACATTACGTCTGGACACGATGGTAAAATTAAAACAACGTAGCCAGAATAATAATATATCTAATGAAAAAGATAAACTTAAAAAAAGGACAAGGAGGAGGTATAAATTGCAATAATTTTGATATATAAAAAAAAAACAGAAAATAAGGTGTCGCAGAAATATGGCGTTAAAAAAAACTTTAAACTTATAAGGTTTAAAGGGTCAGAGGTGCTGAAATTGTCATCGTCTGCTGTAGTCGATAATCAAAAATCCGGTATGCAAAATGGAACATTTGGCTCCTAAATGGGATCGGGAGAATTCACAGTCGCAATAAGTCAATTATATAATATTAAACGTAAATTTTAATAAATCAATTAATTGTGATCTGTTTACTAAAAATTCCAGAGCTCATCTCCTGCAAAAAAAGCATCTCTCAGACTCTGACAGTTTTTCCTATCGGACAGTTTTGAGACTTTGCTTTTAGCAAAGCGTTATGCTACAAAACGCATTCCGCTTGTAATTCGTGGAGCACGATGCGGGATCCAAAAGCGGATTGAACATAAGGATTCTGGCTGGGATTCTCAGCGAGACTTTTAACACAAGTTCTGGACATTTTGTTTATAAGTCAACATTCCTAAAACATTTAAGAGGTACCTAGATTTCCACTCTTTAAAAAATGCTATACATGATATTTGTCTGTCGACTGAACTATCAAAGATATCATCAATGCGCGACCTCACTTGTGAAGTTGTCGACTGAAACATACCTGTGAGTGCGCGGCACAATACTCCGGCGTCGGTTGCCGGAACGGGCTGTGGACTGGACACGCGGGGTGTTGCGCGTGCTGCAGATGGTGCGTGTGGGCGTGCGCATGCGCGTGCGAGTGGTGCGCGTGCGCCGCGTGGGGGGCGTGGCGCGGCGGCATCCGCGCGGGTTGCGACGCGTGCCGTGCGCACAGGTGCGTGGAGCTGCCATGGTGCTCCGCCAACGAGAGCGTCGAGCAAGACGGCCGCCAGTAGCCGCCCTCCTCCATGTCAGGGGGTGGGGGGCATCGCGGCGCGCCGCAGCACGCGCAGCGACGGCCGCACGTCAGCGCATGCCGCCGCGCCTCGTGCGGGCACCAATCGTCGCGCTCGCGGCCCGACACCCTTTCCGCTCCCCGCTACCGCCGACGCTAGCGTCTCCGCCTAGCGGACGACAACCCGCGCATCCTCTCATCCGAATCAATTACGGCACTGCGTTTTTACTCATTTACACATAAAATTTTAATTATCAGTTAAATCACGACACTTTATTAAGTTCTGGTGTCAGTTGCGGGTTCTGTATTGCGAGCACTTATACTTCATCACTCATCTATCATTATTAGGTATTTGTTTCTTCTTTATTAGATACGATGAGCACTATACCAACTATACACTGTATAGAATTAAAGTAGATACATTTAACCAATGAGATGCATAAGTTTTAGTATGAATATTAGACTAGAAAGTAGGGTTTTGCATTTTAAGTATATGAAAATAGGATAACGTCAACTCAATGAAAATGCTAACATCGCTGGCTGTATACCGGTCCAAGAGTTTAAGGATATTGCGATTCTCTAAACTATACGAAGACCCAAGAATGAAACTATGCAGATTGCAAATTGCATTGAGAAGACGAGCGGTTATACTACATTGGTAATAGCTGAAGTTTGCCTGCTCGAAGTAATCTTGCGGGCTTGTAGCAATTCCGAAGGAAATCGGAAGATAAGTTAATAATAGAAATGCGCTTTAACCGATTTCTGATATTTGACTTGAGTCGACTACTGCAATGTTATTTATACAACCCAACCAAACTAGACAAGAACCTTTGATGAATCTAAGTAAGTATTTGATTCATCCAAATGCAAAATGCTAAAATTTAAAAGGCTTTACATTTTGGCACGTTTCGTTATCGCTGACTTAAGAGAGAAATAACTCGCCAAACACAGGATAATAAAAGACGTTATTTTTAAAACAAGAAGAATCATAAAACATTTATCTAAGGGCCCAGTGCAAAAGAGAATTGGTGTTTAGAGTTGGTTTAGAATTCAGTAGAATATAAACTTGGCTTAATGCTGAAAGTTTCACCGAAATATTTCCAGGTACCGGCTAAACGGAAAATCTTATTGATCTAACATTGAATAATGGGAACACATTTGATGGAGCTGCTTGACCGGAAATACCAACGAATCGGGTTTGGCGTATTTGTAATTTAAACTTGAAGTTTAACTAGCATAAAGGTGAGGCTTGCAATAAGATGTTTGGTTAAAAGAAATTTCTCTAAATAGAAAGAAAACAAGGCTGGAAGATTGATATTTAGCTCAGTTGATACTGAATCATTGGAAAAAGTAATAAGTACAATACACACATATTACAAAGGCGGCTGTGTAACGTTTACAAGATATATAACACGACATCTGATTTCCAACGAATATGATGATACAAGTCACGTCTCGACCCTCTCCCTGAGAAACTAGGGCATAGATTTGCATCTAAACCCTCTACCTAGGTTCTAGTTAGGTCCGCATATAAATTACTTACTTTATCTTCATAGTAACCAGATATATCTGGGATTTATTATTAAATGAAACAAAATTATGTAATGGGGTCATGTTAAAAGGCTACAGATTTTTGTGAATAATTTCTGTAATGAAATACCTATTTCAAAGTTTACCTACCATGGCTTTGTATACAACCAGTGATAGATAATTAATTATTTAATTGGCCTAATGGAGAAGAGAATATTAAACCCAGCACTGGGTGGATGTAGGCTGAGATTGATGACTTAAACAATAAAGCGTATTTGATTGATTGATTATTTATAAAATAACTAAATAAATATTGTTGGTCACTCCCTATCTATGCATGACACTCGTAACTTCTCACAGAAAGATAAACAGAAACTAAAATTTATGGGGGTCACTGTTATCATGACACATTAACTACTCAGACAATAAGTAAGGTGCTCTTATTTTCATTATCAACATTGAAACGACGACAAAGTTAATAAGGAGAAAGACATTTTTTTCAGTATGAAAAGAAAATGTTAGTTGAAACAACTTGAATCCCAAGTGAATCCCAATACTCAAAAATAGCAAATCCAGCTACCAACGCAGCCCTTAAGAAATCCGCATTGTAAGGAAAAGATTGCTCAGCACGTAGGTAGATCACGCACAAATGAGAGTTCCTATATCAGGTTACGTCTGTAAATAAGGGTATCACATACGCTAAAAGTAAGATAGTGGAATAATAGGGTACCAAATTACCCCAAGTCCTTCTGGCACTTAACTTTGGTTGTTGGAAGGAAGTTATGTCGAATTTGCAATAAGTAGAAATAGACACTTTATTTGTTTTAATCAAATAAACCGCATGGAAGTTGAAACATACATTAAAAAACGTTTAGACTTTAGTAATGTAATATTTATTTGAACACAAATAACTAAAAACAATTGCGGATAAATAATATGATATATAATGAATGTAAATATACCACTGCTCAAATTATATTCAACAATAAAATCAATAGCAGGTAACAGGCAGTGCTCCGGACGAATTCAATAAATGCGCTCGGTAAAACAAACTACAAATCTTGTCTTTGAAATTTTAACGAACTCCGTTGAAATCTTAACACAATGAACTCCTGCACCGAGCATTAATTTCCCGGTGGACTGCAGGCATAAAATATTCAAGTCGTGCACCGGTAAAAGAATTCGCTGCCTGGTTCGTTTTTAATTGGCAAAAGTAGAAATTAGAAGCAAGAGGCCGCTTTATTGATTTGTCTTTGTCATTTGATTCGTTCACACATGAAGCCAAAAAGATTTTATTATGCCGGTCTATTTTTTTTCTTTGTACGTTCACCGTTGAGCCCTATCAATTGGTTAAGCTAAGCATTTCAAACACGATTCATCACTTGATCCCGTTGACAGCTCTGCTGACTGGAGATTTAAAACTGAATTATTGAGTATCACACAGAAGTTAATAAACAGGAACATATGATGCCAATGACAATAACTATTCGAAGCTGATAATCATAAACGTATCTTTTCGTTACTTCCAACTTTATCGTCATAATTAGCAATATTTTTCTTCTATAAACAAGGTCAGTGCAGCAGTAAATTCCTTGACCTGAATGTGGCTCATTAAATTTCAGTGCGTTCGCTTATGCCGATTTCCGAATGACAATTAAACAAAACCTTGGGGGTAAAGAGTAAATGGAAACAGACTCTGTCTTCAACGTCCAAAACATTGCGAACTTTGCTTGAGACGGTCTCAATACTATCCCATATTCCCGAATTTCTCTATAAATCGCCTCTTGTCCTCTCAGAAATACACCAAAAATGATTATGGCTATAATTGATGAAGACCATATAATGCCCCACAACTTAACCAAGACCATTTTCCTTAGTTGCCGTGAAGAGATTTAACCCGACAGTAATTCTGATTAATTTCTTGGTCGATAGCAAAACAGCTTAACCGCTCCGGGTGGATTGCTAAGCGTAAAATTATTATTAACGTTGCTCTATCGCGTACACTATCCAACAAGATTATTAGGATTATTAATTACTTTAGCTAAATAAAAAAAATTTAGGGGATAAATCGTCGTTGTAATTTCCAAAATTAAAAAAAAACTTGATTTAATATAGAATACGATTGGATTTAAATAAATCGTCTTATATATCCAAAACTTATTAAACGACCTACATAAATTTATATAATGGACGACTAGTGCGTGAGTTAGAGATGAATTGAAATTTATGAACCCTGATGCCATTATTGATTTCCCTGTAGAGCTATATAACTTGCTGATAACAATAATTTACTTGTACACACAGGTAACAATATTTGAGTCTTTTGAGAGGCAGACAGCAAATTAATATATTTCCATCAAACAAGAATGAAACTGATATTTCTGAAAATAATAGCTACTTACTGTAAATTAAAACAATAATAAAATGCTTATTGACATTTCGGAAGGTAGAAAAAAGGGATGGCTAAATAAAATAAAGATAAAATTAATTTCGTAATTACGTAACCGCGAAAACCAAAGCGAGACGTTTCGTACCATCGGATCGTAAAATTCTTTATAACTCTACTTTTCTCATAAAGCTTAACCATATTTTTGCTGTGCCCAACAAAGTATGTTTTACGCTGAAAATAAGGTGAAACTTGATTTGTTTGTCAAATAACATAAAAGACTTCCGTAAAATCTGCATTGGCTCAAAGGCATGCATATGAATATGGATAAGTTTGGGAGGAATCAGTGCCAGAACGCGAAACAAATAGTGAGATACCCACTGCTGACTGCAATCCATAAATGGGTTAGTAGGTCACCGGCTCACTGCCTGTCATACAATGAGATATCTGCAGGCCCGACTTTTGCACCAGACATCCGTTACCAAATTCCCACGTAACCTTACACGGGCAATTGAATAATAACGAAGCGAAAGTGTACGTTCAATTTATACTTTTGGTACGACATGAATCTTAAACATAATATTCCTTTCATATTTCATCTCCGAAAGAAGTGGTCCGACAAACGAACGGAAGAGTCAGTGATTCTATAGCAAGGCTGTTTATGGAATAGGGATGCCCGAAAGTTGAGCAGTTTCCGTAATGATGAATATGAGGGTAAAATTTTCCTTTCACGAATATTTTTACCCAGCGCATAGTACACAGCTTTATTAATTTTAGGCGCGGTCCCCTGCCCAATCAGGGTGAAAAATATCGCCGATTGCAGAGTTGAACGCGATAATGAAAATAAATCAGCTGGACGCTTCGTGCCTGCACAGTAAAACCTGGATGCGGGTTCCGGCGATCAGGGAGCAAATTACGAGCCAATCGAAACCGATTTATATAGTTAGGTATAAAGAGGAAACAATGTTTTTGTTGTATAATACAACATCAAAAATGTTGTTTCTAAACATAGTATACCTATAATATATTTTTAGATTCACACTCTCTTTAGTAGGTATTAGAAAATCCAGCTCTCAAAAGCATTCCTAAACGCTGTCATGACCGCAGCCTGAGTTCTGTTCAAGAGCTGAGACAACAGACTAATGGGAAACATTACACGATGTTGAGACGGAAACTATTTCTAGAGCTACGTTTTGATATTGTCATGTTTTGCACTGTCTCATTCTATATTCGAAAATTCTAAAATACATATATGACTGTTAAGAATTCAATATTAAAAATTGAGTTACGTTGAACAAGCAAAGCATATTAATATTATACACATTAATAAGACTAGAATTCATAAAACAGCTTTATACTATCAAAGCAGTAGCGGTAAAAACTTTTATTTTTACTATAATAGTAAAAGTCAGTGTATCCTGAGCGTGTATTGAAAGCGTGTCACCTCCGGCTAAGCAGTGAAATAGGTCACGGTCGAGTTAGGTAAATGTTCGCACTTTCCTTCCGCCGCAGGGTGCTTTCTAGCAAATGTAAATCTTACCGCTTTCATAGCCCTTGTTATAATAAGGATTTATTGTAATAGAGATATAATAAAAGAAAAACTAGGACGTGACCATGGAAGATAATGAGCAATAAGCAGGCGTAAAATAATAACAGATTATAAAATAACTTGAGCGTTTTTGGGCTTTGTTTATTATGTTACAATAAATTACGCAACATGTAACGTTTGCTCGGACAGTTACAAGCTCGACAAAACACTAAACGGAGGCCAAAGGCATCACTGAAGAAATTGATTATATTCAGTTTTTACCTTGTAAAGTATGGAACATATCTGTCGGGCTAGCACTGGACAGAATGTTTATGTATGAATTGGAGTTTGTTGTACAATGGATGAATGACTCATGCTGTCAGTCGATTCGATTCATAGCTATAGCTCTATCTATAGTGGTTCACCACCTCAAGTTAATGACAGGAATTTTAAAAATAGTAGGTAAGTAAGAAATATTAAAATGAGGTCAACAATAACACGCGAAAGCAAATGGAGAGCTCCTCCAACCCAACCACATTTGAATACATGATATAGGTTGTAGTAGGATCAATATGTGAACGGTTCCAGCAATAAAATATAAGGTTTACCGAAAAGCGATTCAAATGAAAACGTATAAAAATGTTCATAAAGTGAGAAATATGTCAGAGGTTAACTACACGTAGGTATAGTTTTGGTTGTGCTCTTTGGAGTTCAAAGATTTTGTTATTTATCTTTTATCTCAATGACATAATTTCAAAGCAAAATGCAAAATTAGAAATCTGAAGTAGAAAGGCTAGTAAGTCGTATATAGGACCGATAAATCTTTGGAGAAAATACGCCTTTACCTACCCGGTTTTTCCAGCTTGACCAGCGGTTTTACGCTTTCTGCGTGAAGGTTAACGGGAACAAACCCGCGAAACAGGATCACTTAGGAAAGGCGTCTTGAATGAAGTCTATTCAGAGAACGTTAATAAGTTGAGATAATTCTAATGATGAAAAAGTCCAACATTGTCTTATTTAAGGGTTAGAGTTTAAATTAAACCACGCGCCATATTTACAAAATAGCATTAACCTCCACTACCAATTTGTGACGATGTAATGGTTTTATAACAAATTTACAGTTCCAAACTACAATTTGTAACGTACATAACTGAAATTGCTCTCGACCTAAACTAACACGTTACAAAGTGCTTCCATTTATTATAGGTGCATTAGTACCAAACACATGGAGTAAATTAACTATTTAGATAAGTAGTACTTATTCGCTAACAGGTATATAATGTGAGAAAAAAAGAGGTGATAGAAATATGTAAACCGGGCTTTGGTTTGAATGTAATCAAAAAAGACAAAGCAGAAAGAATAGAGCAGTGAAAGAATAAATTTTAAATTACAGTGAGAGGCGTAAGTGGTGTAAATAATATATCATTTTTATTGAAGAGTTTAAAGACAATGCTTAGTTTCCAAACTAAGCCAATATAATCCAGCAAACGGGCTCGCTCGCGCAAACTAAATCCTTTTCAATTTCTCGAACGCTTATCGCTTGGATGTAGCACTCGGTTGGAGAAAGTGCCTGATGCAAGCACATATTTCAATTTTACTGGCAATAAGCTTCAAATTTTAGGAAATAGAATATTTAATAAAACAGCAGTTGCATTGCCGTGAGTCATCCAACCTAGTACATTTAAATTAAGCAATATATCGGGCTATTCAAATCTTTATTGTTATTATTGTTGTACAATAAAGAATATTTTGTTTGTTGTTTGTTATTGAAAAACACGAGAGATGTCCGAATAACAAGCGTTAAACGTGGCTTAGATTAATACATCAGGTGGATCAGGATGATTAACGATCACAAAATTTTAAATTATAAGGTTTATAAGTTCAAATTCAATGCCAGAATTGAGGTCAATCGTAAAGTGGGTCAAGAAGTAACTGTCCCTAATTTTATTAGATTTGGCATTGTAAAAAAAGATAACGAAAAAAAAATATTTTGCTTAGAATAAAACATCAGCGATGCCCTTGTTTTTCATTAATTTATTTCTGGTGTTTTATTTTGGTTATACATTTGACAAAGATTGAACCTAGCATTGGTAAGACTGACGCTAGGGCGAACGTCAACAGTACTATATTAATTCTGTGCCTCAACGTCAATTAACAAGGCTTACCTTAATTTAGACATAATAACCGGCGCTTCGATCAAAGGTCGCTTGCTATTACAATAATATCGATTTGCACCAGTTTTAAATAAGATGTTAGTAAGTACTTCTAACAAATATCTGCCACCATGAAGATGGAATGCTACAAACCACTAAAACAACACACTATGGGCCTGGAATTATTTTAACGGTCAGCAGTTCCAGAAATGAACCAGCATAACAAGAGAGTCATGTAGAGAATATACCCAAGGAAAATTTAATATTTAGGTTGAATGTCACCGATATATCAAGTTATGAACCTAAGATTGTGCTTATTAGAAAAATACACTCTAACAGATAGATCATGCCTCGTCCAAAATTGTTACTTAGTATACCTTCTGCGACTCTCAAAAGAAGTTAGCAGCGAGTTGGATTGTACGAGTAGTTGGAACCTAATCGCACCAACATAGGACATCCTCAGCTCAAATACAGGCATAGATCTTAAAGTTGCTTTCATTAATGTCTTGAACAGAAAATTTAGCACTTATCGTACATAGGTATTGACATTAAAAAGTTTCCTTGGGGTCCTTCACAAAACAAGACTATTGCTGAACGCCTGGAAGCTTCAAATACTACTACTGTCAAGTACAAATTTTATCTACACAAATGCGATGAAATTGGTCGAAACCACATTGAACTTCACCTTGAATTGGTAAACTCTGATCTAACTGGACCTTAATAGAGCAGATCCAATACTAGACAATACATAAGGACTTACAAATGTCAGATGCTTGCCAACTGGCAGAATAATCGTAGTAGGCCCAAATAAATTTTGGCTTGAATTCGAAGCTGCGAGCTGTAAATCTTTGGTTAATGGCACAGTGAACTGTGGAAATATAAATTAAAAATATGATGGAACTGAAATATTTCCGACTTTTTGCGTTTGAACGAAATGATCTGGTAGAAAACACGAAGGTTAGAATAGATACGCCTCTTATACATCATTAACCTATAAAATCGGGGTGTAGATGGATAATTTGTGGCAACGTGGGAAGCGACTAGCAACTATAACGAAGGAGTTTTCTAAATGACCTTTTAAGTAGGAATATGTACATATAATAATAAAACATGTGATTGGCGCGCAAAGCAACGAATTGCCGATGTCTACGGCTCGACCTCCAGACAACGTGGGTGACAGACAGGTTACCGACAGACGTAGTGGCCTAGCAACAATAGTAATTGCTGTTAAACGACGTAAAAAACCCAACAAAAGTATTATTAATGCAATTAATTGTCCAATTGCTATATTTTAATATGATTTCGGCTACCGAGCCCATTCAATGTTGGTCATAGGTTACTTACGATAACAAAGAAGTTTTCACTTAATATTGTCACTTGATTTGGTTAGGTTAGAACGTGTTTGGAGCGAGCGGGCGTGGAGTGGGTCGCTCGGCGCGGCGTCAACTGCCTGGCAGCCGGGACGCTTCGGAGGCTGCGCGGACCATCCGCCCCCGCCTTTATTCACACACTGCCGCAGTATATCTTCACCAGAAGTTGAAATTCCTTTTACAGACATTTTGGAAATCTCTTTTAATTGCTCGGAATAGAAGTGAAAACGTGAAATGTTCAAATTTCCCGCAAGGATGGGTCAAGTTTTTTTAAAGAGTATTACTAAAATACGTCCCGCTACGAATAATAATAATAAATTAGTTGGGTCCCTAATAACAGTTTTGAACTTAAACGACGTACAGTATAAGATGAAGGACGCGCTATCCCACAGAATGCAGTTTACGGACCTGTTCAATTGTTTTATTTTTAGTCAATTCAAATTATTTATTTACCTGAATACAGTTATGATGGATGTTAACTATTATTTTAGGTACATGTATTCAACCTGCAGGCAGATGTGAAAATTTTACAATATTACCTACTTACTATTCAAATTATTCGACATTTTTCACATTTCCATTCACATTCAATATTATATTATATTGACACAACAGCGTGGCAAATCATCTGTTGCGCTTAAGAATGCTCGCAGAACTTAAGACGCTGTTGTTTTTTATACTATGCCCCCATAACTGAGCCTAGCCTTAAAACTGGCGGACTTTTAATGCGGCATGTGCGCTTTTCACACAAAACAACCTACTTGTGCTGTATAAGCATTAGCGATTCTAGATCAGCTGAAAAAGGGTTTACGTTTACAGTGTACAAAGATCTAAGTAAGAATAAAACATAATTAGATATTTGGAGACGACGAAAAGTAGCAAGCTAGGAGGAAGCAGTACCAGTAATAAGTAATTTGACATTTTTGGTCAAATTTTGGATGTATGAGTAAATTACACGAATATCAAATTTGGTTTAAGGTTTACACGAAATTTCCGTTAGGTATTAAAAATAACATAAGAAATATCTTGTATAATTAATATTGCTTCCTATTTCATTGAGGTATCTATTATATGATAGATTAAAGAATTGTATGATCAGAGAGAGGTGTGGCGTGCAAGAGGACGTACTGATTAAGATAGAAAGAGGTATGTTAAAGTGGTTTGGGCATATAGAACGAATGAGTGAAAGGAGATTAACGAAAGCAATATATAATCTTGAATGGAAGGGTCGGTAAAGGTCAACTAAGAAGGACGTACGTCAATCAAGTGACTGAGATGTTACACAAGGGCAGGTGCGGTCAACCACTAACCCACGAGCGTGTATGAAGCATTTGATAAGAGTGGAAGAAGCAAAAGTGGTATGTCAGGATCGTGAGCGTGAGCATATGTATGTAGGTATGCGTCTAATAAATATATCTTGCAAATTTATTCATTTTCCACAACAACTCCCTGTTGTAATTAATTTCAATTCAATTATAATAAGTAATTTTATATATGGGCACACCACAATCAAAAATTTGCAAGCCGCCGGTCACAAAATTTGTAACGTGTTCCAAACAAATTATATTTTCTAAACTTTCAAACTGATTATACAATGTTGCTGTAATACGCAATATGTATCTACATAGATATTACACACATATACCTGTATTTACAAGCACATTACAAGCACATTAAAGACGGTTCACGATTAGCGAAGTTAAGCAATGTCTGACGCGGTCAGTCATTGGATGGGACATAGTGACATTTTAATTTAAGTGTTTCCGTGCTTCGGAGAATACGCTAAATAGTCGGTCCCGGTTTTTTATCAATTGAAGGCAATCGTTAAGTCAATGGCCTACAGAGGCGGCTTAAAACACCGATTATGAGGGCCCGTGTGGTGGATTATTGCCTATACCCTCTCCCAGCGAGAGGAGACTGTGCTGCAACAGTGGGGCCGTGTAAAGCGATGAATTACTATAGCTATCCTCTTGTCCAACGGTTCTTCCATTCCATCCAGGTTTTCAATCAGTGTGTGCTAATATTAGTAATAAAGAACCTACAGAGTCGAAACATAGACGCTGACAATGCGTATAAATTCGAAGTCGTTCAGCGAGCTACGGAAAGATCATGAATGAAATTATTCGCCAGAGAACGAACTTCCCGATATAGGTCAGAGAATTGATAAGGTGCAGTGAAAATTTGCTGGACACAGAACCGATTGGCATTGCCTAAATTGAATTCTGGAGTGGAGCCCATGTTTCGGCAAGGGAAGACGATGCTGCTATATAGTGAAGCCACCTGCGCAAAACGGCTGGGAGTAACTTAGAAGCTATAGAATCGAAGATCGGTTTCAGTGGTACGCCCTAGAAGATGTCTATGTCCAGCAGAGGACTTGGATAGGCAGATGATAACGATGCTCTCCTTAGTTTGTATGTCCATTTACACATCACTGTTAACCTTCGTATGTCAATACTGTTAACCTTGGTAACCTCAACCCAATTTGCCAACTGCGGAAGTTACAGCACGCGATTTTGTTTTCGATATATAATAAAATTGAGAATCGTAAATTTTTGTACATATAGAGGGTCCTGTCAAAGTTATTGGACGCACTTTCACAGTGTTCTACCCATGAATATGAGCAATATTTACAAATCGGAAGTAGTGAGAAGAAATCAGCTATTCCACACAACCATTTTAAACGTTTATTACATACATACATAATGTCACGCCTGTTTCCCGTAGGGGTAGGCAGAGACCACAGACTTCCACTTGCTACGATCCTGACACTCCTCTTTTGCTTCATTCACTCTCATAAGGTTGTTCATACATGCTCAACAGTTTAGGGTACTCTTGGCTTGGCATTTCTTTAAGACGTCCCCGATTTGATCATGGTACGTTCGCCGTGGTCTTTTCCTACCAACACTACCATCCACATTCGCTTCATATATCTCTTTCCTAAGTCTTCTTTCATTCATCCTCTCCACATGTCCAAACCATCTCAGCATATCTTTTTCAATCTTTGTCACTACGTCTTCGTTCACACTGCTTAACTCCTTAATTGCACTATTCCTGATTCTATCTTTCAAAGTCACCCCATTTATACTTTTCAATGATCTCATTTCCACTGCATTAAGTCTACTTTCAGTCTTCTTTTGCCATACCCAGCATTCACTCCCGTAAATCAGTGTTGGAACAAGCACTCCGCCATGAACAGCCAGACGAGCTTTTTTGAACACATTCTGGTTCCTTATAAAAACATGCAATGCTCCATTCACCTGATTTCCGATTTCCGGCATTCACTCTTCTTTCGATGTCCTTCTCACACTTTCCATCCCTTGTAAACAGTGAACCCAAATACACAAACTCACGCAGTTTCCACTTTTTCTACATCTATCAAAATACTGCAATTCGTCATACATACACCTCTCTCAAATATCATAACTTTCGTTTTATTCACATTGACTTTAATTCCTTTTTCTTTTAAAGCCGTATTCATAAGATTTACCACCATCTCTTGTAATTCCTCTTGTGACGACGCAAGGATTACTTGATCATCGGCAATGAGGAGACATTTGACGAGTAACCCATTCATTCTCAATCCACATTCGGACTCTTGCAATACTTGCAGGCAACTGTCCATGAATGGGTTAAACAGCCAAGGGGACGCAAAACAACCGTGTCTTACACCTTTCTCGATGTTAAACCTAGATGGTTTAATATACGCCCCATTAATCCTAATACAAAACCTAAACGTTAATTAATCAGTAATCAGTAATCAGTCTCCACCCACCAAAATGTACGGAGTTGATTTTCTGGACTTTCAGTGTTGAATTTTCATCACTCTCCATGCGCGGTTATGCCCTATTGCCCACGTTAGGTAAACGATTGCAGAGTTATAAGAGCTTCGCACGAATGACGATGTTGGTTAATTTTTTTACACGACTGCCCAAAAAAGGAGTGTAATGTTTTCATGTTATATGGTCAAGCTGAATTATTTAGCAGCCTTTTATTTACTACACCCATTGGCATTGTTTTACATCGAAACGTAATTAATTGAGGGTGTTAAGGTAGGTGAGAGTGAATGAAGTAAAAAAGGTGTGTCAGAATCGTAGCAAGTGGAAGTCTGTGGTCTCTGCCTTCCCCTATGGAAAACAAGCGTGACATCATGTATGTATGTTAAGGTTGGTAGAAGTAACTACAGAATGTTTGTCTCCATGTAATGGATGTTCCATAAAAAATATCTTTGATTCAAAATTCGTATCTAAAACACGTGTACATAAACAATTATCAAACCACCCTACGAATAAATCACCTTTAACATAAATATAAACCTTTTGACAACAAAATATTTAACCAAAGTAAATGCTTGTTAAAATTGCAAATGTCGTTTTAAGTATTTCAGACATTTGAATCATAATCTAATTTTATACTTATTTACATAGCTAACTTACCGGCGATATTTCCTTCGCAGATGAGGTTCATTTGCAAATGTAATAAGGTTTTCACGGTTGTAACATAATAACAGATTACTAACACTAAATTTTCTAATAGGCGAGTAAACAAATACCAGCGACTTTCTCGAACGACATAATACATGAAATAATAATGAGGATTTTGGTTTTCATATCTTGATAATCAGGCATAGCTGGTGACTGCTGTCACAAGGGCCCTATACATAAACATCTTTATCATGAAAGGACATATAACACTAGTCCAGCTTTTGCTGATTATGTAAGAAAATATTCCAAATTATTTAAACGTGTTTGCACCTTAGCAAAGACAAATTTTATAAAATCCAAAATTAAAAATAGTACAAACATTGTGAAAACCACATGGACAGTTATAAACAGCGAAACTGGAAAAGTTAAGGCTCGCGATTCAAATATGGAACTAAAAATGAACGATTGCATCCTTAATACAGACTTGGAGGTTGCTGAAGCATTTGAAAAGTTTTTCACAGATATTCCAATAACAACCACGAAGTCACTTAAGTCATCTCCCACCGTAGCCGAATCTTTACTCAGAATGAATAGCGATGTCCCGAATGTGCAACTGAAAATATTTAGACATGTTAGTCCAAATGACATCATGAAAGCGTATAAATCACTGGAAATGAAAAAAACCACTGATCTCTATGGTCTTTCTGTTAAAATAGTCAATTCCATCATTGATTGCATTGCACCACACTTAGCTTGCATCTTTAATAAATGTGTAGACAGTGGTGTATTTCCTGACTTGATGAAACAAAGTAAAGTAATTCCATTATTCAAAGCTGGTAGTACATCAGACCCCACTAATTTTAGACCCATTTCAATTCTACCAACTTTTAGTAAAGTTTTCGAAAAACTAATTTTAAATCAATTGTTGTCTTACTTCAATACTAATAATTTAATGACTTCAAAACAATTTGGATTCACACGGGGTCGCTCAACAACCGATGCCGGTGTTGCGCTTATTGAATATATATTTGAAGCATGTGAAGATTCGCAGGATGCGATAGGTATTTTCTGTGATCTATCCAAGGCCTTTGACTGCGTTCATCATGATGGTCTGGTCAGGAAATTACGCTACTATGGCATTATAGGCCGTGCCCTCAACCTTTTGGAATCGTACTTGTGTAATCGAGTTCAAAGGGTTGATGTCAATGGTAAGAGGTCGTCAGGGTCTCCAGTTTGCATAGGTGTTCCACAGGGCTCAATTCTCGGGCCATTCTTATTTCTTGTATATATTAATGATCTACCCAATTGTATAAACGGAAACCATGAGATAACAATATTTGCTGATGACACCTCCTTGCTCTTCAAAGTTAGGAGACGACAGAAAACTTTTGACGACGTGAATAGTGCTATCTCTAAGGTGGTTGAATGGTTTACGTCAAATAACCTACTTCTTAATGAAAAAAAACCAAATGCATAAAATTTTCACTACCTAATGTGAAACAGGTAGCTAGTACTATTTCAATAAAAAACGAGGAGTTGGAGCTTGTGGACACTACTCTATTTCTAGGCATTATGTTAGATAAAGGACTACAATGGGGTCCACATATCGAAAGGTTGTCGAAACGTCTCAGTTCTGCAGTGTTCGCTATTAAAAAATCCGCTATTTAACCGACGTGGACACCGCGAGGCTGGTATATTTCAGCTATTTCCATAGCATAATGGCTTATGGCATTCTGTTATGGGGAAATGCCGCGGACATAAATTGTATTTTTGTTCTGCAGAAGCGAGCGGTTCGTGCGATCTACAAGTTAGGCTCCCGAGTATCTCTGAGGAATAAATTTCAAGAAATCAGTATATTAACTTTGGCATCGCAATATATTTACGAAAACTTAATGTACGTAAGAAAGAATCTGTATTTGTTCAGGAAATATTGTGAAATACACAATGTTAATACAAGATATAAAAATAAACTTGCTGTCCATAGCAGTCGCTTACACAAAGTCACTAAGTCATTCAAGGGACAATGTATACGCTTTTACAATAAGGTTCCGGTAGACATTCAAAATTTGCCTTTAAATAAATTTAAAACAACCATTAAACTGAAACTATGTGCCAAAGGCTATTATAAAATTTCTGACTATCTGGATGATAAGAATGCGTGGACATGAACCGCTCGCCATTATCCAGTATATTTTATTCTTATTTTTTCTTTGTCGAATCATAAATTTTACAATTGTATTTGTATTGACTTATTTAAAAAGAGCAACCCTGGAGTTTCTTGCTCGTTCTTCTCTGGGGAGACTGCCTAGTGAATGAGCGATAACTGTATGTCATGACGATTTCAAATGTTATTCTTATAACTTACGAAATAAAAACATTTTTGATTTTGATTTTGAAACTTTAAAAGGCAGAGTCAGAAGATCATATTACTTATATGGACAAAAGACTGGGCAAATGTAAACTCTGGGCTGATCGAGGTAGATGCTGATGAGCACAATTTAGTTTTTAATAATACGATATAATGTGTCATACTTCTTATTACATTTTTTATTCAAAAACCAAATCATCATTCATCATCATCAGCCCGCAAACATTCCACTGCAGGGATATAGGACTTCCCTCGTTATATGAGGGAGTATGGGTCATAGTCCACCACGCTGTTCCAATGCGGGTTGGGTGAAAACCAAATAATTGAGAGTAAATATTGAGCGTTTGTACTTAAACGATAAAATAGATAGTATTAACTAATATAAATGAAAATGTAGAAATCCCCCGAAAGACTGATATCATCCAAGTACATCAAACAACTGTGTAAAAAGCTAAATATCAGCGAAACGAGTTAACCATTTAAAAAAGGAGGGTCACAATAGTGATATAGCATGCTGGTAACCAAAACTCTGTAGGTAACCAACAAAAAGCATTAGTTTGTGTTGTAAAACAGTTTTAACACTACGGCACCCATGTCCCGTCACACCTTGTTACGTCCATGCAAATTGAGGGAGCCACGGTTCCAGCTCGTCGACCATACTGGGAGCGAGGCGGCCGGAAATAATTCAATTTGGGGGCTGATCGTACGGGCGGCCTCTTGCTAACCATCCGTAATTTATTCATAAATAACACAAGTCGGCCGGATGACCTCGGGCGCTATACTTCGCACGCCAGATTAACACGGCCATTGATTTTCACTTCAAGAATGTTCAATATAAGAATGTGAGTTGCAGAAGAATAGATACGAATAGCTTCACAATATCCTTACGAAAATAATAATAATAATAACAAAAAGGAACAATCTTAAACACATGCAGACTAGTAAGGAAATTCCTCTCGTTAAATTGAAATAACGTATATAGTAGATAGAACTTGGCTTAGGCCCGTGAAAAATTTTACCTCTTTGGAGAGATTAAACTAATATAAAATATAATAAAACATATCTTTGCACGTACACACAGCGCCATCTAGTTCCACACTAAGCAACTAAAGGCTTGTATTATGGATGCCAGATGTTTGATAATCTACACAAATACACAAAATGGCAGCGAAAAGGGAAGTTACATTAGTAAGCATTGTGAAAGAAGATTAGTGACAAAGATTGAAAAAGGTATGCAGAGATGGTTTGTACATGTGGAGAGGATGAATGAAAGAGGACTAACGAAACAGATATACGGATGTGGATGGTAGTGCTGTAGGGAAAGATCACGGCGAACGTATGATGATCAAATCGTGGTCGTCTTAAAGAAAGGCGAAGTCAAGAGTAGCCTAAACTGAAGTGCATAAATGAACAAATTTATTAGGCCCTAGTTTGAGGTCAGTCAAAATTAGCGGAAATTATAGGATGAAAAATAAAATGCTGTAAATCTACATTTTGGTCGGGTAAATAATTGAATTTTTTTAAGGCAGCAGCTTTTTGAATTCGTGAGTTCGCGTTGATACCAGTGCAGTCATACTAAAAGTTGTTCAGTAGGTATGAACTACCGTAAAAGTCACATTTTAAAATATTTGACAATTGATTTTGAGACAGTAGCTTTATATTCTTCAGGTATCTCGGATTTAACAATAATTGTCGTTCTCAGAAAAATCGATGGTCCCATAATGTGAAGTAACAATAATATTTATAATGCAATACGAATAGTAGGTCCATGTTAGTATACTCGAACCTACACCTCTTACATTTCCGGAATTGGATGTCGGTTCAACCCTCTACCACAATGACCTTATTGCAAGATAAATAGCAGTTGGCAGCATTTCGAAGCTTCCATACCGCGTATTCTCTGCGACAACAATGCAGAAGTAGGTAGGTAAGGATTTATAACTGTAAGCTGAGAATGACGAACATAAATGTACAATATTAAATGAACAATCGGAGGAGGATAAGTAATACTTGCAGAAAATTACGAAAATTATTATCTAAACTAACCCGTTCGTATGACATTTCATAAATAAATTGTTCTTTGTGTAACATAAAAAGCTTTTAAAAAGAGCAAATCAAACTAAAAATCTTTATTTTGGAAAATGTTCAGTTTTATCCGCTTTTTGCCCTTTCTATCTGGAATAATAAAAACGGGATAGACGTTACCGCACTAAAATTAGTTTTAGTTTGGAGAAGTATCATCAGAATTGACATGATTCGCGAAAACAGTAAGAGTGATTGTACCGTAAAAATCATACCTTCTCCTACATCGCTAGCAACGTTCACGCTGAAGGTTTTCATACTCTGGTCATCGACAATGGGAAGGCGCTATGTTTTCGTACGCGTACGCGTACGGGGAGTCTGTATCGGGTCGTTGGCCAGATCAACGCGGAATAGCCGTCGCCGTCTTCATAAATATTGGGTTGAATTTGGTATGAAATTGGAGTTTTTTTTTCTTCGTTAATCATATGTACCAATTCCTGTGATTTTCAAAGCTATATCTAAATTTGTTTTTTATTTGGAAAATGGAATATTATTTCAAGGTTTCACATGACTTATTTTGTAATTTCTGGGCTAAATCACATAATAAAAAAATTTTGAACTGAGCTCTTTTCATGCGCTTCCCATAATCATTTCTTAGATTCGCTGAAACTTTTATAAAGCGGTTACTTTTAAAAATTAACGCTGCCTATACTCAACTTAATGTTATCCGATAATACACACAAAGTTTGGCTAAATTTGGATTTGCCGTTCCCAAAAAAAAATCAAAAATGTTTGTATGGGGAAAACAGTCTTAATGAAATTCTTCATACAAAACGCCAATTATATCGGTGCGTTCTGCAAGTACGCACGAAGCAGCTGATGCCCGGCAGCGAGATCAGGACAGCGGCAGGACATGGTACCGTTCGCATCTTTACTATTGCTTGGTTTCCATTGTATTTAAGCTTATAGCTTGAACGTATCGGCGATGCTCATCCATCACCATTCCCGCAGCACCGACCCCAGCGAGCGGACCCCTACGGTCACGCTCCAGTGAATCTAAAGTGTTCGCAAAGATGTGCATCACTCTTTTCGCTCACTGCAGCTTTTGATTTCTTGGTTCGAGTGAGTGAAAAACTAACTACTAAAGAGTCTTACTATTGTTTAAGGGAAATCGTAATAAAGTTTAATAGGTAGTAAGTTTAAAATGTAGGGTGTTGTGTTGTTTATATTTAGGTAATAACAGCCAACATTTTCCTAGATACTTGACAGACTTGGAACTATGACACCTATGTAAATAACACCTTGTGAAAGTGAAAGGTACTTACAAAGTTAGTCATCCACAATTATCATTAGTCACATCGAATTAAACTAAACATATTAGCTGAAGCTATCCTAGTCATTCTTATAAAAGTGACAGTTGTTGAGTTATTGTGTGATAGTTGATCGCTTCAAGAGCGCAAAGATCTATAATATGAACTGCACTGAGCGCAAGAGAGATTGAGTTATATTATAAGTAAAGAGCGCGTTCTTTTTATTCTCTCACTCGTGACTCACCCATTGCTAGAATCGACCAATCGCCGAGTATCTACTTATCCCTTATTTTATTGATCTGTATATTAAGCCTGTATATTTGGCACATACGTAGACGCAAACGTAAGTTACTCGTATATATAGAGTGATGTGAAACTGAATAATTAAAGCAATAGGAGTAATCCATATCACACAATAGGCTTGGAGAGGTGTGAAAAGCACTATTAGCGACTACTCTATTAGCTGAATTTCAAACGAAAACCGCCGTACATTGTAACTACACTACACTAAATCTAAACTAGACAAGTTTAATTATCAACATAGTAATTGAAACGGCGAAAATTACCAAAACAACCGACTCCAATAAAGTTCCGTGCTTTAGCTCCAGAGTGCATCATCTTCATCATATTGAACGACCCTGACTTTACAAGTAAAAGTTTCAAACTTATTTAAATCGGTTAACCATACACTTAATAACTATAAATTAAAAATTTAGAAAACCAGAGACCATGCGATTAAAACAAAACGGCTGAATCGATTTTGATAAAATATGTCTAAGAACCACCACTCAAAAAAACGCAGCCACATCCGGTCACCCGTTTAAGAGATACGGTGCCACAGGCAGACACACAGACATACACACACACCGGTCAAACTTTTTATCGGTGATTAAAAATATTCTGACCTCAAGAGTACGTTGTTTAACTTTGATTATCAGTCTAACATGCAACGTAGTCATTGCAGACCTTTCTATCATATTTCGTCATAATAATAATATGTAGAAATGAAATGAAAGGAAATAAAAGATGAAAAGATGGACTTCAATAACGTCGATTTATTACTTTCAAATATTTTTTCGTTTCTAAGGAGGGAAATATGAAAAATCGATCAAGCAGTTATAGGGAAAAAACCTAACCTAACCCACATACACACGGAACAGAGAACCTCCTTCTTTTAGACGATGCTAAAATATTTATTAGAATTTCCATAGTATTCCTGATCCCACAATATCGCTTTTTAGCGCCGAATCGTAACACCGTAAATTTGTTGTTTTACAAATATTGTATCACATGTTTGACCTAAATTTTGCACAACATACTCGTAGGTATATCTATAAATTTACCCCATATCAAATTCAGCCCCTTATCACAAATCCTCATTCATATCGGATGTTGTTTCCCAAACATGAGAGAGGGATAAAGCAAGGACCTTTAATTGACAAAATTTAGCTCCATAGTTGGCACTACAAATTGAAATTTATATTGTGAAATATTTGGGTTCATTGTTCATTGCCGTCTTTATAGGTTTTATGATTTTCAATGTCCTTGTCGCTGCGGTTCCAATCTTGTAGATATGGGACAACTAAGTCGCGTTCGGTCTCGCTAAGACTGTCTTCACACAAAACGTTTAACCGCCACCGTGGCTCAATGTAAACAACATTGGGTTTGCGATTCAGAGGTCGCGGGTTAGATCCCCAGCGGGGTACATGTTTAATTCCTCGGTTTGGTTGGTGGTAGGGCATTTTAAATGTCCGCCTGGCTAGCTACCACCATCTTATCTAAATATATAAAGCAGCACTGTTATAGCATTGTTGTGTTCCGGTTGTCAGAGATAAGATAGCCAGTCCCCCAAATGTGTTGGGGTTTCCGGGTCAGTACGCTTCCACCTTCGACCTCATCTTCACTTCACATCAGGTGTGATTGAGGTCAAGTATTAAACCGCTGTGCATAAAAAAAAATAAAAAAACCTTAGTAGCAGACTGTGAGCCATGGTCCCGTTTGCACGCTAGTCGCGCATTGTCAGTGCAGTGTGAACGTGGTTGAAAATGCGGCTAGCTATCGGCGTGGTGTGAACACTCACTTAAGGACTTACGTATCACTTTTTAACCGACTTCCAAAAAAGGAGAAGGTTCTAGGTTGGTCTGTGTGTAGTTTTTTTTAAGTATGTTCACCAACATTTTACGTTAATTGTCAACAGATTTTGATGATTATTTTTTTGTTTACCACCAGAGAGGTCCCATATAAATTTGGTTAGAACTGAGAATGCGTGTTCAGAGATTGAGAGTAGACATACAGAAAAGTAGAAAGAAAAGTGACAGCAATATCACCAAGAATAACACTAATATGCAATTAAACGCTTTATCTATCTACCAATAGCCACAGAAAAAGCCACAGTTACGTTATGAGTTCTACATTTGAGCCACTAGATTGGTATACCTACTCACAAGAATCAAGAAATATGAGCGTGACTCATTATCAGCCCGTAAACATCCCACTGCAGAGATTTAGGCCTTCCCTCGTAATGATGAAGTATGGGCCATATTCCACCACGCTGGCCCTATGCGGGTTGGAGACTTCACATCCCTTCGAATTTTTATTTCCCAGGCATGCAGGTTTCCTCACGATGTTTTTCTTCACCGTTTAAGATCAGTCGGATAAATGCACATAAGTAACTAAATTTAAAACTCATTGATACATGGCCTGTTTGGGAATCGAACCCGGAACTCCCAAATTGGGAGACCGCGTCTTAACCGCTGAGCCATCGACGGTCTCGACCGACCGACGCGACGATGAGAGTAATTAACTCACCCTTTTTGGGTGAAACCAAACTCACCACCCCCACACAACTTTGCCATTACAAAAGTCTCCACTCTAGTTTACGACTGAAGTTATCGAGACCAAACTTATTGTAGGTTCTAAACGCGCCGCGATTTTTATTGCGATAAGTTCTATTGGTTTTAACTTTAATCTAGAATTGAATCTGGAACTTCAATGTTTGGAGTCGTTTAATTTTATTTATGACGGTATACTTTGTTTTTGATAGAAGATTTATAATTATAAATAATGCAATAATTGAACCGCCAAAAATTGGTAAAACAGCCGACTTCGGTTAAGTTCCTCGCTCTATTTATAGGGTGCATTATCACATCTTCCAAATTTTATATGGGCCCACTCTGGAAGTGTACTCTTTCGAACAAAGAAAAAATATTGAAATCCGTTCACATATGTCCATATCTGAACATATTCAACAATAAATTACAGTCAAATTGATAACCTAGTGCTTTTTGAAGCAGGTTAAAAAAAGAAATTGAGTTGTCAAAATTGTAATTTTGAGCCCATATATTCAAGAACAATAAAATACAAATACTCTTTGCACAAAATAATTTATACAATAATTTTGATGACAATAATAAATAAACAAATCTCCCATAGCCGTGTGGAAGAGACAGCCTTGTGATAAGGCGTCTAATTATATTCTATTGTTATTATCAAATTATTCTAAACTATCTTTTGCAATAAAGAGGTATTGTATTGTATAAACAACAGATACAGAAAACGCCGATTCACAATATAGGTTGGTAAATTGTGACCAAAATAAACAATCACTTATTCTTTCACGGGCTGTATGTTCTCCTGCTCTATAAATTATGAAAACGAGTAAATACGGAACCCTTCGAACGAATCCGACTCGCACCCTTGTTGGTGTTTTATCTAATAAAACAGAGGAACTCAACTGATTCAAAATGGTCTGGATTTAACTCAAAATATATTTTGTCGGGGAAAAAACAAATGAGCATGTCACATTTAAAAGCAATCAACCTTTTAACAATTCGAAGTGATTTTCCTTGAATACTGGACAATAGAAAATGAAGACGCGTTGAATAGGAATTCTTTGAAGAAGCCTGTTTAGTATAATAACTATTTTTTTCTTTGTTTTGTCGAATCACAAATTGTAAAAAAGTATTTTTAGATAATAAGTTTACAAAAGAGCAAACCTACATTTTCTTGTACATTCTTCTCTAGAGACTATATCTTGACTATTTCAAATGTTATATTTATAACTTATGAAATAAAACTATTTTGAGTTTGAAAAGTGCCACTAGTGATCACTAATCCAAAGGCTGACCGTACCAGACGTTGCTTAACTTAAGAGGGTTCACACCGTCCAGTGGTGCCCTCATTGGGTAAGTGAATATTTCTTTTTAAATACAATATAAATCAAATATTCCTCAACGTTTTTAGACAAAAAGCGTATATCTACCTCTCGTTTGTTTATATTGCCACAGACCATAAAATTAGGGGTTTTCATGGCGACCATTCAAAATAAAGAAACCAACATTTTCACGGTAGCAAATAGATGGCATTGCACCAAAGTGTTCCATCGAAAACAACAGCACTCATTATTAATCTGTGGCTTAATTCATCATCATTTCATCAATCCTGTCGGAGTCACTGTCCCTCATCATACTGCTACTCATAACAACACATGTATGGGGTGCACTTATTGTCCAAAAATGCTTCACTTGTTCTTGCACGTTCACTCATGTTCTCCTTGGGTATTGCTGAAATTCAGTGTTTTGCTTTTGAGCAATCCTATGCACTATTTTTTAGCGCCTTTTGTGCTGCTGCAGCACACACATACATTTACATGAATCCTGTATTAACAATCTATCTGACGAATGAAATTAGTTAAGGAAAATGTTTAAAATTCGAATAATACTCGTAGAAGGGGTTCAAACAAAATTTTTATTTTATTTATTCAAGAAGCCGACAGCTTAATAATTAGTATAAAGTAACAAGTTATACATAAATATAACCAATAACAGGCTTCGAAATATTACTTCACATTCGTACTAATTTATTATTACACCAATTCCGTGAAGTTAAACAATTCTATATGCATTCGAACGACGTTAGAACAGAAGCAAAACAATCTATAAAAAACATATATAACATTAAAATTTTACATTTTTATGTAAAATGTTAATATTTTGTGCATCTACATGTAGATTGAATACATGATGCAAAAATTGTTATAAGCCCTCTTATACTGTATTCTGGCAAAAAAAAAGAAAGAAAAATTTGAAAACGAGTATGTAGCGAGTATGGATATGCCACGAGTGCTTCAAAATATGCATCAGTAGAACAAAGCTCTACGTAATTTGCTACTGCCTGTACTTTAATATCGAGACTCTACGTCAGTTATAGATGAGAATAATAAAACGTATTGGATCCAATTGGTAGAGGAGTCTTTTATATAAGGCAGGATACATTCGGGAGGACAATTAAGATAAAAGATAACACGATTCAATAAACTCGACGCTGACATCGTAATCTTAGACGCTATGAAGTTTTATGAGGTAAAACGAAGCGCAAGTCCTTTTTAGAATATGGATAACATTTTCTCGTTTATGGAAACAGGATGTAGGTAAAAAATACAAAGGCATCTTAAAATATCTATAAATAGTGCATAGAAAATATTGAGGTTTGATCCCAATTTTGCATAATTATGACGTTAAAGAACCGACGGAACATAATAGATTCTAACATTTTTTTTTACTTTGACAAGTACTAAAAGCTTGCATGACATAACATAAGTTAGATATGTAAAATTATAGCCACATTAGTGGAATCTTTACAACATCGCCGGTGTACCGTAAAGATAAGGTCACAGTGAGAGCGGAAGAGGTAATGGTAAGGCAGTCCAACGTTCTATAATAGATTAGCAATTCAAGTTCAGCGACGAAAAGCGCTTTATAATGTAGGTAACTATATATTTACTTACATACTTGGATTTATTTACACTTTTATTTACGACTACATTAATTTACGAAACTGTGTGTATGATAGAACAATGTAGAAATCTATTCTACATTTAAGGCAGACATAAAAAACATTTTGGAACAGCTGATTTTTAGTGACGTCTTTGTCTACTGATGATGTTCCGACGTCGTACAAGTTTGCACATACAAGTTGACAGATATATGCAAAATCCCTATTATGATTGCTAATAAATTGAAATTGACATTCAATCAATGATAATCATGTCTCTTCGTTGTAACAAATTCTTGAAGTTTCAGATTTTGTCCTCCAATGAAACTAACGTAATTTAATTAATTTTTTAAGCTGAATTGAAAAAGGGCCACGTTCACTGACATACTTGTATTTCCTTGTTCTACAAATACTCATATAAAAAGACCTCATCATCTTGAAACTCTCGTGTTCACATCAATATCCTAAATAATTCCATTGTTGGATGTAATATAAAGTCTGTCCCGAATGATGCTTTGGAGGGCTATTCTTGGGACGAATTGCCCCTATGGGTGCATAGTGGGTTAATACTCTCAGATTTGAACGAGTGAAACCATTGATGTGGCTCTGGGTATATCGTTACGTTTCATCATGTGAGATTATGGTCAAACGTACCTCTACTTCATAATAAAATAGTATAAATTGAAAAATAAAACTCCCAAGTTTAAAAAATAATTAATGTAAAGTTAAATATATTCGAAACGATTAAACCGATTTTCATCAAACATGGCTAAGAACTTCCCCTCATTTAGTCCTAAATATATTTAAAAAAAAACTTCACTCAAATCGAACTACACTTTTTTGAGATACGTCTGGTCAAAGACTGGACACACATAACACCAGTTGTTTTTCGTGGAGTATTAAAAAAGAACTGAGGGTACAAAATAGCTTCCGTACCGCTCTCACTCAGACAACGCCCTGCGGTAGAGACATTGCGGGACAGCAACCAAGTTGGTCATAAAAATGGAATATCAAATGAAAATTTCTTTCCGTTTGCGGTTTTATTGCGTTTATGTCCAGCACTCAGTGCATTCCCCCTAACATTTGGTTTGATGGTCTTCGACTAACGTTGCCGTAATGTTATATCTAATTAGTGTTATAACTTCCGTTTTTTGTTTCACTTTTATGAAAACCTTCGGTTGTATATTCCCATTTACATAAGGTACCTGATCATGGCAAATTTCTGCTCCCTCTTTTCCCTTTACTCGCCACTTGCGATCGGGTCACTTATAAACAACAAATTCTGTAGTGTCGCGTAATCGGGCGCGTGAAGAAATAATAGTTGGCATTTCCCTTTTTCTTTGACATATTTCTTTAACTTTCATTGTGATTCTATTTATTAAATCTGTCAATCCCTGCGATGATGCTGACGCCAAGTAGTTTTGAGGCCTTTTCCTGTATTTTGTAAGAATGGTGAAAATGAATGCTATCGCACACTCACTATTCTATTCCGTTTTTAATATTTGGATTACATGTTATAGCGCTGTCTAGCAAAATAATTGGTAGTTGAGGCCTATGTCCAAGCCACAAAATATCACTTTTACGCTTTACTAAAGAAGTAGTCGTCGTCGTTTCCACATTGTACTGTGACTCTACTTAAGTAGATCTTTATATGTTTGTAAACAATCAGTATTGTCATTCAACGCGTTAATGCTGCCAACATTCTGGGTACCCTCTCACATGATAGCAATCTCGAATACGTTTTGTACCTAATTCGGGGCTGAATACGTGTTTTGGAGTCTTTAGTTTGATTAGTTTTCTCCTATTTTTCTGGTTCACTACATTCAGAATTTTGGTGTATTTGTTTTACTATTATTTTGTTAATAAAGTTTTGTTTATTAAAAGTAGTTTGTAATTAATAAAAATAAATATTTCGAACACTTGCATCAAGTATCTCGTCCCAAACTTATTAGGCAGGGCCTGTACTATGAAACTCTAAATATATGTAATTTTTTTATATGAATAATCAGCTGCAGGACATCCACTGTTGAACAAAACTATAGATATCTAGCTAGAGTGATAGGTTGGAGGCGACCTGCATCCAGAGACTTCCCGCGACCTTCATCAGATCTTGTAGGTAACCGACTTATGCTGCGCTTGCTCCACTGTCGAACCTCCAAAAATCCACACATGCTGGAGCCGCCCATAAAATGTACTTATTTAAAACGAACAGTTCATTATATCATTTCATACTCGTACTAATGATTAAATTTGACAGAGGAAGCCCTACTATTGTACGAATTTGACAAGTGGTGATGAAATTAATTACCGTTAAATTAAATACGTATTGTCTATACGAGAACATTTTTTTTTGTTTCATCGACATTCATTTGCTTTCCTGACATTCATTTGTTTTGCGAAATGCAATTTTGGCAACTCGCGAATTCGGTAAATAGTTAAGTACCTACCTACCTATTAGCGTCGAAAGCTACAAAGTTAACATTTATGACAATGAAATTGTTTATGACTAAAATGGTTTACTTTTGCTGTCTTTCATATTACTTCGGTACAACTAGTATTGCCACAAGGATTTGGTGTTTTTACCATCGATTCGCTAAGAAGGTACAACTATTGACTGTTTTGCGTCGACAGTACATACTGAATATAACAATTCATATTCACATCACATTACAAGTGCAAACGAATTTCTGAGGCAGGGAAATGTGAATTATCATTTTTATTCTAGCTCGTGTGGTTAGAATTGTAAAGGAAATTTATACAAATTCTAAGATAAAGAAAATGGTAAAAAGAGACCTAAATAAGTACCCATAGCTTACTTTATATTCTAGTTCATGACGCCATGTAATATGTATAGTAATGGAATATACGTTCAGCATGTAAAATACTAGGGGCTGCCCCGGTTTCCCGGATCTTAATATAAGTCGTAATACTAAGTAAGTTCATAAATTTAGTTGTTAGGTACTATCAGAGCACTAATAATAGTAACCGGAAATTTAGATATTGAATAAAATATCAAAATTGTCATTTTCTTATACATTGTTGTATTTCTAAATGAACCATATTTTCGTGGAACTTTCCAATTCGTTATCAAAAGCAAAGCGACTGCCAAATATTTTGCGATAGGTAATCAGCAGTACCGCCTTTGATGTATTTAAAATATATTGGTTATTCGTATATGGAATAAGTACCATCCGTCGTTTGCCGCTTTGCTCGCGTATACCATGTGTGCTAGCAGTAAGGTTAAGGGGATAAAAATATAACGGGTAGATGTATCAAGTTACCACAACTTAGGTACTTCTAAGCCAATTACGTGGTACCAAATTTAACTATCGAATCCAAGCGAGTTATCCGGCCAATTTTAGCGATCGGACGCAAAATTTTTTGCGTCATACAGCCTCAGACCTCGATAGACCAACGTAGTTCACCATGAGAAAATTTTATTGTATTCTCAGATCATCGACCACTGAATGAATGAATTAGAATAACTTATGTCTCCAATGCAGGAGCACGGTTTACACTCACTACAAGAGCTACGTGCCTTAAACAGGGTGAATTTGATTTCGTATAAATCTCATTTACTGGTGACGTCACTTTTGAATACGAACAACTTTCACTAAGAAACCATAGTCGAATTCGATCAAAAATTTTTCGATCCATTAATTAATAATAATTCTTTTTCTTAACGAGTCGATGGCACAAAACATTAAATTCTTAAGGACCAGAATGTGCCCACGCGTACAGCAGGTCTTGTAGCGTACAAGTGTCGGGACACACAGGGCAGCATACAAGATGCCCCATAGTTTGTGGTGTATCACCGCACAAGCAACGGTTGTCATCCGTGTAGCCCCCACTTGGACATGTTCTCACGGCATCTACCGCATTAATAATAATTAATTAATATTAGTCCAATAATTTTTGGGGGCGGTGACTCCACTCCTGATTAACAACTATCCACTAGGTACCATTGCCGAATGCAGCCGAAAATTGTTCGGACTTCCATATTGTAAAGGTGGTTTCAAAACAGTAAACAGGAATTACACGAATTAAATTTCTTCACCCTGTAGAGAAGAGTTCTTTGGTGTAGTAGTTAATGACCATGACTGATATACTAAATGGTCGCGTGCGACAGGACATGTTCAGAAAATTCCTAACGCATGGCGATCGTACACAGAAAGCAATACGTGTAGGTACTTACAATACAATGGCATATATCACAGAGCCTGACATGATATTACGACTTCGCGGCATGTCCTGTACCCTCATCAGTTACCAGCAGACGTCTACTGTCGAAGCTCCTTACAACCTATTATAGACGGTAAATTGGATTCGTAAGTCAACCAACCGATGTAATGATGTAGTTATTTTCACTAGTTTGTATATATATATATATATATATATATATATATATATATATAAGAAAATCTTACAACTTCAAATTGGTCCTCTTAGTTAAGTTATCGAATGATTTTTTTCCTATACCTAATCTTAAAGTTCCGTCAGTGAAAGGATAAATGGGTAGCTTGCTTTATAGTTGTATAGATATTTACTAATAAAACATAGATTATAAGATTAAAATTACCACTGTGAAGTCCATTGCGTCGGAGAGTATACTTAGAACTCCTGTAACTATTTAAAAAAAAAAATCGATCAATAACTTCTATATATTTATGAAAAATTTCACCGACTGCAAATGTCACGACTCTATAAACTGTTCTTCGAATAATGTAGCAACTAATTATTTTTTTTAGAAAATTGTTTCAGGAGATCTTAGCATCTTCTACAACACAATGAAGTTCACAGTGGTAGATAACTATAATTCAATATTGGAGGTTAAATAACTAAATACCTATACTATACTTAAAGCAAGCTTCAAAAAGATTAGAAAACATTTTTATTCTATTACTGACGGGTGTCTCTATCCTTGTGCAAAAAAATCTGAAGCTTTAAGATTATTACACCATAAAAATTACGTATTTTCACTGGGCTATCTCTCCAAATTTGACCTTTTTTAATTAAAAAATAACATCTCATGGTAACAAGTAAAGCCAGTTAGCCATATCACCACAACGGCATGTTACAGTCCACTGCCTCCCAAGAGAGGATTTGCCCTAAATGCCGCGCTTGGCACGCGGGACAGGCGTTCGCAGAATTTGACGACTTCAAACCAATGCTGCCAGTCGTTGGACTATGAAATTGAAGAAATGCGTTAGTTGTATTCTAATCTACTCTGTCGGAAACCACACGGCACCAACGGGCTAGCAACATTAGTAGATTATGTCTGTAAATTAGATTTTCTCGTCTAGACGTAATAAATCTGTGGATCCGATAAAAATGTAAATGAAGAATGATATAAAGTGACCCAATTACGGCAGAAAGCTCGACTTTAATTAGATATAGCGTGCCGACGAACAAACTGGCAGCTAATTTATTCATAACTAACCCGGGTCGAGGTGATCTAGGTCTGAATTGGTGGCCTACGTTTGGGGAATTAACTAACCGATGGTAAATAAATAAATAGATGCACAGACCAATTTGGTTTTAATCTAGGATACCTGAACTGGGTAAGCTGGGTAATACTTTTACTGGTCTTTGCAAACATATTGCCAAGAACGGGTATTCACTATGTTTCGGTTCGGTTAGTATTAACAATTATTGGTAATGTAAGTATTTTTCCTATAATTAATTTTTAAAATTATTTTTTCCACTCGACTACAACATGCTGAGAAGGAGACGTGACTTAGCGACACCGAAAACTAGCTACTTACTACTTTTAGACTGATGTTCCATATTTTAATGCTGTATTATGTATGTGTAGGTGTCGCTAAATGCAAACAATTGGTCAACGTTGTGATGACGTAATCATTTTACCCTGAGTGTCTTGCTTGTTCTTCTCTGGCGTGTAAGCTTTGTGGAAGAGCAGTAATGTTAAAAATAATACATTTTCAAGTGATACTATAAATTATATAAATTTTCTTGACCTTTTGATAAATTACAATATATTCGGCGTATATGTGATATGCTTATGTCTTTCTTTGAATCGGAGCATATCGCTTCGCATGAGGGTTTAAGTAATATCTTAACACTATATCTACACCGTGCTTGATGAACTTAAACGTTCAACAGTGGAGTTCGATTTCATAGGCCTATGACGATGGGAACAAATCATGCAAACTGCACCGAAATGAAAACAGATAAATGACACAAGTAATAGTGGCAATGCGACTGTCGCTTGAAATAAGAATACCCTGTCTCCGGTTACCTTACCAGGCTACATCCCAACTAATCTCAACTGTACCAATCCCAACTCCCAACTAATATTATAAATGTAAAAGTTTGTGTGTGTGTTTGTTACTTTTTCACGCCTAAACGGCTGGACAGATTTGGTTGAAATATTGTTGGTAGACAGATTAGGATCTGAATTAACATATAGGCTACTTTTTATCCCGGAAAAGTGACTGATTGCTGTAGAAGAGGCATTATTAGTGGGATTGCTTTTCAGTCATAGGGTGACCCATTTGGTAGCAGAACGAATTCTACATTCTACGCAGATGAAGTCGCGGGCAACAGCTAGTTATTTTATATAATATCAAAGGTTGGCATCGTCTGTACCTAACATTCATGAAAAGCGTTTAAAATGAATTACAAGAAATGGAGATTGAATTCCCGTATTAAGACGAATGGGATCTGAAATGAAGTTCAATATCGGAAATGGTGTTCGATTACCGAAAGTGGCTGTTAAACAGGTAGAACTTTCAATAGGTATCTACCTGAGGTTTGCGCTTTCGTTTGCTCTTTAGCAGTATCATAGGCATGAGTTGTATCTGCTTTATAAGTATATTAGGAGAAATTTAAAACATTGCCATCCTTTCAGATGAAGGCTTAGACCATCAAACTAAACAATTAAAACTTCCACTATGGGGTCAACTTCGAAATTGTTCACTGATTCCTGCATGGAGTTCTCTACCTTACGTCTCATATTATGTCCTACCCCATACCACAAATATCTAATAGTAGTAGCCATACTTTCAGTATGTTAGAAAAAATGGTATTAATTAATAATTACAGACTATGTTAATATTAAAATACGCACATAAATTATGTGACATCCTATCTTCTTAAGTGGTTATACTGACTGTGAATAATCTATTTCAGCTCTAGAAAGCTACTGTGGGACTCAGCAATTTATATCAGTGGGGCTTAGCCAAGCAATAGGTACCTACGAAGGCAAGGATTTGCACAAGGACGGACAGTAAAATGGATCAACACGTGCGCATATTCATTTCAAGTCTCACGAAGGCTACCTTAATGTAGTAATGTATTTGAAATTTGACAAAAAGGTTTAGCGAAAGAAAATTTTTTCGAGCACAATGTAAAATTTTTTTTTATGATTAACTGGATTCGCGTTTGACCACTATCTCACCTGATGGGAAGTGACGATGTGGCCGAAGATGAAGCATCAATTTTCTATATCGCTATACCCACTACAATCATACAACCTACTCATCCGCAAGCTACTACTCTACCTCCACACTCCTTCCACTATGACTGCAAGACCAGTGATGTTGCTATGCTCACTATACGATGCTATTTATCCGCAAGCTACTATCTCGCCTCCACACTGTGAGCACACACTCCAAAGCATTAACTGTGTACCATTAAGAATGAATAAATAAACTAATTATTATTATTATTATTACACTCCCTCAACTGTAACTGTAACTTCAGTCGTATTACTATGCACGCTACTGTTACTACTCATCCGGAAGCTACTACCTAGCCTCCACATTTTTTCACTCCATTGAATCTCTGTGCAAAGCGTTCGCAAACAATACCAACCTTATACGCACCGTAAAATAAATCAACTGGTAGGCATTTGTAGAAGTCGCTGGGTGAAAACGACCTTCACGTCCAGGTGGCTAAAAATGAATAGTGGCTCTATCTACGTTAGAAACTGTCTAATCCTATTCCCGGAGAGGCAATAATTCACAGCGATATCCAGGGAAAACCGTACTCAGTACATTTGAAAGAGATTGTTAAGATAAATCTTTCTCAATGCAGAAAGCGGAAAATTGAAAAGTGGAATTGCTAGTTTAATCATCTGTGCATTAAGTGGAGTATTCGTCAAGGAGTCTTGTGAGAAAGGTGTCTACGTAATATCGGTCCATTTTCCTTCTGGCGTCCATCCACCTTCACTAGGACATAACAAGCACGATATACGTTTTACGCGAGATAATATTTGTCCTGCTCATTCGTTTGGACGAAATACACAACTATCCCACTCTCACATCGCGTCGCGCGCGACAAACGATACCATGCTACGGGGGCTGGCCTGCGACAGATATACCGTGCAATTAATAGACGTTTCTGTTTTGAGCGAGCCCCGAGTTCAGAAGTCATCTAAATTACTAGGCCTTGTACTAGAAGCAAATTTAATAGTTCACCTCCTAACGAACCATTTGTTAGGTCTAGGTATACTTGTGGGACACAAATACGATGAATACTGTTTATATATTAGGTAGACTAACATATTACATTAGAAAAATGTAAGAGGCGTGTCTTCATAAATATAGAGTACACAATTGTAAAGGCCTTCTCATACTGGAGCGATATACCTACAGTGGCGTGCTCTCCACACAGGCAGAAATGTAGTGCCTACCCTAGCCAATTGCACCTCGAAATACATTGTCAAGACAGCTGATTCATACTATGTGAACAGAAAAATATTCTAAACAGTTGCGAGGATTCTATAAGAGTAAGTTATTATTTCTCTTTGTCTCTGCCTACCCTGTAACAAAACACTGTGCATGCCACTGTATACCTGTTAACACTGCAAGCAAACGGTTGCGGATTCAAATCCCGCGAGAGGTAAATGTTTGTAGGTATTCATCAATACCTACAATCATTCATTCCCGAGTCTTATTTATTGATGTTTATATAAACTTTTATGCATATTTATCGGTTATCTAGTATCCATAGTACGTTTCAAAATAATTTAGAACGACGCCAGACGCCTAATTTACTTATTTATTCTCCTTTGTCATTTAAACATACTCAGTTAAATCAAATTAAGGCCCCGACCTACATTCCATAAGTCAAGAAGCAAGGCCATTTGAAAGCGCAAACGTTGCAAAATATATTTCAGCCATTCATTACTCTAACGAGAAAAGGAGACAACTAACATAAAAGCATTAAAAACAGTTCAGCAAGTCTTATGTACTGGTAATGAGTGCAAGTACTAATGACCTATAAGTACTTCATTAAATGTGAGGTGGAGAGTAGCTCATTAAAGATGGTTTAACATTAAGGAGGAGGAGTTAGGCGGTCGTCCGTTCAAATCCGGCTATCCAGGTACGCGGTTTGGGTGATGTAAGGCCCATATATTGCCTTAAAGATGTTCCTGAAAAAGGATAGGAAATAAAGAATATCCAGTTTCTTCCCCGAGGTGTCGTTAAAGTCAATTTAGCGATTCATGGTGAGCGTAATAGTATAAGTCCTGGCGTGAAATCTATTGACGGTGCGAGACAAGTTCTCGCAAAACTACCGAGCACTAAACACAATCGACGACTATTTGAATTAAGTGACACCATTATGTTTTTATTATTATTAAGAGCCCATAATGTCCCACTGCTCGGCAAAAGCCTCCCTCATCTGTTTCCAGTCGTTTCTGTTCTTGGCGAGCACAAACAAAGTGACACTAATTCCATCAAAAACAAATTTGTAACAAAATAGTATATCAACTTCTCTATGAACTATTCAGTTAACAATTTAAAATATAAATAAAAAAAGGCTAAGTGCGTGTCCTATTTGAACAGCGAGACTTAACCGCTGAAATATAAAGCCTTCCGATCATTATGAAAATATTCGAAATTTAAAACTAAGCCAAGTTGCTTTCAACGTTGGTATATCTACCTACATTAGGTAACAAACATATAAAAAATACAGTCGAACTGAGAACGAACCTCTTTTGTTTTAAGTCGATTAAAAATATATAGGTAAATTACACTCTTCATACACAAATTTAACAACATCGTGATTAACGTTTCCGTATGTTTTACGTCAATTTAAAATTATAAATAAAAAATAAGTGCTCGCAACACGTTCAAAGAATTCGATTCTGATCGAGAGATACGGTAGGCTTTACAAATTACTATCATTCGTCGATCGTTTACCTACGGCCTACGGGGTGTTAACTGTGCTAACCCTATTTAATCAGAGCCTTCAAAGCTGGACCCAAGTATCAGCTGTTAATCCTCCAAAGCGCGTGTATACAGGCATTGAGGCATTGGCTTTTCGTAACGCTAAGCCCCGTATTCGTTAGCTAAATGATTCAAAATATATCTCGCGTATATTGCTCCATCAGATGTCGACAAACATGATATCAAAAGCCCATTCAGGTATAAGGTCCAATCTCCGTAAAGCTACGGGTATTGAACGAAGCATAATTTAGAGGGCTATGATTGGCAATATGGATTTCGCTGAAACTGAACTACTGGCGTATATAGTACAAGTAGAAACTTGTATTATATTATACGCTACTTACATCTTGAAACCTTTGTGTGCAACGACTGTTAAGGTGCATAATAAGAGTAAACACCGAATTGTGATGAAATGCAGTTTATTTGCAATTATTTGGTAAACTATTTAAATTTTGCTACAAACCAGTAAAAATACCTTTGCGACGAATTTAGAACCTCCTATTATTTTTAGAAGGTTAGAATGCAAAGGCAATGAAAACTTTTCTCAAATATAGCGCTAATTTGACGCTATGAAAACTTTTAAAACTATTCACGAAGCCGCTGCCGCATAGGTAGCCACCACATTAAAAATCTATACAAATTCAAATTTAGTTGAGTACTTATATACTTAGATGTCACCATTATGCCACTCTAAGTAAAATTAACAGTATTTTGAAGCTGTCGACCACTCGGGCCCGTTTTGCGCTTGTGTGGCATGGTGGAACTTTTATTGTAGCTAGTGATCGTACTTCACAGTGGAGTTTGAAATATGAACGCAAGCCTAGTGTTTGCGAGAGTCAGACAAGTCTGTGTTACGTCTCTTTTTTCTAGATTTATGGTTTGTTTCCATCCATTCTTTATACATGTGCTACACATGCGAGGATTAATGACGAGAATTTATGGGGCAAACGTAGAAACTAGGAGGACATTGTTCTTTTTATGATGAAAAATGACATTTTAACCTAGACGAGATTATTATGTAAGCATCGTATTTACACTTTCTCATAATCATCGTGCGCTGCTAGATAAAGACCTCCCCCAAAGATTTCCACAACTCAGACCAAGGAACCTATTGGCTCCACAACGATAGATCGTGCGCTGCCCGCCTCCAGCAACTAACCGCGCACTTTACCAAATCGTTGGTGCATCTCGTTGGGGGCCTGCCCACGCTACATCTTCCGGTGCGTGGTCGCTACTCGAGAACCTTTCCGCCCCAACGCCACTTAAGTTTGGCAATTCTTCGGGCTATAAGTCACCTTGGTTCCCCTGCGGATCTCCTCACTTCTGATTCGATTCCCCAAGGAGACTCCGAGCATAGTTCTCTACATTGGTATTTTTTTTTTTTAATTTATTTGGGTCAACAAACAGTGAAACACAATATGTACTTATAACTAACTTACATTAGGTACTTAGATCTAATTGTGCTACAGCACCGTTAACCACTAATTACTTTAATACATATTGAGAGATGGTATATAGTCTGTTAATATATTTATTATTATTGTAAATTAGTTGATATGGAGTACAGAGTAAGAGTAATAAATATATTAACCAGATTTGTAACCAGCTACTAATTAATATAATAAACAACTACAGAAATAATTAATTTTGAATTTACATTTAGGTAACTATATTTTTAAGTTCAAGTAACAATTTTTTTTTTGAATATACCTATTCGGGTAGCTATAATGTCTATAGAGTTGAAATTGTTATTATATGTGTTAACCAGTCTATATATAGGTGAACGTTTACCAGCATTAGTTCGACATGTGGTGGTAGCAAACAAAATATTTGGGTGACCTTGAGCCTTATGTTGATTAGTATATTTCTGGTTGCTTTGCACCCATCAACGACACAACCAATGGACTCCTAATAACAGGCAAGGAGCATCTGCCAACACATCAGGGTAATAGAACAGATGCCCTAAAACTTCGAATCAGTTATTGGCAAGTCCTGTAGATTGGCTGTGTCGAGGACTTTAAAATAAGAACCTTGGCGTACCTCATCGGAATGCGGTACCTCGCCTCTCTCATACGAGTACATCTATGGTAATCAAACATTAGGCGTCTATGGTTTTTTACACAGAAGTAATAAAAGAGAGAATACGAATGTAAATCGCATTTCCATTCGAAACCCATGTCGCCGCATTACTAAATAAAAGTACTCAACGGTGAAACGTAATCCCCTTGGAATGGAATTCCTTTCTTGAAGTTACCGCAGTTGGATACGCTGCAGTAAACCATTTAGACACATGGGCACCTCGCGCAGCTAACTCACGTAACATTTGTCTCTATTAGTTCTGTGGTTTTTATTTATGTTACATTCACTTTTACAATACACAAGGGTTGGGTTAATTCTTTAATTTATCAGGCGCCGCAAGAATTTAGAAGAAGACCACCCGTGGCTGGCTAAGGTGAGCAAAACCATAGATGAGGGATCCCAGAATTCTTCTACCCAGAATGGCGATTCGAGAAAATCGTCCCACGAAAAACGATGCAAATCGCGCCAAAGGAAAAGATTATATTCAACAGCGTTTTCTTCCGTTGATGTGGAGACAATAATAGTAAAGAAGTCTGAAATGTTCTCATTTCACGTAACAAATTGCTAGGCGACACAGTTGGACTATTTTGCATGCAGCGTAAGTACCCCCCTCGTCACGTTCACACATTTGTCTCCATCAAGTGAGCAGCCGTCTACCACGATTCTAATAATACATTTACAAATATCCATCATTTTCAGTCCACAGCTTTGTCTGCGTCATTTGACATAATGTATAATTGAGTTTGTTATTGTACACCTCTCCACATTCAAGGTGGCGACTTTTCTGCTGATAGTGAACTAAAGCGAAATCATAACATTACGCATTTCCTCGCAGCCAGCTGACACTGACCTGTAGCCCTGAGTCAATTAGATATTCATAGTTAATATCAATTAGCGTCACGTCATGATTAATAGGTAATTTGATTATCATTTCAACTATAAATGAATAAGAATTTTAAATATTTACATACCATAGATGCAGATCTACATTGAGGACGATATTTTGCCGATTTAATAACACACAACGGGCTAACAAAAGATATAGTATGACCAGTGGGCTATAAACGTACAAACGAATTGAAGCTTGCTATGTCGTTCATGATTCATGCGTGTAAAACTGACACAAAGCTTTTATCTAGTGTCTCTGTAGAGATGGCTTCGGCCAACCAAATAAAACTGGCTTGAAATCTGACTATGCTGTAAAGAACTACGATGCAAAACCCATAACACATCCTTTCTATGTAAAGTGGCACGGACTCGCCGCCGACCTGAAGCCTGGGGCGCTCGCAATGCAGGCTCAACAAACAGCCATTCAGTGCGGTGCACCGAGGATATATCGATACGTTGGGGAATCCTTGAGAAATGAGCCCTTTGTTTTGGTCGCATTGTGCCGTTCCTTCTTCAGGCTTTTGTTTGGGATTGCAACGGTGTTGAGTTGTTACTTTTTTACTGATAAATGTAATGAAAATGTACGAGAAAAATGTTTTCATTGAATTTACTAATTCGCGCACTGTCATTATGCTCTCGACAAAAGTATTACAAGACTATCGATTGCAAATTCAATTAGCTATTTTACAGGATCGTGCAGAGCCATTTCGAAGTTATTGTTTTGACGACCCTGTTTGGTGTAGTGATTAGAAACTCTGACTGCTATACCAAAAGGTCGCGGGTTCGAATCCCGCTAGGGGCAATTATGTTTGTATTTTGAATACAGTAATGTGTACCGGAGTTATGGATATTTTTCATTTATATATTTACTTATTTACAAAAAAAAGTATTGGTGTAGTTTATCAAACATCTGGTATCCATATTACAAGTCCAGTTGCGTAGTGTGGAACTAGATGGCGCTGTGCGTATGTGCAAAGATATTTATTTATTATTCATTATATTATTATTATTGGGAACTCACTTTGAAATGTAATAATAATAAATGGTATTTATACATTTTGCAAGTTCTAAACAGACACATCCGTTTCATTATTTGTCTGTATCATCAACTCTGTCACACAAATCTCCATCGTGAACAGATTTCTTTAGCTGTGAGTAGCTATCTGTTACTTAAGAAATAGCATTTATTGGTTTCAAAACATCGACATCAACCACATCAACTTAAGCCCTTTCATTTTCTTAGTCTTCTTCTAATGGAAAATATTGGGCACGCATTCCCTGAAACTTTTTTAATTATCGACTACTTTTTTACCCGTTTCTCATCACTACGAGTAAACATCACTTCAAATTCTCTGAACATGGTAACTCCTTGCCCCATTTCCATTTTGCGGAGAGGAAAGTGAAAGTTTTGGAGCTAAACTGTAGCATCCTACTAAATATAGGTACACATATGTATACAGGTGAACTGTCCCGCGATTTACAAATCGGTTGACTTGTCGTGCTGTGTGGTTTCGGCACTCGAATAGAATAGAATTCGGAAGACACGTTAAATGTTCGGTCCCGGTTATTTTCAATAGAAGCCAGATTTTAAACCAAGTAGATGTCTACGGCGGCTTAAGAACACTGACTGTCAGGTGGCCACTAGTCTGACAATGTTATATTATACAATTTAATAGTAATGTATCTAATAAACATTGCGTCTTTAAGGCTTTGAACGCCAACGCGATCACCTGATGTCCACAAACAATGTATTTTCATTTGTTTCTGTTTCGCGGCAGTTACAACTGTAATGGTCTTTAATTACGATATCTAACATTACTTACACATTGATTCAAAGAAAATGCCCATTTTTACTTATAATATTCATCTAAGGTTTTAGTAAGTCGAACTCTGACACCATTTAATAATATCCCTTACCTATCCACTTCAAAATCTACTTTTCCTCCAGTTAGAGGACGTTCGTCCGTTCTACCCTGTATATCTAAAAGCTAAAATTAAATAAGAGAAAACAAAATTTCTTCTTTTATTCATTACACACACTAAACTTTGTGTCTGTTATCTAAGTTAAGCTGCTTTACCGTCAGTAAAGTTGCTGGAAAAGACGTGTCTTCCTTTATTTATTTATTTCTAGAGAAAGTTTACAGCATTGCAAATTTAATCTACTTAGGAAGTCAGGCCAAGTTTGTCCAATTTTATACAAAATCAATAAGTGATTATATACTCTTGCTGAAACTCATTATGGTGGGGATTTCCTAAAAAATCAGCAGGCTAAGGTAAGTAAAGATGTGGACATTTATACAGTTTTTTTACCGTAAGGAAAAAAATAGGCCATATTAGGTAAGTTAAATAGAAGTTATTGGCATAGGTAGTTTAATTGTTTTTTTTTTTCATAAACGCTCGCACCTGCCGCATGTGCGACTGGCGTGATTCTTAGGATTCCTATTGGAACTCATATTTTCTCTAAGTTTTCTTTATTTATTTGATGTAATTATGGGGAATAGGCTACAAACGTGGCCGTCAAATCACACAATTAACGTTTTATTCTATGATAGTTTTGAAAGCAGGCAAGCGCTTAACTTAAACTGCTTATGCCAATACCTTCTATTTCACTTACCCAAAATGCCCAATTTTTTTTCTTACCTGGGAAATTTACCTGGGACCTGAAGAAGGACGTAGGATACTTTAAGATATGCCAAGATAAGGTAATACAAATAAGGTGATAAAGTAACTCCACAAGCTCGGAAAGCTAGTAATGAATAGTACTAGTATAGTAGTACATTTTCATGTAAGATATAATAATTTCTGTATGACTATGGAGGACTATTGGTTTTCAAAAATATATCTTAGTACTGACTTATATATTCTACTTATGCTTATAAAATTTCATTGGAATGAATTGATCTTCAAAGTTTGTGTGGAATGCCTTGAGGAATAAACCGTCTTAATCAGTGAGTAAATACTGCCAACTTGTTGGAAACCGATCCTCGAGGGCCTAATTTATTAAGACTTAATGTCGGATAATTTAAATAAAATAAATAATAGTTTGTTGAGAGAACGGATAACTAACTACAGGTTGTCAGTACTGTGCAAGAGTGTATTTCTGTTGTATAAAGAACCATGAGTACAGTCGACGGCATATCAAATGTAACAATTCAACTTTTGGACCATCACCGCGTTTTGTGGACGGGACGGTAGATACGGAAGCTCAGCTTTTATTGGCAGTGTAATCCTTGAAGTGGGGTCCAATCAAAATGACAAAGTTTACGAGGATTTGTGTTAAAAAGGCTAAATTAAATCCAATATAACTAGCAAGAATAGTAGTTTTTTTTTATATACTGGATGAGATTTTGTTACCGTAAGGGCATATTAGGTAAGTGAAATAGAAGGTATTCGCATAGGTAGTTTAAAGGTCTTAGCATACGTGACGTGTTTATTCTCGTGCCGGACGGAACGGGACGATTTTTTGACATCGTTGCATTTAAAAACATAGCAATAAAACACGTGGCGAGAAACACGGGCGGAACGGGACGGCAATAGAAAAAACATCGTTATGGCATCTTCTTCATCTAATACTACGGCAACCATTGCTAGTTCTTCAAAAGTAAAATCGAACATTTTGTGCTGAAATATGGTTGCAGCACTAGCACGACTATCGTTGAACACCGTCCTGTACGTATGTTTTAAAACCACTTTCACGTTAGGAACTATACCTGTCCCGTCTCCGTTCCGTCCGAGAAATTACCCGTCACGTATGCTAAGACCTTAATTCGTTTTTTTTTTCAAAACTATCATCGTATCAAGCGTTAGTTGTATTATTCGACGGTCGCATTTGTAGCCTATTCCACGTAATTACAGCATTAAATTAAATGAATAAAGAAAACTTGGAGAAAATATTAGTTTCAAATGAACAATCCTACAAATCCCGCCAGTCGCATATCAATTACCGGCCGGAGCATGCCTTTTTGAAAAAAAAAATAAACTACCTATGCGAATACCTTCTATTTCACTTACCTAATATATGTCCTATTTTTTCCCTTTTTTTTTATATGACAGGGCGGCAAATTAGCATGCGGGTCACCTGATGCAAAGTCACCGCCGCCCATGGACACCCGCTACACCAAAAGGGTCACAGATGCGTTGCCGGCCTTTGAGGAAGGTGTAGGCTCGTTTCTTGAAGGTTCCAATGTCGTACTCGTTCGGAAATACCGCTGCCGGAAGTCTTACGGTAAAAGTACTCATCCGGTATACAACGGGTTAGCGCTTTACCTCAATCACACCTGATGTTAAATGAAGATGAAACCGAAGGTGGAAGCGTACTGACCCGGAAACCCTGTCTTATTTGGGAGACTGGTTATCTTATCTATGACAGCCTGAACACAACAATGCTATTAACATTGCTATTTGGCGGTAGACATAGATAAGTTGGTGGTAGCTAGCCCGGCGGACATTTAAAAATGCCCCACCAATACCAAACCAAACCGAGTACTAAACATGCACCCCCCGAGGGTCGACCCCGCGACCTCCGATTCGTAAACCCTATGTTAATAAAATTGAGCTGCGAGGCGGTTATACACTGATGAATAAACTGATAGAACAGATGCTATTGTTTTTGTTTAAATTGATTTATGTTTTTAAATAAACATTGTGACATTGTGTTAGAGAGAATCTAGCTATTATTTAAAATTCCAGAAGCATTTGTAGAGCAGACACTAGTAGGCGCAGCTGATGTAGGACATTCAATCTCTTAAGTTAACGATGTTATAAAGACGATAGATGATGTCGTGAACGAGCCGGAGTTATCGTGGCCTTATTATGCCGTAAACATGAATTCAAGATTACCGACAATGGTGTCTACGTAATACCTACAGCTATTGACTGAGTTAAAGTAAATTAGGCTTTCTAATGGGCCCTCTTTATTCACACGTCTTTATTTTTATCACCAGAAGCTGCTTAAAGGTGTTTTTACACCTTTTATGCTTCCTGGGCGGATAAAATTAGGTACCACGATCATACTAAATGAATGAAATATATAGTAGGTAAACAATTACAAGGTGTTTGTCAACTTTTGTGGGTCTCCCACAAGGCAATGCACTGCATCCAACAAGCTTCACGTGATTAATGGCCGTATTAATAAATTGATCTTGAGATTGAGATCGCATCTCAGTCTCAAAACTATATATTTTTTTCATATGCGACTGATTCTCAAGCGTCAAATTAAGATCATCTCAATGTTGAGAACGGTTTATTAATACAGACCTTAGAGCGCCGCGAATTTTTTGTTCATTGCAGCGCAGACGCCCGTTTATTCCGCAGACGCTAAAGACTCGTTCAAATCAGTTCTTATATACGAAGTGTACTTTTTTTAATTAAACCGCCTCCGTGGCTCAATGTATACAACATTGGGTTTACGATTCGGAGGTCGCGGGGTAGATGTTTAAGTACTCGGTTTGGTTGGTGATAGGGCATTTTAATTGCCCGCCTGGCTAGCTACCACCATCTTATCTAAAATCTGCCGCCAAGCAGCAATGTTAACAGCGTTGTTGTGTTCCGATTGTCAGAGATAAGATAGCCAGTCCCCCAAATGTGTTGGGGTTTCCGGGTAAGTACGCTTCCACCTTCGACCTCATCTTCACTTAACATCAGGTATGATTGAGGTCAAGTACCAACCAGTTGTGCATAAAATAAAATTAAGAAATGTTCATTTCTTTTTCTACATACACATTAAATTCATAAGGTTCACTTATATAATACCTGTGGCAGGAAGCCTCGCTCCTTCATAACAAACTTTTATTTAAATTAGAAATAATTACAAAAATAAAATTTTTATTAATTTTTCCCGTAACTGGGTATGGAGACTGGAAGATTGTGTTTGGTGATTATAGCTATTGGGCCTTATTTGTAGCTACTATACCTTATTGTGAAAACAACAAAAGAAAAATTAAAATACATTGTAGCTGAAATCTAGTAGGTACGTACTAAAAATATTCTCTACCAATTTTACCGAACTAAGACTTTGTTCATTGTTAATCAAACTTTGTATACATTCAGTGTACTAAGTATCGGGAATTTGTCAATAAAACAAAAAATACAAATTATTCATCTAAATTTATTTTATCGCCTTCAAAGTAGGTCCCATCGCTTGCAATACAACATCTCCACCGCTTCACCCAGTCTTCCATACATTTTTCATAGGCTATTTGCGGTATAGCCTTTAGCTCATTCAGCGAATTTTCTTTTATGGCTTCTATCGACTCAAAACGTTTTCCTCGAAGTGGTAATTTTAACTTGGGAAATAAAAAAAAGTCAGACGGAGCCATATCAGGTGAATACGGTGCTTGGTCGAGAACTTTTGTTGAATTTTTCGCTAAAAACTCTTTCACTATAATGGCTGTGTGTGATGGTGCATTATCATGGTGCAGCATCCATGAGTTGTGTTGCCACAAATCTGGACGTTTTCGGCGGATACTCTCACGCAAACGCTTCATGACGCCTAAATAAAATTCTTTATTCACTGTGTGGCAAAAAACGTTTTGCCACAAAGGGGACGACTCACGGAGTCGTGGAAAAAGGGAAAAGATGGAATTAACTATAAGTGGACTGTATTGAACAATAGATAATTATAATATTCAGCCTTTAGGTACAGTGAAAAGCTATCACAATACGATTGTGATAGCTGTACTATCAAACCTTTCGCACTGAATAAAAATAGGCAAAAGCACCACTCACCTCCGTTCCTTAATCGAGGACAACAGCCACGGGCCGCTCTCTGCTGGACACGCTAGGTTGATGCTGTATGTGAGCCTTTATCTTCAGGTTTTCAATAATTATTACAGCACGTGCATAGTAACCATGTCTTGAAAATTTGCAATTGACAGAATAAGAAAACAATTGAAAAGCGCGCGTCGAACGCGTATGAGGGGCGCATGCGTCAAGTGGCTCCCTCTCACAGGTGAAGTGCGAACCACGCGGTGAGCCCCAACTCTTGGTCGGGAAGTAAGTTGGTACATCTACCTAAGTTAATCCAGACGAAAGGCTTGATTTAACATACCCCCCGCCGAAAGCATTTTGATGCTTTCTCACTAAAGACTGAATATTAGAAATAGATAAGAATGGCAAAACTAACACCTACAAAATTAAAGAAAACTAAGCATTCATTAAAGGAAAACATAAATAGCCTTCGGCAAATTAAAACGATGATTAAGCTTATTATAAAACCATTAATTGAGGTAGGGTAAAGGACTTAACTTATTTACAGGTCTTAAATAAGTATTCCTTTGAGTACGGATAGTTACAGCTCGAACAATTTCGTCTGAACCAGGATGTAGCTTCTCCACTCGTGCGAGCGGCCAGTTACAAGACGGCACTTGGTCAACTTTCATGAGAACTAAATCCCCTACGTTCAAATTAGGTTTAGAAGTGAACCACTTGCCTCTTTGTTGCAAGGTGTTTAGATACTCATGGCTCCATTTTTTCCAGAACAGTTGAGAACATTTTTGGATATACTGCCATCGAGATAAACGATTTATAGGAATATCATTAAGATTGTATTCAGGTACAGCATTAAGATTTTTTCCAATTAAAAAATGTCCTGCAGTAAGTACATTAAAATCATTGGGATTGTCACTAGCTGGAAGCGGGCATAGAGGACGTGAATTCATTATTGATTCTACCTTGCAAAATATCGTGGTCAATTCCTCAAAAGTTAAAGCTTTATCTCCTACTGCACGCAGAAGATGATACTTTGCGGATTTTATACCAGCCTCCCATAAACCCCCCATGTGGCTAGCGGTCGGAACGTTATATTTCCAAAGAATTTGTCGTTTTGAACAACCATCTAAAAGTTTATCATCACTTTGACTTTGCACCATAAACCTTTGAATCTCAGTCAAGTACTTCCCTGCTGCGACGAAGTTCGTACCGCAGTCTGAGTATATAAATGAACAAAGACCTCTTCTAGCTACAAATCTATCAAGTGTGGCAAGGAAGCAGTCAGCTGATAAAGCTGACAAAACTTCCAAATGGACTGCTTTTGTAGAAAAGCAAACAAATAGACATAAGTAGGCTTTGTAAACTCGAGCGTTACGGCGTAAGCTTTCTTTAATAGAGAACGGCCCCCCAAGGTCAACCCCCACGTGCTCGAATACCTTGTTCGGAACTACTCGGGCCGAGGGTAACGAAGCCATTTCAGGTTGAAGGAAAGTTGGTTTACATTTAAAACAAACCATACATTTGGAAAGGACCGATCGAATTACGCTACGAGCCGACAGGATCCAGTAATTTTGGTTCACTATGTTTTGCAGTGTACGCGGACCGACATGTAAATATTTTTTATGTAAATATTCGATTAACATTTTAGTATATTGGCTCTTCTTCGGTATCAAAACTGGATGTTTACTATTGTATGATAATTGCGCATAATGGAGGCGACCCCCCACCCTGAGAAGGCCCTGCTTGTCCAGAAATGGAGATAACTTTCTCAGTGAAGGTATGTATTTAACACCCTTTGTTAACATTTCAATTTCCTCTTTGAAATAGGTACTTTGTAGTAGTTTAACGAGGCTATTCTGTGACCTTTCTATTTCGTCAGTTGTTAATATCAGCATAGCTGGAATCGACTTTCGCCGACAGATATCAATAAATCGATAGACCCAGCAAAGGACGCGTTGAAGTTTTGACAGTGATGAAAATCGATTACAAATGGTCTCCACATACATAAATGACTCATCTGAGCTCTGCGACAAGAGGTTGTAAGTATCGCAGTTAGATTTAAGTTCGGGTGTCAGCGATTCATCATTATTAAGAAAGGATGTAATAGGCCATTGGTCTCGATTTTTATATAACCAGTCACAACCTTGCAGCCACTGTTGGCTACACTTGACAAGCTGAGCAGGGGTTATTCCACGCGAACAAATATCTGCCAAATTATTTTCACTGTTTACATGGCGCCAAACATTTGGTGGTAAAGAGTCAATTATTTGAGAGACACGATTGCTTACAAAGGTTTTAAGTTTGTAAGGTTCGGTCTGTATCCAAGACAATACGATTGTTGAATCAGAGAGCGCTGTGATTTTAGTTATCTCAACTCGAGTCAGTATACTACACAGATATTTAATTAATTTAGAAAGTAGCACCGCGGCCATTAGCTCTAAACGTGGGATCGTCCACGTTTTACTAGCAGGTGCTACCTTCGATTTGGCGGCAAGTAAACGGACCTTTGTCACTTTGTCATTTTTACTAATGGCATAAACGCAAGCCGCATATCCTTGTGACGATGCGTCACAAAATCCGACTATTTCGCATTTATTTTGAGTAGGCAATAACGTATGCCTCTCAACACGTATATTTGAGAGTTCAGTTAGTTCAGAAATAAACCTTAGCCAACGTTCAGCGATTTGAGGTGGTAAACGTTCATCCCAGCCTAACCCTAATTTCCACAAGTCTTGCATTATAAATTTAGCGACTACAGTACACGGTGCGAGAAATCCTACTGGGTCAAATATTGATGCCAAGATTTTTAGTATCGACCGCTTCGAAGATATGGTATCTGTTTTATTAAATGTAAAGTGGAAGGCGTCAGTTAATGGATTCCACTGTAAGCCTAGAATTTTTAGATTTACGTCTTTGTTATCCTTTACGAAGGTAACAGGGCATTCGCGATGTTCAGTGGATACGCGTTCCAGTAATTCACAAGTGTTACTTGCCCACTTTTTAAGTATGAATCCACCGCTTTTTAGTAGCCCTATTAGCTCATCCTGTATAATTATTGCTTGAGCAAGTGTATCGCAAGACCAGAGGATATCATCCATATAGATTCCTTCTCGAATTATTTGCGAAGCTGACGGGAAGAGTTCACCCTCATCGTTAGCCAACTGCAGTAGCGTGCGTATGGCTAAAAAAGGTGAACAACTTAGGCCGTACGTAATGGTCTTTAATTCGTAGACGTTTATGGGTTCATCTTTGGATGACCGATACAGGATGTGTTGATATTTACGGTCACTTTCCCGCACTAAGATTGCGCGGTACATTTTACAAATATCACTGGTGATACAATGTTTAAATAACCGAAAATTTATTATGATTGCTACTAAGTCGCGATATAACGTAGGCCCGGTTAACAGAATATCATTGAGTGAAACATTTGTACTTGTTTTTGCTGAAGCGTCAAATACGACGCGTAAGGGGGTGGTTGAGCTACTGGGCCGTAGTACACTATGATGTGGTATAAAATATTTACTTGGAGTATTCCCAGTATACAACTCCATGTGATCGAGAGTTTCATATTCTGCCATAAAATTATCATACGCTTGCTGCAGCGTAGGAGAACGTGCGAGTTTACGTTCAGTATGTAAAAGTCTCCTCTCCGCTGTGGTACGTGACTCACCGAGGGCTCCATGCTCGGGAGCGAACGGTAAGGGCACGACATACCTGCCAGACTCGTCGCGAGTATGCTCTCTCGCATATATCTCTTCGGCAAGCTTATCCATTGGATTAATCGAAGGCTTACACGGCAACTCTTCGATTTCCCAAAAAGCGCGTAATGTTTTATCTAGAGATTGTTCTTCGCATAATAAATGGAAATTCTGAGAAGGCCTCCCTATAACAGAATATAATTTTCCGCTTATAACAAAACCGAAAATTGTTTCGATAATGTTAGGAATGTCAGCCGCGAGACACAACGGTTTATCTTTAATTATCTCTGAAACGACATCATTGCCTAATAAAATATCAATGTGCGATCTTTTGTAAAAGTCCGGATCTGCTAGCTGATAACATTGATATTTATCAATTATATTTTTCGGAAACGAGACGTTAGGCATCTCGGATGACACTTTTCCTACAACCACCATATCAATCGTGAATGTGGGGCTGTCTGCGTGTCGTGGTTTCAGATGACAGGAAACCATTCCATAATTTTTAACTACTTCACCACCTAAACCAGAAACAGTAAATGGACATTTAGTGCGACGTAATCTCAAACGTTGGGCGCAGTCGACTGATATAAATGAACTTTGAGCGCCGGAGTCCAGAACTACACGGCAATCGTGGAATTCCGGCGTCGGTACCGAAACGTCGGCAACATGAGCACGAGCTGTGCCAAGTACAACTCCGTAGCTCGTACGCTCACTCACGGAGTGAAGGGCATCGCTCCAAGGCTCCTCTCCACTCACGGAGTGGGAGGCTTCCTCATCCACGGGATCGAGGGTGTTCTCACTCATGAAGTGAGAAGACGACGTCGTGTTCACGGAACATGACGCATCAGGCGATTGCGGCTGGTGTTGTGCAGTCGAGAACAAGGGTTGCGTTGACACGGTCAACGATGCTCTTACGGAATCTCGATGTAGTAGGTAGTGATGAGGTAACGCACACACACCACACGTCAATGTGCTTTTACACGTAGGAACGTCATGATTCGTCTTTAAACAATTGGTGCACAACTTTAAGGCTTTGACACGGTCAATCCTTTCGTTAATCGTTAGCTTACGAAATGGTTCACAGCGATATATCAAATGATCGTGATAACAATGTGGGCATACTAATTTACCAGCATTACTATTATTTGTAGTTGTACGCGCAGCCGCAAGTACAGATTTTGACATCGAACGAGTAACACGCGCGGTAGGACCTTGACCTTGGGACGAAGGAGCGGCATTAGAAGATGTAGTCCGAGAGCTAGTACTAGGAAATGTGTGTTCCAGCACTTTGATTGTTTTGTTTACAAAGGTGGTTAACTCTATGAAAGTTGGCAATGTATCTTGGTCCCGACTTTCCTCAAAAAGTTTACGCGTGTATCGGTCGAGCCCACGAAGAGCTAAATGACATAACAAGTAATCTTCTAAATTCCCTATCCCTAACGCTCTAATAGCTTTTGTTGAATGATCGAATGTTTCAATGAAGTTAGTAAGACCCTCTGGTGTATCTTTAGATAATGGAGTAAAATTCAACATTTTGTCTAAGTACCTGGTCACTAGCGCTCTCTTATCTTGATATCTGTTCAACAAACTTTGCCATACGAGAGGATAATTCGCGGCAGTGATAGGTAGGTTCTTAACTAAATTAAGAGCCGGTCCCTTCACACACGATAGTAAATAGTGAAATTTGTCGATATTATCAAATTCCCGGTTATGTACTAACGAATTAAACGTATCATAGAACGTAGGCCAGTTTTCGATCTGACCATCAAATTGAAACAAAGTGAGTTTTGGCAAAGCTGGTCTCACAACTGCACTATTGACCCGTTCATTACGCTCCGTTTTAATCATAGGCTCTTGGACTAACTTCTCATATTTTAACGCTACGAGTTTACATTGGAAATAAAGTTCGTCAAAACTATCTAATTCCGCAGTACTAGGCTTGGCATCTGGATTTGACTGTAATTCCAAAACAATAACATCCATTACCACCTTCTCAAACTGTATACGAACGTCATTCAATTCAGAAAACTGTACTAAATAATTTTGAATACTATCCTTTTGTAAATCTTTAATTGTTCTGGATAAGTCATAAACCTTCTGCACTCTTCCAAATAAATGTTCCTTTTTCAAATTAAGAGCGAAAAAAATGGGATCCTGAGTATCTGTCATTTTTTTAAATAATTCAAATTAAGAACAAACCAAATGATGGACGACGCAAAAATGTCGTCTTTTTTAGTTTTGTATTATGAATGAACTAGAAAATGGACTCGCCTATGTAAACTGTATTTTATGAATATTAATTTTAGGTCAGAAATAATAATCGCTAAACACGACTTAATGTAACGTTACTTTTATTATGAAAATTGATCCGGCTCGGAGGCCAAAAAATGTGGCAAAAAACGTTTTGCCACAAAGGGGACGACTCACGGAGTCGTGGAAAAAGGGAAAAGATGGAATTAACTATAAGTGGACTGTATTGAACAATAGATAATTATAATATTCAGCCTTTAGGTACAGTGAAAAGCTATCACAATACGATTGTGATAGCTGTACTATCAAACCTTTCGCACTGAATAAAAATAGGCAAAAGCACCACTCACCTCCGTTCCTTAATCGAGGACAACAGCCACGGGCCGCTCTCTGCTGGACACGCTAGGTTGATGCTGTATGTGAGCCTTTATCTTCAGGTTTTCAATAATTATTACAGCACGTGCATAGTAACCATGTCTTGAAAATTTGCAATTGACAGAATAAGAAAACAATTGAAAAGCGCGCGTCGAACGCGTATGAGGGGCGCATGCGTCAAGTGGCTCCCTCTCACAGGTGAAGTGCGAACCACGCGGTGAGCCCCAACTCTTGGTCGGGAAGTAAGTTGGTACATCTACCTAAGTTAATCCAGACGAAAGGCTTGATTTAACACACTGTTTCTCCCTCTGGAAGGAATTCGGAGTGAACCACACCACGGTAGTCAAAAAAAACTGTCAGCATCACCTTGATTTTGGAGCGACTTTGCCGCGGTTTTTTGGGTTTCGGCTCGTTTTCGAGACGCCATTCTGAAGACTGTTGGCTTGTTTGCATGTCGTACTCATAAACCCATGTCTCGTCGCCAGTTATTATACGTTTCATAAAGGTCGGATCCGTAGAAGCTCGGGAAACCATGTCTTCAGCGACATGCTTTCGCTGCGCTTTTTGAACAAAATTGAGCTCTTTTGGAACTAGTCGAGCGGCGACGAGTTTCATGCCTAAAATGTCAATGAGAATGTTGTGGACGGACTTAAAAGATATGTTCACCTCACTAGCCAACTCTCTCAGACTCATACGTCGATTTTCGAGCACTAGCTTCTTGATTCTGTCGATGTTTTCTTTGGTCGTAGCGGTTGAAGGTCTACCAGAACGAGGCAAGTCTACTACTACTTCTCGGCCTTCTTTAAAAGCCTTATACCATTCATAAGCCCTTGTTTTCGATATACACGATTCGCCGTAGGTATTTCGCAACATTTTTAGTGATTCACCACATGAAATATCATTTGAAACACAAAATTTAAGGCACACTCTTTGTTCAACAATATTTTCCATTGTAAAAATCGCCGAGGACTCAAAACTATGACCAACAAAAAGTGTAGTTTAAAACAAATTAAATGACAGATCCCGCTCAAATTTTGCGCGCTAAATCAGTACAGTGCTACCAACATGCAGTAAAAAAATTAGAACGACCTCTTTTACGCGGGTCTTTTTATTGACATATTCCCGATACTTTTTACACAGAGTAGTATATAACATTAATCAAATGGAATTTACATGAAACGGAACTTTGCATACAAAAAGTTAAATTGATACGGATCCTTAAGAGTTCAACTAAAATTAATCCTGTATCCTGATGTTACTTTTATGAATTGTTATAAAATATGTTTATCCAATTGCTTTGGAACTTATGGTATGTGTGTGACTGGAGATACAAATAAACGATCTATCTATATATCTATCTATCTATTAATGTTTACAATCTTCTCAACATTTTTGTCAATGTAAGTACATAATATGTATACATAATGCTCACGCCTGTTCCCGTTGGGGTAGGAAAGACTATTGATTTCCACTTGCAACGATCCGGACACACTAATTTTGCTTCTTCCACTCTCCTCAAATGCTTCATAGACGCTCGATGGTTAGTGGTTAACCGCACCTTTTGTGAGTACCTCGATCACTGGATTGACGTACATCTTTTTTTGTCAACATTTACCGGCCCTTCCATTCACGCTTTCGATAAATATTGACGACCGATTGGTGTAGTGGATAGTGATCCTGTCAGCGAAACCAACGGTTGCGGGTTCGAATCCCGCGAGGGGTAAATGTTTGTGTGATGAATACGAACTAAAATGTTTATAAATAAATGTTTATATAAATATTTATGCATGTTTATCCGTTATCTAGTATCTATAGCACATCTTATCTAAATCTGCCGCCAAGCAGCAATGTTAATAGCATTGTTGTGTTCCGGTTGTCAGAGATAAGATAGCCAGTCCCCCAAATAAGATGGGGTTTTCGGATCAGTACGCTACCACCTTTGGCCTCATCTTCACTTAAAATCAGGTGTGATTGAGGTGTCAAGTACGAACCCGTCGTGCATTAAAAAAAAAAGAAGCTTTGCTTAGTTTGGGACTAGATGATTGGTGTAAGTGTCCGAAATATTTATTTATTTATTTATTTTATTGCTTTCGTTATTCTCCTTTCCTTCATTCGTTCCATAAGCCCAAACCACCTTAACATACCTCTAATATCTTACTCACTAAGTCATCTTGCACGCTACACCTTTCTTTAATCAATTCTTCAATCTATCATTCAAAGTCACGCCACACACACTACGCAGTGAACATATTTCTACTTCTACTGCGTTGACTACTTCTATATTTCTACTGTGTTGATTCTGCTCTCATCTTTCTGTCATATTCTACCGTACATTCACTCCCATACTTCATCAGCCTGGGCATCACCACACCATTGTGGGCGATCCACTCTTGCCTTGCCTAACAATGACTGACTGGTCACAATTAGGTATAACTCGGTACATAATACTATGTCAAATTGTCAGCACCGGAACATCGCTGAAGCCCCAAGTAATCGACAGTGACTCATTAATGGGATATTTCAATTAAACTCGTTAAAATTGATTCCGACCGACCGTGGGTACGAATTAACTTAATGGATCGACGAACACGAATTTAACATCTTCTGCACACTATGTACAGTCGGCTCCATAAATAGCCATACAAGTCTATTTTAAATGATTAATGGTGCACACACATTTAAGTCATATCGTCCACGGTTCTGTAATATGAATGTATATACAAGAGGATCATTTTAGAAAATGTTTGGTAAGGCTTTAATAGCCATTATGCTATCATTAATGATGCCGACTGTACCATACCGCTCTTAAATCTTTTATTTATCATCGACAATTTCGGTATTTAAAAATGAGATGGGATATATTTAGTTGAGATATTGGAGTCCTTGGACGCAATTTGTTTGACATAATGTACCACAAAATTTGTGTCTTATTACTTTATAGCGCTGGATTAAACAATTTGTAATAGTACCAACTATCCTAATATAACTTGTAATAGTATAATGCGAAAACGTTGAATGTGGGTCGTTAACGATGCCAATTTCCAACGTGTCCGTTTAAATCACCAATTACTGGACTTACCGACCGACCTCAGCTGACGTGGTCTTACCTGAAATACAAAAAAAAGCTTCAATAAAATTGGGGACTAAATTGGATTAAAAAGTTAGGCAATTTAACTGATGAAAAAGACGTGGCGGAACTTCCTGCGATTCGCCAATTTTGGAAATAGAACGAACTAATGGCTTCGTTACAGGTGCTTATGGAAATTAAATTTTTATTTTCGAAGTTTGAATCACATTTGAACCTGATTATGTTTTATAGAATAAAGTATAACACAAAATACAAATTTTCCTGTACTTTACACATACAATAGTAAGTATACAGGGTGAAATTTAATTCGTGTAATTCCTGTTTACTGGGTTTACGATTCGGAGGTCGCGGGTCCGATCCCCAGCGCGGTACATGTTTAAGTGCTGGGTTTGGTTGGTGGTAAGGCATTTTAAATGTCCACCTGGTTAGCACCACCATCTTATCTAAATCTGCCGCCAAGCAACAATGTTAATAGCATTGTTGTGTTCCGGTTGTCAGAGATAAGATAGCCAGTCCCCCAAATGTGTTGGGGTTTCCGGGTCAGTACGCTTCCAGCTTCGACCTCATCTTCACTTAACATCAGGTGTGATTGAGGTCAAGTACCAAGCCGTTGTGCATAAAAAAAAACTCCATTCCTGATTACGAACAACTTTCCACTAGGAACCATAGCCGAATTCAGTCGAAAATTGTTGGACTTCCATACTAAAGGTGGTTTCAGAATGGTTTATTTTGTATGGGTATTCGAAATATTTTTGATCGAATTCAACGATGGCTCCTTGGGTTAAGTTGTTCGTAATCAAGAGTGATATCACCAGTTAATGGAAATTAGACGAATTCAAATTCACCCTGCATTTACTATTACAGTTTTAAATGTCGCGATGCAGACATCTAACCGCCTCAGTGGCTCAATGTAAAATTGAAACAGGGTGAAATTTAATTCGTATAATTCCTGTTTACTGGGTTTACGATTCGGAGGTCGCGGGTTCGACCCCCAGCGGGGTACATGTTTAAGTACCCGGTTTGGTTGGTGGTAGGGCATTTTAAATGTCCGGCTGACTAGCTACCACCATCTTATCTAAATCTGCCGCCAAACAGCAATTTTAATAGCAAGATTGTCAGAGATAAGATAGCCAGTTCCCCAAATGTGTTGGGTTTTCCGGGTCAGTACGCTTCCACCTTCGACCCCATCTTCACTTAACATCAGGTGTGATTGAGGTCAAGTACGAACCCGTCGTGCATAAAAAAAAAAAAGACACAATTGAAAATCAATCGTTTGCGGTCACCAGTGACCGACCGGTGCTAAAAGGCATGAATGTCAACTTATGTTAAAACAACAATACAACATACATCCCTTGTTGTTATTTTTGGTCTGAGTGTCTAGGCCAGTACTTAATAACACCTAAGTACAGCTGTTATTGATTGAGTTCACGTAATAGGTATGTTAGACATAATAATTTTGGGACTAGTCACTAGACATGGTGTGGGTAGAAACCACTCATCTAAACGAGCTCTAGATTGACCGTAACATAGCTACATAATCGTAACCAAAGATTTCCTTTTCCTGACACAAATCGTGACTGAAATACTACAGCAATATATAAATCGGACTTAGTAATAACAGACTAACCGCGCTCCAATATAGAGAAAAGAGGAAATACCCCAGAGCTGCTTAAGCTCCCAGTGCAGTATACAATTAAAAAAGAATGTAGAACAAATCTGGCGAACACAGTTTTTTTTTCATCTTTCTCGCCCCTTTTACATAGCAATATTTTTCAGTCGGCACCGAGCGCGTTTCTGGATACTTCACACGGCCTTTGCAAAAAGCGAGCCTTTCACGCTGCAAAGAAAGGCAGCATGCAATCGCAGTGAATAACTACACATTTATAAAAAAAAGCATTATAAAAAATAATCTCCGCAAATCGTGAGAGGCAGAGGTTTTACTGCGTCGTAGAGGTGGCAATTACGTGAAGATAGTGAAGTGGGCGTTTAGTCAGCTTCAGAAATATGATGTTGACTTAATTTACAAAAGTATAAGTAAACATTTGAGGAGTGTTACTTAGAGAAAAAACAACCAATGCAAGCATTCTCCCGCTCTTACAAGCATGAATTTGTAAACTTGAGCGTTTTGACGACGGTGTATGTGTGTCCAGTCTTTATCCGAATGGATCTCAACAATGCGTGGTCTGATTTGAGTGCGGTTTCTTGAAGACTAAATGAAGGAACAATTTACTAGACATGTTTGATAAAAATTGGTTAAGCCATTTCGAAGATATTTATCTTTTAACAGAGTTGTTTGGTGTATTTGGATGATATCATGTCTGTCATGTTTTTTTTTATATGAAAGGGCGGCAAACGAGCATGGGTTTCACCTGATGGAAAGCAATCACCGCCGCCCATGGACACCCGCAACATCAAAAGGGTCACAGATGCGTTGCCGGCCTCTGAGGAAGGTGTAGGCTCGTTTCTTGAAGGTTCCAATGTCGTACTCGTTCGGGAATACCGCTGCCGGAAGTCCGTTCCATAGGGTGGTCGTACGTGGTAAGAAGTTTCTTGAGAAACGTACAGTGGTAGACTTCCACTGTACGTTTACGTTCTGTGGTCTTTCGAGGGTTTCAAAAATTTTCAATTTATACAAGGTGAATTTGTATTTGTGTAATTCCCATTAACTTGTGACGCCACTCTCCCAAGGCCTTAGGTTTTAGGTCCTAGTGGAAAGTTGTCAGCAATCAGGAGTTGCGTCACCAGCCGAAATTGTTGGACTTCCATACTAAAAAAGGTGGTTTCATAATGGTTTACTTTGTATTAATCGAAATTTTTTTGATCGAATTCGGCTGTTGTTCTTAGTGAAAAGTTCTTCGTAATCAGGAATGGAATCACCAGTAAACAGGAATTAAATTTCACCCTGTAGTTATTACTGAATATTATTAATTGCTAATGTGTTCCACAAATTCAATAATATTTTTTTCGTGTAGTTCTCAATACATAAAATTATGTACCTATATTCAAATAAAATAAATCAGTTCATTCATAATGCGAACTGCAAAGTGAAACACCCTTGCGGCGTCTTTCAGAATTCCTACAATATTGGAATATTCAAGAGCACGGTGGCATTTACTGAGATCGCGTGATTCATCTCGACTACATCGACAGTTTCCATCAAGTAAGACTGTTGTCGTACTTGATCCAGTCGACGTAAAACAATAACTTTTGGACGCAAAGTGAAACTTTAAGTAACTCGTCTTTGCCTAACGTATTAATTCGCTATGGTTATATCATATAAAGTAATATAGCCCGAACTACCGATTGATGTAGTGGATTGTGACCCTGTCTGCGAAACAAACGGTTGCGGGTTCGAATCCCGCGAAGGGTAAATGTTTGTGAGATGAATACAAACATTTATTCTCGAGTTGTTTACATAAATATTCATGTATGCTATTATCGCTTGTACTTGCTTTGCTTGGTTTAGGACCAGATTGGTGTAAGTGTCCGAAATATTTATTTATTTTATATTGATATAAAGTACCCCTACGGGAGACAGGCGTGACTTAATGTATGTACGAGTATGTATGTATAAAGTATAATTTTTTTGTAATAGCTATGGAAGGAAGGAAAGGAAGGAAGTTCCAAACTCTGTAAGTAGGTATACACTTGATTAGAAAGTTTATTTATTTATATATTTTTCATATTTCTTTTTAATTTTTTGTGATTGAGGTTACATTGTCACATGTTTAAAAATACCGCTTAATGGGGATCCCTCCCATTAAAGTACATTGTCAGCTTATCAAACAGAGTAAGGATTTGACATAAAAAAATAGTGGAGGCTTTTAATTCGATACGTCAGAAAGAAGGTAATATTTTGTACGTGGTAGACTTTAGGTATCTACCTAAGAATACGCACTTATAAAAATTGTTATACAACGTTCAACACAATAGTTTTCTTTTCAAAATTAACTTAGTGTAAAACGCTAACGATCAACGAAAAGTAATTCAGAGGCACGAAATAAAAAAGAAAACAAATCCAACTTCAACTTCAATCTAGCAAATTTTCCGGCAGCACTTTTAGAGCAAGTTTCGCAAACTGCATTTCCAAATAATCGCCTGAAAATCAAAAGCTCTTGTGTCCCTCGCTTTCCTGGAAATTCTGTCCGCTCTGGCTAAAAAACAATTTCCCAGCGTTGACACTGCAAAGGGATTTTACTGAGACGAACATAAAAAGAGCTGTCATGAATATACATACAGGAATAATAGCTTAACTTAATTGAAACGTTATGGAGAAATAATGAAAATGGAAGGTGGAGGCGTATATAATTGGTTTTCCTCTTTGCATCGTAGTGTAGTTCGTATGTTTGATTTCAATAAGCAAAACAATTTTCGTATAACTTTATGAAATGTTTCTTTGTTTAGAAAAACATACAAATCTGCACTAGTACTCGTAGCATGACTGGCGCGATAACGTTTATGTCGCGCGAAATAATATTTGTCCTGCTCATTCGCTTGGACGAAATATACAACTCTCACTCCTACGTCAAGCGCGACAAACGATGTCATGCTACGGGGCCTGGTCTTACATGGCTTTTGGTCCCAATTTAGTTCGAGCTATATTAGGAGCATAAAATAATATCCCGCCCCACCAAATCAATCTGTTCAAAACAACAAAATATAATTTACCTCGTAAATCGTTAAGTTTATTTAAATAACATGCCTTTGATACAGGATTTATTTGACGACCTGTTTGGTGTAGTGGTTAGAAATTCTGCTACTATACCAAATGGTCGCGGGTTCGAATCCCGCTAGGGGAATATGTTTGTATGATGAATACAGACATGTGTTCCCGAGTTATGGATGTATTTCAGTTATACATATATTTATTTACAAAAAAAAATGTGTAGTTTATCAACCATCTGGTATCCATAACACCAGCCTAGATGCATACTGTGGACCTTGATGGCGCTGTGTGTTTGTGCAAAGATATTTATACTTATTTATATTTGGGGCTTTGAATACAAACACGTGTGTGTGTGAGAAGACCGAAATACATACCCATATTTAGCCGATATTTACACCCTGCTTGGAATTTTTTTTAATGTTTACGTACCCACTGAACAGAAGTTTTCTTTGCGTAATATCTGCAACACTACACCCGTAACGGTTAAAGCACTTTCCTTTCATGGCCCATTGAAATGGGACACCCTTTATTACTTCTGTTAAAGGAGTTCCGATAGGGAAGGAAAGATTTTTTGTATTGTAAAAGAAATCAGGGCTGCGGCAAATTCCTCCACCGAATAGAAACATGCGGTGGTGTGTGAAAAACGTTCAAAGCTATTGTAAAAACAATTTTTTACTTCATTGACTTCTCGTCACTTTCTAATCGCTATGGTTGGGTGTTTCGACACGTATGTGGTCGGTTTTATACCATTTAAGTATATATAATACCAGGTATACCTTAAGTATACCTGGAACAAACAGTCCAGTTAGGTAAATTCAACTTCGAGAAGGAAGTTAATCGTCGAATCCAACTCGGCTGGGCAGCGTTTGGGAAGCTACGTAACATCTTCTCGTCCCAAATACCGCAATGTCTCAAGACGAAAGCCTTTGGTCAGTGTGTGTTGCCAGTGATGACATATGGAACTGAAATGTCACTATGGGCCTCATAAGCCTGTAAACATCCCACTGCAGGGATAAGGCCTGCCCTCGTATATGAGGGAGTGTGGGCCATAGTCCACCACGCTGGCCCAATGCGGGTACAACTGAACGTCGCACACTACCATGTCGCAGAATTGCACTGTCGTTTAATAGGAATGTCGCACATTTGTACATCGCACACTCGGTGTCACACTTCAGTAATAAGCCCGGTTGGAGACTTCATATGTCTTTGAGTTTTTATTTCTCAGGCATGCAAGTTTCCCCGCGATGTTTTCTTTCACCGTTTAAGAGCAGTCGGATAAATGCACATAAGTAATTAAATTAAATCTAAAAACACATTGGTACATGGCCTTGTTGGGAATCGAACCCGGACCTCCCAAATTGAGAGACCCCATCTTAACCGCTGAGCCACCGACGTTCCATAAGAAGGCTCAAGGTCACCCAGAGGGCAATGAAGAGAGCTATGCTCGGAGTCTCCCTGCGGGATCGAATCAGAAATTTGGAGATCCGCAGGAGAACCCACACATTCTTCGCTCTTGCTCTACCTCACATTCATACTTGGAAATCTCTCAAAAAAATATAAAAAATACAATTTATATTTTATACGGGACCATACAGTAATAAGCATACTTGGTATATTCGTCATAAACAATGCATTTCAACATTCAATTAGCTCTGAAGCGGTCTATTAGAGCTTAAATGGATCGTGACCATCACAAGGGCTAATAGATTAAACTAGGAGCATCTATACTTACCTAGATAATTGATAGTTACCGCAATTACGAGCAACACCTGCGTAGTCAGGTTCTAACTAAAGCTATTATATCTCTAGTATAATTAATAACGTATAATCGTAGTAGAAGCGTGTGTATAACGCAATATGTAGTTAACATATTCATCATCAGTCCGTAAACATCCCACTACAGGGATATAGGCCTTTCCTCGTATAATGAGGTTTGGGCCATATTCCACCACGCTGGCCCAATGCGGGTTGGGGACTTCACATTCCTTGGAATTTTTATATCTCAGACATGCAGGTTTCCTCATGATGTTTTTCTTCATCGTTTAAGAGCAGAGCAGCGGATAAAAGCGCATAAGTAATTAAATTTAAAAATTCATGGGCCATGGCCTGCCTGGAAATCGAACCCGGACCACCTAAATTGGGACACCGCGTCTTAACCGTTGAGCCACCGACGCTCGTTAGCATATTATCGACCCAAAATTAGTAAAAAATTTTAAGGGTTGAATAGCTTTACTATGGGTATAATCAGCACCATAACGTAAGTATGTAACAAAAAAATAGAATTCAGAGATTTGTGACCCAGCCAGCTAAATTTTTGAATACTTGAAAAAATTCAGGGCAATAATATAAGCAGGTAGGTATTATTTTTTATGCACAGCGAGTTTACACACCTGATGGTTAAGTAAAGATGAGGCCGAAGGCGAAGCGTGCTCACCCGAAATCTTATTTTGAGAGACTGGCTATCTTATCTATAACAACCGGAACATAACAATGCTGTTAACATTATCGTTTGGCGGCAGAGTTAGATAAGATGGTGATAGCTAGCCAGGCAGCCATTTAAAAATGCCCTACCACCAACCAAACCGAGTAGGTACTAAACATCTAGATACCGAGCAGGGAATCGATGCCGCGACCTCAGATTCGTATACCCTGTAGTTTTAACCGCCTCCGTGGTTCAATTTAAATAACATATTGCAACATACAACATTCCGATTAATACGCTTCAGGTAAACAGCTAAACCGATGCGAATAAAAAAAGCATAAAAAAAAGAGTAGTGCGGCGCGGCTCTTTTGAGTATAGAACAAGGTAATCACCCATCCCATTTGTGTTGAATTATTGACTATCTTAACTTGTAATAGACTCATCAATATCTATAATTAGAAGGTACCAACAAATACGACCCTACGGAGAAGGCCCTTCCAACAATTTAAAATTCAAGAGAACTCTGCCTAATTTACGAACACACATTTATTTCGGAATACAATGCTATCCCCAAATCATTAAAACTTCCACCTAAAGTTTCAATATGTTGAAAATAAATGGTCCAGCAAACAACTAACTGAAAAATAGGGAGCTATCAAAAAGTTCTACGGAACAATTCGCCTCGCAATCAACAACTAAAGGAATAGTTCAGTTCGGATGAAAGAGGAAAAGTCCCAAACGGTTTCCATTCGATTTGGTTTGGCCCGGATTTTAACCATGACGACGGTATAATAATATATTATAGGATGGGAACGCTTGTAGGGGCTTGCTAGCGAGACATCTTCCTACTTACTGATAACAGACAAATATGGAATGTCAAATATCTAATTCACATTCACGTTTTTTGTCGTATGAATCTAATGTAATGTAAATGAGACGACCAAATGTTGGGCTAATACCTCTATAATTATAGGTACTTTATAAAAACATGTTGCCTTATATAGGACACTTATTCCATCTTTCAAATATATTACTTTACGATCTTTGAGTTTACCTGTAACCCTATGTTAAAGTAGAGAAAATAAATTACTTTGTATTTGTTTATCTATATTTTCACCGACAGGTGTTATTTTCTGGCTTCCTGTCAGAGACTGACTACCAGTACTAATATATAGATAGTTAATAAGGAAAGTGCGGTAGCTAGCGTAGGTCCTATGTACGCGATGTATAAAAACCCCTAAATAAAACAGAATTTTAAAAAAAGATGATATTTTTGTATTGATATTTTTCATATTCTCTTTCAAACCACATTACGCTCAAACGACTTAACAAGTGATAAAGTGAACGTAACGTAAAGACGTTTTTTGTCGTATATGATTCTGATTGAAGATGATTAATGGAAATAGGTAATTATGAAGTAGGACGTATATTTTGAAGTCACAAGAGTAGCCAGGATCTCTACTTACAGTTACTGAACAACAGAAAATCACAGACAATATCACAACATTAACCTAACCATTCTAAAAACAAAACCACAGAATACATAATAGTTGACAAAGCAAATTTTAAGCAAATCTAGAAGATTCTATTGTTGTGATACTGGTGTTTCGAGAATCTGGTATTCTGCGAACAAAGAGTACCTACTTAGTTCTATAGACTACCTACCTACACACATACGTATAGTCACGACCTCTATTCCTAATGGAGTGGTCACAGATATCCCAAACATAAGCGTTTGTATATACCAAATATTAAAAGTTTTAAAGATTATACGAAGTTACAGCACAAAACTTACGTATCTTTACTGGACTGTCATAAAATATAATTAATTTACATAATATTATTAATATTTTTTTAATATTATAACAAGACAAGCTAATTACTCACGACAGACATTGATAAGCTTTAGTTATTAAAGTAACAGGGACGAAAATAGCCTTGATACCCATTAGAAGTGAAGTCTGCACGAACATTTACATCAAAATGATTTCATTTTGACAAGGTCTTATTTACGAGAGCATCTGGCGGAGGGCTCCTGCATCACCGACGGTAATCTCGTGAAATCCACACAATGTACGGACGACAGCCTTAACGACCACATTAGCAAGACGAGTAACACTTATCGTGGATTTTCAGCCAGGTAGAATTCTCTACAAATTTACGGAATAATAACTTTAGACAAAGAAAGAAATAAAAAGTATAATCAAATGAGGGTATCGTAATGGATCGCACAATTAATTCTCGTAGTAAAAATTTGAGATATTTGTAATTCTCATTATCAATAGCATAGAGAGGGCAATCCGCAACACGGGCTCAGTGCCGTCTATTACTAGCCCACCAACTCTGTCCACCTGATTGGACGGTTAGTAATTTTTTTTCTTAACCATCAACCTGGTTGGTTGGTTGATATTTTTTTTTCTTACCTGACTACCTGGTTGGTTGGCTCATATTTTTATTTCTTAACTGACTACCTGGTTGGTTGGAGATGTCAGATGCAACTTTTAAATGGTGAGATTTGTGTCGGTCATTTTTTACACAAATTTAAGTAAGCAATTTTTTGCATAAATAAACTATTTATGTAAAAGCAGTCGTGTGTTTCTTATGCGAATTGGTAGATTTGTGTCGGACTAGTAGCCACCTGACAATAAGTGTTTTTAAGACGTCGCCATCGACTTGGCTTATCGACTGCCTGTTTCCGTAGGCTATATATAACTGATAATAAAGATCAATACCTACAAAAAAAAAAACATTTTTATTAACACATGGTGTTCAATCAATCAATTTATTTGTGAAACATAGGATTCACAATAGTAGATGTTTAAATATAAATATTTGAGCGCCGTGTTCGCCGATAGGCATACAAATACAAAAATATACAAAAACATGAATGAAATATGTACATTAAAATTAATAGTCATTTTCAATATAAATATAAATGTCAGACAGGAAACCCTGAAATTGACAAATTATTTAATTTTAAATGTCATATTCTTATTTAATATAATTTAAAGATACACATTGTTATTACTATCTACATAATTTCTTAAATGTATCATTTAAAAAGCTGTCAACTGAGTAATATGCCTTCATCATCAGCATCCTGTGCAGGTTTACTTTGTAGTATTGGTAGTCTTTTAAACTAGTTTCTCTAAAGCGTCTCGGAATTTTATTATGTTGGATGAGTTTTTTACCGTAAGGAAAAAATAGAGGATATTAGGTAAGTGAAATAGAAGGTATTGGCATAGGTAGTTTATTTTATTTTTCCAAACCATCCTGGATTAAAGCGTTTTGTCAATTAACGGTCGCGTTTATAGCCTTTTCCACATAATTAATACATCATTAAATTAAATAAATAAAGAAAACTTGGAGAAAATATGAGTTCTAAATAAATTTCGAATGATAGGAACCCTACAAATTACGCCAGTCGCATACCAATGTCCGGATTTTTGAAATTGATTTTTGAAAATCGTTTTTGAAGAAAAAAAAATAAACTTCCTATGCCAATACCTTCTATTTCACTTACTTAATATGCGCTATTTTTTTCCTTACTGTAAAAAAACTCATCCGGTATATTTTGGCTGCCATCACTTTAATGGGTCAATGCCGTTCTGCAAGGCTCTGTTTGAAGTCTATCCCGCCTACGTTCACTTTTAAACAAATTGAAACATTATGCAAGTTACTCGTATTACGTACAAAAGTTGCTGTCTCGTACATATAGAGGCTTTTGCTCGTATACATCCCTATAAGATATATATTTTCTGCATGCATTATTTAATCATTACTGCAGGTAATGAACTGAACAAACCTCGATGGCGTGTAACAACAAAACAGACAAACTTGATAATAAGCAAACATAGGGCACGCTACCCTACCATAGGTTACTACGTAAACACTACAGCCGAATTCTAAAATGTTACGCTCCTGGCTCTTATATGTTTGAATTTCGAATGTACCATTTTTTTCATATTACTCCGTAACCTTACTTGCTTGTCAATTGTTTTTATCACAAATTGAAGAGAAAAAAATTAAATCTCATCAAAAACATTTGATATAAAAACATTGGCTGTAAATTTCGCGACTGTATTTTAAGTAATGTTTTATTTACGCTAAACTTTCAGTGCGCCATACCGCACACATACATACTTCAATCCGCTCTAAATAATCTGTAAAAACTAACGAGGGGAGTTCACTAACAAACATCCAACTCAACAAAATAAAGCTTAAGTGTAGGTGCCATACTTAAATGAATAAATATAATATTAGGTACTTGGTTAAAATTGGAATCATAAATTTTGACTCGGTTGGAATTTAAGGTTAACACACAGTTATAGATAGACTCCAAATCCGATCTGCGCGGCCTCGGCTCAAGGCGTTTAGAATACTTTGTATGAATAGAAGCGTGGACAAATTATGTGTCGTTACATTCGTACAAATCCAGAGTGTCATAGGGTATATACCTAATATGAGTCGAATCGGACGGGAGGAGACGGCGATGCCACCACTGCGCGTCCGACTAGGACTCCGCCCAGCACACGCTGGAGGACTGCCCGGCGTGGCAGTCCGAGCGCAGAGACCTGGTCGACCGGATCGGACGAGATCTGTCCCCGTCAGCATTAGTCGCGGCTATGCTGGCGAGCCGTTTATGCGTTCCCAGGTCCTCCCTACTACCGAAGAAGGTCGCCGCGGGGTTTTAGTGGGTATCCCTACCGTCAGGGAGGGGAGTCCCACAAACCGTCTCGCCGTCCCCCAGGCGAGCGGTAAGCGTAAAGCATTTCCCCGCGAAAAAAAAAAACAAAAAGTATATGACATGGTAAATCCAATGTGGCGGACGCTGGAAGACATTGTCACTCTTGACGAAATAATTGCGGCATCCCAACTAAGGGGCAGTCTCATATATTAATATGTATATCTGCGACCATGGTATAATTTTTTAAAACCACAAAAATACTAGGTACTGGGGCCTGATTCTCAGTTCATGCGAGATATCTCTAATTCGAGATAATGTCTAATCGTGGAATGTCGATTAAAAATGTCACAAAAATGTCTATGATACGAAAGAAACGTATTCTCGCGGTCGCTAGAGATAAAATGTCACGAACTATTGGGATGTCGATCTAAGTTACGTTCCGTTTTATCGATTGTGGTTAGTCGTAATCGAGATCAACGAATCCAGCCTTATAATAGGTTCTGAAATATAAGACTTAACCGACTTCATTTCAGAGTATAAATAAACTACAAGGTATTGCTTTATTATTGAAATCTAACGAAAAAGATTCCACAGAATGACTGGTTTGTTAAACAAATCCGCGTAAAACGTAACTCAAGCAAGTGTCAATCTGACATGAAGATATAAAATTGTCAACTCCTATTACTCCGTCACCTAGCATTGTCGAATTTGTCGATTTAAGAGCTAAATAAATGGCACTTAGGCAATAAATCACACAAAAACACAAACACTTTTCCAATACCAAACTGGCAGAAAGAAATGTCACTACGATACCTACGATTTGACGATTAGAGATCCAATGTCGACTGACATTTACCACTCGTTGTAAGTCGAGCGCTGGGAATAGACATTCACTACGATACCTACGATTTGACGATTAGAGATCCAATGTCGACTGACATTTACCACTCGTGGTAAGTCGAGCGCTGGGAATAGACAATTCTCTAACGTGACATTTTGAGACTACGAAAATTCTGTTTCATTCGACATTCGCCATTTTATTTCGAGATATGTCGAATACGACATAATGTCTATTGCGCGAGAATCGCCTCCCAGTTCTTTTTACCCGACTCTTCTTTTAACCCTCCTGTCTTGGGTAAAGTTTTTCGAGTGTCTGTATATTGTATGTAGATTTCTATATTACCCCATGTAGCCTAAACGGCTTGACCGATTTCGAAGAGCATGTTGTCGTTAGATTCGTCTTGATACCTGGAGTGTCATAGGATACATTCCATGGTAAAAATTCAACATGTCGCCCTAGACATACAAAACATGCTGTCGGGTTTTTTGGTTTTTAAACGCATATTACAATACGGATACATCCGTAGTGTTTTTTATGGTTCCATATCAAAAAACGCAAAACGGAAGACTTATGGGATCACCTCTGTGTGTCAGTCTATTTCGGGGACTTTATAAACAATAGGTATATAATTGTAGAAAATGGCGACCCAAATACGACCGTGTAGTTAAAAAAAAGCCGGCCAAGGACGTAAGGGTTGACCATACCCTTGACAAACTTTTTAGAAAGTTTAAACTGACAAACTTATGTAATTAGTTTCGTAGATACTAGAATATACAAATACACTTTATTGCACAACATAAAATACAGTTACAGGAAATGGTAAAAGTAGAAAGTACAATTTGACGACCTTATCACTAAAAGCAATTTCTTCCAGCAACCGTTGGGCAGACGAACACGTAGATACGTGAAGTTCTACAAGGTTATTGATTGTGTACCAGAAACCTGAAATTAGTTTGGTCAGAAGCACGTATAAAATCGATTCCGGCTATTAAAATATGGAGTTATATTTTTTTTCTTAATTATTTATTTAATTAAGGAATGACAAACACTACAAGCGGAATTATAACAGTAATTGAACTCGCAACAATTTTATTTTTTTCTAGCCCTATTTCTTACATAATATACGATCTAATTGGGATGTCGGCTTTTTGGTATACAAAATGTAACCTTGTATAAAGAGTACCGCAAAATGAAGTTTGTCATTTTCCACACGGGATTTGAAATTAATGATGATCGCCCTTATTTCTTCACTCCAGACCCAACTTTGGGTGAAACTTTTATTTAATGATTTTAGGATACAGAGATACCTACTATACATTTGATGATCTTTTTGCAGATACATTTTTTTTTGCAGGCAGCTACTAAAAATTAACAAAATCGTTGTAGATAACATAAAATTAAAGCAAGCTAAGTTAGCTGAATATTAATTTCAACTATTAAAACGTTCGAAAACTACTTACATCACAGGCCAAATTAAAGCTAGAAATTCGGAACTTTCCCGGTATTAAATTTAAAACTTCGGTGAAAATATTACGGTCTGTGGCGACGTACATAGGTAGATATATTTTTTCCGGCGATAGACGATCTTTAGGGGGGACTTTTTGCTGAATTAGCGCATAAGGGAGAGTTCAATTACTACGTAATCTAATAGACACAGGATTATGTTTACATCACTTCATTGACCAATAGGATGGAAGAATTACTTACTGGATTACGTCAGAACAGTTCATGTTTAGTTTCAAAAATCACCAGGTTGGTAGTTCATTTAACAGACAAACAGCGAATCATGGGGGTTCTTTGATAATTGTTCGTAACAATTTAAAATACAAAGAACGTACCGACATCGTCAATTTGTCTGTTGAAAAAACTATCGAACTCGCTTGTGTAGAATTGGAGCAGCTTGTTGTAGTAAGCGTATACAGACGTGGGAAGTCATTATTTACTACTTTTGAAAAAGTTATGGATGAAGTTTTAAATAAAATCTGTAATAATAATAAATGTGTCATTGTCTGTGGCGACTTTAATATAGATCTCTTAGATAGTTCATCTCCATTTAGTAATTTGTTATTATCGTTATTCAATTGTCATAACCTCAAAAACTTATTTCTAGAGCCTACTAGAATTACTTCTTCGACAGCAACTTGTATCGACAATATATTCACAAATGTTGAACCAACTTACAAGAACATAATTAATAAATTAAAATCGGATCATAGTGGTCAGTTGGCTACTTTTGCATTTAATGGAAAATATAACACAAGACTTATAATATGTAATCCTATAAATGAAGGTCGGCTAAAAACCTTTAGTAATAATGTTAAAGTTAAATTACCCACCTTATCCTACTGTAAGGATCCGAATAAACTATATAATACTTTATTTAATTTAACGAAGAATGAATTCGACTCTGTTTTTAAAACAAAATTAATAAAAATTAATGATGGCTTGAAGTTTAGTGACTGGGCCACAGTGGGCATACATCGAAGTAGAGAAAAACTTTACGAGCTATATGAAGAAAAAACAATAAATCAGAATGAGCTTTTTGTAAACTATGTCAGGAACTACTCAAAGCTATTTAAGCAAGTATGTACGATAGCCAAATCTATGTTCGTTCGTAACAAGATTATAAGTAGCTCAAACCTGATTAAGACGACCTGGCAAGTAATCAACTCTGAAACTGGGAAAGTCAAAACTCGTAGTTTCGATTACCAAATTAACGTAGAAGGTCAAACATTAACTAATGCTCCTGAAATCGCGGACGCGTTTGAAAGTTTTTTCACTAACATTCCAGTATCGATAACTAGGTCTCTTAATTCTTCCCCCACTCTCGCTGAATTATTACTAAAACAAAATGTAACCGAATGTACCGATGTATTTAAATTTCATCACGTTACACCATTATGTATTATTAAGACATTTAAATCTTTAAATATGAAAAGGACAGCGGATCTTCATGGTCTATCAGTTAAAATAATTAGTTTTATTATAGAGGATATTGCTCCTCATTTAGCTATTATCTTCAACCAGTGTACTAATAATGGTGTGTTTCCTGATATGATGAAGCATAGTAAAGTAATTCCGTTATTTAAGTCTGGTGATACTCAAGTTCGTACAAACTTCCGACCGATCTCAATTTTACCGACTTTAAGTAAAATATTTGAAAGCTTAATTTTAAATCAATTGCTCTCACATTTCAATTTGAATAATTTGATTACAACCAAACAATTTGGTTTCACTAAGGGACGTTCGACAACAGATGCCGGTATTGAGTTGTTACAACATATTTTTGATGCCTGGGAGGGTTCACAGGACGCCCTTGGCATCTTTTGTGATCTGTCCAAGGCTTTCGATTGCGTCCACCATGACATCTTAATTATGAAACTACACCATTATGGCGTCCAGGGCCAAGCACTCAGCCTAATGAAATCATATCTACGTGATCGAATTCAGAGGGTTGATATCAATGGAGAGAGATCATCAGGATCTGCAGTTAGCATGGGCGTACCGCAGGGTTCAATACTGGGACCATTCCTATTTTTAGTTTATATCAACGATTTACCTCACCTCGCTAAGGAAAGACACGAGATCGTATTGTTTGCTGATGACACTTCTTTAATATTTAAAGTTGACAGATATCAATTAGCATATGACGAAGTGAATAATGCTGTCTCAAAAATAGTCGAATGGTTCACAGTCAATAACTTGCTCCTTAATGAGAACAAAACGAAATGTCTTAGATTTTCATTACCTAATGTTGAACAGGTTGCCACCAAAATAAGAATTAAACATGAACAGTTGGAACTTGTGGACACAACTGTATTCCTTGGTATGACTTTAGATTCTCGGTTACAGTGGGGACCCCATATTAAAAAACTAATGAAAAGACTCAGTTCTGCCGCATATGCTGTTAAGAAAATTCGAAATATCTGTGATATTGAAACAGCGCGCTTAGTCTACTTCAGCTACTTTCACAGCTTGATGTCATATGGTATCTTGCTGTGGGGAAACGCTGCTGATACAGATAGCATATTTCTCTTACAGAAACGAGCTATTCGTGCAATTTATAAATTAAGGTCAAGAGATACATTAAGACAAATATTTAAAGAAATTAATATTTTAACATTTTCGTCACAATATATATATGAAAATCTTGTATATGTTAAGAGAAATATATATTCATTCGAGAAACATTGTGACCGACATAATGTCAATACAAGGAGCAAAAATCAATTAGCTGTACCTTTTAGTAGACTTAGTAAAGTTAATAAGTCATTCAGAGGTCAATGTGTGCGCTTCTACAACAAGGTTCCCATGGATATACGGAATCTTCCGCTTAATAAATTTAAACTTATTATAAAACAAAAATTATGTAAAAAGGGATATTACAAAATTTCAGACTATATTAATGAAAGTAATCCATGGGATTAAACGGCTCCTCTACTCGATATATAAAATTGTTGTAACCTTTCTTGATTGTACATGATTTATTGAAAAGAGACAAACCCTCTGAGTTTCTCGCTAGCTCTTCTCAGTAGTGGTCGCGTTCCGAGCTAGTGGTAGTTTAAAAAACAAATGACGTTCATAAGTGCATATTGTATTGCCTACATGAATAAATGATTTTCATTTCATTTCATTTTCATTTCATTTCATTTCATTTCAATTAAAATCTCCACGGAGTGTAAAACCTCGGACCCAGTGACGTTAAAAATTTACAACGATTTGTTGGTGATACTTGTACCTACACACTGGCGTTGCGGAGGACGAGAACCGTGAACTATTTTTTTTATAACACCAGTACGGAAGACAATTTAAAAAATCTTAAATAAATTGACATATTTGTTGTAAATACTATATAACGGAAAAATTTATGCTATCGGCTTTGAAAACCTCAAAAATAATAAGTACTATTTTAGTATAAGTTCTAAAATTGAAATAACAAAGAATATTATTGTGACTAAATCGAACTCAAAATTTATTTTCAGAAGTACACTTATTTACGTAGTATCTACTTCAAATTAATAGGGAACACAAAAAACGAAGTACCTATTTTTAAAAGATTTCTTATTGAAGACTAACTTTACGTTTACGCATTTCCAATCTGTTTTGCTCAAAATTGAAGATGAAACCATCTACTCCTCTTTAATAATTAATGTTTCGATTGAACTGAGATATTACGCAATATCTGAGCAGCCCCTAATCCAAGCGGGGTCGTCCATCAAACGCTAATGACCGCTGGCGGTGTGGTTTTTGAGTGACGTGTGGCTGATCTCAGATAGTACGCCATTTTGCGGAGGTGAGCGTTTTAATTTGGCATCTAAATGACGTATCTAACTACGCACATCGGCTCATCACATCGACGTCGACCATCACCACGGTACGCCTTGTTACCTAGATGTTTATTAGCCTTATGACTTAGTATTGACATTTATTAGACATTTATTGATCGGGATCTAAATTCCTTAATAGTTTTATCTGCGACTGCATTAACTTTTTAATTTTAAGTTGCCATTTCTCATTTTGAATATTTCATTGTGGAATTTCAAATTTTAATTCACCATCGCTCTTCGAACTGCAACTGAGATTTCTATTCGTAACTTAAATTCTATTAATTAAACAATCAGACAGTTGAATAACTTATCTCGAACGTATCTTGCACCGCCCCATTAGTTAAGAGGGTTTATTCAAGTGGCGCCCTCATTGGATAAATTAAGATTTTTTTAAATACAGAATAAGTAAAAAAAACCTTGCACTCGAAAAGCCTAAAAGCTAATTTAGGTCTTAATTATAAGTAATACCTAAATAGCTTTGCTAAAGCTTATTTTCCAGAAATAACGATTATATTTCCAGATATAAAAAGTGGCCGCTTTTATCAATAATTTAAAATTCTCGAAAATGCCCGTAATTAAAGCTATTTAGGTATTATTTATAATTAGCTTTTTGGCTACTCGAGTGCAGGTCAGAGCAATATTTTTAATTTTTGCAGTATTTAAACAGAAATCTTCATTTACAATGACGAGACCATTGGACGGAAGAAACCCTTTTAAAAGCAGCGTGGAGAGTGACATAGGTATTACGGTACACTAAGGATGAGAGTTATTGACAAAATATAATACACTTACACAATACACATTTCTCTTTAACCGCCTCCGTGGCTCAATGTAAACAACATTAGGTTTACGATTCGGAGGTCGCGGGTTCGATCCCCAGCGGGGTACATGTTTAAGTACTTGGTTTGGTTGGTGGTAGGGCATTTTAAATGTCCGCCTGGCTAGCTACCACCATCTTATCTAAATCTGCCGCCAAGCAGCAATGTTAATAGCATTGTTGTGTTTCGGTTGTCAGGGATAAGATAGCCATTCCCCCAAATGTGTTGGGGTTTCCGGGTCAGTACGCTTCCACCTTCGACCTCATCTTCATTTAACATCAGGTGTGATTGAGGTTAAACCAACCCGTTGAGCATAAAAAAAAAGAAAAGAAAAGAAAAAAAAACACATACACAATACACAATACGCATACACAATTGTTTGCGGTCACCAGTGACCGCGGCGGCGCTCAAAGGCTACAAATATCGGTAGTAAATTATCGTATTTATTTTTTAATTTTCAATGTCGTTTTTAAAGTTTGTGAGCACTTGACCTGTTAAATAAAGTGTTAATAAGGCAGGTAAACATCAAATAATATTTGTTTTTTCTTGAAATCTATTACGAACTACAAAAACAAAATAAGGAAAAAGAATTGATCGAATTATTATCATAAACATTAGGACCACATATATTTATAACTCTGTTATAATATTAACGATATTCCGTTATCCTATTAAACATATCGATGATTCGATATTTTAGAGATGTCATTATCGATATTTTGGATATTGGTTTGGATATACCAAATTTCAACAAAATCCATTCAACCGTTTCACCGTGATTGAGCCACAAACAAACAAAATTCCAATCTTTCGCATTTATAATATTAGTTAGATTAACACTGTTAATTATATGAAATGGTGGTAGCTAGCCAGACGGACATTTGAACATATCTTACATTAAAAAATCTGCCATCCGCACTCCGATGAGTTGATGAGACGGGCACGTGGATGGGAACCCATCCCCATCCTATTGATCTCCTCAGACCCCGATGGCAATCACCTAGTTCTACGCGTGAAGTTTCTTGGTGTATACCTGGTTAACTACCACCGTGATATATTCTGCTCTTTCGTCTCAAGCCCCTACTGCAGTCAACATATTCTAGATGTACTAAAGTTATTATAAGCTGAGCTGACACTGAACTGAGCAACCTTTTTGTATATGTAGACAAACGCATAATATGTAATGTTAACATAAGTGCAAATCAAAACTTACCTATCTACCGATATTATTGAGGTTGAGCCAAGAAGGCGGCAGCAGTATTTTAGAAGTTAAACATTGTATGTAAGTTTATTTCAACTAAAATGCAAGACATAATTTACTAATGGGGACAAGGTTTTACGAACCTAATAAAATGTCTTTCTTTGTGTCTAATAGCCTCAGTTCGCTGCCAAGCAAACGTCTTGTCTCGCTTCGCCATCACGTATTGCGGTTGTGCACTAACAAGACTGGCAATTGGTCCAAGAGTTTGTCAACGTAATCCTACGTCACAATTTTCTAACCCGAAGAAGTAATACACATTATTATTTGGAAACGATTGTAACCAACTCAATCAGTTCTACATCGGATATAGAAAGATATACTATACGAGGTCCTCTCCTGAATCAATGTTCAGAGGAAGCCCGAGATAGAGAGGAGGGAGGGTTTGCCCAGCAGAGGGACAGTATGGGCTCCCAATATATATACAATGTACATACGTGTAACAGATAGGGTATATCAAGCCATAAGTGAAAGTACGACCATCATAACTAACAATTGCTTTTCTACAACCTTCAGAAAGTAAAAAAAATTGGTTTTTTCTTACTAACTGGCCATGTGACCGGTGCATTAAGTATGGAGAAACTAAATTTTTTTCACGATTTCCAAAACTTGTAGCAAGAAAGCAGTTAATAATTATGGGTACTTCCACCCCCTTTCGACGTTGTATATATAATTTGTGATGCTTCCACTATCCATAGATCCCCTAAAACGGGTGCAGGAAAATCGTTCCCGACCGTAACAATGTACAGAAGTCCTAACATCAGTTTTCAGTGCTGCTATGTGTCAGTGTGGGTAGGTTTCTGGTTGGAGGTTAGGGGCGGGCAGACGGTGAAGTTACGATAATATTTTATGTTAAGATAAAGCTTGCTCACTCGTACGAAGCGATATGCTCCTCATTGAAGTTAGAGATAAACCTACAAAATATACGCCAAATATATCGTAATATGTCAAAGATATCTGATGATCAGAGGCTCTCTTTCATTTAGCTCTGTGTAAAAGACAGGGACAAATACAAAATATATATTATCTTCATTGAGTGTGATGCGCTTTAACTGCGCTTCGCATCATATTAATACCGACAATACATCTGAGCCACTGTGAGCGATTATACATTACCTACTGCAAGCTACATAACTGATCCATTCATTTCGCTAAATCGGTGAAGTTACTATAATATGATAAGATACTACTTGCTCACTCATACGAAGCGATATGCTCCTAAATGAAAGTGAGAGATAAACACACGAACTATAGGTACGCCAAAACTATCGTAATATATTGAAAGATTACATAAGATCAGAGGCTCTTTTTGTCATATATAGGTACCTAGCTGTGTAAAAGACAGGGATATATAATCTTCGTCGTGGATGATGCACTTTAATTGCGCTTCGCAACATATTAATACAGACAATACCTCTGAGCCACTGTGAGCGATTACATACATACTGCAAGCTATATAACAGATCCATTCATTTCGCTAAATCGGACGTCGTCGCAAACACAAAGTCCCTAAGCGAAGACGGGTAGGTATAACTGACAACTGTCATATGACAAAAGACGTATCTACCTAACCGTATTCTAAGGAAACTGAAGCTTAATCATCTTAACCGGTCAAATAGGAACGCTGTAACATTAATATAGCCATTGTTCGCAAGACTAACTAGATTTCCGTGACAAAAATGTTCTGCATCTGATGCTAAGGTTGTCAGATTTTTGGAATCTGACGGATACGGATTAATATCAATATGCGGGATAGACTAAAGTATGTATTTGGATAAAGTAAAATAGTTTATTTAAATACACAAATAATTATTGTGAAATGGATAGTGGAGGCGCAATTAATGCGTTTCAACTGTAACGCGTCGTCAAATATGGTCACGAGTCGCGAAAATTACGAAAACGGACCAAAGGCACTTGAAAAACGTAACATTTTTCTCACGTAACATCAGAGGAACGAGCAGGAAACTCAAGGGTTGCTCATTTTAAGTACCTACCGCGATTTTGTATTACAATTTGTGATTCGACAAAAATATATATCCCACAATTTTCTGTACTTTTATTATTATTTCTTACATTTGGGCAGACTTGTTTTAGACTATTAAAAGTCGGTTTAGTTTTTACCCGACTGTCCTAAGAAGGAGAACATACATGCCGATTTCTATGTTACCTCTTGACCGGCTTGGCCGATTTTAAAGTGCACGGTATCGTTTAAGTAGGTTACATTTTATGTAAAAAATCCAACACATTGCCCGAAAAATACAAAATAAGCTGTCTGATTTTTTTTTTTAAACTCATATTGTAATTATTATTACACAATCCATCCACGTACTCGGTTGTCTACCTTAACATACGCAAATATGTAAAAATGCTCATCAATAATTATATAAAACAAAATTAGGTACAATTTCTAGTACCGTTTTCTAAATATAATAACAATATGAGTTTAAAAACCACAAAACCCGACAGCATTATATGGTATTTCGCGGGTGCCATGTTGGATTTTTCACCATAAAATGTATCCCATGACACACCAGGGATCAAGACGAATCTAACGACACCATGCACTTCGAAATTGGTCAAGCCGTTTAGGCTACAGGAGGTGACATAGAAATCTACATACATATAGTTGATGACCTGTTTAGTGTAGTGGTTAGAAACTCTGACCACTATACCAAATGGTCTCTGGTTCGAATCCCGCTAGGGGCATATGTTTGTGTGATGAATACGAAACGCATATGTTTGTGTGACAAAAATGTATTTATTTAGTAAATCAACCATCTGATATCCACAACACAAGCTTATAGTTGCTTACTGTGGAACTAGATGGCGCTGTGTGTATGCTAAAGGATATTTATTTATTTATATATATAGTGTAGGTAGATATAAAACAGTTCGACTTGTGTCAATGTGTCATGCAGTCTACAATAAACGGCTGAACCTACGATACGTGTTTTACTGGAGAACCCTAATCCGAAGAACATCACAGTGGCGACGAGATTATATTGTGCCTACGTATACAAAACAATAAAATAAAAAAAAGAAAAAAAAAAGACTAAAAATGCCGATAGGAAAGCTACAAGAATTTAATGTGAAGAGCGGGGTGTGGTCATCGTATATAGATCGTTTGAAAATGTATTTCAAGGTTAACGAAGCTGAGGAGGACATGAAGCTGCCCATATTAATAGCTACTATGGGAGATGAGGCTTATGAGTTGTTAGAAAACTTAGCCTGCCCTACAAAACCAGCCGAGTTAACATTTGCGAAGGTAGACGAATTGATGCGACAACATTTGCAGCCAGCACCGTCCGCCTTGGCCGAAAGATATCGCTTTAGACAAAGGCGACAAAACGTCGGCGAAAATATATCTACTTACGTGGCGGAATTAAAACGTCTTTCAAAAAATTGCAAGTTTGGGTCCAATCTCAATGAAGATCTACGCGATCAGTTCATTTGTGGTATTTATAGTGAAGTTATACGGCAAAGATTGTTCGCGGAGGATGAAAAGATTACTTTTACGGAAGCCATCAAACTTGCTACATCATTAGAGGCGGCGGAAAGGGACGCCGCGAGCGTAGAACAAACAACTCCAGTATCAGGTTCGAGCGGTGCGAGCGCAGGCGCCACCGTCCACGCGATCGGGAACCGCAGTAGGCCGGAGACAGCGAGGAAGGAACGTACACTCGACAAACAGTTAATGGTGCAGCGCCGCGCGACAGACGGAGGAAAAGATTTGAATTGTGATTCTTGTGGAGCGCGAAGTCATATTAGTGCGAACTGTCGCTTTCGTGATTATGAGTGCAGCAAGTGTCAGCAAACGGGCCATTTGCGGCGCGTGTGCCCACACTGGAGTGCAACGGCACCGGCGGCGGCAGGGCGCGGTGCACGCGCGGCACCATTTGGACGACGCAGACGCGGAGGGCCAGGGATGGCTGCGTCGGAGCGCGCCGGCCTGTACTTCGGTGACGCCGATCGCGGATCTAGCGAGGATATCGAAGAAGACCTACACCACCTTTGTCTAAGTGATTACCAACCTGTAAGTTTATTTATACAAATTGATAACATTGTTATTAAGATGGAGGTTGACACTGGTACGGCCATATCCTGTATAAGTAAGAGCACGTATGACCGATATTTTCGACATATACCAATGGAGAAGGACAATACTGTATTAAAATTTTATGATGGGTCCAAGATCAAGCCATTAGGTATAATAAAACCGACCGTATCTTATAATGGCCAAAGCAAACAATTAGAACTGTTTATAATTAACAGGGGAACTACATCTCTAATAGGGAGGCAATGGTTAACAGAATTAGACGTAGATGTACCAAAATTTAATTATTGTAAACTCGTGCACAAAGACAAACAATTGAGTGACCAAGTGGAAACATTACTCGACAGATATAAGGAGTTGTTCAGCGGCGGACTGGGTCGGTACACGGGCGGCAAGGCCCGGCTGCAAGTGAGAGAGGGTGCGACGCCGGTGTTCCACCGCGCGCGGCCACTGCCGTACGCGTTGCGGGAGCGCGTCGACGCTGAGTTGGACGCCATGCTGTGCGCCGGCGTCATCGAGCCCGTCGACTGCTCCGACTGGGCGACGCCGCTGGTGCCCGTTAACAAACCGGATGGCTCCCTCCGGATTTGTGCGGATTATAAGGTTACCTTAAATCCATCTTTAATGGTCGATCGTTACCCCCTACCGAAGATAGAAGATGTTTTAGTTAATCTGAGTGGCAGCCTATTTTTCAGTAAAATAGATTTTTCACAGGCCTATAATCAAATCGAATTAGACGAATCCAAGCGTTATACAGTAGTAAACACACACCGAGGATTATTTGTGTACAATAGGCTGGTCTATGGTCTATCTTCCAGTGTAGGTATATTTCAACGCTTAATGACTAATTTATTGGGTAACATACCTAATGTTGAAATATTTTTAGATGACGTCATAATAGGCGGAAAAACAAAACAGGAACATTTACATGCATTACAAACAGTATTCCAGCGCTTAGCTACAAATGGACTTAAGTTAAAGAAAAATAAATGCGTATTCTTAACACAGGAAGTAACCTATCTAGGGTATGTGGTGTCTAGGGAAGGGATTAAACCTGATACCTCAAAGGTAAATGCAATTTTAAAAATGAAACACCCGCAAAACGTGTCCGAATTAAGATCGTTTTTAGGCACCGTTAACTTTTTTGCCAGATTCATTAGAAACTTAAGTGCAATATTATCCCCCTTACATAATTTATTACGTAAAGGTGTCGGATGGTACTGGAGCTGCGAATGTGAAAATACATTTAAAAAAGTAAAAGGATTACTAGCCAGCACACCAGTCTTAGCACACTACGACCCGTCAAAGCGAGTGATAGTCACGTGTGATGCGAGCTCGCAGGGGGTGGGGGCAGTGATGACGCAGGAAGGGCCGGAGGGAGAGCGGCCAGTCGCATACGCATCTCGCACCTTGAATAGTGCGGAATCTAATTACTCACAAATTCATCGCGAGGCTTTAGCTATCATATTTTGTATCAAGAAATTTCATCAATATTTATATGGTCGACGTTTCACTTTACGCACCGATCATAAGCCCTTGGTGTCAATTTTTGGTCCCAACACAGGTATACCAATTATGACTGCCAGCAGGATGCAAAGGTGGGCCATAATTTTAGGGGCCTATGATTACGACATAGAATACGTGAGTACTACAAAAAACTGCGCAGATAGTCTATCCAGATTGTCAAATAAATTAGAGCTAACAAACGAAACGTATGAGGTGATTCCAGAGCAAACCTTCCTTCATTTTGCACAAGAAGCCTTACTATTAGACCACAATCAATTAAGAAAGCAAACCAGGACGGACCCTATGTTAGCTAGAGTATTAAATTACATCCGCGACGGTTGGCCGGAGCAATATGAGTTGATAGGGTTAAAACCGTATTTTAACAGGAAATCACAGCTGTATGAAGAATTAGGTTGCGTTATGTGGGGCCACAGGGTAGTGGTACCGGAGAAATGCCGGGATAAGGTGTTAAACATCCTACATGAACCCCACATGGGAATAGTGAAGACGAAAGGAATGGCCCGTAGCTATGTGTGGTGGCCCGGGATTGACGAAGCGGTGGAAGCGGTGTGCCGTGCGTGCGCCGTGTGTAACGCGCTGGCAGACGCGCCGCCGCAGCATACGCCGCGAGCCTGGCCATGGCCCGCCCGTCCTTGGGCCCGCCTACACCTGGACTTTTTGGGCCCAATATACGGTAAATTATATTTAGTAGTGGTGGATGCTATGTCTAAATGGTTAGAAGTTTTCCAAGTACCTAGTACAGCCGCCAGTACCACTATAATTAAATTGAGTGAGTTATGGGCTAGGTGGGGGGTACCTAAACAATTAGTCAGTGACAACGGACCACCATTCTCAAGTAGGGAGTTTGAGAGTTTCTTAGCGACGAACGGGGTAGAACACTTATTCACCGCTCCCTATCATCCATCGTCGAACGGAGCGGCAGAAAATGCGGTGAAAACCATTAAAAACGTGATAAAAAAACCGTCATTGAAAACACTGATATCCAAATAGCATTAAATAAATTTTTGCTATACTACAGAAATACAGAACATTGTTCTACGGGTGAAAGCCCTGCTATGTTGCTCATGGGCCGACGCTTGCGAACGCGTTTAGATTTATTAAAACCAGACAGAGACTCACAAGCTTTAAGAACTCAACAGCGTCAAGTAAACGCGGCTGGGGGAGTGGAGAGGAGGTTGGGAGTAGGAGAAGATGTTTGGTATAGGCAATTTTTAAAGGGAGAAAAGTGGTTGCCAGGTCGGATAACTAAAACATTAGGAAATACAGACTACAAGGTACGGGACGGTGGGGGTAACGAAATCCATCGCCATATCGATCAATTAAGACGTAGGACTAGAAATTCCTTACTTTATCCTACGGGTGACCAAGGAACTGTCTCCACACCGGCTAAAACAAATACAGAGGACGGTCAGTCGTTGCAGTCGACCGCGACATCTCCGAAGTCGGAGCCGGTGAAGTCGCCGGCGCCGCATATCGGAAAGGCCGAGGGAGCGGAGGACGAGGAGGTTTTCACCACACCGGGAAAGGAACTGGCTAAAGAAACAGATCAGGCCCAAAGTCAGTTGCCGCCGCTATCGCCAGCCACCTTTGTACCGACTCGGTCACGTCCACTCCGTCTATGTAGAAATAAACTACCAACATATAAATATTAATACTTAGAATAAAAATTTAAACTTAAGAATAAATACATGTTAAGTAGATTTTAGAAGTTAGAATTATTTTGTATTTGCTTCCTTAGTTATAATAAATTGAGTGGGGAGAAGTATAGTGTAGGTAGATATAAAACAGTTCGACTTGTGTCAATGTGTCATGCAGTCTACAATAAACGGCTGAACCTACGATACGTGTTTTACTGGAGAACCCTAATCCGAAGAACATCACAATATACATACACTCGAAAAACATTACCCTCTTTCCTTGGGCAGTCGGGTAATAACTTGATTTAAATACATTGTGTAATTGTGCAACCACCAATATTGAACTAGAATTTGTGTTCAATAAAACACGACTGCAGTTGCAGATGCGGATATCCATCACATCCCTACCCAACACGAGACATCCGTCGACTGCTAACTTGATTAAGTTTGATTAACCGAACAATATGAACTGGGATGCGGGAAATTCAATTTTTAAACTTACCTATACGGGGCACGAGTTGCCCCAAATGTCACTCCGGATATGACACCGTATTGCAGGTACATATAGGTATATGTCAACGTACTTGCTAGCGGTTAACTTTACAACCTGTTTTAGATAAGTTAAAATGCATGTTTAGATAACGGATACTAACTACAACACTAGTAGATATATAATATACCGGATGAGTTTTTTGACCGTAATTATGTAAATGAAATAGGAGGTATTTCATAAATTAAATACTTAAATAAGAAAACTTGAAAAAATATGCGTTTCAAATATTTCGCATGATAGGATCGTAGCGTACGAATCGCAGTCGCATATCAATCTCCGGTTTGAAAAAAAAATAAACTACCTATGCCAATAACTTCTACTTCACTTACCTAATATGTCCTATTTTTTCCTCACCTGGTATATCAATCAATCTCAGCTCACATTGACTCACTGCTACAGATGGTGAATGTATATATCCTGTAGGTATGTAATTTGTTTACAACGAACTAATACGGAGTGAAGCTAAAAACGTTTGGTAGGAAAGGACTGCGATCTACATTAAGCTTGTTCATTTTGAACTAGTTAAATATCTAACTTAATAAGTAGGTACCTTTCTGCTGATTTCACAAGAAATAGCATGTGTCAGCATTTTACCGTGGAATTTAGTCGATAGCAAGACAGCAATAGGTCATGGTAGTATATACAGCAAGAGTTATAATATAAACAGAAAATTTAGAAATTCCTCGAGATATCTATGATCAAATACTATCATCCAGTTATAGAAATATATAGTTGTGTTAATATGTTAATGTCCAAACGACTAACCACCGTAAACACCAGCTTTCATAAATACCTAAAAATCCTTTATTTATATGTTCACACACAGAGACGTTGACCTACCTATAGGCTTGAAACTTATAATACCCCTCTATTTCGCGTCGGGGGTTAAAACTATACAGGTCTTAGTGAGGTTCATCCAAGCGAATATAGCAAAAATAAGCTGACCTGTTAATGATGAGGTAACAGCTGATAGAGAAGACGAGAAGAAAAAGACGTACTGCGCCGACCCAAAAATATTAGGACTAGAGCAATAATATGATGATGAAGCTTATCCTGTTACTTATGCAACCAAAATAGGTAAACAATCAAGCAATCTGGGCAAGTTGACCACAGGTTTGGTACGTACATCAATTACTTAATTGTTAGTGGAATACTTTTTTTGATACTTTTTATGAAATCCGGTATATACTATTCCCAGCCGATAAAAAATGCTCTTATAATTAAAATTACTCTACTGTAAATTACCTATTAATATTCCCATTAAACATTTCTAGCATCTATTGACACGAGTGGTACACGATTAGACCATTATGGAATCGAACCCGGACTTCTCATGTCACAGATAAGTTTCATTGAACTACGAAAAACAACTTTACCTCTTGCTACGAACTGCAGCGAAGCAAAATTTTTTACAAGAGTCCTAGTATTTCACACTACAAAATGTGCAGTGCAGCTTTGTATTAACTCACGTTTAAAGTGAATTTCTCTGTTCAGCACTTCTGTGAGGGGCTCAGATTATATGTATGTGAAGAGTACAAGTGTACGTATAAGTATATCGAAAGATTCGTATCTACGGACGTTTGAAATAAACTTCATCAAAATGGTGACGTATTAAAATATATGTGTCTATATATATATACGCAGGTACGTAGGCACTGGGCACATATAATCCCTGGGCACTGTAATAAATTTTATTGTTACCTATCAGTGCCTCTATTATGATTTATGTATGAGTGTAGGTCTGTAGGTATACGTAAACTATAGCGTTACAGTAAACAATCGTTATATCACTGTTACTCTTGTAGGTAATGAGTAGCATGCCGATAAATATTGTGTATTTTATTTTTGTGTGCAATAAAGAATTTAATAATAATAATATTAATAAATATTGATAACGAGAACAACTTGCATAAACTCATTTAGAAGTGCTCTTCGTAAATGGATAGTGACCTGTATAAGATGAAGCAGTAAAATCGATTTTAATCTTTTCAAGACTATGTTCAGCATTTCGGCAATCTCGAAATGATTTACCTACGCAAAGGCAGCACTTACTGAAATACGGGGGTAGCATTAAAAGTTCATGGCCTCAAGACCATGACGATACCGCCTTTGTGAGAGTTATCTATGAAAATTTCAGCCATTTTGCTTGAGAACTGATTTTGTATTGTCTGTATTTTTTATACTATGGAATATCCTACAAGATACTTGCTCTTAACAAGCATTACGCCTACACAATTATAGCGGAGATGGTTTCTATTTACGGAGAGTCCGCCCCCTCATTTTCTACGGTAAAGTTTTGGGTAGGTGAATTTAAACGTGGTCGGATCATCTTGAATGATGATAAGCAGGGATAGAAGTTTTCGGGGCAGAGACTATAGTCACTTCTGAGTCACTAAACATCCCAGGCGCGGATAATTAAGTTAGAGACACCGATGTTCGATGTTAGTTCAATTTGGATCAAAACAGCGTTCGATTTTTGATGAATGAACATCGATCCAATGTACTTACTACACGTCTGAGACAAATTACAGTCAAATCATTAGACTGCGAAAAATATGGCAGTTCCAAAAGGCCAAGGCGGTTTCATTGGCCGGGAAGGAATTCTGTTCCTCGACTACCTTGACAAAGAAAACATATGACGGGAGCTTATTATGCATTGTTACTTGACAAGTTAAGGGCATACATTGCTGGAAAATGAATGAATTTGCAGAACAGGACGCCAACAACAATTTTGCTAGGTTAATGGATGGGAGCATGGCTTCGAAAGTGTATAGGCTAGATACTAAGTTGAAACATAGAAATAGTTGATGAAATATATTATCCTGTATTAGGCCAGAAACTTCATCGTAATTTGCAACGAAATGTGGAATTACAGACTGATAGTCAATCAAACAGGCAAAGACTGCAAATAAGATGTTGTCAGACAGCTTAGCATATATGCACAGCGCTAATTTTCAGCGTATGCCTAACATATTTCGCAATATTAGGTATGTCCATATTTCCCCAATTCACATCGATTCGCTTTTACGAATTGAAACGGAATTTCCGAATAGGTTTCAGTGGATAACGTCGAGCGTAATCTCATCGGCCGTAATCAGAACGTCATTGCATTGACGTCCGACGTAATGGTTTATTACGTTCATTCGAATTATGAGCAACACACATGCATTCAAAATAACCAACAGAAGTTCATTGCTAGATATAAAAGAGTCACCCATGTCACGACTTGCATTGCTTTTGAGATAATCATCACGCTGTTGAGCCGGTGGATTGGCGATTGACGGCTATTTTAGGATCTTGAATAGACTAAATTGTAATTGTTGCAAACAATTTCCCTTGACCTTTACAACAGCCACGAAACATGGATTTGGTCCTAATCCATTATATCGGGATCCCCATGGCAATAATGCAAGACATACAATAACAGCATAATTCAACACCTCAGTAAAGCTGCATGCAAAAGATCAGGGCAGACAGATTAAAATATGAAATTTTTCAATAACGAATCGAATGTCCATTGTTGAACCATTTGGTTAGAATATGGGAGCAGGAGTGCTCAAATCGTCGTCGACCGCTAGCGCTTGTACAGTCGATCAATCGAAAGCACTATATTTCCATAAACCTCGTATCTAGTAGATTACGTACAACACGGTTTTCAGAATAAAAGTATCCTACTTCTGCTCCAGGTCACTAGCAACCTCTCTGCCCAATTTCAAACGATCGCGTCAGAGATTTAGTTATGGACATGTAACAGACAGATTAGCGTAGAGTGTGGACTAAGTTAGAAGGCTTAACATATACCAGCTACACTTACTTATCTATATAGTGCTCCACATAATAGTTTACTGATCTCGTCTAAGTAGTTGAGGTACCTACGATTTTATTTCGAATTTCTTGTTTTTTTCGAATTCATCGGAACCGCTCCTCAAACAATTCTCTGAATTATGATACTCAAAACAGTTTGTAGGTAAGTACACAAGTTTGTATACAAAAGTAGGTAAGTACTTGCGTACATTGTGTACCAAGTGATGTTCAGAACGGAACTTAAAATTTATTTTACAAGTTTGTGTTTTAACGACTTGCGCCAAGTCTTTACTTATTACGCTCTAACTAAGGCATAAAAAAGAGATATTTACGTTTGATGGAAGTCTTTCAAAGTCAGATCCTCAAAGCAACTTACTGTTTTATTCGGATAAGGTGTAGGTAAGTAGATCCCTGGGGACTTAAAAGTCCGTAGGCTTCGCTTAGCCGATAGCTGTATTGAATAATAATTTCGCAAAGGCAAACTAAACTGACCCTCTTTGAAGCTATATCTTTGGATCGTCAAAAAGATTTGGAACTAGATAAGTATCTCAGTACCTATACTTATATTTTTGTAGACTGATTGAAGAATCGAAGCATTTAGTCGATAAATAAGTCGGTTGTCAGACGTAAGATAGCCAGTCCAGCTATGTTTCCGGGCCAGTACGCCTCCCACCTTCGGCCTCATCTTCACTTAACATAGTTGTCCATAAAAAAAATAGTCACGAGATTTTTTTTACTGTCTATAAAAGTATATATAATTCTTCGGCACAGATCGAAGGGTGAGAGTGGTTCGGACCACAGAGGTATGTCAGTGTCATAGCAAGTGGAAATATACCGATCTCTGTCTACCGCACTGGGTTTACAAGCGTACCTACTATGAATGAAAATGACGACCTGTTTGGTGTAGTGGTTAGCAACTCTGACCACTATACCAAAATGTTGCGGGTTCGAACCCCGCTAGGGGCATATGTTTGTGTGATGAATACGGACATGTGTACTCGAGTTATGGATGTTTTCATTTATAATAAGTATTTATTTACAAAAAAAATATATTTATGTAGTATATCAACCATCTGGTATCCACAACACAAGCCTATTTCTAAGGATATTTATTTATTTATTCACAAAGCAGACTCCCCAGAGAAAAACGAGCAAGAAACTCAGTTGTTGCTCTTTTTAAATAAGTATTAAAAAAAAAATGAAAATACACTTGGTAGGTACTTCTATCAACTCCCAAAAATTATAATTGTGGGTTTCCGTCTTGCGCCGTTTCTTTTCCCATATCTAGATAATTTCCTTTCCGAGACTTATATGAACGAAAGTCACTGACACAACACAGCGGATTATCAAATTGAAGCGTCAGTGGGCAGAGCACATAGCTCGAAGAACTGATGGCCGGTAGGGTATTAAAATTCCCAAGTGGAAACCACGCACCGGCAAGCGTAGCGTAGGACCCAAAGACTACAATGTATATACGTAGGACCGTCCACACACAAAGTGGACAACGGCCGCTTCCGGTCGCCCTGAAAATCCACGGGGGAGGCCTATGTTGACGTCCGTTGATGATTTTTTCAGAAAGGTTTCCAGTAAATGTAATTTGACATTCAATGAATGAATATGATTCTGATTTCTGATGAATGATGATTTAAATGTAGGAAAATATTTTAAAGTAGGTACCTATGGATATTTACGATACCCACGGTAGGATAACCTAGAAGATACCACACGCCAAACACAAGACCACAACCATTTTGATCACCTCCTGAAATGTTAAAGTCTGCCATTGTAAATAATCAAGGACAATAACCACTCTAAACAAGAGATACAAACGTATCAAACCAAAATTTTTAATTGACCACAGAATAAAAGCACACAAAACACAATAATCATAAGTAAATATAAAGTTGCAAAACACAAGAGATAGGCCCATTTAACGATTGTTACCAAGCCGCGGGAGCTCCCTAACTTGGTTTCATTAAATTAAAGAGGGTTGACAGTTCGCGAAGTTTTCCAGGATGAATTATGTTATCGCGACGAGTGCAGGGCTCATTAATAATATTATATCTATTGTACTCTGGACAAAAGTGGAAATGTCGTTATTATCGTTTAAGTAATTTGATAGCAATTGTTTAGAAATGTTAAGCACTTCACGTACACGTACGTGTAAATTATTTATTGATTGATAGGCACACGCGGAACTCTTGCTGTACTACCATGACCTCTTGCTGTCTTGCTAACGACTAAATTCCGCGGTAAAATGTTGACACAAGCTATTTCTTGTGAAATCACCTACTTATTAAGTTAGATAACTAGTTATTTAACTAGTTCAAAATGAACACGCTTAATGTAGATCGCAGTCCTCTGCTACCAAACGTTTTTAGCTTCACTCCGTATTAGTTCGTTGTAAACAAATTACATACCTACAGGATATATACATTCACCATCTGTAGCAGTGAGTCAATGTGAGCTGAGATTGATTGATATACCAGGTGAGGAAAAAATAGGTCATATTAGGTAAGTGAAATAGAAGTTATTGGCATAGGTAGTTTAATTTATTTTCTTCAAAAATGGCCCCGCCGGCCGGTCATTGATATGCGACTGGCGTGATTCTTAGGGTTCCTATCATGCGAAATTTATTTGGTCCTTTAGTCGCCTTTTATGACACTCACGGGAAGAGACGGGTTGGTTCTGTTCTATTTGAGTGCCGAAGTGAGTATTTTACACAAGAATTTAAAGTAATTTTTCGTTAAAAATACACAGGGTTCCTGAAAATTTGAAGCGTTTCGGGGACTGGATCTGCACTGGTGAACCCTATTGTACGTACGACAATCAACAGTTTCAATTACAACATCAATTGCAAACTCACTTACACAAGTCTTGAATTGAGTTACCGGAGTAGATGTGGAACTGTAGTTTAACCCAAGACCCATATCATTGTTAAGATTTGGGTTGAACTAACAGAGGACCTCTAGACGTGAATTCAAACAGTCCCGTATTCGAGTTTAACCCAGTCGAAGTTTTACCATGTATTAATATATGTATATGTATGTATATACCAACGTACAAGGACAGGTTATAATAGAGTACTTTACAATGCTTTCAGCGAGCTGTGAATAATATGTTCAGATCTCCTGTCTGTACAAATCTGTGAAAGATGCGTAAGTACCTAGTTGTGCAATACTAATAGGTGTCATATCGTTAGTAAGTGGATGTGACTTTAGAGGGTTATATGTACCTATCTATACATATTTTTGTATTATATATGTATTCCAATAAATAATACAAAAATATGTATAAATATATACATATTAGTATATTATTAATTGATTATGTATTCAAACATTAAAAATTTATACTTGAAATAACGTCCACGGTTTACTCTTTCGAATTATACAGAAATGCACATGTGGCAGCGGGCGAGTCCGTCGCCATTAGAACGCGCAACTCTATAGAAGCTTTCAGGTGGAAGGCCCCTTAGTTGCCTTTTTCGACATTCACAGGAAGAGACGGGTTTGTTCTTTTCTTTTCACGTGCCGAAATCACTTGGCAATTTTTCTACCCTTCTCATTCTTCAAACGTCATGGATTCTAATTTCACTGGATACTTAGTTATACCTACTAGAATAGAAACCTATAGATGGGACAAAAGAGATGTATGGTCCAAAGATATATTTCTAGTGTCCAATCAATTTCTAGTGCCGAAGTAATGCAGCATCCAATCTAGACTTCTTCTAAAATAAAAATTGGATGGAAATGTTCCATAAAGACACAACAGTTAGATGTGAGTGAACTTTTTTTTTCACACCTGATATTAAGTGAAGATGAGGTCGAATATGGAAGCGTACTGACCCGGAAACACAAACACATTTGGGGGACTGACTATCTTATCTCTGACAACCGGAACACAACAATGCTATTAACATTGCTGCTTGGCGGCAATTTAGATAAGATGGTGGTAGCTAGCCAGGCGGACATTTAAAATGCCCTACCACCAACCAAACCGAGTACTTAAACATGTACCCCGCTGGGGATCGAACCCGCGACCTCCGAATCGCAAACCCAATGTTGTTTACATTGAGCCACGGAGGCGGTTCAACTTCAGTTTCATAGAATTCATTACATAATAGTTAAACTGCTCGATCCGGACATCACAAGACGCGTCGATTGGTCTTCGGAGATACAATTATTTTCTTTTTATTTTAGTTTTTGAATTGAATCAATTTATGAAGTTGTCTTGAAACTTATTAACCTTAACCCATTAAGAGTACCTATGTTCAGATTCCTAATAGATGTTGCATCTTCCTTTACCTTATTCAACGCAGTCACTGTAGTAGGTATGTCGTTAAATGAAAATACATTACTTTTGAAAATTGTATACATATAAGTAAACCACATCGATTTAGGGTTCCGTTGAGCGTATAGAATAGTCGTTTTCACTCTTACAACTTCAAAACAATGGTTATTTCTGTAAAATAAGGTTTTTGGTAAAATTAAAACAAAATTTTTATGTTTTTTTTTGTTGGTCAATACCTATGCATCACCTTTCTCTCGCAGGTGACGATCCACACGGAGCGATGGCCCATTTGTGGTACAGATACACATACAACTCTATTATAAGTAGTAACAGTTGTACTTCATTTTAGTTTTTTTTTTTATTACTGTGAAATAAGGCTACATTTCGTAAGAATAACTCCAAGTACTAAGAATGATTGTTGTGGTCGAATTATGTGTTTCTGTAATATGAAAATAAACGCTTTATCTATCTATCTTTATTCGTTAAGAACTATATTGTTATGGTAAAGTAGATATATCATTTATTAGTGGCCTGAACCAATTAAAACAATAATTTGCATCCAATCAACACAACGCCCTAACAGAATAAACACGCATGAAAGAAAAATCAGCGTTGGAAAGTGACAGGCATTCGCCATATGAGCATAGTGTTTTGTTAGTATAATATCGTGCATCTTGACCTATTCTCTCTTCTTTACTTGACCTAATTAGTCCACTTAAGGAGACCGACGAACAATATATTCTGATCCTAACAAACAACCCTGTAATATCTTTGATATTACATACTAGTCGTTAAGTGAATACATTTTACAACCACCTTACTAAGCTTTTACAAATGAGTGGAAGGACTAAGGGAGGGTGAATATCTATCAACCTTTTTGCATGTCCGTTCTCATGATGTTTTTGTTCGCAACATATATATTTTAAATCGTCTGATAAACATTCCGGCACGGAATGGGGCTTAAATACGAGTAAAACAGGTACGGACTTCACGAATCGGAAAGGTTATCGAACGATTCAGACTCAGGGGTCGGCTTAGCTTTATCCTCATTTTTGCTATGTATCTATCGATACTAGGGGTGCGTTTTGATTGGCGCCATTCAGTGTGATACCCTGATCGATTAGACGTAGCAATGACAATAAAATTATTTGACTGCGGATTTGGGGCGACCTCGCTCACCACACATATCCTATTTGAGGAGTCCGCCCGCTTTAAAGTTATTGTATCAGGAATTTATCGATAATTCGTAGATTCTGCATCATTGAAATCACTAGGGAAACACTCGATCAATTAGCGCTACGCAAAAAATTGGTGAACCCGAGTCTAGCTAGATAACAATGTATAAAGTAACATTATGTAAAGAACATACTTTATCTAGCTAGACCCGGGTTCACCAATTTTTAGCGCATGCTCTCTCATGCGCTCTCAAGGTTTCAGTTGGTAAGGGGCATTAACCAATTCCTAGCCACCTTATTCAGGTCGTCCATTTAATTGGTAATTTCAAATCTATGGCGGAAAATCAGCTGCTGATTCCCAGAAACCATATGCTGAATCACAGATCTTTTTGTCAAAGATCACGTTCCTATTTTAGTTTTACTGTTTTCTTGGCAAATAAGGCTAGCCCAACTGCAGCATGTTGTAGAGATGAGATTATGTGGTAGATATAAGGTACCTATGTAATTAGCAAGGATTTTATCGGCAGTTAGAGCGTCTTCATTTATCTCCCAACACTATTCCACATGGCGATAAAATACTGCATTTATTGTGCTACATTCTACACTGTTTAATATTTAAATAAACTATACACCCTTCTGAAAAAGATATTACGTATATAAATCTAATTCACATACAAAACGCTACTGAATCTAAAAGTAGGGCCATTGTGTGCAGCAGTGTCTAGTTATTACTGTTTCGCCGTTGTACTTACCTACTATATCACACCAGCATGTAAACTGGCAACATAAGGACAATATAAGTAACTATACACGATTACAGTTATTCTCAAAGTAGGTATCCTACCTACTCGAAAAATATTCTTTGTTTATTCGAACAAGTTAGTGGATATTGAAATTTGTATAGGACCGCGTAGGCAGGGGTTATATCACCTCACCATCATATCTAAATAACTTAAGATTATAGATTCTACTCGTGTATATTACAACATGTATCAGAGCGATATATATTACAAAATATCAGCGTTCGTAATATGCGACGGATCTACAAGGGACAGGAACCGTCAGGGTGCTTCTTTTATAGCGGGGAAATCGAACACGAAACATTGACACACGTTAGTTACAATTAAGCTATTTACTTTTCAACGGCATCACACAGAAAACTTCATAATTTGCATAGTTTCTATTACAAAAAAAAAACAAGAAATTTTACGCGCGCACACACTTGCGCGGTGGCCTTATTATAACTCTGAAAGTGGCGCTAAATTAAAAAAAAACTTTCTAAGCTGTACCTACTGCAACCCGGTGCACAAGACGTGTTAATTTTTGAGTTAATGAAATTCATTATACAGGTTGAAATTTAATTCGTGTAATTCCTGTATACTGGTGACTCCACTCCTGGTTACGATCAACTTTCCACTAGGAACCATAGATTGATATGGTCTCCCATATCAAAGATTTTCAGAATGGTATTCTTTGTACGGGTAATCGAAAACTTGTTGATCGATTTCCACTATGGTTCCTTGGGGAAAGTTGTTCGTAATCAAGAGTAGCGTCACCACTTAATGGTAATTACACGAAACCCTGTAGAGGGCGTGTCACGTAATAACCCGTCGGCTCCATGAGAGTAGAAGAAACATTGCACAAACACATCTAACATTTGGATAAACATGATAATTGATAATGCATCGGTGACTACTCCCTATATCGAATATTTCAGACTTATAGTGGCACTAGCTGTTGCAATCGGTTCAGCATAAAATTTTGCCTACATGTTAATCCAAGCTCTAATCTGTCTACCAATTAAATTTCATCCAAATCCGTCCAGCCGTTCCGTGAAGAGGTACATATATATAACTAAGTAGGTACACACATGAACACGCACAAAATTTCGCATTTATAATACTAGTTCCTCTCATAGTACCTCTCATATAAAAAAAAAAAAAAAAAAAAAAATAGTTTGATTAGTTGGATTCAAAGTATTGGTCAGTGATAATACTTTTTTGTGCAAAGATATTTATTTATTATTCAATATGGGCAGTTGTAAAAATATGTTTATCTATAAGAAGGTTGTTTATCGATACTATGAACGTTATAATAAGCCCTGTAGAATAAATAGTTAATCCATTTCAGGAAATAAATTCGAAAAACCACATATTTAAACGTCATTGAATTTAAAACTAATATTACCAAATGCACCATTCTGTATTTGCTTTTGCTGTCGGCTTGTGTACAAACAATCTGTGTACAGGTGGTGGTAACCCTATACCAAGCTCCCGATTGTTATTCGAAACACGTGCGCTTTAATAAAAAGTTTTGTATAGAGGGAAGTGTATTTACTCTTGTTAGGTTGGGATGACACGGCTGGCGATACGGAGTGACGTACTCCGTACGTTTGGGTCGAAAAAATACCTAAGCTAAAAGTATATTAGCGACACAAGTTGGCTCCATAAAAGCTTCACGATGGAATACACTAGAATTTGTACAAGACCTTATTTTCAAATAAAGGAGGATAGAAAAGAAATACTTGGCCAAGTATTGTTGGTTAAAACAGATGTAAAGAAAGTATTGTTAATGTTCGTTCCTCGTGATCGCGATGCGTACCGATACCACGAGGGTCCTTGGCAGATAGTGCGGGATGAATTTGTTATTTATGATGTTTCCTAAATTGTTAAATGTTTACTAAAAATGTTTGTTAAAGGTGTTAAATGAAATCCAAAATATTGAATATAATAATGTAACTGTTTATTGTTTGAAAGCTATATAGCAACTGTTTTTCAGGGTCGCGCGACTTGTCTTCGCCGCGGCGGCCTGCGCTGCTGATTCTTCAGTATTTCTTTTTTGTATAATTTGGGTTACATGCACGGGTCGTCTCGGTCAAAGTACACATTTTGTACATGCTTGTACAATTATAAACATGGAGACACAGCCACAAAAGATGTTTATATAAATAATGCTTTTTGCATGGCGATTGGATTTTTAATTATGTTTTTTTTTATGATTAACTGGATACTCGATGACCACAATCTCACCAGACACTTTACTCCTAGATATAAAAAAAAATCATCACACTTGTCAACAACTGAGTTTTTTTATGTAAGAAGGTGTATCCCGATATGTATTGTGAGTTTGGGGTGCTGTATTCTTCTGGCATATCTTGTTTATTAGCCGGTACCGGCTCTTTATTTTTGTTTATTATTGACTATTGTGACGAAGCTAAATTTCCAACAGCAGGAACATTGTGTGACAGAAAACGTATATTGCTCTACCTTATATCTGTACTCCTACATATAGCGGTAGACATGCACTTTGAAGCAAAACCGAACTGTTTCACTATCAATCCATCCAACAAAAAAGCATACTTAAGCTTATTGTATGGTTAGGGTACAATGGGGCTGACCCAGTCACAAATAAGGTAGCTCAAACTCCGAAATAGTAATCACAGATTAAAGAAATCCAACTGAGTTTAACCCTACTAATTGCCGCGACAAAGTAGACAATTTTGCGGTCACCTGTGACCGAGGCGTCCTCAAAAGCACCTGCTCGACCAAGTATCGTACGTGTGTTGGGACCTCCCAACACACGTACGATACTTGGTCGACGGAAGGTTTAGTTGTTGATGGTACAAAAGGATCCGACAGTTGTGTCGGCGCCTTTGATATCAATCAACGACTTAAGTTGGTAATCCTTAAACATAATTTTTAAACAATGGAGCAACCACATTTCTCAACAAGGATACAATGGAAATTCCAACAGAAATTTAAACAAAACCTTATCGAATATGCGCGACATAATTGCATATTTATCTACCCACCTATAATATGTGTTGCAATATCCTCATTGCTCCAAAGTTAGTGGGGCACTAAACTATTTACGATCACTCAAGTTGCCCGACTTTCGGTCGAAAACGATCAAAGCTCGAGTGTGACGATAAGATCTGCGGATAGTTTTATACAGACGTTAAATATAACATTTGGATTTCTGTGTAAGTACAATAGCAGAATTTGATAGAACTCCGGAGCTGAAATAATAGGTTTCATGTTGAAATTATGATTATCAACCAAGGATGGATCCAGCCTTCGCGTCAAGGGGGTTCGCATATGCGAGGTCCCAAGATAACAATAAATCTAAAAAAAAAAACAATATTGTATTCTTTTCAATATGGTCTGTTTACTACAAAACTTTGCGAGTGTTATCAGAAAGACTTGGCTTACTAATCGACCAAGTCAACTAGACGCCTGTCAAGCGAAAATAAATCAAAAGAAATTATCATAGCACAAAATAATGAATTATACAAAACGTACCAGGTAAATAATATATTATTTGTGGTTTGATATTTCTTGGGATTGAGTGTAAAATTACATTTCCTTCCATTGTCTAGTTGGCTTGGTCGAGTAGCAGTTTTCAATTGTTCTCTAGGGTCAGTCGAGTGGGTGTGGGAGTCAGCCTTGCAAATGCGCGGTAATAGAGTAGTTGACTAGTCACGAAAAGTTAAGCTAAGATAAACAAAATCACTTTATTATAAGTCAAAATTATTATTTTTTTATGCACCACGGGTTTGTACTTGACCTCAATCACACCTGATGTTAAGTGAAGATGAGGTCGAAGGTGGAAACGTACCGACCCGAAAACCCCAACACATTTGGGGGACTGGCTATCTTATCTTTGACAACCGGAACACAACAATGCTATTAACATTGCTGCTTTGCGGCAGATTTAGATAAGATGGTGGTATCTAGCTTAACATGCCCTACCACCAACCACACCGAGTACTTAAATATGTACTCCGCTGGGGATCGAACCCGCGACCTCCGAATCGTAAACCCAATGTTGTTTACATTGAGCCACAGAGGAGGTTATCTAAATAATTAAAAACCTTCAAAAAGAAGTTACATCTATTAGGTCCTTACCCATGAAATTGGCGTTTTGTATGAAGAATTTCATTAAGACTGTTTTCTCCATACAAACATCTTCGACTTTTTTTTTGGGCACGGCAAATCCAAATTTAGCTAAACTTTGTGTGTATTATCGGATAAAATTTAGTTAGGTATATGCAGCGATAATTTTTAAAAGTAACCGCTTTATAAAAGTTTCAGCGAATCTAAGAAATGATTATGGGAAGCACATGAAAAGAGCTCTGTTCAAATTTTTTTTATTATGTGATTTAAGCCAGAAATAAAAAAATATTTAATGTGAAACCTTGAAATAATATTCAATTTTCCAAAAAAAAAAAACAAATTTGTATATAGTTTTGAAAATCGCTGGAATTGGTACAATTGATTAATGAAGAAAAAAAACTCCTATTTAAGAATAAGAAAGGTAAAGGTAATGACCCAATAAACATAGAACCAGTTGATCAAAACAATCGAAACGTCAAATAGTGGCGCGTGACGTCGCGCTTGGTACTTCAAGAGACTTTCCGCTATATTCTTGTTTTGTTTTTGTAAGATTTTGGTGAAACATACAATTTACAATGAAACCTGTCACATAAAAGTCGATAACGCAAATTTTTCAAAAAAATATTCCATCATGGTGGCCAGTTTCATTACAACAGGCCTTAATTTCTGTTCCATACACCGGGCGCTCTGGAAATCTATGGAGGAGGTCTGTGTTCAGCAGTGGACCTCCAGTGGATTGTGATGATGAGAATTTTGCAAGGTGAAAACGACACAAGGATACTTCACCACCCAAACCGAGCCCAATACAACGAGCATCAATTCCTACGCGTTTTTTTTTATACACCACGGGTTAGCACTTGCCCTCAAGCACACCTGATGTTAAGTGAAGATGAGGCCGTACTGAGCCGGAAACGCCATCTAATTCGCCTCAAAATCTAATCTGTTGCATTCAACTGCTGTGTGGTGCTCTCTGATGATGTTTCATGCAGAAGCGAAACTCGTAAGATTTGTTGCTTAAATGTGGAGCCTGGCTCGGGTTTCTTTTTCTGCTCCTGCATCGGTTTATGTTGAAGGGTGGCCGATGGACTATTGCGTGTGCACTGTGACTGCTGCATTTTGGGCGGAATAAGTACAAGGTATATCGAATTATAGTAGCTTAGTTATAGGTTTACGCATGATTAGATAGATATCTTAACTAAAATAAATAAATATCCTTAGACATACACACAGCGCCATCTAGTTCTACAGTAAGGAACTATAGGCTTGTGTTGTGGATACCAGATGGTTGATATACTACAGATTTATTTTTTTTGGAAATAAATACTTATTATAAATGAAAACATCCATAACTCGGGTACACATGTACGTATTCATCACACAAACATATGCCCCTAGCGGGATTCGAACCCGCAACCTTTTGGTATAGTGGTCAGAGTTGCTAACCACAACACCAAACAGGTCGTCAAAAACTAGATATCATCATTGTCATTAACTAGATATCAAAATAAAGTAGGCCAATTTATGTTTATTATTATAACTTTGGGAAAACAAAATTTACATGATAAGATCGGAAAGAACAGGAACTGCAGACAGGACAGGATTGACGTAGGAAAATAAGGACATCTACGGCGAGGAAGGATCTGAAAACAATCATTAATTTAAATTTTACACCCGTGATCAAGATTCTCACCATTAGGTTACAGTAACTCAAAAAGAAAAAAGGAACCCTAATAGGATAGCGTACCTAATAAACTTAGCGGCGGTCTTCATCTAACTCTTAGTAGATTCTGTAATCCAGTTTATAGCTAAAGCTTTGAAAACATGTTATATTGTAAAATAATGCTGTAATGAAAAATTGGTGGAATATGTGACGTTTAAAACAGTTCTCCACCAAATTCACTACGCGGGAGTAGAAAACTCAGAACGACACTCAAGTCTAAATAATATTGCTCTCTGTCTGGCCGCAAACATTATGGCTTATCTATCCCTTTTCAACTAGTTTTAGGTAGAGATCAAGTAATACGAGTTCTAAGTATGTTTCGTATTTCAAATTCAAATTCCCGTACAAAATACCTGTAGTTCCGTAAAAATCAGGGAAAATCTTCGATATTTAGAAATTTCACCCGCCTAATACTTTCTGAGTTGTTACTTGTCCACATGTCTGTCTAAATGTCTGTGCAAATAAATATTTATTTTTTATGACTAACTGTATACGCGTTTGACCACAATCTCGCCTGACGGAAAGTGACGATGTGGTCGAATTTATTGCTTATATTATATTTATAATTGTCCGTAACGCCATTGGCGGCTCCACTGAAAATCAGCGTTGTAGAGTCCGCGCCACCACTCAAGTCCGGCGACAAAAACTGGAACTAAATATATAATACTGCTTACTGGCAATATTTTGTTACAAAGACAGAGGCGCCGCGGCTATCGGACTTGAGTGGTGGCGCGGACTCTAGTATATAACTATGCTGCAACTCGTGCAGCAATGGTAGCATGACACCTGTCAAAATGCGTCATGCGTCAAAAACGACATAGGCGTCGTACAGCAGCGTATTGATAGATAAGTACCGAAAAAAAAAACAAAAGTGATCATGCTACCTTTGCTGAGTTGAAGAGACCTTTTTAGCTTCACTTTTGCGGCACCGGCAGCTGGTTGCAAAATTGTCTTCCCTTTTTGTTCCTGTTTGGTTGTCTATATCTTATTTCTGCCGATTTTAAAATAGCCGACGAAAGCAATGTAAGAATCGTACAGGACACTAACCTTGATATGCGGAAGAGCCAGCGCCCGTCGCAGCTCGTGTATGGCGGAGGCTGTGGCCGGGGAGGCGGCGGCAGGCCCGGGCCCGGTGTGACGTGGCCGGGTCGCTGCCTCCAACGCGTGGCGGCAACGCTGCCGGCCCTCGGCGGCAGGAGCGCGGCCACTGGTCACCACCACGGTGCACGCTATGCGGTCATACACCTACAGGCCGGTCAATAAAAAAGTATGATCATTTTAAATTAAGGCTAATATAAAATTTCTGACTATCTAGATGATAAGAATGCGTGGATATGAACCGCTCGGCAATATCCAGTATATTTTATTCTTATATTTCTTAGTCGAAACATAAATTTAACAATTATTCCAAATTTTATTTGGATTTGGTAGATTCAATTCCCAAATTAAGAAGCTGATTCTTCAAAAATCTTTGAAAGCTCTCTATTTATTGTTTCCTTTTAGTAAAATTTCCTGTAATCGTATACATATTTTTTTGTAAATGTACAGGGGTATATAAAAACTTATACGTGTAGTATATCAACCATCTGGTATCTACAAGCCTAGTTTCTTAGTGTGAAACTAGATGGCGCTGTGTGTATGTCGAAGGGTCTAATGGCATTTATTTATTCCAATGCCCCAGAATAGAACATACAGTACTTTCATCCCGATAAATTGAGTATTTCCCAAATGATAAACAAATCACACATATTCCACGCAATGCCGCGGTGAATACCTAGTCTTGTATATTTATACAATGGGTTTGAGTGTTAGTATTTCTTCAACGACGCGTCGTCGTATCGAAGCATCAGAATGATTTAATAACAAAGATGAAAGGTTTTTTTTATGCACAACGGGTTAGCACTTGACCTCAATCACACCTGATGTTAAGTGAAGATGAGGCCGAAGGTGGTAACGTACTGACCCGTACACCCCATCTTAGCTCTGACAACGGGAACACAACAATGCTATTAACATTGCTGTTTGGCGATTTAGATAAGATGGTGGTAGCTAGCCAGGAGGACATTTAAAATGCCCTCCAACCAAAGGGTCGGAGAAGAAAGAGCATATATTGTCAATGTTTACCTCAAGTAGCGCTCTCAGTTGCAAATCGTCAAGCACGCTGTGGAACAGATCGGGGTCCATAAACGTGGGTCCGTCTTGGAGCACTGACACGTCGTCCAGAGACTCCACCACTAGATTCACAGCTGTAACAATACATTGAGTATAGAAACAGAGAAAGTAGTTGTAGTGGTAGAGTCACGCTGTAAGCTATTAGCTTGCAGCATGAATGGCCGGCTCGACCGGGGAAGTACCACCCTCTCGCAGAAGACCGACGTCTGAGTAGTGGCATTTTGCCACTGCGCTTCGTCCGGTGAGCGAGGGCGCCGGAGGCCCACCTTCCAGTCTCTCTCCAGAATGGTAGCGGTATTTAAAGAGTTAGTACCCCAGGAGGGTACCAGCACTGCTGGAGAATCCCTCATCGCTCAGGCTGCCCTACTTATTCTGGGGTGGACACCTTCCTCAAAGGCCGGCAACGCATCTGTGACCCTTTCGGTGTTGCGGGTGCCCATGGGCGGCGGTGATTGCTTTCCATCAGGTGACCCGCATGCTCGTTTGCCGCCCTCTCATATAAAAAAAAAAAAAAAAAAAAAAAGAAAGAACATCTCGATCCAAACACGATCTGTAACAATGCAACGAGCCGGCATCGGCCATTTTCGGACACTACAGATTATCTCACACCCAAAATATTTCGCAATATCTCGGTAGAATCTGTCTACAGATCGATAAAACCAAAATTGACTTTTTATCGGTAGTTTAGACACGATATACTAAATGGCTCAATAGTGGAATACGGGGGCCGATATGTTTCGGGTGTGATTTTCGGACCCCCTAGTAACGATCGCTTCTCCCAGCAGCGCTCGTCTTTTAGCTGGTTGTTCATAGTTCTCATCACTTCATAGTCAGCGGCTGCAATCCGTCCTGTTTTCACAATAAGTCGTCAGATTTAGATTTATTGTATCTCACTTTTACAATGTCTAATGTATCACATAATTATTTATAAACATTATAATACGATTCATGCATTCCAAAATAAAAGTGATTGTCTAGTCATGAGCTAGGCTAGAGAGAAAGACATCTGCTAGGATCGACAACGGTAGTCGACACGACGTCTACTCGGGGTAGACCGTGGCCTATGTGACTCCATTGCTACCTTGAACCCCAAAATATTATTAAGGAAAAGAATGAGTTGTGCAAGTAGTAAAATTAGTACACAACTGGATTTGAAGCGTCTTCCATAGCACGATATGTATCGGCATCCATTGGAGGATTTGCCCTATTCGTCACACTGGCATCTGGTTGGCCATCGGAGAATTTTGGGAGCCGACCCATCGGCGACCTGTTTAGTGTGGTGGTTAGCAACTCTGGCCACTATACCAAAAGGTTGCGGGTTCGAATCCCGCTAGGGGCATATGTTTGTGTGATGAACACGGACATTTGTACCCGAGTTATGGATGTTTTCATTTATAATAAGTATTTATTTACAAAAAAAAAATTATTTATGTAGTATATCAACCATCTGGTAACCACAACACAAGCCTATAGTTGCTTACTGTGGAACTCTAAGTCCAAGGATATTTCATTTCATTGGTCATTACGCTGCTGACCATAACTGGTATATCCGGTTACGCTCATAATGTTTCAGTACACCCGCGGGAAGAGACGGTTTGGTAGTCTACTCTGCCAGAAACCACACGTTTCTCTACAGTTTAGCAAATGGAAGTGTAACCGAAGAAATTCATTATGGCACTAAACAGCGGGGATTGTTATCGATATATTTAAAATATCGATATTCTCTTTAGATTTATCGACAATCCATCTGTTTCTAAAGAAATGTCGTAGTTTTTGAACCCAGTTCTAAACATCAGTTAAGATTTCGGTATTTGATTTTATTAATTTACCTAATTCACCTTAGATTGTGTAATGTAGGAGACTATAGGTTAACAAATAATGTAATATTACATGTACATGAGCTACTTATGTAATTTAAGTAAGCAACTGTTTGTCTGTCAAATAAATAAATAAAAAATGAAATATCGAAAATTGGATATCTTTAAATTATCGATAAAAATACTTATATATAAATAAAAAATAAATATTAAATACAGATAATAGGGAATTTACAATATAGTATCGCGAGCACGCGACATTACCAGATTTACTATATGCGGCTCAACCGGGGAATCCCTGCGCGCACAACGACGACGCGATATAATGCGCTTCACAAAAAATACTGAAATATCTATAAATTATCCATATTTTTATTGATAATTTTTTATCAAAGGTATAATTAGAGACATTTGTATCAATAAATTTTGATATCGCTATGCTTTTTATACCAATATTTAAATCCCTGCTAAACAGGAGCTGCATTCAGCGGCAAATGTTAAACTTTCTAATAAATATCGTGGTTGCGAGACTTTTTTTTTATGCACAACGGGTTCGTACTTGACCTCAATCACACCTGATGTTAAGTGGAGATGAAGTCGAAGGTGGAAGCGTACTGACCCGGAAACCCCAACACATTTGGGGGACTGGTGATCGTATCTCTGAGAACCGGAACACAACAAATTAACATTGCTGCTTAGCGGCAGATTTAGATAAGACTTGAGTCTTAGATGTAACTTACCCGCAGCGTTCGCCTCTTCAAGTAGCGCTTGTCGTCTAGCCGGTTGTTCCTCGTCCTCCTCATCATCAGCGGCAGCGGCAGCTAGAGTGGCTGCGCGCAGTCGACGCCTACTATTAAACTTCTTCAGCTCGTCGACCGTTCCAGAGAGGTGGATGCGGTTTTGCTTGTCGCGATCCTGTTGGAATAAACCGTTGATTAACAAAAATAGAATACAAAGAATAAACATCGTGATTTAATTTGCGCGAGTCACAACTATAGTAGCATGTCACGACCGGTTTGGTGTTGTGCTTAGAAACTCTGACCACTATAGCAAAAGGTCGCGGGTTCGAATCCCGCAAGGGGCATATGTTTGTGTGATGAATACGGACGTGTGTGTGTGTATGTGTGTGTGTGTGTGTGTGTGTGTGTGTGTGTGTGTGTGTGTGTGTGTGTGTGTGTGTGTGTGTGTGTGTGTGTGTGTGTGTGTGTGTGTGTGTGTGTGTGTGTTGGTGTGTTGGTGTGTTGGTGTGTGCGTGTGAGTGTGCGTGCGAGTGTGCGTGCGAGTGTGCGTGCGAGTGTGCGTGCGAGTGTGCGTGTGAGTGTGCGTGTGAGTGTGCGTGTGTTTGTGCGTGTGCATTATCTATATAGGCGGTAGAAATCACCAGTCCCCGTAGAATGACATGACAGGCGCGATAAAACGTTTATGTCGCGCGAGATAATACTTGTCTCACTACTACGTGGCAAACAATGTCATACTACACAGGCTGGTGGTCTTTCCCTTTGCAAGGACGTAGCGGCTCTTGGTCTCAATCACTAAATATCAATGCTCGCATTATTAGAGTCAGGTGCGAAGGATAAGACAGATAGGGATATTATACACTTATTTCTAGAGAAAGCAAGGTGATTCGTTAGCCCGTTAAACAATAAAGAAAATAGATATCTGTTTCGTGAATGACGCCACCTGTAGGCATATTCCTGAACAAGAATCTTAAACAGTTTACTTTCCGTTTCCCAAGCATAATGTTACAGGAGAGTTAACTGACCCTAAATAATCTAGATGGCGCTCCCTTCACATGTGAAGTCAAGTGCATAGGACAAATTCGTACCAAAGATACAAATCGTAAGTGCGGGAGAGTTACTGCTATTCGCTTTAGAGATACCTACTTTTTTACTACTCTATGGTCATTGTAATATAATATCGCAATGTCTACTAGATGGCGCTATCCTCACATGTTCTGCAATAAAAAACCTGAGCAGCTACGTGTTACATAAAAGATATTTTCCAACGACTGCAAGACGACGGAAATAATTCCTCTAATCTCTAATCCTGCAACATCGCGTTAACAAGCGATGACAGCATCAGAGGATGTAAAACTCGCAATACAACTTTTTTGCTATTGCAATTTTTACCAGTAAAAAAATCCAGATGGCGCTACTTTGATAAGTTCGTCAACGCACTTCACTCATCAACAGTTTATAAAAGTACATTGAAGGATATGGGATAATTGCATCCTTCTCCGTGGAAAGATTTGCCCATATACGTGACTGAGCAACAAACAAACGTCCAAACTTCCGCATTTGTAGTATTAATTAAACTGGTGGAATTACTTTACTTGACGACCTGTTTGGTGTAGTGGTTAGAACCTCGGACCACTATATCAAATGATCGCGGGTACGAATCCCGCTAGGGACATATGTTTGTATGATGAGTATGGACATGTGTTATGGATGTTTTCATTTATAATAAGTAGTTATTTACAAAAAAAAAATGTATTGATGTAGTATATCAACCATCTGATATCCACAACACAAGCCTATAGTTGCTTAAAGAGGAACTAGATGGCATTGTGTGCATGTTCAAGGATATTTATATTATATTTACTTTGTCACATTTGTGTTTTGATGCAAAATATAAAAATATCAAAACAATTATACCGATAATAAAACAACATTTTTAATACGTCACTACATTCATGCAAACTAGACCCTTTAATCTTTAATTTTTATAATGTGACAAAGCAATCCCACCAATTTAACTAATATTATAAATGCGAAAGTTTGGATGATTGTCTGTCAGTCACGGTGAAACGGAGAATAGATTTGGATGAAATTTGGTATATAGGTAGAATATACGCTGGATTAAGACATAGGATATTTTTTATTTTAGGATTTACCATTAAAATCGATCGTTTTGCCACTTTCTGGCGTATTTAATTATTTATTGAACCCTTCTCTTCCCGTGGGTGTCGGAAAAGGCCACTAAGAGACTTTCCTCTAAAAACATCGATAGATTTTCACGTTTTAACTGTCACGTGTGCATTTCTGTATATTTCGTAAGGTGAACCGTGAATGTTGTTTCATGCATTAAAGTTTTCGGAGAAAGGTCGTGACGTTATGTATGCATGTTAATTATTTGTGGCTCTGTCTACTTATTATTTAAAATACGCCTACCCTTATCCACCGATGGGTGAGCACATCCTGAATGTTGATTCTTTGTTTATGGTCGACGGTGAGCATGCGCTGCACCAGGTCCTTGGCGGCGTCGCTGATGTCGTCCCACATGGGCGTATCGAACTGTAAATCGAAATTATTGTAATGAATTGTTACATAAAAACTCTCGTGGCTCATAGAAATCAGTAGATATAACAAAATAGAATGTATGAATATATCAATCTGGTTTCATTGCATTATGCGATAGAAAATCAGAGTTGAGCTCTATTAAGCTAATAGCCTAGCTATAGCCCAGCATAATCTGAGTCCTTTCCCTTTCGCTGCTACGATACTCCACTAAGTGTTCTCTAACATTATTTATCCATAAAATTGTTACATAGAACCTTTGACAGGTATGGAAAGAAAGTTATTCAAAAAAAAAATTAGTTATCAAGAAAGTTATAAACAGTTCAAGCTGTAAAGAAGATTTGCTTGTAGCGTTTAAATTTTTATAAGTGTGACATTAATTGTTGATTATAGTTTCATTATATTCACTAGGATGATATAAATTTTATTGTATTAAATAATAATACTCAAGTATGTTTCATCTGAAGCACAGGTTCAACCTGGTTCAGGCATCTACCAATTAGCTCATTACGATTTAATTTAAATTTTATTGTAAACCTAATTGTGTACTTAAAAACATACAAATGAATTAATTTTAGTGCATTGCAGCAAATTCTCTAGTAACTATACTTTCTACACTCTGTATATTACTAGCAAACAGGTCAATATTTAAATTTGTCGAAGTTTTACAGGCTCTCAACAAATAACTGTTTCATTTATACGAATACCGTACACAGAGCAAATTATTTTTGCGTTGCTTGAATAATGAACACTTTTTTTTTTCGTAAGATGTTACAAACATGCTATCAGTCTATTGACTATAAGCAGTTGTTGTGAAAGTGATTGGCTTGTTAGGCTAGCCATCCCATTGTCAGGCAGCCTTATCAGATGCATTCTTTACAGATTATCCCATGTATGAAGCCTCTTGAGGCGTCTGGTCTTAGGTGGTTCAACCAGCAATTGAGCAGGTTTGTTTTGGTGGTGAGTTATTCTATCTTTATGTTCTTGTTATTGAATTTATTTCCTCTTTCACTGTGGGCATCCTTAGGTACTCATGGGTGTCTTCCATTTTTGTGAACCATGGGGTATACGTAAGGATAAGAAAGTAGTAATGAACACTAAGGCCCGTATTACAGAATATTACTCGAGCAGAGATCTCCACTTGAGGACAGTTAAAAAGGAACAACTTTATGTAACTTGTATAGCGGCATCTCTTTCTAACTATGCTCAAGCGCAGATCCTTGCTTGAGCAACATTTTGAAATAGGGGCCTTCAATTATTTTAACAACAAATTAAGCACTTTACAATTTGAATGCAGTTAACCCGATATCCTTGCTTGTCACATACCTTATTGTAATAAATTTATCTCACCCTCAGTCTCCCACGGCAAATAGCTTCAAAGAGTCGCTCCCTGGTGCCAGTAAACGGTAGGTACCCAACTAGTAGTACATGTAGTAAGATGCCAGCGGCCCACACGTCAACCGGCTTCCCATACAGCTGGCTGGAGACCACCTCAGGTGCCATATAGTGAGGGGTTCCGATGCGACCTGGAACGTTCATATTGGTTAGAGTGAGATACTGGTATGGGAGAGGGAGACAATTAGTAACAGTTATGTAAACATGATCTTTTAAGGATTTTGGATGTGACAAAAATCTGAATATTGGGGGCATTCCGGGGTCTGATAATAGTAATGTTAAAGGTAGGCTAAGGATGTCTTTCTGTAAATCCAAGAATAATACAAATATTATTACGTAACGTAAAGAACATTTATCCAGCAGTTACTGTATGTTAGTTACATCTACAGACTGTATTATTAATTAGTTAGTTACATTGATATTAGTTAGAAGTTTTGCAGTAGGTACTTGTTATCAATCATTTCTGTGTGAACTATCTACACTTACAAATTAAAAAAAATAAAGCATAACTTGAAGCAATTTAATAAAAATGTAATACAAAATCTTGGTGCGGCAGTTAAAGTTTGATGTTAAGTACAAACTTTCTAGAAGGGGATAAGGACCTTTAGAAATACTTTCGATCGTTTAAAAATCGACAAGAGATGTAGTCTGACTACCGTTGACAGTATACTCTTTCAAATAACGAAGAATTGCCGAAATAGGTTCATTGTCAGGGTCAGTGAAAATCTTTATCTGGAAGACAGAGGCGCGAGTTTCTTTGATAAAGTGAAGGTAAAGAAAACATGTTTATTCTCGTGTCAAAGAGATCAAATAACAGGTCGAAATAGAGAAAAGTGGCTGTAACTTCACCCACATAGGGCAGAATTTAATTAATTCCAATTTTTTACATATTTCAAAAAAAAAACCAAAACCACCCTTACGTACCTATATTTAGTATTTGTGATCAAACTAAATACTATGTCATTTAGCTAACAAATGGAATAACAAAGTAATTGTGTAATACTGTGAATAAGTGCATAATGATTGGTAAATTGACATAAGTTAAGTGCTCTATTAAAGCGAATATCAGCTTTAATGTCTGCTCCATAAGACACATTGTGTTTATACTGGTGACTAATGAGTGGCGTTACGAAACGACACGTGAAGCAACTCGTGCTGTCCTTTCGTTTCGGTAACAGATGACAAGGACAGCAATGATATGACATTAGATGCAGGTGGGGGTGGTACAAAACATGTGCTGACGGATATTGCACACAGTATCCATGCAGTTAGGGCACAACTTGCTTCGTTAGCGAAGTCTTACCATACTCGTCTGATTTGAGATACGCTTGGCCCATTGGACCCATAAGTGGTCGATTGTCCATCACCAGTTCTGTATAAGATAGCCTAATGTCACTGATGTGATAAAAGAAAAAACAATGAAAAATGATTTTTTTAAAGAATAGACGCTTCTAATTAATTAATGAAAAACGCAAGAAATGTAATGATCCTTTAAAATGCAATCTTTTATCCAAAAATAAAACTACGCATAAACTTTAGAAAAGACAAACAAATAAACCATCTCAAACTAAAAGCAGATTTGCATTGAGTAAGTTTCTGGGGTCAGTGTTGGCAACGGTGATAGATGCTCTGGAGCTCTACCTATATTTGAATCTCTCGTGTGAAATGTATAGTAGTATGCGACTTAAGGCACAATCGACTTCCAAGTCGCATTACGCTGCCGTTCTGCATTAATGAATCATTCGTCTTCGATGTTGCCAATATAATTTGAAATGTTCAATTTAATATGTTACACGCTTCGATAATGTTACACACATCAACTCCATTGCTTATTTAATTCTCCATATGAATTTTTAAAGTTTTTATTGATTATAAAGAATATTTTACTTATAATCTTAATCACGTAATGCAGGATCTATAACCTGCTTTTCTTCCAACTACAACGAATCTATAAAATAAAATTTTCACTCACATAGTAACTGTTCACTGGAATTCGCCATAGTTTGATGCGAATATTTTATTTTCAATATTTTTAATTGAAATTAAGAACAAACTCACCGTAGTCGCGGCGAACAAGCAGAATTGTTTGTAATTACATGTCTTTTGACAAGTGCCTACAAGATTTCTAATCAAATCTTTTTCACTGACTTTGCATAGCAGTAAAGTGCCGCTATCTGATAGCTATATTGAAAAGTTTTGAGGATATTGTAGTGTAGTTGGAAGAAATATCTTTACCTGGAGGTGCTCTATGCGGGATAGGCGTAGGCAGTTGAGCCGCGACCCCAAACCCGCCCAGTTTCACGGGGGCGCAGTTATCGCGGCCGGCCAGAAGTACACAGTGGGGCCTAACGTCGCGATGCACAATGTCATTCTCATGACAGTAGCGCAGTGCTTCGAGAATTTGTCGCATGTAGTGGCTGTAAATGAGAAAAATTAGAGTGAAGTTACCCCGTGACACAATTATGTGTAAAGTGTTTCATCATCATATCAGCACAAGACATCTACTGCTGAACAGACACCTCACCACATAATCAAATTTAAGGCTTGTCAAAGGCTTGGTACAGTCTGAAACACATCAACATACAGGCCGACATAATACAAATTGCATTGAGGGCGGAAATCAGAGAGACGTGGTCATTACTCCACCGACAAGAGCATGGCTCTTAAATTGAAGAAGAATAATATAAATTAAGATTTCTTCGCTTTCTCAGAAAATAAGAGCGTTTTTGAATATTTTTTTGTTTATTCTGATGCCGAGTTCAAGAACATAATAAATTACTAAAGAAAAACATTCATGATTTCCTGAGAAAACTAATTGTTTGGTTTGTTTGGCTGTGTAGGTTTATCTAATCCAAACTGTAGGTGATTTGTGGACAAAAGACGAGGACATAACTATTTCATCCGATAGGTGTTAAAAAAGATAGCCCCCCTGTCCGTCGCCTGAGGGTCGCGGGCGACTATATCGCGGGGCGATGTCGTCGCATCGTGCCCTGTCGCGCTTCATACCGCTCGCTGATCGCGGTATGAGGCACGACTGCGCCCCCTGCGGAGGGCGCGCTAGCCCCACTCCGGGAATGGTCCTCCCCTTGTGGGGGGGGGGGGGGGGGCGAGCGTTACCCCTAATATAATATAAGTAATAAGGGATTTATTGTTAGATCTGGTATGAATCAAGATATATATAGCGATTAGTGTTAGTAGGCGAATTCTGTTCTGAAAAAACTACAGCAAATTACCATGAGGTACCCTTTGCCATGTGAAGGCTAATCAATAAAAAAAAAAATTTCGAACACTTACACCAATCATCTAGTCCCAAACTAAGCAAAGCTTGTACTATGGATACTAGATAACGGATAAACATAAATAAATATTTATATAAACATCCATGACTCGGGAATAAATGTTCATATTCATCACACAAACATTTACCCGTCGCGGGATTCGAACCCGTAACCGTTGGTTTCGCTGATAGGGTCACTATCCACTACACCAATCGGTCGTCCTAATTATGTATACTTTAACGAAGCACGGATTCCTGTCGGTTGCAAATACATGCACACATTCTACGGTAGATGACATGTCGAGGCATTGTAAGTCGTTGTCACCAGAAGAACACTTCCTAAGCCTATCGGCTTCATCTCATCTATCGCGTGGGGTCACTATAGTGCTGTCTCTTTAACCTTAAGCTGGATAATTGACATATAATCATCATCATCTTCTAATAATAATAGCTGAAAAAGGGTAATAGTTGAACAATGTCATACCCTGAACTGTGTCCCATTTGTCCTGCTGCTTATACATATGCTTTAGTTGTTAGTTATTAATAGACATATTCTGTAATTGACTGGAGTAACAAATATACGCTTTATATTCCTTCCTGCCCTGGTCCCAATTTATTTGAGGAACATAGAAGAGGTAAATATGGCAAGAAGCAGGGTGGTCACACATGACTTTAATTAATAATATAGGCATAAATTACTTCAGCTACGTCTTACCATGCCACTGCCTCGCTGTAGACAAAGCCAGCAGTTGCTCTGCGTACCACTTCAAAACAGAGATCGGATCCATCCATACTGGAAAATACGTAAAAAAATATGTGAAGTTACAATATGTCGCCCAATATCTAGACAGGAAATAAAAAATGTTTCACGCATTTGAACAGTCTGCTGAACAGATGAGCGGCATTCCACTGCAAAATACTGCATGAGCTTAGTGGTCGGGGGTACCGGTAGCAAAATTTTAAGTCGGGCGGGACAAATCAGTTGATTATTGATCATTAGAATCATTGAAAATTTATCAGCATTTTATTTATTTAGGTCTCAACATAAATTTATTTGCAACATTTGAATAAAAGTTGCCGTATTACATAATATAAAAATTCTTGGCGAAAAAAACACGGAATATTTCTATATGTCTCTAAATGGCTTTGATTGACGCAATTATTGAAAAGAATGATATATGGGTGGGCGGAGCTTACGCACAAAAGCCAAATTGGAATCTTTCGAAGGCAAATGCCGAGATTTAAACTATGTGTTATATTAGAAACTTACTATTCGAACACCATATAAAGCATGCCCTCGGAGCTGTATGTCTCCAGCAGCTCCACAATGTGAGGGTGTTTCAGCATGTGGCATATTGTAGCTTCGCGTTTCAAATCTGTAAACGGAGATTGTTAAATCAAGGACAACATTTAGAAGTTAAGGAAACGAATTGTCGCCTAAGCTCAGAACAGTGGGCTTGTGTCATAAAAATTTGTTAAAGTACGATTACGGACATTCAAATGTGTGGCATTACGAGACGAAACATAGATTTATTCATACGAACCATAGTAAACAACAGTTTTGTGAAGGCGACAGCATACCAACAACATTGAGGCAGGCGAGAAACGTGACAAAAAATGATTCGAGTTCGTTTTTTATGCACAATGTGTTAGCACTTGACCTCAATCACACCTGATGTTAAGTGAAGATGAGGCCGAAGGTGGAAGCGTACTGATTCGGAAACCCCATGTAATTTGGGGCATTGGCAATCTTAACTTTGACAACCGGAACATAACAATGCTATTAGCATTGCTGTTTGGCGGCAGATTTAGATAAGATGGGGGTAGCTAGCCAGGCGGACATTTAAAACGCCCTACCATCAACCAAACCGAGTAGTAAGATATGTACCCGCGATATCCGATTCGTAAACCCGATGTTGTTTACATTGAGCCACGGGGGCGGTTAAACTTTTCTTCTATACATTTTAGTCTGCATAATCCGACTTAGAAAACAAGAGACACTTAATGCTCTTTTCGGAAAAGAGAGACGACCGAGAAGTCGCATCCGCATACACCTTGACTTATTTCTTTTCCCAAAATTTAAACATCTGATAAGAAGGTTGGAGGACAGATGAAAAACGAAAAAGTTTAAAAGGTGAGGACAATATTTAAAAAAAAACATACACCAGATTTTCAGTGTGCCCCACGTACTCGCGTGTCTATCGCATAATATCACTTATCAATGACACAGATAATTAACAACCTTATTAAAGAAGATTTAGCAACTTCACCAAAGAAAGGAACCAAATTCAGACAGAATAAGATTAACGACATGTCTAGGCTGACTAACGCATCTCAAACTGCCGGAAAACAGCAAAAATTATAGTAGCTGGCAAGGGCTCAATATTAAAGATGTATCGCGAAGCAAACGAGTTATAATCTAATCATAGGATCGGAGTCCAGAACGCTTTCGAACCAATTACCGAAATACGCAATATTTGGTATTAGTTTAGGGTCCCGAGGGAATAACTTGAAACTGGGTAAAGTATAGTACCAAATTTGATTGTGTTCCAGGCGTTGTCTCTTCTGGGGAATAATCCAACGAAAATTCTAAAAACAGTATAAAAATGTTGATGATTAAACAATTAGATATTGTATTAATTTTGAAATATACTACGAGTATGTGTATGACCATTGTGATGAGAGCCACATAATACTTATAGACATCAACAGCTTAAATAGAAGTCCACTCTGACTCAATAATACAGCGCGATTTGCGTTGTTTTCCATGGGATGGTTTGCCCTAATTGTGACGCTAGGTAGGCAGGTTGGCGATCGCAAATATTCGAGGTGTTTATATATACTATTGACGGAAGCTAATTGAGTAAATCGATTCAAAATCAGGCCAAGTGACACATAAGTATAATATTTAGCGGCACGTACTAACCGGACACCTCCGATTTTGGACGTAGTAGCTGTGAATATTTCAATGACCGCAAAATTGAGATACGTACTCACAGAGAAAATTGTAGTATCTAAAAAAACTTGTTTACGTTAAACATTTTTTACACAACGGCCCCAGGAAGGAGGGTAATGTTTTCGCGTGCATGTATGTAATCTAGATTCTGTGGGTTTCTTGCGCCGCCTCTTTTCCCACAGAATTCCCATTCCGAAGCGGTAGTAGCTTGGACACACCGACTGACAGATAAATGCAATAAACTTTTTTTTATTTCCAGTAGATTTAAATTGACATTCAACAAATGGTATCATGTATCTTACGTTGAAATAAATGCTTGAAGTTTGAAGTTTTCTATATTAACTCCTGTAACCTAAACTGCTTGACGCATTTTGAAGTGCAAGGTTTTTATGGTACAAAAATCCAACATAGAGTCCGTAAAATGCGATCGGGTATTTTGATTTCTAAACACTTAGATTGTAGTATTCCAATGAAAGTCGCTATAAATATATATAATGATTTTTGAGGCCAAGATTGAAATGTTACAGAGAGAGGAAATATTATTAACAAATTTCGAGTCTCAACCATACTCACCTATCCCAGCCCTGGAACTTGTTATTATTTATTTACTTTTTTAACTACCATTAATCATAACCCTCCTTGTATGTTGATGTAAACTGTTGTACTCAACCAGACAATTATACCATGTAACACACTACTGGCCCCCACGATAGTGTGTAGTGCGCGACCTAGTGTGGGGACTGCTAGCAATAAGTTTCATTATAAAATTTAAGTACTTAGAACATTTTTATAAATACAAACTATATAAGATGAAAATGTAATAGTTTGGTAAATAAAGATTTATTATTATTAAATCTCATTAAATATTCACCAAAATAAATGTGATTTAGGAATCTTCATATCATTTTTAAAGGCCATTCCAACGATCCCCACACGTCCACGGGCGCGATTTTTTCATCCATACTCATGTTTAGGTAGGTTTCTTTATAAGTATTTATGAGGGTTACTATTGTACATTTTTCTATGAAGTTTTATAATAAACGAACTTGACCTGCAAGAGTTAGGATGCTGTACATGTACATACAGATAGACATTACGAAATTATAAGGTTTCCATGTTTTCACTAGGAACCTCTAAAAATATGCTAATTATAGTATGGTGGATGGGGTTTGATGAATCCACTGGAAGTAAAAATAGGACTTATTCCATTTATCTGTTCAGTCAGGATGTCCAAGCTACTACTGCTTTGGAAAGGGAAATCATCTGTGTGAAAGGAAGTGGTGCAAGAAACCTGCAGGATCATTATTTTCTTCTTTTTTTTAGTAAAACTATATAATGAATACAATTTGTGCTGTGGTTTCCATATGTAAAAAGAATAGAACCACCTTTATCTTCATGTTGGTGACACAAAAGACCAGTAAGAGTTTTTAAAACAAAACAACATGTATGGACATGCACATTTTAATGGTGATTGGCTCGCCCCCTATCACATGTGACTTTCTGTATATTTCAAAGTTATTTCAAGCATTAAACTTTTAATATTTGGAGTACCCAAACACTAATATCTGGGATATTTCTGACCACCCCATTTTGCAATAAAGATAGTGACATTATATATATAAATATAATTTTTGTGAGCTGGTAGAGGAAGGCCCAGTGTGTTTGTCAGTAATTTTGTAGATAACTTTCAGCTAATGTTGTTCTCATATGAACTTTAAATAGCATAAATAAATAAAATAATCTTACCAGCAGTGCTCAGTCCGGGGCTTGCAGTGAAGCGAGCAACATCAACAATTTTCACAGCAAACTGTTGCCCAGTCTGCCGATGCACACAACGACGGACAAGGCTGAATGGTCCCCTAGAAATATGGCAGCATTGAGTGATTTCTATTCCAGAAACATTTAGCGGAAACATGAATAATTTGAGTTTGACTATATTGCTATTTGTAATTTATATAAATGAAGATTACGGGCTGCCATAATTTATTAGAAATTAAATAAACGTATTGGTGTATCTATCTGTAGGGATAACTACTGAATTTTACCCAATCAGTTATCTAGCCAAATAGCGATATACAAATTAATAATAAACAAAAGCCATCAATATAATTTTTTTTTAAATAATAAGTTTAAAGTATAATTCAACCACCCTTGTGTAAAAAATTGAGTATTGTGTAAAAATTTATCCAATCAGTGAACTCATTCAAGAATAGATTGGTAAATTTTTAAAAAATCAGTGATGACTAATTATTGACTGAATAACGTAATGAACAATGTGAACTCTTCCAACACTGTGACATAGACATACCAGCAGTAATGCTGTTCGTCTATAATAATAATAATTTCTGCTGAATGACTTCAAAGATAGACGAACTAACGGAAAAATAATTTAAACAATTCAGCAAACAAATCTGATTTATAATAAATGTAATCAGTAGAACTTTCACATGTAGGGTTACTTTTAAAGTGGGATTGACATAGAAATTCCATACTCTTGCTGAATATTATTGGATTAGCCACCAAAGGCAATAAAAATTAATATCATAGGATAAAAATTTATCACTTGAAAATGTTACATGTTGAACTTATACAATTACAATATTAAAGAATTATCAAGGTGTTTAATTGTATAAAAGACTACTTTACTGCAATGTATTTCTTAGGTATTCAAAACCAGTGCCTACAGCCCTTGGTCAGAGCATTTTCCTGTTTCCCTTTATTTCAAAAATCAAAAATGATTTAATATCAAATTATACAATTTCGAATAAACAAAATAGAGGTTTAGGTGACAAGTTAGCATTTAATGAAATTCTAGGTACCCACACTAGGCTCAGCATGTGTCATAGGGTCTGACCCTATAGACGAGTGCAACTACACTCCAACCTAGCATTTTTCTCAGTGCCTCCTAGGCTACATTTATTTATTTATACTTGAAATCACCGGGGTTTGTAATAATTGCAATAATATCTTGCACTAGAAATTGAAGTCAGCTAAAAAATGTTTATAGTTACCAAGTAAATAATTCACTATTTATCTAATAAAATTTTTGGGACAAAAACTGACCATTTCTCTACAATTTCCGCCTTGTTGTAAATTAATTAAACATATTCATTACAACATGCAATCCCAAATTATTGATTTTTATTAATTCAGTCCTAATAGTACTAGTATGTATAAAAAAAGGTTCTGTAATTGAAACAATAGGCATGTAGGTAATTAAATAATTACCTAACACTATCACATGACTGGATTCAATAAGATTCTATTTAGAATCCAATAAGTACTTACTTGCCAATAATTTCGCACAATTCATAGACGTCGTCGAAAAGTACCTCGTCTTCTGCCATGTTTTACACAACCACAGTTCACTATGTTTCAGAAAAAGGTATAAAACATTTTTTACACAGCCTTCAAACGATTTTGGGAAGGTTACGCCCAAGGATCAAAATCGTAATTTACAAGGATATTAATTTTAAATGAACACCCAAGGATATTTTGTTTCGTAGTTTTGTTTATTATTTACAAATTTATCACAAAAAATATGTGTAAAAGAGTGATTTGTGCATTATAAAAGTAAAAACTAAATATTATTCGCGCATTTTTAAAAACGCAATTTGTAAAGAGATACCACTAAATTACGAAGTGAGAGGTAAAAGATTTCAGTATACTTAAATTACGTGCAGATCACCAAATATCAGCAAAAACTGTTATCGTAAAATAATTTTATATCAATAAAAATTATTTTTTCTATTTACTTTTGACATTCCTACGACCGAGGATTGCAAATGTTCGGAATGAAGTTAGCTACGTGCGAAATACAATGTTGCCAACAAAATATCTAACGCCATTGATTCGATTCTCTATTCGAACAAATATCGATTTTAATGATTTGAAAAAAAAATACCTTTTTTGGAAACGTTTGTATTTATACGTATTTCATCCAGCTTGTATATCAAATTTACTTCAATTAGATTAAAATTACAAGGTTTTGTTTTTCGGCAGTTGTTATGTAAGTAGCAGTCAGGGAATTGTATTATCAAATCACGCACCACAGCTGCCGTCGCATACAGGCAATCTACCATTTATCTCTACAAACAGACCTTTACTACCAGCAGACGTCACTTATGAGTTTTCATTTAGTAAATGTGAGGGAGGGCGAGGAGAGGAGACTTTTGCTTTTTAATAATTACGAAACTGACAAATGAAATTTTAGGCAAATGTGTAGCTGAAAACTAAGACTAGACTACTTACACGTAACGTACAAGGAAAGCTTGTGATAAGCGTGCAAGGATTGGACACCGGCATTTAATTAATATAGATTATAGCTTTTCTCCACGGAAGTTGTCGCATAACTAGGCCTTGAGACATTAGGGCCAAGTAAGCGAAAACTGATATATACGATGGTGCAAGAAGTTGTCTGAGCTGTCATTCCTTGTGAATAATGTTACCTAACGGTAATCTGTTCGGAGTTCATCAACATTGATTAGATCTCTGAGTAGTCGCCTCCAACCACCCCTTACAGCGACCCCGTTCCTCACAAAGCTGAGTTACTGAGCTGATATCGTCTGAGCCAAGTCTGAGCTATTATTACCACTGAGCATAAACAACAATCTTGTGCACCACAACTGAGAACGTGTTAGCTACGTTTCATAAGTAATTATCCAAATACACGGTAAACGGTTACAAATATACAAAACACTGTAAAATAGCACATAGATTAAAGTAGATGTAAGGAATTCTAAGCACTCACCAAAGTCTATTCGGAACTCAGTTTACACGCCGGCTGCTTGATTGTATCTGCCTCGCTCGAAAACGTCATCCGCCGGCAGTTCCTGTTACCGCTTACCCTCCCATTTCACATACGAATATTAACTACCTATATTGTTTACTTATAAATCGTGACAATTCACGACACTCCAAACCCTGAGATGAGGTCATAATGTAAAGAAAAGGAGAAATCTTCAGTACAATCAACTTTAATCAAGGTAATTATGACATCAGAATTATATATAATATAGAAATGTCAGCAGAAGATAGTATGGGCTAAGTTAAACGTTGGGTGCATCGAAACCAACACTGAACAGTTGCGACGTCCATTCTCTGAGCTTCTCTCTTGCCTTTTGAGCCGATATTCGCTTAGGTCTGAGCTGAGGATTCTGCAATTCGGATGATGAGCCGGCTTGATCCTCACCGGAAGTAGCCTGTGCTTTGTCTGTGTCTGAGTTAGTCTGGGGAGGAGACTGAGTGTTATCTGAAGTCCGAGATTCAGTATTGTTTTCTGAGTCGTGAATCTCCAATGGATACAAATGTCCTACTGATCGAGTAAGAATTTCATTTGGGGAGGTAGCGACTTTTGCCACTCGGATATGTCCGTCGGAACCCTTTATCACAGCTGATATTCTACCGACCTTCCACAAGGCTCGGTTGGAGTCTCCTTTCACTTGTACTAAATCGCCAACTTTCGGCACTGCATTCACAACCACTCTAGATTGACGATGTGTACTTTTACGTTCCCTTAAACTTGTGAGGTATTGATTTGAGAACATGTTAGCGTACTCTTGTAGGATTCGTTGACCACGCTTCCACCCTTCAATTAGGTCGGTCTTGGTTACTGTCGCAGGTTCCGCGAAATCCCTATTGGATATTTCAGTCGCCGATGGACCTCCTACGCGTAAGAAATCCGAAGGCGTTAGCACGTGCTCTATTTCGTCTCCGACAACGGTAAGTGGACGAGTATTTACGACCTGTTCGATTTCTTTGATTACTGTACACAATTGGGCTGTATTTAACAGGTGCTTATCTAAGGTTCTCTTTAGACAATGTTTGACAATGCCGATCAACCGCTCATAGGTTCCACCAAACCAAGGGGCGAGTTCCGGAATAAATTTCCAGTGTATATCATTCGTTATACAGTAATTGCTGGTCAAAACATCGGCGGTCAATTTAAACTGTAGGGCATTGTCCGACAAGATTAGTTTTGGCACACCCCTTATGGAAATGTAACGTCTTAGAGCAAGCAGACACTCCTCTGCAGTTAGGTCAGCTACTAGTTCCATGTGAATCGCACGTATAGCTAAACAAGTGTATAGGCACACCCATCGCTTCTCAGTGGAACTACTTACATCGACTCTTATAGGTCCAAAATAGTCAATACCTACGTAGGTAAATGGGGTACTGTACGTAACTCTACACTGAGGTAAAGCAGCCATCGGCGGCAGTTTGAAAGGACCTCCTCCATATTTGCGGCAAACTTGACATTGTCTAAGTACCCTTTGAACCTGAGTTCTGCCTTGAGGTATCCAGAATCTTCTACGTATCAATGAGAGTGTGTGCGATACTCCCACGTGATAGTTTTTCTTATGTGTCTCCTCTATTATCTTGGACGTAAAGCTATGATTTTTAGGAAGAAGTAATGGGTGCTTCTGTTCATCTGACCATTCAGTGTTTCCAAACCTGCCCCCACACCGAAACAAACCTTTCTCGTCTTTATACAGTCCGAGTGATCTTACCATCCGTTTGTGTGCCTGCTACTTCCTTTGGGAAACACTCCTGCTGTATCCTCTTCAATACTACCTCCTCATCAAAATCAGCCGTTTTCTCTATATCACCAAAATCCTGAGTACTATCTCTTTGATTAGATTCATTTTGATCACGCGACTGATCATCTATATTAGCGTAATCCAGAGGTTCGTGTATTTCAGTATTCTTTTGTGCTTCAGAATTAGCAATATGATTGTGGTTTTCTACTTGCATGAGAATATCCGAAGGACCCTCGCCACACGGAGCCTGAATTTCGGCCTGAAAATTTGAGGTATCGGTGATAGTCTTTGGCCATTGATTTGAAGGACAGCGGAGAAATTCAGGACCGCTTAACCAGCGTTTATTTTGGACCTGTGAAGCATTTGGTCTTGTGGCCACGTCAGCAGGATTCAGATGTGAAGGTACGTACCGAACGCAAATGTTTTCATTTTGCTTCATCTCTTCTATGCGCCTTGAAATAAATGGAGGTAGAAGTTTTTCGGAGTTATACCAATTTATAACGATCTGGCTATCGGTCCATAAATACAATTTTGTGATTGGAAGTTTAATGAATTTCATAGTGTATCGAATTAATCTGCTACCTATTAACGCTCCGAGTAATTCCAATTTTGGTATCTGAAGGTCTGATTGTTCCTTTTTCCCAATTAAACGTGACTTTCCTATAACGAAATTCAATTCGCTTTTCTTTCCACAGTTGCTGCGTAGATACAATGCGGCTGCATAAGCCTGTGTGGAAGCGTCTGAAAAAGAATGCAGCTCATATGTAACGTCTACACTTTTAGCCATCTCTTTCTCTCTAAAGCATCGAGGAATACTGATATGTTTTACGTGTTTTAAACTATCTATCGCTGTTTTTAATTCCTGCAATGTATCGTCTGTCAATTTGGTATCCCACTGAACCTTACGCTGCCATAATTTTTGGAGATATAACTTAGCGGGCAATACGAGTGGGGCAGCAAATCCGCATGGGTCAAAAACGGATGCTATGAGTCTGAGTAATTTTCTCTTTGTATTTACGTCATCGGTATCTTTCTGGTCTAAATCGAATCTCAAACTAATGGTATCATTTACTAAACACCAAGTTAAGCCTAACACCTTCATATATGCAGTTTCTTTGTTGCGATATTGTGACGGGATCATCTTTCTGAGTTCAATTGAATTTGAGTTCCATTGGCAGAGGTTCATTGAGAGCTCATCAAATGCGCTTTTAGTAGTATCGTATAATGTTGCGGCATCTTCAGTCGAGTCGGTACCCGTGATGAGATTGTCTACGTATAAATCTTCAGCAATTCTTTTATTAGTCACGTTATTATGTTTCATTAGATGATACCTAATGGTCGCATTTAATAAAAATGGACTAGATATTACGCCGAAAGGTACTCTTTTAAATCTGAGGTGTAAAAGGTTTTCTGAGAAAATCGGTTCGTCAAGATTCTTAGGCCATAGAAACCTAGTAACGTCTCTGTCAACCTCTTGCAGACCAATCTGGAGAAAAGCTTTCTCAACGTCTGCGACTATGCCAACCCGATATCTTCTAAAACGTATCAGTAAACCTGTGAGATCTTCAAGCATAAGAGGACCACGGTATAGACACTCGTTTAAACTCTTATTGCCCTTGGTTTTCGCGGATGCATCGTATACTACCCGTAACTTATCTCCATGCGCAACGCAATGATGAGGAAGGTAATGCACTGGATGATTTATGGTCGTTGCATCCATCGGTGCGATCTCGACGATACCCTTACTTAATTGTTCTTTAATAACGTCGTCATAAGATCGAATGGTGGCCTGATCAAGTCTCTTCACCAAACTGGTCAACCGGCCGTGAGCCAGGCCAAAGTTTGATGGTAAATTTGGTGGGTATGCCACCCAGGGCCATTTTACATGGTATCGATTGTGAAAATACTGAGTTGTTTCGTTAAATTGTCTTATAGCCTCGTCATCTCTCGAGCTTTTAGGCGAATCCAAAATCCCAATAGATTCAAGATCCCATAATTTTTTAAAATCATCAACCCTCAAAGGAAGATCGGGCTGCCTAAAACTACTGCATTCGATGTTTGACTGGAAGTAGGTCAATGCTGTTAGTGCATCTCGATTTTCCTTTGCCGTGGCACATCTTCCTGACAACACCCACCCAAAAACAGAATTAACCAAGTGAAGGTTTTCCGCTACTTGAATCTTCTCACCCGACATAAATGAGTGATAATATTCATTTCCGATTAATATATCGATCTGGTCTCCTAGTGAAGCATCGTCAGCTAGCACCATCTTATTAGACGCAACCTTGTGCTGAATACGATTTGACGCATCACAAGGTAAACTCGGAATGCCGTTAGTTATATGAGGAACTACATTGGCATATAATTTTTTACAGTTATTAGTTCTAGTCAGCATTTCGAAATTGACCATCGGACTATTGATTTCCTTAGGATGCTCGGCTCCAAAAGTGAATACACACAAACGATGTTCTTCTACTGCTTGCAATCCTAATATTTTAGCGAGATTGTTCGTAATATAAGTGCGCTGGCTACCACAATCTAGTAGGACTCGACAAGGTTGCGTTTTTATGTTGTCTCCAATTTTATTAATTCGAACAACAGCAGTTTGTAAAAGGGTAATACCTCTATTATCAATAGAAGTACTCAAGTGTAAGCATTCTGTTTTAGCAGATTCTTTAGAAGGGCATAGCGCTCTGTTATGCTCACCGAATTTACCACAATGCCTACATTTCATGTGTGACTTGCATTCTTTTATTCTATGACCCTTAGAAAGACAATTATAGCATCTACCCTCTAATTTTCCTTTCCTTTCCTGTATCGTCTTAGCTACATCACATTCATCGTTGAAATGATCGCTGCCACAAAATATACACATAGGTTTCTTTCTCTTATAGTTTGGTTCTCTACGTTTTACATCTTCAATTTTATTATATTGTCTCTTTCTTGTATTATTATGATTTCCATGGTTGTATTTATTGTTAACGTGATGTCTACTATCTGTACGTTTGCCATCCCCTCTCTTAAATCTTTCTCTAACGTGAAGTGGCAATGATCCTTTCGACGACGAATGCGTTTCTCTATTACTATCTGATCGTACATATAACGTATCTAAGCTAAACCTTTGATTTTCAGATCCGCCACTAGTGCTAGGGTTATTTGATGAAAGAGTTTCTTCCTTCATTCTATTGGAAGCTTCTCGCGCGGAGATAATATGTTCTATATGCCTTCTAATGTTGTCAATGGTATCTGTTTCTGTCCCCATTTTCATTCTTAATTCGTAGATTAAGTCTTCCGAGAATTTTTGCATTATCATAACTCGGAGATGATTGTGATTGACGTCCTCACCAAGCGTGATTGACGTCCTCACCAAGCGAGCTTAAAACCCTTAGATGCCTTTCTATTTCGTTAAAAACCCTTCTGCAATCTGAAATCGATTTATCAGCTGTTTTGACGCGGTATAACGCTGCGTAGTGAGCGTCGATGATAGTACCTGGCTTGCCGTATCGTTCTTTGAGCGTGGAGACAGCTATCTGATAATTTTTATTGGTCGTGTCTAAACCCTCTATCGCCCGTTTAGCCTCACCCTCTAAGACCGACTGTAAATATAATAACTTATCTACGTCGTTTATATTTCGATTGTCTACATTTGAACTGAATTGGTCCCAAAACTGGTGCCATTTTAGAACATCTCCATGGAACTTAGCTAGTTCCATTTTCGGTAGCTTGCTAGTCACATTAAGGTTTTCGACATTTGCCACACCCCTCGTTGTCCTACTCTGTGTCTTACTCTTAATTCTGTATTCTAATTCCGTCACCAACTCTTCACCCTTAATTTGAGTTGCAGTGTACGAACACAAGTCATCGGCGGAAGGCTTTTCAACTAACTTGTAATAATTGTACATTTCCGACACGAATCGATCAATTGCGGCCTTCAGCCTCGACGAGATTATCTGAGCATCGTCTACATCAAAATCACCTTTCTGAAATTTTTGCAATGTTTCCTGAGCAGTGCCAATGAGAGACTCGACATTATCAATAAATATTTTCAATCGTGTACGGACTACTTCCTCCATCTTCAAATATGAAAGTGAATGAAATCCTCAACTCCCTCACAGACTGTAACTGTAACTATTGTAACACAGGCTACTTTTAACTGAGGCACAATCAAGACCGTTTTTCGTCCAACTGTAACAAGGAGTACACTAACGTAACTAAGTGAAGTCGCATACTGACGTTTCGTGAGTTAGATACCTGAGACTACGTTCCTTTCATATACATAGGTAGGTAGGTAAAAAGGGTTACCAACTATGAACCATTTAAAAAATAGTCGTATGTAGGTAATTTAAATAAAAAAATACGAGCCAGATCATCAATATCTACAAATACCTGGTCAATGTGGTATTATATTATCATATTAATAAAAGAACACATTTTACGGAATAATATCCTAATGTGGTCATCAATATCCCAATGTGATATAAAATGATAAGCTGGCTCCACACTCTCGCTAGTGACGGGTTGGACACAAGACAAACTCAGGCCCACGAGACGGGCGGATGTTCCCCACTCTCCTACCCGTTAGATTGGCGCGCTCGGACCGAATGTTCGCGCACGAGTATGTAGCCCCCACAATCATCCATTAGAAAACTAAACCACCGTACCTTATATATTTTACCACCCTATTATTTACTGTGCATGCATTGTAAGTAGGTACCTTTTCTCACACTATAGTACACAGTCTCGTCACTATTATTTTGCTAAGTACTAAATAGGTGGTGCTAGGTATAATATTATAATATTATTACGAGATGAAATTAATAACGAAATAATATCCTATAAAATTAGTTAAAAATGTTGTTGTTGTAATGGTGAGACTACTTAGTTGGTATTAATTTTCGACGGTAGAATTTATAAGAAGGTAGGTATCGCGTAGATTGGTGCATTACATCATTACTATGATTTACTATTTATAAATGATCGGTGGTTGGTAATTAACCAAAAGTAAAAATCGTAATAAAATACTGTAAATATGATCGAATGAAGTTATACTACAGATCTAAAAATGCGTCCTGGTTTGTCGTAGTGGCAAAATACAACAACAGTGTCAGTATCAACACGATCCCAGCACCTCCACCATGTCGCATAACTAGGCCTTGAGACATTAGGGCCAAGTAAGCGAAAACTGATATATACGATGGTGCAAGAAGTTGTCTGAGCTGTCATTCCTTGTGAATAATGTTACCTAACGGTAATCTGTTCGGAGTTCATCAACATTGATTAGATCTCTGAGTAGTCGCCTCCAACCACCCCTTACAGCGACCCCGTTCCTCACAAAGCTGAGTTACTGAGCTGATATCGTCTGAGCCAAGTCTGAGCTATTATTACCACTGAGCATAAACAACAATCTTGTGCACCACAACTGAGAACGTGTTAGCTACGTTTCATAAGTAATTATCCAAATACACGGTAAACGGTTACAAATATACAAAACACTGTAAAATAGCACATAGATTAAAGTAGATGTAAGGAATTCTAAGCACTCACCAAAGTCTATTCGGAACTCAGTTTACACGCCGGCTGCTTGATTGTATCTGCCTCGCTCGAAAACGTCATCCGCCGGCAGTTCCTGTTACCGCTTACCCTCCCATTTCACATACGAATATTAACTACCTATATTGTTTACTTATAAATCGTGACAATTCACGACAGAAGTAGTCCGATGTGGAACTGCAGCGATGTCATTTTAAATATTTCTTTAGAATAATAGACTTTAGAAGATTCACAAAGAAATGACCCTGCAGAAATTTAAGGATTCTAAACCATCTGTGAGATTAAAATTCCGTCTTTGAATACAATCAAGTAAAACAATATAACAATGGGAGCGGTACTCCAATTCAATATGAACTTGTAACTTTCTTGTCTAAAAAAATTTGCCTGACACATGAAGTTTCTTTGTAATCTTAGCTTCACCTTTCAAACGACAAGCGGAACAGAAATTCATTTGAATTCGGACCCGAGGTTTCCAATACTTTTAGAAACATTAAGAGAAGTGCTCTGAATCCTAGACGCTGTAATAAATATACTTATAAATATACTTATATTGTGACTTTTTAAAGTTAAATTGGGCTAGAATTGGTCTTTCCCATTCCCCAGAATGGAAAAGAATTCCTCAGGTCTCAACCTGAGGTAGATTATTATGTAATCTATAATCCGAGGCCTTTGTGTCTACGAGTAACTACCATGGTAACTCCATTGCTACATCCCTTGCCATTTATCGAATTTGACAGTTAATGACAAAGTTAATTACGATTGAGTTAGACAATAGAACCCAAGGATTTCTACTTCATTCAAAATTATATTTTGCTTCCCATGGCCGGTAACCAGACGGCATAGCCAGCTTAACAGCAAATTTTCCTCACTTGCAATCTCGGACACAAATAATTGATGCAAGATAAACGAAGACGGTGACAGACAGCACTAACCATTCAGGAAGAATAATAAGGTGTCAGAATAATAATTATCAACTTTGATGATCTACTCCAATAACATCTAGTGATTCCCTTGCAGTTATTTGGGTAATTCGTACGATAATAACTTCGAAAACAAAATTGTAAAACATAAATATAATATCCAAGTTAACAGCCAACCTACCTCCTTCTCCTCTGCAGCTTCCACCCAGTGACATGCAAGGTCAATACCGGTTAAGTGACCATTCATCATCAGCCACAAGACATCCACTGCTGAACATAGGCCTCTCCAATTGATTTCCCAAGTGATCAGTTTGAAGCGGGCTGCAATTTGCGACTTCCCGCCATTTTTTTTTAGGTTGTCCGTCTACCTTGTGGGTGGACGTACGACACTACGCTTGTTCGTGGAAGACCTCTACTCTAGAGCTTTAATGTCCCAACGGCCATCACTTTTTCAAGCAATATGCTCTGTCCACTGCCACTTCAACTTACGAATCCGCTGAAATGATAAGAACCTGATGCGCTTTAAAACTAACACCTCACGATCAGTAACAGAGTTGAGTGCATATGGAACCAGTTTCCTCATGAGGTTGTTGATGTCCGCTCCGTGAACAGTTTCAAAAATGTCTATTTTTGTGGTTTAAGAAGTGGGAAGAGTACAACTATTGTAATCACGAGCACTATTACTTACTATACTATTACTTATGTGCATTTATCCGACTGTTTTTAAACAATGAAACGTATCCTGTAAATAAAAGAGACGGAACGCATTTTTTTAATAACTGGAAACATTAAAAGGAAACAATAAATCTCAATAACTTTATAATTTGTACCTACTTTTATTTTATTTCACTACTTATTATTCATGTAAAAACTATAAGTAAGGACATCGAGGAACTTTAAAACAAAATTTTATTGTATTTTTATAGCATGTTCGAGTTGCAAGTTGTAAATTTACCCTCTTATTCATAAAAATTTACAAACGCTATATAAGCCTATTAGTTAAAGTATGTTTTGTCACTTTCTTTCATTGCAACATTTCCTTATGAACGACAGAGACAAAACATACTTTAACTAAAACAGGCTTATAAAGCGATTGTAATTTTTTATGAATAAGACGGTTAAAAGATATCTAACTTATACTACAATGTTATTCTTTTAGTTCACTTACTCTAAAATATAAATTAATTACGTGAGTCTGTCTGAATACAATTAAACAAATATAATATTTATTTAATTGAATTTACTCCACTGCGTTAACAATCAGCTAAATCAACTAATTAATAATTTAAGTTATTTTCATTTTCTAACAGTGTAGAACCGTGCCATTAACTTTCCTTTGAAAATATTCGCAGCCAGGTACAGAAATAATTAGTTCTGAGTCTGGATGTTTAGCTTTCCACGACCTGTTGATATTCACTTTGTATGTGCAGTGATATTCGAGCTCGTATATCTCGAACGAAGTTTGCTGTAAAAAAAATTACTTCATGATGTTTATGCAATAAACAGTGATCGGATTGATAAGGATATTTCATCGTCAATGACCTCATTCAATGGCATAAATAAATAAAAATAATATATAAAAAGTTAGGTAGATATAATTTGTGCTGCCCACATGACTCTGCTCTGAAGCAAATAATCTTTTTTAAGGCCTAGAGAGTCTTTGGCCGTACAATGTCACGCCTTCGCAGTATTTCTGATTTGTCGGATGATACTAATTATATATTCCGGTCTCTCGTTCCCAGAATCGATAACAGGTCACGAGATTTCCGAAAATATTTCGTTTTTATTTTGTGGCAACACAGAACTTTGCCGCACTTTTCCACTCTTTGTCGCTATGTTCAGTTTGCAAAAAGTCAGGGCGGGAAAGATTAAAATTATAATTACAATTCCATAAAACCTCCAAAAAGTCAAGTGAATATGAAAGGGTAAATTGTTATAGATTTACAAACCTCAGTTGTTGCCGATAAGTATTTGTGCTGGTTTTGATTGTTTTCACATTTGACCGTCTCCCAATGGACGTAGTATGTGCTGAAAAATTAAATACGTAAATGCTGTATACTAATTTTAAATTCATGATCAGTGGGGTTCCCGACGTAAGGCCTTTTTTCATCCGGTTGTTGGAATCCCTTGCGGTAAGGTTCTTGGGTCAAATTATGTAATGTGTAGTTCAAACACCGAAACAGCGCAAAAAGGTCGACCGCCTGAATTTATAATGGGCTTTTTAGTCTACCATACGAATTTTATGAAGAATTCCTAATCCTTATTTATTTCTAAGTAGGTATACATAATCTTTTAAGGTGGTTGGTACCAACACCAAAGCGTACCCTCGTAGGTCTACTCATAAAATTTTACTGAGATACATTTAGTCAGCGATGTTTACCTAGGTATAAATTACTTAGATACCAACTTTCTGTAAAATGCATTTTGCTTTCTGTTTGCAAAAAAGTGTACTTATATTGTATTCCAATATAAACAATACGATAATATTGCATAGGGGGTCATTTTAGACTAAGAAAAAGTCGTTCTAGTTCGGTCAAGTAAATTCTAATGTTGTTTAAGAAAATTTTATTGTCACTTCTTTGAGACCCGTAAAATAAATACAAAGATATTATTACATCACAAAATGAATTAACAAACAAACAGTTTATTAGAACTAGAACAAAGTTAGGGAACAAGGGATAGGGACTCAGCAAAGCTGCTGACTTTCAGTAGGTACCCTCAGCATAGATAAGTATGTCTAACTACGTGTCTGAAATACAGATAGGTGTACCAGTAACCCTGCGATTGCTAAAAACTTCAGAATCATTAGACCCACCCGGCACCCACTCCGCACCGCCTCGCCTCGTGCGGTTAGTATTCTTTATATGGACTTATATGGGTATGCGCTCCCTACATCAACTCCGTAGCGTCACCGGATCCCCTTAGTCGTAAGCCCTCCACGCGCGGACGGCGAGTGGACCACTCGGTGACAACTCGTTGCTCGCATGCTTACCTTGCGTTGATTGCGCATTGCCAACGTGCGGGTCCCGAGTGGACCGCGCGCAGCCCGCGAATGATTTCACGTGTAGACCAAGTGCCAATTGTTAACAGACTTCTCGAAAATTCGTAGACCAAACGACGTCCACTCGTTGACCACGCGGGGTCCATTGGTTGACGACACTAGGTCCGCTGGTTCACCGCGCGACGTTTATTGGTGATAACGCAGCGTCCACCCGTGGATCACCTGTATACAACGAGTGGACGCCGTGCGACGACGCGGAGCGGAGTGGGTGCCGGGTGGGTCTAATGAGCTTATGACCTTTAGACTTACGACTTGTAAGTATAATTTAAAATATATATTTGAATCTAGAAACACGAAATTTCGACATGATATTCTTTTTGACACAAAGAAAGTTTTTTGGAAACTTAAGTGCCATCCTAAATTCAGAAACTACTGGTACATTGGTACTGCATACATTACTGGTAGGCTTAGTTCTGTTAATTCAAATATCCTTACTTCAACCAGCAATGTATGCCGAATTGGTTTCTGAATTTAGAATGGTGAAATAAGCCCTTTAGTGATCAAATTCCTTACCTTCTTTTCTGGTTATCGACGTTTCGCAAGGCATCCCAGGATATTTTCGCTTTAAGTTTATGATTATACCAAACAATTTTATGTAATTTCAATCCGTTGATTCTCCTGTCACGCTTTTGGAGGGGCTCCGGGGCGTGATCTGAAAATGGTAACTAAGGCTTAATAAATGACTAAACAGTAGTGTTGGTACGTAAAATTAATAGAATTAACCCGTCTCTTCCCGTGGGTATCGTATTATAGGACTAAGGGACTTTCCACCAAAAAATATCCATCTTGCAGGTATCAACGGCTATGGGCTCACCCCCTGTTTCTGTGCATTTCTGTATACATGTTTCGAAAGGTGAAACGTGGAATGTTGTACTTTAAATGTTCGAACCACCCAAACTCTTTTTTGGGATGTCTCTGACCACTCCATTTGGAATAAAAGTCATGAAATTATGTATGTAGCTATGTAGCGGTAAAGAAAATATATGCGATAAATAAATATTTTGTATGAAAGGACGCTACTCTATTTTTCATCGGTTAGGTAGGTACTAAATAATTCTAGTATTGCCCTCGAGAGGCTATGTTTATTATCCAGATAAACAAATAAACCAGGCTAAAGGATAAATATTATCTTCAAAACCTCGTAACTTCCAATAAACATGGCTAAGAACCATCTCGTAAGCCACCTTTTCAAAAAAGTTTTCAAATCGGTCCAGCTGTTTTGGCGTTTCAATGCCATATATAGACACACAGGCACACATAGGCTTTTTTGCATCGGGCGTTAAATTAAACACGACTTGTATGCTAGTAGGTCACTTCTATATTTGAGTTTGATAGTATTAATGTTTAATGTAAGTCAGTGGTTCTCAAACTTTTTTGGCTACGGACCCCTTTCGGCAAAGGAAATATTTGGCTATATATGAAATATTAAAATAAGCAAAAACTGATTTTATGTGTGTACTTTAGCAATAATCATATTATTACTTGACATTAACATAAGATTATTTTAACTATATGGTGGAATATTTAGATAGATTTTTATTTTACTCTGCAATCTTATAGTATACCCCATTAGTATTTTTTGGTCATTATGATCATTATTTTCGCGGAGCCCCCATAGAGGCTTAGGGCTTTAGGGCTCCGCGGAGTACAATTTGAGTATGGCTGAACTAAGTATAATATTTCTTACCACTGGTGCTAGTAGTGTTATAAAAGACTGCGGCCTTATCACTTCTTAGTTTTCCCAAGCCGAACTGACTTATCGTCTGAACTTGGAAAAAGTACATAGAGTTCGGTTGCAAATCTTTTATCTCCACGTGGTTTTGCTCCTGAAAAGAAAACTTGCTGTAAAAGATCTAATTTCACTATACCAAAACGTAACCATTATTATACCCACACAATGTAAAAAATATTCTTTTCATTAAATTTGATAGATACCCCCTATCTTATATTCGTCATGGAGTCGGGCGCATGTGTGTAGATGTACCCTTTGTCAGGCGACCCAGTATGTTTTGTGTGCTACCCCTGCGTTCGTGTCTCCTACCATAGAGGAATAACACTACACCGCTCCTACTGACAAGTTATTGACTTTATTCATCTATGTAATTGTGGTTTAAAGTTGATTGTAAAAGTGTTTTGTGTGTTCCGGCATATAAGAAGAATCGAAACAACCCCTCTCCCTAAAACATAAAGTCACTTAAATGAAAATAAAGCTATTATGAGTAGAATTTCACTAGTAATAACTTCAAAAACTATGCTTGCTTCATGGTTATTTCCATAAAAATTATTTTGTTTGTTAGTGCAAATCTCTAATATTTTAATACACACTACAATAAATCTTATAATAATCCAAACAAGGTATAGGAAAGTGTAATCACTGATAGACCTCAACGACTAGACCATGCTGGCGGGGTAAACTCATTATTAGTCAATCCATTATGTAACTCATACCTACAAAGAATATGTTTGCATTGAGTTGGTTCAATTACGATTACGTTACGGGTCGTATTGGTGGACTACTGGAATTAAACTATCAGCAAGGGGATATCCAGCAGCCAGATGAGTGGGGGATCACATGCCTGTGTTAGGCCTCAGTCAATCATACTAAGGCCCGCATTACTGAAACTTGCTCAATCTATGATCTCTATTATTTAGAATTACTATAGATAGAGATAGTTAGATATGTAATAGCTACGCAGCACGCGAGCCTGCTGTCAATTGGTGGATTTGTGCCAGCAGTATTTTCAAACTGTCTCTGTATAGGCCACTGACTTGGCTTAACGGCTGCCACCAATTAAAAGCAATCAGCATCGATTGTTCAACGTGATTTCGTATGGAAATACTACACTAGTGGTCATCCATCCAAACACTGGCCGTGTCAGATATTTCATAACTTCGCTAATCGAAAACGAACAGCGAATGCCACTACTCGATCGCGATGAGTGCTTCTCAGAAGCAGAAGAATATGTCAGCATATTCTGAAAAGAACATTACCTTGGGTACTGTCTGATGGTTGACTAACACCGAGTCGAGCTCCCCACCCAAACCTCGAAGTCTTCGGCTCCAAAACACCTTGTACCGCATTACCGGCAAGTCCGAGCGGGGTTCTCGCCATTCTAATTTGACTGTCACCGTCCCTGAAAATAAGATTGGTGATAAAGATAACATTTTGATAAACAAAGTTTACATGAAATACAATCGGGCGGCTTTATCGGTAGTAAGCGATTTCTACCAGGCGACCTTCGGATTGGGTACCTAATTTTTTTATGCATTACGTGTTACCACTTGACTTCAATCACACCTGATGTTAAGTGAAGATGAGGCCGAAGGTGGAAACGTACTGATCCGGAAACCCCATCCTATTTGGGGGACTGACTATCTTTTCTCTGCGTCAACCGGAACACAACAACGCTATTAACATTGCTGGTTGGCGGCAGATTTAGCTAGCCATTTAAAATTAGACTTCTAAATTAATTTGAATTTAGTGTTCCGGTGCAAAAACGAAAAAACGAAACACTACTTGACGTATAGGCAATTGAAATTTGGTTTAATAAAAATGTAAAAGGGTAAAGTAGTTAAACTGCAAAATTCCTGTTATCTTTATTTGAATAGTTAACTGGAAAATCAAAAAAGAAAATACTGTGGGATTGGGCTAGTACTGATTTTCAAAATAGTAGTAGACACCTCTAGTAATCACTGATCGGCCACCCTTTCATTCATTGATTGCGCTAAACGTTTCGTTATCAAGCGCGACTGCTCTACGAATTTCACAAATGTTTCTTGTCTCATTTCCTCTTATTTTACTTACCATTATCTGACCTTAGCTGTCGAACCTTCACTCTCTTCGGCGGCGGAGGGGGCCGGGGACCCCGACGCGGTGTGAACGGTGCGCTCGGGCTGGACCACCCGCGAGTGCCGGCTGAGCTCACTGCTGCCACCCGGAATCGGTACCAGCGACCGGGCTTCAGTAGGTTCCGGAACGAGGCTTTCGTTCTGATGACATAAAGGATAGCTGTTTTGAGGGATTATGTTTAGATATTAAGATTGGTGTGGTGGCAAACATGGGTATATTCATCCCAACGTAAAAAAATACATGTTTGCGTTGAAGTTATTTTCACAATAATCGAATTTGTTTATAAAAGGCATATATTTATTTGATACCACACTATAACAGCAAGCAATATTAATAATAGCAAGAAAATTACAACAATATACAGAAAACAGGGAGATTTTAAAATGCGGTGAGTGCAGTGTGATGTCAAAAATGAACTCCATCTCAGCATATGCTGTAGCAATTGCGACGTTTGCATTAATGTGTCGTTCAGAGTGTCCGATAAACGCTTTGTATTCTATAAGATTTTGTTACGGATGACTTAGAGACATGCTTTTACTATGTCGCTAAGAAAGATTACAGATCTTTAAACAAAACTTACTTATTTGTCCTTGACAGCAGATTCCAGGGGCCGAGTCTAGCTTCTTCATATTTCGGTCCCAAGTGGTGCTGCTCTTCCAGAAGATACAGGACCCTGTTATCTGGTACGGCCCTAGCTACGTCTCCTACACCATCAGACCATCTAATGACGACTGAACGTCGCTTCTCCTTTGGCTCACCTAGTACTGGTAGAGCTGGAAGACCTGCAGAATTTGATACATGTTTTACATCTATGAAGCCGTGCCGAAGCGAGGACGAGGCTGTGAAGATCAATTAGAGGCCTTAGACGGTTAAAATAACTGATTTGTTAATCACTGGAGACACATCCAAGCTGTAATACACAAAAGTAGAGCTTTTAAAACCACCAAAACGCAGAATGGCCACTCTTCTCTGAGTAAGTACATTAGATAATGTATATATGTCATTCTATTTTTCCATCATAATCTAATAACAATGGGTATTCATAATCAAGTAGGTTCGTACTTTCACTTTTATCAATTATAAAACAGTCTACATTGTTTTATTTGTACTTCCATAAACTTATAATACAATGTTGTCGATTCGGATGTACACCAACTAAACTAAAACCAGTTTTAAAGTAGTCCTGTCTCTTTCTCCCTGGAACAGTACGATGCGACGGCACCACTCCAAAACTAGTTTTAGTTTAGTTGGTTTACATCCGAATTGACACCATTGCCCAATAAGTTAATTTTACATTGGTACAGCAGGCAGCCATACCTAAATGAAGAAAAATGGATTATAACTATATTACGATGAAGATGTTCATTTTTCTTAAATACCAAGATATATTTCAACAACTTGATTGATGATTTGATTTAGACGCTTGGCTTACAATTACTATCATTCTCATCACGCAACATTTAGTAGTTCACACCTGAACAAAAGGCATATATATAGGTACGTGATGCTAGAATAGACAAAGTGGAATTCAGCTATTTTGACAAAGTCAAAAAAAACTGTGCTGAAATAGTGCCCATAGGAAAAAAATTGCGCCAATAGTGCTTCTAAAAAGTTGAAAGGAAACCGTTTAGCTTGGTATGGACATGTTATGAGGTGGGATGAAACGCATGTTACTAAGAGAGTGATGAATATAGATGTTAATGGTTGGAAAGGAAGAGGAAGACCACGGAAAAGATGGTTGGATTGTGTGAAGGGTGATATGAACGAAAAGGCCGTGAATGATGAGGTAACGGCTGATAGACGAGATTGGAAGAAAAAGACGTACTGCGCCGTACCCAAATAAATTACGACCAGGGCAAGAAGTAACTGCTTCTCAAACAACGAAGTTATTTAGATGTCTTTGTGGAAAAGCGGCAGCACAGATGACGAACTTTTTGTAAACCGGACAATTTTATCCAATAAGATGGAATGTATAGTATTCTATACAATAACACGCACGGAGACCAAAACAGTGCGGTCGACCAAAAGTCCGTCGTCTGCGGGCCTCTATTACAATTTTACGCTTTATTGCTCGTCATACAGGCAAATTCTCATATTCATGACGTTTATCCCCGTTGGGGTGATCAGACATATCACAAACACAACCGTTTAATGTTTGAAACGATATCCACGATTCTCCTTTCGTAAAATACAGAAATGCACAAGAGCCCATCGGTAGAAACGTGCATTCTATTGATGGTTTTGGTGTGAAGAACTTTAGTCGCCTTTTACGATATTCACGTGAAGAGATGGGTTGGTTCAATTCTTTTTAAGTGCCGGAAACCTCAAAGTCCACAGGTACTCACTATGAAACCAACATCTAAGGAGCATTTCTCAACATATTATTAAAAGCACTGCTGACTTAAGTTTATCTCTTCAAATCTTTACAGCTTCCTTATCACGCTCACCTGCGAAGCCACTGGTTTACGACGTTGTCCTGATGTAACCAAGTACCCACATTATATTCGGGGCAGCCTCATAAAACGCTATCGCATTAAAAGCTTACGTTTATGTTCCTAGAATCGTGTCTGGCCTTCCTTTAAATGACAATTACATAGGCATCTGCTACTGCGCGACAATCTCGAAGATACCACGAACAAAAAGTCGGTCTACCCATATTTCGTTCAGTAGTTTACAAGGAACCCTTTTATTTTAGCAATATCTGTCCGAGGTTTATGTCAGAGGCTCTTTAGTACTAGAAAGCTGTAATTTGGCATGGGTTAATACTTATCAAAGCGACAATGTGTTGCAATAAAATCTGGAACAATACTTTTTAGGTTACCTCTGCTATATTCAAAAATATAAGAGGTGATCTAAAAGGTTGTTCGATTTAGGGTTCCGTATAAGATATATTAAACTTTTAAGTACAAATTCTTGTTAGAGTCTAGTCCAAAAGCTAAACGTTTGGATCGGATACATTAAAAAGTCACGACAATAGTATAAAAAGACGCAAAGTTTATTAGAGACATTTCCATGTCCTTAATAATTTGTACAATGAAACAAACATTCTACTCTTTTGTGTGACAGTTGTTATAATAAATTTTAAGATAGGTACTTTTCTTTAGGTGGCATTCGTTCTATCGGTGGATAGTCTGACACAAACCCACCAATTCGCACTGTTTACCGTTGAGACCTAAGTGTGACAACGGTAAACAGTGCGAATTGGTAGATTTGTGTCAGACTAAACCGCCCCTGTAGGCCACCGGCTTGGCTTAATGACTGCCATCACTTGAAAACAACCGAGACTGACTATTTTACGTGCCCGTGCTCCGCGGAAACACTCGTATTAAAATGCCAGTAAAGGCCACCCATCCTAGGACTGATAAACTCGTGACGCAGTCGCATTCGATTTCGAATAATCCTGTTTCTTTTACGGGTTGTTTATTCCTGCTTTACATATACGTATTAAATATGGGTAAACACGGAACCCTCCTTGCGCCAGTCCGACTCATACTTGATCAGTTTTCTATCCTGACCTGGCAGTGTGAGAAGATCAATGGGGTTGCTGCAAGTGGATCCGCAGCCATGATGGCAGCAGCGGTCAGTGCCATCGCACTGGGCATCTGAATTGCAAGCTTCAACGCAGGCCTCCGCCCATTTGGGATTGTCCGCGACCGGACAGGTGCCAGGCTTCTGCTGTTTTGAACGGCATTCCGAACGGCACTGTTAAAATTAAAATACCGCTGAGTAATTATAAAAGAAGTGACAGGATTTAGGAATTTTGATAATCCTGTTAATTGTTAACGCAGTATACTATATATTAGGCTCAGTATTTAGAGGTTTAACTGTGTCTAAATATATATTTTTGGTTGGTGGTAGGGCATTTTAAATATCCGCCTGGCTAGCTACCACCATCTTATCTAAATCTGCCGCCAAGCAGCAATGTTAATAGCATTATTGTGTTCTGGTTGTCAGAGATAAGATAGCCAGTCCCCCAAATGTGTTGGGGTTTCCGGGTCAGTACGCTTAAACCTCATCTTCACTGAACATGAGGTGTGATTGAGGTCAAGTACCAAACCGTCGTGCGTAAAAAAAAAGATACAGAACACGAAGCAACGCGTTGCAATATACGCCGCCTGCAATGTATGATATATCATGAGAGATGAATGATACCTACACTAGTTTGCGGCTGATAGCGGCTCACGGAGTCAGCGTGCAGCGGCAACCGGTCGTAAAATAGCGTATCATCCATCTTCCATAATATTATTTGGTTACAATGAGCTGATACGTGCAGTGCTGTGCTGCGTCTGATTTGACACAGGCTTTAGGTACTTAATGTTACTCTCTTTTTAATATAGTACATTATCATCATCTTATCTAAGGCTCGTATTGATATTTGAAATAAGATAGCCAGTCGCAGTAGATAGTTGGATTAAACAAGTTATTTAGAAAAAGCGTAAATTTGTTAAAGAAAAGTCTAATACATTCTGTTGTAGAGGCACAGGTAGAAGCCTATAGCAAATCAATTATTCAAATCAGTAAGTAGGTGTACCTACTTATGCAGTACCAACACGCAGGAAGCTTGTCTAAAAAAGTGTCACTATTTGCAACTTTGAAAAACGTCAGTCAGGTCAATAATCGATCATCAATAAACCTTTTACTGCTAAAGACTATAGTCATCGTCAATGTCTTGAAAGTGATCGCATCGTATACTTAGTATTAGTTCTTTTATACGTTCCCAAATAAATGTTAAAACTGCAGACACTAAGATCGATAGATATATCTACCTATTTTAAATTATGAATAAAGTTTCCATGCATTTGAGTCAACTGAGCCGTTTTTTCGTGAATATCTTATTGTATATCTTTAGCTATGATCCAAACGAGTATAGTGCATTAGTGATGATGTACAAAGACTCCTCTGTATTTTTATATCAAATGTTATTCTTCAAATAAGTGGTTGGTTATGTCTATCGTAGTGACTTCCCGTAAGCCCTTCCGAAGAAATTCATGACTGAGTGCATTCATTACTTCAGTTTCATTAGAGTACCTCGCAGTTTAATTAACACTGCTCATTGGCTTCATTAAGACTCATCTTAACTTTCATTCAAGTGATTCATACTTAACAAACGCATCCCAGAATTGAAATAACTAGTTACGACTGCATAATATCTCAAACTGTTCACTTGAAGGGCTTTAATTGGAATGTTCAAATCATTACAGTCAATGTTAATAGACACTAAAAGAGCAAGTCTCAATTTCAGCCAAATGAGACTAATTTATGACTTTTTGGAAAAGTTCTTGAATGAGTAATTTTCTTCCTTAATTATATTATTTCAGCTACTTGTAATGAATCTTTATAGGTTTATTGGTTTCAGTAACAATCTTGATTCTTGTTTCATTTATTATGTATGGTTTTCAATAATATTTCTAATTAGTTTAGTTACGAATCTTCACTTAACATCAGGTGTGATTGAGGTCAAGAACTAACCCGTTTTGCATAAAAAAAGTATATTTATGTACCTAACTACAATCAATTATAACCTAACACAGATTTCCTTATATAACACATTTCATCTTTTTTTCATAGGTAAAATTTAGACTTCAAAGTAGCCACTATTTGAAGCTATCAGGAGGTCGGAATTACAGTTTTCCTTTAAGAAAAAGCCATGCAACTCTAAGGTTACTATTTAATGTCGATATGTTTGATACATGCTAAAAAACAACTTGACATTGAAACATTTAGTTCTTTAGCTTTGTTATGCTCAAATAATCGGTTATTTTATAATATAAGTCTTGCAAGGCCCAAGTTTTAGATATTAGCAAGAACTTGTAAATGATCAGATATGTAGAATGGTAATTTATTAAAAGAATTCAATAAATAATGGTACACATATTTTTTTTTAATACAAAGCAATAAAACTAAAGCTAAACTAAAAGACGAAAACGTCATCCAAACCTCCCGTTTGGTGCATGGACCCTAACAAACATCTAGACTAAGATGTCGAGCGATGTACGCCAGCCCGTAGGTCAGAACCAATCTGGTTGCGAGATCGTGGACGAACTTGTGCATATCCGAGGACCACGGGCCCATAATCTCTACAGCAAGCCCCACAAACTCATGATTACCTAGTAACCATGCGTATTTGCGGCGCTTGAGTAGCTGGGCTTATAAATTCTTTTTCTTTTTATGTTATATCAAAATCTTTCAATAATTGCCATTCCTTATTCAGGCAAAAATTACACTCACCTGTTACTTAATTCTTATCTTCCCCATTATCTTCAATCATTGGTGAGATCTACGGAACCACTACCTACTCGTAGATTATAAGTTGATGACTTCATCATCTTATCACAAGATCTTGTTCGATGACTCGTTGTTGGTTTCTTTACTACGTCAGTGGATGTGTGAATGACGGTAGAGTTTTTCTGTTTGTGTACAATGTTGTGTGTGATTTTAAGCATTTTATAAATAATTAAGAAAATTCCTTACTTAGCTATGAATTTTATTTTTGAGATGTTTTAGGCATTCGCCATTTAAGATACAAATACAATACAAATACAAAAAGTTTTTATTTTCTCTGACAAAAATGTAGGTACAATACTTAACAATAGGTGCTTAAAATTATGACGTATATAAAATGGTTTTTGAGAGAGACTGGTGTCCGTACTAGGAAACCTGTGTGCCTCTCACCCTCTGGAGTGGTTCTCTCATTGTGAGACAGTATGGTCAGTATGTGTCCAAAAAGTTTAATTGTGTATGTGGAGGTGTGTGTGTAGGTGTGTAAGAGTTAAAAATAATCATGTCATAACCGACACCAGTAAAGGAGGAGGTTCTTTGTTCGTCTGTTATTTTTTATTTTCTTTATTTTCGTGAACTGTTCACCGATTTTAATGATTGTTTTTTTTTTGTTTCATAAGGTCTATCACCAGGATGGTTGCATTTGGTTAAAATCTGTGTTGCCCTCCGGAGATAGACCCAAATTGTATCTAATTAGACGTAACTTTGACGACATTATTGAAGCTGAGCTCCGAAGTCGGTTGTTTTGTAGATTGCACGAAGGTGCTTCAGCCAGTGAATTTTTATTTAAGAGATTTTTTAGGAACTCACTATTTATATCTTTGTGTTTGTTGTAATCTTTAGTAGATAATTTTAGGTGAATATTGACAAAACAGATAGGTAAATTAAAAAATTAAATATACTTAATTATATTGGAAGTTATGCGTTACCCAAATATGAAAGGCGTTTGAGTATAATGTCATTAACTTTTTTATACTTTATCTTGTCTGTCGTGCTCTCACTCTAGCATTATCTAAGTTTAGCATGGGCCTAATATGTGAGCTGAGTTCCATCGCGGGACACTGTAGGTATGCCCCTAGATGGATACTTCTATTGTCTCTTTAACTGCGCGTAACTTGCTAAGGTAGGTTAGATAATTTATTTTGTTAGGTAGCAACGACTTCAACTTACTTTGCAGTCATCCATCCATTGTGTAATGAAATCGATTAGAACTTTCTCTTTTTATGTGAAGTAGTAATTCAGTTCACCAAATTATATTAGTCACTGTCACCCAAGACACAGTTACCTTCCCATGACAAATTCAACCAGGCGCAATCACAGCGCCAGATTTTGGGGAGGTCATCTTAGCTCAAGTACCAAGAGTTCCTAGAACTAACTTTAAAAACGAGTCAAATAAATGAAAACTTGTTTTAAAATTTCTCATATCTAGGTTCTTAAGCAAAATTCATTTTTTGATCCAAGTCTTCTATTTCCTTTAGGAAATGGCGTGATTATGTCAGGGATATCAAAATTTTAGTTATTCCACAGTTGCTTTGAACATTTCTGATTTCATTGCATTAACAAACAATAACAATTAATTTAAAATTTTCGTTAATCGTTAAGGTTTAGAAGAATGGTTGAATTGACGTGAATGATTGTGGAGGTCATGACAGCTATAAACCCCATCTTAATCGGCTACTACCTCTCTCTCACTGCACCTCAAATACATAGGTCACAAAGGGGTTGTCATTGTGAGGACTTGGAAATAACGCATCATACACATCCCTGGCTTTCATGTGAAGAGATAACCTTTACTCCGGCCACATGTTGCTGGAACTCACTCCAGATTTTTGCCTCCTGGCAAAAATTTTAATACCTGCTTCTACATTAAGCAATTCAATAACCCGTATGACCTTAATAAGTATAGATTTATTATATTGCTCTATAAAAATACAAGGATGTTCTATGTTAATGACCGATACCCCTACAAAAGTTAGGACTGTGCTGGCTGAGTAATCCCAACTGGTAGTCATGAGTTTGTAGCGCTTGTTATAGAAATAATAGTGGTCAAGGAACACGCGGAAATTCATCCACGATCTCTCTATCATCCTTGCCTCGTGCGATTTATGGGCTGACGTATACCTGGCTCGAAGCCTTAGTCTGGCCATTCAGGGAAGTAAGACGAACAGTGTAATACATATAGGTATGATCCATGGATCATGGATGCCATGCCATGGCACCCATATAGGTTTAGACTAATATGGTCTTTTGCCTGCTAGATGGATCAGTGTCCTCATTCACGTCATCAATCCTTATGATATTCTTATGGTAATAAACTACATAACCATTCTCGCAATTGATCGCATTTTACAGTTGAAATACGATTTAATCATTACAATTGATCGAATTTGACAGTCGGTTGTGTAGTTCATTACCAAATGAAATTAGACAATAAGTCTGCAGCTGCCCATGAATTTTAAAGCCAAGTATTTTGTGTAAACATAATAATATATATTATACTTATTCACCATTGAGCAATACAAATATATTACATAAACTATGTTAATAAAAACTATGGCTAATAACAAAAGATTAAACCTAAATAAAATACGGAATTATATTACTATACTTTCATTGAATTAAGTATAAAGTTTAAACTCACCTGCGCTCTGATTGATTTACTCGCATCAAGGCACATCAGATCGCATCTAGTTTTTGATAGTGGGTCTGTCTGCAATCTTGCAAGTCTCCATGACTTTGAAAAAACTACCGAAGCCAAACACACCACCACTAGCACTACAATGATCTTCGCTTGCATTTTCACTGTCTTTTTACCCTTAATCATCTATTCATGTAGATGGATCATTTCGCCTGAAAGAAAGTTATGCAGGATGATTGAACAGTCGATATTTTTGTAAGTGTTCTCTAATTTTCAAATAAACGTTTTACTGTATTTTTATATTCTCAAATCTACATAATTACCTACATAATTTTATTATTTTCTTTGGTTGTTTTATCAATTGTTGGTTGTACATTATTGTTAGTAAATTTGTTGTTGCCAAAGTCATGAATTCAAGGTAAAATACTGTGATGGGTTTTGATTCAGTCCGCGTTTAATGTCAGATCCAAATTGAGATTATTTTTTCCTTTTCCCAGCATACTGGAGTTAAAACAAATAATTAGACTTGAATAGTGGCAAAATTCAATATCATTTACAAAATAGTATTAAGTATTGCTATTTGCTTTGTTTATTTCGACTTCGGTGTCCGAATGAATTCTCGCGCTGAAACTAGTTGTCTGTTATGTAAACCGAGATTGTATTATGTATATGTATGTATTGATGATCATTACCATTGTAATTTGCTCTTTTTGTTGGCTTTGATTGACATTAAATAGAAGTTGTCGTTGTTTTTAGTAGAAATTCCCTTTCTAATTGCATTGTTACTGGGTTCGAATCATTTTTCAATGAACGCGTAATGAAATTTTATCTAGTATAGTAGAGTCTAAAATGAAATTAAAATTTATCTAATGAATCGTAATCTAAATACACGTAAGATATATATCTAAGTCGGTAATGTATAATGGACCTATTGAGTAAAGACTGAAATGCAAATCTCTAAATATAAAATCAGAGCAATTTGTAATTTGTTTGTATTTATTTTATTTATTATCACACTGAGATTAATACAGGTAGGTATGTCATACATAATACCACTAATAAGCAAGGTTATCGTAAATAGATAGCATTGGATTATTTATCGTAGGTATAATTTTGTTGGGATGCAAAGAATTACCGTCTTAATTATCATTTCTGCAGTTTTCTACATATGGAAATTTTAAAATATTTTGCTTATACACAATATTTTTTTTTAAATAAGAACATACTAAGTAATCTTTAGGGTGCATGAACATTATCAGTGTTAGAAAACCAAACAATATTAAAGATCACCTCAAAGTTAATTGGTAGAGACGTATTTTATAAATCTCTATAAACAGTTCAATTAAAACAGTAACATCTCGAGTTCAAATCACGATCGGGTGTGTCATTGACCTCAAAGTTTCGACGATAAATAAATAAAATTTGACAGTTCCCACGCGAGCGTTTGGTATGAAAGGCGCGGCGAGACTGGCGGCGTTGTGCGCGTACGCACCGTTGCCAGGCGATTCGTGTCTTAGCTTCATTAATACACATCGATGATGCTTTCCTGTCGGAATACCGATGACGGAAGGTTGCTTTTACCAAGCCGGTTTCCTAATTAAAAAATGAAACGATGTCTTCCTGCTACTGGTAGGCGCGGGCGCACAGTTTCTGTTTACGATTGCAGTCATTAACTTTTCTGTTTCGTTCTGTCAATAGTTCAACGTACGTTTAACTGCACGTGATTGTTCTTTTTCAGTTTTAGCAATTTAGTACAATACTTACTATTAATATAGAACCTACTTCTTATAAATGAACTTTTATTTACGTATCAGTTCTCAACATCACAAATAAGAGAGTAAAGGCTTTTAACGATGTTCAAGCCTTTAGCACTGTAGACTCCCTGCCGAGTGAGACGAGATAGATTCCTGGGATCACAACAAAGGTTTTTTAGGTCGTGTTTGTTTTATTTGTACAGAAAATAAATTAGAACTGTGTCAGTTTGATGATTTTAAACTTCAATTTTTATGCGAGGACTAATATCTACCTGGTTTATAAATAAACTATAAATATTTGGTGAAAAGCAGCAGTAGCGAGTAAACCCAAGCTAAGTTATCTAAACAATTTATCTACCAATCAACTCACTACTTAAGTACAAACGTACGAGCTGTTTTCATGTATAGAGCAACAGGAGTACTAATTAAGCCCTTGCATCCGGCGTGTACGCAGCAATCAACCGGTCGTTGCTTCCAGCTTCTTTGTGGGCGATTTATCAACGCCATTTTGTTTTTTTTTTTTCTTTTCAAAAAAAGGACAACCACCCTTCTACTCAATATGAATCATATTGATTCGATTCTCTGAAATGGAGCTTAGTCGTTAATTTTCAGGAAAATGTTATTCAGTTACGTGTCTGGCTGCTCGCAATTCTTCTGGAAAAAGAATAGACAGGATAAGATTGAAGTCAATCACCTCCGTAGATAGATATTCACGTCGTGTTATTATTGTTAAATTTGTCATTCATCTATGTGACTGGTTTTTCTGCTTCTTCTTCTTGAAAAGAGAATAATAGACAGGATAAGATTGAAGTTCAATCACCTCCTTAGGTAGATGTTAGCAAATCGGGTGTTAGATATCCAGGTCGTGGATTTAATCCGCAGTAGACTAGGAGCTCAGTCGTTAATTTTTATTTTTTTATTTATCTATATGACTGGCTAGTCGCATTTCTTCCTGGAAAGAGAATATACAGGATAAGATTGAACTTCAATGATTTCCTTAGGTCGATTTCATAGTCGATTCGTTAGGTCGATAGAGTTTTAGATCAGGTCGTGGATTTAATCCGCATAGGGTAGGAGCTCAGTCGTTAATTTTCAAGATTTGTTATTCATCTATGTGACTGGCTGGTAGCAATTCTTCTTGTAAAGAATAAAAAAAGCCTCCTTTAACCACTTTTTCGTTTGATGTTAGTAACATCGGGTCTTAGATACGGAGGTCACGGCTTTAATCCCTATGTAGAGCAGGAACCTATTGTTTACATCTGGTTTGTCGCTTGCAGGGCATTTTCAGTTTCATAGCTTTGTTGTGGTCCGGTTAGTTGGTGTCCTAAGATAACCAATGGCGAGTCCCGATGGAGCCAGAATTGAAGCTTTCATTCAGCCCTATCATTTGATACAAATCTCGAGGGAGTGGTGGAATTTTTCTTGTCAAGTTTGACAATATGTCTGCTAGCGTCAGCCATATTGAATTTATTATTATCGACATATGTCGAAACTCCCAGTACTCGTACGAATTTGCTGCAATAGTAATCGGGTTCAGGATTTAGTTGACAGTATACCAATTATTGATGCCGACTATACTAAAACTTCACGAATATAAAAGAGTGATGGATATAATAATGTAAATTAATTAATTTTGATCCCTAACAAACTGTTATTCTTGTCCACGAAAGACTTGATCTATATTTGAGAACGAAAGCTGTGGTAAATTGGCTTCTCTTGGGGATTTTAAGCTGAGACTTGATTTGAGGGATGCGATTTGTATCTGTTGTTTATGATATTTTCTCTATTTTGCGATTTCTGACAGTAAATTCGCAACTTTATTTGAGTTGGAAGAGAAAATACGGTATGAAATAATAACTTGCTTCTCAAGATTTGTAGAGTTTACATTGCAGTTGTAACTTAGTAACCACTGTTTTCTTTGTTTGATCAGTAATAACTTTTCCGTTATACACCGCTTAGGTGCAATTTATATCAACAGTTAGTACTTAACTTGAAACACACCTGATGTTAAGTGAAGATGAGGTCGAAGGTGGAAGCGTACTAATCCGGACACTCCAACACATTTGGGGGACTGGCTATCTTATCTCTGACAACCGGAGTACAACAATGCTATTAACATTGCTATTTGGCGGCAGATTTAGATAAGATGATGGTAGCTAGCCAGGCGAATATTTAAAATGCTCTACCAACAACCAAACCGAGTACAACATGTATACCGCTGGGCATCGAACACGCGACCTCCGAATTGTAAGCCCAATGTTGTTTACATTGAGCCACGGAGGCGGTTAAGGCTTCTACGACATTTACAGGAAGGTTGGTACGCGGAATAAAATATAAAATAACTATTACGGACACTGACGCGAATTATAGAGGTATTTCTGAAAAACATCCTACTCTGTTCATGATAGAACAAAGGAAAACACTAACTTCTTCCTTCTTTCGGGTACAAAATTTCGGAAACGTTTTCGTGTGGGCCTAAATATATGAATGTCTATATTGGAAAAAATTTGCCGTAGTTGCTCTACGTAAAATATATGCCTAAGTTGCCGATAAGTTATGAGGCACGATAAAATAATTATCATAGGTAGACTTAAATCTCAAAGTGACGACTATAGTTTCCTGTTTTTCTATACTTTTTTGTGGGAACTTTTGTTTTTTAGTTTTCACTGTTAGTACATTACATGTAATGTTCATTGTTAATTTATAGTTGTAAGGATTTATAGTTTTGCTGTGTGGTTTCGGTACGGAAAAAGAATAAATAATAAATAATAAATATCCTTAGACATACACACAGCGCCATCTAGTTCCACAGTAAGCAACTATATGCTTGTGTTGTGGATACCAGATGGTTGATATAATACATAAATACATTTTTTTTGTAAATAAATACTTATTATAAATGAAAACATCCATAACTCGGGTACACATGTCCGTATTCATCACACAAACATATGCCCCTAGCGGGATTCGAACCCGCAACCTTTTGGTATAGTGGTCAGAGTTGCTAACCATTACACCAAACAAGAATAGAACCAACCCATCTCTTCCCGTGCTTGTGTCGTAAAAGGCGACTATGGGACTTTCCACCAAAAAGCATCTATAGATTTACACGTGCGATGGGCTCAACCCCTGTCTCAAAGTGTGCATTTCTGAATATTTCATAAGGTGAACCGTGGATGTAGTTTCAGGCATTAAACTCTTGATATTTGGAACACCCAAATACTAATGGTTGGGATATCTCTAATCACCCCATTTGGGATAAATAAATAAATTATATATTGCGGACACTTACAGCAATCATCTATTCCCAAACTAAATAAAGCTTGTACTATGGATACTAGATATAAACATCCATGACTCGGATATGAATGTTCGTATTCATTTCATTAATCACACAAATATTTAACCCTCACGGGATTCGAACCCACAACCGTTGGTTTCGTTGACAGGGTCACTATTCATTACGCCAATCAGTCGTCGAAAATGTCATGAGGTTCGTGACATTATGTATGTAAGATCTCGTTATTTAATGGAATTGTTTTCAATATATTAATGTATTTACTTTACAAAATTATATAATTCACTCTTTCATACATATGAAACGTTGCAGACACTGCAAGAAATAATTGACTTTCTCGGCCTTCAACGAACGTAAAACCAGTCTGCCTAAAAACATTCGTCATGCATTTTGGGGTTTTATTATAAAACAACCCCAAAATTTAACGATATGATCAGACGCTTTAGTGACGGAACCCTAAGACGGAGGAAGGCGGGCAGTTCGTACTATTAGGTCTTCCCCGTTTCATAGTAACTAAACTCCTATTAATAAATCCTTGTTAAGGTCTGCGCACGCGTTCCCCGTACAAAGCACTAATTGGTAAGAACTATTAGCACGCCAGTGCCGTTGTTTTGCAATGTGTTTATCAACTGTACCTACTTTAGTAAGCACCTAGCGTTAGCATATTTTTTAAGTTCTTCTTTTTTCATAATATACCTATACTTATTAGTTACTTTTTACATTTATAGTACGTCTTTGTCAATGTATTCTGTTTAATTAAAAATTAAACTTAATATCTTAAAATTTTCTTTAGTATGACGATTGATTTAGTTACCTTGCTTTCGAAACTAAAGGTTTCGAGTTCGAATCCCGCTAAGGGTAACTATTTGTGTGATGAATACGGACATTTATTTCGAAGTCACAGATGTTTATATAAATAATAATAATTATTATTAGTATTTGAGTCTTGAAAACTAAACTTAAGTCCAGACTTTGCCTAGTTTGAGACTTGATAATTTGTGTACCAACCTAGGTATTACAAATATGCATGTAGGTATTTATTCAATTATGTTTCCAGCCTTATTTTCAGAATTCCCGTCACATACCTATATGTAAGTGTTACAGGAGAATATAATGAATCTTGCAAAACGCGTCCATATTATGTTATATAGGAGTAGGTCACTGTTATTATTCGTAAGAATATTTTTAAATATAGACACTAATAGAATTTAGTACCAACCTACAAGGTTAGTTATGTTAAGTTATCTATCTATATGTGCTACTGACCAAACTAATTCAGGTATCAGGTATACAATAAATAGCCGTGTATGTATAATGTAGTAATAGATAAAATGACTTGGATCATGTTCAACGAACAAAATATAATTCACTCTATTGATGTGATGTTGAAGTTATATACAGGTTGATCTGTTTTCATAAACCCTTGCGTTTTCCATTGAAAGCGTGTCCAAGTGACATAATCAGCTAATGTTGTTAGAGTTTATCACGTTCTATTGTAAATATTTTGTCAACTATAAAATAGATTTGTTTAGGTAATGCATTGTCACTGTCGCGATTACGTAACAGCATTTTATTGTGAAAATAATTTTATTTGAGTTCGGTTCCCGCATTCACCACAGTTCGTAGTCAATGCGACGTGCTAGACAAAAAGACAAGACGGTTTGAAAGGCCGTCACAACGACCGCTTGACTGCAACTTAAAGAAAACTACTTGAATTTTTTATTTTATTTATTTTATTTTATCTGAACTAAGCATTTGATAAAGTCACCCTACTTCTTTCCGACCGCGTCTTCGTCCGCATACATACCTAAAAACACGAAATCTCGAAACTACTTGACCTACGAAGCTGAAATTTGGCAGGTATAATTTATAGGTAGGAGACGGCCGCGAAGAATGCATTTTGCGAAATTCCCACGGGAATGTAAGACAGATATAGTACAGATACAGACAGATGAATGTAGGTAGGTATCGCCACAGATGAACACTCGTTTATCTTCGGCGATTTTCATAATACAGGGCTAATAATCTGTCCTGTTTAGTCTTTAATATAAAAAAAAACACACTCAAATCGACCCACTAATTATTGAGATACATTCGGAGAAATACATACAATAAATATTTTATAAACATTCATGACTCTGGAATAAAGTATGTATGAATATACTATAATAATATATATACTATAATATATATGTATGAATACACATACACGCTTATCTTTAGTAGGATTCGAACCCGCTACCTTTACTATCGAAGCCAAGGACACTATTACTACAATACTAGTGTATAAAGTAAAGTCGTCTAATAGGTAATATAATGGACCGTATAAGGTAGATTATTAATTCCTAAAGCTCTTATTACACTATCCTAATTGCAGAAAATCTAATTAGGAACATTCTAATTTGGAAATCGTGGGCTAGAAAGCGCTTATTACACCATCTTAAATGCAGAGACTAAACAAACAAACAAAATAGTCTTTATTGTACAGCAATCATAAAAAGAAATAAGAAAAAGGGGATAGTACAATTTGGCGGCCTTATCACTAAAAGCGATCTCTTCCAGGCAACCTTTGGGTTGGGATCAGTTGGGAAGCATTATGCACATGACATGTAAGTAGCGTGCACGGTAAACTAATTTTAATAAAATAAATAAATCACCCATATAAATACATACGTTAATTGAATACATACAAAAATACAAACATACATTCATAATATATATAAAAAATAATACAAATAATATATACCAATATTTGAATTTATACTGAATAAAAGTATTTTGTACACCGATCGGTGTTCGCGTCCGCCTAAAGGTATAGAATAGTACGCAACTAAGCACATAATAACAATAACTAACTACAACAACAAGTAACTAACTAAGACTAATTCGGAATATATTGCTGGTTGTAGTAAGGATATTTGAATTAACAAAACCAAGCCTCCCAGCAATATATACCGAACAAGTCTCTGATTTGGGATGGAAGTAGTGCGGTCGGGATCTTTCAATCCAATAAATCGGAATCTAACTTTACTGTTCTAACATCTATTACACTAGAAATAGGTTAGTATAATAACTGCTTTACGAATGCGGTGCAACACAACTCGAGTGATATACTCGTAAGCAATATAAAAATTAAGTCCTATATTTAGAACAGAATAAAATTTCAATGTAGCCGAGGCCAGGTATTACATCAATTTTGATTCCTCGCCGCTTCGTTGCCGGTTGGGTGGCATTTTTTGTGAGCTTAGTGAGAAAGGTCTTTAAGGCGCTTATCTTGGAGACAAAGTGATGGATTCGGTAATAATAAGTTTTAGATGGTTTTATAGCGACAAATTGAGGCTAAAAGGCTTTTAAGAGCAGATCGGAGATTGTACAAGATGCTATTGTGAAAATCGTAGAATGCGATGGAAAAAATTCTAGTAATTGTTGGTACCTATATTCTGTCTCTCAAACTCAGTCTCACTCTTGTGTAAAGTGTGAAACACATATAGTACTGCGTAATACAAATTAAGTTTTCTCAACAAATTAAGAATGTTTATCGACAGTTAGGTACTATTTCTTTAGTTCAAATTAGTAATTCCTGTAATTAAATAAAGAAAGCCGGCCAAGTTCGTGTCGGGCCACACGCAGTGTAGGTTTCCGTACTTGTATTCAAAATGTGCGGACTTAGAAGGGGGCTTTTTATTGTTTAATAAATAATTTTCAACGGAAAGAACGTTTTATAAGTTTTGCGACTATAACTCATTAATTTGTAAAACCTGCTATCTGTGATAGTTTTTTTAAATTGCAGAGCCTTGAACACCGTCGCAAAGTCGCCTGTCTCTCAGTTTTTTACAGGATGCATTTCGGGGAGTGTGCGTTGGAATTACATAATCTTATTCCACCGTCACCCTTCCATCTTCGGACCACTAGGCGTGGGGAGGGATTCCACCCGTATATAGTTAATATACCGAACATTCGCACTAAGAAGTTCGATTCTTCATTCATTATCCGAACAGCCAAGGCATGGAACTCCCTTCCGGCGTCAGTCTTTCCTGAATCCTACAACCTTGGGATCTTCAAGAGCAGAGTGAATAGGCATTTACTGGGATCGCGTGCTTCATTTTCGACCACATCGTCACTTTCCATCAGGTGAGATTGTGGTCAAACGCGAATCCAATCATAATAAAAAAATAGTTTTCCTTTAAACTTCATTATATGTATATATTTCTACTGCTGTGAATTTTTTCACGAATCCAAATCCAACTGTTTAAAGTTTAAAAGAGGCGAGGGACTCTTGACTCGGCTCTAACAAAAATTTGCACTTGAAAGCTTAATATTTCTTAAACGTATCCCTAAATCGAAAAACTGATTATAATAACCTGTAATATTTTTGAACGACCTATCACCCCACACGATGGGGTACAAAAATAAAACAAATGTCATCCTCACTTTATGGGTATACCCTAAAAAAAAATAGATTAAAATATTTCATTTGACCATTCTGTCGGCGTGATTAATATGTATACCCAAGACAAATTACAGCTTTTTAGTACTAAGAGCTCCTGTTGAATACGGAACCCCGAAAAATACAAAAACATTCATGATTCCCTGACAAAACTTGGGAATTATGCAGAACTGTAAAGGTTTACCTGTTTCAGACTGTACATAATAAATAATAATAAATATCCTTGGACATGCACACAATGCCATGTATTTCCATTTTAAGCAATTATAGGCTTGTGTTGGGGATACCAGATTGTTGATCTACTACATAAATACATTTTTTTTGTTGTAAATAAATACTTATTATAAATCAAAACATCCATAACTCGGATACACATGTCCATATTCATCATACAAACATATGCCCCTAGCGGGATTCGAACCCGCGACCTTTTGGTATAGTGGTCAGAGTTTCTAACTACTACACCAAACAGGTCGTCATACTATGTAAATTTCATAAAGATCTGTCCTCGCGTTTATATGAGACTTCGAATGACAAGAGAGGCAGCTACCTCAACCTTGCGCCATTCAACGGGGTAATACTTGCCATTTTTTTGGGGTAATACCCCCCCTTCACGGTACGGACCTCGATCAGGTTTTCTACAAATTTTACGTGTTCCTATTTACCTGACACAGAAAGAAGTGTAATGCTTTTCGAGTTTATATAAATTTCTATGTTACCTCCTGTACCCTAAACACCTTGACCGATTTTAAACTGTAAGCTGCCGTTAGATTCGCCTTGATCACTATAGTGTCAAAGAATACTTTAATTAATTAAGTTCCTCTTATATGAAGAGTTGATACTATTCAAATACACTGTGACGCTCCAACGAATCTTATGATCACAAGTTTCAGCGAAAACAATCACACCTTTGGTATTGATGGAGTAGAAAAGGTCGGTATCAGGTATCTGCCTAATGATCTGTTTATTTACGTGGACTCTTTTCGATGATGTTATTTAGTATTATATCACCAAATTTTGGATCAAAAAGTTTTTTAGAATATGATATGATAGTGTAAGTGTTCGGACATCATGCGGCCGCGAAATTTTTGTATTTGTATTTATTTATCTAAAATATTACAAAGATATATTTACAGATGTCACAAAAACCTACACGGTCATATCATCATTGGACACAAATGGACAAGCTCTTGAATTTAATCACCAATAGGTTAGTAAATCGAGTAGGTACCTACTAAATTTGTATCCCACTGAATCGAACTTAAACTCGATGTTGTTATGTGCCACGGGACGGTTACTTTTTTTTATTCTGGAGTTTATTTATTTAGGCTTACAATCTATGATTATGTCAGTCTCGTCATCGTATAAGCATTACGTTACCTACCACCTAAGCCTAATACCAAAGTTATATAGCATTCTGACGTCATTAGAGCATGGATAGGCCAGGATGCTGCGAAATACACCTTGACGCTACACAATTTTAAAAGTTCAAACAAATGTCTTTACGATCGATTCTATGTGATGTAGTCTTCCACAGTTCCACACAACTCATTATTAGGAGAGCTGAGGACGGTTACTTGTGAGCATTCATGACTTCATATATCCTTGTAACTACGAATACAAATAGGTACTTTACAACAATAAAGAATACCTAGATCAATAAACACATACTATTAACAAATCAAAAAAAAAAGTAACAAAAGGTGTCAGTCACTATAATAGGTACCTACTCAACTACGAAACCAATCTCAGAACTAGGGGGTTTTCCAAACAGGACCTATGCACAATGGCGTGCCATCAAAAATAATGGATAAGTATTTATAAACATAACCTCAAGTTTGTAAGTACTTCCAAAGCATAAGTTCAGTGAACCTGAGCTTTGTAGGTATTATTTCTTATCGAGTTTTGTTAACTATTCAACATTATTGTGACGCGAATAACAATGCATGACGTAAAAGGATATAGGAGACGAAGCAGCATTCATTCTTGGCGTAGCCGCATTCGCTACACGATTTCGATTAGCGAAGTTAAGTAATATCTGGTGTGATCAGGTTTTGGATAGGTGACCACTAGTGACGTTTTCTGATGAGTGTCTCCGTGTTTCGGAGGCTACATAGTCGGTCCCGGCTGTTTTCAAAAGCCGATAGCTGTATGGGCGTGATGAAACTTGAATACACTGGCTGTCAAGTGTCCACTAATCTAACCTGCATGGTGGATTAATGGCTCATACCCTCTCTGGTGAAAGGAGGCTGTGCCCTAACAGGGGAAACTTAGGGCGGGAATATACCTACGTCAGATTTTGTTTTCGATTGTCTGATCAGCCCTTAGATTATGTAACTTCATCAATATCGTTATCGATTACATTGACCAATGAGAAACCGTCAAATTGCCGATTGAGCGATAAACCAACCAATCACATGTCAGAACGTACCGATGACGATAACGGTAAATTTATGTAATAGAACACCAGATTAGGTATCTGACCGTATTTACTAGATACACGTCCGATTGTTACCTACGTCAGACTTTTTCTGAACTCAGTCGTTTTCGAGCTTGACAATATATATCCCGAATGATTGCTTGCGGAGCAGAAAGAAAAAATGGATGACGAATTACTGTTACTTATAGCATTTAGGTATTGAAAAAAAAATAATTGAAAATTTTTGCTCGTGTTGACGCGACGGCGTTTTTTCCGATTCGGGCGTCCGATCCGATCAAACAAAATAATGGCTCCAACGCCTTCCGATAGTCGGATTAGACTATCGCAGCCGATTATCTGATAGAAAAATCTTACGTATGTTCCTAGCCTTAAGGCTGTTAGTGTGACGTAAATATCACGAGTATATTTATCTCCATTTAACATCAGGTGTGATTGAGGTCAAGTGCTAACCCGATGTGCATAAACAAAATTACATCAGCGTCATGTCAGTGAACGACCACTGTTTATTCCCCCATGTATTTCCAGTTGACCTGTTGGAAGTGGCTGTACTCGTAACGTATTCGATATTGCATGTTGTTCATAAATTATACCAAACTCCAAAACAGCACCAACAAAAAATCCGGCGTCGTCTGCGCAGCCCCCTTTCTACAAGACATCTAAATAACTGTATTATTTTTGACCAACTTTTTATGAGGCTTATAGATCACAGTGTAGTTTTCGATGGACAATTTTTTGAGATATAAATTATAATTATAGGTAGTCGCAGTCTGTGTATGAGAAATGAGAATTCCAGCAACACACGAAAGCAGGGCAAGTGCACAAAAGATCCCGATTGGGTCGAAGTGCCTTTGGGCATATGTCCAACCCCACGGCAAATAAGTATAGGTAGGAATAAACACGTGACCTTAAAATATTGAACAACTCCTAAATTATACTGACACTAAATGTTTGCTTTAGGCACTATTATGAGTCTATTTTAGCAATTATCAAAATAGCTGAAATCCATTTTGTGTATTCTGGCGTCTCGTAATTAAATGCTCCGTGACGTAAGTGTTTTAGCAGGCGGGCGTCCTATATTACGTTCTCCACGTGATCTCCACCCTAGAACTCTTCTGCGACAGATGTGGACATTCCATTGCTACTTTAGCTGCTCATCCTTTGATCTGTCAGCAAATCGAATAACCTTTACTACAGTTACACAAACTTTCAGCAGGCCCTTCCTTCTGTGAGACTTCCATTTTCGTATCCTAAACTACTAAATTACGAACATTATTGATAACTCGATGATTACTGGAAGTCATAAATTATGCTGATGTTTCACTAAACGAATTATATGATGTCGGTATTTCGTCACTTTTAAATTAAAGGTTTCCACGTTGGCGCAGCTCAAATAGCAATTGTTCATTCGTCTCTGGCACTGGGACTTTCTCAATACGCGAATTTACATTGTAAATTACTTACTACAAATTAGTTTTACGGAGAGTTCATGACCGAAATACAAAAGTTATTGGCGTTGCTGGGCCTTAATTCTGTATAAATTGACAGTTTAGGAAACCGCCGAGAAAACAAGCGATTAAAACAGAACGGCTGAACCGATTTTGTTAACACATATTATGTCTAATAACCAGCGCAGAAAACCTGCTTTTAATTAAAAAAATACCGCACCCAAATCGGTTGTGCCACAGACAGACACATACATACAGCAATCAAACAAATGACGACCGATTGGTGTAACGGATAGTGACCCTGTATCGAAACCAACGGCTGAGGGTTCGAATCCCGCGAGGGATAAATGTTTAAATGATGAATAGGAACTAGGAACATTTATTCCTGAGTCATGATATTTATATAAATATTTATGTATGTTTATTCGTTATCTAGTATCGATAGTACAAGCTTTGCTTAGTTTGGGACTAATGATTGATGTAGTACCTAAGTTACCGAAATAATTATTTATTGAAACTTATAATAACACTCCTGTTTTTGCGTCGGGGGTTAAAAATTGACGTCTCCGAAATTTTGAAGAGAGCTGCTGCCGTATAGCTGAAAATGTATTCTCTGCAGCATTACAGATAAGTTTAGGCTGCCCGCCCACGGCCCATAATCGGTGACCGATTTTTTGTAGGAGAAAAATGAAACGTACTGATTGCAATGTTTTAACGCCCACGTCCTACAAAAAATCAGTCACAATATCGGTGATAAAAGTATTGACGAAATAATCGACCGATTATCGATCCTACAAAAAGGAGGTCGTGGCGGGCACACTTAGGCTGCACGCCCACGGCCGAAAATCGGTGATCGCTTTTTTGTAGGAGAAAAATGGAACGTACTGATTGCAATATTTCAACGCTCACGTCCTACAAAAAATCGGTTACAATATCGGTGATAAAAGTATTGACGAAAAAATCGGCTCGATTATCGGTTCTACAAAAAGTCGGTCGTGGGCGGGCAGCGTTATCAACAACTGAGGGGTTTGTGTACAGACGTCACGACAACCGTGAAGAATTTAGTAAGGGTAATTAAATATTCAATAATATCAAAATCCTGTAATTTTGTCGCTGATAGATCGAGTTTTGTCGCTGATAGTTCGAGTTTTGTCGTTCGTAGTTCGAGCTTATAAAATAAACGCCCTAGTGCATAGATGTAAGTAAATTTGTTTTATTTTTATTTATTTTTTGTACAATAAAACGATTACAAACAAAAACAATAATAATTATTGATTGCAAGGAATTTCATTAGATTTGTCATGCTCTTGTTTTAACAAAATAACAGATAAGAGGGTTTATTCCGTCCGTCATTGGATAAATTAAGATTTCTTTAAATATCTAACTAATATTATAAATGCGAAAGTTTGGATGTTTGTTTGTTTATTTGTTTGTTTGTTGATCAATCAGGGCGAAACGGATGAACGGATTTGGATGAAATTTGGTATATAGCAAGAATATACATTTTTTACCCCATAATTCTCCAAGTTTTTTATCTATTTAATTTAATGATGTAATTATGTGGAATAGGCTACAAACGCGACCGTCAAAGGACACAATGCTTTATTCGATGATAGTTTTTGAAAAAAAAAAATAAACTACCTATGCCAATACATTGTACTAAATGTAATAATAATGTGCTTTTACTTACCTAATGTGCCCTATTTTTTCCTTACGGTAACTCATCCCGTAATGTGTGTGTCTGTTCAGTTTTGTCCGGATGTGTGGCACTAATGTCTAGTGTGATTTGAGTGCATTTGTTCTTGGTCATGTTTCATGAAAATATATTAAGCCGTTTCGATTAAACTTAGCTTTTAATACAGTTGGTTTGGTTTATCATTTTCTGTCTCCAGGTTTTTCTAAATTTTATATATTTAGGTAGTTATCTTGCGACTGATATTCTATGTCGTCGTTGTGACGTGTACCGCTTGCATCATACGTCACCGTGGCTGGGTGGAACGGCTAACATTTTATAATTTGCACGTACGTACGTAGATACAGTAGGGTTCAAAAGTGTATATCAAGCATTAAGATGATTTAAGAATAATTTTGAATTTGTAACGTCAAATATTTTTAATTCTTGTCCAATCAAACATACTACATATCATTAGTAATCGATACTGGCCTTAAATACAAAGGTGTTCGATACAATCTAAATCGAATAACTGCTGTATCTGCACCACCCACGGACCCACCCAGACGAAAAACGACGGATGTTAAACTGGATGACTTTTGGAAAAAAAGGGCATATTAGGTAAGTGAAAGAGAAGGTATTGACATAGGTAGTTTAATTATGTTTTTCTTAAAAACTATCATCGACGCACGTGACTGGTGGAATTCGTAGGGTTCAAGCGAAATTTATTTGGAGTTCATATTTTCTCCAAGTTTTTTTTATCTATTTAATTTAATGATGTAATTATGTGGAGTAGGCTACAAACGCGACCGTCAAATGACACAACGCTATATTCGATAACAGTTTTTGATAAAAAAATAAAATTAGCTATGCCAATTCCTTCTATTTAGGTACGTAATAATTTTGTTTTTGTAACGTCAAATATTTTTAATTCTTGTCCGGTCAAACGTACTAATCGATACTGACTTTAAATACAAAGGTGTTTGATACAATCTAAATCGATTAACCTGGAACTGGATATGCACTTATGAACCCGATTGCACGTAGCATACATACCTACACGTTAGGGTGTGCCTGTAATATGATTCGCCACGCTTCGTAGAAGGTGAGCAAGTTGTGTTACAAGTACACCTGGATAAACTGCATTAGATTTTTGTAACATAACGAGTACCAGTGCTCCTTTACTAAATATGGCAGTACTAAATAAAACATTAAATCATATTTATGCATACTTATCTATAATTATTTCTTTAGTTGGTAGTGTTGTGCACCCTACCTATTTTTCTACCTACAAATGTCCCATAGCTGGGGGTTGTCTGGAAGAGATCGCTTTTAGTGATAAGACCGCCTAATAGTGTTCTATTGTTATCATCAAAAATTATTGTAAATTATTTTGCGCACTAAAGAGTATTTGTATTGTATTGTATTAAAATAACCATTTCATTAAGTTTTTGAAAAACCAAAAATCCCAACAGCATATTTTGTATTTTTCGGAAGCCATGTTGGATTTTTTACCATAAAATGTATCCTATAACACTCTAGGTATAAAGACAAATATAATGACATCATGCACCTGTGTAATGTGCTTCCCTTTTCAAATAAATAATTCGTTTATAACAAAATTTATGTACAGTATGATGATATTAATGATTGTACATGCCTGTCATGAACTGTCTATGGATACAAGTTGAACATGTTTTTAAATAAATTTTTGTGAATAATATATACACATATGTATTATGTGCAGTTAAATTTTCAAACATAGTTTGTAAGTTTAGTTTATGTATTTAATAATTACTAACTATAAAAATAGGTAGGTACTCTAGTATTGCCGTGCAAACTCACTCTTCAAGCTTATATCTTAAGGTTAGGTTTTTTGCGATTTAATGTACTTACGCTGTAATCATTATGTAGTTTTGTAAATTGTACAATAAAGTTTATTTAGTTGAAATAATAATAATAAATAATAATATTTCGGACACTACACCAATCATCCAGTCCCAAACCAAGCAAAGCTTGTACTGTGGATACTAGATAACGGATAAACATACATAAATATTTATGTATACATCCAAGACTCGGGAATAAATGTTCGTATTCATCACACAAACATTTACCCCTCGCGGGATTCGAACCCGCAACCGTTGGTTTCGCTGATAGGGTCACTATCCACTACACCAATCGGTCGTCAATATACAGGTATAGGTACTGTTTATACCGGATGAGTTTTTTTACCGTAAGGAAAAAAATAGTGCATATTAGGTAAGTGAAATAGAATGTGTTGCCATAGTTAGTTTAATTTTTTTGTTTCAAAACCATCATTGAATAAAGCTTTAATTGTGGCATTTGACGGTCGTGTTTGTAGCCTATTCCACATAATTACATCATTAAACATCGCATAACAATTAAAGACCGACACTTGCTTTTTTGAAAAAATAAATTTTCACTACCTAATATGCCCTATTTTTTCTTACGGAAAAAAAAGCTCATCCGGTATAAGTAAATTGTAATCTTTTTAAAATTAAAATATAAAATTTATTCTATTTCAGTAGGTCTGTAGTAGGTAGGTAAACACAGTCTGTAAATGATTCAGGGGCTATAGGCACACGTCAGCTGCTTGTTATGTCTCACTTGTCATATGCATATGTTGTACTCCTTGAGTTTTATTAGTATATTTTTTCCACTCTGACTTAAGAGTCAGAGTGGAAAAAATATACTAATAAAACTATAATAGGTACTACTACTAAGCGTAAGTGTAAGCCGTAAGCGGCCGCTTTTTGATTAGTGCTTGTGATGTAAGCTATCCTATGACACTTGTACTGTCACGACGAATCTGACGGGATTTGGTAGATGGGTGCCTCGAACGCATTTTTCATCGGTAAGATTTTTTCCCTAATAAAAAGTTACTACTTTTTTTCCTTTTCCCTTTTTTTTGTAGGTACCTAATTTATTCCGTCCAATGAGGGCGCTCATTGGATAAATTAAGAGTGCTTTTAAATACAGTATAAATCAAAAAAAACCCTCTCTGACATGCACTCGAGAAGCCTAAAAGATAAATAATACGTAAGTAGCTATAATTACGGTTATTTTCGAGAATTTCAAATGATTGATAAAAACGGCCACTTTTTTGTAATCGTGAATTCTGCAAAATAACCCTAAAATCTAATCTATTTAGGAATTATTTATTTATTATCTATTTTTAGGAATTTGTTGAGTTGTAGCCTTGAAAACCCTTCGTTCTATAGTGTGAGGCAATAATCTGTCTGTAATCTGGTTGTTACTCGATCACTATAGAATGTGACCAAAATGAGGAATCGCTACGAAAACTACCTAATTATAAATTATTATACCAACGTATGATAAATAGAATCTGGTCTGTTCCAAATTTTGAAGAGGCTAAACAATTATATGACTTAGTTAAGATATCAATTGAGATCGAATTAAGACTGACGTTGAACAAAAGAGAGCCACGATGAGGGTGGCTCGTCCGACCGGTAGGACAAAGGCAGTCGGATCTCGTGGCCAGAGCCGGCATTTTAAAATAAAAAAAGGAATAAAAAAAGAACGTGGTAGTTTACCTTTGTTACCGGTTCAAATTCATTGTATTCATTGGCTATTTTTACACTTTACATATTTTACACATACACAAACTGTCGCTAAATGGGTCAAGTTCATATTTTATTTCTAAAATCCATCCAGCCTTTTGGGTGATACGAGCGAATAAAGAATCCCACATGCATACTTAAATAATGTATTGATATACATTCGGGCGGAAATCACCAATATGATCCGGTTGTCACAGGTAAGATAGCCAGTCCCCCAAATGTGTTGGAGTTTCCGGGTCAGTACGCTTCCACCTTCGACCTCATCTTCAGTACATAAAAAAAATGATAATGGGCGACCTAATAAACTAAAGGCTGGTCAATCACTTAGAAACTTGCATTGTGTAAGAACGTCGATGCTTAACCACAACCAGGGATATCATCACTCATCAGTATTCATTACAAGTGCCTACCTGACTCGTTAACTGTTACCGCTAAATTTGTACTGAGGATGGCGAAACTCTTTGTTATGATTTCCTATCGTACGTAGTTTTCGCATAACCATTTCATGCTCTAATAATTTTTCAATATTCAGTAATTTTAAAAACTCCCGTCATAAATCTTTACGATATGTTTTTTTTTAATTAATTCGAAGCTAAAAATTTCAATTCAATAAATTTTACTATTGCGAACTGGAGACGAGTGGAAAATTCTCTGAATATCTGAGTGAAGGCATGGACCAAAATTAAACAAGAAGCTGACTATCGTCATACTAGAAATCGTACCTCTCAAGATCTTAAAATCCACTTCAACTAGATGGCGCTGACCAGCAAAGATATAGAGAAATACGCAAGACAGTCTTGAGAAATTAAAATATTTTCTTCATAAATGTGCTATAATTTATATAAAAATATAGATATTTATTGAAATCTAGTAATTTGAGGCTATTTATTTCCAGGTTATGAGTCAGCGCCATCTTGTTTAAGTGGATTTTGAAATATTCCCAGGTGTGATTTCTAATAGAGCGATTGTCAGTCCTCTTGTGAGGGGATTTAGAGAGATTTAGAGACTAATATAGAGATTAGACAAAGTTATCTTTATTCTAACTAAATGGGAATAAATAGACGTATTCTTAAATACAAATACGACTGTACATCTAAGACTAGCTGCAGTGGAAATTCTGCTTTACAGAAATAATGACTTTCTTATGTTAACTTAATTTTTACAGAAACTAAACAGCCAGCCACAAAACTTCTATAGGCTCTCTGTTGCTTGTAGCGAGCGTCAGCCGCGGGCAATAAGAAAAGTCAGAAGGAGAAGTCACTTCTCGCGTGATATACACAGCAACAAGCGACAGGTATCCTCATAATGCAGCGGATAGTTCTAAGATCAATGGTGAACTAGGCGGCTGGGGTGGTGGCATTTGTATCTGCGGCAGGAGTTGTGGCAGCAGCTGCAGCCGGAGGTGCTGCTGTAGTGGTGGCAGCAGGAGGCATCGGGGCAGGAGTGGCAGGCCCAGGACCCCAAGGCATGAAGTTCATGAACCATGACGTGCCAGTGTTGGTCATGGTTAGGTTCATACCGGTATTTGAAGGTGCTGAAATAATATGAGACTTATTTTACATGCTGACTTGTATGAATATTTGATTTAAAAAAATAAAAATTTAGGATTGTCAACAATTGCTACTAAGGTAGTATTGAGATTAAATGTACATACAAACATTTATAGGCGAACACAACATGCTTAAAGAATGCGATAAACAAAAATAAAATGAGAAAAGAACAAATACTTATATTATCAACATTTAACCTAAACTTATAGCATATACTCTGTTTGATTGAAGAGTTAAGTACCAACACTTGTAAGTCGATTTTCACCCACTTTTAAGGTATGAATTTGAAACTGCAAACTTATGCAATTCTCATGACAATGGAGCAATGAGAAGGATAGTGGAACACTTTAGTAAACCAATCGACTTTCGGCTCATTTGGTGTGTTGTGTTGAGTCCTATTCAATAAACATTATTGATTTTATTATTATCGGTTTTTCTATAAATATTCCGTTATCCCGCTTCTTCATCATCATATCAGCCTTAAATATGGAGGCCAGCCACAGATCGTTCACTGCTAAACATAGGCCTCCTCCATAGATTTCAAAAGTCAACATTATTTATTGCATAACTATAGGTTGTTTTATAAGATGATAAATAATATCATAGCTCCACTAAATAGCTCACCAGTGCAGGTGTACAATATTTCCAGAGAAACCGGTGAGAAAATTTTTAAAAAATTGCTTCCAAATAATTTACCTAGCTTCCCGTTAAAAAAATCGGAGGCATGTATAAATAAAAGCCAATTTGCATTGAGTTCAGATCAATATTGGTTGTTGATGAGTAGATCAATGAAGACTTACGTATCATAAAGTTGAAAGGCTGCTGCATCCCTGGACTCATCGTGGGTATTCTTGGGGTAGTCGGTCTTCTCGTTGGACAATCCGAGCAGGGATCGAAGAGAGAGTCAAGCAGATCTTCCAGACTAGTGGTACTTGTTGTTAAGTCATCGTCGTAGTCATCACAGAAAAAGTCGCACCACAGCGCCCCAAAGAACGGCTGTAAAGAAACTGTAATTTGGTCTCCAGGAAGATAATCCTAATTGTTTATAAATGCGGAAGTTTGGGTGTGTGTTCATTGCTCAGTCACGCTGACCTGCAGTAACGATTTTAATGAAACTTAGTATGAATGGCTCCAAAGATCCTAAGTCAGGATTAACAGTGATCTGTTGACTGACGGAGTCGACGCTCTTTACGCACCATATTTCTATCTAGGAACCCCTAGCTATATTGATTCCTTAGATCAAAATAAGATACGAGTACTTTTGCTGTTTTTTTTTATGCACAACGGGCTAGCTCTTATGACCTCAATCACACCTGATGTTTAGTGAGATGAGGCCGAAGGTGGAAGCGGACTGACCCGGAAACCCCATCTTATCTGGTGGACTGGCTATCTTATATCTGATAAGTTTTCCGGCAAAATCATCGGGCTAGCCGTCTTTTCCCAGGCTCAGAGTTACAACGAATTTGCACAATACTTTCATTGCGCAATAATACTGAACTACACTTGCGCATCCAAATGATCTAATTATATAATATCACGCAATAATATTGGAAGTCTATAATCGTGAACGCTTTCACGTGAGCAAGATAGACCAGGATATGATGGTACCTACTGATATTCTTTGCTTCTAAGATTGCCAAGAGCCGGCAATTCTGTGTATCTATAGCTACCTACGCATTCAACGGTAAACTCCTTTTTGTTTTGTCAGTATCCATTTGCAGTTAGGATTCTGTGCCTAATTTTGGAAAAACGGAACCATGTCTGTTCGTGTGTCAAGGCCTTTTTTCTCAGAAACGGCTGGAGGTAACAAGTTGATATTAATAAGGTCTAAATAAAAAGATACGGTTTTTCAAACCTTAACTTTATAGTAAATGTCTCAGTGACAGATTACCAAAACTTTAATGGGAACCTAATAAGGTACATCGCAAAGGCCAACAATATTGAAATTTGGCATGAAGAGAGGTCTTGTTACACAAGTGAAGGAACAATGAAGTGTTTTCAACAGTATTATTACTAAAGTATACCTGCGTCATTAACAAAGAAGTGTATTCCTTGATATTTAAGTACCTACTTACCTATATTTTATAATTAATAAAGCGCCGGCGGGTGACTAATCTCATTCGCACTACAATTGCAGATTTTAGTAGGTGTCTTACGGTTAGGATCATAATAAATAATGCGAATGTCATTATTTTCATATTCCGTGTGCAGTTATTACGAGAGAAACAATACTGGTAGTTAAAATAATTATATCGTCAAGGTAACTAAAAACGTTTCAGTTTTATTTTATTGATTTTAAAACTTTGTAAACGGTGAAGTTAGGGAGAAAACCCTCAGGGCTCTCACATTAAATTTTGACACATTCAAAGAGAAAATTTTGTTAAAAGGCTCTTATTCAACTTGTCATTATCATTATGAAGAGCTTTCTGTCTTTTACAAAATTCAGATAGGTACTTTAAAAACAAAACTGTGCCGTGTTTAAGTTTAATATTCAATTGGCTTTGACACGTTCAGGGACACAAGCCGCCTTTCGAGGTTATACCAATAAAATTTCTATTATGTCCGTTACAGCATCCCTTATCTATTCATCATCATCATCATACCAACCACAGGACGTCCACCCTAAACTATTAATAAAGGTGTAATAAATAGGTCCTCTAATTGTTTAGTTTAGCTAAGGTTGGATGGGGAAGACTGACGTTAGTGTTGTCATATTTCAATGTCCCAGGTTTCTTTATTTATCATCATCTATTTAATCCAAGGGAGAGAGTCGGTGGGTCAGCGGTTAAGAAGCGGTCTCCCAATATGGGAGGTCCGGGTTCGATTCCCAGGTAGGTTATGTACCAATGAGTACGGTGAAGGAAAACATTGTGTGGAAACCTGCATGCCTGAGAAATAAAAATTTTAAGGCATGTAAAGTCCCCAACCCTCATTGGGCCAGCTGGTGGACTATGGGCCATACAGGGAGTATAGTATTATATGAGGGAAGGCCTATATCCCTGCAGTGGGATGGTTACGTGCTAAGATGATGATCAATCCAAAACTATAGCATTTAATAGATACTTCACTCTTTTTTATCGAACTGTCACGTTATATACTATGTTAATTCTCGGGCCAGTTCTTAACCTTAATCATACCTGATGTAATAGGATGAGGATGAAGATGGAAGAGCTTTCACACGGAATTCCCAACTTATACGAGGGACTGGCTATTTTCTCAAACAGGCTCAAAGCAATCAACTTTGGTGCTTGGTGGCAGACTTGGGTGCAATGTTGGTAGCTGGCCAAGCGATGACGTTTGAAAATGACCTATTCTATTAAACAAACCGAGTGGGTAAACATGTATCTCGCTGGGAATTGGCCTACGGAGGCAGTGGAATTAACCGCCTGGCAACTCCTTCCTCCAAATTCCATACTTATCCAACGGTAAGTAGGTATTCTTATTTCAAAGTCTTAACTCTTTTACGTTTATCAAGAGTTTAGCATTTAGAGACTTACTTCTCAACCTGGCACGTTATACTCTATAAAACCTCCAATTGCAAGTTACTTTGGTTATTGAAATCCTGCACTTCAAGTTTCAAGCTCTTACACTATTATAAATTATATGATTTCAAACAAACCTTTCCAACTATCAGCTGCGTGTACACCAATATCACAAACACCAACACAGACGTTCTCATTCCGCTACCCATGTTTGTTGTTTTCATGAAAAACCTGCCGCTGACTCGTTACATACTTTATAACCGAGTCTTTTGCGTAAGAAGCCTGAATTGCTAATGGTGGCAAAGAATATGTAATGACTAATATATCGTGTAGGTATTAATGTTCATGATCAGCAGCTAAGTCCATCCAAAAGTCTACTACAGGACATAAGATTGGTATTGCTTTCTATGGGAGGATTTGGCCTAATGAAAGTACTTAACATAACTGTTGTTAACAATTCTTCTATACCTTCCATTGCTTGAAGCGGGATGGCAAGAACGAGAAATGGAAGGCATTTCTCGCGCGACCTATGCAGCAACCTGATACCAGTGGCGGGTCATCAGTGGAAAGTCATAAGCCCAATTCAGAATATAGGCGGCTGGTGTGGTAGCACTCGTATCAACCGCATCATGAACCACATCGTGAGTGTTGGTTATGGTCAGATGGACCTGTATATGACCAGTGCTGTGTGTTATAGATTTCCAAGACGACCCGATGGAAACGCCAAGCATCACCCTCTCCATATCTCGTTTAACCTAGAGCGTCTTTGTGAGGCCACCACCAATCGAATCGGGAAATCCGAGATCTATCCGAGAATAAATCGTATGTCATAAGATTGATCCAATGGCAATATTATTTATTTAATTTATTTATTTAACACTTTATTACATATATAAGTATACAAACATACATTGAACAAACATAGGACAGAAATTACAATACACAAAAGGCGAGTATTATATTTATCAATCCAAATTTTTTAACAGAAATTAACGGTGAAACCAATCCATACGTGGATTATGTTTTTTTGTTTGTTGTTTGTTTATTTGTTCATAAACATTTCTGTCCTATATATGTGTGTATATGTATATGCAATAAAGTGTTAAATAAATAAATAAATCCAACGTAAGCGAAGCACAATGGATCGGTCTTTGATATCTCCATTTTGTAAGGATCGATCTGGGCCGCAAAAATCGACAGAAAAGGTCAAAGATTGTGTCATATCGAAAACCCTTACATAGATCCACAAGAATCCTCTTGAGAGGAGCTGTACCACAACAGTGGGGATGTAAAATTGATGATGTAAAGGCTTGTTCCAATATCCACTAGTCCTCACTGTAATCCCTTTTTACATTAGGCCGAAAGCGATGATCTTATTTTTAAGAGGCTACTATGAGAGGTAATGATCACTTTCCTCCAGATTCCCTGGCTGCTCGTTTGTCATACCATGACATAAACAAAAAGCTTTGCTACGTGCTGACAGTTTCAAGATTTGGATTAAAACTGTGTGTGTGCCTCCCCTTAGAATAGTGTTGGGGCTAAGATTGGATGTAAGCTGCTTATATCCCCTTGTTTATTTTTGTCGCATCTTGCTTTAGTAAGATGGTATTAATAATATTAACATTATTAGAATAGATGCATGACATGGGTTAGCTTCAGACATTCGAAGCGCGTGTGTTGTTTGGAGAAGTCATCTAGGCTAGGGTTAATCCTTTTATCCCAGAAGGTTATTAAATATAAATTATCTTATTTTTTTAATAAATCGACCTAGTTAAGTTGAGAGCATGGTTAGTGGGAGGTGTAGAGGTCGGTCTTATCTTACCTTATCGCGCTTTAAGGACTTTAAAAAATTATTGTTATAGGTATGTGGTTTCGGCACGTATACTGGTTGGAATCAACCTGTCCCTTCCCGTGGGTGTCGTATAAAGCAACTATGAGACTTTCCATCAAAAACATCTATAAATTTGTACGTTCCCCGCCCTGTAAACATAAAAGTACAAAACGTAGATATTTAGAACATTAAAATGAATGAAATCACTATAACAAAAAAGTCACACTGAATAATAACAGTAATTTTTATATCAATTAACAAATGTAAAAGGAAAATAAACATATTATTTTGTTTTGTTTTTTTTTTGTTTTGTAATTACGATGTGATACGACGCTTCGGGGTCAGTCTCCAGTAGGAACGTACCTATCACTCGTCGTCCCATTCGGTCTCTAGCAATTTAATTCATAATAAACCTGTAAATATATAATAAAAAAATAAATCAATATCCTCACACATACACACAGCGCCATCTAGTTCCACAGTAAGCAACTATAGGCTTGTGTTGTGGATACCATATGGTTGATATACTACAAAAATACATTTCTTTTGTAAATAAATACTTATTATAAATGAAAACATCAATAACCCGGGTACACGTGTCCATAACATGAATATACAGGGCGTCCCAAAGTTATGGGACATGAAGGGGAAGTACCTTAAATATCGTAGATAGTGAATTTTGCTCAAAGAAGACTTTATGTTATTTTTAAAAGTTAGTAATTCTGCATTCATAGATTTTCTAAAAATTATTTGCTTCGGCTGGGAATCGAACCGACTCAAATGTGAAAAAAAAAACACCCTACTTTTATGATGCCAATCGAAAGAATAGCTAAAAAATAATAACTCTGCCTAAGTAACATAGTATTTTAAAAGAAAGGAACAACGTGAAATTAATCATTTTAATCAAATAAAAAACATACATGAAACTGCCGTAGTCAATTAAGTAGGTATTTTTTTGTAAATTAATTAATTAAATGCTCAAAATGTGATCCCTCTTGTCTTACGCAAATCGCCAATCTTTTAATGAGCCCGCTGCCTGTTGATTTTCTAATCATTTTATGGTGAACACTCGATGTGATATGGCACAATTCTGTTTGCAACTCGCCTACGTTCTCGTATCGCTTTTTGTATAGCATATCTTTCACGTATCCCCAAAAGAAGAAATCTAATGGTGTGAGGTCCGGGGATCTGGCCGGCCATGTAATCGGTCCATTTGTACCAATCCATGTAGGAAAACATTCATTTAGAAAATCTGCTGCTCTCCGACTATTATGAGCCGGAGCTCCATCTTGTTGGAAAATTAAGTTTTCTTGCTCCGCCGCGGAATGGTTTCTTATCTTATCCCTTAAAATTTGAAGTATTCCTAAATACTTTTCTGTGTTCAAGGTTCCTTGGTAAAAATGGATTAAGAAAACCCGGTTTTTTAAAAGTCCGCACCAACAGTTGAGTGAAAAACGCACTTGGTTATTAGTTTCAGTCACTCGTAGGGGATTTTCTTTAGACCAAATACGATTATTGTTGCGGTTATACATACCGTTATTGCTAAAGTTAGATTCGTCTGTCCAAATAATATTATCCAAAAAATTTGGATCTTCGAGCAATCGTGCCTGGATATCAAGACAGAAATTTTTTCTCCTTTCTGTATCGCCCGGAAGTAATTTTTGAACCAATCGTCCTTCAACATAACTCTTAAAACCGTGTTTTTTTAATACACGGTGTATTTTACTTTTTGAAACTCCAATTTCATGTTCTCCTTCTCTCACCGATGCTTTCGGAAAAGCCGAAAAGTAAATTAAAATACCAAGTTCTTCGTCGTTGATCGTATGGTTTTCTTGCTGTGGTTCTCTTGGGCGTTTATCGAAACGTCCCAGAGTTTTCAAATTGTTCACAAGCCTTTTCAAAACTTTACGAGACGGTATTTGTCTATCAGGATATTTTACGCCATACCACCGCAAACTTCTAGAGATATCTTTATCGTTCAAAAAATATGCTTCCATTAGATCAAAACTTACTTGATATGCCATGTTCGCAATAAATTAACACAATAACACTTGTGTAAGTGAATTGAGACTAAACAGATCAATATCCGAAAAACAAACGCTCGCACATACTGTTCCATTTTCAAATTTAAGAACAACATTTAAAAATATCACTTCTTTTTAAAATATCTTAAAAAGTATGCATTCAAACAAACGCTGTCATAAACTGTTCCATTTTCAAATTATAAATTATTTATTTTTGTTTTTAATTTGCCTTCTGTCTAGCTTACAGAGGACGTATTGAAATACAAGTTTTATCATTTCATCTACACGTGCACTTATAATAAGGAAAACTATGTTAGTACCTATTTTATGAAGTGGGTACTTATTTACGAATAATCAATGCTATCTTTGGAATGATAATATCGCTACTTTTCGAACGTCGTCGGCAATAAATAACTTTCTTGAAATTTGACTCAATCATTTTATGTTGTTCCTTTCTTTTAAAATACTATGTTACTTAGGCAGAGTTATTATTTTTTAGCTATTCTTTCGATTGGCATCATAAAAGTAGGGTGTTTTTTTTTTCACATTTAAGTCGGTTCGATTCCCAGCCGAAGCAAGTAATTTTTAGAAAATCTATGAATGCAGAATTACTAACTTTTAAAAATAACATAAAGTCTTCTTTGAGCAAAATTCACTATCTACAATATTTAAGGTACTTCCCCTTCATGTCCCATAACTTTGGGACGCCCTGTAGATAAAAGTTAAAACTAAAAAAAATTAAGGTCCAAGGCATTTTTAATAAAGTAAATAAATAAATATTTCAGACAGTTGCAGTCCAGTTCCTTTGCGAAGTTATTGTTCAACTTACAATCAATAACCTGCCACTTCTGCTCCATAATCTTTGACATAGATCGCCTTCGGAAAATTGTGAAAATAATAATTCAACTCCGTACAACCCACGTTCTACATGAATGGCCATCTTAATTTTGTTCAACTATTGTCGGCCCGCTTAGACACGGTCAAGTTTCAATGTCATAACAATATTAACAATCATGTGTGCCTGCTCCATTGTCTGTGGCTCAGACGAATCCTGTGTGGCATACTAATTGCCAACCACATATATACCTATAACTTGTGTGTTCGTGCCCTATCGGTATGTTTACGAGTAGCGTTGAGTTTTACTTGTTTATAATAAAGCGTGGAAATATGAATTATCAAAGAGGCAAGGTATGTGATGCTTATTATCCCAATTTTACCGCTTCCTTTTTGGAATCACGTGATAAAGTGACGTTTTCAAAGAAATACGCATCAAACTAAACCAACCTTTCAAAAGATAATAATAATATGCTATTAAATTTGCAAAGCTGTATTTGAAATTGATGGATGAGTGTTTCCAACTATCACTAGGAAAAAAATTATTGTGCAAGTTCATTTAAAAACATTGTAAAGAAAAGGGGGTATAAGACCTCATTTAAATAACAACATGAGTATTTAATCGCGTCGGTGGTTCAGCGGTTAAGACACGGTCTCCCAATTTGGGAGGTCCGGGTTCGATTTCCAGTCAGGCCATGTACCAATGAGTTTTAAATTTAATTTAATTATTTATGTGCATTTATCCGACTGCTCTTAAAACGGCGAAGGAAAACTGAGAAATAAAACTTCAAAGGCATGTGAAGTGTCCAACCCGCATTCGGCCAGTGTGGTGTACTATGGCCCATACTCCCTCATTATACGAGGGAAGGCCTATATCCCTGCAGTGGGATGTTTACGGGCTGATGATAATGAGTATGTAAACCCAAATAAACCGACTGTGTAAAAGGGATTAAGAAGATTACTATTGTACTTCAAAATCCGTCAAGCCATTCGCTAGAATGCTTGGAGGCAAACGCTATTTTATATCATACGGCGCCATGTTGGACTTCTTGCCTAACTAACTGCACTCTACTCCAAAATTAATCAGACAGGGCTATTGTAGCACGTTAGCTATTTATGCTGTACCATCCGCAGTTACCTAAAATGATAGTCTATATAGACAAGAGGGTAATTCATAGAATTGCGCTTAGTATAGTACGAATAGGCATCACGCAGGCTACCATTAATCATGTGAAACATTCCTGTATGAATAACTGTAGCTTTCCGCCCGCGGCTTGGCATGCGTGGAAAACTTTATCGCGGATTTTTTTTATCCCACAGGAACTATTCATTTTATAGGGATAAAAAATATCCTATGTTTTAATCCAGGGTATATATACTTATATACCAAATTTCATCCAAATCCGTTCATCAGTTTCGCCGTGAATGAGCAACAAACATCCAAACTTTTGCATTTACAATATTAATTAGATTAGTTAGATAACTAAGATGCCGACTGTACATACAATGAATCATGAATAATTGAACCGCCAAATGAAACGGAATTATTGAAATCTGTTCACAAATGTCGGAGATATCGCGGCACGTAGGTACCTACTTAAAAATACTTTTTAAACAAGCTTTTAATACTCCATCATGATTATGACATTATTATTCTATTCTAACCCTGAGTGTAAAATTTCGTAAATTGCTATTAACCGTGGAGGAGATTTCTCTTGGTGATAATCCTGGGTACAACATCAGGTCATCGCGAAAATCATGTTTAGGTAACTATCAAAACGTGTGCAAATTTCGTATTCGTGATATTAACCGTTAAGGAGTTCCCCTCGTAGGGAGACAATCCTGGCTGCAGCATCAGTTCATGTCTATCATATAAATGTATTGTCACCAGAACTGAACGTATGCAAAATTTCAGCTCTTCAGGTAAACGTGAAATGGTTCTAATTTGATTTCCAATTTCATCGGACATAGTTACTCGTACTTACATACGAAGTAAGTAGAATTAAAAACTAAACAACCCGACAGCTTATTTTGCATTTCGCGGGCGCCATGTTGCATTTTTTACCATAAAATGTATCCTATGACACTCCAGGGATCATGACAAATCTATCGACACCTTACACTTTCGAAATCGGTCAAGCTGTTTAGCCTAACATAGAAATCTACATACATACATACAGTCATACATTCGAAAAACATTACCCTCCTTCCTTGGGCAGTCGGGTAAAAAGTACAGTCGAATTGATGTCCTTTTTGGAAGTCCGTTAAAAATTCATCAATGCAATGTGTAGAAACGATAGTATTTATTTAATTTATTTACATGACTTGGCTGGTACATAATTTAGATGACAATTGTCAATTTGTTCGTAATACAATAAAAAAATTAAATATAAAATATCTTAGTTCCACACTAAGCAACTAGGTTTGTGTTAGTACAAATACTTTTTTTTTTGGTAAATAAATACATATAAATGAAAAACATCCATAACTCGGGTACACATGTCCGTATTCATCATACATACATATGCCCCTAGCGGGATTCGAACCCGCGACCTTTTGGTAATGCATGATAAAACCCCGTATCTAATTACACTAGATACAATGGGACAATACACTATGGTACACTTTATTGTACAAAAGTAACGTTGTATCTGACTCCAGGGTTCTTAGGCGCTTTGCTGTCGACTTCAATCATGACGGGTGAGTATTCAGGTCTGGCTGGCTTAGAGGAGCAGTCCTTGTGTGGAATCGGGAACACATACTGGACATCAACGTCGTACCTGGAAAAATATTGTTATATGTAAGATTGAAAATTTATTTTACAATAATGTTTCATGGTGAGAATAATGAAAGTGGCATCTGGTTAGAATATGTGATCATAAAACCTGCTAAAACTATTTTTTTTTTTTTGCAATATTAAGCATGATCAGCGAGTCCAAGATTCATTGGCCTTCTGCCATCCGATAATGATCAAGTATCTTCATATTACATAATGCACTATACTGTTGCGAGCTCAACGAACTGTGAAATATAATCATTTAATTACAGCGTGGTGGTATGTATACACACATAGCTGCATAATTTTATTGTTCTAATTCTGTCATATTAATAAATAACGTATGTAAACCACCGATATAAATAAATAAATAAATATTTCGGACACTTACACCAATCATCTAGTCCCAAACTAAGCAAAGCTTGCACTGTGGATACTAGACAACGGATAAACATACATAAATATTTATATAAACATCCATGAATCGGGAATAAATGTTCGTATTCATCACACAAACATTTACCCCTCGCTGGGTTCGAACCCGCAACCGTTGGTTTCGCTGACAGGGTCACTATCCATTATGCCAATCGTATATAGGTACATTAAGTGCAATAGAAGCTTAGTCTAGTTAGAAGTCTCTTGACTTCTTTAACCCGCATACGGAAGGCTGCCATTTATCCTAATGAATAATGTAGGTACGTCAATGCCTCCAACTACCAAATCACCTGTCTATTAGTGGCCTGTCTATTAGGCACATTATGTTCATTGAATGCCTACAGTCTAGCTAGAGTGAACCATAGGCTGAATTAAAATAATTTGTCAGATAGATTATTGAATAATGTACGTTTATCATTGCTTTTAAGTACAAAATCATCATCGTTCATCTTCACTGCATTATAGCATTATGGTAATCCTGTAAAGATAGTTGTAAGTTTGGAAATATATTTTTTTTAATGCACAACGGGTTGGTACTTGACCTCAATCACACCTGTTGTTAAGTGAAGATGAGGTCGAAGGTGGAAGCGTATTGACCCGGAAACCCCAACACATTTGGGGGACTGGCTATCTTATCTCTGACAACCGGAACACAACAAATTAGATTTAGATAAGACAATGGTGGTAGATTTAGATAAATATATAGGCACATTAAGTCTAGCTAGAGTGGAGACTCTAGGCCGAATAGGCTGTCGGATAGATTATTGAATAACGTAGGTATATCAATGCCTCCAACTACCAAACCAACGGCCTATGTGGGGCACATTAAATGCATTGAACATTAGCCCATAGCTAGAGTCTAGACAGAATTACAGTTGGGGATATTATTACTTTAAATATGATTTAGTTATGTTAATTATCTATCATTTTCGTGTATAGACTATGTTAGGCATACATACATAAAATTGTTTCGCTTTCGCCGGTTTGTTGGAAGAGATCTCTTATATTTTTAATGTGAATTTTGATGTGTGTGTACAATAAAGTGTTAAATAAATAAATACATTACGATAGCTGTCGGTTAGATTAATAAATAAGGTACTTATATCAATGCCTTCAACAACCAAATGACCGGTCTATATAGGCATATTAAATGATTTCAAAGCTTACAGTCTAGAGTGCTAGACTGAAGCTACGTAGATGTGTAAAGATACTTTTATCAAACTTTGTGCAAAACACAATCTTGTTCATCGTTAACCAGTGATTGCATGCAGTGCAGCGTGTGTAACTGTATGAAAGACATACTCCACATACCTATTAATTGAATGTAATCAGAATGGAACGGAAAGACAACATCTGTTTAAACTCTTAAAATTGTGTAGCGTCAATGTAGGTGTATTGCACAGCATCCTGGCCGATCCATCCTTGGGTGAGGCCAGAATGCTATATAACTATATGATGTTAATAGTTTAGGTTGTAAGTAATGTAAAGGTTAGTGTATGATGAGGCTGGCATAATCACAGATTCTAAGCCTAAAAAAAAACAAGAATATAAAAAAAAGTGTTAGTTAACAAAAACTGCCATCGCCCGCCATCTCGTCTGCCAAGCGCTTTGGTCAAAAGTTTTCATAACTTTTAAGTCGGGCAGTGGACTATAGAGATTGTTTTTATTAGACGTACACCTACACAGCCTACCGCATACCTAGGCAATTTATCTCTTAAGTAAGCCATGACGTTCTTCGGCAAAGATGTCTTCCGGGATAAGACGAAGGCACTCAGGTACCGTGCCCCTTCTCTCTGTTCTGCACAGTGCAGTAGGAGCGCCCAGGTCTTGTATTCTGTGTCCAGAACGTACGTGTTGTATATACCGTCATCTGTAAGTAAGAGTTGTCAAGTATATTGCCCTGCTATTTGTTTTTTCTATTGATCGAACTTTTTTCATTAGTTCGGGTTTTGATGTAGAGTCTGGCAGAAAGTTAGGAACACGAGTCACCTAAGTATCATTATTGACCCTCGCAACACGAGTTGCAGTGGAAGATGGAAGTACGGATGATGTAGGCACCAAGATTGGTCGTCTGGACAAGATTGGTCGACTCGAACCGTATCTGGAATATAACTGTTTCAGTTTCAGGGTATACCTTTCCTCCTCTCTCTTTCTCCTAATCCAGTTCCTGAGCTGGAAGTTCTGGAGTGGAGACGTAGGGACTTCGCGTCCCCCAGCTTGATCTATATCTATGGTCCATCTGGACGATCTGCGTCGGGCGGATGGAAGCGACTGGATGCATTAAGCCAAACATCGAGCTCCATTGTGTGCCTTGAGGAAGACCTATGAAACTATGTAAGAGGAAATAGGAGCTTTTGGTTGGTATGAAGCATTAAAATAGAGTTAACTCTTGGATTAAGCGCTGGTGAATGCGCGGCTTATTGACTTGCTTCTGACCCAAATGTTTGTTGGTTGAAAACGGTACATAATTTTAAATATGTATCAAATGTACTTACGCATACCATAACCTTACAATTTTTTCAACTAATTATAAATTAAAGTATTCATCCCCCAAAAGGAAAATAGAGGTAATATAGTAGGTATATCTAGTATTGACAATTGTATACAGGTACATACAGGTACTTTCAGCGTGAGTCCAATGCGCCGGCTCGTTCAGATCTACCCTCCAAGTGATGTTCCCGAGGAGGTTCTCCCCAAGAGGATCATCAGCGAACCGATACGTGAAATTCATGGTTACTCCTGGTGTCCATTCTACAGAGCCATCTGAAATTGTTATAGATTCTTTAACAATCTAATGATTGTTTATGACCAAAGGACACTTTTTATTTAGGAACGCTCTAAATGCCGCCATAAAATATGTAACCATTTAAAAGGTTCTACTTAACTTTTTCCACCAATTCAAATGCGAGACGCATTTATATTGTATGAAATATAAATCGTATTTACAATTAATATAGATAAATATTTACCGCCTCCGTGGGTCAATATAAACAACATTGGGTTTACGAATCGGAGGTCGCGGGTTGGATCCCGGGGTACATGTTTAAGTACTCGGTTTGGTTGGTAGTAGGGCATTTTAAATGTCCGCTTGGCTCGCAACCACCATCTTATCTAAATCTGCTGCCAAGCAATAATGTTAATAGCGTTATTGTGTTACGGTTGTCAGAGATAAGATAGCCAGTCCCCCAAATATGTTGGGGTTTCCGGGTCAGTAGGCTTCCACCTTCGACCTCATCTTCACTTAACATCAGGTGTGATTGAGGTCAAGTACAACCCGTTGTGCATAAAAAAAAATTCTTCGTATTTCACTTACACACACACATGTTATACAAAAAGAGACATAATCTGACAAACAAATACACGAAGGTTTGGTATAGGTATACAGGTGATTTTTTTCAACTGGTCGTGCATGGCTAAATGATCGGAATCTGTGAGGAATAGCGAAAAGTACTCAAAGGAGTGTCGGACCCGATTTTAATGAAAACTAAAATTGCATAATTGGATTTTTAAGAAATCCTTATTCGTGGGAAGGAATCGAACCCGTTGATTTTGAAAAAAAAAATATACTGCAGTAATAATATTATAGTATTGTTTTTGTTTAGAGAAAGAACTGTCTTGTTTATCTATACAAGTTAAGCGCCTGAATAATTTTAAAAGCAAATTCTTAATATACACACCAGCGGCAGGCACATGGTCGTCCTGAGTGAACACAGCCCTCATGCAACTGTATGAGAGAGCCTCTTCGGCACTTGCATAATACTCCACAACGTACCAGTCTCCAAGCATCTGGAAGTAAAAATTGGTTTATTAGGCCTTTTCTCCCGGTACTTCAGTTATGGTCCAGTAAGCAAGCTACAGAATAGTTAGAAAACATTTTTATTCTATGATTGATACTCAATCTGTCTACAAAAAATGAGGAACTTTAAGATTATAGGAAGTTACACTACAAAAACTACATATTTTTACTGGACTATTATCCAGTAGTTCGATTAACTTAACCCTTTTCTCGCAATAACTTGAAAATATGTAAAGTTTTGTGCAGCTGGTTTCATTTCATAATAAATCAATCTATAAAGATATTTTAATACTATACAGGGCGTCCCAAAGTTATGGGACATGAAGGGGAAGTACCTTAAATATCGTAGATAGTGAATTTTGCTCAAAGAAGACTTTATGTTATTTTTAAAAGTTAGTAATTCTGCATTCATAGATTTTCTAAAAATTATTTGCTTCGGCTGGGAATCGAACCGACTCAAATGTGAAAAAAAAACACCCTACTTTTATGATGCCAATCGAAAGAATAGCTAAAAAATAATAACTCTGCCTAAGTAACATAGTATTTTAAAAGAAAGGAACAACGTGAAATTAATCATTTTAATCAAATAAAAAACATACATGAAACTGCCGTAGTCAATTAAGTAGGTATTTTTTTGTAAATTAATTAATTAAATGCTCAAAATGTGATCCCTCTTGTTTTACGCAAATCGCCAATCTTTTAATGAGCCCGCTGCCTGTTGATTTTATGAAGTGGGTACTTATTTACGAATAATCAATGCTATCTTTGGAATGATAATATCGCTACTTTTCGAACGTCGTCGGCAATAAATAACTTTCTTGAAATTTGACTCAATCATTTTATGTTGTTCCTTTCTTTTAAAATACTATGTTACTTAGGCAGAGTTATTATTTTTTAGCTATTCTTTCGATTGGCATCATAAAAGTAGGGTGTTTTTTTTTTCACATTTAAGTCGGTTCGATTCCCAGCCGAAGCAAGTAATTTTTAGAAAATCTATGAATGCAGAATTACTAACTTTTAAAAATAACATAAAGTCTTCTTTGAGCAAAATTCACTATCTACAATATTTAAGGTACTTCCCCTTCATGTCCCATAACTTTGGGACGCCCTGTATATCTGAGTTTAGTGACAAGCCTGCAATAGCTAATCTTTGTGCCGACCAGATGTTTGAGAAAATTATAGTCAGGTCCTTCAATAAGTGGGAAGTTCTGAAATAGCTCTTCTACCCTCAGCCTAGTCTTCGCTTCGTCAGCAGAGGTATTTGTATTTTATAATGTGTTAGTTACAACATACATATATACAAATAATTGTAGGGTTTATTCCTGACAGCGAATGAACATACCTACAGTAACATAAAGCGACGGGTACTCGTATGAATATTGTGGTAGCCTGAAGCCCTATAACCTAGTTTCCAACTAACGCTGGATTGAATTTAAAAATGCATGCAAACCCGGCCTAACGCTATTGTGTGCTCGCTTTCAGTACTAAAACGCTTCTGAAACGTCCGGGCGTATCTATTGGACATTTTGCTTTTTTGAGATTTTGCCCCCGTTATTCGAACAGGCGTTAAGGGAGTTTTAAAAATGTACTGGAAAGAATTTTTTAGCTTTAACATACGCTTATTTTGCTCGTAATTTTTGTGGAATATAAAAAGAACTAGCTGTTACCCGCAACTTCATCCGCGTAGCATTCGTTCTACTACCAAATGCGTCACCCATGACTGAATAGCAATCCCACTAATTATAACTATCCTACAGGAACCAGTCACATATTAATCGAGGTCCTAATATGTCCACCCACCAAATTTCAATGATATCTGTCCAGTCGTTTAGGCGTAAGAGGTAACTATACTATCCATATACACACAAAACTTTGGGCATTTAGACATAAAATATTAGTTGGGATTCGGATATCATCACATCGTCATCATAATCATTAGAAAAAACAGTCGCTTATTGCCTATCAACCAATTACGCCGATCACCACCGTCATCACCATCGTCATCACGACCACTATCATCATTAGAAAAAAAAAATTACTACCAAAAGCAATCCCACTAATAATACCTATCCTACAGGAACCAGTCACTTTTCCGGGATAGAAAGTAGCCTATATGTTACTCCAGGTCCTAATCTGTCTACCAACCAACTTTCAGCCAAATTGGCCAAGCGTGAAGAGGTAACAAATATAATAATATTACAAATGTGAAAGTTTGTGTGTGTGGGATAGGTGGGATTCAGCAAACTATCTCTTCCCGTGGGTATCATAAAAGACGACAGAGGGATTTTACCAAAAATATCCATAGACTTTTTCAACGGTGATGGGCTCATCTGTCATGTTGTGCGTCATGTGTGCAATTCCGAATATTTAGTCAGAAATTTTAGAATAGCTTTTTTATAAATAATCTTTGTTCTAAGATGGTTTGAATTTATTCAAAGGCAATTTCTCAAATCGCTACAATGCCACAGACAGACATAGGTTTCAAACTTAAAACACGAGGGGTGTTTTAATTGCGTCAGTGTTTAAAAACCAGACAAAACACCAAATTTTTTGTTTTTCCCCTGTGTGAATGTAGACAAAGAAAATAACTATTTAAGTATTAAAAAAGCATATTTTTGGATTTTGCGGACGCCATGTTGAATTTTTTAACATAAAATGTATCCTATGACACTCTAGGGATCAATATGAATCTAACGACACCACACCATGCACTTCGAAATCAGTCAAGCCGTCTAGGCTACAGGAAGCGTAAAAAGAACGGTCATATATATATATATATATATATATATATTTTATTTATTCATTATATATGAAAAAGGTTTAACACAATACAAAAGTGCGCCACAGAAACCTATTCAAGGTTTATACGCAACACACTGAACCTCATCGCTTACCACTTACTGTCTATTACAAGTTACAGTTACAGTTACAGTATCACCGGGGGTAATCTGTGCACCAGCACCACCCATGTAGTACTTTTTAAATTGTTTACATTTTTTATACTTATTTATAAATATATCTGTATGTATTTCCTTGGGAATATCATTTAAAATGTTTGGTAACATGTACTCCCACGTCCTCGCTCCTTAAATGTTAGTGTATTTAGGTATATACATACACTGGAAAAACATTACCTTCCTTTCTTGGGCAGTCTGGTGAAAAAATAGGCCCACACTTTCCGATAGCAACGTAACGTTCAGAAAAAATCGGTCGATCCGATTCACACCCAGGAGCAAAACGGTAGTAGGTAAAGTGAAACGAAAGTGAACAATGAATGAATAGACAGTAGGTAAGTACCTACTACATCGTATCTTAACTTCGACTCATTGTACGTACATGTGTTTCTGAATGAGCACACCGCCCTAACAATGTTCAGTTGTTATTCAGTGTATGCTAATGTTACATTGAGATGTCAGGTTAGGTATCTTGATATTCGTAGGTACTTTGAGAGTTTTGGAAGTACATATAAGTTCAATTGTTATACAAGCAATAGTTCTAGACATGGCGGGAATATCGCCTGCAGGGCTCAATGTAAACTTGGTCAAACTCAAAAATATTTAATTCAATGTGGGATACAGAAATATCACTTATTGAAAGTCAACATGTTATTTTTTAAAAAACTACAACGGCATTCGATACATACTTACAAGTCCAATATTTTCGAAATTAATGGACCGATAGTAATGAAACTTTATATACGTATATAAGCAGGATAATAAATCTAAAAAGTTATCACAATTAAGGTAGCAGGCTTAATTTTTATGATGTTGTTTGGAGGTTGTTAGTTGGATTTTGTTATATTTCCCTTTACATCTTGATCGGTGTATATCATTTTTTCAGTTAAACTTTAATAATATACATACATACATAGCGTCTCGATATCTATCCCAAATGTGGTGGTCAGAGATATTCCAAACAATATGCTTATAAACTTTCATTAGAATCGGTTTACTCGTTTCGAAAAATTTGGAATTCTTAACCTCAATCACGTTTTAAATAAATCACAAGAAACATCTTTCAGCTGGTAGACTTGACTCATATAATAATATGCACATACACACAGCGCCATCTAGTTCCACACTAAGCAATTAGGCGTGTATTATAGATACCAGATGGTTAATAAACTATACAACTACATTTTTTTCTTTAAATAAATACATATATAAATGAAAACATCGATACAAAATACAAACGTCCCCTGGTGGGATTTGAACGCGCGACCTTTTGGTATAGCAATCATAGTTTCTAACCACCATACCAAACAGGTCGTCATAATATAATATTTTAACAATAATAAATTTGCATGTAGATCCGCTATCAGAAGCGTCCGCCACCTACTCAATTATTGTTCGACTTCCAGCGTTGCGGAAGCTGAATTAAAAATAACATGCTCCTTTATTGCTCATGATAAGGCCTCCGACAGAGAATCATATAGAGAGAGACATATACACACATTAGGTTAGTAATAAGTTAATTTAGTATATCAGTAATATTGAATGTAGCTGATGCATCGTCTTTGAAGGGTAGCCACATGCTCCTAAATATGTGCAATCGTCTATCCGTCTGTCCTCCGTTGCGATGGGGGAAATCCGCCTTAAAGAGAAAGTGCATCTTACGAGGTTTAGGTATAGCTGAGATTTACAGATTATTGATGTGTTCAGTACAATCGACTGTAAGTCAAAAGTAATACAGATGATTTTTATTACGCGTCGCATTACGTTTGTCTGAGCGGCCAGACAGTTCGAAGAACTAACGGCCGGATAGTCATTAAAGTTCTCGAGTGGAGACCACACATCGGCAAGCGCAGCGTAGGACGTCGGCTCACAAGGTGGACATAGAGGACCTGATAAAGGTCGAGGAAATCGCTGGGTGCAGGCCACTTCCAGCCGGTCATTGCGGAATTCCATGGGGACCTATGTTCAGCAGTGGAAGTCCTGTTGCTGATAGAAACCAATGGAGGTTTTCGATATATTATTTTTTGACTCTCACATCGCCAAAAAACAACGTAACATTTTGGTGACGTATAGAACTTTTTATGGACAGCTGGTTTTTTTCGCACTGTCATCTATTTCCATAGCTTAAGTATTCGTGTTGCAAAGTTTGTGGCGTGATATTATTTATTATTCTGTACATGTCGTATGGAGATGGTTAAATTAGACATTTCATTGAATGCCTAATGCGAAACTGCGCTGCCGAGAGGGGGCCCCATTGCGTATAATCATTGAAACCAGTTTTCTGTAAAAACGGATATGTCCGCCATACATTCATCATCATCATATCAGCGATAGAACGTCGACCTACTGAACATAGGCGTTGAGGTGTTGGGACTTGGCGAGAGGAATTAAACCAACATTATCTTACGACAAATGTATATTAACTACCCATCAAGACTTCGTATCAATACATTAATACTTAGAGCTATGAGGGTAGGGGGGGGGGGGGGTGACACACACACTACAGCGCCCTCCATAGATTTCCTGAGCGACCGGTTGGAAGCGGCCTGCATCCAATGACTTCCTACGCCCTCATTGTGTGCGGACGTCCTACTATGTCCTTGCACCGGTCGTCATCAGTTCTTCAAGCTATGTGACCTACCCACTACCACTTCAACTTACTATTCCGCTGGCCTGTCAGTAACTTTCGTTTTTCCACGGATTTCCGCCATACATTTCGATTACGAAAAAAGCGTCGGTGGCTCAGCGGTTAAGACGCGGTCTCCAAATTTGGGAGATCCGGGTTCGATTCCCAGGCAGGCCATGTACCAATGAATTTTTAAATTTAATTTAATTACTTATGTGCATTTATCCGAATGCTCTTAAACGGTGAAGAAAAACATCGTGAGGAAACCTGCATGCCTGAGAAATAAGGCATGTGAAGTCCCCAATTCGCATTGGGCCAGCGTGGGGGACTATGGACCATACTCCCTCATATACGAGGGAAGGCCTGTATCCCTGCAGTGGGATGTTTAGGGGCTGCTGATGATGATCATGATTAAGATCCGATTAACCATCTGCCTACGACGTATACATGTCACAGGCAAATAGTCGAATTAGCCATTTCATGAAATGCTTAGGCGAATCGTTATGTATGGCGTGGCGTATATTTCCTACATTATTGGAAACTGTACTGCTCAGAGCGGATTCGTTAGGTTGTGTTAGGCTGCATTGAACACTACTCTGTAATTAGCTCAGTTTAAAATACTGTACGAAATATCCGTCATACATAATGATTCGCCTAGGCATTTCATGAAATGTCTAATTCAACGATCTGCCTGCGACGTACACATAACGTAAATTCTTTAACGTGTCACAGTCGGATGTAAAACAACTAACCTGCGGTAAATCGAAATGTGGCACCGCTCTCACTTCTGGGCATTTCCTTTTATTCACTATCCTACCATATACCACATTTAGCACCAACACAACAACCACTATGCTTGTCACAAATTTTGTCATCATTACTCTAAAACCTAATCAAAAAAAAAATATATAATTTTCTTTGTGTCGAGTTGATATAAAATCACAAGATGTCCTCAAAAGCGTATTAGTTATTCGAATGGTAAAGTTGAACTAACAAAAGGGAATTGTTATCATTTCGTACGGGATACTAGTTAATGTGACCGCCGGGTATGCGTACAGCATACCATTATCAGGTAGTGTGACTCATGTCATATAGTTTGTCATACTTCTTTTTTTTATATAATTGCCGTACAATCTTGTCGTCTCTGGGATTAAAGTGTAACAAGGGCTTTTTATAATTTTTGTGTAAAAGAATTTATGCAAACACAGATTCGTTAATGGGTAAATTTTTGAAACGGCTTTTTTGGCGTCATTTCTGTGGTGCATTTCTTTTTACATTAGAACCGAAACGAATACTTTATTTTGTAGTTTAAGGAACTGTGAACCTAATAATTTATAAAGCGCATTTTAGAACACAATAGTTTTGGAAAAATATATTTTTTAAATATGATGATGATTTATTGCCACGGAAATTACGTATAAGAATTTAATGTGCAAATTTTCTTAGATTATTTCAATAAAAATACGGTATATACTCTTGACCTGATTTCGGTGAAGCCAAAGCATCTTCTAATTTTATTGTCCTCTATGGTTTCGCCTTGTGTAACTAATCTATTTACATAGTAGTTAATTAGCTATCAAAAACAATCTACTTAATTAGTATTATATTTATGTATCGTTCTGTACAGACTGAACCAAATGTACTTAAATTTTAATGAAAAATGGGAAATAAATAAATAATTTAAACAATTAAGATTACAGATAAATATTTATTTAAATCTCCGTGACTCGGTGATGTTCGTAATTCTCACATAAACATTTACCCCTAGAGGGATTCGAACCCACAACTGTTCAAACCAAATCGTTTATAATTTCATCCTTCATGAGAAGATGTTGTCAATTTACTGGGTTATTCTAACGAACACAAATAAACAATTTCTTATCATTATCGTTACTAGTACAATTAATGACGCCATTATCCTCACAACGATAAAACGTAATCGGAAATTAGAAAGAGAGTAAAGATTGTTACCAGTTTGTTAAGTTTAAGTTGTACCTAAATGATGTGTGTATTATTACTAGCTTTCCGTCCGCGGTTTCGCCCACGTCGAATTAATTTATAGCCCGGGTTGCCATCTTTTTTGAAAAAATAAAGATTGGTGTAGTGGATAGTGACCCTGTCAGCGAAACCAACGGTAAATGTTTGTGTAATGAACATGAACATTTATTCCTGAGTCATGGATGTTTATATAAATATTTATGTATGTTTATCTGTTATGTAGTATCCACAGTACCTACAAGTTTGCTTAGTTTGGGACTAGATGATTGGTTGATTTCGGACACTTACGTCCGAAATATCTATTTATTTATTTATTTATTCTGATATCTGATTCAGAGATGGTAAATAAAGCGTAGGGATTTATAGAAAAATCAGTCAAGTGCGTGTTGGGCCATTCGCCGTGTAGGGTTTCGTACTTGTGCATATATTTGTGTTTGTATATTGACTTTTTGTTGTTTGATAACAATTTTCAACGGAAAGCAAATTTTAAAGCTTAATATTTCTTAAAGGAGTCCCTAAATCGAAAAACTGTATAAGATAATCTTTAATATTTTTGAACTACCTATCCTACGATATCCCACACGATAGGGTAAAAAAATAAAAGAAAATTAATCACCATTTACGTGCAGTGAGATGCCCTAAAAATATTTTAAGTATTGCAAAAATAAGTATAAGAACAATTAATTTTGAACGCCACAACACGAAACAAAAACAAAGAAGTAGTAAATTATAACGAAAAATGAAATACAATGATAAATAAAATGCACACAATACTGTCACGTGTTGCGGCGTGCAGTGCTGGTTTTCAGTGCCCCGAAATGCCCAGTGACCCACGGCCGCTGCGTCAGTATAATAATGAGCAGCATAGTGATTAATAATTATAGTCTGTAGTTAGTGTATGTATAGTGTTTTTTTATTTACTTTTTGACGACCTGTTTGGTGTAGTGGTTAGGAACTCTGACCACTATACCAAAAGGTTGCGGGTTCGAATCCCGCTAGGGACATATGTTTGTGTGATGAATACGGACATGTGTACCCGAGTTATGGATGTTTTCATTTATAATAAGTTTATTTACAAAAGAAATATATATTTATGTAGTATATCAACCATCTGGTATCCACAACACAAGCCTATAGTTGCTTAAAGTGGAACTAGATGGCGCTGTGTGTATGTCAAGGATATTTATTATTTATTATATTTATTATTATGTACCATGTTTTATAAAAGTGTTATTTTGCATTGTTTTTAATTACTTGTAGATACAACCTTAGACATTCCAATTCTAAGTTTGTAGAGCTACGTACTCTAGTTAGTTTTATAGTTTATAAAGTACCACATCATGAAATATACCACAATACCCTATTTTATAGTGCTTGGCAAAATAATCACCAACAAAAGATTCCTCTTTGCTGACGATTTCACTGTGATTATAAAATATATTAATAACGATTAGAACTATGCTACGATAAATAGAACATAACGTTAATTATATAGCTGACGAGCTATTCAGTGTAGTAGGTACTTAGTGATTATTGCCGCTATGCGCAGAAGTCGCGGGTTCGAATCTCGCAACGGGCATGTTTGTATGATGGATATTGTCATATGCACCCGAGTGACACATTTATAATATGTACTGCATTTGTATATGTACTGTATTTGGTATTTATAACAAGTCTAGTTGCTTAGTATGGACTTAGATAGCGTTGTATGTCTAAGGACATTTATGTATTACGCGTACAATAATACGTCTTAAAAGGCATGTTACGATTGACTTTCTGTGAATGACAGCGGTATAATTATTGTTGTAATTAAAATAACAAATAATTTACATCTTGATTCTTGAGCCCTATTTATTGCAGAATATTTCAATATCAAAATTAGCTTGGATATTAAGTTCCAGGCTAAATTTCAATACAACAGGTCCAGATGTTTAAACGTGATAAGATAATTAACAGACAGATAGACAAAGTTACATCGTATCGTGAAGCTTATATGTATAATAGGAGTGGATGTGAAGAATCTATGAATAGATTTGATAAGTAGTTTATTTTGGTTGGTGGACTGACATTTTTATGATCTAGTGAAGCCACGTTTGACCACAATCTCACTGATGGAAAGTGACGGTCGACGTGTTCACTGGTTCATCACAAAAGCGTAGTACAGTCTGTTCCATAAATAACTATTTTATATGATCAGTGGTAGCATGCTGCTGGCTATTAATTTCATTTGTTTAAGCTATACTCTACTGAAGTTCAGTAAAATAATAGTCTACACAAGAGGGTCATTTTAGAGATTTACGGCATGTGTAGCTTAAATAGGCATATATAATCATCATTATATCATATACATTTTTTTATACACAACAGGTTAGCTGGACTCGATCACACCTGATGTTAAGTGAATATGAGGCCGAAGGTAGAAGTGTATTGACCCGGAAACCCCACTTGGGGGACTGGCTATCTTATCTCTGACAACCGGAACACAACAATGCCATTAATCTTGCTGCTTGGTGGCAGACTTAGATAAGATGGTTGTAGCTAGCCAGGCGGACATTTAAAATGCAGTACCACCAACCAAATCATATAGCTCGTATGAATAACGTCGACTGTACCTTTATAAGCTTAAAGAGATGTCCTCCTGCAAATGAAATCCTGGAGCCCCATATCAACCAATGGTCGTAAACGTAACTCTTGCCGAATCCCTTTGCCGCCTTTCAATATAGTTATCAAGAAAATAGATGTTTTATTCTATTACTAGCTTCCGGCCGCGGCTTCGTCTGCGTGGAATAACTTTGCGGAAATTTGTTTATCTCGCGGGAACTACTCACTTTATCGGGTTAAAAAATATCCTGTTTCAATCCAGGGTTTATTTTTTTTCCAACCAAACCAAATTTCATCCAAATCCCTTCATCCTTTTCGCCGTGATTGAGCAACAAACAAACAAACAAACAAACAAACAAACAAACAAACATCCAAATTTCCCATTTATAATATTAGTTAGATTTGCCGGCAATACGCAGAACGTAACAAGCTAAACATGGAAAAGAAGTTTAAAAGTTAGGACATTAGGCTGCCCCACAATCTAATTTATCATTTCTCATTGAGCAACGCAATTTATTTGCCAGACTCATCAAACTGACACAAGTTTTGCATTAATAATTGTCGGTGAAATTTTTATCTCCGCAATTAATATAATCGTAAAACTGAATATTTTTCAAATTTAGTAGGTAACCCTATTAATACTTTGGCCTTGTAAAAAATAGGTAGATTATCTTGGCAATCATTTTAGTTTTCAAGACACATTAAGTTTATTATCATCATGCCTTCCACTGCAGACTTCCACTGCCGAACATGGCCTTAAGCCACCTGCTTCCAGCGACTTCCCGTAACGATAGTATCATCTGTTAAATAGTCGGTCCCGGTTGTTTTCAATGGAAGGCTGTCGTTAAGCCAGTCGCTGGCCTACAGGGGCGACTTAAAAACACTGACTGTCAGGAAGCCACTTGACTAGTCTGACACAATCAATCCGCACTGGGAACGCGTGGTTGATTATGGCTCATAACCTCTGCCAGTGGGAGGATGCTGTGCCCCAACAGTGGGGACGAATAAAGGCTTGTTGATGATGATTCGTTTATTAAAGGAAATTTTAACCGCCTCCGTGGCTCAATCTAAACAACGTTGGATTTACGATTCGGAGGTCGCGGGTTCGATCCCCAGCGGGGTACATGTTTATGTACTCGGTTTTGTTGGTGGTAGAGCGTTTTAAATGTCCGCCTGGCTAGCTACCACCATCTTATCTAAATCTGCCGCCAAGCAACAATGTTAATAGCATTGTTGTGTTCCGGTTGTCAGGGATAAGATAGCCAGTCCCCGAAATGTGTTGGGCTTTCCGGGTCAGTACGCTTCCACTTTCGATCTCATCTTCACTTAACATCAGGTGTGATTGAGGTCAAGTACCACCCCGTTGTGCATAAAAAAAAATGAGAAAAAAGACACCTATTTAAGAGTTTCTTTGTAAACGGTTTTTAGTACAGTAAGAGTCGTACATTTAAAAGATTTTTGAGTGGCATTGGATATTTTATCAACTTTCGAGACCCATTAGACACAATTTCAATACATCTATGTCACTAAGTCATGGAATACCTCAATTAGAACCATTTCATAGGTATTGATACATCGAGAATGAAATATGATGCGCAGTAAACGTGTTTTAATTATTTATACGAGCCACATACACCAGCAGGTGTGGCTGGTAGGGGACTGGTTCAGTTTGTAGGTATTAGCAAAATTCGGGCCGTTATAACTAGTTTCGATAACCTACTTTACCGTGTGTGAACTACATACGAGCTTTTACTAGTAAACTAAAAAAAAATCTTGATATTTGAGGAAGACATAAACAGTGCTATGTGGTTTCGGCACGTAAATCAGATTCGAATCAAGTCGTCTCTTCCCGTGGGCGTCGTAAAATACTTTAGGGTGGGACTTTCCACCAAAAAACATCTATAGATTTGCACGTTTTAACAGCGATCGGCTCACCCCCTGTCACTTGTGCATTTCTGTATATTTCGAAATGTGAACTGTGAATGTTGTTTGCCAAATTTTTAATGTTCGCAGCACCCAAATACTAATGTTCGGGATCCGATTTGGGATGAAGGTCGTGACGTTATATACAGGGTGAATTTGAATTCGTGTAAGTCCCATTAACTGGTGACGCTACTCGGGATTACGAACAACTTTCCCCAAGGAACGATAGTGGAATTCGATAAAAAAAATTGCGATTTTCCATATAACCAGAAATGTATCATCAGTTTAAAAAACATGTTTCTACCTACATTTTGAAAAAAAAATTATAACTCTGTGTTGCCGTACAAAATAAATTCTGCAATATGTAAGTGAAAATTAAATTAAATTAATAAACCAATATGTGATTGTAGCTGTAAGTAAGGGAAATATAATGTTGATAACTTGACTTTTTTAAAAACATTATTGTAAATATTAGTGATTATCTGTGATTTTTTTTATTTGATTCTATATAAAACAACAAATAAAAAAGCTGAAATCTATGGTAATTACATGTTTTTTTTCTGGGAAGGAATCGTAGTATTTGTAACCCCCCCTGTGACGACTTAGAAACAGACTTCCCAATTATTGTCCCCTCTAGTCAGCTTTCAAAGGGAACAGTAGGCACGAATTATCACCCCGGTGACAACCAGGAAGACAATTCCCAGCCGTCACCCCGGGGGACAGGTCTAGAGAGGACTACTGGGAATAATCCTTCTGAAACCCCCTTTAGTATGGAAGTCCAACAATTTTCGGCTAGTGACTCCACTCCTGATTACGAACAGCTTTCCTCGATGAACCAAAGCCGAATTCACGATAAAATTATTCGTCTTCCATACTAAACATGGTTTCAGAATGGTTACTTTGTACGGGTCATCGATTTTTTTTTATCGAATTCGACTTTAGTTCCTTGGGGAAAGTTGTTCGTAATTAAGAGTGGCGTCACCAGTTAACGGGAATTACAAGAATTCAAATTCACCCTGTATACCTTTCCCTTACATTAACGTTTATTATTGACCGTTTTTTTAATTAAATTTTACATAGAAGTTTGGACATGATCCACCGCTACCTATTTAATTTTACAAAGTTATGTCCATTTAAAACTAGTTATAAATCGTCAGTTAATTATCGGAACTTTTACATCAGTTAATTCTACTTACGAGTAGGTACATTCTTCTAAACTTGAACGAATTCCGGCGCAGGAATTTGGCTTTATCGGTTAATCTCGGACAGTCTTAAAGAAAGTGTTTTTACTTTTACTGTCGAGTTTCGAGCGAATTCTACAAAAAGTCATCGGTTTTCTAATACTTTTCCGCAATATTTAGTAACAGGTTAACAAGATAATAGTAGGTATCTATTGGTTTTGGGATTACGAATATTGTTATAAAAAAAAACTTTATTGCGGGAACCTGTCCCATATCAATTTACATTAAAAATTAAAATTACAATTTCAATTTAAAATTTAAATTCAAATTTAAAATTTAAATTCAAATTTAAAAATTAAATTTTTTTTTGTACATTTTTTTTGTACATATATTGTACGTTTATTTACATATTACATATTATTTATGTATTTAAATAGTTTGTACTTTATATTATTAAAATTATCATCTAGTATATAAATATTATATACAGCCATAATTATATCTTACGTCTTTCGAATCACTACTCTGTGGTCACTACCTCGATGGACATTATCTCGAAAGAACTATTCGAATAAACATATCCTCTCTCCACCCATAACCCCAATCCTATTATTACACCACCCTAATTTCAGAGTCTAAATGAGCAACCATTGCTGTTAAACGTAACCAATTAATTAGAGATAAAAGTAGTTTTGCAGCAATGTGTACTTAATGTGAATTTAGGGTGGTGAAATATCTCTTAGTGTGATAGTAGCAGTAAGAGAGCGTCGGTGACTCAGTGGAGGAGACACAGTCTTCCAATTAGGGAGGTCCACGTTCGATCCCCAGGCAGGCCATGTACCAATGAGTTTTTAAATTAAATTTAACTACTTATGTGCATTTATCCGACTGCTCTTAAACGGTGAAGGAAAAACATTGTGAGGAAACCTGAGAAATAAAAATTCTAAGGCATGTGAAGTCACCACTCGCATTGGGCAAGCGTGGTGGACTGTGGATCATAATACGAGGGAAGGCCTTACAGTGGGATGTTTACGGACTGAAGTGTGATAATATTATGAAACGGCGATATAGGAGTACCTACCGAAAACTGATTTGTATTATGCTGTCTTTTTAATATATTTGATACGTTCCATTTTCAAAATATTAGGTTCTTACCTATGAAATTGGCGTTTTGTATGAAGAATTTCATTAAGACTGTTTTCTCCATACAAACATTTTTGTTTTTTTTTTGGGAACGGCAAATCCAAATTTAGCTAAACTTTGTGTGTATTATCGAATAACATTAAGTTAAATATAGGCAGCGTGAATTTTTTAAATTAACCGCTTTATAAAAGTTTCAGCGAATCTAAGAAATGATTATGGGAAGCACATGAAAGAGCTCTGTTCAAATTTTTTTTAATATGTGATTTTGCCCAGAAATAAAAAAATATTTCATGTGAAACCTTGAAATAATATTCCATTTTCCAAATAAATAACAAATTTGGATATAGCTTTGAAAATCGCATGAATTGGTACATATGATTAACGAAGAAAAAAAACTCCAATTTCATAGGTAAAGACCCAATATGTACAGTAACATAGATGCCAAGTGTAATGTGCTTTACATTAAGCTGCACATGCCTCAGAAAACACATTATATTTATTCATTTAGAAAACGGAACGTCCTAGATTTTGTGAAACGACCTAATACTCCGTGGATTGGTCAGTGGTCAGAATTGACAGTTATTGAGGGCCAAAGTAGTACTAGTTTAAGCAATTTGTTGACCAATAAATATTAATAGAAAAAGAAGGAATTTAATTTTTAACCCTACGTGAAATCAAATAGTTGACCGTTACATTTATATGATATACCTACTACCTAATTAATTATAACTTCCAACATAAAAAGTCCTTGTAATTATCAAATCAAAGAAGTTATATTTCGTAATTTACAAAACTCCATCTGAAAACGTAATAACCACTCATTCACATGGAAGAGACTTGAGGGTTGCTCTTGTTTAAATAAGTATTTTTACAATTTATGATTCGACTAAAAAAGAAATTAATGTATTGCCTTTTTGTACAATAAAGCGTTTACGATCAATCAAACAAACAAGAAACTAATAGACAGAATATCGCCGCGCAGTTCATATCTATGCATACTCACATACATATAACGTCACGAACTTTATCCCAAATGGGGTGGTCAGAGATATCCCAAACATTAGCTTCGTCAAGTACTTACACCTAATGTAAGTAGGTACTTGACACATTATCCACAGTTCAACTTTCGAAATATATAGAAACTGGCAATTGTCAGATGGTGAGACCATCGTCGATAAAACATGCAAATCTAGATGTTTATTAGTGGAAAGCCCCATTGTCGCCTTTTGCAACACTCACGGGAAGATACGAGTTGGTTTTTTTTTATAGGCCGAAACCACATAGCACTCAATGCATTCTTATCATTTAAATAATCAGTAATGGTACAGCTACATAATTATGTCTTATTGCTAGATGTCAGAAATGAGTAGAAGAGGTTAGGAAGTGTATATAATGGTAATTAGCATGTTCATAATCAAGGCCACAATTAACTTGACCCAAAAAGTGCAATGTCGTCGGAACACTATTATAGAAGCTTATGCATATAGGAAAAATTATCGGCTTTGCGACTACTTTCGGTCAGTGTACTTGCAGTGTTTTCTTTCACTGGTTATTCTCGTCTTATCTGAAGGCGGTCAGGGGAACGCTGGATTTTATTATTCACGCCTGCGCTTTGTTAAGCATTGTACTTTTGCTTGCACAGACGTGGTAGTATTCATAGCTTGTAGACATGGCATGTACGAACTACCAAAACGTAATAAATCATTCAACAAGAAAACATCTTTACCCTATATATAAAGTGGTGTATTAAATTAGGAAGTCGAGCTTCACTTGGCTCTCTCCCCCAGAGGATTAGCCTCTTTGGCTTTTTGCGTCACATTAGCTACATGCTATTTCAACCGCCTCTGTGGCTCAATGTAAACAACATTGGGTTTACGATTCAGAGGTCGCGGGTTCGATCCCTAGCGGGGTACATGTTTAAGTACTCGGTTTGGTTGGTATTAGGGCATTTTAAAATGTCCGCCTGGCTAGCTACCACCATCTTATCTAAATCTGCCGCCAAGCAGCAATGTTAATAGCATTGTTGTGTTCCGGTTGTCAGAGATAAGATAGCCAGTCCCCCAAATGTGTTGGGGTTTCCGGGTCAGTACGCTTCCACCATCGACCTCATCTTCACTTAACATCAGGTGTGATTGAGGTCAAGTACCAACCCTTTGTTCATAAAAAAGAATGCCCATTTCGGGCGGAAGTGGGACTTTCATTTTTACCTTTAAATTCTTTCTTTAATTAGTCTGGGGTCGTGGTAGCAAAATAGTCACGTAGGGCACCGTCTACCTTCGGACCTACCACTGTTGTTCCTGGCTTACAGGACTTACAGCGGGAGGAGGGCGGAGGTGGGATCTATACGAACCTTCGCACTAAGAAGTTCGATTTTTCATTCATCATCCAAAAAGCCAAGTAATGGTACTCCCTTCCGGCACTAGTCTTTCCTGAATCCTACAACCGTGGGATCTTCAAGAGCACAGTGAATAGGCATTTACTGGGATCGCGTGCTTCATCTTCGACCGCATCGTCATTTTCCATCAGGTGAGATTGTGGTCATACTCGTATCCAGTCAATCATAAAAAAATGTGTGGTATGGTGGAGGAATTGTTTCACATAATAATGGAATGTGTCCGGATTGGAGATTGTGCATAGCGTTCTCGCCTCTTCATTAGCAGAACTGGCAAGGGTTGTTACAATATTTTTGTTGTGAGTACACGCAAAGGACAGTGACGGTACCTCCATATAAGCTCAAAAGCCCGGCTCCCCTTACCAAAATACTCGATTAGGAATAACATCAAAAACTTTATTGATCTACTTAAACAGTACAGGGAATCTTTGATTAACGATAAAGATGCACTTAACTTTACCATGTAGAAACCATTAATTTATTTGATGAGCTTTCTGAAATCCTAGACAGGCCTCTAGCCGTCTGCTTGTGCCCATAAGAACAACATTTTATGTTTTTACTTTTCACTTTTGATGCTGCGTTTATCTCATGTAACAATGGAGTGTCGTCGTAGTGAAATTAAAATTAACGATAAAAAATACATTCAAAAAGAAAATATAGGACATCTACATTGATCCCTTTTGAACCCGTCCGTATATATAAGGTCTAACAAAATTAACCCGACAAACTTTGGTAATTGCACGTACATGACAATAAAATGATATATTAAAACAAAAATCTAGCCCTCAAAATTTTGTTTCAGAGTAAAAAAAATAAATGTAAGTGCAAATGAAAATACACATTAACAGACTTACTTTATTTCGATTGTATCTCATTTTATCAATGAAAAAAATACAGGCAACGTTCCTATGGAAGACGCCAAAGTGGGTGGCGGGGCACAGGGCGTAACCAATCACAGCAAGTCGCGGCGCCGGGGCAAGCGCCGGCGGCGAGCGGCTTGTGGTCGCCTTTCGGCGTCTTCATAGATACCGCGGCACGTGTTTGTGTGTTGTGGTAAAGTACTTAAGGCGCGCGACCATTAAGGTTCAACTTACAAAATTTACATTTCTAAATTTTATTTTTTGAATAAAATGTGTTAACTTTAATGTTTTATTTTTTATTTTTTAATCCTATACATACACTCTGCAACGTTTGTCGGGTTAATTTTGTTAGACCTATACAGGAAGGTGTTAGACTTTTTAATATATTTTTTATACATTTTATATTCACTTAAAATGTCAACGCTATACTTTAACGCTTTTTAAAACACATCTATAATCAACTGAGTAAAAATTTCATTAACATAAAACCTGACAAGGTGGTTGATATAGACTCCATTTCGTTACAAAAACCGATTATTACGGTACATCAATCTATCAACGAAAATTAATAAACTCGTTTTTAAGGTAGTTAAGACGAGATTTATTGACCATCAAAATACATTCATTATGAAAATCTAATAGAAAACAATAATATAGTTCTTTTGATCATTTCCAATTAAATGGCGTAAGTACCATCATACTAACAGCTTTACACTTTAACAACTAAAATAAACAAATAACAATTGATATAATGTGTATTGTTATGTAAGTTGTACACTCAGAAACAGCTAAACCTTTACAGGCCATAATACAAATTAAATTTACTCAGAAAATCCTGAATGTATTTAACCCCCGACGTGAAGCGTTCAACGACGTTGTGTGTGTGTTTTTGTATGTCCAATCTTTGTCCAGACGTATCTCAGGAAGGCGTAGTCCGATTTGAGTGCGGTTTTTTTTCTATTAAAGACTGAACGAGGGGACATGTTCTGAATATGAATAATATTATGAAAGTCGGTTAAACGTTTTGAAATATATATCTCATTCTATGTCTGTCTCTGTGTCAGACTGTACACACAACCGTAATGCTTCCAGTATAAACTGATCTCGCAGCGTTTACATTTCCGATAGAGTTGTTCCACCAGCTTACACTGTTAGTGCTGCTTCATCGTTATTTTGACTGTAAAATAAACTATTTGCAAAAAAATTTAAAGTCATTGATAGAATTGTTGTGTTAGGGCTGTATGAGATACGATAGCCAGTCCCCCAAATAAGTTGGGCCTTCGGAGTGAGCGCGCTTTCACCTTCGCTTCATTCTCATTTATCACCAGGTGAGATTACGATTAAATTACCCGTTACGATTAAAAAAAGAAAAAAAAATCATCTTCACCACAATCATCAAATCACAAATCAAAATATTGTAACAACCTCTGAAAAACTAAACGAGTAGGCTATGAGCAGAATCAATAAACTAGAAATGAATGATGACAGAATATTGTCTTCACTAGCGACATTTTCATCAAAACTCAACGTTTTCTCCGAGTACAAAAAACGGGTACATCCCATCTGTCTTACCACCATAAGACAATGAGATAATAATCTTAGAAAGTGTTTTTCTACTGGTAAGGCAACTAACAGAAAATGACAAGATCGATGAGATCCTAAAGCACGCTATACACCAACACTTTTCAATGATCCTGTCTACATATTCTCAAGTCGCATGCATCTCATCGCGTATCGCAATTGGTTTGCGAGGCAGGAATCACATACGTTGCGTTTTTGTGGCAAATCCGGGGTAAACAGAGCACGTACTGCGCCTGCACACTTTCCTAGCATGCCTTCGAGTATACGTGACGCACTATTTTAGCAGTTTCGAACGGATAAGCCTCTTATGTTTAGCCGTACTTTAGTAGGGCATATATTAAAACTGCACACTTAGTCATGAAAATCGATAGAGCATTAACAATTAAATTTTTTGGTATGTCTGTAATTATAACTGCAGCTTTTAACCAACCCATGGCTCTATGTTAACAACATAAACTTACAAAGACTCATGCCGCGGGTTCGATTCCCAAAGAGACTGCCCGTGGCTATACCAATAATAAATATAGCAGTTATACTGTGGGACTGACTGTTAACAGCATATTGTAGGTGAGAACGGCTCTCCTACGAGCGAATTATAAGAGCATTGACCTAGGTCTAGGATGGTTTTCTCAAGTCTGTACATTAAACAATATATATATTGTTGATCATCTGGGCATGATTGTCTTAAGATTCAACACCCTTGATATCATCTCAACTTTCCTCTCAGTACGAAACTTTATAGTAGTTGAATTTGATCAATTGGAGAACTTCATGCAGTATCTAAATCCACACGCAGTTTGAAGTGAGTTAAATGTGTCATACAAACGATGTTACAGATGATTTAAGAATATATTCAAAGGCATATTGCATAAATAATTAATATAATCTTTATTTTCTCCACAAAGATTTGTACATTACAAGTCTTAGCATTGTTATAACAAAAAAAAAATGAAACAAAAATCTTTGATAGAGACTGGTGCCTGAACTAGGTAATGCCCTGTATTTCAGGTCCCCAGGTCTCCCCCATAAAAGTGGTCGCATGAAATTTCGTAGTAGTCACACACAATGTGTAGTATAGTCACATACAGGATAGGTACTCGTACAGTAATTACGTCATGGAATATACCTCCGTGCATTTTTGAGTGCATGTGTGTATGCGTGTGTGTGTGTGTGCCAGTGTGTATACAAGTAAGTGGGAGTGCAAGTCCGAGGTTATCCACCTGTGAATGCTCTACGATATCGTGGTCTTGGATTCGGAAACCATTTAAGTTGTTAAGACATCCACACTCACAGGCTGTAACAACAAAAGGGTTTTATAAAAACTGCCTCTGCTTTATATAATTATTGTTTCTCGTCACATATAGTGCTTATTAATGTTTTGCATACCTATAAGATAACACTTTTTGATTTCAATATGCTGAACTTTCAGATGTACTTAACAATTAAGAAATTATTTGTGCTAACCCACTTAAATACTCGTATTGAATTCCGTGATGATAGGTTTGCCTGGAAGAGATCGCTGTTAGCGATAAGGCCGCCTAATTTGTAGTTTCTATAAGATATTTAAATGTACCTTCCTTATTCAAACAATAAAGCGTATTTGATTGATTGATTGATTGATAAAGTTATAGCCGAGCTACATATATAGTTAGTCTCCGCAATAGATTACATAAGATTTCTTTAGCTCACTTTTATAACGTCCCATCATACTTACAATTTCGTAAATTATTGACGTACAGAATAATTCAACAAAGTACAATTAATTTGAATAAATATAAATATATTTTTTAAATAACCATTGTTCCGACAGATAGGCTTCTAATAGGTTGAGGTTTCTAGGTAGTCTATTCCACTTTCAACGTTTTACGTCTTCCAAATATGTGACTGGACGAGGCGAGTTCATAAATTGTTATCGTTTGGCGAATATGTTGATATATATCTCCTATAAATTTATGTAATTGGTGTATGTGGACAAAACACTAGCTATACCTTATATTTTTTTTTACAAGTTGGTTGCGCTGTGAAAGTATGAAGGAGGAAGGGGCGTTTTTGGTTTGGTTTAGTTGATGTAAAAATGGAATCGCCCAATTTTTTCTGAACGATTAAACCGTTGACATTACCAAAGTTTTTACTTTTCGAATTATTGTTCGAATTCTTGTGCGAGATTGACACCCTGATTTAGAATGCCGATTAGCGTACACGCCCCCCAGTGTTGAGACACAGTCTCGTCTCACTAGGAGAGGGCATGGACCATAATCCAGCACGCGGGCCCAGTGCGAATTGGTGGATTCTTCAGGTATTGTTAAGTGTGTAGTGTAGGGCACTACAGTAACCAGCACCAACTATTTAATGTGCCATCCGAAGCACCGAAACTGTTGTATTAAAATGCTACTATAGTGGTCACCATCCCAGGAATAACCGCGTCTGAACAGAACGTTTGCCATATAAGGCCGGCAACGCATCTGTGACCCTTTTGGTGTTGCGGGTGTCCATGGGCGGCGGTGATTACTTTCCATCAGGTGACCCGCATGCCGCATGTCGTTTGCCGCTCTCTCATATAAAAAAAAAAAAAATCTTGTGGTTTTAAAACCTGGATGCGTTGGGAGAATATAAAGAAGCAGGTGCAGGATGACAGTAAAAGTTGTTTAAATATACCTACATAATAATACATGAACATCTTACATACATCTTATCTAAATCTGTCGCCAAACAGCAATGTTAATAGCATTCTTGTCTTCTGGTTTTGAAAGATAAGATAGCCAGTTCCCAAATAAGCGGGGGTTCCAGGTCAGTACGTTTTCACCTTTGGCCTCATCTTCACTTAACATCACGCGTGATTAAGGTCAAGTGCAACCCGTACTAGTACATAAATAAAAAAAATTAAAAGTCATGAACTTTATCAGAATACAGAATTTACAATATACAAAAATGCACACGTGACTTTGATAAGCCCATCGAAACGTGCAAGACAAGCATGCACTAAAGTTATTACGTCATATTTTACGACATTGGTACAAATTTTTCTTATGGGCCAGAAACCAGGCGGCACCTTCTCCATTAATGTGAAGCTCGGAATATGTTCCAGGCATGAATCAGAGTCCAACTAATTCCCGTCTCACAAATGTGTCTTTAAACCGATTATGGCGATATTTCCTAGTAACAGCGATATTGCTGAATTCTTAACGACAAAATTGTTATAATTATCGTCAAACTCGAACTCGAGCAATCATTCAATTTCAATGTACATTTAAATCGTTCATAGCTACATACGAACCTCAAGCCCTATTTAACATCACCTGAAAAAGTTACTTTCTAAATGTCATAAAAAAGGTCTACGGCAAGTGACTCGTAGTCCATCCAAGTGGAAGCACACATCCGGTCTGCCTCCTAGAACGCAATCCGGGTTAAGGAATCAACCAGTCTAACCTGACCCCCCCGCTCCAACTGACATGTAACTAGACTAGACTTAGTTGGTGTCTTGATCAATGGTTCACGTCACCATCTTAATGGTAACAGTTTTGTACAAGACCGTGGAAGTTGTAAAGTATTGGAAACGATCTACTTACTGGTGGAAAAATTTCCTTGATCAATAAAGATAAAAGGTTCGCATATTTGATCAGGCGACGGTCTAGCGATTTCGAAGCCAACGGTTACTGGTTCGAATCCCATTAGATGTAAGTGTTTATTGTGATGAATACAAAAAACTATTTTTACTATGTCTATTCGTTAACTAGTACTTATTGTTACAGGTTTTGCCTGTTTGGGACTAAGTAATTGATATGTAACCAAAATTAAATATACTTTCGAGTAGAAAAGTTGGTCTTATAGAAAAAGTAGTTCGCATTCATGAATACCTAAATTTAGACCCTGCAGAATCCATTAAACAAGTTTGGGTATCTGATGAAAAGAACTAACACTCCTCTGTTATTTTTTTATTTTTGAGCTGGAACGTTTGCTTTTAGTCAAGTGACTTTTACAGCTTTACCAATTCTGCAATTAAACCTAAGTCAATACGATGTAGGTTTGGCTCAATCAATTTTGGTTAAACCTGCGATCAATAGCGTCCAGATTATTGTATAATATATGTTTGTATTTTCTCGTCAGTGAATCTTGGTCAGGGTACGATGGGGCTGTCACGTCTGTCAAGTCCGTAAATAAAGATTATATAAAAAAAGACTGACAGAGAGAGACAAGAGAGAGAGTTAAGAGGGAGAGAGATAAGAGATTCTTGACTTTTGCAGTTACACCCTGTATATTAAGGTCATAATTGCATACATAACTTCACGACCTTTATTCCAAATGGGGTGATCAGGGATATCCAAATATTAAAAAGTTTAATATTTCAAACATCCACAGTTAGCATTTCGAAATATACAGAAATGTACGCGAAATACAGACCCACGCATACACACAACCCCGTCAAACACATAACACCCGTCCTTTTTAGTCGGACCAGTAATTAGAGCGCGTTGTTTACAGTTTGCAGTTTTGCTGTGTCAATTATAAAGCAATCGTCATTATTTTATTTTTGTTGTATATAGTTGGACATGTCAAGTTAGTACGGGACGCAAGGAACGTCTGAAGTTATGCAAATAAATGATTCTTAGCAAAAGAATAAGTCCGAAGTTACTAACGTCCGAAGGTATTTTCGTTAGAGAGTAGACCCCCAGATCCGGTACACCACAAACTATGTATCATCTTCTATGCTGCCCTGCGTGTTCAGACACTTGTACGTTACAGAACATTTACGATGCCACAGACAATGCAAAAGACGTTAGAGCATGGACCTCCAGCGCCGAGGTGTTTACGATTTTGTTACCGGTCTCTATTCTTCTTTCGCGTCAACAGGAGCCAATTTTTTTTTGCCATAAGAAATGCAGTAAGTAACAGTAATTCGTCGTCCATTTTTTTCTTTCTGCTCCGCATGCAAGCACTCAGGATAACAGGTCGAGAACGACTGAGTTCAGAAAAAGTCTGGCGTAACAATCGGACGCAATTTTTTTAATTATAAATAGAAGTGGCCGCATTTATCAATAATTAGCTTTCCGCCCGTCCACGTGGAAAATTTCATCAAATTCAGTTCAGCCAAAGAATTTGCCTGTATGTTAATCCAGGTCCTAATCTGTTTACCAACCAAATTTCATCCAAATCCGTCCAACCGTTTAGGCGTGAGGAGGTAACAAACATACATACACACCAACACACAGACTTTCGCAAATACTAATATAATGATATATTAGTTGGGAAGTTGGGTTTTAAAATTATTGAAAGTAGTCGGAATCAAAGTGCCCGACTGCCCCAAGAAAGGAAAGGAAAAAAGGGATGTACACCAACTAAACTAAAACCAGTTTTGGAGTGGTGCCGTCGCATCGTACTGTTCCAGGGAGAAAGAGACATTGGTGTCGATTCGGATGTACAACGAACTAACTAAATTTAAATGATATGTATCCTTTTCTAACCACTAATACATGAAAAGGACGACATATAATTAAATCCTGTCAAATTAAGTAAAATGATCAAAACAAGCACTTCTTTATTGATAAAGAAGGACGTCGCTAGGTGTACACCTAATATTGATATTAGGTGTACACCTAGCGACGTCACCATTAAAATACTATAGAGCGACTTGTTTTGACAGCTCTTAACTTAATTTGACAGGCCTTAATTTATAGTCGTCCCTTTCATGTTAATAGTGTTAGAAAAGGATGTATCTGCTTTAAATTGAGTTAGTTCGTTGTACATCCGAATCGACACCATTACTAGTTTAGTTTAGTTTAGTTTAGTTTAGTTTAGTTTAGTTTAGTTTAGTTTAGTTTAGTTTAGTTTAGTTTAGTTTAGTTTAGTTTAGTTTAGTTTAGTTTAGTTTAGTTTAGTTTAGTTGGTGTACATCCGAATCGACACCAATGTTTTCCGGGTAGATTTCTATATTACCTAGTTGCCTAAACGGTTTGATCGATTTTGAAGGGCAAGGTATCGTTAGTTTCGACTTGGTCCTCACAGTGTCATATAAGGATATACCTATTTCATAGTAAAAAAATCCAACATGGTGCCGGTAAAATACATAATATTCTGTAGGCTTTTTTAAATCCTTAAATTGTTATTAAAAATAATTAATATCCTTAGACGTACACACAATGCCATCTAGTTCCACATTAAGCAACTATATGCTTGTGTTGTGGATACCAGATGGTTGATATACTACATGAATACATTTTTTTTTGTAATTAAATACTTATTATAAATGAAAACATCCATAACTTGGGTACACATGTCCGTATTCATCATACAAACATATGCCCGAATCGTACCCGCGACCTTTTGGTATAGTGACCAGAGTTTCTAACCACTACACCAAACAGGTCGTCATAATGTTATTTTTATTTAGATTTTTGATATAATGTGGAAATTTGTCGCGGATATGAAATAAATTGTGACGTTTCAAGCCCGTAGGTCGTCGGTCAGTGCCATTATAAAGACATATTTGACCACCTTGGCGGACAAAATAATTTTGGTACTGACTATACCTGATTGATAGTGATCATCGCGCCTTTGATATCGTAGATTTCCAAAGATAAGATCGATATTAACAGAGGAAGTACGGTAGGTATAGTATATATAACTCGTTAGCTATCTCATTCACTCCTTTATTGCGTAGAAACGAGTGCGGCGACTGTGTGAGATTTAAAAAAAAATTAATTAACCATGTTAATGGGGCACACACAACACCATACAGCAGATGAACATATCCAGCGAAGCCCACATAAAGTATATTTTTCTACTGTCGGACAAATGAAGTGCCTAATCATAAATCTAATTGCAGTATTTATGCTCACCTAAGGTGATGATAAGTAATAATAAATGCATGACAAAATTATGGTCACAAAAGAAATTGAATTATAAAATTAGGGGTTATAAATTATAAAGACAATGTAAATTACGTTCTTGTTTTGTTGTTACGCATAAAACAAAGAAAACAAAGCGGGTATACACTGCGGAAAAAGTAATTAATTTTACCTTCTACTTGTATGAAATAAAAAAGGAATGGGGAAAAGTAAGATTTTGTACTAAAGTAAGTTTGCCTTAATACGTCAACTATTACTCTCTAAGGTTTGTATCGACTTTCCTTATACCCTGTCTTGAGTACTCCTTACTAGAATGTCTTAACGAAAAGTGACTAAGGAATTGCTTTGCGATACGGTGGGTAAAAAATGGTCTGCAAATTTTGAAACGGACAACTTACATACTTACGAACATTGTAAGTTAAATAAAAGCATGTAAAAATGTTATGGAGATATCTAAAACTTTGTTGTCGTATATATATGTGAAAAAATAAATAACTAGGTATTTAATATGGCCTAAAGTGGATACAAGTAAAAAAACGAGACACTAGGGCAATGTGGGCATCCGTACACTTCATTTGCATTCTTCGAGCAAGCCGCCCGCTGCCCGGTGGCAATTAACGCCGTCTGGTTCCTTTGCGGCTCAGTGTGGGCGGGCCCTGTTTCTTTTATAGCTTTTACTTGACTTTCCCTTAAATTATAATACAACAATGGCTGACAAACTCACCGGCACCATATATCTGCAGGCGGTTGTCCACTTAGTGGTCAATATAGCATCCACCAACGTCGCCATTCAAATATTCCAAGCGACTATCGCATTAAACCAAACGAGCGACATGCCGTGATCATAATTATGAGCTTTCTTAGGCCTCTTTCAAGTCATTCCATTAAACCAGATCTTCGGTTCTCCGTTTCTAGATATCAACCACCTTGCACAGATCGTTGCACCATCTAGAGGTGATCTCCACTCTAGACCTCTTTGTCACCAACTGCCATCGGTTCTGCAATGAATGTGGGCAATATATATTGTCACTTCAGTTTAGCAATTCTCTGGGCTTTGTAAGCAACTCTAGTTCTCTGATGTATCCTCTCGTTTCTGATATTATCCTTCAGAGAAATTCCGGTCGTAGCTCTTTCGGTGATCGTTGAGCGTCTTTGAACTTACCTGCCCTTTAACTCGCTAATTCACAGAGTTATGTCGGTCGCGTCAGTTCTGCGAATTACCTCATTTCATTTTATCACACCGAGAAACCTCAACATTTACGAGTAGCCCTTTTCATTGGCCGCAGGGCGACTTCGAGTCTGTTCATTTTCTGAGTAATCAGGTTAAATTGTGTGTGATTCGAGGCGAAAAATGAGATTAGTTATTTTATATGAGTGTCGCAAAATGAATAAGGAATTAACGGGCAGCAGAGTATACAATTGTGAATCAATGTGGCGTCAGTCTTTCACAATCGCGCAGTATAATTTAAAGGAGAAGAAATACAGAAAATGAAAGTTTATGAATTTAAAAGTCATTACCGTGATGCTCAATTGCTCATATCAACAGTACATGGTATCTCAGGTATCATACTCTGAGGTCAAATAGCGGTCAATGCTTAAGAGTATATTATTAATCTATCTAATCTCCCGACTTTGTCAACTTTCGTATTCCTTAAATATTAAATGAACTTCGCAAGATTAAAGTCCTCCAAAAACTGTTTGCTGTTTATAAAACTTTTTTATAGAGTTTAGAGCTTAATAACCATTTGGGATTTACTCGAAAAGAGACATTGCAAATTTTTTCATTCAGAATTTCTCGATGAGTTGATTCTGTCTATTCGGCGACTTAGGTACATTTATAGGTAAGTAGGTGAATAGGTACATTTTGAGTCGACTTGTATCATGTAAATGAAGACAATTATTGCAATAAAGTGTCACTTAAAACTATAGACTCTTTTCAAATTAACATAAGTATTATGTGGGAATCTGCGTTATAAAACAATAAATGGATTATGTATGTTTGGATTGCAGTAAACTCTTCACCAAATTATACCGTTCATAAATGCATCATAAGTCCTAAAATTCGTTGGACGTTTGCTATACGTTATGGTTACCTCCAAACAAACAAGAATATCAGCCTTACATCTTCATTGCTGGAGAAGGTAACCGAGTAGTTTTGCGAGATATTATAATCTTAGACTAAGTGTAATTTAATAGACTTACAAATTTGGACTTCAGACTAGTTCAGAGAGATCTTTTGAATTGAAATAATGTTAGGTTTAAAAGTCCGTTAACAGTTTACCCGATGTCTGTGGTATCTCTAGTCAATATCATCATTCTATACAGTATTGATTATTGTAGCCCTGTAAATAATTTAATAAATGTGGGGCATAACCATTACAATTCTGAAAATATTAGTGGATATATTTTGGATATAGAGTCCAGTTCCGCTAATACTGAAAGAAATTTTTCTACTAAGTATGTTATACTTGTAACTAGTGAATGATGGCTCTACCAAACATTTTTGTAAAGTCATATGAAATATTTCGCCGAAGAATTTAGATGATTTGATGAAATAAAATTGCAATTTTTGAGGCATAAGGAATTGCTTTAGCGAAGTCTCGAGTTGGCGGAAATTAAATTCGTTTACCGAACGGGAAATTGATCTGCAAAATTCATAGCCAGAAGTACCTGGGAGATTATGTATACACGTTAGGTACTTAATCTTTAAAAGCGTATCAAATTTATAAACAACTAGCGTGTCGCCCGCTTTTTCGCTGATTTGTTTTTTGAAACAAATCAGAAAAACAATTGATTTCATTTGTCAAATCAAAATATTTTATTTCATAGGATAAAATTATTACTTGAAAATGTCACTATTAATATTACATTTAAATTTACGGCTCATTCACAAAGCTGACTCCCCAGAGAAGAACGAGCAAGAAACTCTAGAGTTGCTCTTTTAAACAGATTATGGGTTACAATTTGTGATTTCGTAATTATATGAATAAGAAGACAGCTATGTCCATGTTTGCTTATCATTCAAATAGTCAGTGATTTTATAATAGCCTTTTGCTAATAATTTCTGTTTTATGATTGCTTTAAATTTATTTAAAGGCAAATTTTGAATGTCTACTGGAACCTTATAATAAAATTGTATTTATTATAAAATATGTATACTTATGTTTATCCGTTATCTCGTTTAGAGCGTCGGTGGCGGTGTCCCAACTCCGGGTTCGTTGCCAGGCAAGCCATGTCCCACTGCATTTATCCGACTGCTCTTAAACGATGAAGGAAAACATCGTGAGGAAACCTGCACGCCTGAGAAATAAAAATTCTAAGGCATGTGAATTCTCCAACCCGCACTGGGCCAGCGTGGGGGACTATGGCCTATACTCCCTCATTATACGAGGGAAGGCCTATATCCCAGCAGTGTAATGTTTACGGGCTGATGATGATGAGCCGTTATCTAGTATCCATAGTACAAGCTTTGCTTAATTTGGGACTAGATTATTGTTTGTTTTCTTTTTCAAAGCCATCAATATAAAATCTGCTTATGGGTTGTACAGTGCGATACAAATCCATTTTAGATCGCATAAAATCTAAGCCACGGATTTTGTTGGCTACTGATCTTGAGAAAATTATTGTTTCCTTTAGATTCACAAGATCAATACATACCAAAGTAGCAACATCTTCTGAACCAAATATATCTTTAGCAATGCCTTTGTTATTTCAGTAAACAGTGTTTTGGGAGAGCAACCTACTTGATTAGCATTTATTTGTTGTTAGAAATTAAAACAAACGAGAAAACTGGTCGGCCTATGTGTGGCCTTGTAGAAAGTGTTTGTACTGAACAATTTTAATTGGTGCCGGGCGTGGACTGGATTTTAAACATATAACAGATCTTAAGTAGGAAGAAAGTAAAGACATGGCAATGACAGACAATGGAGTCCAGATGGGAGGTATAAAACAGAGGGGTAGAGAACTGCCTCTTTTCTTCCCCGAAGTTTCGATGCATCTGGCCTTCCACTGGGTGCACACCGACCACGTGACGTCGCAGTTGCTGACTGGCCACGGCAGATTTAGGAAGAGGCTGCACGTTACTGTTCCTGCGACGGTAAAACTGAAGAGGACTGAGAAGGACTAGAGAATGCTGGCGGACATTTAAGCTAGAGTTTTTGGATCATTACACAACGGCGATCTCGTCGGGATTGAGGCGAACTTCGCCAGTTTTAGTAGTTTATGCGCATCCATTACATCCCGGAAGCAAGCCCGGATGGAAGTGGAGCTAACCTGAGATCACTTATAGTGGACTGCTGAGTCTGGACGCCAAGTAGCATTCTGAAAATAGGGAGAACTACATACATACAACTAAGGGGACAAGGACATAAAATAAATATTCGTAGAATTAAGAAAATGTGCTTATGGAAAGAGCCCTATTGAAGAGGCGTGCCTAGTGTTTTAAAATAAGGCAAGCCCAACAAAGTTCTTGTGGTTTTTACCAAATTAGATAGGTAACTACCCACAACGTTTCACTTTGACAAATACCAATCATGGATTTCCAATACTGTTAAATAGTTAATATTCCTGATCGAGTATTGAGTAAGACAAGCCGGACTTTTGGGCTTATATGAAGGTACCGCCAGTGTGAAGTACTATGGACTTCTCCCGGGATTCCGCCCGAAGAACCAAGATATTTAATGGAGCCATGGGAGGTGGTTAGATATTAGGTTTGTCATACGTTGTAGTAGGTATAAGCCGTGTGATTCCCGGCAGAGTAGATCGAACCTTCTATACCCGGGTGAGTCGTGAAACGCGACTGCACGATTGTAAGTATAACAGCATAGACCAGCAGCGTCTTTGGTAAAAAAGCTCCCAGAAAAATCTATGGCCGCCAACCTACCTGCTCAGCGTGGCGATTAGGGGTAAGTCCTCCCAATGAAAGTAAATCCCTCCATGGGAGAGGTAATGGCCCAGTAATGGACTTTTGTGGCCGTTGATATGTACTAATTATAGTACTATTCCTATTTGATTATTATCCCAAGCAGTGAACATCAATTTTACGTATTTTACATGTAGGTACAGTAGAGGTAGAGTCCTAATACCTCAATCTCTACCTAATAATGGGCACCATCATCACCGTCTGTAAGACGTACTGTGGATTATAAAGGACTGGTTTCATCATTTTCCATTATTTCTGCACTTGACATGAGGTTACAGTTGGCAGATTAGGTCCGACTAATTCCAGGAAGTTATAGTGTTACACGGTTAGATTTCCTTGTAATTTTCCGCTTTTTGACATTAACGTAGTTTTATTTGATAAATACTATGTCATTCAATTCTAGACTTCGAACTTATACATCCGAAATATTAATTTACTTCTACGATAACTCTAATGTTTTAATGGGAAGAAACTAGATTTCTAAATCCTGGTCTCTATATCATTAAATCAATACAAAGCGATTGGGAAACAGTTATTATGACGATGATCCTTCAATGAATTCTAACTCGTTCTTCGTTACAAAGATGAGTTGTTTCTTTAGTTGAGTACTGCTCAAGAGTGTTTGGACTTTGGTAACGAAAGTGAACGTATATTTTTAATACCTTTCATTTTCTTTATACTTGAAGAGTTCTCGAAATTTTGTATCAAACTATTTTATTTCTTTACCAATTTCACCTTCAATGTTGTCCAAGTTGACAGCGTGAGGCTTTTAAAATGATGGTAATGGGTGATGGACATGGAAAGGTTAACTGAGTTATCGAATGAATTATCGAACCCAAAAAGTTGTAAGTACAGCAAGTGTATATAACATTGTGTTTACCCAGACCACAATCACCGTGATTAGAATTGCTATTATACCTAAAAAGGTGAAACTCTTCGTACACAGCTGTTCTATTGTTTTGTGGATACTTATGTACGTGTTTTAGACTAGCTATCCGTTAGGTAAGTTATGACCTCATCAGATAGATAAACCGGACTACGAAACATATCTCACATCAACAGCCTTTTTTTTTTTTTTTTTCGAGGGGAAATACGTTTACGCATTCGACCCGCCGCTGTGGGGCAGCGACGGGGATATGTGGGACTCCCCGCTCCAATGACAGGAGCGGGACTACCCACTAAAACCCCCCGGCGACCTTCCTCGGCAGTAGGGAGGACCTGGGAACGCATAAGCGGCTCCAGGTCGTCCCCCGCCCCGCCTCCCCTCACAAGGGGAGGCCCGTTCCCGGAGGGCGGCTAGCGCGCCCTCCGCGGGAGCACTGTCGAGCCCCACACCGCGATCAGCGAGCGGTGTGAGGCGCGACAGGGCCCGATGCGACGACACCCCCCCGGTCGCTCCGGGGGGTGTCATCCTCTCCCGGGTCGCGTCCGGCGGCTACATCGCCCCGAGATGTAGCCGCCCGCGACCCCGGGCGACGTGCAGGGGGGCTAGCGAGCGTTGCCGCCCCCCCGACGTCGCCTCCTGCGAGCGGGATCGGCCCTCTCCCGATCCCGCTCTGCGGCCTCCTTCTGGAGCATGACTGCCTCGCAGAAGGAGGCCGCTGCCCTCCAACCCTCCTCGCTCGCCAGCATAGCCGCGACTAATGCTGGCGGGGACAGATCTCGTCCGATCCGGTCGACCAGGTCTCGACGCTCGGACTGCCACGCCGGGCAGTCCTCCAGCGTGTGCTGGGCGGAGTCCTGGTCGGACGCGCAGTGGTGGCATCGTGCCGTCTCCTCCCGTCCGATTCGACTCAGATACTCACCGAAGCACCCGTGCCCGGTGAGTATCTGAGTCAACCTGTAGGTGACGCAGCCTTTCCTCCCCATCCATGCTTCGAAGTTCGGCAGAACGGCTCCGACGGCGCGTTGGCGGGCGCAGCCTTGTAGTACAAGGCGCTCCCGCCAGAGCGTCAGCGCACGTCGGTGTGCGTTCTGCCGTAGCATTTCGAGCTCTCGGTCCGGCGCGACCCCCTCGGCGTCCCGTCCGACAGAACGGATGCGGTCGTAAACCGCCGCGTCCATGTCGGCCAGGATGTCGAAGGGTGGAGCCCGCGCTAGGACCGTCGCCGCCTCGAACGAAATCGTCCGGTAGCCTCGTACGATCCGGATGGCCATCAGCCGCTGCAGGCTCCCGAGGAGAGCTCTGCAGCGGGAGGACCCCGCCAGGTCGCTGGACCAGACGGGGGCCCCGTAGAGGGCCATGGATCGCACGACGCCACCGTAGAGGCGGCGAACTTCCTCCCGTGGTCCCCCGAGATTAGGTAGCAGGCGGTGCAACGCGCCCGCTACCTTCCGCACTCGGGGGACCAGGCGCTCGAAATGCTCTTCGAAGCCCCATCGGCTGTCCAGGGTGAGGCCCAGGTACTTGATGCACCGCCCCACCTGGACTTCAGCGTCACCTACCCGGAGTCGCGAGCTGGGTGGTTGCCGGCCTCGTCGGAGGCCATGGAACCATAGCGCCTCGGTCTTGTGAGGCGCTACCTCCAGGCCCAGCTCGCGTACCTTCCCGACGACACATGCCACGCCAAGTTCGGCGAGCCGAAGCACCTCCTCGAAGTCGGTCCCCTCGGCCAACACCAGTGTGTCGTCTGCGTAGCAGACGACAGACAGGCCGGGGGGGAGACTGATGCGAAGGACCGCATCGTATGCGAGGTTCCACAACAGGGGCCCTAAAACGGACCCCTGTGGAACCCCGCAACAGACATCCCTCCGTGTTTCCACCCCGTTCCGACCAATAAACCTCACGGTCCTGTCGCGCAGATAGGCCCCGATAACGGCCCGCAGGTAGGGAGGTACCTCGTGATATACGAGGGCCTCCCTGATCGCCTGCCAGGGGAGGGCACCGAAGGCGTTGACGATGTCCAAACTCACCGCCAACGCCACACCCCCCCCGCGGACCGCCGATTCCGACAGGGAGCGAACGAGGTTGACCGCGTCAACCGTCGATCGCCCCTGCCGGAATCCGAACTGGCGGTCCGACAAATCGGGACCCACTCGCGACAGGTGCCCGCTGATACGAGCGGAGATAACTCTCTCGAAGAGTTTCCCCGTCTCGTTCAGCAGGCATATCGGTCGGAACGCAGAGGGATTGTCTGCGGTCCTTCCTTCCTTCTTCAGGAGCACCAGTCTCGCTTCCTTCCAGCCGAGGGGGAACACACCGTCACGGAGGCAGCTAGTGAATAGCTGCCTCATGCGGTTCCCCAGGATAGCCAATGCCAACACCAGCGCCTTACCCGGGACTCCGTCGGGTCCAGGCGCGGTGTTTCGGGAGGCCAGCCGCCGAACGGCCCGGTCCAGCTCACCCTCCGTGACTTCGCAATCGTCGGACCGGGGATCCCGGCCCGACTGCGACGGAGGGTTCGAGGGACTATCCTGGACCCTTGGGAAGAGCGTGTCTACCACTCTTCCCACGAATTCGGGGTCCAGGGTCTCCGTCAACGGAGGGACCCACGGTTTGAGCTTGCCCAGTACCATTCGGTACGGGCGCCCCCATGGGTCCCTGTCCAGTCCCTCGATGAGCTCTCTCCAGGAACGGGCCTTGGCCTCAGCGATAGCATCGCTGAGAGCCTTCACCGCGGCCCCGTACTCCCGACGCACTTCGGCTATCTCCTCGGCTGTGGCTCGCCGCCTTCTGCGGGCTCGAAGGTACGGGCGACGAGCTCTCGCGACCGCCGATCGCAGTCGCGAGATCTCTTCGCTCCACCAGTACGTCGAGCCCGCTCTGGCCGGCCGGACCCGGGGCATCGAGGCGTCGCAAATCGACACCATCGTGTCCCGGAACCAGGCCGCCTGCGCTTCCGGATCAGACGAGATCTCCTCCTCCCCCCAGTCCGCGACGTGGGCTGCGGCCGCGACCATATCTCGGTCGAGCCGCTTGAGGGACCAACGTCGCGGAGGGCTGCCGTCCTGACGTGGGCGGGTAGGATGGCGGAGCGACACACCGAATACGATGTGTCGGTGGTCAGAAAGGTTGACCACCTCCTCCGCCACCCTCCATCCCGACACCATGTGTATCGCAGAGGGAGTCGCCCATGACAAATCCACGATCGACTCCCCCTGCCATCGCACACAGGTGCTGACTGAACCCCGGTTTATCAACCGGAGGTCCAGTCCCGCCGCCCACTCCAGGAGGGTCTCTCCTCTCACGTCGTCCCGGGTGTCGCCCCACTCTCGCGAGTGGGCGTTAAAATCACCCAGGACGAATACGGGACGGGGGGCGCAACCGCGGATGCGGTTCGCCAGCCCGTCCAGGTATGCCTCGTACGCGGCGAGGCCGCAATTCGGAGAGATGTAGCAGCCCACTACGGCCGTGGAACCCCACTCCACGGCCACAAACCCCATCCCGCTCCCTAGGAGGGAGCAATGGAGGCCATCACCCCCAGCCCAATACACTGCAGCGGAGCCGTCGTCAGCCCCGAACCATCGAGGATGGTTCGGGACCGAGTAAGGCTCCGCTACCACCGCGAGGGCAACTGACCACTCCGCGAGCGTCTGCATCAGCAGGTCTTGCGCTGCGCGGCAGTGGTTCAGGTTGCCCTGAAGTATTATATTGGGCCGTGGGTCCATTACTGGGCCTCCATGGCCACCTCCACCGGGCTAACTAGCCCCGGCTGGGACGACTGGGATGTGGCGGGGGGAGTGCTGATAGCTCCCCCCTTCCTCCTTTTCGGCGGGGTGCACTTTTTGGCACCCAGCCGATGGTTTGACGGCCGACCTAGGTCGGCGCAAACCGGGCACCTAGGAGCGCTCGCTGTGCAGTCCCGGGCCTTATGGCCCGGAAGACTGCATTTGTAGCAGCGAGCGCTCCTGTCCACCCCCGTGGGGCACGTCGCCCTGACGTGCCCCATTTCGAGGCACTGGAAGCACTGTAATGGTCGTGCTGCCAGTGCCTCTGCTCGGACCAATGCCCACCCCACCTGGACCCGCTGGGCGGCCGCCACCTTGCGGACCGCCGCAAGTGGGCCCCGGACCCACGCCGTGCCCAGTCGGTTGCGGCTGCCGCGAATTTCCCCGACCTTAATGTCGGCCGGGGAACAACCGCCCACCTCGGCCACCGCCGCGGCCACCTCAGATAGGGTGATGGACTCATCTAGGTCCATCACCCTCATCTCGGCGGACTTACACGGACGCGTAAATCGCGCGTCCGTGTCCCCCAAGGCCGACCGGAGTCGGTCGACTAGGGCGTCCGCCTTGGTGGCGCTGTCCGGGCCGGGGACCTCCAACACGAGGCCCCCATTGGCCGCCTTACGCTGGCGGACCCCGGTACGAATGCCCAGGTCCGCCAGCTTAATTCTCGCCTTGGCCGTTGCCATCACGGCGGCTAGCGAGGTCTCGGAGCCCGGAGGCACCGAGATCAGCACGGCCGCATCGGTGGGCGGTCGGGGCAGCGTCGGTCGCTTCCTCCCGACGGGAGGAGCGACCCGTGCCGCCGCGACAGGCGCCGCCGCTTTCCTGGCGGCCGCCTTTGCCTTACGGCTCACCACTGTGGCCCACGTGTCGTCTCGGGCCGTTGAAGCCGCTGGGGCCTGACTGGCCCCCGCAACCGGCACAGGAGGTGGCTGCACGGCTGTCCTCTTTTTATTCTTCCTCCTCGCTCTCTTCTTCTTAGGAAGAAGAGAGGGGAGGACAGCGTTCGGCGTCGCGGACGCCTGGGATCTTCCCAGAGGTGGTCTGGCGCCCACCTCGGGGAAGAAACGGGCCAGTAGCTCGGACTGGAAGCGCGCAAATTCGCGGTCCATTGTGACCGTAATGCGCTCCCAGTCCCGGAGTTGCGGGTCAGGCGCCGCCTCTGTCGCGGCAGCCGACTCTTCCGGCTCCTTTCGGCTCGTCTGACGCGGCGCCGGCCTCGACTTCGTCGCCGATGGCGTAGGTGCCGGCACAGGTACAGGTGGCCGGTTAATCCGCGTTGGCGCTGGCGCCGTTGATTTTGCGGGCGCCAATGATTTTACTGGCGTCGGCGTCCTATCGGGCGCCGACGTCCGCGGACCGCGCAGAGCCTCTGCCACTGTCTTCTCGCCGCGGAGCTCCGCGACCTCCGCGGCCAGCTCCACGATTCGAGCCGAGAGAGCCGCGACCTGAGCACAAAACTCTTTATTCTCCCGGTCGCGTTTCTCAGCTCTTCGGCACAACTCCTTTGTGCCGGCCTGCAGTGTTTGGCAGGCCATCATGTAAGAGTTGGCCATTTCCGCCTTCGTGCTCCTGGGCTTGCTGAACGTCGTATCGACGTTCTGCAGACCCAGGAGCATTTTAGCTCCAACTTCCGCCGAGGGCAGGTGGCGCAGCTCCATGCTGGGCGTTCTTTTGGCGCTCACTCCGCCCTCCTCCTCCTCTGGACGCAGCGGTCTACGCTTTCGCGCCCGCCGCGTCGGTGTTGTAGGGAGCGAGGCCACCGACATTGCCGAGCTATCGCTCTCCTCACCTCGCTCCTCCCTCCCTATTTTGTTTGAAGTGGTCGGCCTCGAGAACACCAGCCTGAGGACTCCACTCCCCCCCGATGCTCGAGAGGAGGATCGCGACCGCGATGCCTCCTCCCCTCCTCCGGGCTCCACAGCTCGGAGCCCGGGGCCAATGTCGCTGGTGTCGGCGCACGCTTTCAGGGCGCGGGCCTCTTCCGCCGGTTCGTCGAAATCCTTGTCGTGAGCTAGATCATAGGTCCGGTTTTGGTCGCAAAGGTCATGTTTACGAGGGTCGGCATCCTGCCGACCCACGAGGCAATTTCTGCCCCCCCCAGAGTACGAGGGGCTGCCACCCGCCGCGGCGGATGGGCGGGATTCCCCCTTTCGGGGACCCGCCTGGGGACACATTTTAAAATTGCCCTGGTCCATCATCTTCAACCCGATGCTCCACATCGTCGTCTCTTTTTTCTGGGGTGAGCTCCCCAGTCAGCGCGCCCTAACGAGGACGCGCCCGCCCCGCCTGACAGGCCCAATATGGGCCCCGCCGGGGGTGCCGCTCTTCGTCTGGTCTCTCGCCTCAGGCCTGTCCGGTATGGGAAGCCCTATCCGGCATAGCCCTGAGGGTCGTTCACATCAACAGCCTACGTAAGTTCACAGGACATATGTCTGTTTTATAAAGCGATTTACACCACTTTCCAAGCAAGGCTTTGTCCTGATCGCGGGCGAGTTGACGTTCGCAAATTATTTCGTGGTTACGCACCTGACGCTGCTCCCTAACACAGTGTATACAAAGTGTGTACACAGTGTGTTCCCACTGTATACTTTAGGTACAATCGTTTAGTCGCCTTTTACGATACTCACGGATGAGACAGGTTATATTTACGAAAACTTAATGTACATAAGAAAGAATCTGAAATTGTTTATGAGAAATAGTGAAATACACAATGTAAATACAAGATATAAAAATAAACTTGCTGTTCATAGCAGTCGCTTATACAAAGTAACTGTTATTCAAAGGACAACGTAATCTTTTATAATAAGGTTCTGGTAGACATGCAACATTGGCCTTTAAATAAATTTAAAACCACCATTAAATGGAAACTATGTGCCAAAGGCTATTATAAAATTTCTGACAATCTAGATGATAAGAATGCGTGGACATGAAGCGCTCGGCGATATTCAGTATATTGTGTTCTTATTTTTCTTTGTCGACTCATAAATTGTATAAATAAATACTTATTTAAAAAGAGCAACCCCTAAGATTTCTGTTCTTTCTTCTCTGGGGAGACTGCTTTGTGAATGAGCCATAATTGTATGTCATGGCGATTTCAAATGTTAAGCGTTTATATAAACGAAATAAAAGTTTTTTTTTTTAATTATGAATTTGAATCTACCGAGACTCACATTCCCAAAGCAACCACATACAACATGACAATACTATACTTGCTCAATTTTCATACCTTACCAGAAAAAGCCTGCACTTTCCACTATCCTATATTTCTCACGTTCGGAAGCACGGTGCGCCTCAATACGGCAACGCTTTATTAAGTCTAGATTGGCGATGCGCTGTCTATGTCTGTACTTTTCCCAGACGTTAGAGTTAAAACAACCGCACAGGAACAGAATTTTGATGTAGTTCTCGTATAATACTATACATACAAGTTATGGTAATCACTTACAAGTACATTAATCATTTATCTCGGCTAATTACTTTCCTTGAACCTACTCATGTATTAATTCTTGCGATTAAATTATATATAAATTTCTATATATATTATTCATGTATTTTTGCACCCAATATCGTAGCATAATGCGGACTAAATTTAGGTGAGATTTTCTAAGAGAAAGTAAATGATTTTATTGCGAATAGGTACCTATTATAATAAACTGGTTCTATAACCATATAATGGTCTCGCAATTTTTATAGCGGCAACATTTCATCGATTTATTGATCGCTATACTTTATAATTTGCGATCATAACACAATCACTCGATTATTACTTCTAACACTTTTGCAATAAGACTCAAGAGGTGATATGAAATGTTATTAACACGACGTGTCTGTCTCCATTTATGATTTATATCTTTGATTCCATCGTGGTTAGGTCATAATGGAAATCAAGTGAACAACCTACTTTGGCAGTAAGCTATAGATTTTTATCTATTAACAGGTATAATCAACTTACCTATATGACTAGCGCTAATGGTATTGGTCCTTTCTGATCAGAAAACCTAATTTGCAAATCGTATTAAGCAAACCATTGTGATATGACTGAAGCCACATTATCTTCCTTGGCCCTTATTTCTCAACGATAGGGATACAATAGCAGTAGAATGTGCAAATTACGAATTCCATAATGGCTTTCCAATAACTTGACAAAATATGTATATAGAGAAAAATTATATAAATAAGTCATTCTTTTTTTTTACCACATTTCATGTAGTATTAGTACGTCGTGGTTACTCACAATTAAGGTGGTGCATGCACTATGAATAACTACGTTTTTGTCATATTGGATTGGTATGCGTCAATCTTGTTGTGATTCCTAAATAAAATAAATAAATACCCAATTTGGATTTATAGAACCAAGCATCGTAAGATGGTCTTTACGATTATTGTAGTTATTGTATCGATATCATAGCGAAACTAGACAACAATTTTAGCGGAATTAGGGTCCTGCCGTTTTCCCGCTTTATCTGAGGTCGACTTGTTTCCTTTTGAACAAAGTGTGTCCCGTAAGTTACGTTTCATATAAAATTAAGGACTCATTTTGTTAATCTATGAAATTGTAAACGTGATGCAAATTATGCGACTCACTTTGCTCAGCGTAAATTACTAATAGTCTGAGTTCAGCTTTAGGTAACCGAGGAACTACTGATACACAAAATACGAATGTATATATAGGCACAAGACGTTACTGAAGCTCGAAATCAAAGAGGTTGTATGCAAATGTTCCCACGGGCCGCTCTATTATTTAAATGACATCTCTTTGGTGTTTATGTGAATATATGAGCAAATGAAAAAAAAAAATTGCTAACTGATTTTGTATAACATTATAATGCAATAAAATATGGACGGAAACAAAAGTTTTTTTTTTATATGCACAACGGGTTAGCACTTGACCTCAATCACATCTGATGTTAAGTGAAGATGAGGGCGACGGTGGTAGCGTACTGACCCGGAAACCTCATCTTTTGGGGCACTGGCTATCTTATCCCTGACAACCGGAACACTACAATGATATTAACATTGCTGTTTGGCGGCAGATTTAGATAAGATGGTGGTAACTAGCCAGGCAGACATTTAATATGCCCTACCACCAACCAAACCGAGTACTAAATATGTACCCCGCTGGGGATCGAACCCGCGACCTCCGAATCGTAAACCCAATGTTATTTACATTGAGCCACGAAGGCCAAAAGTTTACCAAATTCAAAGTGGTTAGTTTGTAAACAAGGGCAACTTCATAGGTAAGCACCTAATATACAAAATCAAAAAAATCTAAATCAAAAATATTTAATTCAATGTAGGATACAAAAATATCACTTATTGAAAGTCAACATGTTATTTTTTTTTAAACTACATCTCTTCACAAGGCGTTATGGTAAGGGAGAAGAAGCGACAAGAAACTCCGCAACAACACATCTTTTCAATTAGATTCCATCCAAACAGGGATAAGTAAGAGATTTTCTAAATTTTCAATTAGTAATTATTATAATATACATTGCCAATGTGTAACCAAAGTAGGTGCCTACTTTAAATTAAATAAACATTCCTATGTTTAGAAACCCTCCGTCTTCACATTACCCGATGTATATGGTTTGGTTACCTGTTTGGTGTAGTGGTTACTCTGGCCACTATACCAAAAGGTTGTGTGTTCGAATCCCGCTAGGGGCATATGTTTGTGTGATGAATAGGGACATTTGTACCGGAGTTATGGATGTTTTCATTTATAATAAGTATTTATTTACAAAAAAAAATATATGAATTTATGTAGTAGGTATATCCACCATCTAGTATCCACAACACAAGCCTATAGTTGCTTATTAGATGGCGCTGTGTGTATGTCTAAAGATATTTAATTTTTAATTTTTATTTATTTTCCCATAAAATTGTCAATATAAATATTTTGAACAATAAAACAGAAAACAATTACTAAAATAAACTTGTAACGTATTTTTTTCTTTTTATAGTAAAGTATTACATCATATATATTTGCTAAAGTTAATTGAAATCTTGCTTCAAAACCATCCAGCGAAATCATACCGCACGCGAAGTATAGATATGTAATATGCTATCAGTAGAGTATATACATGCCACTTAAAGCTGTTCATGTGTGTGTGATTTGCAGGAAGGTTTACTGATCTAAATCCTTTTAAAATTAGAGTACGAAATCAGAAAGACCTGTGAAATTTTGACCTAGAAAGTATGTAATAAAAATCAAACTAAAATATCAGATGCCAGTATAAAAATTTAATACCCTGCGTTAGCAAGTTTGCAAATGTGAATGCTAATGTAATAGTTGAATGAGATTATCATTGGAAATCTTCATCGAAACATTTTAATCTTGGGAGATTTGAAATATAAAAAAAAAATAAAAAACTAGCGCAATAAGATATATCATCACCATATTAGCCACAGGATATCCTCAGCTGAACATAACCTCCCACAGATTTCGATTTTTCACTATCTGTTTGGTGTAGTCGTCGTTCAATCCCGCTATTAGGGGCATATGTTTGTATAATGAATACAGCTGTGTTCCCGAGTTATGGATGTTTTTTTATTTATATATGTATTTATTGACAAAAAAACATGTATTTGTGTAGTTGATCAACCATCTGGTATCCTTGATATACTTGATGAGTGAACCAAACACAATAGAAGTTTTATTGTTAAAACGTCTATAGGCGTTTATTGTCCGCGAAAGTGTTAAAAGATACTCGCATGTATTTGGTAATTTTTCTGTGGTAAGGGATGCATTATTTAACAATATAAGTTCTACATTAAAAATATTATTAAAAACAAGCCTTTAATGCTCTATCATGATTATCAAATATTATTCTAGTACAAAGACTTGTAACATAATGTCCATCAAGGAGTTCCAGTGGCAATCTTGGTTCCAATGGTTGCGGGTTCGAATCTAAATGGTTGCGGGTAAATGTTTGTGTGATGAATACAAACATTTATTCCCGAGTCATGGATGTTTAAATAAATATTTATGTATGTTTATCCGTTATCTAGTTTCCATAGCACAAGCTTCGCTTAGTTTGGTGACTAGATGATTGGTGTAAGTGTCCGAAATATAAAAAAAAAAAAAAAATCTTCTACCTCCATGTTCAGGCCCTCGTCATATGTAATGGAAAGTCTCATGATAACAAATTAAACTAGCTAAAATTCGACTATCGTGTCATTTGCCATCATGGAGTTCTAGTCCCTACATCCCGGCTCCATCATCAGATCAGCTCGATGGTACCATAATATGGGATTGTCATCGAACTTACATAAATATACCAAATTTCAGCTCAATCAGATACCAGCAAATGGTTGAAAAATGCTTTGCAAATTTTGAAACGGACATCTTATACTTACACAGGTAGGTACGAACATTGCAAACTAAATAAAAGCTTGTAAACATACATACATTTTTAAAAGTCGGTTAACTACAATCAACTGGACCGTTCCTAACTCACTTGACAGCATTTGAGGTAAGTTAGATGGATCTATTTCAAATGGATATCCGGATATAATTTCAACTTCCTCTGAGCTGATTTTGCAAAACCAAGTCACTTCGGAATTCTATGCTGCATGGAGAAATGGTTATACCTAATTATTAATATATTTTGTTACGTATTTTCATGGTCTTCGTATAGAAAGGTATAGGTACAGTAGGCTTCAAAAGTGCATGCCTATCTAGTAACTAAAATTACTTATAACACGCCTCTTTTTTCGACGAGAGTAAAAATACAACATCAATCTTCAAATTCCGAATCGAGACTGTGTTTGGCAGCTATATTGGAGTGGGTAAATCGATTTTCCTTAATACAAGCTAACCTCAGCCGTATTTATTATGTGGTAAAATCTTAAAAAATGTGATTAACTTTGATAGTTATCGTATGAGAAATACGGTTTATAGTTTGTAAAGAAAGTCGGCCTACCTAATGTACTCACCTAATATCGTTATGTTATTGTCTGTGTGTCTGTCTGTGGTGTAATAAATAGCACCAAAAAATAGGAGATTACTGCCGAAACCAGTAGTAGTAAGCCATCCAAGATAGCCCTTACGGTCGAATCTCAGACTATAGTTTGAGGGAGGAGATTTCGATGCATATATGCATTCTATCCTTACTTCAAAACAAAAAATATTTTCACATTTATTTTTAAGAAGACAAATTTCGAATTTAAATTTCTGTTCTTGTCACAGTCATAGACGTGGATAGTTCCAAAATCAAATAATATGGTACCTATGTGATACCATTTTATTAAACTTATTGCCTGAGGTTTTATTGATTCCAAATTCAAATTCAAATTTCCTGGAGACTTCAAATAACGTCTCCATTCTAAATGTCGACATTCAATGAAGGTTTCAAATTTCGAATAAGTTTTTGTTTACGGAAACTCATTCGAAATTTGAAACTTTCCGATACCATATCGAATATCGATTGTCGAAGCATATAGAATACGGTTGCTTTTCCTGATTGCTTACGGTTGTATTGACAAGATTTCACAGCATTTTTAGGAAACGCTTTTCTCTCGAAAACTGATGTTTCCAAGATATTTAGCTTTTAATTTAGTTAGCTCGTTTACCTAGATGATTTTATAGTCCCGAGGGTTTTCTACATTTATAAATTTTTAGTTATAATAAAGACTACCTATTTTTCTTTCCTTGGAACTAGATAAGGAAGATATTTTAAATTAAAACAAAATCAAACAAGTCAAGATTCTCGTTTAATTTAGGTAGGTATATGTTATTACTCGTGGAGTGACGGATATGGGTGTGACTGTGAGTTGGCACAAATCAGGCATTCCTATACTAGTGATTCAAATATACGTAACGGATCTTCGGAAGAAAGTGTTTGTGCTGTTATAGACCTTGAACTTCGCTAAGTGAAGACGGTAATGTTGAAAGTGAATGTTGAAGTATTTTCTAGTATATCTATTATTGCCAATAATACATACATTTGGCAATTGATATTTTAAACTTAAATAGGTATTCTTTTTCCAATTGACATTTTGCGTAATGATGACGTGTCAGGAAGAAGAGGTCGGGACATTTTGAGCTAATGGTAAATTTTTGAGGGGTGGAAGGGACTTGCACTGGGCAAAACAGATAAATGGACCTTGTTTGTGAATTAACATTATGTCTATCAATATTTTTACCCGACCGCTTAAGTAATATAGGGTCATTTAATATTTTTTCTTCTTTTTTTTTCTTCTTAACTTTCCTAATTTACATGTGGGAACTTGTAATTGGCATTTTCATATACAATGGTCATATGATATCTTATGTATTAGCTGTAAGTTTTCCTAAAAGCAAATAAATAAAAAAAAAAAAAATTAATATTTTTCAAGTGTATGTATGTAAGTATATCCGTAATTTTAGCGTATCTGTAGCCTAAGCAGCTTGACTTTCGATGGTGTCGTTAGATTCGTCTTGTTACCTGGAGTGTCATTGGATACAATTTATAGTAAGAAATCCAAGATGGCATCCGCAAAATACAAAGTATGCCGTCGGATTTTTTGGTGTTTTATAGTTATAGTTATTTATTTACATCCACAAAATGAATAAAGGTCACAGGTAGTCCCAGGATTCAGACCGATTGCTCAGAAATTCTATGAGGGAGGGCAGTTTGTAAACGTTCGTAGCGTATGAAGATAGTATGACTATTTGTATTGAATCATGTATTTATCTTAGCTCATAATAAATTTTCAAATCAGTAGATGCCATTTTTAACACGTTCACGGACAGTGAACCAGACACAATAGATGTTTTATTGTTATTACGTCTATATGCGTTCAGTGTCCGTCAACGTGTGAAAATATTAATTTCAATAAACTGTAAATCCCACTTTAGAAATGGCACGAATAACTCGCTTTTGTAAAACAATGATATGTATGTCAGCAGCGTTTCCCCCCAATAAAAATTCATATGACATCAAGCCGTAGCCATAATTTGTCTATAATCAATATCTTTGAGGATATAACGTTTATTTTACACCTAACCAGCAAGAGTGCAACGATGGGCCAATAAGTACCACGCAGAGTATTAACCCCCGAATACTCAAATGCTCCTTAACTACGTCATTCTGTCTTTGAATGTTAAGGACATAGAAGTGACAGCGTTGTATCGCACGATAAAGAAAAGAAAAATTAACGGAGCGGAGAAAGCGGACATAATAAAATCTTTTTAGGTTCATGATTCGGACGTTAGACTCACTGCATTCTAAATAAGAATTTACTTGCTCAGCGCATCAACATCAAGTACTTCACACAAAAGTTTCGGGTCCCGGGTCTATTCCGGCGTCAATCTTTCCTGAATCTAACAATCCTGGGATCTTTAAGAGCAGAGTGAATAGGGATCTACTGACAACACGTCCTGCAATTTCTTCCACATCGTCACTTTCCATCAGGTGAGATTGTGGTAAAACGCGTTATATTAAAAAAAAACACCTCGCGTACTAGAATAAAAGAAAGAAAGAAAAATTTATTTAAACCCATCTCATGACACAAACAATCAGGTACAAATATTACACAGTCGAGACACATGCAAAAAATAACATTGCGTTTGCCATCTAATTATCGGTGTCGCAAGGTGGAATCAAAAAGGTCTCCAACTTAGCATGGGTTGTAGCCGTTCACTACAACGCTGGTTTTCAGTGGAGCCTCAAAATGACGCACGGACACTGGTCAAGAAATGTACATACTAATAACAATTACAATTAATAGGAGTAATCAGCAAGATGCGATGAGAGGATATATACGTGTATACATCTCTTTCTCTCAATAATTGCTTGCCAACTCTCCTGGGATTCCGGGATTCTCTCGAAAAAAAGACATTAGATTTTAAAATCTCTCGGCACCAGGAACGCAGCTAAAACCTCTCGGACTCGGCGCGGGCCGGCGATCTCTATCTCAAACGCCGCCGCATAACGTGTTTTCAGTCGCAATCTACTGAAATAAACGCATGTAAAATCTGAACCACACAAATGTGTGCACAAATTTCAAATACACTTGTAAAGAGTTCTACGATTTTATTACAGTTTGGAATCAAAAGCTGCTCGCAGTGTAAAAAAATACAACTTAAAATAAAAGATTTTTGATTTTCACCAATGTTTTTTTCACCTCCCGGATTTCTGATCAACTGAATTGGCAACACTACTCGTACCTCACAGCCGCACGCGTGGATATCCTTAGAAACTAAAGAGTTGACCAACTGTAAGGAGAAATAGGTATGTTAAGTTGTAGTTGTATTTAGGAAGCTATTCTACAACCTGACCTATTAGGTAGCGATGTTCGAGTACGTTGTAAACAAATGAATTGTGTGCTAAATAAAAATCAGCAATTTCCTCACAAGACTTCTAATCGGTAGTTGACGCCGCTCGAATGCTTAAATAAACGAGTAAATAAATAAAATTACGTTAACTAGAAAAATGTATGTTAGTGTGTTGAGTGGACGTTGGTCCGGCTTGGCAGTAAGGGCGAGTATACAGTGTAACGATTTGAGACGATTTCCTCGTCACGTGTTGGACTAACCCATCGATTGGTATTGGTTGTATGTGTGGCTGTTGCAGGTCATCGAAGACCTGTATCACTGTGACCGTTGCCGATCTATTGTGATCGTCACTAACCTACAGTTCGTTGCTCAGGTTTGCCTTTTTGAGGAATGAGATTATTTTCCTGGCGCCGATAGTTTTTATTTCATCCGGGTGCAGTAACTGGCCACCCACGTAGATATTTCGTTTACGCTTCCGCGAGCCACATTCACATAGCTGATGTACTGGTGTTTCTTTTGCAAGGAAGCAAAGTCTGCACATCTCCGTTTCTCGGGGCCCCGTGTTGAGCATGTGTTTGCTCAGACAGCAGTGCCCCGTGAGTACTTGTTCTTACTAAGTGCCAATGCTTCCCCGGTAGCCTTCTTATTGAGCGGTAGCTTACATAAGTGTTTTGGAATGTTTTAAGCCCGGCGTGTTCGTCTAGAGTTTGTGAGAGAGGGAGACCCATCGATTACACAACCAATACACTCCTAATAACAGGCGAGGGCATCTGTCAACTTATCATGATAATAAAATAAAAGGCCAAAAACTTCGAATAATTTATTGGCTAGTCCTGTCAGCTTGTTCCAATCTGATTTGCTGGGTCAAGGACCCGTAAATAACAACCCCGAGAGGGCCAATTGGATTGCGGTACTCCGCCTCCCTCATACCTCACATGGTTGGCAGGTAATTCAGTAGAGTATAGGCGTCTATGTGTTGTGTGGTCGAACTAAACGGAAAATGTTAAATCTTCTTCTTAGCGAGTAGATGGAAAAAATATCAAATTCTTGAGAACCAGAATGTGACCACGCGTACGGCATTGTCTGTGACATCGTAGATGTTCTGTAGTGTACAAGTGTCGGAACACGCAGGGCAGCATAGAAGATGCCTCATAATTTGTGGCGTATCACCGCACAAGCATCGGTTGTTTTTCGTGTGGCCCCACTTTTTCTTTACGCGGGGAAACGCAAAGCGCGTACCGTTCGCCTGGGGGACGGCGAGACGGTTATATGGGATACCCACTACAACTCCGCGGCTACCTTCTTCGGCAGTAGGGAGGACCTGGGAACTCATAAGCCCCCCTCTTCACAAGGGGATGCACATTCCCGGAGGGCACCTAGCGCACCCTCCATATAGGGGGGCGCTGTGAGGCCCCCGATGTGACGAGCCCCATGACACATGCCACGCCAAGTTTGGCGAGCCGAAGCACCTCCTCGAAGTCGGTCCCCCCGGCCAACACCAGTGTGTCGTCTGTGTAGCCCCACGTCGTGCGTCGTTGGCCCAACTTGGACATGGTCTCTCGGCATCTACCTACCCCGGTACGCAGTCTATTGAGATATTCCCATGTGCGCCACTCCAGATCGTGACCCGATGGAAGCCACTCTGCAGGTGTTAAAAAGGTCGGGACTGTTACATGTTCGTTCTAATAGGAATGACTAAGTTCTAATTGAAAAGAGAAAACTTTAACATCCAAGAACAATACAATACAAATATTCATTATTGTACGCCAACAGTGGTTGCAGTCAGCTAGGCAAAATGATCGCTATTATTTATATCGTTCAATGAACCCCGCTATCGATTCTAGGACTACGCAAAATTTTACTTACTACAAAGATTTTTGAGATTCGAATGCGCAATTACAGAGAGACATTTGAAATTCAAATTCTCAATAAAGGTCGATTCTTTTAATGGAAAATCGATTTGAATTTAATATGATTACGGTTTAATTTTATATTCTTCATTTTTAGAATGTAAAGAACAAGACTTAAAATGGGAATTTATGTGAGTTGTGAGCAAAATATATGAGTGCAGAATCTCAAAACCGATACCTGGGTCTTATAGAAAAGCCATTCTGTACTCAAACTTTTTGATCTGAGTATTAGAGACTTACAAAGTCGGTCAAAAGTTTCATTAAAAGTTTTTACCCGACCTAAGGACAACAATGGACGTAATCGTTTTGTTTTAGATAGCATTTATCTTTGATTTACTATGAAATGACTTGAAATGAAACCATGCTAACCTATTACTCTTCAACTTTTCTGTTATTGGAGTCTAGTGGCCCCCCCTCACCCCTCTAAAAGCAAAACGGTTAGTTTTGGGTACGTGAAAAATTTCACGACAGTGGTATATACTATACCTATAATTAAGTTAAAAGGAAAACCATTCCAGTCAAGTAGGTTTTACAAGTAAATGAGTAATAGTCGTAAAACTTATAAAATGTGCTTTCCGTTGAAAATTATCTGTCAAACAACAAAAAGCCCCCTTCTAAGTACGCATATTGTGACAGGCACGTACGGAATCCTAGACAGCGCGTGGCCCGTCTCGCACTTGGCCGGCGTTTATTTATTAACAACTTTCATTATTTTTATATTAAATAAACACCCTTTATTCCTTTTAGTCGCTTTTCATTCTTTGTTCGGATTTAGAATTTAGCCAATTTAGGAAAACTTTATGGTAGAAACTCTATATCTCTTTCTACATAAATTATTATATTACGGAGAAGACGAGTTCAGATGTGATGTGATCTGATCCATCTGCAGAGGGTTATAAATTATAATTAAGTACCTACAACATTTTATTGACGACATCGGCCATATTCGAAACACTCTCCATAAAATTGTAAGTACTAAAATCACGTAATGTGAATAAGTGAATGCATACACGGTGTAAATTCCTCATACTTATTTCTGAGAGTATATTAAACTCTTGAACTTTTAACTCTCAGTTTTAAATGTCAATTAACATCTTAAAATTTTATCGCCCTTTTTGTCTTGTATACTGATTCCATTTCAGATAAAGCTTCAAGTTAATTATGCAGAAGCGAGACCTACCGCATCGTTATTTATTTAGTACAAGTGTTACTTGAAATATTGTACGACAGATTCAGCTTTTCTCGTTTTATTATATGCCTCAAATTGTTTCCTGACTACGCAAAGCGAACACAGGATTATGTTGTTGTAAGACGGTGTCCACATTAGTACGACTCGAGCATAGGACCACACGAGTAAAAGTTCTTTACTTATGTTATAGGACGCTACTTTTATAGTTTCGGTATGTTAGAACGGCTGTCATCTTTACCATTAGGCCAATTATTTATGTTGATGATGTTGAAGATCTGCTCAATATATTAGCCAGTATACTGCCAAGATCTATTTGAAAATAATCTAAATTGCTACTTGATATTGGCGTCGATTCGGATGTACACCAACTAAACTAAACTAATCTAAAACCAGTTTTAAACTAGTACTGTCTCTTTCTCCCTGGAATAGTACGATGCGACGACACCACTCTAAACTGGTTTTAGTTTAGTTTAGTTGGTGTACATCAGAATCGACACCATTGTCATTTCTTTGTTTTCTTTATTTTTTGTTTCAATATTAATCTAACCGCTTGCTGTTCGAAGATTGAGTTTAGGTATATACTTTTCCCTGAATGCATATAGAAAACGGCATGTACTACTCAGATTCTGCTGCAGTGATGGGCTGAGGACGAGTAGTGTAATAGGTTTATAAAAATTGAAACTTGCCTCGATTCGAAGAGAAGAAGATAGGTTCATCATTTTCTTCAGCATCAAAATATTCGTTGGTTATAGACTAGTTTATACGTGATTAAAACAAGATTGCACCGCCTCGCACAACGTGGGACGTCCACCCTGGATGGATGACCTGATGAAGATAGCGGGAAGTCGCTGGATGCAGGCCGCTTCCAACCGATCGCTTTGGAAATCTATGGGGGAAGCCTATGTCTAGCAGTGGAGATCCTGTGGCACATGATGATAATAAATAAAGGGGTCAAACTCTGATCTTCGAGTAATTATGATCGCCACCTTATGTGTGACTTTTCATGGTACATACATAAAGTCACGATCTTTATCCCAAATAGGGTGATCAGAGATATCCCAAGCTAAGGCATTTGGGTGTTCCAAATATTACAATGCTAATGCTTGAAAGAACACCCTCGCTTCACCTTTCGAAATATACAGAAATGCAAACGTGACAAGGGTGAGCCCATCGCCGTTGAAAGTGCAAGTCTATAGAAGTTTTTTGGTGGGAGTCCCATAGTCACCCACGGGAAAAGATGGATTGGTTATATTCGTTACATATACGTGCCGGAAAAGTATTGAATAAAAAATTACAATAAACAATAAATACTTGTGTAACTGCTTTCGATATCTGGCAAAGTCAAAAATATATTAACGCATAATTATTCCATACAAATCACCTACTTTATTGCTTTACCAATGTGCGTGCTGTGCTACCTCTGATAAGTAGTCAAACAAATTGGTAACTCACAATAAATTAACACATAGATAGACAACACGTGTCGATCGCGTCGATCCCACATCAATGGTCATGTCAGATCTAAAGAGGCTCAAAAAAAGAATGTACAAATAAGTAAAACAAACATACGCCTCGGTCACAGAGAGCGAAAGCTCTTATTGACACGGTGGAAAGTAGTCGCCGTAATATCAACAAATTTAAAACTGCTTTCTTAAAATCCAATTCTGACCTCTTTGAATAAACGATTAAAGTCCAATATGATGGTACGATTAATGTTGTGGCTCGTAACATCAGAACGTAGGCGGACCTTATCACCTATTGGACATATTTAGGTTGAGTGTCGGTAACATTCTTCGTAAAATTATTCTTTGGGTGCATCGTACCTCATTGGACATGACATTCCGAGAACTGGTTTTATATCACTTGAAATTTTCATTTATGGCGATGAATGTGGAAATTTAATGGGGATACTAGCTTTTGATCGCGGCTGCGGTTGCGTGGAGTTTTTTTTAATGTAATTTTAAAGAGCTTAGTCGTATTAAACAACCATGTTGCTCTATACAACCTCTATAGAGTAATTAAATAAGGTTTTTTTATAAACAATACACTGCTTTAGCTTGTTCCGAATTTGGAGAGGAGAGTATACTGTTGTAATATCCTACATCGTCTGAATAGCGTCGAGATACGCCCCGAACACATTCCGTCAATACATGGTGAACATCCTCTATTACCCCGCAGTATCTGATATAACCAGGGTGTATCTGAGTTGAAATCAATTAACGTTGAAGATTTAACGGGAGAATGGCAGTTTAAACCATTTATGAAAAACTAATAATATATGGCACAAATGTGGTCTCTGACTATGGGCGTCATAAGAAAGCTCAAGGTCACGCAACAAGCTATGTAGAGAGCGATGCTGGGCGTTTCACTATGTGATCGAATCAGGAATTAAGAAGTCCTTAAGCGAACGAAGGTTACTGACATTGCCCAGCGGATTAGCAAGTTGAAGTGGCAGTGGGTAGGGCATATAGCTCGAAGAACTGATGGGTCCCCACCCATTTTTCGAGTGAAGACTACGCACCGGCAAGCGCTTCATAGGATGACCACTCACAAGGTGGTCAAACGACCTAATAAAGGCCGCGAGAAATCACTGGATGCAGGCCCCTACCAACCGGTTACTCTGGAATTCTATGGGGGAGGCCGATGTTCAGCAGTGGATGTCCTGTGCCTGATATAATGATGATGATGATGAATAATATATGTAACGCCATATTTAGTCTATCTAGAGTACCAAATAAAGTAAAGACGGTGACCTTGGATTTTTTTATATACCTTAAAACATTGATAAACTTATAATTTCTGGTACTTACTCATATATGTTTCTTTAAAAAAATATATGCATTTTAATCAGAGCAGTGACCTGGAACATGGTATTCTATACCTCTGGGGGTCTACTCTCTAATGAAAATAGCTTCGGACGGCCGTAACTTCGGACTTTTTCTTTTGCTGTTTGCTGTGTCAATTATAAACCAATCGTCATTATTTTACTTTTGTTGTATATTGGACATCCTAAGTTAGTACGGGATGCAGGGAACGTCTGAAGTTATGCAAATAAAGCATCGTTAGTAGAAGAAAAAGTCCGAAGTTAGAGCCGTTGTTTTCGTTAGAGAGTACACCTGAACATACGAGTATGTTCCAGGGCCTTTTTTCTCTTTAACCGAGTCGAAAAACGAAGAGGTTCTCGATTCAGTCGTTTGTATGTTTTTTTTTATAGTATATTTTATGTTTATATCTAACATCTAAACCACGCTGTTGGAGTAATAATAATTAATTATATCTGTATTTATATTTTGTTGCAGAAGTTAGAAAATCAAGTCAGGAAACAGACCTGAAATCTCTTAAATTATTCGTTATATTTGGGATATCTCTGACCACCCCATTTGGGATAAAGGTTGTGATGTTATGTATGCATGTACAGTTCTGCTGTAACTTCAAAAGTGGGGGTATCAAATAAATAATAATAAATATGTTTGGACATACACACAATGAATGAATCAAATGAAATTAAAGTAATCAAAAGACAAATTCAAAGATATTGATTCTTATTACGAATACAAATAGGTAAACAAATTTTTAATCCCCGACGAAAGACGACGGGTATTATGTTTGACGGCGTTATATGTGTGTGTTTCCAGTCTTTTTCCAGACCTATCTCAGTAAGGGGTGGTCCTTTTTTTTTTAATTATTTAAGGCTTTGGTAGATGCCATCAGCTTAAACTATTGACAACTAAATCCTATTACAAAAATGGGAAGAAAACTAAGATATAACAAAAAACAATTAACAAAAAAAAAAGAAACAGATTAAAACAAATCTAAACTAAGCTTATTACAAAAATTGGAATAAAACTACAAACCTATTGTACACAACTTAGGTACCTATTACAATAGGTAGGTAACCTTTTACAAATGTATTATTTACAAAGTCAAAAATAATTTGATAGAACCTATTATGTTTTAAAAGCTCTTGTATATTATTGGGTAACTTATTACATTCTAGGGCATCCTGACATAGAGAAATGAATAGCAGACGTTGCAGAAGGAATTGTGAACAATCAAAAAACAAATGGTTAACATCACAATATTCGCAAGAGCAGTAATTACAAATGGAATTAGGGCTTAGTTTTAATCTAGATAAATGTGCAGGAACCCTACAATGACCTATGCGGAGTCGGCATAAAGGGTGGTCCGTTTTGAGTGCACTTTATTTTATATGAAAGTCTACACGAAGAGACAAGATTCTTGACCATGTTTAATAAAAATCGGATAAGCCGTTTCGAAAATTATACGCAATTTTTTTGGTGTATTTCGATGGTATCACAGACTATCGAAGAATTTTTTTTTTTTTTTTTATTTAAAATTAAACACTCGCTCGCTCTTAGCCATGTTTTATAGTAATCAGTTAAGTCTTTTCGAATATATTTAGCTTTTAATACTAGCATTTGTTCTAAACTACCTGAACTATATAATCGTTTATCATCAAGGTGTACAAATATTTTTTTTCGTATAATTTGTTCGTATTGTAACACAAGCTTTATTAGATGACGCACCACCAAAAAAAAAAAATTAAATTCTCCACGCTTTACTGGTTAACGGCAGTAATTGGGTAAGACAGAGTGTGTTACCTATCAAGGTGGGTTATCTTAAACAACAATCTATAACTAACTGATCACTCATAAACGTATGTAGAGGCAATCAGTATTCTATTTACTTTGCTGATAGTACTGAGATGCAGGCCGTCCGTCAGTTGTCCAACACTTTTAATATCGGCCACGAGGTTCATACTAAAACAAAAGTTGGCCGACGCGGCATCGTTAGCAAACCGGATCCCAACTACGGTGACGGACCATTCATAAACTACGTGACGGCGATGTAGAGTTAAAGTCGGGGGGGACGGGACGGACAGATTGCCGAATCCTTTTCCATATTTCCTTATTTTTCTGCTTTATTTTCTTTGCCAACTAATGAGTGATGAATGATTAATGCCTTTTTATCTGTATTTATTTTAAATATGTGCGTTTTATATGATTTGGGCACCTATCATCCTGTAGGAGTAATACCTCGAATGTTACTATCTACTTTCTGCGTTTGCGGTAAAATTCCGATAACTGGCATTTAGGTGACAGAGCACTAGTTATTCCAGTGCAATCCTCTGAAACTCACGCTACACTGAGACTACTAGTATTTTTTTTATTTTTTATTTTTATTTTATTGTTAATACAGAATTATCAATTTTAATGTTTCTAAAATCCTTGATTGTGTAAACAAAGAGGCCAGAAAGTTAGTCAGTAATCGTTTTCCAAAATAGAGCTCCGGGAGGAGTGATAAGAGACAATTTATATGAAGATGCATTTTTAGTATTCTCTGGGTATGGTATATACAACCGGTATATACCTTAATGCTCTTTTATTTAGTAGGTATACATTACTATGTAGGTATACGGCTATGCATTACGTAATATGACCAAAAAAATATACCTATATAATAGACTGGACAAAGTAATAGGTCTTTACCTATGAAATTGCCGTTCTGCAGTACTGGCCATTTCAAATCAAAATAATTTTTGTTTGGCTAAGAATTCTAATTTCAAATTAATTTGATTTTAAAAACATGGAATTCTTTTTCCAAAAGTAGTCATTTGTTTATTGATTAGTGTTACATTTTCATCGCATTTCAACTTTTTCGTCATCATGGATACGTTCAAAATTCGAGTAATTATGGAATATGAGTACCGTCGTGGCAGCAACGCGGCACAAGCGGCACGCAACATCAACGACGTTTACGGAGCTAACACTACAAACCAACGCACCACCTGTTATTGGTTTGCTTGCTTCCGTTCTGGGAATTTCGACCTGAAAAATGAACCTCGCGGTCGTCCGACTCTGGTCGACAATGACGAATTAAAGGCGATTGTGGAAGCTGATGATACGCAATCTACGGCTGAATTAGCAGCAGCTTTCGACGTTAGCGTCAATTATTGGTCCATTTGCGTCAAATTGCAAGGTAAAAAAGCTTGACAAATGGGTGCCCCACGAACTCAATGATCGCCAGCGCGAAGTACGCGTCGAGACGTGCCTTGCACTGCTCAACAGACACACAAATGAAGGAATTTTGAACCGCATTTACCGTTTGATAACCGCAAGCGCTCAGCAAGTTGGTTGGATCCTGATTCAGCACCTAAACAATGCCCTAAACGAAAACTTACCCCTAGAAAAGTGATGGTCACTGTTTGGTGGTCTAGCGCCGGTGTGATTCATCACAGCTTCTTACCAAACGGGATGAGCATTACTGCAGATGTGTACTGTGAAGAACTGAACACGATGATGGAGAAGCTGGCACATCTCCAACCAGCATTGGTCTATCGCTCCTCTCCTGCACGACAACGCGCGACCTCATACCGCACAGCAGACGGTCTCCAAGTTGCAAGAACTGGGGTTGGAAGCTCTCCGTCATCCACCCTACTCACCAGACCTTGCCCCTACAGACTACTACTTTTTCCAGAATTTGGATAACTTCTTCGCAGGAAAAAAATTCAATAGCCGAGAGGCAGTACAAAATGCCTTTGAAGAATTTGTTGCCTCCCGTCCAGCTGATTTCTTTAAGAAGGGCATCAATAAACGGCCATTGCGTTGGCAAAGATGCATTGATTGCATGGGTGATTACTTCGATTAATACAAATAAAAAATACATGAAAAAAATTCGTTTAAATTTTTTCATACAAAACGGCAATTTCATAGGTAATTCCTAATATTTTTTATTTCACGAAGTATTTAAATATGAAAAATGTAAACGCGTTCCTACACGAATTATTATTTCAAACAGTAATAAACATTATTACTTGCGTTTAAAGCTTATAATACGTAGTACATAAACGACCCTTACAATTCATTGACTAGACTTAGCTGAGCAATTCCTCTGCACTAGTATTATCATTTATCACAGTGTTACAGAAATTCAAATCGATTCAATCAACATCATCTTTCTTTAGTACCTACTCGTACCTACGTAGTTTTATAAATAGTAGTTAACTGCCACTTGGCTTAAATGTCCATTGGACTTCAGCAAAAGAGATAGTGGCCTCGACGCCACAGTACTATTTTATAAAAGCAACTGATGGAGCTATCGCTTAGCCGTCGCTGTCAGTAGCTAAATGTATTCTAATTACTCACAAAACATCCAAAATCACTATGGTTGATGGTAGGACTGGCCAGCTACCACCATTTTATCTAAGTCTATCTAATACCTAATACACGATTGAACGAAGATCCGCTCCACCCAATATTGTACATTTTCTATTCAAATTAGTTTAAACTTACTGGCTAGCTACCACCATCTTATCTAAGGCCCGTATTAATAAATGGTTCTTGAGATCGCGTCTCAGTCTCAAGACCATTTTTTCTGATGCTGTTTTAATATGGAACAGATTCTCAAGCGTCAACTTGAGGCCATGACAATCTTGAGAACGGTTTATTAATACAGGCCTAAGTCTGCCGCCAAACAGCAATGTTAATAGCATCGTTGTGTTCCGGTTGTCAGAGATAAGATAGCCAGTCCCCCAAATAAGATAGGATTTCCGGGTCAGTACGCGTCCACCTTCGGTCTCATCTTCACTTAACATCAGGTGTAATTGAGGTCAGGTGCTCATCCGCTGTGCATAAAAAAACGCCTAAGGTATGACAAAACAATAAACAAAGAATGTGTGCAAAGAAATATTATAAAATGTTGAATTAATTTCATGTTTTGCCATTTAGTTCATCTATGTAAAGACAGAGAGGAGGCTGTGTCCCAACAGCGAGGTCATGTAAGGCTGATGAAATAGAAGAGACAAATACGAGGTTTCACGAGTTCTATGTAACACCGTACCTATATTGTATTTGTCAACAACTGGGTAAGTAAGAGTAACTGAGCTCAAAATAAACAACAACCGCGTACCACATACCAATTGTATGCTGCAGACATCAGCAGGCCAAAGTACTAACCGGCTAGGTCTGGGCTGCTCACCACGAAAGATGTGACGCTCCTGGAATCTTTTGGAAACATTTAAAAGGCTCGGCATCTTCCACTTGCTTGGCATGAGCTGTTAAAATACGAAGAGTTGTTCTCTAAAGACAGCCTAGTCGCAAATTTCAACAGCCTGCCGGGCAAATTTGTACTTAATGTTTTTTTGGCTGACTACTACCATCATATCAAATTCTACCGCCAAGTTAGAAAATTTGTTCTTCTATACATTCCTAATGCAAGATAACGGCTGCGACCTTCTGTCTCCGGAAGAGACTTTGTACCATGTTTTTGTAGGCACTAAAACGTGACTCTTTGTTGCCATACATTTTGTCCTATAATAGACACACACTTCTATTTAGTTAATTTAAAATACAAAAATATATATCGGTGGACTTTTAATCCAATATGTAGTCAACGCTTTACAAAAAAAAAATCAAATCCTTAAATCACATTCTACCAATGTACTCATACCTATTTACATCGGTGCTATAAACGGTATGCGATTACTTAGATTCCAATTCAGTATTACCGTGCTAAGCCTAAGCTACTTAGCACTGATCAATTAACACATCAACCGACTATTTTCACTCAACCAACCACAGATTATCCCTCCGGTTTGTCATGAATCACGTTTACATGCGTACGCGCAAGGCGTGTCTATCGCATTAGGCTTGGACTACATTTGCCAGTTTCCGGATTCTGGATTCTTCAAAAATTCTATATGAACTTATTTTATTTTTTAAGATGAAATGAAACAAGTTTTTCTCTGTTTTACAAGGAGTTAAGTGGAGTTTAAAATTTTGCTGTTGCTTTTGCATTTCTTCAAAGAAATTAATAAAACTACAATAGAAATAGATTATTTGCATGATATTGGGTACAACATATCCAAAAACAACAACATAATCATATAGGTGAGCCTACTTTACTAGACCTAGTCTCTTAAGAAAGTTTACGAATCATGAGATAAGATAGTAGTATATTTTTTTAATTTCACAATAAATTACTTTTGTTAAACTAACTTGATTAGAAAATGAGCAATATGGAGTGGATCAGATCATCGTTCAAGTGTATTATGTATTAGATCCTGATAATAATTATGAAATGACCTTGACTCTTTAAGAGCTTCATATAACACTAGATTTCCAAATAGAAAAAAAATCGAGTAACTTTTAATGGATTTTGCTCAAATAGTCTTAATTTATTTATTACTGAGGCTTGTTGGATACATAAATACAGCAGATGCATGTAGACTGAGCTTTACAATGTAGACGAGAGTGCTATGTAGATGGCGACAAATCCTGATAAACTACAGCACTGCAGAACTTATTGAAGTACTTTGTTTATGGGTTTTATCTGACGACGAATCAAGGCGATTTTATTCAAGACCACTCCTGAACAATATCCATTTATGTAAATTGACCTGCGATAGAAATAGACGATGTTGTTTTTAGAGAGATTTTGTAGTAACTGGAGAATGGTACCTTTTAAGAACTTATTGTGATAAATGATAAGGTGAAGTTGTTCAAATTTTAGGCATTAGTTTTTGTTATAAATATTTTAGTACATATAAAATGTGCTTTTGTATAACCTCATTTAATTAAAAGAAAAAGCAAAGAAAAAAAATTTTTTTGTTGAATGAAATTTGATTTTGGGTTGAATGAAAATATTTAAGTTTTTACAGAGTAAGTTTGCACTTGCAACATGCAATGTTTTTTCATAGTATAAATGATTCCCTACGACTCGAATTATTTATGTCCATTGAAACATAACTCGTCTTTTTGTAGTTGAAACTGAAATCTTTAAAATGTTATAGCAATGTACTATAGTATACTACAGAAGTTTGTATTCTTTTGTATTGATCAAAACAATTTCACTGTAAACGTCCGCGTATTCCCTCTTTCTTGCTGAATAGGTTTTTTTAATCAAAACGTCTAGCCTATATTTTCAAAACAGCAACTAATTGTATTACCGTTCAATACTTTCGGCTATATAATATAATTATGAATGTATCTATGATAATACTTTGATATTACTTTCCATCAGGTGACCCGCATGCTCGTTTGCCGCTCTCATATAAAAAAAAAAAAAAAAAACCTTCGATACATTTGTTGATTCTGACGATTTGCCTTCACAACAAAAAGTTTTCTTTAATTCATCATTTCCATCCACTGTCCTTGGAAATATTTCTTAAAATAGTTTTTCTCACTAACTGGGCTTTTTTTTATGATTGATTGGATTCGCGTTTGACCACAATCTCACCTGATGGAAAGTGACGATGTGGTCGGAGATGAAGCACGCGATCTCAGTAAATTCCTATTCACTCTGCTCTTTTCTGCTTCTTGCCATAACTACACTTACTTATTATAACTATATGTTTTTTTGGTATTAGCTGTTTCAATACATCTTGATGCATGCCCTTTTCTTTGATCTTGTCTTTATTTGTAACAATTCCCTTTTCTATAATGAATGGTTGGTGTGATAATAACATCCCTAAATAAATAGGAAAATATTTTAATAGCGGCAGCTTCGAAATCCAAAGTAATTTTTGACCTCCGAGTGGAAATTTGATAAATTTTATACGTTATACGACCTTTTTATTGGGTGAGTGGAGAAGAAAATAAAGCGTTAGGGTTATTTCATCGTAAGGGTGAATCCTTTCAAATTCGAAACAGGTACTTTTTTCAAAGCCTTTTGCGCAACTCTTATACGTGTCATCGACAAAGAAATGAACTATTTTGTATGTATGAATTCGATTATCGATGTATTTTGGTATGAGTTCATTGCAAATGGTCCCAAAAATCATTAATTCATGTACTCATCTTCTATAATTCGGAAGTATATATAGATATCCTTTATATAATTTGTTTTAATTTTTGTTGCGAATCTTCTGTGATTCCCTTGATAACTAGTTGAGCAGCAAGACAGTCGTGTCTTCATTGACGACTGGTTGAGTAGCAAACAGTTTTTTCTACTTTGACAACCTGGTTACGAATTTTTTACCATAGCTGCAAACAATTGTGAAACAAGAATAGAATACCTTAGGTTAGTTGAATACCAAGAAAGTTTTTTCTGTTTTGACAACTGGATGCGAAACCTAGTTGCTATGTCGCCCAAAGGAAATAATATTATCTATGGGAATGCGCAAGTGTGCCACAGCTATGTTCTTATTACAAAATATAAAATTAATATGTTTTCATATTTTCTCGGACATGGTACACTAAAAGTGTTTGTCATTCCGATAAATAGGATTCTATTGACATGATCTAACTTGTAATCTAGTTTTTACTAGTTACTAAATCTAATTTGATTGTTAACTGCATACCTACGAGTACATTGCTCTTAACGTGTTACTGAAGACGTTATCTTCTTTCTACTCTGCATTTATCTTAAATACTTATTTATATTGGCACTTAACCAACCTACGCTTGTGATCAAGCAAATTGAACATGCTTCAATTTACTATGATGCTGCCGATCTAGGTGAGTATTCTGTTTAATAAGAACTTATCAGTTTAAAACAGAACATATTCGATCGGTACGCGGAATCGATTAATTCTAACATCGGTTTAGTCTACTTGATAAACTACTAATCTATGGGATATGTCGAAAACTAACTTGACAAGACAGATGGTTAAAGTCCAAGCAGTTTTGAATAGATAAGTGATGATGTCTAGATGTTTGGAATTACTAATTTTGCACATATAATGCCTTAGGGATACCCATAATTAACTTCAAAATAAATAGTAAACTCTTAATCAACATATAAACTTAAATAATTTACATAACGAAGAGTGGTAGTATATAACGTTAGGACATGGTCTATTGCCGATGTTATAACTGTACCTACAGTCATTATTTTCATTCGCTGCTAATGAAGAGGAAACCTTGAAATGTGAGAAATGTTTGACAAAATAGAAAGTGTGGATGCCTATGAAACAAATTAATATCTTGCTCTCAAATAACTTTGGCCAGTATTACGTACCAGAACACCATATAAGGGAAACAAAAGAGAGAAGTTATACTTATTTATTGTGGTATTCGAAAGTGAGTGAGAAACACGGAATTGATTTTCGCGTGGAATCGATACCTATTACGATTTATCGTTGTAATAGAGTTTGTTTACTGTATACCATTGGGTACAGTATACCTGAAGTGAGTTTTATAGCTACTGTACCTGTATGACCCAACTTCTGAGCTGAGCTCCTTCTCAAGTGCGAAGTCATCTGATTCGAGTCCTGTTAATTTCGCATTTTAATGATTTTCTTAGTGTATGATCTCAGGAAAACTGGCAACGCTGCCGTCACGATAAATGATGATTTCATACCGCATACTAAAAAACCTTTTTACATTTCACACGTTTCACACATATTGGAGATATTGCTAAGATTGAGTATAGTTGGGATCGACTTCGAATTTTAAAAGAGATTCAATATTTAGACATTTACCTTTTTCTTTTACTCCGTGTATTAATTTAAGTTACAGTTTTATTGCAGCCAGCGTTTCGGAATACAGGCTGACCCTGCAGGCTTTCTGAGTTAGTTATTTAAGTTTTTTTTAATTAGTCTTGTTTTAAAAATTAGTAGTACTATTTAGATTTATTTTATCTTATTCCATCAAGTCACTCTAATATAAAAAGTTAATAAATATTCAATACTAGCTTTCCGTCCGCGGTATCGGCTTTCGGTTGTCAGAGATAAATTAGCCAGCCCCCAAATAGGATGGAACCCGGATAGGTCCAGTATCTACGCGTCCACCTTTATTTAACATCAGGTGTGATTGAGGCCAAGTGCTAACCCGTTGTTATTTAGGTATATATGAGTAAGTACATAGACAGATATTTAAAAGTTCGAAAGAGGAGACCTCGTAGTAACTCGTTATGCCTATGTTCAGCATTGGATGATGTAATAGATATCTAAATGGCATCTGAGGTGTCGTGAATTGGTGAATTTTCTTTTCAATAGGGTTGCCTGCGCTCTAAGTGGCGCTGGTAACGAGTTAGGATAAATAGTGGAATCTCCTAGAAACGTATGTGTTGCATCCGGGGCGGCGGGCACGCGACATGCGCCCGCGCGTTCTTAGTAATGCACGCTCGCAGAAACACGGTGCGAAGTTAATCGAAAAATAAATATTTATTTTTTGACTGAGCAATTTACGGGCTAAACAGAATTTAGGCATGGTTGAATTATTTGAATGTATTAGTAATTGTGTTGATATAGATACTGAAATTTCAATGATTTTGAATAATTTTTATTAATTTACAACAATGATTGTCCCATGGAGTCAAGTAACTGCAAATTTTGAGCTTGTTCTCAAGTGCGAAGTCATTAGTCTTGTTAACTTCGAATTTTAATCAATGTCTCAGTGCATGATCTCAGGAAAAAAGACAACTTTGCGTTCAGGATAAAAATAAATCTGTCCAACACTCAGCACCTTAACATTTGTGAGCAGCATCTTAAAAAAAAGCTACCCTGCAAAGACAGCAATGAATATTCCGAGTGCAGAGTGGCTACGTTGTACTTTTTTGAGGTGATGTACCTTTACGTATTTCACAATCATATTTCGCCTTCTATACTTAATTACAAACAATGTGGGTTACAAGATTTTTCTTCTAAACAGTGAAAAGAAACCATTGTGAAAATCTTGACTTCCGCGTGTCTACGGTGTATAATATAAACTACCTACTATCTCTGCGGAAAATTACTCTTGACAAAAGAAGCGTTGCAAATAACGCTACTCTTTATTTCTCTTGATTTAAGTAAGTCCCCAACCCGCATTGGACCTGCGTGGTGGATTATGGCCCATACTCCCTCACATTATACGAGGGAAGGCCTATATCCCTGCAGTGGGATGTTTATGGGCTGAGATGATGATGATGAAGTAATCATCATGTGTCATATCATACCTTGTCCTTTTTATCACCGGAAGAAGTGGCGCGGTACTGTTCATTTACATACTATAAAAGATTGTACTATCACGGAGAAGAATCAAGCCATCGCACACGCTTTTAGTAAGCTGGCAGTACGCATGAGTGTGTAGTACGTAGTAGCGGCGGTGACAACAGCCCACTTGCGCGCGCATCCTACTCGCGACCTTGCGGCACACATGCGCTCAGACGTTTCACTTCCTCTTGCCGTGTTTGAAAATTTTTTTTATTTTTTATTCCTTTTTTAAAATGCTCTGTCTACTTTTAAACATTGACACAAAATGTCAAGGAAGAACAGGCGAGTTGGCGATCGTATAGATATTTGGGACTACATTTCAAAAAACCCTGCTTCCTATTGACCTATGGCTAGCTAAAATGACACAGTTGTCAGACAGAGAGACAGTTGTAGGCGGGAACGGCGCGCTAGACAATCGAGAGAGTAATACCTAGAGATACCGAAATATTCCCAAAACAAACGCTTTAGTTTGGGATTCTCTGACCACCCCATTTGGGATAAAGGTCTTTATTTTGTGTGTGTGTGTATGATAAAAATTAATCAATCATTACTGTCAACAAAGTATACTCTATTTCTGAACACATTTTTAACCCTCGGCGAAAAAAGAAGAGTGCTATTGAACCGTCTTTGTGCATGTGTGTGGCATTGTAGCGTCAAATAGGTGGCTGCGACCTGATTTTATGGAACTCAGTTAAGCTGTTTCGAATTAACTTTGAACATAGTTCGTTTAGTATAATATAATCAATGGTTTTCTCTGGGGTTTTCTAAATTTTCAATTTATAATTACCCTTTGATATTATTCCTGTGTCAAAATAAATCTGCGGTTTAACATATGTAGTGTAAGAAATAATGTTCATAAAAACAGGCGTCCATGATTGAAATTGCAGCCCCAGGTCACTTTGTAAGAAGAGTAATTTGAGAACTCCTTCCTTTCGGAAAGTTAAAGGTTAGTGAACGTGTTTTGTCGAATATTGATTTAAGTTCACTTTTCCCACGTCCTCTCTCAGTTCGAGGACCTTGTTAAGGCTGGTTTCACCGGATAAACAGTGTTTGTTGTAAAAATTTCTTTTCCATCTGATAGTAATAGGCTCGTGAAAGATAGGTATCTTGTAACGGAAACACGTCGCAGAACAGTTTGCGCTTTTGCTATTGCAAATGGAATGAAAGTGTTTGAACACTGAACATAATACCAGTATAGGAAGAACAATGAAAGTTCTATACATAGTTTGCTCTCAAGTAGGCACTTACAATACAATTTTATTACATTGATGTGCCTTTAAACCAAGGTTTATTAAGCATTCTCTATCGCATATTTCATGGGGAGTGTTCTGAAGAACTGTTCGAGCTAATACCCGCTGCTCAATTTAACCGATACACTTCTCGCCGAAAATTAAATTTCCATCCACATCACCTGGATGAGTGGAAGTCTACCACTGTACGTTTCTCAAGAAACTTCTTACCACGTACAACCACCCTGTGGAACGGACTTCCGGCAGCGGTATTCCCGAACGAGTACGACATTGGAACCTTCAAGAAACGAGCCTACACCTTCCTCAAAGGCCGGCAACGCATCTGTGACCATTTTGGTGTTGCGGGTGTCCATGGGCGGCGGTGATTGCTTTCCATCAGGTGACCCGCATGCTCGTTTGCCGCCCTCTCATATAAAAAAAAAAAAGGTAGCTCGGCACTTACAAAAAAGCGGATCGCAATAAATTGACAAAGCAAAAAAAATGTTATAATTTATTAACAGTCGACATATCCCAAATTATGAATATTCCAATCAAATCTTAATTAACTACTTATTCTAACTTCATCTTGCATCTAACTTCACTTCTACGTATCTAACTTCATCATGCATGACCTAAAATAATAGACGTCTGTAGTATTTAAATTTCGAATACGAATATATTGATTTCGAATTTAGAATAATCAACATGGAGAAATGTAATAGTAATGTTCTATGAACTTTGGAAGTTTATCGTAACCATATCGTAACACTGAGCAAATAATCACTTATCGTAATTGGTGATAATAATTTTCTATGTTATTAGGTTTAACACAAAATATTCAATAGGAACCTATATTAGTGAATACACAGTCTGGGCGCTGTCTGATTAAACGACCTTCTTACTCAAATATGACAAAGGAAAAAAAAAGATTTAAACATAATATGTATCATAATAATATAGAAAATTATTTTATGAATTAATATATGAACTTTTATAACCCTCGTTTGGTTTATTTACGATTCTGAAGCACTTAGTACTTTACAAATAAAGTACTAAGATCTTTCTTTTATGCGCTATGGGTTAGCGCTTGGCCTCAATTAGGTATTACACCTGATGTTAAGTGAAGATGACACAGAAGGTGGAAGCGCGCTCCTCCGTAATCCCTATCTTATTAAAGGGACTAGCTATCCTCTAACAGCCGGTAAGATGGACTGGTAACTGGCCAGGCGGACATTTCAAATTGCCCTAACCAACCAAACCGAGTACTAACATGTAATCTTACTTAAATTTCGTAGAATAATACAGGAGCAACATACACTTTGATGGCTTCGATAATTCTACAAATATTTATTTGACTGACAGCCGCACCATGATACTAAGGTTTATCCGTTTATAGCAATCATAAAGTTGACGCGTCTATCCACACTTTCGCCGCTGCTGTATCGATGGAACAAATCATTCCTCGAGCGGGAGGCGGTCATCCAACCTGCGCCCACGCAACGCATTGTTGCGATTGAGATGATTTATGGTCATCTCAGAAATCTAAATTATATTCAAGTCAAAATAAAATTTGGTTAAATAATCTTATCATTATTCATACATTGAGTTGAAGTGACGACCGTCTGCGGTAACTATCTATTTAGCATTGGAAAAGCGTTGTGACCTGGAGAATCGCGCCAAGATTGAACGATAATACCAATCTATAGCCAAAAACTTGCTAATCCATTGAACGGAAATTAGCCTAATATTTTTTATACTCGTGGTTAGCTCTAAACGTTTTGCATTAAAGTTGTTAATCAGTTGAACGGAACTTAGCCTAGTATTTTTTATACTCGTGGTAAGCTCTAAATGTTTTGCATTTGTTTACTTTTGTAACGTCAACGCTTTAATCGTTCAGGAAAAATAAAAATATAAATAAACTAAAACTAAAAACGTTCCACTTAAACGGTGAAATCCTTGCAAAATAGCGCTATTGGCCCTCAGTATTCGATGATTACAGGTTTTATCTACTGGTCATAACCAGTAGATAAAAATGTGTTTCGCTGATATCATTTAAATATCATCATCATATCAGTCACAGATACGTCCACGGCTGAATATAGACCCACATTGATTTTCAGAGCAACCGGTTGAAAGCGGTCTGCATCCAGCGACCGTGCCATGTCGATAGCATTGTTGTATTCCAAATGTTTGATTTAACATAGCCAGTCAAGTTGGGGGTTCCGAATATAATAAGATAGCTAAAGCTGAGAGTTCAGAGTGAGTGCGCTACCACCGTCGGCCTTACTTCACTTAATTGGATTAACACTTATATGCATAAAATAGGTTGGCTATATTATCTGAAGTACACAACGCAGCATCTACAATAGTTAGACCGTCTAATAAGACTACCTTTCTTATTAGATTAAATCTAAAGTTATCGACTCACTGACAGTACTTCTAGTATCATTATAGTCTGACAGATGGCAAAACATTCTGATGCCATGAGTCTCGTGCTTCTAAAAGTCATTCGGCTTCGGGATATGGCAATCTATACTAGCCATACTATTGCTGAAATAGTAGTGCTGCTTGTATTCAATTAGCAAAGTTCTGCAACGTCCTTCGATGAGTAACCCCTAGTTGCATTTACATACGAGTGTTGCCAGACTTCGCATAGTACGTTAAATACCCTTATTTATACCCGGAGGGACGGCTGTTTTCAATTCAAGAAGTCGCTGGCAGAGGAGACTTGAAAATACTTGACCGACAGTCTTGGACAAATCCACCATGAAGGCCCATTCTCTCCAAGTGACAATCCGATCTTCACATCCTTCCCACTGTAACTCCAATAAGCTAGGACTAAAAGTGACAGTTGACACGGAGCCTATTAGGTGCCCTATGTGACTTTTGCTACCCTGGACACCAGACTAATTGAAGAAAGTCTCCAAAAAGACAGGAGGCAGTGCCTAACCAGTGGTAATATAGCTGTTTATGAGTACGATTTTTAAGTCTGATGCGCTCGTCGAACTAATGTCCCATAGGAAGTTAAATATTATAAAGTCTCTAAGGTATGCTAATAATAATGCTGACCATTCATCTTAAACATATTTCACAATGTTGACCTTACAAACGCCAGACAAGAAATATATCAAATCAAAATTGAAATCTTCACTGCAATGCCGAACATATCAATTTAAGAAGTTTGTGAGTGAATGATGAATTAGCATGTTGTTTAAGATAAAATGAGGTATACTTAGACATCTTTTATACGGCGGGTGGTCTGCCCCGGCCTAGATTACATTCCGTCATGACTGACATTAAGTAAAATCACCCTGGCTTTCTAAAGCAGACTTAGTTTTGCACCTACTAACAAAGATATTATTGCAGAACGGCTGTCGTTAAATGAACTACCTAATAGAAGGGCCATTCTGATACATTTACATTGAAGCTTAAGATAAACACGGGTAAGTAATCTGTAAAATTTCGGAAACTACTTTGCTATGGAAAGTGTTCTCGAATCGAATCTTCGACTTGGAAATAAGAGGAACACAATCATTCTTTTCACAGACTCATCAGTCGCGATCAGCAGACAGTAGCTATCCAGGATGCATCTGATTTCTTACTTACTGTAAAATTATAAATTGTGAAATGTATATCTAACAATTTAAACAATAACTCTACTCTTACGACTTTCTGTAACTGTATATTTCTTTTCTCTTGTGCAATAAAGTGTATTTGTATTGTACTCTAATAACAAAATAATTCAGTGAGAGTTTTCCATTCGGTAAGGGTATTTTATGAATTGACTTTTCTGATCTTTGCTAAACATTTTGATAGTCTAATGTTTTTCTGAGTACAGTTTGATCAGCTTCAAAGAAAAAGTCAAGAAGTTTAAATTTATTTGTTGAATCTCAATCATGTTTTTTTTAATTACATCACTAAGCTACTTGGTAAAGAAATGCGACCTACCAACTTCACCCTTAAAAACCGTATCTCGCACCTGACCTATGACATCAGATAGAGATATATTGATGTTTCAGTCTTGTGCGAGCTTACACAAGTTTCATTCATCATTACCCGCACAACGTTAATACAAGCTCAATCAGTTCGGAAATTTGGTATGTATGTAGGCAGACTTTCTCTGGGTGAAACGGGTGTGACTGTGGAGAGGGGGGCGCGACCTTGTTAGAGGGAGGCTGGCACCTGCGGACTGCGCAGTATCCACAATCCACTTGTCACTCTCCGCCCGGCGCGCGCGCACAGCCGCGTTCGAATTTCAAACGCATTGCCGCGCACGTGGTTTCGAATTTTGAGAAAAAAAACTTTTGTGGTCGTTTTTTGTGTGCGAACTGTGAGCTTGTGTGTTGCCGGACCGTGTTGCTGTGAACGTATCGGTTTTGTTATTGTTGGAAGATACAACGGTAAGCAGTTTTGTATTATTCTTACCTAGTAATTCTTAGGTACTAGTTCTTTTTTATATAACATAAAAAAATATTATTTAAATTTAGCAACTACTTGAAAATAGTCAAATGTATCAGGTCACATACTGACACCGATAAAGCAACTTAATATATCAAATATATACATACAAGCATCGTCTCTATCGTTAAGTATTTGAATGATCGTGAATATAAATTCACACGACCCCCGGGCGTCATACTCGTTATGAAAACAGTAACACAAGTCACTTGTTTTCTACTAAAATGGCGGCGAAGCGAACTTTTCGATAACAATTGAAACCCAATTTTATCGCATGTTTATTACCTGTCGAATTATATCGAAAATTTATATCAAGTTGAGTAATTGTAATTTTTTCATTTGGAATGTAAATTTAACGGTATATTCTATTGATTTTTTTTGTAATGAAGCTATTTTTCTGTACCATCTAATGAATTTTGAGACAAGGAGCCCTATCGATGATTGTATAGGTACGTGTAATAACTCATATTCACCACATGTTTAAATTATTTTTAAAAAAGGTGCAATTTTCAAAATTTTCAAAAACAAACAACTAATACAAAATAAATTGTGCCTCAGTAAATCAAGAATACTATTTTTAGGGCTCCTTACATCAAAACGTAAAAATGGAACCTAGAATCATTTAGTTGGCCATCTGCTTTGGCTATTCGTCAAAAGTCGTTTCTCAGGAACAACTAAAAGTACCAAACTGAAATTAATATCAAATACTGTTTAAGATGTGAAAATCTTTAATTTCTAGCTCAATAATAAAAAAATACGGATTTTTGTTTTCCTATACTACTCGACACATTGACTATTATTAAAGCGATTAAGTATTTTAAAATTTAGGACGAAGAGAGGTCTCAGAACACAACTAAATCAAAAATTCGAAAGTAAATTTTGCCGTATTAAGTAAGTTTGTAAGTTGGCTCTTCCTAAGCGGGCCTTTGTTATAATATGTACCCAATAAGAGTTCCGTTCCATACTTGTGCTACGGCTTATTTATGGATACACTGTGTGGCATTGGATGTGGATGTGGGTCACACCGTCCGCTCTTGAGTTAAACTGCTGTCATTGATTTTACTATACCATATTTTTTTAATTTTATAGTCATAGATAAAATCATTTAAACATGTTCCGTGATTGTTCCGTATTTAGCCTCATCTTGTTTTAACTAACAAAAATAAATGTATTTTAATTAAAAAGATATAGTTTTCAGCAAGACCAAATGGTATAAAGGAGAGATTGATTACATTAAATAGACATATATGTGAAAAAAATCTATAATTTCGCCCTCGGTTTGGCTTGCGTTAATACACATAACCAAACGAAACCACGGGCGAACTTTATTGCAGATATGGTTAATTTGTTTATCCCGCGGAGTTCCCTTTATCGGGATAAAAATCTTATATTTTAATCCAGGGTATGTGCTACCTATATACCAAAATTAATCCAAATCCGTTCATCCGTTTCGCCGTGATTGAGCAACAAACAAATAAACATCCAAATTTATAATATTAGTCAGATTATAAATCCACCTATATTGGTGTCGATTCGGATGTACAACGAACTAAACTAAATTTAAATTATATGAATCCTTTTCTAACCACTAATACATGAAAAGGACGACATATAATTAAGTCCTGTCAAATTAAGTAAAATGATCAAAACAAGCACTTCTTTATCAATATTAGGTGTACACCTAGCGACGTCACGATTAAAATACTATGGAGCGACTTGTTTTGACAGCTCTTAACTTAATTTGACAGGACTTAATTTATAGTCGTCCCTTTCATGTTAATAGTGTTAGAAAAGGATGTATCTGCTTTAAATTTAGTTAGTTCGTTGTACATCCGAATCGACACCATTGTGTTGATCCACTTTTATTTCACACCCTAAACCCCGCCTTATTATACATCGCTGCGTACACGCATACCATACCGCGAATCACGCACGTCTTTTGTTCCGGTCGACGACGCGGCGACGCGAGCGGCGGCGGCAGGTTGCGTAAACGACCGAGACATTGACACTGTAACTTCTTCAAACAATTTATGATTTCACCTACATTCGACGATTTCTTCCGTTCTCACTCGCCCAGGTATTGAAAGATAAAAAATACTTTTGTATGAAAAATGCAGTATGGATACATAAATTTGTATTTTTTATAAATTTGGGTGTAACGTTCGATAATCTTAAAATTTCAAATTTTTGTGCACATAGAGCGCCTATAAATAGTATATCTTTTATAACTATACTTATCAATTTTAGTAAAGTGTAAACGTTGTAAAATACAATAATATTATTATGTCTTTTAAATTCGCTGGCCGAGACCAGCTCCTTCGTGTGCATGGGTTTCCCATATGTAGAGGTAGTATTAGGAGATTTTAATCTAAATGCATTGGAGAAACAACAGCTGGGTTCTCTCACTGAACGCATCAACATGCGCTCACAGACAAGTCGGCGTCGATTACCAGAACTAATGCGGAAATAAAAAAGTGTAAATAATATAAAGCTACCGAAAACAGCAACATCAGAATGACATAAGTCAGCGGGATCCCCCTACGTTATGACATTTTACATTATTTTCTAAAAAATATATTTTGTTGAATTCTTCTTCTTAGTGAATCGATGGCAAAAATATCAAATTCCGAAGGACCAGAATGTGGTCATTCGTACAGCATTGACATTTGTTGGATTATGCCTAAAAGACTCTACCTACATGTGCAAGCAATTATCGGAAGATAAAATCGTTCGCTTGCTAGACCATTCCTCACCTTCCTCAAAGGCCGGCAACGCACCTGTGACCCTTTTGGTGTTGCGGGTGCGGCGGTGATTGCTTTCCATCAAGTGACCCGCATGCTCGTTTGCCGCCCCCTCATATAAAAAAATATATTTAGATTTAGATGACCATCACGATCAGAAACCACTAAATATTTATAGGCAGCGAGCCTAGATCCTAAAAACAAGGGAGATATGTCAATGGAGCTTGAAATGTACTTTGACATGCTCACAATGCGCTTAAAGTTTACGGATGATTTCACTAGTGTGAGTGCCAATTTGATTGTGTGCAAAACGTTTTTATAAGCAGAGACACTAGACCTAATTTTATCCCTTATTTTTTTTAGGCTGCTGGTATTACTTTCTTCTCTCAGTTAAAGATTAAAAAAAAACAATTCACATCTGACGGCTACCACTTATCAACGCGAGTGTTATTTAAAAAAAATAATATCAAGATCTTAAAGTCTGAGTACTCTTAAGTGATACTTATTCAATACCTGTTAAGCTTATCTAATTAATTAGTGAAAGTTATGTTTTGGACAAATGATGCAACAGAGACCAGGATGTTAGTTTGAAACATTCACATGCGACCTTAATCCGAAGGTTGATAAGATTTCAATTTTTAATATGGGACACCCAGCTCAAAAGTATGTAATCAAAATAACTTTAATTTCGTATTTTTGAGTCAGATTTCTTACATCTTAGGATAATCGGAGCGTCTAGGGTGCTTATATCATCCCAGTGATATTGGACTTGAGAGTAAATAAGTAGTTTAAAGAATTTACAGATGAAAAAATTATATTAATTAAATTAAATTACTTATCAGTATTGTGTTTTGTAAAATGTATGTTCTCCTTTATTTGTACAATAAAGTGTATTTGTATTGCATTGTATTGTATTGTATTGTATTGTATTGTATTGTATTGTATTGTATTGTATTGTATTGTATTGAATTGTACATGAAACAACAAATTTATAAAACACAAATGAAAATACCTATATCTTATAGAAAATATACGCCGTCCAACTCGCTTCCGTGAGGCATAGTCCTAGTACGCTAGCGCTATTGCCCCGCTGAATGCATAAGCTCAGCTGCTGAGCAAAGTAGGCACCAGCTCTCACATCTCCAGAGTCGTGGACCAGTCTAACGGATAAATCCTTTACAAATTGTTTCGTGTCAGAATACCAAGGGCCCAATGTCTAAATGCTATGTCCAACCCTGTTAGATGTGAATGTGGTAAGCATTTTTACAATAGGTACTTCAAAATGTAGTTATTTTCATTTAAAAATCAGTTACAAAATCGGTACTACCTTAAAAGAAACAAAAACCTGAAAGATATTCCATACAAACAAATTCTTTATTTGTTGCTCATGAACATTATTTCATTTGTAACACAGCTTACTTTTAAGAAACAGATCTTTACCTCGTCAGTCAAAGTAGTGGCCACCGGAACGATCAAGAACTTACAACACCAAACTTTATTTGCGAATAACAAGTGATACTACACTACTTTCCTGCATCAATGTTATGGCTTGGCCCCCACGATGCAGCGGCCTAGTGTGGGGACCGCTAGCAATAAGTTTGATTATAAAATTTAAGTACTTAGAATATTTTTATAAATACAAACTATATAAAATGAAAATGTAATAAGTTTGGTAAATAAAGATGTATTATTATTATCAATATAACACACATTGAAAATTGAGAACAACCCCCAAGGAACGAAATATAATAACATCATCCAGGCATACAAGGCATTGGTTGAACCGATTTTCATCAAACATGACTAGCTTTCCCCTAGTTTAATGCTTGAAACAACATCCACGGTTCACCTTTTGAAATGTAGAGTAATGCACATATGACAGGGGGTGAGCCCATCGGCGTTAAAACGTGCAAATATATAAATGTTTTTTGGTAGAAATTTTTTAATTTAATATAAATAAAACCTTACTCAAATCGGACCGTGCAATATTGAGATACATCCGTACAAAGATTGGATACACACACCCAACGTCGTCGAATATAATATAAGCCGTCGTTTTTCGGTAGAGCTTAAAATATTACAAAGGAATATCTTAAGTAAGTGCTTGTTGATTCCCTTATTGAAATGATTGCAAGATCATCGAGGATGTGTTCCACATAACAATAGAGTGTGGACGGAATGAGGCGACGACGACTTAGAATACGGAACTCCCAAGTTGGGATGGTGAACAGTATCTTGGCTATTTCTGATTCTAAGGGGGCTAAACAGTTGTACGAGTTAGTTAATGTATAAAGGATAGGAGAGAATAAGATTTGTTAGCATTAGTTTAGAGAGCCACGATGAAGATGGTAGAAATTTAGAATACTTAATAACTAAACTCAGTTTTAAAACTTTTCAAAACAAAAACAGCTCTCCATACAAAATGGTCTAGTCTCATCTGGTTTCATTTTGACCTGCAAGAACATGTTTTAAGGTGGAAATCTGCCTGAAAATCATTTACAAAAGCTGGTGTTTGCGAAATGCTTCTTATCTACGACTATGTTTGAGGGAAATGGGTTCAGCCGCATTGACGATATTTAAGTTTCAACACAGTAGCTTTTTATATCTGGAGGTTATTGTTAGATAGATAGATAAGCATTTATTTGCATCCATGTAAACACACATAACAAATTTTACATATGAAAAATACAACTAAAACAATAAAACAAGTACAGAAACAACAAATATTATGTGTGTGCCGCAGTATACAAAAAGGCTACTGGACTGGAAAACATTGGTGTCTGCTGAAACCTGAGTATTACGTTCTCCTCTGTTCTGGAGGTTTGAAAAGTTTTTAATTTATGTTATTTTAGATAGAATTTGAAAAAACGCTTCGAATTATTTCACAGTATTGCTCCACGAGTGCATTCGCTATTCGTTTTCGATTAGCGAAGTTAAGCAATGTCTGGCGCGGTCACCCCTTGGAAGGGTTCCGGATTTCAATTGAAGGCAGTTAAGTCAAGTCGATGGCCTATTGGAGCGGCTTAAAAACAGAGAGTGTGTGGCCACTAGTCTTGACACAAATCCGCCAATCTTTGGCCAATATTCTCTCTGAGTGTGAGGAGGTGTGCCCCCACAGTGGGCACGTGTAATGCTGACGATGTTGACAACAAAGATAAATTACTATGAACGTTTTCGTTTTGAAATAATCAGTATAATTTTCCGTTGCGAATAATTGCTCTAACTGTAATTAGAAACATATCTGTGAGGACCTCAGACAAAACAACGCGTGGGCCCGATTGAGTACATTCACTAAGTAGGTGTAGTTAATTGTCTATCCACGCATGTGTTAGAATGTATTTTATTGTACTCTACAAAGGGAGTCCCATATAACGTAATTATTATGTAAAGCTATGTCACTATAACGTAATTCCCGTCATATAGTCGAACCTTTCAACTCGGTTCTATTGCAATTATTGCATTTCACGGTCATTAAAGCCAGTCGCGACATCACCATGGTTAGGTTAGTACTCTCTTTGAGTCTGTGCGTGTTGAGATTTACTTAAAGCGAGTTTTAAGTATTTTTGGTTGTTTATTAACTTTCCTTTAAAATATATCGATAGTTTTCAGGTTTTTAGAATTTTTACCGCCTCCACAACAATGTAAAGTTTAGTTGATGGTACATATTTACGAATGAAGGCTTGACCGCCTGACAAGCTACCCCCATCTGCTGCCAAGCAGTTGATAACATTGTTATATTACGGCTGTTTGTGATATGGTAGCTAGTTGGGTTTTCCACCTTCGACCTCATCTTCACTTAACATCATGTGTGGAAGTCAGCTGCTAATGCATTGTGCCTACACATAATATATATTTCCTTTGTGTATGTCTTCGTTTCGATCATTAGTACTTTATTCTCCAGGATTGATAAATTCCCATTGTATCCTCGCTTTCATTCCGAACTTTACTCTATATGGTGATAAGCTAATATACTTTAAATGTCAGACTTTAGCAATAATTTTCTGTTTATTAATAGTAAATGTTTTGATACGATCTTTAGGTAGCCTTTACTATGTATTTTTACTATTTTCAGCTTAGAATAGAATAGTAAATAGTTTATTTGCATGTTTTTGGGTACAAGTATAGATATCAAAATCTGTTTAAATTTGGATTGCAAATTATTTACATATTTGAGATAATTATTAAACATTACATCGTATATTCCATAGAGATCTAAATGCATATTCAGTTCTATTAAAAATGGTATATAGGTATACATTACTCAATCGAAGTTAGCAATATTAATTCGAGGAAATATTAATTGATTATAAAATGTTACTAAATTAAAGTATGTATTTAGAGAGATATAAGGTATCTCTAATGCCCACTGACTCACAAATAAGTTTGAAAATATTGAATACGTACTTACCTACCTATTGTATTTTGTAAAGTCATTAAGTTAATTAACGATGAAAACGGATTGATGTATATGCTTTTACATCGGTTTTAATTTTAAGAGAAAGTTGTGTCGTGCGCGCCCAAAATGTCAGACTGAAAGGATTTTTAAGAAATTTTAATCAAAGCTGGTGATAGGTGAGAGGTGCTCGAATGAAGTGAAGAAAATATTTAAATACGAGTATAAAAGTTAGGTTCATGACGCGTTGGAAATAGCTGCCGCCAAGTGATTTTTTTTCAGCGATCATAAAACATAAAAGTAATATTTATTTATTCGATTCATCGTATCTTTGACTATTGCTAAAGAGGATTGGTTAAGTTTAATAACGGAGTAAGAAAAGGCAAAACCCTCTCCTAAAACAGAGCTTCCAAATTTTATATGTTGATTAGTACACACTGGATTTTATTAAATTAATGATTGTTTTTATTTTAAACGCAAAATACTGTTTTGTCGCATACGACTTTATGGAATATGGTAGCGCGTAGTTTGGGCGGGGTGCAAAAAGTGGAAATTAGTTGTCTAGCAATGCGTCTCATAATGCAGATAACACAAATACTCGTAAAGGTTCATCTACATCAACAGGTTTACGTCGCCATTGAAGGAACTTGAAAATAAACTATTTTACTTAAACGTATTTAGAAAGGGAAAGTTATACTGTATGAAATTTCTATAAACTACTACAAAAGTGTAATTGAAACATACCCAAAAAAAACTAATATACGAGTAAGTATAAAACTATAGAAATGCTATAGTTAAACTATAAACTATAAACTATAGATCATTCATCAAAGCAACCTGCTAGTACATCATACCTAGATAATTACACATAAACCCACTGACAAATCGTATTCAATTAACGAAACATTCCCTAAATTCCCCATTCACATGCGTAATCTAATAATTTTATTACAGTTTTCCTTGGTATAATTAATAATAGCTAAAACCGGAAACAGCCAAAGTAAAAAACAAGTAGAAAACATAAATTAATCCATAAAGACATGCAGATAAAAGTGATTCCTCCCATCAAGTAAATGTTGCTACATGGCCCTGGGAAACTAATAAAATCTCATATAATTAATCCCATCAATTTGCCCCTAACTAGAGAAAGTCCGTAAACAAAAACTGATGGGTCGCCCCTTGATATTGACGGACGGAGATGCGTTTCACCTATTAACGGAACGATTATACGTTTAAGCAGAGATTAACTGAATGCCGACGTGCGCGTTTCCTGTTTACCAACCACTTGTTTAGTCTAGTTAACTTGCAGTTTAACTCAGTTATTGAAATAGCTAAGTTTATGTCCATTGAAAATAGAAATGAAACGTGGATGCCGAATGGAGAAATGATAGTCAATACATGAATTGTTTATTCATAGAAAATTTAATTTTCCGATTGACTTGATTTAACATGTTGATGGTCACAGGACTGCTACAGCAATCTTATATTAAATTTTCTATTGTATCTCGTCCAATGCTCATCAATGTATTAGGTCCTTACCTATGAAATTGGCGTTTTGTATGAAGAATTTCATGAAGACTGTTTTCTCCATACAAATATTTTTGATTCTTTTTTGGGAACGGCAAATCCAAATTTTTGAATGTTAATTTTTAAAAGTAACCACTTTATAATAGTTTCAGCGAATCTAAGAAATGATTTTGAGAAGTACATGAAAAGAGCTCTGTTCAAATATTTTTTATTATATGATTTAGCCCAGAAATTAAAAAATATTTCATGTGAAATCTTGAAATAATATTCCATTTTCCAAATAAAAAACAAATTTGGATATAGCTTTGAAAATCGCAGGAATTGGTACATGATTAACGAAGAAAAAAACTCCAATTTCATAGGTAAAGACCCAATACAAAATGTTATGAATCCCAGTAATAATAGAATCACTAAAAATTTACAAAACTACAGATTTCAGTTCATTAACCTGAATAGATTTTGCGATTCCGCTCTTTATCATAAAGTAAATTCTAGTTGATGTCTTGTGGCTGATATGATGATGAAGTAAATTCTTCTATTTTCAGACAATTATTATACTCAAACTCAAAAAAGTTTAATTTCGTAAGTATAGAAAATAATATTCGAAAACTTCCTGACCTACAATTATCGCTCATTCAGAAGGCAGACTCCCCAGCGAAGAGCGAACAAGAAATTATAAGTATTTTTACAATTCATGATTCGATAAAGAAAAAAAAAAGAAAATAATAGATTAGATATCGCTGAGCAGTTCATGTCCATGCATTCTTTACATCCAGATAGTCAGAAATTTTATAATTATATATAGTTTCCGTTTAATGGTGGTTTTAAATTACTTTAGAGGCAAATTCTGAATATCTACGAGAAACTTATTGTAAAAGCGTATACGTAGTCCCTTGAATGACTTAGTGACTTTGTGCAAGCGACTTATATAAACAGCAAGTTTAATTTTATAAATAAATAAATAAATATCCTTAGACATACACACAGCGCCATCTAATTCCACAGTAAGCAACTATAGGCTTGTGTTGTGGATACCAGAAGGTTGATATACTACATAAATACATTTTTTTGTGTAAATAAATATTTATTATAAATGAAAACATCCATAACTCGGGTACACATGTTCGTATTCATCACACAAACATATGCCCCTAGCGGGATTCGAACCCGCAACCTTTTGGTATAGTGGTCAGAGTCGGTAACCACCACACCAAACAGGTCGTCGTCAGTTTAATTTTATATCTTGTATTTCCAAATAGGAAAATAGGAACTCCTTCTTTCTTCACTATCATTAAGTTTTCATAAGTATATTGTAAAGCATACTGTGTTGTGAAGCCCAATGAATGCCAACCTACATTTTCCTCCCGTTTTAATATTATTGTCATGGAACCGGGAAAGTAACAGATAGGTAACGGTAACGTGCCTAACAGTAACATTTACGTTACCATGTCTTGCTTGATGTACATTAAGTAATAATACTTGATGATAATTTTGAATTGGAAAGTAACATTTCTCAACATTATAGAAGCTGTTACACATTCATGAGTAGTTTCTCTAGATTTTAAACCATAAAATAAATAAACTAGTATTTTTTAAATTAATGTTATCGAATTTTCAATGACTACGTAACAATTTCCATAATATTCAAATCCGTATACTAAAGATAATTTTAATGCAAAAAGTGACTATATACCTATAGATTAAGAAAGTGTATCCATAATGTATAATATTAAAACATTAAACAAGAGAAAGCTTAATACTCTCAGGCATTATTGTGTAGATTTTTTTCTAACTATTAATTACTGATTTTTCGCTTGCTGTGATTTTTCTTTGTTTTATAGGTGGCTGACATTAAAATTGAAAGTAGACTGCAGTTCTCATTGATTTGATTATACATACAGCGCGTCGCCGTCCGCAGTAGAAGCTATCAAAAAAATTCAGACAAGAGCGAATCCGGCTCGCGGACCTGGGTTAATAATAAATAATTTTATAAGGAATTTATTTATTTGCAAGAAAATTGTTACAATAAACAACAAAAATTAGTTGTTTAAATATGGATGGATTACTTAAAATAAAAATGTTTGCTATATATTATTATTTCATCATCAGCCCGTAAACATCCCACTGCTGGGATATAGGCCTTCCCTCGTATAATGACGGAGAATGGACCATAGTCCATCACGCTGGCCCAATGCGTGTTTACTCGGGTTAATGCGGTATTTAAGCGGATGAATAAATATCTTTTTATTTATTTATTTATTTATTATTACTTATCGCTCACTAAATTCAATCGAGATATAGAAGAAGAAGAAAACAGTTCATTTTTTGTTATAGTTAAACAGATATATGTGTTTGATTGTTGTTTGTCTATAGAATATATGCTATCACTGAAACAAACTTTTAAGCCAATGTATGAAAATAAAAACACAAAAGTCTCCACTTAATAGTCTCCTAATTTAATACACTGAATTGGTTAAATAAAAACGAAAAATATTGTCACAATATAGACCAAAAAAATGTTTGCTAGAATTAACAAAAATATTAGATTTTCAGAGCTATCTTTGCGTGTATATTCTACTTATTCGTCTTCAATTTATCATAATGTTATTAAGTGTGACTTACTATGCGGTAAGTTATTACATTATCTGTACATTCGTGACCATTTCTATAGATTTGGTGCGCGTAGTCATCAAATAAACTACGACTTTCGAAGAGTGTCTGCAAGCTTTATAACCAATTATTGTTTTTTTTTATTTCAATAAAAATTCGCTTCTTGCTCTAAATTTGAATTAAAAAGAATTATTAAATAAAATAACCGCGCAAATTTACGGCAAATTTTAATGTAAAGTAACTATGAGTGAAAATTTGATTTTCAATTTAAAGTTATTCATTCTTTCTTTCGAATGTTAACGAACTATAAACACACTGTATAGTGTATAGTCAACTAGTCTGCTCTGCAAGTAACGTGGTCAATAAGACAATTCATATGACCGCTAATCTCCAGTATAGAGGGCAATAGACGCTGTGTGTGGAATATATTTAATTGTTGTTTACGCTTTTACGAGACTGCCTCCATATCAATGGAATGTATGTACTTTCATTCACATGTCTAAGGTACAGTCAGCTGCAGAGAAACCAGACCCCCCATTCTACAGTCATTATAGGGGTCTGGTTTCTCTGTACTGACTGTACTTAATAACATAAACAGTCAGTCCACAGTTGGACGTAAAACCTATAGGCTTTTCAACTGAATGGCAAATTTAAACGTCTGCCTATATCAGGTGGTTTCATATAGCATTGGAAAGCTTTATGTAGAGTGACATTAAGTAAGAACTGTAGAATAACTAATTGATGTAAATATGAGAGTTTATACTCGTAAATTTTGAAGCCTTTGTGTGTGCCTGTCTATCTGTGCCATCTTAGCATTAGTTTCAACAGCCCTATGCGGTTTTTCCAATATTATTAGTTCTCGTATGTTTATTTTCGTTTTGATGTGAGCACATCAAATACTTATAACATGACATCAACACGTACGTACGTAGTCGCGGGCACAGCTAGTCTTATAACAATTCTCACATAAATCCTAACGCATTATACCAATATACGAGTCGTTTCTCTTCTTCAATTTATAGTCTCTGAAATATGACTAAAGAAAGTAGGTGTTCATTAACCGGCATAAAAACCAAAGATGGAGGGTGATCAATAGATCGGTTACTTCGATAGTTGATTTCAACCATAATGGTTAAATACGAGTACGTAAATGGTATGTACATATTCAATTGGAAGCACTAGGTCGCGGCCATGCTGCAACTCAGACTTTAAAACAAAATATATTTTAAAGCGTCTGTACCCGCGACTTAGTACTTAAATATTAATACAAAATGTTAGTTCTATTAAAAAAATGTCTGGTCTATGGGAAGTATATAATAATTATATGGGTTAAATAATTGGACTATTAAACATCTACAAATTTGCACGTTTTAACGCCGATAGGCTCATTCATGTTCAGAGTGCATTTCTGTATAATTCGTAAGGTGAACCGTGTATCAAGCATTAAACTCTGATTGTAACACCCTAAAACTCATGTTTGGGATATTTCTGAGCACCCCATTTGGGATGAAGGTTGTAACGTTATTTGGACTAAAAAGATTTCAAGTTGGATATGGAGGGGCAACAATATATAGATGTTTGGCACTTTGAAACGGACGCTCTGTATGTCGTATAATTAGATGGGGAAGCTCAACTTTAAGACACAACAATAGCAATGCGACCAAGTACCAAATCAGAAACCAGTTTCGGGTAGATCCAATTAGGATAGTTGGTGGGTCGTGAGGAGGGACCAATACCTAGGGAGACATTATGAGCGGTGGGTGAATGCCGGAACAGAATCCATCTAAGGGCGAACTGTTCCTTCAGTGTGCCATCATCATCATCATTTCCAAAAAATATAAAATACTCTTATAGCAGAAATCCAAATAAATATTTTCTTTCAAAGAATATCATAATCATGTCCACTGCTGGACATAAGATTAATTAAGTGGATTAAGCGGCCCCAAAAATAAGTGTAATTATTTAAAAAATAAGTGTAATTATTTGACGACCGGTTGATCTAGTGGATAGTGACCCTGTCAGCGAAACCAACGGTTGCGGTTTCGAATCCTGCGAGGGGTAAATGTTTGTGTGATGAAGGAATTTATCCAATGGATAAATGGATGTTTATATAAATATTTATGTATGTTTATCCATTATCTAGAATCCATAGCCCATACCTTGTTTAGTTTGGGACTAGATGATTGGTATAAGTGTCCGACCTTTCGTGTTTTATAAACCACATTGCTTATATTTTTAAGGGAATGTGAAAAACACAGTATTTACATTAGTTATTTTTCTATTGCACCTACCGAATCTCCCCTTGTTTGTTTCACCTCACAGACACCAGTTGAAAGGAACTCAGAGAAAGTTCACTTCAGGTCAGGCAGACGATAGGCTTCGGAAATCTACAGATATCATAAAATATATATGCTAATAGATTATGTTTGTGGGTCTATGTGTTCACGTTATACAGAGCCGTGCAAAAACTTGATTGTACTGCATCAGCAATATGTTAAGCACCTTTAATATTCATGCGAAAATACATTATAATCAATGTTTAATGTGAAACCATGAAATACGACGAACACGAGTTTATGAAGGGAACATTTTGCTTCACGAAATGCCATTAGATGAGCCATTGACATGATAATATTGAGCTATATTTAATTCCGTTACTAGATTACATACCAAAATCTAGTAATACATAAGTAGGAGGGTATTCACTAACTGTAAATACTGACACACACTGGGAAAAGCCACAGTTCCCACATATCGGGGTGAGGAACAAAAACAAGGGAAGAGACTATGAAGCTATCACTCTTACCATGTGCAAGCTATCCTAGTCACCGCTTCCTTTTTTTTTAATCTTTATTTAAAGAGCTTGGTCACTTTTGTGACTATGTCGCTCTATACGTAACCCTTGCCTACCTTAAGGTTTAAATTACGACAATATGGAATATCTTAATTTCAACCCTAACCTAACCAATTTATACAGCGCTCGTGCCGGTGCCGATAGCGGCGAGGCCAGCGCCGTATTACATCCTCCGACCCGACCTCCTTAATATTATTATATTCTACGTATATTTTGAATCTGTAGGACTCGTTCCGGACACACTCCATCATGATGTGGTATGCGTCTTCTATCACATCGCACTCAACGCAATTTGGTGACTGACTTCCTATCAAAGCGAGTAGTGAAAGTGTGGAACAAATTAACAGAGCCAGTGATCAGTGCACCCTCAGTGAACTCTTCCAAAAACAGACTGGACAAATATTAAAAAAAAATAATTAGAACAAACACAAGTGCACAATAATAATAATATCGGTTGGAATGACTCCTAATCAGGGGGTCTACTCTCCAACGAAAATAGCTTCGGACGACCGTAACTTCTGCTATTTCTTTTGCAGTTTGCTGTCAAATCAAATCAAATCAAAAATATTTTATTTCGTAAGTTATAAGAATAACATTTGAAATCGTCATGACATACAGTTATCGCTCAATCACTAGGCAGTCACCCCAGAGAAGAATGAGCAAGAAACTCCGGGGTTGCTTGCTCTTTTTAAATAAGTCAAAACAAATAATTGTAAAATTTATGATTCGATAAAGAAAAATAAGAATAAAATAAACTGGATATTGCCGAGCGGTTCATGTCCACGCATTCTTATCATCCAGATAGTCAGAAATTTTATAATAGCCTTGTCAGTTATAACCAATCGTCATTATTTTACTTTTGTTGTATATAGTTGGACAACACAAGTTAGTACGGGACGCAAGGGACGTCTGAAGTTATGCAAATAAAGGAAAAGCAAAAGAAAAAGTCCGAAGTTACGGCCGTCCGAAGCTATTTTCGTTAGAGAGTAGACCCCCAGATCCGATACACCACAAACTATGTGCTATCTTCTGTGCTGTGCTGCGTGTCCCGACACTTGGACGTTACAGGACCTTTACGATGTCACAGACAATGCTATACGCGTGGCCACGTTCAGGTCAAGAATTTGATGTTTTTGCCATCGACTCGCTAAGAAGAAGATCCGACAACACTACGATTTAAAGGTCATCTATAAAAACATGTGAGCTATTTCTTCCACATGTCATTTATCTTCCGATATGGCGGTGTGCGTAAGCAAACGCACTGACATACATAGCATACTTTCATAATACGTAACCTATAGTTATTTACGAATAGAACGATACAACTATTAGTAATGTATTGGAGATCAGTAGTAAATCATTTCATATTAGATGCTAGCGGGTTCCGTTCACTACGAAGTCGTTTATGTTCGGGTCAAGTTTATCTCTGATTACATCTTTATTAGACTATACCTGGGTAGCTTATCGGAGAGTCTATATCTGGTTAATGTATTTTTAATATGTATCCATTCAAACTTTAAATGGAGTGTCAATCGCGAATTCATTAACTTTGCAGAGTAAGTAACAGCGATCTACTCTTAATGCCATGTACAGTAACATTACCAGTATAAGCTGACCGGTAGCCCGCCCACCAATGCAACGCGCAGACCGTCCAATGGTTGAAGTGGTAAAACGACGTCTGATATGCGGTCTACTGTACATGTGTCTACATAAGAACTGATATATGTCTGTATACTCGTAAGAAGTGATCTTTAGAGGCAAGGAAGACTTCTACCCTATCGGAACCTTGAAAGTCATTTTTTGTATTTGAGGAAGTATCAAATTCTATTTGTGTGTACTCGTAGTACGATCTACTGCACAGGAATTAAAGGTCTTTTTCTTTGGAAAAAAATTATTCGTTTGAACTTCAGATTATGACTGCAATTATGAACCTGACTGTACATACTTTTCTAATCCATGTTATACATTGGCAAACAATTTCTATTCTATGTAGTATGTCAATCCGTTAGCTATTCTATTCTAGAAGCAAGTTTTTAAATCTATATCTTACATGTAATCGTACCGTCTAACATGTGGTCACAATCAGCTGTAATAATTTTTATTGTCAGTCATGTTAATTAGTGTGGAAGGTGGCCTGATTTAAGCGTGTAATAAATACTTAAAAATACGCGTGTGTAAACATTGTGTTACATTTGAAACAAGACTGCTAATTGGTCTAGTTGGTAGCGTGCTCTGCCTATAAAACTAACGATTGCAGGTTCGAATCCTGCTAGGTGTGAATGTTTGTGTGATGAACACCCGAAATTTTTTTTTTCATTTATATTTATAACACTTTATTTAATCTCCGATAAAAGTGGATGTTATTTGTTTGACAGTGTTGTCTATATGTATGTGTGTCCAGCTTTTGTCCCAATGTGTCGATTAATGCTTGGTTTTCTTTTTTAATTTAAGATTTAACTAGGCGAAAGGTTCTTAGCCATGTTAGATGAAAATCAGTTCAGCCTTTCGAACATATTTACTTTAATTGCAGTTGCTTTGTATACTTGGATTATATTAATATAGTTAGTTACTCCGGGGTTTTATAAATTTTCATTCATTTAGTGGCAACTTCAAGAAGGAGGTTAATCGTCGAATCCAGCTCGGCTGGGCAGCGTTTGGGAAGCTACATAAAATCTTATCGTTCCAAATACCGCAATGTCTCAAGACGAAAGTCTTTGATCAGTGTGTGTAGCCAGTGATGACATACGGAATTGAAATGTGGTCGCTCACTATGGGCTTCATAAGAAGGCTCAAAGTCACCCAAAGAGCAATGGAGAGAGCTATGCTCGGAGTCTCCCTGCGGAATCGAATCAGAAATGAGGAGATTCGCAGGAGAACCAAAGTGACCGATATAGCCCGAAGAATTGCCAAACTTAAGTGGCAGTGGGCGGGGCACATTGCCCGCCGGACCGAGCGCCGTTGGGGCGGAAAGGTTCTCGAGTGGCGACCACGTACCGGAAGACGCAGCGTGGGCACTGGGCACGCTCCCCACGAGGTGGACCGACGATTTGGTAGAGATCGCGGGAAGCCGCTGGATGCGGGCAGCGCAGGACTGATCGTTGAGGAGTTCTTTGGGGGAGGCCTTTGTCCAGCAGTGGACGTCTTTCAGCTGATATGATGATGAAAGTGTCAACTACTCCTACACTCTAGTACTACTAAGTACATCTAATTATAGCAGACACAGTTCATCAATATGTATCTTTAATTTAGGTGTAGGTATTCATCATATTTGCGAGAGCCAACATTCCAAAATAGATAAGAAACAAATGCATTTACTGATTAACATACTTACATAGCTTTTCTACATATATAAGTTCATATTTAAAACTATCGCAGTTTATTAATAGAAATTGTGTGAAGCTTTACCGCGACTTTCACTGCAAAAACCACAGAATAATAAAATTTAAATGACTTCTCTTTTCTGTGATGGTCACTACACTGGTGTAGATTTGTGACTATAGGTGATATTAGTATGAAGTATAATGATAGGGTGTAGTGATTGATTATCTCGGAAACTGAGAACTGTCCTAGAAACAATAGAAATATGGCAGGGCATAATAATAATGTCCCCTTCTAGCTAGTCAATGGCAAAAACCTCAAATTCTTAAGGACCAGAATGTGGCTACGCATGCAGCATTGTCTGTGGTATCATCAAAAAAAAACCCTATTGATTAGATTGACTTGAGCATTATATTTAAGGCGCTAGAGAGCGCCTTAGGGGGAACTTCTAGTTTTGCGCTAGCTCTGTCCGATCTTCCAACCTTCATCTTATCCCAGTGATGTAGTTTGGATATCGACTGGAACCGCTTTCCACCAGCTACCCTCTTACCTCAGGGTGTAAGGGAGCTACACCCTCAGCATATTAAGATAGGCCGAGGTCAAACCCACACATAATATCCAGGCGGAAGAAGAAAACTCTCTTATCGTCTTTGAATTCGAAACAAGTCTAACCTTTAAAGCACACCATTTTCTAATGTCATGTCAAAGTAATAAACAGCTTAACTTGTGGCAGCTCACACTCTCAAATATATCTTCGATTCCTTCGACCTCAAATACAATCATATACATGTGTTGTTATTCTTAAGACTAAAAAGGAATGTCTCTTAAGCATGTAATATCACTGGATGTATTATCCTTCACACGGTTTGGCGAGAGAAATATCCGAATAATTTTCTCGCCAAACTCTTATCCAAATAAGAGGTTGATACCTACCCGGCTTCCTATCAGATGGAACGAAACTTACCACCTTGTTAATGACCATCATACACTACAATATTCGGCAAATCGACACCTATTCAAGGTCCATATGTGGACACGCCTCTTGTCACCATAAGAGAGTACGGGCCATAATCTACCACGCGGCCGGGTCCAGTTAGGGAATTTAACCGTAACCAACGGTTGCGGGTTCGAATCCTGCGACGGGTAAATGTTTGTGTGATGAATATGAACATTTATTCCTGAGTCATGGATGTTTATGTAAATATTTATGTATGTTTATCCTTTATCTAGTATCCATAGTACAAGCTTTGCTTAGTTTGGGACTAGATGATTGGTGTAAGTGTCCGAAATATTTATTATTTATTTGATAATAATAAAAAAAAAACTACTGGCCACCTGGCAGTCAGTGCTTTCAGACCGCCCCAGAATCTCAGGTCACTGACATGGCTTAACGACTGCCTTCATTTAAAAACAACCGGGACTGACTTTGTAACGTGCCCTCCGAGGCACAGAAATACTCGTATGAATGCCACTAGTCGTAACCCATTCAAGGAGTGACCGCACCAGATATTCAAGTACAGTGTTGACCTAATGCCTCACATAAAGCGTGTTTTGGAATCATTTTCACTACGCAGGGATTCTATGATATAAACCAACCAAAAGCTGATGTTGTAAAAAAGTTTAACAAAGTCTTAGGGGAATGTCTACATAGGTTTTCATTTGCTGGTTAGGCAGGTATTTGGTACACCACGAATGGTTGCGTATGAAAGGAAAAATATTTTCACATGCCGATTTCCCCCAAGCTTCCTTATCTTTACATCATAAAATCAGACTTGAAAAAGTCTTGAATAACACTCGTTATCCGAAGGGGAGTATGGGTAGAAACGAAAGAACTTACATCCTTACGCCGTATATAACACAAACATCGTGTTTCATATCAAAATATTGCCTATTTTGACACAACTTTGAAAGTAGTATAGAAAATATTCTTAACTAAAAAGATCACGGAAACGCATCTCCCAATTGGGAGAGTTAACTCGCGAACAGTTGTTTGGTATTCGAAAAGGGCCAACGAACGCTAACAAGGGAGCAAAACGCTTATTTGCGACACCATCCACGCTCGGATGGTCATTATCGAAGCTCATTCATTACACGCGAATGCACCAGGTGGGGTCGGTCCTTTACCGACTGTAGATAGCGGTAATGTTCTATTTTTGAATTTTCTTTATTTTATCCCACTTAGTTATTATTATAAATGAGAAGTTTAGATGTTTGTTACTCAGACACGTTAAAGTTGGTATACGAAATTTGAAATATTCCAATAGAGTAAAAAGCATGATTTGGCTAGCTCACAAGAAATCCATACTGGGCAGATGCAAAAGGTAGAATAAAACAACACGCTCGGAGAACATGGATAACTAAATAAATTTACCAACGTTCCAGTGAAATTAATCCAAATATTGAAACATTCATGATCAAGTATGAATGATCCAGACTACTGATCAAGTCCGTATTAGACCCACCGTATGAGGATGAGGCTATAGCCCAAGGTGTAAAGGCTAATGTAAGTGAAACTCAACAGTGTTTTGTAGTGAGAAATGTATGTATATACAGTCACGTCTGTTTCCCATACGCGTAGGCAAAGACCACAGACTTACATACTTCATTCACCAATATGTAGATATATTATAACATGGTGTGCTATTAACATAGGTTTTGTAGGAATGTTAGTAATAATTCTTTTAGTAGCGTACCTTATTAACACTAAAATTATAATTTATCCAATTACATAAACATTAACATTATTTATCCAAAAATACTATGTGATGTTTATTGTTTTTTTTTTATGCATAACGGGTTAGGTTACCTCAATCACACCTGATGTTAAGTGATGATGAGGTCGAAGGTGGAAGCGTACTGACCCGGTAACTCCAACACACTTGGGGGACTGGCTATCTTATCTCTGACAACCGGAACACAACAATGCTATTAACATTGCTGCTTGGCGGCAGATTTAGATAAGATGGTGGTAGCCAGGCAGGCGGACAATTAAAATGCCCTACCACCAACCACCTATTTGTTTGTGTGAGTCAGTTCTGAACTTTATTAATTATTATATTCACAAAAAATTTCAGTGTTTGCGCAACTTAAACTCTGTATAGTCCAGTAAGGATACGATTTTAACTTCCTATAATCATAAAGGCCGTGATGTTGTGTACATGGATGGAGTATCTGTCAGTGATAGAATAAAAAAGTTTTCTACCAAATCGATAGTTTGATTTGAATATAGCATAGGTATTTAGTTAAATTAAATTTCCATCCACATCACCTGGATGAGGGGAAACTTCTTACCACGTACGACCACCCTGTGGAACGGACTTCCGGCAGGGGTATTCCCGAACGAGTACGACATTGGAACCTTCAAGAAACGAGCCTACACCTTCCTCAAAGGCCGGCAACGCATCTGTGACCCTTTTGGTGTTGCGGGTGTCCATGGGCGGCGGTGATTGCTTTCCATCAGGTGACCCGCATGCTCGTTGCCGTCCTCTCATATAAAAAAAAAAATTAGTAATAAATTAGATTAAAATTACCATTGTGAATTTCATTGCGTTGGAGAATATACTTAGAACTCGCGTAACAATAAAAAAAATCGATTAGTAATTTCTTTATATTTATGCAAAATTTCACCGAGGGCAAATATCACGCCTCAAAACGATTTTTAGAACATATAAAGTAGCCATTTTTTTAGTAAATTCTTTTATCTCTTATCATCTTCTACAACGTAATGAAGTTCAAAGTGGTAACTTTAATGTAATATTTTAGGTGTTATAACTAAATACCTACACTATACGTAAAACAAGGTACAGAATAGTTAAAAAACATTTTTATGCCATCATTGATGGGTCACCTTCAAGAAAAATCAGGAACTTCAAGAATATAGGTAGTTATATCACAAAAATTACGTATTATAACTAGATTAGTAACCAACTTCGTCATAAGGTTAACACCTAGATAATACTTCAAACTATTCAAAAAGCGAATTCTGAAACACAATTACTTATTTTCTTTTTACATTGCGGCATGAGAATGGATGCCTTCGGCTGTGGCTGTTGCTTGCATAGCCATGGGGAAAGCGACCCGTTCGAATTGTTCGAGGTTCTAATTGACATTAACAAACGATCTTTTGTTTGATCTGTCGGTGTTACTATGGGTATTCGTTCACACGTTTTATTATTAACGCCAAACATCATTCTCACTCCGACTTTGAATATAAATCAAAAAATAATCGTGACGGTAAATCTTCTAAGTTGTTTATTTCTTTTTTGGGTGGTGATGGAAACGGTAATCTGTAGAAAACATGCTATTATTAATACCTACCTACTTATATGCATTGGCGTACCTAGGGTGTCATAGGGCAAGCCTAACAAAGTGTTTGTGATTTTTACACAGCTAGTAAAATTAGACAGTTTACCAAGCACGACGTTTCAGTTTGACAAGTGCGAATGAATAAATCGAGGATTTCCTATTCTGTTTAAATAGGTTATAGTCCTGATCGAGTTTTAGTAAGGCGAGCCGTTATATGAAGGTACCGCCACTGCTGATATGCTTTATTTACTTTCTATGAAGCTTGTATTAGTTGTTGGACATCAGCTACGCATTTTGACTACATTTCACAAAAAAAGTTCATCTTTCAAATATTTAAAAGTGCTGCATTTTCGAATAACGCACTTATACGTCCTCATATGTTTTCTTTTAATTTTCATTGTGCTATTTTATCGTAGTTTATAATATTAAAAAATTGAAAGTTTGGATGTTCGTTTATTTCTTTGTTTGTTTGTTGCTCAATCACGGCTAAACGGATGTGGATATAGATAGAATATACCCTGGTTTAAGACATAGGATATTTTTATCCCGATAAAGTGAGTAGTTCCCGCGGGATAAACAAATTTCCTAAAGTTATTCCACTCAGGCGAAGAGCCGCGGGCGAAAAGCTAGTATAATTAATAACACTTCCCTATGAACTTACCTCCGTCTATGGTTAAAAATGACCATTCAATAGAATAAAGCACTACACCACTCAATAGAATGACGTAAGACGCAGTGACACGCGTCACATTGATTTGTATGGTGTTACACACGGCATCAGACAAGCGCGGTGCACGACTTCATTCTCGACCATTGTAGAATGGATATTAATGAAGCGCTTGCTCGATTGGCCCTTTTATTTGTTTTGTCTTATCACAAATTGTTAAAATGCTAATAAAAGCAAGCAAAATGCATATTGTATACCTAATACAAACAAAAAAATCCTTTAACATGGTTACTAATCTGTCCACTCGTTTAGTCTTTAATTAAAAAACCCATTCAAATCTGAGAACGCATTACTGAGATACATCCGGATAAAGACTGGAAACATACACACAATGCCATCACGCACATAACACCTGTCGCTTTCCGTCGGGGGTTGAATACATAAAACTTCTTTGCAATCGTATGAAAAGAGCATTTAAGTTTGTTGTTTGTTCTTCTCTTGGTCTCACTCTGTGATTAGCTGATTCTTTGTTCAGATGTAATAACTTACAAACTAACGAAATTTCTAAGTTTGAATTTGAACTCTGCAGCATGGACTATCGCTGCATTTACGTCAGTGTGGGTGAGGCAACTAAAATACATAGACAACCACTTCCTTCACCACATTAATAGTTTGTATTATCACCACACCTCGGATACTATTCTACTGCAACTATAGAATCGGTTGCCTAAATTATTTACATATTGTCAATGATAATTTAAAACTGCGTAAGCAATATTTGCAACTAGGCGTAATTGACAAAGAAGTAAAACAGAGATTTTATCTCACATTCCTCAAACTAAAAATATTTACTTTTTCATGACACCTGTAAATTTGGACTGTTGACAGTTACGCTAAATTTAATATATAATTTACGCGGTTTAATGTTGTGTGACGTGTTAATTTTTCTACATTTAGTGGTCTAAAAGTTTGTTGTTTTCGACGATATGAAATATGGGCCATCAACCCCAACATTTTAATGAAATCGCTCATTCGTTATCAAAATTTACTTATTTTTTTTTATCCACAGCGGGTTAGCACTTGACCTCAATCACACCTGATGTTACGTGATGATGATTATTTCCACATACACTCTTCCTACCCCATTTTAATCTCCATTTTTTGCTGCTATGGCATCTGACTAGGTATGGGGAACTACTTCACACTCGAATATCGCAAGAATCTGTTATTAAAATCTGATCCTACACATCATAACCAATGTACCATGGCTAGTGCCTAATGAATATTCAAAATAAAAAAAATATAGGATTTAGCATAGAAATGTTACAGATACAGATGCATCACCAAATATCCCGTCTGAAGGCGATATGAAGTAGAAAAGAAAGACGAAAAAATTAACTAAAAAATTACAAGAACTTTATCGCAATTGCGCACGATTCGATCAGCACCACATAATAATAAAAGTCAAATATACAAGTAGAGACGTGTGGATTCGAAACGTCGCTCGAGTACTCGATAAGTTCATGACCAGTGACGTCGACTGTAACCGCCGCCCGCCCAATCGATCGACGCAATTGCGTGCGCGTGCGCGCGTCCGCTCACCCACAGTGGTCAGCGGCGAGCTTTTTATAGAGCGGTGCTGCTTTTATCGATATATTAATTTAATTTTATGTTAACTACATTATTTTACGAGTTTGTTGTAAATGTGAGGGTGTATGGGAAAGTGCTTTTAGTTATAGTTGTTTGATGCTTAAAGATTCCGCCCATTATTAAAAACAAATTACTAAGTACTCAGGTATATACGGTTTGATGTGTATATGGACCCTTTAATAGTTTTACACCGGCTATCTATTATTTATTGCTAATGTTGTGAGAATTGAAAGAAAAATATTTTACTATGTGGCCCAGCGTCGCAAAATGGAACGAAATTGGTTTCCATTTTCGCATAAGTAGTCTGTGACTTGCTTTGTTTTTATCGCAATCTATAGTTACCGTGATATCTTTTTCATACCTTAACGGACAAAGAACTGCTATAGCAGTCATAACAATAAAAATTATGTTATAACCGGTTTAGAGTTCGTCAAAAGGTTTTACGGTGGATCAGTGTCAGTAGTAACATATTATGAAACTTTAATTGGCATAAGTTTGGTATTAGTTTTCTATATAAACATTTGTAATATATAAATAAATCACCATCACATCGAAATTGATAACTCTATATCACTGACATTCCTTTCAATTTATGCGTCACAAAAAATCGTTGTTGTTGTTACGTCCAACTTAAGCTGCACCAATGGCGATAACTGCATATAAATCATTCCCATAGCTTGTGCAAGATGTGTGCAAGGTGTTTATTAGTTGTTAAAAATGATTAATAAACATTTATAACGATAATTTTACGTGTGTGAAGAACACTCAATGCCCAGGGTGTTGCTTTTGGTGTTGTTGTTTAGTTCAGAGAAAATTATTAATTTAGCCTTGAGTAAGTAAGCACTAGATATAGCTTAATCAATGTTAGATTTCTCCAGTCAAACATTAAAATTGTATACCTTTATATTACAAGAATCTTTTTAGTTTTGCAATAATAATGATTGGTCATAAATCAACAATTTGTCTATACATACCTATTCGCTGCTGGAATATTTACGACATATTTAGGGAAAACAACTACTGCCGGCATTCTCTTTTTCTTTACCAGAAGCAGTGTCATCGGTATTTCGGTAACAAAGACATCACAAGTATTTCCGAAATCACTTTCACCCTTAATTTGGATTGATTCATATCTACATTCTTCACAATTATCTAGCAAATGACGATGATCTTGCAAATATCGATATCTTAAGTAACGATTGTAACTAATTAATAACTTTACCTATTGTAAGTATAGCGTAACAAAATCATATTCCATTCGTTCTTTTACTATCAATATGACTGTGGAGATTGTATCGTTAAATTTGACCAAACGTTTCGTGTCAGTTTGGTCTAATGTTGCTTAATAAATTAACGATAGCGACATTATTATTATGAACAAATTCAATGCTAGATTTTTTTATTACAATAAGAAAAATAAAATAAGACAAGTCAAGATGTATACAACTTCAAATTACAAATTCGTCATCCGCCGATTACGTCTTATTTATTATGTAAGTAGTCTCTTATACTCGCAATCACAATTTATCTACATCATCGAATGCAATTTATTTTTAATTTATTTTGTCATCACAAATTAATTAAACCATTTACAATACACAATACCATTGAAATGTATCGATAAGATTTAATAAGCATTTATAAACATCGATATCGACATGGTGGTAGTGTAAACATCGATACTGGTATCGCTAATTAGTCGCCCGGTGAAAGTTACCGACCGACTGACCACAATCCGATCTCAGCTCGATGTTTCGGCGGTGCCGATTTTAGATCGATTTGACTTTCGTTTTTGACTACTCTTACTTACCGTTCACTAGTGTCGATTGAAAATGATTTATTTTGTTCGTTACGTCGGTTCGACTTTGCATAGTGACTCTTGACCACATTTTTTTTACATTTTGATTAGATACTTTGTCTATGCGGATAACTGTTTTAAGCATGACTGAGCTATGTCAAAGATGAATTAAGTAGCGATGCTATCTAGTCATCTCTTCAAAAGTAAATTGTTTGCAGACCTTTACGGAGAACAACATGTAACAAATTCACATGAGTTAGGTGTCTAAAATCTTGGTTTTGTAATCCCATTATTAAAATCGATTTCTCATACACAATAATTTCACTAATACATTCGTACTTTAGAAATAAACAGAACTGTGCTAATACTAACAATCGTTAAATAGGTGACTATGAGAAATAATAAAATATAAATAGAATTTTCAACTTTAGATTGATAGCTTGCACTTTAAAATGAGTATTTTAACTTTATTGCGAGGAGCGTCAAACTTGTTAGGTTGCGGTGATCACAGTGCACGAGACGGGCGAGCGTTAAAACCGAACCATAAACAGAAAAGAACAAACGTACAATAAATCTTTTAAGTTCTTTTAAAATTTAAGTATTTTAAGTTTTCTTATTATAATCTAGGTACTTACCATATCTTATTACGAATAGACGTGGTTCAGTTACTTTACAATCTGTATTATTATTATTTATTTTCCTTAATACACAGAGGTGGTAATAGGCTAACTCTACAAAACCAAATTGATTGATCTGTGGGAGTATATCTATCTCGGTTACAATACATAGCAAAATACAAAGTAGGTATAATTAGGTATATACATTTATCGAATGTTACAACCTATTATGTAGATTATACTTTAGCTTGTTACATCCATTTTGTACCTCTTTATTTCTTTTTTTATCCACAACGGGTTAGCACTTCACCTCAATCACACCTGATGTTAAGTGAAGATGAGGCCGAAGGTGGTAGCGTACTGACCCGGAAACCCCATCTTATTTGGGGGACTGGCTATCTTATCTCTGACAACCGGAACACAACAATGCTATTAACATTGCTGTTTGGCGGCAGATTTAGATAAGATGGTGGTAGCTAGCCAGGCGGACATTTAATATACCCTACCACCAACCAAACCGAGTACTAAATATGTACCCCGCTGGGGATCGAACCCGCGACCTCCGAAACGTTACATTGAACCACGGAGGCGGTTGATGGTCTTTATTTCTTCACTCACTGTTTTACCATTTCTCTACACTCAACCTTACGCTTTTAAGATTTATCGACATAAATCATCATCGGACATCGACACGTCGTTCGGCACTATCACTCGAAACAGGAATCTTCTTAGACCTTTTCTAGTTCCGAAGTGGACCTCCGAAGTGTGCCAGCGGGTCTAGGTATGTGGGTTTACGACTACAAGTTCCCAGCAGTGGGTGCCAGCGCATTGTCTGCCACAATTAACGCTCACCGTACGAGTTTCCGAGACCATGTGAATGACATCTCTATAAGTGGATTATTGCAACTGACATTATGGGTTTGACCCCTGCCATTAGGTTAGGTACTAATAGAAGAGTTAAGCTTGTTTAATCATTGCCCTCGATACTGTCTTCTTTCATTAATAGAGGTTATACTGTAATCCAATTTTCGAAATTCCAACGAACGAATGAATCTATTTCAATGGAGTGGTTGAGTTTAAAATTTCTGTCCTGTCTTTTTTTACACCAGTTATTATGTTTGAGTCAAGAATGTCTGAATACTATTTTCATCTTCTAGATTGCTTATTATTTCTTTGAGAAATTTAAATTAATATCAATAGAATCACGTACGGCTCCTCAAAAGCCGGTTGCATGATCATTTTTCTTTTTTTTTGACAAAATGCAAGATACACAAATAATACAACAAATAAACAATGTAAACGAAGATAATAATTGATTGCGCTTCGTGTGCCCTGGTACCGGCCAATTAATTGGAACTGACTCAGCATGCCTAACGTTATGGGTGAAACTCACACCGCTAATAAAACTCAGTCAGAGACATATAAAGTGAAGATTATATGAGCATATCTCATGCTTTTGAATTTGCAATCTACACAAAGAGCAAAAGAAGTTTTTACTTGTCGCCTAATACGAGACATTTGGTAAGGGCGTGTCTGATATCTGTGACATGGAGCATGACCCCACCATACGTCCTACTATTTTGCCAATATGCCCAGACATTTCCGCTTTAGTCGACGACTAGTTGGTAGGTGGTTTTTAAGTGAGTTGCAAATCGGATTTGGTAATCTTTCTTTATATGACTTTACTTGCTTGGCAATTTAATATTATCTATTTATATTGCTAGGTTATTAAGTAGTAGTTTAATAAGCACACACCATGTTGTATTTGTAATCATACGTAGAATCTTATTTTGTAAACATTGGATGATTTCGATATTTGACTGTGACAGTTGGATATTATAGGTCCAAATTGGTCTAATGACCTTGTAAAGCCGGGTCTTGTATACCAGATTCCTTAGAATAAAAGAGCATAGTGATTTAAATTAAATTTAGTTTGTTTTCAATATTTTACAACGACTCTTTTTAAATCTTTTTTTTGTGAGAGCTGGTGCCTACTTTAATCAGCAGCTGAGGTTATGCTACTATGCCTATGCCTTACGGAAGCGAGATGGACGACGTATTTTTTCTTTAAGATAAATTTTCAATTGTTTGTTATATACAGTAGTATTATTATGACATTTTTTTGTATTAAAAACTATATCTACAATGGGTTAACAAACGATTTATGAACATTCCCGCGAAAGCAAAAGTTGACACTTGAAATAACAATGTCGTTGACCGCGGGCTGTCACGATTTGTACCTATGATTTGGCCGTCAAAAAAGACCTACAACCGTCTCGGTCGTGATGCATTCGTCTCGCTCTGTGACAATAAAATTGATATTTCCCTCTCTTTTTCATTAGATCTTATTAGCTTCTTCAAGTTTCATGACGTATGACACTGACACTTGTCAGAGATAGAACGTAGTCCTCGAAATGTCACGATTTCAGGTGAAAGTGTAAACAAAGGTATACGCTTTCGTTTTCTGTGTGTTATATTTGTTTTTACTATAATCTATTGTGTTTTCTTATTTGTAAGTTATACAAATTGGTTTTGTTGAGGGATTCTATTATCGGGCCTTTAAACTTGTAAAAAAGAAAGCTACTGTTAATGTAAAGATACGAGACGTGTTCTAAGTGATTCAGTTTGTTCTTTTGTAAGATGCATAACAATTTTTTAAAGTTTTCTCAATACTATATATCCTTGTATGTGTGATATGAGATACAAACTATCAGTTTCACTAGAAACAGAGCTCTTTTGATTATGGTTATTGAATCACCTTCTAACTGCATTCATCCTTAGGTATTCTAGTTAGTTCATCTTACATAACTTTTATCTATCAGATCGATAATTGGATTAAGAGGTGAAGCTTTTAAATTGTTTGCCATATTTATTACTACATACAAAACAAATAGTATTTAAAAAGAGAGAAACTAATTCTTTGTGTTTCTATTTGCATTTGGATCTTGTTTATCATCAAGTTCACGTTCTCCTCGTATACAGAAAATGTCGGTGTCTTTAACTGTTCAATATAATGAAATATAATATCTCAAAGATGTAATAATAACTTCTTCCTATTATGGTCAAAGACGATGATATCATAAAAAGCAACATTTGTATTGAGGTACACACAATCTAACGGCGCCACCCTGCATTGTCGCGATTTACTTTCGGTTTCGAAGTGTCTGCATCTCGTAGCGTAGAGGGCAACGCACTCGACCCGCCTGAGATCTAGTGCAGATACCTAGCCAATGGCATTGTTCGCTTTTAGACGTCTAGCCTCACTGGAGATAGACGTCTTGTTTTCTTTTACTTAGATGTTTCTGTTTCATGCGTTCTCCATTGATGCAACAGGGTTTTGATATTTTTACGATATCTTTCCTGTATATAGTACCGGCTGGTGTATTTAGTACCGGCTGGTTCTTCTTCGTTTCTATTATAGGCAATCAATGCCAAAGACGAGTGTCAAAATAACTAGTCGGTTTCTACAAATATCCACTACTGAACGTAATAAGCCACTCCCATGGAGAGATTTTTATTCAATGGAAGTATTTGACCTGATCTCCATTGGAGCTTCACATCACATGTGACCATCCTAGTATTCCTTCTTATATATCTTCTCTTAGGATACCCACGAGAAGAAGTGGGTTGTTCCTAATTCTACTCTACTGAGAACCACACGACTACAAAACTCTGCCTTTTTAAATTTAAAGAAAAATTCGACATCACTCGTCGAATTCCTGTCAAAAAGCTATGGTACTACTTTAGTTACGTCATTAAGTAGGTATGGTGCATTATAATATTAACTACTGTTTTATGCTTGAGCATGTTCATCTTTATTACTGGGTCAGTCATTGATGTTGCTATTTATTACCTACCGTCGTGTGCCGGTGCACTGACCGTGAAATCAAGCACCGGCTTTTTACAAGTTTAACACGTTTAGTGTTCCTAATGGTGGATCACGATTGTCAGATAGTTTTTTGGGGCATTGAACATGTTAAGAGCCCGGTGATGTTTTTGTCGCACTTTACCAATGACCAATATTAAGTTTTCTTCCGATGTTAACATCAACACCCATAAGAAAATCACTAGATATATAATCCCGTGTCTGATAATCTGCAATTATCTGATAACCATTAGTTATATGGGTTTATATCAACTTCAAAATGCCTGTCAACTTATTAAAAGAAATCGATTGTTATAGTCCATAAAGGAGACGGTTTTCAATTCGACTGTATTTATGTACCTACTTATATTCCGCGATATCTCTGACATTAAATTTTGTAAATCGATTTCAATAACGTGTTTGTTTGATTATATTATTATTACTTTATATTCTGTATATACCGCCATGGTGATCCCATATAAACCATTGTTTTACCAATTCTTGGCGGTTCAATAATTGAATCGCCAAGAATTGGTAAAACCTAGCCTGATCTTAACAGTGTTAGGGATCTATTAGCCGAAATTACTTACCACGGTAAAATATGAAATGTTAACTACCTTTAGTATTCGAACAATAAAATTAGTTGCCATGTAGTAAAATATGAAATAGTTCTTCTTTGGTATTTCCTTTGGGCGCGATCTAATCTTCACCGGGCTTTTAACCATCACATTAATTCGAGTTCATTTATAATTTCCACCTATTCCTTTACCTAGATATCTCCTTAATATATTCACCTCTTACGTTAACCTTTTCACACATATACGCTAAACGAATATAAGAGCATCTTAGACCGAGAGTTAAACTTTCGGTGATGACTATTCTGGACCGAAATTTAATCGATTTATTTAGATTTATAATATTATGATAGTTAAGATTCAATATTTAGCTACCCAGTAACAGGTTAATGTTAAGAAATTACTCTCCTGTAACGTAAATTATATCAACTACAAAAAAGCCACACATAACTCGATCTCATTCGTGTTACTTAATACCTACCACATCAACATAACGCGCGGGTATAATTAAAAGCTCTTCGATTTAATGCGTTACTCTGAAGAAATTCCTCAAACCTTTCGATAAATCTTTGCAATTAATCATCAGAAATTTCGTAAGTCAAATTAATTTTCAATGAAGGGTCCTTCTTAATTGGGCCGATGTGGTGAAAGTGAGAGCCGTCGTGGGACCGGCGCGGGCGCTTTGTGAACGAAATTGAATGAGTCGTTGACCGGTTTCGAAGCTCAAGGCTAGTTGAATCACACAGATTATATCTAATTAGGATGCTCTGTTGCTACGGAAGTAAGGCCCGTATTAATAGAGCGATCTCAAGATTCAGATCAGAAGTTGATTGATAGGTACCTAAGATACAGAAATATCTAAATATTGTCAAAAAAAATATACTGAAACTCAAGTTAGATCTCAATTTTTGCAAATCATCCAAAATGAGACTTTTCCCCGCTTTCACAAGACGCGAGAGCTTTTAATTTAATTAATTTAATTTGTGGACAAATTACTATACTAACTGATCAAGATAATCACTACTTTCGTAACCTAAACAGAAAAAATTATAGGTCAAGAGAAAATCAAATTTTACGGAAATTACACTCAATGTACCTAATAGAAGTGGTTTTAATGCATTTTCCTTTTAAAACTCGTTATTGTTATAGTCAATAAAGTTTAGAAAGTGCAATATAAGTAATTAATTATAAAATCTAGAAGACTTCTACAAATACCCTCGTTTAAATAAAATAAAGAAAAAGTATTATGTACAACATAATGTTAACTGTTATTACCTACAGCTTTCAATACCTAACATCGACAGAAGCGGTGTATATTTTCTTATAACGTGGTTAAATTAATATTCACTACAATATAACGACCATTAGTATCATAATAATACAACCACTCGTATTACGATCCCAAATGAACCAACGCAATCAACCAATCATAAGCGTATTTATTGACGTGATCAAAATCCAATGAAAGTGGACCGAATGTGTAACACCTCTGCACACACAAGTAAAAGAATGATGAAATAAATAAAGATAGTTATTAAAGATTTGAATTCCCAAGAGATTTATCCGAAACCAATTTTATAGTAATCACGTTTTTTATTAGGATACTCGCAGTGATAGCACTGGGTAATATTTTATAAAATGGAACTATGTGATTAGAAACTTTGAGATATCCGACCAAAATGTTGGTCCATTATCTCTCCCAACCTGAACATTGTAGCAATTAATATAATAAATTAATAAAATAATTGTGTTGTATGTTCGACATCTTAAAATTATGTATATGACTGTTTCATCTTCCTTGGTGGTTGTAAAGATAAAACAAAAGTATAACATTTAAAACCCACCAATAAATCGATTAAAGCTGTCTTAAATTGACTTATTGGCTCATAAAGTCATAATTTTATGGTCGGACATTAAATTCATCATGGCAATTTTACACTTCTCATTCACGATCAAGAAACCATAAATTTAATCGAGACAATTTCACGATTCACGGATTTGTATCGGCTGTATACAGAAATCATTGATATTTAATGCAATCGCGACTCTCATCTTGTGTCGTATTGAAATATTTTGTATGGACCATCAAAATGGAATGTATAAAGTAGAGACGAGGGTAAACCGCACCCTGCAATTATACAATGGAACACCGCCGACCGCATATTTTACCTGCAAAATGAACCGCAAAAACGCTAAAGCACCATGCACAAAGAGTTCCGGTAGGTGCTTAATACTTTCTCCCGGTGGTCCCACGACATACTTGCCCCGAAATGCCCTGACTTGTTGAACGGGAACGCCCAAAATATTTTGGTGATTAAAGTCGTTCGGTGTGTCTACGTCTTTACTTTCGTCTCGACTCCCGCCAATTAAGTCGCCATTCAGGCTCAACGGAGCAGTTATGCAGCGTTTCTGTTTTCGCTGTTTCGTGTTGAATTTGACGTTGATTGTTGTCAATTAAACAATTTAAGTGTTAATTAAATGTCAATGAATTTTGGTTTGTTATTTACTAAGAATAAATAAGGTTATATGTTACTCGTTACGGATTTTGGTTGCAAAAATATTTTTTTTAAGATAGTAGGTTCAGAGTTGAATTGATTTCATACCTATATTACAAATAAGTTATGTAATCACTAATCACATACATATATGGAAAAATGTTTCTAATTAATATTTTACAATTAATAAATTAGAGATTATAAGAACTGTTTTAAGTAAGATATTTTAATGTCTCAAGGCTTACTATAATATATAAAATTTGTTACGTCCTTTCAAATATTTTCGTGGCAAGTCTATTTCTATGGTTTTTGTCTGTTTGTTATGTCAAACAATAACAAGTCCGGAATTCTACTTTTACAAGGAATAATTTAAGAAGTAGTTCACATAGTCACTGTAACTAAATAGGTAACAGTGAATTGAATAAAAATTCATATCGCGGAAAGAACCAATAACAACTCGAATCATAAAAAAAATTAGACATAGATCCATATATAGATTTATATTAGTTTCAGGTGGAAAACATGTTTTTGTATTATTATTATTATATCTTTATTGCTCCGCAAAATATATCCAAAATATACATTCAACTTACATAGTTACTAATACAATGTAAATAAGTATCTTTGAGTTAATTGGTTTTCCCCAATTCCTTTATGTTGGTGTGTACTTTCATTAATTTGTACATAGTTGTGAATGATAAATTTTATTAGCTATTTGGTTTGATTGATTAAATATATAAATATCCTTGAACGTTCACATAGCGCCATCTAGTTCCACACTTGTGTATTATTGACAAATAATGGTTATAATTTAATGGTTGATAAACTACACGAATAATAATAATAATAATAATAATAATAATAATAATAATAATAATAATAATAATAATAATAAATATTTCGGACACTTACACCAATCATCTAGTCCCAAACTAAGCAAAGCTTGTGCTATGGATACTAGATAACGGATAAACATACATAAATATTTATATAAACATCCAAGACTCTGGAATAAATGTTCGTATTCATCATACAAACATTTACCCGTCGCGGGATTCGAACCCGCAACCGTTGGTTTCGCTGATAGGGTCACTATCCACTACACCAACGAATGCATGTATTTTTTGGTAAATACATTTTAAATTATGGTATTCGAACCCGCAATGTCTATAGGGGTGGAATCCAATCCATCACACCAAATAGGTCTTCATATATGTATGAATTAGCTATTTGATATGTTCAAATATTTACTTGCAATTTAAGACAAAAACTTCAGATAAAAATAGGTATTGTTTCCGATATGTTATTTAAAAACAAAAAAACCCGACAGCATATTTTGTATTTTGCGGACGCCATGTTGAATTTTTTACTTTAAAATGTATAGTTAGACACTCCAGGTATCAAGACGAATCTAACGATTTCTTGGACAGTCGGGTGAAAATAATAATAATAATAAATAAATAATAATAATAAATATTTCGGACACTTACACCAATCACCTAGTCCCAAACTAAGCAAAGCTTGTGCTATGGATACTAGATAACGGATAAACCTACATAAATATTTATATAAACATCCAAGACTCGGGAATAAATGCTCGTATTCATCATACAAACTTTTACCCCTCGCGGGCTTCGAACCCGCAACCGTTGGTTTCGCTGATAGGGTGACTATCCACTACACCAATCGGTCGTCGGTAAATAGGTATTATTTCGGATATTTCAGTGTTAACTTTAAGATCGAAGTCAGAGCCAGGAAAGGTTTCCAATAACAATGCACACCTACTTTTACTTTCCACGACTAGTTGAGGAGTTTCTGGCCTTAGCGCCTCATGCGCCGCATGACCCACTCGCCCCTGACCTTTAATTTCTAACGCAAGGAGCATCATTATTTATAATCATATTTACATACCTAGGTGCATACCCACTGCAAGCAATTTCCTAGAAACATTTGAAAGTGGATAATGATTTGAGGTTTATTAAATAGATACATTTTGTTAAATTTTTTTAACAGCCCAATGGTGTTATGTAAACATATGGTTTAGAATTCGGAGGTACATATTTAGTAATCGATTTTATTGGCGGTACGGCATTTTTAGATAGCCGCCTGGATAGCTACAACTATCTTATCTAAAGCCGTCGCCAAGCAGTATTGATAACATTGCTGTGTTCTTAGAGATTGTGGGTGCCGGGTAAGGCCGGTTCCACCTAGAGCCTCATCTTCACTTAACACCGGGGTGATTATTATTATTAATGATTTATTTGAAATCACAGCCATAATTACAAATTTAAAATTTAAGTTATACATTTAGAAGCCAAAATAGATCTCAGTATACATAGCTTATTTTGTTACCTTATCTATCGAGGCATCAAATTGTTGTGTTTGTGGGTGTAAGGAAGATAGAAAATGTATGGAGTAATATGTGCGAGTGTATGTGTGTGTATGAGTTGAGTGTATGTGTACACAATTACCTAATCTATTACATTGATTCAGGTTTTACAGTTTTTAATTATTAGAGTACATCTCGTGGCTCAATAACATTCGCTATTCTTTTTCGATTAACGAATTTCAGCAATGTCTGGCACGGGTAGTCCTTGGGTGGGTGACCACTAGTGGAATTAATAAACAATCGTATTAATATTCCGTGCTTCGGAGGGCACTTTAAAAAGTTGGTCCCAGTTGTTTTCAATTGAAAGCAGTCATTAAGCTGAGTCGGTGGTCGCTAGTCCGACACAAATCAAACGGAATTAGGCCCGCGCGGTGGATTATGGCCCATACCCCTCTCCCAGTAAGAGGAAGCTGTGCCCCAACAGTGCGGTGATGTAAGGCTGTTACTGATGATGATGATCTTTAATTTGTGTTTATACTTTCGGTCTGTTTTCCCACGGTAGACTGAATAACGTAGGATTTCAGAATAAGGAAATTAAGACTCCTCCCGCGCTTGTAAATGTACGAGACGTTGTGAGTAGGTTAGTAGCTTGAAGCGTGCATTGCATGGTTGGTGCCCACCCTTTATCTTTTAGTTAAATTTACCATGACGCTCCATGATTCAGGAACGAACCTGCTTACAAGTAAGTTTTTAACCGACTGGGAAGGTAATATTTGTATGCATGCATCGATAAAATAATAATAAATGAATAAATATCGGTCCACAGTAAGCATCTAGGCTTGTAATAGATACCAGATGGTTGATAAACTAAACAAATACATTTTTTTTTGTAAATAAATACATATATAAATGAAAAACATCCATAACTCGGGAACACGTGTCTATATTCATCATACAAACATAATTATGCCCCTAGCGGGATTCGAACCCGCGACCTTTTGGTATAGCAGCAAAGTTTCTAACCATTACACAAAACAAGTCGTCAAACTATTACTATGCTAAAGAGTTTGACCGATTTTGAAATGCAATTGCTGCAAAAATGCAATAGATTCGTTTTGGTTCCCAGAGTGGTAAAACTCTTATAAAATTTCTGAGAATTCCAAAGTCTAAGTCTCGATGAGCTTGGGACTATATTTTTTTTTAACAGTCATGAGGGCCATTCCACATTCTGTGTAATCCAGGTTTAGGTAGTTTTTTTTATACGTATCTAAGTGTATTTCTCAAATTTATTTGCCAAGATTCAACATCACTTAAAACAAAACATGATATGTTTAATACAAATTGCATCTACCTCTCATGGGTACAAAGCGACAATGCGGCACGGAATCTGCCCCCTTTGTTATGTGAAAAAGAATAGTTACTTGCACCATTCTGTGAAATTGTTCTGCTACGAACTAGATTCACTTACGTGAGAATACGCTATGATGATGCCTTCAATTCTCTTAATTTGCCATTGTAATGAGATAAAATTATGATACTATTGTTTTATGACAACTGTTGAATGGCTTTGTAGTGCTATTTGCAGTCTTTTGTAGGTCAAAGTACAATCTAGTTATATGGGTCCTATTCGGTTACCTTGTTGGCAATAAAGACATCACTATATCAGTAGCACCTTCGAACTTACTCTTTCACCTCTCTAGTTATTCGAACATATATTGCCTGCTTGCATTTGTTTGGGATCACAACGAAGAAACTAAAGTTTTTACAGAACAGTCAATTTGTCACAAATGTTAGTAGCATCGTGCTGCATGTTGTGCACATTTATTATTAAATTAACAGACTTGATCCCCCATACATCGATAGGTACGCATCATAATGGGGTGCGATGTTTTTTAAATTTTTCCATCCTGTCTAATTACTTTTTTTAAATTAAATTTTGTTTCCTTTTAGAAGTGCCTGCTCTGTAAAATGTTCAATACTCCGATCTGCTAATACCTACCTGTTTGGAATTTTACCAAATATTATCAACTTCTATTATAGTAACGATATACCTATAGAAAGCTCTTTTCACTTGCATCCACGTATTTAATTAATTTACTTCTCTTCTCCTCCTAATTAATTTTAATTAGGTATCTACCTGCCCACTGCCCAAGTTACTTTCGAATACCTTACGAGACGTATTCAAAATGTTCGTCACGATGTCTGATTGTAACTTTTAAAGGAACAGACAAAGTAACAAGTATATATCTACTTAATTTAATTTTTGAGGGATGAGACTATGTATTGAGATAAATACAACCACGAAATACTTAACCCACCAAGTATTTATTCCAATTTGAACTATTTTCTCAATTTTTCACAACTAAACCTGTTAATACACTGACTGAACATATTATTATAAATAATCCAATTTTGTTCAATTTTAGTAAAATATTATAGTGTCGATTTAAATATTAAATGATCCTACAAACCTGTTTAATCCTGTTTAATAAATAACAGTAAGAAATAAATACATGGAATTTTGAAGCAAGCTAAAGTGTAAAAAATTGAGCTCGCGTGACAAATCACCCAAAAAGGGAGTTATTTTCCGGAATTCACGATAATAAAAAAAATGGCCGTTTTTACCAATAATTTTATATTCTCGTAAATAACCGTGATTAAAGCTATTTAGGTCTTATATTTAGCTTTTAGGCTTCTCGAGTGCAGGACGGAGCGATTCTTTTTTATTTATTCTGTATTTAAAATGAAATCTTAATTTATCCAATGAGGGCGCCACTAGACGGAATAAGCCCTCTTATTATAAGTTTTTCTAAGACAAGGAAAGTTAAATGACCATGATTAGGCGATGTAGAATTATTTCTACATCGTCCAGGGCGCCGGTATTGTTCAAACCGCTACGGGAAGGCTTCTCCAGAGTTAGGATTTTCTTGTATTTTAATGGAGGATTTGCTCTGTTTACCATGCTGGGCAGACGGGTTAAAGCCTCGCATGGTCGTGGAAGCTTCGTAACATGAGTATGACGCACTAATTAGGCTCTGATATCACGCAGACATTGGCTCAATAATTGTCTTTAACGACGCCTAATCTTCCCTTTTTACCCAATGTAGCAGGAAGGTAGTTTTCGGGTGTATATTAGTAGATTTCTATGTTATCTCCTGCAGCTTGGTTAAGCCGGTTGGCTTGACCGATTTAGACGTGGAAGTGTTAGATTCATCTTCGTCTTTAACCCCCCAATGTATCTCTGACTGCTTGCAATTGTCGCTTGTTATTAACTTCAAATCTGGGCAACCATTATTGCATTGTTTTATATGTATGGCTATATATGAGCGTTTGGTAAGATTTGTTAGTGACTAACCTAAGAAGCTTTCTCTTTGTTAAGTTTAACAACTCAAACATTTGAACTTTCGTCGCAACGGAGGTGCGATTGTAAAACTGTCCAACTTACGTTTTGTGTGTTTTTGTTCACAGTGAGGATGCGGCTGCGGCGGGGAATGACTATAGGCGTCCTCCTCTTATTACACATGGTGAGACAATGTCAAATACATTAGAGAGGGTACTTTCACACAGAGCTAGATGATATTTAGTTACCAAGGAGGTAACAGAAACGAGCTATTATTCGTCATACAAATGTAAGACAATATCTTTACAATGTAGATAGATCTGTCTAACACATATACCCTCTTATTCATAAAAATTTACAAACGCTTTATAAGCCTGTTTTAGTTAAAGTATGTTTTGTCACTTTCTTTCATTACAACATTACCTTATGAAGGACAGACACAAAACACACTTTAACTAAAACAGGCTTATAAAGTGTTTGTAAATTTTTATGAATAAGACGGTTACTTTGCAGACGAAGTAAAATTAAGTAATTTTGATTGAAGCTTTCTGAACGGGAAAGTTATTGTAGTCACATATTAATTCTGTGTTATAGTTATTACTGTTTTATTGGAGCGACGACTGGTTGATGTTGTGGATAGTGACTGTCTACGAAATGAACGGTTGCGGGTTCGAATCCTGCTAGGGGTAAATGGAGGTTTATGAGAATATTTTTGTATGTACTAGTACAAACTTTGCTTAGTTTGGGACTAGATGATTGGTGTATGTATCTGAAATATTTAATTATTTGTAATGAATGGTAGAAGTGTAATGAAAAAAATGAATCACCCTGGATCTTATGCAATGTTCTTATGGAAGTAAATTGTCCGTTTCAAAATTTGCAAACCAATTTTCAACACTTGCTGGTATCTGATTGAGCTGAAATTTGACATATATATACTTATGTAAGTTCGGTGATAATGCAACAATTTGGTACCATCGAGCTGATCTGTTGATGAAGCCGGGATGTAGCGACTGGAACTTTAATGGCAATTGGCAAGAAAGTCGAATTTGGGCTAGTTTGTTTTGTTGCCATGAACTCATGATGACGAGAGTCTGAAGAAGGAGCCAGAAGATTGCCACTGAAACTCCTTGATGGAGTTACTCGTCTTTGTTCTAGAATAATATGTGAGGATCATGATGTATAAATAAATAAATAACAAATAAATATCCTTAGACATATACACAGCGCCATCTAGTTCCACAGTAAGCAACTATAGGCTTGTGTTGTGGATACCAGATGGTTGATAAATAAATACTTATTATAAATGAAAACATCCATAACTCGGGTACACATGCCCGTATTTATCACACAAACATATGCCCCCAGCGGGATTCGAACCCGCAACCTTTTGGTATAGTGGTCAGTTGCTAACCACTACAAAAAACAGGTCGTCATGTATTAAAAGCTTGTTTTTAAAAGTGTGATTAATGTAGAACTCATTATAAATAAAATTGTCATTTGGAATATCTACTTTCGATCTATACAATCACGTGTGCAATGAATCTGGACTAATAAATTAAGACCTTAAAGATTGCCTACAATAATGCCATAGACCCATTGATGTATATGATATAGATATGGTCGCACGAACAAATCTTTTTCGTGCTTTTCTTTGTAGATTAAACAGCGCCATCTGTTAGAAAACTCGTAGGACTGCTGAGAATAAATGGCCAAAACAATCCCGCACAACCAAATTTTTTAGTCTGTGTAATAAACCGGTCACATAAAAGTGCAAGAATAAATTACATTATTGATTAAAAATATAAGTTTTACGAGGTAGTACATTATGTTTGTTATACTTTAATGCATAGTTGATCTATGGCTTTAATGATACTCGCATGTTTTTTGATCACTTTTCTGTGGTAAATGATGAATTTTTTTACAATGTAAATTAGCATTTGATACGACATTTCGCGAATGAAGTCGGTGTGTGACTGAGTGCCCATTAGTTCCAAACTCCTGTTTTGACACCAATGAAGAGGTGTCACTGTGATTGTTTGAACGACCGGTCCATAGGCAGTAATATATAAGTCTATGCATAGGCCATTTTTACTGCTCTACCTTCTAATAAATAATTATAATTATAATAATTTACTTTCGAAGTCTTGGAGACACCTTTGTAGGTACAGGTAGGTAGGTACATCATGCATTGTAACCAAAAGTGACACTGACAATAACTAGACTGTAAAGATAATGTACGTAGATTAAAAATAACCCAATGTGTGTCAGAAGCAGATTATTCATATGTTCATTTAACTACCGCATGAATACTTATATGGCAATGTGATGTGCACAAAAAGCAAACAGTGTTAATATTGTTAGTTTTTACCTGCATACGATGAAATATGAAGTGATTGCTTATCTTTTTTCTGAATTAATTTTAGTTTATTTGAAGAAAATAATTACAAAACAAATTTACTTAAATCCATGCACAAAGGCGGGTTAATTAGTTTATTTGAACAAAAATGTGGCAAAAATTGTTACCATCCACCATTTTACACTTCCAATACAAATTTTAATGTCTAAATTACACTAAACAGCAGGTAGAATTCCAAAATTTTTTTATTTATTCTTTCACAACACATATTTCAGTATTACTCATAATTAATTCCCTATGGATCCCACTAATATTATAAAATGTGTTGTGAAAGAAGATAAAAAGATATTGTTATATGGTTTTGGCATCTCGAGAGGATGAATGAAAGAATGGCAGTGTTGGAAGGTCTAAGGAACACGTCTTAGAAGCAAAGTAGAGTACTATAAACCGAGGAGCATGTATGTACAATTTTGTGAAAGTGAATGAAGTTACTCAGAATCATAGCAAGTGGAAGCCTGTGGTCTCTATATCCTACGAAAAATAGACGTGACATTACGTATGTATATATTCGTTTTAATATTTATATTCTAACCGTCCTATTCATAAAAATTTATAAACTTTTTAGCCTGTTTTAGTTAAAATATGTTTTGTCTCTCTCGTTCATAAGAAACTGTTGTAATGAAAGAAAGTGACAAAACGATGGTAAATTTTTATGCATAAATTCATTTAAATCTTTGATATTTACCTAAACATAAGTTTCATATCATATTTAATTTTCATAAATCCTTTCTTGTTGCGTGCTAGGGTCATGAAAGGAATCTACTGTTGAAACTTCTTGTTTCTGGCTCCAGTAGTTTCTACTCTGCGTTGATGAGCCAGCCAATCTTTATTCAATCAATCAATCAAACCAATCAAATACTCTTTATTGTACAATTAACAAAACTACACAAATATTACAGCGGATATCATTAATCGCACAAAAAGGCGGCCTTATCGCTAACGATCTCGTCCACCCAAACTTTATTTATTACATTACTGTACTTAAAAATAGATTATGAATGAGGACAATTCCTCATAGATATGAATAATATTTCAGTAGTACTCAAAATTAATTCCCTATGGATTACTAATCCCTATGGATATGGATTCCCACTAATATTATAAAATGTGACAGTTTGGCCTTTTAGATGGTTTTACCTGAATCACTCTCTAACGCCTGAATGGATATAAATGTAATTGATAGATACAGAAAAGGACAACGCTCTGGATTAAATCTAAGTTCCAGCGAGCAAAGCCACTCGTGAATAGTAAGTGGATGGCGAAGAGGAGTTAAAACCAATAACTTATCAATGAAGCGTGAATTGTTTACTCTATTTTGCGCATGAGTGCCTAGGTACAGAATATATAGTATGTGTACAAGTTTTAATATTAGGTCCTTACCTATGAAATTGGCGTTTTGTATGAAGAATTTCTTCAAGACTGTTTTCTCCATACAAACATTATTGATTTTTTTTTTGGTAACCGCAAATCCAAATTTAGTTAAACTTTGTGTGTATTATAGGATAACATTAAGTCAAGCGCAGCGTTAATTTTTAAAAGTAACCGCTTTATAAAAGTTTCAGCGAATGTAAGAAATGATTATAGGAAGCACATGAAAAGAGCTCTGTTCAATTTTTTTTTATTATGCCCAGATTTTTTTATTATGATTTAGCCCAGAAATTAAAAAATATTTCATGTGAATCCTTGAAATAATATTCGATTTTCCAAATAAAAAACAAATTTAATAATATAATAATATATTTAATAATAAAAAACAAATCCTGCAATTTTCAAAGCTATATCCAGCTTTGAAATTTCATAGGTAAAGACCCAATATCTAACTAATGTAATAAATGCGAAAGTTTGAATGTTTGTTTGTTTGTTGCTCTATCACGGTATGAAAGGATTTGGATGAAATTAGTAATATAGGTAGAACATACCCTGGATTAAAACATAGAATATTTTATATCCCGATATAATGAGTAGGTAATATACCCGCGGGATAAACAAATTAGACATATCCGCGATAAAGTTATTCCAACAGGCGGAGCCGGGGGCGGAAAACGCTTCAGCTTCGCCTATTAAGTTGCTAACGTAAACTCTCTTCCGTATCTATCATCCGAACTTATTTGAGAAAGAAGTCAGCTCCTCGAAAAGTTTCCTGAAATGATTAGATTACTGGGTCAAGACGGCAAATGAACAAAACATATCTAAATGTTTTGTGAGTAGTGATGCGAGTTACCATTGTGTTATCGATGATCGAGCATAAACCAACAGACCATAAAGAATAGAGCGCTTATTAAAATTTAACTGTTCATCCGGCCGTACAGAACACACGTATCAAGATTGAGAGGAAAAAAATTGATAATTATCTGATTTATGATTTGCTTTAATGAGGGTATCGATCGCTGTGCTATACATAGTTCTTAATCAGTTATGCGACCTTAAGTTGGCGACTTTATGTTTTTTTAGATTAATCTTCTTTTCGCTTATCCAGCGAATATTTCTGGTAATTCTATAATTCTCAACCGCAGAAATAATCTACGCTTCATTACAGACAAAATATTAAAGGTAGCTAAAGAATAACACAAGTAAAGAAACAACACTGGACACTACAATTTAGCGACCTTATCACCAAAAGTTTTCGTTCAAGGAGCCTATGAGTTACGAAGGGTTTCATACATAACAGGTACATATGGGGTGTCTATCGTTAATATTTTCAATGAAGAATGACTTGTTGCCTTTAGCTAACTGATAACGATTTAACGGCTTTTCATGGCCCAAGATAATGAACTGAGTATCTAGGTACATAACTTGGTAATCTTGCAAAATGTTCCAAGAGTGAAAAGTGAATTAAAACATTAATTCACTTAGTGAATTAAAACATTAATGGACATAATACGTAATCTTGATATTATAAAAAGTAACGGTTTCAAAGCATATTTCTGTAGGAATTAAGTTGTCAAATGTTCTATAAGTATTTCAGTTTAAAGAATACAGAATTCACATTCCATATTATAATTAATACCAAAAAGTTTCAAAGCGTATCGCGCCCGCGTAGCAAGTAGAGCGGGGCTCGCGTTGAAAGTTAATGATTTTTAATCGAAACAATCTCGCCGTTTAAGGCACATCACTAGCGCGCCGCCGGGAAATCACCGTGTCATTTGTCCGGATGTTTTCACAAAATTACCGCATATAACCATTACGATCAATTTTATTGGCTGCGCACGCCGATTTTCTACCTATTAGCAAGTGGGTGATGTTATTACTTTGTTTTGCACGTGGCGTGGGCTTGAGCTTTTTTATATGGGTGAAAATAGTTATTAAAATGATTGGACCAGGCAATTCTGTAAGCGCAATTCTATTACCCAACTACTCCATAGTTAGTTCTATAATTTCCTTAGGTGAGGTCTGCATTTTGTATATACCATTGCTTTTTACCCGAGTAAACCAAAAGGAAGCCAAAAGGAAGGGTTATGAATTTGGCTATCTTTCTTTGTATTTACTTATGTTATACGGTAGCGTTTAACTACTGAGCCCATTATGTTCCAAGTAATCACGTATACTATAATAGTATATAATTATATATAATAATAATAATAGTATATAGCATATAATATAATAGTATATATAATAATAATATAAAGATTTACTTAGCTAAAGATATGAAACCTTTATTGTATACATACGAATCCAAGAAATAACTTGACAATGGAGCGGCTAGTTTCATGCATATTTGTCGCTCAAGTAATCGGATATTTTATAATAGGCCTTCGCACAATTTCCGGGACTGCATTCGAAATTTGAAAGTTTCTAAAAACGAATCGAACATCGTTTACCGGACCACTTTACGGGAGTTGTTCAAAAAGGAAACTCAACCAATGGACGACGTTTTAGTCCTTAGTTTTATTTTCCCTTTTGGTTGCCTTGTAAATATTTGTTTTTGTGTAATATTAGGTCCTTACCTATGAAATTGGCGTTTTGTATGAAGAATTTCATTAGACTGTTTTCTCCATACAAACATTTTTGTTTTTTTTTTTGGGAACGGCAAATCCAAATTTAGCTAAACTTTGTGTGTATTATCGGATATAGGCAGCGTTAATTTTTAGAACTAACCGCTTTATAGAAGTTTTAGCGAATCTAAGAAATGATTATGGGAAGCACATGAAAAGGAGCTCTGTTCAAATTTTTTTTGTTATGTGATTTAGCCCAGAAATTAGAAAATATTTCATGTGAAACCTTGAAATAATATTCCATTTTCCAAATAAAAAACAAATTTGGATATAGCTTTGAAAATCGCAGTAATTGGTACACATGATTAACGAAGAAAAAAAAACTCCAATTTCATAGGTAAAGACCCAATATATATATTTCCAATAAGCTTTTAATCATCCCATCTTATCGCTTTTCACAACACCCGCATGATGAGACGGGTTAATCACAATTTGTGTTATGCCGGTGTAGTACACACGGTTATTAGACTATTTTATTAGTTAGTTTTTATGTTCTAAATACGTAAGCTCCACACTTGTGATCAATTCTCAACTCATAAGACAACATCAACAACAGGGCGTGGCGGCATGGGGAAATGGTACCTATCTATACAAGATAGAATCTAATACGGTCATCAGGCAGACTCCCCAAACATGGGCAAAGCGGCCCTCTCCGCTGACGGACACGTCGAGTTCCGTCTGCAGTCGCTATTACCCGTTTACCCCACTGCGGAAAGGCAACTGAACTCACTGAAGAAACTAAATTGAATGTAAACAAGGCCTGCGCGCCGGTCGATATATGTGCCTACCTACTTCTCTAGTGTGTGAGTAGAGTAGTTACTTGTATAAAATTTAAGCACGCCATAACATATTCCAATACGAGTATTAAAACTAAACGTAACGTAATTTATACTTAGGTATAGATAGGTTTTATATAATCATTCATCAATCAATCAAACGCTCTTTTTCATTACATCAATCTAATATTTTTTCTTTATATTTATACATCGATTATAACTAATATATTGGTAATTCTAACAAGCTAATCATGCACCTTAGGTATTTATAATAATCATTCATCAAATTAGTTACTTAAAAATCCATTTTTTTTTCGCATAAATACTGTTGTGCGTTATAGGTATCTTTATGTTATGTACTGTGATTTGACCTGCTTTTTTCACACTGCTCTTTTTGCTTTTATTAGCTGTAGCTATGTTCTTAATAACACCAACGAATTTAACTATTAAATTATTGAAGTTAAATAACCCACCGGAAACATTGACCATGTGTTTGCATTGACAAAAAAGAAAGTAATAATCTTGGCATAGTTGAGTTACAACAGTAGGATGCACGTCCCAATTGTGGACCAGTCGGACGGGTGGAAAAGCCGTCGTCTGTGCAACCAATGCCGATTTATGACAATAGACAAGTGTCATGGAAAGAGTAAAAGCCGGCTTTCCCGCCGGTCGGTCACACAGCGACCTACAGCGACGACACACATTGAACTTGAAATCCTGCTCGGCATAATGCCCCAGAACGGGCTGTATTACCCCCTTTTTTTTCAGATTTTTACTTAGATTGTATTCAGTTCTCTTCCATGATGATTCCAATAAGATTTTAAATAGGTAGGTTTGTGTTATGTGAAAGCTTCGTTGCCGCCATATTGTAATGAATCGCTAATTCGACAGTTTTCGAAGGATTTACCTACCAGACCTGATTTATCGACCCAGATGGGTCTGTTGAAGAGGAGAGTTTCTTAATTAATAACTACTCGTAATATTTTATCAGTTTTTGCTTGTAGTTCTCCCATTTGTTGTTGCTAATTGGGTGTTGCAAGTTGAGAGAAAGTCATTTGTACAAGTGTATACATTTTTCAACTATTTTCAAGGTTTATTCACTTTTCAACTAAAACCGCGAGTGCCATAGAATAGATAGGTAAGTTGATACTTCTATCATTATTTTGACATGATACTAGACTTGGAATCAGTTACCTGGGCACGATGCCTTCCCATTTCACTCTGTAAGATTCCATAACTTTTTGTTTACCACCTAAGTGCCCGGCCGATCTCTAGAAACACTTAAGCCTGTTTACTTACTAAGTCGGTACATCTCGTGTAATTTAATGAAAGTAAAATTAGTCCGCTAAGAGCATCGACCGCCGCGCCGGCTGACACACTGCTCTTGACTCGACCGCGCCTCAGTATCACTTGCCTCCTTGCGTTGTTTGTAGCGGATGTTGAATCGGAGTGCTTTGCAATACATGGCGGATAATGTTATATGTATCTATATGGAGCCGTATGGAAGAGGCTATGGTTAGTGTTTTATTAAAATTATCCGATTAAAATCCCTATGTGCTCACTTATTGTAGATATTGATAGTATGTATCGGATATGCTTTGAGGTATAGAGTTTCTTGGTTGTCGTTATAAGACGTATGATAGATGGCTGGGTAAAGTTTCAACCTGTTGTAGAGGTTACCTTACTATGAGGTTGTCTTAATTTAAACTTCATGCTATTGGTGTAAGTATATCTACTTACTATATCGATAGGTAGGTAGATAGATTATTCTATGTACATTCGATTACAGAACGGAGTTTCGTATTAATTGCAAACAAATAAAGACAAAACAAGAAGTGTAATACAAACTTTCTACGACTCTATCTGATACGACTTCTACTAACTAGGTAGATACACTTTGTAAACATTCCATACAAATTCCATTTTCACAAGATAAACATCTGAAATTAACCCGAGTTCCTCGAAAACTTTCACCCCGCATCTATTACATAACACGCGCAGCAATCGGTCTCCCAAGAGGTCCATTCGGATCCCAATCTAAAATAATTGCTGGATTCGACCAACGAGACGTGAAGGAACCTTTATAAGCTGTCTCATAAATCTTTATTGAGAAAAAAGTGTACACATCTCTTGTGGGGCCAATACTTTCTAATTTCATACCTCGAGGCGAGACAAATGAGAGATATAAAAGTGTTGACGATTGGTTAATGCTAGGCTCACGGGTTGCCGTCGACACCCACGGCTCCGCTGCTATCGGAAATTGGTCACTGGACCCAATAATTTGAAGTGGAAAACTACATTTTGGTATCGATCACCAGACATTTTGCTCGTCAATTTCTGCTTACTATCGTTTTAGGGGGCCTTAGAAAGATCAACGTGCTGATAAGGTGGCACTAACAAGGAGAAATTGGTCATAATTCCGGGTTATTTATAATATCCTTACACATACAGCGCCATCTAGTTCCACACAAAGCAACTAGGCTTGTATTACGGATACCAAATGGTTGATATAATACACGAATACATTTTTTTTGTAAACATACGTATATACATATAAATGAAAGCATCCGTAAGTCAGGTATACGTATCAGTATTCATCATAATGCGTCTGGCATGATTCGAATCCGTGACATTTTAGTATAGTAGTCAGTGTTTCTGAATACTACACCTACCAAACGTCATCGAATAATATTAGTGTTTCAATAGTAGGTAACAATGCCCGACTCTTTGGTAATACATATTCTATACGTTTTTTGAATGTTTATAAAATTTTAGTACTTAGTTAAAAATATTAAATCTTGCCTATTAACTAAAATGTTACAAATAATTGGCAAGTGTCTATGGTCAACTATTAGTGTAAGTCTGAAGACAAAAATTGCATCCACCTTTTACCGGAAAAGTATGGAAAAGGTTTTTTTTTATATGAGAAATATGGGAAAGCAATCACCGCCGCCCATGGACAACCCGCAACACCAAAAGGGTCACAGATGCGTTGCCGGTGTAGGCTCGTTTCTTGAAGGTTCCAATGTCGTACTCGTTCGGGAATACCGCTGCAGGAAGTTCGTTCCACAGGGTGGGAACAATTGCGTGCTGTCTGTTAGTATAATGACCCCCTAATTACCTTGCATCACCTTTAGAATTCACTTTTGTTATAACGGCGTTTAAACAACGTATGTAAGCATGAAGTGATTTTAAGATCAAATGATCTTCCAATGTAAAATCATCTCCAACCATTTTTTTGTAGTATTGAAAAAATATCTAAGTTGTTTTTTACCTGGCAAAGCCAAAGGAAAGTTATGATTTTAGCTCTACATGGTATGTTCATCTGTTCATGTAGATTTCCTACATTATTTATGGTATTGATCAAATTAACAAAAGAGATAGTATCTTAACGTCTTGATTAACGGAATCTCATAGGCTATATTATGTGAGCTGTAATTTCTATAACTATTGCCGCCTCCGTGGCTCAAAGTAAACAACGTACGGTTTGCAAAAAGCAGATCGCGTGTACGATTCTCCGAGAACCAATTCGGTTTGATTTATATTAAGTCGTTACTAAATGTCCGCCTGGCCAGCTACCACCATCTTATCTAAGTCCACCGCCAAGCAATAATGACAAGATTATTATATTCCAGCTTTTTGAGATAACGTAGTATAACATAACCTTCGGCCTCATCTTCACTTAACAACAGGCGTGATGCTCAAGCGCTAACCCGTGCAATAAAAAAAAAGTTGTATGTAGTTACCTACTCGATTCCCGTAATGTACGTACTATTTACATAGTACGTACATTACGGGAATCGAGTATCGATATGTAAGTTTGTAAAGGAAAATATATTTACAGGGAAATTTAATTCAAGTAATTCCTGTTTACTGCTGACTCCGCTCTAGATTACGAACAATTTTCACTAGAAACCATAGCCGAATTCAGTCGAAAATCGTTGGACTTCCACACTAATGTTGGTTTCAGATAAGGGTATTCGAAAATTTTATCATTCCTATATTACATAAATAATGAAGGAAAAAATATAACCCCATATTTTTATATCCGGAAACGATTCTATACGTACTTCTGACCAAACTTATTCCAGGTTTCGAGTATACAATATATAACCTTGTGTGATATAGCCACAAAATAATGATTTTAGTTTTTTTCTTCCTTTATTTGGCTGTAACCTTGTGTCTTGTCAAATTTTATGATTCTCGGTCGGTCAACGGAAAGTACTCTGTAGGTTTTGATTTATTTGAAAGTATGCAGCATAAGTGGTCATATTATTTGTTTGGGTTGGACCGTAGACCTAAGTTTTTGATATTAATTTCAACTTGAACTAAGAAAAACACATAAGCAGACCGACAATGAAGTGGTCTTAATAAGGTTTACTTTTTCCTTTTGAGGTACGAAAAAAAAAACTATAATTTTAATAATTATACACTCAAACATTACGATACCTTTATTATAAATTACAATAATAGGTTTCTTGTAGTCTAGCATTAGTTTGAACTTTAATTTAAATTATAAAATTTCTAACAGACTCTCGGGTATTTTTGAAGAACTGGAATTTCCATATACTATAAATATTTCCTTTCTATTAGGTATTAAAAACTATAAAATAAGCAATGGAAGCTCAGAAGTGGAACTCCATATATAAAAGGCCCTAATTAGCCAATTATAAAACCGACTGGTGACCATAGGTACCTATATATTTTTACAAACGTACCACTTGACCAAAACCGGACTTACGGAAAATATTCGGAAACCGGAGCGCTCTGATGACGACGGTTTAAATCAAGCGAGGACAACTTTCACATGATCATTGGTCAGTCTATTTTATGGTCCACAGGAAATTGGAACCTGTCATCTACTATGAGATCCGTAGAAGCACTAAATACGACATGTATGAAGACCGTTTTTAGCTGCATCAAGAATCAACATTGTCATTTCATTACTCGTACGTAATTATATGCATCACTATGTATCAGTATTAAATATATAAATTACTAGCGCTCTGAAAGTCGGTTATTCAATACGTAATCTATACCTAACAGTAGCGTACTTGTATACATTAAAAAAATATTTACAGAAACATTACGTGATAATTAGTATAATTTGGGCTGTTTAGAAAAATAACAAATACTAGGAGGCTCAATAACGACTTCGTCTTTGTAAATGGTTGATGAATTATTAGGGAATTAACATGTAAATAAGTTCTATACATTAAAATACTTTTAAAAATAACCTTTTAATACTCTATCATGTTTATCACATACTATTCTAGTACAAACACGAGTACCAGTCCATGAAGGTTTAACAGTTAAGGTATATCCGTTACAGCTCTATGAGTGTAAGCAATCTGTAACAGTTTGGTTAAAAACTTTTAGTTATGATGAGACGGAAGCTCTACTAAATTACTTAAATTGAATATTACATTCAATTCACTTGTTTGGAATGCGACTATATCCTATATATCTGTATGGAGAGTGTGGCTCCATGCACACATATGCACACACACACACACACACACACACACACACACACACATTCTAACCTAAGCACCATAAGTTTATTTTCAATGTAACATTTAGATGATATGGAAGAGCGGGCCCTACTCTACTTAGTCTAGTAGTAGTTTATACCTACTAAAGTCGAAAATTTTTTTTTTTTCATTTTTCATTTTCCATCAAGTATATCAGTGGTAATCTTCTGGCTTCATCCGACCCTCCTCATCAGTTGTAATGGAAAGTGCTCATTGCAACAATTCAACCGTGTTGTCGCTTGCCGTCAGGGTGTTTCCATCGCGATTCCATCATTAACTCAGCTCGATGGTACCATATATTGCACTGTCATCGAACTTACATAAATATGCTAAATTTCAACTCAATCAGATACCAGAAAGTGATTGAAAAATGGTTTGCAAAGTTTGAAACGGAAACTTACATACGAACATTGCAAGCTAGATAAAAGCTTGTAAAAACATACAATGTAATGTAATGTAGATACATTCGACGAATGCCAAGTTTGATATTTCTATTCGGAAGATTTCATTGTCTAATAAAACAATCTAGATTTCTGATTCGTCGTCAGAATCTGTCGACACGGACCGAGTTCTCTCGAAATTATAGGTTTCCTTAATTTAGAATACTGGCCCGTCATTCAATAGTGGTAATCGTCTTGCGTTTCGGCTCGGAACAAGCTAGGTATGCTGGTAAAATACTTGAGAGGGGAACTCTTGAATATTATGTACAGAGTTCGCAAGAAAGTTTATGGTGCTTTATTTCATAATTTTGGACTAACATTTGTCACGAACTATTACCGTTTTATCCAAAACTCATTACAACTCTGTGTGTTTAACTCAACTAAGTACTTACACTTATTTTTTTATATAAATGGACAGGACATAAAAAACTTCTTAATCAAACAATGAGTTTGCAAACCGTACGCATCAACATGATAAATTTTAAATATCGGATTCCTATACCTACCATTTCATCACTACAAGCATGAGTGCTTCTTCTTAAGTTTTTTACCTTCACTATAGGTAATAGCGAAATTGTGACATCGTGTGTCACCATCATCTTATTTAAGAGCCCTGCTCATGTCGGTGGAGTTTTTTCCATATGTCTCTGCTCTCCGCCTTCCTCTAGAAATCGTGTGTGCAGGATGAAATTTAATTCGTATAATTCCTGTTTACTGGTGACTCTACTCCTGATTACGAACAACTTCCCCGAGGAAACTTTGCCCATACAAAGTAAACCATTCTGAAACCACTTTTAGTATGGAAGTCCAATAATTTTCGGCTGAATTCGGCTATGCTTCCTAGTGGATAGTTGTTCTTAATTAGGGGTGGAGTTATCAGCCGGAAATAATTGGACTTTCATACTAAAGATGGTTACAGAATGGTTTACCTACTTTGTATGGGAGATCGAATTCGACTATGGTTCCTTGGGTATAGTTATTGGTAATCAAAAGTGGCGTCACCCGTTAATGGGAATTACACGAATTCCAATTTACGCTGTATAACACTAAACTTGAGGATGAAGTATCTAAGTCGGAAATGTAGGCTTCTAATTATTAAATATAAATAGACTCTACATTTTTTCGAATGGTATTTTGTCAAAATTAGGCAAACATTAGATAGAACCAGAACTCTATTATTAAATGACAAAAATGCGACATCGTCTCAATCCGGATCCGGTGTTAGCGACCTAGAATTCGCTCTAAGCCCGTTGTCGCATAACTTCTGACACAGGTGTTAGGCCAAACGACGAGTCTTCAAACGGTCAGTGTGCCAAATTAAATAACACTTAAAATACTACCGCGTCGGCAACCAGTGAAAGCTGCCGGGGAACAAAAAAGAGCCAATTTTCATGTCAGAATAAGATATGAGATTTAAGAAGCGCCATGTTTATGGCCGAAACAGATTTTGTTGCACAAGGGTATTTATTTCGGCCGTAAGATGTATAAATAATGTCTTTTATTTACGCGTCCCACCCATCACGTAGGTAATACGTTTTATGAATGTTTTTGCTGCTTTAACGGATGTCGGAAAACTTCTTATGACCTTATGTAGGTACTTATATTGTTTATTTGGAAGTATAAACTTTAGTTCACACCACCACATTGAAAGTAGGTATTATTGTAGAGTCGGAGTTTTTGGCAATTTCAGTACGATTCAATTATGCCATATTTATGAATAATCCGATGGTTATAAACCTCATTCATCTATTTTTCAATAAATTTAAAGATACTATAAAACGAAACTTATTAAGGAAGCATATTATAAAACATGATGTCAATACAAGAAATAAAGATAAACTTGCAGGTCACATAAGTCGCCTCCACAAAGTCAGTAATTCATTCAAAGGGTTATGTATACGCTTTTTCAATAAAGTTCCTGTTGATATACAAAATCTTCCTTTCAATAAATTTAAAGATACTATAAAACAGAAACTTATTAAAAAAGCATATTATAAAATATCAGATTATTTAGATGATAAACAATCATGGACATAACCAGCCCGTTCGCATAACCAGGCTATTTCACAATTAATAATGAAATATTATAATATTAAATTAAAATTTTGTAATATAAAAACCTTTTTTTAAAAAGAGCGACCTCTCGAGTTTCTTGCTTGTTCTTCTCAGGGGAAAATTGCCTTTTGAACAAGCAGTAGCTTTAAAAATGTAAAATCTGACTATTTTAAGTGTACCCTGTGTACCTACAAAATAAAGCATTTTTTGATTTGATTGATTTATCAGATTACAGAATATAAACATTCATGGACATAACCAGCCTGTTCACATAACCAGGCTATTTCACAATTAATAATGAAATAATATAATATAAAATAATAATTCATAAATTTGTAATATAAAAACCTTTTTTTTAAAAAAAGAGCAACGTACCGTAACTTTTTGGAATAAGCTCCCGGCGGATGTCTTTCCGAACCGATACGATCTGGGAACCTTCAAGAAGCGAGCATATTCCTTCCTTAAAGGCCGGCAACGCCACTGCGGATCTTCCGTTTCCGTAGATGGTTATGAGCAGCGGTGACACTTACCATCAGGTGCGCCTCTTGCTCGTTTGCCCACCTCTTCAATAAAAAAAAAAAAAAAAAAAACTTCTCGAGGTTCTTGCTTGTTCTTCTCAGGAGAAAATTGCCTTTTGAACAAGCAGTAGCTTTAAAAATGTAAAATCTGACTATTTTAGGTGTACCCTGTGTACCTACAAAATAAAGCATTTTTGATTTGTTTTCATTTATTAAATTACATTTTTTTCCGATAATAGCTCTACAACATATAATAAATAAGTACAGCTGTTTCTGTCTGAATACTGTCAATAAGGTTTTTTGTCATGCATGACCTGGAAGATTGTTCACAATGTCCAAATTTTAAGACTACTGTTGTATACCCAGTGTTTATGTAATTATTTCGAACAAGGTAATTATATGGTGTACTAGCTTCAAACTAAGGCTCCGTAAATACCTAGGGAATCTACCTATCCCATAGCAGGTAGTTATTTTTAATCAAATTAATTATTCCATTTCAGAGCGGAACATTCAGCGAGTCTTCGAACGAGAGTGGCGGTGGCGGTGGGGCTGGAGCCGACTCCAGCAGCGCTGTTGAGCCATCCGCTGACCAGCTTGCGATGGAGTCCTCAGAGCGGGAGACACCGAGTCACGCGTACAATGGACCACCGCCGCCTGTGCCACCCCCGCATAACAGGAGGGCGAATCCACCTCACCATCATCCTTTAGGTAAGATAGCCAGTACCTTGCATCCCAAAAATATATCTTTTGAGCAAAATAGGTGATTTTTAAGGTCGTTTATTGAAGCTAAGCGGCATCTGTATAAAAGTCACGGGTTCGATTCCTGGTAGAGAGAAGTTAAACTTTTTTTTGAATGTGACTGTATTATTAATTATATGGGTAATGCCTGTGGCATCTATAAGGTTTTCTTATCACTCCTTCTGTAATATTACTGACATTATATTACTTGTCAACGAGTAAAGAACATTAGTTGAAATTATGTTCATAAATGTTTATTTAGTGAAACAAAATCATTTTAATAATTTGGGTTTTAGTTTTTAAACTCTTTTACTTATTATATTTCTTCGCTCGTGATGAATCAATGTGAGTAACAATAGGAAGCGTCAATAATTTGGTATTGGATCCTCGTACCGTACCTCTCAAGTAACTCACATAATTGTGTTAGAAAGTTGTTGGAGAAAAGTTATCACTAAACTTCCTTCATTTACTCGTATTAACCTAATGGAGTTGTCATTCTTTTCCTAACTTTGATTACAAAATAAAGTAATCTAATATCAATATTCAGTTACCTATGGTATATAGTTCAAATCAATAAGTCGATAAATGTTATTTATTTCAGGTATGCCAAGGATTCCCAACCATCATCCAGTTCATTCGAAGCCGTTTGCTCTCGGACCTCCAGTCAGTCATCACAAGAACGATATTGGACCTGGCTTCCGGGGACCACCTCCACCTCCAGCACCGCTTGCCGATACTCAAGCCGCAGCTAGCGATAAGGTCTTCAGCACTGCTGGAGACGTCTGGCCTGCCCCAGCTCCAGATATGCCTAAAATTGTCTCTTTAGACGTGAAGTGCGAAAAGAATGCAATGCGCGTTTTCCTCAGTTTCGATAAACCATTCTTTGGTATTGTATTTTCTAAGGGGCACTACTCCAATCACCAGTGCGTACATCTTCCTCCTAACCTAGGAAGAGCCTCAGCATCATTTGAGATTGGTTCCCATGCTTGTGGAACCGCTGGAAGTGGTGACCCTAGGTATAGAGGAGATGTCGCAGCCGCAGGAACTTATTTCGAAAACGTAATAGTGATACAATACGACCCACAAGTGCAAGAAGTATGGGATCAAGCAAGGAAACTGAGGTGCACGTGGCATGATCAGTACGAAAAGGCTGTCACATTTAGACCGTTCCCAGTCGATATGCTAGATGTCGTCCGAGCCGACTTCGCTGGTGATAACGTTGGTTGCTGGATGCAGATTCAAGTTGGCAAAGGTCCTTGGGCTTCCGAGGTATCTGGACTCGTGAAGATCGGACAGACGATGACTATGGTCTTGGCTATCAAGGACGACGATGCGAAGTTCGACATGTTAGTTAGAGATTGTGTCGCTCACGACGGTCAACGCGCTCCTATACAACTAGTCGATAGGCGAGGCTGTGTAACACGACCGAAACTTATGTCGAGATTCACCAAAATCAAAAACTTCGGGGCCAGTGCATCTGTCCTTTCATACGCACACTTCCAAGCGTTCAAGTTCCCGGACTCAATGGAGGTTCACTTCCAGTGTACTATTCAGATATGTAGGTACAGGTGTCCAGAACAGTGCTCAGATGGAGGCCACAACGTTATTGCACCACATGCAGAATATGGACCACCTCAGATTGATTCGTACCCAGTTGGCGCTGAAGCTAGACGAGACGAGAGGAGAGTAAGAAGGCAACGACGTGGCACGTCTCCCGAGAAAGAAGTAGGTGTTAATCGAGTAATTCGTGTTGTATCTGCTGGTGACTTAAACATGGATTCGGCTGAAGAAAGCGTTCCGACGAAGATAGTGCCAACACCAGGTCTCGTTTGTATGACCACACCTGGCTTCGCTGCCACGCTTGGTGCTCTTCTTGCCACATTAATATGCTCATGCGCTGTATCTGTTGTTCTATTTTTAAAATTGCGACCAATCGCAACGCTGAAGAAGAAGACGGCTGCGGTGGCGACGATAGCTCGGCCACACCCGCCGACGACCGCCCACGTTATCTCAAAGAGTCAGTTCTATTCGTAACGGCGCCTGAATAACTTAATTTTGTACATATTAGTGTGATGAGACTGAAGTATGTAGACCATGCCAATTTATTTATTTGTGTGTTATTGAGTGCTCAAGTATAGCTACAAATTCCGTGAATTCTAGGTGCATAATGGTGTGTAATATTTATTGGAATTAACTTGGTAAATCTGATTCTCTCCCACTGGGTGTCATTAATAAAATTTCCTTGATAACTGAATGTCATACCTAGTTGCTGTAAGACATCATCATTTCTAAAGAAATTACGTGAACTCTACAATTATTAAACAAAGAACCGTAGATAATAGTTAAAAGTTAGAACGCGTTGCTCAGCTGTTGCGAGCTTAATGCATTTATATTACATAACACACAATACATTTAATTTTACATTTCAGGGCTTTAATTAACACCACTGAAATTTTATTACTCTCAGCAGGATGCAGAAACATATATTTTTTCCCTTCCTTCGAAAGGGATTGCATGCGACCTACCCACCCCTATTATTACGAGTAATATAGAAGACACAGCAATATGCACCTTAGTGTAGAAATATTTAATTAAAATTTTCACCCTCCAAGGTGGAAAGTTTGTACGACAATAAAATTTGTCTTCAATTTTATTTATTTTTATTTGACATAGCCATTTAAGGAGATCTATTTCAATACTTTTCTACGAACGTCATGAAATAGTTGAATTCCGTAATCATTATTTAACCCATTGTTTCCTAAAAATAAAGTCCTGATGTAAAAAATTCAGCAAAATAGTAAATGGAGTTACATGTGAATTATTACAAGAACAAAACGTAGTATTAAAATAAAATAAGTACAATCTTCTGTTACCTCTCATCGAATATTGTTCTTGATGTAGGGGCAACGGAAAATATAAAATACGTGGTATATCAACATTTAGGTGAACCGCTAGATATAATTTAAAATAACTTGTCATTAGTATTAATATTATTTATTATAGTTAAGTCTATCGTTGTAGTCATTGCTACGTGTAATTTATTTATTTTTATACCACCTGAGTACCTCCTCTTCTGTTGTTTTTCTTTAATATTTTATTAGATGATTTTGTTGGAATATATTACATACAAGTTAGAATAAAACTGTTGCTGCATCTTATTATTTTTACTTTTATAAATTTTATAATTATCGTTATATCATCTATGTTGTTTGTTATCAATTACCTATCATAATGTCCAGTTTTGTAAAAACATTTGTTTATAAAATACACCTCAAAATCCTATTTGCTACCTACTCTGATATCTGTAAGAAAATACTTCTGAAAAATAAAACACTTTAGCGAAAATAAAATGACTCGTTTCATTTTCTATCGAAACATGTAGGCATGCATGCTGCAAGCAAGCGATATGGTTTGCTTCTAACAATACATATAAGAAAATTGCAGGCATTATTGGTTTCCAGTCGACAAACTTTTGCGAGTGAAAGAGCCTCGGAGCCTATAGAAAATAAATTTACAGTCCAGTGGGATATATTTAAATTGTTTTATTTCTAATTCTTATTAATAAATAAAACTAATTGATATCAATGAAATTTTTCGATTCGAGAAAAAGACTGCATATATATCAATCGCGTATTTCTAGCGGGGCACATACATACGGATTGGTGGACGGGGATAATGAAATGTCCACCTGGCCAGGCTGTCTGCGGCCAAGCAGCAATATATAGCATTGGTATATTCCGGTTGTTTAAGATACGATGGCCAGTCCCTTAAATTGGGAGTAACGGACAAGCGTGCGACGGGTGGTAGAAAAAGATCCTCGTCGTAGCAGTACCGAAAAACGACTCTCTCCTGTTTCAGAAAACAATTTACAATTTCGAATTTTGAATCCAATTCCAAAAAAGTAAAAAGCCAAAGTGTAACGAAAAGAAAGAGGTGGAGGTTGAACACCTCGTCGTTCCACCTTGGGCCTCATCCTCACCCCGGCGTTCGTCTAACCTATTGTGCTCATAACACGCATTATATACCCAATCTAGTGTTATAATATTAGTGTGAAGTAGAATGTATGGAATAGGTACATATACAGTATGTAAATTTATTAAAAACCATTTATTTAAATCCGGGCATATCCAGGCGATAAATAAGGTTGTGGTATACAAATTATTAAAATCCTAACGCTTTTTTTGAATTTATAATTGAATTACAATAATTAATTTATTATTCCATAACACCTGTATTATTTGTTTACAATTGAAAATTAATCTTATCATTTGATTACTAGCCAAACTTTTTTGTTGGAATAATTAAGAAAAAAATTTACATGATAAAATTGAGAATAATTTGGATGCCACTTTAATTTATTTAACAAAATCGTAAAACAGGTATTAAAAGAATGCTTCATGCAAAATACCCACATGAGATGTACTTGCGGTCATCTGTCATGAAGTCATCTTTCTAAAATGATAAAACTAAAAATATTAGACCCATACTAGGAAAAAAATGTGGTAAAAAACTCGACGTGAGCAGCAACTGGTTTAAATAAATCGTTTTAGTAAGTTTACATACGGTATAAGCCATAACGCTGACCTGGCATAACTAGCCAATTACTTGATCGATATTTGTGACATTATGATCATGAGGACGTAGTGCCCAGCCATGTCACTGAAAGCGACCCTCGGTTCTCCATTTGTCCACTGTCTGCAGCTGCCTTGCACAATTTAGCCGGCTGGCAGCCCCTAGGTGTTACGTTTGCCGAGACGTGATCCCCACTCCAGAAATCGTTTCCCCAAATGGCCATTACTTCTGTAACAGATGTGGAAAGCTCATTGCCACTTTAGCATATCACTTGTCAGAGCTATGTCAGGAAATCTGAGCTGTGACGAATCATTTCAAGTTACGTCTGATCTCTCAGAAAAATTTTGGACACAGCTATTTCTATAGCTAGAAAAGCGAGGTTGAAAAATGTATTGCTCACTTCATGGGTGGAATCATATGGGCCTTCAACCTCCATTATATACATTCAGTAAATTCCAATTTAAACTTTGTGCAAACCGAACTGTAGAATGCCTCAAGCGCCGTACTCACGGTTTGTATTGTCAAGACGTCGTCTCCATTGCTGAGGCACAGAATAAGTTTAATAGGTTTAAAAAGTTCATGGAAGTTATAAATGTTAAAGAAAATAATTTCATTATGTCACGCACACAATTCTGAATAAAAAAGTTGTGAATACGAGGCTATAGACTATAAGTCCTGTAAGGTTTTTATATTCAAGCAGAACATTAAAACGGTTATCGAATTTAGTTGCTCTGACAATATACGCATAAATTCTGGCATACCTCAAGGGTTACTGCTGTCGCTTACATTATAATTTGCATATAAATAATAGTATTAGCGTGAATTGGTCACTATTCACTAAATTCTGTACCCACATAAATAACTGGAACATTGCATTCCTTGTCTGCTCAGGAAAGCAAGGAGCAGGAACTTTTTATAATTAGAATAGGTATATGTAGAAGCAACAGTTTCATAAAATTTGAACAACCCTTCAAGGGTCTGACGACGTTACCAAAAGTTCCACTTACTGATACGATTTATCCACGAGTCGCCGAGTCATTGAATGAATAACAAGGTGGCAGGGACGACAAGTTACTGTAATTTAAGTATAAAGATAGTGAAAATTAAGTATCATAAGGAGCAAAAATGCCACTTCGCAGCTGGAATGAAAAATTAAAAATCTCTTTCAACATATTTTATTCCACTAAACAAATTAACAGGTGCTAACGCGGCCATAACACTTCGTAACGAAGTACGCGTACGTACAGAGAAAAATATAAAATTAAATATAAACAAAACATTTTGCCCATAAAATATTTATAAAATCCCAGAAATAATACAGATGATATGGGTCATATTGAGTACAATAAGGGATTTTGATTTATAATAACTATGAGTGGATACAATAATAAACTACCACAGTATGTTTCAAAATCAAACAAATCATATCAAGTTCTACACTTTTTACATAAGCAATTTGATTTTCGTAAGTTCTGTAGGATATTTGGCTTAATATTGAGCATTAAAAATTTGATTAACGTCTAAAAAAATGTTACTGTAAATGACCTTCAATATCAAAATTAAAATGATAGGTCTGGTATCGATTCTGATCTGCATTCTCTAAACTAAACCAAACCAAATTTAGACTGATACTATCGCATCTTGTTATTTCAGGAAGAAAGTGATAGTACTACTTTAAACTTGGTTGTAGTTTAGTTTAGAAAAATCGCATCCGAATCTACACTATTGATTATGATGTGATTTCTCTAAAGTACAATAAGTTTTAGACTGATACTTTCTCGTTTTCTTTATATAAGATATTTTTTAAAGACAGCACTACTTTAACACTGGATTTAGTTTAGTTTATTTTAGAGAAGCCACATCAGAAACGACATCATTATATTAATAACAGCTATCACACGTGAACATCATACACATTAATTCTTTGACAATACAGGCTTGCCCATTATTGTATGCACATAAATTAAGTAAAAGAAATCCAATCAAGTTTGTTTTTCTTTTTCGCCCGCCCCAACAATTAAATGTAAAAGTTGCAGTACTTGTAGTGATCGAATCAGCTGCACAAAAAAAACAAGCAATAATTCGGTAATACAAAACTAATAATAATAAAAAGTTTTTATAATGGCTTGAAGAAAGAAAACTTTGAATATCAAATTGTTTAATCAAGTAAATAATCATGCTGTGATAGATAATTTACAATAATAGAAACACATACAGACATACATATCGTTTTAAGGAATAATTATTGGATAGGTACATAAAGTAGATGTTCAGACAGAACTGAAGGAGCTTATTATGAAGCTGGAGATAAAACCACAACCAAAAGAAACTGACAGACGACTGAAGCATTACTGAACACTCTTAAATAAAATCAAAAAATTGCACATTCGAAAAACGTTTTCTCACATAAAACTTATGAAATAAATTCTGCTTATATAAATGCAAGATTTTTGGGTGGCATATTATTTTTATAACGATTGAGAGATCGATGTATTACTAAACAGTTTGGTCCAATCATGAATTGATGAACTTTAGACTTACTTTACAACATGGTTAAACGATTATATATAGGGTCAATGTCTGTTGCAAATTTACTGTACCATCCCCTCCGGTTAAAGTTCGTCCCCTAGGCCAGCGGTCTGCACTATATCCTGGGGGCAAAATGTTTAACATCATCTGGTGAGACTAAAATGTCCTCCAGAGATCGGCTTCTAATGTGGATGTCGGTAAAACTCGCAATGGACGTATATGGAAGGTTTCTCCCCCTCACAACGACAGAATCTACGGATTGGAGTATCTCAAGTTTCTCAAGCGAACCCGGTTCATATGCTTGTTCAGTCTGCAATGCATATGCGTTACATAAATGCTTAGGCATGATAAAGTGTACATGCGTATGTAAGGTAAACACAATAATTTATTTGGACACTTTGTTTACATGTAGAGTGTTCAATTTATCGATCAAAATTATTTTAACTTTATCTTCGAGTTTAGTTATTTAGCAGTTAAAAAAAATAACCAAACATGTCAATAAAATCTTCATAATTCAAGATTGGAAGTTACAGTTACACCAGTCGGTCTCTCAAACCATTTCTGATTTAAATACAACTTATCAAAACTAAAGTTAAACTAGTCATAGCGGCTAATTAAATATTGAACGATATAAAAATAATTTATAAAATAAAATATAAGAGTAAATGCAAAGTAAATGCAATTGAAACTAGAGAGAGAGTAATCTATATACTATTGTAGCGTTCATTGGCGTCTTGTTTATGAATATGTAACTACGTATATAGGTACTATGTCGATAAATGTATGTTACAAAATATTACATTAGCCTACGTAACTAAAATCATCTAAATATATTTGTAGGTATGCAGATATGAATAAAAAATAAACAGAAAGTAACCTACTTCTTTTGGACTACTTATACTGGTATAATTTACTATTTATTTAATGTAACGTAACATTTAAAAAAATAGCTGTCCGAAAATCTTTATATGTACTTTGACGAGTTTCAAACACGGCATTTTTGACGTTTTCCTCACATAAATCCTTAGACAACTTAAATTCAGAAAGATGTAAGGAAGTCATCGTTAAATATTATTGCTACAGTTTGTAAAAATCATTTAGTATACAGAATAGTTAAACTTAGTGTCTTTAGGATTGTGAATGTAACAATTATGTCGTCAATGTATACCTATGTATACAAAGCCTCAACATTGTATATTATAAAAAACTCTTATCTAATAACGATTTTGAAAATCAAAATCAATAACTATAAATATCCGAGCTCGGTGGAGCCGAAAACAAAATTGAGCATTCATTCAAGAATATTGTGATAGTTTGGGAATTATCTAAACTTATCCTAAAGGCATGACTCGACGTTTATAGGTACTTATCCTCTAGATATTAGAACACCAATGTACACAATATTTGCATTCATTAAAGTCATTCGTTACTTGATTTTGAATATCAAGGCGGTTAATCTTCGGGTTCTTGTTTTTTATGCACAACGGGATAGCCCTTGACTTCAATCACACCTCATGTTAAGGGAAGATGAGGCCGAAGGTGGAAGCGTACTGACCCGGATACCCTGGGGGACTGGTTATCTTATCTCTGACAACCTTAATACAAGAATGCTATTTACATTGCTGTTTAGCGAAAAAAAGCACCGTAAAACCGTTTGTTTCTCGTAAAGGAGCGGTTCCACACAAAGCCCAAAATGTTCTCATTCACTTTAAAATAGAAATAATTACAATTTGTTTAAAATTTTGATAACAAACTATGCAAATTACAATTACGAGGTTTACTGTTGTTCTACATTTATAGATCCTCTTTTATTTTGCCATCGTATTAACTTTATTTTGTAATGCCTCCAGTAATGGGGCCACTTCTTTATGTGAAACAAAGAGATTCCATAACAGGACATGTTCTAAAGCCTTTGACTACATTGCCCTTATGAATTTTAAAAATATTCTATAAGACGTTTGAATAAGCAAATAAGCTCTGTTAATGGCGTGGCTTTAAAGAATGCAAATATCATAGAAAATAGTCATAAAAACAATGCAAAATTCTGTACAAACTTATCTGTATAAAAATGTAAAATATTCACAACAGTGAAAACATTGAATAATCAGGTTTCATAGGACTTTGTCCGTAGCACGACTTAGCACCATCGGTTTTAAAGACATTCTATACAACCATTATTATTTTTGTCTAACCTAAAGAATCTTAAGTATAATGTTATAGCATAAATTTTCATTCTTTTTTATCGTTTAATAATATAAAATCTATTTTTAATTGTTCGAAATATGCACACGAGTCACATGAGTGACATAACTGACCATTTAGTAATTTCAACAAGGGCATACTTTCACCCTTATTAACCGAATGTATCCGAGGTATGACAGAGATAAATATATATTTCAAACACCCTCTTTAGAACCGTATGAAAATGTTTTGTATTGTATTTTTGAGCAATAAAAAGCGTAATTCAATATTATACATATCCCGCACAGTATCCATACCTCGAGAACAGTCCATATTCGAGCTATTTACCAGTTACAATGGAATATAAAAATTCCTTGAGCATTAAAGTAATTATTTTACTATACACGAAATTAGACGAGACTTATACGAATTAAAGCGTGCTTGTGAACGAGAAGTGGCGCGAACAAATCATTCTCCGTTAAAGTTACCAGAAAAAGCATTGCGATCAATTGTTCTAAAAATTAATATAATCCGTTCTAGTTGCAATCGATTTTCCTAGTACGTTATGTGTGAGCAAAATCAATGTCTCGAATATCCATCTATTTTATTAACCAGGTGAAGTGAGAAGTGACTTTCAGGCTTACCTGTAATACCGAGAGTATTACAGGTAAGCCTGTTTTACAGTTTAAAAATTTCGTTCACAACCACGCTTTCTTTACAAAACACCGAACGTATATAACTGTAATAAATAAGTGTAATTTAAATTCTACGTCGTTTCTCAAACGAAAGAGTTTTCAAAATAGGACCCTCTTTGCACAGCGGTGCATGGACAATTACAAATTGCCTATAGATATTTCTACTTCAAAATGACTACCTTTCGTTCGACTCTTTTGTCAGATATACAAAACTGCTGCTAAAATATCTAGTTCACAACAAAGACCCACTGAATACAATAGTCAAAAAATATTATTTTATATGTCGACTGACCCATGTATACAGCATTAACATCTCGTTCCATCACGCTTTACAAACTATCTACCACAATCATAAGTATGTATGTCTATCCACTTCAATTCTCACTCTTGTCACTCACGGTCTTGCTGGAAGAAATCTCTTTTTAGAGATAAGCTTGCACCTTTGTACATCCTTTTTATTGCTGTACTGTTTTTATGATTAGTGTACAATAAACTATAAATAAATAAATAAAAAAATAAGTCGAGAATTCTCTTTTAAAAGCCGAGCTACCAGGGTAGCATAGTCTATACGGCGCGGCAGTGTTGGAACGATTTCATTGTAATCAATTCGGCGTGGCGACGAGCCATGAAGTCGCTGTGCAATTCAGGCAGTAAAAACCTCCTTACATCTGTTTTAAAATGACTATCTTTCGTTTGCATCAGACACCTAAATATAGGCATATAAATCTCGTTCACAACCACGCTCAATAAACACCTACCGAATACAACAGTCGAGAATTTTTTCTATTTGAAAAGCCGAGCTACCAGGGCAGCAGAGTCTATGCGGCGGTGTTCGAGCGATTTCACTGCGAATGATGCGGGTGTGGTGGCGAGCCGAGAAGCCGTAACGCCATCCACGCTGCGAGCGAATGCGCTGCCGGCGCAGGTGCGGCAGGCGCTCGTGACGTCATCCGCGCCCGCAGCCGCTGTAGCAGTACGGCGGCGGCCAAAGCGGCGCCTACAGCCGCGCCGGCTGCCGATGCGAATAGAGCACCGAAACTTACTGCACCCATACATACGCCGTATACCACCTGAAATGATAATATCAGTATTTTACAACAATTCTAACGTCAAAAACCTTCTTCAAAACAAAAACCCTATTAAAAATGAAGCTCCTATTTTTATGCACAATGGATAATAGCGCTTTACTGTCTCAAACCGAACCATAATAATGCTCTCAATGCTAGGCGGCAGACTCAGATGTGACAATCTCTACCACCAACAAACAAGGCATTTAATATGCGTATGTGCCCGTTACATTGAGTGCAAGCTTAGCTAATAAACAATGTGTTACGCTATTGCTTACCTCTTCTCGAATCCGTCCACTGAACACCGTCACCGACTCCCTTGAAGGGCCAAACGCGAGATCTGCCTCTGAGACCACCTCGTATATCCCAGACACGCCGACATCAGCAGATCTCGCGTCACGAACTGTGCGTCGCTTGCGAAGAGACCTGTGGAACACACAAAATTTACGATTTCATAGTTCCCTACCAAAAAAGGTGCCTACGGACCCTATTACTGAGCCTACGTCATCCGTCCGTCGCATGAGTCTACCAGCTTCACCCGCAATAGGTAGTTAGTTTACATTTTCTATGAATACATGTCTCTATGATGGTTAGCAATAAGAAATTCAGCAAATGGTAAAATAAGGCGAGTCCTTAAAAAAAATTTTTTTTGTCATTTTTTTCCAACTCTATGTTAAAACGGTAAAACATACAAGTTTCGAACTTACTCTATAGTAAAACGACAAATAATAAAAATAGATAAACTACAATAGTTTAGCTAAGAAATCTAATCTACCCGTAAATGAAATTTGAGGGGTTCACCTAAAATATGTTACAGAGCAAAAACGCGTGAAAACCTTTGCATTTTATCGTTTGACAGGCGCTAGCATAGATTGTTATTTACTACAGAATTGATTATAAGGTCTGGTGGCACGGAACGATAAACTTAACTATAATAATCAATATTAATTATGTACGCTGTATTCTTCATGAAGCTTTTGTTAATTGTGCAAAATAGAGTATTTGATTGATTGATTAATATTTATGACAAAATTATTTTAAGTTATATCAAGCAGTTCACTAAAGTGCACGCATTTTATATTTTCCGCTGCCTCGAGACCAAAATTGAAAATATCAGATAATTGTAGGTCCTTATTTTATTTTAATTCTACGTTTCTTTTTTAATAATTACATAATTGCAACTCCATTTGCTAATTGTGGAATTGCTTTCTAACACCAGGACTTTATTTCAAGAAATAACAGGTTAAACTATGCTTATGGCACTAACGAATCCACAGCCGTTCGTAGAAAAGTAACTGAAATAGAGATTTCTAAATAGCTATCTCTAATAAAATTAAATGAAGTCGAAAAGTTATAATAGAAAATCGAGATGTATTTTTGTCACTGAATTGAACTCGTGCGTGACCTAATAGTAAAAAAAAACGCTTGGTCTCACACAATTTGACGCACTTGCGTTGTCTAGTGCCAAAATATGACTGGTGTGTATACGTCTGAATTCAGTTAAACAGTTGGGTCCTTGCGAGATGCATCATCATCAGCCCGTAAACATCTCACTGCAGGGTTATAGACCTTCCCTCGTATATTGAGGCAGTATGGGTTATAGTCCACCACGCTGGCCCAATGCAGGTCGGTGACTTTGTCTAGTGCCAAAATATGCATTTAATATGCGAGATGCATGTTTCCAGTTAATAATATATAAATACCTGGGTCCAGCAACGGCGGGCCCTGGTGGGGCGGCAGGTACCACCTCGTCAGGAGAGAGGGGTAAGTCGGGGAGGTTACGGGGGCCGTGTGGGAAGCGCTCCCGTTCGCCCAGGTCTGACGGCCGGTCCTGAAAAACAATAAATAAATAAATAAATAAAAATAAAAAGACATTTATTCATCCCAAAATTCCCAAAAATAAATAGATGATTCGTTAGTTGGTCACCTCCATAAATAACCATACAGGGCAATTTTACATGATCAGCGGTAGCATGCTAGTTATTTACCTGTACCATTAAAATTATAGTCTAGACAAGGGGATCATTTTAGAGGACTGTGGTTAGTGTAGCTTGAATAGGCATCATGCTACCGTTGAGCATGTAGAACAGCCCTTAATGAATATCTATGACGCCGAATGTACTCGATAGTAGGCCATAACCCACCATTCAGACCCAGTGCGGATTTCGTTAGAAACTATTTTTAAATTACCCCCATAAAGCAGCGACGTGTCTTAACGACTACCATCAATAAGGACGGGGTGATCCTATTCCACTTCTTCCAATCAACGAGGAGGTGAAGGCATACCTCCTCCGTCAGTATAACTTTATAGTATGATAGTTTAAACATTATGATTGACTAATAACCCAGAAGTAAATTTATCAACCATTGGAGCGTTTGTCCATCGCAACAATACATCACTTTATCACATTACTAAGTTTAACCAATGTAGGAAGTATTGTCAGCAATCAAAATCCTTGTCGATTAGGCCATCATAATCCACTATTCAGACCTAATGCGGATTGGTAGATTTGAATTGAACTTGTGATCACACAGTCAGTGTTTAAAATCGCTCCCATTAGGCCCTGGCCTATTTGCCCAGACGCTGGTATGGGCTGCTGCCTTCAAATAAAGGGACGGGTTGGTACCATTCTTTTTCTATATCGGGATGCAGAAGACGATATGAAAACTGTAGACATCCCTGTCATAATTTAACTCTGTGAGGTATCCCCAATCAAACCAGTACTTGAGACACTATCTAACAAGGTTATAGATAGTTCCATACGGACTGACCCGCGAAAACTATAGTTGTTACATAAGAGTGCACTCACGGTAAAAGGCCTAGCCAGCGCTTCAACCAGCTCCTCTACTGCAGACATATGGTCCGAATCAGGCTCCACAACCGGCGCTGGTGCTCTCTGCGGCAGAGGCGCGGGCGCAGGCACAGCGTCTCCTGACACTTCGTCACCAAACGCTTCCTCCAACGGTATGTGCTGGGATTCCTCAGCGAGAGTCAGTTCTAGGTCTTCGGCTGATGAGTCACTGGAAATAAGTAATTATTAGGTCAGAAAGTTGTAGTTATGGGGCAATCGGTTTCATTTTCAATTGGTGACGTTAAGCAATGAGACGTGTTTTTGGGAGGTACATTAACGTCCATTGGAGAGACGAAATGTCCACTCAGAGATCGGCTTCTAGTATTGCTAAGTGCATAACACACGTATTATGGGAGTGCCACGGCTCTCATAAGCGGGGGCTGTCTAAGGGGCTAGACAAGTGGCAGACGTTTCTAGAACCACAAACGCTGACGCTTTGCTCTCGCAGCTGATTGGTTCACCAACTGTTCGCGATTTATACCAAGCCAATCAACTTTCCAGAAATGAATCGATGGCACTTGTCTTTATAGAAACGTTTGCCACTTATCTAGATCGAAATAGATAGAGGCAGAAAATGCAGTAGTTACGGCTCAAGCAATATCATATTATATCATCAACGAGTACTCACTTAATTTCATTATGATCATGATGCGTCCTGTCATCTTTGCGGTCCAATGCACCGTGTCTTTGCGGACTGACACCGGCCAACTGGCAGTGGTCCAAACACCCGTGCCTGCATATCTCCACTTTACACCTGATGTGTACGCTCAGGGCATCCGGGAACTTGAAGGCATGGAAGAAAGCGTAGGTAATTACTGTTGCGCGCTCGTCAGCCGCCTTCGCTTTCAGGAATCTGGAAAAAAAGAAGAATGATTCAAATCGTTATGTATCATAACAAAGAAATATGAAATTGGACCGAAACACATCTTTTTCCTTCTTCGTGTTCCAGTCCAAAAGTTGGTATATATCTGACCAACGAGGAATGAGCTAACCAATCTCACGTTAGAAAGTAATCGTAAAGTTACGTAATCGCCAACCAGAATCGCTTGGGGTAGCAAATACTCATCTCTAGGCTTACCTAGATATCATTTTAGGCCGCAGCACACAGCCGTATTCGTCAGACAGCTGTATAACGTGACCAGAGCCGTCAGAGGCAGCGCATGATTTCACCCGCATGTCGAACTCGCCTGGAAAATTCAAATTTAATTACGTTACAGTGGTAGTAGACGAAAAAAAGATTGGTTCCTATTGAAGTCTATTTTGTTATAAAGAAAATACCATGAAAAAACAGTGTTGCCTTGCTTTTATAATGGATATTATTTAAATTAAGACAGCATTATGATGTCTGTCTTTAGTGCTATGATGTGGTTTCGGTACTCGAAAGGAATAGAACTCTTCCCGTGGGTGTCGTAAAAGGCGACTAAAAGGAACTTTCCACCAAAAAACATCTATGGATTTGCACGTTTCAACGGCGATGGGCTCACCCCCTTTTACGCGTGCATTTCTGTATATTTCTAAGGTGAACCGTAGATGTTGTTTCAATTATTAAACTTTTAATGCTATGGAACACTCAAACACTGAATATCTCTGATCACCCCATTTGGGATAAGGGTCGTGACGTTATGTATGAATGTATTATGATGTCTGTCATTTGGAAATGCAAGGAAACTTAATCCCTTACAGTCCCAATGACGAATCTCAAGATTATACAGGAGGCAGGGATCGTCGATTCTAGGATGAATAGGTATTTTTTGGGATCGCATAATTTACATTCGACAAGATATACCTGACTACATATCTTTTACTTACTGCCAGGTGGGATTTCTACGGTCAATCATAAAAAGTATCATTATTTTCTATGCAATTAATGATGTAGTAAAAACCTATCCCATTTAAACTTCTTAGCATGAAACATTTAACTAATCACTAACGGACCTCACACTGAGACTTTTATGGGGCGGAAGAAATAACATTGAAACATAAGTGAAAAGTAATTAACCAATATATACAAAACGTAAATGCGTAAACAAATATTCCATTAAACGTTTAAATACTAGGAAAGGTTCGTTACAAAGTAAGTTAAGTACACACACATCAAATCTCGTATAAAATGCAGAAACCACTCGGCGACGGCGGCGTCTCAGTTTAAAGTGGTACTAAATAATGGTGATTGCAGTAAAATGTCATGTGGATGCCGTAACTATGTAGGTGGATCGGTCGTAATGGTGCCGGCATAGTCCATATTTGAAGCATAGTTCTGTTGAAATCTATCAATGTTAATGGAAATTGAGAATCAAAAGAACACAACAAAAGGATTTGCAAGTTTCGACATATTGTTTTCTCTAATTTGTTTCCCGGCACCGCGTGATTCTCGGCAGAGTAGAATATAGGATATAACATAGACCAGTAATAGCGAGCAGGGAGCGGAGCTTCCAAAAAATCTGCGACCGCTAACCCACCTGGCTAGCATGGCGATTAGAGTAGTGGAATTTTGTAGGTTATTGATGTGAATTTGTTGCTTCGTATACCTAAATAATAAACTAAACTATAATGTTGTTTCTGACAAATGATTCAATATATGAATAATAAGTCTATCAATACAATATATGTAAAATGTAAAACTTTTTGATTGAATGAAGCCTTAAGTGAACATGGGGCTGACGGTGGAAGCGCGTTCACCCGAAGCCCACAATACCATTAACATTTCTGTTACGTACACATTTCCAAAATGCCCTACCACTAACCAAACCGAATACTAAATACATACTCTGCTGAGAATATAACCGGCAGCCTCCGTTTTGTAAACCTTATATTTCACAAACTACGGAGGCAGTTCCTTTTCCATTAAACTCTTTACACAATTTATTTTTTGTACATTAATATGGATCGCCAATTAATTGCCAGAACAGGGCAGAGCTCTAGATTTTATCTGTCGACATAAGAAATCATTTAAAAGTCAAAAATGCATAAAGTTTCGTTTCGATTTCATTTCGTTGCAATTATACCGATATTAATAAGGATAGTGCTAATACACCATTTTCATGAAATGAACATGAAGGAAAGAAGAGATTTTAATTTTACGAGTGATGAAAAAGCCGATGACAAAACACGCGATCCTAGAAATGACTATAAACTTTCACTAAGCATTCCTTTTGACTTTCCCTGCGGTATTCTACCTTTTCTAGCTAGTCGCGATATAATCTCGTATCCTTTTCATACATATATAAATGAAAAGGAAAGCTCGGTCCGAATTACTGTAGCATCAACATTAGTCTCATTATTTAAGGTTACTACGATAACAAGTCATGCTATATCATTATCCAATTGACTCGATTTCGAGGTACCATTTGGTTACAAATTAATTCGCGTATTTTCATTTTGTACGTCGCATTACTTTTAACCGTAAAATATAATAAATGAAACGTATGGAGTGCTCAATAAAGATAAAATTACACGCCATTTTAAATAAAATATCCCATTGGCATTTAAATAAACATTGTGTGTAAGTAAAGGCAGCCCTACGTTCTACCACTGACATTAAAAAATATACGTTTTGTGTACAATGTATCCGAGGGCGTGGCTTCAGTGAAACGGTGATACGTCACATTTTAACGGGAAGTTAACCACCTGAGTAAATGTTGAACAAATATATCATGTCGGAGATGTTTTCTAGTAACATGAGAAGGTTTACCTGTTGGGAATGATATATGAACAAGAATGATTGTTTAGACAACAACTTCCTATGATATCTTGTTGAGGCGTTGACCTCTACTTGCGTAACACATATACAACTAATAGTGTATAATTGCCCGACTACAGGGAAGCTAAAAGGAGGGTAATGTATTCAAATACCACTAGGGGCATATATTTGTGTGATGAATATACGGACGTGTGTATCCGAGTTATGGATGTTGACATTGACAATATACCTATATTTACAATAAAAAAAAGCATGTATATTCGTATAACCAACTGGTATCATAATACAAGCCTAGTAACTTAGTGTGGAACTAGATGGCGCTGTGTGTATTTATTTAATTTACAGCGTTGTACAAGCTCTGGAAGTTATCAGGCAGAAGTGGCAGTGGGCAAGTCATATCTGGAGCAAGCGGGTTTTCGAGTGGAGACCGCCATTTGGCAAATGTATGTGGGAGACGCCCCCATCTAAATAGAACTAACGATGATAATGATCGAGGCAGTACTTGATACCTTTAGCAGATTTATAAGATAACTGTCCCCGTGGTAGATTGTTAATAGGGCCCGTACCAATGTTAATATAATTTTCCTAGATTCAACTAGCCAGTGCTATAGAATAAAACCTAGTAGAATGTGTGTGATTGTGGTAAATGTAGGAGTGGAAATTATGAAATTCCCTGTTAGGTTTACCAAAGGGATCCCAGATTGAAGTCTCCTAATTGATGTAAATCTTGTATAAAAATAAAATATAAAAACCGACTAAGTGGTTGTCGGACATGTCTCAATTTAGGATTCCCGTAGCGTGTTCTAAGTCGCTAAATACGTATAGCTATGAATTTAGGTTTATTTCACGAATAGCAAAATTAGGTTTGTTGGCAACTGAAAATTGCAATATTTTTTAAATGAATTACAATTAGAAGCTCAATCTCGCAAAATATTATTTATTTTATTAATTTAATTTTTTAAAACCTGTCCAAGACAGCTTACCTCTCTTATTGCGTGAAATTGATTATTTTCCAGCGCAATGCTCGTCCGGTATCTATTTCATAATTTTACTACAACTCTGTATGTCGATTCATATATTTCGAAAGAAAAACATGGATGTTGTTTCAAGAAACTTTTAATGTTTGGAACACCCAAACGCTTATGTTTGGGATATCTCTGACCACAACATTTGGAATACAGGTCGTGACGTATGTGGGTACATATTTTATACTATTTAATCATCATCAGCCTGTAAACATCGCACTGCAGGAATATAGGCCTTCCCTCGTATAATGAGGGAGTACGGGCCATAGTCCTCCACGCTGGGCCAATGCGGGTTGGGGACTTCACATGCCTTAGAATTTTTATTTCTCAGGCATGCAGGTTTCCCCACGATGTTTTCCTTTTCCGTTTAAGAGCAGTCGGAGAAATGCACATAAGTAATTAAATTTAAAAACTCATTGGTACATGACCTGGATGGGAATCGAACCCGGACCTCGCAAATTAGGAGACCGCGTCTTAACCGCTGAGTCACCGACGCTCATTAGGAATGCTAAAAATGATATAGTTTGAAGCCTGACTAAAAATTACAATAATCATGAGATGGCGGGAACTGAACAGAACAATGTAATATGTAACATATGTTTTTATTGTGTTGATTGGAAGCGCTGTTCACCACAATCCCACCTGTTGGAAAGTGACGATGTGGTCGAAGACGATGCACGTGATTTCAGTAGATCCCTACTCCATCCAGCTCATGAAGATCCCAAGATTATAGGAACTCTGACAGAGCGTCCAGGCAACAGTGTAGCAAAACTTGGCCGCGTTATATATTTTCATAAAAACTGGCCCCACATCGGCCGTGCTATGTGCCTCGTCCTGCCTTCCCACCGCCCGTTAAGTAAACTCAGTCGCTCTCGTATTTGTCCAGTTTACTTTTTACCATTGGTGTACCGTTAACGGCTGTTTGCACACCATTATTACCCTGTTAGAGACGTCTTTACGAGTTTCGGCTTTGTGGCGGTACGGTTGAGCGGAAGCGGAAATTTGATGAAAGCAGCGTGGAGAGCTGAGAAATGTTTCATGAAAGAGTTTAACGGGAACACATTTCGGGTAACGTCTTTATCTTTTCCAGAAATTCGAGTGCTTTTCAGATTTTTTTTTTCAGAAGTACATAAATAACTATAAATTCAAAAGAAAATCCATCACCATATCTTCGAAACGATTTAACCGGTTTTCATCAATATTTTTTTTATTTATAAATAACCTGTTTACACAATAGACTTCAATTTCACCTGATGGAAAGTGACATTGTGGCCGAAGATGAAGCAAGTGATCTTAGTTGATGCCTATTCACGCTGCTCTTGAAAATCCTTAGGTTGTAGGGTTCAGGTAAGACTGACACCGGAAGGGAGTGCCATGATTTGGCTGTTCGCATTATGAATAAAGAGTCGAACCGTTTAATGCGAATGTTCGGTATGTTAACTACATAATGCACAGAATGCCGTCAAACACATAACATTCGTTGCTTTTCGTCGAGGGTTAAAAGTATATTGGTTGAATTTGAATTCGTGTAATTTTATTCCCAATAACTGGAGATGTCGCTCTTAGTTAACAACAACTTTCCCCAAGGAACCATAACTGATTTATTTTACATATTAATCAATGTAAGTATATTTTATACCATAAGTGCACAAAGAATTTTGTACATATTTACAAAAACGAAATAGTAAATACGCCCCTTAGGTCTAAAACAAACAATTTGCTTAAGCCCATCAGCTGCCGTACAAATTATTATGGAATGCACTACCACTAAATATTCGCCACGCAGAATCGCTTGCAGTGTTTAAACTGCGTCTAAAGGAATATTATTTATCTCTCTAATGAATTGTATATACTGTTATATATATTTATGTGTATTTTATTATTGTACTTATTTATATGGTTTGTTTATTTTAGTAAGTGTTTATCTTTGTATGTATTCCACTATACCTATGTATTTTCTATGTATCGTCTATGTACCTACTGATATTTAAGTTATTCAGCTTTTACTTTGCACTATCCAACTACTTATTAAAAAAGCTTCTTTAACTGAGGTTGTCTGGAAGAAATCGCTATCAGCGATAAGACCGCCTTTGTACACTTCATCATCTATGTTAAATGTTCTTTGTATTTTATTTTTGTGTGCAATAAAGAATTTAATAATAATAATAATAATACACATTTACAAATAAAAAATTTGACCCAGATCTTGCTGAAACGGAAGTGTGCCTAAGAGGCCAAGTGCGTTTCCTCTTTGGACAGCCAGACTTAGCCTCTGAGCGAAATAGAAGCCAGCCTTCCGATAATTTGAAGCTTCGATCAGACGCTCTCTCAGATCTCTCGAAAAAGACGATGAGCGCCTGGCCCCCATGGCCCAAGGGTTTCCACCCCAAACGGAGCAAAAACATATAGTTGAATTCGATCAAACAATTTTCGATTACCCATATAAGATAAACCATTCCGAAACCACGTTTAGTATGGAAATGCAACAATTTTAGACTGAATTCGGCTATGGTTCCTAGTGGAAAGTTGTTCGTAATCAGGAATGGAGCCACCAGTAAACAGGAATTCAAATTCAGTTTCAAAATTCAACATTATTTATTTTCGGTAAAATATCAGTTTTAACAAATGAGTTGTTGAGGTCTCCTTGTAAGTATAGCTGGGGTGTCGGAAAGAAAGGGATTAGGGGCAAACCTGGTTCCTGTCTGCTCCGCGTGCTAGTTGGTATGGACGCAGGCCTCCTCGGTGTTCCGCAGTCACCAGACGAGATGATTCGTTGTTTTACTATAACTTTTGCGCGGGACGCGGTTGATTTGCTATTTAGCGTGGTTTAACACGACTGATTTCGCTTTAGGAAGTGATGTTTATTGTTTACCCCCACGATAGGATGAGAAATGACGGGAAATTGAGGGTAGGGAATAGTGCTGTACCTGTTACAAATCATACCAACTAATACGTACGTTTAAATCTACCAATAGCAATATTTGTATCAAAAGACCTCACTCTTCCATAGCAATGTTATTTTTTAACTAAAAATAAAGCAAACATAAGGTAAATATAGGAATTGCACGAATTAAATTTACTATACAGGAAAATCGACAGCGCTATAATGGAAATGTTACGGTTGAATATTGAGAGGTTTCCTCACGTGTTTGATTGAAACCTCCGACGGATACTGGAGTGTTATAAGTACGAAGCCTATGTCTGTCTGTCTGTGTAATTGTAGCGTCAAAACGGTTATACCGATTTGAAACACAGTTTTTATCTTCGAGAGCTGGATCTTACGAGATGGTTTGATGGAAGTCAGTTAAGCCGTTTTGAAAATATTTAGCTTTTAACAGTTGGCTTATTTAATTTGATTAATTATTTAATGTATTTTTAAAATTTGACGGCCTGTTTGGTGTAGTGGTTAGAAACTCTGACTGCTATTCCAAAAGGTCACGGGTTCGAATTCTGCTAGGGGCATATGTTTGTATGATGAATACAGACATGTTCCCGAATTATGGATGTTTTTCATTTATATATGTATTTACTTGCAAACAAAAAAGTATTGGTGCAGTTTATCAACCACCTGGTATCCATAATACAAGCGTAGTTGCTTAGTGTGGAACTAGATGGCGCGGTGTGTATGTGCAAAGATATTTATTTATTTATAATTTTATTCTGTGTTTATTATCTTCTATTTTAGTTGCATGTATATGTTTTCTCAGTGTCCATTATGTTTAAGGTAGTCTCCGGAAGTCGTTGTGTGCTCTAGTAGTACCAACAATATAATAGTTTAAGGTTAGCTAGTTAGTACATATTTGGCAATATTTGCTTATATAATATAGATTTCACTACCGCTGACTGCCATGAATTAGTCATCGTCAAAAATTTCACTACCTTACCCGTAGTCCGGAGTGTGTGACTCACCAAGTGTAGGCGGAGCTAATAACTAGCGTCACTTACAATGCCTTTCTGGTGTAGGTTTGGAGCTACCGAATTTTAAAGTAAGAGGTGAGCTTTAACAATGCATGCGGAATTGTCATAAGAACACGCTACCATCCACCGTGTAACCGCATCGAAATAAAGAATGAAGAGATGTTCCTTTTTAAACTTCGACGAACATTGGATATTATGTTTTTGCAGGAGGTGTGTGTGTAGTCTTTGTCCCGGTGTACATCAGTAAGCCCACAAAAGGAGGGTATTGTTTTACGACAGTATGTAATTATGTCCATTCATTTGGCGCGTCCTGTAGCCTAAACGGCTTTTACCGATTTCGAAGTGCATGATACCGAGTGACATAGGATATATTTATGATAAAAAAACTAACATGGCGTCCGAAAAATACAAATATGCTGCCGGGTTTTTGGTTTCTAAATACTTAAATAGTTATTCTATATTAAACATTAACCGAAGGGAAAGGTTATTAGTTATGTTTGATGAAAATCGGTTAAGCTGTTTCAAAGGTATATAGCTTTTAAAAGAGTTGGTTGGCAGGTATATTTGTATGATGACGTCAGTCTTTTCCGAAAGTCTGATATCATGCAAATATTTGCATTTTGTTGGTTGGTATATACCAACCAACAAAATTCCAAAGAAAGAAAATGTTTTATTCACTACATAAAACAATATATTACAATTTATTTAAACTCTTAAAAAAATAATTAAATAACTATACCATGTATTTTATAATTGGGTTACTTATAATAGTGAATGGGTTACGACTCAGCTTAATGTACTTCTGTTGAACGTGGGTGCGTTGAATGACAAGAATATGAATTTTGGAGTATTTGTTATAATAAATCGAATATAAATTTACAAAATGTTGTTTTCATGCATTACATACAAATAATATCGATAAGAGGACACCCCGCGGTGTTACTCGCGCTGATCTCGTTTTGCCCGTTGTCGTGGGAATATCACAAAGTTCTTAGTACGGCTCTAAGTTACCTAAGGAATACACCTGCCTATCGATTTGCGCTTGTGGTGTGCGTTCACAGATCAGTCAGTTATTCAATCGTTTCATCTTTGTTAAACATGAAGGACATTTCATTCATGACATTACTCTGCAGCTTCAAATGTCTTGGAATATCGAAATCAACCAATTGCCGTAATACAATAACTTTCCTTCCCACGAGTCTACGTCGACTATAAAGCCAAAACTCTATAAAAAATGAATTAATCAAATTCCAAAGAAACCTAGCATTATTACGGCCATAAACGAGTGACACGACAATACTTTTGTATTCTGTAGAGTTTATAATGGCTTGAATTAGACAAAAGAGAAATTTAACTTTTCCTTAAGTATATAATAAAACGGATGGTTATCGACGGAGCAGGAGATGAAATTTAGGTACTTAGTGACCTAAAGTTGGAAAGTTAGTTGGTAACGCTTAGGAGACGAAGCATTCCAAAACCTTTGACGAAACGATCCTGGCAAGATTTGGAGCAAATCGCCTCTTCCCGTGGGAAATGATTTGATTGGTAAGTACGTGCATCATAGGCTATTTTAATTTTAGTCTATTTTTTGCCAAAGAAGAGCACCGCTGTATTTGTTGCTCGTTCTTATCTGGGGAATCAGGTTTGTAAATAGTTTTACTTAATTTTAACATATTGACAATTGCAAGACAGTGATCAGAAATTTAAAAATCATTCATCATCATCATCCATCACTATGTATCGTACTCTCAAAATGTCCGACCAGGTTAGCAAATCCTCCTATACGGTACAAATCGCGCCTTGGTAGAGGCTCACGTTCAAGGTCGTTGTATTATGTATAATTATGATATTCCACAACGACAACGGAGGCGACAAAACGTCAAAAAAATATCAACAACACTTGAAAAAACTAAGAAAAAGCTATACTTTCACTGACTATTTATATGTACTTCTTTAGATTATACGTGAGACGAATTGCTAGAGAGTTGATCACTGATAAATAGACGTATAAAATGGAAAAGCACTTGCAAGCCACCCCATAAACTCTGTTTAGGTCGCTAATGACCATAGTTCTTAGCAAGAGAGCTCTGTAATTTGGCACGCTTTATTGCTACTAAAGAAAAACACCAACAAGTCTATTACCTATTACATACCAGTATTCACTAATTATCGTTTGAACAACGGAAATATTAAAAAAGAACTCGCTATTATGCATGGAAGCCCACTCACGACAGACTCTACTACATTTGACCGATTTTATTTCTCTTTTCATGAGTTTAGGCCAACACAATAGGCAATTTTGAAGCGAAAAGAACTTTTAAATTGTGAATGTATGTAATTATAACGCTAGTGGCATAATTATACGGACGTACTAAGCATTTGTGATTGTGAAATTGCCTTTATTAGCTATTCCATGTTGAAAAAATGTCTTTGAAATTGACCGAGCAGAGTTGAATGAGTTTGATTAGACTTTGATACTGCCTCTTACAATATTTCATCTATAACTTTATTTATAATGGATGGTAAGCAATTGCAACTAGGCTTAGTCTGTCAGATGAGAGACAGTAACTGTCTCACTTGAATATTTTCAATGTAAAGTAGTATTGCAATCAGACATTGCATCCACATTTGCAATGACGTTGTTAATATAGAATATCAAGACGTTAGGTAACTTTTGTAATTCCGTCTCCTTGTTAGTGATCTTCTCCAATTATCGTGGCTACATGTCGGTGTGAGGTTTAAAATATGAAAACAATCATTCGTCAAATGACGCATAGTTGCCCGTATCTTTGACACAGTGAGTGAGAGATGGACAGATTAGTTGGAATAATAGTGACAATGGTAATAATAGCTAAACTTCTAATAGCTCAAAAATGCGTAGGCTTATTAGAAGACTGGGTAGCCCATTTGATAATACGTTATAGAGTAATTTATGTATCAAACGTGCAGGAGCCGGAATGTTAATTCAAATTACAAAAGCTAGCTACTGAAGAGACTTAATAAACGTTTCAATTCAATTTATACGACTTTCTCGGTCGCCAATCATGTGGAAAAACAATTCGCAGTCCATTGGTAATGAGTTGCGTTAGTATGTAATGATTTATTCATTACTGTATCGATATCTACACATCATATGAGTATCACAACATAACAGTCTATTTCGCGCTTTAGTCTGCAAATGGGAGCGCTTCATTTATTTCGTTCGGTAGTTCCTCTTGTAACAACGTTAGTTTTCGTTTCGGAAGCCAGAATACTCATAACAGATCATACTCATACATAAAGGATTTAATGATGACCGTTTTTTATCTTTGTCTGAACTCGGGTTTACCCATAATCTCACAGAAGGAATGTGACGATGCGATACAAGATGAAACACGCGTTTCCAGTAAATGCCTATTTCGATCTGAAGACCTCAAGCTTGCAAGGTTTGTAAAAACCTGACATCGTCAGTAAAGTTACTTATTAGTCTGTAGCAAATGTGTTATAAAAATCTCCATATCGATATTTGTGATACCCACAGAGATACTCGTATTGTCAACAACGATTTCAAGGCTATTTCTTTTGATTGAATGCTATATTAAATTTTGATTCCAATTTTCGCCTCGGACTGAAGTAGTCAGGTTCAGAACCCCATAAGCACGCCTTAATATTATTAAGAGCAAACCATATAGGAATTGTAAAATTATAGGTACCCACTACTCAAAAAGGGAATGTATGTAGCGAGTAGCGATGAATGAAAGCAAATTACCTCGATAGTCGTTTATAGCCACAACTAATGTAAGAGTTGAGCCCAAAGGTACGATCCCGGAGACAGGAGGCGCCCACGGGCCTTTGCCGGCTTGTATCTCCATCCAGCAGTCCACGTTGTCTCCTGAAACATCGAACAATTTTAATACCTAATACTATATTAAGTAAAATTCCACATGACCTCTAATTCCACCATTTTTTAAATTATTACTGCCTATAAATGAGTTTAAATGCTAAAATTCCTATTAAATTAGTTTCCACCAATAACATCTATAGATTTGCACGTTTGAACGGCAGTGGGCTCACGTGTACATTTCTGTATGTTTCATCAGGTGAACCGTGAATATTGTTTCAATCATTAATCTTTTAATATTTGGAACACCCAAACGCTCATGTTTGGGATATCTCTGACCACCCCTATTTGGGATAAAGTTCATGACTTTATGTAGATGTATTAAACTAGTTAAATGGGTACACTGACCTATATAAGTTCCTCAACGATCGGTATATCTATGGTATAAATACTCGTATGGATGCAAATACCTATGAAATGATCTCAAACATTTACGTAAGTCCGAAAGATGTTTTGAATTTTTATGAATTGACAGTAATTTTGATTATATTAAAAATTTCGAGAAAAACTCCTATTGGTGGTAAGTACTCCTAGTGGTGGTTACCTACCTACATAGAATCTATTACTAAAAATTCCAAAATCTTTATTTCGTTAGTTATCGAAAATTTTCAACGGATATATTAATTACTGCTCATTCACAAGGCTGACTCGCCAAAGAAGAATGATGTTAGCTAGAATTTTATGCAATTGTTTTTTTCTCATTATAAAGCGAATTGACTTGCACGTTTCGTCAGTGATGGCCTTGTCCCCCTGTCATGTGTCAAATTCTGTATATTGGTAAAGGTGAACAGTGGCTGTTATTTCAAGCATTTAAACGGAATACAAACCATTCCACCATCTTAGAGATAATACTGTTGATGTCATCAATGTCATCAATGCCATATTAATGGCTTTTAACCTTGAATGACAAAGAAGTGTCAACGACAAATCTTGTTATCTCATGTTTTCCATCTAAACAATTTGATAGATCATTAAAATAAACTAGAAATAGGTATGGACCTAGAATTGAGCCCTGTGGAACACTTATGCAAACTGGAGACTGACGAACGAAGCGATAAACCACGAAGCCCTAGATAATCGTACACTTTGATCTAACTGAATGCGTAACTAATTTCGTAACACGATAAATGATCCATAGGAGCAATTAAATTTATATCTCGATCAGTTTTATACAAAACAGGACGATAGATGATCGCTTACATTCGTTAGCAAGTCAAATGCAACACTACAAATATAGTAGGTATAGACAGCCAACCACTAAGCTTAGAAAAGCTACGTACAAGTCAGAATTCATGTTTACCAGAGGAATTTGGAATTCAACTTCAATACCGGTCAAGTGTGTGTCTGATATAAACTAATTTACGGTGCATTAAGTTTCACTTCCACATTGAACCTTACAATTTTGAATTAACCCTTATTATTTAGACAGCATAATGTAAGATTGTTGGTTACTAAAAAAGTGCGAGTTGGACTAGTGCCCGGAAACTTCCGTACATAACATCACCATTAATAATCTTTTAAATAGGTATACAAAAAATATGTGTTTAGTGTTAACCGAAACAATGTTCAATAAATCCACACGTGTTTTGACATCAATCACTTTCCTATTTATTTCTTGACTTGTACCACTTGACCTACCTTCGTGTCAAATTTTAATATTTGAGGATACGGGGACTACTATATGGTTTTGATGATCTTACAATGAGTGGGACTTTTGATATAGAAATATGCTTTGAAAGGTCAAATCTTTTCATTGTGTTATACTGGAAACTGGAATTTTTCAAGACAATATGATGAGACGAGACGTAATATTCGATTTTAATTTCAAATTGATATCTCCAGCCGTTTCTGAGAAAAAGGGCCTTGACACACGCACATACAGACAGAAATACTGAAAACAACATATACACAATAAGGTTCCGTTTTGAACCCTAAAAATTATCAACATAACGTATCTTGTCCAAAATTATTTTAGTTGAAAGTATTTATTAAGTGCTTTATTAAGTGTTTTGATGCCTGATGATGAAAGATGTCTATAGTAAATGCCAAGAAAAAAGAGAAATGGAACTTTATAAATTGTCTCGGATCTATGGGTTCCTATATACCCAAATAGGGAATAATCGTTATGATTTATTTTCTGACATGTTATTGACCAGATACTCTGAACAAAGGAATACACTAATCAATGTTATAGTTCATTAACGAGCTGTTTGGTGTAGCGATTAGAGACCCTGACTGCTGTACCAAAAGATCGAGGGTTGAATCCCGCTAGTGGCATATGTCTGTATGATGAATACGGACATGTGTACCCGAGTTATGGATGATTTCATTTATAATATGTATACCGGATGAGTTTTTTTACCGTAAGGAAAAAAATAGCGCATATTAGGTAAGTGAAATAGAAGTTATTGGCATAGGTAGTTTAATTTTTTTTTTTCAAAAACGCACGCTTCGCCCTTTGACGGGATTTGTAGGATTCCTATCATGCGAAATTTTTTTGGAACTCATATTTCCGCCAAGTTTTCTATATTTATTTAATTTAATGGTGTAATTATGTGGAATAGGCTATAAACGCGACAGTCAAGCGACACTTGGTTTTGAAAAAAAAAAATTAAACTACCTTATGCCAATAGGTACGTCCTAATCCACTTACGTAATAAGCCCTATTTTCTTCCTTACGGTAAAAAAACCATCTGTATATTTGTGTAGTATATCAATATCTGGTCCCCATAATACAAGCCTAGTTGCTTAGTGTGGAATTAGATGGCGCTGTTTGAATGTCCAAGGATATTTGTTTATTCATTTATTATTATCCGACAGCCCCAAAATGGAGATTTATGTTTTTCGAGTGTATGTATGTATGTATGTAGATTTCTATGTTACTTCCTGTAGCCTAGTTCTACTGCTTTTGAAGTGCAAGGTGTCGCTCGATTCGTCTTGATCCCTAGAGTGTCATAGGATACATTTTGTGATAAAAAAAAACAACATGGCGCCCGCAAAATACTAAATATACTGGTGGGTTTTTTGGTTTTTAAATACTTAAATGTTATTCACAATAAAATTACAATGCTAACACAATTTGTGTCAGTCTTGACTTGCATTGCGGCAGCGGGTTACTGACATGGGAAGCTTCTTAGTACTCAGAGCAGGTAGACAAGATGTGAAATTTCCAAGAATAAACGTTCTATTTTAAAAACTTGTACCAGGACAAAATGGCTTGATCATTATGCAAAACGTTATTTTTTATATACAATAGATTAGCGCTTGACCTCAATCACACCTGATGTTAAATTAAGGTTGACGGTGGAAGTGTAGCCCAGGCCACCCAAATTTGTTGAAGAGACTGGCTATCTAACCTTTCAAGTAGATTTTCGCCAGCGTGGAAATTACTTCATCGCGGGCTCCGCCTCCGTGGCTCAATGTAAACAACATTGGGTTTACGATTCGAAGGTCGCGGGTTCGATCCCCAGCGGGGTACATGTTTAAGTACTCGGTTTGGTTGGTGGTCTGCCTGGCTAGCCGCCAAGCAGCAATGCTGATAGCATTGTTGTGTTCCGGTTATCAGAGATAAGACAGCCAGTCCTCCAAATGTGTTGGGGTTTCCGGGTGTGATTGAGGTCAAGTACCAACCCGTTGTGCATAAAAAAAATTAAAAAATCATAAGATATAAGTCCACTAGTGGAATTAAAATTGCTAATTAAAATGGCTGTCAATATGATTGTATCTGTAGGGATAGTTCATTAGTTATTCCCAAGGAGCCTTTTAGTGATATAAACAGTAACCCATGTGTTGTTCCAAGATACTTTTTACCTGTGTGGAAAATTTCAGTTCAGTCGTTTCGACGTAAAAATCAAACAAACATACAAACTTCCACAAATAGATGCTCAATCACGACGAAACAAATTTGGATGAAGTTTAGTATACAGGCTGAAATTTAATTCCAGTAATGCCTGTTTACTGGCGACTCCATTCCTGATTACGAACAACTTTCCACTAGAAACCATAATCGAATTCGATCAGAAAATTTTTGATTACCCATAAAAAGTAAACCAGTCTGAAACCACCTTTAGTATACTCAGGAGTGGAGTCACCAGCTGAAAATTGTTGGACTTCCATACTAAAGGCGGTTGCCGAATGGTTTACTTTTTTATGGGTAATCAAAATTTTTTTGATCGAATTCGACTATGGTTATTTGGGGAAAGTTGTTCGTAATCAAGACTGGCGTCACCAGTTTATGGGAATTACAGGAATTCTAAATCAACCTGTATAACTAGATTATGCTCTGGAATATACAGGGTGTCCCAAACTTTTTAACCCTATGAATGTCGGTGCCATTTTTGAAGGTTCAAAAGTTATGATCAATTTTTTACATTTTCATATTATCGAATAGTGCTTATACAAAAAACAATTTTAAAAGAAAACTAGCAAAGCTATCAGCTTAATTTTTTAATTAAAAATAATTAATTAATTTTTTTTTCTTATTTTTTTTTTTTTTTTTTTTTCTTTTTTCAGCTTTAGTTTGGGAATGACCTTCCCCATGCCCCTGTTCGATTTGATCCATACTTCCAGGGACACCCTGTATATGTGCATATGGATACTTTTTATCCCGATAAAGTGAGTAGTTACCAAGGATTAAACTAATTACACATTTCTTTGCGGGCAAAGCCACGTATAAACACTAAATTATAATATTATCAGAATTGATCACTATTTTTCGAAAATAATTTCTTTTAAATTTTAAACTTGAAGCAACATGGCGGCTAACTAATTTACCTACCTCTAAAATCCAATTGCACGACATCCAAATCAGCTATAACCATCGGTGGCTTCGACGCGGTCTTCTCATAGTCGTTGAACCATTCGCAGCGCAACCTCTTCGCTTCGTCCCAAACCTCGAGTAGATCCTTGTCGTACTGAACTACCACTGTGTTCTCGTAGAACTGGCCGTGTAGGTCTGAAAGAGACAGATAATAAGTTAGACCGTTAGTGCGAAACATTGGAGGAATTTTCAAACAAACAAACAAAATATTCTTTATTGCACAACAATAAGAAACATAACACAAAGATAAATAAAAAAAGGGGATAGTATAATTTGTCGGCCTTATCACTAAAAGTGATATGTGGGTAGCGTGCGCGGTAAACTGATTTTAATAAAATAAATAAATCACCTATATAAATACATACGTTAATTGAGTACATACAAACATACATACATAATATATATAAAAAAATAATACATATAATATACACCTATATTTAAATTTATACTAATTAAATAGTACGTGGCTAAGCACACAGTAATTAATGCGAGCATGGAACGAAACTTAGAAAATGAACCGAAATTCATGAGATGGCAAGTGAAAGAGGATAGATAGAGGAGCTAGAGGGCTAGATACAACTCCTTCACTTGAGCCTTGAATACATTCAGTGACTGAGCACGTCTAACTGAATCAGGTAGTGAGTTCCATAGCCGAATAGCTTGCAATCTAAAGGATTGACCGTAAAATTTCGTCAAGTTAGAAGGAACGTACAGTCGGAGGTTTTCAGAAGAACGAAGAGGGCGAGTGTGAGTTGCGGAAAAATATTGGAACTGTTCCTTTAGATAAATGGGGGTCCGAGGATCGAAAAGTATTGAATACAGACAGAAGTGAAACGATGCAGGTCTTTACGACGACGAATTGGAAGCCACTTTCAGTTCTGGTTTCGGCAATTTTGTGTTGTTTTGGGCAGTGGGTACATATCAATTTGGAACGGACAACTTCAATAGGTAAAGACGGTATCCTTAAGGATCAGTTTGTTACCTATAGGATAGAATAATTTTATTCATCGATTATGATCCCTCTTTATGGTTGTGCTACGGAAAGGCTTACGTGAACTTGCGACAACAGTACCCTCTACCGGTAGGAACTTTTTCGGCATATCCCCTATCGGTAACAATACTGTGAAGGAGGGTTTCTTTAGATTCAAAATATTCCACTTTCTTCCTCAGTGCTGTAAAATATGACTTAATAAAAAAAAATATATTCACAAAGAAATATCCAACTACGTAAGTCAGTCAATTTAAAATGTGTGTGATGTTAGATACGGTAGCCTCAGTATACGAGTCCTACTCGCACTTGACCGTTTTTGTTAAATATTTGTGCCCAATTATTTATATGCCTAATATATTTATGTGTGGCAGTAGGGCAACGACTTGTGTATAAGTTATTCTGTCTTCGATAAGGATAATAAATAGTTAAATAAAAATCTTATTACAATGTTGATCTCTAGTTTTTTTATTACCACAAACGATCTCAAACAAAAACATTTAATTTTCAAATCCTTATTATTACTAGGGCTCTACGCGGATGAACTTACACAAAAAGTGGAAGAACGCGGATCGGACTAGAAAGAGCCTTTGGGTTTCTATCAAGCGAGAATAACCCTTAAGAGCTTCTAGCTAACCCCCTCTCGGTAGGACCATCCATCAACATTAATCTTCGAAGCGCACACAGCGTCATACGCATCCGAACTCTATTTCTTATGACATAAAATCGATTTTACGATTCAGTTGATAGCGTATAATGCGACATGTTACGCTGCGTACTTAAAGTCGCAAATAGTTCGTGATAGCTGGAAGGAAATACGCTCGAATGTAAGTGCAGTGCTACTACGAGCCTACTCTCGTTTCTCGCGGTCTACATGGTAATACAGTAGCATCTGCTCCTTAGGGGATAGCTGAAAATCAGTGTTTTGCTCAATGAGCAATCTAATACACTGAGCTATGACCCATTTGTACTGCTGCAGCACAGACATGCGTTAGTGTTACAATATTATGTTATTGTTGTAAATGTGTTACCTTATATGTGTATCAATATGTATAAGCTAAATGAATGTGTGTGACTGTGGAAACAAATAAAGGCTTTATCTATCTATCTATCTATCTATCTGTCTAGCATAGCATTAAAAAATGGCTTAATTTTAAAAGAAAAGGATTTTGAGATTGACTTAATTACAGATGCCTATAGTAAATGTTTTGTCAGTTGCGGGGCCTTTATACATATATTACATATTTTGCATGTGACATTGTAAATTAAATGAATTTATAGAAAATACTAATGTATCTACATAAAAAACTAATAAAATAAAAACTGTGACTCTCAGGCAGATCCTTACTAAACAATAAACATTGTTAATATAACACTCAAATAAAATGTGAAATGGCCAAATTAAGTACTGATAATCATAGAGTCAACTGTTCGGCTGTCAATATGGGTGACTTTGCAGTGACTTGCCGTAGTAACTATTCCGATTGAGGGATGGCGTCTTTGAGACGGGTTGTTGTAGCAAAATGGCCTTTATGCACTTTGCTATGCAGTCTGGCGGGTGGCGATTCTCAGAAACAATGCGCGCGCAAGGTTCGCAGAAGGAGCGGGTCGGTTGCGCTTGCGCCGTCCGTTACCCCAGTACTAGCCGCAGTTAGGGTTACCAAATCAACACCATTTCCCGACAAATATTTCAACGTTCTTCGTTTAAGATTTCAGTTTCCGTATAAAGATCTAAGTAATACATATTTAAGTTTTTTGAAATGTAAATTATGTACCTAAATACATTATTAATGCAGTCGTTTTACAAGTTTACAAATTGTACCTCTTTAGAAAATAACCTCCCTAATAACACCAAATTGCGGGCTAGTGTCTGGAAAGCAAACGAAGCTAAAGGAAGTTCCAAAAAAATACCGTCGTCTGGTCACCCTATCGCCAGTCGACAGAACTGGGAATCGAATAGAAAAACTTACCATGTTGAAACGAGCACGAGACGTGCAGAAACTTGGACGGAGGATTTATTACAATATTGTAACGAATTACCGTAATTACTAAGAAGTTACTTGAATCAAAACAAACAACTAGTTTATGGCACTTCATAGAATATACCGATAACATCGGGATTAATGTATTCAAATGTGTTAATAGAGTTTCTAGCTTTATTAGATTTATGTGCTGTTCTTACGCAATTAAACCAAATGTATGACATTTATTCGCGTACGTAGGTATTCTTACGAGTGAATACTTGCGGAACTGAATCAATGATGTAATGTTTCTAAAATCACTATAAAGAATCTCTTTCCGTGCTCTCGATGTATGTTGTCTCCGTATTGACTTATCTACTCATTAACTATCTTAATTATTACAGAATGTAGCTGTTGGTATACATTACATAAAACCAAATATAGTATGACATTTATTCGCGTACGGAGGTATTCTTACGAGTGACAAATACTTACGGAACTTAATCAATTATGTAATGTTTCTAAAATCAATGTAAAAAAACTCTTTCCGTGCTTTCGATGTATGTTGTCTCAGTATTGACTTATCTACTCATTTAATATTTCAATTATTACTGTATGAAGGTGTTGGTATATATTACATCTGTGTTTACTCATAGATTTATATGCTATAGATATCTATGTGGTTGCGCAAACAAATCTTTTTTGCCCTTTTCTTAGTCGATTAAACAGCGCCATCTTTTAGAATCCTCGAGAATTAATAGGGCTGTTTAGAATAAATGACAAAACTACCGCGTACAACCAAAAATTATTTTGATACGACAGTTCACGAACGAAGTCGGTGTGTGTGTAACTCCCGTTTTGACACCAAAGAAGTGGTGTCATTTTGATTGTTTGATAGACCCGGTCCAAACGAAGTAATATATAAGTCTATGGTATTTACTTGTTTAGTACACAGTAGTATTTGCAAATGTCATAGGCAGATGGTTAAATTCAATTAAATGCCTAGTCCCTCACGTAGTGTAGGCTCCGCTCTATGCAGCGCAGTTTCTTATAACGCAGGATTTCCTGCGTTATCCGCCTAGGCATTAAATTGAACGAATGAATGAATATTATACATACAACATACATATTTACTATTCCTTATATCTTAATATCTTTATTGTACACAAAATTGTTACAGAAATATGCATTGTATAGAGTTTTCTACCAGCAAACCTTAGAGATACACAGTGTTTATTAGATTGGGCAGAAAATAGTTCCTTTTTTTCCTTAGTTTTAGACTTTTAGTATTTATGTAGGATTTAATATTTTGAATCAATTACTTAGCAAAAAGTCAATATTGGTGCTCGTGTAACCAATACTGTTCTCTAATTTAGAGGATTTTTGTTCCAGTCAACCCTCCCAGTTATCCCTCTATCTAAACCTTATACAAAGCGGTTACAAGAAATAACTTAAGAAATGTTAATTAATATTCAATCTTCTTATATGTTCGATTTCTATTGAAAAGTGGAAAGTTACCAAAAATTGTTGGAGAGTATAGCAATAACCTCTACTTTACCATACTATTAAGTTTCACGGAGGAATTATTGTACACTTCCACCTCGTTGATTGTACTTATAGGCCGGACACCGTATTTCATATTGTGATCTCAGGTAACGTGTCACACATCATAAATACACCTATTAGTAACAGGTCACACGTTATTTTGCTTGCACCCACCAATCAAGTTGCCAATCCTTTCCAGCCGTTGAAGTGCTGTTATAAATATTTCACAACGCTAGCGGTGAATAAAATACGTCAGCGCGTATAATATCATCTTTTATGCAATTTGCATATCTCACGAGCCGTATATATCTTTCGGCGTGACACAAACAAAGCACTTACATAGATTTAGTTCTCTCGACCACCCTCGGGGCTACTGTCAAGACTAGACAGGGAGTTGGAAAGACTTTATGTGAACGAACCGTTGCGTTGTAAATATATTTACAAAATGATCGTTCGCGTTATTTGATGATAGTTAATGTTGATGAAAATCGGACCTTTCTTCAAATACTTTCAGATGACGTGATTCTCAGAGCAACAAGTCCTTGGATTCATTAATCTCTTATGCATGGATCGAAATGACCACACACGACAAATAAAATAGCCATTAAAAGTAAATCGTCGACAATGAAAGATGCAATGAGACCAAATAGTCCCTAAAGTAAATGCATAAAGAATGAACGCTGGCGACTGCACTTCGAATTACAGTTGAAATGAGAGTTGAGAGCTGTAACTTACTGGACCTTATACCTAAAACAGTCTTTAGAAGCTCGGAAGTGTTCCTTTAACAACACTTAAAACATTTTAATAATTTTTCACTGTGTATAAGTTGTGTACATAAAGAATTTTTCTTGTTCTTATTGTATACTCTGAAGTTGTTTCGAGAGGTTATTTGAAATCGGTGTTTTTTTTTACCGTTAAAGAGTTTTTATTGATTTTGAAATTGACATACATTGATTACGAGGACATTTTGCTATGTTAACAGTATGATTTAATATCTCAATTTGATTGATTACACTTCAAATAATAGATTTGAAATAGACGTAAGGACATTTCAAATCGAGAAGTGGTATAATCATGAATGACAAACCGCATAAAATTCTATGTCACAGCAGGAAACGCCACTCTAAGAATTCAGTATTGGACGCCGCGGATTCTCTCATTCATTTGTCACATAAATTATGGGAGCCACTCTGTAAACGTTGTTGCATGTAGGAAGCGGTTCTGGAGGTCACACTGTGGACAGTGTGCATTGATGGGTGGCATTAATTCTCTGTTGAATGAATTATAGCATTTTTATAAAATAACATTTACCAATTTAGAGCTAAACTTAAATAAGCACAAGATATTGATAAAGATCTATAGATTTCATTATACATATACAGGGTGAATTTGGATTCGTGTAATTCCTGTTTACTGGTGACTCCACCCTTGATTACGAATAACTTACCCCAAGGAACCATAGTCGAATTCGATCAAAAGATTTTCGATTACATACAAAGTAAACTATTCTGGGATAACTTTTAGTATGGAAGTCCAATAATTTTCATCTGAATTCGGCTATAGTTCCCAGCGGAAAGTTGTTTTTGACCAGGAGTGAAGTCACGAGGCGAAAATTGTTGGACTTTCATAGTAAAGGCGGTTTCAGAATGGATTAATTTGTATGGGTAATCGAAATTTTTTTGATCGAATTCGACTATTGGTCCTTAGGGAAACTTGTTCGTAATTAATAGTGGAGTCACCAGTTAATGGGAATTACACGAATTCAAATTCACCCTGTATACAGTTATAATTTTTCAAAATTACTGATTTGTAACTTCTCAATCAATCAATCTCAGCCCACATCTGCTACTACATACTACTACTACATTACGCCAAATCTCATGATGATGATGAAATGATGAAAATTTATAAGTATACTCTTATAGAAATAAGTAAACAAAGTGTAAGTAAAGTTTATTTAGAGAGAAAGAAATACTAGATATGTTATGGTTGTTTTCCTTTGGTTAAGTTTTACTGTAATAAAAAATTAGTTTTTATTGTGAGATCCACCCGGATGAACTTGACAATACAATTGGCCATCTCTTGAAATGCACAATTTCCTTCGTTCCTTTTATTGCCAATTCATATTGTCCGTCATTAAAACAGCTATTTTCACTTACTTTGGACGGTAGGTAAATGGTCAGTAGGAAATACAGGACTGTTTAGTACTTTACGACCTTCCTGAAAGCTCCCTTTGTGTTTACTTGAATTGCCTCGTCATGAATTTACAAGAATATGTAAGATTTCCTTATGTCTGGAAACGCTTTCAAATTCCACGCTTAACGTTTTAAATACCTTAGTCAAATATGTTTGTTTGTTATGTTAAATTGAAGAAAATCCAGCTCGATCATTCATCATCATCATCAGATCAGTTAACTCGTTTTTAACCGGATCATTTATCATTTGCGACATAGGAGTAGGCCTATTTCTTCCCATGGTTGTAGTAAAGGATTATTGAATGGAAAGTATATAATGCATATGGGACACACTGAAGCTACACATCTATCAAACAAAAAGATATTTATAAACAGTTCACAACCGACATAATAAATAGAAAGCGAATTGAAAACATCCTCCTTTATTGAAGTCGGTTAAAAAGCTCAGCCATTATAAAAAAAAAAAATTAATTATCAAGCAAAAATATAGGTACAAGATTCTATGAATCATTTCTTCTCATAATTTCATATTTTCGGCTTAGCTCATCACTTTTTTTAAAACATTGGTGCTTAGGAATTAATTCATTGAATACATTTTTTATATTGATTGACAAAATTAAAGAGAGTTATACAACAAACTTGCCGAATAAGAACTGTCCTCCCATTGAAAATTTTAATACAAAGTAATCAGAATTGAAAATCACTAATGATAGCAAATATACCAGTTTCATTAAAATTTTGAGTTGGTCAGCTTTAGCCTTCCGCTTACTACTCCGTCAGCATTAAATTAATTCACAGTCCTGCGAATTCAACGTATCCATCACAATCCATCTCCGTACCCTATTCACGCGTTAAAGCCTGATTGAGAAACAAACATACAAAATGTTGCACTTATAAGTGGGATTATGTATATGTATGTATGTATGAAGGATAAGTGTATCCTTTCTACTTTTGTGAGGCTTCAGTTTAACTGATCATTGAATCTGATGTGGACGATAATGAAAGGGAAATGCTCACTGGCGCCAATCTCACTGTTAGTACACAAGTCAAGTAATTCGATAAGAATGAAGTTATAATAATTAAAGTACTAAGTAAAATCGTAAATGAAACCACAATTAATGATAATAGTTCGATTGCAGGAGATCAAAAGCTCATTTAAATGGAGCTGAGAGGTAATTTCGTAAATCGCACCCGCTATAATGACATCATTACACGAATGAAAGTTAAAATTAATAAAGTGTTCGTCTCATAAAATGTCTGGCAGACCGACTTCATATTTCAGGGTTTTTAGACCAAATAAAGAAAGTGCACATAATAAAAGTGGTCATTAACGCTACCTTGTTAGCAATATTTGTGTTAAAGTGTGCAACTCTAGAAGACATAAAACAAAAAATGCTATTAACTGAACTTGAAATTTAAAATTTAGAGTTGGTAGTAATTCAACGAATTCGCGAGTGTAACGCGCCAAAGAAAGTGAATCTTAATGCGAACATTATTACACACGTTATGTTAAGATTTAAAATTCTGCGAAACTGTACCCGCAAAAAGTTGAAATTTTTATTGTAGTCGCGCGGTGGCGGTGAATTGTCATTGTTGTAGGTACCTACGTGCCTTCTAACTAGTCTGGGACGTAAAAGTTCACGATGTTTTCACCTTTTACTTTACACTTCAGGTCTTGTTCAATTAACAACAATTTCTGTTGAACATACAAAGTTGCAATTACCCGAATAACATCTCTATCACGTGTCCCTTTAAAAAAAGTCGTTAAGAATCATTCCTTTAATATCCTCTAAAGAAAGAGCACTAAATGACTGCCGTAAACGATGATCTTCACTATGTTGGTGCAATGTTGATGTATAAAGCTGCCGAAAACGAAAAGTTTTTTTTTCAACTTCTAAAGTACATACAGCACATGTCTGCTTAAATATATTTAAGCAGACATGTGCTGTATGTATGTATATTTATGGAACGTAATAGCCCAGGGAAAATACGGTAAAAAATTTGCTTAGCTAGACATAATTCAGAACCGACTTATATAGTTGCTATTTTATAGAGCTATCTTATATTTTATTATTTTATATTAGAGATGTAATTTTGAATAATTAAGCCTAAAAAAACGAGCGCTTAGTCTAGATTTTTTTAGAAAACCTTATTTTTAATTTGTATCTTAATAACAATAAATACTAACTGATATTTAATTAGGCAGACTTTTGTTAAACACAGTTAATTTATTGATGGATAAAAAACTAAGCCTGTTATGGTTAGGCATGCACGTCGAGCTGCATTACTTAAGAAATAAAAATGGGAACTAATATTTTGTACCGATAATTTGCCTAAATGTTTTGAATTTAAAGAAACAACTTTTTGTCAATTTTTCACTTTAGCTTATTTAGTAACTTAGTACTTGGTTTCCTACAAATGCTTAATTTATAGCAATTGTTACATTTACAATATTTTATTAAATGTTTCAAGAAAATCGCGGTTATTCGTTTTTCCGAGATCAAACCGTATTTTCCCCGGGCTAAAAAGCAAACAGCGAAGTCTGCTAAATGCACTCAAATACTGTAAATATCTAACATATCAAACTGCATTACCTACACTTCATGCATCGTGATTTTCGACGTTAGAATCCGATATTACAGGCATTATTCACCTGACTATTTAGTAGATATTTGAGATATACCCAACTTATCAATTTTGGAAAATTCGAGCATATAAAGCGTCAGTAAGTGAATACAAAGAATATTTTCTAATATATCCATGCTGATGTGAGGAAACTTCCCAAACCGTCGTGGAAAAAATATATACTTAGTAGATATTGTATATGAATACTTAAATTATACTTGTGAACGAAAATAGCAGAACGATATTAAAATAATTGCCTAGAGTCTGTTTAAAACCATAAATGACTGAGTTTACAATAACAACGTGTCATCCAACGAGATTATTCCAAAGATACAAGAAACAGGCAAAACGTTAACGGAAACAAATTAACCATTAATAAACTTAAGGAATTGAAACTAGCAATTACATTAAACGTCCGTAAATATACCTATATCTTAGCAAACTTTGAAACTAATATTGCCATGGAGCACCCCATTGATTTATAGTCCAAGATCGATTTATTCTAAGCGATTTATAGCCCTGGCTAATAGTGGAAGTTCGCATCATTAGACATTGGAAATGTATTTATTGATTTCACACTATTCTGTACGGTCCATTTGTATGTAGGCGGAACACGTATTGATTAGTTTGTTAAGGGAGTATGTGTGGGTGTTATAGTTCCAATGTAACTTGAAGAGAATTCGTCCAAACTTGAAGATATACTCAGGTTTAAAGTAGGTGAAACACCATTCATTTCATTGCGTTACCAATGAATCCAACTGAAGATTGTAAAGAGTACCTACCATATTTAAATTAATGATACAAGTAGACGGCTCGGGTAATGAAGAAATCTTAAATTTTATTATAGATAATTAGATAATTAAAGATCTTCGAGTCGATGGTATTTGTACAGTACATTATTAAAGTAAACTACTGGTGTGTCTAATGCGAAAATAAACACATTAACCGAAATTATGGTTATAGACTAGACGTTAATATTTACCTGGTTTTGTACCACATTTGGCGTACGCGATCCGAAAGGAAAAGTATGTTTGACCAGTGGATGGTGGCACGTAAACACACCTAGGATCACCGTGTTGACCTGTGAACATAAAGAAAGTATTAATCACTTTAATTGGTGAATATTTACGTAACAACATAAAAAATATAACATTACGTTGAACAAAATATTCAAAATTTAGGAAACCCCCCAAGAATCTTCTATGTAAGCAAAAAACATGGGGCTTAAAATGAGTTTTGACCGGCACAGGGTTCACCTTTGGGACTCATAATGTTGGTTATTTATTGGTATACGATGAAGACATTTGTAATAGATATTTGGAAATATGAAGCTCTCGCATTGATCATTATCATCATCATCAGCCCATACTGGGCCACTGCCGGACATAGACCTATCCTATTGAGTATAATTTTCTGTATTGTGACAAGGTTTGTTTTTCGTCACTTTATTCAGCGCACTACCAGTATTATTTTTACAAAATTGAATTAACATTTTTACAAAAAAAGTAAACTAGTGAAAACTGCCCCAGGCATGTGCCATTTTGGCACAGAACGACACACCCCTGCAAACCTTGCAGTATTCTACCTTTGGCATAATCGTCTTGGAGCTTGAAGGGCCATTAAAAAAGAATATTATCAAGCGCATTTGTTTGTATCTGTTTGTTTGTACCTACAATACAGCATTTGAGTCATACATCATAACCAAGAGTATAAATGACAAAATGAACAGCGCCCTACAGACCACAAATCTGATATATAATAGCATTCACACCGCAAACAGCATCATTACAAACAAACCACAAGTTACGCTTTAACACTATAGATGCATTAGAAGTGTAATATGCTAAGGTACAGTACGTAAGTTCATACACGTGACGGAAAAGGTAGAGTAATAAAATTAACGGGTGTTTGTCAGTCGAGATGGTCGCTAGATAACGCTATGTTCCACACACGCCTCTGTTTCAACATCTACAAAATAATTATTTTGCACAATGGGTAGCGCTTGAGCTCAATCACACGGGCTATCTTATCTCAAACAGCCAAAACAGAACGATGTCATCACAACATTGCTGTTTGGTGCAGGTTCAGATAAGATGTTGGTAGCTAGCCAGCCAAACAGGTATTACCCCTTGAGACGAACCAGCGTACTCCGTTTTGTACACTCTAACCCTAACAACAGGCAAGTTTTTTTTTTTTTTTTTTTTTTATTGAAGAGGTGGGCAAACGAGCTAGAGGCGCACCTGATGGTAAGTGTCACCGCTGCCCATAACCATCTACGGAAACGGAAGATCCGCAGTGGCGTTGCCGGCCTTTAAGGAAGGAATATGCTCGCTTCTTGAAGGTTCCCAGATCGTATCGGTTCGGAAAGACATCCGCTGGGAGCTTATTCCAAAAAGTAACGGTACGTGGAAGGAAATGTCTACTGAACCGCACCGTGGTGGATTTCCAACTGTCTAGGTGGTGTTGGTGGAATTTAAGTTTCTGCCTAGTAGTGCGATGATGGAACTCAGCAGCAGGAATCAAACCGAACAATTCCTCGGAACACTCGCCATGGTAAATCCGATAGAAAACAGTAAGAGATGCTACGACCCTTCGTAAGGAAAGCGAATCAAGGCGATTGGTGAGAGCTAGGTCATTGATAACGCGAACTGCTCTACGTTGGATGCGATCTAGTGGAAGAAGCTGGTATTTAGGCGCTCCGGCCCAGATATGAGAACAGTATTCCATGTGAGGGCGAACCTGAGCCTTATAAAGCTGCAAGCAGTGTGCAGAGGTGAAATACCGTCTCGCTCTACTCAAAACGCCCAGTTTTTTGGAGGCTGTCTTCGCCTTTTCTTCCAAATGACCACAAAACTGGATGCTGTTGGAAATATCGACGCCGAGGAAAGTAAAAAAAATTGTGAAATATACTTTATTACACAACATAATATTGTAGACAATAAAAAATTATTAAAGGGTGGACATATCTTTCTTTATTCTTTCGTTATTTGACAAGAATCGGTAAAAAAAAGTTATAAGTCTATAACAAGACAATAAGAAAAATAACGGTACCTTAATCTATATATTTGAAAACACGGAATACAAATTAAAACCACAGCCTTTATATCTAAACAACGGCGCCACGGATGATCACAAATAGCTTTACGTCTGCTATCTATAATAGATAGGTGTCACGGACCTTTTGTACACATCTATTTAAGGCCGACAATTGGCTCATACATCATTTTGATATATCTTTGACGGTTGGTCAACATATGAGTTGCACGAATGATAAAAAGCTCCCGAATGGTTGATTTCCTTTGACGACGACGTGCCAATGTTCAGTCCCTTTTTGGTAAAGTGTAATGATGATGCATAGCCTCTGCCCATCTGGATGGCACAAGCTTTCCGATGACTGATGGTGGAGTTATGAGGTCAATCAATAGATTACATTACCCGGTTATTTGACCGACGCGTCGTGTCGGGGAGCCGAAAGATATATACGATTTTTATTGCATCATACCTGTTGTTAACCCTCGTTCAAAAACGATCGGTGTTAGTTCGACGGCGTTGTGTATGTGTGGTGCTGTGTGGTTTCTACACGCAAAAGATAAAGCCTTTATTTATGTGTGACTGAGGAAACAAATAAAGGCTTTATCTATCTATCTAAAACGAATAGAACCAACCCATCTCTTCCCGTGGGTGTCGTAAAAGGCAACTATGAGATTTTTCCATTTAAAAATAGACTGAGTGACGTGTACATTTCTGTATATTTCACAAGGTGAACCATGGATGTTGTTTCAAGCAACCTTTTAATGTTTGGAACACCCAAATGCTGACGTTTGGGATATCTCTGACTATCCCATTTAGGGTAATTAGACAATAGATGATTTTAACATAACTTAGCAAACCTGCCCTTGCTTTTCAGGTTTCCAATTTGTGTTGTCAAATAGTTGTAAATGTATGGAACACGTTTACGTATCGTTCTGTCTCTGAAATAGTCTCATTAGGTACAACGAATTTGCCTGCTGATACCATCCTTGTTCCGGCAGATGTGACGACATTTGAATTGAAAAATAAAGTTACTAATTGAAGTCCAATTCTCTCACTACTTACACTTGTAGTATTTGCACTAATCGTCTGTCACTACTTCAGGTATGGCTAACCGATAGCAGATTGTTAAATGATCCGCATCTATTGCTATCAATAGGCTGTGTTGTCATGGTGTTAGTCGCCTCTACGACACATATGGGAAGATATGGGACGGTTTGTTCGCAACCAGAATTATTTCACGTGAAATTTATATTGAGGTTGTATGGTTTCGGCACGTAAAAAAAGTAGAAACAACCCGTCTCTTAGCGTGGGTGTCATTAAAGATGACTAAAAGATTTTCCACCAAAAAACATCTATAGGTTTCCACGTTTTAATAGCGATGGCCTCAACCCCTGTTTCGTGTGCATTTCTGTATATTTCATAATGTGAACCGTTGACTGTTGTTTCATAGTTAAACTAATGTTTGGGATATCTCTGCCAATTCCTATTTGGAAAGGTTGTGACGTTATATATGTAGTTTATTATACTACATTGTATACGTTTGAGAAATCAATTTAATTAAAATCTCATTAGAATGAAGACATTGTAGTTTTGATACTACAAACTCTTCAGTCAAAGCACTCTTGAAGTGAAGAATCGTTTGGCTCTATCCTATCAACTCAGCCATGACTTGTTTATTTTGTTCAATATAGCTTCAAGAGAGTTTCTCATAATAAATGACGCTGAAGATACTCGAGTCACATAGTCTCGCGTGACTTGTACTAATTTATATACTCGCTTTTTAGGCCAAGCACGCGGTTTTCTAAGAAAATATCTGCAGCGTCGTCATCGAGCTGCATTAAGACGTTGCTTTGACAGCATTGTTTTCATATGGATAAACGGATTTATGTCTTAATTATCGAAGACCAGTATCTTCAAAATTCAATTGAAATTTCTATCTGCCTGCTCTGTGATTCACTCAAAGAAAATGCATTGGGCCAACCAGTATCTTCCCAGTAGCACAGAATTAATATACCTAGTACTAACGTACCAGTAGTATAATTCCAAATAGCAAAAAGGGAACCAGAGAATTTTACCCGTGGTTGCATCGTTTATTCCCTCAATCTCGGTGCCTCAAGTGCACGGTGATTAGGCATTTACGGAGATCGCGTGTTTCATCTTCGACCACATCGTCACTTTCCATCAGGTGAGATTATAGTCACATATGTCCTGCAATTATAAAAAGAACGTAAATTTTCGGATCCGGACTATTGTGCTTCTTTTATTTATTATTTATTTTATTTTATTTAACACTTTATTGCATTGCAAGTATACAAACATACATTGAACAAACATAGGACAGAAATTCTTTTCCGTTGCTGGTGAAAATATTTAGTCTTATTTATACCTGACTACTTTTTTGTAGAAAACAAAAAGTCACGTTCACAAGCCATTCTTTGTCGGTACGTACATACTACTTAATCGTCGAGTTAATGTATTTGTAAAAGAAATAATATTTATAAATTTGTTGACACACCTGACACGTACGTGTAGTCACTATGGAACTTTATGCTAATACTATTGTACAGACATTTTGTCAGGAAAGTGTGAAGAGACTGTTCTGTGAAATGAATAGAAAAATTTGAATGCAAGAAAGTTTTTTTTATTGAAATTCTCATGGTGATAATGTTTGGTATATGTAAAATTGTTGTTTTGTTTCGTATGAAAAACACTCGAATGTGTTTACTGACATTATGCCTATAGTGAAAAAGCATTGAAAGCACAAATATAATTCTTGTTTTCTGGTGACTCCACATCTGTTTACAAACAACTTACCACTAGTAGTCCAGTAAGGATACACTTTTAACTTCATATAATCTTAAAGGCCGTGATTTTTTGCACATGGATAATCTGTCAGTGATAGAAAAAAAAATATTTCGAACAAATCTGCAGCTTGCTTTAGATCTACGGGTAGGTATTTAGTAATAAAACAGACTTAGTAATCTTATAACTAAATGCCTATATTATATCTAAAGCAAGCTACAGAATGGTCAGAAATTATATTTATTGTGTAATACAATAAATGGGTAAGTGAAGGATAGAGTTATCCTTCTACAAAAAATCAGGAATTTTAAGATTATAGGAAGTTACACCTCAAAAATTGCGTATTTTTACTGGAGTTTAGGAACCATAACCAGTTTCAGCCGGAAATTGTTGGACTTCCATACTAAAGGTTTTAAAGATTTCAGAATGATTTACTTTGTATGGGTAATCGAAAATTTTTTCATCGATATCGAGAAAGAGAAAGTTGCTCGTAACCAAGAGTGACGTCACCAGTTAATGCGAATTAACGAATTCAAGTTCACCCTGTATAAAGTAAACCTACCTATACTGATAATGGACTTTTGAATCCAATTGAAGCCTGTATTTGAATTTAATACATAATAAATAAATAAATAATTTATGTTTATGTCGTAGGCAGATGATTAAATTAGATATTCAATTGAATACCCATGCGAATTGTTATGTATGGCGAACATTTCACTTTTTACAAAAAAAATGTGTGCTTACAACGGGTGGGTACATTGTGCTAGGTTGCTTTGGACGCGTAGTAATGGAGGAGCTTCATGCAGCGCAGTTTCTTATAATTGCATGAGGAAATATTTGCCATACATAACGATCAGCCTAGGCATTCAATTGAATGGCAAATTCAACCATCTGTCTACGACACATATAAATATAATATCTGTGATACAAACACTAGTTAGATATTTGGTTATAATTTTGTGTTAAAGAATAGCATTATAAATATATTTTCCAGTGAGTGTTTACTTCAGTTTACAAAGAATTGGAGACTCATATTTAACAACCTATAAAAATCCACAGGTTCTCATCGTTTTCCATGGTAGGATTTGCCGAAAACGTTGAGCGGGCGTGTTGATGATCGCATATTTTTTTGGGAGCTCCGCACCAATGACGCTGCAGCCCATCGCTTGTGTTATTTATGCTCGCGAAACATGATGACTTTTACGGCATGGACGGGAATGGCGGGTTATTCTCATGTTACTATGCCGGGCCCCACACGGTCAATTATTGGACATTCATTAGACTTTCTGATCATGGAAAGTGACGGTATAGTCAAAAACGAAGCATGCGATTTATTCACCTTAGACTTCAAGATTGTATGGTTAACACCGACGACGACCTGTTTGGTGTAGTGGCACAGATTACCAATAAGTTACTAAAGTAAGTAGTGGTTAGAAACTGACTGCTTTACTAAAAGGTCGCGGGTTCGAATTCCGCTAAGGGCATATGTTTGTATGATGAATACAGACGTGTGTTCCCGAGTAATGGATGTTTTTCATTTATATATGTATTTATTTACAAAAAAATATGTATTTGTGTAGTATATCAACCATCTGGTATCCACAACACAAGCCTGTAGTCGCTTAATGTGGAACTAGATGGCGCTGAATGTATGTGCAAAAGATATTTATATTTATAAAAAAAAAACACCGACTCCAGCAGGTAATTCAATCCCTTACCAGACCGCATCATGAAGGAAGAAGCGAAAAACTTAGTGTAAATATTCGCTATATCGATAATGAACGGGTGCAAAGCGTCTTCGCGGCTGGTAATCCGAAGATGGGAAAGCGATGTCAGTATAGTTCCATGCCACTACCTTTCCAGGTTTATCAAGTGTAAGGCATCTTTCACTTTGCCAGTAATTCTTCTTAAGCTTGCTATTTCACTAGCTATATTTCACAATAAGAGGTGAACCACGTGATATGCATGATAATACGTCAGATTTGTTTCAACTTCTCACCAGCCATCTACCACGCAGATCCATGGGCTGATGGATTTGAGTAACGCTAGTCGCCAGCTGACGGTCAGTTCTTTAAGGCGCCCTATATACAGACCACCGAGTTGACCGACAATTTACCTATTTAACACACCCTCAGAAGCAAAGAAATACATGTGTGAATAAATGCCACAAGTTGTGACCTATGCAAAGGCCCACCAAACATTTCTTAACTTTGCTATTTGAAAACGAACGAATACATGCGCCTGCGCCAAGAGTTACGCCGGGAAATCATATAATGTAAGAAATATTATCGTTACAGTGGGAATATTTCATAATCAAGTCTCGAATATCTGCCAGCTATCAGACGGAATGTCAAATTCGCATTGCCAAATTCGAATTGCTGTGAGAGGCGAGCTGCAGTAAGGTAGAACGGACCAATACTCGGACACTTAGATTCCCCTCTCACCCCAAGCCCTTGCATAGTCACCCTTTCAAACTCGACAGAAGGCTTGGTTATTCTTGTTAAGCTGTGGCTATACTGTCTCATAAGTACTGAGTTTACAACTGCACCCGCCACGCACACGCCACACACGGCGGTTTTCAGACCGAATCTAATTGTACCTTCTAATTGCTAAGGTTTCACTAACAATTATGACGGATACATACTGAATTATTAATAAGTGGGCACTATACATGCCCCAGTTACCTTTACCTTGAATACTGCTCTTAAAAGAAAGATAGGAACTATTTATTGTGTAGGTACCTATGTTATGTTTACTCATCAGTAGGCCAGCATACAGTGTTAAATAAATGAAGCCTTGTGAGAAGTGGTCGCCTACGTGGTTCAACGTAATCAACATAAGGCTTACGAATCGGAGATCGCGGGTTCGATCCCGAGCGGGGCATATGTTTAGTACTCGGTTTGGTTGGTGGTAGAGCATTTTAAAATGTCCGCGTGACTAGTTACACCACCATCTCTGTTGACGACCTGTTTGGTGTAGTGGTTAGCAACTCTGACCACTATACCAAAAGGTTGCGGGTTCGAATCCCGCTAGGGGCATATGTTTGTGTGATGAATACGGTCATGTGTACCCGAGTTATGGATGTTTTCATTTATAATAAGTATTTATTTACAAAAAAAATGTATTTATGTAGTATATCAACCATCTGGTATCCACAACACAAGCTTGTAGTTGCTTAATGTGGAACTAGATGGCGCTGTGTGTATGTCTAAGGATTTATTTATTTATTTATTATCTCTTCTGTCTACCCCCAAACAGCAAAGTTAATAGCATATTGTGTTCCGGTTGTCAGAGATAAGATGGCCAGTCTCCCAAATGCCATGGGGTTTCCGGGTCAGTACGCGTCCACCTTCGACCTCATTTTCACTTAACAGCAGGTGTGATTGAAGTCAAGTACTAACCCGGTGTGCGTGTTGAAGCGCAACATATAGAAAAAACACTTTATGCAATTTTATTTGCAGTTTTTGTCCAGGTAATGAGAAAAGCCTACTCTTTTTCGTATACCTATTTAGTGTAGATCGTAGATATGTACACCTGTCAGTTATATATTATTATATTGAGAGTCAAAACCATAATTTGATAAGCAATTGAACAAAGTGTCATGCGACAGCACGGAGAGAAAGAGAAATTATAAATCTTCAGACAGTTTTAGGCCAAGTTCTTGTCTGCACACAAAATAGTCAACTTAATATACTGAGTCATTTACCTTTCGACGACACGATGCCTTCGAAGGGGTGGGAGAATGTCAGGTGGACGTCCATGTGGTCTTTGCCGCACATGACTTCTAGTGACTGTATGACTGGCATCCCGTCCGGCCGGTCCACTGGCCAAAGGTCTCCTGCTCGCGCTCGAGTCTGTCGGCAAAACAATCACAAATTAAGTATCTATAACGAATGCCTAATCATCATCAACAGCTTTACACCACCCACTGGGCACAACCTCTGCTCACTAGATATATAGAGTGTCATAATCTACCAAGCAAGACCAGTGCGGATTGGTGGATTTATATCAAATTAGTAGCCACGTGATAGTCAGTATTTTAAGCTGCCCCTGTAGACCACAGACTTGAGCTTAAATGACTGCATTCAATTGTAAAGAACCCGAATCGACTAACGAGCCCTTAGATGCACGAAAAACTCGTAATAATATGCCACTAGTGCCAACCATCCAAGACTATATCCTGAACCTACTACCTTGGGATCTTCAAGAGCAGGGTGAATAGACATCTACTGAGGTCACGTGCTTCATCTTCGGCCACATCGTCACTTCCCATCAGGTGAGATTGTGTTCAAACGCGTATCCAGTTGACCATAAAAAAAACTATTATTCATTCTGTGTCCAAGGACTGACCGCGTCAGACATTGCTTAACTTCGCTAACCGAAAACGAACAGCGAATGCGATTGCGCTAAGAATGCTTCAATTGCTAATCAATGGTCCATTCCCAATTTCTCCTATACTTCTTCAAAGTAGAATGCACTATCTTCGTTTTAAGGTCATTACTGTCAGATGTTACTACTTGCGAGAGAGAAAGACAGGGCGTTGGAAATCTATATAGGCCCGTATTAATCAACCGTTCTCAAGATTAAGATGACCTTAACTTGATGCTTGATAATCTGTTACATATTAAACAAAAAAAAATGAATTGAAACTGAGACGCGATCTCAATCTCAAGATCGATTTATTAATATGGCCCCTAGATTCGATGGGTTAAGTACCTATCATTGCTATTGCAGATATTGCGGCATGATATTTGATTGTTTATAGATAAAGACTCCTAAAGAAAACGAATCCGCGACCTCAGTTTTGTAAGCCTTATGTTGTTTATATTGAGCTACGGATGTAAATAAAAATGGAGTCTCTATCGGAATTAAAACCAGCAATCGCTTACGGCAATGAAAAATTAATTGTATCTGGACAAGATTTTGAGGCTAAGCGACAATTATTAATATTTATTGTCTCAAGTTTTCTCAGTGAACCTACCTGCATACTACGCGTAGGATCATATAACCCAAAGCATACATATACTTAATCACGCCTACTCGCCTATGTCCTTAAATCAGGCAGGAAGCAGAGGCGAGAGCCGTTTGCTGCATTTCCTGACACATCTTCTATTGCCGCATCCATTACAAGTTACCCTTCATCCATTCCACATAATAAATACTATTCCAAACATGGAACCTCATCAATATGTTGTCCTATTTTAGGGATCAGGACACATAAATTTTCTTTGGTAGCAAATTGTTATCGCAACGAGCTGCCGACGTATAACAACAGGGTTCTGCGAACAAGACAGTGTAAACATAATAAACCGGTAACGAATAACTTTTGAACGGAACGTTTATGCCAAAATTGGATGATTGGTAAAAGGTTGCACGCGTATGAAGCAGAGAGTATTTTGGGAAATGTAGAGGCGACAAGTTCTGTGGCACTTAACTGTATTCAACCTAATCCTCAGAAATGAGAAATGTAATTAAACCATGTGGGATTTCCTCTAAAACTAAGTATGCACATAAGTATTATAAATCATCTGAACGACGTAAATAAAATATTCAGCATGAACACAATAAAGAAGGCAATAAGTTGGAAGGTTTTGGAATTAAGACCCCATAACATTATTTAAAAAATCATCTAATTAATAAAATAAAGATTCAATTACTATCTTTATTAAATAATCTGTGTCCCGAAAACGATTTGATGCGCCGCAAGCGCACGTTCCAGGAACAGAAGCGGCGCATTTCTTTCCCACGCGCCAACAAGGAATTCGCAAAGAGGAACAGCGTTACGCCGCATACAGTGAGTTAAAGCGAGAAGCAGATAGAAAATTTTCGACAGTAACCTGTAATTTACATTTTTGTGTGCGAAAGCCCCCTAAGAAATTTGACCAGTCTGTCAAGTTAAACGTTTCATTTATCTCTTAATATTTATGATGCAGTGGAAATTGACCTATCGACTGGCAGATTTGGATGCTTTTGCAGCGATTAATCTTAAAGAAGTACATCTACTAGGTTTAAATGATTAATTTTATGTTACTAACTCAGGAATTAAAGAAAGTTAGACGCGATAGAAATGAAGGTATTCAAAGCTGGTTGAGTTATTTAATGAAGTTAATGTAATTTGATCCTACAATACCAATATAAAACTGATTCTTACTGGTGGCTTTACTTATTAAATAACATGGTAGGTGGTAGATAACTTTATGTTGACGACTAATTGACATACTTAAAAAGTTGAAATCAAGGGCTTTTTATTAAAAGCCTTTGGTTCTATATCGATTGTATAACCTGTAGTTACGTACTCGTAGATATTGTCGTTCACCTACTTTGTTGAATAGATGATAGTGTGTGGTCGCTTTGGGGAAGATTTTAGAGCATATACTCAACATAACAAAAATATCTCTTAAAGGAATGTAGGTACTTAAATCGCGCCTACTTATCGTTCTAATTTACCACACCTAAGAATTTTTTTCAATTCCGATTACACAATACGATTGCCGAACCAACTCCCATCGACCCGGCAACAGGCTTCGACCAGATAATAATGAAATTATAGGGGTTTAATTTCATTGGTATCTCGATGAAGGAAAGTGTGCCGACGCGCAACGCGCCGCACTCTGTAATCACCATCCTTATTATTACGATTTACGTTTACTACACCTGATTGTAGAAACGAAATTTTATGAGCAATTGTCACGTATTTGTTATATTATTTCTTTACATTTTAACGCCACGAATGTTTGTGGTAGGTTAAAGTTCGTAAATGAAAAAAGAGTTAGTTTCTACAACTTATACGTGGAATAAACTTTGAGGTTTAGTTTACTTGAGTGAACTCTACCCCATCTTTTCTCTAATGGAAAATGATATCAACGCTCTAAGATGGCCTATAAAGTGCATGTTCACTCGGGGTTTGATGATCATAAGGATAATCCAGCTTGATATATATCGGAATATTACAAACAGTGAAGAAACTATATAGCCAGTCTTTCTCAGATGTAACGCAAGGAAGTCAATATGATGAAGTTAGTTGTTAGATAAGCTTACCTATATAGGTATATAAAATTATGCCTGTCTATCAGAGATAGGCAGAGATTGAAGATGTCCTCATGCTACTATTTTGACGCGCCTTTCTCACCTCATCCACTCTCATAAATTTGTTGCTGCTAATTCCTAACCTGGCATCTGTTGACATGTCTGAATTTGATTCAGGTTCATCCGCCTATTGTGTCTTCTTTCCGACTCGTCCACGCTACAAATTCTCTATAGATTTATTTAGTTCCTCTCCTCTCATCCATCCATTCTACATGTCCAAAATATAAAGCATATCTTTTTTAATTCTTGTCACTACATCGCCTTATCGCCGTCGTTAGAAAAACATTAAAGAAATTAAACATAATAAGAACACGATCCATGGCATCCATGTTAATAACACCCCGAAGGGATGGACCTCTATTATATCCTTATATAATTGGAGGAAGTAAAGGAATGTGCTTTCGTTATGATTAATACGTTTGAGCTTTACCCACACTTAGGTATATGGAGTGAAAGTAGTTCGTTTCCATATAATTTTCATACGTCGCCGAATAATCCTGGTTACAGGTTATGTTTAACATAGCCAACAGTGGATTTCTAGCCTGTTGTTGGTGATGATGATATTCGACAGAAATATCTCGAATGATAAAGCCACTTCATATAATAGTCGAATCGAACCTAAGATTGAAGAGTAATGATTGATTGAAGACTAAAGATACTTGTATACCGATCCACCAACATAGAGAGAAGAGTTACCATTTCATGTGAAACAAAGAGGTATTTGGAACTTAATATGATCACGATAAAATTAAGTATAGCTAAGGATAAGGTGGTCCATATAGTGAGAACCAGGGAGCACTATTTTTTTATTCTAGACTAAACTATGAAAGCAAGATAAAGATAATATGTAGGTATATCTGTGTCTAGTTCAGATAACACCTGGGTGTCTGTCCTCCATTTGTGGACATTGATGGACTCATGAAATTCCCCTAAAATAAGTACCTATTATACAACAAGTCTTAATAATATCTCGTTAGCTTTGCAATTGCATTGCTCATAAATATGCGACTCTTCACAAATCACTAGTGTTGTGCCAAGTGCCAAATAACAGTTGATTTTATGTTTCAGAATGTCGATAAAAAATAATTGTGGGTCCAACTCGCTGTTAAGATGATAATCATGTAAATCGTCAGTGATGTAGCGGTTGTGGGAGTTTTAAAATGAGAATGTCCAAGAGATTATAGTGAATTTCCTTTTTTTTAGGATAGACTGGAAACGCGCTCCACTATAATCTCATCTGGTGGAAAGTGACTATGTAGCCGAAGATGAAGCAATCGATCTCTAAATGCCCATTCTTCGTAGAATTGAGGATGGTAAGATTCAAGTCGGTAACGAAGATAGCGGTATAGGAATTGCCAATACCCACTATATTATGAACGAAGAAAAGAAACGCCAAGTGCGAATGTTCGGTCTATCCACAATAAAGGCGTAATCTGCTGATGAAAACTTGTCTAAAAGCGCCACTTCGTTCCGATCTTTAAAATAGTAGTTCGAACAAAATGAAAAAGATAACTTTCGTGCAGTTATATTTATAGGTTACCGATGTAATAAAGTTTCAAATATTTTAGTCGTATACCTCTATAGATTTAGATTGATCTTAAAGATTTGGTGAGGTGTGAAACCAATACCAAAATGAAGAACATCCTTTAAATAAAGTTTGGAAACTTAGGTATGGTCCGAAAATTTAATGTAAAATGGGTAAATCAATATTTTTTTCCAATTTAAAATCTAAATTGTTGGATTATTGGAAATAAAAGGGCGATGGTTAATGAGTTGACCACCCAGCTCGATGGTCAGATGATATGTTAAGTTCGCCTACCTAACAGTGAATAGACGTAGGTATCACTGATGATAATGACGATAAGTTTTTTGTTATACTGTTTACATCTTTTTGTATACTTTCACATTGATAATTTGGTGAGAATTGTCGTTTATCTAAACGAAGACCACACCAAAGTTCTATAAAAACAAACTATAATATAGACACCGTAGACACACTTTACCTTTTATGGGGTACGATAAAACTGCTAGAAATGACTCCTTAGTAAAGTACAATTAGGCACCAACAAAACGGAATGTAATAAATTGCTGTTTTATCATCACAACACAGCGTGCTGTACCATCTATAAAAAGGCGATATAAATAATTTTTACAGGACATTTCACTTGTGCAGCGCTTTTAAAGTATTTAGGTATCTTTGTAAATTAGGAAGTAAACAACCGCTTTACGACGTAGATGATGCCCCAAATCTCGAATCATGTTATGGAAGGAGCTCTCCCTGCATACTCAACCTACATAGAAGCTTCCATAGGATCACGATCTGGAGTGTCACGTATAGATGCTGAGAGAGCATGTCCAGGTGGAATATTCGGACGACAGTGGTGCTAATGCGGAATCACATCACAAACTAAACGACATCTTCTATATTGCCCTACGTGTCCCGTCACTTGTACGTTACAGGACCTTCGATGCCACAGACAATGAAATACACGGGGCCGCGTTCTGGTCCTCAAGGATTTGATACTTTTCCGTCGACTCGCTAAGAAGATTTGCTTTGTCATTGCCAACTAACTTTGGTAGTCTCGCAAGCCATAAGAACAAACTATCTAAAAATTGATTGTGTTGTTGGCAGGCACACTTGGGGCTTGAAAAGGTTACAGATGATGATAAAATTAATGATCTATAAAATACATCATAAGTTTAAAGGTATAATCCTAATTTACGACAGGGATATGATGTATAAATAAAACACGTTTATGCGTGATCTTTATGGCTTACCTACATTATAAAGCTTTTAACATAGTAGTGAGTGTTGACTATTCAGTCTAAGAACATAGAGAAGTCTATTGAATTTGATATCAGCTATTATAATAGAGAAGTAGTTATCAGTGTCTGCTTTTAGATATGATATTTTTTTTTATCACATCTAAAACAAATGTTCAGGATATTATTGGGTATTATTAAAATGAATAAAGACTAAGCAAAGATGATCATAATCGTGTTATTACGAGTGCTACTTTATGATATGATAATAAAATGTGCATTTAATTCTAAGGGATCCAACGGCAAAGACGGGAGTACTCTGACAGTATATATAATATAAATCAGATTGAGTACACATAACAGCACTCCAAACAATCCAATGTTCAAAACTGAAACCTTCAAAACTCCTTTTACTTTCATAGTAAGGGGTTTGCGATATAGAAGTAAAAAAACTATACTTAAATGAGTTCTTACGGATATATTATTTTCAGAAACTAAACTCTATGGAGTCCCTCAGACAGAATACATAAAAGAATCGTGTTTGCTAAATATTCAATCAATTAATCAATCAATCAAATACTCTTTATTTAACAAAAGCTATATGAAGAATACAGCATATTCGGTAATGGAAAACATGATTTTTACATACAAGGTTCTTAGGTAGAAAATATAGTCCTCATATACCGTCAAAATAAATTTTACTGTACACCCACCTACTTTACAAATTAATATAGAATTAGGACAATGAGACAAGAACAAACGACCATTATAATGACCATACGAAGACTGTAAACTGTAAACGAATAGTTTACAGACGGAACTGTAAACCGTAATCGATGATACAAACAATTCAGGATTAGAAGAATATACAACTTGTAATATCTACTAAAAAAATGCTGCTTTTTATCCATGGGTAACTATAAATAAAATTTACTAAATAAATTAGTATATCCGTCATACACCTAACAACCTTAATCTGAAGTTGCGCAGACCGACGCGTGCCGCACACCATTACTCTAATGACTAGCTCGTATAGAAAATATACAGTAATCGCAGAACAGCTGTGTTTCTATATCGACGGTTATTACCTCAGAGCGAGATAGACTGTTATTTATTGCACATGATTTCTGAGTTTCACTTGTCGCTTGAACTTGAGGAATGGTCACGAGAAGAATCAACACGGCTGCGGTCAAGTCGAATTGATAACTTGCAAATAATGAATGCCGATCTATCGAAGCGGGATCCGTATGATTATATTCACTACGCTCAAATAGAAATAGATAATATTGACAGGGTTTCTAGTCGTACAAATACAATTGCAAAAAGTGAAGGAAAACTTTCTGTAAAATAATGTAAAATCTCATTAGTGAACAAATGTTTACTAGTGTACACTATATTTTGCCAAGACAGGGACAAGATAGATCCCGATAATCTTCAACAAGAAATAGGCCTATATAGGCTGAACTAATGATGATAATGATGAATTTGTAGATCGCTGTTAATATCTTAAATTAACAGATATTATCTATTAAGTTTCAATTTGGTTGCAATTATTACGACTTCAAACGTTCACAATAAACACGCCGCCAATAAAGAATCACAGTCATGTCTTTGCTAGTGACGACAGAATCCGGACAAGCTATCGCGAATTCATCTCGCACCAAGCAATCATAATAATACTCCACCATGACATCTGACACAACTATTCGCAGATTTTAGTTCAGATAAAAACATATACGAGAAAAGTGACTATATCTGTTACTTCTATCTTTAGGATAAATGTAATGAGTGTCATGACTTGACATTAGCTATTGAGAAAGTGCTATAATTTTAGAAACTAACTGTTCATTTATTATACAAGTAATACGAATCAAAAACTTCTTTTCTTACGTGTTAATCTTTTACACGAAATACACATTCTATAGGTTATGTAAATGTTTTCTAACCACTAAGATTTCCGCGTTAGCTTTATGATTATGAGTTACCTGCCCATTTATATATTAGTAGTTCTCGCTAAAAATATAAATACTACGCAAGTTCTGTACTTAATTGCAATACGCATACTTTACATTATAAATTATATCATACTGTATCTTCGCAGAATCTGACAGTTTGTTTATAGCTTATGCAAATCATGCAACTTGGTTTGTATTTCCTGGATTCTCGATAACTGCACAGTTCAACAGGTTAAGCAAAGACGAGTTAATGATTTCCCGACGATTTTTCATTGTCTTCTCATTCCCGGATACATTCAGGGATACTTGGATTTGTTGGAGTTGACTTGAGTTGTCATAAAATATCTAAACGGGGACCACATCTTTACTATGACAGTTTATGCTTTTTATATGGTATTATAACTATTTTCATTAAAACTATGTGTCGTAGGCTCATGATTAAATTAGGCAAAAATACATAGGTGGATATAATGTGTATTGCGGATATTTCCTGCATTATAGCAATAGGAAGGATAGTTGCACTGAACAGATTAGTATTTTTTTTAATAAAAGTATTTTGGATACCGATCGGTGTTCGCGTCCGCCTAAAGGTTAATGTCAAGTAAAATAGAATTTTTATAAGATTTGATACATTTTTTGGTTTCATCTCGATTTTATGCAAAAAAATGTATAATGACAACCCCAAAAATAAATCTAATGTAGAAAGTATCTCGAGGACAGCTCGTTTCCACAGGTTCTAGTTTAGAAATAAAATATGTTGCAATAAATTATTTTAAACTAGTTATCTATTATAGTTAGTTATTTAAAGCTAGACAAAAAATATAGACGGTACCCTAGACTATTGCTACCTTGGTCCCCGAACTACTTAAGGAAATAGGGTGTGTAAGTAGGAGAAGAAATTTCCCTCGTTTGGTTAGCAGTGGATAAGCTTCTTAATCCTACTGTATATTATGACAGAAAAACCAGATATAAAAGCATTGATCAAAAATAAAAACAAAGTTTCCAAACAATCGGATATGGTATAATACATTTTATTATACCCCGAACAAATCGATTATACAGCTAAAGATTTCCAAAGATAATGAAACAAAAGAAAGGACAGATCACAACCTGCGAGGCTTTCAAGCGCACTTTTACGTCTCAGTCACGATTTATTATAAACTTGACTTTTACTATCATGATACTCAACTAAAATATGTTAGGAATGTGAAAATTATCCGGCTCTGGGTGCGTATAGGAAGGATGGTTATGCGTTTTAATGATTTGAACGTTCCACTCTCTATCATCGGATGACAGGAGAAATAAAGTTTGGAATTCCAGACACTTACGAAAACAATATTTTGTAATGGTTTTCAAATTAATATACAAATCTATTAGCATAGTATTCAAATTCATCACACGGTCCGGAGAAAATTTAGATATTATAGAATTCCAAAAAATTAAAAAGAAAAAACTCCGATTTTTTCCAAAATTGTATTATTTGCTCAGGATTTTGCCGCCACAATAACAATCAGTGAGTATATTATTCACTCATCTGAGATTTTTGTCAAGGGCTTAAGATCCCGTACAAAACATTGCCATTCACATTGATACTTATTCAATAAGGTAAGTAGTATTTTCAGTTGGATCATAAATGGTCATTTCATTACTATATAGTAATAAGTATAAGGTAGTAAAAGCAACTTATGAACATACACATCGTTTCTTATTTAGAAGTTATTTATGTTATTTTATTCACTGGACGAACACTATAAACTTTTTCAATATCTCCTATGTTATATTAACGGGATAGGCATACTCGCCTGGCGATACCCAATGATTACACCTTGTTTAAGCCTTCCTTTCCGGATGGTTATGTTCTAAAATGTGGTCAAAGAAACCGACTTCCGGCGCTCTTTATCGCTCGATGAACTTTATTACTAAGCGAAATTGGCCAATGTTGAATTGATCGGTTTATTGGTTAACAGGTCTGCTTATCGTAAAGATAAGACAACAGAAAACATGCTTTGATCATACATACAAAAAATATAACCACATTTGAATGCAACATTAGAGATAGGAATCTTCTAACTATAAACGTAAATATTTGAAAAATTAAGACATAATTACAGAGCGACATAGTCACATTTAAGAGACTAAGCTCTTTAAATATGGATAAAAAAAAGACTTCATTTAGCAGACACGATTACGAATATAATAAATATTCGTGACATTAATGGATTCGCTGTGTGAGACAAAATTGATGTGACGAAGTGTAAAGAAAGTATCAATACATAAATTGCTTTTTATGCATTTCAATTGACTTCTATTAAAGTATTGAAAATTTTTGAAGCCACTATTATCCGCATACCGAAGATAACATTTTAGTCTAGTCGTTAGTACTATTTAATATATATTCTGTGGTCGTTTCCATTCCATATCGATACAATAGCAGTAGCTAGTGCAATAGTTGTTGGTTGCGTAAATCCAAATTGGGTAAAATTATTGCGGTGGTTTCGGCACATACCAGTCTCTTGCCGTGTGTGACGTTAAAGGCGACTAAGGGACTTCTAGACTAGTCTTGCACGTTTTAACGGCGATGTCGTGCATTTCTGTATATATCATAAGGTGACACGTGAGTGTTGTGTCAAGCATTAAACTCTTAACATGTGACACACCCAAATACTTATTAATGTTTGGGATATTTCTGACCACCCTATTTGGGATAAAGGTTATGTGTATGTTATTTAGGATATTTTTCTCTACGTTTTTCAAGTTATTGGAAAACCACTGTCTTCGTCATTCACATAATCTATTACTATTGTGTCAATATCTAAGCCAAACTGGACTAAAATTTTAGCGGGATTAGGTCCCTAGTCGTCTACTATCAAAAAGAATTAAGATTCTCATTGCGTAATAAAAATCGGTGGTCTGATTTGCAGCCCGTTCATCGAACTTCCGAAACTTGTAAGTACAGCTCTGCAAAGAAATTTATTACAGTCGATGTCAGCCCAACGTCTGGTCGCCTTCAAGACTTGCTACTCCACTTGATTTAGAGGTAGAATTTCATTTTGAAAGTTACCGAACGCCTAATAATTTGAAGTCAACTTTACGATGTTTAAACAAAAATATATATATATACATGAAAATGTATCTCGCTACAATAAATGAGCTCAAGTTTTATTCAACGACAGCATCATATGTTAGATAAAATTTAAAAATAGTGAAGACATAATTTAAAAATAGTTAATAATGTGGCATAAAACCTACTGAATGAAGTATAACAACCTTTTTACCACATTTTCAGCTACACTCTCGTATAATTGAGCCCCGAAAAATTGGAAAAACAATCGACTTCAATGTGGTTTTGTTCTCTAAGAATGTTTCGTCAGACCTTTACCAAACATTCGATCAAAAAATATGCGGTAACATATATGAAAATATAGGCGTCAAAATAATAAACCGCCTCCTTTTTGAAGTCGGTTAAAATGACAGTGACCATTCCTCAATATCAACACATACTACCGAGGAAATACAATCTTAAAATTTCAAGTCCAAACTGGTTTTGATTGCAGCCATAAAACGCTTTAGCCTGGCATAGCAACAAACTCGATTGACGAATACCAACCGAATGTCGCTTGCGAACTTTCGTCGCCCGTGCTTATACGGATGACTCATATAAAAAAACACATTAATATCACGTCGTCAATTTCTTGGCATGGAAAATAGGCTATAATAAACCTTTTCATTAACCCTGATTACTTATATCATTATCACCACTTCCAGAAATCAACATACTTTATAACCCCCCGATATATAACGACGAATGTTTGAAAGCGTAATTGATTGATTGAAAGTATAAATTCACTATTATTTACAATTTTAGGAATCATACATATACTACGTATTTATCCAAAGCAAATTTTTCATTTAGTCACCAGCATCAAAATGATACCCATCCCTCATCCATTACACTTAACCTACCACATAAATCAAATCATATCACATAGAACAGTTTTCTTAATGAATATCATAATTTTCTAAAATATAACTATGAACGCCTTGTAAGGTGTCATGGTTAAGAAGAATCTGTATCCCAATGCCTTTTAAACGTCAAAATTATAGCTCAGCTGAAACATGGCAAGCATTGCCTCTAGATAGTCTGCAATTTTCTTATATTATGTTCAGTTCAAATATTCTTTATTTCTCATAAAGACAGCAGTCACTTACATGAGACAAAGGATAATTAAATAATAGTGGGTAACTAAATTAAATCGTTCGCACTACTCCTCACTCATGTTCCATCCTAATAACTTAACAAAATGTTTCTGATTCGTGTTTGTATACCAAACGCGTAAATTAATAATGTTATATAATCAACTAACATAATATGAGAAGAGAATTTAGAAGAAAAAATACAAAGAATTTCAAGAAACCATAGACCGGTAAACTGCTCTACGTCGATCATGCCAATTGATCAACTAAATACGAACACCTGTTTTAAGCCAAAGTAAGAATCGTTGTACCAAATAGGAATTATGTCATCAAACAATCTCGGAGGCCTATCAAACTCGTTTCAGCCAATTAACGGATATTAATTAAATAAACATGGCGACCTGTCTTCCGGGCTTAAAAGCCAGTCGAAAATTATTAATATGAGACAGTCTATATAATTTCGATATTTAATATCTAAAGTCATTAAAAACTGAGCTCGAAGTTCGAAATGAAAGCAAAATTTGCAATTCCATTAATTATTTTGATGAACAATGCACAAGCAGTTCTCTTAAACTACAAAATATTATAATAAATCCTTTTGCAAGGAATGTAGGTTAAAATCTATATACCGTAAAGTATTTAAATAAATCCAGTGGCGAGACCATTAATTATATATATGTTCTTACCTCTACATACAGAATTATCCATGTGGCAATAAATTCAGCCTATTCTTTACAAATTCATACATTTGTCAAAATCGCTCCTTTAGGTGAGCAGATCGGATCGAGGCGTGCCAGATCCGTTGATAAGAATGAATAGTGACCATCGACCTGCTACCGGTGTGAAAGGAATGTTTTGTTTTATAGCCCTTCATCTAGGTAGTTAAGATTACAATCATACAAAATAAATTCAACTTAGCGGCTTAAGTTACATGTTTAATCGAGTCAATCAAAATTTTTCTCGAGCCTCCCAGTCGAGTCGATGGCGATGCTATAGCGGAGTGAACCACGCCCGGTCCGCCTGCTACATATGTAATTCAAGTTTTTTGGCACTATGTCGTCTCGGCGGACAACATAACTACACTAACCGACTTGTAAGCGAAGTTCAATGCCATTATGCCAGGTGGTGCGGTGCGAGGATGTAGATATAATGGAAGATGTAAATGGTACAGGAAATTAAACAATTACTCATGTAATATGTATAAATTGGTAGTTGCATCGCGACGGTAGGCCACCCACCGACCTGAATAGGAAGAATAGTACATTATTATCCATAAAAGACATAAAAATGTGCTAAACAGTAAACAGGTTGATAATATAATTTATACACACATAGATTTTGAAGCGTATATGAGGTCTCGAAACGCGCTGCAAAATGACTGGGTAAGCTTGCATACAAAACGTTATAATCAATAACCTAGAAAGTTCAAAAACACAAAGAGATTGTGAAATAATGAAAGTAAAAGCAATAAAGCCATTACATCGAATGAAACAATCAAGAAATCGATTTACATGGTGACGCACGTTCGCGTGACAAAAAGTGTCGATTTTCATCAAACGAGTCTGCGAATGAGATTTTCCTTTTGCACGTGCTTAGACGATATCTGTTTGATAATGCCATATCTAGTTACAGTCTAATTCAGTCAAATCATAATGATAATGATAAGTTAGAACCGCCGACGGCCCCTACCGATAGACATGTCATTTTCTCACCGCGCTAATTAAATACAAGGAAGATAATTATTTTACTGTTAAAAGACAAAAAAAAAATCCCGCGTCCAGCCAGACCGACGTTACGTTACGCGCTTGCTAATTTTGTCAATGAGCTATTGTTAAAACATCACTTGTCAAAACTCGCTATAGAAAATCCTTCCAAGTTGAAAGGTGATTTATACAGCTAAAAATAATAAGCGAACTGAATCGTGAGGCAGAGTGATAGAATTAGCACCTACGATAACTTAATAGACGGGATTGTGTGATTTTATATTAGGACCATACCAGCTCGATCATGGGGGAAAATAAAAAAAAATGGGTCTTCTATGGAGTATCTGTAATTTCTTGGAAATGGTTCCAGCCATCTAAACCCCTTAAAACATTTTCTAAGTATAATGCGTTTTCAGTGTACCACTGCAAAGCGATATTTTCGTTCGACTGACTCCTTCCTTGATCAGTTGTTACTATTAACAAAGAATATGTAATTTGTATCATATATAATATGTAGAATGTCACATATTATCACAGGTGAATGTACATTTAAGAATTCATTACTTTTTAGTGCTCCCTCTTTTACCATTGACCCATTTAATTTAAATCGTTACTCAACTATATACTCGTAAAACCCGTATCAATTTTTCCATCTCAATCATGCCCTAAACGCGGCTACAAAACGTGTAATTTGGTGATTATCATTCTATTTCTTCTATTTACAACGCACCGCACGCATATACTATGTTATGAGGAACAAATTATATGTTAGTGTTGTATGAACATCTGTCTTATCGCTATTGGTCTCATAATAACGTACAAATTGAGGCCTGGGGTACTATGATGAGCTATCACGTTTATTTTTACGCTAAGTTTTTGCTCTATCAAAGAGATGCATTATGTGGGTGGAATGGCTTTGAGTGGGGTGTAGTTTGTCCGAGTGCATAACATAAACGCCTTCATGATAGAAAAAAAAATAGTTAAATAGGAAAGTGCGTTGACTATAATGTCCCTTTATTAATTTACAGAGCATTTCTTTCTGTTATCTAGTGGTAAATTACTTTTAGAAAACGACAATGTCTACATAATTTGGAAGTCATTTATTTGGATCGATAGTCATCAATTCATCAACCTACATTGTTCAAAAGAAGATTATAACAAAAAATAAATAATAACAATAAATAAACACGATCTACAATTTTCACTGCCCACGCGCACGCATTAAAATTAATTACACACGTTACAGATTTAATTAAAGAATACATTCGAAATTAAAAGAGTTTGTGTAGAATAAATTACCTCTTGGGCCTCTTAATGTGAGCCTTAAGAACAGAACCGGCAATTAGTTGGTGATGGTGAGCAAATACGGAAACGCGATAAAGATTTCTTAGTAAAGTACCAAGTGAATCTTAATTAAAACTTGGAAGAACGAAACGCGTGCATGTTGGAAATTAGAGGTCGCTGAATTTGAACTCTCGATTAATTAATAAACAATAACATCCAAATCATTCCTTTAAAATGAATGTCTTTAATCGGTCATAGTTAAGCATTGAATCAATATTTTTTTAAAACAACATAGTTAAAGTTTACACTTGAAAATAGTCAGCTTTTTGAAGCTACCAGCACTAGAAGCATGACAGAAGCGATAAACGTTTATGTTGCACGAGATTATATTTGTCCTGCTCATTCGTTTGGGCAAAATATAAAACTATCCCATTCTCATGTCGCATCGCGCGCGACAAACGATATCATGGTACGGCAGCAAGTCTTCGGTACTTACAGTTTTCTTGTGAGAAGAAGCTCAAGATACTCAAAGGTTGTTTTTATTTTTATATCTTTTTATGATGGACTGGATTCGCATTTGACCACAATCTCACCTGATAGAAAGTGACGATGTGGTCGAAGATGAAGCACGCGATCCCAGTAAATGCCTATTCACTCTGCTTTTGAAGATCCCAAGGTTGTAGGATTCAGGAAAGACTGACGCTGGAAGGGAGTTCCATGCCTTGGCTGTTCGGATGATGAATGAAGAATCGAACTTATTAGTGCGTATATGTTCAATAGGTATACTTTATTGTACTAACACAAATCAAATAAATAACTTGACAGTCGAGCAGCTAGATGCATCCATTTTTATCGCTCAAACAATCGGCTATAATTCCCGCACAATTTTATTTTAACAAAGATCAAGTTTTGGATATCAGCAGAAACCATATAGTGCGTGCCCCTTGAAGGATTTACTAACTTTGCGAAGTTGGCTAAGGAAGGTTAGCAGATAACGGATTCTTGTTCTTGTATTAACTGCGGTCCATACTCCCTTATATACGAAGGAAGGCCTATATTCCTGCAGTGGAATGTTTACGGGCTGATAATGATGAAGAATGATGAAATAGCATTTTTGATGTAAAGCTTATTATCCTTTTGTATTTTTATTTTCGTATTTATATTTCTTTTGTATTTATATTTGTTTCGTGCGGTCAATGTTAAATCACTATTTTTAAACGACTTCAAAAAAGACTTTTTTGCATTAACAAATAATCAAAAATATTGATTATGTTGTCATGGAATTTCACCTCATGAAGGCTATGAAGCTACATAGTTTAGAAAACTCGTCGACTATTAAACCTATGATACGGTTTGAGTTCAAATGAGTGATAGACATCTAAAAAAATCCTTAAATATTCAATGGCACATGATCAAAAGAGCTAATTTTAATATCGCATAAAAACGTGATGACAAATCTGATCAAAACTACTGTGTATAAAACACCGCCTAACTGGCTAAAAAACTAAAAGCTGTCAAGAGCGAATAGCGAATCAATAAGATAATTGCAAAAAACTTAAAAAAGTTCACATCCTTTTTTACAACTTTTATGAACTTTTTAAAAGCTTTTAAAAAAGATTTCTAATCGCGTGAAGTCTTAAGTATTCTACTAAGTCAATTTTGACCCAGTGTTCATTTAACCTGAAATTTTGCATAACTATGTATGTATGTAAGTCGGTCAATGCAATATTATGTGGAGGTGGCCATAGGAGCTCTTCTAAAACTACGCAACCCCATATAATCCAGTAAGGATACATTTTTAACCTCCTATAATTTTATAGGCCGTGATTTTTTGCACATGGATGGAGTACCTGTCAGTGATAGAATAAAAAAAATTCTAACAAATCGGTAGCTTGCTTTAGTTATAATATACATATTTAGTAATAAAACATAGATTATATGATTAAAATTACCACTGTGAATTACATTGCGTCGGAGAATATACTTAGAACCCCTGTAACTATTTTCAAAAAAATCGAGCAATAACTTCGTTATAATTATGAAAAATTTCACCGAGAGCGAATATCACGACTCCATAAACTATTTTTAGAAAATATAAAGTAGCTATTGATTAATTTTTTAGAAAATAGTTTTAGAAGATCTTAGCATCTTCTACAACGCAATGCAGTGCACAGTGGTAACTTTAATTTAATATTGTAGGTTTTATAACTGAATACCTACACTATACCTAAAGCAAACTCCTGATAACTCCTGATAGGTACTCTGTCTATGTACAAAAAATAAGGGCCTTTAAGATTATAGGAAGTTACACCCCTAACTATGCATATCGTGACTGGACTACATAGTTTGATCGTAGAGGATATTTAATGTCTATTGATGAAGCCGGAAGGAAGGAACTGAGCAACTGCATAAAATTTCGAGTTTGGGCTTATGTTATACATTAAAGACCATCATCAGGGTCTCATGATGGAACATTAAAAGTTTGTTTTTAACCCCCGGTATGTTAGTAGTAAATTAATTCTATGCCCCGGCGCAAAATGGGCGATTGTAGAAGTTTGAAGCTTGTTTCTGTCTAAATTGCATTGCAGCTCCAAAACGGCTGCATTGAAAACGAAAGCTCGTGTTCACGAGATGTAGTTCTATCATCATATCAGCCGAAACGTTCACTGCTGGACAAAGGCCTCCCCCAAAGATCTCCACGACGATCGGTCCTGCGCTACCCGCATCCAGCGGCCTCCCGCTATCTTTACCAAATCGTCGGTCCATCTCGTGGGGGGTATGCCCACATTGCGTCTTCCGGTGCATGGTCGCCCTCGGTCCTACGAGCAATATAGGTTCTTAACTATGTTTCATGGAAATCGCTTAAGCCGATTCGACGATATTTAGCTTTTAGCACAATTGGTTTGTTTATCTGGTTGATATTCACTGTAAATTATCAATTCTAAATAACTAGATCTAAAATTTATAGTAATTAAATAGAGAGCGTCGGTGGCTCAGCAGTTAAGACGCGGTCTACCAATTTGGGAGGTCCGGGTTCGAATCCCAGGCAGCCCATTTACCAATGAGTTTTTGAATTTAATTTATTTACTTATGTGCATTTATTCGACTGCTCCTAAACGGTGAAGGAAAACATCCTGAGCAAACCTGCATATCTGAGAAATAAAAAACCAAAGGCAAGTGAAGTCCCCAACCCGCATTGGGCCAGCGTGGTGGACTGCGGTCCATACTCCCTTATATACGAAGGAAGGCCTATATTCCTGCAGTGGAATGTTTACGGGCTGATAATGATGAAGAATGATGAAATAGCATTTTTGATGTAAAGCTTATTATCCTTTTGTATTTTTATTTTCGTATTTATATTTCTTTTGTATTTATATTTGTTTCGTGCGGTCAATGTTAAAATCAATCTGATATATAAAAAAAAAAAAAAATACGCCCCGAATACAGGACCTCCTCCTTTTTTGAAGTCGTTTAAAAATAGCACAAATTCCTTTCAAATTTGTTATTGTAACTATAATATATGTGTGACCGTCTGTTCCTTAAGTCTTATACAAAAGAATTTCTAGCTGCATGATCGGAAAAGTCGTTCCACTGCTACTCCGTAGGCCAATAGTCATTAAAAGTAGTCATTTGATAGCACACGCATTATAATTTCCACAATTTATTTTCTTTAATGCTCAAAGGCATAAGATTATATCTTTTCATGTTAAACAAATTAAGACGACACATAATCTCCGTATTGATATTTACGTTTCCTCTATGTGTGTAGGTATCTATAGTAAAGATCGTAATTGAAATGTTGGGATAAAGGATGAAAGTTAGAATTTTAGTCACCTTCAATACTGCAGGAGTTAAACTACCCGTGAATAATAACGATTAGTGATTATGGCACATAAAAAGAATAGAACTTCAAGCTTTTTATTTCAACGTAAGATACATTATATAATTGGTGGATAATAATAAATAGGGCTTAAGTATTTCTCTGTCAGTCAGTATATCCAAGCTGCTACCACTTCGGAAAGGGCAATCATCTGCGGGAAAGAAGCGTCGCAAGAAATCCACAGTATCAGATTTATCAACCCATCTCTTCACGTGGGTGTCGTAAAATGCGACTAACGGACTTTCTACCAAAAAACATCTGTAGACTTTTTAAGTGCGATGTGGTCACCACCTGTTACGCGATTTCTGTAGGTTTCGAAGGTGAAACGTGGATGTGGTTCAAAACATTATAATCTTTTAATCTGGACAAAAATTTTAGCGGAATTAGGACCCAGATAGTTCACCTTGTATGGTGGCTAAAATTACACTCTGTATTATAATTATCTAATCAAAGCAACTAGTAATCAAGAAGAATGAATGAAGCTTCGATTACGGGCATAAAATAACGTTGGTTTTCAAGAACTGCTCCTCACTGATGAGGGTAAAATATATGCAGAACGTAATGAATGACGAAGAGTCACGACGTAGAGACAAATGTCTAGGTTCGCGTCAGTGATTCATTACAAAGTCCCGTATATTGTTGGGGTAATAGAAAGGAAAACGTATGTTTTCACTGTTCCGACGACGAACTGTCTATTATGCTAAACGTGGTGCCAATTTGCGCTGAGCGAAGCATCAATCCAAAGTCGTAAGAAAAATTACCTGGGATGCAGCGCGATTTAGTAAAATACGTATGGACATCTGTAACTATCAACTTACCCACATGAATTTAATTTGATGTAGGTATGAGTATTTTTACTATATAAATGTTATGCCTGGCCTAAATAAGTTATATTGTAAAGATGACAATGATGTCGATTCGGATGTACACCAACTAAACTAAAACCAGTTTTGGAGTGGTGCCGTCGCATCGTACTGTTTCAGGGAGAAAGAGACAGTACTACTCTAAAACTGGTTTTAGTTTAGTTGGTGTACATCCGAATCGACACCATTGCCCCTTTATAACAGTTAACCAGTTTAATAACTTTAATATGGGCAATGCCTCTTTACAGCAGCTGACTAACTTAAGCCTCGTCACAGTTGACGACCTGTTTGGTGTGGTGGTTAGCAACTCGGGCCATTATACCAAAAGGTTGCGGGTTCGAATCCCGCTAGGGTCATATGTTTGTGTGATGAATACGGACATTTGTACCCGAGTTATGGATGTTTTCATTTATAATAAGTATTTATTTACAAAAAAAAAATGTATTTATGTAGTATATCAACCATCTGGTATCCACAACACAAGCCTATAGTTGCTTACTGTGGAACTAGATGGTGCTGTGTGTATGTCTAAGGATATTTTATTTTTATTTATTACAGTAACTTTATTTCGATTGTTTTTAATCCCTGACGAAAAATTATCTTATGTGTTTTAAGTCGTCTGTGTCCAACTTTTCCAGACGTATCTTAATGCATCATCTTCTTGCCTTAGTCCCAATTTATACGTCTTCTTCTTCCAATCTCCTCTATCAGCCGCTACCTCATCATTCACGCCCTTTTCGTTTATACAATCCATCCATCTTTTCCGTGGTCTTCCTCTTCCTTTCCAACCATCGAAATCCATATTCATCACTCTCTTAATATTATGCGTTTCATCTAACCTCATAACATGTCCATACCAACCGCCTCCGTGGCTCAATGTAAACAACACTGGGTTTAGGATTCGGAGGTCGCGGGTTCGATCCCCAGCGGGGTACATGTTTAAGTACTCGGTTTGGTTGGTGGTAGGGCATTTTAAATGTCCGCCTGGCTAGCTACCACTATCTTATCTAAATCTGCCTCCAAGCAGCAATGTTAATAGCATTGTTGTGTTCCGATTGTCAGAGATAAGATAGCCAGTCCCCCAAATGTGTTGGGGTTTCCGGGTCAGTACGCATCCACCTTCGACTTCATCTTCACTTAACATCAGGTGTGATTGAGGTGAAGTACGAACCCATCGTGCATAAAAAAAAACAATTTCCTTTGAACTTTTTGTCGTGGGTGTCACTATTAAACTTCCTCTTACATACTCATTCCTTATTTTATCCATCCTCGTCATTCAACTCAACTTGACAATGAAGCAAGCGATCTCAGTAAGCGCATATTCTCTCGAAGATCCCAAAATTGTAGGATTCAGGAATGATTGACGCCGCAAGATACTATGGAACCTACCTTTTTGGAAGATCGTTTGACATTGAGTCAGTCAAAATTACCACAGCTTAAATGTTCTGTAAATACCTTTCCTGTCTCAACATTGCCAGTCGGGGTAAGCAAATAACGTCATAGTAATGAACATGTAAGTAGTAAGAGAACACTGTGTGGGTTGTTACTTGTCGTATTCAGTCTAATAGCTACCCACTGTAGGGCACAGGTCTTCCAGGGTAACGACGTAGTTCGGGGTAGTCTAGTACCACGTGGGCTGACTAGAATTGGAGACTGGATATCGCAGAATTTGCGTTTATACTTTGTTGCAGTTTAATTCACCAATAAACCAACGATAAACCTAGCTTAGAAAGCTACATGGAATTCTCGATTAAGTTATTTGAAAAGCGATGGAAAAGCCACTAACTAAATGCTGCATTTTGGTGGGCAAGTAAGGTTTTTAAACCAGGGTTTCAACCCGTACTTCCGTCATCATCACATCGATGCATTATTTATGAAGTACCTACTTAGGTTTTATGCCCTGGTTCGGATTAGACTCATTTTGATATTGGCCAGGTTTTCGTTTCGAACATCCACTTCCGTTCTCTTATTAAGCTTATAGTTTTCGAGATATTAGTATTTATAGGGTTATGTTTTCGCGCGCATTAATATGTATGTGAGATTGTTTATTCCCCTGTGGCACCCAAATGCCTGCCTGGATTTTATTTTATAAGATAATCCAAGTGTCAGAGCAATTAGTATAGGTTAATAAGTAACCGCAAAGTTTGTCAAAAAAACAAGAATTCCAATATGGGTAATTGGGCTATATAACTAGGTATTATAATTGAGACATTATATGCAGCGGACTTGGCGTGTGGCAGTCGGGTTTAGTTTATAACTTTTATATTTCATCAATAAATGATTTTTCTTAAATCTTGCCCTAATATCTCTTTCAATACAAACACCAAAAATATGTAGAAGATTTAGAAATATGGGTACTTAATAGATTATTATTCAACATTTAGTTGAGAGAAGTGGTTCGAGTTACAAAAACTACTTTGTATTTGTATACAATACAGTACAAATACACTTTATTGTACAAAAGGAGAACATACATTTTGCAAAGCACAATACTGAAAAGAGTTCAATTAGACGGCCTTATCACTAAGAGCGATCTCTTCCAGGCCAAATTGGGTGTAGGAGTATAACTTTATAGAACAGGCAGGTTGTGCAAAATACGCATTTGTATATTCTAACTACGAGTATAACCCTACAACGCGCTGTATAATCCGCATTTGGCGGGTTTTAATTTTGTACGTAACCAAAACAGAATTTTGTATGAACATGCCATGACTAGATACAGAGGTATTAGGAAAGACATGATATTTGCTTTTTTTCTAACATTTCTTAACATTCGTAGGGCCTTGACATATGTGTTGTATGTACTTTCTTATGACGCTTCTCACACATAGCAAAGTTATAGGATCACAGTTTAGTAGCTAAGTAGGTAAGATAGGTACTTCATCATCTATGTTAAATGTTCTTTGTATTTTATTTTTGTGTGCAATAAAGAATTTAGTAATAATAGGTACCAATTGCGCAAGAAAATTTTATAAGAAATTTATGTAGGTATGACAATCTTTCGCTGCCACTTTATCATTTAAGTTTCAAACAAATGAGATCTGTTTGTAAATAATGCAATTATCTAGCCGATCTTTATAAGCAAGATTTTAGATAACGACACGGAAAGTGGCTGATGGCGCTACATAAGTTTGCAATCTGATTACAACTCCATATAAAGAAGCAGTTACCTTGTACGAACGGTCTAATAAACTAGTTTGAATGTTTCATTTAGCCTGTCGGCGTGTTACATTGTAGGGAAGCGGATCCATTGAGTGTATCGACAGGCACTGATTTTCTTATTGGTCTCATTAACGTTACATTCTGATGTAAATTTATTTGCACGGATAAAAACAAATGCAATTAAGCAATTTGTAGTTTGTTTTCATAGAAGTTGCTTGTATGTTGGTTTTAATGATTTGTATTCCAAATATAGATGATAGATAATGTATTTATTTACGCCTCTGCACACACACATACACAAAAAAAAACGAAATATACATAACTCAGTGGTCACTCAAAGAGCGAAACACTGGTTTTCAGTAATATCCCCAATAAGTACGAGTGCATCAGTATACGTGTATTAGTGTTCCTGTCTGCGTGTACATTTGTAGTCAATCGTGAGTGAAAAGTGTTCGTTGTTGTACCTCATCATCTCAGCCCGTAACCATCCCACTGCAGGGATATAGGCCTTCCCTAGTATAATGAGGTAGTGTAGACCATAGTCAGCCACGCTGGCCCAATGCGGGTTGGGGACTTCACATGCCTTACAATTTTTATTTCTCAAGCATACAGGTTTCCTCACGATGTTTTCCTTCACCGTTTAAGAGCAGTCGGATAAATGCATTTAAAACTCATTGATACATGGCCTGCCTGGGAATCGAACCCGGACCTCCCAAATTGGGAGATCGCGTCTTAACCGCTGAGCCACCGACGCTAGGTTGTAGCTAGCAACGCTGTAATTTCCTCATAATTTTTCAATATGGCGACAAAAAAGCAGCCCTACTATCCTCGGTGCAGTAAAGTTGCTTGAAAATCTTGTTTTTTGATCAACTATTTACCTAAGACCAAAAAGTTTGAATTATTATCAAACACATCAAAATGGAGCTTGTAAATATTTGTCGAAGAACGATCTAACTTTGTTTAATGATCCAAGCGTTCTTAATTTGAATTTGAAATTTCAAAAATTGAATATATAGAATTTCAGTTTAAAGTTACTATGAGTGCCAGCCAATTAATTGGATTTTATAAATGCTTCTTCGTTGTAGTTAGAAACAAATCAAAATTATCGACCTCGCATTACGTGATTTATTAATTGCACTCGGATTTGCGCTCACTACTCTCTGCTCGGTACAATAATCTATATTATCAACAATACAGCATTTTCTTCATTTTCACACTTGAAAGTAGTGAACAGATATCAAGCGTTCCATATGTGTAATCATCATTTGAGATGCCCAAGAAAACCCAAGTGCTTGCTGTCTTAATGTCAATAAATTATAAAAATGCATTTTACAAATCAACGAATTTAAAAACCAATTGATATAGGCGAGCAGTGCCTTGCATTTTTAACGTTCACGTAATTGCAGGTCATTTTATACGTATACTAGCAGCTGCCCGCGACTTCGTCCGCGTAGACTACATGAATCAACACTTTATTACTTTCCCACGGGAATACATTCAGCAGAAAAATTACCATGTAGAGTTTATCTCAAACAGGCAAAGACCCTGGGCAGATAACAGGTATGTGGAACCATGTTGATGTTTTGCCAGGTAAATGAATTAAGACATGGATCCATTAAAAGACCTTTCTATTTATTAAAGTACTTTATATTTATTAAAGTAAGTAGTTTATATTTATTAAAGTACTTCCTTATAAACAACATTTTTTGCCATATTTGAAGGTGGTAGCAATAGAACCAAACTTTGAGGTGAACTTACACGGGAGCATGCCACATAGAACTGACCGTGAGAGAAACAGTCCTGTCGTAGGTCTACTCCGGCGAATTTGAGAGTTTGCCCCTGCGACTTATTTATTGTCATGGCAAAACAGACCTTTAGTGGAAACTGAAGCCTTTTGAATTCAAAGGGAAGATCATTTGGTATTAATGGAATACGCGGTACAAACACTGTTTCTCCCTGAGCAGGTCCTGTTAAAATAGTGGCCTCTACTACGTTCCGGTGCAAAGCCTTGACTTGCAACCTAGTACCGTTACAAAGTTTGGGTGGCTTTAAATTTCTCAATAACATAACAGGTGCACCCACACGTAGTAAAAGTCTGTGATATGGCATACCCGGTGGGTTCAAAGTGTTCAACTCACCCTTATCTCATTCTCTAACCCCAAGGGGTTAGCTTCAAAACAAATGGCATTTTCGTAATCAACGTCCCAAAAAACCTAAATAATGACACCAATATTGACTTTTTTGATATCAACCCCCACCCCTATCTCAACCCTAGAGGGTTAACTTAAAATAAATGTCATTTTCATAATCAACATCCCATAAAACCTAAATAACGACACCAATATCGATTTTATGGTTTTAACCCCCATTTCACAACCCAGGGGGTTGAATTCGAAAAATCTCAAAATACGTATTAGCTTATTTGTTCCTAGGAGTACTCTTGCGAAGTTTCGATTCGAAAATAATCGAAATGTCCAAGTTATACTGTTTCTTCATACAAACTTCCCACTCCTGTTTCACCCCCTTAAAGGGTGAATTTTGAAAAATCCTTTCTTAGTGCTCCCTTAGACCTCGTAAGGAACCTACGTGCCAAATTTGGAAATTCTATTCACCCCTTTGACTATGACTATGACTTTGACTAAAACTTTAACTATGACTTTTACTATGACTTCGACTATGACATTGACTACGACTTTGACTTTGACTATGACTATGACTTTGACTATGACTTTGACATTGACTATGGCTTTGACTATGACTTTGACTATGACTTTGACTATGACTTTGACTATGACTTTGACTATGACTTTGACTATGACTTTGACTATGACTTTGACTATGACTTTGACTATGACTATGACTATGACTTTGACTATGACTATGACTATGACTTTGACTACGACTTTGACTATGACTATGACTTTGACTATGACTTTGACATTGACTATGGCTTTGACTATGACTTTGACTATGACTTTGACTATGACTTTGACTATGACTTTGACTATGACTTTGACTATGACTTTGACTATGACTTTGACTATGACTTTGACTATGACTTTGACTATGACTTTGACTATGACTTTGACTATGACTTTGACTATGACTTTGACTATGACTTTGACTATGACTTTGACTATGACTTTGACTATGACTTTGACTATGACTTTGACTATGACTTTGACTATGACTTTGACTATGACTTTGACTATGACTTTGACTATGACTTTGACTATGACTTTGACTATGACTTTGACTATGACTTTGACTATGACTTTGACTATGACTTTGACTATGACTTTGACTATGACTTTGACTATGACTTTGACTATGACTTTGACTATGACTTTGACTATGACTTTGACTATGACTTTGACTATGACTTTGACTATGACTTTGACTATGACTTTGACTATGACTTTGACTATGACTTTGACTATGACTTTGACTATGACTTTGACTATGACTTTGACTATGACTTTGACTATGACTTTGACTATGACTTTGACTATGACTTCGCCTATGACTATGACTTTGACTATGATTTTGACTATGACTTTGACATGACTTTGACTATGAATTTTACTTTTCGACTTTGAGTCTTCGACTTTGAGTCTTCGACTTTGAGCCTTCGACTTTGAGCCTTCGTCTTTGAGCCTTCGATTTTAAGCCTTCGACTTTGAGCCTTCGACTTTGAGCTTTCGACTTTGAGTCTTCGACTTTGAGTCTTCGACTTTTAGCCTTCGACTTTGAGCCTTCGACTTTCAGCCTTCGACTTTGAGCCTTCGAATTTGAGCCTTCGCCTTTGAGCCTTTGACTTTGAGCCTTCGACTTTGAGTCTTCGACTTTGAGCCTTCGACTTTGACTCTTCGACTTCGACACCAATTTGAATTTGTGATTTTAACCCCTACCACTATCGCAACCCGTAAGGGGTTAGCTTCAAAATAAATGTCATTTTCGCAATCAACGTCCCAAAAAACCTAAATAACGACACCAATATAGACTTTTTTGGTATCATCCCCCACCTCTATCTCACCCCTAGAGGGTTGGCTTAAAATAAATGTCATTTTCATAATCAACATCCCAAAAAACCTAAATAACGACACCAATATCGATTTTATGGTTTCAACCCCCATTTCACACCCCAGGGGGCTGTTTTTCGAAAAATCTCAACTCACCCTTATCGCATTCTCTAACCCCAAGGGGTTAGCTTCAAAATAAATGTCATTTTCGCAATCAACGTCCCAAAAAACCTAAATAACGACACCAATATAGACTTTTTTGGTATCATCCCCCACCCCTATCTCACCCCTAGAGGGTTGGCTTAAAATAAATGTCATTTTCAAAATCAACATCCCATAAAACCTAAATAACGACACCAATATCGATTTTACGGTTTTAACCCCCATTTCACAACCCAGGGGGTTGTTTTTCGAAAAATCTCAAAACACGTATTAGCTTATTTGTTCCTAGGAGTACTCTTGCGAAGTTTCGAGTCGAAAATAGTCGAAATGTCCAAGTTATACTGTTTCTTCATACAAACTTCCCACCCCTGTTTCACCCCCTTAAAGGGTGAATTTTGAAAAATCCTTTCTTAGTGCTCCCCTAGACCTCGTAAGGAACCTACGTGCCAAATTTGGAAACTCTAGACCCAGCGGTTTGACCTGTGCGTTGATATGTCAGTCAGTCAGTCAGTCAGTCAGTCAGTTTCTTCCTTTATATATTTAGATATTGTATGCGTAAATGTGCTCAGAAGATCTTCTACACGGAGCCGCAAGTCAACATACTGGTCAACAATGCTGGGGTCATGATTTGTTCGAAAGGCGAAACAGAGGATGGGTTCGAAATTATAATATAAATAACAAATGTTACGGACATAATAACTTGAATGATATGAATAATTATTCCTTTAGTTGGTAGTATCGTGCAGCCTACCTGTTTTTCTACCTACAAATGTACCATAGCTTTGGGTTGTCTGGAAGAGATCGCTTTTAGTGACAAGACCGCCTAATTGTGTTTTATTGTTATCATCAAAAATTACTGTAAATTATTTTGCGTAATAAAGAGTATTTGTATTGTATTGTATTGTAATGTCTCTTGGTGTGCAATTTCCGTTTAACATTAGCCTAATATTTATGTAAGAGCAAGTTTTGGATAAGGTGTAGATTGCTAATAGGTCCTATTGAAATTCACGAAAATAACCGTAATTAAAGCTATTTAGGTATTTACTTATAATTAGCTTTTAGACTTTTCGACTGCAAGTCAGAGCAATAGTTATGATTTATTCTGTATTTAAAAAGAAATTGACGCCCCTGGACGGAGTAAACCCTCTTAACCCTAGGGCGTTTACGTGGTACTAAATTTAGCGATGGAACGCTAGCGAGCTAAACGACAAGTTATTAGCGATCGAATGTAAATTTTTTTACGTGGTACGACGTCAAGTCGTCTCGAAAGGTATAAGTGTGTTTGAAGTAATAGGGTAGAGACTTTACACGCACGAAGCCGCGGGCGGTCTACAGTAGTAGGTGTAATAATTAGCATACATCGTTTATGATCAATCTTCCGAAAATCTCATTTATTATTAATCATTTTAAGTGTTGCATACTTATTACCTACCATAAACATATCAATCAACACCTGTAGATATCTAAGTACCACCATTCGAAAGTAATACACGCATTTCTATACAGAAATCATGATTATGCTCCAGCTAATATGAACTGCAATCTAGTTTACCTATAAATTTTAACGGCGAAGACAAACCACAAGACCTGCGCATGTGTTCTAGATAACATCACAAGGTAATTTTTTATACAAGTCTGATGTGATAACCAATTTTGTACATCATAATTTTACATTAATTTTTTTTATGCAGAACGGGTTAGCAATTGACCTCAATCACACCTGATGTTAAGTGAAGATGATGCCGAAGGTGGTAGCGTACTGACCCGGAAACCCCATCTTATTTGGGGGAATGGCTATCTTATCTCTGACAACACAACTATGCTATTAACATTGCTGCTTGGCGGCAGATTTAGATAAGATGGCGGTAGCGAGCCAGGAGGACATTTAAAATGCCCTACCACCAACCAAACCGAGTACTTAAACATGTACCACGCTGGGGATCGAACCCGTGACCTCCGAATCGTAAACCCAATGTCGATGTCAAAGTCGATGTTCTATCAAGAATTAAACTTTTAATGAACGGGTTATCACTGTCCACCGCATTTGGGATAAAGTTCGTGATTCTATGATTGTAATACGCTGACGTTCAAGTTATTGAGTGAGTTAACGTAAGTCCATATGTAATCTATGGTGAAATGGAACGAAGAATCAATGATTCGAATTCACAGCCCAACGGTACACACAGAGCAGTCGTAACATTCACGCGTTTCGTACGCGTCCACATGTTTACGATCAATTAAAACAACCTAAGGTGGTCTGATGTAAATACGGTCTTCACAAACCGGATTGATATTACTTTCGATGGCTGAAACCAACCCGTGTGAGGTTGCATTGTCGAAGTATACCGACCGTTAGCATTCCACGACGAGGCGTCATCAAAGGCTGCATATTCATCGGATTTCGCGGATAGGCGAATTTCTGACCGTTTGAATCGCGTCACGTTAGCAGGCGATACCCCTCATTGTTGCTAGAATGTATTTATTATTCATGGGAACTGCATTGCAAATTACAGATCCTGTATTGTAAACTAGTGACCTTGAACGGCTAACAAGTGGTCGTAAAGATTCAGTTGTTACAGCCCTTAGCGAAATGCAAATGTTAGTTTCCAAAGATTTACATGTCTATGGGGGAAACTGGTTGATTTTCCTTAGCCTACATTACCAACGTTTTACATCTATTAGTAATTTCAAATAACCAACACCGTTGTAACAAAATTATCCTACCTTTGGTCCACTTTAAAAACATAAGCCTCCTCCAATTATTTATTCAAACTGGTTAAATTCTAAAACACATTATTATTTTTGTTAAAAGCAACGTCAGTTTCAGAATTGGAAGACACATTTACACTATACTCGTACAAAATAAAGGTTTGAAACCTTTGAAATTTCGAGAATTAAATGATACCTACTTCTAAATTTTGGACAAGTTGACATCGCAGATTAGTTCATAAACGAGAATATCTAATTCCGAGATGATTTTAAACGTATTCTTAATCATCAGAAGTGATGGGTACTCAATTTGAAACAAGAAACTATGGAGCAAAATAGAATTTTCAATACATAATTAACTTAAGTAAAATCGATCACGTGAGAACCAATCACTGGGCGTATTGACGATGGAAAGTTAACGATAAAGCGTACCGAGCGACCCTTATCAGACCACCTCATCAACACCAGCAATAACGAAACGATAATTTCCTTCAACAAGATCAACAAATCGCAGCCATCAATTTCCGACAATTAGTCGGGTGGAAACTGGCTGGAATGTAAACTCGGTCGTGGGGTAATTAGCGACAGTAATTGAACCGATGGTACGTGACGCGCACAATGGGACTCATGTGGTTCGCATGGCTTTCACAAGTACACTACATGCCGGTTAGGATGTGGACGGCCAGTAGACGTGACGAAGTGTTAGGGCTGGTACTCGACATTATTGTGGATTTAGAACTGAAACAACGTTGTAAAGGTTCCGCACTAACAGAGGTCAGATAATACTGGCGTATAGCATGACTAACTACAGTAGCTAGTAAATACTTAGTTGCAGTAAATTGTTTGGTTTCTAATTGGTTCCAGTACACAAATTTAGAGGTCAAAGAAATAGCTTCCCTTGGTATAGATTTAGAATAGTACAGTCAAAAACAGGAAAATGTATACAGGCCTGCTAAATACAAACTAAGTTTTCTCAGGAAATCGTAGATGTTTTTCAATAAAACTTTACCATATTGTTGAAATCAGAAATTTCCTAAAATAAAAAAAAATCCAAAAACGTTCAAGATTTTCTGAGAACATGTATTCTGAAGGTCTGTAAAGGTTTATCTATTTCAGACTTTATCTATCTATCTATCTATTATTCAATATATGTATAACATTTTGCTAAATGCAACAGTAGCTATAACACCTAATTACATGAATTCTTGTTATGGCGCTGAGACTTCGTTTCGGGCATATTCCGGAAGTCTGTGGTCTGCCCTACCCCTACGGGAAACAGGCGTAACTATATGTATGTATGTATATTCCGCTTAATAAGTTCACGTTTATAATGGGAAAATCCGATACCCTGAACTACGCCCAATGTGGAATTCTGGAGGACGTCTACCACGTCTTAGTGGAATATGTTCGAACGAGTCCCAGAGACGTAACATCATTGTAGATCATTATAAATACCCCAGTAAAAAATTAGCTTAACTAGACATAATTTAGAACCGACTTATATAGTTGCTTATAGAGGTATATTAGAGATGTAATTATAAATAACTAAGCCTAAAAAACGATAGCTTAGTCTAGATTTTTTTAGAAAACCCTATTATTAATTTGTATCTTAATAACAATATATATAAATTTTTTTTAAAAACCTTATTATTAAATACTAACTGATATTTAATTAGGTAGACTTTTGTTAAACACAGTTAACGTATTAATGGATAAAAACTAAGCATGTTATAGTTAGGAATGCGTGTGTTTTTCGCTGAAAATGTCGTCGAGCCGCATTGCTTAAGAAATAAAAATGAGAACTAATATTTTGTAACGATAATTTTCTTAATTTTTTTGAATTAAAATAAATACCCATAAATTGAGCACTTTTTTAAAAAGAAACACATTTTTCAACTTTAATTTATTTAGAAAAATATATAGGTACTTGCGTTTCTTACAAATACCTAATTTTCAGCAATTGTTACTATACGTATTTACAACACTTTATTAAATGTATCAAGAAAATCGTGGTTATGCGTTTTTCGAAATTTTTTCGTTTAAATGTATTTTCTCTGGGCTAAAAAGAGACCAGAGTTTGTAACAGTGTACTGGCTTCTCCGTTATCGGATGAGGCGGCGTTGCTTTACAAAATTGATGTATCATTGCTGAACTTTGAGGGTGACATGTGTAGCACATGAACATACCAAAGTTAAAAGAAAAGAAAATACATGACAGCATAGCACAGTTTACACCTTGACATTAGCATCAACAGTTTTAGGTCCCTATTGTTGGAACTCAGCCTCTTCTCCCTAGGAAATGGTCGGGGGCATATTCACCACTTTGAACCGATGCCGATTGGTTGATTTATGTCAGTTTGGGGGCCACTTGACATTCAGTAATCTCAAGCCACCCCTATAGGCCACCGACTTTGCCTAACGGCTGCCTTCAATTGGAAACAACCGGGCATCATCTCCGAAGCACGGAAACACACGTATACAAATGTCACCAGAAAACAAATAGTGACGAGTGCTTCACCTTGACATTGTATTGTTCATGAATGGTCACGACCTAGCAAACCATTTCCTGTGTCTGCTTTATAACGGTAGGTATGAAATTTCACATGTAATCCAATATTCAACACTCACGACCTCATAAAACAATAGCGATTCAAAATACGATTCCCGTCATAGATATGAATACATAATGCCACGTAATAAGGCAGCGATCAGCTGAGATATGGAATAACCGCAAAATTACTTTCCGAACACGACCTACGGTAAGCTAGTGCAGGATCGATCTATAAGCTTCTTCGGTACAATCAGGTGCATAATTACGTCAGAAATCTAAAAGTAATAACTGGTAATTAACATGCACGTATATACTTTTATGCACTCGTACTTGTAGGGGTTGTAACTGAAAATCAGTATTTCGCTCTTTGAGTGGTGTGCCACACTGAGTTATAACCCATTTGTGCTACTTCGGCACACACTCGCTCTTTGTATTTTCTAGTCTTTACGTTTATTTGTACGTATATTTCTTTGTAATTCAAAAATTGTGTAGTTGTGTGAACGCAGTGGCGTAAATAAATGCTTTATCTATCCATCTATTTGATCCTGATGCGTCAACATGCGTCTTTAATTAATAGAGCGGTATTTATTTACAATCCTATATCAATTTAAAGCTGACAGACGAAGTAGTAGCTATCCTATTGTGAAATGATAATAACACTCATGACACCTTTCAAGACTTTCGACCTTAAATCCAAGGTTTACAAATGAGTAACCTAAATCCTTCGAAGTATTCACCCCTGGAATGGTAGAGCCCATAATTGTGCGAATAGATTAAACTGCCACGGGCAGATGGTGCCATAATATTGATATTTGAAGCCTTACTAAACGTTAGTACTATATTAATTCTGTGCTATTGGTCGACTTTAACAGTTGGTGATGAGGATCACTACCATAGAATTTATGTATAAGACAATAAGGGTGCCGGAATAACCGTAATAGGTATATTTTAGGTCTGTTCAAATTTAAGTAAACTTAATAAACCGCCTCCGTGGCTCAATGTAAACAACATTGGGTTTACAATTCGGAGTTCGCGGGTTCGATCCACAGCGGGGTACATGTTTAAGTACTGGGTTTGGTTGGTGGTAGGCTATTTTAAATGTCCGCCTGGCTAGCTACCACCATCTTATCTAAATCTGCCGCCAAGCAGCAATGTTAATAGCATTGTTGTGTTCCGGTAAGATAGCCAGTCCCCCAAATGTGTTGGGGTTTCCGGGTTAGTACGCTTCCACCTTCGAACTCATCTTTACTTAACATCAGGTGTGATTGAGGTCAAGTACCAACCCGTTATGCATAAAAAAAAGTGTTAAGTGTGACATCTTTTGGATTTATCATTCTGATTGAATGTTTTTATTGTGCAACACTCATTCACTAATTCATCTCGCTCTGTATACTATTTATATTTCAAGTAGATATTACGCTTTTAGCCATATCTACTTACAGAATAGAGATGCAATATTAGGAGAAGTATCGGTATTCGTAGTGAAATCCGTGTCCTTTAGTCAGTGTTGACTGTCAAGTAGCCCCTTATTACGTTAGTCCTATATTTATTATGTGCCCTTAGTCTGAACCAAATCCACCAATCTGCACTATAGATGCGGCACGCTATGATGGCCGTTTTGATATGTCAAAACGAACCGAAATCAAAAAATCAAAACGAAATCAGGTAACCTTTCCAACGGGCTCTTAAATAAATAAATAAATAATAATAAACCAATTTAATCAGGTACTACTTGCAACAAAACTTATAGATTTGTTTTTTTTTTGTGAAATGTCAATTATTCTCGAAAAAAAAAAACAAATCTATAAGTTTTGTTGCAAGTAGTACCTGATTAAATTGGTTTATTATTATGTATTTATTTATTTAAGAGCCCGTTGGAAAGGTTACCTGTTTAAAAAGGTTTAATAAATCAAAAATATAAATGTAATGCATCTCTGCACATCACTGTCGTCAATAAAGTACCGCAATTCTTTCCTTCAAAGTCGTTATCCATTAATACGGAACTTCATGAGCGGACAAACGTCAAAACGGCCATCATTATATCATGCCGCTAGTTTAGGCACGTGGTAGATTTTGTCCAGTAAGTAGCCTCTCTAGTGACAGAATGCTGTAGCTCAGCAATCCTAAACCTAACTAATCCTGACTATCCTAATCCTAACTAATATTATAAATGCGAAAGTTTGTGTGTGTGTGTGTGTGTTACCTCTTCAATCCTACACGGCTGGACGTATTTGGATGAAATTTGGTTGATAGACAGATTAGAACCTGGATTAATATAACCAAATTTTTTTGCTGAACCGATTTTAACGAAATGGTCCACGCCAACTAAGTCGCGGGCAATAGGTAGTGGGGACATAAAGCTGTTGATTTGTGCGCAGATTAAACTACGTCCTATAAGTTTGTTGACTGAATACAAATTTAAACATAATAAAGTATTATATCCACGATGTCCCGTGTTCGCTCGGCTGGCCGCGACCAAACCTACTCGTAAAATTGTTGCCGAGTTTCCTTACTCGTTGCTCATATTCGTATGTTATCTCGTGATTAATCGGCTTCACTCCTTACTGAATTGCACTCATTTATATTAAGAGTCTTTATACGAATCTCTAACCTCTGTTAATTACAGCGGCAAATGACCCAAGTCCAAGAAATTGAATCAGTTTAGTGTCCATTAACCACAAAATTTCCGCAATAAAAAAATCTCTATTTCGTTAAAAGCCGTTAAATATTAACAGCTGTTAACTAGATTCCAATTACTCTTGAGCTTATTGCTTTTGGATTAGAGTCTATTAAACTCCGTATCGGTTTTCTGATATAGATTTTAATGGGGATTTTAGACGAAACATTAGAAAAAGATTATTGTAGGTAGGTATATAGGCATAACGGTACAATCAACTATTTCTTAACTTTCTGAAGTAGTGGTTATTTACTGACATATATTACTGACAGTACTTCCCAGTTATAAAAGCAAATAATTATAAACATTGAATATAATCTGTAGAATAGGAAAAATATCAGGTTTTACATCACCTTAGTTAGTTATTATTGTTATTGCAATAAAGAATATTTGTTTGCTTGTTAGTTAGTCTTTTCTTTTCACATAAGAAGAAAGCTTTTTAAAACTTTGTTTGACGTGTATTGCTTTTATGCTGTTGCAACACACACGTACTTTGAAAATAATCCTGTACTACGTTACTATAATTAAACAGATCGTTAATTGTTGTTGCGCCTAAAACTTGAAAGATGTGTGTGACTGGAGGGAAAATTAAATGCTTTTTCTATCTGTATTTGTCTATTTTTACAATTACGAATATTATGTTATTTTAGTAGTAGGTTTGCAGTTACAATTTAATGCAATTGTCAATTTATTTGATTAGGAATGCTTTTGGACAGAAGTAATACTCAACACACATCGCTTGACGCTTGATAGTTCGAGTGAAGAGTCGATAGACGACGGTTTTACTCTAACGCAATGGAAGCCAATTACCAAGATGCCAATAATGCACACACGAGAAATCAATCGATCAAGTAGGACTTCAGTAAAAAGTATAACATTTTGATAAACAAAGTTTATATAGAATTATACAAATAGGCGCTCTTATGGCTAAAGGCATTTCTACCAAACGATCAAACTTATTTTATTGTAACCAAGACCAAAATATCAATAGGTACCTATATATGTACTTTATCAAGTTCAACACTATTTTATGGCAATGAAAGGTTACGAAAGTTCTAATAGCAACGAAATTGAATGCATCATATAAAACTTCACACGTACCTAGCACATAATAGATTCGATAATTTTACACAGAACAAACTCATTCATATAACCATCGCCAGTTTCTTGATTACTTACATTTGAAAGGATTATCGGGGCTATATACAAGCTATGATATTTTTTTCATTACACATTTAATGCGCTGCAATGACGAGGTGTGAGAATGTTGTCGTTGGTCCATCGTAAATTTAGGCATATCACAAAGGATCTAGCTAGACATATCATGAAACGGCGGCATTTCATGATGTCACTAAAGTCAGCCAGATCGTTCGCTTTATGATTTGACTATCTGTGTTAATTTGTAATTTACGAATAATTTGGTAAACAATTATATATTTTTAAATATTTGAAAATTCTTCCTAGAACAATGTTGTCAGATTTTAAGAATTGCATAAAACGCACCAAATATTCTGGTTTTACATACAGATATTGAGCTCATAGGACATAATATATTGGATGCCTATGAGACATCGCAGAATGCCATAGGTGTATTCTGTAATCTTGCTTAGGCGTTTGATTGCATTCGGCACGATATTTTGGTAAAACAACTGCGTTATTATGACTTACAGGACCCCTCCACCTCAGGAAATCTTTTAGTTATAGGTACAATTTAGAAGGTGGATGTCAAAGGTATGAAATTGTCGTCAGTTAAAATAATAAAAATTGAGGCGGTTACAAGGATCATTTTGTATGAAAATAAAGAACTTTTTCATTATCGAAAATAAATTAATTAGTTAGAAACTTCTTTCTTTCAAATATAAGCAACAACATCATCAGCACTTTGTAGTAATGTCTGATAATACTTAATTTATCTATGCTAATATTATAAAGAGGTAACGCTTTAGGTATGTCTGTATTGTATTCTTTCATTAATATAAATCTACATTATTCTAAAGTGACATAGGCTATGTTTGATTTATAAAAAGCCGCCATTTCATGATATGTCTAGTTCCTTCGTGATCTGTCTAATTTTACAAATCGGCCTGCGACATTACAGACAAGACATACCGACCAACTCCTAGTGAAACATGAAATGATGATTGGCGCGTTTACGATTTCGCACATGTATCGTCGGAACTCTCTTTCCCACGGGTGAAACGGAGTACAAGATTTTTTTTTTAAATGATAGTTAAGTAATAGTCGAGGAGCATGCGCACGCCTAGAACATAAAACGACGTCAATCGACATAAAAGCGGCATCAATCGGCGATGTTAATTGAAGCCACTGTAATTTCAAAATTTTTTATTGCTTGTAGATTTTATGTTACCCTTCCCCATTTGAGACTATGCCTTATAAGGTCTATATATAATAGCAAACTAATGACATAAATCACACTCTCCATAAATGGTAGAGGTATAGTTTGGTACCTATTGAAACGCATAACGTTTTTCACCATAAACTGACAATTCATAATATTACTCGCCATAATAGTCATTTGCAATAAACCATTATAGCATAACTTCATTACACATAATATCATATGGCCGAAACCTGTAAGGCATAATCATAGAAAGGCACAATTTTAATAAGCATAAGTAATGAAAGGCATAATTTTTGTTGACCATAATATTCAATAGACATAATATTTAAAAAGCATATATTTAATAAGAATAACCGGCAAAATCACTAAGCTTCTAAGAGCAAGCATGCAAGCAAGCAAATAGGCAAGCAGGGATGCATACATGTCAACCTAACACGAACCTAACCTATCCATGTCGGGGTGCCAAGAACTCCCGTGCTCGCTTCGCTCGCACTCGACTAAATTATGAATATGGTAATTTATGCATAATTAAAATCGTATGCGTTTCAAAGTATGCCTTATAAAATATAGCAAATGAAAATATAGATTTATATGATTATGGCTTTTATTATTATGCCCTTCAACAAATCTGCGTTATTATGTTTATGCGTAATAATACATTTGCGAAACACTATTATACTTACTAATTTGTATGCCATATGATGTATGTCAATTCTACTTATGACAATAAACATTATGCGTTTCAAAGTGTCACCGTATAGTTTAAATGTTGATCAGTTGATTCGATCTCTTACTAATTTTGGGTAGTTTATCTAAGGCCCATATTAATAAAGCAATCTCAAAGTTGAGGTCGAACTTGGGTTGAAACTAAGAATACGGATTTGCCCGTATGAATAAAATGTACTCAAGATCGACGTGAACTTAAGTCTTGCGTATTTAAGCAGTATCAATAAAAATAGTATTGAGAATGAGTCTCTATCTCAATTTTTGCTTTATTAATAACGCCTAAATACATACTACATTTGGATCATTTTTGAATTTTAAGGCCTTGGTTATTCCAAATGTAAATAATCTTCGTGACAGAAAAACGCTCATACAATCTGCAAAGCACCCATAAAGTACCTTTCGTAATCGTAAAAAATGTATAATACTCAAATTAAATGACTTTCCAGACTTTAATCGTGATCATGACTGAACGAATTCCCACCCCAACTACCGTTCGTACCAACTGCGATCGCATCTATCCGTTTGTTTTTACAAACGCGGTCCAGTTGAGAGTGTGTGATATGTGAGCTATGTATGCCACCGGACGCGCATGCGCGTGGAACGGCGAGCACAAATGGAGCGGACACTGCGGCTGTCAACCGGCCAGATAAGAAAGTCTTTCGACGCTAAATGGTTGTGCGCGTTATGTGACTATGCTAAAGGGTCGGTTAGACGACGACCTCCGCAAGGACGGCGTTTCGTTTCTGCTTACCCAACGCTGTTCTAGGGCAAGTTTTTGTTATAGACGGAGGTTGGTGGAATGTGTTTTCGGAATTTCGATTTGGTGCGTGATTAGATTATTATATAGGTATGAAATATCTAAAGACATCTCTAAATAAAAAAAGATTCTATTTGAAAGCTCAATTTAAAGTGTAACCTTGGGCCGTTTTTCTTAATTTAAATAATATCATATTATGTAACAGTAACTAGTTGTTATCCACAAATGGATGTGATTGGGGGAAAACAAAAATGTTTGTAAAAATTTAAATCGTATTATGTAAGTAGGCATATCCGAGATATAAAATAATCACAGATACCGCTTCCGTGACACAATGTAGCGACATAGATTTGGGGTTCGATTTTTTTTACGCACAACGGGTTGACTCTTGACCTCAATCACATCTGATGTTAAGTGAAGATGAGGCCGAAGATGGCAACCCCAAATTATTTGGTGAACTCATTATCTTACCTCAAACATCCGGAACATAACAATGCTATCTAGGTACATTGCTAATTGGCAGCAGATTTAGATAATGTTGACAGCTGATCAGGTGGACTACAAAAATACCCTACCACCAATCAAACCGAGTAACTAAACAGGTACTGGTTTGGCTGTGGTAAAGCATTTCCAAATGTCCATCTGGCTAGCTGCCACCGTCTGATGTAAATCTGCCGACAAACAGCAATGGTGATCGGCCTCATCGTCACTTAATCAAGCGCGATTTGAAGTCAAACGCTAATCCATTGTGCATAAAAAAGTACCTACTGGTACCTATTAGTTCTAATAATGTCATATTAATTCTGTGGGAATGTTACAAACGCGAAGGTCTGTTATTTGTCTTTCTTTCACGTCTCTAAGGAGCATCAGTGACATTTTTTCACATGGATAGTCGAAGGATCGGAGAATGACATAGAGGATACTTTTTAAAATAAAATCTACAATCGCGAAAAAGTTTAGGTACAAAATAATGTAAACATAGCGTAATTATTAAGTTCTAAACTCAATTTATTCTATTCGTTTATTTGCGATGCAACGAAATTAGCAATACCACGCTTGGTACGAACGTACTATCGTCTAAGAAAAAAGAGATGTTAGCAGACTGACTCACTCTAATGATTCAGTATAACTAGGACAATCTGAATCACCCGGATTTTGTATGATATTTAGAGAAAGGATATCTACCCAAAAAAATGAAAAGTAGTTAAAGTTCATCGACCTGACCCATAGAGGCGCCGGACTATGAAAGTTGAATGACTTTACTTATTTGTCAAAGCAAAGTCAATAAAAATCTACCAATGGTGACAAAATGCTAATGAGTGAACTAGACGACACCGGGTCAGAACAAATTAGAATCTAATTTCATTTAACTAACTGGATTTGATACTAATGGGAAATAATTCAGGTAAGCTAGCGGCCCACACATATTTACTTACTTAAATAGGGTCGCGGAAATTAATTAAGAATTTAGCAGTTGTTAGACTGTTCAAAGTGGGACTATGACACTTCATTGATCTGTTACATAACAATAAATTGAAATATAACGAAAATTAAAAAAAACACAATAATATCATCCGAATACATCAAACCACTGTGTTAAAAGCTAAATATATTCGTAACAGCTTAACCAATTCTGACTAATAACCTGTTCCCTCTTTAAGTATTTAATATAAAAATACGCACTCAAATAATTGAACTACGTATTACTGAGATACATCGGAACAAAGACTGGACACACAACAATAAAAATTAAGTCAAAGTAGGAATTTCTAATTACAGATTACGAACTTAAGTTGGTAATTTTCGATCCATGATATCTTAAGATATCAAGGATTGAAAATTGGTTTATAAACATAATCAGCTCACACTAACAATTCTATTGAAAGCATAGAAAGGTTCATAGTTCAAATAACTTCTGTTCCAGTAGCAAAGACCCCGTTATAGCAAATAATTGATTAAAATTTGACTACATAAAATCGCTGTATGATTGCGACGCTGGAAGATAAGGTTATCTTGTAAATCCTTGGACATTCCTTAATTTTACAATGAATGCAAAACATCTAGCACGAACTGCTTGGTTCATCAAAAACGATGAGATACACCAGCAACGGCCAATATCTATAATTTCTCAAGAGATCCAAAATACCAATAAGGAGTACAGAATTCGGCTGTCTAGACACCAATGAACTAGCAGCTGAATGAACATGGAGACTTCATCTTCTCTTAACATCAGGTGTGATTGAGGTCTAGTGCTAACTCGTTGTGAATAAAAAAAAAGAGATAAAGTGATTGTGAAACGTTTTCGAAAAACGAAAAATCGTGGGTAATTCAACAAATCGTTATGAATCGCCCAAGCCCTTACAACAAGAGCGAAATATAACGGGTAAGCTTATATATCTTCATTTTTGGAATTTATAAGTATCTGTCGATCTAGGTATTCATTAGTAAATAGAATCTTTTCATTAAATAGAAAATACAAAGACTACTTACATTTACCAAAGCCAAAATTAGCCATACGAATGTCGTTCTTGGTATACTCGTCGCGACATCCGATGCCATTTTAGACCTGAAAATGAAAAGAAACATAATTATAATCATTTAATATTAAGATACTAATGTAATTACATAAAGATGGATACTCAAAGGTCTAATGAAGATAAAAAATAATGGTTTGGTTGTAATTTCAAGGACACGTGCTCTATCCGTATGATGCGTTGATAAGGTAAACTTGGCCGATAGCACAAAGTACGTAGCGGGCGGCGCGCTATTTTATGCCGACAGTGATGCATTATTGGCTTATAGTGTGCGGAGATTTGTTGAGAAATCTTCTGGCGGACTTTTTGAAAGACTATCCATCGTCCATACACTATTATGAAACATATTTTGCAATCAATGCCCGAGTGCATTTGTTTGTAAACGTTTATGCAATTTTAATAATCCTAGCATCATCATATTTGAAAACAGTTTCTAACCGGACATAGTTCACAGGAGCCGGAGAATTTATTACAATTTACATAAGTGAAAATATTTGTATAAATAAGCGAAGTGAACTAGCGTAAACTTGTTCCGGAGGCGCCTGCGACGACAATTTGCTTTCTCGCTGCGCGCGCGTCGCCGGCGGAACTATCACGATTCACGGTCAATGTCACTGTCATAATAATTTCTATATTCTTGTTAGAATGTGGTCAGATTACTTTTATGGAAATTTTTATTTCTATGGTCACTGACCGTTTCCCCATATGCATGCGAATTTTTTTCGTGAACTATTGCTTTGTTAATAAATTAAACGTACTTTAGTGTGCTGTCTTGATGTAGTCAAATATGACAGTAGAAGGGACCCAGGGTACATTCAGTAGTGGGTAGACAGATGTTAGTATTTATTTAAAAAGAGCAAACATTAAATTGATTTGGAAGTTTGAATCTGAAAATGAATCGAGAATATCACAACAGAATTGAGATCAGTTACCGACCCATGTGGGACTATAACTCTTTTGTAACGCAACACAAATCATAATTTTCTAACGAGAATATAATAGCTGTGAAATTTTTTTCATTTTCAACTAATAGTGAAGAGACTAGAGAAATAAGTGGCTGCCAGTAATGTCTTTATTTTATTTGCGTTATGGAAGAATTTTCAGCCGACCGTAACATTGCGGAAAGTATGAATTTCTATCGTCACACACATTATTATCGCCACCTCGCACCCGTCCATAACGTTTGAACAAAACAACCAACCAGTGGCTACAATAGCATCTTATGCTACCTGTTAGGATTGTAGGCATTACAATAATACCCTTGCAAATATGAATGATGAATAGTATACATAAACTTTTAGAAATGTTTCCAAATGTTTCAACCTACATCTCCAAATGTTTGAAGCATCTATCTCGTTATCAAAATCTTAAGACTGGTAATATTATAAACACCCTAAAATATATACAACATTTTGTCAAATCCCTAAGCATGTGACAAATTTATTAAGTTGCCGTTTCCTCTTCTTGCTATGCTAATTAACATACACCTAAAATATAATACTTTCTCCTTCGAAAAACCAGTCGTAAAGAATTCATCCGAATTATTTTTAATGAGCTTGACAAATTATTGTTATTGAAGGTTCCCGACTTTGAAATTTATTAACAGCCAACAAATGAATTAAGGTAAACTGTTTAATATTATAATTAACATAAAATAAGACTAATGTAATGAGAACTGAGTGAAGTGCCAGGAACTTTGGAAATATAAAGCAATGATGACTGTGGGACATTTTTTTTATTGAAAGTATAATTAGATGTATTTCGGGATGCAATCTAAGTGGTTCTGGCAGAATGAACAGCGGTGCGGGTTTCTGCCTACTGCACAGGCTGAGTCTGGACCATTTCGTTGCCCCTGATATGGGTCACGTCTCCTGATATAAGTTTTAAGTGTATACCAACCCAGTATTCTATATTGTATGTGTATTATGTAGGTTAAGTGACTTGTGTCATGGTCGACGAATAAATGTATTCTATTCTAAGTTTGAAACATCTACGCAATAGACAGTCGACCGCACATCAAGCGCATCATTTATAGTATAAGATAAGCTGCCCATACAACGCACAGACGGTCTAAAGGTTGAAGTGGAACGTATGATATGCGGTCGCCTGTATAAAGAAAATTAACAATGGAGTTATACGTGATCAAATTGAAATCAATCAAATAATGAAATAAAAAGTAACGAAAGTTGGTACAAAGGATAATCGCAAAGATGATAAAATTATAATATATGGAACAGAATTGAAAACTGCAAATAATAGAGTACTTTTTTAAATCAGCCCAATTAAAGAGCTCACAGCTAAGTTTAAGGAAGCTTCACGATTATAATGAAATAGATTCTAAAGTATGCAATGAAAAATAACAATATTAGCACAGTGAAACTAATACCAACGAAACAACATTCTCTTGGTGTAGCAGGGGAGCTCTAATAATGCACATTCCCAGTATTTCCTCGACAATATAATAAGTGAATTCCGTTACAAAGTAGTGGTTGTATCAAATATCGCATAGTAGGCAAATACTCGGCAAATAATAGTATTTGTGTCGTCTCCGCACGCGATCGTGTACCGGTTTCAAATGTCTGGATAGACTTGAGTGTTTAACTATTCAGATCCTGTCATGATATAACTTTGTATGGTAATTAGTTTGAGTACAGTAGTATCCTATAAAAAGTATATGTAATTGGCTATAATGTAAAAAAATCTATAGTACTTGAACAACAATAAGTAACTATAGTAGTAACTTTCAGAGCTGACATTATCCTGAATGCACTTCGCCTATTGCATTAAATGATAAATGGTTTAATTCTGAGAAGCGCTTTATGGTTGACAATGATCCTGTCAAAGTCCTTGTCGTGGAAGAAAACAGGATATACAGAGATGCCGGTGGATAGATAAAGAGAAAGAAACACACAAAGTCCACATCGCAGTTTAATGGTCATGAAATAATACGTATTTCCTTTTATTAGTGGATTAGTAGGAGTCACATTGAAGTTAACGTTTGAGAAAGTCTAGATTCTGAACGAGTTCATATTAGGGGAAATCGCGACGGTATCGCGAGCCAATCGAGCGGTCTGTGTCAGCGCGTGCGCCGCGTCAACACGCATGCGCGGTAATAACGTACTTTCGTTTCACGCAAAAACCGCATTTTTTCGCTCGAACGCTTCGATGGCTTCGGATTTTTATACCTAATTTTAAATATTGATCTCGCTGTTCCTGCTGCCTGCTTGCATCACTTAGTATAATCATAACCACCCTCACTTATTTTTGTCCTGCTGCTAAGTAGTAGATTTGCGTTCCTTGTTTGAATAGATGGAATTGTCCATCAGGGATGGTTATAGGTGGTTATCGTTTTTCTCTCCATAAAAATTACGGATTTGTCCAGTTTTGAAACACTGCGTTCGAAGCTGGAGGCCGGGTGACCTGTGATAATAGTTCTTAGTTTCTAGTAAGTCCAAGTCTTCTCTCAAAGCGTGCTTCATTAGTTTGGGTCCTTGTTTGTTAACCTTTATTTGTGGTGAATGAAAGATGTAAATTATTCTATTATTTACATACTCAGCGGTGGATCACCAACTACTCATCGCTTCCAATACTTTCCATCACACTAGTTTTGCATAAAAAAATCGAGAAATAACTCCGGTGATTAAATCACAGTAATTATTATTCTTATCTTCTAAAATATTCACGTGAAATTGTTTAAATTCTTAATGATTTTGTTTTATAAACCTTCACAGGAACTCAGTCAAATCCACCAATGTAATCGACATGCAAGTTTCGTATTGACCGGTGTTAAGACAGACGATAAATTCATCCGCCGTAATAAGTAATAATGCGAGGTAATAACCGGTCTGTTCGAGATATAAAATGTTAAGCCCGTGCCGAGTTTCGGGTGAATTATATTTATCAGAAACTTTTGAGGGCAGAAAGCCAACCTTATCAGAGTGTACTTGTGGTCCTTTGAACGAATACCGAAGCATCGGATTAGGGTTCAATGGCAAATAAAATACGCTGATATTTTTAACCGATTTAAAGAATAATAATCATTCATTCGACCCAGTTTGTAACATACACTGCATATATTGACATTGAATGACATCAAATTAAATAAATAAAATAAATAAAAAGATATTTATTCATCCGCATCAAAAAATTATACTGCATGATCATTAATTAAATCATGAGTAAAATTTTCTAACTTAGTAGACAAATAGGTTAGAGCCTCAGCAAAATAGCTGTTTTTCAGTATCCACCTCGTGCATTCACAGATAACCTTTAGAGCCCATCTAAAGGTGAATTTATGATGCACAATAATCCCGAGAAGTGGTTGTTTCGTTAATTTCATGATCGCCGTAATGAAATGAACAAATTAAGCCGCAATCATGAAAGCAACACATACGAAACACAAGTTTAACACACTAGTCTAAACATCTTATAAACTAATCTAGACTTCATACGAATCGTTCCAAAAGGTAAATGGGTTTTTTTTAATTAGGTTTTCAGCATTGACTTGCTGTTTACGTTGTGTTGATCGTTTGAATGCAGAAAAATATCATGAAAAAACCTGAACACCAGTTACAAATTTGAGGATTCGCGAAAGCAATAATAATGCCCTGTTAAGAATATATACCAAACATTTAAATATTTTATGGAAAGTAATATGGAAAAAGTAACCGCTAATGGAAAGTGAATTGATAATTGTGGCGCCAGTGTATACTCACAAAGACAAGGTCCACACTTTCAATCTCAAACTCATACAACAGGCACACATAATATATAAAATATTTAGCACAGTAGACAGCATGCATCACGAAGATGTCAAATTGTGACTTCTTACTGACATATGCCACTGTTTGTGTGATTGCAAAATACTATACTGTTACTATACTATACAAAACAGGGTGGATAAGTAACAAGTAAGGATTTTATAAGAGCTCTAATCTAATGTAATCTAACTAATATTATGAATGCGAAAGTTTGGATGTTTGTTTATTTATTGCTCAATCATGACGAAACGGATGAACGGATTTGGATGAAATATGGTAACATGGATAGAATATACCATGGATTAAGACATAGGATATTTTATATTCGGATCAACTGAGTAGTTCCCGCGGGATAAACATTTTAAAAAGTTATTCCACGCATGCGAAGCCGCGTGCGGTAAGCTAGTAATACAATAAAAATCGCGTACCTGCCTTCACGGGGAATGACAGACTAGTTGACTAGTCAAATGTAAATTCTTGCTTGCTTTTATTTTCGACCTCGTGCGCATGACTCTAATGTTTAATATGATAAAAGATTTCGAGAAAACAAGCGGCGCGGGTGACTTTCATCTTGATAAATACCTACATATAATGCAAAATCACTAAACCTTCATTTCACATAAATAAGTACCCTAAAATATTATCGATATATTTAAACTTCTCCTCATTCATTGCCAAACAGGTTGCTTTTGCGAGCGTCTCTTACGTTCTGCATTTTTACCTTCACGGAACCCTTCACAGAATACCTTTGTAATCTCGATTTTTTACCCCTCCCTTGAATTATTAATGCCGGCGGTGGTATGTGGGCCGTTTTCATCAATCAAATTTACGTGGTAACGGGCACAATTCGAGCTCCCTACCCCGTTAGACTGCGCCCGCGCATAGGGTAACCAAACGTTAGATTTTCTAAATAATACAATATATTTTATTTATCTACTCATTATTGTTTAATGCCAATTGCAAGCAACAATATTATAGTACAATATAACCAATAATAATGCAAGGGATTTAAAAAAATAACTCTATAAACTCATAATGTGTTCATCAAAATGACGTAAAACGAGTATAATAGTTTTACAGACACGTCTTGCATCTACAAAGTTCCAATCATTTTTATGGTAGCCCTAGTGCACCGGCACGTTTACAATGCGTGCGAAAATCATATTAATGATCTCTATGATACGTAATGAGGTTGTAAAAAATAATTCACTGGTAATTGGTGATTTCAATCTCTGCCATTGTTAAAGATTTGTAGATGAGAATCCGTAAGTATCAATTCTCGAAACTATGAAGGTAGTAGTTTTGCCAGTACCATTTTATAAGTATCCGCCTGGATAGCAATTGCACTATTACGGATTGGTATGTAAGTCATTCAAGAATTTGGTGCAAGTATCCAAAAGTAAATAAGCTAGGATTGTGTTTGCTGTTCTAGGTTTGTATGGATTTGGGAATTGGTCATTCTGAGATTGTGGCAACCAAGGAATATCATGACATTTTGGGAATTTAGCATGTCTTGATCCATCTTCATCATCATCAATCCGTAAACATCTCACTGCAGGGATATAAACCTTCCCTAAAAAGTATGGGCCATAATCCGCCACGCTGGCCCAGTGCGGGTTGGGGACTTCACATGTCTTCGATTTTTTATTTCTCAGGCATTTAGATTTCCTCACGTTGTTTACCTTCACCGTTTAAGAGCAGTCGGATAATGCACATAAGTAAATAAATTAAATTTAAAAACTCATTGGCACATGGCCTGCCTGGGTATCGAACCTGGGCCTCCCAAATTGGGAGACTGTGTCTCATCCACTGAGCCACCGACGCTCTCTTCTCTCTACATATAAATGTTTAAAAAAAAAATATTCGACAATTATTTTGCTTCGTATTATGGGGTTCATCATGTAGCCTTATTTCACAGGGTCAATAGTATTTACAAAACTAATTTCTGTATGTAGACAATGTAATTTGATTCTAACCTATTTTTCGAAAATTTTGACGCACCATCGAAATATTTCGTGGTATTTATGCTTTAATAAAGCTTTTCACACTTTTTTCCAAATTGCCTAACGGACGTTTTCTACCGACACGTAGATGGTTACGCTTGTTTACTTCAAGAAATAAGATCTCAGCTTTAAGTATTAATATTGCACTTTTGAACCGTCCTATTTTGCATACAAGTTACCCTACGGGCCCTCCTGCGGACGCAGAATGCAATAACGTATGATGCAGATGGAACATCTTGCTAACTATGACGATGCCCCGCGGCGAGATTCCATAAGGCAAAGATTACAACATCGAAGAGGAAAAATTTTGGCGATAAAATTTTACTCAAATAAAGTACACAAAAGTTCAATCAATCAAATACTCTTTGTTGCGCACATAAAGTAAATAATCGATAGATACATGCCCTTTGTTTGCCCAGAAATACTTTAGTAAGAGCCAAGGAGAAAACGAGAGGAGTTTACTGAAGGAAGTGCGTTTTGATTTGCTCTTTGAAGGCGTTTATAAATGGAGAGCGGCGAATTTTTTTTTATGCCCAACGTGTTAGCTCTTGACCTCAATCACACCTGATGTTAAGTGAAGATGAGATCGAAGGTGAAAGCGCACTAATCCGGAAACCTCATCTTATTTGGGGAACTAGCTATCTTATCTCTGACAACCGAAACACAACAATGCATTAACAGCTGTTTGGCCAGCTAGCCGGACACTTGAAATGCGCTATCACCGACCGAATTGACTACGTAACACAGTTTCAAAGACGACCAGCTTACAACGTAAATTAAAGAAGTAAGATTTGGTTGAATTTCATAACTACATACTACTTACCCATAGCAGTAAAGTTCTATTTACTATTGATTAAATGTAGAAATATTGGATACAGTAAGTATAGGGAATGGCAAAATGGAAAGCTCAATTTTATTATACAAACAAATTATGTGAACCATAGTTTGTTTGTATGTAATGGATTGATATATTTAGAATATAAAAACGTTAAAGAAAAAACGTTGATATATGACGACCATAGATACTAAACACGGTATAGTTCTCGAGGCGTAAGCTCAGCTTTGCATTTGTGTGACTGACGTCAAGCTGCTAGCGGTACAAGAGGTGAAGTGCGGCATGTGCGCGGCAGGGAAGCGACGCGCAGCGGACACGCCGCGCCTCAGGCCGCGTTTAAACAATGCGCGGGACGCGCTGCGCCACAAGCCGTATCTCTATCTGTGTGCACTCACACAAATGCAAAGCTGATCTTACGCCTCGAGAACTGTAATCATCGATATAATTTGACAAAATCTTGGTAATAAAATAACTATAAAACAACAAAAATTATTGGGAAAAAACAAAGTGATAATTTAATTATGCATTCAATTTAGCAAATGGTAACTCGACAATTACTAATCGTAAGGTGACGTCTGAGGTAATGTATAGGTAATATAGTTAAAATAAAAAGCTAAGTGATGCTCTGATAGAGTAGTGTAGAACTCACTTTATAATCAAGAACTGGATGGAAATATCTTTCCTTGCTACGAGCTAACCTTAATTAAGTTATACTATTAACTATCATCTCAAAATTGAAAATAATATCTACATCCTTAGCAACTCTGATTGAAATTGAAATATTGACTAATGAAAATGTGGCGATCAATTCGAGTCTTTTGCGATTTAAAAATTACCTACTCGTAATCTTTAATTTTTTTTAATAGATTGTAAATAAGAAATCTAAATTAATTATAGTCTGTCTGTAAATTCTAACAACAAAAAAGACATGTCTAATTCTAAATAATATCAAGAGAAACGCATACGTCTGGCCGAAAATCGTTCTCCTAAGATATTTTAAAATCTTTACTTATAAACTACAATCTACGTTGATCGTTAATCCTACTGTAAAAGGAGTTTATATTTCCTCATCATCATTAACACAAACTTCATCTTTATTATCAGCAATTTAATTAATTAAGCCGCCAAATATGGGTAATAAAACACAACCGACTTCAATATGTCCAGAGTGCAATATCAGACCTTCACTAAATTTGTAGGATTCCTTGAAGGTACTTAGGTTTTTTAAAGGAAAAACATCGAAATCGGTTTACAGTTGGTGAACATATCGCTGAATATACATAAGATATTTTAATATGTATTCCAGTTTTACCTCCAGTACCAGTTATAGTCCTACCTAATACTAGCTTACGCGTTAGTTATTTGTCACTATAAAGCACTTTTTTCACTATCCCCTATACCTTGATAACCAATACTTTGGTATACAGATCTCTCAGTTCAGAATCAAGAGAAAAAATCTTTTATAACATTTGCAACCTCTTCTTTTTCGATGCAATAAAGAATGGGTTTATTACTGAAGTGAGACCCCGAGTGTGCGATGTACAATTGTGCGACATTCCTATTAAACGAGAGTACAATTCTGCGACTTGATAGTGTGCGACGTACAATAGAATCAATATTCTTTATTAGAAGGAAAAAATTCAGTGGAATTGAAAAACCTCCTCCTTTTTTGATGTTCTTTGACAATAGGTTGAGTTAAAAGCGTATTTAGTTGATTGAATATTGTCAATTATATTATTCCACTTACCAGTCACCGAATTTCCGCCGGCTAGTATTCTTCGTTCTCCAAATAATCATTATCCACAACACAGCACTGACATGTATGTACAAACACAATTGTCACCTTCTGTTCTTGGTCTCAACTGTCGAAGTGTCACTGAACATAATCCCCTTCACGAGATGTCACCTCACTGCACTTGGTTCAAAGATCAATGTCTGATCGGATCTGAAACAAAAAAATATTAAATTAGTTTCAAGATCTCTGTCTACCATTCGTTTTAAGGTTGATTGATAGATATCATTATCATATCGAATATCGGTAAATTAAAAGAAATATTTTTATTCCAAGTATGGTAAATACATAGCTAATTATATGTAATAGCATTTGAAATATCTATGTAGAAAATTGCAAGACAATTTTACCGCGAATTAGGTAGGTACATATTAACATTATTTTGTAGACAATCCTTATTCATAAAAGTGAAAATCATCAATCCAAGAAACTTGTGGATGTAGAATATTTTCTTACAGAACATGAGATACGGTCGGTTTTGACTAAAGGATTAGTGGGTATTTAAAAAAAAAAGTTAAAGAGTTCTTCACTTAACAAGAATTTACGATATCACCCTGGACATGCACTCTGCTAAACGGTCACATAAGCTCCTTTAGGGATCCTCTTCGAAAGTTTTGTACAAGATTTTAGTTGGTAGAGCTTTTCGGACTGCTAAAGAATGCTTCATCTGCTGTGGTAATACTGTTAATAGGAGCTCGATCTGTAACATTAGTCGGGCGCTGATGGATACGTGGTATATGAATCAGGCTTCAATTAATTCAAAAGGCCCTTATACAGTTTTCTATCGTCACATATGGAGCACTCCAGCAACACATCTTGCGATAGTGAAATCAAAATTTTGGATGCTGTGTTTATTTTTAAGAAATTATGTAGTTAGACATTTAAATTCCGCTATTGTATGATATTTACAATAAGTTTGTATGTATTTTGCTTATTAAATTACCATCGTTCGGGCGCGTCACACTATAAGTCACTTACTGAAAACTAGTCCCAAGGAACAAGAAGTCTATATCCCCTTAAAAATTTGCGAGACTTTCTTTGGATCCCACCCTAATACCTAAAGTTAACTGTCACGAAAAAGAAAAGAAAAGTCTCGGCTAAATATTGATTTTCTTACTTCTTGCTTACTTTATACCATGTCAATTCGTTAATCTAGCTATCGTTAACTACCTGCGACTCTTTTACCGCTTTTTGTTAAAAAATTGCATTTCACCTTAGTTTTTCATTTTCAATCTAGCTACCGACATCTTCTCTCAGTCTGCCGTTAAGCAGAAATGTTGAAAACATTAGTGTGTTCCGACTGTTTAAGAAAAGATAGCCAGTCCACCAAATAACTTGTTCCGGGTGAACGCGCTTCTACCTTCAGTCTTATCTTCACTTAACATCAGGTGTATTCGAGGTCAAGCCTCAACTCGTTGGGCATAAAAAATGTGTGTAAAAATTTACTTATGGTTTCTAACTTCTAAAATGCCATAAGTAGCGTTTACGATACAATTTCTCAAATTAGAGTGTAAGAATAGGTTCTCACATTTTTGGCTTCGCTGGCAACATTTTTTTCTACAACAAAACAAGATTTGCTCACGATTCCGGTCAAACGGCTATCAATAATCGATGGTTATCGCCCTGTGTTTGTTTACTTTATCTACGTTTGGGATTTAGAAAGTATTTTGTTGCTAATTGGGTTCCATTGTGTTTAAGGGCAATAGCTATGTTACAACGAACATTTATCGAAACTTACAAAATAAACTGCTCAATTTTCAGACCATCCATGGTGGATACCAAATTCATGATGATGCTGGCCAAGTTTACGATAAGAATATACTTATAAGAATGTCCTATTCAATGAACCACGGAGAGGAAGTACCGCTGAAGATACCAAATATTTCTAAAACGATAGAGGGATGTTGAAAAGTTACTTTTGCCATGTATCGAATTGACAGAAATATGGCGAACATCAAGTTAAAGTTTTTTTTTATCCACAACGGGTTAATACTTGACCTCAATCACACCTGATGTTAAGTGAAGATGAGGCCGAATGTGCTAAATATGTACCCCGCTGGGGATAGAACCCGCGACCTCCAAAACGTGAACCCAATGTTGTTTACATTGAGCCAAGGAGGCGGTTAAATAAAATTCATTGTCAGAAACAATTAGTTTAGGGGATATATCGTTCATATGATAATAATTATTGATAGAGGCCAATCCATATTTAATGTATATTCCTGTTAATTTACTAATATATACATAAAAAGATTCAATAAGACGTTCAACCCTACATTGTACCCGCAATTATAGATATGAAATCGGGGCATTTTGTTTGCTAATCTTCTACCAAGACGAGTAAAATAAGTGTACGCCCTATCTGGTTTTTGTTCCTGTCCCGCTGCCCGTTTATACTAATTTTTTTATGAATCGACTGGAAAATAGATAGGATTATAAAAATATATATTTAATACCTAAACTTGCGTTTTAAATAAAAGAAAGGTCACCGCATTAAATTTTATCTCAAGGTTTATTTTTACAGGAAAGAATTCAGCTTTACTTATCTAAAAAAAAATAAAATTATGGTTCAGTTTACTGAAATTTGCTATCTTCAGACATCACTTCCCAACTAGGGTGGTAAGAGACCACCCAAACATAAGCGTTTGGGTGTTCCAACATATTTAAAACTTTCAACCATATTTCATCTTTTGAATTGCTTTTAGTGATAAATAGTGATGCGTATTTCATCATCATTTTCTTACCCTAGTGCCATTTTATTTGAGGTCGGCGCAGTATACGTCTTTTTCTTCCAATCTCCACTATGCAGCCGTTACCTCATCATTCACGCCTTTTTGGTTCATATCAGCCCTCACACAATCCATCCATCTTTTCCTTGGTCTTCCTTTCCAACCATCGACATCCAATTCATCACTCTCTTAGTATCCGCTGTATATGTACAAAAGAATATTATAAGTGCGTGTTTATAGATATTCCTCCATTCCTGTACCCAGTTATATTTCTCAATTCAATTAGTCGTAATTATTCAAAAGACCATTGTTAGTTTTGACAGTTCTATCTCAACAACAATTAAATTTCGTGCACACGCTTTAAAAATTTATAACTTAATGTATCAATCGCAGTTGGGTGCCTAATATAACGGACAATGGTCTTTAAATCGCTGGGAATGCATGCCTCTGAGCTGAACGCTTGTCGGGATTGGTTAGCGCCAACAATGAGCCATTCAAACATTTTTGAGATCAATATGGAAATGTGGCTACTACCACAGGTAACATAAGATATAGGACACATACATATACGCAACGTCACGACCTTTATCCCAAATGGGGTGGTCAAAGACATTCCAAACATAGTGCTCAGGTGTTCCATACATTAAGAGTTTAATACTTGACAACATCTACGGTTCACCTTACGATTTCGTTGGTGTTGTGGTGTTAAACTCATCGGGTATAAAACGCCACACATCCATCACAGAGCAGTAAAATCACACATTCGTCATTTATACGTGTATAATTGTAAGCTTATTACCGTTTAGTTTTTCTCCAATCCAGTGTACTCACTCTGTTAAGTTATACTGTAGCAAGTAGCCAGCCAGTCCGGCCGTACCGTACTGTCCGTAACGGTACCCACGTGTGACGGCAGACGGACACTCCGGTACATGGGGTGTGGCATCTTTCAATTACTTGCGGCTAGCCACCGAATACTCTTTTGGATTATAGTAGCCGCTTTCAAGTTCAGAGGATGGGAAATTTTGTGTTGGTCACTTGCGGTCGGTTTTCTCCAAATTTTCTGAAGAAATCCCTCGGAATTTTCACATATAATAAAATCTCTTACTTTTACTGTGTTTTAAAATGGAGTATAGTAATATTTGGATATTAATTGAGTATACTTTTTAACAATTTCTCATACTTCTGAAAGATATATTTTAACATTGCGAAAAATTTAAAAATAGAATGCTTACCACCTCCGTCTTTATTTGCCGATCATCGCCATTTATTTCAGAAACAATTTGCCGTAAACAATTGAAATAATGTATAATTGTAGAAAATTGTGGTCCAAATACAGATGTGTAGTTAAAAAAGTAATATTTTGATTTTGGGCGTTAGATTTTGGGGGCTAAGTGGTTATTTAAAAAGTCATCGTGTGAGCTATTAACACTAGAAAGTTAGTCATACCTAACTATAGGTTTAAGAGTAAAATAATTACATGAAATTGCTCTAATTCAGCATATGAACTACTTATCCCAAAACCTACATTTTGTTTCATCAAAAAGTGAAAGATTTATGCGCCTACATTTGAACCGCGTTATAAACCAGGCTTGTCAACGAGTGGTCATCTACCTAAATGTTTACCTAGCAAGTGAAGTGAGCACGAAACCACTACAGACGTAAAGGAACAAGTGAAATAGCTCACACGAAAATGTTTTGCGATGATAAAGCACTTTATCCTTTTGAAGATGATCCAAAAAAGTTACCTAGGCATTTAAATAATTAAGTGTCAATCTGTGGCTTAATTAATACATACCATATCTCTAAGCATGAATTTAAATGTAAGTAATTGCTTTTTAGATTATAAATACCTAAATTTATCTATGTGCTAATCCAAGTAGGTTCCAAAATGCCTGGATTTCAATGTTTGGTAGAGAGATAGACTAGATTTTACGGACGATAATATTTTTGTATCCTCGACCAAGGTTAGTACTCTATCCAGCTATAAATTAATGTCCCAACTCTTGATACGTCCACAGCCGCGGGGGTAAAAAAAACATAACCCCTCTCTTTATTCGGGTAAGAAGGTCCAAAGTTACACATTTAACTATTAGATCAACAACCATGCCGTCGCATGGTTAGTCAAGCGGTTGCAACGAAAAGAGTTTTAGTTCCGGAATTTGGATAGTTTTCAAAATGTTATAGAATCCGTATGTGCTGGATCCTGATTTGACGTCAAATAACCGATGTCAGAAAGGTATTCGCTTATGTTTATAGGTACTAAAAGAAACTGTTAATGCAGTATTTCCTATTAAACAAGGTTTTCTACTTTCACTGTACGAGCATCTCTATTAAGTGCTTCAGAGGCAGGCTTTGTTTGAATTGATGCGGTTACTTAGTAGTAACGATGCGTTAGGCTCTACCTTGAGTGACAATAGAGGTTCATACCGTTAAGACTAAAGACATAGTAAGCTAGCCACACTGACACTGATTGTCAGGAGGGCAAGTGCTTCATTGTTTGGTGAGAGAGGGATAGACTTTGTTTCCGTGACAAAGTACGCGAAAACTAGTAAGTCAATCGCTTAGTGGAACCACTGGAAAGGGATCAATTATTATACGTGTCCTGCCAAAAACTTTAAAAGGTCTATACTTTCTCCTTCAAATTGCATTATTATCGTACATAACGTCAAGACCTTACCAGTGCCAGGATTTCCCAGGGATAACCCAAATATAAGCGAATATTCCAAACATTTAAGTTATACAGAAATGCACACATGATAGAGGGTGAGCCCATCGCCGTTGAAACGTGCGAATCTATAGATATATTTTTGGTATAAAAGACACCCACAGGAAGAGATGGTTCAATTATTTTTATATGATGAGAACAACACGGCACATTGGATCTTTAAATTCCATTATCTTTTTTTTATGATTGACTGGATTCGCGTTTGACCACAATCTCACCTGATGGAAAGTGCCGATGTGGTCGAAGATGAAGCACGCGATCCCAGTAAATGCCTATTCACTCTGCTCTTGAAGATCCCAAGGTTGTAGGATTCAGGAAAGACTGACGCCGGAAGATTACTTTCACACTGATTACTCAGAAGTAAGTATTTCATTATGTGCAATTTCATTGCCTCCCACGTTTCACCGCGAAACAGGAATGTTTAGTACCCATATTCCCAATAAAAAGTTAATTGTGATAAAAGAAATAATTAACCCGTCTGACGCTAACAAAATCAATATCTCTTTAACAAACTAATGTTGAATAATGATCTAAGAACATTAATTTTAGAGGGCTACAGACAAAATTGTTGTAGTTAATATAATAAAGTGATAAATTGTTAATATTTCAATTACAAAACGTGTGAAATATTTACCGACAATGACACGGCGATAACAAAGTTATAATTTTGTTACTTGTTGCTGCTCATTTATTGTGATTTTTTGGCGCAAGCCGATCTCACTCCATTCTCACTCACTCAATACATAGACGTCTCGCTGCGTTCGGGAAATTAATTGTTTAGCAACTTCAAGACACTTTTTGCAGTGACATACATTCATGAGATCACACATTAAATATTACACATCGAATTGAGGGTAAAATCAATATAGTTAAATAAATATTTTAAAGCTTTTTGTATTCAATAAGTTAGCGATTGACATCAATTACAGTGAAGATGAAACCGCACATGGGATCACATGGAACGTCCGACTAATTTGGGGGACTATATCCCAAACAGCCCAAAAATCAACAAAGCTGCAGATTTAGATAAGATGGTGGTAGATGGTGGTGGTTGAAACCCGCTGGGAAAGTTTGAGCCTGCTCTAGCCGTTAGCCTCAGCTAGCATACTGCAAAGGATGTCGAAATTTCTACCCATAATTTATATAACGATATATCCACTGGGATGTCGTTATCAATACATTGGATATAACTTGATTCCTCTTGCACCAACAAAATCATACAAATCTCAAAAATCGGCCAAAGAAAGGACGATTACAATTTTTTGATTTTTTTTGCATATACAATTAGGTACTAATTAATAAAATATACCTACTACAAATAAACTAGATATGTGCGAAATAATATGAAGTTAGATATCTTAGATAGATCTAGAACTTAGGTAGATAGAGATAGAATTCGGTTTTCAGTCAGGCTGCCTGCCCTGAATTTTTTTGAGCCTATCCTTGATCGCACAGTCTGGCTGAATCCGCGACCACCTTTTTGTGAGCCTCGTGTTTATTACAATGACCCACGGAGACGGTTAAATCTAAGTCGTAATCCTGACGAAACAAAATGAAGTTTTTAAATTAATTTTACTGTAATCATAAACCATCATAAAGCTCAACTTCAAATTAATAGCCCTCGATCTCTTCACAAAACTATTGTGCCTACTTGTACTTTTATGACGGACAAGATATAATTTGCTATTAAATTAAGAATTATCTTTATGATGTCAAAAACTTCAGGGCAATAGAAACACATCCGCGTTGATAGATAAAAACTATGTTAAAATATCGAGTTTGTATCAAACGGGCCGATTCAAATGTACCCTATCAATAATCTAAGAATCTTCGACGTCCAATACAGAGTTTTAGCGACTAACCAACACTTAATTGGACACGGTTTCCGGTTCTTAAGCCTAGGCCGGGATTCCTTGTTGATAATATCTTTGCTCGAGTATATTTCTTTTTGTACGTACATGCATCAAGTGTTCTTTGAGAAAATAGTTTTACATAATCGATTTTCGTTTTAAATATTTAGTACTAATAGCAGGCCTATTCTTTTTTGGAAATACTTGGATATCGTTCACTGTACTTAAATATTTTTTTCATGTATTTTCTGTGATATCTCCGACATTTTTGTAAACTTTACTGAATTCAGTTGTTTTGTCAATTTTTCGAAATTTTGTTATGAAAGGTTTCTAACTACTTTTGATGTGCAATAAAAATATTTGTATTGTATTGTATGCAGGAAAGCCTTTTTCGTGTAAAAAATGCAATATTTATGTCCTTATATGTACATAAATATTGAACTTTATATTTATTATTAAAAAAATACAAATTATGAGATTAAATGCGGACATGTCAGCCTAATAGATCTGCATCAATATATTAATGGGTATAGATCTAGTTGTTTCGAACAACCAAAGTCGTTTAACTTTCATTCCTTGCTTTAAGTACTTAAGTAATGGATCCTAACACAAAAATCACGCGGCCAATCTCATCGTAACAAATTACAATAATCAAAATCCATTAAGTACTACATCAATAAACGTTTCAATATAATCTCACGACCTCTGAACACGACTGTATAAGTTTGTAACCAATACACTGCGTGCTTCATTAGTCTTATAATGAAATGTGACCAACAATGTATGGGTCAATAAGATATGTATCAGTAAAGTGTAGTTGAAATAGTTAGGTCCGGCGTCTTTACTCGGTCTTCATCATCTATTTTAGTTCATTATACAGGCTGAAATTTAATTCGTGTAATTCCTGTTACTGGTGACTCCACTCCTGATTACGAACAAACCCCCAAGGAACCATAGCCGAATTCGATAAAGAAAAATCGATTACCCATACAAAGTAAACCATTCTGAAACCACCATTAGTACGGAAGTCTAATAATTTTCGGCTGAATTCGGCTATGGTTCCTAGTGGAAAGTTGTTCGTTATCAAGAGTGGAGTCACCAGATGAAAATTGTTGAACTTCCATACTAAAAATGATTTCAGAATGGTTTACTTTGTAATCGAAATTTTTTTTATCGAATTCGGCTATGGTTCCTTGGGGAAAGTTGGTCATAATCAGGAGTGGAGTCAGCAGTTAATGGGAATTACACGAATTCAAATTCACCCTGTAGATCAAGTTTATAAAAGCACAGTGGCAAATGCTATCTCAATTAAACTAGGGTCACCTGTTTGGGATGAAAATACTTGGCTGTATGTATGAGCTCCATAACCTTTGCCTGTCCAAAAGGACAACCTTTACGGAAAAATCTATTTTTATACAACCACAACTGTCACAGTCCACAGAGTTTTTCCGTGATGCGTGTTCAAACAAACAAGCAAACTAACCATTTACGATTTTATTATATATATAGATAGATATATATAAATTTTATTAGTAATACCTACTAACATTAAGAAACATTCTCGAAACATGTTGAAAAATTACAAATCTGCATACATTTTAATGGAAACCTGTCGGAATTAGTGTTTGATAGTCCACTTTAGCATCGACTGATTGAATGATGACGATGATTGTCCGTAAGAAAGTAACATAATGTTAAAAAAAATTTATTGGGTTACTCCACTTTTGCCCTAATATGCTATAACTTGTAAACTAAACTCATATAAATATATAACATAAACATGGAACAACCTTAACAAATCGAAAACGAAGCAATTACGATAAACGATTTTTACAAAACTTTAAGCTATTTTTGGGAAATAAATACCTAGCGTTTAAATTTTGTAATTGATAATTGCTATTCATTTTTAAATCATTCATTATTTATAGTAACACGTCTGAAACGTCATGGTTTTACGTACCTACGTGATGCTAGAATATATAGTCAAAAATTGTGCTGAATTAGTGCCAAATAGTGCCCAAAGAAAAGAACTTGTGCCACTGTAGTTTAAGGCCCGTATTAATAAACCGTTCTCAAGATTGACATGGCCTCTAGTTAACGCTCGAGAATCTGCTGCATATTAAAACAGCATCAGAAAAAATGGTCTTGCGACTGAGACGCAAACTCAATCTCAAGAACGATTTATTAATACAGGCCTAAGAGTTATTCCATATTTTAAGTGAGCATGGCGTCATGTGTTGCTGGAATCATCATTAAAAATACAAAGAGTTTAATTAATTTAATCATCTGCTATGTTACCAATTTTTCCTACCCAAAACCAAAAAGATTTCTATTTATTTGACCGCTTCATTTTATAATCACGCGCCGCTCCTGTGTGTGGGTGAGTTGGGTACTTTAACAACTATAATCATGTACAATTACCAGTTCTTATGACCTCTGCCACCATCACTTACCACCGGCTCTGCGGCGTCAAGTTAGGAAGCTGATAGATCTAGATACGATGGGCGAAATATTTGAACACCTTAGGGCGAACTTAAAGGCGATACCAGTCCGACAAGAGCATGTCTGTTTAAGAACTAATGCTTTGTAATAGATAAATTAATGGGCAGATAGATTTAATCACGATAATTATAGCCTAAGGCATGTAACACTCCTACCTATTGTCATACTACAATCCTGATGTCATGTCTTTTTCTAGCTCCTTCAACAGACGACCTTTATTTGAATAACGCCGTTCATAACACTTAAATCGTAAATTTAAAGTTTATGGCCAGATTATATGAAGACAAGTCGTAAATTGTTCACTAATACAGAGAGGAGAGATGTGAAACGTCAGATCGTTTACAACACAATATACAAGTCAAGTAAAAGCACCTGTTAAACGACTGTGGAGACATACCTAGTTTAAGTAGCTACTCGTCTAAAACAATGCATATACAAATGATAATAATGATAAATATTTATTGTAATTTTTCCTTAATTCTTGTTACCTGGAAATACGACTATTTGCTATAACAACGTTGTATCCCGTTGATATAAGTAGATTAATGACGTTGACTTTAACGATGCAAAAAATTATGCGATGTTTTTTATACTTTAGTAATAAAACTTAAAAATGATAAGGTGCAGTTGCCGTGAATGTGTTGATTTTCCAAATTTCTTATGATTATTTCAAAAAACAAAAATTATGAAATAATCCCAGCAGTTACTTATAAATTTAAACCTATTACATTCACAGCAACTATAAACCCTACTAACTACTAAAATATAAAAAAAATGTCACATAATTTTGAAGTTGTGGTATAGTTTGAATGAAAACTAGTTACTATCGTTTATCCCTAATATCGACATGAAACTAAGAGAAGTAGAAGTAGTAAGTGTGTTTCACACACAAACAACGAACAAAATTGTAGTAGATTCAGTAGAAGCAAGAGAAGACGGACGACATAATTATGACCACTGCATATACGTAAAGCAATTGAGTCAACAGATTTAGTATTATGCCCATGTCTTTATAAAGCAATACAAATTGAACAGCCTTGTCAACATAAAGAATGATAGCGGCATTAGTGGATTAAATGACCAATTGTATAGAACTGATAAGGCAACATAAGTACAGTTTAGTTTTAACCAACAAACTTCTTTTACGGCTGTAACCTTCATTATTAATCATATACTTTCTAAGGATTAGCGATTAATCAATCAAACGAAGTGTTGTATAATAAAAGCGATAAGTCTGCTTTAAATGCAAGTAGTTCACACAAAAAAGAAAGAAGGAAAATGATATTTAAAGAATCTAAGGATCATAGCTAATTGGTGAATCTACCTTTTTATATAGTAGACCGAAAGTCACCGACAGCCCAGCGGATTATTAAATTGCAGTGGCAGTGGGCAGGGCACATAGCGCATAGAATTAATGGTCGTTCTAACAAATAGATTGCTGGATAGAGGACGCTTCCAGCACGTAGCTCTGGAAATCTTAGTGGATGGCCTGTAGCTGATATGATGATGATTAAGCTATCTTTACATTTTTCTAAGGACATCATTCTATCTTTAGAACTGGTTCTTATACAAATTAAACTAGGCACCTAACTCGCATTGAATAATCAATCAACTCAAAAGAATACTCGTTGCGACAGTAGTCACTATATTGTCATTTATTTTACAGTTAGTTCCACTCCAAGTTCATCCAATAAATAATTCATGTGCCCCAAAAAACGGTGGCGTTTATCTTATAAACAGTAATATTGGAAAAGATTATTGGTTTTGTACAGAGTATAGGTAAAGGTGGCTTGTTGTATATATAGAAATCGCAAAAAAAAAATACTGGCAAACGTCTAATCATTGATTTGATATTGCTAAGTATACAAAATTTAATTTACAGAAAGGCAGTAACAGAAGGAACTCGAAAGTTATGAGGGACGGAAATCGGAAGAAAAAGATACCTTCAATACCTATGTCATGAAGGCCAACATTCAAAACACAAGATGTTGCAGTTAGTAATAATTTCAAATTAGGTACTATTGACAAGCGGAAAATTGCAAGCCACAATTATTACAATTGCAAGATTAAATTAGCCTGGCAACAAGCTTTGTCATGCTTACCTAGTACCGGCGTGTAGGAGAAATATTTCTGATTTTTACCAGTAATCTATATCAATACCTAGATATACTCGTACAAAAACACTTTGATTGTACTTTGGTTATACTCGGAGTCATAACCCGTTCAGCAAAGCCATGACAGTTCCATCAAAACAACACGCGAATTTATAAAATCCTTTCTTAGTGCATCTCTACAAGTAGGTAACTCAAGAAACACATCTGTCAAATTTTATCAACATCCGACTACGCGTTTTAGTTTCTCCTTTATTATAAGAACACAATAGAAACAATTACTGCCCAATATTTTTGGAAAAATGTAAGAAAAAAGCTAACACAATGTCTAATGTAGTGGTTTAAAAAGTTTGCCAATGATTGAATGACTGTGTGTGAACACCACACACAGTCATTCTGATTACACGTGCACGCATATACTTGAGCAAGATAGACAGTAGTTCATCGGAGGCTGCTTATCATAAAGCGCCCCTCTACTTGATAATGAGGGCGATGTTGTATTAATTTCCGAGGAAAATCGGAACAATTGTTTATAAGAGATCGCGGCGGCCGTTATATTTTTAATTTCAAATGTCGCGGTCCGCTGGCCTGACAGACGCACTGCTGTTACAGACACGGCAATAGTGGGAATGTTTGAATGGGATGCTGGTCATTTCACCACAAATATAGGTCATAGACGCTTAATATTTGATTTACTGTACCAAATCAATTCTGTTTGTCAAGTAGGAGAAGTACCAAGATTATTATTTACATGTCCTTGATAGAGCCAATAAGCAGCAGGACTAGTCAATAACAGATTCGAAGTTTTTGGATAACTGTTCAGCTATCATGATATGGAACAGATGTTACCTCACCTGTTATTAGGAGTGTATGGTCTGTGAGGTCGAAGTTTCAGAATCACTCTCCGGTATAGCAATGTTCCACAATGTTAATCTGAACAATACCTATGTAGACAACACAACTGGGACTAATCAAAGAAACGGTGAATAAGATTCTTTTCGCGTTCCTTCTCTGCGGTATCGAACTCAAAGTTATACTGGTTGATTGCTCCAGGTGTTTGAAATATCCGACTACTCTGTCATCTCTTAAATATATAAGTTTATTTATCAGCTTCCTAAGACTTCAAAAAGTAACCTAGTCTTACTCATAATATACGAACCTGCACCTTACTTTATGGGGGTGGAAATTTAAAGTTACAGATTTCTTATCTTTTTGTTGCTTGTGTTCATGCGTGCAATCCTCCTAATTTATACCAAATTTCAATTTTCTAGGATTTCGAGAAGTACCCGCGTTTTATATACAAACCTGCAACCTTACTTTATGGTAGTTAAAAATTGAAAGTTACAGATTTCTTATTTTTTTTGTTGCTTCTTTACTAATCTTACCAAATTTCAACTTTCTAGGACCTCGGGAAGTAGGTACCCTAGAGGTTTTGATGAGTAAGTAAGTTAGTGTAAAAATCGACGTATTTTAGGTATCAGTAAAGTCTTAAGTATAAAAAGTAGACAAATGAAACTTAGTGGGTTTCATAAATCTTCTAACTGCATCTTATCTTAAGAATTTCGATTTATTATCCAGGCCGAAGCTGTGAGGGTTTAAAAATACGACGAAACTTCGAAAAAGGTAGGTATGTATATGGCCTAGTTTTTTTTGTTCGACTTGGCGGGGGCACTGCCGTGCCCCCAGTAATAATATAGGGTAGTTCAACAGAAGTAATAGGACAAACTTAGATTCTTAGACCTGTGTAGTAACAGGTTAGTTGAATTATTTTATTACTCCGCATGACAGATAAGTTAGTCATAAAATTTCCGCTTCTAGCGTGAATTAAGAAACCTCTACATTCGCTACTTCAAATTACAATACACAGTTATGTCGACATTAAATACTTGTAAGGAAACTCATCCCAGCAACTAGCGATTAATAAACACTTGTAACTAGTTATAACGCTTAAATTATTCCTCACTAAGAAGGTAATATACGGGTAATATTAGTCCGGTGCCAGGTCTATTCGTTCTGTTGTTCCGACATCGTACGGTACATTTGTTGGCGCGCACAAGTTGCGTGTACATCATACGAGCAACAGATCGCACTCTCCCGCACGAAATTCATTTTCCGCCACAACTAACGAAAATAGGAAACAATTTGCTTTGGCCATACTTATTTTTGGTAATTGGCCTCATTATGTGAGTGTTGACTAAAGCTTAAACTGGCAGTTTATTAAGTAGATTTGTGACATTTGCATGCAAGTACCTCTAACTGTCATATTGGCGTACGATTGAACTTTTTAATTTTGTACTATTGCGTGTTTACATAATACTTGGTCAAACGCGAATCCAATCAATCATAATAAAAAAAAAATACTTATTTTGGAACTAGGACAACATTTATATTATAGGGGACCCATGCGTAAACAAAAAAACAATTCTGTTTATAATCGTCATATGGTGCTATTGTTATGAACCTGGGTCAGTAAACAAATTGCTTATTCGTCGCGCTTGGAGGATAAGGAATACTATCCACTTGACCCTGTCTGTTATTTGTTTTGGGGCTTAATAAACCTAAGAAATACATATAGGTTTTCATCCGTTACACATCTAGATTCCTCTGTTATAACTTCTAGTGGATGATAAGTTTACAGACGCTTCACGGAACGCAGCCTAAATTGATTAACAGAACTTCCTAATTTATTTGAGTTAAGTTTTTTTTTTATGGTAAACTGGATACGCCTTTGACCAGAATCTCACCTGATAGGAAGTGACGATGTGGCCGAAGATGAAGCACGCGATCTCAGTAGATGCCTATTCACACTGTTCTTGAAGATCCCAAGGTTGTAGGATTCAGGAAAGACTGGCGACTTTAAATTATCTTTTTTGTAAGTGGACCTTATTGCTTTTATGTTATATTATGTCTATGTGTACCTATGTCGTAGGCAGATCGTTGAATTAGCCATTAAATTGAATTCCTAGGAGGATTGTTATGTAGGGCGGACATTTAGGTTTTTATAGAAAACTGTGCTATCGCTACCTTGAACTCCAGGAAAACAAGGATGTGTTAGCAAGAAATGAAGTTTCTTGATTGCAAATGGGAGTGCAATGTTACTCAGTAAACAATATGAATTATTTCAATATTGTGTACTCTAGCCTTTGGCACGTGACTCCGCCCTTGTGGGTTCTGTTTATTTTCCCACGAGATTTATTTGAAATTTCTGAATAAAAGCCATGTTAATCCAGGACACAAGTCTATACCAAAATTCCAAATAAATCCGTTATTGCGTTATAGCGTGAGTAAGAGTTTGTTTTAACCATAAATACGACATACCATAATTATAATTAAGCAAAGATCACACCCAAACTGGCTTTAACTAAAGCACCGTTATATACTCATGTAGACGTTATCATTTCAGTCTATGAGGATACGGCACACGTCTGCGCCTGGGCACCGAAGCGTAAGCTCCATAAAGAGGAGAGAGCTCACGATGCGCTGTATACATTAATAAATTAATAATGATTTTATGGAATTCCGCTAGCTCTGCTAAGCCGGCCATTTTTGCTACGTGAGAGACCGTAGTAATAACTAATAAGTATACGAGTTAATATCATGTGATCGACGATGAATGTGCCGTGTTATACCGTGGTACAGACAAAGTCCCAGTCCCATCCTCACCACCTTTTTTAATTAGTTTCGAAATTTCATATTAGTATTTGAAATTTATGCAGGAGTTATGCGGAGTGACTGAGAAGATGTAGTGACAAAGATTGAATATGTGCTGAGATGGTTTGGACGTGTGGAGAGGGTGTTTGAAAGAAGGTTAACGAAAGATATACGAAGCGAATGTGGATGGTAGTGTTAGTAGGGGAAGATCACGGTGAATGACCCACGATCAAATCGGGGACATCCAAAAGGCCAAGTTAAGAGTGCTGAAGCGACGAGCATGTATTAACAACTTTATGAGAGAGAATGAGCGAAAGAGGCGTGTCAGAATCGTAGCAAGTGGAAGAATGTTGTCTCTGCTTACTCTACCAGAAACAGGCGTGCGCTTATGTACCTATTATTGTAAATTTCTTGGTGATGATCAAAGAAAATAAAGTTCTCACTATATATAAGCTATTAAACTACATCATCCTGCTGTATCAATGTCCAAACTGGGTCCAGTCCACGGCCGTGTAATATCGGGCATCGCATGCAGTCACATGCCGCTTTCCGCTAAGTTCAGATCTGAATTACCGCCGTCCAAACCTAGAAGGTTGCAAGTCTGGCTTAGACGTCTCAGATAAGGTCTTCCATCGAAATTTTAGAGCATTTTAAATGTCCGCCTGGCTAGCTACCAATATCTTATCTATATCTGCTGCCAAGCAGCAATGTTAATAGCATTGTTGTGTTCCGGTTGTCAGAGATAAGATAGCCAGTCACCCAAATGTGTTGGGGTTTCCGGGTCAGTACGCTTCCACCTTCGACCTTGTCTTCACTTAACATCAGGTGTGATTGAGGTCAAGTACCAAACCGTTGTGCATAAAAAAAAATCCAAAGAACTGCCTCTGCGCCAGCCACTTCATCCGGGGCTGTCGCAAGTGAGTTAAAACAATCCAGTGGCCAAAGGCCTCCCAAACGTTAGCGTTTGGGTGTTCCAAACATAAAGTTTAGGTCGAAGTAACATCCACGTTTCACATTTAGAAATATATGCAGAAACGCCGTTAAAACCTGCAAGTCTACAGATGTTTTTTAGTGGAAAGTACCTCAGTCCTTTTTACGACACCCACAGGAAGAGATACATTGGTTCTATTCTTTTTATATGCCGAAAGTATGATACCAAATTTCTTATATTAGCTTACTTCAAAATCGATTAAAAGTACCTACTTCTAAATACATACTCGAGTACGAGCAAAATCATTAGTCAAATCACCGGCAATTTAACTCGATCGCTATCGTATGAGATATTGAATAAACTTTGCAACAATGGATCTCTGTTACAAATCGCCACATTAAACATTTAGAGGTTCACCGCAGTAATGGATGGGCATTTGATATAACCTTAGACCAAACGCCTACAGTCCGGCGAATGGTACAAATGCAAGCGGCATAAACTTTGGAATCTTGTAAGATCGTTTAGTGTACTAAACGATCTCATATTTCATAACTCGAATTTTATTAGTGCACTTCACCTAGATCTTTGGCCAGTCAACAGGTTTAATGATAAACCTTAGGGAGTTTTTCTCTTCTGCTGGCAACCCCACGGATAGGTTGCAAACTGATCAGCTGTTTAAATTATTTTGTTAATTTTGTGTTATTTACGTTAATTTCTATCCAAAAAGCCTTTACACCAATTTCATCACTGTGTATATAAACGAAATATATAATTTTACTTGTTAAATAGCGATAAGAACTGTTGTGAACCAAGTGACGTGATAATACCTACCTACATCTTCTTGGTGGGTATCAAAAAGTGATCCTAGAAAGACTAAAGCTTATTTATCCATATATCTTTGGTGAAAACTAATTTAAAACACAGATTAATCAACTTAACCTGTATCAGCGGTTGTTGTTCATAATATAGCTTTACGAGTAAGTACTTACCTAAATTACAAAAATGACAACTAGAAGAGCCGCAGCTGTCGCCTCTCGTCAACTAGAGGAAAAACTCGAACTGGCCTTAATAGAATTAAAAACATCTAAGGCTATGTGTGAGCAGCTACTGTCTGAGAGAGACGACAGTGAGAAGGAAATGGTGACCATTCTTGACAAAAATAAATATCTAAAGGGTGAGATGGCAAACATGCATAGTCAGTTATTAGAGGTACTAAGTCAGAGGGACCAACTTCAGCGAGTGGTAGACACACTCGACCGGGACAGTGCTGCGTTTGAGGAAACCCTGGGACGCAGTGCTGAACTGGAGAGTGAGTTACGGGACGCACATAAAAGAATAGATTACTTAGAATGTGAAATAGACGACCTTAAGTCGGCATCCCGATCTCAAGCCCGTGTCTCATTATTCGATGAATTGGTTTCACACGGGGTCTCTCAACAACCGATGCTGGTGTTGAGCTTATTGAGCATATCTTTGAAGCATGGGAAGATTCTCAAGATGCGATTGGTATTTTCTGTGACCTGTCAAAGGCTTTTGATTATGTACATCATGATGGTCTGGTCAGGAAATTACGCCATTATGGTATTGCGGGCCGTGCCCTCGAACTCTTAGAATCGTACTTGTGTAATCGAGTTCAGAGGGTGGATGTGAATGGTGAGAGATCGTCAGGGTCTGCCGTTTGCATAGGTGTTCCACAGGGCTCAATTCTCGGGCCGTTCCTGTTTCTTGTTTATATTAATGACTTACCAAATTGCATAGACGGCAACCATGAGATAACAATATTTGCTGATGACACTTCTTTACTATTCAAAGTTAAAAGAAAACAGACATCTCTTGACGACGTAAATAATGCTATCTCTAAGGTGGTTGAGTGGTTCACAACAAATAATCTACTCCTTAATGAGAAAAAAACCAAATGTATAAAGTTTTCACTACCAAATGTCAAACAGGTAGCCACTAAAGTGTTAGTAAAAAACGAAGAGTTGGAGCTTGTGGACACTACTTTATTCCTAGGTATTACATTGGATAAAGGACTGCAGTGGGGTCCACACATCGATAAGTTAGCGAAGCGCCTCAGTTCTGCAGTGTTTGCGATTAAAAAAATACGTTATTTAACCGATGTGGATACCGCGAGGTTGGTCTATTTCAGTTATTTCCATAGTATACTGACCTACGGCATTCTGTTGTGGGGAAATGCCGCGGACATAAATTGTATCTTTGTTCTGCAGAAACGAGCGGTTCGCGCGATTTACAAACTGGGCCCCAGAGTGTCTCTTAGGAATAAATTTAAAGAAATTAATATATTAACATTAGCATCGCAATATATTTACGAAAACTTAATGTATGTAAGAAAAAATATAGAATCGTTTAAGAAAAATAGTGATATACATAATGTTAATACCAGATATAAAAATAAACTTGCTGTTCATGCCAGCCGTTTACACAAAGTCACTAAGTCATTTAAGGGGCAATGTATACGCTTTTATAATAAGGTTCCAGTGGACATTCAAAATTTACCTTTAAATAAATTCAAAACCATCATAAAACAGACATTATTTACCAAAGGCTATTATAAAATTTCTGACTATCTGGATGATAAGCAAGCATGGACATAGGCCGCTCGGCGATATTCAGCCTAATTATACAATATAATATAATTGTAACCCAAACTTATTTAAAAGAGCAACCCTTGAGTTTCTTGCTCGTTCTTCTCTGGGGAATCTGCTTTGCGAATGAGCAAAAATGTCAATAATTTTAATATTAAGATAAAAAATGTGACGTTTTCAAGTGATAATCTTTATCCTACGAAATAAATATTTTTTGACTTTGACTTTGACTTTGAATGGTTTGGTGAACACTAACTTACATATTGTTTAATAAAAATATCAATTTAAAAAGCTAAAAACTCTACAGCATTTGTATTTTGGTGTACATGTTGGATTTTTTTACGATAAAATAAAAATAATACCCTATGACTTTCTGGTCCCAAAACGAATGTAACGACACACACTTCATTTCCATAACGATGATTCCCATGTACACGTTTAGTAATCGGTTTGGTCGGTGTTTTTAAATGTCCGCTTGGTTAGCTATCACCATCTTATCTAAGCAGCGATGTTGATAGCAAGTCATCCAAAAAAGTTTGCGGATCCTGGTGAGCGCGCTTCCATCTTCGGCTCGATCTTCACTTAATATTACAAGAGCCAGCCCTGTTTTATCAACTAAGCGCATTCACTTTCTATTAATTACGCATGAAAATGCGGGACTTATGCTAGTTAGCAAGTGTTTCAGAATCACGTCTACCTTGAAAATCTAGCTAGAAAAAAATCTAAAGTTACGTCTGAAGGTAAAAGTCACTGCTGGCGTTACGTAAATTACTTTCACACATCACGAAACTTTGAGTAACAATTAAAATAAATATAATCTAGTGCTTATGTGTTTTACATTTTCAAAATATACGTAACGTTCGGAATAAAAAGAAAATACCTACGTTTTTGTGTGCGCGAGAAGCGGAATGGCCGGAATAGACTTAACAGCTATGACGACCTATCGACTCTAAGGTTAACAGGAAGCGATCCCTTTATAAGATAAAGTGCCGACTTTACATATACTGATATGTACCAAGTGCAGTAGCTATATGGAAATTTACGTATTCTTTATTCATAAATAATCGTAACATAAATTCTCAGAGAAAAATAATATTCTACTTAACTTGACATATCTACTTCTAAAATAGGGTATTTTAGACACATCTAGTCAAAGAGTGTATACTGTATGAGGAATTCCGGAAAACAAACAACAGCTACCACCTTGTACCATCCACCACACCTGAACAGTACCCGTTCAGACTCGCGCCTAACCCGGCAGTCTATAAATTTTACTTATCTAATGAATTATTATGCCCAAGGAGATTCTTTCAAAATAAATTACATTGGATTAAATTATGAAACGTATCGAACGCATTCGATTCTCACGCGTCTAGGGAAGGCGCGACATGTTTAGATAATTGAGGGAGACACGTACGATTGGTTCGAGCAATTGGAATTCGAAAAAGGAACTAGCTAATGAATGGAAATGTAATCACGAATGATCGAAAGGAATAAATTCTCCCTTTAAGGTGTATACTAACGGTGCAGGACCAGTTGAAAAGAGAACGTATATTTAAAACGAAGCTAATTTACCTACGCAAAGTTAAAAACTGAAATGTGCAAATATATCAATTTGTCATTAAAGGATTTGCTGTAATCGCTACGCATAAGGTGGGATTGGAGTTTCGCATTCAGCACCAATGAAACTGCTGTCCGTATTATAAAATAGGTAATTATGAATGACTAGCTTGCCGACCAGGGGATTCACATACATTGAATTATTCCAACACAGATGAAAACTCCTTTGTCTTTGTGTTTTTTGTGTGGGCATTTTATGTCTTGCCTTGTTTGTTTTATGTTATCTACTTATATGATTTTGACGACCTGTTTGGTGTAGTGGTTAGCAACTCTGACCACTATACCAAAAGGTTGCGGGTTCGAATCCCGATAGGGGCATATGTTTGTGTGACGAATAGGGACAAGTGTACCCGAGTTATGGATGTTTTCATTTATAATAAGTATTTATTTACAAAAAAAATGTATTTATGTAGTATATCAACCATTTAGTATCCACAACACAAGCCTATAGTTGCTTACTGTGGAACTAAATGACGCTGTGTGTATGTCTAAGGATATTTATTTATTATATTATTTGTTACCTCAAAGTGGCTTATGTCTTTCCCCAGAACCCAGGCTATTTCAATACAATTGCGATGGGTTAAGGAGTTCAGTCGTGAAAAAGTACGAACTAAACCTAGTTTTTCTTAAAGTCTATGTCGTTTTCCAGACCACAGGCTATTTTACTACCAAATTTCTTAGCCATAAAAAGGTAACAAACACTGCGACAGACATACATTCGTAATTATAATATTAGTGTGGATAGCTATAGTATATGAGATATGTAGGTAATAAGTATATACGTATAAAGTTATTCCCACTAGGTACTGCAAAGCATTAATGTGAAATGTTTCTGAAGTAAATCCTACTTGACAAATAAAATGGCGGACATCATAAACTGTGACAAATCCCAGGCAATTCGGAATGACCGTTATTTCACATAGCTCATAATAATACAATTTATGTTATTACCGCGTAGACTGTAATATACAATCATAAATACCATGAGTTAGACATTCCTTGGATGTGTAGAAAATGAAATAACTTACATTTATTACAAATTAAACAGATGTACCTACAAGTGGGTACATTTTGCATACTTAGGTAGATCAAGTATGTACCTAATCTAAATTAAAGATCAACAATTTTTGCCGCTTCTAATTTTTGCGGTTCCGTGCCTTCAATTTAAAACTTTTAATTTACTCGTAATTATCTAATAAACACTAATTTCTGCTTTTAGTTTTGAGGTGTTTCTGTCTTGAGATTTTACGCATCCCAGGAGAATAATGACACAATTTTTTTTTTATTCACAACGGGTTGGTACTCGACCTCAATCACACCTGATGTTAAGTGAACATGAGGTCAAAGGTGGAAGCGTACTGACCCGGAAACCCCAACACATTTGGGGGACTGGCTATCTTATCTCTGACAACCGGAACACAACAATGCTATTAACATTGCTGCTTGCCGGCCGGTTTAGATAAGATGGTGGTAGCTAGCCAGGCGAACATTTAAAATGCCCTACCACCAATCAAACCGAGTACTTAAACATGTACCCCGCTGGGGATCGAACCCGCGACCTCCGAATCGTAAACCCAATGTTGTTTACATTGAGCCACGGAGACGGTTAAATTTAATTGAGCTACGTCATATAAAGTCGGGGCCCTCAATAGGTATAGCTACATATTTTAGAAACCAATGACAAACATCAATATTTTAACATAATAGATTTTTTTTTGTGATTAACTGGATACGCCGTTTGACCACAATCTCACCTAATGGAAAGTGACGTTGTGTCCGAAGATAGAGTATAGAGTAGAAGATAGAGATCAGTAGATGCCTATTCACCCTGCTCTTAAAGATCCCAACGTTGTAGGATTCAGGAAAGACTGGCACCGGAAGGGAGTTCCATGCCTTTGCTGTTCGCATTATGAATGAAGAGTCGAACCGGTTAGTGCGAATGTTCGGATAAAGAAGATTTTTAAGTCGATTGTATTTTATTTATATAGGTATGTTACGCGATTATCTTCGCCAGTTGAGAACTTATCTCGATATTTTTCGTTTAAAAGGGTAATGTCAGGTGCGTTGTCGGTTATTTTGTCAATTGTTGGCGGTGATTAACTATTCGACGTATAAACTTGGAGCACCTATTTCAACGCTCTCATTTTCTTAGCGTGTTTCTCACGGAGCATAATTTTGTTCACAAGAAGAAGACTAGGTATAGGTATTTTTTTTATAAGAGGGCGGCAAACGAGCCTGCGGGTCACCTGATGGAAAGCAATCACCGCCGCCCATGGACACCCGCAACACCAAAAGGGTCACAGATGCGTTACCATCCTTTGAGGAAGGTGTAGGCTCGTTTCTTGAAGGCTCCAATGTCGTACTCGTTCGGGAATACCGCTGCCGGAAGTCCGTTCCACAGGGTCGTACGTGGTAGGAAGTTTCTTGGGAAACGTACAGTGGTAGACTTCCACTCATCCAGGTGAGGTACCTGGTTTACTTTAGTTCATTCCCAATTCATATATAAAGCTTTCTGTGCAGTGGTGGCCTAAGCAGTATATATTTTCTGTATTAATGTCAGATTGGTTAAAATGTGTGAGTGGATGACTGTACGAATGGAGTGTATGTGTGATGCGGTAAAGTTAATAAAATGAACTAAACTAGTTATCCGATTCGCTGAGCTTTTATATCATAAGGAAAAAAAATAGGGCATATTAGGTAAGTTAGGTAAGTGTTGTGCAAAAAAGTGTATTTGTATTGTATTTTAAGTGAAATAGAAGTTATTGGTAGTCTTTTGTTTTCAAAACCATCGACGCAAGCTTCGGGGCCTGAGATTGCATATGCGACTATACAGGGTGCAATTTAATTCGTGTTATTCCGGTTTACTGGTGACTGCACTGCTGATAACGAATAATTTTCCACTAGGAACCATAGGCGAATTCGATCAAAAATTTTTCGATTATCTATACAAAGTAAACCATTCTGAAACCACCTTTAGTATGGAAGTCTAACAATTTTCGTCTGAATTCGGCTATAGTTCCCAGTGGAAAGTTGTTCGTAATCAATAATGAAATCACTAGCCGAAAATTGTTGGACTTTCATACTAAAGGTGGTTACAGAATGGTTTACTTTGTATGGATAATCGAAAAAGTTTTGATCGAATTCGACTATGCTTCTTTGGGGAAAGTTGCTTGTAATCAAGAGTGGCGTCACCTGTTGATGGGAATTACACGAATTCAAATTCACCCTGTATAGCGGGATTCGTAGGGTTCCTATCATGCGAAATTTATTTGAAATTCGTATTTTCTCCAATTTTATATTAATTCAATGATGTAATTATGTGGAATAGCCTACCAACGCGACCGTCAAATATGATTTTGTTAAAAAAAATAAACTACCTATAATAATAATAAGAATAAATATTTATTATCTCACCACAAAGAAATAGGTGCATTGATTAAATAGTAATGTTAGGTAAATACAAAAATTCCTTTGTGAGAGATTGGAGTCTGAAATAGGTTAGAAACCTGTGCTGCAGGTAAACCAACCTATCTATGCCAATACCTTCTATTTCAGTTACCTAATATGGCCTATTTTTTTCCTTACGGTAAAAAACTCACATATTAGAGATAGTCTAGAAATACATACCCTATACAACAAGATAATCACAAGTTTAATAAAGTGCTTAGCCCATTAATTTATGACTCTTAACACTGGCCCTTTAGCAGTGTTAAATTAAAACTAAAGATAAAAATCTCGGCGTGTGGCAGGTAATTAGATCTGACATTACACCGCGCTAATACCCCAGTTCGTACCATTATCTCTTTTGCGGAAAGTGCACCATGTTAAACCTGCGTGAACGATACGTGTTACGGGACGAGTAACAATGCCAATTATAATTTTATTTACGGTTAGCCTACTTTTTGTTGATACCTAATCTAATAATATTCACTCTACACAAGTATAAGAGGCACTCAAGTTAAGCAATGTCTGCAATTGGATGGGTGGTATTTCTTAACGGGGCGTTAGGGTCTAAGTCTTCAGGCTGGTGTAGAGAAGATATGCACGGAACGCGCGCGTAGATGTTGCAGTCGCGGATGGAGATGAGATAGAAGGTGGTCTCTAGGAGACGCTGTGATGCCGAATTTCGCCTCGGTACCGTTGACCGCCGAATACGAAGGTTGTCGACGTAACACTATAACGGTCACGGGCTAAGGTAGAATAGGTACCCTACCTTAGTATTTTTCCTACCCTTAGCTACCTACCTAGGTAGCTAAGGGTAGGAAAAATATATTTTTTTATTTTTTATTATTATATGGCTTTTTATATCGTGCTCTGTTGACAGATGTGCGTTGATGTCAGTTTCTAAGTATGGTTGCGTTCACAAATATTACAACTCGACTTTCCATACAAACGTGTGTGGGAATTTTGTAATACATAGTTTACAATTATTCACAGGTATTGGTTGGCCTTCTATTTATGTAGGATCAAATATTTTGTGACATTTAGCAAACCGTAATTTTAGTCAAAATTTTGCTGTGATTTGTATACGCCCATTGTTGTCTAATCCTATGATTGACATGAGATAAATCCAATTGTAGTCAAACTCTATACCAATATAAAACTAATGTAGGTAGTTTGTTTTTGTATAATACAAGAATTTACAAAAAATCGTGACCGATCAGCTATAGTACTGACTGTGTGGAAATATCGAAAAAAAATTTCACCCGGAAACTTCTGTTCACGATAAATTATATGATATGACTAACACATAACCAGTCTACTCTCTAGCGGATTCAGCTCTCGATGTCCAGCCTCGTGTGGGCGTCGGTTAAAGCAACTATGGAATTTAATGGGCGTCATAATAACATAACAGGCATTGTCTAACTTCTAAATACCTACTCATTTAAAGACAGTTAATTATGATGCTGTGGTACGCCTAACGGATATAGTCTTTGTTCACTTGTGCTGTAATTCTGCACACAGAACTAGTGTTTTGTTCCCATTAACTTATGAATGGCCATGTGCCAAAAAATCTCCAGCCCGGTAGCCAGGTTGTTGAACTAACCTGTGGGCTTCATATCAACGATATGGGTTCAACCCGCAGTGCCCTGAAATTAAAATACGGAATTTCGATACGCAAAGCGATGAATGCTAACACTATGTTTTGTAACAAGACTAACACCAGGTTTTTTCTAAATCTAGGGAGAAAACATGAGCATCACAGACCACGACTAAATAGACACCTATCTCTACTAAGATTAATTTCCGAGAACGAAAAAACCAATCAACATTTCCTAGCTGAGTGTGTGGTCTTCTTCAATATAAGAGATAGATATGCTCGTATCGGTGGTAATGACCATGTCTCTCTGCTTTCCGCCCTCGATTTAACCTCTTGGTATGACACGACATTCACCTTTTATTTATACTTGGTCAAATTAATTGCACCTAGCTCTTCCCCTTCCTCTCTTTCCTTCAATCTTTCCCTCAATTATGTTCTTCAAAAAAATGGCGTGTCGTATCAAAACCTATCATCTTTCCTCTTTGGTTCTCAACTGTGGCCAACAGGCAGCTCTTCTATTTTACTTCAGATTAAGATGAATTTTTTTTAGAAAGAACAAAATTAAAAAAGAACTGTAATATGTGAAATTATGAATATCCGAAGACCCCGCGTGGATTTCCAAATAAAATATACTTGTATAAACTATCACTTATATTATACACATAAACATTCCGGAAGATATTCTCCAAATGATAGTGAAAACCGTATTAAAATGCGTCGCGTAGTAGCTTAGAACAAGAGTTAGTTTTTATACTATTTAGGAAAAATTTAATGTATGAGAGTAACATCGTGTTTTTTTCTACAATAGGTAATTAGACAGCTTACCAGAAAACTTCACATTTTAATTTCATTTTCTTTTTATTAGGTATACAGGGTGTAACTGCTAAGTCAGGAATCTTATGGCTCTGAATACTATGAATACATTAACAATCTGTATTACAAAACCATGCTCAAATCCTGATCTCTACACATATATAAGTATTTAAAAGCTTTTAGCTTTTACCTATTCTATATATTGTATTAATATGGTTATGGATAAATAAAATAAATTACATACGCATTATATAATTGTAAGTTATTTATACGTTTATTTATATAATTTTGTGTGGTAGATGACGTATTATCGATATAAATAGGTAAGAAGAAGAATAGGTAATAAAGTTGTGTAAGTATTTCTGATAGGCATTACCGAAATCCTATACTTACGTTTATGTTCCACTAGATTTTATTTCAAGAAACCTTTAATAAGACAGCTACCATAGACTTCTTAAATAAAACGTTCTGACGATATTTAATTTTCAATAGAGAATAGTAATTTCTAATCATCATTAAATAAGTTCTCTGATCGAATAAAAATATACGTAGGTGCCTATTTTATGACGACTAAAGTTTGATGAGAGTTTGAATGCGTTTTGTCTGATCAATAATGTGGAATTATTATAGCCTTCATTCGCTTTCGTAGTTAGTATGGATTAGAAGCCATTAAACATGGTCTTTGGGGGAGGCCTTTGTCCAGCAGTGGACGTCTTTCGGCTGACATGATGATGATGATAATGATAATAATAATAAATATCCTTAGACATACACACAGCGCCATCTATTTCCACAGTAAGCAACTATAGGCTTGTGTTGTGGATACCAGATGGTTGATATACTACATAAATACATTTTTTTTTGTAAATTAATATTTATTATCAATGAATGCATCCATAACTCGGGTACACATGTCTGTATTCATCACACAAACATATGCCCCTAGCGGGATTCGGACCCGCAACCTTTTAGTATAGTGGTCAGAGTAGCTAACCACTACACCAAACAGGTCGTTACTGATTGATGATGATGAAACATGGTCTCCGACAACGGACCGCTTAAGAAAACTCAAGGTCATACAATTGGCTATGGATAGGGCGACACTCGGGTGTTTTACGAGATCGAATGAGGAATGAAGACATAGAAGAATGTTAGTCAGTTCTAGAGTGGAGACCACGCACGGCACATCGTCGCTTGATGCAGGCCTCTAAAACAGGTCGCTCTGGAAAGCTATAATGGGTGGTAGGTTCAACAGTGGACGTACTGTAGCTCATGTGATAATGAAAGATTCCCAAATAGCATCGGTATTTTAAACTAAATAAGCCGAGCTAGACGAAACCAGGAGAGCTGCAAATGCGTTACTGATTTATGGCAGCTGTTGAAGAACCGTATTTCATAGCTTTGAGGGAAAACGTCGAGGGCAGCAGATCCACAACCTTACAAGGGGCGAGGAAAACGTACAATAGTTTTAGGTGAAGTAGACGCAGAATGAAAAACGCGGAACAGCCTATTTATAAGTACAGTGTGCGTTAGAATTACATAATCATATTTCACCGTCACCCTTCCATCTTCGGACCACTAGGCGTGGGGAGGGATTCCATCCGTATATAGTTAATATAGCGAACATTCGCACTAAGAAGTTGGTTTCTTCATTCATCATCCGAACAGCCAAGGCATGGAACTCCCTTCCGGCGTCAGTCTTTCCTGAATCCTACAACCTTGGGATCTTCAAGAGAGGCATTTACTGGGATCGCGTGCTTCATCTTCGACCACATCATCACTTTCCATCAGGTGAGATTGTGGTCAAACGCGAATCCAGTCAATCATAAAAAAAAACACTACTTGAGGTGAGCGGTTTGTATCAATTTTCAGTGGAATGTCCTAATCGCCACGCTGGGTAGGTGGGTTAGCCACCGCAGTTTCTTTTGGAAGCTCCGTATCAATGACGCTGCTGGCCTCATCTATACTGTTATGCTCACGGTAGTTTAGTCGCCTTTAAATACACCCACGGGAAGAGAGAAGGTTGATCCTGCTCAACTCTGCTGGGAAACACAACCAACAAATTGGAGTTAGCCAATTTAGGTCGAATTAATATGATAGTAACACTCTGTTAGCAGAATTGGGGACAAATTTTATAATAGGCAGGCGTTTTAGTCTATTGATCATTTTGTATAAATTTTGTATGTGTTGAATTACAAAATATACCAAGTGGAAAGCTAGCGCGACTTTAATGTTGACCATGTAGCCTGATGATGGGCAGCGCCTTTGACGCGGAGCTCCCAAATAATCTGTGATCGTCAATCTGTTTGCCCAGCTTGGGAATTGAGAACTTTCCAAGGAAAAACGATGCAAATACCGTCATGGGAGAGACTTAAAAGTATTTCTATGTGCTCTTAATGGTGATGATGAACTTGGAATTGTGGATCCGACTCGAATACGACCATGTGATAAATTGAAAGCAAAATGAAAGCAAGCAAATGAACCAGCAAAAAGGATTCACAGCATGGAATATGTTATTCATTAGTTTATTAGGGACAGATAAACCTCTCTAGAAGACGTATGTAGATAGTATGTGCTGATAAAAATAAATAATTCAAAACAGCAAAGTAACGGTAGTAATTTGGCATCCAAAAGTACATAAATCATGCAAAAGCTCTGAGAAAACTTGCCGACACCTATCACGCATGCGCGACGCGTTGATATCTTTTGTATGCAGCTTTAACGCGACTTGTACCGCTTTGTAGCCGCTATCTTATCTATTATCTTGTATAACTGATATCTCAACGCTTTCAGCCGAATATCACTAAGCCATGTTATAAAAAAAATCTTCCTACATCCAAAGCTTCAACAGTATCAATTAGGAATGTGGAACGCGTTAATTGATTATTATGTATCGCAAAACGATTGTGAATAAAACTTTTTCTGACGCAAAGAAAACATTACCGTGTTACTGACACACTTCTCGTACTGCGAGAGGTTTCCACTGTCGCGAATTATAGAAACAAGTATTTTAGTCGCTAACTTAGGTATTGCTGAATTAAAAACTTTCTTGAAACCAAAACATAACCCAAATACCGTTATTAATCAAACAGAGCCAAATTTAACTCACCGCCGTTATATATCGCAGATATTATCCCAGCCGTACACAAAGTCCACAGAACACGGGTATATGTGTAAAAATCAAATTCAAATTGGAACAACAAAATAGGGTTGCGCCACGCACGTGTCGATAGTTGTCGGTGGGGTCGCAACGTGTGGTCGTAGCGACGGACGCGAGAGACTGGCGCGCCGCCGCGTCTGGGCAGCACCTGCCGCCCGGCCCCCGCGGTTAGTGACAGGTGGGTGCTGCTGCTGGTATCGATATCGATAGAGGCCACCACTTCGGGCTTGAGAGAAGTCACACGCGGAACTACAGATCTGAATGTAGGTCATGTTGAGATTCTTTTCCTACTCCGTTTGAGACTCTAGGTAACGTAGTCTTGGAATAAGTTAACTTCAATAGCGACATTCTGTTTATGAGTACCACTACAGTGTTACTGCTTCTGTTAGTAGGAGTATCAGTAGGAGAGATGTAGGAGAGGAAACGTGAGAATATATAACTCTGGGGCCTACGATAACGTAGTCTCGGAATAACGCAAGGTAACCTACTGGTAATCATACGTAGCTGTATAATGTAGAGGTATCGGTAAAGATGACACTTAGATTATTGAGATGATTCAGATTCCCATTGTAAACACCGGTTGATGGCAATAAGGAGACGTAAGAGAGGAAGCTTGGAAATAGTAGGTCTGGCGACGTATCGTCTTGAACTAAGCTTACTTCAGTGGCCTCGTTCAGCGTTCTCTTATACCTCTGTTGACACTGGCTCACGGCAAATTTCAGTAAGAGAGGCAGATACGGGGAAGTAAATATATTCCTGCTACGTCTGGGCCTTAAAATAACGTGGTCTCGAAATATCAATTTTGAGAGCGTCATTCCGAGTACCACTGTTGTGGTGATGGATATGGTAATGGTAATATAAGATAATGGTCTATTTAAAATGAAGATAAGGGAGGACCTCATTTTATTAGGTACTTAATAGGCATCCCTCATTTGAGGTGAGTGGTGACTCTGAGAGCGAGGTGAGAGGTAATGAAATTAAGTTAATTTATTGAATCACCTTACTTCTTCTTAGAGAGTCGATGGCAAAAACATCAAATTCTTGAGGACCAGAATAAAGTCACTCCCTCATTCGATCCCTTCACCAGTTATTAACTCTTTCCACTAAGTGGTCTAAGTGTCTCTCCAGTGGAGTCCTTCAATGTTACTGTAAATGCGACACTGACAACATCATGTAATTCTGTTTTAGAGCGAAAACCTACCTGTTAGTGCGTTAATGTATTTTAGCCGCAAGTTCAGTAGGGATGGAACTTTTGTATTATTTACCGCTTTAGACAAGGAAATAATGTCGCTGAGCTTTTGATGTAAAATAAAGCATTATTTTATCTCGTAGTTGTTACCGGCCTCAAGGCTTTACATACTCGCAAAAGTTTCAGTAGCGTATAGACGAGGAGATAAAACAATTCAGGTGTTTATGAGATATTATATTAAAGTTGTAGTTAAAATCTTCAGCTGGGAAAGCCTACGGTATTCCAGCTAATGCAGTAGGTGCACATATCCTGGACATATCTTGGAATCGAATGATAACAAACTACATTTCTCCAAAGCCAAGAATATTTTAAAAAATCAGAATAAATTTGTGTAGGTAAATAGCTAAGTAACTAATGAACAGTAGCTAATAAAATGATGTTAGAGGTATTGGTTTTACATAGAAAAAATTGAGGTTGGTTGCTCATGTTATTCCATGGTTCAATGATACTTTATCAGACGTTTAAGGCCCGTGTATGATTGTTACTCAAACAGAGATCTCCGCTTGAGGAGAATTAAAAAGGCACAGTCTTATGTAACTTGTAGTGCGGCATCTCTAACTATGCTCAAGCTCAGATCTACGCTTGAGCAACATTCTGAAATACGGGCCTTAGTGCGGTTCACAATTTTTAATTTCCATGTAGAATAAGGTATTAAAATTGTTTTAACAAAATGTTCCTCCTAAAAAGACTTGTGGAGACAAGTGCCGCGTCACAAGTAAGATAACCGACTCTACATCAATCCAGCCTATAAGTGCAGATTATTATTAATTTTCCCATATAGAGTTAAGACATAAATAATCAGGAGTACGTTTAAGAATTAATTTCACATCAAGAAATCAACACTCTGAACATACCACAGAACATAAAACGGCTTTTTATACACCAGTCTAACGGCCAAACCACTTCAGTTTGTATAACATCGACTCATCCAACAGACGTGGGTTTACATGTGCATTAACACTGCAAATCAATTAGTGGAGCCCTAGATACAAACCACAACCGCAAAGCCATCGACAACCACCTACAGGACCCCTCACTAAACCACTACGTAGCCACGAATGTACCGCCGACTGATCAAATTAATTACCGCCTCATCTCACCAGCCACGCTCTCGATGAAAAAGCTAAGCCCCTCTCTGTCTGGCGGCCTATAAAAAAATCTCGAACATATATCCGTCTCTGTTTGCCATGTACAAAAAATGCTTAGAATCTTCGGTAGCGCGTGCCGAATGTGAAACGGGAAGGTTTCACCTGTTGGATTGTGAATGAATGACTATTCGTTCGGTTCCGTTTGATGTGTACCTGCACTGACCCATTGAGTAGTACTAAAGAACTGTGCTGAACGCGCATTTAAATACTAGCAGAGTATGAGGCAACAGTGAATGGAATTGTAATATATGTACATACATATAGTTAGGGTTTCATATTGGTTTTAGGTAGATTAGCCTTTTCTCATAATTGTATACGAACATTGTTTATTTCTATGAATACCTCAGTGGCTCAATGTAAACAACATATGGATTACAAAACGGAGGTCGCCGGTTCGACATCTGCCGTCAAGCAGCAACGCCTATCTTCCAGCAGTGTTTGGTTCCAGCAGTGGTGGGTGGTAGGGCATTTTAAATGTCCGCCTGGCTAGCTACTACCATCTTATATAAATCTGCCGCCAAGCAGCATTGTTGTGTTCCGGTTGTCAGACATAAGATAGCTAATCCCCCAAATGTGTTGGGGTTTCCGGGTTAGTACGCTTCCACCTTCGACCTCATCTTCACTTAATAACAGGGGTGATTGAGGTGAAGTACCAACCCGTTTAGGATAAATAAAAAAAAGTGTTCGAGATAAATAAGGGGCAACCCTCAGGTTGCGGATGCTCGCGGAAGTGGAAACTTTCAACTCATCTTCACTTAACATGAGATATGATTGTGCTTAAAAAAATTCTGCAACTTGAAAACCTATTTGCCTGTCAAAATGTATTGAGCAAGGTTTATTATGTAAATATCACAGAGTACCTATTCTACAGCAATGTTACATAAAATTATATAGTACCTATATTACTCTCTATCTATGTATTAAAAACTAAACTATAAAAATTAATATGTATACCTACTAAATTTAATTTAACCATAAATCTAATCTTTGTTTTATCAAAATGTTAAATCTTAAATATCTAGTGTAGTATAAATAAAGAAATTATAAAATTAACATCATTTATTAAAAAATACTTAACATACAGAGCGCATCAAGAATTTTCCGTTTCTTTATACCTGAAACAAATTAAGAAAAATGGTTATAAAAAACATTGGAAATTATCATTTGTTTACGAACTGCATATTATTATGGATCCTAAAAACTAATAGCTATATCAAGAGATTTACAAATATCTCTTATAAAATATTATGTTTAGCTAGCTCTCAGAGTATAAACTTAATTGTAGCAAAGCTCTTTAAATAAACTGCATTAAACTACTTTCGAAAATAGGCACTTATACAAGTTGTATAGTAAGATATTAAAGTAAAAATAGTTAAAATATTAATAAGTAAATTCTTGATACTTAAATAGTTCAATATAAAAACCATCCAAGTGCGTGTCGCATACGTATCAACTTAAGGTTCCGTTGCAACCTTGTAGCTATGAATCAAGGATTATTCCCCAATTCTTTGAATTCTTTGGAGGTTCTAAAATTTAAATTTATATATTTTAGATTTTTTATGTAAATATCACAGAGTACCTATTCTACAGCAATGTTACATAAAATTATATAGTACCTATATTACTCTCTATCTATGTATTAAAAACTAAACTATAAAAATTAATATGTATACCTACTAAATTTAATTTAACCATAAATCTAATCTTTGTTTTATCAAAATGTTAAATCTTAAATATCTAGTGTAGTATAAATAAAGAAATTATAAAATTAACATCATTTATTAAAAAATACTTAACATACAGAGCGCATCAAGAATTTTCCGTTTCTTTATACCTGAAACAAATTAAGAAAAATGGTTATAAAAAACATTGGAAATTATCATTTGTTTACGAACTGCATATTATTATGGATCCTAAAAACTAATAGCTATATCAAGAGATTTACAAATATCTCTTATAAAATATTATGTTTAGCTAGCTCTCAGAGTATAAACTTAATTGTAGCAAAGCTCTTTAAATAAACTGCATTAAACTACTTTCGAAAATAGGCACTTATACAAGTTGTATAGTAAGATATTAAAGTAAAAATAGTTAAAATATTAATAAGTAAATTCTTGATACTTAAATAGTTCAATATAAAAACCATCCAAGTGCGTGTCGCATACGTATCAACTTAAGGTTCCGTTGCAACCTTGTAGCTATGAATCAAGGATTATTCCCCAATTCTTTGAATTCTTTGGAGGTTCTAAAATTTAAATTTATATATTTTAGATTTTTAATTAGCTGAGATGGTTAAAAATTTGAGAAGGAAGGGGAGAGGGAGGGCAACATTTAGCATGAACATACATATTTATAGTGCTGCAAAGTTAAAAAGTATTTAAATAATTCACCATACCTTCTCTTAAATTATGTAAACTGAGGGGTAAATTTTTCTATTGGCATTCCAATTCCAAAAATATTAGGGGTAGTCTTGAATACTTGTTCGATAAAGAATCAGTTAATCAATTATGCTTTAATTTTGTTTGTAAAAAGTTTTAAATTAGTGACCAGCTAACCCCTCAGCTATACTGCTAGTTTTGGAAAGAAAACTATTCATAATAACTAGTATAGCTATAACAAAGTTTTAACCGCCTCCATGGCTCAATGTAAACAACATTTGGTTTATGTTTCGAAGGTCGCGGGTTCGATCCCCAGCGGGGTACATGTTTAATACTTGATCCGCCTGGCTAGCTACCACCATCTTACCTAAATCTGCCGCCAAGCAGCAATGTTGATAGCATTGTTGTGGTCCGGTTGTCAGAGATAAGATAGCCAGTCCCCCAAATGTGTTGGGGTTTCCGGGGCAGTACGCTTCCACCTACGACCTCATCTTCACTTAACATCAGGTGTGATTGAGGACAAGTACCATCCCGTTGTGCATAAAAAAAATTAAAAGGACAATTATCGCAGCCAAATAGGCTGTACTCAACATAAATCACTGCAAAAATAATTTATACTTGTATGTAATTATATCGACCTATCCATAGAACATAGGTACATAAGATTATACAGTGAAATCACTTTTATTGTATTTTTTAGCCTCGGCAGATATGTTCCATCAACTGGTGAAAACTAAATTTATAGCTATAGGCTATTTCGGTGTTAAGGAACATGCAACCATAACAACAGTTTTATTCTTTATATGATATTTTTAACATTTTTTGTTTCTTCTGTTTCGTGTACACTTTATGTCTACCGTTTATATAAAATTTCGCTCTCACGGGTTTGCTGGAAGAGATCTCTTATAGAGATAAGTTCGCCCTTTGTACATTTTTCTAAAATATTTGTTAATGACCATTTCTTTGTGTGTGTGTACAATAAAGTGTTAAATAAATAAATAAATAAAACAGTAGACAAAATTTAAAAAAAGGCAGTTTTTAACATAATACCATTTCCAATCAGATAACCTACTTGCACTTACAAAAGCACAGCTATGGTATGAATAGAAAGATCAAGTACTTACTTGCAAGATATACATGTATAGAAGACAGTTTGGCCTTCATCAGCAGATCGTAGCTGGAGAGTTGCATATGACATTCTGTCGTTACCACATCTTGGACATTTCCTCTCAACCACAGGTCCTTCAGGATCGTCTCTATTCAGAATATTCTCATTGGTGATTGTTGATATGGAGTTAAAATGTATTGTGTATTGGAATTTTATGTTGGCAAAACCTAAGAAACAAAAAGAAAATTTACTGCTGTAATACTAAAGAGAAGATGGCACTTAAATGTGTACCTGTATCTGGCTTCTTCACTATATGGAAAAAACATCACTTTACAGTTACTAGATTCAAGTTTCCACCTCATCTATGCTTTATTTTTTATAGCTTTTTATAGGTACTTAGAGGATTAGAACCCGCCCCGAAGGCTACACCGTGATCAATTTTAGCCGAAAAATCTTTTAGTAGTTGTACATGAGTGCGGATGAGGGCGAAGATGAAAGCTTCGCTCCTCCAGAATTCCCAAAACATTTGAGTTGGGAGAGTTCCCTTTTGGAAACATTATTCTTTTGCATTGAATAAAGACAATTAGATTGTTTTGTCATTCCATATTTGTATACTTTCTGTAATATCTTCTGATATTAATACTACTTTTTTTTTAATTTTGAATTTCTAGGCCTAATACTTTGTAACTAAATATTGGACCTACTTGAGAAATGGAAATAAAAATGTTTTTATTTATTATTACACCCACACACCTGACCTATCACTGACTGATAGAGTGGGTTATACTTACTTTCAGTATCATAAATAGATTTACAAGAATAACACTTCACAGAACCAAATTCTTGTAGTAAGGGCAAGATGGATCCACATTTGGCACAGAAAGCGGTACTGCTAGAAAATGGAATGTCTGCCATGTTCTGGAAATTTAATATGACTTACAATCATTTATCTACAATGCACGGATGTTACAGGGAATCAAAAAGGTGTAAATTAATTTTAATTTTTTAGCGACACTTACTTATCTATCAGTATCACTAGGTAGGATGCACGGAGGTCTTTTATATGTATGATTTAAGTAATAAATAGGTACTAAAAAACATCCACATAACAAAATAACAAATTGAGCTGTACTTAATGAAACCTAAAATTATTTATATTAAAAATGAACGTATTTTGTGCTATGTAAAGCAAAGATATACCACCCTAATAACTCACTACACGCTGGGCAAGTATAGCGCGATTTAAGTACTTTGCATAATGTATGTAAAAGTAGTTCTTCTGTGATATAAAGTAACACTTTAAATAAATTATAACCTTAAAATTAACAACAACAACCCTTTTTTTTTTCGTTTCATTCTCTCTCTAGGAGAAGGCAAAGGGATCTAGCCCAAACAGCCATGTCTTATTTCTCTTCTTTCTTCAGTTTGTAAGTCAGTCTCAGTCAAAACAAGTAATTTGTCGTATACATCGCGTATTTGAAAAACATTGTATTTTATAAAAAAAGTGTTACTAAACATTACAAGCAATACGTTTGCCACAAAAGTAGGTAAGTATTTTTATGTCACATACATAACAAACTCATGAAATGTTTCACGGTAGATAAATATAGTAGTAAAATTGCGGAAAACGGCCGTTTTTCTTCCTTTCGCAAACTGTATCCACTGCGAAACATTTCATGTGTGTGTTGTGTACAAAGAGTACCTAACGAAGTTTTCGGGTTTCCCACATGAAGCCGCTAAAATCTATCGTAAAGCATTCTGCCACTTTATTGAAGAATGACTTTTGATTGAGACGGACTTCAATAAAGTGAAGAAATAAAAGAAATAAGATATGGCTGTATGGGCATAGTTCCGTTTAACCAAAAAAAAATTGACTCACTGACAACTGACAGTTGACACATGACAGCATGTAAGACTGACTGACGCTCGCTGAGTTGAACCTAGGTATTAAATTAAAAGCAAGTGTTATTGCTTGGGATCATAGAATATATAATAGCCAGAACTGCTACTTATTTCTAGTGAATTACATGCACTAAGCAAAAAAGTAAATAAAATTGGCTTATTGCAAACTGCCCAAGTGAGTATACTTTTTTACTCCACTTTTCTGCAAGTTGCTGGATCTGTCTTTTGTTTAATTATTATTGTATGATAAGTATTGGATGGGTCGGCAGGCACCTTGCAAATAGACGGGGAGAAATCCAGCACTCGATTACGATAGACTAGTAATACTCCCATATCTATGCATGCAACCCAGCTGACCAGTTTAGAAGACAACGGAAAGAAATTAAACCATTTCCTGGAAACTGGTGGAGAAATGTGGAATGCAGAAGAACACATCAGAGTAGTGCATTGATTTATATGCTACCAAATAGATATGGTCACATGACCAAATTTGTTTATCTGTTTCCCTTTTACCTAACTTAATAGTATTAAGAATAATATACCTATTATGTTTGTTGTTACTTTAAATATACTCCATGGTTTTTTAATAATTGATGCTAAAAAACCACACAGCTCAGTGTTTGACGCAATGGCAGTTTGTAGACGAAATCGATGAGTGATTGAAATCACATTCACAAATCTTTGGAGCCAAAACAGATTGGCAGCAATAGTTGGTGTCATTTTGATTGTTTAAATATGCAGTGATGCATAAGTCTATGAAATAGTGAAAAAAAAACCCTTTATTCCGTCTATTGAAATATTAGATTATTCCAAATTTAGCAACGAAATGTCATATCGTAGATGCGGTGGCGGGCACGTTTTGTCACAGGGTAGGCGGAATTATAAAATTTGCTGTTAAATGAGAAAAATACAACTAATAACTTACCCTTTTAGCAACCTTTGCAACTGTTTAGAATATTTTCTGTTCCTATCAGCATGAATCAGCTGTCTTGACAATGTATTTCGAGGAAATGTAAGCTTTCTGTAAGCAGGCAGAAATACAATCCTATCTGCCTGTATGGTGAGCACGCCACTGACCGGATGTGACCTGCTCGTTGGCCTTATGGAATGCCTTATTTTGTTTATATTTTTTTCATTCTAGTACTGTCTGGTTGCTTGATGGCATCCAACTATATTTCGGTTGTTTTCACTAATAAATACTTTTGAACCTACTTTCACTTGACAACTTTTATTATTACAGGCTAACCATGGACGAAGCTATAACTATGAATGGGTCTGCAGTGGATATTAATTTCCCAGAAAACACACCATCTCTGCCATCTGACCAACCTGGGCATTCAATAATCCAGACAGGAGTCACTGGGCCGCCGGGTGCGAAGCATGAAGAATTCTCTGTGGAGAAAGTACTTGACAGAAGAATGAAGAATGGGAAAGTTGAATATTTATTGAAGTGGAGAGGTTATTCAAAGTAAGCAGTACCAGGATAGATAATTCATAATTATAAGAAAAATAATAATACTCAATGTAGTTCCTATTAAATCAAATTCGACATAAAAAATTCATCATCATTATCTTATTTAACACCCAAGCTCTTGTCGGTGGAGTTGTTTCCAATAATGAAATTATAAAACAAAAAAATTTCGCATTGAAAATATTCGGAAAAAGCAGAGTAATATAAAATAAAGAAGTGCACGTTTTAAAGCAGTTTTTAAGAGTAATAGCTGAGTTCCTGTATGGCAGCGAGCTCGTTCACAGGTTGAAATATTACATTTACTACTTAAACAAGTAGTAAAAAGTCTGTACTGAAGCCAGTGTGGATGTATGGAATAAAACTGTGGTACCTCCATCTCTAAAATATTAGCTCACAAAGAATGCAAAACAATTCCATGAGCAATAAGCAGAATAGCTCGGTTCATCAAAAACAATCAGGTACACCAGCTAGACACCCAAATAAATAGCAGCTGAATTAACGAGGGGTAGCTATGTGAAATGCCTTAAAAGGACAGACCTAGTGCTGAACAACTCTGAGGGAAAGAAGAGTAAATGTTTTCAATTGAGATTATACTCAAATTTACAGAAACAAATGTTAATTGTTTAGCACCTTATAACAAATACTCAAAAGGCTGATATAACATAAATTTCTTCCAATTCCAATTTAGTGTTATGGTTGCATCGTTGTGCACGATGATTCTGCCAATGTCAGGGTTGAAGTTCACAATGCTAAAGTTGACGATTGTGCGGTGATTTAAGCTTCTCTAGTTTGTGTAGCTGGAGAAAGGACAAACAGAACAACACATATAACCAACACCTCAACACATAATTAAGATAATAGACGATAAGGTCAAAGAAGTAGACATGATAGATAAATTATAATATAACGTTGTTAACTTTTATAAATTTAGCTAGCACATATACAAGACCAGAGTGGACTTGACTTAATAAGTAGTTAACATTTATGGGACGGGGCATATTTTTGGGAAGAAGGTCAAATTAACTATTTAGATGATATGTAGGCTTTGAGTTAAGAAAAAATACTCAGCTGTATTTAGGCTACCTACTATTTTTTACTTTTGTCAAAACATAAGATTATTTTGCTTTGGGTGGTTATGTCCCCTAATGCTATCTAAGCTTTATTAAGGAATCCAGGGATCTCTTCATGTTGCTTATGGGTTTGGGGATTGATAATAGTGTTCCCAGTTGAGTAGCCTGGTAATTAGTACATTCAAAATCTGCTACGTGGTCACAGAATTAATATAGTACTAAACGTGGTTTAAACAAGTAAGCGAAGAAACAGACAGATTCACACAGCGGCTTTATTGTATACTATTTAGTGATACAACTAAATAGTATAAAACAAAGCTGATGATTTTGTGCTAAGTCAATGATTTTATTCATTCCACAGTGAAGACAATACATGGGAACCCGAAGATAACCTCGATTGCCCTGAATTAATTTCAGCCTATGAGGATGCATGCTTGAAGAAGGAACGGGAAGCTATGCCAGCTGTTGTTGAACCTGTTGCAGAGGAAAGCCATTCTACACGTAAACGCAGCAGAAGGGCTGACAGGAAGAGAAAAATTGAAGTGAGGAATTATTTAAATATATCCATATATTATTATGTCCTGTCATTCTACCACCCTTTACAGTTTGTTGTACATCTGCCTGTACCTGTTGCATTGTTATTCACAATAAGTTAGGACTTAACCTCAATCACACCTGATGTTAAGTGGAGGTGAGGTCAAAAGTGGAAGTGCTCACCCAGAACTCTCAAGTAATTCAGGAGATGTGCTATTAGTATTTGCTGCTTGGTGGCAGACTTAGATCAGATGGTGGTAGCTAGTCATGCAGACATTAATAATGCCCAACCACCAACCAAATCAAGTACTAAATATTTATCCTACTTGGAATCGAACACTCGACATCCGTTTCGTCAACCTTATGTTGTTCACAGCGAGCCACAGAGGCAGATTGTGTGTAGATGTGATGAAGGAGTCCCAATCTATTATTAATTATTTTTGGGAAATTTTCTTTGCATATGTGGTGGACAGGGTTTCACTATTGTATATAATGTTATTGCATTGTTAAACTAAATTGTGTCATTTATTTCATTTTATGTTGTATTTCCAGGAAGTCGAAAAACCTCGCGGCCTGGCTAGAGGTCTGCTTCCACATATGATTATGGCTGCCCAATTACATGACGGAATACTTTACTATTTAATTAAATGGTTTGTATGGCTTGATACTTTTATAGGTTAGTTCACACAATCACACACTTCATTCAAGAACTTTAAAGCTATTTTTTTAGAAATACTTTACAGTGTTCCATAACCAATATAATTATATTATTATTACGGTTTGTTTATTGAAACCTTTATTGTGATAAATGTGTTTGGGTGATCATAGTCGTATGTATTGAATGACCGATTACATCACAGAGGAAATTAGAACAGAACACTGATGTATAAGGACAGAATAAAAAGTACTCAAAAATATTAGAGTCCGTTTTGATGATTAGTAGGAGGAACTTTATTAGACTGAACAGAAATGCATTACAGCAGGCCCTATAGGAAAATGAACTTGAACCTCAAATTCAGGTCTAACATATCTACAGAGTGAATTTGAATTTATGTAATTCTCATTAACTATTTACGCCACTTTGATTACGAACAACATTCCCCTAGGTATGGTAGTCCAACAAGTCTGGTGACTTCACTCCTGATTACAAACAACTTTCCATTAGGAAGCATGGCCGAATTCAGCCGAAAATTGTTGTACTTCCATACTTTACTTTATATGGGTAATCAATAATTTTTTTAACGAATTCGGCAACGGTTCCTATTGGAAAATTGTTCATAATCAGGAGTGGACTCACCAGTAAACATGAATTACACGAACTAAATTTCACCCTCAGCTTATTAAAGTCTTCTACTACAGAACATAACTGTATCCTATATCTTAATCCAGAGTAGGATATTTTTTATCCCGATAAAGTGGGTAGTTCCCGCGGATAAGCATATTTCCTCGATAAAGTTAACGCAGGTGAAGCCGCGGCCGGAAAGTGATATTATAATATGACATGATAACATATGTTAATATGCCACGATTGGCTTTTAATACAACTTTTCTATTTTTGGTGTAGTTAAGTAATTAGTATGTAGAAAAACTGTTTTGTATGCCAATGTGCGGATCACAAAGCTATGTCACTTCTGTCGCTAACATCACTTTATTGTATTTTACCCGTGTATCACAAATAAATTATATGGTTTGATTTGAAAAATAAATACGGCTTAGAATGTATTCTTATTCCATCTGTCTCTTATAAAATCATGCTTTTTAAGTGTAAAATACCCCATACAGTACCTGTTCACCGTGAAACCAATCGGACACGGTGTTTTAGCTTTATCGATTTCATAATTGATAACTTTGTCCAATAAAAAACACGCCAAATTGCCAAGGGAGCAGTTAACCAACAAATCACACTTCGGAATCGATGACCCCACAGTTTGGTGCTCACGCTAATTGAACTAATGTGGAATATGTAGGAAAAATCTATGTTTATGTTGTAAACGACTGTATAACTGTTATTGGTTAGTAATATTAGTGTTATTCCTCTATGGTAATATGATTGGTAACACGTACTGGAACTGGTTCTCCATAGACAAACCAATTAATTGATTTTGTGGAACTGAAGTTGTGCAGTCAATAGTCAAAAATTCTGTAGGTCTTTGCGGAGGCGACTTATGTGACCTGCAAGTTTATTATTTCTTGTACTGACATCGTGTTTATCACTATTTTTCTTAAATGATGCAAAGTGTTTTTTATAAATATACACAATTTTCACAAATGTAATGTGACAATAAGGTTAGAAACATTATATTCTGTAAAGTTATATCTAAGTGATACTGCAGACCTCACTGGTATTCGGGTGCTGTCATATACATATAGGTAGTTCAGGAATATAATGAATGATCTATTCTGTTGAAGGAACACAATCTGAACCAAATTGTGGTATCTAATAAATAATATCAGTGACTGTGCCCTGTTCAAAAGCGAATAAATTATATTCTATTATTTTTTTTTTCTATAATTAAAGTCAAGTGCCAACCCATTGTCCATAAAAAATTTATACTATGGATTATTCTTCTTGTTATGTTCCAGGGAGGGTACCTATCAAATGGATGTTGTAGTAGGGCAAGAGTTGCATCGGGCTTTTCCGGATTTCGCCATTAAATACTACGAGAGATGTGGACCATTTTCCATCAGGCATATGTCATCCAAAGTGCGACGAATTGCTCCGGAGGTAAGTTTCATTATCTAGTTCCTGATAGCGCAGTTGCATTCGCTATTCATTTTCGTTTAGCGATGTTAAGATATGTATGTCGCGATCGGTCCGATTTTTATACGATTTGCATTTTAATACGAGTGCTTCCGTGTTTGGGAGGGCACGTAAAATAGTCATCGGTCCTGGTTGTTTTCAATTGAAGGCAGTGGCTTATGGAGGCAGATTAAAAACACTGTCAGATGTCGATTATTATTAGGAGCCCTCACTGTCCCACTGCTGGGCAAAGGCCTCCTCCCTCTCTTGGTGGCCACTAGTCTGACATAAAACCCCACCGCGTGAGGTTGAAGAGAAATTACCACAATCTAACCAACCCGCTTTGAGCGGCAGTTTTCTGTAAAGCTATTCTGTGGTAAAGCGGAAACGTCTGTAATAATATTTTAGTTATTTGTTGTGAATTATTGCCGAATAATAAACTCATTTAATTTTCTTACAGAAAATCACAACACAAACTTACGTTTTTTATTATATCAGTTTATTAATAGCAACATTTTACAAAAACACAATTAAATTAAGTCTGCCGCCAAACAGTAATGTGTTCCGGTTGTCAGAGATAAGATTGCCAGTTCATCTTATTGATGGGGTTTCCGGGTCGGTACGATTCCACCTTCGGCCCATCTTCACTTAACATCAGGTGTGATTGAGGTCTAGTGCTGACCCCTTGATAGCAAAAGAGTTTAAGAACTGAAGTTGAATAGAAAAAAAATTGAAAGATATTTGTTTTATATAAAGTATAAGTTGTAGATAATTGGGTGAGGAAGCCTTACCCTGTGTAATTGAAGGTGCAGATTTCGTAAAATAATATTTAAAGAAGCCCATCTAGGTGTTTCATTTTACTACTGGATTTACGCTGGATGTCTAGAAGGGAAGAGAGACAGGACAATGATAATTACTTAACTCGTACTATACCTTTCAGCTTCCTCCACTCGAAGAGCCTCTTTCAACGCCTATGGAGACGTCAGACCTAGATCTATTGTCCACAGAACAGAGCGCGGATCAATCAGAACCAGGTAAGGAAGTTCTGTTCTTGTCGTTTTATTAGCTTATAGGCCATGGGACTATAATTTTTCCATCTTTTTCGAAAATTCAAATCAAATCAAAATATTTTTATTAGGATAAAATTATCACTTGAAAACGTCACTCTTAAATTTAAATTTACTGCTCATTCACAAAGCTTACTCCCCAGAGAAGAACGAACAAGAAACTCGAGGGTTGTTCTTTTTAAACAGATTATGAGTTACAATTTGTGATTTGACAATTAGAAGAAAATATATATTATATGAATAATAACACAGCTATGTCCATGCTTGCTTATCATCCAAATAGTCAGTGATTTTATAATAGCCGTTTGCTAATAATTTCTGTTTTATGATTGTTTTAAATTTATTTAAAGGATTTATTAACTTTGTGAAGTCATTTTTTATTTTATTTTTTATGCACAACGGGTTAGCACTTGGCCTCAATAACACCTGATGTTAAGTGACGATGAGGTCGAAGGTGGAGGCGTACTGACCTGGAAAGCCAAATATTAGGGGAACTGGCTATCTTATCTCTGACAACCGAAACACAACAATGCTATTAACATTGCTGCGGCAACTGGTTCTTATTCCTTGTATTAACATTGTGTCTATCACTATTTTTAGTGAATAAGATTTTTTTTTGCATAAAACAATTTCTCATAAATATATTGATATGCTTTTATTAAGATATTAATTTCCTTAAACTTATCTCTAAGAGACATTCTAAGTCCTAATTTATAAATGGCACGCTCCTGCAGAACAAAAATGATATGTCTGTCAGCAGCGTTTCCGCACAACAATATGCCATATGACATCAAGCTGTGGTAATAGCTAAAGTAAACCAGTCGTGCGGTATAATTCTATATGTACATTAAAAATTGGTTCAACTTGTGTTTGATAACTTCATAGCCATCTTCTTGCTGTGGTCCCAATTTATTTGTGGTCAGCTCAGTACGTCTTTTTCTTTCAATCTTCCCTGTCAGTCATTACCTCATCATTAACGCCCTTTTTTCATATCGCCCCTAACACAATATATCCATTATATATATATATACACATCTTTTCCGTGGTCTTCCTCTTTCCTTTTAATCCATCCACATCTATATTTATCACTCGTACTTCATTTTACTAATTAGCGATTTACGAATGTGTCAGATCTTTAGAAAGTCGCGTTTTAAAAATTCTGTCGTATATGTATATTTCCAAGAAGTACCAAAAATCAAGTAAGATATTTCGTAAGAGAAGGTTTGTCTCCGCCGAAATATCGCTCTAACACGTGGGGTCGGTGCCCTCTTAACAGTCGCGTCCCCCAGGATACTCTGTCTTCTTTTGAAAATTCGACAGCGATAATTATTTTTTAACTGCCTCCAAAAATTCTATGTTCGTCTGTGTTTTTATGTATGTTCACTCATACTATTGTTAACTGATTTTGATGATAAATATTTGTTTGATAGGGTTTATCACCGGATTGGTCTCATATAAATTTGGTTAAGATCTGATGGTGCATTCCGGAGATAGAGAGTAGAACCTCACTGAAGTCTGTTGTTTTGTTGTGGTGCAATTATCTCACTTTGCACCGACAGCAGTAGTAGCATGACAGGCGCGATAAACGTTTATGTCGCACGAGGTAATATTTGTCCTGCTCATTCGCTTGGACAAAATATACAACTATCCCACTCTCACTTCTACACCGCGCGCGACTAACGATGTCATGCTGCAGGGGCTAACTTTCAGAATACTTGCGAAACTAATGAATTGCACGATTAATTACAGTCAAGTATCAATCGGTGATACAACCTCCTCATTGCTATCTCTTTCTAAACGAGTGACAAATGAAGAGGCATGATTCCCTATTGTGTATTTATTTCTAGACTTTAGTAAACTAATATTACTTTTAGTATTCTATGATAACTTATCTGTTTCCCAGTGGACCTGCAGCCGCCGGGAGACTTGCCTCTAGATGTCTTGCCTCCGCTGGGTGTGGATATGTCCCATTTGGCAGACATGCCGCAACTTGGCGCGGACGCTGATACCGACGCGTTGAACGTATCGGTCAACTAAATCGTAATAAATTTTAAACTGTAATTGAAAGTAAACCAGTCAATGGTGTGGATTCTGATGTGCATTGTCTAAACCAGTATATAGTATATAGTATATAGAGGGATTCCACCCGTATATAGTTAATATACCGAACATTCGCACTAAGAAGTTCGATTCTTCATTCATCATCCGAACAGCCAAGGCATGGAACTCCCTTCCGGCGTCAGTCTTTCCTGAATCCTACAACCTTGGGATCTTCAAGAGCAGAGTGAATAGGCATTTACTGAGATCGCGTGCTTCATCTCCGACCACATCGTCACTTTCCATCAGGTGAGATTGTGGTCAAACGCGAATCCAGTCAATCATAAAAAAAAAAAAAAAAAAAAAAACCAGCGGTTCTCAAACTTTTTGGCAACAGATCGGAAATTTGATAACACAAAATATTTCACGGAGCCTTAATATAATCAAAAGCTGTTTTTTTATATTCTTTGTTATGCTGCTGTAATCTAGCTATTACGTTCAGTTGCTAAATATGGGACCACGTAAGCGCCATAGAAGTAAGGTTAAGACGATAAACGTCTATTAGATGTCTATCCTATCTAACAGACGTCTGTGGGGAGGCCTATGTTCAACAGTGGACGCCCTGTGGCTGATATGACGATGAAACGCCCTAGAAGTAATTTGTGGTAATTCGATACATCTATCCATTAGACGGTTATAAGGTACGTGATATCAAATTTAGCGATAGAACACAAATAAAATTACATGATCTGTTGGCAGGACCTCTATTCTCGCGCCCTCGACATTTCTCTATCGATAGATATAAATAGGTTTGTCATTTTTCGCGTATAAGTGTGAAAGAGATAGACATTGCCATGTGGCGTTGAGTGATACCTTGATTCCTTGAGGTAATGTAACACCAGCGCTATCTCCTTTAGCATTACAATTATGTATAAGAAAATACCTAAAAAATGAACTGAAGAATAAATGTTTTATATTTGATGAATTTTTCTATGTATTATCTGTTAGTTTAGTAAAAATGTTGCGAATAAAATAACCTAGGTTAAGATTAAGATAGGTTTAAGTTAAGTGAATACTAGTTTTGTAGGGCTACCATTAGATTGATACTACCAGCCAATGATCTACGAAAGTCTATCCTAACATTATTGTAATGCATTTCATTTAATCTTGAAATTCATGTCCTACTACAAAACTGAGTCTAAACATAAATATGGCTTTTAAAAATTGTTTTAAACCTTAATTCGTGGTTACAAATAAGATTGAAGACTTATTTAAATCTAGACTAAGCGCTCCCTCGGTTTCTTGCTCGTTCTTCTCTGGGGAGACTGCCTAGTAAATGAGCGACAACTGTATGTCATGACGATTTCAAATGTTGTTCATATAACTTACGAAATAAAACATTTTTGATTTGGCGGAGTTTCCGGGTCAGTACGCTTCCACCTTCGACTTCATCTTCACTTAACATCAGGTGTGATTGAGGTCAAGTGCCGTTGTGCATTAAAAAAAATCCCAAAACAATCTCTCGAGCGTCGCTATTCGCTTTTTGGTTGTGAAATGTCTCATCGACTAATATTAGTCTGTATTTAAAACTTTGTAAATGTATGTAGTTCTGATGATAACACAAGAATACCAGCATTACCAATATGATACCACCATTCATGAGATGGATCCATTGGCGGGAGTTGTGTAAGGGGACTCCTCAATGCGTAGTACTAAACCCAGTCCCAGTTTGGGCCCATTCATTTGTATTCTGAGTCGGCAGGCTACCGTCTTCTCATCGACACTATTGGGGCTCTATGGTTTGGTTATTAAACTTATTTGAGCACTTGTGGCGCCAATTTTTAAGTAAAAATGTGAATTTATGGTAACATTTTCAACATTTTCCTCGTGGTTACAAGTAGGTCGAACTTTATATCATTACGTAGATATGAGAATGGTTCCATCTTATCTGTAACCTCATGTATTTGACCGCATTGGCTGCTAGTTTCGCTAAGAAAAGTCCCAAAATGGGAATGTGCGTGAGTGTTATAATATGAAGCAAGTAAAAATATAATAAGAATCTTTATATGAAAATGAAACTTTGTTTTAATTATCTCATTCGTTATATTGATCGAACTTAAACTTAATCCCTGTATAACGCTACATATAGATATACATTAACACTAAATATTATGGAGTATTAAATGCTTTGGCATTATCGTCGGTCATATCGAATAAAATATCAAGTGCACGAGTGTTATTGTTCTGTCAACGTTTTTGAAAGTAAACTTTGTTGTGTTGAGATATCAGCGCTTGGGCGACTCATACTATTGTAATTGAATGAGGGCCGATGCATCGTTCAATATAACGACAACGCTTAGTACAAATTTTTCACATGAGAGGAGATTCTAGCGATAGCGACTGCTAGTAATCTTTTTAACTGAATTGTACCTTTGAATTGTATTTAAAGGTGGTTAAATTTATTGATCGGCTTTCAAAATACTCGTGCACCTGCTAAATATCTATTATCCATCTCTTTATCGAATTTATAGCTTGTTCAGAAAAGGCGAGATGGAAGCGAAGTCCTCGCACTCGGGGATGAGTTTCCCTTTGAATTTGATGCACGATTCAGCGCATAGGGGGCCCTCGAACCACGCACCAAGCATCTTCTTGCATTGCGCACAGTTCTCTATGCAGACCTGTAGGGCGTCGTAGCCTGTCGCTGGAAAATAAACTGTATTAATTTTGTACATAGAATTGACTTGGTTAGTGGCCGGTTCGTTAATACTAAGGAGCTTTCACTAAACATCCCTATGAGTTCCTACTCACTTACCCAAGTGATACAAAATTAGCACGTAGTTCATCATCATCAGCCCGTAAACATCCCCCTGCTGGGATATAGGCCTTCCCTCGTATAATAGGGAGTATGGGCCATAGTCCACCACGCTGGCCCAATGCGGGTTAGGGACTTCACATGCCTTTGAATTTTTATTTCATTAAATTTGAATCACTTGGGTCTGTCAGGGTAACCACTCTAAGCACCCCTTGATACCCTTTGGAATGGAATGGACATGTGATAGATAATTAGTCAGCATGAGAAATTATTGCATACACCGGTCATTAAAAAATGAGGAATTATAAAACAAGCGAATTAAAAAAAAACTTTGCGACTGATGATGACATACTGTTTTAATAACTTGAGCGGTATGTATTTGAGTAAGCGAATAATTAACTTAACTAACGACGAATATTGATTAATAATGAAATCCAGAACGAGCTTACAAAAAGTGGGTTGTGATTAATCCATTTCAGATATTAAAATTTTATTTCAGTGACTACATTACTAAGTGAGTGACTACATTACTAAGCGAGCGACTGGATATACAAAGAAGGCAACTAAAGCATAACTGCACCCCGACATGGTTAGGTTAGGTTCTAAGGGTATGGCGCAAGCGAGCCGGACGAGTGCGAGCGAAGCGAGCACGGGAGTTCTTGGCACCCCGATATGGATAGGTTAGGTTCGAAGGGTCCGGATCGCCCGCCATACCCTTCGTGTTAGGTTGACATGTAAGAATTACATTTGCCAAATATTGAAAAAAATACAGGAAGTAACGTTGACACTCAAACAAATATTAGGTCGCTCCAATATTATGAAGCTTCTCATTTTGGTTTTTAAGTAACTCAAATTAATGTTTGTAAGTTGCTGTTCTGTTGATTTCTCGTCACTCGCAGTCAGTCGCTCACTTAGTAATACTATAACCTAAATTAATTAATTTTGAAACTTCAAAATGTAATTTACAGTCACTCGTTTTATTGCTACCCTTAAAAAATCATCCATCCAATACAGTGGTACCTAGGACCTGCATTGCTGGTTTACAAATTAATAACTCGAAATGTATACTGTACCGATTATATTCAAGTTTTCACTAGTCTGTGGCCAGTATGACACCAATTAAAGTGATTAACGAAAATTTCCTTTAAAAAATGTGTTTACATTAGCGGCGGAAAAATAAAAACATGCAGTACCAAGTTATGAAAGTACCAATTGTATAAACTGATAAATTTCAAGTTTCTGGCAATAATTATGCAAAAGAAATTTTTCATACGTAATTGGCGATATAGCCAGTATGTCAATATACGTAATTGGTATATTGACATACTGGCTATAAAAATGTGAAAATTTAATTAAAATTAGTATATAGTTTTGGAGTACAGAGGAAACCCAGAAATAAGACTATTGTATAGAGATTTGTTTTGGTGAGCTGATTATTTTGATGACCAGGGTAACAAAATAAAAATAAAATATATTTGTCCTAACCAGTTCGGATTTAGGAACAAAATAGCGACCGAAACGCTGCTCTTGCTCTCATAGACCATTGACCCTAAAAAAACAATAGCTGTGTTTTGAATTTGTAGAAGCCTTTGAAACCGTCTATATCCCTATTCTTCTTGCCAAACTGGAAGCTATTGGCATCATGGGAATATCTAAGTGATATTCACAGCACAGCTAAGTAAATCAGAGGGTGAGTATAGGTAACCTCGTCAGCGACGATGCAGTATCACATTCCCCATCGGAGTTCCCCAGGGGATCATACTCGGGCCTACATTATTTCTCATCTACATTAACGACCTCCATATAAAATAGAAGGATTATAGCGTATGCCGACAACACTGTACTGATATTTACCTGCTCAAACGGGTATGATACGGAGCAAACCGCTCACAAAGGATTTGACTCAATTGTTAACGGGCTGAGGCATCTTCTAACCAGAAATTAGTAAAACACTTAATTTCCTCTTGCATTATTTATTTATATAAGTATTTCACAGGAAAGCTAATAATCGAGTTCAAAGAATTTAGCCTTTTAAGAGCCGAAAGAGGTTCTCACCATGACTTGGATACTATGCTCTCGCATAGTAAATTTTGTCGTTAGTTGAGATACAGCTCAATTTGGGTGCTGCTGCTAGCTCCTGTCTCATCAAACTAGCCAAAGCTAAAAATCCGTTCAAATCAGTTCAGGTTTGGCGATCCAATGCCGCAGACAGACACCGACACAGGCAGACATAGGGTTTAAACTTACAACACCTCTCTTTTAGCGGCGGGTGTTAAAAATAAGTCAATATATTCTAAACGTACCTATACTGCATTTCCGCTATGTCGAAGTTTGTTACGCAGCTGAACTATTTCTAAAGTGAAAATATCTTTACAAAGTTTGTATCCTAAGCTATCACAAAAATGTGTAACACTTTAGCACAAATGCTTTTCTTATAGGGCCGTATTAATAAATCGATCTTGAGATCACGTCTCAGTCTCAAAATTATTTTTTTGATACTGTTTTAATGGGCGCGAGGCCCTCTGGAGTGTTTGGCGCACTGGCGTAACATTTCCGAGAAGCGCGAGGTGGCTGGTTATCTCAATTTTGAGAACTGTTTATTAATACGGACCTTATAAATACCTACGTAGGCACGTTCAACACCTACAGAGGTTCTCATCTCCTTTATGTAAACCTAACGTTAATGTCAATTGAAGATTGGCAAGCCTAGTAGGTAGGTACTCTTTAAATCACCGTATGTACCACTCCACGACGAGCTAAAAGCTATAGCGTAGGTACCTACATTATTATTGTTGTTACGAGGTCAAGTGTAAGCGGCTAAGGTGAATTGCGTAACATCACGCCCCACGGCGAAAGTAAACCGGCCAAATCACGGATTGGGGTCATTGTCTCCGTTTGCACGAATCGCGCATACCTCTTCTTCTGTTTTAGGCATATCAATTAGGACCGTGGACATCTAACTTTAATGGGAATGATCTCCTACTTTACCTGTCAATTATTACCAATTTGATAAAAACCTCAAATATCAAATTCGACGAATGACGATATAGATGTCAATGAATTCAGTGTCCATAGTTAGGCAATAAGACCGCTCTGGTCATAGCAAAGAAAACTCATAAAACATCACTCCAAATTCTGGAAACGCACAAGGTCATGATGATACATAAATACATATAGGCATGTTTTCCGTAGCGGTAGTCGGAAAATTCAAACTTACGACTATCCTGACACACCTCCTTTGCTTGATTTACATTCATAAAGTTCCTCATATACTCGTACGTACATGCTCGTCGGTTTAGAGTCGTCTTGACTTGGGCTTTGTTTAAAAACGTTCCCGATTTGATCGTATTACCATAGAGGAATACACTACACCGAATTACGTTCGTCGTGGGCCTTTAATTTTAAATTTAAAACAGCATGAATCAAAATCAATAGTTTCTTTCTTTATTTAGGTACAAACAGCGTTAGGAGTGTTTAGGTTACCCATATTAATCACGAAGACACTTTTTTTATGCACAACGGGTTAGTGCCTACTTCACCTCAATCACATGTTAAGCGAAGACGAGGCCGAAGGTGGTAGCGTGCTGACCCAGAAATCCCTTATTTGGGGGACTGGCTATATCTTATCTCTGATAACCGAAACACAACAATGCATTTAACATTGCTGTTTGGCGGCAGACTTTATATAATATGGTGGTAGCTAACCAGGCGGACATTTAAAATTTACCACCAACCAAACCGAGTAGGTACTAAACATGGGGATCGAGCCCGCGTCCTTCGAATCGTAAACCCTATGTTGTTTACATTGAGCCACGGAGGTGGACTTATACCTAAATATCAGGTGTAGTCGTATAAGGGAAGTATATATTATTATAATTTTAATCCCATCAAAACAGTGTCCAACTTCTTATTCAGATGTCTTGACTTGAAATTTTTGAAAATGAAATTTAAAAGTAGCGACTTCAGGCTTACTATTTACAATGACCATTGACAACGTCTTCCCGTTGTTTATTATCTGTGGTCAGCTGTTATAATATGGATTGGGTAAAGTTACGCAGGTATAACAACAATAATAAATATCTTTGCACATACACAGCGCCATCTAGTTCCACACTAAGCAACTAGGCTTGTATTATGGATACCAGACGGTTGATAAACTACACAAATACGTTTTTTTTTTCTAAATAAATACATATATACTTGTGGGATTGTCGTTTGGCTTTTCAAAATCGTGAGGAAACCTGAGGAAATTGTAGTGAAGTTTATTGACAACAAAATTTAAGTTTGTAATGCACTGTAGGTATACAAAAAACTTTGTAATGGGCATAATATAATATAAATAAATAATAATAAATAAATATTTCGGACACTTACACCAATCATCTAGTTCCAAACTGAGCAATGCTTGTACTATGGATACTTGATAACGGATAAACATACATAAATATTTATATAAACATCCATGACTCGGGAATAAATGTTCGTATTCATCACACAAACATTTACTCGTCGCGGGATTCGAACACGCAACCGTTGGTTTCGCTGACAGGATCACTATCCACTACACCGAACGGACGTCAGGACCACTATGGTTTTATGAAACAGGACCCTTGCTCTGTCCTACTTAATGAATGAAGGATAATCACTAAGTGCTCACCGATCGCAGGATTGCAGTGCACAGGACCGAAGCCAGCCAGGATAGCGGCCACGGCGAATAGAGCGACGGTCATGGTGAGCTTTCCGGCCATTTTTCAGGAATCTGGAAATAGGTTGGGATACCGCAGTATGTAGGTACAGTCGATCTAAAGCTAATTGTATAGGACCATCTGCCATACTCTTGAAAATCGAGTATTTTAATCTACAGCGTACGTTTTTATACCAATATCTATGTGTACAATCGACTTCACGACGACCATGACACTAGTGTAAGATGGCCGCGCGACGCTATCACTAATGTGAACGCATAATGGAAGTGTTACAGTCTCGTAAATGTGTGAAGCTAGTATGACGAGCAGGCAAAGTTATTATAATTCATCTACAACTATAATAGTGTTACAAAGGATACTAATATTCTTTGAAATGTTGATTAAGTATGTAGGGTTTACTTTTTATATTAAACTATCTAGGTTAAGAAAACGATCGCGTTAAATGCTAAATAACTTGGAAACAGCGAATCAATTTTCATTAAACCTTGCTCAGAACAATCTCGTAGATACCAGCTTTCGAACAAAAAAAACGCTTTCAAATAGGGAATTATTTCTCTTAGGAACACTTTCCTCGAAGATACATTTTTGGAAAAAGTTCGCTTTTATTCCTTATAAGTAGATCCACTTTTTTTAACCAAAACCTCGCGTTTCTTTTGGGTACAGTTGTATACACAAAAGTGTAATGTAGGTTCGAATGTTTTGACACTACGATGTCACAGAAAGACAGAACAATAAATGGTTTATTAAACAGACAGAAAAATAATCACCGAAGGGTTCATGTCTACGCTTGCTTATCATCTAATAGTTTACAATAGCCTTATGTACCTAGTTTTGGTAAAAAATAGTTTTGAATTTATTTGATGAACTGTGACGCCGTACTAGAAGCATGGGTTTAGTTTTGGTAAAAAATAGTTTTGAATTTATTTGATGAACTGTGACGCCGTACTAGAAGCATGGGTTAATATCCACGCTTTTAGCTTCCCTCATGTAATATTATCTACTCGACCCTTGGCCAGTCCCGAATGAATACTCACCATTCATCTGCATCTAAAGAACACAAAAATTAAACAGGGTGATAGAAGGTTAAAGCCTTATGGGGGTGATATTTAAAGACAATTTAAGTGAAACATACTGTAGTACAAAACCTTATTTTTTAGTACCCATGTTTAGTGTTCCGTAGTCCTTACAGGTTTGCCACGTCCGTCTGTCTGTGGCTTAGCTCAGAGGCTCTTAGTCCTAGAAAGCTGTAATTTGGCATGGATATACATAATAGACGTCTTTCGGCTGATATGATGATGATGACACAATTTAATCACGCCGACAAAGTGGTAAAAAATCTTTTTAGGGTACCACACATACCTACACGTAAAGAGGGGATATTTTTTTTTTGTTAATTTTGTACCCGTTGGATAGGATCGTTGGATAGGTTGTTCAAAAAATATTAGAGGTTATCTCGAACAGTTCTTCGCTTCAGGGATCCGTCTAAGAAATATTAAGGTTTAAAATGCTAATGTCGTCAGAGTCGAGCCCCAGGTAGACGATTACTTTTGGATACGTGAAAAAAAAATTACGAAAAACTTATAAAACGTACTTTCAGTTGAAGATTATTTATCAAAAGATTTTTTTTATCCACAACGGGTTAGCACTTGACCTCAATCACACCTGATGTTAAGTGAAGATAAGGCCGAACTGACCCGGAAACCCCATCTTATTTGGGGGACTGGCTATGTTATCTCTGACAACCGGAACACGACAATGCTATTAACATTGCTGTTTGGCGGCAGATTTAGATAAGATGGTGGTAGCTAGCCAGGCGGACATTTAATATGCCCTACCACCAACCAACCGAGTACTAAACATGTACCCCGCTGGGGATCGAACCGATCGACCTCCGATTCGTAAACCATGTTTACATTGAGCCACGGAGGCGGTTGAAAATGTGCCAAGATATTATTATTATTTATTTATTATTTATTAGATAAATGCAAACCTTCTGCAATACTATTAGGTGGATGTCTAAGAATTGTAAATTATGTACACCTATATAAACCGTTATCTGTTTATTATGGAAATTAGGTGTACATACATATATTTGGCACAAATTTTGATAATCTCTATTTAAGAAACTACCCATTTGGAGGTTGATACAACTCGAGATAATCAGGCTTAATTTTTTAACGAAAATAAGGTAGGTATAATACTTGTATGAACAGAGCGAGTAAAGAGGAAGAAAGAAAGCAAAACATTTATGTAGGGGGAGTCGGGGAGAGTTGAACCCCCTTTTACTTTAACAAGCATGAAATAAAAACTATGATTTGAAACTTGACAACACAATAACGGATACAATCATTAGTAAATAGGTACATACACCGTAATTTCATATTTTTATTAAATCGATAAGTGGCTCAACTCTCCCCGAGGCATGGGAGAGTCGATCATAGTAGTAGGGACATTTGAACATATCTGTTTGTATAAGGAAAATAATGCCATTACTGAGACACACATTTTAAATGTGAATTGTTTAAATGAAACATTATTTTAAACGTAACAGCAATTATACTGCAATTTAGTGAATATTGCACCAAAATTTATTTTATTATGCCCTTAGGCCACGTGGTTTGATCGGCTTGTCCGAACGATCGGACGTGGATGATAGTTGATAAACAACGCAAATACATTTTTATTTGTAATATGTCCATATCATACAAATATATGCCCCTAGCGGGATGCGAACCCGCGACCATTTAGTGTAGCAGTCAGTCAGTCAGGCATGTTTGTAACCACTACACCAAACAGGTCGTCAGTACCTCTATAGGTAAATAGATATCTATAATTGTTATTTATGTTATGTTGTTTTATTGTCTTAAATCGGTTAAGGTGGTTTATTTCGTCCAATGGCGCGTATTACTGATAATTAGATAATTTTAGGCTTTCCGAGTGCAGGTCAGAGCAATATTTTTGATTTAAGCTGTATTTAAAAACAAATCTTAATTTACCCTCTGAGAGCGCCACTGGATGGAACATATCATCTTAATAATTGACGAAAATATAGGTGAACCTACATAAAAAATACATACAGAAGAACATGGAAACTCCCCCTTTTTGGAAGTCGGTTAAAATTATAAGTAACACTCACCGCATCTAACTAGTCCGCAACTGTCCTTTGTTTGCAAAATCAACTATGATCCTCATTAATGCAAGTGAAACACATTCTTCACATACATAAAGTTTTCTTTATTTCTCGCACTAAACTTTTCACTATCCCGTAAAAGAAACAAAGTAGTACTGCAAATGAGTCGTAAAAATTCGTCTGTGTCGGCCACCGATCGCATATTGAACGTGTTTTAAATATGAAACCAGTTGACTATGCGTCTATACGAAAAGTGGGGGGCGCAGGTTATACGACGTAGGCTCAGGGGTATCCCAGGAAACGGATCTGTACTTTTGCGAAAGCCGAAAGTTCTAAGTAGGAAGTCGATTATTCTACGATGGCATTAACATGGACATGACCTAAATATACATTTTTTGTTTACATTAAAAAGCTAACTTCCCTAGCATGGAGAGGATGAAGGTTTTTGGTCAGCAGTGGGAGAGCGTGGACTCCAATAACAATGAAGGCATTTAGCGCCATTAGAAGAACATGCGTTATACTGTGTGTATGGCTTTAGGCAAAAATTCAAGGTTGAAGTGTTATGTATGGAATAGTGGTTCAAGGTGGCTTAAATTTAGCATTCATTGTGTAATTGACTCGGAGGATACGTCGCTATAGCTACACTTTCTTAAGTAAAGTTACGCAAGCTCTACGTATGAGTCACTAGAGATTTAATTTTGTTTTCCTCATAAGACAGTCCAAAAATCAGCGACAACATTGATATGATTAATTTTATAATAATGTTACAAACAAAAACATTGTTTTTTTTAAATGACGTCTTAGGTTTATATGAAAATTATGGAAATCTGAGTTTTAATTTAAGAACTGAGCGTTAGTCCACACTATTCTTTTGTCTGAATTAACTGGATCACCTTCAGTGTTGCCTCAGGCGTCTGAATTCTTGTACGAGATGATTCTTTACGACTATTAAAAACATTTTAATGTATAACGTCATTTAATAATTGTAATAAAATAATCTAGGTATAATTAGAGGTAGGTAGAAAGTAAAACTAAATTATGGCAAATTAATAAGGCAAGTACTCACCGAAATATGAGAAATCAGTTTAAATGATACAATTGTAATATTATAAAGATTTAATCACTTAAGTCATGTCCATGGTAACACTATAGTCTCTTTTCGGTCCATATAAATTAAACAAGAATAACCCTATAGTTAGGACTGACAGTTTTACTTCCGCGCCAACGAACAAAAAGTCAAATGTAAATAACCTGCGTGGACGCGTGCCGTATAGTCTGAGGTACCAAGTAATTCATAGCCGAACAATGAACGATATACATGGCTTGGCCACTGCGCAAGTTCTCAAGGCAGGGCACATGTGAAAGCGCAGTGGAACTCGTGCTAGAAACTACCGCTGTAACTGCGACACCTCTCTCTGGCTTTTAGGAAGCGGATCTGCTTATCTCGATCAGTGACCACAGTAAATACTTCCTAAACACAAAAACATGTATACAAATCCTGCCGGATACGGTCCTGTCGTGATTGATTCTCAAGCATCTTTTTAAGAAATCATTTCCGCATATGAAATCATGCGGACAAAAACTATACAACTTCGAGTATGTTAAAATGTCCGCACCGGTAATTTCCAGAGTGCGGTTTGATTACCCTTTAACTCCATTTACATAAATAACAAGTAATAATTTTGTTTATTGGAAAATTTGGAGCTAATAAAATTATAACTTGTGATACACAATACGAGAACAAAGAAATCGCAACGGTAACTTACTTAGTCCTTACAAACTTGATCTCCGTAGTACAATGTGAGGAGGAAACGAGTTGCCTGCATTTTATACTGGAGCTCATCTACTTTTGCAAACGAACCGTATCGAAAGCAACGGGAGGCAACCATTCCTTCCATTATCTTTATGGACCTGATAATCAGATTTTGAAAGTGCTGGTGCTCACAGACTTGCCGTAAATTAGTTAGCTTTATTCAAAGAAATAAATAAGGCCATAGTAATAAAAAAATCGAATGCTTATGTATCTAAATTCTTGGAGACTGAGTTGTTATAAATGAAAGGACGTCACTCTATGATACAGTGTTAACAATACTCTTTTATTTATACCACTAAAACAATATATTTATTAAACATCACTAAAAACAAATACAATCACAAATAATTTAGGACTTTAACAGACCAATCAAATTGGAACACAATTTTTAGATTTATAGAATTCAAGTATCAAAGGGAATTTGCAAACCTTTATATATTTTTTATATCGCAGCCTTTTTATGTATTGATTTCAGTTTTTACATTTCAACTAGGGGCACTTCGTCCTTCATGCTGGCTAGCACTAAGTTTTTGTCAGTGCCTTGTGGCCTCTTGGGCTCCAAAGCAGCCCTCATCTCCAGAGCGCGGGTGTCAGTCTCCAGGGACTGATTCTTGTCGTTCAAATCTATGCCAATCTTGATAGAGGCAGCTTCTAGAGCGTTGTATGTAGCCCTGAAAAAACAATAGATGTTTATATGGTTATCGGTATCTCCTTGTCATTGAGATACTCTGATCATGGCAGTCGTTTACTTATTTCTGGAATATTACTTCCCATTGTCTTCTCACTGCAAGTTATAATTATTTTGTAGCTGTATTTTAGTAGAGATCCCTGCTATTGAAATTGATGATCTCGGCTGATATATCTACGGTTCGAATTCGTATTATTGGTGTCGATTCGGTTGTACAGCAACTAAACTAAAGTAAAACCAGTTTTAGAGTGGTGACGTCGCTTCATACTGTTCCAGGGAGAAAGAGACAGTACTACTTTAAAACTGGTGTTAGTTCAGTTTAGTTTAATTGGTGTGCATCCGAATCGACACCACTGACTTTTTGATTTCTGATAACTTTTTTACCTACCTATTTACCTACTTAATATTTTAATTCCACGTTTCTAATGTTAAATTAAAATTTCCCATTTTATCTAACATTGGAAGGGGGTAAAAAGATTTCTTTTATTACACACAAGTTATTTTAAATGCACTGCAGTTTTGTAACACAAGGAATGCTTGGCGGTAGAAATAGATAAGGGGGGGGGGGGGGGGGTGATACTCAACCCAACTATTTATTATTTTTTCGATACCATGACTTTCTTATGTTTAGTTTCTTCTTTAGACCTTAAATACTTTATCTTTATATCAGCTACAGGAAGTCCACTGCTAGACATAGGCCTACTCGATGGATTTCTAGAGCGGTTGGAAGCGCCCTGCATCTAGTGATGTACCACGATAGTTGTTAGGTTATCTCTGGAGGCTTTCCACTTTTATGTTCCAATGACCATCAGCTCCATGCGACATGTACCCTGGCCACTGCCATTACTTTTTACTAATCCGCTGGCTGTCGGTGGTTTTGCTTTTTACAGATTTGTTCATTCCTGAATCAATCTGGGTTTTTTTTTACCACAATCTCACCTGATGGAAAGTGACGATGTGGTCGAAGATGAAGCACGCGATCCCATTAAGTGCCTATTCACTCTGCTCTTGAAGATCCCAAGGTTGTAGGATTCAGGAAAGACTGACGCCGGAAGTGAGTTCCATGCCTTGCCAACTTCTTAGTGCGAATGTTCGGTATATTAACTACATACGGGTGGAATCCCTCCCCACACCTAGTGGTCCGAAGATAGAAGGGTGACGGTGGAATAAGATTATGTAATACCAACGCACACTCCCCGAAATGCATCCTGTAAAAAACTGAGAGACAGGCGACTTTGCGACTTTGGGTCTCGTAGAATCGTCTCGCTTTGCCCTCTTCATAGTTGGTTGTTTAATCTTAAGCTATTTTATGAGAAACGACTTACTTAGCACAATCGAGTTTATCTTGCAATTGGCGTATAGTGTCCCTTAGGTTACGCACTTCCTCCTTCAGACCTATATCTGCCTCATCTGCGGCCAGTTCGATACCAGGCCTGTACCCTCTCGTCTCCAGGCGCGTTTCCGCTACCTTTAATGCGTTCACTTTATCGGTGAACTGTTCATTCATTGTTTTCAGTTCTGTCGCTAGTTTGTCCATGTTCTCTTCCATCTGAAATCAAAATTAATAGAAAATACCCTAGAGCATATTGATTGGTGAAGTATTTACTTTGATAAGATGCCAAGAGTTATTAACCGACTGTAACCTAATCCAGAGACGAAACTGACTATGTGCTTTTTGTCGGCTATGACAAGGTTTTTTTTTTATATGATTGACTGGATTCGCGTTTGACCACAATCTCACCTGATGAAAAGTGACGATGTGGTCGAATATAATAAAGGTGCTTTTATTAAGAGTTTATCATTACTCGGAAAATAAACCTAACGAAACTAGAGAATCATCATCAACAACCTTACGTTCGATCTACTATTGGGACACAACCTGGAGGATACGGGTCATAATCCACCACGCTGCACCCATGTGGAGCTGTGTTAGATTCCTGCTTTTTGTTCGTGCTTCCAAGTCCGTAAGACACTAACATTTGCCCTTATTGAAAAGAACCATTTAGATAAGATGGTGGTAGCTAGCCAGGCGGTCATTTAAAATGCCCTACCACCAACCAAACCGAGTACTTAAACATGTACCCCGCTGGGGATCGAACCCGCGACCTCCGAATCGTAAATCCAATGTTGTTTACATTGGGCCACGGAGGCGGTTAGCCGCATAGGAAAAACTGCTTATGGAAAGGATTCTAAATTACGTCAAAGCAGATATTCCCGGCGCAAAATGAAGGTCATTACCGTCGACATTCAAAGCACGGCGAGCAGGGAAATTAAAATAACAATGTAAATAATTTCCACGATACAATTGAAGTAACGACGTTAAAACACCGCTTTGGTTCCACCCACGCTTCATTTTCAACACTGCACGGGGTTTCGTTTATATTTTCTCATGTTCGGGATGTTCCGTTAAACTCCACTGTTTCGCTCCACAACAAACTGTGAACTTTCCCACTTCAAAAAGGAGGGTTTTTTTTAATAAAAGGGCCTACTCTAAAATTTGTTTGGACTCGTAAAGAGTATTACAACAACTGAGTACCAGTGTTCCCCATAAGCGTTACGATGACCATAGAAGATTTTAGTAGGTAGCACAATACATATAGTTTCTTCAAAAATACCTAGGTGCTATGCTATTGTGTTTTCAGTTTGCGGTGCGGTACCTATCTACCTTCAGATCATTTCGATTTAAGACTTTAGAGCGCCACATTTAGGTAATATTCTAAATTGCAAATTGTATTCTCAACGGCGTTTATCCAATTACATAATTCTGATGTTCAGTGAAGATAACGCCAAAGGTGGGAATCGTGCGCTAAAACCTCTAACGGGAACGTATTGTGGCGCTTCAGATTATGGATTTCGGTGCGACGCGATGTTACAAAATATTTTCGGGAAACCTTGGACCTATCTAAATCTAGTTGATGCCAGTTTGTGCGAAAAATTATGTTGAGAATTTATTTAGTTTTGCACCAAGCTGCTTGTTTCATAGTAGAGCACGTAACGCAAGTGAAGGACACTTGTTAAGCCTCGTTTACACCGACTTTAAACTATATGTGACATCAAGCGAGTGATCGTTCCAGGCAGTGCCTAAATGGTGCATCTAAATTACGCACGACGTCATCATGTACCTGCTTGACTTGCGAATTATCACGTAATCAAATTGTTACAGAAATGTGCCAGCAGAAGGCGGAGTGTGAGTTTTGTTTCAATTCGTTCACGTTTCGGTGACTATTTATATGAACAAGCGCCCCTAGTGGTTAGGTTAGGTTAGGTTAGGTTAGGTTATTTTTAATGCAGGGCGGGTTCGTAATTGACCTCAATCACACCTGATGTTAAGTGAAGATGACGCCGAAGGTGGAAGCGTACTGACCCGGAAACCCCAAATTTGGGGGACTGGCTATCTTATGTCTGACAACCGGAACACAACAATGCTATTAACATTGCTGCTTGGCGGCAGATTTAGATAAGATGGTGGTAGCTAGCTAGGCGGACATTTTAAAATGCTCTACCCCCAACCAAACCGAGTACTTAAAGATGTACCCCGCTGGGGATCGAACCCGCGACCACCGAATCGTAAACCCAATGTTGTTTACATTGAGCCACGGAGGCGGTGTAGAGGTATATTTTCATAAACATAATGCATTCTGTACGGGAATACGATACTTGCGAGGTAGGTTTTGTTTTTGTAAATGTACAAGGTACTATCAATATCAGTGCTTGGCCGAGACCATAGACACACCGAACTCTTCAGACATGACGAACTAAACGCTTTAGTGGCATGTAGATTATCTACTGTCCCGGCCAAGCAATCGAGCATTCAGGAAATTTAAACAAGGCATCGGTTATTGAACTGCAGCTCAAACTACTAAGTGGCAATTATATGGGGTGACTTTTAATTAGTTTTTGATACCAAAACCCCTTGATGTTAAGTGAAGATAAGCCTCAAGATGGGAGCGTACTTCCAAGTAATTAATTTAAAAAAGTGGATTCTTTGGGTAAGGTGTTCGTAACGTGACGACCGATGAATAGTGACCCTGTCAGCCAACCTACGGTTGCGGGTTGAAATCCCGCAAGGGGTAAATGACTGAGTGATGAATACGAAAATTTATTCCCGAGTCATGGATATTTATATAAATATACCGGATGATTTTTTTAACGCAAGGAAAAAAATTGGTCACATTAGGTAAGTTATTGGCATAGGTAGTTTTTTTTTTTTTTTCAAAAAACGCGCACCGGCCCTAATTTAATATGCGACTGGCGGGATTCATAGGGTTCCTATCACGCGAAATTTATTTAGAACTCATATGTTCCACAAGGTTTATTTAATTTAATTTAATGATGTAATTATGTTGAATAATACAAACGCGATCGTCAAATGACACAATTAACGTTTTATAGGATGATTCTTTTTAAAAAATAATTGAACTAGCTATGCCAAAACACTCTTATTTCACTTACCTAATATGCCCCATTTTTTTCCTTATACGGTAAAAAAACTCATCCGGTATAAGTATATTTATCCGTTATCTAGTATCCGTAGTTCAAGCTTCGCTCAGTTTGGGACTAGATGATTAGTGTAAGTGTCCGAAATATTTATTATTATTATAATCATGAGTACATGCATGTCTATATCAAGAACTAATTAGAAGTCTCCCTCGGCCCTATTAATAATTATTTTGATAAGTTAGACTTTTTGACTTGACATATGCAATAAGTTGACATTTGGTAGGCGACACGACAGCACGAATCCCTCAAGCGATATACAAAACAAGTTTAATTGGATTAGAGTTTTAGATGCTGTACAGTCGGACCCATATAGTAATGTAAGTAACATCTACACTTACTTTCTATCTATCTTGGAAATAGTAAAACTATTTATGCAAAGCATATTGCTTTGAAAACATCTGACTACTTTTGACTCCATGCTTTACTTACAGTAGTTGATTGTAAATAAATATATAATAATAAATATTCTTGAACATGCACACATCCCCATCTAGTTCCACACTAAGCAATTAGGCTTGTATTATGAATACTAGATGGTTAATAAACTACACAAATACATTTTTTTTGTAAATATATACACTTTTATATATTCGCTTTTCTACATTAATAAACGTATTTTCATTGTGATGGATAACATAAGTAAAGATATGGATTTTTTTATAAGTAGTCTATTTCCGAAATTCGGTAAGTTACCTTCATCTTCTGCCATTCCAGTTCATTCCTAGCTCTCTGGGTATCGTAGATACGCCTACGCAGCATGTAGTTGGTGACGTCAGTTTGAGCGCGCAGGGCGTTCCTCGCGCGACCTCTGGCCACGAACAGGGACTCCCGCAGACGGAGCGTGTCTTGAAGTTCATCAGTTGCCATCTTTTTCGTCGCCTCGCATTTATCTAACCACTGCTCGTAAGTGATCATTCTGTTACGTGTGAGATACATACATTTAAGCGTATTCACTAGGTGACAAAATCCCGCGACACCTGTCACCGGAGTCATCGGGCGTCGTGCGACGTTACCAGACTTCGAGCGACATATCTGGTAGCAGAAATGTGGACAGAGAAGTGAAAGGAAATGAATGTGAAATGTGAAGTACTCGCGCCATTTTGTCCTCTAGTGACAACGAGGCTTTAAACCATGGGGTTAGGCAGAAATAGCCGGACAGACGTTTTGATAGTAGAATGAGTATACGATATTATATTACCTACGTACTCTCTAAAACGGCGGGCGTGTTAACCTTTCTCCAAGGATAAAACTAGTAACTAGGTTTTATACAAACTCGAATCAAACTCAAACGCGAATCCAGTCATTCATAAAAAAAAATAACTATAATCGACCAAAAAAAAAACATACAAACGGCCGAATTGAAAACCTCCTTTTTGAAGTCGGTTAAAACTAGAAACATATACGACATTTTCTGTATTTTTAACCCCTGACGAAAAACGGGTGTTATGTGTTTTTTATATGAACGATGGGACACGTTCTTAGCCACGTTTAAAACACTGTCTTTTTAACTGATTTCAAAACGGAGGAGGTATTCAATTCGGCCGTTTGTATTTTTTTTATTATTTATGTACACCGATTATATTCGGAGATTCGGCGGTTTGTTCATGTGATTTTTTTTTTGTAAATGAAAGGAGAAATCTTTTTTTGTAATTATAGTAAACTAGTTTTCCGCCCGCGGCTTCGCTTGCGTGGAATAACTTTATCGCAGAAATGTGTTTATCCCGCTGGAACTACTCATTCTATCGGGATAAAAAATATCCTATGTCTCAATCCAGGGTATATTCTACCAACATACCAAATTTCATCCAAATCTGTTCATCCCTTTCGCCGTGATTGGGCAACAAACAAACAAACATCCAAACTTTCGCATTTATAATATTAGTTGGATAACAGAATCGCATTAACGTATTAGAGTAATCACTGGTTAACGGTGCTGGTGGCACAACAGATCAAACAAAGAGGCCACGTCAGTCAGCGCCATCTATCGAGCCACTCTGAATTGTTTTTCTTTAGTACGCGTTCAGAAAAACGCCCATTTAAATGTCATTATTATGTTAAATTAAATATTATAATAGTATAAATATACAAGACAAATGTGTCACACATCAATAGAATTGTGGGAGACTGATGCCTAAACTAGATTATATAGTCTGTATTTCATATAACTAAGTCCTCCCTTCGAAAAGAATAACATTTTATAAATCATTTGTCTATTATTTATATATATTTACATTAAGCGACACTAAATTATGTTGAGAATTAATGAACAACATACATGCGATACGATAATTTTGAAGTCATTTTCTATTGTAAATTGAATATTATTGGCACATATATCACACCTGTTTATACTTGAACCTGTTTGTTATGTGAGTTGTAATATGTGTGCTGTTGGTGTGTCTTATTAAATAAATAAATAAATATTTAAATTTGGACTTAAATGAGCTAAGATCTAAGCACTTATTGTAAGTAATTATAAAATTATAAGTACATATTGTATATAAGCTACTTAATTGTAAATAATACGTAAATAGCATTATTTTCGAGAATTTCAAATTATTATAATCGTGAATTCTGTAAAATAACCCCCATTCAAAGCTATTTAGGTATTATTTATAATTAGCTTTTAGACTTCCCGAGTGGACGTCAGAGCGATTTTTTTGAATTATTCTGTATTTCAAAATAAATCCTTATTTATCCAATGAGGACGCCACTGGATAGAACAAACCCTCTTAAATATTTACAAATGTGAGGCTGCTTAAAGCCCTATAGTTAATACTACATTTTTAAGGTCATTCAGACATCCTCCTCCTTTCCCTTCGGGAACCATAATCTCATCTAACTTTGTGGTCTGGATTTCATTGAGCTAACAACCTAATTAAACAGGCTAGTCATTAACACTTCACGTGTTGCAGGCAGCCGTTTAGACGATCCTCTGCAAACTCTCAGTTTGCTAATGACATTGATTAACAATTTCTCGCCTGTTGAATAGGATTGTTTACAAACATCTTGATTGTTCAATCTTGGTTTATTTTTAATTTGGACACAAAGTACGTATAGCGGCGCGCGGGTCTACAAACAATAGAAGCGATTTTTTTGAGTTTTTGATAAATACCTACTGTTACTAACGTAGTAGGAATAAGTCATATTAACCCATGGATATATGTTATCTAATAAATGAATGAATTGTTTTCTAACAGCTTTAAGGTTTAATAAATTTTTGGGGCGGTTATCTCCCCCATTTACTCCGCAATCCTTTTGCAGTCAATAAATTTTACATCCGCTATTATAACAGACAGGTGTTTCAAAAGTAATTTACTCTAATGGATATTCTAAGTTCGTACCTTTTTGGAGTCTTCAGGGAGTCAGTTTTGTAAGTTATATTGGCACAGTCTTTGTCCATATAAAGCATGTCTCTGTCAATTTGGAGGGCTTCATTTTTGTCATTCAGGTCTAGCTGTAATTTGAATTTTACAACTTCGAGCTTGTTAATCTTCTCCCAAGCCGACTGGCATCTGTCAATTAGCATCTTCTTGTTGCTTTCTGTTACGCAGAGTTCCTGAAAAAAAATATTATCTATTAATTTTTGTATCTATTTTGTTATTATGTATTTTGTAGGAAATTTATATCAAATCAAATTATTTTATTTCATAGGATAAAATTATCACTTGAAAACGTCACTATTAATATTACATTTAAATTTACGGGTAAATTTATGGGCAGGTTTTTTTTTATATGCATAACGGGTTGGTACTTGACCTCAATCACACTTGATGTTAAGTGAAGATGAGGTTGAAGGTGGAAGCGTACTAACCCGGAAACCCCAACACATTAATTATTATTAAACACATGTTATTATATTTTGTAACCTTAAACAATTAGTTTACCCATCGTCATTGCATTATATATAAGTCATAACAAAGTTTTCTTGGGCACCTGGTCCTCTAAATATAAACCCTACTTTCCATATACTGAGAATATTTACTCTCACAGGCTTCTATGAAGAAAATACCTTTTTGAGCTCAGTATCAGCAAGGTCGTAGGTTAACTCTGTGCTTCTTCTCCCATCTCTGTTTGAGAGGCACTCGGAGCACACGAGTAGAGGCAGATTCAGTTGTTCCAATTCTCTCTCAGTGGAAGCTTTCTCTTCTTTCAGCCCGCTCATTTCTCTATCTATACGGTCCAACAGATCTTGGAGGGTAGACTTCCATTGTTCAATTTCATATATTCTGTAAAGAGAGAAAAATATTAATCGAACACATTTACTCATGGGTTCGAACTCTCAGGCAATCTTTTTTCAGTCATGTACACTCAGTAAACTACACTCCCAAATAGATATAAAACCATGAATAATGAGATCAATTTTGAAGTCGACGTCGACAAATGATGTATGTGTATAGATACTCAAAGTAATGCATGTAGACTACGTGCTACATTGAAAAAGCACTTTCTCTACGCTAACTTTAGCCAGTATTTCAAATCACCCACCAAATGGAAGTGATGTGTATGTCAGGTAAAGTTTGTAGATATTCCTTAAGACTTTAGTAACGAGTAAGTAGTTTGATGCAGTTAATAATAGAATTCATAGCTACAGCGCCCTGGAATAGCGAATGTGGACGAAAGTGATTCCTCGCTCGTCATGGAATGGCTTTCGAAGGATTTATTTGTTCTAAAACTAAGCTTTCCGTGGGATAAGAGAGGAAAGGGAGAACAACTAATTGTATCGGAGATGGAAACATTGTGACATAAATAAATATGCTATTTGTTTGGAGGTGTGAGAACTTATATGTTGGTCAGTGTTTTTTTTAAATCTATAATTCGTGTACAAATTTTTTTTCTTAATTGTGAAAAATTTGTAGATATTCATATTATGACGGTATTCTGCCCATTTAAGAGGGTTCATTACGTCCAGTGGCGCCCTCATTGAATAAATTAAGGTTTCTTTTTAAATACAGCATAAATCACAAAATATTGCTCTGACCTGCACTCGAGAAGCCACTGGACGGAATAAAACCCTCTTAATAAAGCCTGTCAGTCTCAAACTCACACATACCTATACCCACTCACGCTTCAAACATCCATATAAATAAAAAAACAAAACTTCAAATATTTATACTTTTTCTTATATTACCTATTGCCTCATGAACGTGTACTTTGTCGCTCGCTGTGACGGCGGCGATGGCTGAAACCAGCTCTACGCAGTGAACTCTTAAGAGGTTTAATGTCAAAAGAAGGAAATTCATTTTGCAAGGTCTTTACTTTGTTCTCTTTACATTCAATATTTTGATTTATACATTGAAAGGCTTCTTCTCGTCATAATATTTTGTCGAAATAATTCCAAATAACGGTATCTATTGACACCGATTTGAATTACATATGTAACTGTCAAATCTCCGTATGTTCTAGAGTTAGCTATTTCATCAAAAAAACATTTCCAAATTACAAGGCTTCATTCTAAGGCAAGCATCGAAAATTAACGCATCTTGCAGACTATCTCAACCGAATTGGCGTAAAAAGATGCGACGTAAAGCTCCACATTCTGAGACACTGTTGGAATAAAAATTCCACATCATCATATCATATCAGCCGCAGGACGTCCACTGCTGAACATAGGCCTCCCCCATAGAATTCCAGAGTGACCGGTCGAAAGCGGCCTGTATCCAGCCTGAAAAACATTCACACAACAACCTATATCAGTGTTGTACTAAAGCTTCTCCCATACGAGATTTGCATCGCATTCGATTCGGTATTTCTCCCTAATAGCAGCACCACTGTGGGCGATGGCGGATTTTGTGGCAGCTCCCTAAGTCGCACCTTGCACTAAGTCGGTTGTTATTATGGTAACTGTCCCACTCAGACTTGATCCTGGTCTCATTTCGGAGTTGATGGGCTCCATGGCGAAGGTCGAAGGCATCGGCTCTCCTCGTGTCCGCAGTAACCTGGCAAAAAAATAAATTGCTATAACCGCTTCCATGGCTTAACGTAGATGACATCATCATCTTCTTGCCCTGGCATAAAGTTTAAAAAATTGAGTTCGCGGGATCGATTCCCGGTTGGTGTGTTTCGTACTCGGTTTGGATAGTGATAGAGCACTTTTAAATGATCGCCTGGTCAGTTACACCATAGGCACTATCTCCGGCAATTTGAAATAAGATAGATTTTAGGAAAATAAGAAAGGGGTTTCGTTTGAACTGACCTGTAAGTAGTATGTAGATTTAGGTAATACACCTCAAACTTCCAGAATCGACATCATTCAATTCAACTATCGTGTGCATCAGAACGGTTGATGTACTCGCTCGAATAGGAAAACTGTCATTAGGTACGCCCGCCATACTGACACACACCAACTATCCCACTATCAAATCCAACTGCTATCCAACTAGTCCAGTTATAATGCAGCTGCCCATCGCATCGTTCAAATCCGTTTATTTTGTTCCCAGTGATTAAGCAATTTTGCATTTATATTATTAGCTAATAATATAAATGCAAAAGTTTGGATGTGTGTTTATTGCTCAATCACTGGGTACAAGATAAATTTTTTGGTTGATACACAGGTACGAGTAGAATGTATGTCCGTCTCCCAGTGAGAGGAGGCTATGCCCCAACATGTTAATGATGATGTGTCCTGGAAGAGGACATATGATACGGTTTATTCCGATAAAGTGAACATATCCCGCGGAATCCCGGTGCATGGTAATGCCTCGCCAAATCGAACGCAAATCAACACTGCCGTAGCATTTCGACGTATCTTTGTGCATCTGTATGTTGGCACAAGACAGCTTGGAATGCTGAAATTATCTTTATCTAATAACTTGTGTGTACTTATAGCGACCATAGAATTTCGAGTTATAATACCACGCGGGCGAAGCCGCGAGCACTGGTTGAGTATAAAATTCGAATTCACATCAAGATTTTATAGCATTTTTAACTTAATCTCCTCCAAAAGTTTTCCCTTATTCGATCAGAACAAAGAGCGAACATCAATAGATATTTCACATTTCATTTCAGCGAAAGTTGTGATGCATCTGATATTTACGAGATACCACCAAACGTCTAAGTTTATATTGAAATCTATTTTGCATCCATGCAGACAAAGTCGGTTTAAAATTGAAGGGGAACTATGGCGGAACTTTTTATTAGGAAATATCTTTCGTGCTAGTTTCAGAAAGGAGTGAAGCCGTAGTATAGACTTTTAACTTCAAACATGTATTTTTTAATTTAAAATACATAGTAGTATCACTAATTTAATGTCATCCACAAACTACGGTAAAAACTTTTTTTTAATTTTATAGAAACTTATATAGAAAATCTTAATTGATTTAGGCAGAGTGAGAGGCCTCTATGGGGTTCATCATGGTTAATATATTTTTTGAAAACTGAACCTGACCACTGCTGTGCACTTTGATCAATTCGTGATAGCTGTTTTGGGATAAATTTGCTTACGCAACCTCGACTCCGGCCTGAATGAGATTTTTCGTCTTATTTTTGATTTTGTTACTCTAGGTTTCAAGATGAATCTATCTTCATCTACCACTTCAAAATCGACCAAGCCGTCTAAGTAACAGGAGTAAAATGGAATTTTATTTATGTATTTATTGTTGTCAACTTACCCTCACAGTAATATAAATATGGAAGGAGACCTGCTGGAGGCCTTATCTATTTCTGTTGCCAACCATTAATGCCAACATTGTGGTGCTCCTGTGCGACGGTAAAGAAACCCAGTGAAAATACTACCAGCATACTTCTGCTGAGTCCTCAGGAAAACACGCATGAGTATCTAATACCTGCCAGTGACGTCATTGTAAATTATGTGTTCCTCAAAAATATTTTTTTACTAATTTTATGAAATATTTTTAAATGAAGACTGCCCACGGGGCACCTGTAACCCAAATGCCCTGCGCATGGACAAATTACCTATAATTGCTTTTGGTTTAAAAATGTTATTTTTATATCATTGGGTATCTAAAATTTAGGAATAACGCCTAGGGGCGGGATTTTCGATTGAATACGCATTCAAAAATGAGCTACTCAAAAATCGCATCGCAGGCACACGAGCGTGAGTGAGAATTCAATGTCTGGTAATATCTATGCGCCTGGCTCTACAATAATTACTTGCAAAAATAGCTCTATCAGAGAAACCTAAACCTCACTTTGCTTAGGCCAGCTTTATTTTTATTTATTTATTTTATTAAAAATACTTTATCGCACACGCTACCTACCTATCATATGCGTAATGCTTATAGTGATAAGGCCGCCAAATTGTACTGTCCCCTTTTTTTGTTTATTTTTGTGTTATGTTTCTTATTGTTGTTCAATAAAGAATATTGTTTGTTTGTTTGTTTTATGATCAATGCGTTAGGTAGATATTCACTTTGTATTAAAAAATATACCAATATTATCCACATTTTTCCCATTAAATTTGTAACCTGTTACTCTATTTTTACTGAAACAGTAGATTTAATAAGTTTCCCTACAAAACAGTATTGAATCCTCCGCCGCCTCCATGGCTCAATGTAAACAACACAGGTTTACGAATCGAAGGTCCCGGGTTCGATCCCCAGCGAAGTACATATTTATACCCAGTTAGGTTGGTGGTAAGGCATTTTAAATGTCTAGCTATACCATAATCTTTTCGAACTCTGCCGCCAAACAGCAATGTATAATATTGACATTGTTGTGTTCCGGTGGTCAGAGATAAGAAAGCAAGTCCCTCAAATAAGATGGATTTTCCGGTTCAGTAGGCTTCCGCCTTTGGCCTCATCTTCACTTAACATCAGGTATGATTGAGGTCAATAAGTTGTGTCGTTGTGCATAAAAAAGTTGAATGATGTGGATTCATTTTTATTGAATTTTAAAAATATATGTATCTTCTTCCGGATTAATTTCTACCGTATTCCCCGCCCTATCCATACGTATCCAAGGTATTGGCACAGGAGGGCCCTTAGTATTCAATCTCGAAACCTTCTTTAGTACAAAAAGGCTCACCATAAGTGTTCTTCACTGTAAAAGTGCTATCATTATTCAAACCGAACCAAGACGGGGGTGATACTTGAATCTTTCCACGACATCCTTTGCCAGGCAATTTCGGCAACTTGCGGGGGACATATAAAACTTTTCTAATTTACTCCACGGGATCAGGCCGACCCGTTAAATTATCGAAGAGCCATATTGGTGGAGTTAGTGTTTATAAAATCGTTGTGGTGAGTGGCCTTTGTTAACAAGTTCGGCAGTTTGAGAATTGTGCGTTACAAACTTCCTTGTAATGCAACGGTTGATTAACTGTACGCTGTTGGTACACGAAATTCACTACTACTGTCCGTCTGAAGTTAAACAATTTGTCGAGAGTCAAGAAAATGTGCTTTCGGGGAAAAGATCCGCGCAAATACCGAGCACATCTCTCAACGATTCGGCCCACATAACCAAGATGGTTGATGGGGCCATGGGCAGGTGGTGGGTTTGCCCGTCTGTACGAAATCAGGGGGCCCAAGCTTCATTCGTACGCCTTCCTCATGGGGTCGACCTCAGTGCTGCTTTGCATTTCATTAACTATACTCCCATTTATTGTAGTTGTCATATAAAACCTCGTTTCTTTATTGCTGGTAGCAGCAGTTGTTGTCGCTAATAGTTTTGTGCGACGAAGTTGCAGGACATGCAATGAAATGTTTTGTTATTTAGATATATTCAGTTATTCTTTGAATAAATTCAAAAAGCTCAGATCAAGCAGCACGTAAATATTGTTATCTAATTTTTTATTTGTTTGTATTTAACTTTGTAGGTAATATAAATTATTCAAGACAAGGAACTATATGTCTATTTAGGGGACTAAGATATAAGCTGTATATTTTATAATTACTGTTTACTAAATGAAATAAATATAATTAGCTGAGGGAGGAAGTGGGAACCTTCTTTTTCCTACTTACATACCCTATTTCTTTAATTAGTCTGGGGCAGATGGCAGCTACATATAAAAATTTCCTACCATCAACCAAACCGAGTTCTAAACATGTACCTTGTTGGGAAGCGAACCTGCGACCTACGTTTTGTATGCCATATGTTGTTTACATTGTGGCACGGAGGCTGTTGTATATCTATCGATATAATAATAATAATAAATATCCTTAGACATACACACAGCGCCATCTAGTTGCACAGTAAGCAACTATAGGCTTGTATTGTGGATACCAGATGGTTGATATACTACATATATACATTTTTTTTTATAAATAAATACTTATTATAAATGATAACATAACAATGATATAATGATATAACACGTAACATAGCTTTTTACCTCCAAAGTAAGCTGTTAATAAGTTAGAAATGGGTCTGTTTGTTGGCATTATAGCGCCATCACGCCTCAGGTGAGAGAAAGAGAACACGATACCGGGTGAAACTAGTCAAACGCGTCTCCTTTCATAAAAAAAATATGTCAGCTTGCATCCGTTCACTACTGAACATAGACTACCTACCTAAACGTGAGGATCAGTACCTCCCTTCAATTTAAGAGATGAAGAAGAAAGAGGTTAAATCGAGGGCGGAAAGCAGAGAGACATAATCATTACTCCACCGACAAGAGCAAGTTAAAAGCGATTCTCCCTAGGGCTGAAAATATTACTTTCAACCCGCTCCTTAGGCAACTTCAGACCTACTTTCCAAGTATGAGTAATGAAAAAGATTGTGTACAGTACTCTTTGGACAAGACTTTACATTCTGCAGGCTCCTTTGCACTAAAAAGTTGCCTGTTTTTTAAGTTTTTTATGTCTCTCTGCTTTCCGCCCTCGATTTAACCTCTTTCTTCTTCACCTGTTCTTTCACTTGGTCAAGGTAATTGCGCATAGGTCTTCCCCATCCTCTGTTTCCTTAAATCTTTCCCTTAATTATGTTCTTCAAAAAAATGTCGTGTCGTTTAAGTGACCTATCATGTTCCTGTATAATATGTACCTAATTGATAAATATTCTATACCAATCACGAATTCTTCTCTCATCCATTTTCGCGGTACTTTCGGTACTTTTACGGGAAAAAGTGGTGTCTATTTTTGTACATATTTATTTGAATGGCGCAGAGCTGCTTCTGGAGCCCTGTTGATTGGTGGGATTACCTTCGTGATGAAGGACCACATTACGATCATGATTCATGATGGAAATCGTTAACTAGCACTATTTACCTGTAAACCGTAGAGTCTGGAATCCCAATCAGGTAAACTCAAATGCGGCAATGGTTTCTCGAACGTCACAACAGACTGCATTGTTGAATTTTCTAAATTAGTCTACAAAAAATAGAATTCTACAAAATGTTACGAAAATTCCCCGATTGTTGTGAATCTGACAAAATAACTATCAAAGCGAAAACGTCACAGGTGTTCTAAATTTAAAATAACGTTACGTACTGCCGAATGCTGCCCGCTTGAAAAGTAAAAAAATTTTTCATATATAACTGTGGGTTCCACTCAGAACAATGACCTTAGTATATTAGAGTACACCCCTGCAAAATATAACTTATAACCTCAAACACACTTATACCTTTATTAACGATCAGCCGTGGTCCCACGTAAAAATTGCTTTTTTGTACAAAGCATTTACAAACAAACAAACAAACAAACCAAAATTTTTACGTAAATAATTTGCCGCTTAACTCGCTTGTGTTCGATGACTAAGTCCAGTATTGCAGAATGTTACTCAAACAGAGATCTCCGCTTGAACAACATTCCGAAATACGGGCCTTAATTTGGTACTACGTAAGCGCACTAGAAGTTAAAAGGATAAACGTCTAATGGTAAATTTTGAAATAATATCAATCCGAATAAATAACACTACATTTATTTTTATTACCCAATATAAATTTGGTTTACGTTTGTATGGATATCCAAGCGTTCCGCGGCTATAAGTAATTCTCATAGCTTAAGAAACTGCATCAAAGTTTAGGAGATTGAATTAAATCTTTATTTACCAGGTTATGTTATATATAATAGATTTTTTTATGCACAGATGGTTAGCGTTTGCTCTCACTCCCGATGTTAAGGAAAGATGAAACCGAATGTGGAAGCGCGCTCATCAGGATTTGCGGACTAGCTTATCTTTAACTGCCAGAACTGGATTCAGCTGGTAACATTACGTACTACTTTTTTTTTATAATTAGCTGTTTACAATAAGAACGAGAATTAAATTTTGACCCAGTTTATTAAGTTCGCGTGACTGTTTATAGCCGTTTGAAAATGTCAATGTCAGGTATTGGCTCCAGGATAGGTACCAAAAAATATTAGAGAAAGTTAATTTTTTTATGCATAACGGGTTAACGGAAATCCCATTTTATTTGGGGAACTGGCTATTTTATCTCTGACAATGGGAACACAACAATGCTATCAACATTACTGTTTGGCGGTACACTTAGATTGGTCGTAGCTAGCCAGGTGGACATTCTAAATGCCCTACTACTAACCAAACCGAGTACTAAACAGTACATGTTTACTGGGGATCGAACCCGCGACCTCCAATTCGTAAATTTGATGTTGTTGACCATGGAAGCGGTACTATTTCAGAAATCTGCGACTAGACAACTATAGGTAGCGTTAGTGCTCATAACTAGCATGCAGAACGTTAAGGCAGTTCAAGACTTATTGCAGAATGTCCCACTTTTCCTATTAGTGGCAAAACTTCCGCACTTCGGTGGCCACTCGCGCCACGACGTGCGTGTCCATAAATTTTGCCAAAATTTCCTTCGCTGATACGTTTTGGCGGGTTGCCAGTTTTTCTGCACTAAACAACTAAGTTATCTTGATATCCTCTCCTTCTTTATCTATAAAGTAGCGTTTGTTTACTTCTGTATAGAAGAGAGAAAATTGCCTACAGCAACCGTTTTGTTAGGTAGATAGGGTAGGTATTCCATTATTATTATTTATTAGATTATTCTAATGATCCATTCTATAAATGCATGGTATTTATAATATTGTCTGCTTAGGTAATATTGTACAATTGAGTTGATCGCAGTATTAAATAAGCCAAACAAAATTTTGGGATTATAGTATAATTTTACTAAGGAATCCATATCTGATAAGTTTAGTTAATTCTAATAATAATCTCTTCTTCATTGCTATTTTTCACGAACACATTTAAATAACTTAGTTGTTTTTGAAGTTGCTGTTTATGCGACTTGTATATTTCGATTACATTATTTATGCACAATATTTTGGGATATAAATTATAATCGTAGGTAAAATAGCGTCTACGTATGAGGAATAAGGATTTCAGCAACACATGTCTTCAAATATTGAATAACTCTTAGACTACAGTGGCACATTTTTTTTTCCTTTGGGCACTATTTGGCCTTATTTGAGCACAGTTATTTGATATTGTCAAAATAGCTGAATTCCACTTCGCGTATTCTAGCATCACGTATGTAATCTTCGAGATAATAATAAACTAGCGGTATGAACTTGTCTGATACTCTGCCGCCGGTGTGTCTAGAATTGTAAGATATTCATGTTTGCCACGTTATTCAGCATACGAACTATGTATGGTTAATACACACATGATAAGCAAAGGCACAACAAATAACAGAAAAAGAAACATTGTCGAACGAAGACTTGTATTAACATAAAATCAATATCCAATATCCACATTTGAATACAATGATGTGCTAAAATCACTTTCGCACAAGCGTCCTTTAAATGACCGCACGCCTTCCGCACGCCTAAAATTTACTGCGCGTTTATTATTCGTTGATTCAAATTTGTTTAGGTAGTCCGAATGGACGTAACATGCAAACATTATGTTAATTCCTCCCTGCGTTACTTCAGTTATACATAGCATTGTATATACAAGCAATAGTAAAACGGCAAATGACAGTCGTCTTTCTGTCCGCTCATACGCTCATATCTACTACGTTTTTGCCACTGTTGTTATTGCACGATATCTATTTATGTTTTATATTAGTTTTCTCTTTCATATTGTAAACTTTTTATTATAAAGTTGGTGTAACAAATGAGCAAACTGCATGAACTTCTGCTTTAACTTCCATCGTATCCCTATGGAAAAATAAATGTTAAACTTCCACCTAAGTAGTCAACTTTTAAAATATTGAATTAGCATTTTCATCAGTTCATTCTGTAAGAAGAGTCAGTTTAGAAACGCTCGTATGAAAGTTATCATATGTTAGTATTCCACCTTTCATCTCCTTTCAAAGAAAGGAAAACATACTGAAATGGCATTTCATTACTGGCTTCTTTTCAGTATCAGTATGAGTGGCGAATAAAAGCGTTGCTGTTTTTTTTTCCAAATCTTAAGGTACTTCTCCACATTCCCTGGCATCAATAGAAGTATTCGTTCGATAAATAATTGCGGTGAAGTTGTAAAAACGCACACTAGATCTACTTTTTCATTGAATGTAATAGATGTAATTTTAATGATGTTCAAAAACGAGCTTTCGACGCTCGTTTTCAACAGCAATGACGTTCCTATAAAAACCGATCCCCCTTTAGATACATTCTAGTATAATAAACATTCGAGCAGTATCAACATTAACTGCATTTTATCTATTTCTAGGCACAAGGCTGCAAATTAGACAAAAGTAGCACGAATATGAACCCAAACCTTTATGAAACAATTGCATTTGTCATGAAGTTTTGTAAGCAAAGGAGTGGTGGTTATTTCATTTGGAATAACAAAAATAGGGACGCTCCATTCTAGGCCAAACATCAACAGAATCATACGCAAGTAATGAGCATTCGACAATGAGTATTCGAGCAGAATCAACGCCGAGTTCAGCATTTTAAAGATTTATGTCGAATGTTATAGAAATAATTAAAAAATTAAAGAAGGTTTGCTCGCAAATGAGCTTTCGTTGCTCATTTCGTATGATTGTGGCATTTAACGCTCCTTTAGTTTTTATACCGCAATCATTCTTTGCGAGCATTCAAAAAACGAGCAACACACATGTAAGTGAGCAACACGCTTGTAGCAAGAAAAATAAGTATTGGCAGATAATTGCTTGCAAGTTGTTCATTTTCAATGTAATTAAATAAAATAAAATTACATATAAATTGCAATTGTTTCAATGTTCCAAGTGAAACTCAAACAATTCAACACTTACCGAATGCTCACTGCACGAGAATGCTCACAGTTGAGACGCTCCTTTAGACCTTTTCTAATAATTTAGTTCCATTTTCATGCTGAAAAATAGCCAGAGAAAATATAATATCCCGGATATTTAATTATACGATACTATACGATTTTAGCCAATCTATTTTTTTACTTCTTTTGCCTCGTATTTGGTTGGTGGTAGGGTATTTTAAATGTCCGCCTAGCCAGCCACCACATGTGTTCCGGTTGTCAGAGATAAGACAGCCAGTCCGCCAAATGTGTTGGGATTTCCTGGTCTTCACTTAACATCAAGTGTGATTGAGGTCAAGTACGAACCCGTTGTGCATAAAAAAAAAATTCATAAAGTTTTAGAAGAATATGTTAGGTTTTCGATGAGTTAAGGACGTTGCATAGGTACTTCTTTATCATATTAGCTACAAGACGTCCACTTCTGCAGCCGTACCATGTAAAAATTTTTGCTATCGATCGTTAAAAATTTGCTGTTTAACTCGCTTGCGATTCATCGCTAAATTTAGAAGTAAGACATGTATCCCCTCATCCTTACTTCTAGGCCGCTTACGTTGTACCAAATTTGGCGATCAAACGCAAACGAGTTAAACAGAAGATTATTAGCGATTGAACGCAAAATTTTTTAAGTGGTACGACGGCTGAACATACGCCTAACTCATAAACTTCCAGAAGTTGCCTCCAACGTTGATAATCCCCAACAACCATCAGTTCTATGCGCTATGTGGCCTCTCCACTACCACTTTTTCTCACTAACCCGCTGGGTTAAGTCGGTGACTTTCGTTCTTCTATTCATTATTTCTTTCGTTATTCTTAATTCGATGTCGAAGTGAAACGTCGAGCACAGCACTATCCATAGCTCGTGTGAACTTACGTATGTACCTCTAATATGAGTAACGTTACATACCTACTTTATTTTAATACAAAAATAATCCGGAAAGAGCTTCAACAGATTTGCCGCCTTATTTGTGCTATGACGGTGTTATACATATGACTGTACCATCTAATTTAATATTTAATATGGTTTTGCGAAGCTTCATCACGTTTAGACTCGTCTTCCTGGTCATAAAATATAAGCCTTCATTAAGTATACATCCATATCATCAATCGTGTTATGTGGAGCCTGTAACGGTTTTTTGTGCCAGGAATTCGCTGCAATAATGTATACTTATGTCGAGTTTACGACTAGTGTATGCCTGAGCTTTCGCGTTCTCACAAATAAATAGAGTCATGTAGGGCATCGTATGCTTCAGGCGTCGCGTCGAGTACCACTGTCGGTCCCAGGGAGAGGAGCTTATGCCCAAAGAGTGAGATCGTAAGGCAGGGGACGTTGTAGATTCCAAAACGCCTGAACGGAGTTCCGATGAGATAATAAATATATCCATGCATTCGCATCGGGAATTATGAGGTTTTTATTCCGAATTTCCGACAATAGCCGGAGCCGCGGGTAGAAGCTAGTTTCGATAGTCGATTCACCGTTATGCACACGGGATTTATACAGGTGTATAGTTGAACAAGTTGGCTAACGAATAAAGTTAGTACAGAGGGAGTATATCTTCCAGCACTTGTGGCGTAGTGGCATTTGCTAACCGTTATCGATTAGCGAAGTTAAGCAACGTTTGGGTTGTTTTCATTATCTGCATCCACACTCCTCCCAATGCAGTTCCTGTAAGCCAAAAGTAAGACCCCAGATCAATTATAGAAGAGTTAAAGGTAAGAGTTGCCTACCTTCTCTTGGCGAATGTGAGTGTAGATAATTGAATCTAAAATCAGCTATAAGGCTTTCTATGGGGTTATCTATGGGGAAAGGGATCAAGTATGCGTGTCCTCCTGGTTTAGATAAACCACGGAAAGCGCCGCCGTTCAATTTGGAGGCATTCAAAAGCCAAGCGCATGGTCTACAGACACTAACACTGACCGTCCAGTGGCCACTAGTCTGACATAAACCACCAATTTGCACTGTTGGCCCTTGTTATCCTCTTATCCTGGTGTAACGTCCAAAGACGTAGCACGTGTTTTTAATTATACTGCTAAAATGGAGTATTATTGACTGCACGTAATAAATTCGAGCACGGCTGTCCGAGCCTACCATTATGAGTAGCATAGTATTTGAGTAAATTCATGTCGATGTAACATATGGTCGGGGGTAGGGGGTAGTGTCTGAATGAAATCATGTCGATGTAACCATTGTTGGCCTAGCGTAGTATCAGAGCAAAATTAAGTCTAAACTACATATTGTTGGAGTACCGTCGTCGTAACTGAGTAAAGACATGTCGATATATCGGCGGTAGCGTAATGTCTGAGTAATGTCATGTCGACGTAACACATTGTTGGCGCAGCGTAGAGACAATGTTCCATGATGTTACCTACAATACAAATTATGTTCTGTTTTCCAATCAACATCCCAAAGCTTCCTAATTTCTAGCTTTAAGAGCTTTTTAATTTCAGCTTGACTTGATCTGAGAAATATTTATCAAGTGAGTGATATGAGTTGCATTTTTAGCTTCACTATCCGCTTTCTCATTACCAATTATTCCTTGATGACTATGATGATGATGAAAAATCACCGACGTCTTTCTTGTGCAGAAAAGATCAAGTGGTTATCACTAGACTCCGTATCGGGCATTCAAATTTAACTCATATCCATTTGATTACTAAATCTGAAAGAAATAAATGTGATAAATGTGGGCTGGACTTAACTGTGTTTCACCTGTTAATTGAGTGTACGTCTTACAATGCTGAAAAAAGTAAATGTAATGTTCCAAATAATATAATAGACTGTTTAACACAGGAAGGATGTACACGTACTCTCGAATTCTTGAAAATGATACAGATTTATAAATGTTTGTAAGTTGCCGTGGTCGTTGATGACCTTTGATGTTAAAAAGCGACCTTAATTAAATAATAAAAAAAAAAAAAAAATTATGTTCTACAACCCGATGTTAAGTTCTTTATCAACAATTAACCCGCTAAAATTTACTAAATTTACTCTATATTCCATTCTGTCTGCCCTTGTTGCGCAACGGTAAATTGATATTATGCAAATTGAGAACTCCAAATTTATTAGTCTGATTGTACCTACTTTAAGACGCGGAGATTCAATTGATAAAATATATGCCCACAATAGGCATTCCTCGTACCTATACTGGATAGAGTATGTATGAATATTCGAAAATGCCGGAACAACATTGGTTGGTGGTAGGGCATATTAAATGTCCGTCTAGCTATACCACCATCTTATCTAAATCTGCCGCCAAACAGCGATGTTAATAGCATTGTCGTGTTCTGGTTGTCAGAGATAAGATAGCCAGTCCCCCAATTAAGATAGGGTTTCCGGGCCAGTACGCTACGTTTACAGAGGTAACAAACACACGTGCATACACACACACACACACACAAACTTTCGCATTTATAATTTTAGTTGGGATGACTATTAATTGAGATTGTTGTCTGTTGAACAAATGCTTCTATATTTACAATTCCTCTCTGGGTAGTATATCTAGTACACTCTCGAGGGAAAAATGCTTCGCTAATTGGTTTGTTCGATGCAACGTACAAAGTCCATTAGAGGTAATGGAGAACAGGAAAAAATCAGAATTTTCTAGCTTGGCGTTTAGCTTCATTTAAAACCGTTGATTAAAGAATGAACGATCACAAACATTAATTAACTTCAGGTGAAAATAAAATACCGGATCGCCAACGTAATGTAACATAAGGAAGATACTAAATACTTAATTATTTTGATCGAGATGTTTCTTTTTCCAACTACAGGCACCAGTATTTACATATCTACATATGTAAGTTTTTCTTTGTGATTTTTTTTTATCCACAACAACGTTAAGTGAAGATGAGGTCGAAGGTGGAAGCGTACTGACCCGGAAACGCCAACACATTTGGGGGACTGGCTATCTTATCTCATCTCTGACAACCGGAACACAACAATGCTATTAACATTGCTGCTTGGCGGCAGATTTAGATGAGATGGTGGTAGCTAGCCAGGCGGACATTTTACATCTGTGTAGACATCGCGAGTGGAGTGATGGAGAAATAAATGATCAGAGAATCGCGAATATTTTGGAAAGTTCTAAACTGTTTACAACCGTTTCGTAAACTATTGAAACTTGTTCGTCAATATTCTTCAACAAAACATTTTGCAACAACACAAAACTGTTGCAAGAGTGTCAAACAGTTTCCATTCCAATAGTTTAAACACCAGTGTGGGATCACCTTTAGATGGGTTTTATGACAACGAATGCTGTTTAGTAGTCACGCGCATGAATTTCCAGTCTATACTTCCTTGAACCAAACACACTTCTTCCTCTCCTCTCATACTTACTTATTTAAATTCCGTAAATAAACTTTCCGTGGGTATCTAATATGCAATTAGCAGTGTATTCTACATCGTAACTTGTGTAAAAGCCGCTGCGGAAATTTTAACGTGCGTTTATGAACATTAATTTGTGAATGCATAATTTATGAGACGTAAAGTAAAGTGCTGCGCAGTCTGTAGTTGCAAACGGACAATTTTCAAAATTAAGCTCTGTGAACTTGTATTCAAATATGCCGTGGTTAGGCACCTTTTTTTTGTCGCTGGGAAAATGCATTGCGTATATACTTCGCATTTCCTCGGGGTAAGATGCGCGATTATATGGGCTTCCCACTAAAACCCAGCGGTGAAATATCTGTGTATTGTGGGACGTTGTCAGGATCCCATGCGGAGTCTACCGCCACCATTTCGACGCTAGGCGCGCTTTAGTAGGATGCCCCGGTTAGAGACACCCTCCGTCTTTTCCCAGTACTAATCGCCTGGGCTATGGTGGGAATCCCTCACTAAGAGGGGAGCGTTTCCCTGCTCTATCCACTGTGCCCTCTGCTAATCAGAGAGACTTGTCAGTTTATTATTTTTTTTATACACATCGGGTTAGCACTTGACCTCAATCACAACTGATGTTAAGTGAAGATGAGGCCGAAGGTGGAAGCGTACTGACCCGGAAACTCAAACACAACAATGCTATTAACATTCTCTAATCGTTCTAATAAACAGTGTATTAGTTTATTTTGTGATGAATAAATGTCTTTCCATTTATTTAATTTATTAGATTAGATTAGATATTTATTTGTAAATAAATAATGAGTAACTTTTTGAAGCCCTCGTGGCTGCCGTACTCTCTATTATTTTTCGTTAGCGAAGTTAAGCAACATCAATCTTCGGATGAGTGACCAGCAGCGGCATTTTTAGGGTCCCGTATTCAACAAGGAACTCTCATGTCCGTCTATCTGCCCGTGATGAAGGTCAGATGCTCTTCCAACTAGAAAGCTGTAATTTGGCATGGGTATGCATATTAATCACAGCGACAGTGGTATAATAATCTTAAAAAAAGGTACGTGAAAAATTAAATCGGTATTACAAGTACTTCCGTTGAGTTCTAAGTCCGTATATTGTAACGGGCAAATACGGAACCTTACACTGCGCGTGGCCCGACAAGCACTTGGCTGGTTTTTTTATACGAATGTTTCTGCGTTTCCGAGACTCCGAGAGTGGTTTTCAATTGATGGCAGTTGGTGGCGTGGAAACATTTACTGTCAGTTGGCCACTAGTCCGATTCAAATCCGCTAATACGTTATCAACTCGTCTTGCGGATTATGGCGCTTAAGATGTCTTCGTGAGAGGAGGCTATCCCCCAAAAGTGGAGACATTAGGCGTAAGTGAGTAACTTTGAAATGTTACTTTTGAAAGCCCTCAGACAAGTGGCATACGTTTCTATAACAACAAGCGCTAACGCTTCGATTCTCGTAACTGATTGGCTGTCAAGCGGCTCAACGATTGAGATCGAGTGTCACTCTCAATATTGATACTGGTTAATCTCAATCTTGAGATCGCTTTCTTAATACGAGTCTTAATTACTATACTTAAATATGTGCATATGTATTTAACAGATTCGTGCTTATATCTTTTATTTTTTTAATATTTCGTATACTTACACCAATCATCTAGTCCCAAACTAAGCGAAGCTTGTGCTATGGATACTAGATAACGGATAAACATGTATAAATATTTATATAAACATCCAGGACTCGGGAATAAATGTTCGTATTCATCACACAAACATTTACCCCTCGCGGGATTCGAACCCGCAACAGTTGGTTTCGCTGATAGGGTCACTATCCACTACACCAATCGGTCGTCCAATTGTTTCAATTGTTGTAAAAGTTACTGGTCTACATTTGTTTGTTACTTAGGTTGAGATGTGTAAAGGTAGGTAGGTCTAGCGTTGGCATGGCGAGGTGGTAAGTCGTGTCACTTCCATATTTTGTATGAAATTAGAAAGGAATAGCAAGACGCCGGCGCAACGCCAGCGCTAGTTGCCATTTCTGTGTTTTGAGCCTTAAGCTCACATGACCTTGTAACCTCTCAACTTTGAGCGTACCCGTAAGTCTACCCGGAATATTTAATTTTGATAATCCATCCCTTCCTTCCCTGTTATTAATTTATAATAAGTTGTACTCCAGATACACCTCCCTAAATAATAAATGTCGGGGATTCTTAAGGAGATTTCATAAGCTTCACTAGATTCTGACTTGTTTTGTTTCAGGAACCACTTGCGGCTGGTAATAGTATACAGCAGTTAAGCATAACATGGCATAACGCTCTTAACCGATATCGTTATATGGTGACGAATTCAGTTTGAGTCAATCGGCACGACCAGTTCCGAGTTCGATGTCTCTTAGAGTCAATTAATCTTTCCTAGTGAGAGAAAAGCTATACAACAGTGGAGACGTAAGTCTGTTGATGTGATAGTGAAAACTGTATCACAATGCGTTACGTAGAATAACTAAGCGCACAAACAGACAGTCCATGGACAACGACTTTGTTTTTATTGTTTCTTTAGAGATTGTACATAGATGAGCGCGAGAGTTATAGTGTGAAAGAGATAAAAGTTGAATTACTTTATTTATATGAGTACTTACGGAAAATATCTAAATTTGCTTTGAAAAGTAATGAAAACTTATATTAGCAGGTTATTTCATTTTATGACATATTGAAAAAGTTCTCCAATCAGTAGAATATTTATGAAAAGTCATAATATAACCGTGTGCCGAAGTACCTGAAGAGATTTACCCTGGATCCCTTTTAATGTTAAAAAAAAATGTAGGTAGGTATCGCGACAACGTCGGATCAAAAAAAACCCAAATGTAAAAGAGTCCTATTGTATAGACGCGACATTAGTTTTCTCTTGTAGTAAGGTTTTGTTTACAATGGGCAACCAAATGAAATTACATGCATACATAATTTCACGACCTTTATCCCAAATGGGGTGATCAGAGATATCCCAAACAAGCGTTTGGGTGTTCCAAACATTCAAAGTTTAATACTTGGAACAACATCCCGAATTCACCTTCAGGGGGAGCTCATCGTCGTTGAAGTCTATAGATATATTTTGGTTGACTTTTTTCCAAAATAATGAAAAGTTAACAGGTCTATAAATTTGTTGAAATAATTAATATTATATGAAATATTTCGAAAACTTACATCAGTTATTTCATCTCAAACTAGGTCAAACCTATATATGGATACTAAATAACTGGTAAACATAGACAAATAAACATCCATGACTCGGCAACATTCGGTATTCATCACACAAACTGTTACCCCCCGGGGGCTTCAAACCCGTAACGTTGGTTTCGAAACCAGCATGCTACACAAATCAGTCGTCGACTGAGTTGATACGATTTTCGCAGATTACCAACAATAAATTGGTTAAAATCCTTCGACATTAAGTTTACTACGTACAAAAACATAAGAACATGAGATGTAAAAATTTTCTTATTTGTTCAGTTGAAAATGAAAAAGTTTTGGCACTTTGTTAAAAAATAACAATAAACTCCTCAAAGAGTATGGGACCATCCAAATACAATAAGCAAACAGTGTTAACGGCTCAACCGTTTTTATTAAAACATGCCTCGTTTTGTTTTTAATATAAAAAAAACCACACTCCAATCCAACCACGCAGTACAGAGTTACATCCGGACAAAGACTGGACACGTGAAACACATAACACCCGCTGTTTAAACAGTATAGGACACTTATGGACCACTGCTAATCTGCATATATTCATGACGTAAGTATCCATTTTAAATATTAACGTAACTAGCTGTTACCTGCGAAAGTCAGTTCCTCAGTCAGTCCTTGCATGCAGAAATCGGTCCCGGTTGTTTTCTATTTAAGGCAGTCGTGAAGCCTGGTCCGTGGCCTACAGACACAGCTTAAAATCACTGACAGTTAACCACTAGCCTCCCCTAATATATATAAATTAAAACAAATATAAAAATATTTATTATAATTTCTATATTTGCGCAAACTTTTTTTTATGCACAACGGGTTGGTACTTGGCCTCAATCACACCTGATGTTAAGTGAAGATGAGGTCGAAGGTGGAAGCGTACTGACCAGGAAACCCCAATCAATACATTTGGGGGACTGGCTATCTTATCTCTGACAACCGGAACACAATAATGTCATTAACATTGCTGCTTGGCGGCGGATTAGATAAGATGGTGGTAGCTAGCCAGGCGGACATTTAAAATGCCCTACCACCAACCAAACCGAGTACTTAAACATGTACCCCGCTGGGGATCGAACCCGCGACCTCCGAATCGTAAACCCAATGTTGTTTACATTGAGCCACGGAGGCGGTTAGAACTCTTTACAGATTTCTCTTTAGTCTTTAGAGGTTACACTCTTTTTCACACACAAACTCACCCCCACATACACACACATTCCCACAAACTAATCAAATATCCATTAACCTGTGTCACAAATCAAGACACCACTCCCGAGGGCGAAAGGCTGGTGGTCTGTCGCGGATACCAGTCTCTCATAAAAACCATGTTTCGTATAGTTTTTGTGCGAGAAAATAAAAACTTTTTGTATTTTTATAAAAAAAAATACAATAGGGGAGAGGTGGCATGAAGGGGACACGTATTGAATGGGACAATTCAAATATCCTGCAAATTATAAACCGTCTCAAGACGACACTATTTTTGTTGTGTGGCAACTCCGATGCACATTCAATCGCACCTGACTTCACACTCCTGTCATTTCTGACATGACTGCGATGTGCGTGTGTTAATAATTCTACCCAAAAGTATTTTTTCGTTATTCTTAAGAAATATTTTGTCAAATGCTGTAAATTAAATACATAATTGTTTACCTTTGTTTATGATCGACTAGTTATAAATAGATCCAAGAACGAAAGGTCAGTAAAGTTTTATTTAAAATTGTAGAATTTCTAATTATGTTTCTAATTTGTGTATGATATTTATGGAAGGGACACAACAAACGGTTATGAATGGGGCGTCCCTTTCATAACTGTCCCTTGCATGGTCAATTATGCATGTCGGTTTTTGAACATCATTGCAGTTTAAAAATGCCCCCTAAAAAGACAACGCGTGTGGCTGCACACAAAATTGAAGAAGCTGTGAATGAAGTCTTACAGAAAGGGATTTCTGTGAGATCGGCGGCTAAAGCATTTAATGTAAGCAAGTCACATTTACACAGATTGGTCTTAAAAGCTAAAGCATCTGAATGTACGTATTTTGTTTATGAGCCAAATATTGGCAATAAGAAAATTTTCACTACAGATCAAGAATGTTCTCTAGCAGGTTATTTGAAGCCCTCCGCAAAAATGTGCCATGGCTTGACAACTAAGCACGTCAGAGAACTAGCATATCAGTATGCTGTTCGTCTACGACTTAATATACCTTCTTCATGGGAAATAAATAACACTCCTAGTCTAGATTGGCTGAAGGGCTTTGAAAACAGGCATGACTCTCTGAGCGTAAGAAACTTATAAAATAGCATTAGCAGGCTTTAATAGACACAACGTTCAAAACTTTTTCAATAACTTGGAGAAATGTTATTTAAAGCATAATTTCCCTCCAAATATGATATGGAATTTAGATTAGACTGGATGCACTACTGTCATTAGTGCACCAAAAATAGTTGCGCAAGCAGATGTTAAGAGAGTTGGTCATATTAGCTCAACAGATCGTGGCGTGCTTGTAACTATGCTGGCTTTTGCAAATGCTTCGGGCGGAAGTATTCCTCATGTTTTCATATTTCCACGTGTTCATTTTAAAGAACAGATGCTTGAGAATGGTCCTACTGGTGTTTTAGGGCTTGCAAATTATCTGGTTGGATAACAGAAGATTGCTTTTTAAAAGCTTTAAAACATTTTGTACAGGTCGTCAAACCCACTGCTGAATCACCGGCTTTAATTGTCCTCGACATCCATAAGACCCATATAACTATTAACGTAGTTCTTTTTGCCATAGAAAACAACATAATGGTGCTTACATTTCCACCTCATTGCAGTCACCGCCTACAACCCCTCGACGTGACCGTTTTCGGCCCATTTAAGGCTCGGTATAGAGCTAGCATGAATGACTGGATGACTTCAAACCCTGGCAACACTGTCACAATTTATAATGTGGCTCAATTTGCTAAAGACGCTTTCTACGTTGATAAGACTGTTGATAATTATCAAAACACCAATAATTATTTCTAAACTGAATTATCTTTAAAAAAAGCATTATAAAATTGTTGATTTATCTTTAAATTGTGTTTAAGTGTTTGTTCACTAGTTATTGTCTTTAAGATGAGAAATGTAAGACTAATAATATAACCAGATACTTTATAGGATTTTAAAACGTTAGGCAATTTGTATACGTACTTTTTTAAATTTAGTATGTGTGTAGCAAAGAATAAATATGATTTTTTCTAGATACTAGACACTGTCCCTTTCATAAATTATCGAGTCCCTTTCAATACACTCCATTTGTGAAAGGGACACAAACTACATTTTTAAAAACTGCGAAAATATACAACTAAATATAAGGATAGGTTCAATATTGCATTTTATTTCAATAGTCAAGTAATGTAGGCTTCCCATTCAGCTCCAACCTCTTTAAAATGTTATTTCATTCTTTTACTAGAGCCTCCACAACAAAAATGTCCCTTTCATGCCACCTCTCCCCTACAATACAAACAAATACATACAAACCTGCGTGGTCGGTTTTTCCCGTTGGTCAGATCGATGGTTAGATTAGTCTGTCCAGTGGGAAATTTTTGTCCCATTGTCCAGATCAGCTCTGCTTTTCCCGTTGGTCAGATCGATGGTTAGATTAGTCTTTCCAGCGGGAACAGTGAAAGAAAGTACATTTAAAGTGAAAACTGTTTAAAGGCCATTCTACATTCTCTATTTCCGTTGAGCTACCGAGACAATTACAAAACGGGCGTATCCCACTATTTCCATGGAAAAACATAATGGAAATAGTGGTAGTAGATTATGGTTTATGGCCCATACTCTCTCCACTTAGAGGCTGCCGATATGCCGATAAGTCTTTGTAAGTACTACATACATAGTTCTCACTCAAGAGAACTATAGTACGGGCGCGATGTAAATAAGGCTAATTATCATATACTTAACAAAGGGCACATTTATGTGCTAAATAACCTTTCGTGACTGGCAACATTTTATTCAGCTTCATCACGATTTAGCGAAAATTCACGCCATATCTTCATTTGGCTCGCCCTAAACGCGAACAAAAAATCCATTTTTAGGGTTCGGATAAACCGTATAGCGGTGATAACTCAACAACTACCGGTCGGATTGTGCTGACTTTTGGGTCATATACGAGTCAGGTAAGAAGAATGATGTAATAGTAATGTTGAGAATAACTATTTAATAATTTAACTGTTAATTACTCGCGCCTAAAAACACACATAGGTACTCGTGTGGGGTTCTTACGGACCCGACTTTCAAAATCAAAATGAAACTTGTAGGTAGAGGTACTACAAAATTGTGGTGCTGCTATTTAAGAATTTAACGCTTAATTACTCGCCCCTAAAAACTCACATAGGTGCTCGTGTGAGGTTCTTACGGACCCCAATTTCAAAATCAAAATGAAAAATTTTAGGTTAATATTTAGGAATCTGAAAATTCAACAAAAACAAACACTTAGCGTCCATTGTACTTAAAATTATTAATAAATAATAATGTCACATGTTACAATTTAGTAAAAATTTTTTGTAGACAATCAGCACATAGCATAGTCAAATGGTCCTTACAAATTGGACGCATCTGATTTCATTTTCACGTCTTGACAACTTAGAGAAAATCTTTTCTCTATCTACATATGCATATGTATCTACATATGCCTTCGGAAGTTGATGGAGTGGATATCGAAGAAGATTCGGGTCTCTCAATGTTTTTGCAATGGTTGATCAAAAACCTTATATCAAAAAAAATCATGGAAGTGCTCGCGTGGGGTCTGTTTGAATCCCAGATTCTCTCTCCAGATACATCAAACGCATTATCTATGAGAAACGTATTCAAGTGAATTATGAACTAATGAGTGTATAGGAAGCTACTAGACGCGTAGGGAAGATAGTTACAAAATTCGCGGAATGTCACAACTTTGAATGTACACTGGGGTCCAAATGAACCCCGCGCGAGTTGTTAAGGGTTAAAACCAAAAAACCCGATAGCATATTTTGTACTTTACAATCAATCAATCGAAACCTTGCCTTCAAAGTTTTACGCCGTTTAGACTACAGGAAGTAACATAGAAATCTATCTAAGTTCGTTACACATCAACATCATTATGTTCGGCATGTTTCCATCAACAGGAGTAGAACAGCAGGGCTTTCCTGAAATAACAAGTAATAATAAATAAATATTCTTGGACTAGCACACAATGCCATCTAGTTCCACTTTAGGCAACTATAGGCTTGTGTTGTGGATACCAGATGTTTGATATACTACATAAATATTTTTTTTTATTTTGTAAATAAATATCTACTTATTATAAATGAAAACATCCATAACTTGGGTACATGTGTCCGTATTCATCATACAAACATATGCCCCTTGCGGGATTCGAACCCGCGATCTTTTGGTATAGTGGTCAGAGTTTCTAACCACTACAACAAAGAGTCGATGAATTATCAGTTCTGTCCATCTTGTGAGTGGACACTGGACGTTCTACGCTGCGCTTGCTAGAATAGCTTATTTAGTTACATTAATTTTAAGGTACCTTTAATGAAATGTTAAGTGTATGCATCGTCGCTCCACTATTAGGTAGCTAGCTATCCAGTCGATCTCTAGTAATAGGCAAACGTGATGTCATTAGGTATAGCATGTATTTATTTGTATGAATATGTTATTTATTGAAGAGATCCGCAGGTGAACCAAGGTGTTCGATGTAGCCCGAAGAATTGCCAAACTTTAGTGGCAGTGGGCGGGGCGCATTGCACTTAGGACTGCCGGCCGTTGAGGCGGAAAGGTTCTCGAGTGGCGACTACGCAACTGAAGACGAGCGTGGGCAGGCCCCCTACGACGATTTGGTAAAGATCGCGGGAAGCCGCTGGATGCGGGCAGCGCGGGACCGATCGTTGTGGAGATCTTTGGGGGAGGCCTTTGTCCAGCAGTGGACGTCATTCGGCTGATATGATGATGATGATTTGCGGTAACATGCCTTTTTATTTATACTGTTATTTTTTTTTTCCTTTTTTTATGCACGACGGGTTTGTACTAGACCTCAATCACACCTGATGTTAACTGAAGATGAGGTCGAAGGTGGAAGCGTACTGACCCGGAAACCCCAAAACAGCTGGGGGACTAGCTATCTTATATCTGACAACCGGAACACAACAATGCTATTAACATTGCTATTAAATTATTTATGCGTAATAGACACTTTCCTATATACGACATTTTACATTTTAAGTTTTTTGCACAGTTGGGAATTTGGAATTCTTGAACAATACGTCATATATATACCATCAATCTCGCAATAATTCTTAAAGATTTCAAGTTTATGGACTTTTTGTTACTTAGGTTACTCATTAATTTGTAGGTATTCGTGAGATTCCAGGCCACAATATCCTTTAGCAGCAGCGGAGTTTTAAGACAATTTTACTTAGGTTAATGAAGATGGTTTTAATTTACAGATCGCTTAAGGCGGTACGCTACAATTAGTGTAAAAGATTAATATTGCTTAGAGTTTTGGCTAAAAACACGCTCACCTGTTAGGTTAGGTTGGTTGGAAGAGATCTCTTAAAGATATAAACACACCTATACTTATTGTTTGTACTCTGTTATATGTATTTTTTATAGATAGGTTCGCTGTACCACTTTCTGACTATCTGGATGATAAGAATGGACATGAACCGCTCGGCAATATCCACTATATTTTATTCTTATTTTTCTTTGTCGAATCATAAATTTTACAATTATTTCAAATTGTATTTGTATTGGCTTATTTAAAAAGAGCAACCCCTGAGTTTCTTGCTCATTCTTCTCTGGAGAGACTGCCTAGTGAATGAGCGATAACTGTATGTCATGACGATTTCAAATGTTATTCTTATAACTTACGAAATAAAACATTTTTGATTTGGTGGGGTTTCCGGGTCAGTACGCTTCCACCTTCGACTTCATCTTCACTTAACATCAGGTGTGATTGAGGTCAAGTGCCGTTGTGCATAAAAAAAAAATATTTGACTACGGAGGCACATCCTATCACTATAATAAACTTACTGTTCATATCAGTCGTTTACACAAAGTCACCAAGTTATTAAAGGGACAATGTATTCGCTTTTATTATAAGGTTCCGGTAGATATTCAAACTGCACTGGCACTGGACCCGCGTCGTGGATTATGGCCTATACCCTTTCCTAGTGAGAGGAAGCTGTGCCTCAACAATGTCTGTCTTGTCTGTGGTTGTCTGTCTGTCGGTCTGTGCTTGAAGCGGAAACTAAAAAGGAGCAAAGCCTGAATTTGTCGCTCGTTGTACTTTGGGGAATCAGCATTGTGAAAGAGCGGTAATTGTATAATATTCTTTATTGCACCAAAATATTACAATAACAGAGTACAAACAATAAGTCACGTACAAAAGTGGACTTATCTCTTTAAGAGATCTCTTCCAGCCAACCTGAGCATTGAAATAGGAAACTGAGTAAATTTGGGGTTTAGCAGCAAATTGTGTGCAAAAGGAAAAATCCTACAACGAATAGTAAAACAAAATAGAAAAGATAACCAAATAATAAACTTACACTAAATATATTACATATACCTAAAATATATACATAATAATAATGTATAAATATATACATAACGTATAAATATATACATTATAAACCTTTATACACATAATAATAGCACGAAAGATGGGAGATACTGTTATATTGTATATTGTGACGATTTCAGATGTTATTTGTATAATTTACCAAAAATACTTTTTTTATATTTAATATGATTTGCATATCTAGCAAAGGTCCTCAAATAATATGCGTTCAAATAGGTATATGATAAAATTCCGGACCATCGAAAACAACTCGATTTTCAGTATTCGTCATTCGTGTCGTTACATTGCTTGTTAGTGACTTTTTCATACCAGTGTTTCCGTGCTTTGGAGGGAACTTTAATTAAAATGCCAGTTTCGCTTGTTTTAAGCTCAGTCGATAGCCTACAGGTGGCCACTAGTCTGTTCACAATTCTACCAATCTATACTGGGCCCACGTGGTAGATTATGACCCAATGGAAGACCCATACTTTGTCTCAATATGATGAAAAACTAGTCTACCTCCAAATAATGTCACCCAATGTAAAAAGTAATAATTATCTTAAGAACGTCGGTGGCTCAGCGGTTAAGACTTGGTCTCCCAATTTGGGAGGTCCGGGTTCGATTCCCACGCAGGCCATGTACCAATGAGTTTTTAAATTTAATTTAATTACTAATGTGCATTTATCCGACTGCTCTTAAACGGTGAAGGAAAACATCGTGAGGAACCTGTATGCGTGATAAATAATAATTCAAGGGCTTGTGAAGTCCCTAAACTGCATTGGGCCAGCGTGGTGGACTATGGCCCATACTCCCTCATTATACGAGGGAAGACCTATATCCCTGCAGTGGGATGTCTACGGGCTGATGATGATGATGAATTATCTTATCAGAATACGAATTAGGAACGTAGGATATGTCAATCGACTTCTATCGCTATTTATTTTTCACTTCTCTGTACGAAGGGGTTACGTCAGGACTACTAGGGTTTAGCGAAGAAAACAGAATTGCTTTGCACAAAATGTGTATATAGACTTGTCGAAGAAAGACGCTTCAAAACCTGAATATGGCACCTCAAACACTTCCTCTACCGAATACTATAAAAATTAACCGACCGCATGCTATTAGGATCACACAGATTGTGAAAAACACTGTAAGGAAGAAAAAAAATGTTCTTACGTCAAGTAAAAATTCCCATGAATACTCTCAAAAATTAGTAAATAAAACCTGAAGGTGCTTACCGTTGAAACGGTCATGCTCTAAATGAATCCCTGTAGATTAGGAGAGTGGAACGACCAAAGTATTTGCTGATCCTATTTGTTGGTAGAAAACACAAAAATGTGCTCTAGGTGAAAGATTGGAATGAGTATGAGAAGACATGGACTGCTCGAAAAGTCACTCAAACATTAAGTTTCGTAAAATATGTTAGAGCGAGCAGAGGCTGAATTCCTTATGCAGATAGTACGTAACTCGACTTCTTATCATAAAAGTTTGCCAAAATGTGCTAAACACGGTAAAAGTCATTTAATCGTAGCAAGTGTCAACGATACGAGTTCGGGCCATCAAAACAAATGCCCTAATAAAGCGTTTAGAGGAATCCTATTCGGGGTTCACGCGTCGGTGATTCCGAATGTTGATCGTTAGCAAATTGTTTCCGCGAGGAATTCGCGGTACATAATTTGGGATGTTGCGCTGATTGGTGAATATAATGAGCCTATAAAAGTGCGAGTAACTGAACATGATATCCTGAGTATTTACATAGGACATACCTACATTTTCACCCGACTGTCCGAGGAAGGAGGGTAATGTTTTTCGGGTATATGTACGAATATAGATTTCAATGGCTTGATCGATTTTCAAGTGCAGTGTCCTTATATTCGTTTTAATTCTCAGAGTTATAGGATCTTTTTATGGTAAATAATCCAACATGGCTGGCATGGTTAAATAGTTAAGAAATCACGATGAAGCTCTGAGGTATTTTAGACGCGAAGTCGTCCTGTTGGATAGCCGGTAATAAAATCCTCTTTGCCAATAACGACAAATATATTTAACGAGAAGACGTACATACACTAATTAATTCATTAGATCAATTTAATATCCTAATAACCCAGCAAAGAAAATCAACGATAATTCCTAATAGAGTAAATCAGCAAATTCATAATCAATGATTAATGTTACATCAAATGTGGCCTCTATCCAATAAATGACCTTCTTCAATATCCAATTAGATACAGTTAATTACTTTTTATATGAGCACCTTCGTCTAAAGCAACTTACTTATTAGAATTTGGATTAGTGAGAAACATACAAGAACTGTTTTCGTATAAATGACTAGGTATTCGCCCGCGTCTTCGCCCCGTTCAATTTGTTTTCCCGTTGTTTCAATAACGTTATATTCCCTTTCAAACAAAAAATTATCATAATCGGTTAACAATGTTGAAAATATAGGTGTACATACATAAAATGTACATACAGACGAACAGTGTTTCAAGTGTCAATTCAAATTTGTTCTAAATGTTAAGTTGGCCTGAAAATCCCGCTGTAGGTAGTTTAATGACTAGCAGTGCTTGGCAATTATTTTTTAATTTTGCAACAACTAATGTTAAGTTTGTAAGCAAGACAAGAGCATAGCTCTTAAATTGAAGAAGAAAAAAGAATGTTAAGTTAAGATGAGACCGGTGGATGGTGATGGTGAGCCCACCCGGAATGAATTAATTTGGGGGACTTGCTGTTTTCCTTCAAGCAGTAAGAACATAACAATGTTATCAACATTAATGCTTGGTAGTCGATAGATAAGATAGTGTAGCTATCCACGTGAACATTTATGTTGTTTATGTTGTTTACTTCGAGCCATGGAGGTGGTTAAATATACACACGAATAAGTTCAGTCAGTCTGTTCCAGGGGTGTCATAAATGGTTAACGCAGCATGGTACTTAGAATTGAAGACGCAGCATGGCCATTGGAATTAAAAAAAAGGTTGGATGTGGTAAACACAGCAGAGGATTTGTAGGCTAGTATATTTTACGGAAACGATGCTGCTAATAATGGAGCAAAGCCAGAAAATGTTAACATAAACCTTATGCATCATTATAAAATCTAAATCTATACATACACACATACATATGCTGACGCCTGTTTCCCGTTGGGGTAGGCAGAGACTATTGATCTCCACTTGCAACGATCCCGACAGACTACGTTTGCTTCTTCAACTCTCATCAAATGCTTCATACAAGCTCGTTGGTATATAGTTGACCGCAGCAGACCTTTTGTGTGACGTACTTCCTTTTTAGACGACCTTTACCGACTCTCCCATTCTGGCTTTCGTTATATATTGCTTTCGTTAATCTCCTTTCACTCATTCGTTCTTTTTTTTATGATTGACTGGATTCGCGTTTGACCACAATCTCACCTGATGGAAAGTGACGATGTGGTCGAAGATGAAGCACGCGATCCCAGTAAATGCCTATTTACTCTGCTCTTGAAGATCCCAAGGTTGTAGGAGTCAGGAAAGACTGACGCCGGAAGGGAGTTCCTTGCCTTGGCTGTTCGGATGATCAATGAAGAATCGAACTTCTTAAACGTTCTATGCCCAACACTCACGTCATCTTGCACGCCACACCTTTATCTAATCACACTATTCTTTAATCTATCGTTCAAAGTCACTCCACTAGTATGCGTAGTCCCAGTGAACGCATTTCTACTGCGTTGATTCTGCTTTCACGCTTCTTCTGCCATACCCAACATTCGCTTTCATATATCAACGTGGGCACCAACACGCTATTGTAGATCACCACTCTTACCTTCGATACTCATGCCTGTAGTTCCGAATTGACGATTGAAACCACATGACGATTTCATACTAGTGTTTCCAAGCTACCTATAGCACTCAACTCAGAATTATTGTTTTCAAGGTGTTCAAACGCATTTCCAATCTCTCTTAAAAAATACTCACTTTCAGTTTTATGAGCCCGTATGTTTATGCCCGGAGCACTCAAAAAGTTTCGGTCTTTTATGTGCGAGTAGTTCTAGTAGCAAGTTTAGTTTTAGGTTTGCAGTTTGCGGTTTAGTGGATAAATGTAACTTCAACGGTTTATAGATGCTAATTACTCTAACAGTAAGCAACGTCTCCTTACGTGAGGTCGATGCAAAGGGCAGCCATTACGCTACATACTAGTCTATCCCGAGTTCCACCTATGAAAGGGGCTGACGCGGCTATAACCTCGCAAAATTGTTTTACAATTAACTCATCAGATGAGAGAATTCAGGTGTGCGCTTTAATAAGCTTTCATCTAGCATCCCACATACTGACTTATTGAATTCTTAGTACTTATTTTTCTTTTATATATTCCTTGAGTTTTTTTAGTGCGGTTTTTTATTTATATAATAACCCGCGTCGAAATTTTTCTTTTATAACTTTATGTCAAAACTTGGGTCACCATTTACTTAGTTGTACTAAGTACATCAAATTTCTAAGATATGGTTGTGACAGACGAAAGGAGACCGAGATGATTTCATAAGTGTTTCGTTTTGCCATAATTACATAATAGTGTGTAGCCATTATTTTGTTATATCTACATAATAGTTGTGACAATAGGGTATTAGGTACAAGAATGTAGAAATATATTTACAATTCGATTAGTATATTGTAAAATATCTTGCTTTATATTCTGAATTACTCCAAATGTAGAGTATTTTGGTACATTCATATTGTATAGTCATGTTCATTAGGGGAGATTAATTGTTGTTGAGCGGGTATGATTAATGTACGCCTTGGAATGTATGATTTCAAAGAAAATTTATGTCTATTTGTTTACGTAGGATGGCAAATATATACCGCCAATACGAAAATTATATTGGCAGCCAACGTGATCAAATACATCTGAGTATTTAAGAAAAACAAACTTAATTATATGCGAGGAAATTAAGATCCTTTTTCTTAGGAACGCGTGAAGGTGTAACGTTGAAATGAATATCCAATACCTAGGTGTACGTACGGTCTCTAAAAATAAAGCGTCTAAGTCAATGCAGTGCCCTGATAAGCCGTTTACCGCGTAAAAATTTTTGCGTTCCATCACAAAATTTGGTACCACATAAGCGCCCTAAAAGTAAGGTGATAAACGTCTAACGGATAGACGTACGTATCGAGTTCTGGTAATTTACGTCTAGGGCGCTTACAGATCGAACGAAAGCGAGCTAAATGGCAAACTAGCGAATGTCATAAAACCTTCTATAAATTCTGTATTTTTTTCTGATGTGCAAGAAAGTGTGTTTGTATTCTATTGTATCGCTATTTTCAAACTTGTGAACTATGTGAAATGTTCAGAACACTTACACACATCTATCTATCGTCTCGCATTACTAAAAAAATATAAGTAACAAAGTTCACTTTTCGGAGTGCCAAACTAAGTTTGTTCTTGTGGATTTTGTTAAAGGTTTTATAAATATCTTAGGACTAGGCTTGTATTATGGATACCCAGATTGTTGATATACTACAGAAATACATTTTATATATTTACATATAATGCATGAAAACATCAATAACTCGTGTCCGCATTCATTATACAACAAATGCACCTAGTGAGAACTATAGAGTATTCTTCATATATAAAATTTCATTTAGATATGTATTTATTTCCAAAAAAAATGTATTTGTTTAGTTTATCAACCATCTGTTATCTATAATACAAGCCTAATTGTTTAGTGTGGAATGATCTTCCTGCAGACATTCGAGAGAGCCCTACACCACCAGTTGTCAAAAAGCGCTTAAAAGAACACTACCTGTCGCAATTGGCATAAGAAGTAATGTTATATATTGATATTTATATAATGTGTTAATTATATATCTGGTTAAATGTTTTATTTAGGTTTATTTAGTATTATATTCATGTAGTTATATTTAGTTATTTACAAGTATTAATGTATTATAGACTTTTTTTTTACTTAATCACCATTGCGTTGTACGCCTTTTTTTTATTCCCCGTTATACACTCTCTAACCGCTTATAGGGTTGGCTGGAAGAGATCTCTCTTAGAGATAAGCTCACCTTTGTATCTTTGTATCTGACAAATGTATCTTTTGTGTTTATTTGCAATAAAGAATAGAATAGGTGGCGCTGTGTGTATGTGCAAAGATATTTGTTTATTTATTTATATTCTTTATTGCACAAAAATATTACACATAACAGAAAATAAACGATAGGTCATGTACAAAGGTGAAGTAGCATTGAAATAGAAACGGAGTTTTGGGGTTAAGCAGTAAGTTTTATTATATGCAAAGGAAAACCATACTACAACGAATAATGAAACAAATTAAAAAACAGATAAATAATAAACTTACATTAAATATAATACATATACCCACTGCGAATTATGCAGGTAGGTACATAACATAAAAGTATATATTATGAATCAAAATCAAAAAAATATTTCGTAGGATAAAAATTATCACTTGAAAACGTCACATTTTTATTCTTATTATAGTTATTGACATTATTGCTCATTCACAAAGCTAATTCCCCAGAGAAGAACGAGCAAGAAACTCAAGGGTTGCTCTTTTAAATAAGTTTGGATTACAATTATATTATATTGTATAATTAGACTGAATATCGCCGAGCGGTCTATGTCCATGCTTGCTTATCATCGCAGATAGTCAGAAATTTTATAATAGCCTTTGGTAAATAATGTCTGTTTTATGATGGTTTTGAACTTATTCAAAGGTAAATTTTGAATGTCCACTGGAACCTTATCAAAAAAGAATCTACATACACATAATAATATTATTTAAACTAGTATAAAAACACCTTAGTATACCTAATCAGGTGTTCAATCTTAAACGTTTCAACACGATGAATAATGCATACGAAGGTAGGTCAATAGCTTATCAACAAAGACTGTATACACGAAAGATGGGAGAGGTAATGCTCTTTTGACCTTTTCTTAAATATAGGAAGTTATGTATGACAAATGAGCAAGCACCATCTGTAACATCCTAAAAGAAGGCAACTATACTTGACAGTTATACTTATTAAACTTAATACAATTATAATTTAAATGATTGGAGGATATTTGAAAAGCCTTTTATTTTGACTGTACTACCAAATTATTTTTCTGTTAAAAATACCTTCTCTTCCCTTAATTAATCAAAGCACGTAGTATGACTCCACGGTTAAATTAACAGTATGAATGTCGAATGTATACCAAATTTATCCCTAGAAATACATTTAGAGGCAAGGACAAAGGGCCAGCAGAGAATGGTAATGTGGCTTAATTGTCCAAAAGGGACCGGAGCATGCCGGCACATCTTAAAGATTTTTATAACGTCTGTCTCCACTTAACCCCGTTAATTCCGTTTCGTTCTTATTGCCCATTGTTTGTGGGGGAAGGCGTTTTGTGTTGGATGAAGAGTTAGGTACTTGCTCGAGAGCGAACGTCCAGTTTAATTGATTCCTTTTTTCTTTTATTTGAATTTTTATTTTATTATAGATTCTAATAGAATCAATGACAGTGGAATACAAAGTTTAAGCATTTGATCAGTTTTCATCTACAAAGTCCAGTAGTTGATACTTACTACGACGACCGATTGGTGTAGTGTTTAGTGACAGTGCCTTGGAAACCAACGGTTGCGGGTTCGAATCCCGCTAAGGGTAATTCGTGCGATAAATTTTCATTGATGAGACCGAGCTATGGTTGTTTATTTATAAATATTTATGTTTGTTTATGCGTTTTCTAGTAACCATAGTACTTTGCTATTTTAGGACTAAATAATTGATGTAAACGTCCAAAATATTTATTTATTACTTATCTTTTATGACAGACATAGGTAAGGTAAGTATAATATTAGATAAATATATACCTAATACTTACTAATACTCGTAGTAGGTAATACTAATAATAAAATTGATAAAAATAGGTACTTAACAAAGATGTTGAAAACTAAAATACATATGCAAGTACGTTTAAACAGACACTCAAAGAGGTTAAGCACCTTTTAAATTTTAATGAATAGCTTCAGGAGTCGGTTGAATACAAAATTAGTATCGACTCTATTTAAAATATGATAAAAGTAGAAAGGTACCATACCAACAACTAATACAACAAAAATTGTTAACAGATTCCAAAAGGTTCACCCCGAAAGTAGGGTGAGTGAAGTCAGTTTTATTTTATTGCTTACAAAACCCTTGACGACGTGACCGCGCGTCTCGCATCCCTACTCGTTAACAATTGACTATAGTGGGCCGCAAAATCGAAACACAATTTTGTTTGAGGCATCAATGGACAATGATATAAAAAAAGATTGTCCGTCACGCGCGCTGTATTGAGTTGCCGGTGTTGCCATTCATTTTCTGGTTTTCCCATATCTCGATTCTTGATTTGATTCCTCTCATCAGTCTGCGAGCGGCCGCCGCGTAGTACGGTTGTGTCGCGTACGGTTTTCGTCTAGTTCACCTATCGCGACTTTCCCGCTTTTCCTATTGTCGAAAATATTTTAAAAAAACTTTTCGCGGATCGTGATGTGCATTTTTCAAACAATGACGAGGTTTTGTGTTAACGTTTTGTGATATAAAACTGTGTTTTGGGTTAGTGTTGGAGGTGTGCAGTTAAAATTAACTACGATAGTGGATTTACGAGTTTACCGGCATTTGTTTCTACCTGATTGTGAGTATTTATTATCAATTGGTTTCCTTATAACAGTTTAGCAATTTATTTCATTTGGCAATTCATTCACCGAATTGCTAACATATGTTTTCATTTATCTTCTTATCGTTATGATATCAATGCATGGATTAACTTAACCATGTGTTTATTTTAGAAGATAAGAATTATCTAATGACTTTAGAACCGGATTCGATCCAATTTATGTCAAAATTAAATTTTCTTTTTAAGAAAATACTTACACTTGTATATTACTTGGGTTATTATTATTTTTACCATTCCAAAAAGTAGTAAAATGGACTTTGTGTTTAAAGCACGTTGATTAAATAAATTTTTTTACTCTCAGTCTCGCTTAAAATAGTTTGTATACGAGTGTAACATACTAAGCTATAGGTACCATTGTTTTTTGCCTCGTCACGAACAATGAAATGGAAGTAGGTAGGTAGTTAATTATACCTACTATGTAAATATGTAACACATTAATAAACTTACTTTATGAGTAATCATTGTACAACGTTATTAGCTAACATTACTTAAGTTTGCGAACAAATATAACAATTTTATTTATCTTACAATAATTCTAAGCGTTATCAAATATTATTTTTAGGGTCGGTAACTTGACATGTAAAAAGGTAGGTAAGTAATAATATAATTAATTGTAAAGTTGGTGGGTACCTACCTACATAAAGTAGATGATTTCTAGTGTCTTTTCGTCCTATGGTTAGTGGATATATTATAAATAATTATGAAATATGAAATGAAATGATGCCTTTTTGGCACTACCACTTTATGTTGTTCTAACTTAAGTAAGCAATAATCAAATAAAAACTTTTTCTTTCTATCTTTCAAATAATCCCATTTTTTACTAGATATGTATTTATTTACTTCTACATCGTTATCAGCTTGTCTATCTAGTCACCCTTGAATATGGACCTTCCTGAAAGTATTCCTATTTAATTATTATCGTCCTTTAAAATTTTAATAGGTAGGTAGGTATCTAGGTACTCGTAGCTATGTGGCTTTGCGTTTTCAGCACACAATAAATTTTGCTAATGTCAATGCAGTCAAGTCAAGTCATGAAATGACCGATTTTTAGAATAAAAAAAAACGAATTTCCTTATTCACTTCATCATCTACACAAATATTATCACTAGCTTTCCGCCCGCGGCTTCGCATGCGTGGAATAACTTTATCGAGGATATTTGTTTATCCCGCGGGAACTACTCACTTTATCGGGATAATAAATATCCTTTGTCTTAATCCAGGGTATATTCTACCTATATATTAAATTTCATCCAAATCCGTTCATCCGTTTCACCGTGATTGAGCAAAATTTAATTATTATTATAGCCCATAGTGACTCACCGCTGGGCCGAGGCCTCCCTCATCTGTTTCCAGTCGTTTTTGTGCAAGAACAAGAACAAACAAATAAACATCAAACTGTCACATTTATAATATTAGTAGGATTACACATGCAACAATTTGAACATCACTGTAGCGTTCTCCAATTCGGTTATATTATATAATATCGCTAGTTACTTACCTACATAAAAAATCCTCTTACAACTACCTACCCTATGTTAGTATCGACAGACTGTCAATAATTTTATGGTTTGTGATGCTGATGATTGACTTCCATTAATAATTAAATACCGACTAAACTAATCAAGAGTAGTCATCGCATAGATGTTTAACCTTGAATTTCAACGGTCACACCTTCCATGCTTTTTTTTCCTTTACAAGCCTACTAAAATCAGCTATGTAGGTACTTTACCAATCTGCTGCAACAGGAAATATTTTGAATAATTATGTTATTATATTCAGCGGTTAAAACTTTTAATTACTATGTTTTTGTGTAGATAGACGATCTCTCTTCTTTCAGTTTATAGGGTTTCATATTTCAATAAGTAAAAGAGGAACCCTAATGGGATGCCGTTTTTCTCAGGAACGCGTGGAGGTATCAACTTGGAATTAATACAACCTTAGAGACCTTAGAGAAGCTTTGAGCTGAAAAAAACCGAGGTTGTAAGTCAACGCATTAAAAAAAATATGGCCATTTAGGTGGCACTCGCATATAAAAAAAACCTATAAAGTTGCTATTATGAGGTTACATTTCGAGACTTTCCCGTATTTAACGAAATATCTACATACAAGCATGGACTTAATAATAAATAAGTCCATGCATACAAGTTTATACGGAGTGCTCGGTGTGCGAATCTAATTCGTAACTTATCCGGTTTTTTTTTTCAGATATATCGTATTCAGAGGATTTATTTGAATTAAAAAAAAAAATTGCCATTAGCACGTGGTCCATAGTGTTAGTCGTTTGTTGTAGCGCAGCAGTGACTCGCCTTCGAAACCAACGGTTGCGTGTTCGAATCTCCCTAAGGATAAATGTAGTATGTACGAAGATTTATTCCCAAGTAATTTATTATGCAATTATATATATATTTAAGTTTTATCTCATCTAGATCTTAAACTATTGTAAATGTAATCTGAGAAGATAATCTAGCTTAGATTTAATTTTTGTGCCAGTTTGACATATAGCTCGACCAAAACAATAAATGCAATTTATGCTAGTATATTTTATTAATATTTTGAATCAATATGATTAAAGTCGCGTTCGTTATTTGTTTTCGATTAGTGACTCGTTTCCGTGCTTCAGAAGGCAAGTTAAATAGTCGGTACCGTTTTGGTTAAGCCAAGTCGGTGGCCGGGTTGACATGAAAACATACTTCCTAGTAGGTTGGTTACTAGTCTGCCGCAAATCTACCATACCGTAATGGACATGGATTGTGGCCTATATCCTCTCCCAGCAAGAGGAGGCTTTGCCCTAAGAGTGGGGCAGTGTAGGTTCACAATTCAAGGGCACTTTTTTTATCTTTATTTATTTATAGAGGGTTTTATCTATAACGGAATATGCCACCCTCATAGGTAATCTACGCTTAGGACACCTTATCTTCTACTTATACCTAGCTTAACAATTTTATATAAGGTTCTGCCTTCCCTTGAATTAGGGAGAGACAAGATGCTATTGCACCAACCGACATTGCCAATATGTCTGTTTATAATTTGAAACTTTTCAGCTTCGGTTCGAACACACTCCACCATAATATGGTATACATCCTCTACGATTCCACACACCTCACAGTCTGGGGATGGTACTTTTCTCATAAGATATCCAAAACTATTCAATGGAATGTATACGGATCGAAGCCTTAAGGCTGTAACAATCATGGCCCTGCACATGTCGACATCATCGAAAATTCAAGGGCACTTGTGTTCGATATTGTTCGTGTCAAGTGATGTACTAACAACTTTTTATAGGTATACCTACTGCGGGTCACTGCGTCTTTACTTATTAATAGATAATATTTATAGGCGATTACAATATCGTAAGCGATCGTGTCGGTGTGACATGTTAATAGTTTTAGCACGCGCTTGTTATGAACGTTTAGTGAACAAATGTCTAATTTACAAAATGGCTACAGAGTCACAGAATTAATATAGTATGACAGAGTGTCGAAGGCCCAATTCGCGGTAGGACTTTTTTCGCGAAATTGGTAATTCGGAGAAGGAGTAAATCTCAAAATGTCTAATTCTCAACAAGATCAGTTCTGGAAGTTTTTCTTATTTATTATATGCACAAAGGATTAGCACTTGACATCACATCTGGTGTAAAATGAAGATGAGGCCGAAGGTGGAAGCGTACTGACCCGAAAACCCTAACTTATTTGGAGGACTGGATATGTTATCTCTGACAACCGGAACATAATAAGGCGGTGCAGACTTAGATAAGATGGTGGTAGCTTGCTAGGCGGCCATTTAAAATGCCCTGCCACTAACCAAACCGAGTACTAAAACATGCACCCCGCTGGAAATCTAACTGACGACCCCCGTTTCGTAAACCCTATATTATTTCATTGAACCACGGAGGCGGTAGTGAAATGATTAAAATGGGTAGATTACATTCGACAGCTCAAGACAATCACTGTGAGATAACCAGGTATACAAACATATACATTGAAAATTTAGAATTCCTCCGAAAGACTACGATATCATCCAAGTACCAACCAACTGTATTAAAAGACAAATATCGTCGAAACGGTTTAACCGATTTTCATCAAACATGCCCAAGAACTTTTCCCTACGCACTCAAATCGGACTTACAGAGATACATCCAGACAAAGACTGGATATACAAACTCACATATAACGCCGTCAAATACATAACACCCGTTGTTTTTTGATTTTGGGTTTAATAAAAGTAATCAATTAAATATATTTTTAATCATGACAAATATAATTTCAAATTGTCACGAACTACACTCGTGGCAAGCATTAGCCCGACTACAATTATATGCCTCGACTGCAAGAAGGAGGGTACCTAATATTTTTAGACCTACGTATGTTTTTTTTTTTTTTTTAATAGTATTTACACAAACACACAGCGCCATCTAGGTCCACAGTAAGCATCTAGGCTTGTGTTATGAATACTAGATGGTTGATAAACTACACAAATACATTTTTTTTGTAAATAAATACATGTATAAATGAAAAACATCCATAACTCGGGAGCACATGTCTGTATTCATCATACAAACATATGCCCCTAGCGGGATTCGAACCCGCGACCATTTGGTGTAGTAGCAGAGTTTCTAACCACTACACCAAACAGGTCGTCATGTTGTATTAGTTTGTATTTGTCGTATGTTGATTTATGTTCATTGTCATTCTCCTATCTGTACAATCATCTATGTTAAATGTTCTTTGTATTTTATTTTTGTGTGCAATAAAGAATTTAATAATAATAATAATAACCAATGGTATGACGGAGTCCACCCGCAGAACTCAATCATTGTTTAATTTGAAAAATATTGAAATTAAAATAGATTTATTGTTGAAAAACCGACTGTTCAAAACATTTAAAAGATAAAAACCAACTCCACAATCTAGCATTCTGTTGTGTGTCGAATTAAATGTTAAAAGGACTCTCTTGTCGCTTCTTCTCCCTAACCATAAAACCTTGTGAAGCGATTTAGTTAAAAAAAATAACTAGTTTACTTTCAATAAGTGATAGTTTTGTATCCTACACTGAATAAAATATTTTTGATTTGATTTGAAAAAGGTACCGCAATTCACAACCTATTATTTTATACAATGCAATGCAATACAATACAATACAAATACTCTTTATTGCGCAAAATAATATACAATAATTTTTGATGATAACAATAGAACACAATTAGGCGGTCTTATCACTAAAAGCGATCACTTCCAGACTTCTTTTATTATTAGTAACCTAAAATTATAGCCTATACATATAAAAAAGTTTTGTTTTGAGCCGCCATATGTTTTGGTATCGTTGGATAGGTTCCTTAGGTAACTGTTTTATTGAAGTGAATATTTCGCGGGATATTTTTTTTTATACACGACGGATTCGTAATTGTCCTCAATCACACCTGATGTTAAGTGAAGATGAAGTCGAAGGTGTAAGCATACTGACCCGGAAACCCCAACCCATTTGGGGGACTGGCTATCTTATCTCTGACAACCGGAACACAATGCTATTAACATTTTTGCTTGGCGGCAGATTTAGATAAGATGGTGGTAGCTAGCCAGGCTATACCTAAACTTGTAAATCGTATTAAAATCCTTGTAAAATTTGTTTCCAACTCCTACTACCTAAATAACAAGCTTGAGATTATTTGAAATGAAAATCAAGATAGGTACTTAAACAAACATCTGTTAACAAGTTTGCCAGATTATCTGCAATAGTTGCGCTATGTGGTTTATATAAATCAGTAGAACCTACCCGTATCTTCCCGTGGGTGTAGTAAAAGGCGACTAAAGGACTTTCCACTAAATTTTTTTACAGATTTGCACGTTTTAATGGCGATGCGCTCATCACCTGTCACGTGTGCAAATCTGAATATTTCGTAGGGTGAACCTTTTCAAGCATTACTGTTAATAAAACTTTAATGTTTGGGATATCTCTGACCACCATATTTAGGATTTAGGTCGTGACATTAATATATGTATTGAGTTACAAACAAACTTGATTTTGCGGTCACGAACAAACCTCAAGCTACGGGGAGCTAACATGATATGTATCGGCACACACTTGACCGTTCTTTTAGGAAACAACGTACACATATTATTTGACGAACTTCTGTAATATCTCCAATACCTTATTTATTACATGACCGCTGACGTGCTTAAGGCTAACGAGCAACAAAACCACTCGCTATTATAGAAATAAATCCCAAGATAAGCAAATAAACAAACACAATGGAGTTATTTATTAGGCAGTATGGAATTGCTACTTAGAAATGTAATTTGATGGTCACAGAACTAGTAACGGACACGGAATAGAGCACAAAGGTTATGGAGAATATCCACAACAGACGGAAGGATATGAAGGAAAGTTTTATGTGCTCATAAAAAGCAAATGCTTTGCCCTCACTTAGGTGTCATGGTACCTATAGCGATTATTTTTGCCCCGTATTGTTACTGAAATGATCTTGTTTTTTCTATAGCTTATTGCAAGGACTTTACATTAAGCTATACACTCCTCATATTTTTAAATATGATATTTCCTACTGCAGTGTTTGGTAGTTCCGCTACCACAATGAAATATTGATTTTCAGTTGGTGCCCAGCGTGAGAAAGCTGAGACTTGTGAAAATAATTTTTGAATTTTAATAAATAGACTTATTTTCTGAATTTGAAAGCTCATACATACACTACTATATTTACGGTAGTAATTGAGTGTTATTTTTGAGCCCCCATACAGTGAGACCCTAAAACACTAGCGTCAGTAGTGTAGTAGTACTTAAGAATCACGCAATGCGAGGATTATAATCTGCTTTACTTCCGACAACAATGAAAGGAACAATGAGGATAATCCAAATTACAGAAGACAAATTATTAAAATTCAAACACTGAATGACTTGTCTTATCACTGAAATTTTCCAATTAGGTTTGCGCGGCTAATTCTTTTTTCAAAGTTTTTTAAAATTCGTTTTTTTTATATTTATTTATTTATCTAAAATGTTGCAATTATACAACGCCCTCCCAAATGAATTAAAATTATTGACTGGACGACAATTTAAAATTAAATTAATGAATGGCTTATCAACAAATGTTATTATTCAATTAAGGAATATCTACCACTATTTTTAAATACTTATATAACGGACAATATCGCTTTTCTGACGTCAACACCATCATTGACATTTAATTAGTTTTATATTGTGACAACATACATTATTTTTATATTTAAGTAATAACCTATCTAATGCTATCCCAGTTTATTAAATATTTGCACGCTAGATTTTAAGTAGATTTTGAATGGGACTTCTGTTATGTGTCATCCTATCTTGTACCAAAAATCAAGCAAATAATTTATTTCATTTCATTTCATTACAAACATAATATATTTACAAGTGTCACAAAAACCTATACAGGTTTATCCGAACACCGTACATATGTTATCATCGGACACTCATGCATGACATAGTGACTTCTATTATAGCTTATAAACAGTCATCAATTAATTTCACAACTAGGTATATCACTTATAAATCTAGACGAATACAAGATAAAATTACTAAAAATAGCATAAATGGCGGCATTCGTATGTGCAGTATTTCTGCACAATAAGGAATCTTACGCTTATAATAAATAAAATAAATAAAATAAAAATTGTTTATTTTCAGACTATTTGGTCCATAAATGTTAGTGGCAATACAATTTTATTATGATTAAAAATTATTCTCGACTTATAACGAACATTAATTATTATAATAGTGTTGTGTAAAGAATCCCGATGAAAATTATATATCAACTATCTGCCACCAAATGCAAGAAACAAGCTAGCTGCCTAACAAATTGTTTATAATTCTTTGTACGAGTACTAAAGTTTTAAATAATCGAACTTATTGGAGTAACCTCGTTGGTCAAGCGCTTCAAATAAAAAAAATACGGTATTTTTTAATTTTAAATATATTCTATTTAATAATTTTTAGTACTTAGAAGAGCATTAAGGTTTGTTTTGTGAGCGCCACATTGAAAAGTTATCAAGAAAAAGAATATTAGAAGCCACGCAGCGATCTTGAATTGTAGAGTTAAACTGTAACCTATACTATGACGATCTACCTCGTCTAATGCATAATAGATAAGTGTCAACGACATCTTAAGTACCTAGGTAGGAGCACGTAAGTGTTGACATTGTGTATCGATTACGGTTTCAAATTTCCATCAATTTGTTACCTTGGTGAGTACTGCTTTGATTGAAGAGATACGACAGGAGATTTACTATGTATTGGAGGGGTCTCATGTTTCGTAAATGAGATTCTCCTTCTTGATATCAGTTACTTTATAATGAAACTAGCTTCCGCCCGCGACTTTGTCCAAGCGGATCTCGAAATATATAAACTATACGGAAGAATTTCTCAAATAAAATGAGGAAAATCGTAAAATCCGTTGCTTGTAACTTAGAGAACAGCACACAGACCGACGCGGATAGCGACTTTGTTTTATACTATTTGGGGACACCAAAAAATGTTACTCTATTTTGCCTAAACATTTAGTTTTTTTTTTTAATTTCATTATTTGTTGTAGTATTATATTTTCTTTTTCACATAATTTGCTGTTTATCCCCGAATTTACTTCGTTTCTTATATCAGTGCTCAGGTTGCTAGAAAGAGATCTCTTATAGAGATACGTCATCTTTGTATATGACCTATCGGTTATATTTCGTATATATATAAAAAATCTTCCTAAATGGTAGATTAGAATGTTCTGTCTCTATCGTTTAACTAAACGATACTTTTTATTTTTTGTACTTTTTATTTTTACAAAATAAAAAGTACAAAATACACAATTATTTACCACCTTCCTGACTTTATTTAACTCCATATGAGGTCGGCACTACACGTTTTACTCTTTCATTTCCCTCTATCAGCAATCAATAAACAAATATGCCCAAAAAAACTAAAAAGAAAAAAATCAAGCTCTGGAATCCGGAGATAAAATTTACCATTAATTTATTTTGCTTCTTGATTCCACAGATACAAAAACGTCCCTGCTCTTTGGTATCTTCTAATTCTAACATTTGATTGAAGAATACTTGATTCTAGAACTCTTTTTGTTTTTTAGTTCTTTAGGCAGTCGAGTGTGGCTTTTTGTTCCATTATTTCTATATTAATTAATACATACGTTATATATTCATAAAAGAATACATATGTTATATATTTGAACTCATCTTATCAAATTTTCTCATTTCTTCCTTTCGAGGCAAGTTTCAAATTTATTGGACCAAAACAGCCAGTCTAACAGAGGTCGTCAAACGTGCAGCTGTCAGGACGCAGAGCAAGATAATAAGGTGACCCATTGTCTGTGGATAGACTCCGCACTCGCGATCACTCCCACCACCGGAGAAACCCTACCTGCACAGATTATATTTGCTGCAGCCACCCAAACATTTGCATGTCGGATATGGCAAATCGTGTCCAGCATACGTAGAATGATATGAGAGTGGGATAGTTGTATATTTCGTCTAAACGAATGAGCAGGATAAATGTTATCTCGCGTGTAATAAACGTTTATCGCGCCTATTGCGCTACTAGTGCAGGAGGAAGAGACTCCACAAGCGGGAGAACGATACGAGGAGTATCACTGCCGCCACAGGCTGCAGCGTGCATCCGAAGCTACACCTTGTATGGGAGCTACAATAACACACTCTCATTTAGAGATATGAACAAGAAAGACATATCGTCTTTACAGTCGAATAATAAAAATGTTGATATACTCGTAATGTCATTAGCGAGTACCGTGTGATCTGTTAACCTCATTAAGATGTGAGTCATTAGAGCAATGATTTATTAGTATTACATACTTCTATAATATGTATTTTGTGTGTAGATAAATAAAATATCTAAGTAATAAAGTTACGATGTTCATGAATGAGTTTGATTAGATATGTTTACTGAAAATAAACATGGCATTGTTAGATGTAACGGAGTTTATCTTAAATTGAATGATTAGTTAAACAATAAAGAGATAACACAAGTAAAGTTATCTGTATCAATGAATTATGTATTTATTTTCAGTAAAATTACGTTTCTGTTTGTTATTGTGTATTTATGTAAGTATATGAAAGGAGGGTCGATATCTCTTAGGTTGGGATACGATACGAGTCAAACCGGTAGTCTGTAGCAGACTTTATTTCAATGCAATAATATTTATTTATTTATAACCTTTGTACAATATTTATAAGTAATAATTATACAATTTATTATATAAAAAAAAATCACAAATAAAAATCTAGCCCCAAGTCTCTGGTTGGTGGAATGGTATCCAGAAGGCTGGCCGCATTGCCTCGCCGTATAGCGAGGCTGATTCTTTGACCAAAATATTGGCCAGCGCTTCGATCGTGGGATGCATCAACCAGACGCTCAGATAACTCCCTAAAAAGAGTGTGAGCACCCGGTTCCCACGACCCAAGCGTTTCTACACCAAACGGCGCAAATAGGTGATCTCCACTGATTAAATGCAATAATCACCTACATTACCATAATATGAGTGACTTTTAATTAGTTCGTGATACCAAGAGATGTGCATGCACACAAACAAGTTTCCCAAAGACAAACAACGTCATTATTTTTTCGGACCCCGATGAAGATAATCAAATCGATCAGAAATACTGTCTCCTATTTATCTTCGATTCCGTTAAATCCATCATTTTCGGGCCACCCTGTAGGGTATATACATAAAAAATAATTATAAATTATTTATTTTCATTAAAACTAAAATACAACAAAAGGATTTCAGGAAATTCACAGTGGGCTCTTTACTTGACATACTTTAACACCCTTCAGTCATTAGGGGTATTTTTATAACACGTTGTATACGAGTTCTTTTAAATAAGATTCAGCGTCCGTTCATAAGTATGTACCTATTTTTTATACTACTTCATCAGTTTTCGGCTACTTCGTAAGCAATTTTAATGCGTACTGTATAACCAAACAAACCATAAAAAGTTTAAACAAATCTTCAACATGTGTTTAACTTTACTCGCGATTAATCGCTCTACGTATAACGATTATACAAATGTCTCTATAAGACCCTGTTTAATTAACGTGTATTTTTTGGTTATTTTGTTGTAAGTGTTTAAACCATACACAATTTCACATTTAAATTCAGCACCTTACCTTAAAACATGCTATTGTTGAACAAAGTAGCCCTATTTTGGTACTAAAACTGAAACTCTCTAGTTAACGTTAATGAAACCAGGGTTTTAACGTGCCTGTTTACTTGCCTAAACCTTTGCATCTTAAAAAGGGAGTGTCGCTAAGTTCTAATTTGGGAAGTAAGCGTTGTCATGTCATAACATCCCGCGATAAGGTCCACCGCGTTTTGTTACTTGATCTCAGTTACTCATGATGTTAATTGAAGATGAATCTGAATCCCACTTATATGTGTGTATATTAGTAGTAGTAGTTCAGCTATTTCGACAATGTCAAAAAACTGTGATGAAATAGTGTCAAATAGTGCCAAAAAAGGAAAAAAATTGCCACTATAGATTAAGGTTATTCAATATTTTAAGTGAGCGTGATGGCTGCACGTTTCCTCATTGCTCATACGGAGAGACTACTATACCTATAATTGTAATTTAAATAACGACTCAGAAGTTAATGTGAGCATTTCTCGATATGTTTTAGAGAACAACATAATTTAAGCCGAGTCAGCTTCTCGGAACTCAGCAGTGCCCGGGATGGCATTTTTTTTAATATTAAATATTTTTTATTGCACCAGAAATACACACCGATCTAACTCTACTGGAGGTTAGAGAAGTTGCACGGGATGGGGACAAATAATAAATCGTTTCATAAATTTTTTCATATGCGTATTATTTATAATCAAAGGTAGGCTTTTCTTACGAAGGTGTTAGGGTTGATACCACCGCTGTACGACACATGAAACTTGTTACAGGCCAACAAATTACAACGCTCATGCGGGTATTGACGGTTATATTTCAGGTGCGGTATAGGGCGGTACAGTAGAAGTCATCGTCATTATATAATACACAAACGAATTTTCTTAATTTTACGCCTTCTCCGGTGTGTGGGGACAGGAAGAGGGGTCTTCCCGGATTAACTGTGATAATCTGTGAGATTGCAATTCCGAATAAAAACTACAGATTAGCTAGCTTTATCAGATTATTTACCATTTTCAAATACATTACTGCTCCAATAGTTTTATTACACAGTACACAATATACATCTTAAAACTCAGATAAAAAGAGTGCCAAATGCAGGAGAATGATAAGTAGCCGGAAACATTAAATTTTAGTCGCTCACGTTTCTTTTGGAGAAGTTATTGGTGTCGTTTCACTCGTTGGACAACTTGTTTCTATAATAATTTAAATCTGACAAGCGATATCAAATATAACGTAAGCAAATGGTTAAATTAGCTATTCAACTGAATGCCTAATGCTATAATATTAGTTACTTTACTCATGTGGTATTAGTACCTAGTGACCTATTAGTAGTAGTATTTACACGTTTTATATGGCAGACATTTTCGCTTTAACAGAAAACTGTGCTGCTCAAAGCGAATTGGTCGTTTTGTGTTGGGTTCCTTAAGATACTAATCAGGAGCCTCCCATCTGGACAGCACATTTTTATAATGCAGAAAATGTATGCTTTTCGATCCGCCTTCAATGAATGGCGAACTTAACCATCTGCTTACGACACCTCTTCGGAATAATCGATTGTCGTCATTTTACAATTACCTATATCCTATATTATGTAGGTATCAATATTTATTGTGTTGTGAGGCAACAATCTTACGAGAAACAAGATGTTGTAAGGCATGAAGAGAGCCGTTCAAGGTCCGCAACCATGGATCTAAGTTCTAAGTGGTAGGTCAGTGTCGGCAACTCATCAGATTGCTGTGGTAATTTTGTGTTATATATGTGACACACGCAGCAATCATGATTCTCCGGTAGACAGTATAATTGTCTTGTCGACACTTCAAATAGATAGCAATTTTCTTTAAAGATGACACTTTTCATTATGTATGATTCATTTGTAATTATAACGATACTAATCAGTTCAGTTGACGTGACCTAAATAGTATGTACAAGGATTTCAAGTCATTAAGCGCGAGTACTTTTGAAAGAACCGTTTAAACCCGACATACTCTGATATTCGATTGACATATTTTTTGTTTTAACCGTCCCTACTGTATCCATTATATTGGTTCAGGTTAGCGTAAGGTCACGCATCGATATCACAAAGTCTTTCTCGACCCAAACTTCCGCCCCAATGTAATCTAATATGACTTCCGAACCTATGCTACGCCCCAGAATATATAAGTGGGGGTAAACCTCAAAATATATTCTGTCGTATGGTCGCAGTTTCATAGTCCTTGTTTTCCCACGATTTTATTATCCGTTTTTACTTAGATTGAAAAATAGGTGAAGCCAATATCGATTTGCTTTAGTGATCGTGTCGTTTGGCGATCGCAACTTGCTGATGGTTTTCACTGAAGGCATTGTTTTATCCCGAGGAATTTGGTGGGTCTTGGCAGCATAAATTTTAGTAGAATGAAAATAGCTCACCAAAATCTATTCAATATGTTATTTATCAGTATGGGCACTACTTATAATTATTAGCTGTTGCCCGCTACTTCGTTTGCATGGAACATTTTATCAAAATCAGTTCAGCAAAAAAATATAGCTTATATGTATATTAATGCAGGTCTTATTCTGTCTACAAATCATATTTCATCCTAATCCGTCCACCCGTTTAGTGGTGAAGAGGTAACAAACATACATTCGCATTTATAATTTTTATTTAATTGTATAAGAAACAAACAGTTTTACAAATGTTTTGGGTACAATAATTACTTACTTATGGATTTATAGTTTCCCTAATTCATTACTTACATAACTAAGCATTTCCAAACAAATTACGTATATTAGGTAACTATACAGGGGGAAAAGAAAATGTGATTTTAAGTATCGGCTTTTGAGACCCGAACGCCATAAACATTCGAATCCCATATAGTGTAAGCTTATTTGAAAAAAGTACTAATTTTGTTGATCATCATGTACAGCACACTCTCAAAAAGGAAAGGAAAGAAGAAAAAAAGAAAAGAAAGAGAAATATTAGTTGGGATGTAAACATAAAAATATTCTCAGGCGACTTAAGTGCCGGCACATATCTCGCTCAAAGAATGAGCAGTGCCATTCAGGGAGGTAATGCAGCCAGCATCTTGGGTACTCTCCCACACGGGCCGAACCTGTGTTACCTTATCAACTAAATGAGGTGACACATCCTTATTAGGTTAGTTGTTTAAGTTACGTATTTTGTTACTCTTGTCATTTATTATTAAGAATTATGTAACATAAAATTTGAACTAACTGATAATTTGGATCTCATTTAATAAAGATACTTAGTATTGGTTTGGGAACATAATGCTAATATGCACAATCCAGGTAATAAAGTATGCTTGTTGTACACGAGCATATGGCCAATATTTTCTTTTAAAATATTGAGGAAACATGAAATATAACGACCTGCCTCTTAATAATTTGAGCCGTCTACTTTCTTAAGCGAGGTAACAGGTGTTGGTATCGGCTTAAAATGTACCCGTTCATAAACTTAAAGTTGAAGTGTGTACCTACTGCACAAGTAAGTGTAGAAGTTAACACATTAAACGTTTATAATCTCCATGGTTTAACTTATTTAGAGTAAAAGTGGCTGTATAGGTAGCTGTCTAGAAAAAAAAATAGAAAATTTCAAATTGAACTATAACGTGCGAATTTCAAAGCAGGCGGCTTAAGTAAGTATCTTTGAGTCGAAAAGTGGTGTGTTGTAAAATATAAATAAAGTTAGTCGTTCGGCACTCTTTGTTTTTAAATTCTCCGACGAAAAACGACGGGTGTTATGTCTTAAGGTGTGTATGTGACCAGTCTTATCTCAATAATCCTTGTTCCGATTTGAGTTTTTTATGGTTCATCATCATCAGCCCGTAAACATCCCACTGCAGGGATATAGGCCTTCCCTCGTATAATGAGGGAGTTTGGGCCATATTCCACCACGCTGGCCCAATGCGGGTTGGGGACTTCACATGCCTTAGAAATTTTATTTCTCAAGTATGCAGGTTTCCTCACGATCTGTTCCTTCGTCGTTTAACAGCAGTCGGATAAATGCACATAAGTAAATAAATTAAATTCAAAAACACATTGGTACATAGCCTGCCTGGGAATAGAACCCGGACCTCCCAAATTGGGAGACCGCGTATTAACCGTTGAGCTACCGATGACTCTCGACACGCTTTTTTATGATTAAACAAGGGCAAAGTGACTTAGGCTCTTAGATATATTTGATGAAAATAGGTTCAGCTGTTTCAAAGATATTTGACTTTTAATACAGATGCTTTGACTATCTGGAGAATATTATTATGTTTTCTAAATATAAATTTTTTATCGTTTTATCAAGCAAGTAAGCAAGAGACTTAATTACAACCTATTAAAGCCGGAGAGTTTTTCTAAGTTTTCCATTCAACATCCAACGCAATCTAAGAGGTGCCATTTGTTTTCCTTTCCAACTTTGCTCTGTTTCACACGAAGTAACTAAATTATTAAACAACATTAACTTTGTTTTTAAATACGCGAAATACCTCTTCACATACTTTCAACAATTATTTTCTGACGACCGGTTGGTGTAGTGGATAGTGATCCTGTCAGCGAAACCAACGGTTGCGGGTTCGAATCCCGCGACGGGTAAATGTTTGTGTGATGAATACGAACATTTATTCCGGAGTCATGGATGTTTATATCCGTTATCAAGTATCCATAGTTCAAGCTTTGCTTAGTTTGGAACTAGATGATTGGTATAAGTGTCAGAAATATTTATTAAGTATTATTATTATTTTATTTTAAGTCAATGTAGGATTTAGAAGACACTCAGACATTAGTAACCTAATAGTTACAGTATCTAGGGACAGTGAGTGTAAGATTTAACTGCGACAGACTGAAATGCGACAGGGCCGCACTGCGACCGTAAACATCTGCGACAGGCCTGTGTGAGTTTTGTCTCGTTTTTAACTTTACCATCGCGTTCGCGTTTACGAAAAAAGTCCCTATGAAAAAAATCGTTTTGCAAACTATCCGCTAGAGACGCTGCGCATTTCTCCATACAAATCGTCACGTAAATGTGAACGCAGTAGTAAAGTTAAGTCGAAACAAAACTCACACTCCGCCCTCTGGATTGTGAAATACCGAACTGCGACAGTGCCAAAATGCGACCGCTGAACTGCGAAAGATACGAGTACTACTGCGACTGACATGAATGAAGTCTGTCATTCCTTCTCAAGTTCCGACTCGTTTCCCTTCTTTATTTTCTGGTTCATGTTTATGAATTAACAAAATGTGTCACAATAAGAGTAATCCAGATGACTTTTTTTACCGTAAGGAAAAAAATTGGGCATATAAGGTAAGTGAAATAGAAGGTATTGGCATAGGTAGTTCAAACAAACAAAAAGGAATACAAAATTAAACTGCCTATGCCAATAACTTCCATGTCACTTATCTAATACGCCCTATTTTTTCCTTATGGTAAAAAAACTCATCCGATATATCCTTTGTAGTTATTAAACATGGCGGTTTAGTATTTTATGCGGAGAGATAAAAAAAACCATGCTATAAATATTTAATCTTAATATAGCCAAAGATTTTCTTACATCAATTGAATGAAGCTGCACTTATTTGAAAATTTAAGCGAAATTCTTCGCTCTTGATATTTCTCAGACACATGATATTTCCATCAGTCCATTCCGCAATTAAAAATTATCTAAAATTATATGTTATATTGTGGTTTCGGCACGTAAAAAGAATAGAACTAACCCGTCTCTTGCCGTGGATGTGACTAAGGGACAATCAAAACGAAAAATATCTATAGATTTGCTCGCTGGGCTCACCCTCTGTCACGTATGTGCATTTTTGTATATTTCGATATGTGAACCGTGGAAGTTGTTTCAAGCACTAAACTTTTAATGTTTGGTACCCCCAAATGCTATAGTTTGGGATATCTCTGACCACCCTATTTGGGATGGAAGTCGCGACGTTATGTATATGTGTAAAAATTAAATAGGTTTTTAAACAAACTTTCACAATAAATTCAAAATTGTAACTGAGTTCTATCTACCGAACACTAATATTGCGAATTCGCAAAATATTCACCAACATGCTTTTGCAAATGAAAATCGTAAATTCAAGTCACGTCTTATTAATAAATAAACGAGACATACGCAAAAGGAGTTCCGTATGAAATGTACGATTAATGTATGAGAGTCGGCCGAGTTTTGATTAATAAATGCAGAGTTGTTCTGGACTGTAGATTACAGTTAAGAAAACCTTCATCATCATCAGCCCGTAAATATCCCACTGCACGGATATAGGCCTTCCCTCATATATGAGGGAGTATGGTCCGTAGTCCACCACGCTGGCAGACATTTAAAATGGCCTACACCAACCAAAACGAGTAATAAACATGTACGCTGCTGGGGATCGAACTCGTGACCTCCGATTTGTTAACCCGATGTTGTTTACATTGAACCATGGAGGCAGTCAAAAACTGATATATATCCGATAAGACTTTACCAAGCTTTATAACCAATATCCAAAGCTTTATTCCATCAACACAATGTTATGCATTTCTTTCTCTTCCCTGATTTGTTGCGAAGCCTCTAAAAATCTGTGATCGCAAAATCGGGGCGATTAGGCGAAATCCTTCCATAAATTACGAGGCAGCGCCTTTGGAGAGACTTACGGTCCACCAGACGATTTTAAGAATAAAGGCTGACGATATGCTTTAAAATTTAACAAGTAGTTGAGAAGAGAGGAAGGCCTAGAAGAACATATATGTACAAGTAATGGAAAAAGTAAATGCCGTGTCATATCAGGAAGTCAAAGGCAAGGCAGAATGTAGAAAAGTGTGGAAAGGACTCCATCGATAATAGCTCTTAAATAGAAAAGAGAGAGAGAATTGAGAGGAAAGAAAGACAAGAGTTTAGTCCATTTAATACACTGAATCAAGCAGTCATGTTTCTGGAAGCCGACAGTTTTTGCTCCAATAAGGTCACCGCTTTGATATAGTAGCGCCCTAACGTACAAAAAGTTGCCTTTTTCTCGATAGTTTATTACGTAATTCTTATGATGTGGTGTATGTAACCTTATTTTATTGGCGACCAGCGACCCGGCCTAGCTTCACACGACTTTTCTCTCAATCAAGCCCACATCCAACCACTGCTGCGTATAGGATTTTTCTCCATTACGTCAAATCGATGCTTTACTTTATACTTCCTATAAATGTAATATGCTTAAAGCTTTTGGAAGAAATTCTATAAATCATAGTTCATTAGCAAAACTAAGCGCACAAATAGACAGACGCGGATTATTTAATGCTATTTAGAGATGTTGCGTACCGAATAAAGTGTGGTTCCTGAATCGATTACCTATTTTTAAGAAAATATAGAAAATATACACACTTGATTTCTTGTACCTCCATTACGATTGCCAGATACTTCAATACGGAAACATACAGCTGTAATCTCGACAATTCGGATCACTGGATTACTTGGTCTAGTCCACTCCCCATAGTCCCTGATCTTCTGAGGTCGTAATGCATATACACTCTACGAAATCCAGCCGTTTACAAACGTTTCGTGTGCCAACCGCCGGTCTGTGAATCCCAAGTGCCTATAAAAAGACCTATCTTGAAATCAGGGATCCATGAATATGCATTGCTGCGTTTCTATAGGTACATTTTAGCATCTTGATATAACCATGCCCTTGGTTCCGTGGTTTTGAACACTAACCATATTAGCGAGACTTCTAACTTCTTCTTCTTTTCGAATCAATGGCATAAATATACAAGTGTATATTAGTAGTCTGTTTTAAAGAAAAATACGACTAGCTGACTACTGTCATATCCTAACTTATGATACTGCGAGTTAAGAGACTTATTTCCATTTGAGATATTTTAATCACGCTCATAGCGAGCTAGACAATATAAGTGATACATTTGTACTGAAACCTAGGGAATTTGAGATAGATATAAAATCAGTATTTTCCCTGAGGTACAACGTTTCTTGAGTAGTGTGATGTGATGCTCACATGGTTATTTCTTGAGACAGATTTGTCATTTGTGCCTGTGAACGTATTAAACCTCGTCTTTACAATATTTTTTGATCTTTAGACGTGACTGAATTCAAACGCTACCTTAAATCAATATAAAAGAAAAAATCACTAGCTAACCAGTCAATGGCTTATTTAGAGCAAAATAACTTCAACATAAATGTCTGACAGTTTCAAATGACACGAATGACAACGAAGAGACAGATGACGGTGAGCTTTGCAATATTACAAGTTTACAACATTATCACAGTCGCTTCACACATCGTAAACTTGTTACTGCTTAGCGGTTTTACCTGAAAACCTTCAAGTGTTTGAAAACAAGACCGGGCTAAGTTGAGAACGCTCCAAGTTCCGCACGACATAATTACAATAATTTACGAATAGACAGCTGGCATAATAACTTTGTTTATTCAGAACACGAATGCTTTATTACCTGGTAATATTTTGTATACGATATAAATTACAATGTTAAGGCTATTAAAATTGTTAGACGTTTCTTCATTACCTAATTATATACTATTTCTTCGAAGTTTAGTTTGTAGTTTCTTCTAAGTAGCACAATAGATTTTGATAATGCGTCACATATCTTTAAAAATAATAATTAGTAACTATATAAATGAATAGTACTTGGTAAACATTTTTATTGTTAACTTTTATTCTTCTTTTTATGCAAAAACATATATTGTTACACTTGCATTTCTCAATTCTTTAGCCCGACATTATTATGAGAGCAGAGCGCGATCCAATTGTTGCTTTTGTACCGTTTTAGCGGTCACTAAATAGTGCATATTGCAACTTTGTCTTGCATTTTGAAATGAGGATTTTATTTACTGAATGACTTCCAAGGCTTCCGTGCGGATAAAAACTTACCGTTTTCCCACTGCTCATTTTTCTTGGTAATTCATCATTTATTTACTCATCGTTCACTGTCTCAACGTTTTTATGTCTCAGTACATTTCTGAAATGATATTTCTCTGTTTCGCTATTTACCTGTTTCCGCTGTTTGTATTTCGAATTTGGAAAATAATATTGCATGACCGCAACAATTTCGGTTGGTTGAACCTTAATAGATAATTCGTTTATGCACCAAACGCTCGCACTAAGCGTTTTGGTTTCTATGTTCATAATGCGAATTGACAAGGTACGGAATTCTTTTCCTAAACCCTACAATCTTGGGATCTTCAAGAGCAGGGTGAATAAGCATTTATTGAGATCGTGTGCTTCTCTTGATGAAAAACAATATGGCGTATTGATCAAACCGACGACATATGATTCAATTTATTGTTCCATGTCCTCATAGTTTATTGTTCAGGATAACAATGGATCTAGTAGCTACTGGATAGACTAGCTTTCGTCATTTATGCACGCATTTCCTATAACGGAGCCTGTGTCATGTTTTATAGTATATAATACACAAATTCAGTTATAATTTTTATCTCTCAGGCACTACTCACTTTAACGTGTAAAAAGTGTGCACATGTGTACCAAATTTTATCCAAATCCGATCATCCGTAATGGTTCCGTCGTGATTGAGCAATGAACAAACATCCAAACTTTTGCATTTATAATATTCCATTACGTAAGAACTCAGTAAAGGTAAGTAAAGGACGAGCAGTTAATACTGACATAATTTCACTCGGGTATTCTACTTGAGTCAGATAAAAATCCAGGTTTGGTTTGCTTACTTGTTGTATTTGCATTACATCACGCAATGCATTCCTGGAGCCCTCTATTTGTTCTAGCCATGAGGTAATATTGTCACAAATGTTCTTGATAGTAATACAGCTTAGTGTCATGTGCAGAAACTTGTTAAGATCTTAATCCGGGCTTTAATATAACCGGACAAATTCGAGGGGTCCCATATGCTGTGTTACGTGACGTAGATAAGGAGTCTTGGTAAATTATTATGCAGTGTGGCCACACCTATATGTAAGCTTTAGATTTTGTACCAAAAATAGGGAGAGATCCACCGAATGTTAACTTAAAATTAAAAGTAAATTGTATCGTTTAAAACTGGTTCGTGTGAAAGAGACATTTTAAGGACGTGTAATGAATGCGAAAGTTTGGATATTTTTTTGTTAATTTCTTTGTTTGTTTGTTGCGCAATAAGGGTGAAAGATGTGGATAAAATTTGATATGTAGGTAGAACATAGCCTGGGTTAGACATAGGATATTTTTTATCTCGATATTAGAAAGTGAGTAGTTTATCAACAAATTTGCGCGATAAAGTTAGTCAGGGCGAAGCAATTACTAGCTTATAAAAGAGAATTATGATGTCGGCACCTACCTAAGGTTTTATATTTGTCAGTTGAAGCGTCCATATATTTCTGATGTGACTTTTCTTCACTAAATTAAAACCACTTTTAAAGTAGTGCTATTTTTTTCTTTCTGGTATAACAAGACGAGATAGCGTTCGTTTAAAAATTAGTTAGTTTAGCGAAGGCAAGTCAGAATCGACACTATTGTCTTAGAAATGAAAAACAAGAATTGTTTACGTAATGAATGTTGCGGTAAACGGAAGGTCCAATTAATTAAGTAAAGATTACATTATATTAATGATGGCCGTGGGAAGTCGCTGGAAGCAGACCGTTTCCACCTGGTCGCTGTGAGTTTATCGGGGAGGCTTATTCTGTATCTGTATTGTAACTGATGTGATGATGACTGACATTAAATTATTTAAACAGTCATATTTAATATTATAACTTGTCTTGATAAACTGTTGAAATTGCATGCGATACCACACATCGTAGCCAAGAACGTCGGCCGATCAATTCAGAATATCTCAATTTTGAACATTGAAATTTTCGTCAATAATAATTGAAGGCGGGTCAATGTGATTGCAAGTGATTCGTCATGATGGTCATGCATGACAATTGACAAATTGAAATAAACATCTTCTCATGGTCAAATATAGGCGGCAATTACCTACATAATACTCTTTATAATACGAGAGAATTAATTTGTTTTAATTATAAGTTTCCCGCGCCATGTTCATTATAAAATACGCCTATTACACGGCGGAAATGTGAAGGTAATTAAATGAAACAGGACTAATAGATGTATTAATAATACTAGTTAGGAATGGGTCTAATAAGTGACTTTATAAGAATGTATGTTTTGCAAAAGCAAAAATTAATTTAATCATGGTCCATTACTGCCGTGTGGTTGATGATTGAAGCAAATATTTAGAAAGTTAATCGCTAATCACGTGGGGAAAGATGAATTTGAGCAGAGAATTTGCTTTAGTTATTGGGAGATAAGGAGTCCGGAACGAAGTGATCCGAACCTAGGTCTTCAAAGTAAATCTGTTGCAGAATCGATAATCCTTGGAGCAACCGTGTTGTGTAGTGGAAACTATGGGTAATTACAGTATGGGATGCTTCCCAGCTAGATAGAGCGATGACCTATGTTGGGTGACTGAAAGCGTCTTGATATACTGGATGACTTTTTTTACTATGAGGAAAAAAATAGGGCATATTAGGTAAGTAAAACGGAAGTTATTAGCATAGGTAGTTTATTTTTTTTTTTCAAAAACGCCCGCGCCTTCTGTCTATATGCGACTGGCGGGATTCGCGAAACTTATTTGGAACTCATTTTTTCTTCAAGTTTGCTTTATTTATTTAATTTAATGATATAATTATTTGCAATAGGCTATAAACGCGATCGTCAAAAGACACAATCAACGCTTTGTTCGATGAAAGTTTTGATAAACAATATTAAACTTACCTAATATGCCCTATTTTTTTTCTTACGGTAAAAAAAACTCATCCGGTATAAAGCCGAGATCGCGCTCTGTGACCAATACGGGTCTCTGAGGCCCGAAATAATGAATATGTTTTAAGGAAAGCTTCTAAGATAAATCATTATTTACCATTACATTCTCAATTTGTTTGTTTATGAAAATGCTCACGAGTTCACGATTTTAACTAATACAAACGTAAATTCCATTAAAAAGGTCAAGTGTCCCGTTTAAAGTGTCAGAACAGTAAATTATCCTTAATGAACTTAGCAATTAGTCATACACAGTTAGAACATGAACCCTCTCCTTGAAGAAGTGAACCTGTATGCTTGTTTAAGGACTTAATTATGGGGATAATAGGGTAATAAACCATTTGCATGTGAATAATAACAAATGTACAAACTTCTGATGAAGCCTTACACAAACTCACATAAAAATTATAAATATTTTAGAATATATTTTTCTGTTTGTTGTTGATATCAACCTCGATTTCAAATCATCCTCATCAGCTCATAATTTCCTTCTTTAATCATAGACCTTCCCCAGTACGCGTATATAACCACACTCTCAATCACCTTACTGCTTATTTAGCTGAGGTATCGTCGCCGTCTCACAGGTTGTTCGGTCACCCAACAGAATGTCATGCCAAGCTGTTTATATGCAGTTCCATACTAATGCAAGTCCCAACTAGAACTACAATCGGCTCCGCTATAAAATGTAACCTGCATCATTCAGCTCCCCAATTAATTAGGATATGTCCATAACCTTCATTTTGAAGTTCTCTGGTAACCTGATCAAAGCCACACATTGTGGTAGTTTCCTGATGGAAATACGTAATGAGAGCTCTTAAATTTTTACTCCTCGCCTTCTTTGTGGCAAACGCGATAGCATCCGTTTCCGAAAGAAATAAAAAAAACACACGCTGCGGATGCGAATTACGTGCACTTTGATGCTATTGAGTCATGCAGTGTTCGCTTTGTATTATGTTAATATCTACATCCTGTATCGTATCGGTATAAGATTTCACAGTAATGGTTTGGAGTTTGGACGCGTCTTTTTTCACGAAGCGATTGTGAATGGCGATATCTTCAATTCAATTCAACAAAAAAGGCAAGAATTTCGTAATTTTAGATACTATAAAATTTCACCATTCGATGCTTGCTGTAAATTCATCCTTTTATATATATTTTTTTACATCAACATTTTTGGAATTTATTTTCATCGTGTGATTCTAAACAGGAATTTATTGCTGCTCTGACATTGGCTTCGGTCCAAAAGTGCTTAAACGTTCTGGTTTTTGCGGTTCAAAAAACTAAAAATATGTTTTAAATGTTCCATTCCCTACATACTTAACTGCTCCTGTAATTTTGTTTCCTAACACCTACGTGCACCTAGTTACTCGTTAAACCTATAGATTTTGGGCCCAGTTAAATAGTGAATAAGTTGCAATATACCTCATTAAACCAAAACGAACGATTTTCAGCACGAAAAGTTAAAATCAATTGACAAAACACAAACATACACAACGCATCCACGCAATACGCTGCGTTTCGAAGCGCTCGTGTGGTAGCGTTCTAAATATTCACTACGTTTGATTGATTCGAACGTGATAGCCGGGATTAGCATACAATGCGCCGGTCTGTGCGTTCGTCCATCAAGGGCTCCAATTTTCTCTAAGAACTCAAGAGGTCCAATTTCATTTGGGGAAGTCGTTCTTGAGGAAAGGATCAGACGGGATTGATTAGAGTTCCTGGCTTTGATGACGAAGTAAAACCTTTTGCTTTAATTAATTTCTTTGTTAATTCAAAAGCCTTTGAATATATATCGTGAGTTTATATTATTATAGCCAGTCTTAAGTCATATTGCATCATACATACGCAACTTCTTAGTATAAAGTGATTGATGACTACTGTCCAATTGTTTGTTCCTGATGACTGTTCCGTAATGATATCAGACCTCACAAGAATAACGTTGATACTTTCGACTTAAGGGATTGGGTTAATTCATTATCATCATATCAGCCGAAAGACGTCCATTGCTGGACCATGGCCTCCCACAAAGATCTCCACAACGATCGGTCCTGCGTTGCCAGCAGCCAACGGCCTCCGCGATCTTTACCAAATCGTCGGTACACCTCATGGGGGATATGCCTATGCTGCGCCTTCCGGTGCGTTTGATTTGTCGTACAGAGAATCAGAAGCAGGAGTCGGAAAATCGATCAAAAGGTTAATCGATTCTATTGGTATTCAACCGGCAATAGAAATGAATTTTAATTTTTCAAGTCCATTTACTATTAATTGAGATCGATAGAAGAGCATTTGTGGTATTCATGTATTTCCAACGCATTCACTGAAATGTATCCTTATAGACACTGATAGGCATGCATTAGGCCTGTGACTTTGCGACGTTGTTCAAGGGTCTGTAGATTACCGAGTCCTCACCTATTAGCCTTACGGCACAACGGTCCATAATATAGTCGAGGGCACCTAGTTAGTTGACCGAGCCATACTAGGGGTAACCGCAGTATTCCAAACACGAGCGGATTTTTAATATATCAGTTATTTACCCTACCGCAATATACCTGCTAAGATATATAACTGGTGGTATATTATGTATTTGACGAGGTTGTGTGTGTGTGTGTGTATGTCTAGTATTTTTCCTAATGTATCTAGAGAGATTGAAATTGGTTCTGCCGTTTCGAAGACATTTAACTTTTAACACAATTGCTTTGTATGTTATTATTATGGCCAGATCCTTGGGGTTTTCTAAATTTTCAATTTATGTTATGTATAGTAAAAACTATTGTTCTTTGAAAGCATCTAATAATAGATAACTATAAAGTCTTACAGTGCAAAGAACCTTTAACGATTTCATTTTCGGAAACTTAATGAATAAATTGCGGATTATGGGAGTTGTTACTTTACATATCTCCAACATTGATAGAAGTGTCGAAACGCGAGGGCTCGACTCTTAACGAGCTCGCTTCGACTTACTACTTCACTTGTTCGAGGCGGCGGACACAACTTTGTGGAATTGCTTTGTCGCAGTTGTCAAGAGGCTGGGTTAACTTACTGTCAGGCTAAGTATTGATGCCCAGTCAACTATCATGGTCAACAATCAAATATTTTTTCCACTATTGACATACAGAGGGAGCCAAACATGGACACAGAGATGGTGCGGGTAATCCATAAGTTTTAAGTTACTCAGCGAGCGGTGGAAAATAGATTATAACTTCAATAGTATGAACTTCATTGCTATCTTTTTCGCCATTGATGAAATTTAATAGTTGCCCCACTATTGGTCAATACAGTTGGATAACAAGAGAGTTGTTTCCTCCTCTCTTTGAAGGATAACATCAGAATGTGATGATTTCTTAGAGAGCGAAGTCGTCTGGAAAAGTTATTATATGTCTCTGTTCTCCTTTGAAAACAGTTTGAGTGCACTCAGAAATGGTCTGTAGATACAATTTCCATTATGAACTGTAATTTTACGAATTGTTTTGTGACAATCACACCCACGATTACCACTACGTTTTAAATTGCAATTTATTAAAATATCACAATTCTCAGATTTCATTGTCGCGTCGCACATAAGAGGTGACCGAACCCAAATAAAAGCTATTGACACCAACAGCTTAGAAAATGAAAATGATAAACCTTGTACGTTTATTAAATATTCCACCTTCGCCTCTATCTTCCATTATCTCGTAAACAAATCTGAGGAATTGATTCTTCACAGTGAACACCGTGCAAGCACTTTTGTTTAACTATTTACGTCTGTTTCCATTGTAACGGAGAATGAAAATTTCCATGTTCAAAACTTGGCCTCATATTGGAATCTGGTTGGCCGAGTATTCCACACATACGTATTTAGATACATCCATCATAACTTTCAGTGCCTATTTAAAATAAATGAAAATCCGACCAAGTGCGTGTCCGACTTCGCACATTTAGGTTTCCGTACCAAATGTAGAATATAAGCCGTCTGTGCAAGGTATACACGTATGACCGCACAATTAAGTTGGTTGCATAGGAAAATTAGGGAATTTCAAATAAAATTCAGATTTATCAATATTGGGTATTTGTTGGTAAAATATACGTAATAACATTATTACTAAATAGTTAAAAAATACTTCGCAACTTCATTTTGGAAAAATTTTGCTTTTCATGCCTTTGTTATATTTTTTAAAACAATGCAAAACGAGGGATGCTCTAAGTTTGAAGTCTTTGTTTGTTAGTGTATCTGTGTGTCTGTCTATGGCATTGTATTGCTAATGCGGACGAAGCGAGATGGAAAGGGTTTTTATTTTCAAAAAGTGGTGTTTGCGAGGTTCTTTCTTAGCCATATTTGATTTATACGGTTCCCGAGGCATCTTGCTCCGAAATGTGAAGAGAGAATTTCGAAACTCTTATAGTTTATATAACATTTTATCCCAAAAGTAGATATTGTGTTATTATAAAAAAATGTACATGTAAGTTCTCAAAATTCTCAAATTACACCTTTATGCCATGACTGATACACGCACCAAATGACTTAATTTATAGACCCAAAAATGTATTCCTAACTCTACATAAAGCATTATGTAGCGAATAGAAGTTGTTACGTAGTCTTACAGCTTATTGGACCCGATTCTTTGTCCGGATCATAGATAATTTGTTCCTAATTCTTATTTATGGGGGATAATTACCAATTTTATGATAAAACAGTATCCTATTACTGACATTATCGTGATCACGGCAATAAAGATAAAATTAGCGAAAGATGATTCAACTTTACGCTATAATAGACAAAGGAACTGGAGATCAATTTGCGAATCGCTCGCTTGTGAATATTATATCATATTATAATTAAATCAGATTTGCCATTCACTCTTTTTTGAATTGCACGATAATTGCTACAAACCTGATTGGTTTAATTACTAGGTATTCATTCGAAACCTTATAAATGAAGCTTAAAAACAGTACTCGAAGCAATAGACATTAGTAATGTACTGTTGGAACCAATGTACACCAGTTTTGCTTAATGAACAAGTGGGCCTGACGCAGGTAAAATATTCCATTTATAAGCTAGGAGAGTGCAAATACTATAGTGTATTATGAATAAGACGCGTTACTCACTAATCGCCCATAAAATAGGAACCAGATCCAAGGCAGTAGGTAAATTTGACGTCTACGTGTAGATAACTATTATAATAATAAATAATAAATATTTCGGACACTTACACCAATCATCTAGTCCCAAACTAAGCAAAGTTTGTGCTATGGATACTAGATAACGGATAAACATACATAAATATTTATATAAACATCCAAGACTAGGGAATAAATGTTCGTATTCATCATACAAACATTTACCCGTCGCGGGATTCGAACCCGCAACCGTTGGTTTCGCTGATAGGGTCACTATCCATTACACCAATCGGTCGTCGAATTATGGTGATACACTTCGAAAATGTGTACCTTACCTTCTTAAAACCTTGCCTGTCCATATTAGAAATGAGCCCGAAACAGGCAGACTCGCCAAACTACTAAAAAAAATCTTGTTAGATAACTACATATATTATATATTTCAGTTCTTATAGTTTAAATCTATTGGAAATAATATCTCAACAACTTCTATACAGCGATTGGTATCTTAAAATAGTATAAGATATTACTATGAGAAAATACAATACTTAAGAGATAATAAGTAAATAACAAATAAATATATATATTAGATAACTTGTAATTCTTAGGTAAATACAAATTCAGTACATACGACGACGTCCATATTCTAACTAACATAGCTTTTTTTGAGATTCGACATGTGGCAGACTTGGTAGAGAAACAATATAATAATGACAAGGATAAAGCCTCCTATGACCTTCCGGCATTACCAGATAATAACGATTTTTGGGTACACCCACATCCTGACAAAATTTAGAAAAGTTGTTTTTCTAAACTGATTGCGGGTTTTATAATTCATCCACCACGGTAGAGGTCATATCTCGATTCAATTGCGCCATGAGTAAAAACCCAACTGCTGTTAAACCAATCATCCCATTGTTTCTGAAGAGGGTATTATTATATTTGTGACACGAGTATTTGCCTCCACAAAGCCGCAAGCCACGAATTGGATTGGAGCAGATTCGAGAGATCTATGAAGATAAAGCTTAACATAAATTACCTCTAACACTTTGCAAGCGCTTCCCGAATTTCCTGAGCTACATCTTACACCTGTCTACGCTTACACCAGAGAACACATGCTTTCTCTTGACTTAGTATGAAAGCCGTGGGTCTAAAGATCCAAATTTAACTACTAGAAATGATATAGAAGATCTGCAATCACTTATTGCAGTGTTTTCAATGGATCAAATTATGTTTTTACCAGGTAGTAGATCTCTTTTCTGCTTCCAGGAGGCAGGTTCGGTGGCTTCCGCCCTTTTATCTATTTCACTTATGTTCCGGTGTGAAGCAGTTACATTGCGGAGCTAGTGGAATTTTAGATTTACGACGCACTCCTTAGTTCTCTGACCTCTGTATTTAAAATCGTAAGGATAGACTCTCTGGGAGGTTACAGATGTAATGGGTCATAGTAATTACTTGCCACTAAATGAAATCCTTACTCGACATAAAACGTCTGTTCCACCCTCTCCGGTAGTTTGATGATTATTCTTCTTTTATTTATGAGCAAGCGAGGTGTCGGTGGAGTAGATACGCCATTCTTCTTTGTCTAATGTAATTTTTTTTTGTCTTTATGATTGTCGCTGTTGGCCTTGTTTTTCAGGTAGTGTAGAAATATTAAGGGATTGAGCACATCGTGATAATTTGGTTAAATCATTGGTGTTTGTTGTTAAGTTTGGGACATTACGGTCTGTTATCACGGATAAGTCTTTTACTTCATTTAATTAGACTTCTTAAGTTCTTATCGTTGGAGTAATAAGGCTTTTACCTCTATGTACGACAGAATCATCACTTTTTCTTTCAATTATTTTTTACTTTCTTACAACACTTTATTCTTTCTTAAATAATTTTGGGGCCCGAAAGTACCGTCGAGTAGGTGTAAAAATTTTTCTATGGAACAATTTTATCATTGAAATTGTAATGTTATTATCGACAATGAGTAATGGCGGTCAAGTATGCGAAATCGAGTGGTCAGACGAGGTCGATGGCAGCAGAACGCTCGATATCGAGTGCTAATAGTCCCAACGATATCCATTAAAGTCGTAATCTGTCAAATTATGCTGGAATAACATATGTGGCTATATTCATAACCCGGACCTTCCCTTGTTAGTTAGTTTCTAATGCGATTAAAATTTCAATTTACATTTACACAGGTAAAAGGTTCTCGAATGCGAAATGTCCTCGTATCAGTAGGCAATGCTTGATTTCCCGACATTCATTAGCGATATTCTAATATACCTTTTGACGACAGTTAGGTACATTGATTGGTTTGTGATATGTCGGTAGTTAGTTTGACTTTAAACCAATTGTCTTTATCGAAGACGTTGCGCAATACGCTACGTCGTACGCGACGTCAACTCACAAGGTGGACAGTCGACCTGATAAATGTCGTGGGAAGTTGCTGGCTGCAAGCCGCTTCGAACTGGTCACTTTGGAAGTCTGGACGTATATTCAGCAGTGGACGTCCTGTGGCTGAGATGATGATGATGAAATTATTATAAAGTACGACTATAATAACAGTATCCACAATTAACCACATAATTAGATGTGCAATAGGTTGTTTTCATTTTATTGTTTTACTTCCACTTCTATGAAATTATTATTATCTATAACGGCCTTCGTGGTTCAATGTAAACAACATTGGGTTTACGACTCGGAGGTCGCGGGTTCGGTCCCCAGCGGGGTACATGTTTTAAGTACTCGGTTTGGTTGGTGGTAGGGCATTTTAAATGTCCGCCTGGCTAGCAAGCAGCAATGTTAATAGCATTGTCGTGTTCCGGTTGACAGAGATCAGATAGCCGGTCCCCCAAATGTGTTGGGGTTTCCGGGTCAGTGCGCTTCTACCTTCGATCTCATCTTCACTTAACATCAGGTGTGATTGAGGCAAAGTACCAACCCGTTGTGCATAAAAAAAATGTATACATATACTAAATAAATCCTACTAAGTCCTAAATTTAGTGTACCACGGGTAAAAAAAAACTTCCCGTGGTACTACTGCATCGCTTGATAGTTCCAGGGGATTTTTTTTACCCGTGGTAGTACTACAGTTAACAAATGGGTGGCAATACCAGTGTAATTTGGCCGCGCGATGTTCAAGAAATGTGAACTCTGTACCGGAAGTGTTGTCTTGCGACCCTGTGTGCCAATTTTTTTAATTTATTTTTTATGCACAACGGGTTTGTACTTGACCTCAATCACACCTGATTTTAAGTGAAGATGAGGTCGAAGGTGGAAGCGTACTGACCCGGAAACCCTAACGCATTTGGGGGACTAGCTATCTTATCTTTGACAACCGGAACACAATAATGCTATTAACATTGCTGCTTGGCGGCAGATTTAGATAAGATGGTGGTAGCTAGCCAGGCGGACATTTAAAATGCCCTACCACCAACAATTATTTACTTACCTCACTAAATCAAGGTTCGTTATCTATTTCGCATATCTGTTGTGTTTTCTAAAACCCGACAAAAAAAAACGACGGGTGTTATGTGTGTATGTACCCAGACTTTGTCCAGATGTATCTCAATAACGCGTGGTCCGATTTGAGTGTGTTTTTTTTTATATTTAAGATCTAACTAGGGAAAGGTTGTTTCGAGGGTATTTAAGTTTTGTGACCATTGTTGCAACCATGGAACACCCATAGCTAAAGTGACTAGGAGTTAACCTGAATTTCATATACGGGATCAACCATTGGCGCATACTACTTTAGAGCGATAACTAGTACACATTGTAGACATAAGATTTTTAAGCAAATCTTATTCCGAATTCCCAAACTAGAATAATCATAAATTTGGGAATAGCTTATATATATTATTATATGTATATGTATATGTATATGTATATGTATATGTATATGTATATGTATATGTATATGTATATGTATATGTATATGTATATGTATATGTATATGTATATGTATATGTATGGGGATTTTAAAATTATATTTAAAATTTGGCAACCTTCTAAAAAAGGTTTTAAATAATAAAAAAATACAACGTGTTATGTTGGAGTGAAATATATCATGTCTTAATTGCTGCTTAAAATACACAATTTTAATCTAAATTAGTGTAAATTATTTACTAGCTCATGTTTAATTAACTATCCATCCATCGGTTGAATGCCTTTTGGTGTGTTCTTGTTTTGTTTTAACTATCCCAAACAGGAAGTTAAACGAAGGAGGTCAAATGTAGAAAAGGATTCACTGAATTCAAGGTTTTCGGATTATCGGTTTATATTTGATAAGATTTTAGTAGAGAGGCTTTTACTCATACATAATCCTTTGGCTTGAGAGATTTATGGCCATTTGGATTGTTAACGTGTATATTTGTAACAATGCCTAAACCCGCATTAAGGCCGCTTGCAGACGTAGCTTTATGATCTTACTCCTGTCATTGTTGGCCTCGAGATTAATCGCAGTCAAGGTTAGTGGGGTTACAAATTGTAACTAAATTACATCACAAGTGTTTTGTCACTTACCATCTTGTATGATTATGCTTAGTATGCCGGTTTGAGTTAAGGCTAAACTATGTCTACTCATGACTAACGCATACCTTTATTTACTCTACCCAAAAGTCCTTCACCTCAGAGTTCATACCATGGTATTTCTGAATATCAAATATGACAATGCGCATTTAGTGCTATTTGGTACCCGACGGAAATAATTAGGGCCATAGCACTTTTAGAGATATTCGACAAAATTGTTGGCATTTTGGAAGAACATTTCCCCAACATTCTTACTCGTATACGGAAACGGTTTAGATACGGTTTTCATGACAATATTTACTTCTCAGTTTGTTCTCCCCACACACCCAGTCTCAATATTAGTGCTTCACGGGACTCAGATTATGGGGGTACCTTGTGGAGCATTCTGGAAGCAGCATCACGCTGGCATGTTAACAATAACATCTCGAGAATGGCTGCGGTTCTCTCAATGAGTTTTACTTACATAATTAGTACTCTCACATTACTGACATGTCATTTCGATTTAACAATTTATAATACAACAAAAAACTGGCAATAATTATTTTCATCAGGTACTAAATAGCATTTTATTTGAGCGATAAAAATTGGCATATTTAGAATTCAAGAATTCCATGGTGTGAATTCTGGGGTGAAGGACATCGATCCGCAATGTTGCCTACACAAGATATTTTGTGGTCAGTATCATATTTCAATGTAAGAAAATATGAGCTTGATTACTGCAGTACCACCGCGGACTTTCGAGAATAGTGAACGTGAAAATAGAAATTTAATTATTTATGACTCTTTGTTATGTTGATTAATATGTCAATACCCAATAGACTGTCAGGAATGGTGCTGACAAAAGTCTGCTCATTTTTCTTTCAATATTATACATTTAATTTACATATATTTAATTGACGACCGATTGGTGTCGTGGATAGTGACCCTATCAGCGAAACCAACGGTTGCGGGTTCGCATCCCGCGAGGGGTAAATGTTTGTGTGATGAATACGAACATTTATTCCCGAGTCTTGGATGTTTATATAAATATTTATGTGTTTATCCGTTATCTAGTATCCATAGCACAGGCTTAGCTTAGTTTGGGACTAGATGATTGGTGTAAGTGTCCGAAATATAAAAAAAAATTAACATTATTATTATCTTGTTCAATGTAATATAAAGCTGTTTTTATCATGATTTCATAGGTTCACCAACGATTATTTACGCTAACTTAACAGTACTTACACAATACTTCTTAATACCTACTGCATACACGTAACAATCACTTACAGGTAAATACTGCTTCCACTATGTATTTGTACAGTAAGTTTGCATTATGTTACGGCATGCACCTTTCGTCGCCCACGTCGCTGCAACTATTCAAGATTCTGCTTAGTCCTGGTATTGGATAACTAGAACCCAGTTGTTCTAAGTGGAGCACTTAATGGAGTGATTGCATGTCGCGGACGACGGGATTTATTTCAATGAAAAAAAAAACAAGTGTGCCATATACCTAGTAGTTAATGCACAATAGATTTCTATTGTGTCTAGAATTTACTACCTAACAATAAATTTTTATTGTTCGTTCTAGCCTCTCTCCGTACTAAGTTCTTCTTAAAAGGTGTTTATCTTTAAAAATCTGTCCAATTTATAATCGGTCCTTAAAAAAAAAACAAATTTTTTTTTTTATGAGAAGTATCGAGTATTTCTTCATTAGATATTTGAATAAAGGTATTTTCCAACACTTTTTCTTTCATACCGTGTGTAGGCACCTACGGTATTTATATAATATATATATATATAAATAGAAAATGAATGTACTTGAATTTTACAGTTACTTTTCTAATAGAAAATGAATGTACTTGAATTTTACAGTTACTTTTCTACAGTATTTTCTACAGTGGAGATGTACGCACACACACACACACACACACACACACACACACACACACACACACACACACACACACACACACACACACACACACACACACACACACACACACACACACACACACACACACACACACACACACACACACACACACACACACACACACACACACACACACACACACACACACACACACACACACACACACACACACACACACACACACACACACACACACACACACACACACACACACACACACACACACACACACACACACACACACACACACACACACACACACACACACACACACACACACACACACACACACACACACACACACACACACACACACACACACACACACACACACACACACACACACACACACACACACACACACACACACACACACACACACACACACACACACACACACACACACACACACACACACACACACACACACACACACACACACACACACACACACACACACACACACACACACACACACACACACACACACACACACACACACACACACACACACACACACACACACACACACACACACACACACACACACACACACACACACACACACACACACACACACACACACACACACACACACACACACACACACACACACACACACACACACACACACACACACACACACACACACACACACACACACACACACACACACACACACACACACACACACACACACACACACACACACACACAACACACACACACACACACACACACACACACACACACACACACACACACACACACACACACACACACACACACACACACACACACACACACACACACACACACACACACACACACACACACACACACACACACACACACACACACACACACACACACACACACACACACACACACACACACACACACACACACACACACACACACACACACACACACACACACACACACACACACACACACACACACACACACACACACACACACACACACACACACACACACACACACACACACACACACACACACACACACACACACACACACACACACACACACACACACACACACACACACACACACACACACACACACACACACACACACACACACACACACACACACACACACACACACACACACACACACACACACACACACACACACACACACACACACACACACACACACACACACACACACACACACACACACACACACACACACACACACACACACACACACACACACACACACACACACACACACACACACACACACACACGACACACAATATACGAGTACCTTACAGTACTGCCGACGTAACACGTAAAATATTTTACTTTCGATCGGTAATACTTTGCCATTTTTTTAATGCACAACGGGTTAAGGTTAAGGAAAGCGTACTGACCTGGAGACCCCATCTTATTTGGGGGACTGGCTTTCTTATCTCTGACAACCGGAACACTACCATGCTATTAACATTGCTGTTTGGCGGCAGACTTAGATAAGATAACATTTAAAATGCCCAACCACCAACCAAACCGAGTACTTAAATATGTACCCCGCTGGGAATCGAACCCGCGACCGCCGAACCGTAAACCCAATGTTGTTTACATTGGGCCACGGAGGTGGTTAACATTACTAAATTTGATACCGCATAAGCGCCCTAAAAGTAAGGATAAGGGGATAAACGTCTAGACTCTAGAGGATAGATGTATCGAGTTACTATAATTTACTTTTTGGGCGTTGACTTACTAGCGAGCTGAACGGAGAAATTATTAGCGATAGAAAGTAAAAATAATAAATAAATATTTCGGACAGTTACACCAATCATCTAGTTCCATACTAAGCAAAGCTTGTGCTATGGATACTGGACAACGGATAAACGTACATAAACATTTATATAAACATCCATGACTCGGGAATAAATGTTCGTATTCATCATACATACATTTACCCCTCGCGGGATTCTTCTGACAGGGTCACTATCCACTACACCAATCAGTCGTCAAAATGTTTATAAGGTGTACAAATAGCAGGATATAGGATAATTTTAATGAAACTCTTTTTTATTACGTCTTTCACTTTGTATGTTCTTCTGAAGAACGAGCGTTAGATTGGAGACTACTTAATCACAGTAGATAATATATCAGTACCTACCTACAATTATCTAGTATTAATTAATTAGTTAAAACAAGAAATTTCGTCCATTCCTTTGACTTTAAGATATTATTCAAGAGCCAAACTTGATTCGACTTAAGACAGTATCTTATTTGCGATGGGCAAATTATCAGGGATTAATTCAGAGAGTATCCAGACAGCATTCAACTCAATAGCACCAATGCCAGCCAGAAACAGCGTGGGTATATACACAAAACTCTTATTAACACTAATGAACTTGTTAAAGTTGCCGTAACTTGAAAATTGGATGAAATATTATCTAATAAAATACTAAATTTAGAAACGAAACGACATTTCACTGAGTCGGGTTTTAATTGACGTTGAAATAATGTAACTACGTTATAAAAGGGAATTCGCTGATTGGTTCGTTTTCGGTAAGAAATTCGTGAAATTTTCGCGTATTAAGCGATTGGTGTTCAATTATTGGCGTTCCGAATTGGTATCGAGACTATGGCATTGCTCTCTGTTACAATTATCGCGAAAAAGCGTACGTTAACCATTTCAGGTCACGTTTTTCACAAAGAGCTTAATATTTCTTTCGTAGTTTTACAGGTCTGAGTTCGCTTTTAACTTTAATTTCACCTGATGCCAAAGGAAGTGCTTATGGGGCACTATATTAAATGACTATATGAATTTACCTCTATATAGATCTTTCTTCTTAAGATGCATTGAACACAATATTCTTCCGTGGTTCAATGTACTCGTAAACAACTAGAGTTTACGAATTGAAGGTGGCGGGTTCGATCCCCAGCGGGGTACATGTTTAGTACTCGGTTTGGTTGATAGTATGGCTTTTAAATGTCCGCCTGGTTAGCTACCACCATCTTATATAAATCTGCCGCCAAAGAGCAATGTTCATAACATTTGTTGTGTTTCGGTTGTCAGAGATAAGTTAGCCAGTCCCCTAAATAAGATGGGGTCTCGGGTCAGTAAGCTTACACCTTCGTCAACTACTAACGCTTTGTGCATAAAAACCACCCTTGCCCGTTCATCTGAATTTGGATGGTCTGTGAGTATCACTAACGCTGCTGTCCATTAATGGTATATGTTGATTGGATTAATTATTCATTTATCTTACTTAATGTCACCTTTAAGAAGAGATTGATTGGTACTTTGTTTGCCAAAAAAAAATAAACAGTCTATATTGACCGTCGGCTTTGGACAACTAGTTCATTAGAGTTCGGACCAAACCGCATTGAATCTGAATTACAAAGAGTAACTAGGTACTACTCTATCTAATTTGAACAACTAAACAATGTTTTGCGACCCAAAACAATGTGAAACAATTTAATTTGAAACTAGTTAGATAAATTATAACGAAAGAGTTTAACTAATTTTCATGTAACTGTCCCCTAGCGTAGTCTTTAATGTAAAAAACCCGCATTGCTGTGATACGCCCGGACAAATACTGGGGACACATATACATACAAACATAACCCCATGAAATACATAACATCAGTCGTTTTTCGTCGGGGGTTAAAAACCAGTCCACTGAACTTAAATGTCTAAATAATAATAATAACATATTATCTATTAATTTTTCCCGTATGCAGACCTAACAGAACCGCCAACTGCCAAATTTGACCAATCGTAAGGCTTCAATTTTCAAATTCGACCAATGGCGAAGAAGGTGTTTATAAAGTTCATTACCATTGAAGTTACTAGGGTGCAATGACCTGTGGCTCAGAGTCGATCAGCTGCGCGCGGGCGTCCAGGTAAGCAGACATTTGCGTTTTTATCGATAATAATATGATTATAGCATTTTGTAATACATAGGAGTACTTACATACATAACTTCATGACTTTTATCCCAAATGGGGTGATCAGAGATAACCCGAGCGTTAAAGCCCATCGCCGTTAAAACATACACAAGTCTATTTATATATTTTTAAGGTAAGTCCCTCAGTCTCCTTTAATGATTTAAAACAGATGGGTTGGTTATATTCTTTTCTAATACCGAAACCATCACTAAACTGTGCTGTAGATATAGTCTGAATCAGATGATATTTGGCCGGGTCGGGTGGCGATTCACACCACAAACGGTTCGCACCGCGGTGCGAAACGACCCATTCAATTTTTGAAGAGCCCCTTTCGCACCGGTGGTGTGAATCGCCACCTGCAAATTTTGAATGGGTCGATTCGCACCACAAGGTAAATGACCTTTGATTCGGAAGTTGATTCTGTTTCGGACTCATAATAAAATATTTCACCTAGGTAAATAGAAAAGTAGTAAGTAAAAATGTATAAATCATTTTTTTAACATAATAGATTGCTTTACTTTTATTATCTATTATAAAGAAGTAAATATACACAACGTTAAAAATATTTTTTTTACTAAAAAATAAGCTTCTATGTATACTGGCTAGACTAGAGAATTACTACAATAAAACCACAACATAAATACAAAGTATTATTTATGATTATTTGTGACTATTTTAAGATTATCTATTTAGCCTACAAAGATTTATCTATTTAGCCCACAAAGATCAGTTTAAGTTTCATCATCATCATCTGATTTAAGAGCCATGCTCTTGTTGGTGGAGATTTTTCCATATCTCTCTGCTCTCCGCCTTCCTCTTGACCTCCTGATACAACACGACGTTCAACTTTTCTTTTGTTTGCTGCATGTAGCTTACTCTCGGTCTTCCTCTTTTTCTTTTCCCGTTTAAGTTTACATGACTTTTATTACTTGATTTTTATAATTATTTTAAAAATGTTATTTATGATTGTTCCAAGATTAGGTATCTATTTAGTATTTCTTAATTTGGTAATCAATCTTTGAAAAAGAAACTGGTAATAGTGTCCGTGATATGATAACAAATAACTTTCCCATACAAACATAGGTCGAAATGTGAAAAAAATTTTTGGATTTCCCATATTAAGTTGTGTCACGTGACCGGACACTTTGTATTGGAAGGCCACTATCACCAGCTTTTTTTTATAGATATAGATAGATAGGTCGAAATGTGAAAAAATTTTTGGATTTCCCATACCAAGTTGTGTCACGTGACCGGACACTTTGTATTGGAAGGCCACTATCACCAGCTTTTTTTATAGATATAGATAGATATAGTGGCCTTCCAATACAAAGTGTCCGGTCACGTGACACAACTTAGTATGGGAAATCCAAAAAATTTTTTCACATTCGACCTACGTTTGTATGGGAAAGTTGTTTGTTATCATATCACGGACATTATTACCAGTTTCTTTTTCAAAGATTGATTACCAAATTAAGAAATACTAAATAGATAATCTTGGAACAATCATAAATAACATTTTTAAATAATTATAAAAATCAAGTAATAAAAGTCATGTAAACTTAAACGGGAAAAGAAAAAGAGGAAGACCGAGAATAAACTACATGCAGCAAACAAAAGAGAAGTTGAACGTCGTGTCGTATCAGGAGGTCAAGAGGAAGGCGGAGAGCAGAGAGATATGGAAAAATCTCCACCGACAAGAGCATGGCTCTTAAATCAGATGATGATGATGAATCTTAAACTAATCTTTGTAGGCTAAATAGATAAATCTTTGTAGGCTAAATAGATAATCTTAAAATAATGACAAATAATACTTTGTATTTATTTTGTGGTTATATTGTAGTAATTCTCTAGTCTAGCCAGTATACATAGAAGCTTATTTTTTAGTAAAAAAATATTTTTACCTTCCTTATTTAAACAATAAAGCGTATTTGATTGATTGATTTTTAACGTTGAGTATATTTACTTCTTTATAATAATAAAAGTAAAGAAATCTATTATGTTAAAAAAATGATTTATATATTTTTACTTACTACTTTTCTATTTACCTAGGTGAAATATTTTATTATGAGTCCGAAACAGAATCAACTTCCGAATCAAAGGTCATTTACCTTGTGGTGCGAACCGACCCATTCAAAATTTGCAGGTGGCGATTCACACCACCGGTGCGAAAGGGGCTCTTCAAAAATTGAATGGGTCGTTTCACACCGCGGTGCGAACCGTTTGTGGTGTGAATCGCCACCCGACCCATTTGGCCTGCACAATACAAATTAAGATTTCCCAGGAAATCATTAATGGTTTTCGATAGTGTACTGTTGCACTGGATAATTGCTGTAGGTAACTAAAAAAATGATTATCCAAAAAATCGTTGAATTTCCTGAGAAAACTTAAATTGTATTACGCAGGTCTCTAATGACGACCCATTGGTGTAGTGGATTGTGACCCTGTCAGCGAAACCCCAACGGCAAGGGGTGGTAAAAGTTTGGGTGATGAATACGAACATCGAGTCATGGATGTTTATATAAATATTGATGTATGGTTATCCGTTCTTTTTTTTTATGCACAACGGATTGGTACTTGACCTCAATCACACCTGATGTTAAGTGAAAACAAAATCGAAGGTGGAAGCGTACTGACCCGGACACCCCAACACATTTGCGGGACTGGCTATCTTACCTCTGACAATCGGAACACAACAATGCTATTAACATTGCTGCTTGGCGGCAGATTTAGATAAGATGGTGGTAGCTAGCCAGGCGGACATTTAAATTGCCCTACCACCAACCAAACCGAGTACTTAAACATGTACCCCGCTGGGGATCGAACCCGCGACCTCCGAATCGTAAACCCAATCGTATCTAGTATCCACAAGCTTTGCTTAGTTTGGGACATGATGATCCATTTTTCTTTACCTAAAGGTTTATCTGTTTCAGACTCTATGTACAACTCACATTTAAATCACATTGGAATTAAAAGTCAAGGTTTCTCGAAAGGGTCCTTGAAATGCCTTTAAGTAAGGATTTTATATTCCCACCTTGCCACATTTTGGACGACTAAAGATGCCTTCTAGATTATTCCTCACTCCTTGATTACCGCGATAAATTTCTGGCGGAACGTTTACCAATTTCTTGAATTCGTATCTCCAATTTCCTATCTGAAATACGTGACCGTTTCAAGCAATCGGTTAATGTATCCACTATACGCAGCGGCTTTAAAGAACGATTCTGTATGTGAATTTTTTGTCTCCAGTCCTGATGAAATTGGTAGATTTTCAAGGCATTAGCTACTACGATGGAGTTTGTATACTTACATATTTTATTTACTTAGATAAATGTGTGGTAGGTAAAGGGGATTTGGGTTATTAGCAAAACTACCGCTTTAAGTAACCTGGCTGTATATAGGTTTCATATGTTGTCTATGAACCAGGATATGCAATCGCAAATAAGTGTAGCGATCCACCTGCGGAAGCTACTGCGCCGAGAGTTCGGCTGAATACGCTTGCTGTAGTGTTTCGCAAGTAACCTATGACACACCATAACGCCTCAACAATTGGTTTATGAAATATTTTAATATTTCTGATTTTTCTTTTAATTTTGTTTTAAGGAGTATTATACAAAGAGTATATGCCAGTCCCATCGTACAACTTACTGACTTAATCTATATTTAAAATTAATTCTAACGAGATACCGATGACTTCACAAAGACAAACAGACTCCGGGCAACATTTGATTTTGATATTTCTTATTTATAAATCAAAAAAATCATATCCCACATCTCCGTCAAAGATCTTTCATTGTGAAGCGAGCAGATGAACATCATTATTCATGACATGTCGCATTTCATTACACCACAATCGCCAACTGCATTCATTTGTATTCAACAGATTCACTACTTACACCATAAATCTCAGCAGAATCTAAAGAATTACGAAGATGAAAAATTTAATTCTCAACGCTGACGTTCAGTAAATGAATCATGGAGATTGCGAGGCTCGGGTGCTGTCATAAATAAGTGAACTCACTCGGAAGCTAACATTCTAGCAAAAATCTAGAGATACCTACTTGTGTGGTAATTTCTGTTGGGCTGGCTGTGCGCCAAGGGGTAGCCCGACGATACAGAACCTAGTAGAACAAACAGTTTAAACTACCTATTCTAGTTTTGGTAGGTCAGGGTCGAACTAAACATAAACACATAAAGTCACGACCTTTATCCCAAATGGGATGGTCAGAAATATCCCAAACAAAAGTGGTTGGTTGTTCCAAACATTAAGAGATTTAATGATTGAAACAACATCCACGGTCCATCTTAAGAAATATACAGAAATGCACACGTGACGGGGGTGAGCCCATCGCCGTTGGAACTTGCAAATCTATAGATGTTTTTTTGGTGAAAAGTCCCTTAGTCGCACCGAAGTAAACAATTTTTTTATTTTTTGCACTTACCACACATTAAACTAAAAGGTATCACTATGGGGCAACAAAAGCAAATATACGACGGCCTTAGCAATCACACGCTGCAAACTGACGGGGTCTCTAGATAAGTGGAAAAGACGCTATCGATTCATTTCTCGCAGTTGATTGGCTGTCTATAAACCGCGAACAGTTGACAGCCAATCAGTTGCGAGCTTTGAAACGTTTGCGTTTGTCGTTATGGAAGCCTTTGCAACTGGACGCCGCTCCTTCGCCTTTTCCTTTCACCCCATTTTCATCTCTACGTGAGGCTATTTTACAAAATTGTTGTATACAAAAATATATTAAATCGTTTAATGAATTTAATATTATTAGAAATATTATATAAAACTCACACACACATCAACAGCCTTAGGTCCTCGCAGTTGGGACAGAGCCTACTGTCACTGGCAAAGGAAATGGGCCAAGTGTTGTTTGGTGAATATGTGTCAGAGTAGTGGTCACCCATCCAAAGACGTTAGGCATTGGTTAATTTTGTTACTCAATACCGAATACCGAATGCGAAGGCGCAACGAGTGTACCTTTTTAAAACAATATCAGCCATTCTACTGATTTGTTTTTTCGAGGAAGTCATGATGCCTGCATTTGGAACGGAATAGATTTCCTTGTCCTAAAGAACCGTTCGTTAAGGAACGTTGCATCTTTATTCTTTGACCTTCTGCCCGGCGGAAAAAATAAGGCGTAATAATTCACTCCGTTTGTCTTTGGAATTATTCCCTCCGCTTTGTTTCCATTTCGCTTAAGTAGGGGTCAGGGTTGGCAAATATTTCCCTAGTTAAAATTACGATTGGTACGGATTTCAGTGCAGGTTTTATGTATCCTCATTTTGATAATAGTGCTCGAAAGTGCTATACAGCGAGGTAAGTAGGGACGTGTAATTCGTTTATTTGATTATGATCGTTTTATGTCAGTTGCGTGGTGACTCTAGAGGCGCGGAGTTAGTGAATGGATGTTCGTAGTCAATCGCCTCACTCTCTAATTCGGTCACTTCAACAGGTAATACCTCTTTGCACTTCACACGCTTCACCTCGGCTCTTGTTTGTCCTCGATCAGCTCACTCTTTCAGTCAGTCACCTGGGTCGCTCGTAGTTTATACTCTATTAAATAGAGAATAGAGTATATTTAAACTGAAGTGAGAAGTATATGAAATCTATCCACGTAGTTCGTATCTGTATCCTTATTTAATATCGCACAACGTGCCTATTTTAAATATATTGTCCTTATACCAAGGGTTACATGGAAGAAATCGCTTTTAGTGAGAAATCCCCAAATTTTACGTTCTACTCTTTCCAACTTTCTGTTACTGTATTTTCTTTCCTGTTGTGCAATAAAGTGTATTTGTATTGTATTGTGAAAGGATAAATGTTCAAATACCAGTACCTACTCTTTAATTTTTCCGCGACAATTATCTCAAACGAGGTACTTCACGAGTAGGAGACCCAGCACTAGTTTTGTCAAAAAAAGATACACACAAAAATTTTATTGCACACGAATGTTTAGTACTACTGCATCGCCACTTTTTAACTGACTCATCATCAGATGAAATTGTGATTTTCTGAGTAAATACGTATACAATCAATTAGAAAAATGTTCTAAATTTACATCAGCACCCGTTCCACTACTCGTTGCATCAATCCATGTGAGACCTACTATTATAATAGTATACATAGCGACGACTATGGCACAGAATTAATATAGTACTAACGCAGCTATGGTCTAAAGTTTGCAATGATAATTCTTACTATAGGTACAGTAATTGTGCGCTTGCGTGTAGCAACATACACGTTTGTCTTTCATTAGCTGCTGCGGGGTTGTCGACCCCGTTTCCTCGTTCGAATGAATTATATGACACAATATGCTCACGCAGGTATACGTATACGTCACGTATATAAGGTCTGACAAAATTAACCCGACAAACGTTGCAGAGGGTATGTATAGGGTGTACCTATTACGAAAAAAATATAAAATAAAACATTAAAGTTAACAGATTTTATTCAAAAAATAAAATTTAGAAATGTTGTGAGTTGGACATCAATGACCGCGTGCTTTGCCACAACACATAATCACGTGCCGCGGTATCTTCGAAGATGCGCGACTTGCTTTGATTGGTTGCGCCCTGTGCCCCGCCACCTACTATCCCCTTTGGCGTCTTCCACTTCAATGGAACGTTGCCTGTTTTTTCTTATTGATAAAACAAGGTACAATCGAAATGAAGTAAGTCTGTTAATGTGTATTTTCATTTGCACTTACATTTAATTTTTTTACCCGGAAACAAAATTTTTAAGCCTAGTTTTTTTAATGAATATATTATTTTATTGTCATGTATGTGCAATTGCCAAAGTTTGTCGGGTTAACTTTGTTAGACCCTATATATGCTATAATTATTGTAAAATAACAAACAGAATGAGTCCAGTGGTTTCGGCACGTAAAAAGATTAGAACAACCAGTATCTTCTCGTGGATGTCGTAAAAGGCGACTATGGGGCTTACATTAAAGAAACATCTATAGATTTGCATGTTTTAGCGGGGGCTTATCTGTACATTTCGAATAGTGAACCATTGATGTTATTTCAGGCGTTAAACTTTTGATGTTTGGAAAGCCCAAACGCTAATGTTTGGGAAATGTCTGACCACCCCATTTGGGTTAAAGGTCGAAACATAATGTACATCATTACTCAAAGGCCGAGCCATAAAAATGTTAAATAATGGTCATTTAGAAATGCAACTAGAGCTGTGCTCTCAAGATCTGGTAGCCCAATTTTTTTGTTTTCTTGAACCTTTGGGACATGCTATTATGATTCTTGTAAGTATTAAAAGTGAATGTTTGAAATAATTAATTTATGATGGGCATAAAAAATTATTGGGAAATTTAGTTTTTATAATTGACTTAAGTATTGAAATGCGGCTACAATTTTGATGTCCTTGTTTTCCGAAATAACGCATGTGGGTGTATGTACTGTAGACAAAGCGTCCTACTTTTGAGGATTACTATGCATGCATGTTCAGAGGAAGCTCCACTTTATGATCTTAATACATGTCTTCGAACCTTTGCCATTCGTAGCCCATTGTCTTATCCACATGTATTCCGCAGTCTTCCCGATTACCCTCTATTGACTCAACGCAAGAATGTGACTTTGCATAATTAGAATTGATTTTATTTAAGGATGTCGATAAATTGAGTAAAGATTTAGTACTTTCATCATCATCATATCAGCCACAGGATATTCGCTGCTGAACATAGGCCACCCCATACTGTAGACACAGACTGATCTAAAAATGGTATTATTAATTCCTAAATTACCTAGAAATACCTGTAGATAGGTATAGCTAATAATTCATATTATGGAAATTTTGTTTGAAATAAACTTGCCTGCACATAGCGATTTTTAGGAAACTTGTGATTGCTCAGAAATGTATCCTAATTCAATAACTGGAACCATAGGGTTACTGCTATATATTCTCTAGAAATTTCGTTTTATTAGGAGCGACAATTGAATGTTCTCAAGTATAACTCGTGGAGCTGTCGCATTCACTATTAGTTTTCGGTTAGCGAAGTTAAGCAATATCCAGATATTGGTGGTCAGTCTTTGATTGGGTGACCACTAGTGGCATTTTAATTCAAAGCTCACGTTTAATAATATAGGTTGTGTTCAATTGAAGGTGGTTGAACCAGTGGCCTATTATAGAGGCACCTTAAAAACCTCTGTCAAGTGGCTACTAATTTGACACAAACACACCAATCCGCACTAGGCCCGCGTGGTGGATTATGGCCCATACTCTTTCCCAATGAGAGGAGGTTGTGGTCCAACAGAGGGACGTGATGATGATACAACTTAGTCAGGATCCGTAAAGTCTGATACAAATGTAGAAACTGTCGTCAGCGGATTTCTTTGTTCACGAAGAATACTATTTGAGGCTGGTGTTCGTACTTCAATCACGGATAATGTTGTGGGATACACGGCTTTCAAATGTAAAGCCTTCTATATAGAGAAATGGCGGTAGATCTTTGTGAAGTCGTTTATCCCTAAAGAATAAATATCTTTAGTTTCAATCTGCGATACATAATTCATCAGAGGTCGGTAATTTTGGATTTGAAAGCATTATGCGATGTGGGAAAATATAAAGTAAGAACACTAGATGTTTACATGGCAAATGTATATTTGGAAGTGATTGTCACAGTAAAAGCAGATGTTCTATACTAAAAATTCAAAATAAAATAGTTCTAATATGGCCAGTATCACATCTTACAACATCCACCCGTAATGACCATATTCAGAAGCCTTAGTAATAACAAACAAACACTGTAACATATAGAAAAACATTGTAACATAAAGTAACTACGCCTTAACTAAACCTATACTATTGATACACCTTTGATGTGCAACTTTCCCAAGACATTTTGTCAACACGTCAGCTAACAGGTCACTGGACTTAGTGTATTGAAGCACAATCACATTTTCAGATACCTTTTCGCGAATAAAATGGTACCTAACATCAATATGTTTCGATCTGCCGTGGTGTATAGGATTATGAGCTAAGTTCTGCGCACTCTGACTGTCACTGCAAATGGTTATACTAGGATATTTAATATCACATACCTCGGATATCAAACGACGTAAGTAAATAGCCTCTTTCGCAGCATCAGTCAACGCCATGTACTCGGCTTCGGTAGAAGACAGCGCCACTGTAGGCTGCTTCTTCGATGCCCACGAGACAGGTCCATTTGCCAGTTTGAAGCAATAACCTGTGTAGGAACGACGATCATGCACACAGTTCGCAAAATACGCGTCCGTATAACCTACGAGAAGTTCTCCTGTCTTCTTATAAATAATAGAATGATCTATAGTGCCTTTTAGGTACTGAAGTACTCGTTTCACTGCCACCCAATGCGTGCTGTTATATTTGTTGTTATACTGACTAAGGTAGCTAACAGCAAAAGCAATATCAGGTCGAGTATTGACAGCAAGGTACATTAGACAACCTATTAAATTCAGATAGGCATAATGATTATTCTTACAGTCCGAATCCTGAAGAGCACCTATTTTGCTATTCGCCAAGGGAGTGTCGTACTCTTTTGCCTGCCCTAAATTGAATTTTTCTAGTAGGAATTCAATATATGACTTTTGATTGACTCGTATTTCACCATTTTCCGTTGAGATATTTAATCCCAGATAATATTTCAGTGGACCTAAATCTTTTAATGTAAAATATTTTTGTAAGTCACACTTGACAGCGTCGAATGACTTTTCATTCTGGTAAAAAACAATGATGTCATCCACATAGACTGCTAACAGGATTAATTCTGAACCAAGGAGTTTTTTATATACGCATGGTTCAGTAGGTAATCTAATAAAACCTATTTTACTCAACACTTCATTGAGCTTAATATTCCACGCGCGAGGAGCCTGTTTTAAGCCATACAGGGACTTTTGCAACAGACACACTTTATCTTCGTCACCTTTGCTCTTAAAACCCGGAGGCTGGTCCATGTAGACTTCTTCTTGAAGATCGCCATTTAAAAAGGCGGTGTCGACGTCTAAGTGTCGCATCTTCAGGCCCATTTCTGCTGCTAAAGCAATCAAAACGCGTAAGGAGGAATTCCGAATTACCGGAGCGAAGGTTTCATAGTAATCGACACCATGAACTTGATTATAGCCTTTCGCGACAAGTCTAGCTTTATATTTGATTATATCGCCATGGGCATTCTTTTTTAATTTGTAAACCCATTTGCATGGTATAACCTTCTTATCTGGCCTATTCACCAGAATCCACGTTTTCTTTTCCAGCAAGGCCTGGTATTCATCTCTCATAGCATGATACCAATTATCTCTATCTACTGCATTCACCGCTTGTTGATAAGTAGTCGGTTCATCCATTTGAGAGGATATAGTCTGCATACAAACACAGTTGGCGGCAGTATTGTGGATTTTTCTAGGTCTCAGATTATAGCGTGGTTCTGCAACCTCAACATCAGAATCACTTTCTTCTAATTGTTCTGGTGACGGGACAAACCCAAGTTGACTCGGCTCAAAGTCGGCAACAATACTGGGTCCAGGTATCGGATCCTCTCTACTATTTGTTGTAGAGTCGATCTGTGAACATAAAGGTAAACGTGCCGGTTGTGGCACATCCACCCGTGATTGAGGACTAAGGAATAAGGGTACACGTGCCGGTTTGAGCGCACCAGGCGCTAACTGGTATTTGACACCCTTTCCTTTTTCCTCTAAATCCCGGAAAGTGTCTTCAAAGAAAACCACGTCCCTACTTTTGACAAGTCGTCTAGGATATTTTGCATCTCGGAAGTAATAACTATTGGGATCGTCAGAATAGCCAACAAAAATATGCTCGGTTGCCTTCACGTCCAACTTCTTCCGATTACAATCGGGGACATGAATCAGAGCTCGACATCCAAAGACTCTTAAGTGTGATAGGTTCGGCTGTTTACCATACCACAGCTCAAAAGAAGTCTTACCTTCGAGAGCACGGTGAGGAGTCCTATTCTTAAGATAGACTGCAGTTTCCGTCGCATCTTGCCAATATGCTGGAGAAAGAGAACTGCCAGAGAGCATAGACCTAGCCTTCTCTATGATCGTTCTGTTGATCCTTTCAGCGATGGAGTTTTGCTGCGGACTATAGGGCACTGTCGTCTGATGCTGAATTCCTTCCATCTGTAAGTAATTTGTAAGGTCAGTATTGACATATTCTGTCCCGTTGTCGCTCCTCAACACTTTTATTTTTAATCCCTTTTCTCGCTCCACTAGGGATTTGAAAATACGAAATTTATCCTTTACTTCAGCTTTTGAAGAAATAAAGAATGCAAAGATCATACGAGTAAAGTCATCTATGAAAAATAAGACATACTTACTTCCTTGAAAAGACGTCTCTGATAATGTACAAACGTCAGTATGGACAAGTTCTAAAACTGAAGTTGCCCTTTTATACGGAATCCTTTTGAAAGGCTTCCGACTCAGTTTTCCTTCTACACAGGCCACGCATGGTTCCTTGTCAACTGTTGAATAATCTATGCCTACTACCTGGTCCTTTTTTAAGCGATCCATCCCAATGCGGCATAGGTGACCTAAACGTTTATGCCAGAGTTGATACCTGGACACGTCAGAGTGCACATCAAAAGCAGATAATTGACGTGGTACATTGACTGTACAATCCAAAGAATACAGCCCACCACAGATCGAACCATGTAGCAAAGAAATACCTGTACAAGAAAAAACACTAGAGTTATAAAAGTTACAACCAGATTTATCAAAAACCACACAAAAACCGTTATCAACTGCTTTCTTTACTGAAATAAGATTAGCGTTCAAATTAGGTACATGAACAACATCACTAATCTTCGTAACCTCATCACACATCGTAATAGAAATATCGCCAACGCCTTCACTGGATAACACCTCTAAATTAGCAATAGTCACTTTGCCGGTGGGATATCCTTTCACGTTCTCCATCCATTCTCGTCTTGAAGTCATATGGGCCGACGCCCCAGAATCTATGTACCATTTAGTACTCTCCACGTCACCAATGACATTCAACGCACTTAAAGAGTTTCTATGATTCTCAGATTTCTTTTTCTTGTCCTTCTTATGGGGACAGTCTGGACTCTTATGGCCTGGCTCCCGACAGTCGTAACAGATAATCTGTTTCTTAGTTTTTGATGAAGATGGCTTAGATTTCTGATTAGTCCGTGTTTTCAGGGCAGTATCCTGGTTATTCTCCTTTGGTTTATTCAATTCATTCAACAATTTCGTCTTTATCAAGTCAACAGTAATTTCTACATTTGAGTTCTCCAATGCCATAACAAGAGGGGCATACTGTGGAGACAAACCTCCAAGAAGAATAGCTGCGATTGAAGCATCTTCTATGATCTTGCCGATATCGGCAAGGTCCTGGACTGTTGACATAACAGCATTAATGTACATTTCTATATCGTTGAAATCATCTAGACAGTACCTGTACAACTTCCGTTCGAGGCTTATTCTTCGTCCTAAGCCTTTGTCTTCATACGCAGAGGACAAGGCTTTCCACGCAGCTTTAGCCGTTTCACAAGGTCTGAGAAGGGTGATTGCCATACCATCAACTGTGAGACAAATTTTCGATAACGCAATCTGATCGTCACGCAACTTTTTCTCAGCGGTAATTTGATTACCTTCAGGGTATCCGGCAACAGTTTCCCATAAATTTTCGTGTATTAGGTACATACGCATCTTGAATTTCCAAACACCAAAACCGTCTCTGTTTACTAGCGGTTTTATTACAGAAATTGAACTTGACATTATTTCACAGCTAATATGTCAAAGACGAAAAAATGAAAAAATAAGCGAAATTATAATTTTCGCGACTTTCAACAAATATCTTTTACATGCACGTGTTAAATATTTAGTGTTCTTTACCTTTTCGTGCTGATAACGTGTGGGAAAATATAAAGTAAGAACACTAGATGTTTACATGGCAAATGTATATTTGGAAGTGATTGTCACAGTAAAAGCAGATGTTCTATACTAAAAATTCAAAATAAAATAGTTCTAATATGGCCAGTATCACATCTTACAACATGCGATCTGTTACTTTACGTTTGTTTTATTAGTACTGCTGGTACAAAACTCAATTTTTACCGCCTCTATCGATCCCCAGCGAGGTACATGTTCGTACTCGGTTTGGTTGTTAGTATGACATTTTTAAATTTCCCCTGGCTACCAATCAACGACACCAAAATCTTATCTAAGTCTGCCGCCAAACAGTAACATTGCTAGCAATATGTTTTGTTCCGGCTTGTATCGGCCGTTCTGTAGACCTTGGGAGACGGTATCAAACACTTGGCAGTGTTAGCCTTCTTACTGTAGCTGGAATCTTCCGCAGCAAAAAACAAACTTAAGCAAAGCTCACTTACTTGGTACCGCGCGCCTGGTGTTCATGCTAGAACTACACAGCAGCAACATACATCATCTAAGCATCCAGAAGCATTCACCGAAGATCTAAAGTGTATCACCGTCACAACAGCACTTGGTAAATAATAGTCAGACATACACCAAATCGCAGTCTAACTTATATATTTAACGGCACAAACACGAGCACATGAAAAATTACTCGTTCGTGTGGTTATTATATAGATTTTAAACGAAAAATAAAAAATTATCGCCGCCGGCATTGATATTCGACGCCAAATTCAAACAGCGCCAGAACAAGACATAATTACAATGCAGCCAACATAACAATAAAAACTTGTCGGATTCAGCAAAGGTGGCAGCCTCTATCCTTTTCGCTGCGTCCGAATGGCGCGTAAGATGAGTTGTATGATTCTTTTAATTTGGGAAAGAATCATCCAGACTACAGTTTAATTGGCCAAGACACGGGTGTTTGTAATAAGATAACCAGTCCCCCAAATAAGTTCTACCTTCGTCTTCATCTTCACTTAACATCAAGTATGACGTCAAGCGCTAACGAGGGATTCTATTACATAATTTCATCGTTATCGTCATCGGTTTCGTTCTGACATGTGATTGGTTAGCTCATTATTCGCTCGGCAATTTGACGGTTTCTTATTGGTCAACGTAATCGATGTCCATACCGATGAATTTACGTAATCTAAAGGCAGTTGTGCATAAAAAAGAAAGGAGGTGTATTAACTAGTAGTTATTTTAAAGTTTTATTTTTTAATGTAGGTACTTATAATGTTATCGGTTTTTGATGTATGAAACGGGCTGGCCTGACTGTGAATGCTTTGCACCTAGTATTAGCATAGTTAAATGATTTATTTACATTATAGTGTTTATTCAGTACTTACCATAATGTGAGTATTGATATGTTTATATATTTATACTACGTGTTATAAGTATTTATTGGATAGGCTATATGATATGTCTACATGATTTATTTTGTACTTATTACCTTTATATAAATAAAAGGCGACTGTAGGACTTTCCATCAAGAAACATCTATAGATTTGCACGTTTTAAAGGTGATGGGCTCACCCCCTGTCACGTGTGCATTTCAAGGAACACCCAAATGCTAATGTTTTGGATATCTCTGACCACCATATTTGGGATGGAGGCCCTGTAGTGTATCTATATTATTATTTAACTTACATGAAGCATAATCTTTAAATTTTTTGTAGACTATTTCTATATCCAATCAAATACCTGGACACTATGTACCTATCCATAACCATAAGGTTTGCTGGTAGAAAACTCTATCGGAGTTAAACAAGCCTTGTATAGGTACTTTTCATATAAAATATCTGTAACAGTTGTGTGTGCAATAAAAACATTAAGGATTAAGATTTATTATGGCCCTGGGTTCTGTAATACATTTATCCTTTACCTATGAGTTGCATTATATTTATAGAAACCGAAAATTGACCGCTACTGAACTCTATGTTTTAAACATTGTGCTATATGTGACATAGAATACCTATACGTGCATAATTTAAGAGAGATACCACACAAGCGACTTTCGCGTACGAAACGCCGTCGCGTTCCACGTGTCTTGTTGCGATTAAATGGCCCTTCAGGGAGGCGATTCATGAACGATATAGTTCTGAGCTCGGGATGCACGCTTCACCACATCGCTACATGTGTGACTCTACACTGAATGTGTTAGGTGTTATGGCCATTTTTAAAACTGGATATGTGTTGTCCATATGGCAACCAGTTTTACCCTCTTATTGTCTAACTTCAATGAGAATGTACGTTTTTTATGATTAACTGGATCCGCGTTTGACCACAATCTCACCTGGTGGAACGTGATGATGTGGTCGATGATGAAACATGCGATCGGCTTTCACCCTGACGCCGGAAGGGAGTTCCATGCCTTGGATGTTCGCAAACTGCCAAATAAGGTTTAAACAACTATTAAGTTTTAAATTTTCATGATCTACCAACGATGAAGGGATTTGCTACATAGTTAGTTAGACAATAAGATCGAGGATATGTTATGTCTATTTTCGCAACCATTTTAGGATGTTAACTACAACCACCTTAAGAAGAAGAAAGAAGAAAAATTCTTTATTGTACACAACTTAAAAATATACACAGTGAAAAATGGCAATTAAGCAATGGATGACAATATGAAGTCCACTTTCTGTTGCTCTTGTGATCAGATCAGTTTTACAAAATGAAGACAATCCCATTACGAAATCATTAATGAAAATGTAGATGTGCCCATATTCATAATCCTGTTTCGAAAACGGAGACAATCATCTAATCAAGAAATGTCTCTTATTGTCTCACTTTAATGGTAGTGAACTTGATTGCAAACCCCTTCGCCGTTAGTGGAATTTGAAAATTTAATCCAGTGTCTTAATTGGATGATAATATTGTAACCACCCCTGTTATGAAAGTAGTTACCAAATAAGAAAAATTTAAGATTCGATATTTTGTCGCATTATTATAGTTGTTCGTGTATTACTCAGCGATCATGTCAAGAAGTCGCTAGTAAGACAGGGCCCTAAATAGAAACCAACGAACGAAAGAACTGGGAAATTATATTTAAATTTAGGTACCTACTCAGAAAGTGGTCGCTGACTATATTTGACAGTCAAATGTAGATATTGTGACCGAAATCATACATTATATTAAGAATAGGTCCGAGGTCAAAAGTTCACTAGTTTTATCGCTAATTAAGCAAAACTACGAATATAAATTGATAAAGTAATTTGTTTAAAATTCAATTCGGGGATTGCATAAATCTATTCAAACAGTAAAGTTGATCAAATTGAGTTAGGATTGGCTAAGTTAGTATTTACACAATATAGCTACAATCTCTCTCGTGGGTTAAAGGCAAGTCAAATTACCTCTTGTTATGATAAATTGAAACTCTCTAACACACTGCCCCAGTTTTATGTGTTCTTTTTCATCGTTGTGATTTTTACCTTTTTCCACGTAAGTTAACAAATATCGTATATACCGACATAATACGCCTTTGTTATTGAACGTTTCAGAGGGTTTATTAATAGTTTATCAGCAAATATCAAATTTTCAGTGATATTTTTCGTAATTGTAATTATCTGAGCTAAATTCTCATGGTAGATATGGATCATGACAAATGTCTTTAATTACAATACAAAATTCTTTAAATAAATAATTAAAAGGAATTTCTTCATCATTACAAACATAAACAAGCATACAAGGGAATCGGATTTAATATTGTGATGAATTAGTAGCGACTTAACATTGTTGCTGGTTTTCAGTCCGTTATTGCACACAACAGTAATTCTTATGCAGTGGATCATAAGATAGTCAATACTTGCCTTAAATACAATTTAGTTGCAACTATGACTGCGCTTTTGAACGCGACTGTCGAAATGTCGATACCCAAATCGAAAAACAACTCTCACAAAACATCACAAAAACAAAACAGTTTTCTTTTGTTTCTGTGCAGCCCGGACGTAGATAAGTAGATGTTCGTGTGTTTGTTTAAGGTCATTTATTTATTAAGCCTAGTCAAATTGAGTTGGAAAGAAAAATAGAAAAAAAATGCGGCAAAATTATACAAAATATTTTATGAGAAGCGCACGGTAATAAAATTTCTCGCTAGGGATTTCTAAATCAAAAGATATCCCAAGACTTTTTTCTTTGTTGTAAAGTTTGTTTTTGTGCCAAAGATTCGTCTCATATTATGGTGTAATAAAATTCTGCTACATAGATCCTGTGAAAATGGATGTATATACATTCCCTTTGTTATTCTTAATCGGTGCAGTCGAGGTGTTGACAAAATTCCTACGGTTCAAGTATTTGTTGATTACTGTAGCTCGCGCAATTCAATATGCAAACGGTGTTTCATTTGTGGTATGTGCAGTGGGTGTCATTGATAACTTCTTCTTCAATTAGCATAGCTCATGTTCTTGTCAGTGGATTAACGACCACGTCTCTCCGCTTTCCGAATACGAATCTTTCCTTTATAAAAATAGTGACTTTATGTATGTATGTAGTTGCTCTACACATTGACTCCTTGATCTTTTACTATTGTTATATAGGTATCTTATTTTCGGACTCCGAACCTTATACCTTAATGAAAGATATGTTGCGTTATCCAATCCGTAAGATGTCGTTGGTTAGATTCAGATAAAATTTATATAATATTCAGAACTCTTGACTCACGATTACCTCTCGAACAAACGGTTCCATTGAAAGTTGGTATCATATCATATACGAGTAGGTAAAGCACTTACGGACTTCACTGAAGGCTGAACGAACTATTACACGTGAGAAGTTCTTACGTACCTTCCGATCAGTATACCTATAATTAATTAGAAATTGTTAAATTTCAATAACCCTTATTACATAATTGCTCGGCCTAGAAAAGGAGCTGTACCTCAAGTGCTTAAGGTTCATAGTTCCAGATGAAGCAATCTTGTAAACAGCCACAGCAAAATACTGGTGCATTTGACATGGTTTGATAAGCGTCGTAAAAATACCGGAACACTTGCTTCACTGAATGGAGGGTAAACACGGCGATAAGATTCGAAGTGTTGTAAGTTGGAAAGCGTGTGGATTAATGCAGATTTTTAGTCATTGATTAATTATATTAAGAGATGGAACTTGTAGTGCAGCTGCATTCGCTATGTGCTTTCAATTAGCGAAATTGGCGTGGTCAGAATGGCTGAGCCTAGTGGGTCAAACTAGTGTTTGCACGTTAAATTGTATGTCCCGGTTGTTATTAATTTTAGACAGTCATTGGAGAAATCGGTGGCTTCAAAAATCTTGACTATCAGCGGTTACTTATCTGACCAAAATCGATGTCGTCCGCATCAGCTGTAAGGGTTTAAGGGTTCTGTGGCCCGCTCCCTCTCCCAGTGAGAAAAGACTGTACCCAACAGTAGAGATGAAAGGCTGTTAATGTTGAAGAGATGAGAATTGTACTTAGCTATATGAGCCAGTACACTGGCCATCAAAATTTTAGATTCAGATAGCCATTTGAAATTGAAGTTTACAAAAAAAAATATACCGACGGCTGAATTGCGAACCTCCTCCTTTATAAGTCGGTAAAAAACGTCGTTTATTTAAATCCATTGATTCAGTTTCTATTTTCCAGATTTTGTAGAATGATTACTTGACTTGTGTGTGGGTGTGTGTTGATATATCGAGCGAAATATCATGCTGGCAACTATATTATAAATTCGATCACTTAGATGCAAATATTTCCGAATAAATTTCCATGAAAATTTTCGTATCTTATTATTATTTACAATATTGTATCTCAGAAGTTTCCGTTTCAAAACTATTTGTATCACTGTATAATGAACAGGCGACGTAAGCGTAAGAGCCGGCACTTATCTCGCTCAAAGAATAAGCATTGCCATCCAGCGAGATAATGCCACCAGGATCTTGGGCACTCACTCACGCGGACTCACTGGATACGCGTTTGACCACAATCTCACCTGATGGAAAGAGTTCATGTGATCGAAGATGAAGCACGCGATCTCAAGGATACTGTGCTCCATAAGTAATCGGTTGTGACTTAATAGGCACTACGGAGATTCTGGCTCCACTTATATATCTGTTTTTAAAATCAATGTTCAATGACGACCTGTTTGGTGTAGTGGTTAGCAACTCTGACCACTATACCAAAAGGTTGCGGGTTCGAATCCCGCTAGGGGCATATGTTTGTGTTATGAATACGGACATGTGTACCCGAGTTATGAATGTTTTCAATTATAATAAGTATTTATTTACAAAAAGAAATGTATTTATGTAGTATATCAAACATCTGGTATCCACAACACAAGCCTATAGTTGCTTACTGTGGAACTAGATGGCGCTGTGTGTATGTCTAAGGATAGGTATTTATTTATTTATTTATTATTTAATGTACGCAAAAGCCTTCCATAGACTGTGCCACATGTCTCTGTCCAGTGCATTAACTCTCCACTCCTTGCTGAAAGTATCGAGCACATCGCGCCATCGCTTTTTAGGCTTGCTTCCATTGATAAAAATGTTCGCTATAGTAACATACAAAATTTATTAGTACACCAAGTCATAGTTTGGCTAATAGGTCGCAAAGTTAGTTTATGTACAAAATCGCATTTTTTTCCAGGCGGAAAGGAATAGAGGAAATTGATTGTTTTAACTAATTAATTAATACTAGATAATTGTAGGTACTGCCGTTTGTACCTACACCGTAAACATTTTTACTTTTCATCGCTAATAATTCTCCGTTTAGCTCGCTAGTACGTAAACGTCCTAGAAGTAAATTATAGTAACTTAATACATCTATCCTCTAGAGTCTAGACATTTATCCCCTTATCCTTACTTTTAGGGCGCTCAAGTGGTATGAAATTTAGAAATGTTAACCGTCTGCGTGGCCCGATGTAAACAACATAGAGTATATAAATCGAGGGTCGCGGGTTCGATCCCCAGGGGGTAGATATTTAAGGTATAATTTGGTAGGGCATTTTAAATGTCCACCTGTCTAGCTACCACCATCTTACCTAAACCTGCAGCCAAACAGCAATGTTAATAGCATTGTAGTGTTCCGGCTGTCAGAGATAATAAAGCCAGTCCCCCAAATAAGATTGGGTGTCCAGGTAAGTACTCTTCCAATTTCGGTCTCATCTTCACTTAACATCAAGTGTGATTGAGCTCAAGTGCTAACCCGTTCACCCATAATTTTGTAATACCCAATTTCTTTCTTTAATTAGTATGGTGTCCAAGATCCAAGTCCAAGCAATAGAGTCATATTGGGCACTATATACTCTCAGTAGACGCCGTGTCTAGTACCACTTTGATCCTAACTTATAGGAGTTAGAGTGGTAGGTATAGAGGCGGAATTGTTCCCTTATTAGTTTTTTACACCCACCAGAAGCCACTGATTGGTCCTATTCTGCTCTGCAAGAAACCACATGGAAATTACTTAACCCTACTTGCAAATAACTAATCCATCATTTTCCGTAAATCCCTCACCATTTAACTTCCCATTAAGTAACTACAAACATAGTTTTGCTTATTAATTTCATTTAACAATATAAATCCATGTCCTTATCTCCTACGTTATTTAGCTTAAATTTGCTTTAATAAACCTGCTAAGTTTCAGCGTGAATTAATTATTTACTATGTTTCCCGTGACTACATGCTTCCCCTAATGAATTTACTAAGATATACATAATGTATTCAGAAGAGGGTACTCTGTGAGTAATTATGAACTTCCCGTATTACAACGAGAGAGTGCGATATTCTAATTAAAAACATTGCATAGAGATGAGTGAGTAAGAAAATGGTTAAATCATGGAAGATAACACAATACCTTACGGATTGAACAAAACCATTTTTTCGACCGATTTTGAAGTGAAATGTGTCGTTCTATTCGTCTTGAGCCCTAGAGTGACGTATGATACATTTTATGGTAAAAAATCCAACATGGCGCCCGCGAAATACAAAATATGCTGTCGGGTTTTGGTTTTTGACCTGAGCATTGAAGTGGAGAAAGGAGTAAGTTTGAGGTTTAGTAGCAAATTGTGTGCAAAAAAAAAAACAATACTACAACGAACAATAAAACACATAAATAAATTTTCTTTCATTTAACTTTCAATTTATAAACTTAAATTAAAAATATATTCACATAACCACTGCGAAATATATACATAAAATAAAATATATATTATAATCCTACATACACATAATAATATCTTTTATGTTTTTTATTAAGAATTCGAATTTCAAATGTCTTTATTTAAGCATTCGAATTTCAAACATCGGCACCCAGAAAACGGTATCAAAGCGTTCGGTAAACTCATGCCCAATAAAACTCGATATACCGAAAGGGAATGTTGAGAAGAAGCGAGCGTTTCGCATGTACAACTCCCTGGAGAAACGGTTTGTATCTTTACTGGAAATAAATCCGCGCTAGTTGGCTGTCTACCTATACATAAACGCGCCTCAAAAAGGCGATGATCCCCACATTTCCGTTTTTCTGAAATTTTCTGTTCTCTCCGCGAACGTGTTACTTTGCGGAATCATTATAAATATTATATTCTCGGTAATATTACGTTAACACAAGGTGAGAGACGGATGAGAAAAATATTTTCAACTGACTAAAAAGCATGTATACTTATCTATGTTTATGGAAAATGTTGAAAAAAAAAGCGGAAAATTGTATTTTGCCTAATACTTGTAGTTAAAGAACATGTGGTGTGAATACTAATTAACAAATCTATAACTAATAACAAAATAATACAACCAAGTAAGGATTACCTAAATAAGTTAATTTAATTAGAAAATACAAAGGTCCCAGTTCTTGCACAACCGAAAGGGTTTCGAGTAGCTGGTGCATCGTTAGCTTTATTTTGCATCGTTGCAAAATAAAGCTTTTTTTTATGCACAACGGGTTGGTACTTTTTCTCAATCACACCTAATGTTAATTGAGGATGAGGTCGAAGGTGAAAGCGTACTGACCCGGAAACCCCAACACAATTGGGGGACTGGCTATCTTATCTCTGATAACCGGAACACAACAATGCTATTAACATTGCTGTTTGGCGGCAGATTTAGATAAGATGGTGGTAGCTAGCCAGGCGGACATTTAAATGCCCTACCACCAACCAAACCGAGTACTTAAACATTTACCCCGCTAGGGATCGAACCCGCAACCTCCGAATCGTAGAGCCAATTGTTTACATTGAGCCGCGGAGGCGGTTAAAGCTTACCGTTTGTGCTAAATAGAGACCGGCCTTCTCGTTGTGCGGAGCCTCGACCAAGCCCTTCGATAACTGACGAAAGAGGCTGACAGCGGCAGTCCCCATGGCTCTGGGTCCCAAATTATTGAAAATGTTAAATTTCGGTTTGTACGAAATAGTTTGAGTCGGCTATACGTGGAAAATATATTAAGGATGTCCTTCATCCTTACAAGGTTAATTATTGTACACCTGAAACCTGAAGTGAGTTCAGTCAGAAGCACGTATAGAATCGATTCCGGCTATAAAAATATGGGGTTATATTTTTTTCTCAATTGTTCATCCAATTAAAAGATGATAACCTACAAGCGGAAACATAACAGTAACTGAATTCGCAACAATCCTTTATTTTTATTTTTTTTAGCCATATTGATTACAAAATATATGATATAATTGGGGTGTATCGGCTTTTTGGTATACAAAATGTAACCTTGTATATATGTAATGCGTCCCCAATCAATTTTTTTGTTGCCCTTTATATCTGAATGTAGACGATACCGTTATTGTTACTTTGGTCCCCAGATTAATTAATTAATAAATAATAAAAATGATTTATTGATTTCTCCACAATATCGAAACTTCAGCTAACTTAGGTAATTACTTATATACTATTTCTTTCGCAATTAAAGAAGAGTAGGAAAGAAGTTTCTCACCCAAACGGCAAAGGGGAGTATAGCTAATTAAATTCAAAGTCAGCAAGTTATAAGTTATGCTTGACCCCCTATATAGTTTTGATAAATTCGAAATCAAAAAAGATTTATTTTATAGGATAAAATTATCAGTTGAAAACGTCCTATTTTTTAACATAATATTAAAATTATTGACAGTACTGATTCACCACGGAGATTGCCTTGTGGCGTGTGTGCCTGCTTTGTCGCAGTGGTTTAATGTTCAGGAAGCAAAAGGTTACCGCGAATAACAATGGCAAAATCAGTGTAGGGGACCGGATGGTTATAAGATGATACTTTATTCGGTATATTTTGTGGTGTGTAAGAAACTTAGCGGGAAGCCGCAGGATGCGGGCAGTGCAGATCCGATTGTGAAGGTCTTTGCCCAGCAGTGGACTGATGAAAATGAAAATTATGATGATGATGAAAATACCAAATTTCAAGATTTTTAGTGACACTAGATGAAATTATCGGTTACTCGGGACAGCCCTGATTTTTCATACAAAAACCAGGGACAATACTGTGTCACCCCAAGCTTTACATATTTTATCTCTATTGTTGAAATCAGATACGCTTGAGTTATTTATTACTCATATCACGGAACTCAATTTACTATTATTTAAATAGTAGAACTATTTTTTTTCTGTGCGATTTCGACTTTGGATTTGAGGGGACAAAAAAAGTTGATTGATGCAGGGTAACACGATTTCTAAAAATTTCTAAAAAAAATTGCTGTTCTCCGATTATCTTTAAAAACATAATTGAAAATAAAATAAAGTGTAGATTATAGGATTAATATTATTGATATCTTTAATAACGTAAGTTGTCTTACTGACTGTCACTTTTCTAATTGGTTATGAAGTCGTGCCAGGACCGTTTTTAACCGACTTCAAAACGGACGAGTTTCTATGTTCATCTTTATGTATTTGTTCAGTATTATTCACACATATTTTCGTCCATTGTTACTGAAGTTGTTTGTATTTCAGATTTTTGACTGAGAACTAAATGCTTTTTCAGCTCTGCCAGTCTCTACTCAATGTTTCTTGCCTACAGTCATTGCATGCCGTAGGTGTTATAGAACTCTTCACCTCTAAATGCATCCACCAGGAATCGAACCCATTTCAGTAAGTTTGGAAATTTCCGAGTATGCATAATGTTTTCATAGATATACAGAGATGGAAGTGTCATAATGTTAATTACTCTAAAAAAATCTCTTACAAAATCATAAGACTTCACCCCGTAAACTGCACGATTGCACAGTCGCCACAGTCGCGATAGTACTTAGAAATATCTAAGTACAATTTGGCGGCAATATCACTAAAAGAGGCATTGTGTTACGAAGCATTAAGCACACTAATACACTAAACACCTAATAGGCGGGTAGTGTGTGTGCGATGAACAATATACTTACTTAAATAAATAAATCTTTTAGACAATCCCGCCAATTATTTAATCTCAAACTACGTTAAGTTTATCCTCTGGATACTAGATAACTGATAAACATGACATACATTAATATTTATGTAAACATCTACGACTCATAAATAAATGTTCGTATTCATCACAAAAACATTCACCCTTATCGTTATTCGAATCCGCAACCGTTGGTTTTGAAGGCAGGCAGGCCCTATACACCAATTGTCGTCAAAATACTTGCATAAAATACAAGATCAACTTACATAAATAAGCCTTATATATCAAAAACGTTTTGATATATGTATAGGTGTAAGTGAAGGAAGACGACAAATTATTTACTCCCATGTTGAAAAGGGCCAATGGCTAAGTTGTTTGTAGAGAAAATCGATACAATAGCTCTATTTTCGTCAACCTTTGGCTACGAATATTATTAATATTGAAAATAATATCGCCACTGCGTAGGTGGCATCATCTTTGATGGTCTCTTGCTCCTATTTTGTTTAATCGTGCTTTATTAGTGTTCCGTACAATGACGTGTGTGATAATGTTTTTATTTCAGCCATTTATCAATACTACTAATATTATGACGACCTGTTTGGTGTAGTGGGTAGAAAGCCTAACTGCTAGACCAAAAGGTCACGAGTTCGAGACCTAACTGCTAACCCGGTGTGCACAAAAAAGTGTGAAACTGTATGTCCAGTCCAAGGATTTTTTAAATTAATTTGTTATAATTTTCATAAGAATTCGTAAGTGAATTAGAAAGTGTTGTGTTTGTTTGAAGTGATGTTAGTTTGTGTGAATCTGTTTTCTAAATATATTTAACAGTTGAACTATGGAGTTTAATTTAATAAAAATTTACAGAGTGGTAACTTGAAACACATACAAAGACATATTATAAGACATTAATCGAAAATATAAAACAAGAATTGAATTTACAAACAGACCAACTCAGTCAGTTTTTATCTGATTACTCTAGGAAGTATCTATGATACATTTTATGATAAAAATTCAACATGGCGCCCACAATATACAAAATGGTATCTGTCAATGGCTTGACGGATTTAAAAGTAGCAGTAGGTACATCCAGCTCATTATAAAATGATAGGCCTAGAGTCTCAACTATAATAAATTGCATCCAGATCAAACTGATCTTTTTAAACTGGCAGAGCGTAGGGTAAGTACGAATAATATTGACGACCGATTGGTATAGTGGATAGTGACCCTGTCAGCGAAACCAACGGTTGCGGGTTCGAATTCCGCGACGGGTAAATGTTTGTGTGATGTGTTTTCAGTTCCTTTTTCTATGCACTTTTATTTTTGGTTATTCAATACTTAATTGGTATAACGTCTACAAATATCTGAAGCGAAAACTGTCCAGAATACTATACAATACATTATATAACCGAATTGCTTATTTACTTGCTAAATGCTAATATCTCGAATCGATTAATATCTCTATTTTACTAAGTGGGAAAAATAATCTGATAGGTTATGGGCATAGCTGCAGTCGACGGATTTTCATCATTTATGGAACTTCCTGTATGTAATAGGAACTTAGCCGTCTCTATAACTTTGGGTGGTAACAAGAACAGCGAAAGCCATTTAAGTAATTTGAGTTACACACCAACATACGTTTAGCCTTCCGCGATGTCGAGTTGTCACGTATAATACATTCAAATGTCTCAAGTTGCGTTATCAAATCTGCTCGGCTCACTTCAATGGAATGTTTCCCTGGGGCGGTCTAAAATTCGTGTGACACTCAATGCGAATAAAATACATAATATATTATAATGTTCTTATCTCACCTGTGATTTCATGGAATGAATTTGGATGGATTATAATATGTCACATTTTTAACGTTTCTGTGCCTGTAAAATTTTGGTTTGGTTGCCTAGGGAATTGATGCTAAAATCAAAATCAGATTGCCCTTTAATTTCATACCAGAATATCCTCCATGTAAGGTAAAGTTTCTTGCTCGTTTTTCTCGCACAACTAAAATTATAAATGCGAAAGTTTGTGTGTGTATATGTGTATTTCTCTTCATGTCTAAACGGCTGTACAGATTTGGTTGAAATTTAGTTGGTAGATAGAATAGGACCTGGATTAATATGTAATCTACTTTTATCCCGAAAAAGTGAATGGTTCCTGTAGAAGTATGATTAGACATAGACATATATTTGGCACCACACTACAGCAACAATAATATTAATAACAGTTATATGAATGAGATTGCTTTTGAGACATAGAGTGACGTATTTGGTAGTAGAATGAATTATACGCGGACGAAGTCGCTGGTTAATGAGCAAATGTTTTAATATGAAGTTAAAAAATATGACGTTTTCAAGTGATAACTTTAACCTATGAAATAAATGGAGTTTGAATTTTATAAGGTTTTCACGATATTGGCAATGCATTATTTATTTATTTATTAGTTTATTAATTTATTAGTGCATTAGTCCAGATTAAGGTCAAGAGCGATCCCATTCTAATTAAAAAAAAATAAAAAAAAATCACAAAATCTACAGCACCCAATTTTTTTTAAAGAACAAAGATTAAGGGAATTTTAAACTTTTTTGGTGGTGACTCCTTAGAGCATATACTTACGCCTTTAAGTAGTAGTTTTTCCAGTATTTCTTGGTTCATTAACCCCCGATGCAAAAAGAGGGGTGTGATACGTTGGAAGCTTATGCTTGTCTGTAGCATTAACGCCAAAACGGCTGAAAATTTATAAAAGTTTTCAAAAAAAAAACTGGTGTTTTCCAAGATGGTTCTTTCCCACATTTGATGGAAGATCGTTTGTAACCTTCGATCAACAAATATAACACAGTTCGTTTGTTTAGCTTTATGATATAACCTCTCGTATCTCGGGGGATATTTTCTTAAATTTATAATTATTTACAATAGGAAATGTTTCGCTGTCGTTTGTTTCTTTGATTGTACTTTGGCAGAGTTGTTTGGCAAATACTATAATAAAATACTTATATTCTATCATACAAGAGAATAACATTTCTACCCAAAAAGTTATAACGCGAATACGTCATTGGATTTCGGTTGTAAAATCTGAATAGGAACTAAAAGAATTATTGTTGTTTTATTTAATAAATAAATAAATAGCAATAAATATTCCTAAACTAAGCAAAGCTTGTACTATGGATACTAGATAACGGATAAACATACATAAATAAACATTCATGATTCGGGAATAAATGTTCGAATTCATCACCCAATTACCCCTCGCAGGATTCGAGCCCGCAATCGTTGGTTTTGCAGACAGGGCACTATCCACTACACCGATCCATCGTCGATTTAATTACGTTATTACTCTTCTTGTATTATAATAATTTAAGTATATTTCACTAACTATAACAGCCTCCGTGGCTCAATGTAAACAACATTGGGTTTACGATTAGGAGGTCGCGGGTTCGATCCCCAGCGGGGTACATGTTTAAGTACTCGGTTTGGTTCGGTGATAGGGCATTTTAAATGTCCACCTGGCCAGCTACCACCATATTATCTAAATCTGCCGCCAAGCTGCAATGTTAATAGCATTGTTGTGTCCCGGTTGTCAGAGATGAGATAGACAGTCATAACAGTGTTGGGTTTCTGGGTCAGTACGCTTCCACCTTCAATCTCATCTTCACTTAACATTACAGTACGAACCTGTCGTGCATAAAAAAAAACTAATCATGTAAACTATTATTATTTTCAGGTAAGTAGCAGTTTCTCAGTATATATCATTGTAAGTACCTACGAGTTCTACAATAGCGTCTTTGAAGGTCATGATTAATGCACTTTACTACGACAAGGAAAATCGCTTAAAAGACTCCGTTTTGAATTCTTAATTTTCATTTCAACTTTTGCATGAAATGTTACTTACGCTGAATCGATAAATATATGCTTAATGTAAAATAAGATTGGTTTTCTGAAGAGTAGTTTGCAATCTTAACTGCATAGTGGCATACCATACCTTTCCTACGACTATTCAATAATTAAAAATAAAGATAAAAAGAAGGGAAAAAATAGATACAGAATAGTATGAACATATTAGGTCCTTACATATGAAATTGGCGGTTTGTATGAAGACTTTCATTAAGACTATTTTCTCCATACAAACATTTTTGATTTTTTTTTGGGAACGGCAAATCCAACCAAACCAATCCAAACTTTGTATGTATTATCGGATAACATTAAGTTAAGTATAGGCAGCGTTAATTTTTAAAAGTAACCGCTTTATAAAAGTTTCAGCGAATCTAATAAATGATTATGGGAAGCACATGAAAAGAGCTCTTTTCAAATTTTTTTTATTATGTGATTTAGCCCAGAAATTAAAAAAATATTTCATGTGAAACCTTGAAATAATATTCCATTTTCCAAATAAAAAACAAATTGGATATAGCTTTGAAAATCGCAGGAATTGGTACATAATGATTAACGAAAAAAAAAGAACTCCAATTTCATAGGTAAAGACCCAATATATATCGCGAGTCTCTATCCGACCTTTTATAGCTTCTACTCTCCTGGTTCTGCAAATTACAGTTAAAAACTAAAACGCTTTTGTCAGTAACGCATTCCACTGTACCCCCCCCCCCCAGGCCACACCATCAGACCTATCTCACCAAGTGCAATGTGTAGGAATCGGCGAAAAAACCAAATGAGCCCAAACTCGAGGAGTTTACTAGCAGCTATTGAAGAGTTCCACTATTCAGACTTGTATATATTTAATTCACTGAAAGGGCAATGACCTTGTCAAACAATGCAAAAATAGGTATTGTCTTTGTTACAACTCGTACAAAAACTTAGAAGTTGGTTATAATACACAGGTACCTAAAATCTCTTCAAGCTCAAACATTTCTCGACGAATTTTGTTTATTCAAAATATTCAAACTTCGAATGATATTTATTATCTATATTGAGGTTCCACATTTCGTATTGAAGCATCCACGATGTCCCTTGATGGTTTCAAACTAGGACAATCCGGAAGCCTCGTATTTGACATCATTTCGCCCTCCCCTAAAATTGCTTTTTTCTATAATTAATTTACGTAACCAAGAACGACTAAATCAAAAATAAACATTAACTGCAGCCATTATCTTTTTTGTGCATCTCGACCATGATATTCATCAAACAAACCTAATTATGTATTTTTTATCATTACCTTTTACGTTTTTGTTAACTTAATGTCGTAGTTTCTTGATTTATATTGTATTTGAAAATGTTTCTTAATTTTTTTATGATGTGTCACTATCACTATTGAACGGTACCTACTACTTAAGTTTCGTGATTCCCAAGTCATTATGCGTTTTTCGATGGAACAGTTTTGTCAAATTTACAAACATACATAAAGTCACGCCTGTTTTCCGTAGTGGTAGGCAGAGACCACCGACTTCCACTTACTACGATCCTGGTTCACCTCTTTTGCTTCATTCACTCTCATCGCATTGTTCATACATGCTCGTCGGTTTAAGGTACTCTTGACTTAGCCTTGACTGTCAAATTCGTAGTCATCTAATGGTTACATTACATACATTTATGATATTAATAAGCTCTTTTATATTAATAGCTTCTCTATATTCAACTATTTATTAACCCCCCCGGGGAAAAGCGATGGGTGTTATGTGTTTGATACGTTGTGTGTGTGTCCACTCTTTGTCCGGATGTAACTATCTCAGCAATGCGTGGTCCGATTCAAATCGGTTTTTTATTGCGGTTTTTTTTTATTTTAATTAAACTACAGGGGAAAGGTTCTCAGCTATGTTTAATGGAAATGAAGACGTATCGAAGATATTTAGCTTTAATACATTTGGTTTATCTGAATTAAGAATTAAGTAACTATTTTTGTCCTCGGGGACTCCTAAATTTTTAATTTAAATATACCTGTTTTCTTTCAATAAATATACAATATAACATACGTAATGTATTTGACCGCCTCCGTAACTCAATGTAAACAATACAGCTACCATCATCTTATGTAAGTCTGCCGCCAAATATCAATGTTATTAGCATTGTTTGCGTTCCGGTTGTCAGAGATAAGGCAGCCAGTCCCACAAATAATAATATTTTAATTTTCCGGTCCCCGGGTCAACACGCTTCCACCTTTGGCCTCATCTTCACTTAACATCAGGTGTGATAGAGGTCAAGTGTGAACCCGTAGTGCATAAAAATATTGAGGCCTTGTGCATAAAAGCTGGACTGGAATCTCAGTTCAACGAAAAATTTCCAAAGCAGAATAAATTTCTGCTTAATAACAAGAACATGATTAGGCATGAAATTCTTGGAAATAATATTTCTACTGACCTGTTGTTGTATATTTAAATATAAATGTTTATGATACCGGGTGGTCCATCTAAAAGCTTGTAGCAGCATATACATTTTATGATCTACTGAAACGAATCTAGGGCGTGTTCAAAATATTTTATATTCATTCATTACACATTCTTAAGTGGTTTCTAAATTTGGCTTCCAATAAAGCATTTCACGTTGGAATCCATATCACGGACATATCACGTAATTTTAACGATATTTGGGTTAATGTATCCCCGTGTGCGGTGAGCCTATAATGTGTAAGAGGAAGAAATAACATTGAATGCGGTTTTTATTCTATTTCTCTTTACATCTGGTGGCATTAAAATATGACTGATTTTATTATGTTGTTATTGCTCTTAATAATGGTGTTTATGTTCTTTAAAATTTTCGTAAGTCACCGCAAGCGAAGAATAGAGAAAAACGCAAGGAAAAAAATTTACTTATAAAAAAAATTAAAAACGAGTCTACGGTTGTACATACTAATTGTTTTTTTTTATGCACTACGGGATATTTCTTGACCTCAGTTACACCTGATGTTAAGTAAAGATGAGGTTGTACTACTTACTAATTTATCTATAAAAAAATAAAAACAAGACGAACTCAATTGTTTTACTTTTGTATAGATATTTTATATTTTTAATAATTTTATTGATACCTGTTGCTGAATTTCTTTTGTCGATGGGGTGCTAGAATTATTTGTTGCCAAGTCTGACAAAATGGCTGCTAGCGTCCGCCATATTAGCCTTGTCATATAACCTATGACACACCCGGGACTTGTACGAATATAATGCTGTCACGAACGGTATAAATCGGCCGAGGCGTTTAGACAGTATATGCTAACATATTATGTACATACATGTGTATATTATGTTGTCAGCTGTTTAATATCCATAATAAGAAAATCTTAGAACTATTTGGAAACCAAGCAAAAATAAGTGACATTTTCTGCCGTTTCTCTTCCATGGTCTTCGTATCCTCTCATCCACTAAGCATTATATCTACATTCGAGGTGGACTTTGTAGGCTTTGGATACACAAAGAAACATTTTGAATTCCGAAATCTGGTATTATGCAACGCTTAAAATGTAAATCCCCGGGGTAGACCTCATTTTCTCCTAACAGATTTTTTACCCTTACTTAAAGAAGGTCAAATCTTTTTGTTTATCGGATTTTAGTAAACGGGTGTTTCGGATTCCGACACTGTCTTTCTATTTACAAAGAAAGGTAAGAAGGTATTTGCAATTCGAGGTCCTTCACTCATTAAGGTTGAGTACTTGGACTTAAGTAGGTACCTATACGGATCTATTTTCGTGATTGGATTTTGGGTGTTGATGGAATGTCTCTTAGTTTGTAAGTGAGAAACTATTTATAACATCCCAATATTACTTGAACTTCGTTTATGTAATTTATTTTATTCTTTGTCCTATTCTGGCGTCGACATTCGGATAGAGACGAGCAACAATTTGGTCAGGTGTAATTGAGGTTAAGCTTTGATTCTGACTATTTTCGTAAATTTTCAACGGGTGTAATGTTTTTAGCCGTGTATTGTGTATGTGTATGTCTGAACATACACATACACAATTGAGATACATCCGGACAATGTCTGAACATTGTCCGGATGTATCTCAATAGTACGGGATCCGCTTTGATTGTGGTTTGTTTAATATTTAAGATTAAGTTAAGGGAAAGGTTCCTGCCTATGTTTGACACAAATCGATTCAGCCATTATGAATTTTTCGAGCGGCCGTCGTACTGAACTCCCATAGACTTACTACTGGGCTTAATATTGTGTCATGGGATAGTTCAATAAAACCGCGAAGTCATACTTTTTGACCACAATGTCGGATTTGTTGAGTTAGGGCTTGTAGAGTTAGGCGTTGTAGAGTTAGGCCTTGTAGAGTGAAGGGCTTGGCCCTTCATGAAATCTGATAACTTGTTAACAATGAAAGCGTTATGAGCTTGCGAGTCTTGGCAACTTTTTTATTTTACTGGAAATGTTTTTGGTGAGATTTAGAATTATTTATAACTAGCCGTTGCCTGCGACTTCCTTCACGTGGTATATTTCATCAAAATTGGTTCAGTAAAAAAAGCAGCCTATATCAATATAAATCAAATCAAAAATGTTTTATTTCGTAAGTTATAATAATAACATTTGAAATCGTCATGACATACAGTTATTGTTCATTCACTAGGCAGTCTCCCCAGAGAAGAACGAGCAAGAAACTCAGGGGTTGCTCTTTTTAAATGAGTCAATACAAATTCAATTTGAAATAATTGTTAAATTTATGATTCAACAAAGAAAAATAAGAATAAAATATACTGGATATTGCCGAGCGGTTCATGTCCGCGCATTCTTATCATCCAGATAGTCAGAAAATTTTCTAATAGCCTTTGGCACATAGTTTCCGTTTAACGGTTGTTTTAAATTTATTTAAAGGCAAATTTTTAATGTCTACCGGAACCTTATTATTAAAGCGAATACATTGTCCCTTCAACGACTTAGTGACTTTGTGTAAGCGACTGCTATGAACAGCAAGTTTATGTTTATATCTAGTATTTACATTGCGTATTTCGCAATTTTTCCTAAACAAATGCAGATTTTTGTGTGCTAACCCACTTAATTACTCGTATTGAATTCCGTGATGATAGGTTTGCCTGAAAGAGATCGCTGTTAGCGATAAGGCCGCCTAATTTGTAGTTTCTATAAGATATTTAAATGTACCTTCCTTATTTAAACAATAAAGCGTATTTGATATATTGATTTCCTGAAATTTATTCCTCAGAGGTACTCGGGAGCCTAACTTGTAGATAGCACGAACCGCTCGCTTCTGCAGAACAAAAATACAATTTATGTCCGCAGCATTTCCCCATAACCTAATACCATAAGCCATTATGCTATGAAAATAGCTGAAGTATACCAGCCTCGCGGTATCCACGCCGGTTAAATAGCGGATTTTTTTAATAGCGAACACTGCAGAACTGAGACGTTTCGACAACCATTTGATATGTGGACCCCATTGTAGTCCTTTATCTAATATAATACCTAGAAATAGAGTAATGTCCACAAGCTCCAGCCCCTCGTTTTTTATTAAAATAGTACTAGCTACGAGTACCTGTTTGATATTAGATAGTGAATATTTTATGCATTTGGTTTTTTTTTTTCATTAAGAAGTAGGTTATTTGACGTAAATCATTCAACTACTTTAGAGATAGCACTATTCACGTCGTCAAGGGTTTTCTGTCGTCTCCTAATTTTGAAGAGCAAGGAGGTGTCATCGGCAAATATTGTTAGCTCATGGTTTCCGTTTATACAACTAGGTATACAACAAGAATTGAGCCCTGTGGAACACCTATGCAAACTGAAGACCCTGACGGCCTCTTACCATTGACATCAACCCTTTGAATTTGATTACATAAGTACGATTCCAAGAGGTTGAGGGCACGGTCCTTAATGCCATAATGGCATAATTTCCTGACCAGACCATCATGATGAACGCAATCAAAAGCCTTGGATAGCTCACAGAAAATACGTATCGCATCCTGCCAAATTTCACCCAAATCTGTCCAGACGTTTAGGCGTGAAGAGGTAAAAAACATAAATACACAAACTTACGCATTTATAATACGAGTATTACCTAGTTGGGATTAGCACTTAGGCTTTATGTACCAATATATCTCATATGTGTACATTTTGGATTTATGTTGTATTTGAGCAGAAATCAAATGAGTGCGCCACTGAATCCGATTCACATTTTAAGTGGTAACCCATTTTGGATAAACAAGAAACTTTTACCTCAAGGCTATTATAGAAGCGAGTAAAGGGCAATGCATTCTAAGCTGTTGTTGCAAATGTTTATGACAGCGCTGACCACTGACTGCTATAAGGTGGTTCAGAGCAGAGTGGTTTGCGTACCTTTAGGTTCACTATAGAGATGTTGTACCACCCAATTCTCAGACAATTTAATACTATCTAGTCATATGTTTCCTAAATTAACTCTAGAGGCAATGACGTACTTTGTATAACAGGTGTGTATAGTTGCAAGACTGTTGAGTTCAAACTCCTCCATAATAAGACTCAAATTTTACTCAAATATTACATGGCTCAAGCCGTTTTGAGTTCCGAATCGTAAGTAAAAGATTTAAGTCTATAACAAAAGGATTCAGGACTAAGTCTTAAAAACTTAAAGCTCAAAATTTAATCTTTAAAAACGACTCAAAAATAAGTCCTTTGCTGAGGTTAATAGATAATAAAATATTTTTTGTGATGCACGAATTTTGTTGATTTATTTCACTTTCCCATGTATGTAATTAAATAATCGTGTAAATTGGATTTAATAATTATGCTATTCTCATTACGACAGTGGATTGTTATTGGCCAATAATATTTTGTTTTATTAATTATGAATTAATAAAGAATAGACAGTTAATATACACTTTTTATTTACAGAACTGAAGAATATGTATGGAACTTAATAACTACTACAAATTTTACAAAATAAAAGTAACTTTTTTTTAAGCATTAATTATCTTTTTAAGTATTTATATTTTGTTAACAAATGGGAAGCTTTTGAAAAAGAAACAGACTATTTTAGATTTAATTATTTTTAAGAAGTTAACGATAAACTAAAGCTTTATGTTCGTTTGTTTGGGATATCTTTGACCACCTTGTTTGGGATACAGATCGTGGCGTTATGTATGTATAAGGTAGTAGTGCCGATGTTTAATAAGTCTTCACAAAGAGAAGCAAGTAAAGCAAAGTATTTTATGACGAAAAGGGTTAGTAAACGTAGACAATTTTTAATTGCAAAGGCCTTCTTGTTAATTAATCCTGTTTGTGTCAAGTTTCTCGAAAATAATATAGTAGGTAATTGGTACTTCTTAATCGAATCTAATTTGGTGATTCTCAAACGACAACCCTTTTGAAATAACAGTTCTGCATGTAACCAACCCGTTTCTTCCCGTGTGGGTGTCGTAAAAGACGACTAAGAGACTTTCCATCTTAGAACATATATAGATTTGCATATACAGGGCGTCCCAAAGTTATGGGACATGAAGGGGAAGTACCTTAAATATTGTAGATAGTGAATTTTGCTCAAAGAAGACTTTATGTTATTTTTAAAAGTTAGTAATTCTGCATTCATAGATTTTCTAAAAAATACTTGCTTCGGCTGGGAATCGAACCGACTTAAATGTGAAAAAAAAAACACCCTACTTTTATGATGCCAATCGAAAGAATAGCTAAAAAATAATAACTCTGCCTAAGTAACATAGTATTTTAAAAGAAAGGAACAACATAAAATGATTGAGTCAAATTTCAAGAAAGTTATTTATTGCCGACGACGTTCGAAAAGTAGCGATATTATCATTCCAAAGATAGCATTGATTATTCGTAAATAAGTACCCACTTCATAAAATAGGTACTAACATAGTTTTCCTTATTATAAGTGCACGTGTAGATGAAATGATAAAACTTACACCCCGGACCTCACACCATTAGATTTCTTCTTTTGGGGATACGTGAAAGATATGCTATACAAAAAGCGATACGAGAACGTAGGCGAGTTGCAAACAGAATTGTGCCATATCACATCGAGTGTTCACCATAAAATGATTAGAAAATCAACAGGCAGCGGGCTCATTAAAAGATTGGCGATTTGCGTAAGACAAGAGGGATCACATTTTGAGCATTTAATTAATTAATTTACAAAAAAATACCTACTTAATTGACTACGGCAGTTTCATGTATGTTTTTTATTTGATTAAAATGATTAATTTCACGTTGTTCCTTTCTTTTAAAATACTATGTTACTTAGGCAGAGTTATTATTTTTTAGCTATTCTTTCGATTGGCATCATAAAAGTAGGGTGTTTTTTTTTTCACATTTGAGTCGGTTCGATTCCCAGCCGAAGCAAATAATTTTTAGAAAATCTATGAATGCAGAATTACTAACTTTTAAAAATAACATAAAGTCTTCTTTGAGCAAAATTCACTATCTACGATATTTAAGGTACTTCCCCTTCATGTCCCATAACTTTGGGACGCCCTGTATAACGGCGGCGATAGGCTCACTTGTGCATTTGCACTGTCACGTGTGCATTTCTTTATATTTCAAAAATTAAACCGTGGATGTTGTTTCAAGATTTAAAAATGTTTGGGTTATTTTTAACCACCCCATTTGGGATAAAGATCATAACGTTATATGTACCTTGTGTAGTAACTTATATACAGGGTGAAATTTAATTCTTGTAATTTCTGTTTTCTGGTAACTCCACTCCTGGTTACGAACAACTTTTCACTAGGAATCGTGGTCGAATGTGTATTTCTGAATATTTCGAAAGGTTAACCGTGACTAATGTTTGGGATATCTCTGATCACTCCATTTGGGATAAAGGGCGTGACGTCATGTTTGTAGGTATGTAATTTTGAAATAAATTTTTACGTGGACGCTGAAATAAAAATTTGTTATTTTGTCATAATATGGGTTTTAGGTGCTATACCTGCTTTTACGTAATAGGAAGCTAGTGCCGACCCTTGCAGGATTCCGAATTCCTCACGTAATTTTGGTAGATAATCTCCAGGCTTCTGGAATTTATCCCAATTTCTTTCGGACTACGGCTTTTCGTGTTGCTTAATTAATTCTTTATTAATAACTGTTTTAAGTATTAAAAAATGAAAAAAGCCGACAGCATATTTGGTGTTTTGCGGGCATCATGTTGGATTTTACCACAGAATATATCCTATGATCAAGACGAATCGATAAACCGCCTCCGTGGCTCAATGTAAACAACATTGGGTTTACGATTCGGAGGTCGCGGGTTCGATCCCCAGCGGGGTACATGTTTAAGTACTCGGTTTGGTTGGTGGTAGGGCATTTTAAATGTCCACCTGGCTAGCTACCACCATCTTATTTAAATCTGCCGCCAAGCAGCAATGTTAAAAGCATTGTTGTGTTCCGGTTGTCAGAGATAAGATAGCCAGTCCCCCAAATGTGTTGGGCTTTCCGGGTCAGTACGCCTTCGACCTCATATTCACTTAACATCAGGTGTGATTCAGGTCAAGTACGAACCCGTTATGCATAAAAAAAAAACTGAACGACACCTTGCACTTCAAAATCGGTCAAGTTATTTATGCTACAGGAGGTAATATAGAAATCTATATATATAGATTTCTATATTTATATAGCATTTCTATATTTATATATATGTATATATAGCATAAATAGCTTGACCGAAGTGCAAGGTGTCGTTCGGTTTTTTTTTTATGCATAACGCGTTCGTACTTGACCTCAATCACACCGGATGTTAAATGAAGATGAGGTCGAAGGAGGAAGCGTACTATCTTATATTAGCTTATCTTAGCTTATCTCATCTTTGACAACCAGAACACAACAACGCTATTAACATTGCTTTTTGGCGGCAGACTTAGATTAGATTGTGATAGCTAGCCAGGCGGACATTTAAAGTGCTCTACCACCAACAAAACTGTATACTATACATGTACCCCGCTGGGGATTGAACCTTTATTCCAAATGGGATGGCCAGAATTATCCCAAAGAAGCGTTTCGGTGTTCCAAATATTTAATACTTATAACAACATCCACATTTTACCATTCAAATTAGAAATGCACACTGACAGAGCATCGCCGTTGAGACTTGCAAGTCGATAGAATTTTTTTTTTATTAAGTCTCTTAGTCCACTTTTGTGACACCCACGGGAAGAGTCGTTTTAGTTGTATTCTTTTATCGCATTGAAACCACAGCCGCTAAAAAAATACAATAATATAATCGTCAGAGTTATTATCAAAGTATCTTATCTGATGACATCCTAACTCTTCCCCGCTAGCAATCTTATGACGTAATACTATAACATTACCATAATATTTAGATATCTCAATGCTCCGACCACAGTGCAATTTCAATTCCGTATCTCCGTGTATTGGAGATTCCAATCGCTGGCGCCGGCGGGGCTGGGCCCTAATGATTCCATTTACCATACCATGACTCTGGTGTTTCGTTTATAGGAATTTCCTTTATGAAATCATAAGAGTCAACACTGAGGCCTGCATTAATAAAGCGATCTCAAGATGTAACTTAAGTTTTGTTACTATATTTTTGGTACTATCTTAAATACACAACAGTATCTTAACTCTCAACGTGTTCGTTCTCGAGATTGTTTTATTGATGAGCCTAAGGTCTGTATACAGAACCATACATACATAACGTCACGACCTTTATCCCAAATAGGGTGGTTAGGAATATCCCAAACTTTAGCGTTTGGGTATTCCAAACATTAAAGTTTAATTCCACGTTTCACCTTCGAAATTACAGAAATGCACACGTGACAGGGGTGAGCCCATCGCCGTTAAAATCTATGGACGTTCTTTTGATGGAAAGTCCCTTAGTCGCCTTTTACGACACCCACAAGAAAATGCGCCTATTTATTCCCGAGTCATTGATATAAATATTTATGTATGTTTATCAGTTATCTAGTATCCATAGTACAAGCTATCCTTAGTTTGGGACAAGATGTGTAAGTGTCCGAAAAGAAAAAGAATTATGACAGATTTTGTTCACGAAATGGTTTCGCATTACACGTCTATAAGATTAGGTGACTTGTGCCACATACTGCACCTGAACTAAACCCAAGATCAGTAAGAATAGCACAGAAATTTAGATTTGAAAATAAAAAACAACCTTAGGCACTAGTCCCACCAAGAGCGAGGAAGCGATTAGCTATTGACTATTTCCTCGCTGAAGAAACGAACAAAAGATATAGATCCCGTGTCGGTAAAAGAGAGAAATATTCACACGGCCGGCGAGACTCTCTCTTCACTAGTTGATCGCAGCGATAAAAGCTATAAACGATAAAACTCCCTCAGCGGTATTCGCCAAGCGATGCCCGTTTGGCGGTCAAAGCTATCATTCTACTGTACAACGTGGACTTGAGTGCACATATTCACTATGAATTGAACATGTGCGTCTCGCGTGAAGGTTTGTACTTGTACAGGACTGTATTCCGTAGGTTTTGTATACTCTTTCGACTGTATGCTTGGCCGCCTTGCCTGAGCGAACTATGCGAGTAACCGCCCGTGGCACTCGAACACTCGCTTTATAGCCGATCGACAAAACTATCAGAACTACACACTCGCTGCTCGCCAACTCGTTTCTAGTTTCTAGCTTATTCGCTTCTTGTTCATCGTTGGCGGTGGGACCAGTGCCTAACTTCATCAATCCCGAATTCAGATACAGAATTTAGCAAAACAGTCACGTAAATCTACTCCGGAAAATGTATACGAAAGAATCACTTGAAAACATCTTAAAATAGAAAAAATAAATAACATTATCAATCCTGATTGGTTGGTATTGCTTTTCGTAAAACTATCACGAAAACCCTCCCCCATTATAGGACGGATTTCATCTATCAGTGGAATGGAGGGAATGTCTCGAGGCATAATAAAATTGTTTTGCTTTGACTCCGCCATTTTAACTTTGACCGACTTTATCTATTGGGTCAGGTTTGTTATTTTCGTGAAAAGATTTGGAAGATATGTTTCTGTTTGAATATCACGTTACTACGTAATAAAATTTCGGTATCGGACAGATACCTCATCATCAACAGCTTTACATGTTTCCACTGTTGGGGCACAGCTTCCTCTCTTTGAAGAAGGAATGAGACATACCTAGTCTATTTTACAAACTTTACAAACAGTTGATGGATTTCTGTCAGACTAGTGGCCACCTGACAGTCAGTGTTATTAAGCCGGCCCGGAAGACCACCGATTTAGCTTAATGAATTCAAAAATTTAAAACAACCGGGACCGACTATTTACTATTTAACGTGCCTCTAAGGCACTGAAACCTTTTATTGAAATTCCATTAGAAGTCAACCATCTAAGGACTGTCCGCATCCGATATTGCCACCTACTATGTGCACAGGTCACTAATTGATGGGAAATCTCTTACTTTGTTGGTTACACGGGCAACCGCAACACAACAATGCTATCAACATAATTTTCATCAGTCTTGCGTTACTTAGGAAATTTAAGGTTAAATTCTTAATTAATTAAGAAGGTAATTTAGTCATGCGAACATAAATACCTCACCACCGGCCGACCCTGGTTCCGCATGGAGTCAATCGCGGTCTTATAGAAAGGTAATGTAAAGGCGAGAATACAATCATCATTATGAGTCTTACATTTCGTGAAATATATATCTATTAATTGTGTAACTATATGGGATCATATCGCCCTACAAAGTAGTCGGGCAAAAAGGGACTAATTTTGTGGAGTTCCCAAGCACTTAACGTGAGAAGACACTTCCATTACGCAGCTAATAAATACCATAAAATTCCCAGGATATAGATACAGTTTTCATCAAAAGTTCGCTTTTAGTAGCATCCATCTGAAGGTTTAGGTAGTGTACTTTAGCTGTGGACTATACCCTTTCACTGAGGCTCTATCATTAAAGCCCTACGCGTCGGAATCTGTCGGCACGAAGGCGGTTGAAAATTTTAGTGCCTTCGAGACTGGCAGTATGTCGGTTGCTATTCCCATTATAACATGCCAATCTCGAATACCACGTAGGTACTTACCTGAGGACCGGCCTTTTATCATAAAATTTGCATTTGAATGAATATGCAGTAATTATTGAAGATTTCATTTAATATTTGACTAGATATAGCGCCAAACTTGCAGATACAGCAGTTCTGAAAAAAATTTGCTTTATCCGTAGTACAAATACCAGCTCCTTAAAATCTAGCAGGTGATAAAAATCGGTGGCTATATCGCGGCCGTATGAATAATTTGTGTGCGCTTTCATCAAAAGAACAGATTTGCACTGTGTTATTGAAATATTAAGAAGCTATGTAACTGCTTATGATCTTAGACATTGTATCACTATCGGAATGCGTAGAACAAAAATATTGTTTGTAAAAAATTCTATTTTCGTTAGTTAACCGACAAGTCTATTATAATAAATATAAAATTCTTCATCATAGTAAAAGGTTTCAAGCGGAGACGTCGTATTCTTGGATGAAACAAGTTTTACAAACATTATCTCATGAATGTGGTCGAGTTTTGTATATATACTTTAATCGAAAGTGCCTATTTACCTAAACGTTTCTCAAAGAAATACATGTAAAGCCATTAGCAGTCAGCGTCGTAACCCTGACTCCCATGTGAATAAGCTCTAAGTCAGGATGTGGAAAGCTTTGCTAATCGCATTTCCCTATTTTGAGTAATAGGGGTCCAACACAACGGCTGATTGCCCTCAGGAGAAAATGTTCCTTTCATACCTAATCGACACTGTCGTCCATCTTCTAACAAACTTTTTTAACGAGACTTTGTGTTTCACCTACATACATTGTTGAAATGAGATTAAAAGTTATGCCTTTGCTTCATTTCTCGTTACTGAGTACCTAGATTATTCGATGCGATCATTAGAATATACTCTATTTAGGATACCAACCATTTATCTACCTTATTATATCCACCAATTTACGTTGTCTAGTTTTTATGGAGTAATAAAACTATTTGTGTATTACTTTCATAGGTGTAATGTACTTATAATAAGTACTTACATATTTTTTTCTTCGTTAAGCTGCAACACAACAATCTTTCCGAGAAGAATAAGTTGATCCTCGGATTGATTAAATTAGCTTTCTTAAAAAAAATGTGTCTTCCTTATTTAAACAATAAAGCGAATTTGATTTCATTTAGAAAGAAACATCGAGCGATGCGTTGCTCGCTTCGCTCTCCGAATCTAGTTGGAAAAATAGGTATATCGTTTTAATCTTAAAAATTGGACAATACCTGCTCCAGTTAGATGTGTTGCCAGTTCATTGGCATACTTCGATAGTCTAATCTGTTATTTGTGTATTAATATAGTGTATATTGCAAACACGAGGTTTGTCAGTCGCAACGAAAGTTTGCTGTTATATACAAGGCATTCTCGTTGCCCTGTTTTGGAATCTTTGAAGGATTTCAATGTTACTCCAACTGCATTACGCAGCATGCACGCAACAACATGGGTTTGTTGACTGTCAATTTAATGGCGTCCTTGTGATTTTCATCATATTAGTACTTGTACGTTAGTCTTCTCTCCCCTTTTTATTATTTCTTTTTATGCTTCTTATTGTTGTATAATTAAGAATATTTTGTTTGTTTGTTTATTAGTCTCCCTAGATATCCAGGGAGACCGGTTGAAGGCTACCTACATCCATCGACTTCCGCGACCTTCATTGGGTTCTGCGTTCACTTTGTGGTTGATGTCCCGCGCTAGGCTTGTCGTTGCGTGGTCTCAATTTTAGATCTTTAATGCCCCACCGGCCATCATTTCTTCGAGCTCTGTACACTTCCACCGCCGCTTCGACTTTTTAATCCGAGGGCTGTCAGTGATTCTTGTACGGATTTCTTCATTCTTGAGTCGATCTTGTAGTATCACCCCCTCCATACCTCAATGGGTGATCTTGAGCTTTCTTATGTAGTCTTATAGTTGCTAGTGCAAACAGAACTTTATATTTCTGAAGGTCGAAAAAATGTAACCACATTCGTTTTACAAGAAACACTTCCAATATTCCCACGGTTATAAGATTGGCGACTGTAGTCTGAAGGAAATCAACGTTGTTCGTGACCTAGGTAAGCTAAGATTTAATGTCCATATTGATAAAATTCGCTCTAAGAGCCTCAAAATGTTGGGATTTATTCTTAGAAATAACAAACATTTCAGAAAACCATCGACAAAATCTCAATGTTTAACTCTAATAGTACGAAGTGGTCTGGAATATTGCAGTCAGGTGTGGTCGCCGTTTTTTAGTTTTTTTGTGGCACCTATCTTAGTATAACCTCGCTAAAAAATTGCCTTCCTACGAGAAGCGGTTAATTCATTTTAAAATGATTAGTCTAAAACAACGTAGGTATCTCTTATGGACAGCAGCTTTTTATACAGACTTCTTAGAAGTGGCTTTGACTGTCCCCCACTTGTTAGAAAATATAAATATCAGTACACCATGTAAACTGCCGCGTCGTATTCGCCACCCTATATAGGGTGCTAGATTTTCTTTGAATATTCAAAGAAAATCTAGCAAAAAATAATTTGGGTCACTTTTCTACGATGAATAGGATTCAGAGGCAGTACAATAATTAATCGAGGTCGCTAGATACGATAGACATATTCTCAGATAGTCTGCGCACATTTAAAAAGCGCATATGGGATCAGATTGCTCATGGTTAGCAAAGCGCAACCAATATGTTACCCGATCTTTATGTTTTTTTCAGATTTCCAGGTTGTAAAGATAAATAACTGTAATACTTTATAGGTTTGATAATTATGTTTACTTTCTTACTACACATGCCGTGGTAACCTTTAATTAAGAAAGCACTTAGAATATATCACACATCACAGGTGCATTATGTTTGTCATAGTGTATGTATTGTTGGTTATCCTAAATAAAGAAAATAAATAAATAAAACATAGTGAGTTATAGGTATAATGAACATTTTCTTTGAAATGATTTGCAGCACTTTCCTCATTGGATTTTGTCTTTCACCTGCTCAACTACCGTCACTCACGGATAAGTCGAGCAAGTTGGACCTCTTAACACGTATCAACGTTTAGTGGACGGCTTTCACGCTACTATTGTAGTGGCAGGCCGTATGAATGGGCCATTCATGAAGCACTGGTTGTCGTTGCATGCACCAGTGCCCCAGATCACACGCAATAGTAGAATTTTAGTTACATAATAATTTTGACATACACATATACTACAATTTCTATAATAATGATTCAATACTCAAAATAATTTCAAATTAATATAATTTACTTTATTTATGTTTCAATTTAGATTTTTTTTATGCTTTAATTTTTCAATTGACATTTGAATTTATAATTGTTATTTTAAATTTCCAATGTCTACCACTGTTTACTAACATAGTTATAGGTGACTGTACTAACAAAGATGGACCTTATTTTCTGGAAAATAAATGATTTATTATTATATTTCCTTGTTGGACTGGAGATGAGGTCAACTACCTAGTGAATTGCGACTCTAAACTTGAAGATCCCATGATTGAAAGATTCGCCAAATACATTATTTTTGTTTAAAACGTCTGGAACTCTCTGGAACAGGGTAATTATTCATTCAGTAGTCTAGAGATCAAAGAGGATAGACATAGCTTTGAAAATATGATGGACAAAATGAAGAAGCCCAACGCCGTATCGAAAAATTTAAAATAATATTTGTGAAATTTAGGCTACTATAAACTAACTTGAGCCTTGAGTTATCGATCGATATATATAAATGCGATAAAAACTACCAATTACCCGAGGGTAGATGCGTAATTTCCCACGAGTAACGGAGAAAAATAACGAAAAATATATTTGTTATTTCTACTGTAATAAGCAAAAAGAATACTCATGAAATCTTTATTATTAACCATTGATGTATGAGAATTGGGTTAAAATAATGATCTGATCTAATAACTCGTAATGTATAACTATGCAATTACTACTTATGTTCCTACCTATCTATCTGTACGGTTATCCATCTTCTATAATATTAATAAATGAAATTTGGCAGATGTATTCCTAACATTACTTATAGGCGCACCAACAAGGGATTTATTGGATATCGACTCCTAAAGAGGGTCAAAGGGGGAAGTAATATATAAAAATACTTAGGTAGCATTTCTAAAAATTGTTTCAAAAACTTATTTAAATTAAGGATATTCGATAGCGGTACCTACTCCTAAAAAATATTTCTTTTCTTTTTCCTTACCGTGATCAAAATTACTTTCTATTCGAGATTAGAGCGGATGAAGTCGCGGACGGGAACCTAGTCCTAAATAAAAGATGGAATTTCATAACTTAATTATGTAACATTTACGTACGAAGAACATTTAAAATATTCACAGGCACTTCATAGTTACCTTATAAAACCTGTTTATTGTTAAGATAAATCAAGTGTCAAGACAAGATCAAAATCTCACACTTATTGGACGGCATTCTATGAAGGCAAAGAACCACTGCATTCTTTTGACCTATTAAGTGACAGATGTTCATTTAACTGTTACGGCGCGTTTGATATAAAATACCCAGCTATTGGTACTCCTACGCCACGGATACCAACGTAGGTGTAGCAAACGTGGCTATAAAGACATTTTCGACATTTAATTAACAATAAATACAAACCAAAACGCTTAAGTGTCATAAAATTGAACGTTGTTGTTCGTCGCATAAAAATGTACTGAAAAAAAAGGAAAAAGAGAAAACAATTTATTTACCACAAAAGGCAAACACTAGAAGAACAAATACTTGTTCTTTTTTTATGTTTTAATGTCTTTATGACAAATACAATAAATATAATAGGACTCAAAGAACAGCGCTGTCACCTGGGACAGGAAAGCCATAATGAGTAAAATGAGTGTATTATTATGTGCTTGTTATGTAGCAGACAAGTAGGGTATCATTATAAATAAATAAATAAATATAAATATATACACAGAGCGCCATCTAGTTCCACAGTAAGCAACTATAGGCTTGTGTTATGGATACCAGATGGTTGATATACTACATAAATAATTTTTATTTTGTAAATAAATACTTATTATAAATGAAAACATCCATAACTCAGGTACACATGTCCGTATTAAACACACAGACATAGCGGGATTTGAACCCGCAACCTTTTGGTGTAGTGGTCAGAGTTACCAACCACTAGACCAAACAGGTCGTCGAATTTCGTCGCAATCGAACATTGTAATGTTTCCCTAAATCGAAGGAGTGCAATATGTGAAAGTGACGAATAAGATAATACTGTACAGTACACTATTCACCGTGTGATTCTGGACAGTCTAGAAAGAGACTGATTCTCTAGGGCCCGTATTAATCAACCGTTCCCAAGATTGAGATGACCTTAAGTTAAAAAAAATTGTATTGAGACTGAGACTCGATATCAATCTCAAGATCGATTTATGTACGGCCCTTAGACCCGTATTAATAAACCATTCTCAAGATTGAGAACAGTCTTGTGACCGTTCTCAAGTAAACGTGTTGATTAATAAACCTAACTTGAAACCTGAAAGCACGTGCATACTCAAGCAGTACTCACTTGAGAGGTGCGCGTATTAATAAACGAAACTCAAGACTATCATTCATTCGCCGCTGAGGCGGTCTTAAGGAAAGGCTTGAAAAGTGATCTCAGCTGAGTAGACCTCGAGATTGGTTTATAAATTAGCACGAAGCTTGAGATAGCGTCAACTGCTTAAGACGCATCTCGGGTGGTACAGCCTCAAGACTTGTATTGAGATTGGTTTATTAATACGGTTACTATTAATATTTATCTATTGTTTTTTTATTTAGCTTGAGATGGCGTCAACTGCTTAAGACGCATCTCGGTTGATACAGCCTCAAGACTTCTATTGAGATTGATTTATTAATAAGGGCCTTAGTGTCGTAAAAGTCGACTATGGCAAACTGCTTACTGCTATGCTAACAGCATAGCCCAGTGGTGGGCACTAGGATAATTGATTCGGAGCTTCTAAAAGATCTGCCATCGCCAACCCGCCTGCCCAACGTGGCGGTAAAAAATGAACACGATAAGCCCCTCCTTATACCTAACAGTGGACTGCTATAGGCAATTGAATTGATGTGTATGTATACTGTTGACGTTAAGCATTACACCAATTGACGTAATGCCGATCGAAGCGATACCGGAACCGAAGAATTACGAGGTAATCGACAAGTCACGCATGATCCGTTTCGCATGATTTCGAATAAAAACTTTAAAAGATTAAAAAATACATCATCACCAAATCTAAATAAATCCACTGTAGCACATTTTTTTTTTTTTTTTTTTTTCTTTTTATTCATTATACAGGGCGTCCCAAAGTTATGGGACATGAAGGGGAAGTACCTTAAATATTGTAGATAGTGAATTTTGCTCAAAGAAGACTTTATGTTATTTTTAAAAGTTAGTAATTCTGCATTCATAGATTTTCTAAAAATTACTTGCTTCGGCTGGGAATCGAACCGACTTAAATGTGAAAAAAAAACACCCTACTTTTATGATGCCAATCGAAAGAATAGCTAAAAAATAATAACTCTGCCTAAGTAACATAGTATTTTAAAAGAAAGGAACAACATAAAATGATTGAGTCAAATTTCAAGAAAGTTATTTATTGCTAAAGTGATTTCTTCTTTTGGGGATACGTGAAAGATATGCTATACAAAAAGCGATACGAGAACGTAGGCGAGTTGCAAACAGAATTGTGCCATATCACATCGAGTGTTCACCATAAAATGATTAGAAAATCAACAGGCAGCGGGCTCATTAAAAGATTGGCGATTTGCGTAAGACAAGAGGGATCACATTTTGAGCATTTAATTAATTAATTTACAAAAAAATACCTACTTAATTGACTACGGCAGTTTCATGTATGTTTTTTATTTGATTAAAATGATTAATTTCACGTTGTTCCTTTCTTTTAAAATACTATGTTACTTAGGCAGAGTTATTATTTTTTAGCTATTCTTTCGATTGGCATCATAAAAGTAGGGTGTTTTTTTTTTCACATTTGAGTCGGTTCGATTCCCAGCCGAAGCAAATAATTTTTAGAAAATCTATGAATGCAGAATTACTAACTTTTAAAAATAACATAAAGTCTTCTTTGAGCAAAATTCACTATCTACGATATTTAAGGTACTTCCCCTTCATGTCCCATAACTTTGGGACGCCCTGTATATGAAACAATTTAACACAATACAAAAGTGCACCACAGAAACCTATTCAAGGTTTATACGCAACACACTGAGCCTCATCGCTTACCACTTACTGTCTATTACAAGTTACAGTATCACCAGCACCACCCATGTAGTACTTTTTAAGTGATTGTTTACATTTTTTTATATTTATAAATATATCTGTATGTATTTCCTTGGGAATTTCATTTAAAATGTTTGGTAACATGTACTCCCACGTCCTCGCTCCGTAAATGTTAGTGTATTTAGGTAACTCATACAAAGGTATATACTCCAGCTTACGTAGATAATCAGGTCTATGTTTTGTCTTTAATGAATTTATATTGGGATACTCGTCTGTAATAACGGACATTTTAATCTTATCAAACACAGATAACATAACACTCTGCATCACGGTGATGCGATTTGCATTCGTTTTTTTCATGAGATGTTTTTTAGCATCTGTGGCTTAGGTCCGATTCTATTTAGTACTCGGTTTGGTTTGTGGTAAGACTTCAATCATTTTTAAATCAAATATGCTTAACTGGCAATTTACTGACATTTGTAATGTGCCACTGGTTAGCTTCCACCATCTTATCTAAGCTAGCCGTCAAGCAGCAATATTGAGAGGTTGTTGTATTCCATGCTATTCAAGAATAAGCATAAGAAAACTTTATTTGTACCATTTAGTGACACACATTATAAATAATTTATTTATTTATTTATTTTTATTTATTTATTTATTTGGAACATCAACATCATATAATATTACACATATATATTAGTCTACATATTTTAGAAATTCAATTCCTGATATTATATGACAATTAAAGATGTACACGTCATTCACCAATTTGTACAAAAGCATCTTAGGTGGTAAGTTGGAGCTAATAAAATAATTGATCAGGTTGTACTACACAATATAACAAAATATGGAACAGCGATCTAAAAATAAGTAGTAGCTCATTTTCGGTGGCGCAAAGTGTATCAAATCAGGTCCCCATCTCAGATGTAACGAACGCTATATTCGAAAGGAAAAACGATACATTAATAAATCGTGTATACATATAAATACTATATATCCGAATGACTGGTGCATATTTCAGTTGTGATTGACAGTCCTCCAAATTAGTGATGCTGAACTATCGATAGTTTTACAATCTATCGATTGTTTTAATCGAAAAATGTCAAACTATCGATAGGCCTATCGATAGTATCGATAGTGTTACTATCTAATATTGTATAAACTATCGATACTATCGATAGTCTACTTCCCGAAAGTTACGAAATATATCGATAATATCGATAGTTTTGTACAATGAATTCAAATTCAATGCTTTAAAACACTTCTTACACTTTTTCCGATCTTACTCCCTTTAAAAATACAAGCATGAACTTATTAGAGTTATTGATACTAACTTCTGTTCTATCTACCTGCCAGTGTAAATGCAATCGATACTGTTGAAATAAAAGTAACAATCGATTGTCGTTTATCGATTGTTTATTTAATATTGAAAAGCAATACTATCGATACTATCGATAGTTTATTCGCCGTCAGGGATCGATACTATCGATAGTATTATTGTTTACCGATAGTATTGCACTAAAAGAGAGATAGATACTATAGATAGTATCGATAGTATCGAAAACTATCGATACTATTGTTTTTGCTTATACTATCGATATATATAGGGTGAGTGCGTTTATATATTCTGCTTCATCTTCATTTAACATCAGGTTAGGGTCAAGCATTGACTGTCGTAAATAAAAAAAACCCGAATTGCCAACAAGGCTAGTTGGTTATTGAAAATTTTCTCAAAGAATAAAGATGGTTAATACACTTCCTAAAAATTCCTGACTGCCAACTTTCTCTATTATGTAAACACACGTATTGGTTTTATTCTTCTCTGCCAGAAACCAAAGACCCACAAAAAATATCGGCTAATCTCGTTTGTGCAACTGTTTTTAAAAACAAGTCGTTTGTTTCCAATAACTGCCACCTGAATACACGAATGAATGAAAATTAAAACAGTGTGATACTCGTATTAACACTGGTCGTGAAGTAAATGTGTTGTCCCATCACTTTGTAACTAATCAGAGAATTCTAATCGCTTTAATGTTGGCAATAGGTAAATATCAATTCTAGAGCATCGTTAATAATCGATATAATCGTATATCATAAGATTCATAAGTCATAACAATTGTTACCGTAAATTGATACGATGACTCGTCACTTCTTAATAGCACAAACGAGTAGTAACGAATGGGAACTAATGCGACTAAACGGATAATATGTGTGACCAATTGAATATTCACTAGTGAAAGCAAATTGGAATCCACGCAGAACATGTCTGTCCCGACGAACATTCAGTTCTGCCCACAGCCCAGCCCACTTGTTCGTGGTACTATATCATAGCGTAAAGAAAAGTAATAGTGAATAATGTCTGTGAGGTCACGCGCTGTCGAGACATGTCATCTGGACATGGCGGTGAAGCTAATGGTTGTTACATTTACAAACGACCTGTTTGGTGTAGTGGTTAGCAACTCTGGCCACTATACCAAAAGGTTGCGGGTTCGAATCCCGCTAGGGGCGTATGTTTGTGTGATGAATACGGACATGTGTACCCGAGTTATGGATGTTTTCATTTATAATAAGTATTTATTTAAATAAAAAAATGTATTTATGTAATATATCAACCATCTGGTATCCACAACACAAGCTTATAGTTGCTTACTATGGAACTAGATGGCGCTGTGTGTATGTCTAAGGATATTTATTATTATTTATCAATTATTTTCTTGTGTTTCAAGTTAGCAACTTAGACATGTGTAAGATAATGTAACGTCAGCGTGCACATTAATGTAAAATTATCTGGGGGCACGGCCGTGCCCCCACCAAGTCGAGCAAAAAAGCGTCACGGCCGTACTATCCTTTTCTCGAAGCAATTCAGACCATTTTCGACCCCCTGTAACTTCGTTGTGGATAAAAATAGAAGACTGAAATTTTCAGTAACTATGCAGGCATTGTAAAGACACGTATATTTAAAATTTCATTCAATTTGAACCAGTATTTTTAAGAATTATAACGGGTCAAATTTCTTAATTTTGTCACTCACTGACTCACCGATCATCAAAATTCTAAGGCACTTCTAGCAGACCTAGAAGCTTCAAATTTGGAATATAAGTAGTGTTTGGTGTATGAATCAAGGAAAAACTAAAAAATCTAGAAAAGACAGCAAAGAAAATTAAGCCCATACAGCCAAGTCTTCAGTTAATAAAATTTTTCAATATTGGCTTTATTCGTAACGATGTTTTATTATTTTACGGCAAAAATTGTAACATCAAAGCCTCCCAGAAAAACCCATGGAGACAGGGAGTGGGCTCTTAGAAAAACTGTAGCTGAAGCTCAAGAAGTAGTACCGGAAAAGAGAAAACGGAAGGCTACCTACAAAAATAAGAAAAGTTCATAAGTCAGAGAGAGGGCTTTAAGAAAATTCGTTGCTGGTAGATATACATATATACAATAAGTAGAAGGTACCGAAAAGGAAAAAAGTAGAACTGTCTACAAAATACAAAAAGAAATGAGATCCCATCAAAAACAATACTTGTCAAAAAAACCAAGTCTCGCAACTCAGTTGTTCTGCGGTAAAAAGTTGTGAGATCCATGTAATACCAAGTCGGTTGTTAATTTATTCAGTCTCTACTTAAGCGACTTTCTGTCTTAATACGTCCAATCTCTAAGACCACGATCGTGGTCCATAACAATTGAAAATCAATTGTGTCTGGAATCTCCGTACTCGAAGCATTAAGTTGTTACGTAATAATTAACAGCATCTTATAGTGACGCATATCAATATTAAAATTCTTTAATGTTTTATATAAATATATTGAGACTTGGCCATCGCCTGAAAAGACGTGTAAATTCAATCGCCTGAAAACACATGTAAATTCAATTATTTAGTGCGATGGCCAAGTCTCGATATATTTATATAAAACATTAAAGAATTTTAATATTGATATCGTCGTTAATCTGACGAAGTGACCTAACTGACATTTTTGACGTAACTGCAATAAATATGTCATGTTTATCTACTTTTGACGCTCTATAGATCTGTCTAATCGACGAATTGATATCTTCTACCGTTCATTAGCTAGCTCCAACCTTAAGGACGACGTATGTGCTTATTTGCGAAAAAGTAATCTAACTAAGAGACGTATTACACATAGGGCTATTAGTGAAATTTCTGGACTTGTTATTATTTCATCGACGGAGACGTATTGTCAATACGTCTTTTAGTTGGGACAATAATAATTTATTTAGTGCAAATCTATTTCATTTACGTCTCATTGGAACCACATTATTTTATTTTATTTGATGATATGAATATTGAACTAACTGGAATTCAAATCACGGAAACACCAAATCCACAGTCAACAATTTTACAATCAGGCGTTGAAGAACCAGAACTTAATAATCAACATTCTGAGCACTGCGAAGTAATTGGATGCAATGAAGAAGTCTTTGCCGCTTGTGTAAGATGCAATATCTTAAATTGTTTCGACCATTTTTTACACGATGCTTCATGTGAAAATCATGGCCGAGATCAAATGAGTTCACCCAGCTTATTAATCTCTGCAGGTGCTTCTGATATTACAGGCATTCCAAAACCTAGTGTTGACAAAAATGTAGCTAGTATTGAAGTTCCAGAAGGTTTTACTGTCGATGGGGCTCCAAGGGAAGGAGAAAACAGTAAAAAAAAGACAAAACATAATAAAAAAATATATAATAAGCGTATGAAAGATCATAGACTGGAATACAATACACAGGATGGAAAAATAGTAAAATGTGAACGAAAACTAGGTCCTACATGTAATATGGAACACTGCATGAGGCAAAATCGGGATTGCCACAAGTTTAGCGAGGAATACCGTAAAAAATATTTAAAGACTTTTGGGCCCAAGGTGACTTGAACAGCCAACGTGAATTTGTTGCAAGACATATAGAAAAATTGGAGACCAAACGTAAATCGGTAGAAAATCTAAGGACAATCTACTTTTAAATACTTTGTGGAAATAACACGTTTACGCCAGTTTATCCTAAATACACTGAACATTACTGAGCGATCACTTAGGACAGCGAAAGGTAAGATTCCCGAGAGTAGAGTCGCACTACTGCCGTCAAAGTAGTTCTCGGGAATATTTACATCCTGACTTAACGATAAGCAAAATGTATGATATGCTTTTGGACGAATTAGGGGATATATCAGAAAAGCCTAGTCTATCTACATACAAAAGAGTATTCAGGTCCAAAAATCTTTCATTTCATCGCCCCAAGAAGGACCAATGCAGTCTATGTGTTAGATATAAAACTAGCAACGAAGAAAGGAAGGCTAAGCTTGACGAAAAATATAAAAGACATCAGATGGAAAAAGAAATGTTTCGCGATAGGAGAACTACATGCAAGGAAGAATCTAAGACTACACCTGGAAGTATAAAAGCCGCCACTTTTGATCTCCAACAAGTTATATGTTTACCGATTAGTCATGAGAGTGCAGTTTTTTACAAGAGACGTTTGTCTGTATATCATTTTACAATTTATGATTTGACTACTGGAGATTGCTATTGCTATACCTGGCACGAAGGTCAGAGTAGAAGGGGATCTTCAGAAATATCTACAGCTTTATACATGTTTCTAAAACAGAGCGACGACACAGGATTGAAGAAAATTTATTTGTTTGCTGATGGATGCAGCGGGCAGAACCGCAATACAATCACAGCGGCCACTATGATGTATGTGATTAATAATTCCAGCAATATTGAAGAGATTCAATTACATTTTTCTGTGCCGAATCATGGCCAAAATGAAGGTGATTCAGCTCACAGCGCCATTGGTTATGCCATTAAAAAAGCTGGTGTAATATTTAAACTAGCAAGAAAGAAGAAACCATACAAGGTTACAGTTCTTGAACATTCGGATTTCATAGATTTCAAAAAGCTGTCAACAGAGTTAAAACTTCTATCTTTGCGAACAGATAATTTGGGACATAACGTCAACTGGACAGAGATGACCGAGTATTCAGTCCTGAAAAGCGAACCTTCTACTCTATTCTTTAAAACTAGTCATACTGAGACAACTTCTCGATCAATTACATTAAAAAGGAACGTTTCATCTATTCTTCAATCGGAGCTTAGTCGTCTGAATCAGAGTTGTCCAAAAATTTCCAAAGAAAAATATGAGGATCTAATTTCTTTGACATGTGGTGATGCACCTGTCATCAGGATTGCTGAGTACGTAGAATTTTACACATCTCTTCCACACTGAAAACGGTTGCTCGCGTTTATGTTTAATGCAAGTTCTTTTATCGTTATTTTTATTTTGTAGAGAAGAATTTTATTTTTGTGTTCGTTTTTAGCAGAAAGATAATTTAAGTTTATTTTGATCGGTACTGGTGTCGATTCGGTTGCACACGAACTAAACTAAAACCAGATTTAGACTGGTGCTGTCACATTATATTGTTACAGAGGGCAAAAGACAGACCTACTTTAAAATTGGTTTTAGTTTAGTTTGCGTACAACCGAATCGACACTATTGAATCCTAATTTGGATATTTTTCTTGTAGCTCTTTAACGCTATCTTATATAATCTAGAGTTTTATAGAGACTGCCATTTAATAATGGCATTCTTTCATCTTAATAGTCTTAATAACCATTAAAATTAAAAATAATCCAACATGATCTTATAAGCCTATACTTTTTATAAGCTTTTATTAGTTCCTAATCAATATTTTTCTAGAGCCACTGTTACGATGATCCTTACAATATTAAAGTACCTATCCTTAAGTTAATACCCAGGTACCTGTGTTCACTACAGTTCTCTACTTTTTACATAGAAACATAAAAAACTTAGTTATCTAGTAAATGTTTGTTAAATACTCATTTCATTATGATTAAATGGTTAAAATTTGTTATTTAGTTTAAAACGTTGGTATTAATAATTTTAGGTTTTTACTTGAACCTCTTTTAAAGATAAGACATGTGATTATGATCTCACTGTAAATTATTAATGTTATAGTAATTATTCATAAGTAAATACACTGTTACTGTGTTCACTAAAGTTCCTACCTGAACAGAGAGGCTTTAATTAGTTCCTATTAATTGTTAGTTTATCTTAGTAATTGTTTGTCTTGAGAAACATGATTAATGTTTTAACATTTGACACTTTAGAGCAGTTTATAGTTTGTGTTGCAATATTATTGAAATAAACTAAGTTGATTTTCAAGGATATGTGTTTTATTTACTTATTTCTTCTAAGTAAACACGGTCGTATGTGACAAGACATCCTATTAAAATCAAAAACAAAGTCTTACGAAGTGGCGTATCCGTTTCAAATATTTTTAACAAAATAAATGATCAAATTTATAATACAGTCTCCATGTCAGCAGAAACGTCTTGCCTAGAAGATTATAATTATATATTTTTTTTCAATTTAAGTGCTAAAATGAGCGCTCTGTCGCTGAAAGTGTTCGACATTAAACCGCAAAAGGCTTGCCCTGAATAATTAGCTCAGTGTCAGTTAGGTCACTTCGTCAGATTAACGACGATATGCGTCACTATAAGATGCTGTTAATTATTACGTAACAACTTAATGCTTCGAGTACGGAGATTCCAGACACAATTGATTTTCAATTGTTATGGACCACGATCGTGGTCTTAGAGACTGGACGTATTAAGACAGAAAGTCGCTTAAGTAGAGACTGAATAAATTAACAACCGACTTGGTATTACATGGATCTCACAACTTTTTACCGCAGAACAACTGAGTTGCGAGACTTGGTTTTTTTGACAAGTATTGTTTTTGATGGGATACGCTTGATCGAATCAATTTTGACATGCTGCCGGCTATTACCACGGCGCGGAATAACGCCGTGGTACCATTTTGTAGGCAGTGGGGCGCGCCTCGCATACCCCTCGTGATTAACTTGTCGCGATCGTCCAGTGTTACCACTAGATTTTTCTTTTCACTATGACTATATCTTTGCTAAGTGGCCAAAAGCAGACCATTTCATACTAGTGAACATACTTAATACAACGTGCATATCGGCTTGCACGTGTACTTTCGTCACTGTGTGTAATCTTTTAAAAAAAAATTCTAAAAAAATTGACCGTCAGTCTAGAAGCTGACGGCATCGTGGGCATCGCTTCTTTACGTAGAAATTCAACTTTGTGTGTTTATGTATATATTTGAAGTACCTCTTCACGCCTAAACAGCTGGACGGATTTACCTAGATGAAATTTGGTTGGTATACAGATTAGGACCCGGATTTTTTTTTTATATGAGAGGGCGGCAAACGAGCATGCAGGTCACCTGATGGAAAGCAATCACCGCCGCCCATGGACACCCGCAACACCAAAAGGGTCACAGATGCGTTGCCGGCCTTTGAGGAAGGTGTAGGCTCGTTTCTTGAAGGTTCCAATGTCGTACTTAATACATACTTAATACATTTTATTATATAATATTTGACGGAATATTCCACGCGAACGAACTCGTGAGCAACAGCTAGTAGTTAATATTATCGTCAATTACTTCTGTTTATTTTAAATTTATTCTTAAACGAAATAGTAATATAAGTACTCGTAAGTATAGAGTCATTAAACTTGTTATGTATTACTCGAGTATTACCATATATTTTACTAATATATAATTACCCACTAATTACGAAGAGAGAGAGAGAGGAGGGAGGCCTTCGCCCAGCAGTGGGACAGTATATATTTATTTATTTACTGTAATAATGGATAAACATCCATGACTGGGGAATAAATGTTCGTATTCAACACACAAACATTTACACCTCGCCAGATTCGAGCCCGCAACGTTGGTTTTGCAAACAGGGTCACTATTCACTACACCAATCGGTCACATTAATTACTCATCTTGCATTATAATAATATAAGTTTATTTTACTGTAACTAATAATGTAAACTATTATTATTTTCAGGTAAGTAGCAGTTAGTACACTTTGGTGTAAGTACCTAGGAGTTCTACAATAGCGTCTTTGAAGGTCATGATTAATGCACTTTACTAGGACAAGGACTTAAGGCTTAAAGACCCCATTTTTATAATGACAAAAAGAGAGGTTAATGGTGTGGTATTAAACGAGGTGCGACGTGAATGTGTTTATCAAACAATCATTCAAATACATTATATAATTAACAAAAACTACATAAAATCATTACCGGCAAGGCCGGCAATGCATCTGTGACCCTTTTGGTGTTGCGGGTGTCCATGGGCGGCGGTGATTGCTTTCCATCAGGTGACCCGCATGCTCGTTTGCCGCCCTCTCATATAAAAAAAAATTACCATTTAAACCATTTACACCATTTTTTCCACACACCGAAAAACAAAAACCACAACAACATCCAAGAAATTAAAACCAGAGGTGACTAAAGCCCGTATCCCACAAACCGCTCTCGAAACTGAGATGGCCATAAGCTGACGCTTGAGAATCTGTTGCATATTAAAACAGTGTCAAAAAAACAAAAAAGACAAAAAAGAAAACTATAATATCGAGACCGATACGCGATCCCAATTATTTATCCTTATCCTACTATTAACAAAAGAGAAGTTGAACGTCGTGTCGTATCAGGAGGTCAAGAGGAAGGCGGAGAGCAGAGGTATGGAAAAATCTCCACCGACAAGAGCATGGCTCTTAAATCAGATGATGATGATCCTACTATTATTATTGCAACGTACTAACATCATACATATATATGCTAACGTCTGTTTCCCGTTGGAGTAGGCAGAGACTATTGATATCCACTTGCAACGATCCTGACATACTACTTTTGCTTACATAGCGCACATCATAATCGTACAAAAAGGCGACCTTATCTCTAACAGCGATCTTTTCCAAGCACACCTTAGGGTAAAGATACAAGCTATCAGTAGACGAGGTTGGATGGATACTAGTTAACGGATGAACATACATAAATAAATAAATAAATAAATATCTTTGCACAAATACACAGCGCCATCTAGGTCCACAGTAAGCATCTAGGCTTGTGTTATGGATATACCAGATGGTTGATAAACTACACAAATATTTTTTTATATAACATTTCGCTACATATATAACCTTTTAACTGAGATGGGATAATAGATTACAATGGAAATCCATTCGGTACGTAGGTGCTGGTAATAGGTCACAGTTGATAAGTAATGTTCTCGTACTTAATTTTATTGTTTTGCTAATATAGTAAGAAATAGACCACCCACGCTCGGATACGAATAATGTAGGTACCTAATTATTTCTATAATTTTATTGTCTGTTTATAATCACCACAAGTTCAACTTAATGTTATTTGTATGATTATGAATGGATTGGTTGATAATTATATTAATTAATAAAATGTTTATGCATCGATGGTTTTAATACTGCACATTATAAATTATAAGTCAAAAGTTCAAGAATGATTGCTCGTATAACTGAATGTAAGAAAGTCTATGCGAAATGTTGACGACCTCTTTGGTGGTTAGAAACTCTGGCTGATGGTCAAACGCGTTTCCAGTGAATTATGAAAAAAAAACAGGCTTTTTGGCGGGATCTCGGCGAGTGAAGTAGCAGTTTTGTTTATAATTCTTATAATTTGTGCATTCTGACTTTTGAAGCTTAATAATGGCAGAATATTGTGCAGCACAAGTTAATAATGGTATACAAGTGAAGAGAAGTGTGAATTAAAGTGCGTAACGAAGCTTTCGGGTTCCTACAAGAAGCCGCCAAAATCTTTTGTAAAGCATTCTGCCACTTTACTGAAGAATGACTTGACCGTGACTAGACTCTGTATACGCCAAGTGTACGACGAATTACTTGTTTTGACTGAGACTGACTTGTAAACTGAAGAAATAAGACATGGCTGTATGGGCTTAGATCCTTTTGCCTTCTCCGAGAGGAGTGACTAAAACGAAAAAAAAATCATATATGGCAATACCAATAAATTACATTTATTTCATCAATTTCAGAATGAGCTGATAAGCTCAGAAAAAAAATACTTATGAATAAATAGTATTAATCTTTCGAACGTTATTACCTATTTAACACTCATATAGATCATACATAATCAATAATCAACAGTCAATAGAGACTATCACAGTGTAAACAATGAGACCACAAGAACGTAGTGAACACAATATGAGTACGGCGGGTTCATCAGTGGGATAAAGCTTGTATTGTGTGCGCCTACTTCCCAATTACTGGTTTGATCCAGATTAATCCAGTATCGTACGTGTAAATAAACTGGTGCGAAGTAATTTTTGGTGAAAGACTGTTTTGTTCCGTGAAATATAATGATTTATTTATTAATATGTATTGCATTGATTTTTCGTTGTGGAGCAATAGTGAAATAATGCAGCACTAGTGTGTAGCATAAAAAGGTCAAGTACGAGTCGGGACCTGGATTTCGTATTATCAATTGCTACATACTTGTAGAGTGTTTTAAGTTGTAACTGCGTACGATTGAAACAGCATAGCGCTGTAAAAAAAACATACAATCGGCCGAATCGAGAACTCTTCCTTTTTGAAGTCGGTTATAAAATAGATAATTCCAATTATGTTCCTACACCGCAAAAGAAAAAGAAAAAATACGTAAAAAGGATAACTTACCTAGTGCTAGCTTTCTGAACGATAATTATTATTTATTAAAACGATAGCAATAACATTTTCTCTTGAACAGAACTGCATATCACACTTCAATCAATTTACATTACTTTAAAGTCAACGATATTGAAACGATTGGTCGTGAGTTTATTTTATTATTTTCCAGTCGAAATTGACCTAGAGTCGACTTCTTTACTTCAGAGCGCCCTCACACATACATTAGAAAATGTATAATATTCCACTAGATAAGATCCATAAACATCCATGACTTAAATTTATATAATATAAATTTACTCCGAGCGAGATTCGAACATGGAACCGTTAGTTTCGAAGGCAGGATCACTACCCATTACATCAATTGGTCGTTAAACATTTCGCTCATTTCAACTGCGCTTTATCGCTGAGCATATTTTCACGAACGGTACCATTTACCATTATGAGTTTAAGTCTAACGTTTACATGACGTACGTCTAACTTGTCTATCAATAAATAACTATCTAATCTGCTTAAGATTCGCCGATATCATTATCGCAACATAATAAGCATCTTTGGCACAGATTCTAATTAATATAATCGTGTTATACCAGCAGGTGTGGGTAACACCTAACCTACTTACTAGAAGCAATTATTGTCATCAGAAGAAACTCCATTAGGAGTATCCTGTGAATGAGCGTCAGTCTCGAAATAGGGCTAATTATACCTGTTGAATGAGACTTTGAGACTATTCACAGGCGCGTTAAAAGCTACCGCGGATTTTGTAACTTGCGACTAAAAAGCAATCGGCGACAGTTGCAGGACACATTTAATTGTTTGTCCAACCATGCGATTTTATTACTAATACCGAGGTTAACCAGAGAACCTTTGGTTTTTATGTATTTATTGACTATTTCGTGAACAATTCGAACCAATTGCACACAAAATAGTTCCAAATAGCTTTGGCTGAAATATAATGAGCAAATAAATGCGGTCCCTTAGCAACTCAGTGGCACGACGGTTGCGCGATATCCTACCTTGCGGTTCATCCACGATTCTCATTGACTCTCGCGATCGCCGACGCTCTGTCTGCGTTGCCGATGTATTAAATGGTTTCCTTAAATGAGGTCGGTTGAAAAGGGGTCAGTGTATCATGACGTTGGTCGCCCGTGTGAACAGGCACTTTCATACTGAGTTTACTTTGTTACGAATATACCCATTTACTTGTTGGAGGCTCTAATAATGACTTCACCTGCGATTTCATTAGTAGTTCTTTGCTTCTCGACTTATCACAATGATATCGTAAATGTAATTAAATAAAATGCTTTGTTCTAGAAGGCAGCACTGTTATTGTCTAAATTCAGTGGTAAACTACATGTCGCTGACTGACAAACTCGACCAATAGCCAGGCTATTGCCAAGTTCGATAAATGGCGAAGAAGATGGCAATGAGTTTATTAACATTGAAGGTAGACAATAACATCGCAGGTCACCACCGTCCAGAATGGAACCACGCACCTGGTGCTTGGTTCCATTCCTATTTATTTATAAAATTGATAATGGTTAGCTGGTCACTTTTGCTGTTGGGACGAGTATACTGCAAACCTAATTATCATTCCAGTCACACCTTGCAGTGCATAGATATTAGAAAAATCTTTTAAGGTTATTCTTCATTCTCGACCTTACACGCATAAGGTCTAATGTGTACGAGTATATTGACAGGTTTTAAGGAGAGCCGAAATAAAATTCTCAGACAAATCGGCTCATAATCTAAGTAACAATACTATTATCAGTTTGTTAGTATGTGAATAAAAAATACTATATTTCCTTAGAAAAAAAGAAAAAGGTTAGAATGTTGACATCACACCTTATGCGTCTAAGGTCGAGAATTATATTTTAGAACCTTAAAATCTAACAAGTAACTCACTGCTACTCGTATATCGCAACAGGTAAATCCAGAACAGACACGAGCGGAGAATAAGACGGATTAATCCGGTACGGATTTATTGACTTCATTCATTGAAACTCACGTATGTTCATTCGATAGCTCAGTATTTTCGATTTCGCTCGATTTGCTGTGACAAAGGCTGGAGCCGCATCAAAGCTCACAAAGGCGCCATTGTGCGAAGCATCTGGGGATACACCATAATATCTACATAGTACTAAAAATATCCTTTTACACGTTTTTAGTAAAAAGTCAAACGCTTCCGTAGTTCAACTTGGGGTGTACGTAGGTTACATGTTTAGTAATCAGTTTAGTCGATAGTAGGACATTAAATAGGAGAAATGCCTTATCACTAACCAAACCGACTATTACTAAACTTTTCTCGCGATTCACACCTTACGTTGTGACTACGGATGCAGTTGAAAAGTTTGCGATGGGATGTGACCAATAACATGCAATCGAAACGAATCTCGCGTCCCGTCACGCAGTCGTATGGATTCGGTCAGAGAAATATAAATTCACGAAATGTTCATCAACAGCCTTACACGTCCCCACTGTTGGCCACAGCCTCCTCTCACTGAGTGAGGGTACGGGTCATAATTCACCACGCGGGTTCAGTACGGATTTGTCTCAGACTATAGTTGCCACCTGATAGTCAGTGTTTATAAGCCGCCCTTGAAGGCAAGGCAACCGGGATTGAATATTTAAAGTGCAAGGAAAGTCAGGAGGTCACAATGCCAGTAGGTCACCCATCCAAAGACTGACCGCGCCAAACATTTTCTTTTTATGCACAACGGGTTAGCACTTGCCCTCAATCACACCTGATGTTAAGTGAAGATGAGGCCGAAGATGGAAGCGTACTGACCCGGAAACCCAAATATTTGGGAAACTGGCTATCTTATCTCTGACAACCGGAACACATATATGCTCTTAACATTGCTGTTTGGCGGCAGATTTAGATAAGATGGTGGTAGCTAGCCAGGCGGACATTTAAAATGCCCTACCACCAACCAAACCGAGTACTAAACATGTACCCCGCTGGGGATCGAACCCGCGACCTTCGATTCGTAAACCCTATGTTGTTTACATTGAGCCACGAAGGCGGTTAAAATTTGCTTAACTTCGCTAATCAAAACCGAATAGCGAATGCCATTGCGAGCGCCACGAGTGCTTTTGGTTGGTTACAATCGAATTAAAAGAAAACGGTTACCTACATCGATTCTGTATACATAGTTGTCTGCATGCCATTCTTTTGATCTCGAAAAGAAACCTTTGATCTATCATTGTACCACAGATTTGTATTATGTCATAGGTTTCACGCAAAGTGAAAATCATCGCATGCCCGTTTAGCAGTTTAGTTAATCGATTTCTATTTTGATATATTCATAAACAAAGTCCAACAGTAAACACCTTTAGACTGTGATGTTTTATCACATCACAGTTTACTATTCACTTTGTTTAAAAGTGAATAGTAAACCTATCATGAATAGTGCTAATGCCATGGTCATTCATATTGAAATGAAATAAAAGCTAGTAATAGTAGTTTTGTCTTTTGTCAATTGTGCTCCTATAACAGTGATGTTTTGTTAACGTATTGTTCTGTATTTTAAGTATCGCTCTATGTCTGCAATAAAAAACTTTAAATTCGTTTTCCTTCCGAGGGTTTGCTGGAAGAAATCTCTTACAGAGATAAGCCCGCTTTTTGTGTATTGTAACTTCTGTGCTATGTTTGTTCAATGTATGTTTGTATACTTTTATATACGCAATAAAGTGTTAAACTAAATAATAGTATTATGTACAAAATGCTTTAATAATGTATTCGTGTAGTACAACCATCTGGTATCCACAACACAAGCGTAATGCTTAGTATGGAACGTATAGTTTGTCACCGATTGGTGTAGTGGATAGTGAACGGCATCAGAGAAGTACGATTGGATGTAGTTACCCGACTGCCGAAAGGGGGTAATGTTTTTCCAATGCATATGTATGTATGTATGCATGTATCCGTCCTTTGGCGAATCTTGTAGTCTAAACGATTTGGCCCATTTCGAAGTGTATGGTGTCATTAGATTCGTGTTGTTACCTAAAAAATAAATAAAACATTAACAATAAACAAACATTAACAATAAAAAATAAATAAAATTGTACATTCTCTGTTGTGCATAAAGTGTATTTGTATTGTATTGTATTGTAAAACATAATAAATTAATTACGTACTGTAATTCCGCTAGTGGTCACCCATCTAAGGACTGACCGTGTCAGACATTGCTTAACTTCGCTAATCGAAAACAAATAGCGTATAATGTGACTGCGCCACGAGTGCCTCACTAAGTATAGTAGTTTTAGGGGCATCTGTTATAGTCTCCTATCATCCTGTTATGTCGACAGTTGCCCCTCGCTTGTTATTAGGAGTCAATGGATGTGTTGTCGATGACAAATATAATGAGACAGAGATTGCACCAATTTCCCTATTCTCAGTGTTTCAAGGTATATTAAATTCGTATGGTTTCCCACTTAGTTGGTAACTTGATAACCGAGTGGAGCATTTTGCTTGTACGGCTTAGTTATGGAGGTTACAATACAAGTTGGGCTCACGTGTTCGACAACTTCTCTTGGAGTTGTGGGAATTAATAATGAGCATGCAACAACCAAATTGTATAACCTATTTTATAATTTGGTACACGTGGTAAAGCAGCGGGTTGAGAATGATGATGAAAGGTATTATAATATTAATTGGATATTGAGAAAGTTCCAGGGAGTTTCTCGAAACAAAATTGTCGTCCAGATATCCAACTGTGTTAAATGCACCATTTTACGAAATGACAAAACCGATTTCCAACAAATCGATCCACGTCCGATTGTTACGTCAGACTTTTTCTGAACTTAATCGTTCTTGAGCTATTATCCTTAGTGCTTGTATACGGAGCAGAAAGAAAAAATTAACGACGAATTACTGTTACTAATTGCATTTACTTATTCCAAAAAAAAAATTAAATTGAAAATATTTGCTCGTGTCGACGCCAAAGAAGAAAAATCCGACATAGGACCGGACGTGTATTGAATGTTCAAACAAAGTAATGGTTCCAACGCCTTCCGATAGACGGATCTGACTATCGGATCCGATTATCTGATGGAAAAATTTTACATATATTTCCAGCCTTAATAGGAACTCCCGACGTTCAGACAATGGTTTTTATGTATCTATGACTTTACCAAGTTTGTAAACGAATGTAGGAAGTCGATTTTCGCCGTACCGATTTGAAACTACTATTGATTTATTGTTGCGACGAGCCTCATCTATTCATTTTAGATGATTATAGCGTGTTCATTTAGTGTTTCTTGCTATTGTCTTTGTATAGGTAGTAAATATTCTAATTAGACTTAAACTGTAAATTAACCTAAAATGTAATTTTATGCTTGTCTACTAGACCACTCGGCTTACTTTATTGTTTGTCTAATCACGAGTCCTATCTAAAATGACCCGCAGGCCAAATGTTCATAATCTCTGCAAACGCTTGCAAATTAAATTAAAAATACGACAACAGCCAGTGACCAAAAGCAGAGGTCGCAAACAACTGGATTTGTTGTTGTTTATTTAGGTTTTTCCTTGTTTTACTTCTTGTAGGTTTAATCATGGAATACTGGTATAAAAAGTTATTAAAAAAATACGCATATTTATTATTTGCTAAGTATGTATTTTATAAACATCATTTAAACGTTTAAAAAGATTACCCTTCTAGTTATTTGTAATTAATTACACATCAGCATCATTACAATTGTGACGAATAGAAAATATATTGCTTAAGAATATTTTAACCCCATTTATTATGTGCAATATTGCGAGGTTGACACATTCATTCACAAAGTCACGCCTGTTGCCAGTAGGAGTCACAGTCTTTTATTTGCTACGTTCCTAACACACCTCTTTTGTTTTCACTCTCATAAAGCTTTTCATACATGCTCGTCGGTTTAGGGTGCTCTTAACTTGGCCGTTCTTTAGGACGTAACCAATTTCATCATGGTAGGTACGTACGCCGTGGTCTTGCCCTACCAACGCTACTCCACATTCTCTTTGTGTATCACTTTCACTAGTCTTATTTCATTCATCCTTTTCAATCATTTTCACTACGTCTTCTTCCATACCTCATTACTACCCAATTATACTATTCCTTGTTCTATATTTCAAAGTTCCCTACTCATACTCACAATCGCAAAGAAATCAAAACAAAACGAAAAAGAAGCCGGCGCCCTAAGCTGACAAAATACTCGTTATATTCAATTTTACTGCTGTGTTTTTAGGACTTTGCAAACATTTGCCTTAGCGGACTTTCATCCAACCCTTTTAATATCATCTTTATGGATAAAAATAAAAATGTTATTTTCTAGCAACTGTCAGTACCTGGGAGAATAATCACGTGTTACAATAGCAGGGCGAAAATTGAAACGGCCAATCGAAAAATACATCTAATCTAATTGGAATTAATCAATCACACTGGAAACATGTGTAATTTACAATCTGTTTAAAATGCCTATTCTTTATTTTTTAAATTTTGTAGAAATCCGGTGAACCTTTGATCTCTATCTTACAGTTTAACGTAAAGAACAGAAAATTTCCATTTTTATTTCCATAAATAACAATTTAAGTATTTACAAATCAAAAACCCGACTACATTTTCTGTTTTGCGAGAGCCATGTTGGATTTTTTACTATAAATTGTATTCTACGATACTCTAGGGATGAAGACGAATCTAACAATAACTGGCACTTGTTTAGTCTATAGGAGTAACTTAAAAATCATACATTGGGGCAGTCGGGTAAAAGATAATTTTGCGAGATGTTCCATAGATGTTTTTCTATGTGATAGAACCATTCCGGATTTAATATTTCAAGTAAAATTAATATTACACAACATAAGGCCTGTAACAGCATTTACGGATATCCAATAACAAACTCAGTATTTACGAATACCGGAATAACTTACATAAACAAATATATACGTATACACACTCATAATATTAGGTCCTTACCTATGAAATTGGCGTTTTGTATGAAGAATTTCATTAAGACTGTTTTCTCCATACAAACATTTTGGAATTTTTTTTGGGAACGGCAAATCCAAATTTAGCTAAACTTTGTGTGTATTATCGGATAACATTAAGTTAAATACAGGCAGTGTTAATTTTTAAAAGTAACCGCTTTATAAAAGTTTCTGCGAATCTAAGAAATAATATGGGAAGCTCATGAAAAGAGCTGTGTTCAAGTTTTTTTTATTATGTGATTTAGCTCAGACATTAAAAAATATTTCATGTGAAACCTTGAAAATATATTCTATTTTCCAAATAAAACACAAATTTGGAAATAACTATAGAATCGTAGGAGTTGGTACATTATGATTAAAGAACAAAAAAATCTCCAATTTCATAGGTAAAGACCCAATACATCCACGGTATGGCCACCCACTTGCTATAATAATGCAAATTTCATTTTTAATCCAAGATATTATTCTTTAAATGTTAGTTCTTATTAAGTTCTTTATTACTTTGTTTATTTCTAACATAAGCATAACAGTTAAGGAGAGCGCAGATACTAGGGGGTCTACTCATCTAACGAAAATAGCTTGGTACGGCCGTAACTTCGGACTTTTTCTTTAGCTAAAAATTCTTTATTTGCATAACTTCAGACGTTCCTTGCGTCCTAACTAACTTGTGATATCCAACTATATACAACAAAAGTAAAATAATGACGTTTGGTTTATAATTGACACAGCAAACTGCAAAAGAAAAAGGCCGAAGTTGCGGCCGTCCGAAGCTATTTTCGTTAGAGAGTAGACCCCCTAGTATCTGCGCTCTCCTTAATTGTTAACTGTTATGCCCCGTGGCAAAAGCCCCGATATTGTTTCTCTCTTTGTACTAAAGTTAAAATTTTAAATTTTTGAATTTAAACAATATTAACACCGCAGTAGTTCTGTTGAAATCGAATCACGATGACAGTCGTCTGCAAGACGCTCACATGCAACGTCAATGTTTCCGCCTCCTTTGTTATATACGGAACTACAAGGCGGGCACATAAAAAAGATAGAACTAAATTGAATTCCATTGTCAAGCTTGACAGTAATATTAAAAAAAGTATTATAGTTATATTCTTGTTTACTCGTTCGCATAACACAACAAAAGCTGTATCCTTCAAATTAATGGGTGAAGTGTAACTCAGTGGTGCGGCATGAACGGAACCCTAATAAAAAATAAAGTAGGTATAAATATGGAAAAGATATATAGTCGGAAGTAAAATCCTAGAGTTTACGTTTACTTTTTAACCTTCGACGAAAAACGAAGGGTGTTATGTGTTTGATGGCGTTGTTTGTCGTGTGTCAAGTCTTTTTTGGGTATATCTCAATAAAGCGTGGTTTTAATTATAGTACACTTATCCCGAGTAACCTACAAAATAAAGCATTTTTGACTTTGACACAGCAGGTGCACAATAACATCAGTTGTTAACATAGGGTAACACATTCTCTAAGTACAGTACCTATTCACTGCCGATAAAATATATGCCCCTATAACGTTAATTCACTGTAGTTATTGCATCGTGTGAGTTACAAGCGTGTTTTTACGGCACATTTAGGTACCTCATTTTTCACTTCCGCATAAAAGCCAAAACTGCCCAAACAGTGCTGACCCTAACTGTCCATGACATCCCTGACTCAATGTTATTCTTTTCCTATTTTAATGGTTCAGATACTTTTCCTCTGGAGTCGTTATAAGGGCTCGTACACAAAACTGCGATGCGACGTCGCATCGCAAAAATCTGCGAGCTCCCTCTACGCATCGCAAGAACTTGCGAATTGATTCGCATCGCTCATTCCTGCGATGTTTCGTCACACTTGTTGGCGCCATTTTAGTTCGCCCTGGGACTGCGCGTGGGCAAGACGTGTACTTTAATGTAAAAAAATGACAGAGTACGACGTTGATTTTTTAATATCACTGATTGAGGAGCGCCCTGTTCTTTGGGACACTAGTAATGAAGATTATAAAAACAAATTCATCAAACAAGATGCTTGGAAGGACGTATGTAAAAGTTTATTTCCAAATTTTGAGGAAAAAGAAAACAATGAAAAAACTAAGCTTGGTAAGTAGACAAATACATTTATTAAGTATAATTTCTTTTTACTAAAACTACCTACAAATCAAACATTCTATTCATATAATTACAAAAAATATTCTTTAAATTGTTTCCAATGTTTAGGTGTCGACGGTGTCGACAGCGAGTTACTCTTTTGTTTTGCAGTGTGATCCTTTTGTTCCTGTTGTATTGACTTATTATCAAGAAAGCGAAAAACAATGTAAGCCACATTGTATATTCTTAAATTTTTTGTAGTTGCCAGCTTAATGCTCCAACTTCACTAGTAAAGTAATCCGAATATTCGTTTCTTATTATATTTGCACTTACTACCTGACTACCTGCATTCGACCCTTGTTGAAGTGGTTGTAGTTCGGAATCATCTATGATCATTTCATCAGGGGTATCTAATCCATCACGGTTAATTACAAAGTTATGTAGTATGCAACAAGCCTTGACAATGTCTATTGCAAAATTATATGAGACGTTGATGGGTCGGTGAAATATTCGCCACTTATTGGCCAGTATGCCGAAAGTACACTCGACATATCTTCTTGCCCTACTCAAACGGTAGTTGAATACTTTTTGTTTAACAGACAAATGCTTGCCAGAATAAGGGCGCATGACATTATTCGAAATAGAAAAAGCTTCGTCTCCGACAAAAACAAATGGAACCGGTTCTTGAAAACCCGGTAAAGGCCTCGATGTTGGTATAGGCAAGTCACCTCTCATCAGTAAGTCGTACAGTTTCGTGTTGTGGAAAATAGTGGAGTCGCTTTCCTTTCCATATGCTCCTATGTCCACATAGATGAATCTGTATTTCGAGTCAACAATAGCCAACAAAACTATTGAATTGTAGCCCTTGTAATTAAAAAAAAGTGATCCGCTGTTTGAGGGACTACGAATTCGAATATGTTTCCCATCAACGGCTCCAATACAGTTAGGGAAGTTGGCTTTCTTATCAAAGTTCGCAGCAATTTCTTCAAATAGCTGTTGCGTTAGTTTTGGTATGTTTTCATTTAAACAAAATTTCCATATTGCACTACAAACTAATCGTATTATCTGAGCAACTGTACTTATACCTCGATAATAATCTAAATGTATATTTCTGATTTCATTTCCGGTCGCTAGGAATCTGTAACATAAATAGAAAAATAAGATTAATTTATATAACAAACTTGAAAAGTAAAGAACGATATAAAGATACATAAATTAAATATTGTCTATTTTTTTGCAGGTAATTCAGTAACACAAAGATGGAGGGGGATTAAGGATACCTTTAATAAATACGAAAAGAAACTCAAAGATGCAAATAGGTCAGGGTCTGGATCAAAAAATATAAAAGAATACCATCTGTACAAACAATTACAATTTCTTAAGAAAAATTTACAAAATGAGACCACTAACAGTATAAATGAATCAGAAAATGAGCCAGATAATCAAGAAGGTACATCTAAAACACATTACCAAAAGCAGCCAGCAAAAAGAAAGATGGTTAAAGATAATTTTGAAGATGATATTGTAAAGATTTTAAAGGTACCGGAGAATAGACACTTATCTTTTTTTAAAGGTATTCTACCGTCACTTGAAAGATTAGATGACAATAAAACACTAATCTTTCAGAGCAGAGTTCTTCAAATTTTAACAGAATTGCATCAACCTCACGGCTACTACTATCCGAATAGCAACTACCAGGGTGGCTATCAAACTCAACATTTTGCTACATCTCAACAAACGCCACTGATACGTCCACAGTCATCTACTAGTAACATACCAGATCAAATTGATTCACCTAGTAATGATTTTTCTAACTCAAGCATATTAACCACACTTTCAAATGAAGAAGACTTTGATTTTACGTAAATTTTATCGATTGTAATATTTGGAAAACTCTTTTCACAATAAAAACGAATGTAAACAATTGTTGTTTTACTTTACTTACCGAATAGTGAGGCCAATCATTTCCAGAGGCATAACAGGAATTCTCCCCTTGTACGATCGTTTCTGAAGATATGGTGATAATAAACTTAAAAGCTGTTCGAATGAAGATATGCTCATTCTAAAATAATCAAAAAATTTTTTTTCGTCGGTTTTCAAAGCTTCATATTTTAGATGGAAATAGTTCCCATCGGGATTCATAATAGTAATAAATGGATGAACCCAAAATCTTCTTTGTTTCTTTTTCCTGTATCTCCTAAGCAATAACAAAAGTGCACACTTCTTTTTACGATCCATGTCACGACCTATTTTTCAATTTAAAAATACGTTTAGTACGGTTGACGGTCGTCGAAGGAATGGTCACCCTGGGAGACGCCTTGCCGCACGAAATCGCATCGCAGCAATTCGTGTCGTAATTTTCTGCGTTGCGAATACGCATCGCGTCGCATCGCAGTTTTGTGTACGAGCCCTAATACGCAAACAAAGGGGGAGTATGTTGTAACTCTTCGCTTTACTATCGCACGGATTCTTATTGTCGACTGCGTCAGTCCGTTTATGGGGCGATTGGATGGATGCCAAGTAGTAGATCGTATAAAAAAATCTGTGTCTATCGTATGCAAGAGAAATGGGGTAGTGACCTTTGTGTCTACGCAGACATCGGCATTATAATGTTTTAGTTTTTTACGCAATGTTGCTGGCCAACATTCCCATTTCAGTTATTTATTGAAATTAAAATTTTGTAGAATGTCTATCAATTTAAGCCACTTAGCAGCAATGTTTTATCAGTTCCGACGAACTGTTAGTTCTTAGAAACTCTGACTGCTATACCAAAAGATCGCGGGTTCGAATCCTGCTAGGGACATAATGTTTGTATGATGAATATGTACATATTGTGATGTTTTTCTTTTATTTGTGTATTTACTTACAAAAATAAGTATTTGCGTAGTTTATCAAGCATCTGGTATTCATAATACAAGCCTAGTTCCTTAGTGTGGAACTAGAGGACGCTATGTGCATGTGCAAAAGAGATTTATTTATAAGTTCTCAGTAACCAATTATTTACTTCAGTGTACTAGAATACACAAACTGGAATGCGGCAATTTTGATATTATTAAAAAAATTTGCTTAAATAGTGCCCAAACCATCGGCAAAAATTTGTGCTAAGGTAGTTCAAGAGTTATTTTGAATAACTTTTCAGAGAGCATTCTGGCATCACGTGATGCTTGAATGACCTGGAAACCTCAACTAATTTGGGGGACTGGCTATCTATCTCTGACAACCGGAACACCACAATGCTATTAACATTGCTGTTTGGCGGCAGACTTAGATAAAATGGTGGTATCTAACCAGGCGGACTAAAATGCCCCGAATACTAAACATGTACCCCGTGTGGATCGAACTTGCGACCTCTGATTCTTATACCATATGTTGTTTACTTTGAGCCACGGAGTCGGTTTTTTGTTCAACGAAGAAAAAGTTCGTCTGCGCAGCTCCTTTTTACAAAAACATCTAAGTAACGTACGTAATTATTTGACTACTAAAGTAGGTAAACCCAAAGCCATGTAAACTAACAAAATGAAACAAAAATACGCGATACGTTAACTTCATTTCTAACTTGACTCGGTTTATCGAAAAAAAAATTAACATCCTGTGCAAACCGTTTTATTGCTACCTCGTCCAAATGAAATTCAAAAGTGACCAGCGATGCATGTGTGCAGGTGACTGCCTCTTTGCCAACATCAAATGTTCGATCGTTGCTAGTCAAATATATTTTCTAACGGAACTGAGATTAACTGCATTTTATATTTCCTTTGCAACGTAAAACGATCATTACAGTGGATCAATCAAGCTAAATTTCTTTTATAATCGATCACAATCGGCACAAGGATATCTTGAGCAATGCTTAATTATTAAGTGGATGTAGGTACTCGTATTTTAAAATTACAGGTTGTCAGGCTTCCATCTCCGGATAGTATGTATTCGGACTTATATTACAGCCGAATTCATAGATATTGTTTACCAAACATTGCAATGCTTTGTAAATAAAACCTTCATTCTTTAGAAAAAAAAAATTATTTCGATAATTTATGTAACGCACTGTTACATTGGGAATAAAATGGGTTACACTCGTCTTGTAAACCCTTTGTAAGTTAGTTGTAAGATAATTGTAACATGTATGTATTCGACTGTTATGTATAATGCGATCAATAGGAAGAAAACATTTGGAGCAGTAACGTTATACCTATTAAAATAATAGTGAATTAGTGAATGTATGTACATATGGATTTAAGTAGATATTTATGTCATATATAGTCATAGTATTAGCAGTATAGGATGTTGCCTGAGTGTGTTAGGCTTATGACTTAGTCTGCTCATTGCATTACTACTAGACAATTGATAAGATGTTTATGATAATATAATGTACCTAAATAAGATTAAGTCTGTAAAAAAGAAATCGAATTGTGTCTCATAGGCGATATTCTATCATCGTTAGAAAAGTAACGATAGTTATCTCATGTGAAAAACGAAGATAAAACTCACTAATGTTTTTAAAATGTTTATTTTTTCTTTTTTTAGTGCAATAAAATATTATATATATATATACAATATTTGTATGTGTTGATGCTCAGGTTGAATGGAAGAGTCTCTTAAAGAGATAAGTCCACCTTTGTACATGACCTATTGTTTGTACTCTGTTACATGTATTACATTGCAAATTCGACAACACATCGATAATCTACTCACATAGAAACTATTTTTTATCCAACTTCATGTTGACCTTTTCGTAGCTCTCTGTATAGCACCATGCGGGATGGTAACGTGAGCTCGGATTTTATCTCTTACTCATAATAAAGTCATCAGAGTCGGAGAATTCTTAAGGTTTAGATGCCATTGTAGAGCGCAGCGTGGAGCGGAGCGATCTCTAACATTGCGGTAAACCGCTAAATTATTTTTGTGTTCCATGTTATATGCTAATTTCCATACTACGTAACGTGATGTGGTACACAAATTCCTTGGTTATGTGCAAAAGAGACCTATTTGAAATGTATGGTCCAGTTTGTAATATTGGATGTTGATAGTAAGATATAGAGTAGATGTTGCAGAAAAGTAAATGTAGCAGGTGATCTAAATATTTATTCCGCCAGGTAATTTGGGAGGCGATCTATTTCGCGCTGGTTAGAGTTTCTACGTCTTTGCGGTCTTCGATATTGGTTTGCGTATTGGATGGTAATTTGTCAGCTTATAATTCGGCGATTGAATAGTAACGTGTGTGTATATGTTATTTTACGTGGTAGGATAAAAGTAGAAAGCGTAGTATGCGGAAAATAAAATTTTGTGCTGTATAATAAATAATTTCAAGGAATGAACTCTGCCTCGCTGAATTCAGCTATAGTTCCTAGTGGAAAGTTATTCGTTATCAGGAGTGGAGTCACCAGCCGGAAATTGTTGGACTTCCATACTAAAGGTGGTTTCAGAATGGTTTGCTTTGTATGGGTAATCGAAAATATTTTGATCGAATTCGGCTATTGGTTCCTTGGGGAAAGTTTTTCGTAATCGGGAGTGGCGTCAACAGTTAATGGGAATTACACGAATTCAAGTTCACCCCAACCTGCATTGGACGAGCGTGACGGACTATGGCCTATACTCTCTCATATACGAGGTAAGGTCTATATCCCTGCAGTGGGATGTTTACGGGCTGATGATGATGAAGTACGTATGTATGGTAAATATATCCCGTCCAATGAAATTGCATTGAATTATTTTGGTCAAAATCATGGTAGATGTTTTGTAAACTTAATACCCGCTATCGCTACCCTACCAAATTTCTACGTTATCAACACAGAATTGATGTAAGCGCACGCATCAAATGCCGAATGATTTGTAGATGTTTCATGTTATGTAACAATAATCAGAAGTTGCACTTTATATAGCTACGACTAAATATAAGTCTTTGTTCTTTGTCGGATTTCGATTTCCCGATGAATGATTGACATCAAATTGGAATATAATACCGGACGCATTTACTGATCAATTGTGAATCAAAAAGAGATTAATTTCAAAGATGGCTTTCGATCTTTGTTTAAGAATTTCGTGGGTTTCATTGACTAATTCTTTATAAATTTTTAAGTTTTTAAAACAAGTTTACTTTAAACTTAAAAGAGATATTTTTTGTTTCGATATTATAATATAAATCCGAAAGCTATTTCTGCTATGGCAAAATAATTTCACCATTTAATAAATGATCAGAAATTTTATATTTCGAAGCAATAAAACGAAGATGACAAAACGTTGTAGCTTGTTTTTAGGTTGGCCCTTACCCCACAAACATTGTTGCATACAGTGTGAAGGATAACATAACCAGAGAAATTGGCACATGCGGCTATCATTTTGAATCTTCAGAATAACAACCCAACTGTAAACACTGTATTTGTTGTCAATATTTGTCCCAATTTAAGGGTTTTTTGAGCAGAAGTGATTATTCTGCCGTCGTAAGGCACGTGCTTTGAAATTCGAATAATTTTAAAGATATATCTATGAAATAAATTTTAACTGAAATAAATCATTCGTAACAAGTCCACGAGTAATAACTCAATATTGTCTGTGACGATAACAGTAGGGACGTAGTTAATTAATCGAAAATCGATAGGTATCTCACAGGAGAGATATTTCGTCACTGGCGCCAATATGCTAACTTCATTCGTAACAAGTTGTTATGACTATAACCGTCCTTGAAAACAAGCTAATTTGCACTTCCGTATTATCGCACAAAATTGAGCCTGCCAGATCTTTTGTACTTTATTGCACATCACAATAAGGTTTAAAAGTGATAAGACGTAGCTTTTGATGACTGGTATCTCTCAATCAATCATTCAACCATTGTGTTCACGATTCGGCTTCGACTATCTAATTAACGTACAACGATTCCTGTGTTATAATACAAATAACAAATCAGACAATACAGACATTCAGTTCAATTATCCGTTCGTTATCACACAGACTGTCGGTCGTGAGGTCAACTAATGTGCTCCAGATGCGTACGCATACGATAGCTATCATATACGCGAATCGCGTGCGCCACTTCAAGGAATTGATTCATGTGGATCTTGTAGGTTAATGTGCGTCTGGTGTGTTTCAGAATAAGGACAGATGGACGGTAAAAAGAATTTACTGTCTAAGATTCGATAGAGTGTTACATTTAATTAAATTGTTATATAATCTAGGTATGTAAATAGGCTTCCCTCGAATTTCTGAAGGTCGTGATCACTCAATTGAAACTATAAAGCTCGTTTCCTTTTGAGTATAAATATCTTTTTACACGATTACCACAGAAGGGAGGGTACATATTAAGATGTTAGATGCAACTTTTAAATGGTGAGATTTGTGTCGGTCATTTTTTACACAAAGTTAAGTAAGCAATGTTTTGCATGAATAAACTATTTATGTAAAAGCAGTCGTGTGTTTCTTATAACCTAATCGAACAACTGTACGGTATGCCCGGCAGTTTTTCGGTTGGTTGGTCGGCTAGTAATAGACGGGTAATAGACCGATTACCAACCGACAAACCATTAACTAATACGTAAAAAATTAGTCGGCTAATACTAAAAATTCATATTACTAACCAACTAACCAGGCTGGTTGATGGTTAAGAAAAAAAATTACTAATCGTCCAACCAAGTGGACAGAGGGGTTGGTCGGCTAGTAATAGACGACCTTTTTCGGGTGTGTGTATGTAGGAACTTTATGGGGGAAGCCTATGTTCAGCAGTGGACGTTCTGATATAATTATGATGTATGTAGATAGGTATGTATTAAATTTCTGTCCCCTCCTGTAAAGGCTTGACCGATTATGGAGTTTGTTATTAGAAGAATTTCCCAAATCGTCACGCTGAGAAATTCAACAGTTGTGTACCTAACTAAGTGATTGCAATGTTTGAGCGTCACAGTTTGCTCATGACGAATCGGTTAACGAGTTGATGGACAACACGAGAATTGGACTGGAGAATACATGGTATCGTAATGCAAGTTAAAATCAAGTAACAAGAATTAGATGAACCTCTTTTTGTAATTAGCTAAACAATTAATTGAATTAAATTCAAGTTCCAACGTTTTCTATTCGTTTAGAATATTTAATTTTTATAACAACAACTGAACGGCCAATAATTGGTAATGTAACCGACTCCACTAAGATTCCGTTCAGGGGTTCTATTACACAAATTCATAGTTATCGTCATCGGTTACGTTCTGACATATGATTGGTTGGCTCATCGCTCGCTCGGCAAGTTGACGGTTTCTTATTGGTTAACGTAATCGATGACGATACCGATGAAGTTACATAATCTAAGGGCAGGTCTCATAGTCTCATAGTCTCATCTCACAGTCTCATAGTCTTGTGGTGGTATCGGAAGCACCTAACATAATCTAATATTCGACTTCAAATTTTTTTCAAACGAATTTTACCAGTTCCGGTCATTTATTATAGCAGTATAAAATTTGTTTCTTGCTTGTTCCTCTCTGGAGAGACTGCCTTATGAATGAGCTGTAATTATATATCACAATGATTTCAAATGTTATTCAATTTACGACTTTTTTAAATTTGAATTAGGTAGTGCCATTATGATTTACCTAAAAACTAATTTTATAGCCGTTGCTTATATTTAAGTCTGTCTGCACATAATTCCTCATAGGTATCAAGTCTTCTAGTAAATACATCATCATCAGCCCGTAAACATCCCACTGCAGGGATATAGGCCTTCCCTTGTATATGAAGGAGTATGGGCCAATAGTCCACCACGCTGGCCCAATGCGGGTTGGGGACTTCACATGCCTTTGAATGTTGATTTCTCAGGCATGCAGGTTTCCTCACAATATTGGGAGACCGCGTCTTAACCGCTGAGCCATCGACGCTTTATATTTTGTAGTAAATTACGTAAGAAAAATGCGAGTAATATGGAAGTCCACGATTTATCGAAAGAACATAGTTGATGAAATGAATATATGTAAAGCGTAAGACAGTAAATCAAATCAAGGAAATAAAGACCGGTAGTTTCGCAAAATCCCATATTACCCCTTGTCTTGGGTCGGGTTATAAACAATTTTATCCTCTGACATTTTTATACGACATAGCATGAAATAAATCTTTGAGAAACACGAGTAGGTATATGGTCTACATTCAATACAATACAATACAATACAAGCACTCTTTATTGCGCAAAAGAATTTACAATAATTTTTATTGATAACAATAGAACACAATTAGGCAGTTTTATCACTAAAACACGCACAATTATCACTAAAATCTCTTCCAGACAACCCACAGCTATGGGACATTTGTAGGTATAGAAAAACAGGTAGGGTGCACGATACTACCAACTAAAGAAATAATTTCATACATTACATTCAATTGTTGAACTTGGTAATCTCGTGAATATGTAGCTACTCGTATTTTTTAATACCACTACACCAATCGGCCCTCATATTTACATAGTTATAAGGCTCCACGTATTAACAGGTTATTTTATGGAAATTCGATGGATTGATGTCTTATTTTCCAACAACCAAGCTGATAGATGCAAACGAGTATCTTGGCGCTAATGATTCCAGAGTTCGGTCCATCGCTAACGAATCAATTAGCAATGATAATATCTACTACGAAGTACTCGATATAAGTACTTTTAAAGGCAACGTAGCAAGTGAACACAATTAAAAATAATAAGCAAGCAAAGTTACAAACAAATAGCTTTCGTTTTGAGATGCATTCATATGATAAATTGCGGAGGAGGAAACACACCTAGGCATTTAGGCCATGCGTCGATATAATAGGCAGTGATTCAGTTTCTCCTATTACAAACAAAGTATTCTTTATTAACAAATATAACACAAGGATAAAGAAAAAAGGGAACAGTGCAATTTTACGGCCTTATCAATAAAAGCGAAAAACCGTCCAGGCAACCTTTGGGTTAGGATGCATTACGCACATGATAGGTAGGTAGCTTGTGAGATAAACTAGTTCCAATGAAATAAATAAATACACACGTTAATTAAATACATACCAATATACATATATAATATATACAACAAATAAATATAATATATACCCTTATACTAAATAAATAGAATAGTTAACTAAGTGCCTACACAGTAATGAATGCGAGAGTATTGAAGTGACTCTATTTAGATTAGTTTTAGTTTAGTTTATTTATTTATTAACTAAATTTTTTACACACATAATATGAAGTCTCTGCTTTCCGAACAAGGTAGACACCTGTATCTCACGAATCAGTATCTTCTTCTACTTTTATCCTTAAATATGTCAATAAACGGTACACACTGAACATTTTATGAAGCCAAACAAATAATTTGATCTGATCGTCTAAACATTACATTTATATATGTAAACAATTAATAATACATAAAATAAGATAGTCCTATGTTTTCTGAAATGTTTGGCTTTTAGACTTTTTTAGTGCATATCAGAGCAATAATTTTGATTTATGCTGTAATTAAAAAGAAATTTTAATTTATTGACTGGACAGATTAGGCCCTCTTAACCCTTGGTGCTCCAGAATTATTTATCAAACAAGAAACAGGGGGTCTAAAGAAGGTATAAAAAATATTTCCTAAATATTTCAGAGGGGGACCTCTAGAATAGGATGGTAGCCAGAGGAATGCAAAAAGCCACCCTCGAGGTTAAAATTTAATGGGAAAAGGGGGCTGAGTGAGGCTCAGTCCCTAATGGAAATAGAATACACCACGGACGGCGCCGGGGGGCGCAATGAATTATTGGTCAGTAGCTATTCTATTATGCCTGTTATTTATAAGGCAGAACGACTTAAAAGCACGACCGTTACGATTTGTAACCAGCCTCCGTAGCATGACAACGTTTGTCGCTCACGACGCGACATGAGAGTGGGTTAGTTGTATATTTCATCCAAACGAATGAGCAGGACACATTTTATCGCGCGCGACACAAACGTTTATCGCGCCTATCATGCTCCTAGTGCTGTTCCCCGTAGTACATTCGCTACTCGCATTTAATTTTGATAACATGAGTTTTACGCTTTTCTCGGGCACTCCCAGAGGATGTGGTGTGCAATCTAGTTACTTGCACCAAACTCATAATCCAGTGAGTCTACCAGTTGCATAGAATTCAACTTACCCCTAAAATTACCAAGTTCTGTCAGAAATTGGTAAGCCACCAGTAATCTTCGACATTGCAAGTGAAATAGTTTGACGTATGGTATAGTAAGTCTGCCTCCACATACGAAACATATTCAAATGCCTCCGCCGCAATTTCTATTCATGTAAATCACATGCCTATGCATCTGAAAATTAGTCCAATCTGTTTGTTTGTACCAATGTAGTTTAGGTAATCCCAACTAATATTATAAATGCGAATTGTGTGTGTGTATGTATGCATGTTTGTTACCTCTTCACCCCTAAACGGCTGGATGGATTTCGATGGAATTTAATTGGTAGACAGATTAGGACATGGATATGGGATATTTTTTTTGCTGAAACGATTTTGATGCAATGTTCCATGCGAACGAAGTCGCGGGCAACAGCTAGTTGTTTAAATAAATATAGAAGTTTAGAAAACCCCCGAGAAAATAAGCGATTATATCATCCAGATATGCGAAACCAACCGTGTTTAAAGTTGAATATCTTCGAAACGGCTTAACGCGATTTACATCAAAACATGGCTAAGAAATTAAGTTTAACTTTAATCTTAGACATTTTTTAAACTTTGATATCATCTAAATATACAGAAGAATTGTGTTAAAAGCTAAATATCTTAAAACGGCTGATCCGATTTTCATCAAACATGGCTAAGAACCTTTAGTCTTTAATATAACAACACGCACTCAACTTACCACGCTTAACTGAGATACTTTCGGCCGACTGGACACACACTAAAGCCGTCCAACACATATTACCCTTCGTTTTTCGTCGTGAGTTAGTAACTAAACAGATAAGTCTGGCGTTGTGAAACAATACCTACTCTATACGACGACTTGCGCTGATCCCATTTTTCCCGTAGGAATTTTCCTAAGTACCTCTCTAAGACATCGTTTTAGATCAGTCAGACATTCAGTTTCTTCTATTACATGAAACATATTACCCATGTCGTCTTTCTCTAAAATTCTTTAATAAAGATCTATTTCAAAGGGATTTAAAATTAGATAAGGTATAAAACCTTACTTGAAGAACCAATAAATCTTAGAACCCATCTTGCTAGAAGAGCGAAAGCACTACTGCATTACACAAGACTATATGAATGAGTTTTCTTATCTCATGCCAATAAATTTTGCACTAAATCAAATCTTTATCAAACCGAGTGAACAACGATGAAAGGCAGTTTCAAACTCTTGGCTAATCAAACCAGAAAAAGAAACAGCATGTGAATCCGCGTTCGAATTACTAGTACGCTCTTTGGCATTTCTCCAATAGTAGAGGTTCACTGAGCCTTGCTCATATTTTATGATACGGCCATGTAAAGATGAGTTATGCCCTAGAAATTACAATGTTTATGTTTTCCTTACGAAATTGTGTGCGGAGATTTTCTCATCTCGTGATCTTAAGCCCTAAATACAATTACGGCTTACGGTTGCTGTTCTTGCATGCGAAACAATTAGTCGTCTGTTTGATGTCTCTGAAGCAAAGGAGTATAATTACGTTTCTGCGGAATTACAGCTGCGTGTTGTATCCTCGCCGCAGTGTTTTTTGTCCCCGTCATTTACTTAAAAATTTCTAGTTCCCTCATTTTCTAAAAACTTCCCGTTGAATAGTCATATAGCTCTTTATTTTTATGTTTTACTCGTGAGAAAGTTGGATGATATAATGTATATTTTTATAAATGAATAATAATTGAGAAATTATATATATATAATATATATATATATATATAGTGATATTAACTGAATTTGATGATGGATAAATTTAATTTCGACGACCTGTTTGGTGTAGTGGTTAGAAACTCTGCTGCTATACCAAAAGGTCGCGGGTTCGAATCCCGCTAGGGGCATATGTTTGTATGATGAATACAGACATGTGTTCCCGAGTTATGGATGTTTTTCATTTATACATGTATTCATTTACAAAAAAAAATGTATTTGTGTAGTTTATCAACCATCTGGTATCCATAACACAAGCCTAGATGCTTACTGTGGACCTAGATGACGCTGTGTGTTTGTGCAAAGACATTTATTTATTATTATTATTATTATAATTTGCCTTTTTTCCAAAAGTTCTATATTTTTACACAATTTTTGTTATTATGTTTTACACAAGAATGCTCAAAGTCACACAACGAGCGAGAACAAATGGCTCGGTGTTTCATTTCGAGATCGAATACCGAATTAGGAATGAGGAAATACGCAGAAGACGAAAGTCACTGATATAGCCCAGAGGATAAATAACTTGAAGTGACATTGGGCGGGGCACATGTCTCGAAGAACTAACCGTTGGGGCCTTATTGCTCTTAGAAAGGCCACCTCCGTGGCTCAATGTAAACACGATGCGGAGGTCGCGGGTTCGATCCCTGTACACCTGCCAGCCTGACTAGCTATCACAATTTTATCTAAATCTGCCGCCAAGCAGCAATGTTAATAGCATTGTTGTGTTCCGGTTTTCAGAGATAAGATAGCCCCCAAATGTTAAGTGAAGATGAGGTCGAAGGTGGAAGCGTACTGACCCGGAAACCCCAACACATTTGGGGGACTGGCTATCTTATCTCTGACAACCGATACAACAATGCTATTAACATTGCTGCTTGGCGGCTGATTTAGATAAGATGGTGGTAGCTAGCCAGGCGGACATTTTTTAAATACCCTATCACCAACCAAACCGAGTACTTAGAAATGTAACCCGCTGGGGATTGAACCCGCGACCTCCGAATCGTATACCCAATGTTGTTTACATTGAGCCACGGAACCTTCGTGAACACGAGTAACTATTGCGCATCTGTCTTAAGACATTGCTGGTTGATCTCAAGGGAGTTTTGAGGATTCTGTGTAATTTCCACACTCAATATATGGAGTAGCTTATGCCAAGAGCACGACTGTCTTCAATCATACCCCTTTACAAATCCCATATACGCCTCTCACGATGCCCGCGGGAAAACCCATAAACCATGGAGGTTTACCTTATCCCCGCAGACGTGCCTCATTTTGTTAATGGTATAAATAAATTCTGTAATGTTAAACCGATTGATTTTAATTTCGAGACCTCCGTGACCGAATTTTATCCTGTATGGTCGCTCAAAGATTCCGTATTTGGATTAAAATTTCCTCGAGTCTGGGAGTCCAGACATTTTTACACCAACAGCAAATATCTATAACAATACATTTATATACCTATATTAACAATTTTGTCCATACAATTTGGCAGCAGTTAATTCCATTCTTTCAATATTTCAACTGTTTTGTAACTTGACTGCAATTTAAGGATGATTCTTGTTAAATGGCGCTAAATATTGGCCCTGTGTTCTTTGAAGAGTAAAATAGGACCAACCAAATGTTTCCATGTCGTAAAAAGCGACTAAACGATTGTGATACTAATTCTCATTGATGCAGAGCTCCCAAAATATCTGTGATCGCCAAATCTTTAGTGTCAGCTACTACTCTACTACGGCGGACGGATAATGAGCAGCTTTGCTGAATCCCTATCCTTTCTTCTCAATTTTTTTCTAATCCTAATAAACACTTTGTTAATTAATAAATGTTTTTTATTTAACCCGCCTGCCCAGCGTGGTTATTGGGGCAAATGGGCTTTCGTGTGTGTGTGTGTGTGATGTGAATGTATTAAATCGAACTAATATATTCCTGGTCCATGGCTCGTTTATTTAAGCTTTTCTAGATCTTACAAAGCATTACTCATTACGGCACGTTTTGCTTTTGCTTCAATATCAAGATCAAGGTTTCTATCGACGTAAGCTATACTAACCTAATTTGCAGTACAAAGGATTTTATTCAGCTATTAATAGAGGTCTAAACCCAAACGATCATTTGTTTTGTTAGTTAAACTGAAGTTGTGTATGAGTTAACTATAATCGCTCTTAATGTGGCTTAACGTGGGTGTTAAAGGGATTTCATAGTTTGTTATTATTATAACATGTTTAGTTTAAGGCTTAATTATGAATGGGGGTTTGTGTTGTTGATGTATGTAAACATTGAATTGCAGGAATATTATGTAGGGTAAGACATTGAGGTCGGTGATTGGATGGGTGGCCGCTTCGTACTTTGAGGCTAACTAATTTATGCTGGATTCTCGGGAGCGTTGTTATTTAACATGTTTTGTCGTAGACATAATGTTATATCCATCAGTAATTGATCACACCTCCTACCTGATCATGCATACGCATAGCCCGTATTATAACTGTGGGGGTTACTAAGTTGACCAATCTGAGCGCGAATCGTACATCTTGAGTGCGAAGTTTTCTCAAGACAGCATATAAGCAAGATGCCACTAATTACTGTAGTACCAACCCGGTGGAAGGTTTTCCCTTTTCGTCCACACTTGTCATGTTCCTCATTGGTGATCCTGACGTGATATCATTCCTTGGTGCCTCATAGGATTTTTTCTATTCGCTGAGATCTAATCTGAAGATTTTCCAATGATGCTCCTGTATGACCGTTTACTGTAATCACAATCATCATCAGCCCTACGATTGGGGTCCAGCTACCCGCTACTGGGAGAAGGTATGGACCATAAACCACGCGAATCCAGTGCGGATTGGCAAATTTATGTCAGACTAGTGGCTACCTGACAGATAGTGTTTTGAAGCTACCCCGGTATATAGTCTAACGATTTGGCTTAACGACTGCCTTCAATTGAAAACAACCGGGATTAGTAATCACCAATCTCGTGTGTAGTACTAGTGGTCAAAATGCCATAAATGGTTATTTATTCGGGCCACGAGTACTTCACTATCATTGCTTTGTCTACCTCCAACGTTTCCCGTCAAAACTTTGGGGTCTTTCAAAAGACCATTGCTTCCATAGCTCTACCGTGTTAAAGTTCATGGACGGCTGGACCGAAATGTTTGTATTCCTATTAATAAGGAAAACGAGTTACAAGTGTTATATGTAATGAACATGTAGGTTTACACCATTGAGTAACACTATTCAATTCAAGACGTAGGTATTACCCATACGCATCGGGGTAATAAAATTGTAAGTTACACCTTATCCCAGTGTAGGTTTGAGCTCTCATTATCTTATATCTTTACGATGGGCAGTCAGCTCTGTAAGACCCTCCGGCGCTATCCGAGATGGAGCTTAATAAAACTAGAGCGATTTGTGGGCCATAGGCCAGTACTAAATCTGATACTCGGTTAGTTGTTAGTCATGTGGCCATGTAAGTCGAGCTCGGCGAAAAACCAGAGTCACAGTTCAAGTTGTGGCAGTATACCGATTTTGTATTTTTAGTTTTAAGTTAGTATAGTTTTTTTTTAATGATTAACTGGATACGCGTTTGACCATAATCTCACCTGATGGAGGTGATGATGTGGCCGAAGATGAAGCACGTGATCTCAGTAGATTCTTATTCACCCTGCTCTTGAAGATCCCAAAGTTGTAGGTAGGATTCAAGAAAGACTGAAGCAGGGTGTCCATGCCTTGGCTGTTATCGCATTATAGCAAGTTGTTCTGTCGGTCTAGCGTTTTGTCATCTTATCGACTGTTGAGAAACCATTATGACCAGCTGCCGTAGCATGACATCGTTTATCGCGCACGATGTAGGAGTGAGAGTGAGATAGTTGTATATTTCGCCCAAGCGAAGGAGCAGGACAAATAATATCTCGCGCGACACAATCGTTTATCGCGCCTGTCATGGTACTAGTGCAGCTTGTGTTTATTTGTTTGTAAACGCTTATTTGTAATTCATGAATAAATTAATCGTATTCAAATAGTACAGTTGGCGTCATAGTAATCTACACAGGCTGCTACCACTACTGTGGTACCAGTACTGTAATACCTATACAGCTATACCAATAGTATAAGTTCTCTAAATTGACCTTCTTGTCTAGACTATTATTTTGCGTCACTACGGAAGGTTCAGCGAAAATTGATCACATAAAATAGCCATGTATAAATAATTTTGAACTCGACTGTAACATCAATAAGGTTGATATCAATACAATATGAATCCTATATTATTTACACTTTAACTAATAAGGGCCGCCAAATTGAATACTGCAAAACATTAAAATTAAACTTAACAATGGTGTCGATTCGGATGTATACCAACTAAACTAAAACCAGTTTTAAAATAGTACTGTCTCTTTCTCCATGGAACAGTACAATGCGACGGCACCACTCCAAAACTGGTTTTAGTTTAGTTTAGTTGGGGTACATCCGAATCGACACTATTTATTATTCTCATGAGTTGCAACTATTAAATATCCAATGAGAAATTCAGTGCAAGCATGACGTAGCATCGTAATTGTTTGAATCCAGGTAAAGTTTATGAGATAATATTACAGAATATCCAAACGTGTTTCACCGTAAATTCGATATATGCCCCGCTTGTTCCTTGTGTAATCCCTTTCGGTGCAACTAAGCTGCACGCTTATTAAAACTTTACTTATCTCCAACCGCTGTAATGGAACTTCGGCAACGTCTCTTATACACCTTAGGAAATGATAACAGGGTTTATGTTATATTAGGTCCTTACCTATGAAATTGGCGTTTTGTATGAAGAATTTTATTAAGACTGTTTTCTCCATACATACATTTTTGAGTTTTTTTTGGGAACGGCAAATCCAATTTTAGCTAAACTTTGTGTGTATTATCGGATAACATTAAGTTAAGTATAGGCAGCGTTCATTTTTAAAAGTAACCGCTTTATAAAAGTTTCAGCGAATCTTGATTATGGGAAGCATATGAAAAGAGCTCTGTTCAAATTTTTTTTATTATGTCATTTATCCCAGAAATAAAAAAATATTTCATGTGAAACCTTGAAATAATATTCCATTTTCCAAATAAAAAACAAATTTGGATATGGCTTTGAAAACCGCTGGACTTGGTACATATGATTAACGAAGAAAAAAAAACTCCAATTTCATAGGTAAAGATCCAATACTAGCAAAATCGGTTTAGCAAAAAAATATGCCTATATGTTAATCCAGCTCTTACTCTGTCTACCAACCAAATTTCATCCAAATCCGTCCAGCCATTTAGGCGTGAAAAGGTAACAAACATACATACACACAGACATACACACACACAAACTTTCGCATTTATAATATTAGTATAGGGATATATCGTTATTTATGAGCAATACAAAATATCCGCTGTGGCTGAGATCAAAGCCAGAGTGTGGTTAAGTCAATGTCAAAATTTTTTTTTTTCCGGGTACACGGTACACTCAAAATAGACCTTACATTTTCTAAGCTAAGCTTCTTTTAACCTCTAAGAAGAGCACGCAAGAAATTGGAAGGGTTGCTCTTTTTAAACTTCGACTGAAAACGACAATGTTTGCCTAGATTTGAATGCTGTTTTTTTACTTGTATATTTAAAGATTAAACTAGGGGAAAGATTCTTAGCCATGTTTGATGAAAACTTCAATTGATTCAACCGGTTCAAAAATATTTAACTTTTAAAACAGTTGCTTTGTCTACCTGGATGATATTATTGTGTTTAGTTCTTCAAGGGTTTTCTAAATTTTCAATTTGTATTGGATTTACAATGATGGGCTTAGGTTATTCATCTTTGTGGTGTGATGATGAGAATCTTATGATGGAGCATTAAAAGCCTGCTTTTAAAAAGTATTAGTAATATAGAATTTATTAAAAACTAGCTTTCTGCCCGCGGCTTTGCCTGCGTGGAATAACTTTATCGCGGAAATTTGTCCATGGTATATTCTACCTATATACCAATTTTCATCCAAATCCGTTCATCCGTTACGCCGTGATTGATCAACAAACCAACAAATAAACAAAAATCCAAACTTTGCCATTTATAATATTAGTTAGATAGAAGGTTTTGTATTACAAAAGGAACACTACTTATTTTTTTAATCCTAGAATGGGGTATTTATGTCTGTTTCTACTAAATTTACATTTTCAGTTAATATCTAGGTACTCAATTTGTAAAATGAACTCAACTTCCATAATGGCAGTACCCTGAAGACGGTGTTTATTTTCAAGTTTTTCTTTTGAGTTAAACAAGGCTGTTTCGCTGACTGGGGCGAGAAAAAATTTAAAATCGTCTTCACCCCCTGTAGAGGTTATCAGCAGATGGTAGATAAATTTATCCCTTTCTATCGGAGAACCAATCTTCCGTCAGATGTCCATTACGTTGATTAAATGTTACCATTCCTTAATAATATGCTGTTATCTTAAGGTATCGGGTACTTACATTAAATCCGGTGCCCGTACCCTCTGAATACTGTTTAAATATCGTTTAATTTTACAGGGTCATCTAATTTCGTGCAATAGTTTGGGTTTGTTGCCAGAGTTAATTGACCCACTTTTCATTTGATATCGAAACAAAATTTTGTCGCTTCATAATCATACCCGAATTGATGATTTTGGAACAACATCGCCATTTACCCTTTGTAAGGGTTATCTGGGTAACGAAATAGGTGCCCATTTATGTGTTTGACATTGTACAACAAGCGTACGCTATCAGTTTGACGGGTTTCAGGTTTCAAGTAGGTACCTACTGACTTTATCGTCATATCTGTCAGTTCACAGGAAATCGTTTATTGTTTTCCAACGCGATCTCAATTTCCGCTTTTCAATGGACGAGATAAACCAAATGCGGTTGCGAGCCGGTGCGCTTGGCAGTTGCACCAGCACTTGCGATGAAGAAAGATTTTACGTTAATTTTAGTTTTCAATTATTGTCTTGTGTTTCGGGCAAAGATATAGAACTGTTTCTCGTGGGCGTCATAAAAGGGGACTAAGCAGAATTCATAGGCGTGGGTAGATCATAGGCACGATATGGTTAAATGACATAGAATCGAAGGAAACTATTTGACGACATTGACAAGGGACCGAAATGGATCCAGGGATGAAAAAAAGAACCGTATAATCCTACTGAGTAGGTAATCAATAAGGGCTAGTATTGACGATAGTAGGAAAATAAAGCATGATACACAAAAAAATCGCATTGCGTTGAAGAAATTCTGTGAGCTCTTCTCCAAGATGGAACCAGAAATGAGAAAACTCGCAAAGAATAAGGAGTACCTCTGAGTTTCCGCAAGATAAACTAGCTTGTGATTTTAGCTTGTTATCCTATGAGGAATAAACGTAAGATATAAATAATATAATATAAATAAACGTGGACGCAGCGTTGAACGGCCCCTGAGCAGATGAATTAGGTGGCTGTAGGATATTGTTGGATGCAGGCATCATGGGACAATTCGTAATGGAAAACCTTGGAGGCTTAGAGCAGGCTTATGTTGAACAGTGGAGTAAAACAGGATGAAAAGATGAAAGTTCATTCCTCAAAGAAACGTTGTTCATACAGGTCAGAACTTATAGTTTTGGAAAACGCTGACGTTTTAACGAACAATTTACTAGTTCTGTACACGATCTTATATCAATAATAATTCAGTACGGGTCTAGGCGAGATTTCACACCACAATTTCGTGATTAGATGTAGGACCAACCTCTGGTCTATGTGAATAATTGAAACACTTAGAATTGAGACATAAACTATAAAATTGCGACCTCCAGCGAGCGGTAAAATTATATTGCTTGCTTCCTTTTACGTTCTTCCAATGGCTCTATCAAAGGCCTGTAAAGTTTTAACTAAAACAAAGGGACCAGTTTCAATATAATTGTATACCAAGGCGATATTGAACTTGTTAACGAGAGGGTCTAAATTAACCGATGATGCTCGTTGTGCTCGGAGGTTCGGTGTTGTCAAATCGACAATTTTAAACCCCACAAATTTTAATAAAAATACCTAATAAGGTTCCGTACCTAATAAGGAAGTACAAAATAAGGTTCCGTTTAAACCTTTCTTTTTTAATTAAAGTAAAGAAAAAACAACCACCCCTAGTTTGGAGCACAAATTACTTATGTGCAATAAGTATGACAGTGAATACTTTCTTCTTGTATAGAATTATTGAATTCTTTGAAGTATTAAGAAGCGTTTCCCCAAATAAGATGGGGTTTCCGGGTCAGTACGCTTCCACCTTAGGCCTCATCTTCACTTAAAAATAGGTGTGATTGAGGTCAAGTACTAACCCGTTATGCATAAAATTTAAGTAGATCAAATCAAATAATTTATTTGTAGATACATCATATTTACCATCTAACTAATATAAATGCGAAAATATGGATGTTTGTTCATTTGTTTGTGTGTTGCTCAATCTCGACGAAACGGCTGAACGGATTTGTTTGAAATTTGATATAAAAGTAGAATGTAACCTGAATTATGACATGGGATACTTTTTATCTCGATAAAGTGAGTAGTTCCCACGGGATAAACAATTAAACATATCCACGATAAAGCTGTTCCAAGCAGGTGAAGCCGCGGGCGGAAAGCTAGTAATATATATGTATGTTTTCCTTTTGTACAATAAAGTGTATTTGTATTGTATTGTATATATATATATATATATATATATATATATAATAGATTACTAAATTTCACATTAAATTATTAAATGTATTGATATTTGTTAATTGCGCTTATATGTAGGTCTTCATTCAAGGTTCTGTATTTCCACTAATCTATTAGTCTTAATTTGAACTAAAACTTTACGAATTACTGAACTTGGTGTGAATAGGAATCTATCTGGTAATACTAATGGGGCGATAACCTTGAAAATAATAAGAGTCGTTGATGTTTCTTGGGCTAATTACGCTGTCATAATTGACACCAGACTAATCCATCGTCATTCAAGCACTTTATGAATAGATGATACGTTAATTCTTCGAAACGATATCAAAGAGTATCTTGATCAGTATCATTACTTAATACAACTAAGCCTACACGATGTGGCTCAACAAATGTAACATGCATCATCAATCATATCACTTTTAACATGGTTAGTGATGGGTGACTTGAGTAGTTGTCCACTATGTAACAGTAGTAAGTCGCCTGATAATAAAGATTAATTATTGAATAAAAATCTGCAAAGAGAAATTGAACTAAAAATTTATTTATATAAGGTGGAAATGGTAAGTGATCGCACTTGATAATTCCGAAACTATATAAGATGTTGTAAAACTTTTTAATGAAATTGAAAGTACGTCAATAGATTAATAAACTAACATTAATAACTGAGAAAAAAAACAAGATATGTTCAAAATATCAAATTTTCCTACTCCATACATTTGCTATGGCGTGGCATTCGTCTAGATATTTATTATTATGCCACTGTTAATTACGATACAAGCACGTATTGTATTGTACACAGCGCCATCTAGTACCACACAAGAATACCGCCAAAATTTCACTGAGTTTTAGGATATTTCTATTTCGATTTCAAAAAGGTTTTGTGTTGTCGTATGAACATCTAATCTGGTGGATACCATAGTAAATGCATGGGAGTGGGAAAAATCGATATAATGTGGACATATACTGTTATTCTTTTAGATAGTTATTAATATCAATTTATTAAGTTATTGATGTATTTTAAGTATCAGCAAAAAGTTTTACTATATCTTTTTTTTATGCACAACTGGTTAGCACTTGACCTTAATCATACCTGATGTTAAGTGAAGATGAGGCCGAAGGTGGAAGCGTACTGATCCGGAAACCCAAATATTTGGGGAACTGGCTATCTTATCTCTGATAACCGGAACACAACAAAGCTATTAACATTGCTGTTTGGCAGCAGATTTAGAGAAGATGGTGGTAGCTAGCCAGGCGGACATTTAAAATATACTCTTATATAGTTTAGGAATTATAGAGTGAGATCAGCTCGGCTGCATACCCTTTTAAACAGAGAAGGAACTATATAGCACAGCATACAAAGAGTCAGTCGAATTGATAAAGAATCCTCTTGGAAGTCGCTTAAAAATTCTGCATGTATTTATTTTCATAGGTGAAATTTACACTTGACAATAGTCTATTTTTTGAAGCTGCCAGACACTTTTCCCTTGTGAAGAAGCCCAAGTAATGACAATATAGGTAGGTACTCAATTTTACTAAAACCAACAAATCTAAGAAACAATTTAGTTGAAGAGTCGGAAATGGACAGGCTACTTTTCACTTGGGAAAAATAAAATATACATTCCATAAAGCTATTTTTGTAGCCAATGTTCCTAAACAAATCATAAAATAAACTTATCGATCAATACTATCGTTTTATTGTTTTGTTCACAGGAACTGTTGGCGGCCTAGTTTACACGGCTAACTTCACGAGTAAGTACGAGTATATAATTATTAACTTTAACTGGCGGGACTCATCCCGCATTCCCATTGGCCCTCCCAAGGTTGTTATTTACGTGTCCTAGACAGAGCCAATCAGATTGCAATAGGCTGACAGATGTTCACCTGTTATTAGGAACTACAGTCCGTGTGGTCGATGATAGATCACTAGGTACTTGTGATTTAATTTTAATTCGATTCAGATGGTTAGTAACATATGCCAACATCATTTACGACCTGAATTTAAAACAATGGTTTCGATTCGGATGTACACCAACTAAACTAAACCAAACTTAGTTTGGGAGTGATACCGTCGCATCGTACTGTTCCAGGAAGAAAGAGACAGTACTATTCTAACACTGGTTTTGGATTAGTTTAGTTGGTGTACATCCAATTCGATACCAATATTTTCACAGTTTATTTTGTACAATAATAAAAAATATATATATTTTTTGTTTTTAGTTTTCACCATCTTCAGCCTTAGCCGATACGCGTAGCCAATACGCGACTTTTTAGGCCTCAATCACTCGCGTAGCTCCAAAACTCGTGACACTACGACACCGTTTCATACTCTATGCGAAAATGGGGGGCTGTACTAAAGCGACCGAAGAAAACATTTTCAATGTTAATAATTTAATATCTCAACTATCACATATTTCACTGGCTGTCCTATATCATTATGACCAGAAAACAGGGAGCATTTATCAGTTAGCGGTCGACATTGTTAAATATTATACAAAAGCAGCAGTCCTCGCTTTACAGAGGTTTTAATATCCTTCATTTTCAAAATTGGATGTTAAGTCGTCACTAACTACTGAGCAAATAATTTCATTAGATCCATCTATCTAAGGTATTGCTCCAGTCTTACCACCACTAATCATTATTTTGTCGGTACCATTATATTGTTCAAATGAATTTGTCAGCCAAATCAAATTACATTAATCTTCATTTACACCATCGACATTCATCCGTATTTGAAGTATAACAGATTGTTGTTCAAATACAGATCTAATAAATGCCCGGTTGTTTGCTTATTGTCAATCCAACCTTTTTGGTGGTTATTTATATCGAGTAAAATATTTGAGAAGCCGTCGAGTTGTTTGTTAGGGATAGTTGTGATGACTGGATAGGTAGATAGGTTTGTATCTTTTATCAGTCTTCAAAGAAGTTCGAAGAGATGCCAATCTATGTATAATGTATAAGAAGCAAATGTTACCCTATGAGGATAAGTGTTAAACAATAATTTTCAAATATTTGAATAATTCTTGGGTAAATAGGTACCCGGGTGAAACAACAAGTAAATTTGTTCAGAATTTACGACGTTATGTCTGATGAAGGAATTTATAATGAAAGGAATAGGACCAGTTACAAAGAAAGATGGTAAAATAAGATTGAACCAGACAAGTTACACAAAGAAAAAAAAACAAAAACTATAAACAAACCCACAGAGGTCGAGTTTACCGTACAATTTCTAATATCTGAATTGTTTATTTTTGTTTAATAAGTTTCAATTTTCTTCACCATACCCACTTTTGGAGCACAGAGCTCTTCACTGCGGGAGAGGTTATGGGCCATAATACACCACACATGCCTAGTTTGGATTAGTCGATTTGCGTCAGATTAGTGGCCACCTGAGAGTCAGTGTATTTAATCCTCTCTATGACGACCGATTGGTGTAGTGGATAGTGACCCTATCAGCGAAACCAACGGTTGCTGGTTCGAATCCCGCGAGGGGTAAATGTTTGTGTAATGAATACGAACATTTATTCCCGAGTCTTGGATGTTTATATAAATATTTATGTATGTTTATCCGTTTATCTTGTATCCATAGCACAAGCTTTGCTTAGTTTGGTACTAGATGATTGGTGTAAGTGTCCGAAATATTTATTTATTTATTTATAGGTCACCGACTTGGCGTTACAATCATAGTAAACTGTAATAAGTTTATGCTAATTTCTCCTCTTTATATAGAAAGGTGATTGCATTTCTCTGTTACTAAATGTTAAAATAGATTTTATTTTACTTAAATACCCTTCTTTGAAAATGTTTACTATTTTAATTAGAATATGCAGGTTCATTAGTGTCGATTTTTAATTCGAAGACCGAAGTCTTGATAATTTGTATTGTATACCGAACGGCGTAGATTACTCCTAAAAACGCTTCTTTTGTTATGATATTCAAATCAAAATCCCCGTTAAAAATATTGTATAGTCCCCGACGAAGTTAATAAAAGTAGATAAAGAAAATAACATTGTAATTTGCTAGACAATAGGGTTTTTATTATAAAAAAAGCTAATAAATAATCTTCTTTTTAATTTGTTGAATTTTGTACTTCATTCATACAATACCTACTTAATAATAAATGCTATCAGCTTCGGGTTCTCTAACACACTAGAATCTTAGAATAATTTAAGTAGTTCTGAAGTATTGAATTAATCATTAATTAGTTGTTATAAATATATATATATTGTAAATTGTTAGTGCATGTGGTGTTTACCTGTAAGTGATTGTTACACTTAACTGTATCAGTTTACTTAATGTGTATTAACTTGTCTTAGTATAAACAAGTGTTGGTAAACCTTGAAAAAAAAATGCTACAAACCGATACAATAGTAAAGAATTACATGTTCGAGAATAAATGGGTTTTGTAGATTGTTGAGTGTCGTATATGTTATCCAGGCATCTATATACATAGTTCTTACACTTATTTTGAACGGCAATAAAAGCCATTTCCTGGCAAATGTTGGAGAGAGTATAGCGTATTTTGGTTTGGTTGGAATTTGTCGGGCACCAATGGAGTTTGCTAACTTCACTAATAAATAACATTTTCGCCAATTAATTACTGGTAATAACCATCTCTGGAGGAAGAATGTCCGAACTCTTAATTATTATTAATAAATGAAAGATAAAAGAGCCTCTTTATTTATCACTACAATCATATTAAGTAGGTATATATGTTAGTGATAAGGTCACCGAATTGTACGTTCTAGGTACTCCTATAACTTTCTGTAACTGTATTTTCTTTTCTGTAGTGCAATAAAGTGTATTATTGTATTGTATTGCATTGCATTATATTATATTGTATTCAGCTTAATGTAAACTCAAGCACCTGTAGTGTTGCTCATTAAATTTTTAAGATTCCAACAAGACATAAAGTATATCATCATCATCAGCCCGTAAACATCCCACTGCAAGGATATAGGCCTTCCATCGTATATGAGCGAGTATGGGCCATGTTCCACCACGCGGGCCCAATGCCGGTTAGGGACTTCACATGCCTTTAAATTATTATTTTTCAGGAATGCAGGTTTCCTCACGATGTCTTCCTTCACCGTTTAAGAGCAGCCGGATAAATGCACATAAGTAATTAAATTAAATTTAAAAACTCATTGGTACATGTCCTGCCTGGGAATCGAACCCGGACCTCCCAAATTGGGGAGACCGCGTATTAACCGCTGAGGCACCGACGTTCCCCGACAAAGTATATATGATTCTGTATGTATAATAGATATATGAAAGTATGTATAATAGATTCTAGGTGCTGCTTTAGGTTCGAGGTCCTTTCATGCGGGAGGGTGCCAGAAAGATTAGCAGCATTGGGTAATATTTGCTAATGGGTATTAGCAAGGCTAATTCGCTGCCTTTTCCTTTTCCTTTTAGCACACGCGAATTGTTGTCTCGTAAGTTGTATGTAGTGTAAGTAAACAGACAGATTTCGATTTTTTTTTGGTTTTATTCCCTCCTCTAGGAGAAGGCAAAGGGATATAAGCCCATAGCAGCCATGTCTTATTTTTCTTATTTCTTCAGTTTATAAGTCAGTCTCAGTCAAAACAAGTAATTCGTCGTATACTTGGCGTATACAGAGTCTAGTCACGGTCAAGTCATTCTTCAGTAAAGTGGCAGAATGCTTTACAAAAGATTTTGGCGGCTTCTTGTGGGAACCCGAAAGCTCCGTTACGCACTTTAATTTACAGTTCCCTTCACTTGTACACCATCACTAACTTTTGCTGTACTGTAATATCCAGCCATTATTAAGCTTCAAAAGTCAGAATGCACAAATTATAAGAATTATAAACAAAAATGCTACTTCACTCGCCGAGACAGATTTCGAGTTAGATCAGACAAGTACAAGCGAGATAGGTGATTAGAGAGTTGCGTGAGTTTAATGACTTACTTATTATGAATGAAAATCCGTTTCGTTGCAGAAAGAAAATAGTGCGTAACGTTCTTTTATTTAAATCGTCAGTGTTAACTACATGTTTGCTTTAACAGTTTACTTTTAATATTTATTATTATTGCATGGTTGTGCGTGTAAGAACGGCTTCCCTTCTGTAGTTATCCACCGTTCGCCACTGCAACCTACTTGCTTCTCTAAACAATCACACACAATAGCAAATTAGTCGATACAATAGCAGCGTAACTATCGTAGTATTGATTAATGGGTAGAAGCAGTATTGTTTTAACTGTAGGTACACAACTTTGGAGCCGATGCCAACCGACAACAATGACTAAATAAGTTTTGCTTTGCTTGAAGCCATACACTTGCAGCCGACGAACTTGGTTAAATATACGACGGCTATTGTATAGCTCAAGCTTGCTCAGAGTCATTACACATAACTATGAATTGGAAATGTGTAAAATCTCCAATTACACAAATTATTTAACATATCGACCTAACTAACGACCGATTGGTGTAGTGGATACGGTTGCGGTTCCTCGAGGGGTAAATGTTTGTCTGATGAATACGAACATTTATTCCCGAGTCATGGATATTTATATAAATATTAGGTCCTTACCTATGAAATTGGCGTTTTGTGTGAAGAATGTCATGAAGACTGTTTTCTCCATACGAACATTTTTGATATTTTTTTGGGAACGGCAAATCCAAATTTAGCTAAACTTTGTGTGTATTATCGGATAACATTAAGTTAAGTATATAGGGAGTGTTAATTTTTAAAAGTAACCGCTTTATAAAAGTTTCTGCGAATCTAAGAAATAATATGGGAAGCTCATGAAAAGAGCTGTGTTCAAGTTTTTTTTATTGTGTGATTTAGCGCAGACATTAAAAAATATATTCTATTTTCCAAATAAAAAAAACAAATTTGGAAATAGCCATAGAATCGTAGGAGTTGGTACATTATGATTAATGAAGAAAAAATCTCCAATTTCATAGGTAAAGACCTAATATTTATGTATGCATATTTAGTATCCATAATACAAGGTTCGCTTAGTTTGCGGGCTATATTGAAGATTGGTGTAAGTGTCCGAAATATTTAATTATTTAACTGTGTTTAAAGCTTATTATCACCGAAACGCCTTAACAAATTTTCAACCAACATAATAACCTTTATCTACTCTAAATAACTGCACCCAAATCGGACCAGACATTATTGAGGTACATCCGGACAATGATAGGACACACCACACGTCATCGTTGGGTTTCCGAAGCTAAGTAAGTAGTTTAGACAGACAGACACATACAAATCCTATTATTATTTCCAATATTCAATAAGTGATATTATGTATTTGACGTTGAAATAAATGCTTGAAATATAGTTCTAACTCAATTATTTGTATTTACGGAACTAAAATGTCATACTTCAGTTCTTAATAATAATAGTTTTCTCGATCAACATATAACTATCTGCATTCAAATAGAAAATGCTGCCAGTGTTCTGGGAACCATGGCTCGGAGCCCCAATTTCTTACATTTCTTATATATTTTTTTATTTCAATTCATATTGCTATGGCATTATTGCCATTATAATAGTACATTAATAACAAATATACTCGTACTCTATTCCATCGTCAATGCAGCAGCCGTCCAAAGCTTCCAAAATAAGCAGCCTAAACTGCAACGCCTACATAAACGTGCAGAAACAGTCAAACCACCACCACCCAAGCCGCTTATCATGTAACTTGCAGGAGCAATGCGACAGCAGTAAATTTTACAATAATCTCCTATCAAACATCAAATTCGTATTACGTGTCAGCAACAGAAATGCTATACTCGCTAACTAAACGATAAACTACTTGACATTTCTGTACTAGTTCCGTCTGTTACTAACAGATTGCTTAGTGGTGCCAGTTAGGTCACAGATGGATAGCTGTAGAGCAATAATCTTAGGGAATACCCACCGATCGCGCTACAACTGCGCAACTCAAAAAAACCTGCTAATTTTACATAACAAGCCTGCCGAGCGCCATAACATGACATAAGTCAGTAAGACATTCCGTTTCGTCCATACAATTCGCATCATTACGGATCATTTGAGACTTGTACGCTATAGGATCTCAATGATACTATAGACAATCCGTACGCGTGACCCCGTTGGGTCCTCAAAAAAATTGTTTTTCAGATCGACTCGCTAACAAGAAGGTAGCATCGGAGTGGGTAGTTCCTGCTTGTGTCATAAGTGGGATTATAAAAGCGTAGTGTGCTGCACTATATGAGCGGAATAAGGTACAAATGTATTTCAATTAACAGGGTCATTTTCATTTTCGTATCATTACAACAGAAAACTTATGTTCTATGACTTTTTGAAATTGTGCATTTATTTCAGTTCAATACAAAATTGCGACGCTCGCAAACAAAATGTATGTAACACTAAAGATGTCGTGGAACAAAAGTTGTTAGTTTTTCTATTATAACTAAGCACTTCATTTCAACACAATTCATGATTTCATAACGGAAATCAACCCGCATTATTCCATGGAGAATAGGACATTGAGGCGGTATCGGAAGCCATAGCCAGAGATATAATGTTACCAATAAAGTGTGGAGTAGCGTTTCAAACTAGCTGCTTACGACGGTTCAACAACTTATAAGTTCTTTGCCCGATCGTTCCCGATATCTCTAGGTTATTCTTGGGTTTCATAAAAATGTTCATAATTTTCGTTTATGAGCGTGCGCTTAGTTAGAGGTTACAAAGTATACTATATGTATGTTTAGCTGCGAGTAGTAGGTAACGGCTTTTTGAGGACAATTTTTTGTGATTAACAGGACAGCGTTTCACAATAATCTAACGTATTGGAAAGATGAAGGACGCAATCTCACTGGCTACTCACCCTGCTCTTGATGCCAAGACTGTAGAATTTTGGTAAAACTGACGCCGAAAGGGGAGTTCCATGCTTTGGTTATTCGCATTATGCATGAAGAATTATGTACATAGATATTAAATATGGAATAGAGTAAGTATTAAATAGTAAACGTTTTTTAAGTGGGTAGGAAGCTTGCATTTGGTATAGTGTAGGTATTTAGTTAAAAAACGAATCAAAAGATACTAAAAGAATAATTATATTTTAAAATCCTTTTTTCAACTAATTGTATTTCGATAGATGAGGTTGAGAAGTCTCCTTGCTTTCGAATTTTTTATGAAACCCTAGATATTTAAGCTACCTACATTTTTTATAATTAATACCACGGCGAGTCAGTGACCTCATTCGCACTACATTTACAGGTTTTCGTAAACGTCTTATCGTTAAGGTTTTAAGTTATTTGTTTTTGGATAAATAACCAAAACAATGACTTATTTTTGAAAAAAAAATAAAATTTACTCGTGACATTTCTCAGTAATTTTTTCAAAAATTCAAATTAGAAAAATTAAAATTTTTTTTTGGAAAATAATAACAGGAATTCTGAATATCTTCTGCGACGCAATTAAATTAACAGCAATGCTTTAATTATTATTGGTTTTGTAACAAAATACTAAAAATAAATTAAAGTAAGTATCCATTTGTAAGAAATTAGGAACTTCAAGATTCCCGGAAGTTGAAATTGTTAGCTTTCCGGACAATTAGACGAGTAATGCGTTTCACAAAATTATGATTCTTATTTCTTTTTTTGTAATTATTACTCTGAAGCAACTGCTTGACTATTACAGTTTTGTATCATTGATGTTACACAATCTTTATATTAGTTTTGATAAGACCACGTTACAGACATGATACTTTTTTATTTTCTTTACCAATAGCTGAAGTAATATTGCTAGAGAGAATAATATTTGGTAATATGTATACGTAAGAAGGAAAAAATATTTCTGAGGATCCAAAAAAAATTGTCACTTCATATAACAGACAGAGTAAAAAAGTTATGTGATTTCAATTCTATTTGACACAAATGGGACATTATCTCTGAAGGTTATATACTGGGTGAAATTTAATCCGTGTAATTCCTGTTTACTGGTGATGCCCTCCTAATTACGAACAACAGGTGAGATTGTAGCCAAACGCGAAACCAGTTTTTTAATAAAAAAGAAAAAACTTTCTCCATAGAACCATAACCTTCATAGGTTCCTTGGGGAATGTTGTTCGTAATCACGAGTGGCGTCACCAGGTAATGAGAATACAAATTCACCCTTACAGGTAAAACTGTACTATTACAGGGTGAATTTGAATTGGTGTAATTCCCATTACCCGCATGGTGACACCATTCTTGACTACGAACCACTTTCCAAAAGGAACCATAGCAGAATTCGATCAAAAATTTTTCGATTAGCCATATAAAGTAAACCATTAGTATGGAAATCCAACAATATTCGGCTGAATACGTCTATGGTTCCTAGTGGAAAGCTGTTCGTAATCAAAAGTGGAGTCATCAGACGAAAATTGTTGGACTTCCATACTAGGTGGTGTCAAAATGGTTTACTTTGTATGGGTAATCGAATTTTTTTTATTGAAATCGGCTATGGTTCCTTGGAGTAGGTTGTTCGTAAACAACAGTGACCTCACCAGTTAATGGGAATTACACGAATTCAAATTTACCCTGTATAATTTTGTCTTCCACCACTTACGAGTACCTATAGATGAAATAAATATCAACGACGTCATCATCCGTCACAATTGACCACAATCCACGTTATCAGACTCTTATTTCCTTAACTCCCGCCGGAGAACGATGTGTGTGTGTGTGTGTGTGTGTGTGTGTGTGTGTGTGTGTGTGTGTGTGTGTGTGTGTGTGTGTGAGTGAGTGAGTGAGTGAGTGAGTGAGTGTGTGTGTGTGTGTGTGTGTGTGTGTGTGTGTGTGTGTGTGTGTGTGTGTGTGTGTGTGTGTGTGTACGTGTGCGTGTCCAGTCTTTGTCGGATGTATCTCAGTAATATGTGGTCTGATTTGAGTGCGGCATTTTATATTAAAGCCTAAACGAGGGCGACAACTTTTTAGATATGGTTGATGAAAATTGGTAAGCCGTTTGGAAGAAATTTAGCTACTAACACAGTTGTTTGGTGTATTTGGACGATTTCATAATCTCTGGGGTTTTGTTAATTTTCAATTGATGGTTATTGTGGATTGGGGTTACCATATTTCCCAATACCGCCACCCGACACATACGTGAATTTAGTAAAATTATAAACATTGCAAATAAAATTTATTTTGTATTTCAGACATTTACGATTTTGTAAAATCGAATTACGAGTAACGGAAATGCGGAACTCTAAATAAGATTTATCGCCATCGTGAGAGGAAAATCTAATTTACCTGCCTAAATTTGATACGTCTTGTGCCGTGTAAAGAGAAACGTATTGATACTTCCTTCGTTTGAGATTAACGGTGTGGCCAAAAGTAATTTCGGCATTCGTATATTCACACGTGAGTATCTATCTTAATAAAATAGGTAGGTTTAGTTAGTTAAAATATTATATTTTATGTTACTCTTTTGTTTTGAAGTATATTTTTTGTGTCATCAACAGCCTTCACTGTTGGGGCAGCAGCCTTCTCTCCTTGGGAGGTTTGGCCATAATCCACCACGCATGCCCATTGGTGGATTTATTTAGTGAGACTAATGGTCACCTGACAGTCAGTGTTTGTAAGCCGTTGGCCACCGACTTAGCTTAACGACTGCCTTGAATTTAAAAGAACCGGGACCGACTATTTAACGTGCTCTCCGAAGCACGCTTCGTATTTTGCTTGCGTATTCTTAGTAATGAAATAAATTATAAGTAAATATTTCAAACGTTTACATGAATTATTTACCTATTACATACTACTAGCTTTCCGCCCGCGGCTTCGCCTGCGTAGAATAACTTTATCGCGGAAATTTCTTTAACCCGCGGTAACTACTCATGATATAAATAAATATAAAATATCCTGTCTTAATCCAGGTTATATTCTACATATATACCAAATTTCATCCAAATTAAGACTGACCAACAAACAAACAAACATCCAAATAAGCATTTATAATATTAGTTAGATGTATAGTAGATAACGGATAAAAATATACATAAATATTTATACATCCGTATGACTCGGGAATATACCGGATAAAGTAAACTGTCTATGCCAATGACTTCTATTTCACTTACATAATAATGCCCCATTTTTTTTACGGTAAAAAAACTCATCCGGTATAAACGTTTGTTTTCATTACACAAAGATTTACTCCTGGCGGGATTCGAACGCGCCATCTTAAGATTAGAACCACTAGACACTATATCTATGCATTGTCATGTAATATAAGGTTATAAGAAAAAATACATGATCTACATAGGTTTTACAATGAAATATAAAAATAAGTTCTACATTAAAAGTGATATTAAGAACAAGCTTTTAATACTCCATCGTGATTATCATATATTATTTCAGTACACAGACGAGTAACATAAAATCCAGTGGAAATCTTCTAGCTCTGTTTTCAGACCCTCGCCATCATGTGCAATGCAAAGTGCTCATGGCAACAAGCAAACGAACCAAAATTCGACTATATTGGTTGTAGTCCCTACATCCCGACTCCATCATTAGATCAGCTCGATGGTTCCATAATATTGCATTGTCATCGAACTTACATGAATATGCCAAATTTCAGCTCAATTAGATGCCAGTAAGTGGTTGAAAAATGACAACATAAACTAAAATATAAGCTAGTAAGATGTAGACTTTACTTACCTCATTTTTAGCAGTGTTTTTTTTTGTCTATCATGAGGTCGAAGGTGGAAGCGTACTGACCAGGAAACCCCAACACATTTGGGAGACTGGCTATTTTATATTGAGCGACGGAGGCGGTTGAAAATACCTTACAGTAAAATATATAAGAGAAAAATTGCTTACAAAAAGTTTAAAATCAGGTATACCTTACCTTTATTTTTAGAATAGCTATACTGAATGACAAAGCCATAAGAAAAAAAATTAAGTACTTAGGGAACATTTTGGAGAAATTTTATTGTTGGACAGAAAAGGCTGCCTTTTGTTTCACCGATCCACTCCTTTTTATTACTTAAAATTCTTGCTTCGTATCGCAAAGAAACCTCATACTTTCATTATTGGCGAGTTTCTTGAAAGTAATAAGCATAAGCTCTTCAAGCTATTAAAATTGTAAAGCCTTCTTTAAAATTAAATAAGTATATACTTACATTTTTTTTAATTGTATCATTATTTTCTAGAACGAGAACACTAAGTATAACAAGCTATGGGAAAATATTTTACGAACATTTTGGTGAAACCTTAAAGAAAGCAAATTGGCGACTCATTGCCGAAACCTTTCCCCTATGTTACAAGAATTTTTGCGTCGTGACGCAAAGAAACCTTATCACTGTTTTCAATATTGCTTGATACTTGAATGACATAACTTATTAACATAGCTATAGTTATGAATTGAAAATTAAAAAAAATCCATTCCATTCCATCAAATTCAGCCATTTTGGCACTACAAAGTCACAGAGAGTGAGAGTGTGTATTACACTTAGGCTTGAAACTTATAATATCTCTCGTCTCGCATCGGAGCTTAATAAATATAACCACTTTAAACCTTTTTAAAGCTGGTCATATTGTAGAACGGCAACATAAGCCTTCTTCGGCATTTGTTTGATTTATTAAAGGGAACGCTCCCGACAATAACTTCAGGATTTGTCATAATATTGCTGTCATTTAATATCAGCATCCTGGGGCCGAGGTACACTTTGTCATTGGCTTCCTTTTATTGTATGAAGACACAAAAGCCTAGGTTAGAAAGTTCTTTGAATTAGATACCTTTATTGGGTCGTCCCGTAAAGAAACACTCGAGGCGTAGTCGCCTTCTGTATTTGTTTTCGATTAGTGAAGTTAGGCCGTCGGGCGCGGTCAGCCCTTGGATGGGTGACCAGTAGTGGCATTTTAAAACCAGTGTTTCCGTGTTTTGGAGGGCACGTTTCGAGGGCTCGCGTGGTAGATTATGGCCTATACCCTCTCCTAGTAAGAGGATGCTGTGACCAACAGTGGCGAAATGTAAGGTTGTTGATGATGATTGGGTCGTCCGAACACCTCGAGGGTGGACGTTCCACGCTGAGCTTGTAGGTGTGTCATTTCCATTTAACTTTAATGCTCCAACGATCATCAGTTCTTCAAGCAATGTGCTCTCAAGTTAGTTCTCTTGTCACACCTTTCCAAATGAATCAGTTTACAATTTTCAATCTCTTCAAGTTTGTCTGCTAAAAGTCTCTGACAGACGGACAGACAGACAACGTCGCCAGTAGCGTTGCGGTTAGACCGCTCGGCTGAACTCAAACGGATAATTAACAACTTCGTCTAACAAATAACCACCATAAATCCACTCGCAGTATACAAATATGGGTTTGCAACAACCATGAAAAAATTTAGGTTTTTCACCACTTGTTTTCGAGTCCAAAGGTTAACAAGGGTATCATGACCTTTATTTATATCCTTCGCGGTTTCCCTTTGTAGCTGGTGCGACTCAATTTAACATTCCGTTTCGCGTAATGGGAAATTTAATAATTTCCTTTTCATATGAAATGGCATCTTGAAGAGGCACTCGGGATGTTATTTTAAATTATACCCAAGTCCAGAATGCCTGGACTTTCTTTTGCTTATGTTTTTATAGTTACATGTGGAAACGGAAAAACGTTTACGTTTCGGAGAAAATTTTGTGATGAACAAACGAAAGACCTGTGGCTATATTAAATAGAATTGAATGAAATTTCGTTGGTAGACGGATTAGGACTTGGATTAACATTATAGGTAATTTTTTTTTCTAAACCGACTTTGATGAAATGTTCCACGCACCGAAGATTAAGCTGATCAATTCATTAGGATTCTCAGGGTGACTTTAGAGTTATTTGACCAAATTGAGCCTCCAAGAGAAATGTTTTTCCTAATAGGAACTCTTTGAGAACTTCACATAAAATATTTTGTGCAATAACGAGAATTTGTATTGTATCATTGACGCTATTGTCATCTAAAATACACTCACTGCCACACTCTTTATACTCTGGCTCCTAATAAGCCAAGATCTACAGCTTCATTACTTTTATGAATGTAGAAAACGGTGCCCTAAAAACGAACAGGAAAAACTCTTTGGAAAATCCTCCCGTGCAACTGAAAAATAACTACTATGTCTGACAGTGGAGTTTTGTTGACTGTTGGTGAGGTTTTAATACAATTACTACTCGACAGACTATTAGCAAAATGGGACTCCATTAATGCCTCGGGTTCTAAATATACCGTCACATTCATCACGAACACCTAATTAATCACGAAATGCTTTTGTGCATTTCGTGAAATGACATCTATGCCTCTCTAGAGATAGCTCCCTTTTATCTATCTCTGTATGCCATTTAGTGTTTGTATGTTGTGCGAGTCGAAGTGTTTGGCTTATTATCTATTACTGGATAGGAAAATTCGTGGAGATCTTCCTATTTAACATTATTTAAACACAACATTCCTGACATCTGCACGTTCTTCGACATTACAAAAAATGTACGTCAATATTTAGCAACTCCTCTTGTCAATCGCTGCTTCCGAAACATAAACGGGTAAAATTCGCTCGATATAAAATAATCGCAAACATGACTCTTAAAAAAAGAACCAAAATTAAAAAGCTTATGTAATGCTTGGCTGAAATATCGTTTTACTGATGTTTTACAACTACGCTGTTCCTTTTTTATTCTAAAACGTTGGACTTCCCTAGATTTATGTATTTTTATCAGTTGTTCACGTTTTCTGAGAACGCGCACTGATTTCAATCTTATCATAATTGATATCTTTTCGTAAGATTTTTGATTTGTTCCACGAGGAGTTTCTAATTTAACTGCTGGCATCGTCCTATAAGTTGAAAATCGTCGACAAACGAGCAAATAACTCACCTGGTAGTAAGTGATTGATTATTATTACCCATGACATCTGCCACCTTCCACAGATAAGATCGATACATTCGATCTCAAATACTAAAGGCCGTATTAATAAGTCGAACTTGAGATTGATATCGCTTCTCAGTCTCAATATTATTTTTTGGATACTGTTTTAATATGCAACAGATTTTCAAGCGTCAAGTTAAGGTCATCTCAATATTGAGAACGGTTTATTAATACAGACCTAAGAAGGGATGCCTAACCCTAGTTCTCTTATCCTTCACTCCAGACTGAAGAATACAGGCATTGATGCTTGTTGGCAAAATTAGGAAAGAGTGTGTTTAAGCTCCTATAAGAAATAAGAGAAATAAGTTTAATAGAGACACACGACACACTTTAGCCTTGCTGGCTATACTTCGGCTGAACAGCAAGAATTCAAAGCACGGATTTAATAAAATCCAGTATTCTACGTTATTTGCTTATAGAGTCGAGGAATTGAGATACTCACTTGTCTGCGAGCTTCACATCTCGTAGCAAATATGCTGAATTTTGTGCAGCAGGATCTTTGTATTGCGTGTTATGAAATGTAAATGTTCTGTGTATACAGTAGAAATTATGCAATATTGCAGTAGATATACGCCGCGGCATTAAGTACATTAATTCAGAATTAGTTTATCTCGAAATATTTTATTTCAACGAAACTACGTTTTAACTATTATGGTTCACCGAAGGTACCTTCTGATATACCTACTAATAGCAATGGAAGTATTTAAAAACCAATATTCTTGGCAGCAATATACTTGTGTGTGTGTTTGTGTGGTTTGTGCGTGCTCGCGCCTGTTTCCCGTTGGGGTAGGCATAGGCTATTAATTTCCACTTGCAACGATCCTGACAAAGGCTCTCCTTTTGTTTTTTACACTCAAATTGTCAAATGCTTCATACACACACGTCGGTTAGAGGTTGACTGCACCTGACCTTTTGACCTGACACTTGATTGACGTACATATGTCCTTCTTGGTCGACCATTTTCGACCCTTTTATTCACGCATTTTTTTATATGAAAAACTACACGACGGGACATGTTCTACTTATGCTTCTTCCACTCTCGTCAAAATCTTCATACACACTCGTCGGCTAATGGTTGACCGCACCTGGGGGTCTACTCTCTAACGAAAATATAGCTTCGGACGTCCGTAACTTCGAACTTTTTCTTCTGCAGTTTGCTGAGTCAATTATAAATCAATCGTCATTATTTTACTTTTGTTGTGTATAGTTGGACATTACAAGTTAGTACGGGATGCAAGGAACGTCTGAAGTTATGCAAATAAAGGATTCTTAGCAAAAGAAAAAGTCCGAAGTTACGGCCTTACGAAGCTATTTTCGTTAGAGAGTAGACCCCCAGACACTGACTGACGGAAGTGCTAACTCGTTGTGCACAAAAAACCTTTTGTGAGTACGTCAGTCACTTGATTGATGTACGTCCTTCTTGGTCGACCATTATCGACGCTCACGCTATTTTCATTCATGCTATTTTTTATATTAAAGATCAAACGAGGAGACATCTACTTAGCTATGTTTGACGAAAATCGGTTAAGCCGTTTCGAGGATTTTTAAAAGGGTATTTTACCATATTTGGTTCTAATAGTTTTTTGTGTATTTGAACGGTATCATGGTATTATAAATTTTATTTTTTTTATAGGTTCTTAGCCATGTATGATGGAAATCGTTAAAGCTTTGTCGAGGATATTTAGCTTTTACCTTTAGTCTATCTGGATGACATAATCATTTGTTTTTTTTGTAATTAGGTACTACATCCATATAATACATTATTTGGTCAACTCGTCGTATAATTTACTTGCCATGGTAAAGGAGTATTACGGAAAATGCCTCCATCCATTCCAAAAATATGAATGCATATTTGGGGACTTTGCGAGGTTGCATTTATTGTATTAGCTGAGTTTATTATAAATAAATAGATAGATAAAGCGTTTATTTGCATATTACAGAAACACGTAAATATTCGACCACAACAATCATTCTGCTTGGTGTTATTCTTACGAAATGTAGTATTATTTCATAAATAAGGTCGCGGAAGTTACTTAGCAATTTGAGATAATTACATTTTGACGTTTAGTACAGTCACCAGCAGCTAAAATTGTACCCCTTGTTGACGCGCTAGCTCTATTATATTATGTCGCGGAAAACAGAACAAGCTATGTAGGTATATTAAATTTTTATACCCATTATGACTGTTTTGCCTTCCAGGATATAATTAATGCAATAGAGCTAGCGAGTGGGGAGTAAGAGGTAAACTTTTAGCTGTAGGCAACTGTACATAAGGGTAAATATTCGTGTGTCATACGTATGATGTGAATTATCATTTCATTTTGTCATCCATCAGGCGTGTGCGTGCGTAACTTGAAATTCCTTAAAGTTGTGGAACCATTAATTTTTTTCTTATCCTCTTTTTTATGCATAGGCTAACGCTTGACCTCAATCAGACCTGATATTAAATGAAGATGAGGCCGACTTAATTGGGGGAACTGACTATCTTATTTCATACACTTGGAATACAACAATTTTATCAACATAACAGCAGACATAGATAAGATAATGGCCAGACAACTACCTATCTAGACAAAGTAACAAGAAATCGTTGGTTTAGCTAGACACAAAACTATTGCAGTTAAATATTGGCTATTCCATTTACATTTGTATTTAGTGACCTATTTGGCATTCAGTCAATTTTTCAAATGTATGACGCGTGTTCCAATTATATTATGTTTAAAAATCACTCGATCTCATGTCAATCCAATTCTTGTCTAACATTTTAAGCTCGGAGGTTGGCTAATTAAACTGCATTTTTAATGATAAAATACGAAGTAAAGTTTACACGTTTTATATGAATGTTTACACATTGTTCGTATATTGGTATGTTTAGTCAGTTTTCAACATATCAACCAGCTGTGATTGAACATTGGCTTCCCGCATAGATTTCCAGAGCGAACGTTTGGACGCGTCTGTATTCGGCGACCGCCCCACTCCATCTGTCCGTATTGTAATCGTCCGATTGTAGTCAACTTTACAACATTATTATTATTATTACTAGTCAACGTGGTCAAATATATAGTATGTAAACAACCAACGAAAATCAAATAACATTCCTTTTCTTACCAGACTGCGCGACAGCAAGAGAGGTTGTGATTTTCACGCAACTGGGTGTGTAGATGTGTGGGATTTCTTATACTCTCGAAGCATCAGAACAACTAAATCGATTTTAAGGAAAGAGATATCTAGCAGTTTGTCTAAATTGTGCAATGATTATAGGTTTTGTTTTTATAAAACCAAAATGGTATGGTAATGGGCGTACAGGCAAAATAAAAATTTCCGTACCGAATTGAGTAGCATAGCACTGAACAGGTCTATCAAAACCTACCTGTTTTCTAGACAATTTTACAGCCATATAGATCCGTTTAAAAATTACACAACTTGATAGTTTGGTAGGTAAAATCTCCACATTATATACACTTGTTGCGTGTAATTACGCAATCGGGTCTCTTAATTATATTTAATATCCTTTTTTTTGGATCCGCTACTCGATAACTATGCGAAACATAAAATGTTCCTTGAATCATAATAATTAGGCATTCCAACTCCTGTGTAGGTAGCCGCGGGATAATCTGCAAAAAAAATGGATATTTTCCGTCTATTAGTCATTACATGAGGTCCATGACCTAACTCAGACGTCGTTAAGACTTGACAGAAATTATTTGTATTGCCAATGAATTTTGTAATTAGATCTTAATTTTACTTTTGTCTTTTGTTTATCCATGATCAGTCTGTCCCAGCATGGCAGACGGGTTTGCAAGTCATAATCTGCTACGCTGTTTCAACGTGGTTAGGTTGGGTTGTGTACATACCTCATCTCATCAGCTTAACGTCTCTACTATTGGGGCACAGTTTCCTCTCAATAAGACCAGGGTTTGGGCATGCGGGTTCAGTGCGGATTGGTGGAAATCTAGTGACAACCTGACACTCAGTGTTTGCAAACGCTCCTGTATGCCACAGACTTAGCCTAACGGCTGTCATAAATTGAAGAAATCAAGTGCGATTAAGGTACTCTCAGAACACGGAAATAATAGTCATAAAATGCTACTGTCGTCACCAATACAAGAACTGACCACCCCACTATTACGAGAATTAAGTCGCAAAGCTGCTTTTTCACAGCTAAATCAACGGCTTTTAGGTTGATCGTTAAGAATTACTTTGGAAACCCATTACTAAGCAATCTCAGGGCAAAATGTTCAAAGGGCTTTGTAATATCTTTTAATCTTGTCCAAATTGCCGCACGGTATATGTTAAAAGATTGCAGCATCGCTGAATAGTTTCAATTGTTCTTTCAGATGAATTGGTTACATCAACGTCAGATGAAACTTTGTTCTTACGTCGCCCTAATGGATGAATAAATCGACGATAATGCCAGTGACAGCAAAATAGTTTAGAGATCAATAATATGTAGAAGGTGCTATTCACAATAAGAAGAGGAGAGATGAACTTATTGGGAATGGGTAGAATACTGATATTGCTTCATAAGACATCAGACCCTGGTTCCCAGCAGACACATCGTCGTTGTTAATGTGTCATAGCCTGGAAATTATATAAAATTTGTTCTGAAAGTGCTGTGAGCCCCAAGTAGAATAGAATTACTTTACACAGTATACTTTTTTTTTTTGACGCGGGAAACGCATTACGCATACCGCTCGCCTGGGGGACGGCGAGTCGGTTATGTGGGACTCCCCTCCCTATCGCAAGGGATACCCACTAAAACCCCGCGGCGACCTTCCTCGGCAGTAGAGAGGACCTGGGAACGCGTTAGCGGTTCCAGGTCCCCCCCGCCCTGCTCCCCTCTAACAAGGGGAGGCCCGTTCCCGGAGGGCGGCTAGCTACACAGTATATTTACTCAATACTTATAGGCATGTCACAGTTAGGTAAGAGACATTTTTCGTACCGTTCGTGACGATTTCCCGCGACCTTAATTTGGTCGTCTGTCCACCTTGTGAGTGGACGTCCCACGCTGCTCTTGCCGATGCGTGGTCTCCATTCGAGAACATTAATGCCCGACCGGCCATCAGATCTTCAAACTATTTGCCACTTCAACTTGCTAATCCGCGAGCTTGTGAGTAAACAATACGTTGTCGTCCAAAGATTCATTTACAAAATTTTACCATTAAAGAGAATGTAATTGCGCCTTAAACTCTATAGGCGATATCCAAGCAAATTTTGAATATGGGTAAAAAATCGTGATACCTACTTCCGTGTAATTTAAAACGTTATCATCACTTATGTACAAATGAACTATGATTTTGTCAAAGACTAGTAACCTAATATAAAGTTGTGGGGTCCTTGGCGTAACGCTTTTCCATAACACTTGTACCATCCTTAATAGGGTTAAGCATCGATATACAGCATCTGCTCTCTTAGGTGGTGTCGCCGTCGAAATGAGAACAATGCCTGCACATAGAGGAAGCTAACACATTTCCCGGTAGCTATATGAAAATAGATTTCATTACTTGGATAGTATGCGAGAGGTTTCAGGTGTGACCCTTTATTTTTGATAGATTTTAAATTAAAAATATGTTCGGAACAAAAATACACTTTATGGAAGCAGATTACACATTATACCTATGTTCTTAAGCTTATTAAATGAAACTACGACTGACGACCGATTGATGTAATGGATAGTCTGCAAAACCAACGTTTGCGGGGTCGAATCCTGCGACGGGTGAATGTTTGTGTGATGATTACGATCATTTATTTCCGTGTCATGGATGTTTATATAAATATTTATGTATCTTTATCCGTTATCTAGTATCTATAGTACCTATAAGCTTTGCTTAGTTTGCGACTATATATAATGTCTAAGGATATTTATATTTATTTAATATTTTTAATATTAATATTAGTGCTGCAGTAAACCATTACTATTTTTAACGATCACATCTCATTCATCAGCAGTAGTTCGCGGAGAGATTATGTCTTTTTAGACACACTGGCGCTCAATATTTTTATTCTCTCTTTTAATAGTTCTGTAGTCATGGCATGTGACTTGAATTAGTTGTAGTAAATTTTTAGGGCAGGTCATAAAAAGTTGCAAGCGGTGACTACATTTACTGACGTGTATTTTCAACCACTTTCTTACCCTCTTGTCTTTATAGGCCATTATGTTTTCCTGCGCTATCTGGGTTACCATGTGGTCGCTACATCCGCAATATCTACATACTGTTATTACAGCCTGGATTATGCTTATTACATTACGTGGTGTCTGCGTTCTATTGATTCTAGATCAACGACCATTTGTACGTTGCGCACATTGTAGTTCTATTACGTATAGTAGCCATTTAATAATCTGCCACCACATTTTGTGACATTTATACCGGTCAACTCCTCAAATAACCCTAAAAAGGAGACGAAATATTCAAATACAATAATTAAATAATTGTCGCACCTATATAATCATATTTTTAAATAATTTTTACACTTTATTAGGTTATGTGAGTGGGCATATAGAACAAATGAGTGAAAGAAGATTAACGAAAGAAATATATAACGAAAGCACGAATTAATATAGTACTAACGTAACGAAAGTGTGTATGGATGGATAAAGGTCGATCAAGAAGGACGGACGTCAATCAAGTGACTGACTGGGCGTGTATGAGCATTTGATGAGAGTGAATGAAGCAAAAGAGGTGTGTCAGGCAGGCTCGTAGTACTTATTACCTTAATAAATATTTCTTTTTGATTTTCGTTCTGGATACAATAACTACAGAATATATTTTTAAGATGCTTCATGTTCATCTACGGGTTTTGTATCAATTGACGATTTCGAATGTTATATTATCCGCCTATAACTTACGAAATTATTTGAATTTTGGTTTTTAAAATTCTGTGCTAAAGCATTTCAATTAATTCAGACGTTGAACTCTAAAGTGGCAAACAAAACTGATGAGCCGAGATTGGTCAGCTAATTATTTCCTCTTTTATAACAATATGTCTCACTTAATAGTGAGACATATATATTGCTATGTACTGTTGAACAGGCGCAATAGTGAACGATGCAATAATAGGTACAACTACTTACTGTTTTATATCGAACGTGTATAACGTAGGTATAAAAGTTTATGTGAATTGTATCATGGATGGTGGATGAATAAATTTATTCTATTCTTTAAACTATGAAATTTTTCGAAAATCCTTCGACGTCGAACGATAATTGGTCTAACTTGACGACGTCACACTTCGTACTAACTTCGCAGCGACTCACTACTATAGAATATCAAATGTTACCGAAAAGTGCCAGACAAAGTCATTTATTCATTCTCCCATTTACATTCAAAACGTACTTTTAGCTGGACACGAATCGCATGTTTATAGAGAGACCACGTTATACTAGTAAATGTGCATTAGAGCGTACTAATGTTCCGTTCTGTAGATACCTACTTTACCTAACATTGGACAGCTTGTCACATAAAGGACGAGTTTCACAATTTCTCATGACGTGGCCCCAAAACGGAAATTGAAGGCCGGGTCGAGGAGAGCCCTTTGCACCTTTTGTAGGGGTCAGGATATCAGAAACTCGTTCCAGATGACGCAGCGACAAGTCACCTTTAACAATACATCATAGTGATATATAGAACTCAGTATTAGGAAGTTAGTTGTCAGAAATAAACAATTAGTTGCTGTTTAAGTATTGCAAGTAGGGACAATAAGTCGGTATTAAATGACTTTAATACCGACCTATTGTCACTAATTACTTACTGATAAATAAGAACTTTATTTACTCTTTTTAATCAATTATGTTATAATATAATCTCTCTAATATTATAAACGCGAAAGTTTGTTTGTTATACAATCACGGCGAAACGGATTTGGATGAAATTTGGTATATAGGTAGAAAATACCATATGCATATAAATAGAAAATGTTTTATTCCAATAAACTGAGTAGTTCCCGCGGGATAAACAAATTAAACATATCCGCCATAAAGATATTCATTGCAGGCAAAGCCGCGGGCGGAAACGAATAAATTATAGTAATGAATATTTCGGATACTTACAACAATTATCTAGTCCCAAACTAGAAGCTCAACTTCACTTAACATCGGATGTGATTGAGGCCAACGTACTAACCCGTTGTGTACATAAAAAAGGAAAAAAATATGGTGGATTGATCTCTTCATTTGTATTACTGGCAGTTTTATAAATATATTTTACTGTTCTAATTACTGTCAGCTTCATTTCCTTTTTCCTGCCAGTCATTGTTCCTGATTTTCTTGTCTTATTTCTTTTTTTTTTATGCACAATGGTGAAAATGAGACCGAAGGTGGAAGCGTACTGACCCGGAAACCCCATCTTATTTGGGGAACCGGCTATCTTATCTCTGACAACCGGAACACAACAATGCTATTAACATTGCTGTTTGGCGGCAGATTTAGATAAAATGGTGGTAGTTAGCTAGGCGGACTTTTAAAATGCCCTACCACCAACCAACTATTTTGTATTTTTGGCTTAGTACTTAACCTCCATCCCACCTGATGTTAAGTGAAGCTAAGGCCGAAGGTGGAAGCGTATTAACCCGGAAAAACCCCATCCTGTTTGGGGGACTATCTTATCGCTGACAACCGGAACACAACAATGCTATTAACATTGCTGTTTGGCATAACATAATATTAAGATTTAGATAAGATGGTGGTAGCTAGTCAGGCGACATTTAAAATGTCCTACCACCAACTAAACCGAGTACTAAACATGTACCCCGCTGGGATCGAACCCCATCAATGTTGTTCACATTGAGCCACGGAGGCGGTTAAATTAATTCTAATACAATATATGGGTACACTTACGTCGTTGTCGTTAATAATTTGATTATCTAGCCTTAATAGTTTCGATATACTGGGCTATGTTCATCATAATAAATATGGAAAGGGTAGCTTTCCTAGTTTTCATTAAAGGCCTTGATGGCCACGTTATTGTTTTTGACGGCATATGTGCTGTGGGTCGCTGGTGTTCTTGACATTTCATTATCAAAGACAACAGAATATCTATCCAGCTGGTATGTATACTTGCTTGAATTGAATAGGAATTTTAGCTGTTATTACATTGACAAGGCTGTGAATACGCTTTTATTTAAGTATCTACACTTGTTAACAAACAACATTTCAATCTTTAAAGTTCATCAAAGTCATTTATACAGGGTGAATTTAATTCGTATAATTCCCATTAACTGGTGACGTTACTCTTGATTATGATCAACATTCTTTTTGAAATGTTGGAATTAATCTACATAATTATTATGTAGATTTTATGTTTTAATATACCATAAGAATTAATAAATATATTTGATTTGATTTGATTGATTTGATTCTCCAAGGAACCATAGTCGAATTCAATCAAAAAAATTTCGATTACCCATACAAAGTAAACCATTCTGAAACCACCTTTAGTATTCCTATAATTTTCGGCTGGTAACTCCACTCCTGATTACGAACATCTTTCCACTAGTGTGGCTGACGACCTGTTTGGTGTAGTGGTTAGCAACTCTGACCACTATACCAAAAGGTTGCGGGTTCGAATTCCGTTAGGGTCATATGTTTGTGTGACGAATACGGACATGTGTACCCGAGTTACCGATCTTTTCATTTATAATAAATATTTATTTCCAAAAAAAAAATGTATTTATGTATTATATCAACCATCTGGTATCCACAACACAAGCTTATAGTTGCTTAAAGTGGAACTAGATGGTGCTGTGTGTATGTCAAGGATATTTATTATTTCTAGTGGACAGTTCCTAGGAACTATAGCCGAAAATTGTTGGACTTCCATACTAATGAGTGGTTTCAGAATGGTTTACTTTTTATGGGTAATCGAAAATTGTTTGATCGATTTTTTTCTATGGTTCCTCGGGTAAAGTTGTGCGTAATCAGAAATGGAGCCACCAGTAAACAGGAATTACACGAATTAAATTTCACCTTGTATAGTAATTCTAAAAAAATTCTTATGATTACAATACCCAACCATCATGATCATGTCAGCCACAGGACGTCCACTGTTTAACAGAGGCCTCCCCCATAGAATTCCAGAGTGACCGGCTGGCAGCGGTCTGCATCCGGCTTGTGAGTTGGCGTCCTACGCTGTGCTTACCGGTGCGTGGCCTCCACTCGAGAACTTAAATGCCCCACTGGCCATCACTTCTTCGAGCTATGTACTCTGCCCACTGCCACTTCAATTTGCTAATCCGCTGGGCTATGTCAGAGACCTTCGTTTGTCTATGGATTTCGTCATTACTGATTCGATCACATATTGAATCGCCGAGCATCACCCTCTCCATAGCTCGTTGCGTGACTGAGCTTTCTTATGAAGCCCATAGTGAGAGACAGCGTTTTAGTGCCATAAATCATCATCATCATCATCGTAACACACATTCAAATCAAATCAAATCAAATATATTTATTAATTCTTATGGTGCATTAAAACATTAAATCTACATAATAATACTTAATTGCAACTGTAACACTAGTGCCTGAACTAGGAAAATCCTGTGTTTCAGACGACTCTCGTCTTTAACCAATGTGTAATTTTGGATGAGACAGTACAATCTAACTAATATAATATATAAATGCTAAACTTTGGATGTTTGTTTATTTGTTTGTTGTTCAATCACGGCGAAACGGATGAACGGATTTAGATGAAATTTGGTATATAAGTAGAATATATCTTGAATTGAGACAGGACATTGAGACATTTTTATCCCGATAAAGTGAGTAGTTCCCGCAGGATAATATATATATTTAAGACCCAATTGCATATTTTGTGGACACAGTATTGGATTATTCATAAAATACTTATTATTTTTTATGTATTTTTTATCTTTACGTTATATAATAATTACCAACTATAAAATACACCCGTATTGCTACTATTAGTGCAAACCTCACCTTCTGGTAGCTTGTATCTTTACCCTAAGGTTTGTCTGGAAGAGATAGCTGTTAGCGATAAGGCCGCCTTTTTGTGCGATTAATGATGAACGCTGTATTCTTCATGTAGCTTTTGTTAATTGTGCAATAAAGAGTATTTGATTGATTGATTGATTGATTGATTGAATACTTTGGGGATCAAGACGAGTCTAACGATACCTTGCACTTTATGAAAAATGAAAAAAGTTTATTTTCGACTTTAGTAGGTATAAACTATAGACTAAGGTTGGGATCTCCTATTAAGTATACAAGTATACTTGTGCCAGGAGGGCCCGCTCTTCCATATCTAAATGTTACATTGAAAATAATGTTAGTTAGGTTAAAAAAAATAGATGTTTTTATGTGTGTGTGTATGTGTGTGTGTATGTGTATGTATGTATGTATGTATGTGTGTGTGTGTGTGTGTGTGTGTATGTGTGTATGTGTGTGTGTGTGTGTGTGTGTGTGTACATTACGTAAGTTATGTCATGCCATAAAACCAACTTTAAAATCGGGTAAGCTATAGAAGATACCATAGAAATCTACATACATACCCGAAACACATCACTGTAATTCCTGGGTCAGTCGGGTAAAAGTATACAAAGAAATTCCAAATAGAGCAGAATCTTTTGTAGGATATCTATCTTGTATCTGAGTGAGTCTATACGAAGATATCTGGCGGTCAGCCAACCGGCAAAATGTCTCTAATTTTAAATAAAATTATAGTATACAATGTCAGTACGTGTACAAATTGAAAAAATACTTGAATTTAAAATTTTATTGTATATGTAGCATAATATGTATGTATATATAATAGGTATTCCAATAAAATATTATTATTATTAAATCCTTTATTTGCACACAAAATAAAATACAAAGAATCCCAACTACCCCAATCCTAACTATCCCAAGTAACATTATAAATACGAAAGTTTATGTGTTTGTACGTTTGTTACTTCTTCACGCCTAAACGGCTTGACAGATTTGATTGAAATTTTGTATTAGGACATGAATTAACATAAAGGCCACTTTTTGTCCCGGAAAAGTGACTGATCGCTGTGGGATAGATATTCTTCTTCTTAGCGAGTCGATGGCAAAACATCAAATTTTCGAGGATTGGCATTAATTGGATTGGTATTGAAAGCAATAATAGCTTTTCAGTCATAGAGTGACACATTTGGTATTAGAAAGAATTATCCGCGGACGAAGTTCGCGTGTAACAGCTAGTATTTATCATTAATAATAAAAGTCTACAAAGGCGGTTTGTCGCTAATAGCGAAAGCAATAAATAATTTTTCAAAAAAAAATGTCTATCTCCGAAAAATGCCAGCCGAACGCTTATTTAAACGAACGCCGGTCATATGGTAACTCAACTCGCGATCGTATTGGATGAAAGTATCCGAAGTCATGCATAACATAACACCATCTACGTGTTCAAACATGAATCTAAACCATTATAATACATGAGTAAATTAAAAAGGGTCTAGCAAACAGCCACGCTGGATACGCAAGTAAAATATTGTCTCTCACATATTTTCCGGATAACTCCATATAAAGATATAACGTATTTTATTAAACGCCAATAGGGATCGCCGGTTGTGCTTGTTCCGGATTTCACCAAGGCTCGCGATTCAGTGCTATTGTGAAGGCTTACGGTCACAAGTTTCTCTTTCGAAAGGTCAATGCTTACGGAGAATGAAATGATATCCTTTCATTCTGAAGATGAATAGGAATTTCGAAGTTAGCGACTTTGCGAGCTCTTGAATTTATTTGGTTGCACAAACCTTAATAGTAATTTGTATTCCAAAGAAACTGTATTGTAATTGAGCGCTATTCAAATGTTATTTAATTTGTAAATTACAGAATATTTATTTCACTTTGTGACTATTAAAAAGTTCTTACTCGGGAATAAAAATATTGTAATGTAGGTAAAATAATAAAATTAGGAAGCTTATAGAAACACGTGTAGCTATGTTTTAACATGTGGTTTAGATGAGTCTGTAACTGAACATCGAAATACAAACGTGCGAAGTACTGTGGTTCAAAAGATCGTAGTTTCGATACTTTGTGGGTTGACACATGGTCATGCCATAAACTATACAGCGACAGAATACATATATCAACTTAAGTACATCGTCATATCAGCCGAAAGACGTCCACTGCTAAGGCCTACCCCAAGGATACAACTTAAGTACATACATATACAATATATAATATACCTACATAATACCTATTCATCATTTGATTCCATATATATTTAATGATATAAATAGTTTTTTTGTCTTAACGTAGCTATCATAACTAACTTCCTTCCCGCAGCTCCGCAGCAGCTTCACGTGTAATTAGTTTATCGTCCCGCGGGATTAAAATAAAAAGTAAGTATGTGTAATTCAGGACATGGATCTGTATACTAAATTTCAGCTAAATCAGTTCAGACAATAACTTCCCAGTTATAAGGTGTGATTGAAAAACAAACATCAAATTATTTGGAAATTGGGATAAATGACTAAAGGTCTGTTGGTGCTCGGGCCGCGAGCAACCATCGAGGGTTTTTGGGGTTTCAGGTACGTCTTTTAACCTTTTCATAAACATCGGGACGATATCTAATAATAATGAATAAAATCTTTACATGTTTTTAATTTACTTTAAATTTAAAAAAATAAATAAACATTCGACCTCACATACCTAAAAAAGGACAACTTGCACTTCAAAATCTGTCAAGCTATGCACTTGAATACTTAAAAGCAGGCGCCTTTTTGGATTTTTTACCATAAAATATTATCTATGATATACCTTGTATTTAAAAATCGATGCAGCCGGTTACGCCAATGAGCAAATAATCACTTTAATTGGGCAACAGGAGATTTATTTTATTTTATTTTATTTTAGTTTATTCGGGAAAACAACAGCATCACATGATATAAATTATGCTTAAGATAATTACAACGATACATACAACAAAGATAACATAGAAATGCACATTACACATCTGACAAACATACCTTTCCTGGGGGTAATTAGGGTAAAAATAGAAACGATTTCGATAAAATTTGACATAATAAGATAATATTATATAATTACATTTTAATCGGGCCCAGACTTGATCCTGGGCTTTTGTGATTGGTAGTAAGTATATACTTTCTGTTGCTTCCTTTGCGTTGCTTTAAAGTCTGAAAGCAACCATCTATTTTATACATCACATACGCTAGTTGGGATACAAGAGATTAACGTGTAACTCTATCTTTTAAACGAGCGATTTATCTGCGCAGCTCTAAATTTTCCAGTCTAGACAGACTTTAAAATATTTATAGTTCACGCCATATATTCCCAAACTAGAGTATCTATATTGAAAATATTATACAACTGCAGTCGTATCACGTTAAAATTTTTACGCTCGATCGCTAAAAAATTGCCGTTCATATCGATCGAAAGATGGGTAGGTATACAACATAAGCGCCCTACTAGGGCGTATTCCCACACCTTTAAGTCTTCTCTAATTAGTCTGGGGCCCAAGGTAGCAATAGAGACACGTAGGGCACCGTCTACTCTCTGTCACTACACTATGCAATATCAGTTACGTGAACAAACCGCTGTGTTAAAAGCTCATGGTCATGTTTGATAGAAGTAGATAACCTGGTTAGTAGATAAATTTTGGGACCTGGTTCATACCAGGTCCCAAAAATTTACTTGAGAAATTAAATCAAACCGTTTCAAACAGCCGTATTGGTTCTACAATGCCACAGACAGATAGACATAAGCTTCAAATTTACAATACCCCTTTTCACGTTGCGGGTTGAAACCAATCTCAAGCAAATACTGGACTTATAGAGATTAGGCTTTCCCCTCGCTTTTCTCATCTCAAAGCCTTGTCCAGGTCTACCTCTGTGTCCATTTCTATACCATCGGTTCTGCAGTTTAGGCGTGAAAGCCGAATAAACAGACAGACTAGCGCATTTATAATTAGTAGGTACGGAAGTATGGCTGTAAATTCGATTAATCTTTTCATTTACAAGTATGAAAACGGGTTTATTTTTCTTTATTTATATGAGAATGCTCTGTTTTACTGCCCTATTGTTATTGTCTTATGGTGGGTTTACTGGAAGATATCTCTTATAAGCATGAGCTCGCCCTTTGTATATCCTATTCTTTAATTAGCTAGAAATCGCTGTAATTATTTTTTGTTGGTGTATGCAATAAAGTGTTATAATAATAATAATTAAAAACGCCGTTTGTATGGAGACTTACCGTCTTATTCATAAAAATTTACAAACGCTTTATAAGCCTGTTTTAGTTGAAGTATGTTTTGTCTCTATCGTTCATAAGGAAATGTTGTAATGAAAGAAAGTGATAAAACATACTTTAACTAAAACAGGCATATAAAACGTATGTAAATTCTTATGAATAAGAGGGTAGAACTTTTACGTACTGAGTGAGAAAATTCTTTAATTTTAAAAAGAAAGATATAAATAAATATATATCTCGTTAAGTAGCAAACTATTTGTATGGGTGGAAAACTTCCCAGTTCGTGAGTTGTTAGGTCCGTGTAAAAATCCCGGGGCTTTCGTATCGCGGACTTTGCCCCGGGGACCGAACGTAAAGGATTGGCGTGCTAGCAATAGTTTCTGTCCCTGTTGTGCTTAGGTAGCTTTGTAAATATCATGGTTTTACGTTTTCTATCGGCTTGTGTAACTTGTGGGGATTTCTCGCTTGCACTTACAAAGAGCTATACGAAATCGGGGATATCGTATTTATTTTTGACGCTATTTGAATTACGATTTTGTCTGTTTATATCTTAAATTTTTTTGTTGTACGAGTATCTGCACTCTTTTCCTATAAAATGAACCAAATCTTATCTTAAAACACCGGATTGTTTGGGTGGTTCAATGACGTAATATACATTAAAAGATTATGTTACTAACACGCCCAAAGTGAAGACGCGAAAATGTTCCAATTGGAGCAACTCTCCTGTCCTGGGGCTACACAAGCGAAGTGCAATTGTTATCAGTGAGCTATATCTTTTACTCAGGTACTTTTCCGTATCTTTGTTCTCACTCATTAGTATGTTGTGAACAAAATTTGCAGATTTATGTAACGTAGGCTGTTTGTCAAATTATATATTCAATTAAATGCCCATGCGGTTTGTTGTGTATAAATAAATAAATGAATATTTCGGACAGTTCCATGCACCAATCATCGAGTCCCAAACTAAGCAAAGCTTGTATTATGGATACTAAATAACGGATAAACATACCTACATAAATATTTATATAAACATCCATGACTCGGGAATAAATGTTCGTATTCATCACACAAACATTTACCCAGGTAGGATCACTATCCACTACATCAATCGGTCGTTTAGTAATTAAGACAATTTGGGTGCCCCCTGTAACAAAGGGGAAACTAATATAATTAAGCGAGAACTTCATTGTTAATGTGCTAATTCTAAAAGAAATAAAAGCTATTTAGTAATAAAATTCATCAAAATGTAAATCAGAATTATAAAGGTGAAATTATGTGTATGGTCATTAAAAATAAGAGCAAATTAAAAAACGTTAAAATTTAGAAAACTCCCGAGAAAACAAGCTTTTGAAACAAAACGGCTGAACCAATTCTGATAAAACGTGTCTAAGCTCCACCGCTTGAAAACCTGCTCCAAATCGCTTCACCCGTTTAAGAGCTACAGTGCCACAGACAGACACAAGCATATAACGGTCAAATTAGTAACACCCCTTTTTTGCGTCTGGGGTTAAAGCCGTGAATTTAAAATTTATAGACAGTGTTTTTCTGGAAAACAATAATAAGGGAAATATAAAAAGGCATTTCGTTTTCGGAACAATAAAATTCGGAAATAAATTCGAACTTGTGATAGCTAACCTAAGGCGCTGCTCGGATTACAACTGTCATTACTACCAACAATGCCGTCACTGGCAAATCACCACACCTTTTTTATATACTGTCGTAATAATATTTTGATATGATGATGATGATGATTGCTAAGTGGTGATTTTTGATAGAGAAATTTGAAATAAATAGTAGCAACAACTTAATTAAAAGGAAAATAAATTACAGCTAAATAAACACCTGCTTACTTACGAGTATCAGTCGACCAACTATGATATGTAGCTGGGTCTGTAAAAAGTTCATAGAAACTCCATATAAAATAAAATTAATGAACCGTAAAATTAACTTTGTAAAATAGCTACGGAATCCAACTGCGCGTAGCCCAACCTAATTCTTTACATTACCTACGAATATCACTTTAAACGTATGGAGCGAAAGAAAATAGTGTACACAGAAATCGTATATTGTTTCATATTAAATCCTAAAAGGCGTAAACTTCAGTAATAACATCTCTTTTGCCGAAAAAGCTTGTGTTTATTCAGACCCTTATGTTCGTTTAATGTAAGTAAACATTTCCCTTTGCGACGTGCTCTGCTGTTGCTCCTCTTTTACTTCATAAATATTTATTTATAGGAACGAAATTCTAAATAACACTAAGTTACATGTGGTACTTACTCATATATAGGCTTTCATATCTGTGAACTAGCTGAGGTGTGAGGGAGGCGGGAGACCAAGGTTATAATTTACGTGTCCCGGAGAAGGTCAATGAGAGTGCAATAATTAGCGGTAGCCGGTAGCCAATAACTGATTCAAAATTTTAGGCATGTGTTCCATTATCCTGATGTGTATCATTATGGGTTATTGGGCTTCTGTTTGCTTATTATGTATCCTAAGAGCTGTGTCTCGATGCTTGCATGCAGCATGTTGTAGAATAATATCTCATTCGTGTCTCTAATAATAAAAATGTGAAAGTTTTTAATGTTTAATACTCAATCTTGTACGGGTAACCCATTTTGGGTTTAGATGTTACTGTAGTGTTTGCATTGTATGCGACTATTGCAATAGTTGCATACACTCTTGTGCTCACGTGGTGGGTGGAGCGCGCGTCGTTACCACCGGAGCCACTGGCGAGAATAGACGTGTCGTTTGCTCATACTGTTACCGAGTCAGTCATACTGTTACAGAGTACTACAAGTACAGAGGTGGATTAGATCCCTTAACATCTAACTTAACTAACTGTATCGCCAACTGCCAAATTCGACCAGTGGTAAAGCTTAAAAAAAGGTAAAGAGGCCGAGAAAGAAGGAGAGGAGAGAAGAAAGGACAAGTCATGAGTACCCTATACCGACGTGCATGTATGAATAAGTGAATGAAGCAAAAGAGGTGTGTCAGGATCGCAGCAAGTGGTAGTCTTTGGTTTCTGCCTATGACGAGGTGTTCAACCTCCTCCTCGTCTTTTCGATACTCCGTGGCATTTTACTTTTTTAATTCGGAATTTTGAATCGAATTAGAAAAAGGGGAAGGGATTCGAAAACCTCTACGGGAAACAGGCGTGACGTATAGGTATGTTTGTATGTATGTAAAGCTTAAATGTCAAATAAGTTGGCGATACAGTTCGTCACCATTGAAGTTAGACAATGACGTGCTGGTTAATTTATTTGGTAGGATTTATAAAAAGGATAATCCTGCAATTCTAAAGAAATCCCTAGTGCCGATAAATTTCAGTGCCCGGAAGGCTGGTAAACTATAATAAAAAAAGTTCTTTTCTAAACAACTTTTTGTCAAATTCCGAACTCAATTTAATATACCTAAATAAATTAAATTTTACTTTCATGGCTTTCTGAAAGGGAATAAATTTAAAGGAGTCTTGAATATCGAGAGGCCTTTCGTTCGGCTAAAATTTAATTTGCTCCTTTTCATCAAATATTGGATCGTAACTTGAATTCAGTTTGCAGCATCTTCAACCAGTCATGTTCTTCTTTGGTGACCAATCTTCAACAGCCTGTACAAACTAACTGCTGGTCTTTATTTTTTTAGGTACATAATCCACTTCATAAAACAATAAGTCTAGATTTGCATGCATCTCTTCCCATAGTTGGGCTTAATTTGATGGCATGGTTTGGCTATCGTTGAATTTTGGAAACTGTACATATAGTTACACGGGTTACGCTGTTGCCCATTAACGATCTGGGATGTTACTGCTCACCCTTTGTTGTGCCTTTTAGGACACCCACGTAGGGTTACCAGATGTCCAGATATCAGGATTTCTAGACCGTTGTCTGAAATCTTTATTGATTAGGGTACTTGAGCATATTGAAATGCTCTTGAATGGAGAGAGGCATTATGTAATGACTATAAATTCAGAAAAGCCCCTAGAAAACAAATCATTACATCATCAAGAGAGACCACACCTATGTTAAATGCTTTAGATTTTCGAAATGGCTTTGAACCTATCCCCGGCTTAATCTTGAATATAAAAACAGTATTTAGAAAACCCTCGAAGGACTATGATATCTTTTTTTTTATGGACTACAAGTTGGCACTTGACCACAATTACACCTCACCTTAAGTGAAAATGAAGCCGAAGGTGGATGCGTACTGATCCGGAAACCCAAATATGTGGGAAACTGGCTATCTTATCTCTGACAACCGGAACACAACAACAATGCTATTAACATTTTTGGCGGTAGAATTAGATAAGATGGTGGTAGCTAGCCAGGCGGACATTTAAAATGCCCTACCACCAACCAAACCGAGTACTAAACATGTACCCCGCTGGGGATCGAACCAGCGACCTTCGATTCGTAAACCCTATGTTGTTTACATTGCGCCACGGAGGCGGTTAAATACACCAAAAACCTATCAAACATGGCTAAGACCCCGTCCCCTCGATTAGTCTTTAATCTAATCTAACTAATATTGTAAATGCGAAAGTTTGTGTGTTTGTTTGTTAATAAACAAACATGTTTGTTTGTTGTTAGTAGTGCAAAGGATCCAATCTTTCGCAATATAAATATGTGTGTTTGTTGCTCAATCACGGCGAAACGGATGAACGGATTTGGATGAAATTTGGTATATAGGTATAATTTACCCTGGATTAAGATACAGGATATTTTTTTATCCCGATAAAGTGAGTGGTTCTTTCTGGATAAACAAATTAAATATATCAGCGATAAAGTTATTCCACGCAGGCGAAGCCGCGGGCGGAAAGCTAGTATAAATAAAACCGCAATTAAATGGCATCACAAATTACGCAGATAGATAGATAACACCCATACCACACACATAACACCCGTAGTTTTTCGTCAGGCGTTAAAAATGTACATAAAATATTATTTTCTATTGACATTGTCGATATCATCAAAGAGATTTATTTGGATTTATTTGTAACAATAAATCTTTTACATAACATTCAGAGAAATATTAACCTTTCCGTAATAATCTTCTCTGTATGTCAGCTAGAGCTAGTCTATAATCTAAATGTCAGCAACATTTTTAACTAAGTTGTTACTTTGAGTTTATTTGTTCATCATCACCATCAGTCTACACTAGGCCATTGCTGGACCTAGGCCTCTCCCTAGGCGCGCTATTGATTTCATCTTCAGCTTTATGCATCCAGTTGCTCCCAGCTGCTCGACCCAGATTGTTGCTCCATCTAGCTCCATCTCACACAAAGTTTGCCTAGTCGTGGTCTCCACTCCAAAACCACTCTTCAACTTCAGTCTTCTATTCCTCCAACAGAGATAATCACATAATCGCTTCATTACAGGTAAAGAATCAGATTCAGTGTATAATTTAATTCCTTAAATTAACCCAAGTCCTTAAGTGCTTAGGACTTGTGGATTCAGAGTTCCTCGTAACTTTCAATTTGCACTGAGCCATTTGTTATCTCATCCATTTATCTAATGGCGTCTCAGATAATTCAATGTGCAAAGTCGGTTTTCATCGTGATAATGTTTGCCGTAATCACGAATTTTGGTTCATTTGGGGCGAAGAGGAATATGGTTTCAGTCAATTTGTTCTGCCTCAGTACCTATCTATTAGTTCGTTTAGTTAAAACTTGGATTAATCGACGTTCTGAAGTTTGGAGTAGGTAATATTGGTTGGCATTTTTACACACCCATGCTAGCACACGTGCTCGTTATAAACTTTGTATGTACGTGATTGTTAGAAGTATTGTAGCTAATGTTTTACTTAGGTTCAAATAATTAAACAATAATGCATCTATGAATCATTGTACAAATGTACAGTTTGCACATTTAGATTTTAAACTACCATCTATTGTAAAGTAATAACGATGTCGTTGATCGTAGTAACTTATGAAACCCCTAGCAAAATGTTAAAAAAATAAAAATTGATTTTTTTTAAATAATGTTACAAATGGATCTGCAAATTATCACCTCGTAATTTTCAGACTACGTAATTTAAGAATGATTTGATTAAATAATGATAGCACAACAGAGAGGTACAAAGTTATAGCTATTAATTAAACTGTTGAAATTGTTTTTAAGTTATACATAAGTAATGTGTTATCAGTGTTTACTATATTACATTAAGTACTATTTTATTTTTGTTATTTATTTCCCAGCAGTGGGACAGTATGGGCTTCTAATAATTATAATAATTTATACAGAATACAAACAGTCTTACACAAATATGAAGTTTAAATTTTGACATACAAAAAGCCCTAGATATCCATTTAGTAGCTGCACACGATTCTAATATGGAAAACTGCCAACCGACGATTCATCGTATCAGCCAAAAGACGTCCACTGCTGGAGAAAGCCCTCCCCCAAAGATCTCCACAACCGACGATTGCGATCGCGAAAAGATATAGCAAATATCTAAAACTATTCTTAAATTTGTTTAATTACTTACTACCTTAAATAACTCAAGATAAACGTAATTCATTTTGATCTAACCATGTACGTTCGTCAACAGGTCATTATAAAAGATATGTCTCTGAGGTTCCAAATTGGATAAATTTCAATTTTGAACCCATAAGAGAAAAATATTGTTTTGGGGACAGAAACCCTATAATATTTTGCAGCACTGGTCTTTTCTTCAACCTACTTTCGTTGGGAGGACTGAAGATGAGACGGGACCAATCGACATAGATTAACATTTCTACTATTAGATATTACCTATGTATATAAGCCTAATTAACTCGAACGCTTTAGATAATTTGAATCCATCAATTTTACTATGCAGAGTTGCATTCAGGTTAGACGAATTCTTGAGAACGGGTTTCTGATTTAAAGTGAAACCTTCGTATTTAATGATCAAATCACGATTTGCAATAATAATGATTTAGGTATTCTCACCCACTGCATACATACTAGAATAATAAATTAAGCTTTATTTTGCAGTGGAATACCTGTAGAAGATTATGCTGTTTAAACGGTTATTTTCCAGAGATATTCAGTGATATAATTAATTTATCATCACAATTGTTTTCTTAAACTATTCAGGGGTGACCTCATTTCTGGAAATCGAATGCAAAATGTTTATACATTAGGGATCGCTCTTCAAGTAATGGAAATACGATGGGTCGCATCGGTACATTGTTTCCTAACCCGGAATAAAGGTTGATAGTAACGGTCACAAGTTACGGCCCTGCATCTCATCCCACGCATTTGATTTCGATCCAATCTATTGGACCTTCGAGTTCTGCTTCCGTGTGACAGGCAGCTGATTGGTAAATTATTGTCAACGTTGTGCTTGAAAGCACTTGATTGGTCGTAAGTAATGTACTGTTTAGGCCTATATCATCGATTGTATTAATACCTATGAATACAATGGTATGACCTGCAACACTGGTATGTGTATTCGCAAAGTTTGTCATTCAGTATATTTTGTTATTTAGTAGATTAATTTATCTAGTTTCATATTATAACATTATAAGACGACCGATTGGAGTAGCGGATATTGACCCTGTTAGCGAAACCAACGGTTGCGGGTTCGAATCCCGCGAGGGGTTCAAATGTTTGTGTGATGAATACGTACATTGATTCCCGAGTCATTTATATAAATATTTATGTATACTTATCCATTTTCTAGTATCCATAGCACAAGCTAGTTTGGGACTAGATGATTGGTGTAAGTGTCCGAAATATTTATTTATTTATTATTTATTTAATGATCATCATAATAATATAATTTAAATTCTGAATATGTAGGTGTACTGTCTCTTGAAATATTCAGCAAACATCCTGAAGGAAGGTCATGGCATGATTTTCTAAAAGAACTAATGAATTCTTTATCCGGGAAAGGTTTACCCGGATGACATGTTACCTTATAAAAATTATTCCAGAGACCTACGTAATACGATGTGTGCTTTAATCTAACCCATATTTGTGGTAGTTTTTCGTATCGATGTGCCTTTTTATACAATACAATACAATACAAATACTCTTTATTGCGCATATCTTTAATTATAAATCTCATTCTTTCTACATCTACATAAACATCTTGTATCTTTAATTATAAAGATATTTAAGTTGTAATTGAACGAAATATTCTTGTGTATAATTTGAACGGCATGAGTGTTATTAGCCATTATCGATTATGTAGGTACTCATTGAAGAATTCCCTCTTGTTAAGAAGTGTTAAACCCAAATAAAATTATGTGCAAGTTTCCCAAGTTATTGGCATTTCTTTCAAGAATTGATACTAATAAAATGCTCCCTTAAACATTAAAGATTGAATTGATTCCATAATCAGTTTTCCTTTTTACGGAAGATATTGAAAAAGGAAATTGGTTCTTTTGAAAGTTAATCAATTTCATGCTCTTACAGTATTCATTTTGTATTTCGTCTACTAAATTCATCCTACTTCGTTCTTCTTTTCGTGTCGAGGCAAGTTTCAAATTTTATTGGACCAAAACTTAGCCACTCTAACAGCACTGTCTGTGGCGTTAAGGAGGTCGTCAAAAGTGCAGCTGTCAGGACACGCGGGGCAAGACAATACGTGATCCATAGTCTGTGGAGAGACTCCGCACTCGCATCGATCACTCCCGCCATCGGAGAAGCCCCACCTGCACAGATTATCTTTGCTGCGGCCAACCTGAGTTCGAAGCCGATTTAAGGATTTCCATGTTGGCCATGGCAAATCGTGTCCAGGACGAAGAGACTCCTTGAGCGGGAGGAACGACGCAAGAGAGTATCTTTGCCGCTACAGGCTGCAACGAGCATCCGAAGCCATACCTTGTACGGGAGCAACGCACTTTAAAAAGTTATTACGACTCTGGAGTCTTTGGGGCACTGTTGAATACTGGTACATCGGGTGGCGAGCATCACTCTCAAGTTTAGCCCTCTCAATGGAGCTAGCTATTTCTCGCCGAACATCTGGGGGTGCAATTCCTGCCAGCAGATACAGCTTCTGTACCGGAATCGGTTTTAGATAACCCGTTATGATCCGGCACGTTTCGTTCAGAGCTATAACCACCTGTTTCGAATGAGCCGAACGACTCCACACACGGCATGCGTACTCGCCAGCGGAGAAGAAGAGAGCGAGACCAGTTGTCCGCAGGACTTGCGGTGATAATCCTACTTCGTTATATAATATAGGCATAGTAGTTAGTTGAGAGAAGCATAAACCATAAAATTATAAATAAATATTTATGTAGCCTGTGATAGGTCGAAACACCTGTAATACATGTTATCAGACTTCCTCTATAGAATACATAAAATTTCATTCCATTCTCCATATTTATTTGGTGGTATTCCTTAATAATCCTAATATTATATATGTAATTGGAGTCGTATACTTACCAACTTACTTTTGAGTAGGGTTCGTTCTAGCCTCTTGTCAAGTATTCACGGAAGTAAAACTTATAGCCTTTTGTTCTGACACCGCATCACGTCAAGTGGAGATTAGGGGATGGTAGTGATACAAAGGAAAATATTGTCTCCGCGGAAATTGCTATTGGGGTTAAGCTGTGGTGCGGTGCCTTAAGCCAGTTGCCGTTTGCGTTGATGAGATTTAAAGTTAAGTGATATAATGCTGATGCTTAAAACTCGACAAGAGCTTTTAATCGGAAAACCCCTCAACGTAAGTTAGCTCACATATTTTAACATTTGGAGGCGAATTTGATATGTACATAGGTGCATTGAAAAGCCAATGCTAAATACAATTTAGCAAAGATACACATATATATAATTACCCTTACATTGCCACTGTTGGAGAACACCTCTCACTGGGAGAGGGAATCTGCCATAAACCACCATGCGGGCTATTAGACTAGTGGTCATCTGACAGTCAGTATTTTAAGCCGCCCTTGTAGACCACTGACTTGGCTTAAATCACGGAAATAGTCGTATTAAAATACCAATAGTGGTCACTATCATCCATCCAGGGACTAACCGCAGTGGACATATCGAAAACGAATAGCCAATGAGACTACGTCACAAGTTGCTTCTAGAAAATAAAGATATTTAGCTCGCTATTTATAATTGTGTGTAGTTACTTTCACGTGCAGGCAACATTTTCTAGAAACATCAAATAAAATTATAAATAGCTTAGAAAAAAGGAATTACCTACAATGCGGATGGAATACATTTAAATATATTTCCAACTTCATTGAATATAAAAACTATTTTGATTCAGGGTACTCAATATTTTTTATGACATTCACGACCAGAATTAGGTACCTACTTTAAACCTGTGAGGGATTGAAAGTAATAAAGTAAATTGAGAGAAAACTTACATTATAGATACTAATAAAAACAATATTTTAATGCTCCCTTGGGGAGATAATCCTGACTGCAGCATCAGTTCATACGTACAGTAGAACATACCCTGAATTATAACATAGGATATTATATATCCCGATAAGAGAGTAGGTAGTTCCCACGGGATGAAGTTATTCCATGCAAGCGAGGCCGCAGGCGGAAGGCTAGTTTGCCATAATTTTTTGACTATTCTATTATCAGCATCAATCAACTATATAGTCCACTGTCATTCTGATAACGAATATGAATAAATAGATATGATTTTCAATATCTTTCATTGTCAGTGAGACACTTAATTTATTTCACGAGAAATAAACCGGCAAGTCCGTTTGTTGTAATGGGATGAGGCGTTCTGCCACGGACACGGGCGAAAAGAATTTTCTCCTCACAAATTCGACGCGAAGTTTTCACAAAGTTTTCTTTAGAAAGAATGAATGTAGGGGCAAGGTACGGATTCACTCACTGAATGATAAATAGTTGCACATACTATTTGAAAGGTGTTTTATCCTGCGGTGAAATAGGAATTAGGGGTGACAAATTTGTGATAATATTGTATATATATGTATGTATATAAAACTGGTATTTATCTGTGACTTGCTCACACAGAGCAAAGAGATGTCATATTTGTAGCTTGCTTAGTACATATTATACAAGGTTATTTATTGTACACCTGCAACTTGAAATTAGTTTGGTCAGAAGCACGTATAGAATCGCTTTCGGCTATAAAAATATGTGTTTATATGTATTTTTTTCCTTTATTTTTTATCTAATTAAGGAATGAAAAACACCCTATAAGTTTCCGCTTGTAAAATAACAGTAAATGAATTCGCAACATTCCTTTATTTTTATTTGATGTTTTCTAGCCATATTGATTACAAAATAAAAATATGGTCTAATTGGGGTGTATCGGCTTTATGGTAATAAAAATATGACCATGTATATGTATGCTGTAAGAATTGCGTTTCAATAAAAATTACCTATGATATGATTTATTTATATTTATTTATACAACAAACTCTTTCAAACGAACAATTATTGAAATAGGCTCACAAGTACAAGTACGAATACCTAGGTACATAAAAATATACATACGATTTGATAAGATCCTCCTTTATCGAAGTTGGTTACAAAGTTAGATAGATATATTATTTATTTTACTGCTATGAAAGAAGTAGTAACAAGCAGTGCGAATGAAGACGTAGTGACAAAGATTGAAAAAGGTATGCTGAGATGGTTTGGGCATGTGGAGAGGATGAATGAAAGAAGACTTACGAAAGAGATATGCAAAGCGAAAGTGGATGGTAGTGTAGCGAACGTACCATGATAAAATCGGGGACGTCTTAAAGAAAGGCCAAGTCAAGAGTACCCTAAACCGACGAGCATGTATGAACAACCTTATGAGAGTGAAGGAAGCAGAAGAGGTGTGTTAGGATCGTAGAAGTGGAAGTCTGTGGTCTCTGCCTATACCCCTACGGGAAACAGGCGTGACGTTATGTATGCATGTATGAAAGAGTACAATTAATAACAACTAAGACTATGAAGGCATTGCATTCGTTATTTGCTGTCAATGAATGCCTGTGTCAGCGCTTTGATGAAATCACTCGTATGAAAATTGCATTACTGGTCACGCCCGGCACAGAGCCTGGACTTCGGAGGGCACGTTAAATAAAGTTAAAAACTGACTCCGCTGGGAATCAAATCCGCATCCACCGTTTTGTAAACGTTATGTTGTTTGGATTTAACCACGGTGGATGTTACATGAACGTGAAAGCATCCGGTCTCTACGCGTCGTTAGCCTCCCTCATCCCAGGTGACTCTATCCTAAATGTCCGTGCCGACAGTCTGCACAGCTCGGGAGCGGGGTTCATTACGACTGTTCGATTCCCCATGATAGTTTCATTGAGTTGGACTACCAGTAAGCCTATTCTCGGTCGAAAATGATCTTTTCTAAATGTTACTAAACCGGAGTTTCTTACCAAGCCGTACTTATTTTACTATCGGAGCATGGACATACAGCATCCCATTTAGATATCATATAAATATTGCACTTATGGCGCTTTTGCAATTGCTATTCGTTTTCGATTAGCGAGGTTAAGAAATGTCTGGCGCGGTCAGTCCTTGGATGCGTCACCACTAGTGGCATTTTAATACCAATTTTTCCGTGCTTCGTGCACGTTAAAAAGTCGGTCCCGATTGTTTTCCATAGAAGGCAGTCCGGTGGCCTAAAGGGGCGGCTTGAAAACACCGATTGTCAGGTGGCCACTAGTCTAACACAAATCCATCAATCTGCACTGGGCCTGCGTGGTGGATCATGGCACATACCGAACATCCGAACAGCCAAGGCATGGAACTCCCTTCCGGCGTCAGTCTTTCCTGAATCCTACAACCTTGGGATCTTCAAGAGCAGAGTGAATAGGCATTTACTAAGATCGCGAGCTTCATCTTCGACCACATCGTCACTTTCCATCAGGTGAGATTGTGGTCAAACGTGAATCCAGTCAATCATAAAAAAAAACATACCCTCTCCCAGTAAGAGAACTCTGTGCCTCAACAGTGGGGACGTGTAAGACTGCTGATGATGAATATAATATTCTGGACATCTACTCCAATCATTTAGTCCCAAACTAATCAAAGCTTGTACTGTGGATACCGACCATCCTCGTCATTCTATTCGACAACTCTTACTCTAAGTCCTGGGGCGACACAAGCGAAGTACAATTGTTATCAGCTAGCTATATCTTTTACTCTCGTACTTTTCCGTATCTTTGTTCTCACTCATTAGTATGTTGTGAACAAAATTTGCAGATTTATGTAACGTAGGCTGTTTGTTAAATTATACATTCAATGAAATGCCCATGCGGATCGTTATATATAAATAAATAAATAAATAAATGAATATTTTCGACAGTTCCACCAATCATCTAGTTCCAAACTAAGCAAAGCTTGTACTATGGATACTAGATAACGGATAAACAGGCATAAATATTTATATAAACATCCATGACTCGGGAATAAATGTTCGTATTCATTACCCCTCGCTGGATTCGAACCCGCAACCGTTGGTTTGGCAGGCAGAGTCACTATCCACTACACTAATCAGTCGTCTTCCACAGCACTCTTTTCAACAAGTATTAATTTCTCCTGGTTTTTTCTAACTGCAATTTGGAGAGTTCTGGAGATAGGCATTTGGCATTTATTCCGATACCTAAAAAAATATTCAAAATAAATAGTAGTTTTACAATTAAATTACTTTAAAAAACTTAATTGAGATTCTTCGACATGTTATTAGAATTAAATTATTTTGTTTTGCTACGCTCAATTTGTATTTACATTAGTTTATACTGAAATAAATTTTAAGTTAGCTTAAAAACTCACTATTTTCAAGTGTCAATTTTACCTATGAAGATAAACTATTTATGATTGATTGAATTTGTATTTCTACAAAAAAAAATTTCAAAGCAAATATCGTTGAGCGCGAGTATCGCGGATATCAGAGCCCGGATTGATACTATTATTTTTAAATCTAAAACTGACTGATGTTCCATATAACAGCATATATCGGAAGGCAAACATCAGCACGCTCGCCCGCATCGCTCATAGCGATATGTCTATTAGCAAACATAATGTGTAGCAGAACGTCGCGTGATACCCTCACTTGATGGATTGCCCACTTTACGCGGGAAAAACAATAATAAGGAAACTACCTAGTTCAGTAATCACGTGGTCTTTAACCTACATACACGATACATGTGACTATACATGTAGACATTTCTTCACTCTTTGGGATAGAAACTCGAGTCGATTGACAATTATTTCCACGCCTATTTTCTACTGCTGGGTATGGTATCTTCCCGAAGCATGATGTAGAACGGCGGTATGTCCTACGAAGCCGAAAGTCCTGCGCGTTGCCTGACAATGCGGTTAATCTATAAGTTTAAAGTCGCTCAGCGAGAAGCGAAGAGTCTTAATCTTTTTTGAAATTCAGTCCAGCAATTGGTCAGTCTTGTCAAAGTGCAGTCCCATCGACTGTCTTGTAGAATTATCGTCTTCCGAGCTAGTGTCTTTCGAAGTTTGTACTTGTCGGATTTAATAGCCCTGTGATCTAGCGAATAAAATTCACATTTGTCCGCATTTATATACACCGCATAAACACACTGTAAGGCACAAAATATTAAATAACTATAAATTGAAAATTTAGAAAAGTCCTGAGGGACTATTATGATATCATTTAGGTAAACAAATGAACTGTGTTGAAAGTTAGATATGTTCGAAACGGATGAACCGATTTCTGTCACGTATGGCTACCGAAGATGTCATAAACACCAGATTTAGACAATAAAAGTAACGGTTTTCTAATCAGTCTTTTTGGCACTACAATGACACAGATACAAGGGTACACGGACAGAAATATGCTTCACACATAATTTGATAAAAATATTTTGTTTAAAATACGAACCAAAAAGCTGCGTTACAATTCAAACTGCAATTCGAAGATCGAAGGAATTCTAGTAGGTAATATCTCACGAAAACATGGTTCTTACTTTCCAGTAAGTCCTTTGTCCTGTTTCCTGGCAAACGAACAGTAAAATTATAACCGAACACAGAAATTTACTACCCACGTCGCGTTCCAAGATATATCACGGGTAGCAATCGAGAATGGAAATGGTTGCACCGCATCGGACTCCCACTATGCATATTTCATTGCCTGGGTGACCCGGCAGGAAGGATTCAGGCAGATTTATCTATAAAAATGCATTTTTTGCGTTATGTTATTTTTCCGACACCTGGGAAAACCGTGTGGAATTGCAATATTTTTTTTAATAATATTGATAATTTCAAATATTAATATAACAATAGGTATAGCAGTATTATTTAAATGTGCATAAATATTATTTTAAAAACACAACCTGTAACCACCACATTTAAAGCAATAAAGATTTATGTTCTATTCATTATCATCGAAGCAGATTAATAAACAAATAGTAACCAGTATAGATAACAAACCCTTAACACGTTCCGGGACACATCAAAAGACACAATATAGTTTTATTGCTATTATGATGTGCTCCGGAATATGTATGCAATTTATTTATTAGACAAACCAAAACTCGAGCAGGTCCAGTGGAGTTGAATATATTGCAATATATCCACGCTATTCCAACCATATCCCTGAAGGAGCAACAATTGAAAATTATTGCTCTATTGAACGACAAGATTCAATATTAGATTTTATGGCGTGACTCTGATGTCCGTTATCCGATTCCTTGTTCTGTGAAATAGAATTTGCTATTGACTCGATGGGAGGTGAAATTGTATAACATACTTGACTTGATTACGACTCTAGAATTGATTCGGCCCGCTTTAGCAATAGCTAAAGCTCTCAGTTGCTCTGGAATACCAGAGTATGTAACTAGTAAATTACTTGTTTGTTTCCGGATTTTTGGATCAAACTGTCTCCAAAATGTGAATGTCCAAAATATAATTTCATCATATTAAAAACCTTACAACAGAAAAGGAAATAATCGTGGCATGCATGCAATTCTGTCAACTGAATATTTATTTATTCGCTGAGGTTTTCGTAGTCGTTTAGGTTTTTCTTAATAGATTTAGTGCTATCTCTAGTCAAGTTCCAGAAAGTCAAGCCCAGAACTTCAATACAGATCCTGTTGCCTAAACGACTGGACCGATTCCGAAGCGCATTGTGTCGTTAGATCCGTCTTAGTACTCGGAGCGTCATAGGATACATTTTATTGTTTAAAAATCCAACATGGCGCCCGCAAAATGCAAAATATGCTGTCGGGTTTTTGGTTTTTAAATACTTAAATAGTTATTTCCTGTCTACTTATAAAATTCCACAGTTCTACATATTAGTACACATACTAACACATACTATCTTAATATCTTTATTGTACACAAAATTATTACAGAAATATGCATTGTATATAAAATGTACAAAGGCTACTACTAGTAATACTAACTACATACTAGTTAATATTGCTCCATGTTTGGCGGAGATTTTGTATAAGCATTATTTTTACTGATAGGCTTTAATATTGTGTATATCAGTCTGTAAATCTTCCAAAAAGTTAATAAATAAAATTGAAAATTAAAATTTTACGTTATTGATAACCTTAAATTCATATTATTACCGCTTATTTATACTCCGAGACATAACATTAATTAAATTTTAGTCCAGCTATGTTTCCAAGTTAGCACTTTTAGGGACACTATACCAGACACAATAGAAGTTTCATTATTATAACGTCGAGGGGCAGGTTGTGTCCCTGTGTTAAGCTTTGATTAGTCTCTAGCCTTCGGTTAACAAATCTTTTGTCCTAAATAGGGTGGTCAGAGATATCCCAAACATTATCGTTTGGGTTTTCCAAACATTAAAAGTTTTATGCTTGAAACAACACCCACGTTTCACCTTGCGAAATATATATAAATACACACGTGAGAAGGGGTTCACCCCCGATAGGGGCGATAGGCTTCAGCCTATCGCCGTTAAAATGTGCAAGGTTTTGATGGGACGTCCTTTAGTCGACTTTTCGACACCATGGGACTAGACGCGTTAGTTTCTTTATATAACACAACGGGTTGGTACTTGACCTCAATCACACCTGATGTTAAGTGACGATGAACTTTATTACGGGTCGAAACCACACAGCACATCTCTACTACTTACTAGTAGTTGGGGCATTTATTTTCCTTCAGATCACCTTGCTCTTAACCTAGATTACTAGGTTACTGAACCTAAGTTAAAAAAGGGAGCGTTCTTATGACGGTTAGCTCATCAAAGTCGAAAAGGATAAAATAAGTGTTGACCTAACACTTGAGGTTACCTTATACAGTGTGTTCTCGATAAAGGACGGACAGGAGAGCGTCGATAAATCGCCCCGTCTTTCCAATAGGTAGGTCATGGCCAAATAATTTAGAAAACTGTCTTGCGTAGAACGACTCTGAGGTACGGGTATTCCCCGTAGAGATTCTATGATGTATAGTGATTTTATCACGAAAAGCTATTGAATACTGTATATATTTGTCGAGATATCACGAACGAAAAATTCACGGGCTTCAGATGAACAAGTGAAATGCCTATATAGGTTTATTTATTTATTCGTATATAGAATCAATAGCAATATTTTAAAAATATTTATACAATATCTTGTTACTGAAGTTATACCAATTAAGTACGGATTCTTACTTTACTAACAATCAATATAGGTTTAGGTAGGTCTCGATATACGAAATTGTAATAGTAAGTATTCAATTCATGCACTCATGCACATTCAATAATAATCAAATTAAAATGTCAACATTGAACTTAGAACCTAGATATAACCCAATTAATTATTCGATCATTCATGAATATTTACTAATAAGTTAATTTAACGTTTATAGTGTTAGAATTGTAAAGGTTTACGTACCTAGCCATGAGATGCCGATCTGTACACCAACGTGACTGCTAGGAGAGTCAGCCTAATTCCCGACGTATGAAGTTCATCCTGTTTAGGGTCTCTGCCTTGACCTCAAAATAAGGCAAAATTAATATAATCTGCAGTCTGATAAAATACAATAATGGTAAAAAACAATTAGACAAGTACCAAGAATCGAGACCAGCGAAATCATCATTGTTTATTGTTGTTCTTAAAGTTATCTAAATTTGATGCCCTGATAATCTCCCAAAGAGAAGCGCGACACACTGGCCCTATTGAGATTCCATTAACATCATAGACAACCTCTACCCAATGGAAGTGTAAAAAATTTTGAAAGAAATTCTGTAAAATTAAGAAGTATGATGGTCGTAAACGGGCCGACAGTGGCATTATTATCATTGAAATTTAACCGCCGATTTCAATGTGAACAACATAAGGAAGTCGTGGGTTCCATCCCCGGCCGGGTACATGTTTAGCACTCAGTTTGGCTGGTGATAGGGTATTTTAAATGTCCGCCTGGCTAGCTACCACCATCTTATCTAAGTCTGCCGCCAGACTGCAATGTTAACAGCATTGTTGTGTTTCGGTTGTCAGAGATAAGATAGCCAGTACCCGAAATAAGATGGAGTTTCCGGGTCAGTACGTTTCTGCCTTCGACCTCATCCTCACTTAACATCAAGTGTGATTGAAGTCAAGTGCTAACAAGGGGTACATTATAAAAAAAAGATAAATACAATTAAGGAAGTCGTTGATATCATTTGAAACAATTTTGCTACCATCTACATTCGATCACGCATCAACCTATAAACACTACATACTACGCGGCGATGATGTAGATGATGATGGTGTAGTTTAGCATACTTCCAAGCAATAGTGTCCAATACCAAGCTGCTAACGAGACACGGAAATAAGTACTCTCAATGTTTTCGTGAACATCGCGCTCTACATATTGCAGATCTAAGGGTGGGTGATCTGGCATTAACATTGCGATTCTTATTATGATCTCGATATAATAAGTACAGAAGAGAATGATTGGAAATCAGATTTCTTTTGGGAGCGTAGGGTCGTATCATATCCATAGCCATATAGCGATATAGGAACCTAGAAGCAAACACCGTGTCCAAGCAATGACTAATTTTATTTACCTATGTTCCAGATAAACCACGAAAACATAATTAATAATCACCAACATATTACAGACGGTTGCTCGTCAATAATTTAATTTAATAACTTAAAAACACAACTTTTACAATTATATTTCAAGTTTCCAAGTTACTATTCTCATATGATTATTAATAAATAAAATACTCTTTAAAAAAAGAATAAATACTTAAAAACGCAAATTACATCTAAACATTATTTTTGAAGTCGAAAGCGAAGAAACAGAGATAATAACGTTCAGTAGATAAGATATTTGTATTTCTAAATAAAATAGCAGAGCAAACTTTGAAACTAATAAAACTGGAGTTCAACGCACTACATCATGTTTAGTTGCAGTGTAGACATGCACCAGACGGTTTAACTACAGTTAAGCGACTCAGAAATTGTGTGGTCTAATGTTAGACGTACTGCAGAATAATAATTATAGAGCAGGAAATTTATGGGGAAATAACAGTGTAAGGATATCGTTATAGCTTATCGTGGTAGAAGTGTGGTCTATTTAATTTTCTATGGCATTATATAACCGAGTACTTTAATCTAGCATTCTTTGGATGAGGCTTTTGAATTCAAGGGCTAAATTACGCGGGGGTAAACGATCACGGCCAAGGCAACTGCTGAATTAATGAAACTAGATTCGGGGATACCGTAGTCCATATGTCCTCTTGTCACCCGATTCAAAAATCTTCTTCTTGTGCTATATACGATTCTCTCTGATCTGATTTAAAAACAGTGCTCCGTAATATTTTATTCCATCAAGAATATTTTATGTAAAAAATTACCCAAGTCTCGTGAATCTACAACAAAAATTTCTGAGATCTAATGTAGAGTCAAGGCACTTTTGATTTTACTAGTTTTATATGCGAATTCTTTACCTTAGCGTGTAGTTATAGTCAAACCAGTTGACCAACTTGACTAAGACTGCCAAAGTATTCAAGTCGCCTAATTACCTAAGAGTTGGTGTCGGGAAAAAATACAATAGTAACGGATTTTTGAATTAATTGGCATATTTGTAATTGTATATTTCAAGACAAAAGCTGTAGTGTAGGGCCTAAGGTACCAGAGAAATTAGAGTGGGCAAATTTGTGACGATCACTGGGTAAATTACTCTGTTTATAAACTATTCCGTAGGTGTCGAAAAAGGCGACTAAGGGAATATGCACCAAAAACATCTATAGATTTGCACGTTTCAACGGCGATGCGCTCACCCCATGTCACGTGTGCACTTTTATATATTTCGTAAGGTGAACCGTGGATGTTGCTTCAAGCATTAAACTTTAATGTTTGGGATATCTCTGACCAATCTATTGGGAAATATGCTCGTAAAGTTATATTATGTCATTTTCGATTTCTACAATGCAAATTTTAACACCTAGACATTTTGCTATGAATAACTAATCCATACTTTTAGCAAAATCTTTAAAAGTGAGCAAAGTTATAAAGTTTTATGGTATATATCTGGCGAGGCGCCACTGGCAAGATATGTAAAAAGTTACAAGTCCCTAAATATTCAAACAAAACCTTTGGCCTTCGTTACGATTCTATTCAGATATTTCCGTTGACGTATACCCATGGGGTTTTGAATCTGTTCGAATGATATGAAATAACTTTGAAAGGCAACATCTGTTAACATTTCAATATTGTTCTAGCTATCTTTGAGCCTTTTACTTTTAGGGTGTTACGAATACTTTGCATATCATATCACTAATAGGTACTTAAGTTAAATTATAAGGACCATGTTGTCACCCAAATACACCAAACATCTTTGTTAAAAGTTAAATAACTTCAAAACGCCTTAACCGATTTTCATTAAACGTGACTAATAAGCTGTCCACGCATTTCTGAGATATAGATATATATAATGCATATATATAGATATTTTTGAGATATATATACAAAGACTGGACACACACACAACGCGGTCAAACACATAACACCCGTCGTTTCCGATCGGAGGTTAAAATTAAGAATAATAAAATAATCGTTGGAAAGTAAGGGCTGAAATGGACCCTGAACATAATATAAGTATTTTTAGTCGCATTCGCTATAGGCCAGTCGTTGGATGGATGACCACTAATGGTAATTTTTTAACACGAATGTTTCAGGGCTTTGGAGGGCACGTTAAATAGTTGGTTTTGGTTGTTTTCAATCGAAGGTAACCGTAAAGCCAAGTTGGTGACTTTTGTAAGTTTCGTATCGCCCTTGTGGCTTAAAAACATTGACTGTCAGGTGGCCATTAATCTGACAGAAATCAACCAATCCGCACTGGGCCCGCGTGTGGTGGATTATGGCCTGTTGATAAAGTTAGAGGTTTCATGTGTAGGAGATTGACTCTTAGATACCTAAATAAAAATAAATGAAATTCTTATTTTGGGTACCAAGGACAAATGTATAAGCAATTTGTAATTTATATTATACGGATATTTTGTAAATTTTGGCATGTGCCTACATGAAACTATGGAACAATGACAAGCATAACAAAATTATACATAATAGTAGGCTACAAGACAGATGTGTATAAACCGTCAATTAATGACATATGAAACAAATTTCTCTGTTACAATATATCCGTCGACCATTCACGAAGCGCCCGGGTTAGTCGAGTTGTAATTGTTAAAGTACATTTTAAAGGTATATCTTTGTTCGTGGTACGTGTAATCCCTGAAGCCACGTAATTGGCGGTGTTTACGTCTGGAAATAAAGAAAAACAACCGGTGCAGTAGAGAACCGAGTAACTCTTTGTTCCTCGAAGCTACTTAAAAACTATCTGTAACTTTCCTTGTATCTGAAAGCTATAAGTACCTATCATTCGATGCATTATCTAACTCTTCCGCGTTTCTGTTGTGCCAACTTCAGACTACTTTTCAAACAGTTTTCACAACATGAAAACTGCTGTTTATTTTTAAATGGTAAAATACGTAATTATGATAATTTTGAAGTAAAACAAAATGTCTCCATTCTTCATGGTTCAGTCATGAAAATATCTGAAGCAGCAAGAGTCAAGTTCAATAATAAAAATAACAATATGAGTTTAAAAAATCAAAAACTCGAGAGCATAATAATATCCTATGACACTTCAGGGATCAAGACGAATCTAATGACACCATGCACTCGAAATCGGTGAAGCCGTTTAGACTGCAGGAGGTAACATAGAAATCTACATACAAACATACACTCGAGAAACATTAGCCACCATCCTTGGGCAGTCGGGTAATAAGGAGTTAATAACTATAAAAGCGTGAACACACACATATAAATAAATAAAAGGTATTTATTCATCACAAAACAGAAAAAAACACAAGCAGACAGAATCGAGAACCACAATATTGTGATGAATGGGTAGGGACTCAGCAGTGTTGCTGATTTTCACCCCCCCCCCCCCCTGTAGAGTAGTTGCTGCCACCAAAGATAGTATAGGCGACTTTCCAATGGCTAACTTTATTTTTTTTTTATTTTTATATAACGCCGTGAAACACATAACATACGTTATCGACGAGGTTTAAAAATTATATTCATACTTCTATTCGGAGTCCGTCTTGCTAATGTTAATTAAAATGGTTAATCTACGATATTAATATTCCTTCATTTCATACACCCGGTGAAAGGAAAAAATCCGTGAAAAAGTTCCCTGTAAGATAAGAATTGGTCCTATTTGTATGGGGAAACTACACAGTAATTTAATTGTAGGTACATTAGAAGCGTTATCAGGAGCACTCATTTGCGTCGTCAAAGGCATTAGTCTTGCCTCTTGACGGAAGGAGAGCAACGTCGCCTCAGCTTATAGTGTCTTATCTAAAGACTGCAATTTAGAATGTGTTTTATAGTATTAATCAAGAGTTTACTGTGAAATACACTCCTAAAATATTTGGTATAGATGGCAAATTACTGGTTTCTGTAGTCGGTATTCGTGGAGCAGTGGTGCTTGATATCGAAAGCGCTTACACCCATATTAAATAGTAACGTATTACAGTCTGGATCGAGCATCGGTGGCTCAGCGGTTAAGACACGGTCGCCCAATTTGGGAGGTCCAGGTTCGATTCCCAGGCAGGCCATGTACCAACGAGTTTTAAAATTTTATTTAATTATGTGCATTTATCCGACTCCTCTTAAACGGTGAAGGAAAACATCGTGAGGAAACCTGCATGCCTGAGGAATAAAAATTCTAAGGCATGTGAAGTCCCCAACCCGTATTGGGCTAGTGTGGTGTACTGTGGCCTATACTCCGCTTCATTATAAGAGGGAAGGCCTTTTTTTTTTTGACGGGGAGAAAACGCATTTACGCGTTCGACCCGCCGCTGACGGGGTTCAGCGGCGAGGAAAATGTGGGACTCACCGCTCCAGACGGGAGCGGTCCTACCCACTAAAAAACCCCCGGTGTTCCTCCGCGCAAAGAGGGAAGGCCTATATTCCTGCAGTGGGATGTTTACGGGCTGATGATGATGACAGTCTGGATTAAATAAATTTTTACAGGCCTGCATAATACAAATTCAATTTCCTCTGGAAATCTCGAATAATAATAATAAATAGTGCACTCTAGTTCCACAGTAAGCAACTATAGGCTTGTGTTGAGGATACCGAAATTCTTATTATAAATGAAAACATCCATAACTAGGGTACACATGTCCGTATTCATCACACAAACATAATGCCCCTAGCGGGATTCGAACCCGCAACCTTTTGGTATAGTGGTCAGAGTTGCTAACCACTACACCAAACAGGTCGTCGGGAATGTTTTTGTATATTTTTTTACTTAGTTAAGGCAATTACTGACTTCAACAAATGTGTTAAAATACCATCGAAATATTCTTGCTTTACTGAGAAAACTTAATTTGTATTTTACTAGACAGTCAATGAATTCGTTAATGGTGAGCAGGATATAATATGATATCCAGTTTACTATTTTCTTTTTTTCTTTGTCGACAAATAAATTGTAAAAGTACTTATTTAAAAACATTACCCTCCTTCCTTGGGCAGTCGGGTAAAAAGAGCAAGTTTCTTGCTCGTTCTCTCTTGGGAGTCTGCCCTGTGAATGAGCATGACGACGATTTCAAATGTTATGCATAGAACTTACGAAATAAAATTTATTTTGGATTTTTGAATTGAATAACTATACCACAGCTAAGAAGCGGATGAAACAGCGTCGGTGGCTCAGGGGTTAAGACGCGGTCTACCAATTTAAAAGACCCGGGCTCGATTCCCAGGCAGGCCAATGTACCAATGAGTTTTTAAATTTTATTTAATTACTTAGCATTTATCCGACTGCCCTGAAAGTAAAACATCGTGAGGAAACCTGCATACCTGAGAAATAAAAATCCCTACAGTGGGATGTTTACGGGCTGATGATGATGATGAAACAGTCCATTTTGTTGTATTCATATGAAGGCAGATCTCGTCTTCTTACTTTTCCCATTGTAAATCCTATTAACTAGGATCACCAACGTTACACGAAGGTCTAGTTCTCTACGTGACTAATTTAAGGAAGTAATAGGGTATACAAGAAAAGAAAGTCCCACAGCCGAATCTATGGGGAAGGAAGTCGACTGAAACTCAGCCACCCTGATTTTGTATACTGGTGTATATAAATCTGGCTTAATTTGGCGGATAAACTTAATTAATCTGGCGGATGGTGGACTAAGTTGGCAGTATACTTCTTTTTTAACTTCTGGCTTAATTTGGTGAATATATTACTGGGTATATTATGAACGCGGTAATCTTCCGCTACGGCCTCACTGAATCTAGACCCTATGGTGGGTCTAGACCCTGTGGTGAATCTAGATTCAGTGAGTCCGTAGCGGAAGACTACCGCGTTCATAATATACCCAGTATATTATTCACCAAATTAAGCCAGAAGTTAAAAAAGAAGTATAATGCCAACTTAGTCCACCATCCGAAACTTTGATAGCATTGTTGTCTTTTGGCATTGACTGTTTGAGATAAGACAATCATTCCTCAATCAGTTTAGGGTTCTATGGCATCATCTTAAAACCACATGAAATAAGATACCAATCTTATTTCAGACCCCAGCCAAGCGTCTTCAAAATCTGAAGATAGTTCGTTGATTGCTGATCTGTGTACCTTAATAATACTGATGACGTAGAGGAATTGTTTTCTAAAGAATATCTAAGACTCTCGTTAATTATTCATTAATCAAGCATCAAAAAAAATAAACACAGTAATGGGTTTTGTTAAAAAGTAAAATAATAAATTCGCTCAAACGTTTATTTAGCCGGGTTTTCAGCCCTAGGGGTTTATTTGTAAAATTTTAGTCTTAAATTAAAGGTGAATGAATAATTAACAATACCGAAATACTTACGGAGAGGTATACAGGTACAGTCGTGTCCATAATTAACCATATTGGACTATTTTACTTGTTTTATGGTAGCATGATGGCTATTTCAGCTGTACCACTCATAGTTAAAATTATAGTCTAGCTAGACGGTAATTTCAGAGAACTTGTAGTTTGAATAGACATCACACATTTAATAGTCTTATATGAATAACTATAATACCTGTAGTGCTGTCGAAACGAAAGTCACTGCCATATCGGATTAGCAAGTTGAAGTAGCAGGGGGCAGGGCACATAGCTCGAAGAACCGATGACCGGTGGGGCATTAAACTTCTCGAATGGAGACCACACATCCGCAAGCGCAGCGTACTACGTCAACTCATAAGGTAAACTGACGCCCTGACAATCGCTGGATGCAGGGCGCTTCCAACCGGTCACGCTGGAATTCTATGGGGGAGGCCTATGTTCAAGTGAACTGTGGCTGATGATCACATCAGTCATCATCATCAGATGATAGAATAGATATAATACTTTCCGGTGCCCTACAGTTTTGAAAGTTAGCACTAAGGAAGGTCAATGGTAAGTACTAGCGGAGGTGTAATTCCGAAAATCATTAACACCTCAAGCCATTTCTGAGAAAAAGGGCCTTCATAGGTGTTAAATACGAAACCCTCAGGGCACGATTCCTACTCGTAGGCACTCAAGTGCCTATTTTATACCTAGTTCAATCATCAGTCTCACAACAATCTGTATATTTTATTTATAGAACGAATTTCATACCTTTTTTACCTCGAAAGTTCTTTATATATTTGTTGTCTTAACAAAAACCGCACTTTAATCCTACGGTCCATTTCCATCGAATCCTCGCAGCTTAACAAAAGCCTTGGTTAAAGGACTGTGGAGGAAGTAATTGAACATGATACGTGATAGGGATACTGATGGGTCTCACACAAAGTAAAAGGGAACTGTATAGCTTAAAGTAGGATATTCGGACGTCACTCAAGTCGTGGAGCTCCTGGTGCTTGTATACTTATCTGTGGTTTGTATTAACATATTTTATGGGAAGGAAACGTTTACGGTAGAGTATTCAATTGCTCATTTAAGGGCGTTTACGCTTCATGGAATTCCATACAATGTTTCAAGTTAAGAATATCGTCAAAAAGGTTATTATGATAAAATTATCACTTGAAAACGTTGAATATTTTTAATTTAATGTTATAATTAAGAAGATTATTGAATTTCCTGCTCATTCACAAAGCTGACTTCAGGAGTGCAGAACAAGAAAGAAACTCAAGGGTTGCTATTTTTATCCCCCGACGAAAAACGAGGATACCGTACAAAACCGTATGTAGATAGATGCCCTGGATATAACCCAATTGAAAACTTCTCAAATCTAAGTATTCTTGTCGATTATTTCAAAAGGTTGCAATTAGCTTCAATTTAATTAAATGCATGGTGATACATATCGACACCAATCATATTAGAGCAATTTTTATATTATTATACCTATTTATATCTTCGAGATGCACAAGTGTACCATGCCATGTTTTGGAATATGTAATAAGAAGTATCAGTGATAGGCCTGACATGCAAACTAGATTAATTCTTCAGAACGATCCTCACAGGCGCGTGAATAAGGGTGTTCTACGTGTTAATATTTACTGGAAATATGGCATTACGTATGTGCATGTAAAACGCAGCTCTCCCGTAATGTCGGCATTAACACAAATGAGGAGCTAACGTCACAGTGGATAATCATAACAGTAAACCAATATGCGCATCGCTTTCAGCGCTGAAATTGCCTTAATCGTTCCCTAATAACCTGCTTGAAATTGGCTGTCCCAGTTTTTGAGAGTTCTTGTTGGATGGCATTGCTGCCCATAAATTATCCTATCCACTAACAAAAATGGATGCCGGCTTGTTGAGCGACAATGCCTTAGTCTAACTGATTTTGTTACTTGTTTGCGACTAGAAAGCGATGGGTGGTAGTCGCCGTCAAACTACAATACGGACCAACCAGAACACAGTATGCTTAGTGCTTCCTGTCTGAGTAATTTAGGAACTCTAAAATTGGCAATTCTTTTAAAACTCCCATTGACCCGATTTGATTTGAAATATTTCTGTTCATACAGATCCTTTCTTATGTATGAATAGGTATGAAGTTATTTGTGCTGGAAATACCTAACTTCCGTGACAGTTTCTTTTTGGATCTTTTAAATTAATATTGAATCATGCTATTTCACAATGTAGCTAAGTTTCAAGGACAGAGGAATTAATATTGGTAACAAAGGTGCGGTTGCTAGTGGTTCTACAGATGAGAGTAGTAAGAAATCACACTAATCCTAAATAAACTAACTTAAGTGCGAGCTGCGCAGAAGAATCTTTCTTACTTGAATTGAACGCTTCCCAAGCTCGCATTATTGCCGCTAACGGCATTATATTTTGTATTATACCTAATATACGTCTGAATGTAACAATTTATAAATCAATTCGTAAAATCAAAGTCATAGATTTAGTGTGTTGACGTGTCTAATTGTTTCAATATTTTCCTCTGGTATTTAACATAGGAGGGGTTCTACAATCAACCTCCCGATTTCAGATTACGAGTAGTGTTACTGCTATCTTCGATACTGTCTATCGTAGCGTATTACCATATGCCTATTGTCGGCACACCGCATTAGAGTTAACCTGACTGTTTTTGCTTAACTTGAACATATTGCGGTATTATTAAATTGACAGCCTGTTTTGTGGTGGATTACTAATGGATGCTTTAATTAAAAGCGTTTGAGAATAGGTGCAAGGCTCTAAAAATCCACATTCGCCGAATTCGACTTGTGTTGACACTTGTTTATTTAACGCGCCTTTATGATTGTATATCTTATCACAAATGCGACATGAGGACTTGTGAGGACATGAGGGTATGACAAATGAGGGGTTGTCCTGGGAGTGACATAGGTATTTGACGTCATGGTAAATCCAATATGGAGGACACTCAGCCTTCTTATCACCTCATCAACAGCCTTACATGTCCCCACCATTGGGGCACAGCCTCCTCTCACTAGGAGAGGCTATGACCATAATCAACTACGCGGGCGCAGTGCGGATTGGTGGATTTATGCCTGAAAAGTAGCCTGTAGAAGCTGTCAAAATCTTTCGTACGGCATTCTGCCACTTGAATGAAGTATAATTTGCTTTAATAGCCCAGGGAAAATATGGGTTGACCTCGGAAAAACGAATAATCGCGATTTTCTTGAAACATTTAATAAAGTGTTGTAAATGTAGTAACAATTGCTAAAAATTAAGCATTTATAAGAAACACAAGTACCAAGTAACTAAATAAGCTAAAGTTGAAAATAGTTTTTTTTTTTTAAATGCTCAATTGATGGGTATTTCTTTAAATTCAAAACATTTAGGGAAATAATGTTTACAAAATATTAGTTCTCATTTTTTTTTCTTAAGCAATGCAGCTCGACAATATTTTCAGCTAAAACACATGCATGTCTAACTATAACGCATGCTTAGTTTTTTATCCATCAATAAGTTAACTGTGTGTAACAAAAATCTACCTAATTAAATATCAGTTATTATTTATTGTTATTAAGATACAAATTAAAAATATGGTTTTCTAAATAAATCTAGATTATGCGCTCGGATTTTTTAGGCTTAATTATTCAAAATTACATCTCTAATATACCTCTATAAGATAGCAATGATATAAGTCGGTTCAGAATTATATTTCAGAATTTCAGAATTTTCCCTGGGCTACAAATCTGTGGACGTTTGTTTTTTGATATTCAGTTACGGACTCTTGATTCTAAGAACTCCAGTTAACGACAAATACTTGTAATGTAATATTAGATCTATTCCATAAATTTATAATGTTCATTATTCTAAGGACATCTCTAATTGGCTTATATTAACTACCCATGTACACATTGTCTCTTGGTTTTTTAAAACAAATAAGAAATATATCTTCATCTTCATTTCTTCTTTATTTGTGGTCGACGCACGTCTTTTTCTTCCAATCTACTTTATCAACCGTTACTTATCATTCGCGCCCTTTTCATTCATATCATCCCTCACACAATCCATCCATCTTTTCCGTGATCTTCCTCTTCCTTTTCATCCATCGACATCCATATTCATCACTCTCTTAGTAACATGCATTTCATCCCTCCTCATAACATGCCCATAAAATAGCAAAACAATTTCCTTTAAAAAAAATTCATACACGCCCTCGTTCCTGAGGTAGTCGGGTAAATATAGAAAATTCTATACATGAGAGACCTACTATTGATTGTATTGATGTGATTAATCAGTGAGATGTGCACTTGCAAAATTACACAGAATCCAAATAAAAGCTTTTAAGCTAAATATTTTCCAGCTTTCAAGGAAATTGGTTACGTTAAAGTAAACATGTAGGTCACGAGTAATCAACTAAGAACACGCTCTTATCTTGTGGTAGGTACACATCCTGTCCTAAAATTGCATTGCATGACACACAATACTAGGAAACAAATACTGGCTAGAAACCTTCCGGTGTCTAGCCGAATGCCTGCTGTGGTATGACAAAATCTTAAAAAGATATAATATAGTTTTTTATATGGATTACCATACGTCTAGTAAAAACAGGACTGGAACTTGCGCTGCCCAGTGCCGTATTATCCTGTTTTTGTCTCGTAAGTTCTATTTTTTTTTATATTTTTTGTAATTAAATGTTAATTATTAAAGAGGGTCGGTGGCTCAGCGATTAAAACGTAGCCTCCCTATTTGGGTGGCCCGGGTTCGATTCCCAGGCACGCCATGTACCAATGCGTTTTTAAATTTAGTGAAGGAAAACATCGTGAGGAAACCTGCATGCCTGAGAAATAAACATTCAAAGGCATGTGAAGTCCCCAACCCGCATTGGGCCAGCATGGTGGACTATGGCCTATACTCCCCCTCATTATAAGAGGGAAGGCCTATATCCCTACAGTGGGATGTTTATGGGCTGATGATGATAATGAATTGTTAATTTGATTAATTTCTAGACAATAATGAAGGAAATGTCTGCAATACATAACGATCCACCTAGGCAAACAATTTAATGGCTATTAAATTAGCCATTAAATTGTTTGCTTCTACTATATATTATATACTATATTCTACTATATACTATATATATCTGCTTATACTATATACATATTACGGTGAAATGCTAACCATATCATTAATTCAGTCAAGAACTCCGTCCAATTTATTTCCTTCCTCGTCGATTGATCTCCATCCTTAGTAATAAAGACGGTTACGACAACAAAAAGGGCTTTTCAAATAACAACCTGTAGGTTTATTCCAAATTTCAAATGTATTACTTGAATTCTAAGAAATAACAATATAGCTCATGGATAATACGGTAAAAAATTGGCTTAGCTGGACATAATTCAGAACCGGCTTATATAATTGCTGTCTTATAGAGGTATATTAGAGATGTAATTTTGAATAATTAAACCAAAACAAAAAACGAGCGCTTAGTCTAGATTTTTTTATAAAACCGTATTTTTAATTTGTATCTTAATAACAATAAATATTAACTGATATTTAATTAGGTAGACATTGTTAAACAGTTAACTTATTGATGGATAAAAAAACTAAGCATGTTATAGTTAGGTATGCATATGTTTTAGCTGAGAATGTCGTCGAGCTGCATTGCTTAAGAAGTAAAAATGAGAACTAATATTTAACGATAATTTCCCTAAATGTTTTGATTTTAAAGAAATACCCATTAATTGAGCATTTTTTTTTAAAGAAACATATTTTTCAACTTTAGCTTATTTAATTACTTAGTACTTGCGCTTCTTACAAATGCTTAATTTTTAGCAATTGTTACTACATTTACAATACTGTATTAAATGTTTCAAGAAAATCGCGATTATTCGTTTTTCCGAGGTCAAACCGTATTTTCCCTGGGCTAAATAGCTCATTTGTAAGAGTCATGGTTGATACAGGATTATAATATTTTGTTAAGTTCAAAGACATAATTAAAGTTTATTATATTTTTTCCGGTATATGTACCTACCGAGGAGCGTCGGTGGTTTAGTGGTTAAGACGCGGTTTCCTAATTTGTGAGGTCCGGGTTCGATTCCAGGGCACGCAAGGTACCAATGAGTATTTAAATATAATTTAATTACTTATGTGCATTTATTTATCCGACTGTTCCTAAAACGGTGAAAGGAAAGTGAGGAAACCTGCATGCCTGAGAAATAATTCGAAGGCCTGTGAAGTCCCCAACCCACATTGGGTCAGCGTGGTGGACTACGGGTATATGTATATATTTTTTTTATGATTAACGGGATACGCGTTTGACCACAATCTCACCTGATGGAAAGTGACGATGTAGCAGAAGATGAAGCACGGATTACAATGTTACCTCCTGTATCCTAAATGGCTTGAGTGACTTTGAAAAGCAAGATCTCGTAAGATTTGTGTTGAATCCCAAAGTGTCGTAGAGTACATTTTATTATACAAAATCCAACATGGCGCCTGAAAAAACAAAATATGTATTTCTTTTGTTTTTATATACTTATGATGTTTTTAGGTGATTTTTATTATTCACAAAATATACATTTACATTTACATTACATTTTCCTTTGAATTTTATAAAGTTGGTATCTTTAAATATAAATGAATAGACAAAATTTGGGATCGTGTGTTTAATTCTCAATAATATCAACACACCATTGAAGTAGGTACAATGTACACCTAGGTACAATGTACACCTAGGTACAATGTACACAAGGCCAAAGAGATGAATCTGGACAAACATTCAAAATTGTGTCTAAGTTCTAAAATCTATTAATTATGCACATAAGAGGGTTAATCTCACACGGCATTCCCTACGAACTTAGAAGTCCTAATTTTTCGCAATGAATAGATCAATTCTAATTAAACTTTATACATATAAGCATGATACGAAAAATGGAGGATCTATATATCTAAAAAGTTACTAGAAAACATTTTCATAATATCGAATTTAAAATAATATACTCCATTTTTCTCATACTATGGAAAATTTAAAATTGCTCTAATTATTTCGAAAAATTTGGACAAAAATATAAATGGCATAAGTATTGGCAACACCGTAGTCGCACCCTGTTACATGATATCTTACCAGTAGAGTATTCAATGCAAAGAATCGACTCAACGAAAAAAGACTATGATACTCGAGTCAAGATTATATAAAGCTGCGACCGCTGCGGAGCGACATTAGATTTTTGAATTAAATGCTCTACCTACTGCCGAACGACATCGTGTAACAGGGTGCGACGATGGTGTTGCCAACATAAGTTTAATTATATTTGAGTATGTATATTGTATTGTATTTTGTGGGTACTTATGGAGATTCTCCAAAATTATGTACAGTTTGCGTTGTAGTGATAGATAATACCTTAATAATTTGATTATACATATATTTTTTTAAATTTTACTTCTATCAACCGTAAAAAAACAGTCAGTGACATACTCGTATAGTTTCTGTTGTCGTTTTTAATAGGCGAATAGTTCATTATAAAAAAAATATTCCCCGATTTTTCCGGTTCTGTATAATTTCCTATGCATAACCATCCGTCCGTATGTCACAAGTTATTAACCCTACCATCCTTGCATCGAGTTTATTAAAATTTCTGGTGCAATGTGTGAATCGCTAGAGAGTAAAATTTAGAAAAAGGAAATATCTCTTTCGCGCATATCATTTGTTTGGGAAGCGTTGAACAGGGTATTTTCTTTTGTTTAGTGCCTGCTCATATCTCATGAGTAAAAGGTAATTCAAGATAGCAGAACGTAAGAAACACGATTATTTAGAAAAAAATTACAAGTACTTAGCATGTGGCCACAGAATCATAATTTAATGCAAGTCCGTTACGAAATTGGCATTTTTTGGAAGCCTGTTACTCCATAACTATACCAAAAATGCTCGCAAGTTGGTAACTTTATATATTCATTTTCAGATCACCATGAGGGCAGCGGTCACGCTATTCGCGGTCTACTTCTACGCTCTTCTGTCCAGCGGGAGCGGTGATAACAGACGATGGTTCATCTCACTGATAGATCTGATCGAGCTGGACTATGAAGATCACTGCGAGCAGAGAGCGAATGCAGCATGGGACGAGCTGATTGGTGGTAGCAAGGGTCTATACATGAAGGTAACATAGGTTTTATTATAAAATCCGCCTCCGTGGCTCCATGTAAACGACATAAGGTTTACGATTCTGAGGTCGCGGGCTCGATCTCCAGCGGGGAACATGGATATTACTCTGTTTTGTTGGTGGTAGTAAATGTCCGCCTGGCAGCTACCACCATCTTATCTAAGTCTGCCGTCAAACAGCAATGTTGATAGAACTGTTGTGTTCCGGTTGTCAGAAATAAGATAGCCAGTTCCCCCAATAAGATGAAGTAGTAGTAGAAGTACGCTTCCACCTACGGCGTTAGTTTCAATTAATATCAGGTGTGATTGAGTTCAAGTGCTAACCTGTTGTGTATAAAAAAATCTAATGTATATTGATTGATTTTTAAAGACGCTTAAAAAATTTGACTGTGATTTTATCCTGCCATTAATAAATACAAAAGGTACAGCCGATCAAACGTGGAGCGAACATTTGTTTCGATAGCCCTAACCTTCGAAAACGTTTGAACGTCGAAACAATGACTTGACGAACTATATTTTCTCGAAGTAAGCAACATGTCGAAATAATAAACTGTCGAAGTTGAGTGGTACAGTCATCATGATTATGACATAATTATTCTAATCTAATCCGTAAAAAATCCTATCCGTGCTATTAATCATTGAGGAGATCCCTCTTCGGAGGACAATCCTTGCTGCAGCATATCGCGAATATCATGTTTAAAGCTATCCAAACTGACCGTGTATGCAACATTTGGTATCCGTGCTATTAACCGTTAAGGAGTTACCCTTGTGATTTTCATAAGAGTAGTATTTTCAATTGTTAGTAAGAGTAGTTACTTTCAATTGAATGCAGCCGTTAAGCCAAATTTGGTGGCTTAGCTCAGCTCAGCTTGTAAACAATGACTGTCAGGTGGCCACACCACTCCAACGCCAATCATTCGGATTTTGTCCCCGCGCCTTGATATACAGAAATTAACACATGACAAAGGGTGAGCCCATCGCGGTTGAAATGTGATTCACGTTGGGGGCAGAAGTTTGTATGATGAATACGTACAACTATACCTGAGTTTTCATTTATAATAAGTAAGGTATATACAAAAACAAAAGCATCTGCGTAATGTATCAACCCAACCATGCCTAATACAAGCCTATATAATTGCTTATAGCATGGTATTAGATGGCGCTGTGTGTATGTATAACGATATTTATTATTATATTTATTTATATAGATGTTTTTCTTCGTCGGTGTAAAGTTCTTTAGTCGCCTTATTTCGGTATATTTTGGACAAATTTTGGTGAGCAGAGATAGTTACACACAGGTAGACATGAGCTTAAAAAAACGGGAGCAAAAACGCAGGAAGTTATACGCAACCACAGAATTAATATAGTACTAACGTATACTATATTCATTTTGTGGTTGCACGCAACCATCCCTGGTAGAGCCGTGCTAGAGCCCAAGGTTTACTGCGTTCTTGATGTTAAACATCACTAAACGAAACAGTGTTAAGTTTACAAATTGATGTCAACCTTGATTTTATGACACAAGCCAGAGTATGTGTATCTATTATACAATAAATTGTGTACAATAACGCTTGTACAACTCATACTTGGGGCACTCGTTTAAATAATCTAGCAGCCTTGTAGTACACGTGCGTAATACACAAGCCAAGTCTTTTACAAGATGTCAAGGATACAAAAACAAGACTCTTTGTCACAGGGTACAAACATCAGGAAACTTGTAAACATAGGGGGCACAAGAAATGTCTACAAATAACTCTATTGAATCGCGAAGTCGGGATGAAAGGGAACAAATGTTTGCCAGCTGGTCGATTTTATGATTTTGTGAATCTTTTAGTTTCAGTGTTACCTAACAAATCTTCCAAGATTGACTCTTCGCATTTAAAGGGGTTATTGAAATCGCTCAAATTCTTCAAGCTTAGTTTAATTGAATCTTTGTTTATAAGTTAAAAATAGACTAAGGCTAGCGTCTACCATCTCATCTAAGTCTGCCGATAAACACTAATGTTAATGGCATTATTGTATTCCGGTTGTCAGAGTTATCTCTGACAACCGGACAATCTTATGATTGCCAGTCCCTCAAGTGGGTTTCCGGGTCAGTACGTTTCCACCCTCGGCCTCATCTTCACTCAACATCAGGTGTGAAATAGGCATAAAAAAAAAGCGTATTATAGGTAAGTTAGAAGCCGAGGTGTATGGTATTGTAGGGCTAAAACTGTGGAACCTTTTTAAAAGTGGTAATCGAAAGCTCATATTTATAGATGGTACTTACCCTTATTTAATAGCCTCTTAGTTTTTTTTTTATTATAGGAGTTATGAAAACACGTGGTAGAGTGTGGAATCAGAAATCGTCAAAGATATTGGTTAATTATTCTAGGAGATAAGTCTGATAATATTAAAGGAAAGTATAGTTGTCTGCATCTTCAGATGTTGAACTGACTCAATCGTTTTAATTAAACATATGTTACTAATGTTGTTTTAGAAAATATATCTATATACAGAGCTTAGTGTATACATTAAAAAGAAAATTCTATACCGACCCATGCATAGACGTCATCATAACATATCAATGTTTTTGAAATCAAAATCATAATGTCAAGGAGACGTAGGAAAAAAAAATTCGTTCGGAACAGTAGAAAACATGGGTAGGAACAAAATTTTGAAAACCGGGCTAGATTTTTTTAGCTTGCATTTTAGTACGTACCGCTCTACAAAGCGGAGAATAAAGGAATTTGGGAAGTTTAATTAGTGAGAGCGGCGCTACGGTTTCGTGAAACGCATGTTGACTTCGAGATTATCTAATCATTCGTTTAACAATCACTCTGGAATTTCCACCTGCAATCTCTTCATTTTAGACCACATACTATCGAACAGAACCTGTCTCGAGACGCTATATATTCCATGGGAGAACCGCAGGAGAGGTCCGCATCTAAATGTTGCTGCCCTTTAGTAGTATTATGTTGTATTCAGTCGCGTTTTCCGACGTCCTCCTTAAGAAATGGGTTGTTCTCACAACGAAACGATGTTCCCGGACGGGAACCAAAAACGGAAATTCAAGTAGAAATGCCCATATATTTCCTTCTCAGTTTTCACAGTTTACTCGAGTATCTATATGCAATTCGTCGACTAATTATGATTGTGTATTTAATTGAATCGAATGTTTGAAGAAAAATCATCTCTTATTATGCTACTCGATTCGGAGTAAGAAATGAAAGCTGCGAATACTTTGAAGACTGCTAACAAATGACAGTATCATGTCCTTCACAATCTGCGTAGGTTTAACAAATTAGGCAAAAAATGTGTTTCACCCAAGGAAGGCCATTTTTCCGTATCAAACTTGACAGAAGACTTATGCGACCATCTATATTATTATCGCACAAGGAGTTCGTAGTATCTTTTTCACGGCGTACCAACATTGTGGTACCAAAGGTAGAATGTTTGATACGACGCAATGGAAAGGATAAAATAAAATAAAATAAGTCTCCTTGGACATTCACGTAATGCTATCTAGTTCCACATTAAGCAACTATAGGCTTGTGTTGTGGATACCAGATGATTGATATACTACATAAATTCACATTTTTTTTGTAAATAAATTCTTATTGTAATGTAAATATCCATAACTTGGGTACACATGTCCGTATACATCATGCAAAACATATATTTCAATAGGGATGCAAGGAACTCGGTTTCTCTCGGCAATTACAAAATACATGAAAGTGATACTTGTTATTATTTTTTATTATTAAATAGTTTACATTATCTTAATTAAATAATGCCGCACAAAACCGTTTGCATAATTTGTCTGTGGGAACTCGAGTATCGCAAGAAGTTAAGAGTTGCCTTGTTACTATGTAGTCGTTAGTATTGATTAAATACATAAGAGTTATCAGTTATCAAATTATTTCTTAATTTCTTAACTAATTTGGCGAATCTGCGCCTTCTTAAGCTTACAAGTAATGGGTACCTGGTGTACCAATGTAAGCAGCGCCACACACATGCACATGGATAGAGTACCTGTAAGTGATAGAATAAAAATATTTCCAAACGAATCGGCAACTTGCTTTAGATATAGTATAGGTATTTAGTAATAAAGCATAGACCATTAGATTAAAATTATCGCTGTGAATTTCATTGCATCGGAGCATATCCTTCGAATTCCTGTAACTATTTTCAAAAAATAGATCAATCAATTCTTTATATTTATCAAAAATTTCACCGAGGGCAAATATCACGACTCAATAAACAATTTTTAGAAAATATAAAGTAGCCTTTAATTATTTTTTAGAAAATAGTTTTAGGCGACCTTAGCGTCTTCTACAATGCAATGAAGTTCACATTGGTAAGGTTAATTTACAACTACACCAAAAGCAAGGTACAAAATCGTTAGAAAACATTTTTATTCTATTAATCTAGTTTATTCTATCCTTCTACACAAAATCAGGAACATTAAGATTCTAGGAAGTTACATCACAAAAATTACGTGGTTTTACTGGACTATTGCTCACGATTAGAATGTGATACAGATATCGCACTTGTCACTTGAAAGTTCATAGCATCAGAAACGAACAAAATACCTTATACACTATTTATGCAAGAAGTGGAGAACAAGAAGTGGAGAAAAGTTCCCATTTATAATTTTATTGTTTACCCGAATATTCTCAAAAGAATATAATAGAAAAGACATATGGTGAAAAGTGGAACAACAATCTGTTTATTCAATTCTTATCTTTGAGTATGTATCTAACATTTTCTTTTGTTTCATAACCCTTTTATAAGGAACATAAAGTAATAAAATTTGCTCTGCTGAGTCATCCATAGGTTTGTCAATTTTGCACTTGCTCATAAATGTGAAAGTGACAGACATGCTGATGTCTGCAGCCTAATTGACTGGACCGATTTTGAATACAAGATGTCGATAGATTCGTCATGATACATTGTATGTTTAAAAATCCAACATGGCGCCCGCCAAATACATATTTGCTGTCGGGTTTTTGTGAATCCTTAAATTGTTATTTACCATTCATATTTTTTCAGCTGGAAAGTGACAAAGCCTTCGGCATGTTCGTCCGGCAGCAAACGACTGACGTGAAGAATTCCCTCAAGCCTGATACTCTTGGGTCTGACGATGAAGTACTTAGACGAAAAGTGAAGCTTATACTCAAGCCCGGTGATACCTTATTGGATACGGAGCAGTGGATAAGGGTAACGTATTTGTTTGTTTATTTACACAATGTCAACGGCTTACTAATACTATACATCATTATTTTGGCTTGTTATTACCGTTTTCCATCCTTCTTTCTTATTTTATTTTTGTTCATTCGTTCGGCATTGTAAATGGGGTATGTGATCCAATTCTGCTGGTTGAATGTCTTGTTGGCGTTTGCCTTATTTTAATCAGTTCTTGAGGGAAAACCATGGAACCACTTTTCATACCAATTCTAATTGACATAAAATTATGCTTTACTATTATGCGACAAAATCTGTATTTTAAAATAAAATTTCTAGATGCTTAGGTCTAGCTTAAAAAATATTACATTGCAATTGTTTCGCGTAGTGATACCAGTCTGCAATCTATCCCTCTTATTCATAAAAATACTTTAGTATGTTTTCTCACTTATGTCCAGCAGTGGACGTTCTGTGGCTGATAGGATGATGATGAATTGTTTCGCAATTTTGTTTTGTATGAAAACACAAAATTTGCGAAATAATTCTACCAATAGTTTATAAAATTAATCCTGTTTCCTTAACGCACACTCTATAAAATTTTACTTTTAGTTTATTGAAATGATGTCAATTACAGTTTGTATGAAAAGTGGTCTCCGTCTTTACCTTTAACCCTTAAAAGCTTAGAATGGGACTGAGAGTCAATCGTTTAGCCCTATTTCCCAGATCTGTAATCGACTGTGATAAGTAGACACCACTATTTTCACCCCATCATTCTTCGTTATGGTAGCTTGTCAACCCTTAATGACTACATCATGCCTCATTATATCAACGAAGAATTATTTATACATAAGCACAGCTTTGTTAACTTATGTTTCTCTGTTTATTATCCAAGACTTGTTATTGTAATATTTATCATCCAAACTTGATAATCCTAATCAAGTCTACTAAGTGGAAAAATAACGGTAGTTACTGCAAGAGTTTTCTTTCCAACTACATCTTAGTTTGCGTATACATTAATAATGATAACACATACGCAGGGGTGGTAATAATTCATTTGGTTACTTTATGCCGATACAACAAAAGATAATTGCACATAAATCTTCAAGATTTATTTATGACCGACAATTTCCAAGAACTATCTATAAAATGAATTGCTTCCGATTTTACCACCACCTATTTACGGCGTCGTATATTTGAACGATTTGAATATATATCTGCAGAATCCCAATTGATTGGGGGTCAATCAAAATCAACATGTCCAACAAATTGAGAGTTGATTTTATTAATAGAGAAGACAGTTTTATTTTGCAATTATAAGAATAAGAAGGAATAATAAGATTATAAGAATAAGCGACACACATACATTACCAATAAATGATCGGGTTGTATGTACGATATAATACAAATCCTAAGTATTATCTTTATTTTATTATTAGAATTATTATGCTATTAGTTATTATAATATCTAATAATTGACCTTGCATAAATAATGTGTAAATGTAACTACTTCATTTCTGAAATAAGTTACTTAATTGGTGAATTGAAAAATGCTATCACAACTGCAACTATACAACCAATGCTATGCTCAATAAAGATTTCATTTCAACATAAATTATAGAACACCAATCCAAAAATAAACAGTACCTAGTTTTCGGGGTCACAAAGTGGTATCAAATCAGGTACCCGTCTCAGCATAGGTTGTAGTCGAGAGGAAAAAACGACTGCAACCCTGGTTTTCAGTGGAGCCTAAGGTGAGATCACGGATGCCAATGGTACACAGACTAATAATACTTAAAACTCTAAATAGTTTATACAATATACTCTTATACTGTATTGTCTGTATTATCTCTTGTAGTTGCGGAGTGTACGTTTGGAATCACTTACCGTTGCATATTCAGGTAAAATTAAACAAACTGTCTTTTTAAAATTCCCACAGTAAAATCCCTGAGGTTTTGGGTAAAGCAGTTGTCGTTAATTGAAACACTTTTACTACAGCTAGTTACGTTTGGCGACACCGCGTTGAACAAATTGCGGTTTGCTACGGACTACGACTGCGGCACCAACACTAGCTGTACTTTAAGAGGTAAGTCTTATTGTTCATTTATTCATACATACTTACATGCAAAGTTCTTAAAACTAGTACATTCACCCTGTCTTATAGGGCATAACAAATTTCATTAACCTAAAAGTAATTGAAAATATTTATCTTATATTATTTTACTCTTTTTATCTATCATTATACAATATCTATTTTTATATTATTATTTTAATTGAACTGTACTTAAAGGTATGAGATCAACGCTTATAATAATGAGATCAAAGTAGTTTTATTTTGTCTAACATGTATTCTCCGACAGTATTTCTGTAAGAGGAGAGATTTAAATTTTTACAAAAACTTGTGTATTTCATTTATAATGGTATTGGGTAGTTTATTATATATTTATATTAACCGGTAATAATGGACTATTTCTAAATATCTCGAGTTGAGGTTCTGGAGGGACAAGTCTATTTTCTCGCTTTGAAAATGGTCATACAGGGTAATATGCTTTCTGACGAATTTAGCATTTTTGTTTCATTCACTTATGATCTTCACATCATCTCTACACGAAACATTAGTTAAGTGTGTACCCTATGAAATGAATCGACGGTACAGCCACTCAAGTAAATAATAAATATCCCATAAACAAAGCCTTTACAGGGAAAACCAAGTATGTCAATCTGTAGTTTATTCAGATTCTGATGTTTTAAAGCGCTGCAAATAGTTTTGTATTGCTTAGATTATCCACAATCATTACGGTGGCCACCGGAAATCGTTTTATCGACGACTTAATGGTTATCTTCTGAAAGGAGTCCAACGCATCATGAACATCGCCAAGCCATTATATAATTATTTACTTACTTGATTTTTAATAAACTGAAAATTTGGAATCATATTTTTATGATAGGGCATAAAAATATAATCCAGGTTTGTACACCAACTTAATTCGCGAAAAGCGTAAATAGCGGAAACGGAATGACAAACTTTTAAAACGGATAAGTCTCAAAATTACCGGTTTGGTAATGGTTAAATATAGGTTACGTGCCACTGTTCAAACTGTAAAGTATACCCGACGCTAAAAAGGGACACTTTTTTATAATTATGAATTCTGGAAAATAACCCCCTTCAAATCTATTTAGGTATTATTTATAATTAGCTTCTAGCCTTCTCATGCGATTTTTTTAATTTATTCTGTATTTAAAAGATATTTTATCCAACTGGACGGAATAAACCCTCTTAAGGCTTCAATCTTACAATGCCCCTCTTTAGAGTCCAGTTTAAAAATAGAATCTGAAGTATCAAATAAGCGCTTTATAAAATTTCAAAGATCAGTTGGTAATTAAATTATGTTCCCTGTCGTTGAACAAAGGAAAATACAATCTACGAAATACGAATTGAGCCGTTTTGTTTGTCCACTGTGACTAATTTTTGTGTCGTTAGCAATGGATTTGAAGAAATACGCAAAACTTTTTGATGCTCTTTACTTACTTTTTTAGCCCTTGCGACGAATATTTAAATTTAATTGAAGTTAATTTATTTTTAACCGGCTTACAAAAAAGAGGGACCTCCACTGACGTAGTATTTTTTCTATTTACTCACATACATTCTATATATTTGTTCTCACTCATTAGTATCTTGTGAAAGTAGTTTTGTAAACTAACATTTTATGGAATTTGCTAACTTGTTTGTTTGAAATTGTCTCTGAATGATGGATTTACTTATTCCTTTACTTATGTCAAACCATATCGAATAATAAAAACAATATAAAAAAAAGGTTTTTTGGCGGGATCTCGGCGATTGAAGCTGCATTTTTCTTTATAATTCTTAAATTTGTGCATTCTGACTTTTGAAGCTTAATAATGGCAGAATATTGTGCAGCAAAAGTTAGTGATGGTGTACAAGTGAAGGAAAGTGTAAATTAAAGTGCGTAAAGAAGCTTTCGGTTTCCCACAAGAAGCCACCAAAATCTTTTGTAAAGCATTCTGCCACTTTACTGAAGAATGACTTGACCGTGACTAGACTCTGTATATGCGAAGTATACGACGAATTACTTGTTTTGACTGCGACTGACTTATAAGCTGAAGAAATAAGAGAAATAAGACGTGGCTGTATGGGCCTCGATCCCTTTGCCTTCTCCGAGAGGAGAGAATAAAAGGAAAAAAAAGTAAAAAACAAGTTGGTAACGAGATGGTAACGAGAGAGATTGAGATCGTATTTTGTTTACATAGCAAGTTCCCATACGTACCACATTTTATGTATTTTAAACGTTTTTTATGTTGTAGAAGCCTTTTGGTCATGGAACAATGGAGTGACATTGTCACGTAGTGACAAAACTCCTTAAAATTAGAGAAAAAAAAAAATAATAGCAAGTTCCATAGAATGACACTTTAGGTATCTAGATGAAGCGTGCACATATCTACGAGTATCATTGGATGCAAATCACTCTATGGGAGAAGCTTATGTTCAGTAGTAGAATTTTATAGCCTATTGATAATAATCGCGCATAACGCTGTCATAAGACGTTGAAATATGATGGGGCCTATTTTCTCGTGTTACAAATAGGAAAATATTTATTATACATATATAAAACGTATTTGACGTAATTCTAATATCGGACTCAAAGATATGTGTGGCATTAAACAGCAGGTAAAACTGGGTCGTACTATATTGTATATGAGACATGATAAATCAATGCCTTTCAATTGCAAAAAGTTGTTTATAAAGGTTTTGTGGCTTTGGAAAATATGTGTATGATTTAAAATTTCTCCGATATAACTTTAAAACTATACAATTTCGCTGAACATATAACGTGTTATTTGGGTAGGGCTTGACCCCAGCACTCACCACCTGCAGTACACCCTTTTTTTTAACCGCTTCCGTGGCTCAACGTAAACAACATTGGGTTTACGATTCGGAGGTGGCGGGTTCGATCCCCAGCGGGGTACATGATTAGTACTCGGTTTGGTTTGTGGTAGGGCATTTTAAATGTCCGCCTGGCTAGCTACCACCATCTTTTCTAAAATCTGCTGCCAAACAGCTTGTGTTCCTGTTGTCAGAGATAAGATAGCCAGTGCCCCAAATAATGTGGAGTTTCCGGGTCAGTACGCTTCCACCTTCAGCCTCATCTTATCTTAATATCAGGTGTGATTGAGGTAAAGTGCTAACTCGTTGTTCTTAAATACCCTATATTTAATAGGACACGAGTTTTGTTTGAGAAGAACTTAAAAAATTGTTGTTTAGAAGGCCATCTTGCTGCACCATTCAGAGATTATTCAAATTTGGTATTGTAATGATCTCTGTCATCAAATTACACATCCTGTCATTAATAAACCACCGATGGTAAGTCATATTGTCGGCACCTTTTAAGACCCAACTCCCTGTGCATAAACTAACTGACCACAAGGATGATAAGTGTTCCCTATTCCTCCACGAACTATTACGTGAAAACCGCTGTGATATATTACGTATCTAAATCTACTTCCAGACTAATGGCTTAGATGAGATCTGAATATTGATGTAGGTGTATAGCTATGGAATTAATTATTAAAGCAGTAAGTGCTAAGTCACTCTCAGTAGTGCAATTAACTTCACGATTGAACATATGAATCAATTTGTGGCAACAATATCATGATGACCCACTTTAATAAAGTATATGTATCTAAATATAAATCCATATATCTGACCAGAGACCAGGGCAATGATGACATCTCAAACCTCGGCGTCAAAGATCTTTGACGGCAGTGATGGTTTATCTCCAGGTGTACTCGATTATGAAGGTCGTAACCATTGATTATAAAATCATCAATAAGCGAAGACACTGGCGAAAAGCTAGTATATAGCGGCTATGTTTAATTCGTTTATCACGCGGAAACTACAACTTTATCGGGATAAACATATTCTATGTTTTAATCACGGGTGTGTTCTACCTATATACCACATTTGTTCCAAATCGGTTCATCCGTTTAGCCGTGATTGAGGAACAAATAAACAAATAAATATCCAAACTTTCACCTTTATAATATTAGTTGGAAGTTAGATTAGATGACCATAATATGGTCGCGTGAACACATCTCCTTAGCGTTTATCTTAGTCACAATACGTGCTGCATTACATACCACTTTGTGTCTCTGAGCAGTTTGACCATGCATTTTTGTCACTTTTATAACATCATTGGTGCAGTTTTTCACCGCGGAACTCGGCATTTGATGCAATGACAGTGCGCAAACGCAATCGGCGCGTGACTGAGTACATATTTACAAGTAATTGTTGCCAAAGCGGATTGAATTTTGTACGGGGAAGTTTAATATTTTTTTCTTGAACTTCCAAAGGTCGTGAGCAAAAGTTCCTTGCCTTAATTACTTTATACCGTTTGGTTACATATGATTGGTATATCATCACCCTACCTATTTTCATTTGAATAAACAATAGGTGCAAACGGATTTTTTTTTATGCACAACGGGTTGGTACTTGACCTCAATCACACCTGATGTTAAGTGAAGATGAGATCGAAGGTGGAAGCGTACTGACCCGGAAACCCCGACACATTTGGAGGACTGGCTATCTTATCTCTGACAACCGGAACACAAAAAAGCTTTTAACATTGCTGCTTGGCGGCAGATTTAGATAAAACGGTGGGAGCTAGCCAGGCGGACATTTAAAATGCCCTACCACCAACCAAACCGAGTACTTAAACGTGTACCCCGCTGGGAATCGAACCCGCGACCTCCGAATCGTAAACCCAATGTTGTTTACATTGAGCCACGGAGGCGGTTAATATTCGTATGTATCTAATGGATAAATATCCTTCGACACATCGCCATCTAGTTCCACATTAAGCAACTAGGCTAATGTACAATGATACAGAAACATATTTATGAAATGTACTCCCGTCTAGTTGAAACACTTCCGACCTATTGAAGTCAGCTAAGAAAGGGACCGATAGAAAATCCGCATTGACTGCAAAAAATATTGGAACTATTAGAAAGATTGATGGTGACTTATATCCACTTTCCGTAAGACCGCGTTAAGACCGAGTGGCGGTAACGGTTAAACTTATGGTGAGTATTTATACTTCCTGATAACTTATAGGACAAGTTCGGTCATTGCAACTTCTCCCTCTAAAGATACTCTAGCCTTATTATGTGGTTGTAAAATTTACTAACTTATCTCAACTTAGTTTGTTAGGACTAGTATAACCTAATGCCACATTTACTTTAGTGGCTACTTTATTAATGTAAAGTTAAGAGTGTTACTTGAGTACATTTGATTAAAACCAGAAATTACATTTTATTAAAATAGAAATAGGTACTATTTTTAATGTACTATATTTTTTTACTTTGTATACAATTTGTGGGTCATTATTCAAGTAATATTAAATATATATATAGTATATATATATAGTAATAATATACGAGTACTTCTTAAATTTACGCCCTGTATAGAATCTTATTTATTGATTGAAGTGCCGCTGTGTGGTTTCGTCATGTAAAAAGAATAAATAAACCCGTTTCTTATATTCCTGTGGGTGTCGTAAAAGGCGACTAAGGAACTTTCCATAAAAAAATATCAATAGATTTGCACATTTCAACGGTCATGGATTCACCCCTGTCAGCTGTGCATTTCTGTTTATTTCGTAAGGTGAAACATGGATGTGTTTTTATCTCAGACATAATCATATTCAGTGGTGGCAATCGGAGATGGACACAGCATTTTGCTGGTAGGTTCTCCTCAGAGTTTACTAGATAGCGCTGGTTTTCAGCTATCGCCGTCTCACCTTCACATTGATAAGGCGCAGACCACACAATCGAACTTAGGCCGTATTAATAAATCGTTCTTCTGATTGGGATCGCGTTTCAGTCTCAATACCATTTTCTTTGATTCTGTTTTAATATGTAGCATGAACTTAACGTCATCTCAATCTTGAGAGGGGTTTATTAATGGCCGTATTAATAAATCTATCTTGAGATTGAGATCGCGTCTCAGTCTCAATACTATTTTTTTGATACTGTCTTAACAGATTCTCAAACGTCAATTTAAGGTCATCTTGGAATGGTTTATTAATACGGAGTACGCACTTTAGCTTCGTTTCCCTACAGTCCCGGTGTGGCCTGCGCTTAAGTCCGAGCACTTGAACTAAAATGGGATATTAATCTTGGTTACCACAGAGAACTAGTTTAATTAAGTCAAATTTACGAAGATTGCATATTACTTTGGAAGCTAAGGAATTTAACCACATGAGCAATGACTTTGTTCCTCGGGTCGGTCCAATGCAATCAAGTAATTGTATATTAGTAAACAGGCATGCCTTGTCGGTGTGTGCCTCAAACAAAATCATTAACACCCGACCAAATACGTCGGCTCACGCGCAGTAGGATTCCGTAGCCATTAGTACAAAGTTTTTTTACAATCGATTATTTTTTTTGTATATAGTTTCAGATGATAGATATAATACTGTATGTATATCGAAGAATAGGGCCAACACGGTTCTTTATAAAAAATAATTTCAAAATTAAACTTTAGGTACTTATTTTGACTGCAATAAAGGTGCAAATTGGCCTCTCTTTGTATTTTCAGAATTTATTAATGTTATAATCTCTTTCCACAGAACTACACAACAGCTTAGCGAGACAACAGGATGAAGAAACCTTGAGTCATATGAAGAAATCGTGGGAAAAGAATCTACCAAATATCACAGAGTATCTGGAGCAAATTCTGCCATTACTCAGAAACGCCTCGAAAGAAAATGGTGAGAATATATTTGTAAAGCGATCTTGAACATGTGTTTTCTACCTTGTTTTGATATTGGGGTTGAATACGTGTTTTGGAATCTTTGGTTTCATTGGTTTTCTTCTATTTTTTTTTATTCTGAATTTCGATGTATATAAGTAGTTTAGTTGGTTTTATTAGTAAATTGTAAATGAAAACCTTATTTTGTATTTTGCGGACACCATGTTACTCTAGAGATCAAGCAAGACGACACCATTCATTTCTAAATTGGTCAAGTCGGTTTAGCTACAGGAGGTAATATAGAAATATACATACATACTTACACCCGAAAAACATTACCTTCCTTTCTTGGACAGTCGGGTAAATATGATATATGTATAAATAAATAAACACCCAAACGAAAATTTTTGGGATATCACTGACCACCCCATTTGGGAAGGTGGTGACATTTAGTTCATCATCATCATATCAGCCCAGAGACGTCCACTGTTGGACAAAGGCGTCCCCCAAAGATCTCCATAACGATCGGTCCTGCGTTGCCCGCATCTAGCGACTTCCCGCGATCTTTACCAAATCGTCGATCCACGCTGCGTCTTCAGATGCGTGGTCACCACTCGAGAACCTTTCCGTCCCAACGGCCGTCGGTCCTACGAGCAATGTGCCCCGCCCACTGCCACTTAGCCAATTCTACGGGCTTTATCGGTCACTTTGGTCTCCTACGGATCTCCTCATTTTTGATTCGATCCCGCAGGGAGACTCCGAGCATAGCTCTCTCAATTGCTCTTTGGGTGACCTTGAGCCTTCTTATGAGGCCCATAGTGAGCTGAGTGACATTTAGTTATCTATATGTATTGCTAATGTTATATTTTTATTCCTTTTTATATTGTTTTATTTAGCTTTACAAATGTTCGTACGTAAATTGTTCTTTCAAAATTTGAAAAAAGTTTTCAATCACTTCCTCTTATCTGATTGAGCTGAAATAATTATGTAAATTCGGTGACAATGCAATATTATGGTACCATCGAGCTGATCTGATAATGGAGCCAGGACTGGAACTCCCTGATGGCAAATGACAAGAGTCGAATTTGGGCTAGTTTGTTGTGTTGCCATGCGCACTATCCATTAGAAAGAAAAAGCGGCGCTGGTATTCAGTGGATACCGGACATTACACATAATAACGAGGGTCTGCGAGATGGAGCCAGAAGATTACCAGTGGAACTTCTTTATACAAGAATAATATGTGATAATCATTAAAAGCTTGTGTTTACAAGTAATTTAATGCAATGATAATTTAATCCAAATGTCAGGTTGTTGGTAATTTTTTGCGATTAGTTTTAAAATAAACTAGAGTAAAATAACTGGTAGTGTATACCATCATCTGATTTAAGAGCCATGCTCTTGTCGGTGGAGATTTTTCCGTATCTCTCTGCTCTCCGCCTTCCTCTTGATACGATACGACGTTTAACTTCTCTTTTATCTGCTGCTTGTAGCTTATTCTGTGTCGTGTATATACATGGGACTATTTTTTTTGTTAATTTTTTTACGACGACGGGCATAGCACTTGACCTCAATCACACCTGGTGTTAAGTGAGGATGATGCCGAAGGTAGAAGCGTACTTACTTTTTTTTTTTATTTTGCCGTTCTGGAAGACTAAAGTCGATCACCTCTTCACAACTTCATAATTTTGTGCAGCGGCTGCACTAAAGTGCATAATAAATTATATTGCGAGATGATCCAGCATTAATGAATATTTAAGTTTTCTGAGAATTTCTGGAATGAAATATTTAATAACTTTGGGAGAGATTTGCAACTCTCCCAAAGTTATTAAATATTTTATTTTATTCACGTGAATAACGAATTAACATTATGTCGAGTATTATTTTTCATTAAACTGTTAGTTAATAAAAATAAGTTCGAGTCAGTGTGTATTTATTTGATGATCGGTTTGGTGTAGTGGTTAGAAACCCAGACGGCTATTTATACTAAATGGTCGCGGGTTCGAATCCCGCTAGGGGCATATGTTTGTATGATAAATACGAACACGTCTCCTCTAATTATAGATGTTTTCACTTATGTATGAATTTATTTACGAAAAAAAATGTGTTTGTGTAGTAATATCAACCATCCATCTAAATACAAGCCTAGTGTCTTAGTTTCGAACTAGGTGGCACTGTGGTATGTGCAAAAGGAAGATATTTATTCGTACATTTTCAAATATACCTGTGAAGAAAGTTTCAATAATATCTATTCGGCTAATTGACAGTTGCAAATTGTTATTATTATTAAATTCTTTATTGCACACAAAAATAAAATACAAAGAACATTTAACATAGATGATGAAGTGTACAAAGGCGGTCTTATCGCTGATAGCGATTTCTTCCAGACAACCTCAGTTAAATAAGCTTTTTTAATAAGTAGTTTGTTTTTGTCTGTTTCAGGTTATGTCACAGTAGAAGAGTATTGGGACGCTCTAGCCGAATATGAAGGGGCCACTTTAAAAGCTCGTGAGCTCTGGGATCATATATCACCATTATATTTTAAGTTGCATAAGTATGTCGCCCTGAGGTTAAAGGGACCTGATGCTATTGGAAAACCATTACCTGCACACTTATTAAGTAAGTTTACGTTCGATATTTAGATAGATACAAGAGACGCAAGATCTTCAGTGGATAATTTAAAAATTACCCCATATTCTTGCGGACTCTCATATACTATTCGTTTTTTGGCAAAGCTGGTGGTGGTTGTTTTTAATTGAAGGCCGTTAAGCCAAGTCCTTGATCTACATCTACATAGAGCGACTTGAAAACACTAACGGTCAGGTGGACACTAGTCTCACACAAATTCGCACTGGACCCGCAAGCTTCGTATGAAAAATAGTATGTCAATAGAAATCACGTTAGTAAATAATTTGCAACAATAAAACTGATTTATCATAAAAAAAATATTTATTTTAAAAAAGTTCGCTTCGCTTCTTTTTATAAATGCAAATGTGATAACTCCATTAAGATTAAGTTCCGATTGGTGTATTACAAGGGCGAGTTGTTTATCTTACAATTAAAACATGTCTCGAACTCTATTGAAAAGAGAGCTTTAGCTTAAATAAATGGTTCCAAATATCTAGATTAACTTTAAATTAATTAAAGCCATATCCTTTACGAAGAAAGTAGTTGGCTAGTATATTACCACGACTCCATAATTCACCGTCTAAGGGGGTAAATTCGCCCCCACTATCCTTGGAACTAACTGTGGGGCGATTTGCCAAGACGTAAAATATTTGGGGCGCAGCACCCACGGGATAAGTATCGCAGTTTTATTGTTACAAAACTCCCCCGACCATTTGCCCGACCTTTAATTTTTCAGACACATAAACTTTACAAGAAACCGTTCTTGAAAAATAAAGTTGAAGATAATAGGAAACAAAATTGCCTTTCCGAGACTTCGCTCGTGTTGTATGTTATTTGATAGGGAAAATTTGGAAAAAAATGGGGAAGGTTTAAAGTTTTTGTCTGGATTGCAGGATCGTTAACAGGAGATGATTGGTCGAATTTAATAGAAAGTTTGTTACCGAAACACCCAGATATATATCAGAAAGTTCATGCAAATCTTCAGTTAAAGGTAAGATAACAATTTGGTGGCTGGCAATTACGTACCTAGTACCAGGCACGACTATTCCATCCACTTTTTTCTGTGACCCTGAATGTGAATCTGGCAATGAAATTTTTCAGTCTTCCTACAAAATTTCTCTATTGTGTTATTTCATCTTCTTCATTTTTCCCTTGTCAAAAATCATCTAAGTCTGCAATTGAATATGCATTATTGATATTTAAGCACCTAAGTGTAATTGGTTTTGACCTAACCCCTTCCATTTAATTAACCTAAAAATTGTTGAAATTCTCACAGGGTTTTGGAGGTGCGCAGGCTTTTAGAGAAGCAAGTAAGCTGATACAAGAATTAAACATGGGAGAACTAGAACCGCAGATCTGGACAGAATCCATTTTCAACGGCACTTGTCCTACAGTATTGATAGATTGGTGCCAGCCGAACAAAATTAGAGCTGCATCATGTAAAGACGTTAGCATAGGAAATTACTTGGAAGCTCACGAAACTGCCATGAAGATTAAATATAAGCAGACTACAGCGCTGCATAGCAACAATACTTATATTCTACGGGAAGCGGCGCGATATTCAGGTATTGTATCTATTTATTAGTAGGATAATGTGGGCGAATGCCAAACTTTACACTGTTATCTCTGGCCTTTGGGGACAAATTTTATTGCCTACGGGGAAATGCTAGGAGGAACAGATAAGATACAGATAAGTAATACCAGCTTGCACTTGCAATACCAAATTGTATAAAGATAACTGTGTCAATTGTGTTTGTATAAATTACTTCTCAATGCTACAACTTGTGTGATCAATATATCATCATAATCACCAGATAACTAGGGCGACCGGTTCGAAGCGACCTGCATAACGCTCGTTAGTGGCTCCTTACAGGTTGACGTCCCACGCTGCGCTGGGCTTCTTCTACAGATTCGCTCATTTTTCATTCGAACCCTTAGTGAAACGTCGAGCATCGCCCACTCCATAGCATGTTGGGTAACATTAAGCTTTCTTGAGACGCCCACAGTTAGAGACAACGTTACAGTGCCATAAGCCATCACTGGCTGGCCACTTTCGTCTGAAACACTGAGGTATTTTGGAGGTAGCGTAGTTTTGCGAACGCTGAGCTTAAACTATAGTAAACTAATCAAGGGATCTAAAGATAGAGATCACACATCAGGTTGCTGTTGCTAACTTGTTACGCATAAAGTACGTGCGTAATCAATCGCCGAGTTTGACGTATTTATAACGACATTCAATGTTCAAGTTGCATCTTTAGTCTGTCACGTGATAGGCCTGTATTAATAGTTTCCCCGATAGTTTAGCTCAGATTTCGTACTGGCCAATCTCACCCAGCGTTTTATCGGCACAACCGGACACTGACAGTAATGGTTGATCGCATTAAAGACGACAGATTGCCATAAAATATAAAAATAAAAGTAAGATTTACAGCAGTTTTCAGTTGACATTTGAGATAGGTATAGTTTTCGTTGACGTTGTTTTCATATTACTTTGATATGTTGATCAACAACTTCGTTCGCTGCTGAATGCGAATACTATGAATTGCGATCATACGAGTATATCATTAGACATCGGTTTTCAAATTAGCGCCCAGCTTGACATTTTTTATTTTCAATTATGATCAGCATCTAAAACTAAAATTTTCAATATATGTGACTAAAACTAATATTATAGTTATCAATTTAATATGTAGTTAAATTGTAACACTATAATTAATAATCCGTTAAGTTCGTCCGTAATCCGTTAATAATGTTAACTAATATTATTGAAATGTTAACAATTCAAAATGCATCTCATGTGATAGCTTTCAAGATTAATATTATAAGCGGATTATTAATAAGTCCTTGTTTATAATTTGTTGTTTGTTTCAGCTATTTATGAAGCCATCCCTGGATTTGCGACATTACTCGCATTGAATCCTCATGCTTTGGATCGAGCTGGATTGTTCAACTTAAAGCGGTTCAATTTCAATCCAAATCATCATCGCCTTATATTGCAGTTGATTGTTGCCTTAAAAGATTTGCCGAAGTGAGTAATGCTAACAAACCATACGTTTTACGAGACTTTCGCAGTTGTGGGCTAGCACTTTCGTTTCCTCATTACATGTTGCAATAACTCCTCCATCTATAAATGTTCTTTAGGATTATTTATTATCAATCGTAATCTAAAAACTCTAATATATAAAATAATACAAAGTTTCACTCACGTAGAAATTAATGTATACCTCTACCGCTTCGTTGATTAGATTAATACATATTTTAATACTAACACTCGAAATAACACTCTGACCCATTCTGTTAACTATTAAGTAATCTGTGACAATACAGCCTAATTTATACGACGCTACCACACTGTTTTATGTAGGAGCGAGACTTCATGGTACAAGTATCTTAATACCTACTAGGAGGTCTCAACCTTGTATCTAGTTACAGTATTGTGAGGAACGAAATAAACATTTCCTAACTGCACCACGGACCACTGAATAGTACTGCACTTAAAAATTTATGTATTACTTAGGTACTGGTGTGTTATAAATGAGTTAGGATTTCTGAATACATGCATGATTATTGTACATTTTATTGATACACATGATTGTAAGAATTTTCCTGGATAGATTTATATCTCAATATCACGTGTAACGTCAGTTTTTCTACACTTTGCACGACGACCCCAAAAAATGAGTTTAAATCTTTTATAAGCAAATTTCGATTTAAAATTCAGTTTAACGCATTAAATAGTTAATTTGTAGCATCTCGTTATTTACTGGAATTATTACAAGTTCAAGATATTCCCTTTCCCTTTTTCATTTGCACGTATATACGATGTCTAATTTATATTTTTAATTTTTTTTTATTTGTGTGTCGTTTCAGATTAAATTTCTACTTGGCCGCAGACGAATGGAGATTAAAAGTTTTGATGGGAACCATTCCAGTCTCAAAAGTAGTCACCAGTTGGAGCGAGTTTCGTAAAAACTTTTCCTGGATTGAAACATCTAATGTAGATGTCTTGGGGGATCCATATGTAATTTTGAATAAACCGTTTATTGGGTAAGTTCAATATTAAAATATTTCACATATTACGGATGAATTTTTTAGAGTAAGGAAAAAAATAAGGCATATTAGGCAAGTGAAATAGAAGTTATTGGGATGGGTAGTTTTTTTTTTTTTTTTTTTCAAAAACGCACGCGCCTTCCCTCGGTTAATATGCGACTGGCGTTCTTATGGCGATTCTTAGGGTTCCTATCACGCGAAATTTATTTGGAACTCATATTTTCTGTTAGTTTTCTTTGTTTATTTAATTTAATGATGTAATTATGTGGAATAGGCTACGAGTACAAACGCGACCGTCATATGACATAATTATCTGTATTCTATGATAGTTTTGAAAAAAAAATAATTATTATACTACCTATGCCAATATCTTCTATTTCACATACCTAGATGCCCTACTTTTTTCCTTAAGGTAAAAAAACTCATCCAGTATTTTTTTGTTTTATATTGAATCAACGCAATTCATTATATTATTTTCAGTAATGATTTGTTCGCACAGTTTATGTATTAGATTATGTATGAGATAATACCTTTCCATAAATAAATGTTTATTTTCCAGGAAATTCATGGGGTTAATTCTGAAGTATCAAATTTACCAATCATTTGCCGAGGAACTCATGTCAGACGAATCTGATTTAGTTAAACATGTCGCGGAAACTAATGTGCGTCTTACGTAAGTACCCTTTAATTAGTTGGTACGCCGGCGTTTGACCAATCATTCACTCATACAGCAATAAATTTTATTTCATCGATGCAAAAATATGTAATAAAATAAAAAAAATGTTACATTCGAAAACTTTTATTTAATTTACTTAATGTCACATTTTTCCTTAGGCCATTATATTTTATGGCTTGATTTCTAAGAATGATTATACTACCGAATAATTTCAGATTTTAACAATTTATGTTTAGGTTAAAATATTTTTCTTACTGTATAATAAGAGCAATATATTATTTACAGCAACGCAATGATGCAAGGGTATGGAGAAATGTGGACGGATACGGTTAGTGAACTGCTGGCAAAACGAGAAGACAACCTTGAGTATACAGCTCTCACGGACTACTATAGATTTTTAGACGAATATTTAGACAATCAGCTGGATTTGACGGCAGAAAAAGTTGATGTGTACTATGAACCTGTTACTGAACCAGAGCTAGAAATCAATGAAATACCCGAAGAAACACCAACAGAAACACACAAAAAACCTAACACACATGAAAACATTATAGAAGAAAACATAATTGATACAGGGAGCGAGTCAAATTTAAAATTCGGTGTTGAAACATCGACAGTAGCAGTAATGGAAATTAAGAACGCGCCCGAGGATCACAAAGAAGAAATGAACATAAAAGAAGCTTCATATAATACTTATTGGTGGATAGGTTTAGCAGTAGCCCTAACTGTGGTAGCGGTATTAATAGCAATAGTTGCGAGAAAGCGCCACAATCATAGGAAAGAGTTAGAAAGACAGAGGAGAGATAACACGCGTGCCTGATTTGAAGAATATCGGTTCTAGGACTGGAACCGATGCATAATTTTAAGACTAAACGTTAGTGAAATTGTGCCAATACGAATAAAGTGTTTTTAAAAGTGAAGTGTAATTGTTTAGTCTATAATTGTGGTTATGAGTATTCTGAAATTCATTGAATCAGAAACAAACTCTTTAGCTGTGTCTGTGTTAAATATTTTTCTTATTTATTTTAACTCTGTGGTGCTCTTATAACTAAATTTTATCACAGCTATTACATTTTTTTGTCTGTCTGTTATATTGTACAAAAGATTTTATCTTTTATGATTTACAATTTCTTCAGTTAAATATAGATAGTGCTAGATAGTAAAGAAAATTAATAAATATTTTTGTACATATCACAATTTGCAAAATAATAATATAAAGATTGTTACCAAGAGTGTCTACGATAATTGTGTACATTATAGTTAGGTGTAAGTTCGCCGTGCCTTAAGCGTCTCAATTTCTAATAAGTAAGATGCATTAAATAATAATTATAATAGGAATGATCAAATTTGTAAAAATATAATGTAATTTTATAAAGCTCTATTTATTCTGCTATAACGATTTTCCGACCAAAATCTAAAACTCTACTTTACTTTTTGAATTAAATTTAGTCTTTCTGAAATTTATTTAAATGTGAAATCTCTTAATCATTTTATGTATGTGAGTATATTTTATTAACAAATTATTTAGGTCTTAGTTTAAAACGAACAATCAAATTGACGGCCTAAAAAGTTCTTAACATTGGCTTTGCTATTGTTCATCTAACATTTTAAATTATTTTTATTTGATATATTGTTTATTTCTTCGTTTGTTCAACTGTAAATTATTACGGAATGAATTGTTTTGTTATTTTTAGTTTGCTTTACTTATAGTAAAGCATGAAATAGTAAATATTGTGGCAGAATTGAAAACCAAAATAATAAATGTTTTAAACATGTGTAAATTTTTTCAACCCGAGTTTAATATCCCAATACCATAATTAGACTTTCTATGACATTTTGGAATTGATTTGTACGTCGATTCGTTGCTGAGATGCTACTTATTGTTACACGGAATAATATAACAAACTTATGCACTGCTAGCGAAAAGCGAAGGCTAAAATATGCAAATAGGTTTTAGAAAAATACATGATGGATGATGAAATGAATAGGATGAAGGCAGTAGGTACATGGGTCAGTTCCTCTACATTAAGACATGAGGGGCGAATGTAGTTGAAGACTTACTATCACAGTACGGCTTTGTTAAAGCAATTGTATAAAAGTTGCAATGAAATAACAAGCAAAATATTTGTCAGAAAATAATAAGATTATAAAGTTTATCTTAGCACCATTGGTTCGCTGCCAAGAGAGTCTATGGTACATATGAAAATTCGTACAAAAGACATCCTTGCTGAATTTCTAGTATAACACGGTCCGCTTCCAGAATTTTAATATTTAATATTTATCCTGCTTGCAGAGTTTCAAGAGTAAGTAAAGTTTTTCCTTACGGTCAAAGTAGCATCGTTGCGTTCAACCATGTGTGTGAAAAGTAGTTTAAGACAGCTTCAAATACTATCTTGTTTCAAAGGAAAAGGGGTTTGTGATTTCCATTTTAGTCAGTTTGCACTCTAAAGGCATGAATTAATTGACTCGAGACGACAACTTTTGGGGAAAAGATAAAATTTTATTTTGTCCTTGCACGTAAATATGTCACAACTATAATAGGTTTTATTTTTAACATTGGTATGGAATCGTTCTTTCAAATTTAAGAGCTTCGGTGGAGTCCTTGCCACACTACTCTACATTCCGCCTTTTCTTTAGTAAATAGAATACCTTGCTCAAAATAAATGGGCTATATAATTTAGTAGGTACGTATCTGTCTATACTTCTGAAGCACCCAGAACACGGAATCCGATGTTAAGTACCTACTTAACATCAGTACGGTACCTACTTAGGTACCTATATCTATCGCCTCAATTACACCTAAGGACCCACGGTGTCACTATTTTGTACACATGCAGACCAACAGATTTTGTATAACAAAATCGTTGGTCTTTTTGAAATCTAGATGAAGGCGCACATTGTTTACGTATATTCTTAATATAACATGTATAATGTTTTTCCATTCCGGATTTAAAATGTGCAAGATCAGAGTTGCTAACGTAACTCGTGATACAGTTACCCGTGCGAGAAACAGCCGAACCAGAGGTCGACATCCGGGCGGGTTTGAGCGTCTGACCTTATACTTGTTAATTGTCATAGTGATGCAAACGCTCCCAGGAAAGTATTTAAACCAATTTAAGACATTATGAACATTTCTAAATCCAGAATGTTCCGCATAAAATAGGATGATTCCAGAATCATCCTATTTCATGCGTAAACATTCTGGATTTAGAAATGTTCAAAATTGTCCAAATTGAAAGTTTAGGTTGGCATTTATATTTTTCGTTTATTCATTAACCTATGGGAAGTCACCAAGCGGAGACATTTTCAGAATCTAAATTATTGCGGGACAGCAGCGTTATGGAGCTCCAAAGAATCTGCATTTTTGAATGGTAACTAACCTGCCCATCATGATGCGAAATACCACCATCGAGCCAAAAGACTCGCCTGTATCCTCCCAAAGATATAGTCGATAATGGATCGGATCGACACATATTGTTACACTGTCATAATGAGAATGCAGAAGTAATGCCTTATTACCCGTTATTTCAATGGCTCTCTTGTCTATTGCACCGGGACACAACAATGTAGCAAGCCTGCCACTCAGCTTGTCTCCTACCGAAGGAAATAGGGTTAACCACCTTTTGTTATGCACAACGGGTTTGCACTGGATCTCGATCCCACCACAATTCATGTTAAATGAAGATGAGGCTGGTAATGTCAGCGCTTACATGGAACCCACCATCTCATTTGGGAAACTGGCTATCTTATCTCAAACAGCCGAACACAACAATGATACCAACATTGCTGCTTGACGGCAGGTTTAAATTAGGTAGTCAAAATGTCCCATCTATTTGGTAATATAAAAAGCTTGATCATGAAACCTTTGAATAAGAATCCGTTAGGTACATACTGTGCGAAGGTTAATACATAAATACCTGATTGCTTTATCAAGACCTTAAAAATGTTTACTTGCATGACAGACACATAACCTAGTTTCAATTATCTGTACCTACATTCTATAGCGCACCTAATATCTGTTTCGACGAAGATCTTTTTCTAGATGTTTATTCCTTTTCACCATATTTATAGTAATTCTCAAATAATATTGGTTTTGTACATGTAATAGTTTGAATCTAAAAGTGTGAGTGCTAATAAAACACCGAACTTCAGCCTGGTTTTTTTACCGACATCCCCTGCACAAGACTGCTGTCCAGTGCAAGTATGCTGGATCAATGGGCGCGGTTCTCATGGCCCCGTCTCACCTCTTACGGCGTCCAACAACAGTCGACATCCCAGGGCGAAACCCGACCACCCGTCGCACTAAAAAAACAGGCTGAAGTTCGGTGTCTTATTAGCACTCACATTTTTACATAACTATTACACGTACAAAACCAATATTATTTTGAGAATTACTATAAATATGGTGGAAAAGAATAAACATCTGGAAAAAGATCCTCGTCGTAGCAGTACCGAAAAACGACTGTCTCCTGTTTCAGAAAACAATTTAGAATTTCGCATTTTGAATCCAATTCCAAAAAAGTAAATAAGCAAAGAGTATAGAAAAGAAAGAGGTGAAGGTTGTACACCTCGTCACAGAGACGTCCACTCACAAAGTGGACATACGACCTTATGAAGGTCGCGGGAAACCACTGCTCTCTGGAATTCTCTGACGGAGGCCTGTGTTCAGCAGTGGACGTCCTGTAATACGCTTTATTATTACACAACAAGAAAAGAAAATACAGTTACAGAAAGTGATAAGAGTAGAAAGTACAATTTGATGATGATGAAGTATAACAACATTCTTTATTGTACAACAATAAGAAGCATAACACAACGATAAATAAAAAAGAGGATAGTACAATTAATAATAATACCTGCATTTCGTCACCGAAAGTAATGTTTACCTTTACCCCACGATTTAATAGAAACAGTTCATTAGCAATGCAATTAAATCATAGAAGAGAAAAATAATTACATGTTTATAAAATTGCTACGCAGTTAAGGTTGAATGAGCGGTTAGAAGTTACTATACGCTCCTATTCATTCCCGTGAACAAGCAATAAAATTGTACGTTTTCACTTTGCCCCACTTCGAAGTCGTAAAGTTAATTCCGGAATGATAAATGACAGCAATGAAAAACACAAACGGTATCATTTTTATAACTTTTATTTCTAATGAAACCCCTGGTTTGTGCAGACAGCAGAACGGTAGTCGTTATTTGGACCCTAAGTACCTACTAGGCCTACCTATAGCCTTTCAGTAAATGTTAAAAAATGATTGAGGACAGTGCTAACCCCTTGTGCATAAAAAAAGGGTTAAAAACAATTTAAATATATGTCGTAGTAGATGGGCTCGGGGGTGGGCGTTGCTAGCGACCGGGACGGTGCCAGTCGCGTGGCAAAGGGTTGCTCGGGCAATGGCAATATTATTGCAAGCTACTATAGGCGAATATACAACGTATTCACATTCGATTATGATCATGAAACCTGAGATGCTTACTATTGAATAGTAAACATTTGCACGCCCCCTCATGCCATACAACTTGGCCCCCGCGTGCAATCTGTGGAATTCAACCGGACCTGGTATTCAATTCCTCCTTGCTCAAATCCCATGATCAACTTCTTATTAGCTAACGACTCACCGGATTCTTCCACGCGTCGGTAATAGTAGGTAATCAGAATCACTTACAGTCGGTGATGTGTTCAGTGGAGCTCCGACTCCTTTGAAGGCTCGTAGCAAAGTCCCCGCCATTTTCGATGTGCAGACCTTATGTTACCGTTAACGTCCTCAGGGCGCCGTTTCCGGCGATACCGGCGCCACCAAGTTTAGTTCCCACAGCAAAACGCGAATTATAATAGTCAGTTGACCGTTTGAATAATGAATTGTATCCCTAATTTATCGCTATCTGCGACATATATTTGTTTTAATAATTCAATAAATAAGTGTTTTGGACACTTACACCAATCATCTAGTCCAAAACTAAGCAAAGGTTGCACCTGCAATGTATACTAGATAACGGATAAACATACATAAATAGTTATATAAACATCCATGACTCAGAAACAAATGTTCGTATTCATCACACAAACAATTACCCCTCGAGGGATCCGAACCCGTAACCATTGGTTTTGCTGACAGGATCACTATTCACTACACTAATCAGTCGTAGAATATAAATAAATTAAAAATGTAGTAAACCGCTAAGAAATGATTACCTGTATAATATAGATAAACCAAAGGAACCGTGTTAAAAGTTATATAATATATTCGAAACGACTTATCCGATTTTCATCAAACATGACTAAGAACATGTCCCTTCGTTTAATGGAATCTAATCTTAACTAATATTATGAAAGCGAAAGTTTGAACTTTTGTTTGTTTGTTTGCTGCTCATTCACGGAGAAACTGATAGACGGATTTGGATGAAATTTGGTATAGGTATAGGTACCCCGGATAAAACATAAATAAATAAAATAAATATAAATAAATATCTTTGCACATACACACAGCGCCATCTAGTTCCACACTAGCAACTAAGCTTGTATTATAGATACCAGATGGTTGATAAACTACACAAAGACATATATAAATGAAAAACATCCATAACTCGGGAACACATGCCTGTATTCATCATACAAACATATGCCCTTAGCGGGATTCGAACCTGCGACCTTTTGGTATAGCAGCAGAGTTTCTAACCACTACACCAAACAGGTCGTGAAAGTCAACATAAGATTTTATATCTCGATGAAGTGAGTAGTTCCCGCGGCATTAACATATTTAACATACCTGCGATACAGTTATTCCACGTAAGCAAAGTAGAAAGCTAGTATTTCAATAATGTGATCGAAATGATCGCGGACTTTTTAATATTTCATATTAAATTACACAATAAGTGAACAAAGCGAATTATGGTCGAGGGATTAAATTGCATCCCGAGAGCAACGACGGATTCTAAAGAAGAAACCCGTGCGCCGAGCGTAGCTAGAGATTCTAGAGTAGAATCCTGAGCTGGGGACCAATCGCGCTATTTTACAACGGGTTTAGTTTAGCTGAAGTAAAAAATGGTATCGCGCTATTTTTAGTAAACGATTTGGTATATCGTTGATGCTACCAAAGTAAAACCAAACACAAAATGTTTAGAGCTAACCACGAGTATTAAAAAAAACTAGTTTAATTTCCATTCAAATGATTAGCGCGATACGAAACGTGCTTAACGTAACGTTTTAGGTTATGGTCTAGCTTTAGTATTATCGTTCAAACATAGTGCGATCGTCCCCCCTGAACGAGTAACACAAAGAACCGTTACAATTTTTTTTTCACGAGTTATAGGTACTCTTTTTTTATTATTGCCGGCGAGAAAATAAACAGTAGTATAGTAAATTTGTTCAGGAGTGGATGTACTGTGGCTGATGTGTTAATGATGATAGTGAATTTAAATTGGACTATTCCAACCAGCCAACAGTAGGTTCAGCACGTTTTATTTATTTTGTACTACGTAATTCGAATTATTTACGCTTATTACAAATTCAAAATGTATCCTCTCACTCAGTCAAAGCTTTTATTTAATGTAAGCGGTGCATCTTTTCGAGTGGCAATAGTTAAAATGGCCTTAATCACCATCATCATCATAATATCAGCCGAAAGACGTCCACTGCTGGACAAAGGCGTCCCCCAAAGATTTCGACAATGATCGGTCATGCGCTGCCCGCATCCAGCGGCTTCTCGCGATTTTTACCTAATCGTCGCTCCACCCTGAGGGAGGGCTGCCCAGGTGCGGTGCGTGGTCGCCTTTTCGCCCCAGTGGCCGTTGGTCCTACAAGCAATGTGCCCCGCCCACTGCCACTTAAGTTTGGCAATTCTTCGGGTTATAGGTGACCTTGGTTCTCCTGCGGATCGCCTCATCACTGATTCGATCCCGCAGGGACACTCCGAACATAGGTTGCATTGCCATTTGGGTGACCTTGAGCCTTCTTATGAAGCTCTTAACCACATTTGAAGAGTTCAGCCGTTTTGATGGAATACAACTTTTAACACAGTTGCATTGTATACCCGATTATATTATTAGGTATAGTGATTCCTCGAGGGTTTTTTATATTTTCAATTTCTGTCCTTCATCATTATCTTACTCTCAAAGTTTGGAATTATGTATTGTCATCTGAAAATTTCATTGAACATGCATGTTCTTCAAGTAGAGTGCATCAAGTTTCCGCAGTTACCATACCTATTATATTAAGTATGTTCGCGTAAAAGTTGTTTGTATATGACAGTAAATCCATTAAAAGCGGTGTTTATAAAAGTTGTCCTGTTTACGTGACCCTAATATTCATAAGTCTAGTCACGAAACGCTTGAATTTTCTACCAGAAATTATAGCAAAAATGATTCATTTAGCAAAGTCTGTGCGGCAACCACAAAATTGCTGTTATTGTTTAGATGGCTAATGAAAAAGTTTCGCTTTATGCTTTCACGTTGTGTTTTCCGATTAGACATAATAGCGAAATGCAAACTGATCTTGTTTAATTTGAAACGATTGTTATTTTTATAGCAGAAAATTTGAAAGCACATTTCGCGGCCGTTGCGCTGTCCGCCCCATACATTAGTAGTAGGAAATTAAGGCGCGTTAATACCTCAAGTGGCTTCGGGTAATATTGTGCTGTGTCAATAACACTGAATCATTCACTTTGAAATAAATATGTAGTAAAACAAAGGATATGTTATACGCGTTCCAATAACACGTTTCCTTCAAATTATTCCGATAGAATAAGATTTGAGTTACACCTAACATAAGTATTATTTAGCGTTTATGCGATTTGAATTCATTATCACAGGAATTCATAAAATAATTAGCCACCCCCAGCGAGATCCACGTCACCACGAATGCTAGCCACGATCTCCTGCCGCGTTGAAAAGGGGAACCTGTCGCTTGCGCTCAGTCCATAGATCCTAAATCGCACCTACGTAAATAAATTAAAATAGTAATGTCTTTAATGTTGTGTCTTTTGAGTTGATGACTATGACTAATGTTGTTTTTATATGGTTTCTAGAATTAGGAGTTTGACTCTTCATGAGATCTGATGACTTTTTACAACGAAAGCGTTACAAGCTTGTAAGTCTTGGAAACCTATTTCACATGTTTTTTCACACAAATGTTTTTGGTGAGTATCCATTATCTTTACAGTAGGAAAACTTCATACAAATCTCACATTACCGAAGTGCTGAACGAGTAGCTGTTGTTAACGAACGAGTAGGTGAGACGTACACCTTAACCTCCTGAACCTAAGCAATAGTGTCTGGGTGCTCCGAACCATCCTGCTCGCTCCTTCTCATTAGCGTTCGGTGAAGATGTATTCTGTCGTTGCATGGTTTATCGAACAAGACCCTTTCGAAAACGATACACACGTGTGTATTTTGAAGTTCACTTACGCTACCCTTTCTATACCTGTAAGTAGTCACAGTAAAGTATTCATTAATATCCTGATGATTAAAAATATATTTGAAGTATTGTAATTTCTAATTCATTCGTTGTTCTCTCTAAAGGTGTTTACAAACTCGAGTATTTCCATATGACTAATATATCGCACAACAACCGAAACATTTCCAGCATAAGCAGGTCTTGCTGTCTTCATATTTCCGATAGCAACACACCACCAGCTTACACTGATAGTGGTACGGTCGTCATACTGCCGACTGTACAATCTTTAAAGCGCGACGGATAACGCTTAAAATTTACTTCTATAAACGTATCTACCTAATTAGGGGCTAGGGGTTCAAATAACAAGAAATAAGAAATATTTAGTAGCTTGAACTTATTCTTGTAACCTATCATATTGTAGAATATGATGTAGAATGTTAGGTTCTAACTTAAGTTGTGTTAGTGAAACTATGCACGTTAAAGCAGCTCGAGGTTCTAAGTAAATTCTTTATAAAGCATTTAAGGATGTATATACACACGTACAGTGTGGACAAGCAAAATCGCATTTTTACATATAGTTTTCGATTATATCCATCCATCATTACCTACGCATAAAAATGTGGCATGTGGCAGAGATGAGAATGCTAAGATGGATGTGTGGTGTGACTATAATGGATCAGGAATGAGTATATCAGAGGAAGTCTGAAAGTGGCGCCAATAATAGAAAAGGTGAGGAGTATCATGGTTGGGGCACATTATCAGGAGGGATGAAAGGCACGTAACGAGGCGAGTGCTAAGTATGAATGTGGAGGGATACAGAGAAAGAGGAAGACCGAAGAAGGTGTGGGTAGACTGCATTATGAATGACATGTGTATGAAATGGGTGAGTACGGAGATGTCTGAGGTGTAGACTGCATTAAGAATGATATGTGTATGAAATGGGTGAGTGCGGAGATGTGTTGAGGTTATAAAACTCCAGTTTTAATCCGGGCTAGTTCGCAAGGCTTTTGTGGGTTGTCAGCTGTCTCTCTACCGGTGAAAAATTCTACGTCAATCGTAAATTATATTTCCTTGAGTGAGGCTACGAAAGAGGCAGTGTACTGTCGTGCGTTGCTGATTGAGCTGCTGGGATGTAGCGGGATGTAGCTGCTGGGATGTAGCGACAATCTAGCTGCTAATATTCATTTCATGAATATTAGCAGCTAGATTGGCGACGAACCCAACTTACCATAGACGCACAAAACATAGGTATTGATGTCAGATATTATTATGTCCGTGACGTCGTAGAACATAAGATGGTGGAGCTCAAATGTTAGCCGACGTCCTGACGAAGCCTTTAGCTAGACCTAAGCAAGAAGGTTTTGTTAAGGAGCCGTGTTGAGGTTGTAAAACTCCAGCTTTTAATCCTGGCTAGTTCGCAAGATTTTTGTGGGTTGATGGCCATTGTCATCTGTCTCTCTACCGGTGAAAAATTCTACGTCAATCGTAAATGTTATTAAAGTCATCTATTGCTGGTTTATACTTTCAATAAGATGACGGCTGATAGAGGAGAGTGGAAGACGAAGACATGTTGTGCCGACCCCACCTAAAGTGGGATAAGGGCAGGAAAATGATGATGAGTACACATAAAAATACATATCAATATGCAATACGTTTACTTAATAGGATGACTTGTAATTAGTTCTTGATACTACAATATAAGCATTCCCAAAGAAATTCACTTTTAAATTTAATTAAATAGGTACTCTCCCCGGAGGCGGTCACGTCCATATGATTGAGATCATGTAGGTCATAATTAGACGACGACTGGTGTAGTGGATAGTGACCCTGTCTGTGTAACCAACGGTTGCGGGTTCGAATCTCGCAAGGGGTTAGGGTTAAAATTCTTCCGTATTTACTATTTACATGTTTTGGTAAAGTAGCTCCATTTTTTACACTTCATATTGTTTTAATTTTAAGTAGAATAATGGAGTCAAACTAAAACACATTCTTTCTTTCTATCAAGAATTTCTTACCGGAAAAATAAATAAATTTCATCTCAATATTGCGTGAAATCTAAGGCATTGGTACAAGGGTATCAAAATCAACTTAATGTTCCGGAAAAACCCACCCAATATCAAAATTGCACAACGATGAAACCGTCAAACAAGTTTGTTGCAAATTTTTGTCATTCGACGGATCCACTTGAGTAAGTAATAAATAACGCCAAGGAGATAGAGTTACTTGTAATGGAGTAAAGATGGATTACCAAGGCGTTGATTGATTGTTTTGTTTCTTAGTAAAGAAAATTTTAAGGCAGTTTTTGGGAAAATGGACGAAGGAACATATGCATGACACACGTAATTTCATAGAGATTGTATCTTTCCACTTTATATTTGGTCTATGTTTATTAAGCCACCGAAATTGGACGGTCGATCGATAGGTGGAAGGAAGTCGCTGGATACAAGCCGCTTTGAATGGCTCGCTCTGGAAGTCTTTGGGGATGGCCTATGTTCAGCACTGGACGTCATGTAGCTGGTATGACGATGACGTTTGACGTAGAAGAGGAAAAATTCTTTATTCATAACTAACATATCAGGAAAAAAAACATTGTTTTTTTTAGAAAAGAGTTTTAAGTCTAAGGCTAAGTCCAAGATTTCGTTCGCATACAATATTTCATCAAAATCGATTCAACAAAAATTTTGTCTATATGTTAATTCAAGTCCTAATATGTTTACCGACCAAATTTCATTAAACCCTTAGGCGTGAAGAGGTAACAAACAACAACCTCTTCGGGTACCTTGGTTTAATGAAATTAAGCTGAGTAGGCGATTAATTAACTTAGCTGTTAGACTACGTTCCGGTCACTATCCATCAAACAAGTTTGAATATCTGATGAAACGAACTGACACTCCTCTGTGAAGTCTGTGGAGTAGTTGAGGATGTCCAACACTTGTTGATGGAGTGTGCTAGAAACCGAAATGAAAGAGATACATTGATGAGACAATTAAAGCTGAGTCAATACGATGTAGGTTTGGCTCAATAAATTTTCGCCCAACCTGGATCAATTTTACAATTTACTTGTGATAGGAGGATAGTTCAACGGACAATGACACGAACAACCAACTGATACTTTACATGTCCTGTTTTACCTTCTTTCCATTCCTTTATTCTTTATTGCACAAGAAATACAAACAGATTACAGTAAGAAAACATGTACAAAGGTGAGCTTATCTCTAAATCTTCTCCGGCGAACCTTGACATTTTTAGGTATGGAACCTTAAAAATTTCAATAACACGCCAAAACTAACTAATATATATATATATATATATATATATAATAAATAATAATAAATGTCTTTGCACAAACACACAGCGCCATCTAGGTTCACAGTAAGCACCTGTTATGGATACCAGATGGTTGATAAACTACACAAATACATTTTTTTTGTAAATAAATACATGTATAAATGAAAACATCCATAACTCGGGAACACATGTCTGTATTCATCATACAAACATATGCCCCTAGCGGCATTCGAACCCGCGACCATTTGGTATAGTAGCAGAGTTTCTAACGACTACACCAAACAGGTCGTCAAATTAAGTAATGAACAAGCATCTACGTAATTGGTCCCCAAACACACATGTTATTGAAATGACCCAGTTTCTAAAACCTATTAAGTTTTGACGATATCAAATTGTGCTATCCATTGGCGAAAGGTGAATGGTTTCATTATGCTGTCCCTAAAGGAGAGCATTAATCAAATGTCCTAATAACTATGCAGCATCTGGCTCACGATCATAAAGTTTATGAGTTTTGAGTTTGTTTTATTAGTATTTTATTTTTACGACACCTTTATGTTTCAATTTAGGGTTGATATTATGTATATTTTTATGACGACTCAGAAAGGTAATTGTGTAGATGGATATAATACTATATATGTTTGTTCATCAAGTCAGCCAAAAGACAGAAGACCACTGCCGTATATAGGCCTCCCCCATAGATTTCCTGAGCGACCGATTGGAGCGACCTGCATCCAGCGAGTTCCACTGGTGAACATAGTTCGATCAATGTAAATGTTCCATGCACTTTAGCAGTTAGGCATTCTCTGTTGTGAAAAGTAAAATAATACCACACACCGCCTCCGTGGCTCAATGTAAACAACATTGGGTTTACGAATCGGAGGTCGCGGGTGCGATCCCCAGCGGGGTACATGTTTAAGTACTCGGTTTGGTTGGTGGTAGGGCATTTTAAATGTCCGCTTGGCTAGCTACCACCATCTTATCTAAATCTGCCGCCAAGCAGCAATGTTAATAGCATTGTTGTGTTCCGGTTGTCAGAGATAAGATAGCCATTTCCCCCAAATATGTTGGGGTTTCTGGGTCAGTACGCTTCCACCTTCGACCGTATCTTTACTTAAAATCAGGTGTGATTGAGGTCAATTACTAACCCGTAGTGCAAAAAAAAGAATATTAGTGAATCAGTGGCGTGCCTTGGGTTTCAAAATAAGCCAAGGCCGACAATATTTTGTGGTTTTTACACAGATAGTAAAATTAGGTAACCAAGCACGACGTTTGAATGAAGGTATCGCCACTTAATGAATAGGATAATAATTCAATCCTGAAAGTTTATGTCAATTTTTAATACCAGCGCGCAAATTGGACAGATGCATTTTTAAGAATATTCTGCCGCCGAACAATTTCATACCTATATCCAAAAGATGTAATTGACATCTAATTTCACTAATTTGTGATATTCATACGATGAACCCGCCGTTGCCTTTTGCAAAACCAACTTAAATAAATAAAACCGATAAACTGTACCTATACGCAATACGCAAAATGAAGAAATTCAAAAAGATATGCGATTGTTCGTCTGAGAACAACCCTAAGACTAAAGCCACTTTGGCTAAATTCGTTTATTATCAACTTAAGCCACACATATTTTGCGAACACTATAGATCCAAGTATCGTTTACTCTACCCACGTAGTGTTGCCGATTTTATTACAAATAAAACAAATATTTGAACAATACCCGTCTACAATGTGTTGAATAACTAACACAATTTCTGCATGCATATCAGGATTTGACTTTGCCCTCAGTTTATGTCAGCTGGTTGTGACAGCTGATGTGTGTATTTCTACATTGCTAAAACTGTTCTATGTAAATATGGGGAACGTGTATAACGAGTGCGTCAGTCAAACGGAATCAAAAATGATAAAGCAAACTTAAAAAAACGAGATTTACAGCGACATCACGTTCTGATGAACTGATTTTGCTGAGGCCAATATAAGTTGAAAGGTAGTACAAAGTAGACATAATCACATTTCCATCAAATAATTAATACAAGCTAAATAAGCCTCCTGATAAACGGCGAGCCGAAGCAGTCCACGACCTCATCGAAGCTTTTGATAGCACCCACTGACGGAAATGGTTGGATGAAGTAAATTACGTAGACTCCATGCACTCCAGTGGGAAAATAGCCTTCTTCGTAAGATGGGTGAAGTAGGAGCCAGCCACGTCCATAATGCTTAACGACATCGAAACCCCTTCAGCTCTTACCGGGCAGTGATATTTTTAGGATTTTATATTTAGGATTTTTTCGAAATTTCTTCGGATAAGATACCGACCCTTAAAATAGCCAGCTTTTCCCCAAAAGCGAGATCGATGCCACTTTTCCATGCCTCTACAAAAAGCGGCAAGAAGACAGGAGGCCTGGATGACAAATCACCAAATCAACACACACGAAGTAGCCAGTTTTCCTCAAAACAGCGAGCTCGGTCCTAGCCCTTTTTTACAGATGCTGAACTACAGTTTGCTTTACTTTCGACTACTCACAGTTCACACCATTTATGAAATTAACTTAGACCTTTACTCATTATATTCATTATAATACCCAGTAACATGATACCAAAATAATAAGCCAATATAAAAATCCTATCCGTCACTGTCCTGCGTTGTTGGTAAATTGGTTGTCGGCTGAATGTTCTGAAAGATTTGTTTTGTAAGTTTTACAAAGAGTTGATCGTGAGTCATGATATTTTTTATGTCTGGTAACACGAAACGTTCTCTAGAGCCCAAAAAGTTTGCCGATGGGTTTTCATGAGTGCTAATTTTAAGTACAATGCGAACCGATGATGTCTACGCCAATCTGCTATATAGACGGAATACTAGTTTAAGGACGTTCTGTTAACTTCACTGCACCACACATACATATTGGGTCTTTACCTATGAAATTGGAGTTTTTTTTCTTCGTTACTTCGTACCAATTCCTGCGATTTTCAAAGCTATATCCAAATTTGTTTTTTATTTGGAAAATGGAATATTATTTCAAGGTTTCACATGAAATATTTTTTAATTTCTGGGCTAAATCACATAATAAAAAAAATTTTACCGAGCTCTTTTCATATGCTTACCATAATCATTTCTTAGATTCGCCGAAACTTTTATAAAGCGATTACTTTTAAAAATTAACGCTGCCTATACTTAACTTAATGTTATCCGATAATACACACAAAGTTTAGCTAAAATTTGATTTGCCGTTCCCAAAAAAAATCAAAAATGGAGAAAACAGTCTTAATGAAATTCTTTTTCGTTTCTTCTTGTTCTATTGTCAACCGACGATGAGGAACAAATAATTTGCTCAAAAGTATCAATCAATAAAAATATAATGAATATATACTCAAATGCGGCGTGATTTCGGCCCGTAAAGACAATACGACGAAACCATCACTTACCGTGGGGGTCGTTAAAGGCTTAAGAGACTTTCCACCAAAAACATCTATTGACGTGCATATCAAAGGTGATTGGATGACCCTTGTCACGTGTGCATTTCTGTAGAATATTTCGAAAAGTGAAGGTTGTGAACTTTTCATGTTGGGAGTACCCAAAAGCTTATGTTTAGATTATTTCTGACCAGTGGCGTACACAGGGTTTTGTCACCGGGTAGGCAGATTGAGAAAAATACTACTACTAAATAATAACTTACTCTTATAACAATCTTCGCAACTGTTTTCAATGTTTTTCTGTTCACATAGTATGAATGGGCTGTCTTGACAAAACATTTCGAAGACAGCTTACAATTTCTAGGGTAGGCACTGCCTTTCTGCCTGTATGGAGAGCACGCCACTGTCTCTGACTGACTTGGGATAAGGTCGAGAAGATTGAATGTATATATGAAATGATTCTACACTCCAATCTCACAAGATACAAAAATATTTTCCGTTAGCAAATCAAAGGCTTGTTTAAATTGAGACTGGATACTCACTCTTGGAACCTACGGAACATAGATTTAAGTATTTATTTTACTCTGATCAATTACGGTCAGATCTCTTAGCTATTAAGCAAAGAGAGCATGTCGTATGGTATCATAATTTTTATTCTACGTTAGTACACCAATATTCTACTTAGTAGTCAAGCTTTATTATGACTTATGTAATGCATTACATTTAATGAGTCTCTCAGACTTTAACACGATCTTAACTGTTTGAAGATTAGTTTTAATTACCGCTTTACCCACATTAAATTTTACACGTGTAACTAGGAGTTCATAATTACCGCTTATGGTCTCTCACATAGGGTTACGAGATGGCAATTATTCCTTCTAGAGCAGAGCTTCTCAGACTTATATTCCCAAGTAACTCTATTAAATTTTAACATGACATTAATGTGCTAAGGAATAAAAATTCTACCATTGGGGACGGAGCCTCGATTAGGTTGACAGATTTCTTCCAGAAAAAATCCATATAGTGATCTATGTGTTGGCAACATTAAGAATTTTGTACACATTTTTTGTATTGACAACATTGGATAGCGCTACCGCGCTCTCGCCTGCAGACAACAAGATGGTTGGGTTGGAATATCATTATTGTCAACATTACGATAAATAAATAATATACAAATCAAATGTCAGCTTTCGTTCACTAGTAAAGTGTTTGTCCTCATCACCGCGTACCTACATACCAACTTCAGGGTAAGCAGCGCAGAGAAGTCGTCGTCATCAAATGCACCCATCATGCATTCAACGTCCACATGGTCCTTCGAGCCGGATTGCCGTCCTTCCACACTATGTTTAACTAAAGGTTAAAACCACCTAACATGAGTATTTAGAGTACTTAAAGTAAAGAAACATTTCACATCAACAGCTTTGTGTTCTTATTACTAGAGTAAACCTTTTCCCTGGAGAGGGTACGTGCCATAATCCATTACGGGAGCCCAGAACGGATTGGTGGATTTGTACCAGACTAGTGGCCAATAGAGACCGTCAGATTTCATCGAATGAATTCATTATTCAAATGTACATAGGTCGACGGCGCTCGGGCGAAAAAGATTAAATGCGCGAATATTGAATTTATTTTTTATGCACAATGGGTCTGCACTTGACCTCAATCACACCTGATGTTATGTGAAGATGAGGCCTAAGATGGAAGCGTATTGAACCGGAAATCTTATGTGAGGGACTGGCTATCTTATCTCTGACAATGCTATTAACATTGCTGTTTGGCGATGGACTTAGATAAGATTAGATAACTAGCCAGGCGGACATTTAAAATGCCATACCACCAACCAAACCGTACTAAATATGTATCCCGCTGGGCATCGAACCCGCGACCTCCGATTCGTAAACCCTATGTTGTTTACATTGAGCCACGGAGGCGGTCAAACTGATTGAATGCGGTGAATTGATAAATGTTTTAAAAAAATCTTTTGTTTACCAGATGGTTGATATACTACATAAATACATTTTTTTTTGTAAATAAATACTTATTATAAATGAAAACATCCATAACTCGGGTACACATGTCCGTATTCATCACACAATCATATGCCCCTAGCGGGACGAACCCGCAACCTTTTGGTATAGTGGTCATAGTTGCTAACCACTACACTAAACAGGTCGTCAATTTGCCCAACTAATCTAATCAATTTGCCCAACAACTCTTATGCCCAACTAATGTAAAAATCAACTCGGAAAGTAATCTCATACAGACTAGGTAGGTTTTCGTGTGCAAACAGGGCAATACCTAATTAAAAACAATTTAAACGAATAAGTTACTAAATCAAAAGAAAAGTTTAGATTAAATCATCAATTACTCAAATTTCACAAGTTTTAATTGGTTGCTGTCAACTCTTACTGTAACACATTACCAATTTTCCACAATATCAATAAATAATTTACATAATTTAAACCATGTTAATTAAAAGTTCCATTAGTTGATCCTTAACAATATCACAGCATATCAAGCAACAGTAACTCCACTACATATTGAGTAATAGAAAATAGGCAGAACGAGACAATCGTTGAACCAGCTTGTACTGGAGTGGGAACTGGGATTAAACAAAGTTGTGTGGGATAGTTAGTAGTAGCAACAATTATCATAAAGTGCAAGAAAGAAAGAAAAATTTATTTAAACCTATCTCATGACAGATACCCTTTCAAGTTCCAATAATTTTAAAGATCGTGATTTTTTGCACATGGATAGAGTACCTGTCAGTAATAGAATAAAAATGTTGTCTAACAAATCAATAGCTTGCTTTAGATATAGTGGAGATATTTAGTAATAAAACATAGACCTAAATTTCTTTACTTGGTAGTATCGTGCACCCTACCTGTTTTTCTACCTACAAATGTCCTATAGCTGTGGGTTGTCTGGAAAAGATCGCTTTTAGTGATAAGACCATCTAATTGTGTTATCATCAAAAATTAATGTAAATTATTTTGCGCAATAAAGAGTATTTGTATTGTAATGGTCTATCCATTAGATTAAAATTACCATTTTGTAAATTTCATTTCTGCAACTATGTTAAAAAAAGCGATCAATAGCTTCTTAATATTTATGAAAAATTTCACCGAGGGCTAATATCACGACTCAATGAACTATTTTTAGAAAATTATACCTATTTATTAGACATTAATTAATTTTTTACAAAATTGTTTTAGAAGATCTAAGCATCTGCTACAACGCAAAGAAGTTCCCAGTGGTAACTTTAATTTAATATTGTAGGTTTTATAACTAAATATATCAGTCCGAGCGTCGAGACCTGGTCGACCGGATCGGACGAGATCTGTCCCCGCCAGCATTAGTCGCGGCTATGTTGGCGAGCGAGGAGGGTTGGAGGGCAGCGGCCTCCTTCTGCGAAGCAGTCATGCTCGAGAAGGAGGCCACAGAGCGGGATCGGGAGAGGGCCGATCCCGCTCGCAGGAGGCGACGTCGGGGGGGCGGCAACGCTCGCTAACCCCCCTGCACGTCGCCCGGGGTTGCGGGCGGCTACATCTTCGGGGCGATGTAGCCGCCGGACGCGACCCGGGAGAGGATGACACCCCCCGGAGCGACCGGGGGGGTGTCGTCGCATCGGGCCCTGTCGCGCCTCATACCGCTCGCTGATCGCGGTGTGGGGTTCGACAGTGCTCCCGCGGAGGGCGCGTTAGCCGCCCTCCGGGAACGGGCCTCCCCTTGTGAGGGGAGGCGGGGCGGGGGACGACCTGGAGCCGCTTATGCGTTCCCAGGTCCTCCCTACTGCCGAGGAAGGTCGCCGGGGGGTTTTAGTAGGTAGTCCCGCTCCTGTCATTGGAGCGGGGAGTCCCACATATCCCCGGCGCTGCCCCACAGTGGCGGGTCAAATGCGTAAACGTATTTCCCTTCGAGAAAAAAAAAAAAAAAAAAGGGGTCGGACACTGGATGCATAAAAGTGAAGATCGAGTTCCTACTACTACATATACTATTGACACATTTGTGGTCGTAAAAATACTATAATGCAAATTTGATATTAGTGTGATAAGTTGGGATAGTTGGAATGGAGGTACTCCCAGCTTATGTTATTTATTCGTCACGTATCACCACCGTCATCACCAACACTAGGAAAAACCTCGCTTAGTGCCTATCAACCAAATACGTCAATGACCATCGTTATCAACTTCATCATCACGGTCATCATCATCATTAGGAAAAAACTCACTTAGTGCTTCCACTACCACATGCGTCACTCTGTGACCTAAAAGCAATCCCACCAATAATGCCTATCCCACAGGAACCAGTCACTTTTCCGGGAGAAAAAGTAGCTTATAATTATGTTAAGCCAGGTCCTAGTCTGTCTACCAACTAAATTTCTACCAAATCCGTAAAGCCGTTTAAGCGTGAAGAGGTAACAAACATGCACATACATTCATAAACATATACAAATATGATTTTGACAGATCCGGAACACTAAACTGGTAGTTAAATAAATAAATATATTTGCATATAGGTACACACAGCGCCATCTAGTTCCACAAATCTAGTCTTGTGTTATTGATACCAGATGATTGATAAACTACACAAATACATTTATTTTGTAAATAAATTTATATATGATAAATGAAAAACATCCATGACTCGGGAACACATGTCTGTATTCATCATACAAACATTATGACCCTAGCGGGATTCGAATTAATTATGAGTATTGCGCTAAATTCACTCGCTACACAACAGCGGTTTTGAGGTATCTCTAGTTTTAGTTAGAAGGCGGTTGCCATGACAACGGAGGGTCCTTACTTGGTCATGCAAGTTCGAAGGCCTCTCGAAGATTATTAATGTTGACCCTTACAAGAGGATCAAAATAGAATATGGATGTAGGCCGTAAGGGCGTACCGAGGTCCTTAACTGAAAATGGAAGACTTTTTATCATACGGATTAGGCTTTTGTATTTTTTTCTAAATTTCATTGGCTAAAGGTTGGATAAGGGGTGAGTAGATAAGGTGAGTGAGGTAATTTAAGATGGCATCCCACCAGTGGCGCCACCAATTAAAATATTAATATTTTAAATTAATAAAAATATTGCTCTGATCTGCAATGAAAAAACCTTAAAGCTGATAAATAATCACTAAATAGCTTTAATTGTGGCTATTTTAAAGAATTTGAAATTATTGATAAAATCGGCCACTTTGTTCATAATTCTGGAAAATAACTCTCATAAAAGTTATTTAGGTATTTATGTATTATTTATAGTTATATAATTAGCTTTTAGGCTTCATAAGTGTATAGGTACCAACCCGTTGTATAAAAAAAGGTCAGCAATTTTTTTGATTTATTCTGTACTAGGTTTCCGCCCGCGGCTTCGCCTGCGTGAATAACTTTATCGCGGAAATTTGTTTATCCCGCGAGAACTACTAACTGCATCGGGATAAAAAATATCCTATGTTTTGATCCAGGGTGTTTAGGCATTGCAATCCTTTTCTAGTGGGTATATCACGATCGGCGACCTCGGGTGGGGGTCGGTTTATATCGGCAATGCTCGCATCTCTCTGCCAGGCGTCGTACGGTGGTTAATTTTCGGCGGTTTAATTTGGTGGAATTTGAATTACTCGGACTCATTTCTTGACAATTCTGTTATATTTTGGAACTATTTGTGTTGTGTGTGGTGGCTGGCCAGCACGACGTTCATCATTCTGGAGATAACCCGGAGTGGATTTGGTGGACGTGGCGGGCTCGGGACCCCCTTTGAAGTTACGCCGTCTTCAGCCTGGGAGTCAAGGTGAGTGGTATATCTCATATATCTGGAGTGCAATGCCTGAAAATTACCCATAGAAAAACAGGGATCAGCGTCTGCTTGAGCTATCGAAGGGTTCACGCGAACACAGGGTATATTCTACCTATATACCAAATTTAATCTAAATCCGTTCATCCGTTTCGCTGTGATTGAGCACCAAATAAACAAACAAACAATCATCCATACTTTCGCATTTATAATAAATATTAGTTAGATTTAAAAAGAAATCTTAATTGATCCCATGTGAGCACCACTAGACAGAATTTACCCTCTTAAGTGATAGACATCATCAAGTTGGCTGTTTACTATGAAACGTGATGAACGATTTTGGTTATATTGGACAAAGATTAACGATGCCCGCTGTTTACGCATTTGTTCTAAAAATACATCATTAATGAGAAAATTAAAGCTGCATTCAGAGAGAATCAAGAGCGTTGAAGTGTCGAGTCGTTAATCAAAGCCAACGAGTCCTACCATTGTTGTTGTTTTCACATAAAAATCGTAAATGTCGAGTTACTTATAAAATATTTATGTAAGTAACGCCTTTGAGACGATTCGTCACAGAGCGACAATTGCTGACATAGCTCAAAGAATTGGTAATGGATGGGACAAATTGTGGGTAAAACGAGTCTTCGCGTAAAGATAATGTACCAGCTAACATAGTATGGGACACCCACCTGATAGATGGCGCAAAGATCAGGTCAAAATGGTTATGTGAATAATTAGAAAGTTCGGATTCAGTGGCATTTCATGGGGAATAATCTGTATCCAGCAGTGGACAAGGATAGTCTGTTGATGATCATTGTTTGACTAAAATTAGGGATAATTTGTCACATAGGGTTAATCAAGATAACTTTGTATACACACTGTTTACATTATGAGTGTTAACTAGTAGTGGTAACTATGAGATAACTTAAGCTCCATTTTTTATCGCCCTCATTTGCAAGCTGGCGGAGGATTTTTTGTCCCTTTCTAAATCCTAATGAGTGGGTAGAATAGGAGAAATGGGTTCGTGAGTTACTTAAATTATGTTTAGGTACTTAGGTTGTGTGAACATGAGGCTCCCTCACCGATTTCTAGAGCAATCGGCTACAAGCGACCTGTTTCCAGCAACTTCCTCAGGTGATAAGGCCGCCGAATTGTACTGTTATTTTGCTCATTTTTCCTTGTGTAATGTATATTATTTTTTCAGGGACCTTCCACCAAAAACATCTATAAATTTGGACGTTTCAACGGCGATGGGCTCACCTCCTGTTACGTGTGAATTTCTCTATATTTCATAAGGTGAACCTTGGATGTTGTCTATTGTTTGGGATAGAGACCTGACCACCCAATTTGGGATAAAGGTCGTGACATTATGTATGTATAGTTCACCGAACTATGTTCACCAGACGGTCGTTAAAATATTTTTAAAATGGAAATACGTCAATTGCAATGTTGTTTGAGCCATAACACAGCATTGGGATTGAACAGTTCAATAGCTCTTCATAACCTTCATCTTCGTTTCAAAAAAGCAGATTATTTAATACTTTGGTTATGTTTTATTTTATTTTTTGAATAAAACAGAATCAATAGGATTTTTATAAAAAAAAAATATTACACAATATTATTTAAACCAGGCTTATGTCAATTAAAGATTTTTCATACGACAATTCTTTTAAAATATTTCGGTGTAAAGTCAGTAAGTATAATCATTAAGTAATCTATAAATAAAGGCGATCCTAAACTAAATAATAAATATTTAACACAATAATTAAATAAGACAATAAAACAATTGTGAAAATTGAAAGTGGGTATACCTACGTCAATTATAAACTATATACAGTATAGTTGGTTGTTCTTTAGCTAGGTTAATTAAATTCCAACAAATCAACATCAAAAGCACAACCATATACTTTGGTATCTACTAGCTATTTATAGTTTGAGAAAATTTTTCTAAGTATCATCCCTTAGGTTTTCAAAGGAGAGGTTTTTAAATCAAGTACACTAAGGTAAAAATGGAAAGGATAGCAAATTGAATATACATACACATAACACAAAGTCTTTAAAACTTCTAGAAATAAGACTCTCGAATGAAGCTGGGCTGATGGATTGGCGATCGCAGATTTTTTGGGAGTTCCTCAACAATGATACATTAAGTTAATAGCATAAGACCGCCTGATTCAATGTAATATAATGTTTAGTGACAATTTACGTATGAATTACAAATTATAATCATTACCACATTTCAAATGAAGTGTATTAATAAAAGAGCAAAACCAAGGTATCAATGCAAAATTAATATATTGCCTTTTTGTACAATAAAGCGTTTACAAACAAACAAACAATAACCAGTCGCCCAAATAAGATGGGGTTTCTAGGTCAGTACGCCTCCATCTTCGGCCTCATCTTCATGTAACATCAGATGTGATGTCAGTATACTATATTAGTTCTGTGGTCAGGTGCTAAAAAAACGCACTGATTTAATTATATAACGCCTGCTAAAATATGTGGGCAATCATTCTAGTGAAGCAACTTGTAAGATCAAAAATGAGAAGGCGTTGTTAGATAATTTTACTGCTTTCATTAAAAGCATCAAAATTGGTGTTAGATCTGAAATTGGTACTTGGGTTATCATACTGGTATTCGTTAATATAAGTATAGCCTTTCCGTTCCGAAATTTATCTGAATAAGCAATAAGGAGTACCTACCTAACTAAATAACATTGAAGATATTTTGTTCCATACCTACTAATCTCTAAATTTTGATTTAAGTAACAACCAAAGTTTTTGACAGAAAGACAGATTTTTTTAAGCACAACGGATTGGTACCTCAACTCCTCAATCACACCTGACGTTAAGTGAAGATGAGGTCGAAGGTCGAAGTGTACTGACCCGGAAACCCAACATATTTGTACAACACACACAACACAAAAATACACAACAACACACAATCACACAACACACACAACACAATAAAAATATGCAAGTAAAAATACGCCGTACAATTCGCTTCCACGACGCATATACCCAGTAAACTAGCGCCATTGCACCGTTGACTGTTTAAGCTCAGCTGTTAAGCAAAGTAGGCGCGGATCGTTTATAATCTTTTTTGTGTCAGTTCCGTAATTATTTTGTATTTCAAATAATCACTTAAACAAAGTATTGCTAACAGAGTCTGACAGTTTACGGGTCGGACACCATTTTTGATATAATGTGAATGGAGATAAATATATAGCTACCTAAGTTCTTAAAACATACCTGGTACAAGTAAAAGATAAAGTAATTGCCGTGTCCTATCAGGAAGTCACAGAAAAGGCAGAATGTAGAGATGTGTGGAAAGGACTCCACCGATAAGAGCATAAGAGAGAGATTATAATGCTATAAATTTAAATTTTATAAACCTCTAATGGAATATTATCGTTGAAGTTCACCAAAAAGCTTAATATCTTCGGTTAAACCAGTGGGGCAAACTATCTTCATAGGGGGCCAGAAAGTTTAAGATTTTTCAAAGAAGGGCCATAATTACCTATAGTTAAAATGCGTATTTTGGAAATCTTTTAATCATATTATAAAAACATTACATTACAGTATTACATATTTTCATAAACGTTGATTTACAAATTACAATTTAACATTTATGCAATTATAATTATCGCGTTCCATATATATTTCCTTTCGAAGGACCGTCGTCGGCGGGGCGAATGAAATCCTTCCAGGGCCGGAGCTGGCCCGCGGGCCGTAGTTTGCCCACCACTGGGTTAAAACGAATTTCATCAAACGTTATTACATAACCGCACTCAATTCAGAGATACATCCGGGCAAAGACTGGACACAAACGCAACGCCATCAAACACATAACATCCGTTGTTTTCCATAGTGGTTGAAAATACACACATAATTAGGTAAAAATATATTTGAAGTTTAAAAGGAACTTTATAGCTAACAAATAGAAGTTTGTATTCACACTGTCTATAGGTATATAATCTGCTGGGGCTTAGCAGCATAGAACCAATCTGCAAATTTAATTGAGAAAATAATTTTCTAACAAATTTGAGAATCAATTTAAAAATTCTATTTCTATTTCATTCTTGGTAAACATTTTGATAACGTCACCTTGTAAACCACTATTTGGTGTCAAGATATTCGATCTTAACAACGGAAAATTGAAACATTGGTTACTAGCAACAGTAACAATCCGCGACTTCGTCCGCGTAGAATTCAATCGACAACCAAATGCGTCACTCTATGGCTCAAAGTATTCTCACTAATAATACCTATCCTACAGGAACCAGTTACTTTACCGAGATGAATAATAACCTATATGTTAATCCTAGTCTATCTACCAACCAAAACAGTCCAGGCGTTTAGGCGTGAAGAGGTACCTACACACACACAAACTTTCGCATTATTAATATTAGATGGGATAATTGCTTCATTTCTGCGTTTCAGTATGTGCATTGGTTCCATTTAAATTATACAACGGGATTTGGTGTAATAATTCAGTTATGTTACATAATAACTGGACAAAAAGAGTTTAATTCGAGTGATTCTTAATTAAACAATTAAATTTAAACAATATACGAGTATGTACATACATATATACAATAAGGATTGGTTCTGTTTCAGCACAAATTTTGAAGTGATGTAGTTTTCGTAGTAAGGCCGCGAAGTGTCTTGTTTTTTACATATTATTGGTAAAGTGTACTTATTTTATAGTAAAAGTATTAGTCAGTGTGCGAAGTGCGAGTTTTGTCTCGTTTTTAACTTTACCATCGCGTATCTATGAACAACATCGTTTTGCAAACTATCCGCTAGAGGTGCTGCACATTTCTTCATACAAGTCGTCACGTAAACGTGAACACGGTAGTAAAGTTTAGTCGAAACAAAACTCACACTCCGCCCTCTGAGCATAGATACGTCTACTTTGGAGAAAGTGGGTGGGTTCTTATTAGGATATTGAAATATGGTGATAGCTGGCTGGTTTCCTTAAATTCTAAACATTTTGTGGATTGGTTCCATTTTGCGTAGCGCTAGCCTATTGTACTTATGTCACAATAGAGCTTTCTTTGAAAGTTGCTGTCTGATGTTTTCAGCTTTATTGAAGTGAATGCAAACCGTAGAGTCGAGAAGAGAAACTAAATAGATACTTTTAAAGTTTTCTTTTCGTTGGTAAAAGTTCAGCTGTTCATTCTTGTCGTTAAGGACTGTTTTTGCAGCCGATGATCCATTCTATATTTCACTACTTTTCACCACGACAAGTAAAATTGTATTGTATAAGTGTAAAAGTGTCGCTAAATGGATCAAATAAAGTTTTCTTATTCTTATTCTTAAAATATCTTTTATTTTTTACCATAGTACAATATTTTGAATTCATATCTTCCACTAAAAGCAGTTTATTAACCACAATCTATTATAATATCTAAACTAAGCTATTATATAGCTAACTAAGCTATTATACAGCTAACTACATGTAAAATAGAAACAGGTTGAGTCGCGGTCAGTTCTTGGATGGGTGATCACTTATAGCATTTTTGGGTTCCTTAATTTAATACAATTTTATTTAGCACGTTTGGTATAATTTATTTTATACAAATATAGACTTTGCGTAATTGAATATTTCGAATTATATCTATAATTTGACTGAATATTCATTTGACCGGATTTTTACTAACATACATGTTTAAATAGCTGGATTTCATTTGAATATTTAAAAAAAATGTAACATAGCATAATAAAAAAATACATGAAATTATGTTCAGCCGGTCGCTTTGGAAATCTATGGGGGAGGCCTATGTTCAGCATTGTATGTCCTGTGGCTAATATGATAATGAACATATTGCATATAATATATTATCGTGATTATGTATTATAATTTTAATATAATTTATGCGATTGGAATTCCGTATTTTAATACGAGTGTTTCCTTGCTTCAGAACCACGTTAAGGGTCCCAGTTATTTAGTCGTTAAGCCAAAACGGTGGCTGACAAGGGCGGTTTTAAAATGCTAACTGTCAGATGGCGACCAGCCTGAAAAAGTCTACAGCATCGTACTGAGCCCGAGTGGCTCTTAGAGCGGAGGCTGTGCCCCAAACAGTGGTAATATTGTTGATAGTAATATTTATGCAAATTTTTCGGATCTTCATTTAGACAGGATGAAATTTAATTCGTGTAATTCCTGTTTACTGGTGACTGCACTCCTGATTACGAACACCTGTCCCCAAGGAACCATAGTCGAATTCGATCAAAAAATTTTCGATTACCCATACAAAGTAAACAATACAATACAATACAAATACTCTTTATTCCGCAAAATAATTTACAATAATTTTTGATGATAACAATAAATAAATAATAATTAAATTCAAATACAAGAAGAATAAATAAATAATAAATATAAATAAATATCTTTGTACAAACACACAGCGCCATCTAGGTCCACGGTAAGCATCTAGGCTTGTATTATGGATGCCCCCGCGGAGGGCGCGCTAGCCGCCCTCCGGGAACGGGCCTCCCCTTGTGAGGGGAGGCGGGGCGGGGGACGACCTGGAGCCGCTTATGCGTTCCCAGGTCCTCCCTACTGCCGAGGAAGGTCGCCGGGGGGTTTTAGTGGGTAGTCCCGCTCCTGTCATTGGAGCGGGGAGTCCCACATATCCCCGTCGCTGCCCCACAGCGGCGGGTCGAATGCGTAAACGTATTTCCCCTCGAAAAAAAAAAAAGGCTTGTATTATGGATACCAGATGGTTGATAAACTACACAATTTGTATAAACCAGATGGTTGATAAAATACATACGTGTATAAATGAACAACATCCATAACTTGGGAACACATGTCTGTATTCATCATACAAACATATGCCCTAGTGGGATTCGAACCCGCGACCATTTGATATAGTAGCAGAGTTTCTCTAACCACTACACCAAACAGGTCGTCAATAGAACACAATTAATTAATTAGTAAAGCATTGCGAAACCACCTTTGGTATGGAAGTCGAACAATTTTCGGCAGAATTCGGCTATGGTTCCTACTGGAAAGTTGTTCGCATTCTGAAGTGGAGTTATCGGGCGAAAATTGTTGGACTTCTATACTAAAGGTGTTTTCAGAATGGTTTACTTTATAGGGTAATCGCAATTTTTTTGATCGATGTCGACTATGGTTCCTTGGGGAAAGAGTTGTCCGTAATCAAGAGAGGCGTCACCATTTAATGAGAATTACACGAATTCAAATTCATCCTGTATTAGTTACATATCACGTTTATCACGGTGGTCGAACAAAGAAGAATCGAAAACTTAATTAAAGTTATTATTATTCATCGCACAGAATCTGTACCTTTACAAATTGGGTTTTCTGTACGAAGAAAAGATCATTGGGTAATTACTAATTCTTGGTAAATGAGTTAGTTGTACGTTTGGAATTACATATAATTTTACTAGGTTTCATGCGCTGCTACTTTTCCAATAGATAAATTTGTTTTTTTATTTCGGAGACTTACACTAATCATGTAGTCCCAAAGTAAGCAAAGCTTGTACTATGGATACAAGATAACGGGTAAACATACATAAATATTTATATAAACATCCATGACTCGGGAATAGATGTTCGTATTCATCACACAAACATTTTCCCCTCGTGGGATTCGAACCCGCAACCGTTGGTTTCTCTGATAGGTTCACTATTCACTACACCAATCGATCGTCAATTTCCCTTTTCGAAGCACTGGTAATTAGAATAATGATGAAGGTAGATGACGCCTATGACTTACCAGTACTAACCAGTAAAGCGGCAGAAGCGCACAAAAGCTCGGAAGTTGGGACGCATTTTGGTAATAATTTTCGAGAAATATTAATCTTCAATAATACTGTCCTCATTCATTACGCTTAATATCAGAATTCATTTTAATTTTAAATGTATAACATGAAGTATTTATTAATTTAATGTAAATATATTAGCCTATCAGTGGACATCCTGTAACTGATATGATTATGATGATATTGGCTATGACTGAAATGACAAAATACTAAAAATCCAAAACTTACATCGCCTATTTTTTTATGCACAACGGGTTAGTACTTGATCTCATCACACCTGATGTTAAATGAAGATAAGGCCGAAGGTGGAAGCGTACTGACCCGGAAACCCCAACATATTTGGAGGACTGGCTATCTGTCTGACAACCGGAACACAATGCTTAAACATTGCTGCTTGGCGGCAGATTTGTATAAGATGGTGGTAGCTAGCCAGGCGGACATTTAAAATGCCCTACCACCAACCAAACCGAGTACCTACTTAAACATGTACCCCGCTGGGGATCGAACCCGCAACCTCTGATTCGTAAACCCAATGTTGTTTACATTAAGCCACGTAGGCTTCATTTCGATTCAATTCTATAATATGAATTTGATGTTGGGCGTAATGTATGGCGAAAATATTAACTGAAGTTATTTTCTTTGATATACTATTAAATTAATACAGAACATACAGAAAGTTTTTCAACCGTATTGTTTTTATCTTGATGATATCATATGTAATCTACTCGTATTGTATGTTATCATAATATCTTGGGGGTTAATTCTCAACTAATAACTATAACAATTAAACTTTTTATTCAACTCGGCAAAGAGTACAGGTAATTTTTGGTAAATTGATTTTTTTTTGCGCGAAATTATTTAACGTTTCGATGACCGACCCACTGAACCATAAAAATCGTATTTTTCCCGAATCCGGTTTTGGCAGAATATTCAGCAATTATTGTAATGAGTTTGGAAAGGGTCGAGGTTAATTCTGGGGCCGATACAGGTCCTTTCAATTAGCCGAAACTCGAAGTGAATAAAAATATAGCGAGGATTCGATTATCTCGCACATTAATTATTTGGGAAAAGGTATAAAAAAATTTTCTTTAACATTTTCCTAGTTTCACCTAGAATTGTATCGATATTGATGATTACAATTATTTGACACCTCTTTGTGAATACTCCAAGACTGATAATACAAAATGTTACCACTTAAATAGATATGCATTATGTATACTCATAACTTAATGGTGACGTACTTATCACATGTTCAGAAGCGTATGAAAAGATGCAACTTTGAGCCATCTCGATGGGAAGATTTGGCAGCACAACGTCCTGAATGGCGCAGGGTACCTATTGATTAGTAAGCGATTTCGAAGAGCAGTCGACTCTAAACGCGACGAGCTGAAATGAAAACCAATCCACCACCTGTCATTAATTATCACTACCGAAGATGTGCTTACGTGTCCACATTGAGCTCGAGGGTTCACCGCAAAGATCGGCTATGTTAGCATTCTTCGAGCGCACCAGCGCCAAACCGATTAGCTGTCGAAGTGGTCGCCATGACCAAAATCGGTCGGAAGCATCATCGTCATCACTTACGGCATGCCTAACACCGGCTGAGAATTTTTAGGTAAGCAAAACCTGAGCCTTTGTGTACGAGTACTTACGTACGTACAAACAACCGACTGGATCAGGAGTGATCAGGAAACAATATTTTATTCGCAATAACTATTTATGTTCTATTCCCTTCAATTTATTAAACAGGGGTCAGCACTTAAGCGATTTATAAGAAAACCTTTTAGAGCGATCACCTTTTACACTGATAGTAATATGTCACATCGACTTTGAAAATACCTTTCATTTTAAAAGTAGTCTATATCGGGCCATCTTAGTACGGACAGTATCTTTCTCCAAATGTTTTTCTTCAAAAATGGTTTCCTCTAGCCACTGAAATGCGATATAATATTTGTTGTTATATATTTTCAGGCCGATTATATCTAGGTGACCGGGTATCACCCTCTTAGCAATCTTATAGTACGAGTACTAACAACATTTATCTATCAAGGATTAGGCTGTCCACAATATTGTTGCCATGGTCTCCTGGGTAAGGCGGCATTCACACCGTGACTTGAAGCATCTAATTATTTCTGATCTCTCCAGGTGACAACACATATAATGTTTGTTTAGAATTTGTTTTGTAAATTTTAATTGTGGGAAGTGACAATAGGTGTCAGTGGCGGTAAGTATTTGCACTTTTTTATACGAGTAGCTTGTCATAAATACATTATATCCTCGGTCATATCATTTTATTTTTTATTTTAATTTTTATACATTCCTAGAATCAACAGCAATATTTTAAAAACATTTATACAATATCTTGTTACGAAACTTATTCCAATTAGAGATCCTTATATTGCTAACTATCAATATAGGTAGGTATTTGCGTGGAAATTGTAAAAGTAAGCGTTGTTTGTGTTCAGTCTTTATTCGCACGTATCAAAGTAACGCGTGGTCTGTTTTGAGTGCGGTTTTTTATAGGAAAGACTAAACGAGGGGAGAGATTGTTAGCCATGTTTGATGAAAATCGGTTAATTTATTTCGAAGAATTTTTTTCAACACAGATTTTCGGTGTATTTCGGTGATATCATAGTCTTTCGAGGACTTTCTATTTATGTTTTATAATTAATATACGCTCTTAGCCATGTTTAATGAAAATCGTTTAAGTCGTTTTAAATAAATATATTTGCGCATACACACAGCGCCATCTAGTTCCACACTAAGCAACTAAGCTTGTATTATGGATACCAGATGGTTGATAAACTACACAAATATTTTTTTTTGTAAATAAATACGTATAAATGAAAAATATCCATTACTCCGGAACACAATCATGTTTGTATTCAAAACATATGCCCCTAGAGGGATTCGAACCTGCGACCTTTTGGTATAGCAGTCACAGTTTCCAACCAATACACCAAATAGGCCGTGATTGATAAAATTTTGAAAGTAATTTAGCTTTTAACAGATAATGTCTGCTCTACCTGGACAACATAATAATTTCTTCCATCAATGTTGTCTGGGATTTTCTAAATTTGCAATTTATAGTTATGTCAACATTAAAATCATCAAATGAATAACTCTACTCACTTTTGACGAAATCCGTCGACATAAGGTTAAAGCTCTTAGTAAGATAGCTTTAATGCAACACTATTTTGTATTTTAATGCTGAAGCCTGTTGGACACTGTGTAAGTAAATGAATTTCTCGCGCATAAGTACCCCGGCCCTGCGACGGGGTAACTGCCGCCTCCAGAAATTTGTGGGTCAATCCATTCCCAAGGTATTCTTCGGCAACTCCTGCGGGACGTTAAGAAATCTTCCACTTTGTCAACTCATGAGCCAATGGACAAGGGATACAAATTTTTCATAATTTGACAACTTCTTGTTAGAGATAAACTGGGGATCACTGCCCGTGCGTTTATCATCGTATTCAACTGATACACGACTATAACGAAGAGCTAGTTAGATGATTATTTATGAAAAATAGTATTTCTATAAAGTAAATACGGAATGGGTGACAACAAGGGTGTACCTACTCAAAGAGATATATCAACGAAATAGTTGCAGCTAGCACTAATTTCTTACTTTTTAGTAAGACAAAGTTAAAGATCAATATTAGGGTTCACAAAGAAACCAATTATAATTATTAGTATAAGATGTATTACGTTTAAGTAAGTATATTTGTCTATCGATTTATGTAAGTATTTGTATGTAAGTACATGAAATCTATTCACGTAGTTTGTATCTGCAACCCTATTTAATACCGCACAACCTACCAATTTCAAATGTATTGATAAGGTCTCCAAATTGTACTTTCTACTCTACCACTTTCTATAACTGTATTTTCTTTTCTGTTGTGCAGTGAAGTGTGTAGTGTAGTGTAGTGTTGGGTAATGTAGTGTTTTATTGTATTATAATTGAAAATTTTGAAAACCGCCGACAGACTATCACATCATCCAAATATACCAACCTACTATGTAACAATTGAAATATCTTTGAAACAGTTCCCCTAGTTTAATATTTTCTTAAAAGAAACCGCACACAAATCAGATCCATTACTGAGATATATTCGGGCAATCACTGGACAGACACACAACGCCGTCAAACACATAACACCCATCGTTTTTCGTCTAGGGTTAAAAATACAAGAGAACTAGTAACTATAGAATATAGAGCATACAACTCTTCAATTAATAATGAGTTATTATTAAACGAATCGATATATAATTATTAGAACTGGAAAGCCTCCTAAATAACTAGTTAAGTATTTCAAAACCAAAAAACCCGACATCGTACTTTGTATTTTGCCGACGCCATGTTGGATATTTTACCATTAAATATATCCTATGACACTCCGGGACCACGATGAATCCAACGATACCATGCACTTCGAAATCGGTCAAGCAGTTTAGGTTACAGGAAGTGAAAACGAACGGACATACAATACAATACAAATATACTTTACTGCATAAAAGGAGAATATACATTGTACAAAACCCAATACAGAAAAGAGTACAATTATGTTATTATCACTAAGAGCGATCTGTTCCAGGCAATCTTTAGGTGTAGTGTACAAAATTATGGATGCAAATAAATGCTTATCTGTCTACAACTTTATAGAACAGGCAGGTTGTGCAAAATACGGATGCACACATGAAATAGCTACATAATTAATTACTTACATACATACTATTATAATCGAAAAACATTACCCTCCTTCCTTGGGCAGTTGAGTAAAAACTAATAACGAAGGTTGATTTTGTGTAACATTGTGGTTAACTTTGAACTGACCAGTCAATAATATTGTCGGTACGTGCTATGGTTGCATGTTATGAAATATATAATAATTAATCATTTATTTAGTCGTGCTGTGTGATTTCGGCACATAAAAGGAATAGGACCGACCCGTGTCACCCAGGGGTTTGTAAAAGGCGACTAAGGGACTTTCCACCAAAAAACATCTATAGATTTGCTTTTTAACGGCGATGAGCTCAGCCCCTGTAACGTGTGCATTTCTGTATATTTCATAAGGTGAACCGTAGATGTTGTTTCAATCATTAAATTTTTAAAGTTTAGAGCACCCAAACACTATTGCTTGGGATATCTCTGACTACCCCATTTGGGATAAACTTTTAATGTTTGGATTGTCCAAACGCTAATATTTGGGGCTTAGTTTTATCCTATGACGATTTCAAATGTTATTCTTATAACTTACGAAATAAAACATTTTTGATTTCATTCAATATACTTTGCATTTACTTTATGACCTAATTCACCCATCTAGATAGTTCCCAGGCTCTGTACTAGGATTCTACTTGTATCTACAGATTGCACTGGTAACAGAAAACTGGTAACAATCCGGGCTTATATTCATTAAAATCAGAATACTGCTATGTATGTTAGTAGATACTAAATTAAATAGACTATCACGAATTTTCTCTACCTACAAACTACAAAATATCTTTAGTAAAATGTGGCAGATAATAATAAATAATATATAAATCAATATCTTTGGACATACACACAACGCCATCTAGTTCCACACTAAGGAACTAGGCTTGAATTATGGACACCAGATGGTTGATATACTATACAAATTCATTTTTTTATATGATATACATGTTATGAATGAAATCATCCATAACTCGAGTACACAATTGTCCGTATTTTATTTTATTTTTATTTTATTTATTTGGGACAGTTAACAACAGTGTACATAGTTACATTATTAACATTTTCTGTAGGTATTAAGTATATACAGGGTGTCCCTGGAAGTATGGATCAAATCGAACAGGGGCATGGGGAAGGTCATTCCCAAACTTAAGCTGAAAAAAAAAAATAAAAAAATAAAAAAAAAAAATAAAAAAAAAATAAGAAAAAAAAATTAATTAATTATTTTTAATTAAAAAATTAAGCTGATAGCTTTGCTAGTTTTCTTTTAAAAAATTTTTTTGTATAAGCACTATTCGATAATATGAAAATGTAAAAAATTGATCATAACTTTTGAACCGTCAAAAATGGCACCGACATTCATAGGGTTAAAAAGTTTGGGAATGACCTTCCCCATGCCCTTGTTCGATTTGATCCATACTTCCAGGGACACCCTGTATACAGTCGACGACACTATCCACAAGGTAAGTAATACAGTATTTCACAAGACTTACAAGTTATGAAGTTTATAATAAGTACATCCGTATCATTACAATGTTACAATGTGCTGCTACACAAACCAAACAATATAAATATTACCCGTGCAATAACTCTCAAATAACAGAACTCCTAAATCTGTGGTATGATAATGAAAATATGTCGAAATCTAAAAAATGTTCATTATACGTGTTTACTAAGCGTCTTAGAGGACATCTCACACCAGCATTTGTCCTACATGGAGTAGTAAGGAATATTTTGTGAAGATTCAATAAGCGTTGGCCCTTACTATGAACCCGATAGGCCAAGCGACCATTTAATCCGCAACAATCTAATCTGCTGTTACATATATATAGCTTTGCTTAGTTTGGGACTGGATGATTGGTGTAAGTGTCCGAAATATTATATTATATTATATTATATGTTGAAAAGAGTCATAGAATCTATTAGCGTGCGTCTGGCATCGAGTGACAATAGTGAAAACTTGGTTAGCAAATTACTATACGATAGTTTGGACCGGTAGCATCTATAGTGGGTTGCACGAAGGACAAATTTGTATTCGTCATACAAATATAATATCCCTACCGGGAATCGAATCCGCGACCTTTTAGTATAGCAGTTTGGGTTTCTAACCAACACACCAAACGGCTCGTACATGGTATAAAGCATTCTGTGTAGTTGAAGTTCGTTTCATTAAGTTTAGCTAACAAGCACTAAAATAAACTAGGAAAACCCTGACTCATAAACTTGAGCTGAAAGTTTGCTCTAGGAAAATTTACCCATCCTCGGCATCTTGACCAAACTGTTTACATAAGCTCATATAAGAAGAATAAGTAGACGAGTACACAGACGCTAACTAACGAAGTTGAAACGCTCATTCTGTGTATCTTTTGGTGTTTTTGGTTTGAACTACGCTTGCTAATTTTTCTTTTTTAATTATTATTATTAAATTTTTTATTGCACACAAAAAATAAAATACAAAGAACATTTAGCATAGATGATGAAGTATACGAAGGCGGTCTTATCGCTGATAGCGATTTCTTCCAGACAACCCCAGTTAAAGAAGCTTTTTTAATAAGTAGTTGGATAGTGCAAAGTAAAAGCTGAATAGCTTTAAATATAAATAGGTACATAGACGATACATAGAAAATAGGTATAGTGGAATACATACAAAGATAAACACTTACTAAAATAAACAAACCATATAAGTAAGTACATTAATAAAATACACATAAATATATATAACAGTATATACAATTCATTAAAGACATAAATAATATTCCTTTAGACGCAGTTTAAACACTGCAAGCGATTCTGCATGACGAATATTTTGTAGAACGAAATCTAGGGTATAACTTAAAGAAAGTTAGAAAAAATAATCAACGAGAAAACAATGAGAACATTTAGTATAGGCTCTTGAAAATCTGCGATCTAGAGGCCACCCTGTACGTAGGCACGGCGAAAAGGCAAAGGGTGAGTTTTAGTTAGTTTTTGATGCCAAAAGTTGTGCAAGACATCTTTAATCAACGACACCTTTTTTTCTTTTTTTTTAAGGCGGGTTTGTTCAGTTGCTGAAGACATGTCAATAACCTTTTTTTTATTAATTTCAGGATACCACTTAAACTCAATCATAGTTGACGTAAGTGAAGATAAGGCCCAAGATGGAAACATGCTCTCAAAAAAAAATAAAAAATGTGTCTTTGGGCAAGTTGTCTATAATCTGGTTTAGTAGATCGACCGATTGGTGTAGTGGATAGTGACCCTGTCAGCGAAAAAAATCCCGCGAGTGGTGAATGATGGTGTGTGATGAATACGAACATTTATTTCTTTTTTTTTTTTTTTTTTGAGCAGGAACAGTAGCTGTCAAGCCGATAGGCTTTTTACAGCGTCGCCGGGCGGGTGGGCGAGCGCGGGAGCGCTCTGCCCGTCTCTTGCATACAGTCTGCGCTGCGCGCGCACCTTGACTGTATGCAACAGTACGGAAAAAGTTTTTGCAACCGACGCCTAAGGGTGCCCACGGGGGCTCGAACCTCGGCTTACGAGTCATGGATGTTTATATAGGTAAATATTTATGTATGTTTATCCGTTATCTAGTTAGCTTTGCTTAGTTTGGGACTAGATGATTGGTGTAAATGTCCGAAATATTTATTATTATTTATTATCACTATCAAAAAAAAATCTTGAAATCATGCATATCTTTTGGTGTCAAGAACTAATTAATAGTCACTCTATATAACCATGTAGTTCATTACTTACATTTTTAAGTTTTTGTAACAATAGGGTCCATACGGAGTTATTACTAAATCATCCATCCGTGTTACAAATAAAGAGAGCGTAACTATAATACTTGATTTAGTTTGAAAAATAAAGTGTAGGCATTTCTAATCTCATAACAGTTATGAGGCTTTCGGCTCCGAAACCAAGGTAATTTCATCATATTAAGTTATTTTTTTTTCTAGTTTATTAATGGAATTTGCAGCTTAAGCAATATGATGATTATAGTTGCCGTTAAATCCCAATTATCCCAACTAATTGCCAACTATCTTCTAACTAATCTAACTAATAAACTAATATTATAAATGCGAAAGGTTGGATGTTTGTTGCTCAATTACGGTGAAACGGATGAACGGATTTGAACGGATGAAATTTGGTATATATAAAGTGAATAGTTGCCGCGGGATAAACAAATTTCCGCGATAAAGTTACTCAACGCAGGCGAAAACGCGGGCGGAAAGCTAATTAAGCGGAAAGCTATATTATAAATGCAAAAGTTTAGATGGTTGTTTATTTGTTGCTCAATCACAGCGAAACGGATGAACGCATTTGGATGAATGGTATATAGGTAAACTACACCCTGAATTAAGAAACGGGATTTTTTTGTCCCGATAAAGTGAGTAACTTCCCGCGGGATAAACCATTTTAACATATCCGCGATGAAGTAATTCTAACGTAGGCGAAGCCGCGGGCGGAAAGCTAGTATTATTATAAATGCGAAAGTTGTGTATGTATGTTTGATATATTTAAACGACTACAGATACGGATTTGGATGAAATTTAGTTTGTAGACAGGTTAGAACCTGGATTAACGTATAGGCAATTTTTTTGCTGAACCGATATATAGTGAAATGTGCCATTATTAGATAAGACATAATTTACCACAAATGATAATTTTTTTTAATAATATGAGGCATTATAATTAAATAAGCAATTAGTATAACAACAGAATAATATATCCGCTCTCATCTATGCCGCGCTCTTCAGGTTGAATATTTGAACAAAATTGGTCGAGGAATTCGGAAGAACAAATTTGATTAGCATAGAACTGATTTGGACTCGTCGTTATAAGATACATTTTAATTCCGTTTAATAAGAGGGTGAGTTACGTCTTGAAGCTCGGTTATTAACATTTATAAGAGATGATGTATAGTCAGAGACGAATATAAACTCTCACGTCAATGAATTGTAACCAGAAAGCTAACCAATATATATGTTAAGAGGGTCTATCCTACACGGTATTCCATACAAACTTTCAAGTGAAAATCTTTCGAAACTTAATAAAACTTAGTACGCATAAAGCACGTACATAGAAATTAAAAAATAAAAAGTTTGTAAAGAACATTACCGAAAAGGAGTTTTTTAAATTTTCTATATTGTGAGTAATGCATGCTCCTATTTTAAGTCTAAACAAGAAGAAGGGTTAATTGCTATAATTGGTGAAAAGAAGCAGCTTCTAAGATATTTAGGTTTTAATACAGTTGCTTGGTGTATTGCGATATCAAACTCTTTTAGGGATTTTAAAATTTTTATTTTATAATTATTTTTAAAGTAGACATAGATGTGCACTGATATTATCAGTTAGATGGACACTTATTGCATTTCTAGTCAAAATCAATGACCGTGCACGACCCAAAGTTTGTCAGATCAATAGATTAGGTTCCAAAATATCTTCTTGTCTTATCAAATTTCTCAGCATAAAATGATTCCTCTCGAAGACTTTGTTACACATTTTCGGCAATATATGAAATCAACTCGATACAATAGCTAATATAATTTTTCCCCGCAATCCGGAATGTTACCGCTGAACGTAATTGGGTTACCACAAAATATATCCGACATTCATTCGACGAATAATGTCGCAAATGAAAGGGAAACGCATTTCCTTGAATCTGAATGGGACGTTATTTGTTGTAGCATTTGTCATTTATATCACTTGGGCAAAGGCCTAAAGATGTGTCTATGTTGCTTCTCCCTTGAGTAACTAGCTATATAGCTAGTAGTAGTTGATTTTCTAACCACTAACCACAGGTCGTCTAATAATATTATTAGACGACCTGTTTGGTGCAGTGGTTAGAAAATCTAACTGCTATACCAAAAGATCTCGGGTTCGAATCCCGCTAGGGGCATATGTTTGTATGATAAATACAAACATGTGTTCCCGAGTTATGGATGTTTTAATTTATGTAGGTATTTATTTACAAATAAATGTATTTGTGTAGTTTATCAATCATCTGTTGCTTAGTGTGGTGGCGCTCTGTATATGTGCAAAGATATTTTCTTATTTATTATATAAATATAAAAGATGGGTTTTAACCATCCATTTAACCATGGGTAGCCAAAGGTGACAACTTCTCAAAATTATCTCAAAATAACAAATAACTTCAGAGGTAATTGACTATGACAGACTGTGTTCGTCCGTTTGACTATGCATTTGTCAAATACTTTTTGAGATAATTTTGAGAAGTTGGCATTTGCGAAGTTAGCATTATAAGTAAGTATAAGTATAAATAATAAGTATCCTTAGACATACACACAGCGCCATCTCGTTCCGCAGTAAGCATCTAATTAATTAATTAATTATATGGCAAACACAATGTTATTTTTTGCATGTGTCTCGACTGTGTAATATTTGTACCTGATTGTTTGTGTCATGAGATGGGTCTAAATAAATTTTTCTTTCTTTCTTTCTTTCTAACTATAGGCTTGTGTTGTGGACACCAGATGGTTGATATACTACATAAATACATTTTTTTTTGTAAATAAATACTTATTACAAATGAAAACATCCATAACTCATATGTCCGTATTCATCACATAAACATATGCCCCTAGCGGGATTCGAACCCGCAACCTTTTGGTATAGTGGTCAAAGTTGCTAACCACTACACCAAACAGGTCGTCATTATGAGCTGATTCGTCGAAACGAAATCTAGCCGCTGCGGAGAATATTATAAATATAGCTAAGTAACTTAAAAACATAGATTTTCTGTACTATTTTGAACTACAGCGTAAGAGTGTGTGAGTGCGTATGTGCGAGAAATACAAGGAAAATTAACCTCGACATATACTCGATAACTGACACACACATGCGAATAGCCATAACGTATATGTATTATAATTTATGTACGTACATAATGAAATGTCAGTAATGTTTAATCAAGTAAATGGCCATCCCTTTTGTTTACTCTCGCGCTATTTAAGTTAGTAATTTGGATCTCCCTAAGGCAACATCATGTAAATGAAAGCACCATATAGGTTGTCCAAAGGCGAAATTGGACTTTACAAGCAAGGGCCTTAAGTAAAATATAGACTGAGTACAACGTTGTTTATATCTCAAGGAAATGTAGAGAAAAATATAATTTTGCTACTCAAGCAATTAATTGTGTCAAGATTTATCCGGAGATGTTTTCATTTCGTTCTCCTATGTACATATCCTACATACTTATCGCATATAGATTAGGAATGGATCTATGTGGTAAATATGTCATAGATTGCCCTAGATAAAAGAATAAAATCACATCAAAAATTTATTATTAATTAGTTCATGATGCCAAAAGATATACATGTACTCATGATGATAAACAACTTAGTTACTCAAAGAAACAACCTTTTAAAATTATTTTTTTTATGCTTACAGGTTACGTAAGGAAGGTAGGTTGACCTTACACCTGATGTTAAGTGAAGATAAGGGCCTAAGTGGAGTCGTGCTCCAAAAAATTTATTTAAAAAGAATTGTGCATATCTTTTGGTATTGACAACTAACGCTCTCTCTAACCTCTTATAGAGATAAGCTCGCGTTATGTATTATTTATAATATTGTCATGTTTATTTTGTTTTATTTAATATATAGGAATACTTATATGCAATAAAATGTCAAATAAATAAAACCCTCGATTTGAAATTTTTGAGGCTCAGATCGAACTAAATATCGTTACAAAATAAGCAAATGTAACGATCGCTTCATCGTGTTTTGCTTAGCTTGGCGGTTGATATGAACGAACAGTGGAATGAACTCCGTTTCTTCTACGAAACAAAGCCTGCCCCTTAATTCTAAATTATTCGAAAATCGTGAAATATGAGATCGATCTGGGGAAAATAACAGTAATGTTAATAGCATTGTTATGTTCCGGTTGTCATAGATAAGATAGCCAGTCCCCCAAATAAGATGGGGTTTCCGGGTCAGTACGCTTCCACCTTCGGCCTCACCTTCACTTAACATCAGGTGTGATTGAGGTGAAGTGCATAAAAAAAAAGAATCATTTATTGTAAAGAATCATTCTATGGAACTAGCTATGTAAACAAAAGACGATCTCAGATCTCTCGCGTACCTACTTGTTTTTTTACTTTCGGTAGTTTATTATTCGATATGGTTTGTCATAAGTAAAGAAGTAGTAAGAGTCTTGCCCATCACTAGTAAATTCATTATTCAGAGACAATTTCAATATGGCGGTTTGTTTACATAGTTAGCAAGTTCCATAGAATGTTAGTTCAGAAGTGTGTACCTACAAAGGTGAATACTATAATATTTTTGCATTATTATTTCAACTGCCCTTACCTCTATACCTTCCTCTATAACTTAATAGTTGTGAAATTATGTTAATCATATTACAAAATTAAGAATATTAAATCAATTTGTCATTAATACTAATATTAATAGACCTCAATAGAGTCTCCGAAGGAGTGGGTCTTAAAATGAATATGGACAAGACAAAGATCATGTTGAATGCCCTTATTGTACCCACCCCTCTGAAGATAGGAGACACTACCTTCGAAGTTGTCGAAGAGTACGTATACCTGGGACAAACAGTCCAATTAAATAAATCCAACTTCGAAAAAGCGGTCAATCGTCGAATTCATCTCGGCTGGGCAGCATTTGGGAAGCTACGTAAAATCTTCGCGTCTCAAATACCGCAATGTCTCAAGACGAAAGTCTTTGATCAGTGTGTTGCCAGTGATGACATATGTAACTGAAACGTGGTCCCTCACTATGGGCCTCATAAGTAGGCTCAAGGTCACCCAAAGGGCAATGGAGAAAGCTATGCTCGGAGTCTCCCTGCGGGATCGAATCAGAAATGAGGAGATCTGCAGGAGAACCAAGGTGACCGATATAGCCCGAAGAATTGCCAAACTTAAGTGGCAGTGGGCGGGGCACATTTCTCGTAGGACCGACGGCCGTTGGGGCGGAAAGGATCTCAAGTAGCGACCACGCATCGGAAGACGCAGCGTGCGCAGGCCCCCCACGAGGTAGACGGAGGATTTGGTAAAGATCGCGGGAAGCCGCTGGATGCGGGCAGCGCAGGACCGATCGTTGTGGAGATCCTTGGGGAAGGCCTTTGTCCAGCAGTGGACGTCTTTGATGACTAATATTAAAAATCTAACATTTGGTATTTGCACATACACACAGCGCCATCTAGTTCCACACTAAGCAACTAGGCTTGTATTATAGATACCAGATGGTTGATAATCTACACAAATACATTTTTTTGTAAATAAATACATATATAAATGAAAAACATCCATAACTTGGGAATACATGTCTGTATTCATCATACAAACATGCGCTTAGCGGGATTCGAACCCGCGACCTTTTGGTATAGCAGCAGAGTTTCTAACCACTACACCAAACAGGTCGTCAACGTCGTATTGCTAAAAAAATGTCAAAGTATAGATAATATAAAATTATAGTGAGATACATAATTATGTCAATAGTGCTCTGATGTAAGCCACTTGTTTTGGAATAAAACTCAAGACTATGGAATACATCATTGACCAGCCAAATATTTAAAGTTTTTTTTAAATCGAAGCTCATCGATCGATTCAACCAGGACTTCAATTTCCGAATTCTAAAAGGTTCGAAAATCAATACTCGACTCGATATCGGAAAGTTTCAAATTTTTAATGCGTTTTGGTTCACAAAAATTTTGAAAATTTTTCTCCAATAACTTCATATCGATTCACGCGATATAATTTCCCGGTGTATTTCAGTTTATAAGTGTCGGATCGATAAATTAACTTTCATCGGATCAATCTTTTGCCATTCGATTTTTTCCTGGATTGATGTCGGACTCTCGATTCGAATCGACCCGTGAGATCGATCTATTGGTCGAAGGTCAGGAATACTAAAAACGTGTTAAAAGAGTATCCACTGGATACCTCTCCTACAATCTTTGGTAATAATAACAAAATATGATTAATTAGTTTTATTTCATTTTTAATTTATAATAACAATATTTTAGTGAAGAAAATGAAAATAACAATGGAAAAATAAAATTATGTTTGAATGATATTCCACAACAATCACGATGTAATTTAACTTACATACCTACACCAAAGGGAACCAGAGAAATACGTTACTCAAAGTGCTCGGTTCGAATCCGGATGCTTTTACTGGATAAAATATAGCATCCGTTCTGCCATTGTATTTCATTGTATCAAAAATGCTTCTAACAATTTAGCCAATAGGTACAGGCAGGTAATGGATACAGGGTTGCACAAAAAAAGAACTGTATGGTGTTAACGAATTTTGCAATCAAAATTCACGTTTCTAGGGTTCCGTATCCAACAAACAGTAGTATATATAAATAAATAAATAAATATAAATATCTTGGGACATACATACAGCGCCATCTAGTTCCACACTAAGCAACTAGGCTTGTATTATGGATACCAGATGGTTGATAAACTACACAAATACATTTTTTTTGTAAATAAATACATAAATGAATGAAAAACATCCATAACTCGGGAACACATGTCTGTATTCATCATACAAACATATGCCCCTAGCGGGATTCGAACCCGCGACCTTTTGGTATAGCAGTCAGAATTTTTAACCACTACACCAAACAGTATAGCCATGTCCGTCGGTCTGTCTATCCGCGGCTTAGCTCAGATTCTCTTGGTACTAGAAAGCTGTAATTTGTCATGCGACATCTTAATCATGCCGATAAAGTGGTAAAAATCTTGAAAAAATATTTGTTTAAAGGGTATCTCTTATACAAGTAAAGTGAGGATGTTTTCTTTTTGTTTTTATACTTATCCTGTGAGATGTCGTTGGATAGGTCGTTAAAAATAATTGAATAGTTTATCGATTCAGGGATCCATTTGCGAAATATTATGCTTTAAAATCCAAATTTTCGTTAGAGTCAAGTGTCTCTGTCCCAGCTTAACGGTTGGTTTTGGATACGTTGAAATGAAAACTGTCACAGCTAAGTTGGCTTTACAAGTTAATGATTAATAGTCGAATACTTATAAAATGTACTTTCCTTTGAAAATTATTATGAGGCGTCAACAAAAACAACAAAACCCCCCTTCTAAGTTCGCATATTGTGACGGGCAACTACAAAACCTACGCTGCACGTGGCCGGCATACACTTGGCCGGTTTTTTTATGAAATTTTCTTTGACATTAGACATTATTTATTCGCCACTTGAGCACATCACGGCGACAGCTATGATTATGACAGATTTTGAAGCGTTGATATTTCGGTGTTGACATTTTAATTTTGGGATTTTGAACTATTGGTCTCGAGTAGGTATCTAATCCACTATTAACGGTATACTTTTTGACGACCGATTGGTGTAGTGCATAGTGACCCTGTCAGCGAAACCAAAGGTTGCGGGTTCGAATCCCGCGAGGGGTAAATGTTTGTATGATGAATACGAACATTTATTCCCTAGTCATGGATGTTTTTATAAATATTTATGTATGTTTATCCGTTATCTAGTATCCATAGTACAATCTTTGCTTAGTTTGGGACTAGATGATTGGTGTAAGTGCCCCAAATATTTATTTATTTAATGGTGGTTGGTACCAAGGGGTACCGGGTTCGATTTTCGATCATGATCATGACTGCTCCTACCATAAACTGCTTAGATGCAAAGTTAAAACAATAACGTCTTAGAAATATACAAAACACCGGAAAAATAAATCTTCGCAGTAATGACGACCTGTTTGGTGTTGTGGTTGGAAACCCTAACTGCTACATCAACAGGTCAGTGGTTCGAAACCCGCTATGGGCATGTGTTTTGTATGATGAATACGGACATGTGTGCCCGAGTTATGGATGTTAACATGTTTACAAAAAAACCTATTCCTGTAGAATATCAACCATCTGTTATCAATAATACAAGCCTTTTTTTTTTTTTTTTTTTTTTTTTTTGACGGGGGCAAACACATTTACGCGTTCGACCCGCCGCTGACTCAATAATACAAGCCTAGTTGCTTAAAGTTTAACTAGAGTGTGTGTAGAATATTTATATTTATTTGATCATTCCATGAAGCATAATGGCGTCGATTTTTTTTATGGTTAACTAGACACGCATTTGACCATAATCTCACTGATGGAAAGTGACGATGTGGCCGAAGATGAAGTATGCGATCTCAGTAGATGCATATTCACCGTGCTCTTGAAGAACCCAAAGTTGAAGGATTCAGGATAGACTGACGCCGAAAGGGAATTGGAACTCCATGGCAAGGCAAGGAGGCCTTGGCTGTTCGCATTATGGATATAAATTCCTTAGAAAAAACCCTCTAATGATTAAAAAAATGCGATTCTTCCTATTATCCCCTTCTACAACATTTACATCCCTATTACCTTTTGACTCAATTAAAGCAATAATAACAATTTATTATATCGTTCCAGACCATATAACACCATTATACATATGTAGCGAAAATTAGTCAACCGTCGCGATTTATTGTACGAGCCTTCCAGAACTTTGCCCGTATACCTGTGAAATTTGAACAGTGTACCTACTGAATATTATTTATCCCCGTCCGTATTATGTATGTGAGTATTATGAATACAATTCTTTCTTCCCTTAAAAGCTCATACTGAATGTAACATCAGAGGGATCTTTCCATTTAATCGGCGATACGAACCTGATAAAAATGTTCCCATTGAAAAACATGATATATGCCTACATATTTTTATGATAAAAATGACGATATAGTCAAGGATAACCCTTTTTTGTGAGCAGTTATCATCAAACTTTGCCTGCCATCTCTTGTTGTAGTTTTGGAATGCCTGAAATGCAAATCTGCCTGGCGATTTCTGAAAATACTTCGCTTTGTGGACCCGAGTAAAGATCATGCGGTCATGATGGAATTATAACCGCCTTCGTGGTCTAAAGTGAATGAGGGCCGTATTGATGAGACAGTCTCAGGATTGCGACTGTTCAAATTCAGATTAAATGGAAGAAATAGAATCATCGCATGAATCAACTTAAGTTTGTCCCGGTCTTGGGAAAGTTTTAGGAAAGTATTAGTACGAGCTAAGCGTAGTATTTGATTTTGAAAATGTAAGCCTTGTTTAGTGTGTCTTGGTGGAATTATTGTATTGCTAATATTTAAGTGTGTGTGGAAAATAAATAGTATACAAAACTGAGGTCGTGGGTTTGATTCCTAGTGGTGTACTTTAATGCTCGGATTGGTTGGTGGTAGGGAATTTTTAAAAAATCCACCTGGTTGAATTCCATCATGTCTGTCGACAATCAGCACAATTTGGTGTTGTATTCCGGCTGTTGGAGATAAGATGGCCAGTCCCCCAAATAAGATGAAAGTTTTGGGTGAACGCGCTTCCACTTTCGGCCACATCTTCACTTAACATCAGGTGTGATTGAGGTCTGGTACTAACCCTTTGTGCATAAAAAACATTCTAGTTTCACTTTGAGGCCATGCGCATTTGAATTGTTATCTACCTTGACATGTCTTCGTTCTATATTACAAATATTAGGCAAACATACACTTTGAGAATAGTAACAAAATTAAAAAGTATTCGATAAATACTTAGGTATACCATTTTTTTAAGTGTTAATTAAATATGCCTGGTATAAGTTTCCACATATTCTGAACGATTATATTAAATAAATTGTTATAACACATTAGTTACTTGTATAATGTGATCTTATTTCCAAAACGCATCCAATAGTTTGCGTGTTTTAGGATGAACTTCATAAGTTTGAAAAAATATCCGTCGGTCTTTATCGCTTTCACAAACGACTTTTGCTATAGGACTTCTTCTTTTAAATGCTTACAAGTATTCTTTAAAGTACTTCAAGACAGTTTTCTGTTCTTTGTGCAGTTTTTTGCCAAACTTCTAAGGCATAAAATAAATTGATCTTTGTTGTCAAAGTTTTCGAATGACCGTAGTTTGAATTTAGAATGCGAGTCTATTATTCAAAAGTTTCTGCAGTCGAATATCTACCAATTCGTATATAATATTATAGTTGCAATATTTCACATTCCTAATTTTGGCATTATAAATTTTTACCAAAAATATTGATTTTTTTATGCACGACGGGTTCGTACTTGACCTCAATCACGCCTGAGGTTACGTGAAGATGAGGTCGAAGGTGGAAACGTACTGACCCGTAAACTCCGACAACACGCAGATTTAGATAACATGGTGGTAGCTAGCCAGGCGGATATTTTAAAATGCCCTACCACCAACCAAACCGAGTCCTTAAACATGTACCCCGCTGGGGATCGAACCCATGACCGTAAACCCAATGTTGTTTACATTGAGCCACGGAGGCGGTTATCTCTAAAAGAAATGTCCTCCAACCAACGTCAGATACAGTTTAGTGGCCGCGCCACAACGTAACACACCGTTCGATCTTGAGGTTTCTTATAATTCAGCGTGCGCCTGAAATTCTGAACACAATAGAATTCTATTAAACATCCTGCCACCTAGGGTAACTTGGCATATGAAATCAACAGAATGTACGTACTCTAAGTGGTCCATTTATAATTAAAGAAAACTTAGCTAATTAGTCGCGTATTCAAACTCGATTGTGATTACTTGAACATAACAGTGAATACGTAATACGTACTATAATACTGTTTATTTTATTTGGAACTTCGCGACGTCGCGTCGGTTGAATATTTACTTATCGGCATATTTCTCCGTTTGCCGGCAGCCATTTTCAAAGTTATAATTACTTAGAAACGCGACTCTGACGCCATTGCAAAAATATGGAACCAACTTGATTTATGCAGATGAAAGTACCACCATTCATTTAAAGCGGTTTCTGACATTTACAAAATTTCTTGGTTTGCCATTGGGTGGATTATTATTAATCTCTGGTTAAATGAAATTATCAAAGTTATGAACATAATTATCAATTTCGTTATTAATATTGTTGTGTTCCGGTTGTCAGAGATAAGATCGCCAGTCCCCCAAGTGTGTTGGGGTTTTCGGGTCAGTACGCTTCCACCTTCGACCTCATTTTCACTGAACATCAGGTGTGATTGAGGTCGTGTTCTTTCAAATTGAACCACAAAAATGCTAGTAAGAAGGAAAGAGATCAAGCAGCTTCGTAATTCCAACACGAACTTTGTTTAATTTGTTCTTCTGTCCGTCTCTGGTCCCCACTGTAAGAGCACGGCCTCCCGTCCACTAGTCGTGGGTATGAGCCATAATAATTCATCACCCGGGCACATTGCAGGTGGCCATCTGACTGCCAGTCTGTTAAGCCGCCTCTATGTACCTTCAAACTACGTCCAATTGCCGAAAATATCTAAAGGGGATGTTGTTTTATGATTTGTCAATGGCCTCAATCTATATTACACACGGACTGACTGAACTCATGCAATTTATTCTGATCATAATAAATGCAAGAATGATTTTTATTTATTAGACTCGCGGTAATATCTTTGTATTCGCTCCAATTTTAGAATTTCATGAGGTCACTTCACCAGATCAGCTTTGTGGGTACCATATTTGCTCTTCTATTAAATAATCCGATCTGTGTGAACGGTAAGAAAAAGGTTTACAAGGAGACAGTCTTGTTTTTATTTTTCGGAGATAACATGTCACGGAGGTTATATGACTGATCATTTTCCAACAAATCTTCATACTTGATTTAACAATCATTACAAAATATAATAATATGTTAAACGGCGGGAAAGAAGTTCCTTCTAAAATAAATTGATTAACTAGGTCAGTTAGTAGTTCTAAATTAGATTTCAGAAGAAAGTAAAATAGGAACTTTTTAAATCGTAATTGTATTTTCAAATTGTATGTAAACACTAGATGAAAAAATGCTAGTAGATAAGGCCGCGTAATTGTACTCTTTGCAATATTGTGCTTTGTAAAATGTTTTGTGCAATAAAGTGTATTTGTATTGTATTGTAACAAGTTCTATTAGAATTTGTATTACATGAACTTCGTATATAATATAAATGTAAAACTAGATTGATAAATTGTCGCAACATATTTACGAGTACCTAATGATGAAATTTCAGAACTTGCCTCGTACAAGAGTGACCTTAAACAAAGTTATTCATGAATTACAGTGGATTTATACATTTTGTCAGGTAATTTACCTTCGTTGGTTGTCCCAAATATCTAACTAATATTATAAATGCGAAATATTGGAAGTTTGCTTGTTTGTTTATTTGTTTGTTGCTCAATCACGGCGAAACGGATGAATGGATTTGGATGAAGTTTGGTATATAGATAGAACTTACCACGGATACCACATAGATATTTTTTATCCCGAAAAGTGCGTAATTCCCGCGGCATAAATAAATTAAACATCCGCGATAAAGTTATTTCACGCAGCGAAGCCGCGGGCGGAAAGCTAGTAACAAAATAAATATGAAATTAATGAACACAAAATTATTTCGTTTACAGAAAAGCTTACTGTCTATATTTGCCCTTCCTGTATGTGAAGAGTAGAGAGTATAAAGCGCGTAATGTGAGTACACTACGGTATATTATAAATTCAATCCACGACGCCAGGAGACCTCGTCCACCTTCAGAATGCCCGTTAATAAACTTTCAGGATTCATTTATATCTTATGCTTACAGAATAAATTATATTCAGAATGCACAAAGTTTTGAGTTATATCGCCAAATAGAAAGCATAGGAATTCCGCTATTAAAACTTTGTTTTAGGGAAGAAGCGTGTAGTTTTAGTGCTACATAGAAGTATGTATAACAAACTGAAAACAAATTCAAATGGCTCTGTCGGAGCAGAACCTAGTTTAAACGCAACCCGTGATGCAAATGAGACACCTATATGTGAGTTTTTATTTATAGGTCGTAAATAGCGATAAAATTCATAATTTACACAGTCACATGACTATCATAATACGCGGTTTGCTGCAATAAGTGAACCTGGTGGCGCTGCTATCGCCAGAAATGGCGCGGTGACGACGTTAACAGGAATTTAAGGTCTGCACATCGAAAATTAGAGGGACATTGCTACCAGCCTGCAAAGGAGTCGGAGCTCCACTGACACATCAACGACTGGGAGTGACTTTGATTACCTACTATCACCGACGCTTGGAAGAATCCGGTGAGTCGTTAGTTAATAAGAAGTTGATCAGAATAGGAACTATAGACAAGGTACGGCTGAGTTCCACAGACTGCACGCGGGGGCCAAGTTGTATGGCACGAGGGGTGTGCAAATGTTTACTATTCACCAGTAAGCATCTCATGTTCCATGATTATAATCGAATGTGAATACGTTGTCGAGTCGCCTATAGTAGCTTGCAATAATATTGCCTTTGCCCGCGCCACCCTTTACCACGCGACTGGCACCGTCCCGGTCGCTAGCAACGCCCACCCACACGCCCATCTCCGCCATATATATATAAAATATATATAGTTCAGTATGTGTGCGTACATATTACACACACAATTAATGTGACTCAACTCTTTTTAATATGAATATGGCCAAATACGCACTTTCTGACATATCAGGTAGTAAGTTCCATAGCACAGCATTGTGTATGTATAGGTATTAATGATAAATCTGCTATATTTATACATCTTTGCATCTACTACATAAGTCATCAATACTACATCCCAATTACACCTGCAATAGTAGGGTTTGCTGAATGATAAAACGCTATTACAACTGCAACAATACAACCTTAATCACTACCTCGTAATTTAAAATATCGCAGTCCCAAATGGTCAGTACGAGTATCTATCTTTTACTATGGCTAAGTACGTACCTGTTTTGTCATAAAATTTTGAGTGTAAATGGTTCTATAACTTTACTTGAAGATTAGGAAACAATATTTCACGTGTTTAAATGTGAAAGAGAAATCACCACACAATGGGACAGCATCATTTATCAATTTACCTGACGTTTTGTATGGCATCTATAAAGAAGGTCCTTTGTCATGAAAGAATCGACATAAAAGGCGACATAATGGAATTTACGTATACTATATATAATTATAAACGATTATATTAAACACTAGCTTACCGTCCGTGGATCTTGGAATAAATATAAATAGATTTTCAAACACACCAATGTCATTCGAGAATAGTGTAGCTATCTACTGGTAAAAGAATTTTCAGAATCTGATCAGCAATTCCAGATATTACCTCAAACAAACAACTTATCCCTTTACAATATTAATGTAGATAATCCTGCCACCACACTCATCCTACTATAACTCTTATAAGCTAGGATCAACAGTGGTACACCACAGGGCGGCTACTGCAGGTAGACGGTGCCCTTTGCTATCTTGGGCCCCACACTATAATTAAAGAAAGAAATAGGGTGTATTACATAACCAGCCTATATCATCCTACTGCTGGACAGACTCCCCGAATTCTTACAATACAATATGCGTTTCAGTCATCCGTTTCACACGTTACCTACTTACACACGTAACACAACTATGAGTGTTTTCGGTATTTCATATTCGGACGTATTTTGGTAATGCGTGTGGCTTTTTATTTAAAAGACTAATTTTAAGACTTTTATTCTTTTATAATTGACTGGATTCGCGTTTGACCACAATCTCACCAGATGGAAAGTGATGATGTGGTCGAAGATGAAGCACGCGATCCCAGTAAATGCCTGTTCACTCTGCTCTTGAAGATCTCAAGGTTGTAGGATTCAGGAAAAACTGACGCTGTTCGGATGAAGAATGAAGAGTCGAACTTCTTAGTGCAAATGTTCGATATTAACTATATACGGGTGGAATCCCTAGGACCACGCCTAGTGGTCCGAGGGTGGAAGGGCGACGCTGGAATATGATTATGTAATTCCAAAGCACACTCCACGAAATACATCCTGTAAAAAACTGAGAGACAGGCGACATTGCGACGGTGTTCAAGGCTCTGCAATTTAGGAGTCATCGAATTATCACCTATGAATCTCATGGCATGTCGTTCCACAGAATCGAGTGCAGCTAGTTGGTACTTGGCTGAACAATCCCAGAGGTGACAGCAGTATTCCATGCACGAGCGGACCTGAGTCTGGTAAACCACCAAAAGTTGTTTTTATGTGAATTATCGCTTGACCAAGGAGAATGCTATGCTTCTTAACCGCTGTTTTAGCGTTCGTTTCTATGGAGCGCCCAAAATTTAGGTTGGAGGTTAACTCCATACCCAAAAGATTGAGATGGTCAGAGATTGGAACGGATACATCTCGGAAAGTCGGAGTCAGGTTGATTGGACTCCATTTGCTGGTGAACAGACACGCCTGTATTTCGGTGGCATTGAATTTGACTAGGTTAATGAAAAATTCTTGCACTCAACCATGGACCCCCTAAGTGAACGGACATCTTCACCTCTGGACTTGTGCACCCGACGTATATTTGTCTGTAATAGTGGTGTCATCTGTATACCTAGAGGTTGCGGGTTTAAGCAGATCGTTGATGTGCAGTAAAAAGAGAGTTGCGGAGAGAACTGAACCTTGAGATACCCCGGCAATAAGAGCCAATAGGTCAGATGAGCAGCCGTCGATGATTACCTGAATCGACCGTTCTCTCAGAAAATCAGATATCCAAGTACACAGTCCAGATGGAATTCCAAAGGAAGGGAGTTTACTTAAGAGATCGGCATGCCAGATCCTGTCAAAAGCCTTAGATATGTCGAAATTCGTCGCTTCGCCATGTTTCTCTGGTGTGTAGTAAACACTAGCAGTTCGCCGGTTGATCGGTTTCGTCGAAAGCCGTATTGCTGATCATTAAGTATAATATTTGATGAAAATCGGTTAAACTGTTTCGCAGATATTTAGCTTTTAACATATTTTTATGGTGTATTTCGGCGATAACATAGTCTATCGAGGGTCTTCTAATTTTTTTATATTTAAAATATACGATCTTAGCCATGTAGAAAATCGCGGTTAAGCCGTTTCGAATTTATTTAGTTTTTACACGTTCTTTTGGTCTAGGTCTACTTGGACGATATAATCATTTGTTTAATCAATGTTGCCTGGGTTATCAAAATTTTCAATTCATAATTATTGCATATCGGACATTACGGATTATTGAGGTTTAGATTTTATCTTTGCATAGACACAATCCATTTAACGTCTTACGCTATTTATCCTTTTATGTTTCAGACTACCCACTAATGAGAGAAATAAACTGGAAGATCACAGACATAAATATACTGTTTCCTGCAGTTTAACCGTAGACTTCGTTATAACTGCCGAGAAAATAACAATCTCAATCAGTCACTAGTTTAATTTTACAGATTTGAAAGAAAGTATTTAGTTGGAATTGTATATAAAAGTATTAGAAATGTACAATTGATTTCTAAATTCAAAAAGGTCTCCACTCTGCATGTGTTGGGTTGAACCAATCACGACGCTGCTGGTATTCATGTGGAGCCGAAAGGCAGTGTAGTGCCACTGCGCGATAGTTAAAATTAACACAGCTCTACACATCAACTACCCATAAAAATATCTATTACTTAGTATAATTTTAGTGCTTACATAATTAATATTTAAATACACATTCATTATAGATTTCTTAGGTCACTTTGAAGAAATATGTCAGATAGCGTCTAGCCACAATTAATATTTACAAAAATAGAACCAAATTGCAATAGAGAATTTGATAAAATATCGTGGTGATTGTCGTAGTTGGTATTTGATGGTGTAATTAAAAATTGGTAATGCATGCATTGTAACTGTAAACATTCGTTCAATTAACTTGTCAAAAATTACCATGAAATAATATGATGGTTCTCAATAATTTTGTAATATTTTTAATACTCTAGTAGTTCGAAGAAAGAAAGAATCCGTACATGCATTGATCCTTGGCGCGAAACTAAAAGACCAGCGGTGTGTATTTATTAGAATTTTTTAAGGATTTTTCCCCAATTACATTTACTCATTGTAACTCCCTTCTGAAAGGATGCCTTCGTTTCTGATGTACGTCCCGTATAATGAAAGTAGACGCCGTGGTGTGAAAACAAGTATTATGCACACAAGAATTATTTATCATTAGGGTTTCAAATGTAAAAAAATATAAGTAGTTACAAATATTTTACTTATTGACAAAAAAATATTCTAAAAACAAAGTAAAAAGAATAACGTTAACAAAAAAAAAATGTCCCAAATCTTGCTGGAGCAGTGCCTAAGAGACTAAGTGCGTTTCCTCTTTGAACAGCGAGACTTAGCCTCTGTATGAAATAGAAGCCAACCTTACATTGAAACTTCGACTAGTCTCTCAGATATCTCTCGACAAAGACAACGGACGGAACAAACAAACAATACAAAATCTAACTAGTCTAACTAGTATTATAAATGCAAAAGTTTGGGTGTTTGTTTGTAGCTCAATCACAGCGAAACGGATAAACGTATTTGGATGAAATTAGGTACATATGTAGAACGTACCCTGTATTAGATATGTTTTATCACGATAAAGTGAGTAGTTCCCGCGAGTTAAACAAATTAAATATATCCGCGATAAAGTTATTCCACGCAGACGAAGCCACAGGCGGAAAGCTAGTTATTTATAAATTTCAAATGCCCTACAGTGCTATAGTGAACCGTCGTCCGTTCCTGTCGCTAATGGTTTGATCAACACTAGTACCATGACAGACGCGATAAACGATTATGTCGCGCGGGATAATATTTGCCCTGCTCATTCGCGTGGACGAAATATATAACTATCCCACTCTTACTCCTACGTCGCGCACGACAAACATTAACGTACTACGGGGTTTGTATCATTTATCGCGGTGAGGCTAACATGAATCTCATTGACCTAAAACCTAAGAGTATAATGAAACAGGTAATAACACTTGCTCAACAGTCCCCAACCAGTTTCATAGAAGTGTGCAGTAAATTATCGAGGTAAAAACTGTCGTCCTCCCCGGGTGCAATAACGAGGCCCTGGATGCAATTTGTTAGATTTAATGACCGTTGTCGACCTGCTCCCTCTACTGAGTGCTCAACAATGCTGTATTTTTTTAAGATTGAGTGAAAGCAAATAAGATGGAATATTTTACTTGAGTTTAGTTATAATTGCATTGAAGGTGTTTTATCTCAGTCGACGTTACGACGACGGTAACACTATTAGTATACGCTGGGCGCGTGACGCTATTGGAATTGTGAATGCAGTGAGAGCTTACACTTAGTCTCACCTAATATTAATAGGGCTTAATCAGTCCAGTGGCTCATTGTGTAAATTAAGATTTCTCTTTAAATACAGCATCATCATCAGCCCGTAAACATCCCCACTGCAGGGATATAGGTCTTCCCCCGTACATGAGGGAGTATGGCCCATAGTCCACCACGCTGGCCCAATGCGGGTTGGGGACTTCATATGCCTTTGAATTTTTATTTCTCAGGCATGCAGGTTTCCTCACGACGTTTTCCTTCACCATTTAAGAGCAGTCGGATAAATGCACGTAATTAATTAAATTAATTTTAAAAACTCATTGGTACATGGCCTGGACCCGGACCTCCTAAATTGGGAGATCGACGCTCCAAATACAGCATAAATCAAATCAAACCTGGATACGAAAAGCCTAAAAGCTAATTATAAATAATACCTAAATCGCTTTAATCACGGTTATTTCGAGAATTTCAAATTGTTTGATTAGTACTTTTTTATAATCGTGAATTCTGGAAGCTATGTAGGTATTACTCATAATTAGCTTTTAGGCTCTCGAGTGCATGCCAGAGAGATTTTTTTTATTCATTCTGTAGTTAAAAAGAACGCTTAATTTTTCCAATGATGGCGCTTCTTTCGACGGAATAAACCCTCTTAAGAGAGAAGATGAGACAGAAGGTGTAAACGAGTTCACCAGATTCATAATCGTTCAGGGGTTTCTATATTTTAAATTTTTAGTTATCATGAAATAATTTTCCTTCAATCACACCGATGTCAGCACCGATAATGTTATGTCAATTGAAGTTGTCTTTTATTAAAAACTTAAATTTCTATTGGCGTTCATTGACGAGATATATTTCTGGTTTAATTATTGCCTTGAACCGTCTGTATTTTATTTCTGAATCTTCAGTAATAATTCAAGCAAATATAAAATTAAAGAAATCCAAAGAAAAAGAGGAACATCGGACGCAATGAACTGCGGCTCGTATATTCAGGTGAAGCTACTCCTGGAGTAGGCGTACAAAGGTTGAAGGTCATTACGAATCTCCAGTCTTTGCATAAAATTTAAAATAACGCACGTATACAAACTTTTGAACAAACAATTAATCAGATATCTTTTTTTGCAGTGGCCATTTCAATGGAATATTTTAGCCAGGTTACCACACAAAATGATTATTCAGCAGTCTCGGACAGTAGTTTCCTGTTGGGAAAATAATGTACAACGGAAAGTGAGTGCACGGGCAGTAGTTCTGGCAGCACAGTAATTTTAAAGTATTTTTTCACAGCTCTGCTCTTGTTGAGATTTTATTCTTATTATGCGGTACTCAGGAAATATTATGATAAAACCAATTAAACTGAGTATTCAGCGTCAACTTGGTGTTTTTTTAAATATGTCGTAGATGGGTTTGTGGGGGGTGGGCGTTGCTAGCGATAAAGGGGAGCGTGGTAAAGGGTGGCTCGGGCAAAGGCGATATTATTGCAAACTACTAAAGGCAAATCGACAACGTATTCACATTCGATTATAATCATGGAACCTGAGATGCTTACTGGTGAATAGTAAACATGTGCACGCCCCTCGTGCCATACAACTTGGCCACCGCATGCACTCTGTGGAACTCAGCCGTACCTTGTCTATTGTTCCTCCTTGCTCAAATCCCATGATCAACTTCTTATTAGCTAACGACTCACCTGATTCTTCCAAGCGTCGGTGATAATATTCAAATCACTCACAGTCGTGGATGTGTTCAGTGGAGCTACGATTCCTTTGAAGGCTGGTAGCTAAGTGTGTCCCATTTTCGATGTGAAGACCTAATATAACTGTTAACGTCGTCACCGCGCCGTTTCCGGCGATACCAGCGCCACCAGGGTTTACTTCCCATTAACCGCGTATTATTATAGTCAGTTGACTGTTTGAATAATGAATTCTATCGCTAATTTATCGCTATCTGCGACATATATAATAGTAAACCTAAAGTAAGACATAAATTGTATCACACGCGATCACAGTAAATGTCTATTCACCCCATACTTGGCGTTAATCAGTAATTGTGGAAGGTTGTGATAATCATACTAGCGTGTTTGATTTTCAACTCCCCGGCCCAAAAAAAACGGGCCATACTATATCTTGTTAGTGTGTCATACTATATCTAGACTTTGTGTCTGTCTCTCTATGTGTATGTCTTTATTTATTTGTATATTCGTATCTATGTGTTTTTGCTACTTCTGTGTATCTGTATGTCTTTAGGTCTCTGTAGTTATGTAGACAAAACGGCTGAACAGATTTAAAAATTTGAGAGAGAAAAGGTTCTTAGCCATGTGTGAAGGAAATCGGTATCGGTAAAATTTAGCTTTGTATACCAGTATTATGCTAGGGGGTTTTCTAAATTTTCAATTTATGAATAATATTTTCTTATATCCCCGATCACGACCTCTTGTACAGTTGCCAAGTCATCCCTATCACATAACCCGTGTAGAGCGTCAATATGTCATGATCGAGACGTACGCCAGTGTACGGGGCGCCATTAGAATAGATTTGATTGATGCTTCGATTGTGCATGGCGATAGATTGATGGTGCGTGGTCGAGTGATCTGTGGAAGATGGCTGTTTGTAGTAGATTTATTGGCCACTAGCTTATGCTCGTGAGTTTGCCCGCGATAGGACCGGAGTTAAGAAGTCAAGAGTTGATTGATCGATTGAGAATCGTGTGAATTTTTTCCGCTGAATAATAATAAATGAAAGGGATAACCTGTTCAGTTGTTGTAGATAATTTTTAAGACTAGTGCGGATTGGTGGATTTTAGGTCAGATGATGCCCATGAATGCCCACCTGATAGTGAGTGTTTTTAAAGCGCCCGTGTTGGCCATCGACTTGGTTTATCGAGTGCCTTCAATTGAAAACAACCGGGACTGACGGAAAGACTCGAATTAAAATGCCACTTATAGTCACGCATCCAAGGACTGATCGCTCCAGACATTGCTTAACTTCGCTAATCGAAAACGAATAGCGAATGCCACTGCGATTCGAGGCTTCTTATGGATTCCGGATTATGGCACATACCGTCTCCAAATGAGATGAGGGCGTGCCCCAACAGTGGGGACATGTGAGGCTGTATGAGCAGTATATATTTATTTTCACCAGTGAGGTTTATAGACGTGGACCTAGAATGAGCAATATAAACTTATATAAAGGTGTACGTGATGGAGCAGGACGGAGCTCTGACAACGTTTAATGTATTTATAGCAACAATCAAAGAGGAAACCCTTACAGCAGCGGAGCGGTACCCAGTTAGTTATTAGTTTAGAATCCATAAGTATTTATACGAGTAGGTAGTCTCTAACATAAATAGGTCAAAAGCGTTCCAACAGCGAAGTGTACGTACGTGCTCAAGCATTCTGTATCCGAGGCAATGTCGATCATGGCGACTGCGTTGCATGCCAACGGCTATGATTTATGTTGAGTTTGCTTTTGAGAGCAGTGAGTGTAGTAGAATACACACATACATGCATAATGTCACGATCTTTATCCCAAACGGGGTGGTCAGTGATATCCCAAACATCAGTAACATAATAAGAATCTTTAATTGGCATAAGTTTAGTAGTAGTTTTCTGTACAAGAATTTGTAATAATGCTGTTGATTTTATGTAGGTAAATGAATAAAAAAATAAAATTGGCGTTTGTATGTTCCAAAAAGTTTATTGTTTGAAACAACATCCACGGTTCACCTTTCGTAATAAACAGAAACCGCCTCCGTGGCTCAATGTAAACAACATTGGGTTTACGTTTCGGAGGTCGCGGGTTCGATCCCCAGCGGGGTATATGTTTAAGTACTCGGTTTGGTTGGTGGTAGGGCATTTTAAAATGTCCGCCTGGCTAGCTACCACCATCTTATCTAAATCTGCCGCCAAGCAGCAATGTTAATAGCATTGTTGTGTTGCGGTTGTCAGAGATATGATAGTCAGTCCCCCAAATGTGTTGGGGTTTTCGGGTCAGTACGCTTCCACCTTCGACGTCATCTTCACTTAACATCACGTGTGATTGAGGTCAAGTACCAACCCGTCGTGCATAAAAAAAAGTCTTCGAAACGGCTTAACCCTTTTCATCAAACATGGCTAAGAACCTGTTGCCTCTTTAAGTCTTTACTATAAGAAGCCGCACTCAAATCGCATTACGCATTACTGAAACAAACACTGGCTACAGACATACAACTTCGTCAAATACATAATATTCGTAATTTTTCGTTGTTGGTTAAAATACACAAGAGTCCACAATAAAGTAATTCACGGAAAGCTAGTTCTCTATAGTCAAAGTCAAAAATGTTTTACACAGGGTACAATTAAAATAGTAAATTTTACATGTTTTAAGCTATTGCTCGTTCAAAATGCAATTTTCCCCGGAGAAGGACAAGCAAGAAACTCGAGGGGTTGCTCTTTTAAAAACAGGTTTTTATATTACGAAAAGGTTTTATTGCATTATTAATTGTGAAATAGTCAGGCATGCAAACGAGCTAGGCAATATCGATCACAATCGAAAACGTTGCGTTGCTTTCAAAGGCAGAATCAATGGTGCGAGTACGAAAAATTTTCCCACGCCCCGGCAAATGGAACTGTAGCCTAACTAAATGCGATACTTCAAGCATTCGTACTGTAATGCGATACTTCAAGGTACCTAATTCAATGAATTTTTATTTTTAGGTAGTTTTATTTGTAAATTTAATCTTTTTTGCAATGATGTTGCCTATTTTTAAACGACTTCAAAAAAGGAGGAGGTTCTGTATTCGGGGCGTATTTTTTTTTTTTTATGTCATTTGTTACTTCGTATGTAAAATCTTTTTTGATTTGATTTGAAAAACTATGTCCTGTTTACCCAAGGAGCTGAAATTTTGCATTCTCGTTCAGTTCTGATGACAATTCAGTTATATTATGCCGATATATGAACTTATTCTGCAGTCAGGATCGTCTCCTCACGAGAACTCTTTGACGGTTAATAGCATGGATACGAATTTATTGCATATAGTACGGTCAGTTTTGATAGTAAACACGATGATGAGCTGATGCTGGAGTCAGGATTATCTCCCCAAGAGGGAAAATTTTATAGAAAACCCTCGAAATGTACCAATAAAACTGATAGACAGATAAATCGTTTATTTGTTACTCCAATCACACACATACATAAAGTTTAAAGAGTATTTCTTACAAAGAACTTAAAAGGTAAGTACTAGGTACAGAACAACTGAAGCATATGTGTGCTGCAGTAGGACAAATGGGTCACAGCTCTTTGTGTGAGATTGTCCAAAGAACAAAACACGGATTTTCAGCTATTACCCGAGGAGAATCATAGGTACAAGTGCAATATAAATAAAAAAAACAATGCTGGATTGGTGTAAATGATAATATGAGTACAATATAGAAATAAAGAAATGTGTTGTATGTGTGAGTTGTTGAGTGATAGAAACCTACATCAATCAATCAATCAAGTACACTTTATTGCACAAAATTCTACAATACACTTCTTAAATATAGCTTCAAAAAAATAATAATTGTACAACCAGGCGGTCTTATCGCTATTAAGCGATTTCTACCAGACAACCTTTGGGTAGAGAAAAAAGTAGAACGGGCAACCTTTGGGTAGAGATGAAATATAAATTATAGATTTTTTTAAGCTAAATATCTAACTGATCCTGATTGTTGTTTAGTCTTTCATTTAAAAGAAACCGCACTCAAATAGGACCAACGTCTTGATACAACTGGACACATACACACAACGCCATCAAACACATAACACTCGTCATTTTTCGTCGGGGGTTAAAAAGGAATAAAATCTTTTCTAACGCCTTTCGCAAATGTTTGTTATTGTATTTTACTCGATTTTCCTTCTCCTTCATTTTGTTTATATGTAATGTTGTTTGCGATGTTTTTGCGTTGGATTTGTGGTAATCTTATTGGCCAACTTTCCTGTTGAGGAATGTTACATCCGATTTTTCTTACGGTAGTCTCATACAGTCTCATAATTTTTGCTTCAGCAATGGAAGCCGCATGGCAATACGATTGTGTGTGTATGTAAGTATGGAATAAGAATGCGAAACTTAAGTGAAATAGGGGGTTGGAATAAAAACCAAGACCCCGATTCTCGGGCATTAGACATCCAGTCCATCGCTTTTGCATACCCTTATAAGTGTGAAAGAGATTGGCATATCAATGTCTAGTGACATTGAAATGTCGAGCGCACGAGAATTAGGACCCTGGACGCGATTCTCGTGTACCCAACATTTACTGTCGATAGACATTTCAAATCAAATCAAAAATGCTTTATTTTGTAGGTACACAGGGTACACTTAAAATAGTCAGATTTTACATTTTTAAAGCTACTGCTTGTTCAAAAGGCAATTTTCCCCTGGGAAGAACAAACAAGATACTCGATGGGTTGCTCTTTTAAAAAAGGTTTTTATATTATAAAATTATTAATTGTTATTTTATATTGACATGTATATCTCTTTCACACTCATCTGCTTGTGCAAAGGTGCAAACCTATTGGTGTCTATCGACATTAAAATCTCGAACGCATGAGAATCACTGCCGGAACCCGATTCTCGCGCACTCGACATTTCACTTTCGATAGACATCAATAGATTTGTCACTTTTGCATTAACAGTATAAGTGTGAAAGAGATAGACATGCCGAATGTATATCGACATTGAAGTCATCAACGCCTAACTACCTAACTTCAATGACAAACCTACGGATGTCCATCGACATTGAAATGTCGACTGCGCGAGAATCGGGGTCCAGCGCTGTCAAGTGCCATACGACATAATTGGCAGCAAATACTGACGTCCAATCCCAGAGGGTTCGTTCCGCCCAGTGGGGTCCTCATGTCGTTGTACAAAGCAACTGTGTTAAAAGTTAAATATCCTGGGAATCGATTTTTATCAAACCTATCCCCACAGTTAATCTTAAAACCGCACTCAAATTGGATCACGCATTATTGAGCTACATGCAGACAAAGACTAGATCGCACTCACACGTATGCAGTGAAACACTTAATACCCCTAATTTTTCCTCGGGGGTAAAAAATACAATAAATATTTTTTGAGAGATCCTACCAATGACACTGGTGCTCATCCTTGATCTAAGCCATTATGCTCACGACTACTAAGGAGTTGCCGCCTGGTTTTCGGCCAATCCGTCTTATCTTATATAGTTATGTAATTGTATGTCTATTAACATACAATAACATAACTATAATTAAAAAATTTAGAAAATCCGTGACACGCTAAATATCGCTTAACCGATTTCCATGAAACATGGCTAAAAATAAACTATGCATATAACATCGAATTTCATCAAATACTGTGTTAAAATCTAAATATCTTCGAAACGCCTTAACCAATTTTCATTAAATCTGGCTAAGAACTCTCTCGTTTAGACTTTCATATAAAAAAAATCGCACTCAAATCGGACCACGCTTTAGGTACTGAGAGTCCGGACAAATACTCAAGACCCACACACATACACACAAAACGCCGTCAAACACATAACATCCGTCGTTTTTCGTCGGGGCTTATTAAAATACGGGATGTTTATTCACAAGGTAACATAATATTTTATTACCAAAGGCAACATGTAAATTTGAATAACAATATAACGATGGATATAAATTTCTATCAGATTATTTAAGCGTAATTTTACAAAAGGCTGATGTAGTAGGTTTGAAAAATTCCATGTTCGTGCATCAGCTGAAATATCTACGTGTGCAGTGTGTACATGGACATGCAGTAATATCACTTGTTAGGTACATTACTATGTTCAACACAAAAATGCAGATTCGTGCTAGTTAGGAGAGTTTCCAGCGAAATGTACGTAAAACACGTAGTAAATTGCAAGTAAAAATGGCCTGCAACTGCCGCTAACACCAAATTGAATTGACCCATACGGAAGTCCGAAAACTTCACGCTATAAATGCAAGATATATCCGCTCTAGTGTTTTTGAGAGTTCCACTTAAAGTGGTTCAGCTAGTCACTATTTTATTTCGAATCGGTCAGCGGATCCTGGCAAAGTGTCGGGTTAAACGTGACTTTGTAAAAAAGCCTCTGATGAAAGAAAGCGGATGAAGCATTTGGCAAGTTTCCCAGTGCTGTAATTAAGTGGCTGAGATTTTCTACGTTAATAAGTAATTTAAATACATATCGTCACGACCTTTATCCCAAATGGGGTGCTCAGAGACATCCCAAACATTGCCGGTTGGGCGTTCTAAAAAATTTATTGCTTGAAACAATATCAACGGTTCTCCTTTGAAATTCACAAAAATACATTGGCAGATGGTGAGCCCACAGCCGTTGAAACCTGCAAGTCTATAGATATTTTTTTCTGTAAAGTCCCTTAGTCACCTTTTACGACACCCACGTGAAAAGACGGGGGCTGTATAATTAAGTGGCTGAGGTGTTCTAAATTGATATTAAGTATTTGAAACACATATCGTTACGACCTTTATATAGATACACCAACCATAAGTGGTTGGGTGTTCCAAATACCTATTTGAAGATTATATTAGATGATTATTATCCAGAATTCACGATTATAAAAAAAAGTGTCCGTTTTCAAAAATAACTGTATTAATAACTGTATGTATTATTTATAATTAGCTTTCAGGCCTCTCGAGTACAGGTCAGAGCGATTTTATGATTTATTCTGTTTTTAAAAACAAATCTTAATTTATCCAATTAGGGCGCCACTTAATGGAGTAAACCCTCTTAACGAAATTGGTACGGTCAAATGTTTCGTTTTGTCATTTTCGGTACGGAACACTAATGCGTGACATCAAGGTTTCCATAGCGAACAGGGTCATACAAAATATGATTATAAAAGTTACCATTTTCTTTCACTGACGCCATTTCCCTTCGAGATACAATTTCAATATTTTACGAGCTTTAGATAAAGGAGATGAAGAGATTCTTTTAACCACTTTTTCTTACTGCATTTTTACATAAATCATCCGGAGAATGCCAAGTACTAAATCTCGTTCAGGAAGTTTATTTTTTTGCGAGTGCCGTTTTAGACTAATTCTGTTGCGTATTATTTTATTCTCTGCTGACTTTAATAGTATCTTTTGGGTTTGGTAGTAGGACATTTTTGTGTGTGTAGCGTGTGAAGTACTTCTCAAAATGAAAGTGAACTAACTTAGTAGCTCGTGGTTAGTTGAGGACTGACCCTGATCTATTTAGATCACCTTAAGTCGGGTACTACATAAAATATAAATAAACACCCTCTTTTCGGAAATTACCAATTTCTTTAAATTATAATGAGCGCGTCGCTAACAGTGTGGTTCCCGGTAAACTAGATTAGGGGCAACCCATCTCTTCCAGTGTATGTCGTAAAAGGCGACTTAATAGATCCTGAGGGCAACGGTGCTGGGCAGCAGTGCCAATTGTCGGCTCTCAAATTTCTGCGACGCCAAGCGGTCAGGAATGGCGATTGGAGCAAATCCTCCCATGCAAACCTTAGTTTAGGGAGTAATTGGTGTAAGTGTCCGAAATATTTTTTTTTTAATCTACAGTTCTATACAAGTGCTGTGTGGTTTCGGCTCACACATAGAATAAAACCAACCCCTCTCTTCCCGTGGGTGTCGTTAAAGGCGACTGAGGGACTTTCCATCATAAACATCAATAGATTTGCACAATCGAACGGCGATGGGTTCACCCCCTGTCAAGTGTGCATTTTTGTATATTTCTTAAGGTGAACCGTGGATGTTGTTTCAATCATTAAACTCTTAATGTTCGGAACATCCAAACATTATTGTTTGGGTTATCTCTGACCACCCCATTTGGGATAAAGGTCATGACATTATGTATGTATGTATTCTATACAAATTGTTTTTACTATGTATTTGTAGCCGTTTACTTGAAGTTATGAAGATATCAAAGAAGAAAAATATCTGTGCATTTTTCATAGCGCTTTCATTAGTTACAGTTTTGTTCACAGGGTCAGATAAGTTCGTGGCACTGTAATGAAGTGTGAACAGCCAAGATCGTTGGCTTCCCGTCGACCCAAAACAGTTAAGATTAAATTTATGGTAGCGCTCATGTTTCAACATCGTAAAGTATAATTTACTCCCGTCACAGTTTAGTGGACGCTTCTTTAGTGAGGTTCAACTTAAAAAAAGCCAGTGATTTTTTGCATAATCTGTGGGTTCCGTCATTTTCGTATACTTATCCGGTGATTTATTCGTCAATACTTAATCACTTCAGAATCGGTTCAGTCGTTTTTTGTGGAGCTTATAGAAGAGCAAAGGCTGATTTAACTCTTATGCATGTCATGCTTTATTTTTTACACATTAGGCTACTGCTTGTTCAAAAGACAATTTTCTCCTGAGAATAAGCAAGAAACTCGAGGGGTTGCTCTTTAAAAAACAAGTTTTTATATTACAAGATAAAGAATAATATTTCATTATTAATTTGTGAAATAGCCTGGCATGCGAACGAGCTGGTTATTATTATCATCTAAATAATCTGATATTTCGTATTATACTTTCATAATAACTTTCTGTTTTATAGTATCTTTAAATTTACAGAAAGAAAGATTTTGTATAACAACAGGAACATCATGACTTTTGGTATTACTTGATTACCTTTAAATTTTTAAATCATCTTATTAATACTTTTCATATATATATATATGCTTTACTTATACTAAATATATAAGCGGTCTTTTTGCAATGATGTATAAGTAAGTATTTCAAGTTTTTTTTTATGCACAATGGTTTAACACTTGACCTCAATTGCACTTGATGTTAAGTGAAGATGAACCGTACTGACCCGGAAACCCCATCTTATTTGGAGCACTGGCTACCTTATCTCTGACAACCGGAACACAACAATACTATTAACATTGTTGTTTGGCGGCAGACTTAAATAAGATGGTGGTAGCTAGCCAAGCGGACATTTAAAGTACCCTATCACCAACCGAATCAAGTACTGAATATGTCCGCTGGGGATAGAACCCTCGATCTCCGATTCGTAAATGCTATGTTGTTTATTTTGACCCACGGAGGCGATCAAAAGATTGATGAGTCCTAAAATTAGATGAAATACCATGTTATTAAGAAACATCAAACATATATTTTATTTAAATAAGACAGAAGATTGAATTTGAAGTTGGAACATACAGAGGGACAACAACGCGACTTAACGGTTTCGTCTTCAATGCTGATGTACGGAACTCTAGGAAGGATGGAATGTCCCGCAATTCCTAGCTTTTATTCCCCTTTTATAAAGAAAAATGTTGATTTCTTTATTTTGTGGAAGAACCGAAATGAGGGTAGTAGGTTTAAGTGCAATATCCATTACCGACCTCGTTCTATTCTTTGAGACCTCTTGCGAGCTGGACTACTTGTACCTCACTGAATCTCAATCTTGTGAAGTGAAGCTGTTACATTCGATCGGTTGGTGTAGTGGATAGTGACCCTGTCAGCGAAATCAACGGTTGCGGGTTCGAATCTCGTTAGGGGTAAACGTTTATGTGATGACTATGAATATTAATTACCGAGTCATGGATGTTTTTATAAATATTTATGGACGTTTATTCGTTATCTAGTATTGTCTATCTAGTACAAGCTTTCATCTAGACACACGAAAGTGTAGCAATTTTGGAAAAAGGGTGTGTAAAAGAACAAACTATTTTGAGTAACTTTCAACTCCCATATGTGTGTGACAATAAAAGCTCTATCAATTGGGTTTTGATATATTTTCTCTTTAAGCAATAAAATTTATTTGTATTGTATTTTTGGGTTCCAAAATCGAGTGTAAATCATAGTTGCGAAGTTCATTACAACGATCTACGTTATTGCGAACGTTTATCATTGCGAAGTACGTTGTCGCGAAAGTTCTTAACTGCGATATACGTTGCTGCGAAAGTTCACCATTGCGACGTACGAAGACCCAATAGTGAAAAGACTTTATGTCATAGGATAAATTAGTGAAGCTATAGCAGTGTCTTAAAAACCGTAATACAAAACGTTGAAACTTGGACTGATTCTAGTAGATTCTCTATAGTAATTAAAACAAAAAATAGGTATACAATAATAATTTAGTAAAGGAATCTAGTAGATCGCATATATAATATATCCCACTTAACCATTTTGAGGGTTTCCTAGTCTACTGTAGGTAACTGTGCAAAATTTTAACCGTCTACACCGAAACACTGACGTATTGTAGGAAAAATTTCTCTATGTCAGATTCTACTACGGTGGGAGTCGTACCTAATATCTAAATTCGTAATAGTTTCTACTCGTGTATTAGAAGATAAATATTTCAGAGTGCCTCGTTGGGTGGCGCCGACCTCTTTGTTTTATGTTTTTTTTTATGATTAACTGGATACGCCTTTGGCCACAATCTCACCTAATGGAGAGTGACGATGTGGCCGAAGATGCAGCAGGCAATCTCAGTAGATGCCTATTCATCCTGCTCTTAAAGATCCCAAGGTTGTAGAATTCAGGAAAGACTGACACTGGAAGCCGGTCCATGCCTTGGCTGATCGCATTAGTATGAATGAAGAGTCGAACCGCTTGTGCGAATGTTCGGTATGTACATACGGGTGGACTCCCTCCCCACGCCTAAGTCCGAAGATGAAATGGCGATGGTGGAATAAGATTAAGTAATTCCAACGCACACTTACCGTCCTGTAAACGACTGAGAGACAAGCGACCTTGCGGCGGGCTTCGAGGCTCTGTAATTCAGCAGTGATCGAATGGTCACCAATGAGTCTTTTGGCACATCGTTCCACAGAATTGAGTGCAGCCTGCTGGTACTTGGCTGAACCATCCCAAAGGTGACAGCATAGTATTCCATGCACGAGCGAACCTGAGTCTGGTAAAGTACTCAAAGCTGTATCGGCGTAAAGTGTCACCTGACCTTGAGGAAAATGCCAAGCTTCTTAGCTGCTGATTTAGCGTTCGATTCTATGGAGCACTCAAAATTTAGGTTGGAAGTAAAATCCATTTATTTTTTATGTAAGAGACATCACAAACGCCGTTCAGAGTCAATTCAAAGTTTTGAATCCGAATGGAAGGTCGCTTATTTTTTTAAGGGGCAGGAACTGCTCGCTGGGTTGGCAACACTGCCGAGTCCTTACCCATTCATAACAATATTTATAAATTGGTGATTCTACCGTAAGCTTTTATAAATACCAATGTTGTAATGAATAACTTAATAACTTTTCTAATTTCATATTTGTTGACCAAAATTAATATAGGTATGAGAAATATCTCTATGACAGACTGGCAGATAGACGGTTCATATGTGTTCTGTTTTGTCCATTTACGGAACACCAAAAAGATTTAAGTATAACGCCTTGTTTCTCAGCCTCTAAATTCACCAATCAGAAAAGGAAGCCGTAACTTTTGTTTATTCGACGAACAAAGTTATAAACTTCTTCCTCATTGCGATTGAGATGTTTCAGGGGTATCTCGTTTACCGAGGATAAAGAATTTCACCAGAATGTTCCGCGCATTTTGTGAGAATAAATATTTATCAAAGGACTATCTTTAATGAAATCAGATACGTAGGTATCCTCCAGATTTATGAAAACGCCTTATTATAGTAGACAATCTTGAATTGTGTCTGTTGGTACATAATCTCATTAAGAGCCTAAGGGTAGGAATTAGTCGAAGTCTATTGCTTTGTACACCACAAGTAACGGATTTACTTAACTATACATAACAGGACGAGATGGCTAAACAATTCTGACTCAGAGCTTCACAGCGAATTTACAAACCGCTCTTTTCATAGTCTTTATTTATAACGAAGTGACCGAACGAGACCTACAAACTATGTATAATAAAAACGAAAACACGACAGCATATTTTATGTTTTGCTGACGTTATGTGGGATTTTATGTCATAAAATTTATCCTATGATACTTGGAGTAAGTATCAAAACCAATCTAACGACACCATGCATTCCTAAATCGGTCAAATTGTTTAGGCTACATGATGCGCCAAAGGACCAGACATACATACATAAATACATACACTCGAAAAACATTACCCTTCTTTCTTGGGCAGTCGGGTAAAAATCCAATGATGAAAGCAAATTCAAATTGCTACATATCATTGACTTTCATTGACAAAAGAGGTAGTGTATCCTACTTTGAATGAATGAATTGAATCATGAATCGGATTAACAGTACAGATTACAATTTGATAAGTGCCATGTGGTTTCCGGCATGTAAATAAAATTGAATCAACCGGCGTCATCGCGTGGGTGTCGTCGTGAAAGTTAACAAATGTGACAAAGAGATAGTCCAACATAATTTTGCACTTGCACTTGCAGATTGCAGTGCTGTGTGGTTTCGGCACTCAAATAGAATAGAATCAACCCATCTCTTCCCGTGGGTGTCGTAAAAGACGACTAAGGGACTTTCCACCAAAAACATCTACAGATTTGCACGTTTCAACGGCGATGGGCTCACCCCCTGTCACGTGTGCATGTCTGTATAATTCTTAAGGTGATCCGTGGATGTTGTTTCAATCATTAATCTTCTAATGTTTGGAACACCCAAACAACCAATGTTTGGGATATCTCTCACTACCCCATTTGGGATAAAGGTCGTGACTTTATTGTATGTATGTACTTGCAGATGCGTACTCAAAGTGTGAATTTCTGCATATTTCGAAACTTTTCATGTTTGAAATACCAAAACGCTTATCTTTCGGATATTTCGGATCAAGGTCATGACGTTATGTATGTATGAAACTCATTCCTTTTTATATAAATATATTTAACTCTGTTATTTCTTGTTGCTTCAGATTCTTTCTATGACCTCATTGTACTCTTGAGAAAATCTTGATTTAGGAATTCTTTTATTTTACATCAGGAGCTGTGATAAATCTCTAAAATGTGGCCCAATAAATTTTTGTCTCGTCCGTCTTAAAGAAAATGTTGTTTCCCTTAGAGAGGTCGTTAAATTATACGCAACATTTAATCTTGAGAACACTCTTCTAAAAAATATTCAGCATCCACCCTTGTGCTTGTGACCCTTGTTCAACTTCCTCTCTTGTATTAGGATGTAGACTATGAATTTATTATCTAGGTACTCTAGTAAATAAATCTTCTCTCTTAGCACGAGATAAAGAAATTTCGTAACAATTGTGTTGTCGGCAATGACAACACCATTAGAAATATGACAATATGTAAATAAAACTATATTAAATTGTTGCAACAAAGAGAAAATGAATTATAATTGCATCCAGTGTGTAAAAATAAATAACGTAATGCGAGGTTTATACCCTGTTTTCATTCAAATAAAGAACACAAATCAAAGTCAAAGTCAAAAATGCTATATTTTGTAGGTACACAGAGTACACTTAAAATAGTTAATGTTAAATTTCCCCTCATAAGAACAAACAAGAAACGCGAAGGGTTGCTCTTTTAAAATCAGGATTTTATTTTACATAAAGGTTTTTATATTACAAAAAGGTTTTTATATTTCATTATTAATTGTGAAATAGCCTGGCATGTGAACGATCTCATTATGTTCAGGGATGATTATCATCTAAATAGTCTGATATTTTATAACATGCTTTGTTAATAAGTTTCTGTTTCATAGTATCTTTAAATTTATTGAGAGGAAGATTTTGTATATCAACTGGAACCTTATTGAAAAAGCGTATACATAACCCTTTGAATGAATTAATGACTTTGCGGAGGCGACTTATGTGACCTGCAAGTTTATCTTTATTTCTTGATGTTTATCACTATTTTTCCTAAATGTGGCTATATTTTATTTAAAAACATTAGATTTTCAAAAATGTGCTGTGACGAAAAGGTTAGAACATTAAACCTATCTCTAAGTGACACTGCAGGTCTCAATTGATAAATTGCGCGAACGGCTCGTTTTTGTAAAACAAAGATTGTATTTATATCCGCTGCATTTCCCCACAGCAAGATACCGTACTAAACCTAACTTATATAAATGCAAAATAATATAAATGCGAAAGTTTTGATGTTTGTTTGTTTTTTTGTTGTTGCTCAATCACGGCGAAACGAATGGACGGATTTGAATGAAATTTGGTATATAGATAGAATATACCCTGGATTAAGACATAGGATATTTTTTATCCCAATAAAGTGATAAAAATATCCTAGTTTCCGCGGGATAAACAAATTTCCGCGGATAAAGTTATTCTACGCAGGCGAAGTCGCGGGCGGAAAGCTAGTAAATAATAAAGCAACGACATTTTGATGAGTTTTTAGTGAAAGCGGCCAATAGAAAAATAGAAAAAAACTTGCAATTTATTTCGTATGACCTCAGTAAAAGGGGCCTTGGAAAGATTTTAGAAGTCGGAGAACAAAATTAATCACAAAGAGGTGCTATGAGAATTTTTATAAAAATGTATAAAATTGCAAAAACTTTATACATTTTTCTCTAAAGGTTAGTAACAAACTGAGGTCTGGAAATTAGAATGACACTCCAAGACAGATAAATAAAGAACATGATCCCTCAAACGTAATTGAATTAATTCTTTACATTCATGAGCACGTACTTGTATACACAAATTAATTTCTTTTTATTGAATCAATTTACTTTGTCTCTCTACAAAGAGACAAATACTGAGATGTTTTATTATATAACGAAGAAAATATTTGCGTCTATATATTTCTGTATACTAAGAGGATAATATTCTTGGAGTTGAAGATTTCACTATCGTCGGAGTAACCTCCTACAGAAGGGATATTAATACTTTGTCTGTGGTATTCTAGCACCATAGTGGATGAGCTGATTTGAAATCCATTTTTTTCTAAAGCTGATGTTTACGAGATCATTTTCAGCCATTAGTGATGGAAATTTATTCGCCATTTTACAAAACATTTAGCCGTAACACAGTTGGTTTGTTTAGGTATAGTGCAGTTAAGCGTTCCGATTTGGCTGGCGCCAGCCCATTTGGGGCCGACGTGGCAACCATTCCGACATTGCTACAGACGTTCCGACGGTCGGCAATCCAACCGTCAGTTGCCCATGGTCGGATGCGCCGGCGAGCCGACCACATCCAACCAGTATTAATAATAATTATGTTGGACCGACCACCTCACACTTGTTTCGTGGTCGGCGCCAGCCAAACCGGAACGTCTGTTAATATTTTTACCCTGACGATTTGATGGTTTTTTTCAAACAAACAAAATATTCTTTATTGTACAACAATAGGCCTCAAAGGCCGGCAACGCATCTGTGACCCTTTTGGTGTTGCGGGTGTCCATGGGCGGCGGTGATTGCTTTCCATCAGGTGACCCGCATGCTCGTTTGCCGCCCTCTCATATAAACAAAAAAAACAATAAGAAACAAAAGAAAAATAAGAAAAAGGAGATAGTACAATTTGGCGGCCTTATCACTAAAAGCGATCTCTTCTAGGCTTTACTTTCAATTTATGCCGTATTTTCCTTCTCCTTCACTTTGCCTCTATCGAAATGTACAGAATATAACCTGTAACTAAGTTCCGAGCCACAGGTGTGACGTACTAGTAACTAGTTCTACTAGACTTATTCCCATCTAGACAGCTTGATAAGGAACAAGCTAAAGTTACTACGGCCAGAACTTCGTACTCGCCAAGTTGTTTTGTCAAGTGGTATGTTAGCCGGAACAAGTGAGCTCAACGTTTATATTTTAACTTCAAGGAGAAAGACACTGCATTTTATTCATAAACTAGCTTCGTCTGCAACTTCGTCCACGAAATAAATGTAAATAGATGAATCAGACACAGCTGAATTACCTCATAGTAATAAACAAATAACTGCCTCCGTGGCTCAATGTAAACTACAGAAGGTTTACGAATCGGAGGTCGCGGGTTAGATCCCTAGCTGGGTTCATGTTTAGTACTTAATTTGGTTGGTGGTAGGGTACTTTAAATGTCCGCTTGGCTAGCTACCACCATCTTATTTAAGTCTGCCGCCAAACAACAATGTTAAAGCATTGTTGTGGTTGGATTGTCACAGATAAGATAGTGCCCCAAAGAAGATGGGTTTCCCGAATCAGTACGCTTCCACCTTCGGCTCCATCTTCACTTAACGTCAGGTGTGATTGAGGGCAAACCTAAAAATATGATCAGCAGAGGACGTGCTGTGGTTAAATGATGATGATGAATGAACAAACATATGACACACAAACATCCAAAGCCCAAATTGGTGGATTTATGATAAACTAGGGACCATCAGATACTCAGTATTTTTAAGCCGCTCTTACAGACTGCCTTAAATTGAAAACATCTGCACGCGACCCTTTGAAGCACAGAATCACTTCTATGAAAATGTTACAAGTGGTCACCCATCCAAGTATCTACTGATCGCGCCAGACGACGCTTAACTTCGCTTATCGAAAACTAATAGTAAACGCGACTGCGCCACGAATGCTACGATACTTGGATACCGGTGAAATTCCTTAATCCAGGCGCTGCTTGTATAAAACCAATTTTTATACATAAGTCTACTTTCAGTCTAAAAGCTTGAAGCTGATTTGGTTTTCGTACTAACACACTTTTAGGCTCGGATTATGTTGCTCCATTTTCTGAAGTTACGATGCCTGGGTATTTGTGTGTCCTAAGTATTAGAAGAAAATCCATTGAGAGGAATTGGATTTCTGTTGTTTTCTTTTTCTTTGAATTTATCGTAAAAGATTGACGAACTTCTGAAATTGGTACAGTCTACGTCATCGGTCACGGCTACCACAATAATTGAGCGGTAAAATTGCATTGATTTGGTGTGGACCCTAACCATATCATACCCTGGGGTGCATACTAGATAACGGATAAATATACATAAATATTTATATAAATATTCATGACTCGGGAATAAATCTTCGTATTCATCACACAAACATTTACGACTTTCGGAATTCGAACACGCAACCTTCGGTTTTGCTGAACATCCCGATAAATCAAACCCACTGTGTCAAAAGCTAAATATCTTCGAAACGGCTTAACCGATTTCCATTAAACATGGATAAGAAACTAGGTGCGAGTTTAATCTTAAATATGAAAAAATGCAAACCGTCGAAATACTAGGTGGGATATTATCGAAATACCCCAAAAAACTGTGTAAGAAATTAAATCTCTTGGAAAGATTTTCATTAAACCTGTGTCCTCGTGGAGTCTTTAACATCTCTCGCACTCAAATCGGCCCACACATTACTGAGATACGTCCAGGCAAAGACTGGACACTACACACATTTTGCAGTGAATCTCAGCCCGTAACCATCCCACTGCAGGGATATGATACTTATGGATTGTTATTATAAGTGTTTGAAAAGAATGATGTGACGATATAATTGTACGATTTTTGCGTCTTCACTTTGGGCCCATTATTTACCTTTATACATAATATCATTGATTAGAGTACATAAATTGAATCATAATCATCATCAGTCCGTCAAAAAATTATCAGTCAAACATTCCACTACAGGGATATAAACCTTCCCTACCTCTTTATCTCTGTCACAACCTTTGTCCCAAATGGGGTAGTTTGGGACAAAAGTTGTGACTTTATATTATGTTTTTACAAGTACAACTAGTAAGTAAAATGATCATCATTAGCCGATAAACCTCCCACTGCAGGGATATAGGTCTTTCCTCGTATATGAGGGAGTATGGGCCATAGTCCACCACGCTGGCTCAATGCGGGTTGGGGACTTCACGTGCTTTAGAATTTTTATTTCTCAGGTATGCAGGTTTCCTCAAGATGTTTTCTTTCACAATCCAAGAGCAGTCGGATAAATGCACATATAAGTAATTAAATTAAATTTAAAAACTCATTGGTAAATGGCCTGCCTGGGAATCGAACCCGGACCTCGCAAGGAGACCGTGTCTTAACCGCTGAGCCAACGACGCTCCTTTTGGTTTTGTATTTTATTCTAATATTGCAATATGTGAGGAGTCTAAGAGAGTCTTTGGAACATTTATACTGTCGAATCTGACTGAAAAAAACTGTGTTACAATACAAATATTCTTTATTGTACAGTTTTATTTACAAATAATTTTTGAGATAACAATATAACACAATTAGGCGGTCTTATTACAAATATCTCTTCCATCTGTGCGTATAGTCTAACAGACAGCTATGGGAAATTTGTAGATTTAAAAATAGGTTAGTCGAGAAAGAAAGAAAGAAAGTATTTATTTGAATTTCTGCTACAAGCGTATTTTATACATAATTTTACAATACACTAAATCCAAAAAGGTCTCCACTCAGCATGTGTCGGGTTGGAGGAACCACGACGCTGGTATTGTGGAGCCTAAAGGCAGAGTGGTGCCACTGTACTACTTAATATTAACACAACCCTCCATATCAACTACCCATAAACATCTGTTTTTTACTTAACATAATTGTAGTACTTTCTTAACTAATATTTAAATACACGATATAAGTCATACTACGCTGGTGAACTCTATCGCCGGATTAGATAGTCGAACTAATGTAAACACTACATCAGTCGGTCAGTTAATATTTAGTTTAATAACGATAGTCAAGGCGTTTACCTATCTCATCCACTCGGGGCTAGTTCATACCTAAGCTGGCGCTTTACATAAAAGTGCACTGTTAAAACGGATGTGGCTCGCTGTACATGAGCAGATTATGCGTGCGGATGAAATATGCAGCTGCACCATTTCGCGATGACGAAAATACTCCAAAACTTTAGACGCAAGAACCCACTGTATTTTTTATTTATTCAGGAATTTTAATATTATTCGTTATGTTAGTCCCAAGCCTTGTACTATAGATGCTAGTTAATAGATAAAATATTTACGTATGCGTTCATGAGTCGAGAAAAAAATGTTACATAAATGTTTACCCCTAGCGGGATTTGAACCCGTAGTCCTTGGTTTCGAAAGCAGAGTCACTTCACCAAAGGGTCGTCAGGATAAGCTTATTTTTGTCAGAAACACTTTAGTTTAGGGAGAGTATTGTTAGTTCAAAAAGGCTTTCATCTACTGAATAACGAAATGACTATAAAGGATATCAAATATTAGCACACACAAAAAATAAAAGTGTATTTTTGCGTTCAACTCTATAGTTCAACCTCGATTGTGTGATGTCTTCAGTACAATAAGACGGAGGTTACTCACAGAAAGGCGATGAAAGTCAACGAACTCGCATCACAATGGAGATTGCCTGAACTATCTTAAATAAATTCGCCCTTTTTTCTTCAATAAATCTATATAAAATCAACAAGCTTTTTAAGAAAATTGGTATGTGTTAAGTATACAATCAAATGAAATAGAGTCTTCTGGAGTTATTCGTCAGAATTCCGCATTATTATCCGTAATTTCTGAAATAATTTATTTGCTGATTGACATTGCTGTCCTTATTATCTTCGTCCGGCCAATGTATAATCATAGTCAATCAATCAATCTCAGCCCAAATCTTGGACTGGACTTGTTGCTCCTCTTGGCCACCAGTTTGTGACTGCCTTGGTCCTGCTATAAATTAATGTCCAAGTGTAGGATGCAGTGGGATAAATTCATTCAGTTCGTGTAGGCTATCGGGGATATATCTGCCAGGGCACTCATCCACAATATGGGCAACGGTACGCTTCGGTCCACCGCAGTTCACATACCACTGAATCTTTTGAGACACCATTTCGTCCACACGCACTAATAGCGACATTGCTTTAAAATAAATAAATAGAACAAGAAGAATAAATCAATGTATGGTTCCCTGTCAAAAAAAGAACTAAGTAATTTCTTCCTGTGGGTGTCATAAAACACAATCCAAGCCACCTATCAACCACAATAAACCCTCAAATGATGTTACTAGACTTAAGATAAGTCAATCCAAAATCCAAAATCATTGTGCATGCATTATTATGTCTAACATGTTTTTTATGTGCAATAAAGAATAACAACAACAACATATTAACTATTGCGTCAGCATGAGTGAAGCGTCTAAGTGATTCCTCGTTAGCTTTTCAACATTGATGTGGATCAAATCCGTTTTCTCAGCAGTGTATTATATGAACATCGACCCAAATCGTGCGACGGAAGTTGATTGAAGAAATGTTGAGAATAACTTCTATAGTGTCTAAATAGAACAAAAAGAAAGATGATATCCGCCTCGGTCCGTTTTGCGCTTAGTTGTTCGAAACTACGCAATGGACTTTGATATGGTTTTTATTTTCATTTGCAGTATTACTATCGGAAGGATTATATTTATACTAAGTAATTGAATAACGGAGCGGTTCGCTAATTTGAACATAAACATTATTTGTTCGTTACACAGTATCTGTAGCAAAACTCAAACTCGTAGCAAATTTCTCGTGACAAAATTTAAAGAATAAGTATCATGGATTAGGCCAGCCACACGACACTTGTTTTCAACGTACATTCATCGTGATTGACCCTATTAGTACGTGGCAAACCGTACCTTGTCTCCTTAACTACTGAGCTATTGGCTGAAAGGTCGATATTGCGATTCTTAGTAAGCATTTGAGATAAACGGGAAATTATTTGCACGAGACAAGTTTCGGGTACCATAAAGACGTTGCTGAACCCAAAAAGGCACGAGAAGTGCTTGGCTTTAATGGGGCTTTGCCAAATTGGTGAGTCCTTGAGACCCGGCGCCAACAAATCTAGTGTAGATAACGCCCACTCTTCGCAAATAAGTGACTAGGCGGTTTCGTTCGATTGGCATAAGCCGTTATGGAGTTTCTGTAAGTTTTCTATTTCGTTACTACTTATAATTGAATTGACAAGTTTTTTTTAATGTTCATCAGCCAGTATACTTCCAGATCAAAATGGAAAAACAGACCGCCTATGGAATCATCTTGGTCAGGCTGTTATTGCCATTTAAATCATGTGACGTAGAAAATTGAAATTTGGTAGATTTGAAAAATGATGATACAAATACATACGTGTAATTAAAAAGGTAATTATATCTATTTAAGAGGATAATTTTAAATAATTAAAGTAATCATACAATTTGTAACTTCATCATCATCATCATAACAGCCACAGGACGTCCACTTGACTGCTGAACATAGGCCTCCCCCATAGAATACCAGAGCTGACCGGTTGGAAGCGGCCTGCATCCAGCGATTTCCGGCGACCTTTATCAGGTCGTCTGTCCACCTTGGGAGTGGACCTCCTACAGTCCTTGCCGGTGCATGGTTTCCACTCGATAATTGGTACCTAACTTATCAACTTTTAATTCCATATAAAACTGGAAACTAATTTTTGCCAAAATATCAAGATCTGCATCTTCTGCATATCTTGAATCTATTTGCCTTGGGAAAATAGACAAAACGATTCGGACTTCAATCGGCTAAAATCCCATCACCATTTGCGGAAGATATAGGTAAGAACATTTTCGTATTCATCCCATGTTCCAGCTGTATCAGCTGTTGCCAGACACCGCCCGATAATCAGTTTGCCGAACGCTTAACAAACCTCGACACGATACCAACTAGTGTCTGATGGAAGTAGACGACGCAACTGACTCTCCTACTCCGCTATCCTAAGCATTTATTATGCAGACAAGTGGTGAGCTAACCACTTCTCATACCCAGAGCGCCATGATAGATCTTTTCTCATAACTGGATTCCCGTTCACGCTTGAGTTTAGGCCCCGAGTGATCTCAAAGAATACTACATAACATCGGAAGCTAAACCTAGATAGATCCTAACAGTCTCAAAAATAAGTTATACCTTATCATCCACACATTTTTCCTTAAATTTGAATCATCAGTATTTTAAATGAAGGATCCATTTTATGAAAAGCTTTACAGAATAATATACCTACATTATATTTAGGAAATATTTTGTATTATTCCTTAGTACAATATAAAAGCGGAAATGACCGCCATAAGTTACGATCCGTCTAGGCAAATCAAATCAAATCAAAATATTTTATTTCATAGGATAAAATTATCACTTGAAAACGTCACTATTAATATTACATTTAAATTTACAGCTCATTCACAAAGCTGACTCCCGAGAGAAGAACGAGCAAAAAACTCTAGGGTTGCTCTTTTAAACAGATTATGGGTTACAATTTGTGATTTCATAATTATATGAATAATAAGACAGCTATGTCCATGCTTGCTTATCATTCAAATAGTCAGTGATTTTATAATAGCCTTTCATAGCATTCAATTGAAGTGCTAATTCAATGGTAAACATACTTGACTTGGACAACAGACAACATACTTAACAGACTTGGCGCTTGATATAGCGGTATAGGTGACAAACATACATATTGTTAAAATACCGAACATTAAGCATTAAGAGGTTCGAATCTTCATTCATAACGCTATCAGCTAAAACATGGAACTCTCTTCCAGTGTCAGTCTTTCCTGAATCCCACAACCTTGGGATCTTCAACAACAGGGTGAATAGGCATCGACTGGGAACGTCTCGAAAGTTTGTAATCACAAAATATATTTATAACTGCAAATTAACGATTTTCGTTTTTTTTTTCTCTTTACTTGTGCTATGATACCTTGCTTCTTGATAAATTTCATTATTCTGGGTCATCAGGAAGTACCAGAAGTAGTTGATTTATCTGCCAGTATCAAAATATGTGGCACAAATGGCAGTGTTTTTGATAACAATGACTACGAAGCTTAATTTTTTTGCAGCTATAAGAAACCGTACACCTAAGAACTTGATGTTATTTTCAACGAAAATGGATCTTGCCATATAGAGGTCCCTAGTTTCCTCTTGAGGTATAGAACCCATACAAGTATCCAGTCCTAGTTTTCTTGCGAGTTTCGTAGTTTATGTATAAAGAACACTTTGATTTTCAAATAACTTTTAATCCCTAAGGAAAACAAGTCTCGCTTAATCCGTGTTGATTGATAACAAATAACCCACTTTCCTAGTAGGGGAAATTTCATGTGTAATCTGCATAGTGGACTCTGGCGGGCTGTGTTTGTTCATTGAACAACATTCTTTGGCCTACCAGTAGGACGTTACTGGTGTAAGCTTTATGGTGGTGATATGAACAAGTTAAGTATAAGAACACTTATGACCGAGATATTTACAAAAATTATTATGTGAAACATCGCCAAATTACTATTAAAAAAAATACAAACCAAAGTTATGTTAAGTAAATAATTATGTTTAACCATTCCATTAGCCACAGAGCGACGTTATGTTAATGTAGGCTGAATAAACGTTGTTCTTTTACGTACATAATTCATGTCTTAATACTTAATCGGTTGACTAACAAAGTGGATTAAGCTGCACTTGCCTATTTTAAGAAGCTCTGCGTCCAATCAGTAGGACAGGCATTGTGATGTGAAGAGACTTATACCTGTAACGGGCTTTTTACATCAATTATTATGTGGAAAACCCATAAATACTGCTTTTAACCCCAACGAAAACGACGGGTATCATGTGTTTAGCGGCGTTGTATATGTGTGTGTCCAGTTGTGGTCCGATGTGAGTGCGTTTGTTTTTTAATCTAACCGAGGGGACAGATGACAGCCATGTTTGATGTAAATCGTTTGAGTCATTGTTTGGTCTATCTAGAATCACTTATTTTCTCGAAGGTTTTCTAAATTGAACTAATAATTATGTTATGTAAATAATTATGATCAATTAGCTACCGAGCTACGTTACGTTAGTATAAGCTGAATAAATTGTTTTCCTTTACGTAAATAATTAATCGCGTTATAACTTAATTGGTTGACTAACAAAAGTTATTTCCTTTCCAAGCTTTCTTAAATGTGTGACACAGAAACATTCCAAATGGAATTGTCTTGTTTACCAATGGCTCTTGTCAGTCAGTCACAAGGTTAAGGAGGGTAAATATTTTGCGAGACAATAGTATTAGATGCGTCAGATATCCCCGTAGTAATTTAATCTTGCGATGTATTTACAGGGCGGAGATGACAATTGTAGACTAAATAAAATCATTGTGGACATTAAAAACAAAATCTACAAACTTAAGAAGTCCAAGGTCCAGTATAATAGTTGATAAACTTAAAAAAGAATTTCTTCATAGGCCAAAGGCTAAGATATTTATATTTTGCCCAATAGGTATAAAGTAGACAAGATTTTGGTCATCCACGAACTGTATTAAAAGCTACAATGTCTTAACAAATTAGAAACGGTTTACCAGATTTCTATCAACCATGACTACTGAGATCACAGATTTGAAATTAAAAAATTTCAGCAATGAAAAAAGTCGTTTCGGCTGCATTGAGCTAAAACGCAATTACAAGTTACAATAATATTATGTTCTTGTTGTTGATTTGTTACTTTATCAATATGTATATGCTAAATGTATGTGAGTGACTGTGGAAGGCTTTATCTATTTTTTTTTATCCACAACGGGTTAGCACTTTACCTCAATCACACCTGATGTTAAGTGAAGATGAGGCCGAAGTTGGTAGCGTACTGACCCGGAAACCCCATCTTATTTGGGGGACTGGCTATCTTATCTCTGACAACCGAAACACTACAATGCTATTGACATTGCTGTTTGGCGGCAGATTTAGATAAAATGGTGGTAGCTAGCCAGGCGGACATTTAATACGCCCTACCACCAACCAAACCGAGTACTAAACATGTACCCCGCTGGGGATCGAACCCGCGACCTCCGAACCCAATGTTGTTTACATTGAGCCACGGAGGCGGTTAAATTATCTATTTAACTAGCACCACAGAGAGATAACACTGAAGCACAGTTACACATAGTCCTCAAACTTTTAACATGCCTCTTTTTGCATCAATGCTTCAAAATATAGCTTTAATTGGTGTTGAATCACCTAGTAGAGGAATTAGTTTAAATATTTTGATATTTTAAGTAGTTATGGATAATAACTATCCGAAATATGAAAAAATATACACTTTTTGTGTAAAAGTAATGTATTTCTCACTCAATAGGTGACGATGCGAAATGTGATTTATCACAGTGAGACACACAGATATACTTAATGATATTGTGCACAACTGAGCGTACATATTTTCGAGGGTGGGCCATGACATCAAATCGAGAGAGTGACAGAAAGATAGGTTTGAGCGTGGATAGTACTACTGAGTATAAATACCATAGTATATTTGTCGTTCCGTAACTGCACTTTTTCTTCACCGTCCCGCACAATGCTCTAACCACCACTGAGGTTGGCTGGAAGAGATCTCTATTAGAGATAAGCTCACCTTTGTATAATATTTCCGACTGATTGTCAACATGTTTTTTATGTGCAATAAAGAATACAATAATAATTTCAACGAAATTACTGTAAAATAAGTAGATGTGTTTTGGGTCAACAATCGGGCACTTTCCCAGGGCGACCGCCCGCCACGTAAAAACGTAGTATAGGTCATGTACCGCAAGTACCATACTTAGAGTACAAACTGGTTTTACCTCTCGAGATGGAGAATTTGGGCCCAATAAAAGACAGCTAAAGACCTCTCAGCGCGCTTGATCGAGGGCTGTTGTCATCCACGCCAGCGTTTTATGCTCGCTAGTTGTGTATAAAGTACAGTGACCATATTAAAGCAGTCCTGCACTAGCATGACAGGTGCGATAAACGTTTATGTCGCGAGAGATAAAATTTGTCTTGCTCAAATTCGTTTGACGAAATTTACAACTCTCCTACTTTCACTCCTACGTCGCGCGCGACAAACGATGTCATGCTACGGGGGCTGGTATTGTTATAACAAGAATTATAAATTTTGTAGTTTGGTTGCACCCTTTAAAAAGGAACTTGGTGACTTGGCGTCTATTCGTTTGACACATACTGTCATGTCGTCCTTTTTACCCCCGACGAAAAACGACGGGTGTTCTGTGTTGCACAACGGGTTAGCACTTGACCTCATTCACACCTTATGTTAAGTAAAGATGAGGCCGAAGGTGGAAGTGTACTCACCCGGAAACCCCATCTTATTTGGGGAACTGGCCATCTTATCTCTGACAACCGGAACACAACACTGCTATTAACATTGCAGTTTGGCGGCAGATTTAGATAAGATGGTGGTAGCTGGCCAGGCGGACATTTAAAATGCCCTACCACCAACCAAACCGAGTACTAAATAATGATATCATTCCTTCAGGAATGTTAATATTAAACTCAAGGATTCGTTCTTAGCCTGTATGATGAAAATCGGATAGGCTTATATCACAGTTGATTTAGTCTATGGATGATACAATATTATTTGTTTCGTCGAGGGTTTTCTAAATTTTCAATTTATTGCAAGAAGTTATGTGTGTTCGTAGTCAAAAGATTGAAAATAGCCCAAATTTAGTTTAAAGCATATACCTATTAACCGAACTGACATCACTTTTTTTCGTTTTAAAGATTATGATATCCCCCAACTCGCATTGGGCCAAGCTGGTGAACTATATACATACTCTCCCTCATTATATGAGGGAAGGCCTATATCTCTGCAGTGGGACGTTTACGGGCTGATGATGATGATTATGATAGCTATTAAACGTTATTAATTATTAAAAACTAAATAAAACCACTTTGTAGTGTACTGTGACCTATTTCTGCAGCATTTTCATTTAAGAATAATTTAAATTCAAATTACGCCACTTTATCATTGGAGCCCAGAAATTTCATTTTATTTTCAAACGTGTACGGCTAGATCTCTGTTAACGGAAATTGTTTGCCTCCGGGGTATGAAAAAGGGGGGTTTGTAGACCGCAGCCTTTTGTGCTTGAAGTGTCTAGACCATACATTAGTCTTCCATATTGTTTACCCTAAACCATTGAGCCACTTACCCGAACAACGGGATAAGACGTTAGTGAATGAATTACGGATATTTACTCCCGGATATTATATCGGTTAGTTTCTAGAACTTTCTGCACATAAATTATTATGTTTAGGCCTCGTACGTGAATGTATTATTATATTTAGTATAGTATGAAGATGGAAAGAAATAAAGAACTAAGATGTTTCCTAATCTAATTAGTATTATAAATCCGAAAGTTTGGATGTTTGTTTGTTTGTTTGTTGCTCAATCACGGCGAAACGGATGAACGGATTTGGATGAAATTTGGTATATAAATAGAATATACCCTGGATTAAGACATAGGATAAAGTGACAACCCGATACAGTGAGTACTTCTTGCGGGATAAACTTTCCGCGATAAAGTTATTTCACGCCGGCGAAGCCGCAGGCGGAAAGCTAGTACTGAATGTTTTTTCGGGGGTTTTCAAAATTTTCAATTATAATACAATACAAACACCAGATTATTTCAGCGATTGTCAATTTTGCAACAGATAATCTGCTCATTATTTCTTTCAGCCTGGTAGCTTTCAGGATATGACGGCTTTACGAGTAATCGTATCGTAAGCATCTACGTGTCGTTTCTGTCAGTCGTTACATAGTTTTCAGACGTGTAGATTTCGGTATGAGATGACTTCAAAAAAAGCGGGTAGATATATACATGAATATTATTAGCTAATAAATTAAAATTCTTTTATAGCTTAAAAGTTGCACCTGCATTGCATTCATTCGTTTGTTCAAAAAATTGTCCGCATTTCTGTCTTTATACATTCATTAATTTTATTTACGTGCTGCGACGCTTTTAATTGTATTCATTTATGTATTAACCGTTTATTCCATCCACAAATTTACAATTGCAAAAGTGCCGCCCGGACGCGATGTTTGTGCTTGCTTCATGTTACTCTAACCGCAGAAGCAATGCGTGTAAATACTTTCCCTCTAAATAATTACTATATTACGGATCATATTTAACAGTGTACATTGTAAACATTTGTTTTAATTAATAAATTCTCGGAACTCTTAAATTACATACTTGCAATATATGTAATTTAATGCAGTGCTCTGTGTTAATATTTTGTCCGTTTATAAATTCACTATGAATTTTATAGAGCTTGCAATGTAATTTTACAATTTTTAATAAACATACAAAAATCTTCCTACAACGGTCAACTTACCTATTTCCACAGACTGAATAGGTGGGAAATCAGTGCTATATTATTAATAATACATTGGTGTCGATTCGGATGTACACCAACTAAACTAAACTTAAACTAGTTTTGGAATTGTGCCGTCGCATCGTACTGTTCCAGGGAGAAAGCGACAGTTTTTTTTTTATGCACAACGGGTTGGTCCTCGGACCAACGGACCTCAATCACACCTGATGTTAAGTGAAGATAAGGTCGAAGGGGGAAGCGTACTGACCCGGAAACCCCAACACATTTGGGGGACTGGCTATCTTATCTCTGACAACCGGAACACAACAATGCTATTAACATTGCTGCTTGGCGGCAGATTTAGATAAGATGGTGGTAGCTAACCAAGCGGACACTTAAAATGCCCTACCAACCCCAGTACCAACCTAACCAAACCCAGTACTTAAATATGTACCCCGCTGGGGATCGAACCCGCGACCTCCGAATCGTAAACCCAATGTTGTTTACATTGAGCCACGGAGGCGGTTATATTCTACTTATATATTATATTATAGTTCTACTTTAAAACTTGTTTTAGTTTAGTTTAGTTTAGTTTAGTTTAGTTTAGTTGGTGTACATCCGAATCGACACCACTGCTAATCTCATGTTGACCATCGGGGACGAAATTAAGGATAAAATGTGAAAATCATTCCGACAGGCGACATACTATCGACTCGTGGTTCGCGGCTTTGCTTGAAAAGATATTTAATTTTCTTACCTTTAGAGACTTGTTCACGTGCAGCTCCAGTACTATATTCAGGTTTGGCATATTCGTTATATTTACTCTGAAATGTGTTTTTATTAAAAATTGAAAGTGGAAATTGCCGTAGGTATATTGTTGTTTCATTTGCGTTCTCGGAGCTCCACTAAATTTCAATTTATAGTAGCATACGTAACTAAATTTAAATTAGCGATTAAAATATTGTGAGAATTGCGAGATATGCTACTATTCTATGATTTTCATTCTATCATTAAAAATAAAAAGTCAAGAAACCGCTTCCGTGGCTCAATGTAAACAACATAGGGTTTACGATTCGGAGGTCGCGGGTTCGATCCCTAGCGGGGTACATCTTTAGTACTCGCTTTGGTTGAGGGCATTTTAAATATACACCTGGCTAGCTACCACCACCTTATCTAAATCTGCCGCCACACAGCAATATTAATAGCAATATTGTGTTCCGATGTTAGAGATAAGTTAGCCAGTCCCCCAAATAGGATGGGGTTTCCGGGTCAGTACGCTTCGGCCGCAACTTCACTTAACATCAATTGTAATTGAGGTCAAGTGCTAATAAACATAACCAACCAACTGTTTATCTATAATTATTTGAAAACATTATACTTAAACATTGTATATTATGTTGTAGGTAGGAGTCTACTCATTTTCATAAGAGCTGCTTGCTTAAATTACTGTGAACAACTTTGCATTAATTTATTGTTTTTGAATTTAACCTGTAGGGCCGTTGATATAGCGATTGCTTTCCATCGCTTCTCATTATTTTTTTAATTCTAGACTGCCATATTAATCCTTGATTCACTTTTGATGTTAAACATTGAAAATGCAACGTTTTCAAATTATACTTTCATTCCAGGAAATAAATTCCTTCTGGCTACTTAAACGTGAAATAGATTATTAAGAAAAACAAATACTTAAGCTATGGGTTTTAGTTTTTGTGGAGCTGTCCTCCTCCAAATTCTCTGCAATGAAGACATTGCAGCTTCGACCATCTCTATTCTTCTCCTCACTTCTGCTTCTCACGTGAACAACTGTCTAGATACTATAGATATCCGTAGTTTATTAGTTTTCCCTCAAGTTTCATATAGTAGGACAATTTCGTTTGCAGTCAACTCGAAAGCGCTATGATTTCCCAGTGGATCATGTTCCTGACGTAGATAAGACATCAGAAATAAATGAACTGAGATAAAAATCGATACAAATATAATATAACAATTGATTACGTGTAATAAAGCGATGAAGATTGGGTATTTGTCATGTGCGTTGTCCATAAAAATATCCTAATAAAATCAGACTAATTGCACACATACCATGCAATTGAATGCCGAGACCATCACCAACCAGACCATCTACTCCAATAGAATCTACTCAAATGCAAAACATTTCCTTTGCATAAAATCAATCAAAATTTTTTGGTTTTAACATCAAGAAAAAAAAGTCGACTGTCCATCCAGACGCGACTTTAATAAATGGTAATAAATGTCTACGTAAAAAGAGTTTAAGAGTACCTACCAGAATAGGAGTGAACCATCTCTTCACGTGGTTGTCGTAAAAGCAGACTAAACGGTCGTTAACTTCATAGCCGTAAACCAGTAATGGGCAGCAAAAAATCTATGATATATATTTCTGCTGCCCGGCATAGAGATTAGGGTGAATCCTCACATAGTAATGCAAATTGATGATAAGTACGTATTATATTGCAAATATGCACAATATTTGTATCAGAAATTAGTGCCAAATTAAAAAGTTTTGAAGCAAGGCCGAAATATATAAATGTCAAATTACCTAGTCGTAAGTATATTACAGAAGTATTTGATGGTTGTTCAGTGGAATTGTCAACATTGAGAACCAAAAACGACCTGTAAACTAAAGCTTTTAGTAAATGTAGCCTGTGAAGTCAGGAAATAAACACATCCTGTCTCTAACCGAGCATAGCCATTTTGGATAAGCTCACCGGTTAGCGCAACTACCGTAAAATAGTCGTTGTACTAAACCCGACAGCAAAGGTAAACTCGGCTACGAACGAGCGCTGTTAGTCAGTTTAGCAGTTAGCTCACGTAACTAACAAATATACCAGGATAACGATCATTGGAAAGATAACTTCACTTTAAAATAATTTAACAAACAGCCGAGTAAAAGATAAATATGTACACAGCGAGCTTTAAGTTGGGAAACAAAGTTATATTACTGACGATTTGCAGCAAAAAAATTAGGCGAAAGGTGATTGAAAATTTTTCGACAAGTGACAGGATGTTATGGAGCTACGTCACCGTAACTGAGACTATCAGATATTTTTTTTTTTTTTTTTTATGCATAACGGGTTGGTACTTGACCTCAATCACACCTGATGTTAAGTGAAGATGAGGTCGAAGATGGAAGCGTACTGACCCGGAAACCCCAACACATTTGGGGGACTGGCTATCTTATCTCTGACAACCGGAACACGACAATGCTATTAACATTGCTGCTTGGCGGCAGATTTAGATAAGCTAGCCAGGCGGACATTTAAAATGCCCTACCACCAACCAAACCGAGTACTTAAACATGTACCCCGCTGGGGGATCGAACCCGCGACCTCCGAATCGTAAACTCAATGTTGTTTACATTGAGCCACGGAGGCGGTTAAATATCCGAAATAAAAAGCTATGCGTAATCGTAACCGAATCCGATATAAATTCGAATAATTAAAATAAAGACTTCTGTCTAAAATAGTCTAAATTAGTGAGACATGTGTTACAGGATATGGTACAGGCATTACATCCCATAATGAGTTGTATCTCCAGGGTGAATATGAATTCGTGTAATTCCATTAACTAGTGACGCCTTGATTACGAAAAATTTTCGACAAGGAACCATAGTCGAATTCGTTAAAAAAAAATCAATTATCCATAAAAAGTAAACCATTTTGAAACCACCTTTAGTATAACCGCCTCCGTGGCTCAATGTAAACAACATTGGGTTTACGATTGGGAGGTCGCGGGTTCGATCCCCAGCAGGGTACATGTTTAAGTACTCGGTTTGGTTGGTGGTAGGGCATTTTAAATGTCCGCCTGGCTAGCTACCACCATCTTATCTAAATCTGCCGCCAAGCAGCAATGTTAATAGCATTGTTGTATTCCGGTTGTCAGAGATAAGATAGCCAGTCCCCCAAATGTGTTGGGGTTTCCGGGTCAGTACGCTTCCACCTTCGACCTCATCTTCACTTAACATCAGGTGTGGTTGAGGTCAGGTACCAACCCGTTGTGCATAAAAAAAATGTAAGTCTAACAATTTTCGGCTGAATTCGGCTATGGTTACCAGTGGAAAGTTGTTCGTAATCAAGAGTGGAGTCACCAGCCGAAAATTGTTGGACTTCCATACTCAAGGTGGTTTCAGAATGATTTTCTTTGTATGGGTCATAGACAATTTATTGATCGAATTCGACTATGGTTCCTTGGGGAAAGTTGTTCATAATCAAGGGGGGCGTCACCAGTTAATGTGAATTACACGGATTCAAATTCACCCTGTATAGCTTCTATCATTTTGTAAGTAACAATTGCCTCAGTTAAATATCGATTACTCATTTCCCTTCTGTTCAATCTTTACCTGTGTAAATCGCCGATATAGCTTCTTTGAAAAGATACAGTTCATATTTATGATAATAATGATTGAAGAGGTCAATTTATATTTAATTCTCATTTATATCGCTATTACTTTATCGATATGTTTATTTTTTTTTGTTTGTATAATTCCGATGCAATAAGTTATTCAATTGTAATACATACATTGCTAAATGTCATCAAAACCTACAAATAGTCGTGTCTTGTAAATGATCGGTCATTTCGTTTGTTGCTGTTGAACCGAGAGGATTAAAAGAAGAGTACGGTCTATCCTGTTTCTGTTCCTGTCCCGCTACCCGTTTACACATGTTATGACAGGTTTTTGTTTTACCCGGCCGAGTTGAGTAACAATAATCCAAAAATAAAGTCAAATCAGTTACTTATTTTTCTTTTATATATGTGTATACTTTATTCATAAATTTTGTATAAGAGTAACTTAATTAAAACACAAAGTAAAAAGCAAAAATACGGAAACAGATCGGAACACTTGATGAAGGTCCGAACCACACGGGATAGATTTGTACTTTTACAGTTGTTATATCCGTAACTATCCGAAAATAACGGATAATCCGAAATAATTTCCCATCCGTAACCGTATCTGAAACCGGTATAATATTATTCCTATATCCGTATCCAGATCCATAATGTCCCTGACAAGTGATAATGACCGACTCGGCAGGAAATACAACTTCTGTTACAGAATTGTTGATAATGGTCGGATGTCGACTGCCAGATAGAGATAGCCATAGTATAGATAGTGATTGTTGATGTAATATTAAATATTAGTGTTAAGGTATTCTCGATTAATCGACTGCAAAAGGTCTAGAGCATTCCTGTCCTATATTAAGAATTATCAGATAAACTACTTAAAGCACACATACTGCATAGGGGCCTCATTTGTATTGTCCTAGCTATCCGCCCGTGGATTCGCCCACGTGTAATTACTTTATCACATCTCATCTAATCAAATATGACTTCATTTAATTTGAAACCAATATTCTCAATACCAAATTAATCGTCTAACTTTAGAAACGACTTATTGCCATATAAAATTTCAACCCCCCATTTTCCAAAAACCCACTTAGTTTGAAACCAATAATCTAAATCCACTTTACATCTCTGACTTTTAAAATAACGAAGCTGGTGAGTTCGGTTGGTCCGTTGGCGGAAGAAGCACTCACTCTCATAGTTTCTTCCACCTAAAGAGGGCCTTCGCCCTGGTCAGGATTTGCCATGGTTGACTTGGAAATCCCTGAATAGACTTCGGACCTAGATCGGCCGATGCAAGGACAACCTGAGTAGGCGGAACAAGGAACCGATGTTTTTTTTTATGCACAACGGGTTGGTACTTGACCTCAATGACACCTGATGTTAAGTGAAGATGAGGTCGAAGGTGCATGGAAGCGTACTGACCCGGAAACCCTACCTTAGGGGACTGGCTACCGATGTGAGTGCAGTGTCTCCCCGCAAACTATGGCTCATCTCCTTACATGCTCAGCGTGCCCAGGCAGCTGCACGCTTGAGGACTTATACAATGCCAATGACGATGCTGTTCGCGTGGCTCATAACTAATCACCAAAATTAAAAAAAAATTAACACTTCTACTGGTACCCGCCATCGACACGAAAAGAAGAAAATAACGAACTCTAATACGAACTTGCAACCCCTATAACCCACTTAGGATTTGAATACTTGACGACCGATTGGTGTAGTGGATAGTGACCCTATCAGCGAAACCAACGGTTGCGGGTTCGAATCCCGCGAGGGGTAAATGTTTGTGTGATGAATACGAACATTTATTCCAGAGTCTTGGATGTTTATATAAATATTTATGTATGTTTATCCGTTTATCTTGTATCCATAGCACAAGCTTTGCTTAGTTTGGGACTAGATGATTGGTGTAAGTGTCCGAAATATTTATTTATTTATTAAAAAAAAAAAAAAATACTGGAATAGGTATTTAGTGCATTGAAATTTATGTCACAAGAAGAACCTAGTCTCTAATTTTCATGTTTCTGTATTCAGTGATTTTGGCTATGCGTTGGTGAATTAGGAAACAAGAAGTTATTTTTTAAGTAAAGATGAGATAGAAACATTGTTTATTTTTGTTTTACGACATATAATTCCGTGGTGTATGGCTTCAAAAATCTTCAAAGCTTTTATAAAGCGGCGTAAACGAAAACGAGAACTTTCTTGTTAAAGTTTTATGAAGTTGAGGAAGTATCTGTGAGGATTCTTTTACTGAGTTGAATTAGAAACGCCCCCTACGGTTAGCAGCATCGGAACATTTGAAACGGGCGTCCCATTACACAGGTGTCTAATGCAGGGAAGATTGAATAGTAGTTCAAGAAAAAATTAGAAGGAATTGCTAAAAAAAATCTTACTTTCACATTCTACAGTGGACGCCGGTAACAGATTACTGAACTACTTGTACCTACATATTAAACAAATAATGAATAAAACAAGTACTGATATTCTTGATGAAAGGCGTACTGATAAAGACATTGCCCCTGTCAAGTTAGGCTTCATATGTATTAAGGAAAATAACGAAAAAAGCAATAACATTCTCTGAAAACGTTTTTATAGGTTACGAAGGTTAGGGAGGGCAAGTCTTTGTAATACAAAGGCGATATCGTCATACCTTACCGCAAAAATTTCTCGATGAATCTTGTTATGAACTGTGTCATCTAAATCTCAGCGGTAGACACCAAAATCGAAAACAAACAAAATTATTTTACGTAAAAATATATTTATTACTGCTTGTACAACGGCTTGTCAAGTCTATTCCTGTTTGTCAAATATTTTACGAGCTTGTTAACTAAAAATTGGCGATTTCCTCTCTCGTTATCGTTATTGAATGGGTTCTGCACATCCCACAATTTGCCAATTTATGGGAATACCCTCAGGGGATTATTCGAGCGCTGTCAATCATAATACTCGTATGAGGGATAAATTTTCTGTAATATCACGGTTCGAACTACTAAATTGTGATTTCATGTACCTATAACATCATGTACTTATTAGGTAGGGTACTAAGATTGATGTTTGTCAGATTTCATAAAGAGAGAGTAGCAGATAAAGACGCCATTGTTAATTCCATTTAATCATTTGGTTATCATTAATATACATTTTTTGTTGTAAATGTAAATTAATGTAAAATTGTAAAAAAAATAATATAATAATGTATAATTTTATCATACATTTTACTCTTTTTTTAATGGTTGTAAGATATTAAAAGAAACACTGTTATTATTTTATGTTCACATTCGCGGCTGCTTATTAGAGTTAGGGTATAGCCAGTTAATTTATATTTAATATTTTAAGAAAATTTATATAGTAAGTAATGATGGGACTTGCTTGTCAAGAGAAGAAGAGAGCGAGGCCCGAGGCGTGCTCGGATTTATACATTCAACATTTACCTAGGTTTGCGTTCGGAAATTAGTTATTATTATTAAATTCTTTATGGCACACAAAAATAAAATACAATGAATATTTAACATAAATGATAAAGTTATAATTAATTTTATATTAAACAAATTATACTTAGTGATGTAAGCTCTGATAATGATGGTATGTTGGGATTTTGTTACACGACCTGTTGCAATTAAAATTTATTCCATCGACAAAATATAATATAAGTAGAACATGCGTTCATACTCTCGTGTGAGACATCCGCAAAATCAGCAAATATTTAAAGTAATAATCGTATACCAAAGTATCTATAAGGTCTTTATTTGAATTTGCTTTTCCGAGTATTTTACATAAGATGATAAATTTATAATGCCTCGGTTGACATTTTAATTTGCATGCCTGCTTACAAAAATCTTAAACGAAAATTTTAAAAATAAATAACGATTACGAATGTAGACGTAGTAAGAGCAGTAAGCATATACTGTTCTCTGTTCCGGGCCATTCGTGTTCGATCTCATGAGCTTTGATGTGGTGGTTGAATCAATCACTTCAACAGCCCAGTCCACTGCTGGACGTGAAGTCTCGCTTTGCATTTTATTGGCTTCACTTCCATTTGTCGAGGGGGAAGTGGGAAACTTCTTTTTCCCTCTAACATACCCTATTTCTTTCTTTAATTAGTCTGGGATCAATCAATAGAGTCGCATAGGAAGCATGTAGGGCACCGCCTACCTTCAGTAGGCGCCGTGTCGAATACCACCGTTGATCATAGCTTATCGGAGCAGTACACTACACTACAGTGTAGAGGTGGGATTGCTAGACCTGATGCTTTTCCCATACCGCCATTTGTATCAGCTTCATCACGCGTGGGCAGGCAAGTCATTGGCAGAATTTTAAAAGTCGATTAATGAGGCTACAGCCAATCACTCTGGTGTATTCTATTACGCTCACGATTCAGTCGTGTTCTACGAAACTCACCGAAAGACACAGGGCTGGTCCTATTCTACTTTGTCGTAGTGTACTCATAAACAACTTTAGGTACAGATATAATCACAGACCGACACAAAATTATTTGTTTACGTTACGCAAACATTATGCAAATGAGAAAGGTGCCTGTAATACTAAATAGCCAATTTATTAGAAATTAATTTTACCTTTATCAGGATGTTTTTTCGCATATGCTTTGGGAAACTCATTTCGCTTCCCTCTGAGCCTACATACTCGTAAATATGCAGAAGCACATACAGGGCCAATATCGGTAACAAATTACATTGTCTTCATGCATATTTCATCTTGTGAGCTCAACCACTGATATTATCTGGAAATTAGAAGTGACTTTACGATCTTTTTCAGTTTATGCTTCTGCGTGGTCATGTTTCCGTATTTAATTGGATGAAATTTAATAAGATGTTAGGACGAACTGATCTGATTCAGATGGTAGTTAGTATATTATACAAGTAACAAAAATAATGAAAAAATATTAATGAGATAGGTTGGTTACAAAAAAAAATGGTTCCATTTTATTAGAAACCCTTCAGAGTAGATAATACGGATTTAGGTACGTTTAAAGAAACTTTTTTGTTCACATGCGGTAAACAAAATAAATATATACTCGAAACAATCTGTGTATGTAGACAGTAATTTGCATTTCACAATTTCAAATAAAAAAATGCTTCCTTTTATAATTAAATTCATGAGTTTCCACTACTTATTCTCTTATGTCAGACACAGCTACGCTACATGCGTGGCACTTTACACCATCGTAGCTAACTACATATATGTAGCACTTCTGCGTCATATACTACATGTATGACGGACACTATTACGTCACACACGGACACGCTACATTCGTGATAAATACACACTGTTACTCTTGTATCACAGGGGTTACGCTACATGCTTGACTGATACTCTTGCGTCACACGCGGCTACGCTCCTTGCCAGGTTGATACTAGCTATGTAAGTGGCGACGTAGGAGCGGCTACACAATAGCTATTTAATCCAACGGTAAGACAATACGCTTCCTCATATATTCCAGCCCCCTTCACTTTATATCTGTTTACTGTAGTGGTTAGAAACCTTAAATACTATACTAAAAGCTAGTGAACAAGTGTATCCGGTTTATAGGTGCTTTCATTTATATATATTTTTGTAGTACATATATCAACCAACTGGTATACATAATACAAGCTTAGTTGCATAGTGCGGAACTAGATGGCGCTGTATGTATGATCAAGGTTATTTATATTAAATCGGATACTAAATAAAGTAATAGTCCATGTCGACAGTTATATATAATGGAAGTATTACTATGTTAGACAGATGGTCTACAAAATTGAAATATTGTACTAAACTACCCAAATATAAGGGACATTAATTTTAATCTATAACAAAAGTTTTTAAAATGGAGCCAAAGCAAAAATGGCTTTAAAATGAATATGGTTTATGTCATAAAAGCGAACCCTGTGAATTATTCATGCCGGAACTTTTGGGTAGAGATATAATGCACATGGTAAAATTTTGTTAACTCTATTTATGTATTTTACATATTTTTGAATATTTAAATATGTTTGGAACACATTTTTTTTGTTGTATTTAAATTGTTTTGATGTTTAGAAGTACTCGTGGCGCAGTCGCATTTGCTATTCGTTCTCGATCCTTCCTCGTGCGGTCATTCCTTGGATGGGTGGCCATTTGTGGCATTTTAATACGACTGTTTCTATGCTTCGGAGGGTACGTTAAATGGCCGATGTCCGTTGTTTTCATTTGAAGGCCATCCGCACCGGGCCCGCGAAGTAGATTATGGCCCATAACCAGGCTGTGCCCTGTCAGTGGGCACGTGTAAGGCTGTTAATGATGATGTTCAGATAAATCCAACTTTCGAAATCTATTGACCGTTGCCGTTGAAGGGTACACAGGGGTACAAAACCAGGTGATCCATGACACCATTGCACCAATCTGTCGCCAGAACCGCTATTAATGTTATTAATTATGTTATTAGGAATGTTCAACGGCAAACTATTAGCGAATAATCTGTGTGGCGTTTACATAACATTCTTTATACGTTAGTGGCTTTATCAAGCCTACAATTGACTGGTTATTAAATCAACGTTTTCCAAGTGGCAATTTTCCATCGTCAATGCGTAGCGGTTCTGGCGACAGATTGGTGCAATGGTGTCATGGAGCACCTGGTTTTGTACCCCTGTGTACCCTTCAACGGCCAAGTCACACAACATTAACTATAATAATAAAGAAATCGCAGTAAGGAACCTTACACTTGGCACGACTTTGTATAGATTTCATTACTTTTTAGAGATAATCAAGCAGCTCCATCGAGACTTGGCTAGTTTTTTACAGAATGTTTTTGGTGGGATTTCACTTCTTTTTGTAGAAACGTGGGCATATTGATTTTCATTTTAGATTTTCTTAAAACGTAAACACTTTTTTTGGCCAGCATCGCCAAAGGAACCTCCTAGTACACCGTTCACATACACTTCAAAAGTGAAGGGATAGATTTTTCCAGCAGCCATAAGCTCAGAAGCTGAGCCGTAAGTAGTGGGTTTCATCATATCGCTCGTGTAGGATTGCGCGCTCATGTATACGTCACCATCAGCATCACACGTGTACACTTGCATTTCGTCCCAATGTTCAGCAACGTATGCAACTATAGCAGATCTGATACTGCAAGTTGAGTCAGTTCTACCATACACCAAGAAAGATATTGAATGGCTAGATTAAATTAGAAGATGTGTCCCACTACGCTGGATTTTTGCAATGACAGTCGATTTTTCTATGTACCAATAGTAGAAGGGGGCATTACCATATCTCTAATACAGCTGAGACCAGCTGAGGGTTCTTCATCAGATACTTCAGACCTTCGATTTTTGACATCAAATGAAGCGGCCCACCAAATTGAATATTTTTTGTAAAGGCGGTATATGTCGATCTCTAATAGTTTGGTTGGGCTCTTGTGTTTCCTAATCAGGGTCACCAGGTACTCCAGATCTTCGATTATCCTAGTTTTTATAGTTTTCCCTTTATGTGGCCATTAAACCATAACTCTGTACCAAATTTCAGCTCTCTGAGTTTATGGGAAATACTAGTTCTATTTTGATGATCATGAGTGAGTGAGTGAGTGAGTGTCATAAATGCGAAACTTTGCTTTCGCTTAACTTCGGAACTAAATGACCTACAGACTTGAAATTTTGGATTTTAAGTATGTGGTTATAGCTTACTGGATGACAAAAATTTCTGCGTTCTAGTCTTATCCAGAGGTTCTAAAATAGGGGCCTGAAAATGCGGCGAAATGGTTCCAGTAAAGGATGGTACGGCAGTGTTTGCTTCGCGCTCGACTTGGCGGGGGCACTGCCGTGCCCCCCGATTTCCTTCTTTAATTAGTCTGAGGTCAAGGTAGCAATAGTCACATATTAGGGCACCGTCTACCTTCAGTAGGCGCCGTGTCGTGTACTACTGTTGATCCTAGCTTAAAGTAGTTACCGTGGGAGAAGTGTGGAGGCGGGATTATCGGAGCTAAGATTGTCTATGTAAGTTAGGTACGCGTCAATTTACTGAACGAAGCAAGCGTCTGACGTTGGAATCACCTGTGGAGTCGACGGTTCGTAGCAAGTTGGCACAGATTATGCACACCGTTTTCTAGAAAAGTCTTTCAATCCGAATAACTTCATTTATATTGTATTTTACTAAATTTACCGCTTCGTTACACAATGTATTTAACATATAATTTCCAAAACGGAGCTTGCGAGTTTGATTCCCTGCAAAATATAACATAATATAATCTTGAGACTTTTAAAAACTGTTTAGTATAATTAATAACATTATCTACCTTATAATAATTCCTCAAACTTTTATGTATTTTAGAATTATGTGGAAAAAACGTATTTCAATCTGCTACACTCACGTAAAATAATCAAGAAAAACCGGGAAAAGTTAAGTAAGTTATACTATATATTGATATTTAGTTTCTATAACATTTGCTACCGTTATTTTACTATTTAATTAAGTATTTTATAAACAAAGAGTATATTATTTGATTAATTTCTCCACAATCAGATAAAGATAGTAGTATACAGTTATTGGTATATTAATAGTGTAAAAATATTTTTAAATAAACCAAGCCTTTATTTAAAAGTTTTTTAAATAAAGGCTTGGTTTATTTTTAAATTTAAAAAGTTTTTTAGTTTTCATTTATGAACAATTGTAACCAGCCAGTGCCAGTGTAACAGATTAGGTAACTAGTGAAATTACTTATAACTATCAAGGTATTATAATTGCGTTTGCCTTCGAAACGGCTATCGAATGTTGATATTGCTTTTTAATTACATTCAAAAAGATTTCAATTCCACTGTAAGTAAACTATCTTGTTCGATATAAATAAATATATATATTAGACTCGTATAAATAGTCTAGTCCAAAGGCAAAGCATGCACTATTTGTATAAGATAACATACTGTCACCAACTTTATCCCTAAAAAAAGGGTTTGGGTGTTCCAAATATTAAAAGTTTATGCGAACAGCGTCCAAGGTTCACCTGTCGAAATATACAGAAATGCACACATGACAGGGGGTGAGCCCATCAAACGAGGAAGTCTCTAGATGTTTCTATTTGTGTAAAATATTTAGTCTCATTTTGCAACACCCATGAGAGGAGACGGATTGCATGGTTATATTCTTTTTGCATTGCAAAAACCACATGGATAGTACACCGATAACGATGGTTTTTAATATTTGAAAGGAATGCCAAATAAATTTGATGAATATCTGATGATGCACTTTACAGGATAAAGAGTGGAAACATATTAAAGTGGGTGATTTTGACAAATTTTTGTCTGTTCAATAATTTGAAATAATACTTCTCTCGTCCTCACGGATTACAATGCATGTGTAACCTCATCTTTGGGAGTTTATTGGTATCATGGCTGATCAACGAATGCCCATCAGGTATTTGGTGATCTTACACAGATATGGTAGAAGTAGGGGTATTTACAATAGAATAGGGTGAGTTTAGTGATCACAATTTTTAATTGAATGCCTTATTTTATCTGATTGCAATACTATTCGCGGCCGGATTCGCCGAGGACTGCTTACAAGCGAGCAACAGTCCAGTTCCCTCGTTAAAGAGAGTGGTTAATTTGTCAACAATAATCAGATTTTTCCAGCAGAGAAGGCAATGAAAATTATATACAATTGCTTCAGCGCCCAAAACTCGTCTTTACCGAAAGTATACATAGAAAATATATTGGTATATTACAAATTATCTTCAAAGAATATGTGGAGCGTCGGTGGCTCAGCGATTAAGACGCGGTGTCCCAATTTGGGAGGTCCGAGTTCGATTCCCAGGCAGGTCAAGTACCAATGAGTTTTCAATTTTAATTTAATTATTTATGTGAATTTATCCGACTGATTTTAAAACGGTGAAGGAAAAAAACATCGTGAGGAAACCTGCTTGCCGGAGAAATAAAAATTCAAAGGCATGTGAAGTCCCTAACCCGCATTGGGCCAGGGTGGTGGACTTTATTAAATTATAGCTTATACGAGGGAAGGTTTATATGCCTGCAGTGGGATGTTTACGGGCTGATGATGAATATGTGGAGCAAGGAGTGTACTTACATTATCAAGCCTCAGTTTGTAAACCCACAACTTTTTTGGTCATGATGAAAACAAAAAACAATCATAAAGTTTTTAGAACGTCGACCTCTCGAATACATATAGAAAAGACAAATAAAAATGGTAGGAAACAAATGTATAGCAAAACTAAATTCGAACATTCGATTTGTTTTCCCAGTACATTATCGTTGAACACGGTTTGGGCGTACCACTATTGTCTGTGGACAGAACTATCTTGAAAACGATTTGTTTCAACGAAAACAGACTCGGAGAAAATCCTGACAGACATTAGAGTTCCATTATCATTATCACAGAGACTTTAAGTTAGTTTTACTTCTTAGTTTATTTTCTGTCACAGTAACTAGATTGTAGAACGATTTAAAAGTTGCAACGGAATTAAATGGACTCTTCGGTTCGTGCAATAAAGATGTCGCATTAACTTCACTAGGTCGAACTGAAAAATAGGGACACTTAAGTAAATACGGTTATGTTCTTTGGTATTGATTCCCGACCGTAACCATCTATGAAAGATTCAAAGTTCTCACTTGGTTTCATAATATATGTATGACCGTCTTAGTTTAGGAAATCTTTGTACCTATGTATTATATTCCATTACTATGTATCTAATGTTTTAATATAATTACATTTTGACAACAACAACATTTTTATTTATATATTTCAATCATATTTTACAGTTTTAACATTGCCTTATTATTAAATTGACTTTGAGTTGTAATATTAATTTTTAAAACCATGCTTATAGGTACCTACTGTAATATTTTTTATTTTTTTATTTACTAAGATTTCCTACTAGAAGATAAGCCTAAGATAATAATTGAATTGAAATTGAATTGCGTCTTCTATTATTTATATATATTTCAAAATTTTGTCTTTTGTATACTAACATTGAGGTACTAACTCTGTAGTTCACACTTTGTAACAAAAGTGATATTGAAAGCGCTTTAAAAGAAATAATATTAAATAAATATTTCGGGCGCATACACCAATCATCTAGTCCCAAATTAAGCAAAGTTTTATGTGCGCGACGGACCTCTTTTGTATCTTTTTACTTTTTTATATTTTATTATCTGTGATGCCTTTGACACATTATTACATTGTTTCTTGCTGTTGAGCTGCTAACTGAAATGCCAACTTCTTTTATTTCCAAAAAATCCCATAAAATACCCTATTTTCACAATTCAATCCACAATTCTTTCTCCTATAAACGCTCGTCGTTTACAGGTACCTACTAGCTAACGGATAAACATACATAAATATTTATATAAACATCAATGACTCAGGAATAAATGTTCGTATTCATCACACAAGGAATTACCCTTCGCAGGATTCGAACCCGCAACCGTTGGTTTCCCTGACAGTGTCACTATGCACTAAACCAATCGGTCGTTAATGAAGACAAAATGTCATGTCTTATTCACAGCGACATAAACAATCGACATACTGCGTGTTATATGTATTCGTATATAAAGTAAGGTTAAACTTCACTGTTCAGGGAAACTGCCACTTTGAGAGAAAGATAAGGGCGGCGTTACACTTGATAATGGCTCTATTGGTGTCAGTACCTTCTACATTCTTTTTATTATGGTTTTATCGCCAACTCTCACTTTTGCGAGCCCAGTTCGCATGACTTTATGCCCTCACGAATTTTCATTGGCATTTAATGCTTCATTTCATACATATGGGTGTAAATCCACTGCTTAGTAAGTCTTAAAATATTTTAATAACCTTCTAGAGCCAAGTTTTGTTTGAGTTCCAGTAAATTTCTTCGACGTTACGTTTCGTATTATTCTGTAATATTGAAGTGAAGTGTTATTGCCAATGGTGTATTTTAGGTCTGCAGCTATCAGTTTGAAATATCGTCGTCAATGCCAAGTTCATCATCTTTTACCACGACGCCCGGTGGTTCTACACGATCTACCTAAACCTACTAAAAACGTTTCTAAATGACTATAATTTACAAATTGTGAAAATATTAATGGCTTCTTTTCTAAATAGTCATTTCATAGTTACATTATGACTGAAACTAAATTCTTTACACTAAACTAACTTAACTAACGAAGAATGTTGTTCTTCGTTAGTTAATGGAACGTAGCTTGTCACCTTACCTTGCCCAGTTTTTTAATAAATATTTTTTACGTAATGAACCTATACTTAAGTACCTATCTAGAAAATTATAAATCAACAGAAAATTTTGATTCGCTTGCAAAAGTAAAACCTACTTAATTTACATGACGTACGACGCCATTTTGGAAATTTATTTACGTAGGCAATTTCCGTCTAAAAAGTTTATAAAACACCCCTGTGCATATACAGGTGTAAAATGATTTGCTTTCACTCATTGAAAACATATTTCATTTCCATTTTATGAAAGTGCTTCCGGTATTTACGTGTATATAGGTTGGGGTCTGCTTTTGGGAGTGGTATCTATTCTCACATTTATTGTCTTTTATTATCTAAATAAAGCTATTAATGTTTCTTAAACTGTTTACACTTGAAGTATGTTCTCTTTCAACATATTTTGCCTCACTCAAGGCTATCCCTTATCAATTCAATTCTTTTAAGTAATAGCTTTCCTTTTTAGGATTCTGCCAGCATCAAGTCAGTCATGGGAGTGACAATATTGCAGATAATCGGTTGACAGATTTTGAATGTGGTTATTAATTTATTTACATACACCAGTTGAAGTTGATCCAATCTAAAACAAAACAACGAAACACACATAAAAGCAACGCCACAAGTATACACAGATAGTTTCACTATTATAATTTAATGTTATTATTGCTAATAAAGTTAGACAAAAATTGGACAAATGCGGACGGTATACAAAAAAGAGTAAACACTTCAAATTAGTGGGACGGGGGATATCGGGGGTAAGGAATCATATAGTGAAGAATGTAAAATCGGACATTCAAAGAAAAGGTGGTGGTGGAAAAAGTTCCTTCATCCAGTCCACCTTCTTTTCATAGTATTTATGTCATTATAAGGACAAGCCCCCGTTTGTCGCTCGGGATGCGACGTGACAGTGGGACAGTTCTATATGTCGTCCAAACGAATGAGTACGACAAATATTATTATACAATATTATAATAGAAAATATAACTTTTATCCCGCCTGTCATGCTACTAGTGCAGCACCAATTACCTCCGAATTTAGTCCTGCCTCCGTAGAATGACAGTGTATGTCGCGCGCGACGCGACGTGAGAGCGGGATAGTTGTATATTTCTTCCAAACGAATGAACAGGACAATTATTATCTCGCGCGACATAAATGTTTATAACAGCTCATGCTTCTGTCGGTTGCAAACATCTACTTTTCGTCCTGTTGCATGCAGTCAGGGTGCGCTTCGCGCACCATGACTGCATGCAAGAGATTGGGCAGAGCGCTATCGCGCTCACCCCACCGCCCGGTTAAGCTGAAAAAGTCCTTAGGACTGTCAGCGAGTTGCAGTCTACAAAAAAAAAAAAAAAAAAAAGTGCAGAACAAGACAAAGCGACGTTGGAACAAAAATGCAAACCTCATAATTTTGTCATGTCCGTCCATCCGCAAGCCGCAGGCATCAATTTTAATGGACACTGAGGCTGAGGTAAACGAGTGTGATCTAGTTGTCAGTTACATGAATTCGGTCGCGTAATTACGCTTCAAATAAAATGAAGGAGTAAGTTAACATGTATTTTTTTTTATCAGGAACGTTTGCTGCTAGTCACATGACCTTTTCAGCTTCACCAGGCGGGTGGGCGAGCGCGGGAGCGTGTGCGCAAAGCACACACTGTCTGTGTGCAACAGCGCGAGATGCAAAGTTTGCAACCGACGCCTAAGGGTGCCCGCGGGGGCTCGAAGAAGCGACGTAAGAAACTCTCCGAACACACAATTTCGAATTTGGAAAAAAGAGACTTGTAATGATGTGCGTTAGTGGACTAATAGCCAAAACGACTAGTGTCGACCGTATAGCGCGTATAGTGTGGCGGTGTAATGCGTAACTGGCCTCGCCGGCGTCTGTGGCCCTGAGTTGACGGGCCAACTCAGCTACTTCGCCAGAGTCGAAATATTGCATAAAACCGAAAACAGAGACTGAATTCTCACAAAATTATGCTCTTTCGCTCTAACGTGCTTTATATAAATGAGTACATACGTATGATACTAATAATTTTCAATTTTTATTTGGGAACTTCGAGTCTTTTTTTAACAGTTCTTTTTTTTAACCGCCTCCGTGGCTCAATGTAAACAACATAGAGTTTACGATTCGGAGGTCGCGGGTTCGATCCCCAGCGGGGTACATGTTTAGTACTCGGTTTGGTTGGTGGTAGGGCATTTTAAATGTCCGGCTGGGTAGCTACCACCATCTTTGTTTCTTCTTTGTGATAATTCAACAACAACAACAAACAAGAACAAGAAACAAACAACAAGAAAGAAATCTTGTTTGTGATAATAAATATTCATTCATTCATTCATTCATTCATTCATCTTATCTAAATCTGCCTCCAAACAGCAATATTAATAGCATTGTTGTGTTCCGGTTGTCAGAAGTAAGGTAGCCAGTCCCCCAAATTTTTTTCCGTTTAGTTTTCCGGTTTAGTACGCTTGCACCTTCAGCCTCATTTTCACTTCACTAACATCAGGTGTGATTGAGGTCAAGTGCTAACCCGTTGTGCATAAAAAAATTTTTTTTTTTATTTTCACCCCGATTCCATTTTTCTTCAATAAATATATACGTGTACAAATAAAATAGATTAAGAAAAGCTGTATCCTAGAAGAACTCTGCGAAATTCCCAACTTCGACATTACGCAAACCATACTCATATTGGCTCAATTTTCAGCTAATAATAAATACAACTTACTCGTAATATTATTATTGATAGTGAAAATGCTGTATCGCATGGGCTTCTAACACATCATTCCCGACACCCACAGAAATGGGTTCGTCGTGTTCTTAGCCGCTACACAAAATTATTTCTGATATTTGTTTTTCGTTATTTCTGCTCCAGTTAAAATCTAAGTTGACACAAATATATGAGCCCTTCGAGATAGGCGCCTTTGCCCGAGGCCGATGGTGCTTCGTGGTTTGCATACGAAACTCTACGAAATTTCGATATATTTTAGGTGCAATCTCGAAGGTTGAGGATTAGGAGCTGCTTACAAAATGGATTACCTAACGGAGTGGAGTCATTAGTAAGTTTTTCTTGGATAGGCAGAGTTGTAATTACAGTTTTTTTTTATGCACGACGGGTTCGTACCTACTTAACCTTAATCACACCTGATGTTAAGTGAAGATGAGGTCGAAGGTGGAAGCGAATTGAGAAGCGTACTGACCTGGAAACCCCAACACATTTGGGGGACTGGCTATCTTATCTCTGACAACCGGAACACAATAATTCTATTACTATTGCTGCTTGGCGGCAGATTTAGATAAGATGGTGGTAGCTAGCCAGGGGGATATTTTAAAATGCCCTACCACCAACCAAACCGAGTACTTAAACACGTACCCCGCTGGGGATCGAACCCGCGACCTCCGAATCGTAAATCCAATGTTGTTTACATTGATCCACCGGGGCGGTTAACTAAGGCGGCGAAGGTTGAGAACTACCCACTTCGTTACTTTTAAATATTGCAAACTAATAAAAACAAATATATCTATTTATGTATACATCCATAAATCGGGTACAAAATTCATGCATTTTTTTCAACGTGAAATATATCATGATCATGTCAATTTAAATTTAGCGTTTCGGTCATTCAGATAGTCACTAATTTTGTAATTTTGTTTTGAGACCTTTAAATTGTATCTCAGTATACGTGTCCGTATTCATCAAAGATATATTATACTCCTAGCAGGATTCGAACCCTCCGCCTTTTAGTGTAGCAGTCAGGACTTCTAACTATTACGCACAAAAGGTCGACGATCGTGGATAGTGGGATCGATTTGAGCAAAATCGGAGTGACACATGGATACAGCCAGGACTCTAAAGTAGTCTCCTAATATTTTAATTTGTGCACGAGTAGAAAATAGCTTTACAAAATTTTGAAGTTCAGGTACGGTACGTGTGGTGGTATGTACAAAAAATATAATAATAATAAATAATAAATATCCTTAGACATATACACAGCGCCATCTAGTTCCACAGTAAGCTACTATAGGCTTGTGTTGTGGAACCCGATGGTTGATACATTTTTTTTTGTAAATAAATACTTATTTTAAATGAAAACATCCATAACTCGGGTACACATGTCCGTATTTATCACACAAACAATATGCCCCTAGCGCGATTCGAACCCGCAACCTTTTGGTATAGTGGTCAGAGTTGCTAACCACTACACCAAATATACAAATATATTTGTAATATGGCAGAAGGTATTAATAAATCCTTAAATAATTTTTGACATGTTGCACAGCTTCGTACTTACAAACGACGTACTTCCACGTTTCTGTTAAGAGACGACCAAAGCAATGTACATGGTACAATCTCTACGTACAGATATGTCATTATTTTTGTATGAAGACTTAAGTGTCATTACATAGAACGCGTGGGCACCGTGCCTGAAAGTTAAAAACCCTACCAACCCTAAGGTTAAAAATATTATGGCCTAGTAGTTGTAACACCAGCACAAAGAACATGACAATCTCGAAGGCAATATTGCTCCTGACAAATATTGAGTACCGAACTAACTTACCAAAGATGCGTTGTGACATAATTACATCTCTCTGATGTCTGGGGACATTGGGGAAGTGTCGACATGACCATTAGTCCCCAGTAACTTGTTACTAAAGTTAGTCAATCGTATCCTGAAGTTAGCAGATTCTCTTTACGGTCCAACAGATATTGGTTTCCACAGGTTCCGAGATGAAAATGAAGATTCTGAATTTATTTCCGTTGGAAAGTTTTCTTTGTGTTAACTTATTAATCTACCTCTGGGTATTATTTGCGGTCTGTGATTCTGCAATTAAATTTTTCTAGGTTTATGTTAGCAATATAAAAACACTGCGTGTGACATTCGAAAAACCCGCGACCTCCGTGTGTAAATCTTATGTTGTTTACAATGAGCCACAGAGAAGGTTATACATATATTATACTAACTGTTCGCGTGGTACATTTCATCAAAATAGGTTCAGCAAAAAAAAATTACCTTTATGTTAATCCATGTCATAATCTGTCCCAAATTTCATTCAAATCCGTCCAGCTGTTTAGGCGTGAAGAGGTAACAAACATACATACATACACACAGACAAACTTTCGCATTTATAATATTAGTTGTGATTGATATAGCAAAGCTTTCGCTATTTTAATTTCAAATCGAAGCATTATAAAAATGTAAATAAGAAAAAACATTTTTGTTTATTATGTGGTTATTTTATGACGAAGTACACTACTAAACATTTCAGTTGACGAAAGCGAATATTATCAGAGCTCCCATACGCCGCAAAGCAAAATATGAGGTTGTACGTATTTTCTCATTTTACGAAAGATTTTCCTTATGAAGAGTCGAGATTAAATGATAAATTTTTAAGTAAAGCCAGTAAAATTCAATATAGGAATACATTGTCTATGCAGAATCTAGTTATATGTAGAATATTTTTATGTCGTTTCTAAGTATCAATTCTTATGGTCATAATAGACATCAAAGATTTTACCTTTTCTGCTGACAACTTTAATGTTGTTTTGACGACTTTGGTGAAAAAACGTTGTGGATCCTATTCCCTTGGCGGCAGATTTAGATAAGATGGTGGTAGCTAGCTAGGCGGACATTTAAAATGCCCTACCATCAACCAAACCCAGTACTTAAATAGTACCCCGCTGGGGATCGAACCCGCGACCTCCGAATCGTAAACCTAATGCTGTTTATATTGAGCCACGGAGGCGGTTACCTTTTTCTGCAGCCAATTTTAATGTTAGTAAAATTAAAGGCATTCGTGATGGTGTCAGTATACGAAAGCCGAGACACCCAGTGAGAGGCCAATCGCGAGCGTGCAGACGGTAGCTCTCGCCTCCTTTCACTGTCTCGTTATCCCTCGCTCGCTCTCCGTTACGTGTCGATTTCTTGTGTCAAAGGTTCTTGCCTGGCTGCGAGAGCGTTGCAGTATACTCTCGCTTATTTATTATGTTTTCGATGCATCATGATCGTCATCATCGTCGCTGATTACGCCACGATTTGTTCTTGTTACATATATAAAATAACTGTTAATACAGAAGCAGTACTTCAGTGTACTCGTCCATCTCTTCAAAGTTCACCATTATAACCGTTCTAGACGGAATTAACATGGATACTGAACAGACTTCTCGCTCGCGACTTCTAGCAAGAGCTAGCGAGTGCACTAGGCCGAAAGTGTACGGTTTCCATAAGGCATACCTTCTGCATCATCCATCACACATCACCGAAGAGGCAATGTATCTGTAACCCCTTGTATTTGAGGCTGAAGACGGCTTTTGAGAAATACACGCCATCATAGGCGGTAGGGATCACTTCTACTCGTCATACTTTTACATGAAATAAACCTTCATCAATGTGTGCTTAGGTGATACCTACGTATTCACTGGAGTGTAGACCTTTATAAAGCTAGTATTTAGAGTTCCTTGTTTACTAATAATTGGTGACTTTATAGAAACGCAACTAAATGCTAATATTTCTGTCACTGTAAACTCATTCGTTAGCATTGTTTGTGATGTCGCAGAAACACCGGCACCTGAATAATTCCCGCGATTTGCGGTGAATTATATTGTGACTACATTAAAGATATTTACTATTATGTACGTGCAAACTCAGTTGTTAAAATAAAAACCTTTATAGTGTTGTCCGTCTATCACAGCGCCCAAAAACCTTGAAGTTTGGCTTACTGGATATATAATTTATTGAACAGTGACTGACAACATCGTCATTGGTGTAGTGCTTCCAAATATCTCCGAATAGGAACCGTTGTGTACAAATCTTTATCTTTATTACTGGACTTTTATAGGCTGTATGGGCTATTTTGTGTGTCTGTGTGCATGGGTGCATGGAGGGTTGTGAACGCGTATGTTGGCCACTGGATTTGGATATATTTTTAGACCTGTTTAATTGGGATGTCCAATCAAAGCTAACTTTTGATTCACATCATGAGTCAGTAAACATCCCACTGCAGGGATATAGACCTTCCCTCACAATGAGGGAGTATGGGCCATAGTCCGCCACGCTGTCCCAGTGCGGGGTTGGTAACTTTTGATTAATAAAAGAAAATTAAAAGTTTTATAAACGGTAATCGGGACTTCTGGAGAAGTTGTAGAAAATTACTGAAGTCAACATTGAACGTAGGGCTTCAAACAATAAAAACTACCTTAAGTTGGACTGCACTTTCATATAAGTTCAAGCAAACAGGAGCTCACCTTAAATTAGATTATCAAAATCTTCGGGATTAAAGTGTATTGAAACGGAACACATTATCTTGCCATCCTGGAGTCGCACCTAACCTCTTTTTTAAAATAGCAATTGATTATACTTATTGGAAGAAAATGCGATAGATAAAATACCACAGTGGACTGCAGTAGGCTGTTGATGTGTGGTAGAGAATAACACAAGAACTCAATAAGGGTACCTAAATATTTCAACTAGCATCGGTCAGCGGCTCAGTCCATATAGAATTTAATATCATATTAATTTTTATTTTCGGAATCCGTTCAAGTTATCGAGATGCAACAAATAGTACATTGTAAATATAAATTTCAGCTATATTTACTGAGTTTCATCAAAATCCACTAAGCCATCCGAGAGAATATAATCCAGACAGACCAACGTTAAAGTAACCGTACAGAATCAAATCATTCTGTTAAATATTTATCCGCTTCCTTGGCTCAGTAACACAGGGTTTACAGGTAGGGCGCCGATGCCTTTTTGACCGGGGGCGGCGTCCGATGTCTATATCGTCGTTGTTGGCCGCGGCGTTATAGGCGTAATCAGTGTGAAGGGTAAGAAACCATAAAATCAACTTCTTAAAATACAAGAGCAATCTTAATTGTGTTTAAGTGTATTTGTTATGTACCTACTAATTCTATAATTCGTTGCTTGTAACTTAGCCTAAGTTTGAGTCAATAAACTTTTTATTTGTTTAAAAAATTAGTATTATTTCCATCACGTAAAATGGCACATTCATCGTCAAAAATCAAGTCAAACTTCAAATAAAAGTCTTATTAAATAATTTATAAAACAAAACTACTCTTGCTACTCGTATCAAATCTAAGTAATATTGGATGTTTATTTGTTTGTTGCGTAATCACGGCAAAATGGATGAATGGATTTGGATGAAATTCGATTACGTAGAATATGCCCTGGATTAAGACATAGCATAGATAATTTTTTATCTCGATAACGTGAGTAGATTCCCCGGGATAAATAAATTTCCGCGATAAAGTTAATCCACGCAGGCGAAGCCGCGGGGAGAAAGTATTAAATAAAGGCAAACAAACAAAATTAAAATAATAATTGAAATTATGGAAATTAACATTAAACTGAATTTACACTTCCCCGAAGAACACCTTGCCGAAGAATGGTTCGCTAAATACCGAGTGCTTTGATTTTGGTGCCGAAGTGACACTAGATTCGTCTGTTTGCGCCGATTTAGCATCTTGGAGAGGCGGCGGTGTGGCTACTATCGACTGCGAGTGTACACCACGCCGATCGTCCATGTCAGACAGATGTCATAAAACCGTGGCCGGTTCGATTCTCAGCTAGATACATATTAAGTACTCGATTTAGTTGATGGTAGGCCATTTTAAACTAGCTACGCATAATCTTATCTGTTTGCCATCAAGCAGCAACATTCATAGCATACATGCTATATGGCCAGCTGCTCCGGATGAGTTCGTATCCACTTTCATCTTTTCCTTATCAGGTGTGATTGAGATCAAGCACTAACCCGTTGTACTTACAAGAAAAAGTATAAACAATTAGTTGCGAAATATTCTTAACGAGATAAATCTGTATGTGTACCAAGTTTTGTATTACTATTGTATGTTCTTATTATTTGTGTTGAATAAAGTGTATACAAATAAACAAACGAACTTTCTAAATTCTCTTTGATCTGCAGTTTTCTGAATTTCAGACTTACCATCATGGTCAAACATTAACTCATTAACTCACTTCAAAGCACAGGCCGACCTTCATTAAAAGTTTGAGTAAACAAACACCAATATCTACCATAGAACCCGGTTATTTATCTGTGAGATATACCTATTCGCCATTAATGTTGATGCTCAGATTTTCTCGCAGTTTGCTAGTTAGGTTCCTGAATGATACAGATATTTGGGCGCTTGTTGTAATGCCAGCCCACCTGGCGTCACTATAGGGATTCCAGAAGAGCAGAATATTTCGATGGAGTCAAAGGCTTTTTAATAGTCCACAAATGCGACACAAAAACAATGATTGTACCATTCTGTTTTTTGCATAATTTGTAACATTACGTGTTTATATTATTACATCCACCGCGCTTTAGATATATTCATATATTTATAAAAGAAAATGTATTCGTGTAGTAAATCAACTATCTAGTATCCATAACAGAAGCCTAGTTGCTTAGTGTGGAACTAGATGGCGCTGTGTGTATGTCTAAGGGTATTTATTTATTATTTATTTAATTACAGGTACCCATCAAATGAAGAGGTGTTAATGATGGTAAAGGAGAAGAGATGTCTGTTAGCCACAGTTGAGAACTGAAGAGAAAAGATGATAGGTCACTTGATAGGACACGATATTTTTTTGAAGAACATAATTGAGGGAAAGATTGAAGGAAAACGAGGAAGGGGAAGACCTAGGCGTAATTACTTGGATCAAGTGAAAGAAAAGGTGAATGTCGTGTCGTACCAAGAGGTTAAAACGAGGGCGGAAAGTAGAGGGACGTGGTCATTACTCGACCGACAAGAGCATAGCTCTTAAATTGAAGAAGAAGACCCATCCAAAGAGAGGGTGAAATTAAACCCTATGAATTCCTCCATATGAATTACAGCTCACATCTCATAAAAGTTGAAATTAACATTACTTATAACTAAATAAAATTTGCAAGAAAAAGAAAATTCATAAAGTTGACTTGGCAAAACAGAGACATAAAGATAAAACGAGCACCAAGGTAATTTTGCCAGTCACTTTCCTTGGTTTACATAATAGACAAAGTTTTTCTGTCGAACTCAACAAGTCATCTTGAGTTCGTTAACTGCTTAACTTTCAGGATCGTGGACAAGAGACGGAAATTATGCAAGAAATACTTCGTTTGTAAGTTAATAGTTAAATGGCATGGACATTGTCGGAGAGGTTGGGAATTAACATTATTTACAAGCGTAATGTCGGGTATTGTTTGAAATGTAAGATAATGAAAGTTGTATCTACGTTAGGAACATAAACTTCTAATGGGTTATCATCAGATTCCTGATAAGATTTTTTGTTCCTTTCACAAATGCATGTTTATAAAATGGAACAATACTGAAATTCAAGAGCGTGTTCTCAACACCGAATGTATAAGGTAACATGATGATATGGGTTAGATTTCAAGTTATAACTTGATATATAGCTCTAATTACTCAGAAAGTAGGTATCAGGTATCTGGTTCAATTACGAAAGTTTAATCATTTGGTCGTTCGTTTGGTGGAAAATGATTCCAAGTCCATGATAACGGAACCCGCCTCCTCACTCCTCCCACTGTAAATCCCTGTAGAAGTTATTAGCTTACTAAGATCGACAGTGGTGTTCGACACGGCGCTTGCTGAAGGTACGTGCCCTACGTGACTCTATTGCTACCTTACTAAATAATAAAAAAATTCCCACTTCTTACGTCTGCAAATGAGTAGCTAATGAAATGCAAAACGATAACAAGGCCAACCATAATATGGTATGGGAAATGAGGTCAAGTGACGCTCTCCTGCTGTCGTATACACCACATACTGTGTAAATGGAGAGAGTCTGTTTTTAATCCTTTTCAGGATCCCAATGGGTTGTAAATTAGATCCGCAGATAAAGGCGCCCTCTGTTTTAACCTGATGTTAGTGACTAGCAGCTTCACCAGCTAACCTTTTCTCGATAGTTTACTTTTATACTAATTTTGATATTACTTTGTTTTCTATGACATTTGTCAGTTTGTTGATTTACTTGTCCGAGTGCAGTTATAAAGCCCCTTCAGTTCCTTGAGTTTTATTGTATTTAGTTTAGTCGGAGATCCTTAAGAACAGACTCTCTCCACTTACAGACTGCGTCTAAATGCCGTGAGCAGGGCGAGTAAAGTGCCAGTAATAAGTGGCAAAAACGCATGAAACCTCAGAAATTGTGATGGCTCGAGGCGAGGTCGCCGTAGGATATCTTAGATAAGGTCGACAATCGACACACACATTCGTAAGACCTTAAAGAATACATTATTTATATAAAGTTATCTATGCCCGTCGGTGGCTCAGTGGAGAAGACACGGTCTCCCAATTTGGGAGGTCAAGGTTTGATCCCCAGGCAGGCCATGTACCAATGAGTTTTTAAATTTTATTTAAGGAAAACATAGTGAGGAAGCCTACATGCCTGAGATATAAAAAGAAACCCGAAGGCTTGTGAAGTCCACAACCCGCACTGGGCCAGCTTGGTGGACTATGGCCCATACTCTCTCAATATGAGGGAAGGTCTATATCCCTGCAGTGGTATGTTTACTGACTGATTATGATGATGAGGATCTATGCCCCTAACTCCTTTGCGTGATGCGACTAAAAACATACAGACAGTCGGACAAGAATTTTAAAATTGTTGTGAATTATATACGTTATTTACGTTTATCAAATATCATCGTCACCAAAGGGTGTCCACTGCTGAACATATGCCTCCCCCATAGAATTCCAGAGTGACCGGTTGGAAGCGACTTGTATTCAGCGACTTCTCGCGACCTTCATCAAGTCGTGTGTCCACTTTGTGAGTGGACGTCTTACGCTGCGCTTGCCGGTGCGTGGTCTCCACTCAAGAACTTTAATACCCCACAGGCCATTAATTCTTCGAGCTGTGTGCCCCGGCCATTCCCACTCCAACTTGCTAATCCGCTGGGGTACGTCAGCGACTCTCGTTGGCCAATGGATTTCTTAATTCCTGATTCGATCACGTAGTGAAATGCCGAGCATCGCCCTTTCCATAGCTATAGTCAGGGTGCGCTTCGCACCCTCATACTCGCACTCGTAAAAAAGGCGCCCGCCCTGAGGTCACCTGACGCTTTGAGGAAGCCCGACACCTCTTTTATGAATTTTTTGGTGTCGGACGACCACGGGCCCAGACCATAATAATGTATAATTTTATAAATAAAGGTCCACATCTATCTCACAAGAAACAACTGTATTTTAATATATGTATGTATATCTAAACTAACCACACAGTGCAATAACCCCCAGTGATCATAAAGCTCTATCATAAAGTTTCACAGAAACAATACACATTGTTTTATTGACACTAACCAACACTTTTAGTACTATAACCCTACGTTTGCGTCGCCTAATTTAAGATAACGTCGAAAGCCACTAAAATGAATATATTCATGAGAGTGTGCTCTACCTTCTCATATGGCCAGGGTTACGTGGAAAATTTGTCTAACTAATAGCTGCCATAGAAAATTGAAATTCGATAGGAACTTTATACTGCCATTAAATTTTGTAGGAAGGAATAAATATATTTACCGTTATATACAGAATAATGAGATTGTTTGCTTCCAATCTGCGATACTTTACGGAAAACAGAACTCAACAAAAAGGGATTATTTATTTTTGTGGTAGCGGTATATAAATGTATGTAGGTAGGTGCGCTGTAATGTATGAATTTGTTTAAAAATATCTATTATTAGCTTTTTTCATATTCCCTAAATATATTCTTTTATATTTTATATACATTTTATTTATATTCCCGGGCAAAATACTTTTTGCTACTGCCTATGTCCTTCTGCGTCTATGTGCAAATAATTAAGTAATTCTTATACCCGTAACGATGTGAAACAAAACGAAAAAAGAACGAGTCTTTCAGTGTAATATGATATTTTGGATGTAATACTAAATTATAATGTTTTATTGTATATCCAATATCTAAGTCTGCCAATTTTTTAAATGAGGGGTTTGATTCTTATGTGTTCAAGATTTCAGTGCCGATAGTGCCGACGTCACCTGCAGCAAAAGTATATACCCCTATAGCGTGCTAGATCTGTTGCGTTAATTATGTCGTACAAGGCAAAACAGGCCATTTGTATCAAAGTTTCATGTTCTGACAATACTACTCATTCTGTTGCATGTCCACGATACAGACTCGATTTTCTTTACCAGACATAATTAATGTAATAAATCTACCGCGCTAAGGAACATAAGCTGCAGGTCACGTCTAGTATGTTTGTCACTACATGGGCTAGTGCAAAAGTGAAAAAAAATTTCGAGTACACGAGAATCAGGAGCCTGGTTACATTAACGCTTTAGTAATGTCAACTTACTGCTACGGCCGCTTCTTTGGCAGCGTCACACGCTTTAAGAAATTACGTCATTTGTACACGACGTAACTTTGGCACAAGCAAGCCAAAACCGACAATTAATGGGTTAAGACAAGCAACACATTTAGACAATTGAATGTTTTGGGCTTGTAACGTATTTCCGAATCTCGCTAACCGATGCTGATATATAAAAGCCTTTTGGCACAAGTTGTAACACTTACAAACGTTGGAAACAAACCTGGGTTTGCATTAACATTTCATGAAAATTTACTGCTAGCGCATAAAAACCCGTGTTAACATTAAGATGGCAAAAAATAGCGCTCAGTAAAAAATGTGCGTCTAGTGGTATGAATAAAACATAATTTATACGTTCTCAGGAGAGTGCTTCAGGCCACTTTCTACACTTGGATACGAGGAAGTAGTTTTTAAACGTAAATGATGGTTAAGAAAAGCTTCAAGCAAAATATTACAACAATGCAATTAAAATTAATATTAATACCCCGCTCGTTTTGACGCATTATAATATTCTACACCTAGGATTTGTCTAATTGGAATGATTTGGAAGGTGCTTGGGAGATGACGACGATGAGAACGATGTGTGTCATACCTGACCTTATTATACTTACACCAACTGTACCTAAAGAAGAGATAGAAGAGGATAGGAGTATGTCATAAAAAACATAAAATATGTATACTGTTCGAACCGGAGCAAAAGGAAACGTACCTACTTAATACCTTCAAACTACATATCGTTTTGAAGTCGAGGCGACAGCAAGGAGTGAAGAGGGTAATGAAATCGATCGTGTTGTGACACCATACAATTGATTGCTTGAACAGACAATTTCACGGGCCAACAGTTTCGCCACATCTGAAGAGGGGTCCACCTGACCGAGTCTATTATTCTACTATCAAGACCAATCATCCCTTCATTGGAGGGTTTCATATAATTCGACTTTAGGGTTAGTAATAATAATTCTAAAGTGAGCAAAGGTTATTTGGTAGCATAGATCCATTTTGTTGGAGTGACCTAGCTTCGTTAGTTTTACAACAACGTACCAAAATTGATCACTGACAGGCGGCAGCGTTATTATTATGAAGCTCACAAAAAGATCACCATCCCTCGAGTTTGGTTTGCCGGTTTGGATCTATGTAATCGTCTTTTGAGAGAGGATATTTAATAGTTGCTAATGTGAAGTATGAAGCGCGGTAAAAGCTTTTACAACCACGTAACTTTATATTTATATTATACCAAACTATTGCACAAAAATAATGAAATATAAAAACCTATTTTTAAAAGAGCTACCTCTCCAGTTTCTCGCTTGTTCTTCTCAGGAGAAAGAATATTTTGAACAAGCAGTAGTTCAATAAATGTAAAATTGACTATATTATGTGTGTACCCTGTATACCTACAAAATAAAGCCGTTGGTGTAGTGGATAGTGACGCTATCAGCGAAACCAACGGTTGCGGGTTCGAATCCCGCGAGGGGTAAATGTTTGTGTGATGGATACGAACATTTATTCCCGAGTCTTGGATGTTTATGTATGTTTATCCGTTATCTAGTATCCATAGCACAAGCATTGCTTAGTTTGGGACTAGATGATTGGTGTAAGTGTCCGAAATATTTATTTATTTATTTAAAGCATTTTCGACTTTGACCTATTTGTAAACCATATTTTGCAGAAATCTCGCTCCGTGGCTACGAAAGCTTAATCTCGAATTAGAAATTAAGTTAGGAAACGTGGGCTAAATTGTCTTAAGTTAAATTAAATTTTAATGCTTATTCAAGTATTTCCATTATGAGTTGTTATGTTATCCCCAAACCTTTGATGTAAGGCGGTGAACTAAAAAGCCTTGAGATTTCCACCCTTACACTATGACGTTGACAGATGGTGGGCACAAAATCCCATTCATGGGCATAATATGATTTGCATTTCTCCGACGTTAGTTTCCGAGTTAGGTACAAGTTATTTGTGAGGTAGATTTGTTGTTATAACAATAAGTATGTTTTTGAAGGATACTGTAAATCTAAGTGGGTAATTGTTTTGGCTGAGCTTGTAGTAGCCCTTACAGATATTTGTCCAATTTGAGCTCATTTTGTGTATGTAAATCACACCCACATGCGCACAGAAATTGCCAGATAATGATTTTGATGTAAATAAGAAATTGTACACTTTATTATCATCACAGGACGTCCACTGCTCCCCATAGAGTTCCAGAGCTACCAAACGGAAGCGGCTTGCATTCACAAACTTCCTTCGATCTTCGCTAGGTCGTGTACTCGCAGACATCCTACGCTGCGCTTGCTGATGCGTGGTCTCCATTCGAGAACTTTAAAGCCCCGCCGGCCATCAGTTCTTAGGCCCTTATTAATAAACTGTTATATAGTTAATAGTTTTGTGACCGGTCTCAAGTAAACATGTTGATTAATAAACCTTACTTGAGACCTGTAATGCACGTGCATACTCAAGCAGTGCTCACTTGAGACGTATTAATAAACGAAACTCAAGACTATCAATCGTTCGCCGCTGAGGCGAATACTTGAGAAGTGATCTCAGCTGAGTAGACCTCAAGATTGGTTTATAAATTAGCACAGAGCTAGAGATAGCGTCGACTTCGTAAGACGCATCTCGGGTGATACAGCCTCGAGACTTGTATTGAGATTGGTTTATTAATACAGGCCTTAGAGCTATGTGCCCTGCCCACTGCCACTTCAACTCTCCAATCCGTTGGGCTGTCAGTGACTTTCGTTCGTTTATGGATTTCTTCATTCATGGTAACAGATACACTTATAAATAAAATATTTGAATTCATAATACAAATTACAACAAACTAGCGGGATTTAAACCAGAAACCGTTGGTTAGCCACTATACCAATCGCTTGTCATGTAATTTTTACACTACTATGAAGAATACTATATACTACTAAAGTCAATACTACTAAACAAAATTGGGTTTATCACAACTAAACAACATTTTTCGATCCCCAGCCGGGTACATGTGTACTAGGTTTGGTTGGTGGTAGGGCATTTTAAATGTCCGCCTGGCTAGCTACCACCATCTTATCTAAATCTGCCGCCAAGCAGCAATGTTAATAGCATTGTTGTGTTCCGCGGGGTACATGTTTAAGTACTCGGTTTGGTTGGTGGTAGGGCATTTTAAAGGTGGCTAGCTACCACCATCTTATCTAAATCTGCCGCCAAGCAGCAATGTTAATAGCATTGTTGTGTTCCGGTTGTCAGAGATAATATAGCCAGTTCCTGCAAATATGTTGGGGTTTCCGGGCCACTATGCTTCCACCTTCGACCTCACCTTCATAAGTGAAGGTGAGGCGCCCGGCTCTTGATTACTTTAGCAAAGAAGTTGAAAAGTTATTCCAGTTATTCCTCCGAGGTAAACTATCATGTTTTACAGATTATTTAGTAGATCTTTGTTTGATTTGGTAAAGTTATGATTATTTGTCAGCGGTGGTTTTTTTTACGCACATCGGATAGTACTTGACCTCAATCACACCTGATGTTAAGACATCGCTCGCTCGCTCGCCCGGCTCGCTTCCGCCATACCCTTCGAACCTAACCTTTCCATGTCGGGGTGCCAAAAACTCCCGTGCTCGCTTCGCTCGCACTCGTCCGGCTCGCTTGCGCCAGTTAAATATAGATGACATCCCAGATGACATTCCATTTTACAGGACAGGACAGGCTAGGACAGCACTAGTTAGGGAATAAATACAATAAATGGTGTGGAAAAATTAGAACTCGACAGAACTACTGGGAATCCCTAGTACCATTTGTTCTGTTGATAGAACTAGTGAGCCAAAAATTCCCATTAGTTCGGCCAACAGAACTGTCCAACAGAACTACTGGGAACAAAGTGGCAATTTCATCAAAATCGGAAAAAAATCCAGGTCCTAATCTGTCTAGCAACCAAATTTCAACCAAATCCGTCCAGCCGTTTCGGCGTGAAAAGGTAACAAACATATGTATGTGTGTCTGTCTGTATGTATGTACATATAGACAGACATACACACACACACAAACTTTCGCATTTATAATATTAGTTGGGATATAGGGCTCTTTATGTTTCTATATAGGGCTCTTTAAAGTGATATCAGTCTCATTAAAATAATATCAGATCAGACTCCTGTCAAGTATGATACCCATTGCCCGTAATAATTGTGATATCAGCACAATGTCCGACTAAATATATTTTTTATTGTCCGATATTTTTTATTGTCACAATTGGAGAATTCCTGCAAAGACATCTCGCGTATGTACTGCGGGTTGGCGAAAACTTTTGTTGATTTTGCACAATTCTTACCTACCTACTAGTGTACCTTCATGTTCAATCATTATTTTATGCTATTTACTGTCATGGCTTTAATCATAAGAAACTGGTATACATGGTACTTTTCAGCTTTAAACAATGTACCTAATAGTATTACTAAGTACACTTCATACATATTTATATTATTTATTTATTTGCATAATAGAAGTTTTACAAATACTTAAGTTAAACATGTAATACTTACATAATACCGCAAATTGAGAGAGCAGTGCTCTAGTTATTTTATCTTAAGTATTAATTTAATTTATATGCTCGTTAATGTATTAATGTTTATAAATATATCGTTTGCATTATTGATTCATTACTATAATAATCATAATAAATTTATACCAATTTAAACGCTTCAATTAATCCAAGGACTCACCGCGCCAATATTGCTTAATTTTACTAATCGAAAATGAATAGCGAATGCGATTACGCCACCAGCGTACAAGTGTATTATTACAATCATCTATATAACTACCGCATATATATAAAAGCTTACGCAAATCGTTAAAAAAGAACATAGTACGAAAGTGATGTGATACACCTGTCTTAACTAACATCACTATATTTGGTGAACCTACTGACCTCTACCATACAGGTAATTACTACCTAGTTTAGAGCTCAGCAGTCCATTGCCTACTTGTTAAGGGATGTATCCAATAGAATTCTTTTTTCTCTATGGATCTGTATAAAATGATGTATGGAACTGTATAAAATGACGATTTAGCTGTTTATTGAAATATATTATTTAATTATTTATTTAATTTAATCTGCAACTGGATGTCCACTGCTGAACATAGGCATCAGGCATAGATTGCAAGCGACCTGCATCCAACTACTTCCCTCGACCTTCATCAGGCCGTCCTGTATTACTATAATGACAAACTTTAAAAGTGTAATATTTTTAGCAGAAAGTTTTGTAGAATCACGACTTCCTTGCAGACACAATCACGAGGAATCAGGCTAGGTACGTACAGTAACCGTAGAACGATTTCACCCGTTAAATTGGGGACGCGTGACTAGAAAATTTTAACGAGACTGGTATAGTATCAGGGCTCAGGAGGCAAATTTGTTACTCCGAGGGTACTTTTAGGTCGTATTTAAGCCCTTTGTAGTGAAGATAACGTGCAAAAGGTATTCGCTTCCGATGTTTGGGACGTTTTTGTTCGTCTAAATATAATTTTTGGGGCTTTCAATATACAACATCGATAACACCTACAAGCCCTTCAAAACGTAACTAATGGACTACCTTTTACATTGTTTAAATAAATGCATACCCATTTTCTGAGTATTATTATTCAGTCGCACGAGTATGTTGCTATTTTATTGTTATATAGTATGATAGGTAGTTATGCAATAAAATAAGTTAAATACGATGTCTTATTTTTTATTACAGTTAAGATTATACTAGGAGAAAATTTCTCAGCCATGATTGATGAAAAACGGTTAAGGAGTTTTAAAGATATAAAACTTTTGACACAGTTGCCTTATTGATATAATATTACTGTTTAATTCTTCGCAGGTTTTCTAAATTTTCCATTTATGTTTTACATGTTTGATGAAAATCGGTAAAGTCGTTCTTTTGGTCTAGTCTACCGGGACGATATAATAGATAGATAAATCGTTTATTTGTATCTCCAGTCACACACGTACCATAAGTTCCAAAGCAATTGGATAAACATATTTATTTTTTATATTATATTTAGATATAATCATTTGTTCCATCAATGTTGTCGGGATACGGTACGGTACGGTATGTACTACGTATTCAATTAAGCTATCTTTTTTTACTTGATAATTGTATTGATTTCGCAACTTTTTAATTGTGCGTACGTATCAGCAAAATTATTATAATTTATATAGTGTTAAAAGCTTGAGGCGTTCCGTTATTCAGGAAGCAATATTTCAGTGCCTCAAGCTTTTAAAATTGATATAAATTATAATTTTGCAAAGAGCTAAATAATATAATTTTCTTCTTGATTTTAATTGAATTCTTCACAAAAATCGACAATCACGAAACTTTATTTTAAGCAAAAGAGTGAATAACAAAACGCAACTCAGTCTCCTACCACAGATTAAAAATAATTAAGCTAAAATTACAAAATCAGTGACTATACCCGAATAACAAAAACGCTTGGTAAACTTCGCCCAGCTCCCAAAAATTATAAAATTGTATTAGTTGTATACTTTTATATATATAAAAAAAGAATTAGAAGAAAAAAGAAAAGGAAAATGATACTGTGGGTTTTTTGCGCCGCTTCTTTTCCCTTTCCGAAGCGATGGTAGCTTGGACATACTGACTGACCGAAAAATGCTTAAGCCCTATTTTTATTTCCAATAGATTTAAATTGACATTCAAGAAATGCTGTCATGTATCTTATTGAAATAAATGCTTGAAGTTTGAAAGGTTGCTATATTCACCCGACTGCCCAAGAAAGGAGGGTAGTGTTTTTTGAGTGTATGTAAGTATGTCCGGTCGTCCTAAACGGCTAGACCGATCACGTAGTAGTAGTACAAAATAATATGCTGTCGGTGTTTTCGGTTTTTAATATAAAAATTATTATATACGTCTCAACTTACCTATCAACGTGCGCCTATATATTATGTTAATGAGTTATCGAGAGTAGGTTATTGTGAACTTAGAATATACCTACTATATACGTACATGACGAATGTTAAAGTTATTTTCTACTTCTAACTTAAGATATTTTTGTTTAATAAAAGCTTGTTTTTAAAAATCTTACTTTAAAGTTCACTTAAAAGTTAATCCGTTAGTAGAAATGTTAAGTACCTTAATTAACAATTAACGAGTTAATGCAAAGCTATGTTTATATGTTTATGACAAATGATCACTAGGTATATCCATAACAATGACGATTATAGATTAATTGACGACTGATTTCTTTAGCTTTGTAGGGCCACGAACTTGAAGCAAAGTATAAATATTCTTATAAATTGCAATATAATTTCTTTAAGTATATCAAATGTTTAAATAAATAAATAATAGCACACACAATTGAAATCTGTGTGGTTTCGACAAGTAAATAGAATAGAACTAACCCGTCTTAACCGCTGAGCCACCGACTCTCATTTCTATATCTACATAAAATGAATATTGGGAATTTATCATTCTGAGATTTTGAGGATTTGGCAGTGCGTGTTAAAAGGCTCTGTTCGATTCAAACAAAAAGTCGTAGACTTTCAGATCTGTGACAAATGTGTTCAAGGGCGTGTCTGAACATGTCAAGCTGAGAAAAAATGTCATCCAACATTGTTCTTACTCCGAATCCACAAATACGAAAGTCACATAGCTAAGACACAAAAGGATCAAATTTGTAGTTGGCAATGTAAAAGTTTTCGTATCATATGAATTACACCTACTTTTATTTCACGGCAACTTATATTGAAAGCTTTGTTTCTTCTTCGGAAATACATTAGCTTAAAAAATACTGTTTTCTTACTTCTCATAAATAGCAAATAAACCATCATCATCATCATCAACAACTTTACACGTCCCCACTTATCACGTCACAGCCCGCTCTCACCGGGAGAGAGTTTGGGCTATACTTTATCACGCGGGCTCAGTGCGTATTGATGGATTTGTACAAGGCTAGTGGGCACTTGACTGTCCGTGTTCTTAAGCCGCCCCTGTAGGCCACCGACTTGGCTTAACGATTGTCTTAAATTAAAAATAGTACTCGTATTAAAATGCCATTAGTGGTCACCTATCCAAAGATTGACCGCGTCAGACAATGCGTAACTTCGCTAATCGACAGCGAATAGCGAATGCGACTGCGCCACGACTGCAAGTAAATACTTGTCTATTGTTAGCCTTGCATTAAAATGTATAATATTACCTACTAGCTTTTCGCCCGCGGTTTCGCCTGTGTGGAAAAACTTTATCGCGGAAATTTGTTCATCTCGCGGGAACTACTCACTTTACCGGTATAAAAAATATTTTATAATATTATTTATTTTCGTACTTTTTTTTTAACTTTACGCTTACTACTTTTGCCCGCGGGTCTGGGCGTTTTTTTTTTTTAATTTTGCCGGGGAAAAATAGCCTAGACATTCGTCTCTTCCACTATCGCCGTTCTGATACTCCGTAACGACGGAAAAGAAGGGGAACAAACTATGATAATGACAGTAATGATGATAAAGTATGAATTATCCTATGAAATTCAATTAAACTTAATTAGGTAGGGTTTAGGCATTAGGTATAATGAGTAATGTTATAATTTAGTTATTATTACAAGAAGCAAGCTTCAGAACCAGTTTAATTCAATCAGCATATATCAGACTTAGGACTGTCATCTCTAAGCAGGAGTCGTTGTTCCGGTCAACGGTCAATTTTCACAGTGAGTCGATCTGCACAGATATGGTTATTTGCTCGGATATACATAACCGTCTCCGAGATATACAATCTAGGGCTTATAAATCGGCCGTTGTGGGTTCGATACTCAAATAATATACTTTTAGAGTGATGGTATGTACACTTATACTTCAAACTACTGCGGCGGTTAGGGATTTAGTGCCCATTTTACTCACCAGCAGATAGATGTGTTAAAAGGATACAATGGTGTCGATTCGGATGTACACCAACTAAACTAAACTAAAACCAGTTTTAAAGTAGTACTGTCTATTTCTCCCTGAAACAGTACAATGCGACGTCACCACTCCAAAACTGGATTTAGTTTAGTTTAGTTGGTGTACATCCGAATCGACACCAATATTGATTTAGATAGTGTGAGTTTATTGTAAGTTCAGCTCACTCCCCTGCATCCCCCGGCAAATCTCTCTGTACGGTTCACTGGCCTGAAGGTCTTGGAGTTGCGGTGGACGTAAACCTCAAGTCCTCTCGTAGGTCAAGGCTGGATGAGCGGTTTCGGGGGAGGGTAGATCTACCCCGAAGGTCTCCCAGGTGCAAAAAAAATGTTGACGCCGACAAGAAGTCACTTAGGACCTTGATCTTGTAGAGTACAGGCAGGCATTAGGTGGTGCTCACGAGTATCCTCGTCCACTGCTGGTGTTTACGGCTGAGCAACCATAACGAACACCACGCAGTGCACAGGCACAAAAGCAGAAACCACTTACATTAAAATAGCCAGATTTATTATGAAAACTCACCCTATAGGGATCTTCCGTAGCTTAATTAAAACTTTGTTGAGGGTTCAGGTGGCAACCGAAGCAACAATCTTCCTTTAGTGAGGTCGCGGTCAAATACAGAACGATTCGGGTATCCCCACTCTAATTAGAAATAGCCTTAGATATGTCATCGTAACCAGACAGTTTAGCGTTCCGCAATGCTGTGGTGAGACCCTTTTAGTGAAATAATAAATTAGAGGTTCCGTAGGAAATTTTATTATAAAAGATGATTTGTAGTTGTAGGTTTAATTTAAATAAATTATTTATTATGTCCAAATATAATTTATTACTGAAAATTAAAGCTAAAAGTGTAACGACGCTATACGCAACGTTACGGTACAGGGAGATCAGAAATTACTAAGAGGTTTGACAACGGCACGCTGGTGCGAGTGCCGTTTTCCACGACTTTATAATCCTATTATTTAATCTAATCACGGACACAAAAAAAGGGATGTTTAAGTTTGAGCATATGACACGGAATTATAGCTTCAACACGCTTTAATTATAGCAGATTTGAAAATGGTTTAGTTTCTAATAGTTTCTAAAGGTTTAGTATCTTAGTATTTCTGCTTGGTACATTTAAATATTGATAATAACGCAATTTTTTTTTGTCTCGTTGTAAAATGAACTTACTAGAAAGAACAACAATCTGCGTCAATACACTTTTTGAAAATGTAACAGTTGATTTTTTTTTTCGCAATTTCAGAGTTGGCACATAATATTACCTTGAAAAATTCGAACCTCGACTTCTAGATATGCATAATAAAATTGGACAAGGAGTCCCGCCGGTTGTTGGTTTCTTACGATTCTATATGTATTCATTTTGAAGATATATCAAAAAAATATCAAACCTTTTCGTTCCGAACAAACGTAAATAATTGGCTTGGTAAGAGGACGATAGTATGTGCCAACAAGGTGCCAATGGCAATGATGATACGGCGAATAGCGCGGAACGTGTGCTACATAACAATGGCTACGAGAAGCTGCCAAGTTTTGGGCAGGTAGGTACTTTGGTTTAAAATTAGAGAATTGTTGATCTTCACATACAATGATATGATATTGGATACTGCAGGGCAGTCCATGAAGGAAGAAACAGATTTTCTTGCTAGTCCGGGTAATTCTAAATACGTTAAAATACTGTCCCATAGTTCCCGCTAACGATTGGCTTGCCGGAATCTTCCTTACATGACAACTCATAATATTTTTCGATACGAAATATTAATTAGATACCATTATGATTTGGTTTACTTTGAAAAAAACTGCTGAACCAGTGCTGGCACAACCAATGTGGGGTGACATTATAACGACTCGACGAAGCTAGCTGACGCCAGAAAAGTATGGGTAGCCCCTCAACCCGAGCGGCATCGATACGTTTAGTCTGTCTCCTGTCATGGTCAAAGGTCACATGGCTATCACGACGGCGATACACGTAATATCCGACCTTTCATTCCATAGTGTTTCTCACTTAAGTCGCGCCAAAATCTTATGCTAGCCGTATAGGGACCACACAACAGTAATTCTGTTTTTAACTTTGTTTTCACAAGCTTTTATTTTGTTTGCAATGTTCGCATGTGTGTAAGTTGTCCGTTTTAACATTTGCAAAGCATTTTCCAACTTGCTGATATCTGATTGAGCTGAAATTTGGCATATTTATTTAAGTTCGATGACAATGCAATGTTATGGTACCATCGAGCTGATCTGATGATGGAGTGGGGAAGTAGAGGATGGAACTCCTTGATTGAAAATGGCAAGATAAACGAATTTGGGCTAGGTTTGTTGTCATGAGCACTTTCCATTACACATGATGAGGAGTTTCTGAAAATGGAGCCAGAAGATTGCCACTGGGACTCCTTGATGCACTTTATGTTACTCCTCTTTGTACTAGATTAATATGTGATAATCGTGATGGAGCATTAAAAGCTTATTTTTAAAAGTATAACTTATATTTACCATTGATAAAACGACATAAAAATGTATCTCGGCCGGGATTTCATTTATTAAAAAGAAAAATAAGAGAGAAAGAAAATATTTATCAGTTTACAATGGACATGTACATGAAAATTTTCAGTGAAATAATAATGCTTAACATAATAATGCAAGCTGATATATAGGTTCCAGCTCAGCATAATACGTGCCATGAACCATTGCTCATTTACAGTTTGCATTATAATTCTAGGTTCTAGTAAATTATCTATATTATTATCGTTTTTATAAAATAAGTAGGTAGGTACGTACCTCTCCGCCGGTACACCAACAATTTTGTATTATTTCTTTTCATTTCTGATTTGGTATCTTGAAGCGAGAGTTTGCGATCCGCTTTAAGAGTGTAGCTCCGGGCTCGACAAATAAGGCAACTCCCGAGAGATATGTAGTAGTAAAGTCCGCAGACAAATTGTCAGAGCAATATCATGTAGACATAATGGATGTGTTCTGTCTGTATAGTTCTGCATTATAAATAAATTATGATTAACCTTCATCATCATCAAAATGGGTTTACGTATATTAAAATACGTACAGGCTCACAATTCTAAGACGGAGATTTGAGTATTGAGGAAAAGTAATTAAGGTTTACAATCCTGTATAAAAGTAGTGATGTATAATTTCGAAATCAAAATATAAGAATCCAAGGCCAATATGTAAGTTACAATGTCATAAGACTGAAAACATAAATTGAGTTATTTGCTTCCAGGATAATTTTTTTTTTTTTTATTTATAATTTAACCACGTCATAATAGTATGCTAATTATATTATATGTATCATTATCATTATATCAGCCAAAAGACGTCCACTGCTAGACAATAATATAAAATAAAAAAGAAAATATATATAAAAAAAATTATATGTATAAGTAAACTGATTTGCATTTAAGTAGGTATATACTCGTATAACGTTTTGTATTAGTTATGCAATTGAATTGCAAAATATAGGTAGTCCCAAACATCCATTTAACTATACCGTGGTGACGCACATGTCTGTGCTATGACATACATCTTAAATACAAAGGTTCCCTAAATATATACTAGATTTAATGGTATTGTGATTTGATATTTCACCTAAATATTGTTTTCGTCATTTCAAACGATATTATGAAGCTATTTTCTTATTATTATATAATTAGTGAATAGTTAAGAATTTTTTAAATTCCACTTGAGGGTTTTTATTCAAAACTCTTCTAAACAGACAAGGCCTGTTTAAAATTTATTTAAAAATTTAATTGATTTTACCCTTCGATTGCTTCCAACTTTAGCTGAAATATTGTCTGACTGATTGTTTAAAACTTCACTGTTCCCTTTTATTCTATATCGTTTGGTTGCTTTATAATTATAATTTTTATCAGTTTTTCACTTCCGCACGTCACGTAACAGCCACCATAGACGCGCACTGATTTCAACCGTATCCTGACAACTCTTCGGGCCATTTTGGATTTTGGAGCTGATGTAACATGATGTCGTCATCGTAAATGGGTAAATACATGCTTCACCTAGGATCTCCACCTGGGTGAAGCACGAGGTCTAACCCGCCAGCGCTAGCTTATTTTTTCATTTAAAACAAATCTATTATCGAAGCGCACGGCAGTGCTCAAAAAAAATTGGCTGTTCGTAGGCCGTGCACTCTTAACAAGGAACATCTCCTGAAAAAATCTCAGTAACTATTTGGCATACATTAATATAACAAAACACATTTTGGCATATTTTAAATATAATTTTTGTATGATGTTTGTATGATGAATACGGACATGTGTACCAGAGTTATGGATGTTTTCATTTATATAAGTATTTATTTACAAAAAAAAATGTATTTATGTAGTATATCAACCATCTGGTATCCACAACACAAGCCTATAGTTGCTTACTGTGGAACTAGATGGCGTACTGTGTGTATGTCAAGGATATTTATTACCTAATTATAGAATACATCTACTTTATAAGTAATTCATCAATACCGTATTTTTTTTATATGAGTACATAATTAATATAATTAATAATTTCTTAATTATAATTAATAATTTCTTAATAAACTACCTATAGTTTTATTGCTATGAATTTCTCAAGGAAAATATTTTAAAATCTGTAAATTCGATTAATGTCGATTAATCGAATGTTCGATAAATTCGTTGGTGGTAGGGCGTTTTAAAACCACCACCAAGGGCCGCGCGCTCTAAGTACTTTGCCACCACTATCTCATCTAAATTTGCCGCCAAGCAAAGGTTCCAGCCGTTAGATGTAAGATATCAAATCCCCTAAGTAAGTTGGGGGTTCCAGCGAAACGCGCTTTCACCTTCTATCTCATCGTCACTTAACATCAGCTGTAATTGAAGTCAAGGGCTAACCCATTGTACACAAAACATAATCTAAGTCTTTTGAACTGGGAATGTATACGAGTATACACGTATGATCCCGTTTGTACAAAGCAAACCACTCTTCACATAATGAAACGTCAAATGAATGAACCTTATTTGACTTCAAAGTTAAGAAACTAATTTGGTTTGAACGAGATATACAAAGGCTTTGACCGCTGCCAAATTTGTCGTTATTTGGGAGTAACAATCTTTCGATACGAGGAAGTCCTCGTATCGAAAGGTTATTGATTTTCGTGTGGTCAATCGTTCACACCCGCTTTCGTAACCGTAATAATTACTGTATGAGTTAAAAACTCAACTATTGAAATATGAATTTCCGTCAGGTTTGTTTAATGACCACAAACTTGCCAATAGGGTAGGTACTACAAGACTGGCACACCTAGCAATTCGGCACTAATACGGTACGCCTCTAAATTTCTAAAGGCCGTCAGCAGTTCATCAAATATGTGTCCATTATTGAAAATCGAAGGCAATCGTCGACGGACGTTGTATTACATTGTCTTGGATTTCTAAGCCCGCCTCTCAACGTTGTGTGCAGGAACGTGTTAAGCACCTCTGCCTTTGCGGTTATCTGTACGGAACCATCTTTCTCTGTGCTGGGGTATACGCTATTATTGAAAATTCAGTAAACTACCAAGCAAACAAATGCTTATCTCAGTCAGATAAACTAAACCAACTGTGTTAAAAGTTAAATATTTTCGAAACGGCTTAACTGATTTCCATTAAACATGGCTAAGAACATCTCCTCGAGGTTAATCTTAAATACAGAATGAAAATTTATCAAACCCTCTTAATATCACAACTAGCTGTTACCCGCGACATCGTCCGCGAAGAATCGTTCTACTACCAAATACGTCAGTCTATGACTCAAAAGCAATCCCACTTATTAACCTGCCCTACAGGAACCAGTCACTTATGTTGACCCAAGTCTTAATATGTCTACCAACTAAATTTCAACCAAATCTGTCCAGCCGTTTCGGCGTGAAAAGGTAACAATACTATACACACATACACACACACAAACTTTCGCATTTATAAAATATTATTTAGGATTGGGATATCATCACACCGTCATCACCAGCATTTGGTCTCACTCACTTAGTGCCTATCAGCCAAATATGCCAATAACCACCCTCATCACCATCATAATCCCCGTCATCATCATTATCATTAGAAAAAAGCTTCTACTACCAAATGCGTCACTCTGTCTACAAATTAATGTTTAACTTCTCTAATCGAATGTTCACCCAACTATCTATATTCATACAATCATTTTTCTATATTCATACAATAACTTTAAATTTTATTATTACAGGGAATCGAATTAATTTCCCTGATAGATAGGGGAATGAAATTTCCCCAGCCAGCTTTTAATTTCAAAATGTTTCCCGTTATTCAGTCAGACAGAAGTTTTTAATTTACCTCGACAAATTAAACAAACTATCCCGCTGTTCATTCACATCTCGACAAGTTTATTTATCTGCTTTGTTCATTGATTGCTCTGGCTATAATAAAGCTTCTCAGATGTATTTTTTATACTGGATGAGTTTTTTTACCGTAAGGAAAAAAATTGGGCATATTAGGTAAGTGAACCAGAAGTTATTGGCATAGGTAGTTTTTTTTTTCAAAACGTTCATCGACGCACGCGCCCGCTGGAGATTGATATGCAATTGAACAGTCAATAATTAGCAAAACAACCGACTTCACTTCCACTCTCTGTTTCCGGAGTCCACCATGATGTCTTAACCCTTCATATGAGACCATCCTGGTTATAAATGCTATCAAAGAAAAAACTATCATCAAAATTCGTTTACAGTTGACGAAAATATGGGCTAACATACATAAAACATAACACCCCCTCCTTTTTGGGACTCGGTTAATAAAATGCATAGATAATTCTAAATGCGACTTATAGCCACCAGACAGTCAGTGTTTTCAACCGCCTCTGTAGGCCACCAACTTGACTTAATGATTGGAGCATGGATACACTCTTATTAAAATCGCGATAAAATATGTAATGTTTCCACAGACGTATAAATATATTATTGTAAGACCACGTAGGAAAAAAAGCGGCAGCATTGAAGTGGGACTGGGCGGGTCACGTGGGCCGCATTCCGTGCGAGTTGTGGGCAAATGCGTCCACTATTTGGACTCCTACAACCGCCAGACGCAAACGTGGCAGACCGCGCGAAAACGGTGGAGAGACGAACTTGACAGTTTTAATAAGGGATGGTTTGTGCTCGCCAAGAACAAATAAGACTGGACTGAACAGATGAGGGAGGCCTTTGCCCCGCAGTGGGATACTATGGGCTCTTAATAAAAAATAAATAAATGAGACCACGCATTACTGAGATACATCCGGGCAAAGACAACGTCGTCATGTTTGATATCATGGTGTTCCATAACACCTGTTGTATTCGATCGGGGGTTAAAAATCAACCATAATGTACACATTTCATGTTTCCTCAACGCAGCCGTCAAGAAGAAAAGTGTACACGAGCAGCGGAACACGAGGACAAGATGGACCGTGCAATTCTTTTAATCCTCTCGGTTCAACAGCGACAAATAAAATGACCGAATATTTTCAAGACACGGCTATTTATAGATTTTGATGACATTTAGCAAGGTATGCAATTGAATAACTTTTTATATCGTAATTATATAAACATTGATAAATTAATGGCGATATAAATGTGAATTAAATATAAATTGACCTCTTCAATCATTACCATCGTAAATATGAATTGTATCTTTCCAAAGAAACTATTATCGGAGATTGAACAGAAGTGAAATCAGTAAGCGATATCTAACTGAAATAATTCTTCTTTTGCCATTGACTCGAAAAGAAGAAGACTGAAATAATTGTTATTTACAAAATGATAGAAGCTGTTAGATAAATAAATAAATAAATATGCTTGGATATACACACAATGCCATCTAGTTCCATATTAAGCAACTATGGGCTGGTGTTGTGGATACCAGATGGTTGATATACTACCTACATAAATATTTTTTTTTGTAAATAAATACTTATTATAAATGAAAACATCCATTACTCGGGTACACGAGTCCGTATTCATCACACAAACATATGCCCCTAGCGGGATTCGAACCCGCGACCTTTTGGTATATTGGTCACAGTTTCTAACCACTACACCATACAGGTCGTCGATACAATTCATTATATGATGGAAAGCCTAATTATAGGTATAAGTTATATAATATAACTATACAATATAACTTCAACTATCATCAGCTAGACTCACTGGGCCCTAGAGAGTCTTCACGAGCATACTATTTTTATACTCAGCGTAAGTGTAAAGCTTATATTCTTGTCGCGAAAGTGTGCCCTTGGGGTGGTGCCTCTTTACCACAGAGGCCGTTTACAAAATTCACTTTTCGTTTTCGACAGACGACCCTTAATCTTGATTTATATCATCCCTTTGTTATTCTTTTGCAGCTCAAATGAGTTTATTGCTTCGGTTATTGCTACTTGTGTCTGTGATTCAATTTAACCTATTCAGAATATTCATCTGCCATTTTTCTTTTATTACATTTGAATGCTCACTTACTTTTAAAGTGTAGTAATGAAACCAACAACCAGTTTAAGAGAATTTACAGATTCCTCTCTAACACATATATCATAAGACCCAACAAAAATAAGACAAGTCGTCGAATAAATCTTCGTTAAGCCTTGATAAGTGAGCCTTACGCCGCCCCTCGAGTTTCATGGCATTGGATACCATAACTTACCTCTTAAACATTTGACAAATTTCTGCCATTTAGACCACTTTAAGGTGGCTTGATGGATGAAAGCTGGCCACTTTTTAGCAAACGACCGAAGCTTTCATCATTGACAGTGTAGTAAGGGATATCTGGAATAATAGTTGCCATAAAGCGCAGTCCCCGGTGGTCAATAAAGTACGATTGTGACATTCAGTTCGATTTCTCTTCCTTTTTGTTTGGAAAAAGGGCGTTCACTGGTACCCAAAGTAAGGACTCAGTACCAGCGACGTCAATATATATATATATATATATATATATATATATATATACTGAGCACTATAAAACGTTAATTGCTTTTAAAAAATCTTAATTTTTTTAATTTTCCATTGTCAATCCTTATATTCGTTGGCCTATAATGGCTGTTTAAAAAACCCCAGACTATCTCCTGATAGTGGCCACCTGGTCACTAGTCTGACCCAAATTCATCAATCCGCATCAATGGAGGATTATGGTCCCTACCCTCTCCCAGTGAGAGGAGGCTGTGCCCCAACAGTGGGGACGTGTAAAACTGTTCAGTCGCACTAATGTTCGCAGGTAATCTGAATAATAACTACAAAACACTTTAGATATAAATAATTATAAAAAATATATATTTACACATACACACAGCGCCATCTGGTTCCATACTAAGCAACTAGGCTTGTATTATGGATACCAGATAGTTAATAATACTACACAAATACATTTTTTTTTTGTAAATAAATACATAAAAACACTCATAATTCGGCACATGTGTCCGTAATCATACAAACATATGCCCGACCACGCTACCCTTTAGAATAGCAGTCAGGGTTACGACGACGACGCCAAACAGGTCATCAAAGATATTTAACACTCATCATAGTTGATGCTATTACAAATAACGACCTTATTGAAAATACATACATAACGTCACGACGGTTATCCCAAATGGGTTGGTCAGAGATACTCCAAAGAATAATGCTTGGGTGTTCCAAACATGAAATTAATGATTGAAACAACAGTCACGGTTCATCTTATGAAATTTACAGAAATGCACACGTGACATGTGACGTGCATAACTATAGGTTTTTTGGTGGAAAATCCCTTAGTCGCCTTTTGCGACACCCACGGGAAGAGACGCGTTGGTTCTATTCTATTTGAGTGCCGAAATCACACAGCACTTATTGAAAATAAGGGAACGAAATATAAAATTTTCATTTAAGCTTGTCCAGTCCTTCGTGTATAAAATAAGATGCGTTTTTTGTAATCGAGTTATTTTTCCAACGGGCGAATATTAATTTCAAAATGGAAAACATTTTTTGCGACATATTTTTATCCGTTAACTCTGCCGGGGAAAGAACGTTACTTTCATTAATAGAAATGTTGCAAAATATCCTTAGAGATATGCTTAAATGCAACGGAGACAAAATCTATGATACAGCAGTGGATTTATGCACCATGGATCTGAGGAAGACGAGATATTTTTGTAATTGTTCAAAATATTAATTATTATTCCTACACATTAATTTTGACCGGAGGTTAACACTGTAAAGTTTTGCCGACGAGGGATTATTGTCAGATTCGGCAAACAGGAAATCCTTTTCAATTATGCCAAATACTAACTTTGATAAGTCTCACAATTCTCAAACTATTGTATCACACTCCTTTCAATAAATCTTTTATAGCATTTTAATTTTTATTTGCTGCACTAAATTGCAAAGTGTACAACGTAAAGTAAACGGTAACACATAATCATCATATCAGCCACAGGTCTGCGTCCAGCGACTTTCCGCGACTTTGATCAAGTCCAACGCTGCGCTTGCCGGTGCGTGGTCTCCACTCCAGAACTTAAATACCCCACCGGCCATCAGTTTGTCGACTGCCCTGCCCACTGCCACTTCAATTTACTAATCCGCTGGGCTATTTAGGTGACTTTCGGTGGTCTACGGATTTCTTTAATCCTGATTCGATCATGTTGCGTAACGTCAAGCATTGACCTTTCCATAGCTCGTTGCATGACCTTGAGTATACATATGGGGCCAACAGTGAGAGACCACGTTTCAGTGCTATAAGTCATGACTACACATTGATTCAAATATTTTCGTCTTCAAGCATTGAGGCATTTCGGACGAGAAACCTTGCGCAGTTTCCCGATAATACATGAAATGAGCTTAAAAAATTCCCTGAAAAAGAAAACAAATGTAACAAGCCAAGGTAGAAGTCTTTGCAGAATCCTACAACCTTAGGATCTTGCAAGCAATCAAGCAGCAATGTTAAGGTCATATAGCTCATTAGACCCACCCGGCACGCCTCGGCCTCGCCTCGTGCTGTTAGTATTCTTTATATGGACTTATATGGGTATGCGCTCACTACATCAACTCCGTAGCGTCACCGGATCGCCTTAGTCGTAAGCCCTCCACGCCCGGACGGCGAGTGGACCACTCGGTGACAACTCGTTGCTCGACTTACCTTGCGTTGGCCGTGCGCTGCCCGCGAATAATTTCACGTGTAGACCAAGTGCCAATTGTTAACAGACTACTCTAAAATTCGTAGACCAAACGACGTCCACTCGTTGACCACGCGGGGTCCACTGGTTGACGACACTAGGTCCGCTGGTTGACCGCGCGACGTTTATTGGTGATAACGCGGCGTCGACCCGTGGATCACCTGTATACAACGAGTGGACGCCATGCGACGAGGCGGTGCGGAGTAGGTGCCGGGTGGGTCTGATGAGCTATGACCCTTAATAAGCATTGTTGTGTTCCGGCTGTCAGAGATAAGATAGCCAGTCCCCCAAATGTGTTGGGGTTTCCGGGTCAGTACGCTTCCACTTTCTACCTCATCTTCACTTAACATCAGGTGTAATTGAGATCAAGTACCAATCCGTAGTGCATAAAAAAAAAATCTTCGAAAGTAGAGTGAATAGGCATTTACTGGGATCGCGTGCTTCATCTTTGACGACATCGTCACTTTCCTTCAGATGAGATTGTGGTCAAACGCGTAACCAGTTAATCATAAAAAAAAACAACGTCAAATACATTCAATCCATATAATACTTAAATTATAGATTATCAAGAATTTCACTGCCCTCAATTGGGGTTTTTAATATGACATCCAAAATGAGAATTTTCCACATGGTCTGAGGTATTCTTTTCATTAATCTTCGCATTCCATCTACTTGACTTCACGGCAAAAAGGCAAAGCTAATACGATATGATATAAGCTGTGAGTTACTTTTTCTTGACGTTACTTATTATATTAGTTGGTTGAAGTTGCCTATCAATAGATCTTATGGGGCTTTGCGAATTCGTCCTTACATAAAGACTTCTGCATTCTTTGTAACTTAAAATATAAGTTATAAAGTTTATAAAGTATAATTTATAAAGATGAAGATCTTTTGCGAACAGACATAGTTTTTTTTGTATTTTTACTAAGTAGTTAAGTATTAGCGACAAGATACCGCTTCGATGTTTGTAAGTTTTTACCCGACTGCGAAGTCAAAAAGAGGGTTATATTAGTTTTGTTCGTCGTTATATTAGTTGTATCGCCTTATCGTACAAAATATATAAAACCACTTGATACATACTAGCGGATTTTTCCCACAGGGGTTTGCTCAAGTCAACCATAGGGTAAATTAGAGAATTGTTAATACACATTGGGCGTATAAACATCAAGGTAAATACTAAACTTCCGGCTTTTCTAAATGACCCAAAGTAAAATACATATTTGGATACTAACTACCGCGAATGTATCAAATTTTATTATTAATTTATACATACATAATATCACCCCTGTTTCCCGTAGGGGTATGCAGAGACCACATACTTCCACTTGCTAAGATCCTGACCCACCTCTTTTGCTTCATTCACTCTCATAACGTTGTTAATACATGCCCGTCAGTTTAGGGTACTCTTGCCCCGGCCTATATATGAACACGGTACGTTCGCTGCTGTATTAATTTATTATATTGTATAATTACCTGAATGTCGCCTAGCGGCTTATGTCCATGCCTGTTTATCATCCAAATAGTCAGAAATTTTATAACAGCTTTTTGTAAATAATCTCTGTTTTATGATGGTTTTATATTTATTTATTTATTCGGTGTAACCCTTTGACAGCGGTAACCTTTCGGCGAAGGTTACCGCTGCTGCACTCAAATTGTAGACGTTTCGGGGTTTTTTTTTATTATTATCTTTGTAAATAAAATTGTTATTTGGAATGCGTCGGATCGGGACTAATGAAGTAATACCTTGTATAAGTACCTACCCACTTATCATTAAAATTTATTACTGACAAAGAACACGGTCCTGTTAAATATTCAAGTGCAAAACTTTAAAGGCAATAAAGCAGTATCCACTAAATTTTGTTATAGCATAATTAAGTTTGTGCTTTCTACAGTTTCGGGCGTGAACTTTTAATGGGATGCCTAGCGTTCGCAAACTTGTGACATTATTCTTACCAAGTCATCAACATAATTGTCGACATAGCACAAAACGTACAACTCTGCTCATATTCCATTATTTCAATTAATTTTATTTATTAATTATTTATCTACACTCAATGCAACATGTACATAAAGAATTTTGTACATATTTACAAAAACTAAATAGTAAATACATATTTACAAATTAAAAAATTGTCCCAGATCTTGCTGAACCGGAAGGGTGCCTAAGAGGCTAAGTGCGTTTCCTCTTTGGACAGCCAGACTTTGCCTCTGAGCGAAATAGAAGCCAGCTTTCGATCATTGGAATAAAGACAATGCGCGCCTGGCCCCCACGGCCCAAGGGTTTCCACGCCAAACGGAGCAAAAATATATTCGCCATTGAGACTAGCATATTTGCTCCATTCTCAGCGGTTGTGGCTGCAGATCCTGCGTTATTAGACGATAGTGGAAGATGGGACGGTGCAAGTGTATCGACACAAGTTGCATCCCAAACTAAAGCGATCCCAACTTCCAGGGTAGAAGAGTAATACCATTAAAATAATACTCAAATAACTTTTGATGGATGTTATTTTCAAGAATTCAAGATTATAAAAAAAAAGTGGTACCAGCCATTTTTATCAACAATTTGAAATTCTCGAAAATAACCGTAATTAAAGCTATATTTATGTATTATTTATAATTAGCCTCTAGGCTTCTCGAGTGCAGGTCCGAGCGATTTTTTTGATTTATTCTGTAATTAAATAGAAAACTTAATTTATCCACTGGACGGAATAAACTCCCTTAATTACTCGTAAAAAAACAAACTCTTGTACAGGACAACGTTAAGTTAAGCACAAAGATTTAGTACTAGTAGGTACGGCACTTTATTAAAGAAAAAGATAAATGTGTCTAGTGCGCACTTAACATAAATATTGTCCCAGCGGATGCTCAAATAACTTTAAGTAGGAAATACGTCTTCTAAATTCGTCGAGATCATGTTAAAAATTCAACAAATCTGTTGGAGGTGCAGACTGATTTGTGACACAGTTTTGTTCAATACGACCATGGACCAATAAAACAACAAGACTGACAATCGCCCTACTAGAAATAGTACCTCAAAATATCTCAAAATTAATTAAAACTAAGATGGCGGTGACTCATAGCCAGCAAAGACAAAAAGAAATACGCAAAGCAGTATTGACAAATTAACATAATTTTCTTCACAAATGCTCTACAATTTGTTATATTATGTAATATAAATTGTAATAAAATTGTAAAGATAGAAACTATTTACCGCCTCCGTGACTCAATGTAAACAACATTGGGTTTACGATTCGGAGGCCGCGGGTTCGATTCCCAGCGGGGTACATGTTTAAGTACTCGGTTTGGTTGGTGGTAGGGCATTTTAAATGTCCGCCTGGCTAGCACCACCATCTTATCTAAATCTGCCGCCAAGCAGCAATGTTAATAGCATTGTTGTGTTCCGGTTGTCAGAGATAAGATAGCCAGTCCCCTAAATGTGTTGCGGTTTCCGGGTCAGTACACTTCCACCTTCGACCTCATCTTCACTTAACATCAGGTGTGATTGAGGTCAAGTACGAACGAAAAAAAAACTATTTAAAAGAAGTGTTGTTACGGAGTTTCTTGTCGCTTCTTCTTCCCTAACCATAGCATCTTGTGAAGCGATGTAGTTTTAAAAAATAACATATTGACTTTCAATAAGTGATATTTTTGTATCCTACATTAAATAAAATAATTTTGAATTTGACTTTAACAATATAGGTGATTATTGAAATCAATAAGAATTTAAACTATTTATTACCAGGCAATGAGTCAGCGCCATTTAGTTTGTGGATTTTGAGATCTTCCGAGGTATGGTTTCTAGTCATCAATCGTCGTTTTATTCATTCACTAGTTTTCCGCCCGCTGATTCGCTTGCATGGAATAACTTTATCGCGGAAATTTGTTTATCCCGCGGAAACTACTCACTTTATCGGGATAAAAAATATCCTACGTTTCTAATCATTTCTAAATCCGTTCACGCGTTTCGCCGTGATTGAGCAACAAACGAACATCCAAACTTTCGCATTTGTAGTATTAGTTAGATGATACGATTTGAGTTAATATTTACTGTAATACGTTGGAAACATCATTTATTATTCGTATCCATGGACGGGCTGGCTTCGGCAACAAATGCGCCTATTCAAATGTTTGGCAAAGTATCTTGCCACCCGAGTTCCTGGAAGAAACGGAGCATCTTTTGGATCATGCCACAAGTTTCGAGGAGCGACCCGCAGGTTTACCAACATGATCAGCTCGACGTGTAGCCACCTCACGGTACTCTAAAAGCACGTGGGAGATTGGTTCTTCGGTCTCCATGCATGCTCTATAAAATCAAGCGCAATGACGCCTTGGAAAGACGCATCAGTTGCCGAAATACTTCGGGTTCAGGAACTACCGCTCTGGTTTGCCTGAGGTCTTCGTTCAGTCTGCGTATATGATTTGAGTTAGCAACACGACGATAGGGTCGGAACACTACAGCATTTTCGCCCGCGGCATACTATAATTTATAATTAAAAATGTTTGCTACAGTTTGCTATCAACCGTATTGTTATAATGAAAGTTTTCTCTAATTTTGCGATTAACCGTGTCTGTACTAATCTCGATATTAGAATTAACCCCGAAAATGGTTAATGGTTTCGTCCTCAAAATTTAAATTTAATTCAGGGTGTTGAATGTACTTTCGTTTGTACTAAGAAAATTGGGAAATTACTACAATAAAACCTTTTGAATGAAAGGGTTAGAACAGCTGTATTCGGACCCGCGCTGTCACTCCTTTTCATTGGTAATTAATTAAGCATCATGCTCCTACAATATTAGTTTACGAATAAAACAAAAGGTATGCTATTCATTTAGAAAATTCAGTACCTATTTTAGATGACAAATATTTGTTTTTAAAATATAGTTGTGTAAGAATTTGCGGTAAGTTCATTCGAAATTCACAGAACATCTCATCTTTATTCCAAATGGGGTGGTCAGGGATATCCCACATATTGTTTGAGTGTTTCAAACAGTAAAAATTTAAAGCTTGAAACAAAATCCACGATTCACTATTCGAATTAACGTGATAGCGGGTGAGCCCATCGCCGATAAAACGGGCAAATCTATATACACAGATCATTCAGCCATCCACAATGGGCCCGCGCATGATCTCTCCCCGGAAATACTTCAAACTTCAAACTTCAAGCATTTATTTCAACGTAAGATACATGATATCATTTGTTGAATGTCAATTTAAATCTACTGGAAATAAAAAAAGTTTATTGCATTTATCTGTCAGTCGGTATGTCCAAGCTACTACCGCTTCGGAAAGGGAAATCATCTATGGGAAAAGAAGCGGCGCAACAAACCCACAGGATCATTGTTGTCCTTTTTTTAAATAAAGTATATAACTAATACAATTTTATAATCTTGGGGAGCTGGTCGAAGTACACCAAGCGTGTTTGTCATTCAGGTAGTCACTAATTTTATAATAACCCTTTTTTGCTAATGTTATTTTGACATAATCTTTAAATTTTTTCTTGGTTAGATTAATGATATTCTCAGGTATAAGGTTATAAAAGCGTATACAGTGTCCTACAAATGATGTATTAACTTTGCTTATTTTGAACATAGGGGTAGCCAATTTGTTCTTATATATACTCGTTACGCAGTTGCATTCGCTGTTTGTTTTTGATCAGCGAAGATAAGTAATGTCTGACGCTAACTCCATGGATCAACTTGTGACCATGTGTGGCATTTTAATACGAGTATTGGGAAGTCACTTTGAATGGTTTTATTGTACAATAAAGTGTAATTTCACACCAATATTCCGTAAATTGAATGCTTAGAAAAAAATAGCAGATGATTCATCACAGTTTAATCTCTCAATCGATATCCTTGGATTTTAAGAGCAAGTATTTTTATAATCCTAATACCTTTACCATCTATACGTTCTCCCTTTTCCCACATTCATGATCTGAATAATAAAATGTGTGGATACTTACGAGTACTCCAATATTTCAGACAATTTCTCTTTGAGATTCAGTTGTATATCTCATCCAAAAAATACTTGATCAATTTATTGCTATTCATTGATTTGTTATTCCATGCCTTATAGGTTTTCTTATGTATATAGATATCCCCTCATTACGTAGTCGCTACTAGGACGCAGTTTCCCATGGTATAGGCCAAGAGCTGCCTTGTGAGCTCAAAGTAGATATAATAAGGTTTATGGAGCGCCGCTGGAGGTTTTTATATTTCACTGAGTTATCTTACATATACTTGATTCTAGTTGTTACTTCTCCAAAAAGGTAATAAATAAATAAATAATTAATTGTGAAATAGCCTGGCACCGAGCTGGTTATGTCCAGTTTAGATATTCAGGGTGAAATTTATTTTGTACTATTATTTACTTATTTATATATATGATATACTTGAAGAAATTATATTGTAATTTATTAGAGTGTGTTTTTTTGTAAATAAATACGTCAATGACAATATCCATAACTTGAGTACACATAATACCTGTAGTTATCATACAAACGAACCCGCGTCCTTTTGATTTAGCAGTCAGGATTTCTGACCACTACATCAAACAGGTCATTGATCCAAGTTCGTGGTGCTACAAAGGTAAATCTGTCTTCAATTAATCTATAATCGTTATTGTTATTGTTATTTTTTTTTTTTTATATGACAGGGCGGCAATGGGGCATGCGCGTCACCTGATGGAAAGCCATTACCGCCGCCCATGGACACCCGCAACACCAAAAGGGTCACAGATGCGTTGCCGGCCTTTGAGGAAGGTGTAGGCTCGTTTCTTGAAGGTTCCAATGTCGTACTCGTTCGGGAATACCGCTGCCGGAAGTCCGTTCCACAGGGTGGTCGTACGTGGTAAGAAGTGTTATTCGATAATATACACAAAGTTTAGCTTAATTTGGATTTGCCGTTCCCAAAAAAAATCAAAAATGTTTGTATGGAGAAAACAGTCTTAATGAAATTCTTCATACAAAACGCCAATTTCATAGGTAAGGACCTATTATAACATAAGTAGATAAGATACTTCATTGACTGATATAAATGGTAAGACAACCAAGTGATTCAATAAGATTTCAATTTTGTAATTTTTGATACAGAACCCCGAAAGAAGCCTTTGAAAGGAATTGTCTTGTTATGCCTTTTATCCACAGTTAGCCTTTTCGAACATGAACGCTAAAACATAACTCATGTTACAATAAGGCTCCGGCGATAGTTTCAAATGAAAACAAAAGCTAGTGTCAGCCATAAATCTAAGTTACGTCGTGGGTGGTAGATGTAATGAAAAATCTTGAAAGACTTTATTTCTAAAATAATGGCTTCAGATTTTTATAAAGCCGTTACTCCTAATTAATATTTTATGTTTGAACCGCCAAAAATTCCATTCAATGGGAATATATTTTACGATAAAGTATTAAAGAAAAACTTTTAACTATGTAAACGAGTTTAATTCAATGTGAGTGACGTAAGACGCGACTAAGCGACTATCCACCAAAAAACATCCCATGTGTATTTCTGATCCCATCACATGTGTATTTGTGTATATTTAGAATGGTGAATCGTGGACATTGGGTAAAGCATCTAAAAAATGTTTGGAACACCCAAACGCTTTAGTGTTGGCTATCTGTGACCATCCCATTTGGGACAAAATTTGTGACTTTATATTATGTTTTTACAAGTACCTACTACTACTCGTAGTAAGTAAAATAATCATCATTAGCCGATAAACCTCCCACTGTAGGGATATATGCCTTCCCTCGTATATGAAGGAGTATGGGCCATAGTCCACCACGCTGGCCCAATGCGGGTTTGGGACTTCATATGCCTTTGCATTTTTATTTTTTTATTTTTGCATTTGAGGGTCGAATGATATTGACGATGTAAACGATACTCTTTCACAGGTTTCGAACTGGTTTACCTACTGTGAATAATTTAGTTCTAAATGCTAAGAAAACCAAATGTTAATACAACTTAACTTAACAAAACTTAATAGTTTTCCTTACCTAATGTAAGGCAGGGGGAAAACAACCTAAAGTTGAATAGTGAACCATTGGAATTTGTTGAGAACACTGTTTTTCTTGGCATCACTTTGGACTCCACACTACAGTGGGGGTCGCATATTGAGACACTTGCGAGCAGGCTCAGTTCAGCTGCTTATGCTGTTCGTAAGATTAGACAACTTACTGACATTAAATCAGCGAGGCTCGTTTATTTTAGCTACTTTCATAGCATTATGTCTTATGGTATACTACTGTGGGGTAGAGGTGCAGATATTCAAACAATATTTGTTCTACAAAAAAGAGCAATCAGAGCAATATATAAATTACGCTGCCGTGATTCTCTAAGAGATCTGTTTAAAGAAATAAGTATTTTAACTGTTGCATCCCAATATATATATGACAGTATAATGTATGTACGCAAAAATATATGCCTATTTCGCAAACATTCTGATAATCATAATTTGAATACTAGAAACAAAAATAAAATTGAAATTCCACAATTTAGACTTAGCAAGGTTAGCACATCCTTTGTGGGACACAGCATACGCTTTTACAATAAAATACCAGAACATGTATTGAGTTTAACAGAGCAGAAATTTAAACAACACATTAAAGAAACTCTGTGTAAGAAGGGTTATTACAGGATAGATGATTATTTAGGCGATAAGGAGGTCTGGTGTTAGCTGGTCGTTATGTTAATTGCTATTGTTTTGTAATATGTAATATAAGATGTAGTATTGTTGTAAGGATGGAGACTAGTTGAAAAGATGTGTTGTTGCGGAGTTTCTTGTCGCTTCTTCTCCCTAACCATAACACCGTGTGAAGCGATGTAGTTAAAAAAAGAAAAATAGCATGTTGACTTTCAATAAGTGATATTTTTGTATCCTACATTGAATAAAATATTTTTGATTGATTTTGATTTTATTTCTCAGGCATACAGGCTTCCTCAAGATGTTTTCCTTCACCGTTTAAGAGCAGTCGGATATATGCACATAAGTAATTAAATTTTAAAACTCATTTGTACATGGCCAGCCTGGGAATTGAACCCGGACCTCCTAAATTGGGAGATCGCGTCTTAACCGTTGAGCCACCGAAGCTCCGAGCTTAACATACGTACTTAATAAACTCACCGTCGTGGTTCCACTCTGTAGCTATCTGGAAACACGTTTTAGATAAAATGTCTACCTACGTATACAATCAAAAATCAGCAAAGAAAATTATCTTCTTCCAGTGACCCGAAAGTCAAAGTTATAAATGATGAATGTGGAATTTTATAAGGAAAAGACGAATTGACCTTTAGATGGAAATTAAAATAAACTTTTCCAATACCGATACTCTAGTAGGAGTTAACATTGGTCGAAAGTTGTATGCATTGAGTGGCCATTTTATTGCTTCCGAGAACTTTCGTCTTTGTAATAACTTAAACTCAGTTGTAAGATAAGAATTTATTTCATTAAATACGCTTTGAATAAAAGATGAAGTTCAAAATGAAATTTTAAGTCGATGAACACATCGGGCATCGGGGAACACTAATCCCGACTTTAATTGCATTAGTGAATTTGAAATGTGAAATTTTACGAAAATTTTGTCGGTTCTGGTCATCAAGTGTTTTATTTCTGTTTCTATATTTTTACTTTTAACTTAGTATGTGACCACATACACAAATAAATACTTCTTTGTAGATCTTCATGTCTAAGTATTAACCTTTCTTTGTATTTCGTAGTGCATTCTATGTAACGTGCTTAGATACATACATACCAACTTGAAAGTAAAAAAAAATTAAAAGTTTCAAGGTATAAAGTACCATGTAATTCACAGTGTTACTTAAGAATAGTACTAAAACTTTTCCTTTTCCTTATGACCCGTGAGTGTACTTTGGAGTTGAATAGAACATCGAATCAGGCAGTTTGATCATTAAACTCTGATACTATTCGATGAAAGAAATTTGTTATTCCAAAGAATATGTACAGACATTTTGTCCGTTGAATACAATGGCTAAGTCGTGGCTTTGAATGGGTGACCTATAAAGATACTATAAAACAAAAACTTATTAAGAAAGCATATTATAAAATATCAGATTATTTAGATGATAATCGTCCCTGGATATAACGATACCAGGTTATTTCATAATTAATAATGAAATACTATTGTGCTTTTTGTAATATACAAACCTGTTTTCAAACTATCACCCCTCGTGTTTCTTGCTTGACGCTTGTTCTTCTCAGGGGAAATGGACTTTTGAATAAGCAGTAGCTTAAAAAATGTAACGTCGAACTATTTTAAGTGTACCCTGGGTACTTATAAAACAAATCATTTTTGACCTTGACCACATACGAGTGTTTCTGTGCTTCGAGCAAGTTAATTAGTCGGCCCGGTTGTTTAATTGAAGGCAATAGTTAGGCTAAGTCGGTGGCCTACAGGGGCAGCTTGAAAACACTATGTAAGGTTTTTTCTTATGCACAACGGGTTAGCACTTGACCGCAATCACACCTGATGTTAAGTGAAGATGAGGCCGAAGCTGGAAGCATACCGACCCGGAAACTCAAATATTTGGGGAACTGGCTATCTTATCTCTGACCACCGGAACACAACAATGCTATTAACATTGCTGTTTGGCGGCAGATTTAGATAAGATAGTGGTAGCTAGCCAGGCGGACATTTATAATGCCCTTACCACCAATCAAACCGAGTACTAAATAATGGTATAATTCCTTCAGGAATTTTAATATTAAACTCAAGGATTCGTTCTTAGAGTTATTAGTTTGTCACAAATCCACCATTACGCACCGACACGTAAGGCTATTGATGTGTGATCAACTTAATAAAAGTAGAGATAAATTCCTTGCCACTTCTTACCATTGATTTGTACTAAAAAAAAATTGAACTATCTGGCAAATATTGACCCCACTAGACTACATGACGATGCTACTAGACTTCATTAGGTCCGATAATTACATTCGTAAGTTGTAAGTCATTTGTAAGTTCATTTCTAAGTTTGTTGAGTAATTACTCATGTAATTATAAACAATACTTCTATTTACCCCTGTATATACTTAACATAATTAAAAGTAGAATCACACGAAGGGGATTTCACTTGCTTCACACATGAAGATTCTAATATACGCTTCACATTTCGTTAAGAGGTTTAACGTGTTTCTCAAATAAATGTTATTCGAGAGTATGTTTAAACAAATGTAAATGAATAGGTACACACAGCTACAAATCTGTGTACACACTTGACGAAAGCATAATTTCAAAAGATAGACACGGTTTTTGGTATATTCCATTCGATATAACTTTTACAAAATATATTGCTTTATAATATGTATAAAAGTACAATAGTAACAGAAGAGTTTGCCCACAGAGTCTGATTAGTTGCAAATTGTGAATTTGAAGTCTTTTCATACAAAATTATTCGTTGATTGGATAAATTTGTATGGAGGCTTAAGCATTTTCTGTCAGTCAGTATGTCCAAGCTACTGCCGCTTCGGAAAGGGAAATCATCTGTGGGGTACCTAAGTAGCGGCGCAAGAAATCCACTGGATTATTGTTGTTCTTTTTTTAATATAATTGTGATTTGTTTGGTGTAGTGGACAGTGATCTTTTCTGCGAAACCAACGGTTGCGGTTTCACATCCCACTGGGTGTAAATGTTTGTGATGAATAGGCACATTTATCCCAGAGACATGGATATTTATATAAATATTTATTTATGTATGCTTATTATCTATTATCCATAGTACAAGCTTTACTTAGTTTAGGACTAGATGATTGGTGTGAGTGTCGGAAATATTTCTTTATTTATATTATGAATTTCTAAAACTCTTACAACAAGAGTTACCTTACTCCTCGAGATCTGTTTTTATCACGGGTATACTAGATTTCCGCTCACGGCTTCGCCCGCGTTGATTTGCTTTATCGCGTACTTTTTCAGGATGAAAAGTTCCCATAAGAAGAGATACAGGAGATATGGGGAGACCCCTGGTGTAGCGCTGCTCTATGACGTCATCAGCTACGCCGTGACGTCAGCGTTACGCCGTAGTCATCCCAGTGCTACGCGAGGGGAAGATGCGGGGAAGGTGGTCACTCCTGTTTGAGCTATTGTCAAGAGCGCGCGTGTCAATTGTTGATAAATTAAAAACCACAATATTATTTAGGAGTTGTCTCATTTCTGGACTCTAACAGTATGTCCTTCCGGCTGGCCACCTCCTTACCAAATTTCAGATAGCTTCAGCAATGTAGACATGAAAGCCGTACAGACAGATAAACAGACAAACTTTTGCATTAATAGTCATCATCAACAGTCTTAGACGTACCCACTGTCAGGGCACAGCGTCCTTTCACTGGGAGAGAGACATAATCCATCAAGTGGGCCCAGTGCGGTTTGGTGGATTTGTGTGAGAATAGTGGTCACCTGACAATCAGTATTCTTAAGCCGTGTAGGCCACCGAGTTGGCTTAACGACTACCTTTAATTGAAATACAAATACAATACAAAAATTGATTAGTTTTCTCACCACAAATTTAATAAATAAAATATCTTCAGCACAGCGCACTCTAGTTCCACAGTAAGCAACTATATGCTTGTGTTGTGAATACCAGATGGTTGATACATTTTTTTTGTAACTTATTATATATGAAAACATCCATAACTCGGGTACATATGTACGTATTCATCACACAAACATATGCCCCTAGCGGGATTCGAACCCGCAACCTTTTGGTATAGTGGCCAGAGTTGCTAACCACTACAACAAATAGGTCGTCATTTAATGACGTTACAAAATGACTTTAGCGCTAGGTACCTAATACATAGAACCGGGACCGACAATTTATAATAGTATTTCAATCGTCATCAACTGATCAGAATTTGCAACCAGTAATCTGTGATACGACTGTATACGATGTGATAGTCGTAGACTTAGTTTTTATACCTATGTTTTGCTTGTACTTTTATATATTCTGTTTTTATTGCAATGTTTTGTAATTTTTGTCTACATATTTAAACTTGTGTGCTTCCTTAGCAAAAGTGCCTACTTAGTACTAACTAAGGTTAAGCTACCTTAATATGGTTTTTATTACTGTACTGTAGTCTAAATTATGTGTATTAATTACTTATAAATATTATATAATGTATGTGTGTGGCTGGAGAAACAAATAAACGTTTATCTATCTATCTAGTCAAATGAAAATGTGTGGAAAATTCATGTACAAAACTCTTTAAGTTATCAACATTGTATCCTATGAAATACATCGAGTTTGAATTTAGAATTTTATTGACTTTATTGTGTAGATAGCTGTGTTGCTAGATGTACCTAGTAATGAACTGAACTCGACTCGAAGTAGAAGTTTTGATTAGAGCTAGGTAATTAAAGTAAATGGGAGTAAGTGGGTTGCCAAATGCACTTTCATGATGCTTAGACGTGGTAGATTAGTCACAAGTGTTTGTACACTATGAAAGTATTCGTATTTTTAACCCACGAGTAAAATGACGGGTTATGTGTTTGACGTCATTTTATCTGTTTGTATCTGTTCTAAACTACGGAGATGGTTGATTTGCCACTTCTTCTTCAATTTAAGAGCTATGCTCTTGTCGGTGGAGTAACGCCCATGTCTCTCTACTTTCCGGCCTCGTTTTAACCTCTTGGTACGACACGACATTCACCTTTTCTTTCACTTGGTCAATGTAATTACGCCTAGATCATCCCCTTCCTCTCTTTCCTTCAATCTTTCCCTCAATTATGTTCTTCAAAAAAATATCGTGTCGTATCAAGTGACCTATCATCTTTCCTCTTGGGTTCTCAACTGTGGCTAACAGGGATCTCTTCCGATGCCTGATTTGCCACAAATGATGAAAATTTATTTGAAGATATTTAGTTTTCTATGGAGAAGTCTGAAGTGTTTTCAACAATATCCATGCTCTAGAAGCTCAAAGCTAGACAATTTGTATATGCTTACAATTACAAGAGAGAAACTGTCTCTTATGATTATTCGACAACGAATGAGATCCAGTCCAGAGAGATTTTTTTTATGCACAACGTTGGTACTTGACCTCAATCACACCTGATGTTAAGTGAAGGTGAGGTCGAAGGTGGAAGGGTACTGACCCGGAAACCCCAACACATCTTACCTTTGACAACCGGAACACAACAGTGCCATTAACATTGCTGCTTGGCGGCAGATTTAGATAAGATGGTGGTAACTAGCCAGACTCGCAACCAGCCCACATTTAAAATGCCCTACCACCAATCAATTGAATCTGAAAATGTTTTTAACGCGTATGCTAATATGTTTCCAACTTCGGAAGCAGAGTCTTTTGAAAAATTGCCTTAAAAAGTCATGTTTAAAGCTGATTCTCGAACGGTTCTTTTAAAGATTTTCTCAATACGTGGACATTCCGAAATAAACAATTTAATATTATTATCGTTCTTTTGCCTTAAATGGAATTGAACATTGCACCCGCCCATTATAATAAAACTGTAATTCAACGTCGTTTTAATTAATAAAAGTTACTCTCATTGCGACGCGGAACCGTGAATTGCAGATAAATTTATATTAAACATTTCCGAGTGTTATTAACGGGGGAAGAGACAGTGGCTCGTTGACGGCCCTCTGTAATTGAGTTGTCTACGAATTTCACAGTTTCACTGAGATCCTACTACGTGAGCGAAGTAGTCTCTCACACGTCCGAATCGAAAATTGAAAATGCTATCTTCAAATTAGAAATTAAAGAAGAGCAAAAACGAGTTGGGAAATTTACAATTTGCAATTGCATGTTATTTTTCGAAGCTCTTTGATATAAATGCGGGTTTCCTATGTAAATTTAGAGTTGTATCTATTAGTAGAGACTTGTAAATTACTTGTAAGTTTCTATTTTAGCGATTACAGTGTACTATAATATTCGATACTACGTACAAGTTTAAAATAAAATATCATTGCTATATAGAAGCAAGAAAATTGTTCTAAAGATAAACTTCAACCGGAAGAATTGCGATGCATTTATTTTTATATAGTTAACTGGACACACGTATGTCCACAATTTGACCTGATGGAAAGTGACGATGTGGCCGAAGATGAAGTACGCGATCTCAGTAAATGCCTATTCATCCTGCCATTGAAGATATATTACCTTCATAAACACGTCGGTAGGAAAAATACAATACAATACAATACAAATGGTCGTGTATTTAGGCACTGTACCCTCAATGACCTCATTCGTCGGTCTCTTGCTTCTGCCTCAGTTCCCTCAACCCTGGAACCCTCGGGAATGTCATCTGTGGATGGCAAGAGACCTGACGGTTGCACTCTGGTGCCTTGGCGACTCGGTCGCTCTCTGGTATGGGATGCCACATGTGTTGACACCTTGGCCCCGTCTTACGTGCAGAGCTCTGCCCGCAAGCCTGGTGCTGCTGCCGATCTCGCCCAGATAGTAAAGTGCCGCAAATACGCATTTCTATCTGCTAATTATGAGTTTGCGGCACTTGCCTTCGAGACTCTGGGCCCCTGGTCTTCAGACACCAAAAACTTCATAAAGGCGGTGTCTGATAAGCTAATTGTGGCATCAGGTGATATAAGGGCGGGCTCTTTTTTCGCTCAAAGATTAAGCCTAGCTATTCAGCGGGGCAATGCAGCCAGTGTGTTGGGGACAATGCCCAAGGTGGGAGAGCTGGACGCGATACATTTTTTGTAATTATGTAAATATTATGTTATTTCTATTGTAAACTCATACTACATACATACATACATACAATACAAATACTCTTTATTGCGCAAAATAATTTACAATAATTTTTGATGCGAAAAATATCAAATGCGACCCTGAAACCATCGAACAGCTCACCGCAACAGCTTCTGTTCTGGTACGGTGAAATTCACCAACATTAGAAATGTGTACATGAACCAACTCAGAACAAAATTTCTTTACCCACACAATAATAAAATCTCGTCAAATCGGAGAAAATAGCCGTATAAATAGAGAAAGTAGCTGAGGAAATCAAATATTACAAAGAGTGTCTCGAAAATTTCGAAACAACGGATTCTCGATTAATCCATCATCTTTTAAATACAAAAGATTTTTGATTTTTTATAAAAGAATATTGACTGTAATAACTATATATTTTCAATTTTAGAAACTCCCGAGGGGCTATTGTTATAACATCCAAATAAACTTAAATCTCTATCTATTCTATCAAACAAGGCTAACAATCATCTCACAGACACTTACATTCAAAAACCATCTTCAAATCGATTTAGCCATTATGGCGTTACAATACCACGATAGGCACACAGATACACTGACATACTGACATATGGTGTAAATTGTTATAAGTTTGAATCTGTCAGTCTGTCTGTCAAACCGCCCCTCTTTACGGTGAAGGTTAAAACCGCTTTTAATGAATGCCACGTAGTAAGACGACATAACAAATAGTATGGTAGCCGAAACCGTGGCGTCATAATTTAATTTACTGACCATTTTCACCCTTTAATAGAGGCAGGTTTACACAATTTTGATTGCCGTTGTTTAAAATTCAGGCATTGTAATGATAATTTATGCAAATTTTATCGTTTCCAATAGTCTGTGTCAAATATAGTAAGTCCAGACGAGGTATATAGGCATTTGCTTTTTATTATCTTCACATGTGGCTGTATAAAAACATTTTGAGACTGACTATGATGAAGCTTAGCATTTTTTAATTATGATTATATTTTGTAGAACTTACTAACAACTTCATAGATTTTAATGAGTGAAATATTATAGGTATCATACTTGTGTATTATAGTCATAAGTATGTTCGATTTTTCAAGGTGTGTCCAAAGCATTGATTTAAGTATTATTTTGCTTGACTGATTATTCAAAAATATATTAGCAGGAATACTTTTCGCTGTGGGAAATTTTACAAAAAATCGTTACTCGAAAACAGTGGTCACCATATTTATGCAATTTATGTTACGTTTTCTACCAGTAATTGAGTAGTGTACTGTAAATCTACTGCTTCTATTAACAGGTACTCTGCTTCTACCTTGTCACATAGTCTTTTGTTCCTAGTACCACTTAGCACTCAGGGAAGTTAATTGATTTAAAAGTGTTTTCTTTTTAACTAGTTTAATCTACATTGTAAGGCTGCGAAATATAAAAGTCTAGTTGGTTCCAACTCAGTTTGCTTGTGACCGAAAACAACCGGTGAAATTTATAATCAAAACCGTGCCATTCTGCTTGGGACACTCCCACTTTCCTTACCACGTAACTGCCTCGGGGAGTCGTTTATTTTTCAAGTTTTAAAATTAACTCTCCATTGGGGCCTTATGTACTACATGTCGTGAAAGTTTACTTATTTTAAGCATACAACAGTGTTTATTTTTGCCAAGATAACTTGTTTTACATAAAACCGTTCGTTACGTTAGCCGCTACTCATATCGTTTGAAAATTAAAGTACAAAATTGTATACCTTCTGTTTCCTAGCTGAATTCGTTTTGTGGTTTGTGTAAGTAAAATTGTGTTTTTCTAAGGCTATTTGCCAGTAAGAAGTGCTTTTCTCCACTTTACTTAACAACATGACTACATTGCTAGCCCATATGTTTTTAAAGTATCTTGAATGAAACCCCATTTACAACTGAGCAAGAGTATTAAACATATGCCTAGTTATTGGATTCTTCTTCTATGTTACCTAAAATTATAGTAATCTCATTTACGACTGGTACAAGATCGCGAAAACTGGCTCAGAGGCAGCCGTGAGGATGTGAGCTGAGATTGATGAATTGTAATAGGAAATAAAAACAGAATACCATTTTAATTAGAAATTAAATTAGACTGGTGGCAATCAAAGGAATTCAAAAGGATCTAGATTATCCATGTGAGCAAATATGTATATCTCAGGAATTCACCTGGGATCAATTTTACCCCCAATCTTCGTGCTGATCGTGTATCGATATCGGTTCTGTCAAGCCGGGTGGAAGCAGCCAATTTTCGCGCGTTATGTCTCCTAGCTCTTATAATGTCACTGTTATATAAACTATGGTTTCGTTTTGGCATCCTATGGGCAAACCGACACTATCAACTGAGAACTAACTGGAGCGCACCCATTAGCCAGTCAATGATTTCTTGGACATAATAATAAATAATTTTTAATTTTCATATCAAACAATCCATACTTTAGTGAGTTAGTAACAATTTATACTTAGTATACTTGGTTAGTATTTTTAATTTAGTAGGTAGGACTAAAAGTATTTGAAATATTGCTTTGACCCTATCACTAATTCCACCTAGTGTATTTGAATGCGGCAGTCCGTTATGGCAGCAGGCATTTTCAGGATGCCGTTACCATAATGTGGCGCATAAGATCTTCGCGCAATTTTATAACCAACTTTCAAAGCAGGAGAAGGTTCTCAAATAGTTCCGTATATGTTTTATCTTTCTACTAGTTTTCCCGCATCGAAATATTATAAGATTCTTTTCTAATTTTATTTCAATGTTTAATATAAAATTAATATTCGGCATTCATATCCGAACCCAAAACCTGGATAAAGCTTATATATGTATGGATACGAGCGCGCCTCGGACCTCAGGCTTTCTCTTCTTCTTCTCTTGACAAGCAAGCCAGATCATTTATTGCAACAACATTAATATATAAGTGCAACAGTACTCAAATAAACAGCCACGACTGTGAAAAAAATAAACTACAGTATTTCTCATAATATACTATGTATTCTTTTCAATAAGATCGGCTCAGAGGTTTAGTCGTGAAAATGTAACAAGAGACATATCCACTTTGGCATTATTATAAATGTATGTATGATTCATTAGTCATTACTCCTAGATTCCTTGGTCTACATGTCATGTCTACAAGTCGTTCTCAAGAGTCATTACGAATCATCTCGCACGCAGGTTCGGCGACTTCCAGCCTACCGAACATGCCGGTTTCTGAAAAGACTTTAGCGCCGTAGACCACATACATACGCTGCGGCAGATTATACAGAAAACCGAAGAGTATAACCATCCACTATGCTTAGGGTTCGTGGACTACGAAAAAGCCTTCCTTCGATTTGATCGAGACCTGGGCTATGCAGCAGTCCCTCCAGCGGTGCCAAATTGATTATCGGTATATCGAGGTACTGAATTGTTTGTATATCCCCGACACTGTTCACCGCTGCAATGGAAGACGCTTTCAAGCTTCTGGACTCGTCATCAACTTCAACGGCGAATACATCACAAATCTTCGATTTGCCGACGATATCGTAATCATGGCTGAGGCCCTGGAGGACCTTGGCAAAATGGTCGATGAACTTAATAGAGCCTCTGAAGGAGTGGGTTTTAAAATGAATATAGACAAGACAAAGACCATGATGAATACCTACACCTCTGACGATAGAAGACACTACCCTCGAAGTTGTCGACGAATACGTATACCTGGGACAAACGGGCCAGTTAGGTAAATCCAACTTGGAGAAGGAGTTCAATCGTCGAATTCAGCTCGACTGGACAGCGTTCGGGAAGCTACGTAACATTTTTCGTCCCAAATACCGCAAAGTCTCAAGACGAAAGTCTTTGATCAGTGTGTGTTGCCAGTGATGACATATGAACTGAAACGTGGTCGCTCACTATGGGCATCATAAGAAGGCATAAGGTCACCCAAAGAGCAATGGAGAGAACTATGCTTGTAGTCTCCCTACGGGATTGAATCAAAAATGAGGAGATCCACAGGAGAACCAAGGTGACCGATATAGCCCGAAGAATTGCCAAACTTAAGTGGCAGTAGGCAGGGTACATTGCTCATAGGGCCGACGGCCGTTGGGGCGGAAAGGTTCTCGAGTGGCAACCACACACCTGAGCAGGCCCCCCACGAGGTGGACCAACGGTTTAGTAAAAATCGCGAGAAGCCGCTGGATGCAGGCAGCGCAGGGCCGATCATTGTGGAGATCTTTGGGGGAGGCCTTTGTCCAGCAGTGGACGGCTTTCGGCTGATATGATGAATGTTTTTTGTAATATATATTTTTTCTTTTTTGCAATGAAGTGAATTTGAATTGTATTATTTTGTATTGTATGTTGTAGTCCTCCTCAAACCTATTCAGTCAAATATTGAAATAAATTTTAGATTACTTAGGTTTTTAGTTATATTTTTATCTATATTTAGTTATTTGACTTTGATTTGGTGGAGTGAAATCAACTTTCTTCCCCTAAAAATAGCGCTAAATAACATTGGGCTTTAAAAAAGTTCAATAGGCATATTGCCGCTCTACATTTGGGGTCAAAAGGCCCAAGTTATAGGAAGCTTGCCTCGCCGCCTATAGTTCTAAGTGTTCACTTCATTGCTAATGCTTTTTACTTCTATATCCAAATAAATAAAGACCTTTTGAAAATCGTCACTTTTCGCTTTTTGCTTGAAACATCAAATTCTTGAGGACCAGAAAGTGGTCACGCGTACAGCATTGTCTGTTGCATCGATGTATTTGTGGAAGTGGGATTGGACTACCAGATGGAGACACTGGCAGAAACCAGCGCATCAATCAGGTTTATCCCACTTCCATTCCTTTTTAAGGCTAAGGCATTCTCTAGGCGTTACAGGAATTAATTCTGATAGTGAATCATCCTTGAACTCCGAGAGAATTGAACATTGTTAAAAGAGATTTAAAGTTTCCATTCTATTTTCAAAACTAATTAAATTGTTTCTAAGAAGCAGCGCAACATTTTGTATACGTCGGTAAATATACTTACCTGTGGTTTCAACCTCTAATTGGAAGTTGGCGTAGCTCCCGAGGTCCTTCCTTTTCTATCTTAATGCAGCCATTTAAGTTCTTCTGGTCTTGTTTCAAATGTAAATGTAACTTCAAGCTGCATCCTCTTTTCATTAAGCTGTAATTTAATAGTAAAATATTTTATGGATAGAAGTGCAACCACTTTCTCATTGTTATTAATGTCCGTAATATATATACATAGATTTCTATATTATCTCCTGTAGCCTAAATGGCTGAGCCAACTATGACGTCGAGGTGTTAGATTCGTTTTGATCCCCAAATAGGATAATTTTCATGAAAAAAAATCCAACATGGCAGCAAAATACATAATAGACCTACTCTCCGGTGTTTTGGTTTTTAACTTCTTAAATTATTATTTAATAAACTTTATTTTGCGGATTGGTAATATTTGCTTCAAACAAGAGTTTTGCAGAAATAATAGAATATTAATCAAAACTCAAACGACATTGCTTTCCAGCACTTTGAAATGAATTCATCGTCATAATAGCAGCTACAGGATGTCCACTGCTGAATATAGGCCCCCCCATAGATTTGCAGAGAGATTTTAAATGAGTTAGCCACTTATACAGGATGGAAATGCAAGGGCTGCAGGCTATAACCACCGAAACTACCTGAGACATTGAAAGTTACAAATTAATTCCACTACCTCGTGGTCCAACTCAAAATCTAATTTGTATATAAAAAAAATATTCTTAAGTACTTAATATTTAATGTTTTTTACACCATTAGCTTTATTTTTATGACAAATGTATATAGCACATTAGTCCAAATATTGACCACAAATTGAGTTATGTATACGTAATTTTTCTATTGAACCGTGAAACGAACACTGATATCTTCATATTTTTATTCATTCATTGTATTTTTATTTCATGATACAGGATAAAAAATTACTTCGATTTTGGATTCTTCGAAACTTTTGGATTTTTGGAGTAGACATGGCGATATCATATATACGTTTAGTCAGTCACTCTTAACAAAATTAATGTTTTTAGTGTATACTGTATACACTAAAAACTGGTGTTCATTATTAATCCAACTTTTCATACAATAAATAAAACTGTTACAGCTACCTGAGAGTCCGGATGTCACTTTGTATGTTGTCTGTAAAACAGTCTTCTCAACATTTCTTTCAGTATACTTTTCTTTATCGTATATACAGCTTGTTGCCACATGCGGAAAGACATGAAACAAAGCTAAACTCCAACATTTCTGTTAAAGTTACTAGACTAAAAATAATATCTACAGAGTCGCTAAAATGTCTAGAAATAAATCCAACTAGCGCGACACTATCTGACGCCGCCACACCGTTCTCAACTCGCCACATTTCCAGAGGCACTGCTATGACAGCTCTGACTTTATTCGAGGGAATTTTAGATTTTTTAACAAGCTCGCCTGTTGGTCTTTACACACACTTTAAACAGCAACTCGTGTTGCTTGTGTAGCAACTTGTAAGGTATAAAGAGATACCAGTATATCTATAATTTCTAATCGACTTCAAAAAAAAAATCAAATGCGAGCAGGATCCTGTGGGTATTAACATAATTATAAAAAATAATGTCTTAGGCCTTGAAAACAAAGATAAAAGTAACGCATATACCCTCGCTTTTTATTAAAACACTGTCAACAAGTCACGGTAATCTCCTACAATGTTCCATGTTGGAACCAACGCAATATTTTTATTTGCTAGTATTTTGTATCAAAACTGATGTAGCACTTAGTTATAATATATCTACCCAATAAACACGCAGAGACTGATCGTCTAGTTAAATCAATTTGTGGTGTATTTTTATCCCAATTAAGAGGGTATACAAACTTTCAAGTCCAAATTTTCTGAAATGAATAAACCGATTCTAATCAAACTTTATACGTATACGCAATATACCAAAAAAGTTTGTAGAAAACCTCTCCAAAATATCGAATTTTAAAGAATTGTATTTACTATGGAAAATTTAAAATCGCTCTAATTAAATATCAATACTCTTTATCGAAAATGTTCTCTATACTAAGGTTTTATCTATGTACGTGCTTCATGCGTATAGGATTTCATTCGAATCGGTTTATTCATTTCGGAAAATTTAGATTTGAAAGTGTGAATGAAATGCCGTGTGGAATAAACCCTCTTAAATTAATGATTATTTTATGTAGTTGTGGAAGAACGTAGCCTCCTATTACAGGTAAACATTTTTTACTTAAAAGGAGACCCCTACTGCTGTTATAGATAATAAGAATAAGTTACTGAAATAAACTATTTTGATTTTTGATTTCTGCTCTATTCGGTTAATTTGTCTTTGATCATTTACTTTCTACACAATAGTTTAGGTTTTGCTAAACAATATCAAAACAAAAGCTAGATCTAGCTGTTTTTAGACGTGGAAGTCTTCCGTAAATGACGACAATATCGTCTGAAGACACTTAAAATTCCATTTAAGGACGCAGCTGTTGCTTCAATATTTGAAAAGAATAGTGGTAGCGTACGCACTTAGTGTAAAATTGAGTGAATACCTAGTTATCAAGACTGACATGTACCTACACAAGCCGATCAAGTGTATGTCGGACTACGTGCAGCTGAGTTCTGTAGTAAGATTGTACAAATTAATTACACAAAACCTTTTTGATGTTGATATAGTGTTTAAGGTTTTTTAAAGACCCAACCGAACAGTTTAGTGGATAGGAAGTGAAAACTGAGTACACGTAAATCCAACGAAAATATTTATCGTCTATTAAAAAATTATTCAGGAAACACCCACTTATATAAAAGACCTGCTTAACGTATACGTTGCGAAGATCTTCCACCGGGCCGTTGGCATTATACGAATACCGCTGTCCGACAAAATGTCAGTGGCTTCTTGCTGCATGCAATGTTTTGAGAAAACTTACCGCGATATAGTCGCGCTGTGTTTGGTCGGTTTAATGTCGATGCCTCCACGCTTCCTTGCCATAGACGTTATACACAGCCCTTGAAATATCCGCATAGTACAAAATGTACAATTCTAGTATGAAAAGTTTAATTTTCAACGAACGTGATGATTCTGTTTAATTTAAAATTATACACAACCCTTGAAATGTCCGTATCGTACAAAATGTACAATTTTTAGGTACTAATGAAAAGTTTGATTTGCAACGTGATGATTCTGTTTAATTTGAAATATCATCACGATTTACATTGACGTAGATTTCATCACATTCTTCCCATAATTACTTGAAAATTAGCTCTGTAAGAATAGTTTATAATCCTGTCTTAACTAATTCTTCATATGTCATATCGATTGTATTTTCGCAATAAAATTCACCCTAAAATGTTAGGTCGCTGTGAGTTGTTTCTTTTTAAATATCTTCAATGCACAGATTGTCTTTACGACTTCATTATTATCTATTGATATAGAATATACAGTACAACAGTTAAACTTTCTTTCCATAATATCCCTAAGGGAACTGTATAGAGGTGCGTTGGAAGAAAGAAAACTTTTACGCAAGATCGATTAAGCCGCCATTAACGGTGTTTTTTACTCCCATATATATCGTAAGGTCCACAATTTAAACCAAAAATCATTTGAAATATCCCACATTTCACCGCACATGCTGATGATATTACACGTTTTCAGAGTACCCAGAAATCAGAAGCTACTAAGATGATAGGGTAGCATCCCGGTGTCTCGCTTGTGTCATTCGATCTCGATGACCGGAACACACATTTATCACTATTCTCAACCTATTCGATTATTTGTTTTTTTTTTTATTTCAAATCGTTATAGAAAAAGTACAATACAATACAAATACACTTTATTGCACAACAGAAAAGAAAATACAGTTTCAGAAAAGTGGTAAGAATAGAATGTACAATTTGGCAACCTTATCACTAAAAGCGATCTCTTCCAGGCATTATTTGCGTAAAAGGACAGTACATTTGAAATAGTTAAGTTGTGAGAGAGTTAAGTTAAATAGGGATGCAGATACAAAACACGTGAATAAATTTCATATATTTACTAATATACCTACTTAAAACATAACATCTATAAAATAGCAACAAAATACAAATGTAAATATACAAGTGTACTAAATAAATATTTATTCATATATAAAATAATAATAATAGGCGACAACAGGATTGTGCTAAGGTATAGAGAGAAGATAAGAAGAGAAAAAGTTGTGTATAACGTTTCATTCTTACGGAACTCTTCATTATGGATCTCTCAATAACGAATCATAAGATACGATGACGTAGTAAAACATTGAGCTTCGCTCACTTCGTGGCTGATTGTGTGACCTTGAGCTTTCTTATTAGACCCACAATCAGACACCACGTTTTATTGCCCTATGTCATCACTAACAGCACACACATTGTTTAATAGAATTTTGTTTTAAGCCTTGAGGTACTACAGAAGTGGCTGTAAGTACCGTTATTCTGTGGGCAATGAAAATATATCCCACACTTCGCCTAGATAAACTGTAATAATATCTGAATGCTCTCGATGCGGTAAAAGAAAACATCTCGAGGAAATCACCACATGTGATATCCAGATGTGTATTAACCGCAAGGTCAACATTGTAATTATAGCGATCGTGAGAACTATTCAACCGCCTCCGTGGCTCAATGTAAACAACATTGGATTCACGATTCGGAGGTCGCGGGTTCGATCCTCAGCGGGGTACATGTTTAAGTACTCGGTTTGGTTGGTGCTAGGGCATTTTAAATATCCGCCTGGCTAGCTACCACCATCCTATCTAAATCTGCCGCCAAGCAACAATGTTAATAGCATTGTTGTGTTCCGGTTGTCAGAGATAAGATAGCCAGTCCCCCAAATGTGTTGGGGTTTCCGGGTCAGTACGCTTCCACCTTCGACCTCATCTTCACTTAACATCAGGTATGGTTGAGGTCAAGTCAAACCCGTTGTGCATTAAAAAAAAACTATTACTTCGATTGTTAAGACCATTGCTATTGGAGCATTTGACGAAACAACTTCTAAGTTAATGTAGAGAGTTTTTTTGAACTTGATAAATCTGATCGTTGGTCAGTTGGAAGATCAGCTATTACGCATGCAATGCAAGTTATATGGTCAGCGAGATAACATTACGTAACGTATACAGACGTCACATATAGATATCTGGTCTGCCTGCACTCTATTTGATAAACGTGACAATGTAATCTACCATGACAATTCGGGATAGGATAGGGATAGGGAAGCTTAAGCATATGATAGCCTAGTCTTCTGATAGATATAGGTCTCTAAAGGAGTATTAGGAGTCGCCTTGCTCTCATCGTCACACCATCTAGCATGTAGCGTCCCATACTACTTTGTCTCTTGACAATCGACGTGGTCTCCATACCAGACCTATTCTCAAGAGTCATATGTTCTAACTTTTTTAAGTTGCTTGCACTTAGCTTTATCATGCAGCAACTCTCGTTCTGTGACGAAAAATCTTATTCCTGACTTATTCATCAGAGAAATTGCAAGTATACTCGTTCCCTATGGAACTAGCTTAGTAACTATTTGCTAAGCGAGTTTTGGGGGCTAACCGCACCGTGAGCGCCCATGTTTCAGCACCGTAGTGGTGGGGATTTGTTAGACAATTTTCCCGAAATCATTATTTCATTGAAGCAAATTTTCTTTTCGCATTTTCCTCTAGTCGTTCTCAATATTTTCTTTACACGGCTGACGGACTATCATCGGCAAGGCGTTCAGAGTACGTACTTTCAGTTCTATTGCACCACATTTCTATAATTTTTGGTCTTATCTTACTAAAATGGTTATAGAATATGCAGGAAAATTGTTAAGTATTATAAGTATGGGTATGTCAGACCCGAATAGAAAATGCAGGTATTAACTTCTGTTAAAACTGTATTCTATGGGGAGGCCTATATTCAGCACCGGACGCCACTCGCTGATATGATGATGAAACCTATATTTTTGAAATCGGTTACAAAGTTTTATTAGGAATTTCGTATGTAAAATATATAACTGTAGTTTACGATGACAATTTTAAAATAGTAATTTTTGTATTTTACCCTTTGATGGTGCGATTCCTTGTAAAGTTAGTTACGCCATGGTAGAGTGAACTTCTATCGGATTACGCTATTTGAACATCACAAAGCTTCCTCTAAATCATGAAATCAAATAAACGGGACGCGTAGAACAAATAAGATAAACAAACGTCCTTCCAAGATGAATTGTTTCGGAAATAAGTCAGGCTTATCTGAGTATGTGTTTCAAATTATTTCTAGAAATTTAAAATAAAACATTACCTCAAGTCTTTAGATAAAAATCCAGGAGTTTTGTAGAAAGTATTAAATCTACGCTTTGATATACAAAACAAGTTTTTCGTTAAATGTAGTTACCTAATTCTTTGGGATTTTAAAAAGCATTTTCTTGGAATCTTGTTGGTTCTGGAGTTAACTAATTTATGGCCAAAATTTCAACAAGTAAGAGTGACGATATATTATTGTTAACAAATTTTGGAGCTCATATCTCACCAAATATTCTCAGATGCCAATAAAGAAGTTTTTTATTAACCTTAGTTTAATTTCTAAAGAGCAAATCCAAGATGCGGGACGTTTTTTCATCTCACAGAATATTTTTAAATCATCCAATGTTGAAATATAAAAGGATTTCATTATTGCCATTTAGCCATGGAACCCTAAAAAATGCTTTACCATTATTTTTCACGTAACATAACACGATGTGACATCATCACTTTGAAAGGTAATAACCATTACGTGATAAAAGAAAACGTCACTACTCAGTATATCAAGAGAGAAAAGTTCGATTTGCGGTAAACCAATAGGACCTTCTTTTTACAAGCATTTTGTCTCGGTGTCTGTTAATAAATCTTATAAGTTAAATTTAACCCCATTCCCAGTGTTCATGAACTAAAATTTTGCACACATAGTCAGTCGGATGACATTGCAATATGGTATTACTGATCTGGTTTGATGATGGAGCCGGAAAGTAGTCATACGAACTCTGTGATTAAACAATGCAACCCCGTTGAGTTTGAGTTCAGTTAATTTGTCTTCACATGCAGTCTGATCGTTGATAGTACCCAGGGTCTGATTGTCGCCCATACTTACATAGGGTTAGCTATTGGAAAGTCGCCCATACTGTCTTTGGTGGCAGCAACTACTCTTCAGGGGGGGACTGAAAATCAGCAACACTGCTGAGTCCCTACCCATTCATCACAATACTGTGGTCCTCGATTCTATGTATGCTTGTGTTTTTTTCCTTTTTTGTGATGAATAAATACCTTTTTATTTATTTATTTTTATTTTTTATTTAAAAAAAAGGAACATTTTTAATAACAATCCATGGGTATGGCTCGAGGCATCTCTTTTATCCACGTACCTTTCATATCATTGTTCTCACTTATTAGTAGTTTGTGAACAAAATTTACAGTTTTATGTTTCTCGACGACCTGTTTGGTGTAGTGGTTAGCAACTCTGACCACTATACCAAAAGGTTGCGGCTTCGAATCCCGCTAGGGGCATATGTTTGTGTTATGAATACGGACATGTGTACCCGAGTTATGGATGTTTTCAATTATATTAAGTATTTATTTACAAAAGAAAAAATGTATTTATGTAGTATATCAACCATCTGGTATCCACAACACAAGCCTATAGTAGCTAAGTGTGGAACTAGTTGACGCTGTGTGTATGTCTAAGGATATTTATATATTTATTATTTATACCATACAGCGTGCACGGATTAATAACGCCCTGAACGAAACATATATTATTTATCCTTAATAATATCATTTACTGCAATTAAGTAGTGAAAATTTCGCCAAAACCTAACATAATAGTGGCACCACAGAAACTTTGAAGTAGAGTCAATTTGTCAGCAACTCTGGTAAACACGAGACGGCCCCAAACTCACCCCTCTAAGTAAGTTGTACAATAGAAACTATTCCGCCCATTGTAGCCAGACGAGCCGTGGATTGGACTTCTTGTATAAGAACTAAAATATACACGGGGTGAAGTTCGGTACTTACGTTGCATGGCCGCATGAGAATATTTTTGAACTATAACAATAAAATTAGTATTTAAAAACTAACAAAAAGTAAATGCAATGTTTCAAATAATATGATAGACTGTTTAACTCAGGAAGGATAAATAAATGAATAAAATATCCTTAGACATACACACAGCGCCTTCTAGTTACACAATAAGCAACTATAGGCTTGTGTTGTCGATACCAGATGGTTGATATACTACATAATTTTTTTTATATAAATATTATACTTATTATAAATGAAAACATCCATAACTCGGGTACAAATGTCCGTATTCATCACACAAACATATGCCCCTAGCGGGATTCGAACCCGCAACCTTTTGGTAAAGTGGCCAGAGTTATTAGCAACTCTGGCGACCTATTTGGTGTAGTGGTTAGCCACTACACCAAACAGGTCGCCAAGGATGTACACGAATTCTTGAAAATGATACATAAACATAAAAATTAGTCTGTAACTTATCGTGCTCGTTGATGACCCTTGATGTTAAAAGCAACCTTAAATAAATATTTAAAAAAATCCCGACCGCATATAAAAATGAACTAAAAAGACAACCACTAGGTACTTTTAAACTGACAAGCTTTTCACGGCGGACTTGGAAGCAGACGTTATTTTTCTACGCTGCGGGCGCCATGTTCGTATTTTTTACCATAAAATATATCTTGTGATATTCTGGAAGACGAATCTACCGCCACCTTGTACTTCATAATAGATAAAGTCGTTTAGGCTACAGGAGGTGACATAGAGATGTACAACATACACCTGAAAAACATTGCCCCAGGAGGGGCAGTCGGGTGAACAAAGACAAATGAAATGTGTATTTGCAACAGATGAACAGCCAAGGGTTGGAACTCCCTTCCGGCGCCAGTCTTTCCTGAATCAACCTTAGGATCTTCAGGAGCAGAGTGGATAGGCTGGGATCGCGTGCTTCATCTTCAACCACATCGTCACTTTCCATCAGGTGAGATTGTGGTCCAACGCGAATCTAGTCAAATGAGTAATTGTTTATGTAATCATATAAAATTTACTTCGAGCAAACAAGATTTTTTATGAATGCCACATATTGTGCGAGTACCTAATTGTTCATGTAATCACATCAAATTGTTTTCGAGTACGCAAGTTTTTTTATGCTTTGGAGAAAGACCATTGTAGAGGTATAAAGAATAAGATAGGCAGGTATACAAGCATAAATAACCTTATATATTTGGATAAGGTTATTTATGCTTGTATATTTATATAAGGATATTTATGCTTGTATAGAAATATGCATTATTTTTCTACAACGCAATAGATATTGCTTCAACGTATTTATCAATTTCTCCCAATTTTTGTCCCAATATTTTTCTTACAATGTACCAAATAAGCATATTCTTGACACGGCTTTTCAGGATTTTCGTACCTTCTTCATATGATAAACGAAACGTATAATATTAGCATAGAAATGAACAGAAGTATATCTACAGCAACGTTCGAGATTTTTATAGAAAATATTTATGAACTGCTGCTAGCAAAAACCTAATTGGATCGTGTATATTTTGGCAAGTAGTCTGCATACTACGGCGTAATCATTTCGAACTCGTCGAATTGTCGAATTGTTAATATTTAGTCGTTATAGCTCGATTATTGAATTTCAGGAGTTCAGGAGGAGTTTCAGTGAAATGTTGTAAACTATGATGGTATTTAGCAGCATCGTCTGGCAGATTTATGGGATGTTATTGAATAATACAAAATCATATTGCAGATTCGACATCTTTTAAAACAGCCCTCTATGTTCCTGTTAATATCAAGTAATCTGCTTAATAAAGAATACATATAATTTTTTGATTATTTGAGTGTGTGTGTGTGTGTAGGGCTCCGTCAAATATTTCGTTTGCCGAAAGGGTACCGTCGCCAAAGAAGTTCAAGATGTTTTAAAATATTCATCTGATCTCCTGTCTGAACATGTACAATGCTAGTAAAATACGTATTTTTACTGGGCTATCTAATAGAGCATATCAAAGTATTTCTATATTTATGACTGTTTGCACGTCAAAGATACAGGGTCATCAAACGAGTGCATAACATGCCAATTTGTATTTAAATCTAAAAAGTCGTAATGTGTAACAAAGGTATTACATACACAAAGCACTTTAATCTAATGACGTACTACACGAAACAGTTTATGTAAAGATGTGGCTATATGTATATATCCACTGGGTACGTTTAATAAAAACAATATATTTAATAGAACTGTAGCGTTGGGAAATCCAAACGTGCTATAAAGCGCTTTTATTGAATCAAGCGATTATTTCCAAGCTTAGCAGCAGTACTGTTCAGGGATTCACGGCTATATAGACAGTAAACTTTTTATTGTTTGTTTATGTATCACTTTATTGAACCTAACTATTGTTAGAGCCATAATAGGTAGTTAGATAACTTAGGGAGGGTGTGTCAAAGTTCAACGAACTAGGAATCCGAAAGGCCCCTACATACACTCAGAAATCATTATGATCTTTACCAATCCAATTCCGAAATGTGGTTTTATATTATCATCACTTTGGACTAAATCCTGAATAGCATCTTATTTTCCGTCAGAATAAACGTGGCGCCAAAGGCATATATCATGAGACACATGGTATGTCTTGAAATTGTTACATTTTAATATTAAAAATAATGCTCATTTTTTGTAAACTGACTGTCTGTCTGAAAAAAAGCAATGCGAAAGTTTGGATGTTTGTTGCTCAACCACGGCAAAACGGATAAACAAATTGGACAAATTTGGTGCTCAAGTAGAACATCCTTGAAATAGGGCATATATACATTTTATCCTCATAAAGTAAGTACTTCTCGCGATATAAACAAGTTACAAAACACTTATGTATTTAAACTTCTGTAAAAATTTACCCCTATTCATTTCGACACTCGCACTTTATGACCATTAAACAATTCGTCCAATGGACATTTTGTCACGTTGACGGCTCAATCCCGGAATGATATAATCGAAATTCATGACGACAATCGTCGACTAAATATCTATCTGTGGCGAATAATCTCTTAGCTTATTATTACTACAAAAGGTTAATGAAATAAATATTGAAACTATTTGTGTTATTCTATTTCCTTTGACAAATTTAACAAACCGTTAGGTTAGGTACCTTTCAAAATTTCATTCCCTTAATCGAGTAATTCCGGACGCGTCTCAATAATTTACAGGCGGTATACCAACAAAAATACCGTTGGCCTCTCATCAATCAATGTCTGATCCGAATCAGGCCTCCTGGATCCACGCCTTAATTCTCACTCTATTTGCGTAATTCACGGATTAGTGCTTATTTTATGTATATATATACCTCAAAGATTTAACTATAGATAGCTAAACTATAGGTACACTCACAGTCGCATAATAACTTAATATTCGTCAAGACGGACTATGCAATAATAATCATATTTCATTTAGTTTCTCACATATTTTGTTTTACGCCCCATCAGTACCACTCCTCCGGTAGGGTCGCCTGATCAAGATCTCCTTAAGAAATAAGCACTTTTGTACCAATTTCTGATTTCTTTGTAGAGGTCCGTACCTCAAAAGGTAAAAAGGAACAATAGATCACTTTGTTGTCAGTCTGTCTGTCCTTGTGTCAAGGCCCTTTTTCTCAGAAACAGCTGGAGGTATCAAGTTGGAATTAATATCGAATACTAAGGTCTACGGCCTCATACAGGCGAATAAATTTCAGTACGCAATATTTCATATTAAAAACCCCACTCACTGATAAATCATCAAACCTACAGGGTACCTCCCAATGCCCTATACTCTTGAAATTTGGCATGATAGGAGGTCTTGTGGTACATATAAATGAGGGAATAAATATGAAAATTATTAATTTTCAATCCAGTAAGTTTGTCGGATATTTACTCCTCTACCCGCTTCTGAGCAAAAGTGCCTTCAAAAGGTGATGTCATCATATTTCTATTTGTCTTTTTTGTACAAATGGGATATCCAGTGATATCATAAATATAAGCGTTTGAATCTCATACTTGTCCCAAGTTGTTCAAAAATTTACCAGTGGCAAGTGAGCTCATCGCCATTGAAACATCTTCCACGTCTCGTCACGTCACCTCTTTTTGTGGTGTAAAGTTCCTCAGTCACATTTTACGACACCCACGAGTATTCTGTATTCTATGACCCCAGGAAGAGACGATCTGGTTCAATTACTTGACGTTGATACTATTGTCGATTTGCGATACATTATTTAATTCAAATATTAATGAAATACATAGGTTTACTTAGTGAATCTCAATTTTCATTTTTTCAATTCTTAATCGGAAACCACACTAATGAATGTTAAGTCCAAATGAGCCTAATTTATTTGCAAATTCCACAAGCAAAATCAAAATGTTTAGTGAAATTTTAGAAGCGACGAACGACGTACCTATTCAATGCAATTTAATATACAAAGTTATTGCAGTCGACGGAAATACTGAATACTGTAGCTTTCAGGTACCGAAGACATGATTTTCATTCACTTAGAACTAGATTTCCGATGAATAACTTATTTAAGTAAGTAGTTGGACTTGTTTTGTAGCAAATTCGTGTAAAGGACATTAAATTTCACTACGGAACTGAAAGCAATTTAGAGGTTTGGTCGACAAATACCCAGTAGAGAACCATAAAAAAGCTTCTTGCTCGTAGTGGTGTATTTTTAATAAAAAGTGTTTTTATGCGCATTTAAACAGCTGTAAATGATCAACATAAAATATTATCACTATTTCATGATGTGCAATGCTGAACATAGGTCTCGTCCATACCTACATTTTCAGAACGACCTGCACAGCCAGAGATTTTCCACGACCTCATTAGGTAGACGGTCCGCGGGTGGACGTCCTATGCTGTGTTTGCCGATAATTTGTGGTTTAAAACAATTATTCAATTTTCGTAAATCGTTGCGCCTAAATTAAATCTGTGGGTAGTTGGTATAAAGCGTCTGTCTATCGACTTAGAGTTTGGTAGTAGTCTCACAACTCTGGAACTCTCCACACGCTAAAATAAATTTCCATTTTTATGAAGCAGTTTAGCTTTCGCATGTTACAGACGCTATTTTCTAAGTAACGCAACCGCTTCATCAGTTAAAGAATGTAGTTTCCGCATCGCATCTCGTTACCATCTCGCTGCTTATTCGTCACACATAGGAAGAGCTTGTTAACATAGTGTGAAACCTCAATGTTGCAGACCATTCAAGTTCTCTCTTTAAGCAAAGATTGGTTGGATAGCTGAAGGAAAGTGACTCCAACCAGGGGCTGGGTAGTCCCACCTCCACACTCCTCCCACTGTAATTTCGTTAAGTTAGATTAATAGTGGTATTTGAAACGCCGCCTGCTAAATGTAGACGGTGCCTGACGTGACTCTTTTGCGACCATAAATCCCAGACTAATTAAGGAAAGAAATTAGGTACGTAAATAGTAAAGAGAAGTAGGAAAAAGTTTGCCACTCCCCCTTAGGCAAATGGGAGTGTAGCCAATGAAATAAAATGCGGCACAGAGGCCCATCCTTTGAAGAAGAAGTATACGCTGTCGTATACACCACGGACTGCATCTAAATGTAGTGAGAGGGGAAGTAGCAGAGCGCTACCGCAGAAAGTGTCAGTCATTCTAATGATTCGAGTCCAGGCTTGTATAGAACACCGGGCGGACTTCAGAATTCATTAAGGCAGATTTCGCGTTCCTTCCTCCAGTTTTTGCATTGCCATAAATTGTACCGTGTGAATCGGTCAGTGCTTAAAGCAGTTTGGCTCTTAAGTTCCCGTGATCTATTAACAACTGAGATCCCTTGCTGAATCCATCCTTTAGGTATAACTGGGAAAAACCTGTATAGTTGCTTGCCCTTCTCCGAGCAGGACTGGGTTACCTAGCCTACATAGGCTTTCCGTGTGTTAACTATATATATACAGTTATATACAGTTTAATTACTCAAGTTATAAATCTAACGCGTACACGTTCTACCATTGCGGTAACTATGTCTAAGTATGTCTCTGTACAAAACAATGCCATAGAGTCGCCATTTTTTAACCTTCTGCTACTACACAAATGTAGCCTTAGTGATTAATTGTGTCGTTTATACGAGTACATACAGACTTAATTATAAAAACGTATAAATATTATATAGTAACAGTCTGGTCTGGCCTGGAAATGTTCGTGATAAAGTTGTCTATTAGGTAATAGAAATTCCCAAAGCAGCGTCAGAATACGTGGCTAGTTGCTGAATTGGAATAACTTCGGTTGTTCCTGGCCTGGAGCGCAAATTTCGTGTTACTGAACTAAAACTTTGTACAAGGTACCATAGGTAAACAATGGTATCTAGGGATTGCTTGTCCGTCCTGTGTCCTGAACATTTTCAACTAACTTGCAACTGCACTTCTTTTATGCACAACGGGTTAGTACTTGACCTCAATTACACCTGATGTTAAGTGAAGATGTGGCTGAAGGTGGCAGCGTAGGTACTGAAACCCCAACATATTTGGGGAACTGGCTATCTTATCTCTGACAACCGGAACAGAACAATGCTTTTAACTTTGCTGCTTGGCGGTAGATTTAGATAGGATGGTGATAGATAGCCAGGCGGACATTTAAAATGCCCTACCACCAACCAAACCGCGTACTTAAACATGTACCCCGCTGGGGATAGAACCCGCGACCTCCGATTCGTAAACCCACTGTCGTTTATATTGGGCCACGGTGGCGGTTATATGATTATAAGGTGGTGCATTAGATATGTAATCCAGTTCTACATTTATATTCTATGTGGTACTTCACAAAGATCAGGAGATTATGTTCCAATGGGTACCACAAAAGGCGACTAAGAGATTGAGCGAATACCACGAACCGTTAATGGGCAATTTGTGGTCACCGACTTTGCCCATTGAAGCAATTAGTGAAACGCCCTCACAAGTTAAGCCTGTCTTATTGCTACATAATAATATAATTGGATATATACTTACCAAGTAGGTATATATCCAATTATATTATCTAAATCTTTGCGGACAACGAATAATATCAATGTGATATTAATAATGATTTAGATTATATAACGTAGAACTCGGAGAGCTTCGGTGGCTCAGCGGTTAAGACTCGGTCTCCCAATTTGTGAGGTCCGGGTTCGATTCCCACGCAGGCCATGTTCCAATGAGTTTTTAAATATAATTTAATTACTTATGTGCATTTATCCGACTGCTCTTATACGGTGAAGGAAAATGTCGTGAGGAAACCTGTATGCCTGAGAAATAAAAATTCAAGGGCATGTGAAGGCCCTAACGCGCATTGGGGCAGCGTGGTGGACTATGGCCCATACTCCCTCATTATACGAGGGTTGGCTTATATCCCTGCAGTGGGATGTTTACGGGCTGATGATAAAATTAGAACTCATACCGTAGTATTAATTTTCTATTATTTTATATTAGTATTAATTTGATATTATTATAAGTTTTTAGTAATGATTATATGGCTGGTGATACTGTCTTAGGGGTAAGGGCACTGTATGCTGAAATACAAGTTTTTCCATCTAGTTCGGCAACAGGGCTTATATTATTGGAATTAACTAGCTTAATTTAGATTATAAGATAAAACTATAATCTTTTTTTTTTAATTTATTATGGACAATAAACAGTTTTACAATGTGTATAACTTACAAGATTAGTAACAAACAAGTATAGATGATTGCAAAACGAACAGCATTATCCACAAACTACTAACAATTCAATTTTTTGGAAATTTTTTTGGAAAATTTTTTTGGGAATAAAGCTATTATTATTATTTGGGAAGTTAAGTAACGTCTGGCGCGGTCAGTCGGTGTGATCACTACAGTAATGGTATTTTTAACCCCCGACGAAAAGTTTCCCCTAAGAAGAACAAATAAGAATCTCCAAGGGTTGCTCTTTTAAAAACAGGTTTTTAAATTACATAAAAGCACAACAATTCATTTTGCCTGTATCAACGGGGACTTTATTGAAAAAACATATACGTTTTTTCTATAACTATCTATATATTTATTTTATAGTTATGGAGGTGATTGCGTGTTCGGATCTATTTCCATGATCTTTTTTATTTTATTATTTTAATTTTCTGTCTGTATATGTCCAAGGATATTTTATTTATTTTTTTATTTTTAATTCCGTGTTTTAATTAAATTACTCTTTGGAGGAAACCAATCAATATAAAGACTTCAGAACACTTGAATACCAAATTCAAGAAATATTACGCAGGTCATACTAAAAGTTTTGCATAACTTAAAAAAAAACAACATGTAATTACCAAAATATTATATTTATTGCTTTTCAAAATACACTCCTTTACATTTTAAACATTTTTTCATGCGATCGAACCATTTTTTGAAACAGGAGGACCACAGATCTTAAGGCATGTTTTCTATGTGCTGATAGAACGCTATCACTGCCTCTTCGGAGTTGGTAAAAGTGAGACCTCTCATCAAATCTTCGATTTTGGGAAAATACAGAAATCACAGGGTGCTAGGTCGGGGCTATGTGCAGGATGGGTGACGAGTTGTACTTTTTCGGAAGCTAAAAATGACTTTGTTTTGTTGGCCGTGTGTGAAGAAGCGTTGTCATGATATAGGGGAACGCGGCTTTTTGGTCGTCTTTCGCGAAACAAATGGTAGACTACCACTCGGAATTAACACTCTTTTGATCTTCAAGTGTAATTATGCAGATGGGACCCGTAGCTGAGAAAAAAAACGCGATCATTTTTTCACCAACGTTTCTCGCCTGCCCCACTTTTGTTGTCTTGTTCTCATTTTCAAACACCCATTAACAAGATTTCTGTTTTTGTTCGTGTTTAAAACAATAAATCCACGTTTCGTCTCCTGTGACAATGTCATAAACAGCATTAGAATGTCCGTGGTCGTACTTCAGTAGCATCTGAGAGTTCCACGCGAGCCCGCTTCTGCTCCGCTGTCAATTCATGAGGGATCCAACGACCACATAGTTTCCGAACTTTTAATTCTTCGTGTAAATTTTTTGTGTATTTGGCTCATACCAATCCCCAATAGTACTCGAATTGTCTCATTGGTAATCCGCGGGTTTTCTTCAATTAGCCGCTTAACAGTAGCCATATTATTATCGTTGATAGCAGTTGATGGCCGCCCTTCACGAAGATACCCGACCTCTCTTAAATTCAGCAAACCATCGCCCCACGGTGCTCAAACAAGGTGTTTCTATCCCAAAAGCATTTTGAAGACGTGCGGCACAGTGTTACGGAGAGTGAGAACTTTAAATTCATAAAAATCATCGCTCTAAAATCTTTTAGACTTAATTCCATTTTCGTTGCGTACGTAGAACCATAGGTAGAACTTTGATGTGTGATAAAAAACAATTGACAAATGATTTCCTGACATTTTTTTTTTATTACTAAGAAGGTTAAAAGTCGTTTCAAAAAATATTACATTCGAAATTCAAATAGTTCCAATTAGCTAGAAGTGCAAAACTTTTAGTGTGCCCTATGTATTATAGTCCCTGAAGCTTGCATCAACTTGGAAAATATATTTCCGCGAACTTGACGGAAATGTGAATAAATTCTATAGTTATTAAAAGTTTCGAGACTCGCTACTTTTTCTGCAGCTGGCAATCAACGGTTCTTTAAAATTTTCCAACTAAATTACTAACAAATTATACCTTAGTGGCGACAGTCTGAGAACTTTTTGAATAAGTACTTACAGGACGACTGATTAGATGGGAGCGAGAAAAAGCAATTACCAGGAGTAAGTAGAATAATGATGTAATTAGACTAAGACGAAGAAAAACCGTTGCTCAGGCGCATTCGCTTAGCGTTTTCAATTTTCAAATGCAAAAGTATGGTATTTTCGGAGAGCACGTGAAACAGGCACTATGAGGCTTATGAGAATGCTCAAGGTCACGCAACGAGCTAGGGAGAGAGCGATGCTCGGCGTTGCACTATGAGATCGAAACAGTAATGAAGAAATCCTTAGAATTAATAGCCCAGCGGATTAGTAGGAAGTAGCAGTGGGCCGGGCATATAGCTCGAAGAACTGATTGGCCGGTGAGGCATTTCAATTCCTGAGTGGACACCACTGAAGCACTACTCCCAGGCTGATGCTGTAGAGGATGTCCAAGAGTAGGCCACAGTATGTAGAAAACGACAGATGAAGATGAGCCGGCGGAAATCTTTGGAAATCGGTGTCAGTGACAACTGATAATTAAAAGGTATCACATAAACAAATAACACGATGAAATATTTAAAAAAAACTTTTATACTGAATAAACAGAATCTATGTTAGTTTTTAGTTTTCTTTAACAAAAATAAGAGAGAAACACACGTCTCAATCTTTTCAAGGGCAAATCACTAACTGACTAAACAAAAAGCTACATTGAAAAAAGGAGAGAGAGAGAACTCTGCCTAGTTCCTATTTTGAATTTATAATGTTATGACTTAACCGAAAAAGAAACAAACAAGGAGAATAAGAAAACCAAAGAGTCGCATGGCGTCTCGTTACACGACACATCGGCAAGCGCAACGTGAGACATCCACACAGGCTAAACCTAATGGAGGTAGCAGGAAATCATTGGATGCACGACGCATGCGAATCTATGGGGCGACCTAGTTTAGTAGTTGAGTAGACCTTTGGCTGATATAAAGACGATGACAGTAAACCGTTGGTCCCGTGTCTTTTCAATTCTTCGATCACATCGTCACTTTTATAATATAAAATAATAATTTTGTAACATAAACCTTTTTTTTTTAAAGAGCAACCTCTCGAGCTTGTTCTCAGGGGAAAATTGCTTTTTGAACAAGCAGTAGCTTAAAAAATGTAAAATCTGACTATTTTAAGTGTACCCTGTGTGCCTACAAAATAAATAATTTCTGATTTTGATTTTTAATTTCGATAGCTGAATATAAAAATGTTGCACCGTTCATTAACTTCAAGGTAGGTACAATATAATGATGATTCATTATACCTACGTAAATAGTTTACGTAATTTTGATTTGATTTTGATTTTGACTTTCCATCAGGTGAGATTGTGGTCAAACACAAATCCAATCAATCATAAAAAAAAAATGGAAATAGTCGTTAAGCTAAGTCGTTGTGGCCTATACAGGGCGGTTTAAAAATACTGATAATGAAGTTGGGACCCAACAGTGCGGACATAAGGTCAGGACATAGGGTTATTTAGATTAAGGATTGTTTTCTAGGAAAAGCATGCACAATGGATGTGAAAGCTCCTAGATAAGATATACTTGGGTTATAACAATAATTCAAATAACAGTCTTGCCTTCAGAATCATAAAGTTACTTGAATCTAGTCACGTCGGCATAGTTGACCGGATTTCCTTTGACGTAGCGATTTCGGTCCAACTAACCCATTTCAACTAGAGATTATTGGTCGGCTTTTCAGTTAGGTCGATCGTTCTGCGTTCTGCCTTTTACCTGGTTTAATACAATCATCTGAATTCCTAAAACGAATTTCTTCTTCACAGGATTCCAAGATAAGGTGAATCAAATTTCACTGAAAAGTAAACCTCACCAAAGATATAAGTAAAATAAAAAACACGTTCTCTATGGGTGATTCGATTAAAAATAGAAATAGGTATTTGAAATCTACAACTAACCGAAGTTGCTTTCATTCATAGGTAACAGTAGAAATACTTGAATTTTAAAAATAAGAAACGTTGCTTTGCTATAGATAAGTGTCAGTTAACTATAAAAATATTTGAAATAAAAAACATAGCCAAGTTGCTGTAGGTACATAAGTTTAACCCCAAATTAATTCCGCTTCCTCAATGCTCAGGTTAACTGAAAGACATCTCTTATAGAGCTAAGTCCACCTTTGTACCTGACTTCTCGTTTGTACTCTGTTATATTTTAATAATCTGTTGCAATAAAATACATAATAAGAACGGAATCTCCTGTCTTCTTAAACAAGAATGTTTGTGAAATGAATAAAAATAAGTTTATGCTTAATCTTATTTGGCAATTATATTTAAAATGTTTAAATATTTGTTTGTTATTGTTGTTTAAATTGTTTAAAAAAAAAAATATATGTAAAATATTTATCATAAATATATTTCATTAAAGACACGAGAAATCATCGTCATCGAACCTTGCTAATGTGGAAAACCCCATCTTATTTGGGAGACTTCTATCTTATCTGTAACGGGAACACAACAATGCTATTAACATTGTTGTTTTGGCGGCGGACTTAGATAATGTGGTGGTAGCTAGGTGGACATTTAAAAATGCCGTACCACCAATTAAATCGAGTACTAAACATGTACCCCGCTTCGAAAGCCCTATATTATTTACATTGGGCCACGGAGGCGCTTAGTTTTTTTTTTACTTTATGTTTCTCTAAAATGTGACTATATTGCTCTGTAATTAGTGACTAAGTTGTGTCATTATCTATTTTTAAAAGTTTTTAGTAAGTTTGTACAATGAAAGTGTGATTGGCAGGCCACTAATGAAACCATAAATGTGAATTGATGTGTCAGAATGTGGGTACTTTGAGATCATTTACTTGTAGTCTCTATAGACTACAAGTAAACTAGTTTAGTTAGACTAATGAAGTTACGATATAGTGCTTTATGTAGGATTATTGTTAGCGCGACTCTCGCTAGATGAGCAAGAATCGCGAACTTACAAATGCACTCTCCTTTAAATGTCCTACAAACTAAAGGTGATTTGGCAACAGCTAGGCCATTCACAAAATTTATATGAACATTAAAGCCCGCAGGTATGTGTTTATCGTAAACTTTAGGAGAATGCACTTCACTAAGTGTCAGCAAAACTATACGTGAGACAGTTGACTATGTGCAGTATTTACATTCTCTCTGTTACCCAAATGGTAGCCAGTAGTGGAAGTGCTAACAATAATCTACATAAAGCACCATATCGTTACTTCATTAGTCTAACTAAACTAGTTTACTGAATGTAGTCTCTATTCCCTAATGATCTCAATGTAATGTCAACGTGATTATAACAGCAATCTGTACAGTCTGTTCATAATAAAGCCAAATGAAAGGAAAATAAAACATCGAAACACACTCAATCAAGCGGAGTCCAGTAAAAATACTTATTTTTTGTGGTGTAACTCCCCATAATCTTCAAGTTCTAGATTTTTTGTAGAAGGATAGAGTTTCCATCAGTAATAGAACCATCAATACCTAATAGAATAAAAATGTTTTCTTACCATTCTGTAGCTTGCTCTATAGCAAGTACCTATGTACAGTATAGGTATAAAGCTTGTAGTTATAAAACATGCAATATTTAAATTTCATCACTGACAGGTACTCTATCCATGTGCAAACATCCCGGTATTTAAGATTATATGAAGTTAAAAACGCATCCTTACTGGACTAGCAAACATTCACACAACATACACACCTGTACTAGTAAGGCTGAGTACAGCTGTTTGTGAGCGTTGACTATTGAGTTCGGGTCCATTGTATCTAATAGTTACATAAGTTTAGTCCCATTAGGTGAGATTGTGGTCAAACACGAATCCAATCCTAAAAAAAAGTCCAAAAAAAAAGTATCACTAAGTGTTGGCGAATCTGTGAAATAAAAAATGATGATTTCAAAATGATGTGGCACGAAACATCAATTTCAGTGAATAGAGGTCAAGAAGAAGAGGCTTACCCTGCAAGAGGTTCGGTACTTCTGAATTTTTGATAAAAAAGCATTACTGGAAAGATTTCAGAACCACAGCACCAGAATACCTAGCGAGTTACCTTTCCTCCGTAAAGTACGTAACCGTATTTGTCACGTAATAAAGCGTAAACGAGAAACCGCGATTGTAAATTTCAATATGACAATAAATAAACATAGAAAGTAACACGGAATATAAAATGTCAATACAAACGAAACTCCTGCGTTACGTGTATGGAATCACGTGACGTATTTTGTAAGGTGCAAAAATAAGAAGATGAGGAACATACGGCTAAATGTTTCAACCGGTTGAGTTTTGAAAAAGGTTCCATAATGAATTAAAATTTAATAGGGAGAATGATAATTAGGGTTAACAAACCCCTCCTGGCCAGCACTAGTGTGTTTTTGATGATCTGAGTCCGTGCGTCATTTTGAGGTTCCACAGAAAATCAGTGTGGAGGCGTCATTATTAAACCGACCAATCAGAGCGCAATCTACATCGCGCTAACAAAGTTTTTTCAAGACTTTGCATACAGGCAAGAAGGCGCTATCAATTGTAATAATGCCAACAGCCCGGTGGAAAATCTTCCATGCTGATGATTTATTTCAAACCAAATAGTTATATCGATTTACCTATTTACAACAAATGTTTACAATTTACATGTTTGGAGTAAATTCGTTTCCTGGCATTACCTTTAACACTTGCTCTCGTGGCGCAGTCGTTCGCTATTCCTTTTCGATTAGCGAAGTTAGTCAATGTCTCGTTCAGAGGGCAGAGTGTGAGTTTTGTTTCGACTTAACTTTACTACCGCGTTCAAGTTTACGTGACGATTTGTATGGAGAAATGTGCAGCGCCTCTAGCGGATAGTTTGCAAAACGATTTTTTTCATAGAGACTTCTTTCGTAAACGTGAACGCGATGGTAATGTTAAAAACGAGACAAAACTCACACTTCCTTCGAAAGGCACGTTAAATAATCGTTCCGATTTGGTTTCAATTGAAGGTGATCGTTAAGCTATGTCGGTGGCCTACAGGTGCTTGGAAACACTGAGTTTCGGGTAGCCACAAGTCTGACATTAATCCACCAATCCGAATTGGGCCTGCGTGGTGGATTATGGCCCATGGCCTGTATCAGGGAGACGAGGCTCTGCCCCAACAGTGAGGACGTGTAAGGTTGTTAATGTCATCATCAACAGCCATACTCCTCATGGACATAAAGGTAATCCTGTGTCGTGGGTATTAACAATGGTGATTTGTTTTATGCATGACGGGCTAATACTTGACTTCAATCACACCTGATGTTAAGTGAAGATGAGGTCGAAGGTGGAAGCGTATTGGCCCGGAAACCCCAACACATTTGGGGGACTGGCTATCTTATCTCTGACAACCGGAACACAACAATGCTATTAACATTGCTGCTTGGCGGCAGATTTAGATAAGATGGTGGTAGCTAGCCAGGCGGACATTTTAAAATACCCTACCACCAACCAAACCGAGTACTTAAACATGTACCCCGCTGGGGATCGAACCCGCGACCTCCGAATCGTAAACCCAATATTGTTTACATCGAGCCACGGAGGCGGTTAAATGATGATGAGGGATTTAAAGGGGTTAAAAGATTTGAATCGACAAATTCTCAAATCGTTGAAGCCAAGTTCTGCCAACATCAATTTGGGCCTTCTGTTGAAGCCATGTAATAATTTAGAAATTTTATGTAATTTTTAAATTTTGAAGTTGAATTTAAATTTTAAATTTAAATTGTAATTTTTAATGTAAATTGATATGGGACAAGTTCCTGCAATAAAGATTTTTATTATTATATACCGTACTTCGTTTCATTAAAAATAATTGTAAATACCTTGTATGTCTGTATGTTTTCGTGATACTAAAGGATATGTTCACCTGTGCCTTACCTATAGGTGTATCCGTGACCGCATTGCCAACGTGCTCATATGTTGCCCATTCTCTTTCTGTACGTGAGTGAAATAAACTCGCTAGTTTTACTTAGGAATTCTATCGCACTCCCTCACGGTTTACAAAACGAAAGGATTGTTGCTGGATTTGTTGCGATTGATACATTTTTATTGTTGGCCTCTGTTTACATACAAGTATTAGTAGTTTATAGCTCAGTGCCATGTTAAGTTTTAAAAAGTGATTTAAAAGAATGAAAAAGTGTTTGAAATATAACGGAGAATATTTTTAAAAACAATAAATTATATTATGTTACTTCTTCTTTTCGAGTCAATGGCAAAAATTGTTTATGACGACTTAGTAGTTTTGCCCAAAAAGTTGCAACGTCCATGGCTCTTTGGTTTGACTCAAAAAGGTCCTTCTCTGTGCAAGAAACTGGATTGCGTGATGCCATCGTTATTTATCTAATTCGATATTCGGACCTAGGACGAGTAAATAATTAAACATAAAACTCGGTGTCATACATATAACGAGACTCAAAAATATGTACAATAACTTATACATTCTATACTTTCTGCCACTGCGGATCTTCCGTTTCCGTAGATGGTTATGGGCAGCGGTGACTCTTGCTCGTTTGCCCACCTCTTCAATAAAAAAAAAAAAAAATTCTATACTTACCTAGTTATACACATGTAAGTTAGAGGCGGTGGACTACGGGCCATACTTCCTCATATACGAGGGAAGGCCTATATCTTTGCAGTGGGATGTTTACGGGCTGATGATAATGATGATGATGAAGTTAGAGATGCGTCATTATTACACCATGCTTATAAACTGTTTCATTTAAATGAGTCATGCAAAAGTTTCAGTGATAGATGATCGAAGAATGGGGACTTTGATTACACTATTTACGTAGGTATAACGAATCATCATTATATTGTACCTACCTGAAGTTAATGAACGGTGGAACATTTTTATATTCAGCTATCGAAATTAAAAATCAAAATCAGAAATGCTTTATTTTGTAGGTCCACGGGGTACACTTAAAATAGTCAGATTTTACATTTTTTAAGCTACTGCTTGTTCAAAAGGCAATTTTCCCCTGACAAGATCAAACAAGAAACTCGAGAGGTTGCTGTTTTAAAATAAATATATATAACAAAATTATTAATTGTTATTTTATATTATAATATTTCATTAATAATTGTGAAATAGCATGGTTATGCGAACGGGCTGTTTATGTCCATGAATGTTTATCATCTAAATAATCTGATATTTTATAATATGCTTTCTTAATACGTTTCTGTTTTATAGTATCTTTAAATCTTTTTATCTGGTAAGTAAATTACGAAAACAATTCCTAAAGACTAAGTTAAAGTAAATGATCAAAAGATAGAATCAAAAGTCAACATAGTTAACTTAAATACGCATTTATTTTTAAAGGGACCAATAAAATTATTTTAAAACCACAATAAAACGGAAGTACGAACAGGAAACGACTCAAGTTTTAAAGTTAAAGTTTTAACGATGCATCCTAGACGATTCGCAACTTTTATAGTATATTTTTGATAAGAGTTTAACTTCTAAGCTTTATTACAGGTAGGTACTGAAGAGGAGGAAAAGTAATAAAAATCTAAATCTTGGTACCTTCTGAAAAATCGGGTATCTATTTTGTAATCTCTATTAATACCATTAAATTGGTTGAGATTTTTCCTTTTTAAGCCCCGACGTAGAGTTTGAAGTCTATGTCTGTCTGTGTGCTTGTTAATTTTCGAAATTATGTTCTCTTTCAGTTTAGTTTTAATAATTGTATGTATTTAACAGGGATTGTGCAAGAGAAAGAGAATTCATGTACGCAAAACTCTAAAACTAATTGGCCAATATGTATCTAATGAATCCACTGATATTAAGCAGGATACAATAAAACTTTATCACATTTTATCACCGCGAGGTGGTATAGGTAGATTGACTTGTATATCTATAATATATAATAATATTCCATCTATATCTATAATATATATACTGCGGTACACACATAATATTTGTTGTTTCTGTACTTGTGTTTTATTGTTTCAGTTGTATTTTTCATATGTGAAATTTGTTGTGTGTACATGGATGCAAATAAATGTTTATCTATCTATCTATATATAATGTATTGAAAGGATAGGTTGATGGATGAGGACCTCACACGAAAAGTACACTTCACTGCACAAAATTTAAGAATACGCTTGATAAATACGTATATATACATACATAATGTCACACCTGTTTCCCGTAAAGGTAGGCACAGACCACAGTTCCACTTGCTACGATCCTGACACACCTCTTTTGCTTCATTCACTCTCATAAGGTTATTCATACATGGTTTAGGGTACTCTTGACTTGGCCTTTCTTTAAATTTTGGGACCCATTTCATTTTCGATGATGTTCTATTACCATGACACGATCTTTCAAATTTTTTCTGATATAGAACAGCTTGGTTGACCACCAGATTCGAAATTGTCGAATAGCAATAATGAGAATATTATCTCCAGGAAGACATCAATCGTCATTCCGTTAACAATAGGAATTAAATACCTTAGATTTCAGTTGCTGGATAGGCTGTAAATACCTGACATCTTTCGTAAGATCGATTTAAATGCCTGAGTAAAATGGCGAATTCCTTGCGCCCTCTACATTTTAAAGGAAAAGTCAAACTGGCGACATTTATAGACTATACGCCATGCTCCTTCTATATTTAGTACTGTGTGCCGATACATAGCAATATTTTTGCAAATCATCCTAGTTGTTATTTTGTTAGTTTTTAACAGTTCTTAACAATGTGATTTCTAATAATGTAAATTGTAATGTGCCTATTGTTATGTGTTTTAGTTAGTTAATAAAACTACAAAAGTAATGCAATTAAATATTTATTTTCCAGGTTATTTTATGATTACATAGGAGCAGATTTTTACTAAATTGTGAGCAAATATAATATAAGTGAAGAAACTTCAATATCGATCTCCTGACAAATTACCCGAGATCATATCGAAACAAACAAAATAAGCCTCTAACCATTACATATGAATCGTGCTCTGTTACCAAAGCAGATGTAAGTAATTTATCATCCTTATCGTGTTCCGGTAAAATCGAATTTTTTTCCCCACACCGAGGTTACCTCTTTATTACGATAAAAAAAGGTTTTGTGCGAATAATTTTCAAATCGAAGCTTATACGAACGGTAATTTGGATATCGGACATACGGAATGCTGTGGAGAAACAGTTCAGACGGAGATGAAAAAAAAAGTGCATCACTGGGAGCTATTACACGACGAGTGTCAATTACCTTGTCTTGGATTTTCCTTTATTAAATTAAGAATTTCGACACTAATTTCGTATATTGTACTTAAAACCTGTAAATTCCATAGACAACACAATCACCCAGCTGACTAAAATTGTATAGGAAACCATAATATGTAATAAATAAATCATTTTACAATGAGCAAAAGTTTTTCACTCATAATTCTATTTAATTTATTAACAAACAACTTATTCACATGCATGCAATGAAACTGGCGTATAATTGTTGAATAACGTAATGAATGTGATAAGATGAATACGTTTAATTTTTAATGCTCTCACAGGGTTCTGTGTACGTTCTATTTCTAAAATTAAGATTAGTAAATAAATGATTGATTGGTGCAAAATCGTCAATCACGTATTGAAATACTCGTACCTAAAACGAAATCAAAAAATTGATCATTTTACACTTAAAATAGCTTCTCTTTTTTAATAATATGTAGTTTAAAAAACTAAAAAACATGCTACATTTCCACCATCCATCTCCTGGCTCCATCATGAAAATGAGCCCAAACGCAAGGGGTTTACTAGTCACCTCACTCAAGAGTGTCACCATCCACCTCCTGGATCTGTCATCAGATCAGCTCCAAGATACCAAATTATAGTATTGTCGTCAGAATTACATAATATACATACAAAGTTTCATTTCGATACGACAATTAGAAGTAAGTTTAAATTAACTTTCAATATTTGATTACATTGTTAGTTACAAGAGTGAAGCTAATAGGTAAAAGCGTATTAACAAGCAAGAAAATGCTCTTTTTAAAAACTCATTCGACGTAGGTTAAAATACAACAAACTACTTATCAACGATTTCAAATAACGAATATCTAGTTATTTACGAAAACACGAAAAACTTCTTCAAAGAATATGTATAGAGCCAGCTTTTATATAGCAACGACTCTAAGAATCGATTTGGTACGCAAAGCTGTATTGACCTTGTGATTCAAAGGCAAAAGTAGTATTATTGTGTTGACTAAGTGGCTACTTATTCAGCTTTTTTTATATTAGGGCTCTGGTCTTGATAGGAATTAATGTGAGAATTAGAGGGCCCAGTGTGGTTTGATGGATTTCTATCAGACTAATGGTTGCAGTATTTACAAGCCGCACTAATGCTATGGAGATATTTTCTGTCAAATATCGTAGCACTTGGTTGCACAGCTCGCACCCTCGGAATCTCGTTGTTCAGCGAGCCATTGCCACCAGCCTACTCTACCCTTCCGGCCGTGCAAGACCGAGGACAATTACTATACTTTTTTTTTATTATTGACTGGATTCGCGTTTGACCACAATCTCACCTGATGCAATTGATCACTCAGGCTATACTAATAATAAATAATAATACAGCAAATTAAATTTAAAGGTATAGCTACAATTATTACTGTTTCATTGATATTTGTATTTAATTAGCATATATTAATTATATGTTAACTTTTACTTGAATACTTCTAGATATTAATATTATCCATACCGGCCATAATAACTGAGGGAGAGCTAAGAGAATTAAGTATTTTCTCATGGAACTGTAGATGACTATTCCATGAGATTCTTTAAGAATAACATTATTACACGCATACATAAAGTCAAGACTTGTATCCCAAATAGGTTGGTCAGAGATATAGCAACCATTAGCGTTTGGGTGTTCCAAACATTAAAAGCTTAATGCTTGAACAACATCCACATTTCAAGTTCGAAATATACAGAAACAATAAAATGTGCAAGATGTTTTTTAGTGAAAAGTCCCTTAGTCCTCAAAGGCCGGCAACGCATCTGTGACCCTTTTGGTGTTGCGGGTATCCATGGGCGGCGGTGATTGCTTTCCATCAGGTGACCCGCATGCTCGTTTGCCGCCCTCTCATATAAAAAAAAAAAAAGTTGCCGTTTACGACACTCACGGAAAGAGATGGGTTTGTTCTATTCCTTTTACGTGCCGAAACCACATATAACATTATTGGCTTAAAATACACTCGTATAGTAATTCTGTTTTAAAGTATTGGGAGAGAGCAAGCTACTAAGAGGTTGAATTAACCGCCTCCGTGGCTCAATGTAAATACCTTTGGGTTTACGCTTCGGATGTCGCGGGTTCGATCCCCAGCGATGTTTAAGTACTCGGTTTGGTTGGTGGTAGGGAATTTTAAATGTCCGCCTGGCTGGCTACCACCATCTTATCTAAATCTGCCGCCAAGTAACAATGTTAATAGCATTGTTGTGTTCCGGTTGTCAGAGATAAGATAGCCAGTCCCCCAAATGTGTTGGCGTTTCCGGGTCAGTAAGCTTCCACGTTCGACCTCATCTTCACTTAACATCAGGTGTGATTGAGGTCAAGTACCAAACCGTTGTGCATAAAATTCTCGCTTGTACAAATTATTTTATTATATGTTTTCATGTGTTATTTAAATTGCTGCAATGCGGCGAAATAGTATGTTGCAAATTTTTTTGTGAACAACTCTCGTTGGATACCGACAAACCTTACTTAGATGTATTAATTTATTAAGACCTTCTATACACTCTAGCGCAAAGGCCTTTACCGTCGTTTTATAGAGTCATTAAAATTCTTCAAGTTTCATTTACGCTCTAATGCTTAACAGCTTCAAAACAACAGGTGCCTTAATCACTTCATTACGGAAGTGTCCCTTAAACTTATTGTTCAGTAAAATTGCTTAATTTCCTTTTCATTATATACGTCGGCAAAGCAAAATAAATACGTTCTTTTGTCAAACAAAATTTGAGGTTTATTGGAGTTTCCTTCCAGTTATTATTGCCTGGGTAACTTCAAGGTTATCGAACGGGAAAAGTCACAGAAGCATATCCGTCGGGTTTCATGCATGATCCATTGTAAAATCTTGTCACAGTATACGTAACTCTTAAATACAATACATAAAAGTGAAACTGATCTGACAACATTGCTATTAATATTGCTGCTTGGCGGCAGAGTTAGATAAGATTGTGGTAACTTGCCTGGCGGACATTTAAACCTATCACCAACCAAACCGAGTACTAAACATATACTCCGCTGGGGATCGAACCCACGACATTTAAACTTACCACCAACCAAACCGAGTACTAAACATATACTCCGCTGGGGATCGAACCCACGACCTCCGATTCGTAAACCCTATGTTGCTTATGAGTCGGATTATTGAGCCACGGAGGTGGTTAAAGGTTCTTACACAATACTGTACTTACAATTTTACTATGACGGATTTAATTAAGTATACTTTAATGACGTTTACAAAGTTCTGGAGTATGTCATGAATCTATTTCTCATCTAGAATGTACAAATGAATGTCCATTTAAGACATAACTCTTTAACCGCCTCCGTGGCTAAATGTAAACAACATTGGATTTACGATTCGGAGGTCGCGGGTTCGATCCCCAGCGGGGTATATGTTTAAGTACTCGGTTTGGTTGGTGGTAGGGCATTTTAAATGTCCGCCTGGCTAGCTACCACCATCTTATCTAAATCTGCCGCCAAGCAGCAATGTTAATGGCATTGTTGTGTTCCGGTTGTCAGAGATAAGATAGCCTGTCCCCCAAATGTGTTGGGGTTTCCGGGTCAGTACGCTTACACCTTCGACCTCATTTTCACTTAACATCAGGTGTGATTGAGGTCAAGTAGGAACCCGTCGTGCATAAAAAAAAACACGGCATCGACCCTACGACTTGGCAATGTCGCAAAATTTTGAGACAAATTTACATCTTTTATGAAATATCTAAATGCAAATTAAAAAATACACCCGGAGAAGCTGTGATATGCTTCATATTTTGATTGTTGTTACTCCATCAACACTTTGACAATTTCAGTATGACTGACGACCTGTTTGGTATAATGGTTAAAAACCCTGACTGCTATACTAAAACGTCGCAGGTTCGAATCCTGCTAAGGACATATGTTTGTATGATGAATACTGACATGTGATACCAGAGTTACCATTGTTTTTCATTTATATATGTATTTGTTTACAAAAAATATATATCATGTTGTAGTAAGTATATCAACCATCTGGTATCCATAACATAACCCTAGTTGCGTAGTGTGGAACTAGATGGCGCTAAGTAAATGTTCAAAAATATTTATTGATATATTAGTACTTTTAAAGCCGGCGTTTAAAGGTCATTGCGAATATTACAAATATGTAATTAGTGAAAACAATTTAAAATCAAGAACAATTATTATAACTGCAGTTTGACTTTCATGATTTTTTAATTGTAATTTTAATTTTTAATGTAAATTTTTAATGTAAATTGATATGGGACAAGTTCCTGCAATAAAGATTTGTATTTATTTATTTATTTATTTAATATGTAATACATGATTTTTTAATCAAATCAAATACGCTTTATTGTTTAAATAATAATTAATATTTAAAAAAAGGCGGAAATGTGATTGAAAACTAGACACTTACACCAGTCCTAGATGATTGGTATAAGTGTCTAGTTTTCTATCCCAAACTAAGCAAAGCTTGTACTATGGATAAACATACATAAATATTTATATAAACATCCATGACTCGGGAATAAATGTTCGTTATCATCGACATCAAATAATTTCATCCATCATACGAGACTAGTGCGAATTAATAGATTTGTGTCAGACTAGACTCTACCTGACAGCACAGAATTAGTATAGTACTAACGTACTGACAGTCAGTGTTTTCAAGCAAACCCTGTACAGGTCTTATCACCGATTTGATTCAACGACTCTAACTCGACGAAAATAACTGGAAACTGAAAAATTCGTATGAAAACATTACCCTCATCCCTTGGACAGTTTCGTAAAAATGTCCATAGAAACCACCCATTCAAAGACTGTTACGTCAACTTGCTTAACTTTGCTAATCGAACAGGAATAGCTTCACAGGCACTTCATAAGGAGATATAACTGTTAAAGTTATTATCCATTGAATTGTACAGGACTGTGACGAAAGAATAACTTTTCCATTGCCGATCATTCTTAGTTCAGTCTTGGAATTTCTGGAATGGAAGATTTTCTTTTTGTTGGCCGATTGTCTTATAATACGCAATTTCCTTAAGTGGATCCCATCCTTCTATCTTGGAGCATTTTCCTCGCAGATTTATATTAAGTGGAATGGCCATAAACGATGCTTTAGTTTAGATTTATTCCAAATTTTTTTTTACAAAAGCATCTCGAAATGATTTTGCCAGAGTAAAATTTTGACCACCCGGCACCCCATATCTAGCTAGCAGAAGTAATTACCTACACTACTACGTACACATCGACCCGGTTGTTTACGTCTACATGTGTGTGTAACAGATATGCGCCCACATCGAGTGGCCAGTAAACGAGGAATGTGTGCGAACCCTTAGCCGTACCCCTTAAATGCCGATGACGATAACAGGCGGGAGGTGGTGAGGGTCGCTTCTTTACGTGAGTAGTAATGGCTAATTGCTCACAATAATACAGTGAAGAATACAACAATGCAGAGTACAACAGAAAGAGAGACAGTAGTCTTGAAAGTCACTTATGTTAGAGAATCTATGGTGCCTGAAAAGGGTTAAACCGGTCATGGTAAGATGGGGTTTCCGGGTCAGTACGCTATCACCTTTGGCCTCATCTTCACTTAACATCAAGTGTGATTGAGGTCAAGTGCGAATCCGTTGTGCATAAAAAAATATAGATCCCCAAGTTCTCATCATGGAGACATGATGTAGGTACTTTATGTAAAACTGATCGATCGCGTCCGAAACACTATACTTCGCTCTAAGACCCTTGTTGTTGACATAGCCACAACGGCCGCCAAGCTGAAGTGGGACTAGGTGGGCCATGTTTGTCGCATGCCAGACGACATGTGGGTCAAAATCGCCACCACCTGGAGCCCACCGTTAGAAAGAAGTCGTCGCGGCAGACCGAAAACGAGATGGCGGGATGAGTTGGATAAGTTCCTAACCAGTCGAACCAGCCAAATCGAAGGAGGCCTGGGATAGAGAGCCGTGGAGAGAGAGGAGGGAGTCCTTTGCCCAGCAGTGGGACAGTATGGGCTCCTAATAATAATAATAATAAGTTCTCACCCCCGAATAGATATAAAAATTATTTACAGAATTAATATTCTTTAGCATGAGTGTCGTGACTGGTAAGAACACGATCACAACAGCATGTTGGCGTCATTGTACGGAGCTATCAGAAATGTGACGTTGCTCACACGACTGCTCAATATGACAGTCTTTCTTGGAAAGCGAGGCACACCGCCTTTGGAGAGGCGTCTGTCTCAAACTGAACTACTACGGGCTGGTTTGAAAGCATAATAGTATGGGAATGTTTCTTTGTTCGCATAGAGAATGTCCCACCAGGCCAGCTCCGACAGCCAAACTTAGGGACAAGTGAACAATAGTTGCTACTTGAGTAAAAAACGTCATTACAATCGTGCTTAATCTGTGTTGCGGTAACGTATCGTCACAATTACAATTGTAACCATTAAAAATACCTGTACCGCATACATATTGACGTTTTATTAAAATACTAGCTTTTCGGCCGCAGCTTCGTCTGCTTGGAATAATTGTAACGAAAATATGTTTAATTTGTTTACCCCCATGAACTACTCACTTTATCTGGATAAAAAAATTAATTCTGTGTAGGTTCTACCTTTATACAATACAATACAATGCATAACAGAAAAATACATTTCACAGAAAATACAACTTGGTGACCATGAAAAAGCGACATCTGCCAGGTATACTTTGCTATTGCTTTTCTCAGGATAAAAATAGACTATAGGTATACTAAGTTTCATGAAGGGATTTCCTTCATCCGTTTCACCGTGATTGAGCAATAAACAAACTTTCGTATTTATAATATTAGTTAGATTATAATATACAGATAGCCTTTATTGTACCTTTTTTAGTTCAGGATGCAGGTAGAGCATTGTATAGTCGGCTCCTTAACAACCATACAGGGCAATTTTATTATGGTCCGTGGTAGTTTGCGGGCTATTTAGACGACCTGTTTGGTGTAGTGGTTTGAAATTCTGCTGCTATACCAAAAGGTCGCGGGTTCGAATCCCGCTAGGGGCATATGTTTGTATGATGAATACAGACATGTGTGCCCGAGTTATGGATGTTTTTCATTTATATGTGTATTTATTTACAAAACAAAAGTATTTGTGTAGTTTATCAACCATCCGGTATCTATAGTACAAGCCTAGTTGCTTAGTGTGGAACTAGATGGCGCTGTGTATGTGCAAAGATATTTATTTATTTATTTATTTATTTATTTATTTATTTAAGCTGACAATACGAAGTTCTCTAAAATGATAATCATTTTAAACAACGTAACTCAAAAAAGGAGGGTGTTCTATCCCCCTTTTTTATTTATCGTATTGTTATATAATAAAGAATATTTTGTTTTGTTTGATTGTTTCTTTGTTTGTGTTCTGTGTTTGTCTGTACGTATTTATCTTTTATGTATATTGATCCATATTTTCGTCAATTATTTACTGATTTATGATGATTATGTTTTGGTTTGAAGGGATTTGCCGACAGAGTGGTCTCATATAAATTTGGTTATGACCTGATGATGCATTCTAGAGATAGAGAATGGAATTACTAAAGTCGGTTGATTTGTCAATTTTTGGCGGTTCAATTATGGTTGGGCAGTATATCTTGAGTAGACGTCGCGTTACCCTTAAAAATATAATATGATATAATGAATAACTTAATAGTTATTCATTATATCATATGCCTGACTGTACCTTACGTTACTATATTAGTTAGTAGTGTCACCTGACGGGGAATTATGATCAAAACCACTATGTAACTGTCGCATTCAGACGCCATTTTCTTGACATTTCCACTTAACGCAGTTCTTCGGTGATACTTCTTGCTTTTGCCCTCCGAACAGATGAAATGACCCTGTCTGTTGGATGGATTAGAAGAATTTACCCATTAATTGCGAGATACTGTTATATAATTGTTGGCATTTAATGTTTTATACTCTAAGGGTTTTTGGCAATTTATATAATTATAGAATTACAAGCTTCCAGTCGTAATTCCGTCAGCGTCTTATTGTCTCAAGGAGAAAACTAACCTATGTCCTTCACCGACACTTCAACTACCGTTATGCAAAAATCGTAATTCTTCGCAAGGGGTTGCCTTTATTATAATACTTCGTGCCCGCGGCTTCGCCTGCATGGATTAACTTTATCGCGGACATTTGTTTATCCCGCGGGAACTACTCACTTTATTAAGATTATTTTTTTTCTATCCTATGCCTTAATATATTCTTTTTTTTTTTTTTTTTTTTATGCATAACGGGTTGGTACTTGACCTCAATCACACCTGATGTTAAGTGAAGATGAGGTCGAAGATGGAAGCGTACTGACCCGGAAACCCCAACACATTTGGGGGACTGGCTATCTTATCTCTGACAACCGGAACACGACAATGCTATTAACATTGCTGCTTGGCGGCAGATTTAGATAAGATGGTGGTAGCTAGCCAGGCGGACATTTAAAATGCCCTACCACCAACCAAACCGAGTACTTAAACATGTACCCCGCTGGGGATCGAACCCGCGACCTCGGAATCGTAAACCCAATGTTGTTTACATTGAGCCACGGAGGCGGTAAATTTTCAAATATTCAAATATCCAATAGGTATTCAACCTATATATCGCATTTCACCCAAATTCGTTCATCCATTCTGCCGTGATTGAGCAACACTTTCGCATTTATAATATTAGTTAGATTAATTAAATAAAATTATATAATTATAAGCATTGAGTACAATGCTGATTTTATAACTAATGCTTGAATTCAGAAGTAATTCCAACGAAGGAAGCTTGATTAAAGTCAGCTATGCTATGGCATATGACTCTATGGGTTATGACCCTATCAAATACCATAGATTTCTCAAGAGAGGCGGCAAGAACGTCGCCGTGCTTTTCAGTGCTTTAAGCGCTTATTACACTATCCTATTTTTAGGAAATCTAATTAGGAAATACGAAAGTGTAATCAAAGTTAGAACAGTTTGATTCCGATTTAGTGGATTGAAAACTCCCGATCGTACTACTTCCATCCTAAATGCAGAGACTAATTCGGCATATACTGCCGGGTGGCTTGGTTCTGTTAATTCATATATACTTACTTCAACCAGCAATGTACGTCGAATTAGTCACTGCCTTTCGGAAGGTAAGCGCATCCTAATTTCCGATTTCCTAATTAGAGTGCTCCTAATTAGATTTCCTAAAAATAGGATAGTGTAATACCATATACAATAGTGCTTTACCAGTGAGTCGTATGTTAGATCGCCATTTAACCGGTTTCGACAAAAGCCGTGCGAATTACAACCTGCCAGATATACTAGCAGCTTGTCGCTAACAATAGATAATTCCACAACAAAGTTAATAATTACAGAGCGACATAGTCACATTCAAGAGACTAAGCTCTTCAAAAATAGATTTAAAAAAAAAAGCTTGTCGCACAGTATAAGTAATCTTACAGAGTACGGAGGTAATGGCGATAGGTGGTTGTTGACAGGGTCTGCTTAACTGTCCCCTTTTGGACACAGGTTGCATGTTTGCAAGCTTCAAGGACGTAGGGACTTCACCATTTCTTAAGGAGGTCGGAACAGACAGGACTGTCTCAAGATAGGAGACAACTCAGATAAACAAACAACTCAAAACGATGGTTGGAATTCCAAAACCAGCCTTTCACGACCAGAGTGCGAAATGTCATATGAACTTGACCTTGGTGAATATCCTCGTCTGGCATCACAGTGTCACATGTTGGTGTAAGATGAAATAAGGTGATATGACTTGATATGAGTATTATGAAAATGATTTGAAATCTTTATATTGCAATTCATTTATCATGCTATTATTTTTCTTAAGGAAAAAATAACGAGCAATTTATTGCAACCAACGAAGTGTGAAATTGAAATTTGTTTACTATGTAATGAACCGATATCAATTTTTCTTTGCGAGAAGGTTAATTTATGTTGTTGCGGAATATAGATTTAATTAATTTCACTGAAGTAAAATTATTTATTTCGGTGAGAATAACAAAGAGGTACTCTTATTAACAATATTATAATACGAATAATTAAGCCAGAAATACTACACACAGATTGTTTTAATTTAATTAAGAGGTTGTTTTTTATAATTATGACAAAGAGGCGAACTGACCGCTAGGCAGAAATTGGTCATAGTTGGTACGTTTATTTTGAAAATGAGTAATTACTTGAAATCTCCGAAAGCTCAACTCAAACGTAAACATGACACAAAAGTAACAATTTGCTTTTGAATATGATATGACTCCCTAAAGATTTTTATACAAGTCTCTGATTAGACTTCAAAAAGAGCGGAGAGTCCATTCATATACATCGTGTGCGGTCGGTCCCCCAAAAATGTCCACAATGATCGGTCTGCTCTACCCGTATCCAACGACTTCCTGCGATTTTTACCAAATTGTCGGTTCACCTAGTGGAGACCTGCCCACGCTGCGTCTTCTTTGCGTTGTCGCCACTCGAGGAACTTTCCACCCCAACGGCCGTGGGTCCTACGAGCAATGTGCCACGGCCACTGCCACTTAAAGTTTGGCAATTCTTCGGGCTATATCGGTCACCTGGGTTTTCCAGCGGATGTCCTCATTTTTGAATCGATCCCACAGGGAAACATCGAGCATAGCTCTCTCCATTGCCCTTTGGGTGACGTTGAGCATTCTTATGAGGCCAATAGTGAGTGACCACGTTTCGGTTCCATATAGCATCACTCGTAGCACATGCTTATCAAAGCATTTCGTCTTAAGATATTGCAGTATTACTACTACTGCTATAAAGTAATTTTAGAAAAAATAATATAAAGAAAATAGCGGGTCTCTTTGATCATTCGGATAGACAGATTATTATATACCAAAGAAAATAACTGGAGTTTCCAAAAAAAAGCTTAGTTGTGAAGGTATGGTACACATCAACAAACCTGACTAAGGTAAAGGACAAAATCAACAAAGCTTTGTATTCATACACTCTGACGCCTGAAGTCGATTCTACAAAGGATTTGCGTATGACGTACGAATTAATCTTTATTTCATGAGGCATTCTTTTGTTGACTGCTGTTTGTGTAAATAAAGCGCCAGGTGTTTTTGGGTTAATCTTTTTTTCATGACCGTTTATTGTAAGGTGTAAACTCACGTTACGCTTTATCAAAGTAAATGTTCAGGCGGGAGGAAATGATGAAAAATCTGGGGTACCTACTCGTATTCATAATAATCTGCATACTCGTACAACAGGATGCAAAATACATGAATATTTTAAGTAAATACATAGAGCAGTAGTACTCCTTATTAATTTGGGATTTCGAATCACCTCGATTGCTAGCAAGTTAATATCAAATCGGAAATCATATCTAGCTTTATAGATTTTATATATTGTAATTTTATTATAGTCAATATAAGTTACGAATAAACATTTATGTATGATTCAAATAATTCGCCGGCGATTTCCGGCCTTCAATCAACAACTTTGGGCTGACTAAAACTACAGAATAAGCCCATCAAATCGAAGCTACTGAAATACAAAGGGGAACAGCGTGATCTAGTATTCAGCAAACAGCGTGAGCCATTGAGACATAAATATTTATATATGTTTATCCGTTATATATATATAATCCATAGCACAAGCTTTGCTTAGATTGGAACTAGATGATTGGTGTAAGTGTCCGATATATTTATTATATTATTATTAATATTAATATGGTGGTAGCTAGCCAGGCGGACTATTAAAATGCCCTACCACCAACCAATCCGAGTACTTCAACATGTACCCGCGACCTCCGATTCGTAAACGCAATGTTGTTTACATAGAGCTACGGAGACGGTTAAAAAACTACTAAAACTAAAATACTACTAAAACAAACTATTCATTACTGCACAACAATAACAAACATAACAAAGGATAAACAAAAAAGCGAACTGTACAAACTAATACTAATTTATATATTCCGACTATGAAAGTTCCTACAGTCTGGATGTTATAAGAGCGTCGGTGGCTCAGCGGTTAAGACGTGACCTCCTAATTTGGGAGGTCTGGGTTCGATTCCCAGGCGGGCCATGTACCAAAGAGTTTTTAAATTTAATTTAATTAAGTGCATTTATCCGACTGCTCCTATACGGTGAAGGAAAACATCGTGAGGAAACCTGCATGCCTGAGAAATGAAAATTCAAAGGCATGTGAAGTCCCCCAAACCCGCATTGGGTCAGCGTAGTGGACTATGGCCCATACTCCCTCATATACGAGGGAAATGATAAGCAACTCAATAAGAGATCTTAATATCTATTTTACTATTTTAAAGCAAGTATTTTTCTTCTTTACCCAGCATGTTTTAATTTTTGGGAAGGATTTTTACTGTATACCTACAAGTGCATTACGAGATGCAATTAACTTTTACTAACAATTTTTAAAGCGCTATTACTCATTCCGGCTCTACCTGAAGCAGCACTAAAACTTGTAATAAAAAATATGAAGTGACGGAAACTGCCTGGGCTAACGTAATAGTTCCGTTTTCACCTACCATTTTACATTAAAAAGTGTTTCTGAACTTTAAGATTATAGAGTTAAAGAAAGTTTTATGCAATTTTTAAATGGAACAGAAAATTATTTACTCTCCCATTAGATACTATGGAAACTTACAAAATATAATAGATATTTATTATTTGTGTGATGAATACGGACATGTGTACCAGAGTTATGGATGTTTTCATTTATAATAAGTATTTATTTACAAACAAAATAAAATGTATTTATGTAGTATATCAACCAACTGGTATCCATAACACAAGCCTATAGTTGCTTACTGTGGAACTAGATGGCGCTGTGTGTACGTCCGAAGATATTTATTTATTTATTTATTATATTATTATCATCATATCAGCCACAAGATGTCCATAACTGAACTTAAGCCTCCCCCATTGATTTTCAGAGCATTCGCTCCAACCGACTTGCATCTAACGATTTACTGATGTGTTAATGCGCCATTGGCAATTCGTTCCTCGAGCTATGTGCTCTGCCACTTATTAATCGCTGTGCTAACATAACATTATTAAAAGTGATTAAATTTTTGGTTAACAGCACGGAGGAACACTAACCACCCTAACTCAGATGATATCTACTTTGGAGGTCAGAAGATTCACATTGAGTAAACACTCAGTCATAGGTATCTATAATTATACTTTGTATAATAGTGTATTGGGATTAGTAAATAAATAAAATTAAAAAATAATTATTCGACTAGTTCAGTGAAAATACGTCATTTTTGTGGTATAACTTCCTATTATAATGATTGAATGCAGGTATTGGCAACTGCGTAGTCTGTGTGCGTAGTAGTCAATTTTTATTAGTACTTATGCGCGTAGTAATTCCCCCTGGATTTCTATGCGCATAGTAATCCGCCCTATACAGACTACGCAGTTGCCAATACCAGCATTCAATCATTATAGGAAGTTATACCACAAAAATGACGTATTTTTTACTGGACTAATAGTCGAATAATGCGCAGTCTGTGTGCGTTGTAGTCAATTTTTATTAGTGCTTATGCGTATAGTAATCCAGGGGGGATTACTATGCATAAGCACTATTAAAAATTGACTACTACGCACACAGACTACGTCGTGGCCAATACCTACATTCATCATTATAGGAAGTTATACCACAAAAATCCAGTCTACCGCTCACGATTCCTGCCGACCTGTAACAACATTTAAATTTTTACAATATTTTAAAGTCAATAATTTCTTTAAAAATAAGTCAAAAACCCCATATCAAAATTTCCGAGAATCATAAGATAATTGGCGAATAACCAGTGCGATGGTATCACGACGAATTGATTTCAAAATGAAATCGTAAGCACCTTATTTATAGCAATCTAAACCACGGTCATCTGTAAACAAGGGTGAGTTTTCATTGCTACAGTCAACACCGACAAGAATATTATTCCAACCATAAAACACCTTTATTAATAATGACCTAAGGTTTCAAATTTGATAACGCAAAAAGGAATTTATCATTTTCCCTTGGAGTAAAATAAACAAAGTGGCTTTAAAGTAGATTCATGGTGAAAAATATCATTGTAAATATTTGTGAAATGTAAAGCAGGAGGAAAAAGTCAAAACAAATGGAGTTGTCTGTACTCAAGCACGAAACTTTGTAATAGAATTTATAATCGTAAGGGCGTCGTCGTCGCGAATGTATGAGGGAGTAATTTTACTTGGTGCCTCAAAGTAAATCAAACTTTCTGATTGTAGAAAAAGTTTATCTTTGACATTTTCATACCAGATTGAGTTTGAATTAATAATATATTGTTACTCAACACATTAGATATGTCGAAGTAATAAATTAAAAGTAAAGAAAAAACCTTTTTATAAACAAGCGTTTATTTAAAAATTTCTTAAAAATAGGGAATGTAATAGAAACTAAATATCAATACATAGTAACTTACTTAACTTTTTGTTTCACGCGATCTTCCTTGATTGGTTTAGTTGAGTAGTAGCAAACGAAACCATATACAATTTTTCCACATAATTCTAAAGTACAAAAAAGCTTGAGGCGTTATTATAAGGTAAGTAATGTTGTTAATTGTACTAAAGAGTTTTTATAACGGCTCAACCTTTTATTTGTTTTAGAAAAATTATGCATTTCAGCTCCTTAGGTAAAGAGGACATGGTTCAAATTTGACCTGCAAATTTTTTAATGTTGAGCGGATATAGTTACATACACACGAAATAAGTTAAGTAAAGGCTTGTAAATATAAAGACTGAATGAGTTGCTACACTTATTAAATTTTAAATATCTAAATCAAAATTTTTGGCAATGCCCTGAAACTATAATTACTTCATCTGTTACCCCCAAATGTGTTGGGGTTTCCGGGTCAGTATGCTTCCACCATCGACCTCATCTTCACTTAACATCAAATGTGATTGATGTCAAGTACAAACCCGTCATGCATAAAAAAAACGATCATTTGACGACCTGTTTGGTGTGGTGGTTAGCAAGTCTGGCCACTACCAAAAGATTGCAGGTTCGAATCCCACTAGGGGCATATGTTTGTGTTATAAATACGGACATTTGTACCCGAGTTATGGATGTTTTCATTTATAATAAGTATTTATTGTATGTCTAAGGATATTTTTAACCGATTTCAAAAAAGGAGGAGGTTCTGTATTCGGGGCGAATTTTTATTTATATTTATTTATCCAGATAGACAAATATTTTAAAAGCTTTATGTATTCGAAAGAAACGATTTAAATGATTTCCATCACACTTGGCTAAAAACCATTTCGCAAGCATCAGCAAATCAGTTCAGCCGTAATGGTGCTACGTGGCGCTGCCGTTTTGGTGTTATAGACACAAGGAGCCAGGCGTATGCTTCCATTTTTCACGTCGGAGGTTAAAAATACGTACGTCTGTTAGAATACACAAAGTGGAATTCAGCAATTTTGATAATGTAAAAAAATAGTATTGAAAGAATGCCAAAAGGAAAAAATTGAGCCACTGCAGTTTAAAGAGTTATTCAATAATTTTAAATGAGCATTCTGCCGTCACGTGTTGCTCGAATCTTCATTCCTCATACGCAGAGACAGCTTTATCTATGATTATAATTTATATCTCATCTTCGTAACAATAGCCGTTGGGCAGAACGAGTTGTTGGTGACGACTAGGTTTGGACAAATATCTCGTGGTATGGGCCGTTAACCTACTAAATGGTGCGACTATTTATACAAGACTGCTGGTTAATTGGAAACGAAACGAAGATCGGGTTCAGTGGCATGCTCTGAGAGAGTTTGTTCAGCAATGGACTAGGATATGCTCATGATATTAATAATGGCCAGGTTAAAAGGTGTGCCACTAATGCGAGCATTATAATATGCTCTTTGTGTTACATATAGATAGACACTTAAGACTTGGGATACTAACAGACAGGATTTATAAAATACCCACGGTAACGGGAAAAAGCGAGCTTATCGCGGGTACCACGGGGCGTCTTATGTACTTAAAAATTTTAATCTCCCAAAATGTGATGAGTTCATCAGTATGGGTCATACATCAGCTTCTACTTAAAAAAGGTCACATAATCCGACATTCAACTCACTCGTTAAGTCAAACCCTTATACTTTCAAATTTTAATACAGAATACTTGTATAGTCGACCAGCGAAACCCCTAGTTACAAAACTAGGGCGCGTCCCGGAGATTTTCTTAATAATGCTGTAAGTATAATTTTCCAGGTGGCGTACCAACAATAGCTTAATCCTGCTTTTCTGTAAGAACAACGGACCTCACGTTTCGCGACAACTGGAATTTCCTTTGTTACCTTAGTTTTTATCCCTCCTGGGTCGGTGGCTTGATTCGATCATTAATTCTGACTTTGCATTGTACTTTATAAAAGTAGTAATTTTTTGCTAGACTCTGTAGCAGTGAGTAAGTTTTTAATTTTTGATATAAGTGTTTCATTTCTTACTAAAGATTAAGAAGACCAGCTACCACAAAAATTTTTTTCCGTTCGTTTGCTAAAAATTTGCCGTTTGCTCGCTTGCGTTCGATCGTTAAATTTGGTACTATGTAGAAGTTAATTATAGTAACACGATTCGTTTATCCATTAGACGTTTATTCATTAGACGTTTATCCTCCATATCCTTAGCAAGCTAAACGGCGAATAATTAGCGTTCGAAGGCAAAAATTTTTAAATGGTATACGGTGTTACCTCAACATCTTTTGTCTTATGTCACTACTCCTGGGGTACATTGTATCAATATATTACCACAACGTTTTTATAGCCTCCGTGGCTCAATGTACAACATAAGTCTTACAAAATGAAGATCGTGGGTTTGATTGCCAGCAGAATACATGTTTAGTAGTTAAATTGATCGGAGATTATGCAATTTTAAATGACTGCCTTGTCAGCGACTAATATTTTATCTGAGTCTGCCTCCGAGCTGTGATATTGATGGTAATGTTGTACTCTACCTGTTCTCCAAATAAGTTGGGGGTCCAGTGAGCACGCTTACACCTGCGGTGTCATTTTGTGGTTGAGATCGCGCGCTAACATGTGGTTGAGGTCACATGCATAAAACATAATCAATGAATTTATTGTGTATTAATTACACACGTTGATTTCAACATTAATTATTAAGATTGCCTACTTTTATGGACTGTTATATTATGTAATAATGTGCAGTTCCATTTAATAAACGTTTGTAGGCAATTTGTACTTTCAGTTTTGCGGTAAAATGACTGACATTACGGAATTACCTATGACCCGACCCGACCCGCACTTGGCTATAAATATAAAGTTTTTCTGTATTTATTTATTGTAAACATTTATGGTTTCGACACGTAAAAAGAATATAACCAACCCGTATCTTCCCGTGGGTGTCGTAAAAGGCGACTATGGGACTTTCCACCAAAAAATATCTATAGGTTTGCACGTTTTAATCACTTCTGCATTTATGTATATTTCGAAAGGTGAACCATGGATGTTGTTTCCAGCATTAAACTTTTAACATGTGGTACACCCAAACGCTAATGTTTGGGATATCTCTGACCAGGTTATTTGGGTTAATGAACGTGACATTATTACATTGATAATGTATTATTTCATTTTAAGTTTTTAAATACGGGAGTAACTTTTGGTTTTTTACATAGTAGTGATTTTACAAGTACAGAGTTAGTTTACGTTCCTCCATTAAAGTTAAATAAACATACCAAAAACATTAACTGACACCCTGTAATAAATAAATTTTAATGTTTGGTTGGAACACCCAAACGCTCTAGTTTATACGCATTCGTATATTTTGAGTTTAAATGTAGGTACATAGATTATTACTTCTGAAATATCGGAATCGGCTATTATATTGTATTAATAAACTGCAATTCAAATAGATAAATCTAGTCCTGTTACATAGTAATTTGACAGCTCGTTTCTTTATACAATGGCCAGAGTAACCATGATTTTTAAAACTTTCCTATAAGAATACAGTGCCCATTTTAACAATTACGGGTCTAAAGTAAAATTCACTAAAAGCAAAGTTGAGATAATAAGTCTCGTCATAATGAAATATAGTAAAATAAATCCACACAATGTAAACAATGGACGAGGAAAATTATAATGTCGTTTTCCGCAATACCCAACACAATAAGGTAAACATCGGAATTTGATGTGAAAAAGATTGCAAGTAATTTCTGAGCTTTTAAAGAAATTAGGAAGAATGTGAAAGGAAATAGAAAAATTGCCCCAAAACAGAAAGCGTCTAATTTGGACACAACGTTATGAAAGAGTATTTTAGGATGTTATTATGAATGACACGATAACGATTCGTTCATTATGCGCAAGGCGGTTAATAGCCGTGGAGATTGAAACTTTGGCAAGAATAATTAGTATTATGAATAAATGATACTGGTACGGAGTCCTAACAAGGATACACTTTTAACTTCCTATGATGTCAGAGGCTGTGATTTTTTCTATGCACAACGGGTTAGCATTGACCTCAATCACACCTGATGTTAAGTGAAGATGAGGGCCGAAAGTGGAAGCGTACTGACCCAGAAACCCAAATATTTGGGGAATTGGCTATCTTATCTCTGACAACTGGAACACAACAATGCTATTAACATTCTTTTGACGGCAGATTTAGATAAAAAAATATATTTATTATATGATTTATATTTTTGCACATGATAAAGTAGGTATGTACCTGTCATTGATAGAATAAAAATGTTTTCGAACAAATCGGTAGCTTGCTTTAGATAAATATAATATAGGTATTTAGTAAATTAAAATAACCACTGCGTCGGAGAATGTACTTAAAACTCAACACTCGCAAAACTATTTTTAGAAAATATAAAGTAGCCATGGATTAATTTCTTAGACAATTGTTTTAGGAGATCGTAGCATCTTCTACAACGCAATGATTTTCAAAATGGTAACTTTAATTTAATGTTGTAGATTTTATAACTAGTATAGTATAGATTATACCTAAGCAAGCTACAGAATGGTTCGAAAACATTTATTCTATAACTTACTCTCTCCTTCCACAAAAAAATCAGGATATTTAAGATTATAGGAAGTTACACCTCAAAAATTACGTATTTTTACTGGAAAACCAGTTCACTCGAAAATTTATATGTAGTTAGGTACTCGTAGTACCTACATAGGTACAACCGCCTCCGTGACTTAATGTAAAACAACATTGGGTTTACGATTCGGAGGTCGCAGGTTCGATCCCTAGCGGAGTACATTTTTAAGTTATTTTTTTATGCGCGACGGGTTCGTACTTGACCGCAATCACACCTGATGTTATGTGAAGATGAGGTCGAAGGTGGAAGCGTACTGATCCGGAAACCCCAACACATTTGGTTTGGTTGATTGTAGGGCATTTTAAATGTCCGCCTGGCTAGCTACCACCATCTTATCTACTGCCGCCAAGCACCAATGTTAGTAGCATTGTTGTGTTCCGGTTGTCAGAGATAAGATAGCCAGTCCTCCAAATGTTGTTGGGGTTTCCGAGTCAGTACGCTTCCACCTTCGACTTCATCTTCACTTAACATCAGGTGTGATTGAGGTCAAGTGCTAACCCGTTGTGCATAAAAAAAATATGAAAATTTGGAGAACATCCATCCATATAAATAAACCGTGTTGAAACTTAATATCGTCGAACAACTTAACCGATTTCATCAAACTACGTCTTAAATAAAATGAGTTAGTTCCTCTTGATTTACTTTTTTAATTGCTAGGAATTTTTAACCGTAGTCGGGTTTTATATAATTTTAAAGTTTTCATTATATTTAAGACTAGCTTTCCGCCCGCGGCTTCGCCTGCAATGAATAACTTTATCGCGGAAATTTGTATATCGCCCAGGAACTACTCACTTTATCGGGATAAAAAATATCCTATATCTTAATCAGGGAATATTCTACCTATATACCACATTTAATCCAAATTTCTTCATCCGTTTTGCCGTGACTGAGCAACATACAAATAAACATCCAAACTTTCGAATTTATAATATTAGTTAGATAGTTGGATTTTATTAGAAGAAAGTTTCTCAGCCATCTTTTAACACTATATTTTGTTCTAGGTCCACCTGGATGATATAATTAATCAATGTTGACGGGATTTTTCAATTAATTTACAGTTATTTTAATTACTCTTATACAAAAGTTGATCAATAAATATTTTTATCTACAATAGTAGGTGCTTAGCGGTAGAAAAGACCTGTCCTTGCGGTATTCATAATTCGTATCTCGTTGACACGAAGCATCTTGTTGTTGACAGAACACACGACCCTATATTTCTTTTTGTTCCGCAATACCAACGCCACTATGAATTATGGTTCTCCTCGATGCTGCTAATCCTTAACAAGATATATCACCGTCTCGTATAATTTATAGGCACAATGCTGGTTTTCCCCTGTCTTTTGTAGCAATAAAAGTTTGTTTTAGCTGTTCAGCTAAAGTTAACGAACTTAGCCACATTCATTGATGTTCGTCATTGATGTTCGATTTAAGAATGCATGCAAATTTTTTCATATAATCTAAGCTTAGATTTAATTTATTTAATTTAGGATACTAATAATAAACTTAAATTATTTAAGTAAAAGACACATTTCAGATATGGCACTGAAACGTGGCCTCACACTACGGGCCTCATAAGAAAGCTCTAGAGCTATGGATAGAGCGATGGTCCATGTTTCACGGCTCTAACTTCGGACTTTTTCTTCTGCTAAGAATCCTTTATTTGCATAACTTCAGATGTTCCTTGCGTCCCGTACTACCGTGTGATGCTCAACTATATACAACAAAAGTAAAATAATGACGATTGGTGTATAATTGACACAGCAAACTGCAAAATAAAAAGTCCGAAGTTACGCCCGTCCGAAGCTATTTTCGTTAGAGAGTAGACCTCCAGGAACGAAGGAATCCGTAGACGAACGAAAGTCACTGACTGGACGAAATACGCTGGATTAGTAAGTTGAGTGCAATGGGCATTGCTTATAGCTCGAAGAACTGATGCCGGTGGGGCATTCAAGTGCTCGAGTGGAGACTACGTACCGGCTAGCGCAGCGTAGAATGTTTACTTACACGGTGACCAAGCAACCTGACAATGGTCGCGGGAAGTCGATGGATGCAGGCGGCTTCCTCGGGTGGAGGCCTATATTCAGCAGCGGACAACCTGTAGCTGATATGATGATGATGAATATTAAAGTTACTGTGAAAACGTTAAGTCAATTTAAGCACAGTTACTGAATAGTTTTATTTTAAACTTCCAACAATTTCGCTAATCGAGTAACACAAAACATTAACAAAGAATTTTCTTTCAACATAAAAACATATCTTTCCGCGAGAGAACTTGAAGCAACGTGAACAAAGTGAAATAGCTTTGTTGGGACAGGACAGTTGGCCGGAACCGCAAAATGCGCAGAGTCAAAAAGTTGCATAGTGGAGAAACGTTGAATGATTTTTAAAAGACTCATCAGATCATCAGATTCTTTCGAAATCGAGAGTTCCCAAAGTGTAGTCATTATATGTGTATGGCCAATTCCGACTCCAGAATCATTCCAATAGTTATTACTCTATGAAATATTGATTACTCTAATATGAAAATTTAACATCACTATATCTATATTAGTCTGTTTCTAATCTATCCATTTTCGCTAAAAATCATCTTATAAATTTAAATATATACTTACAGTTACTTCTATTAGACAATTAATGCAGTATTTTGTTATCCATGGCTGTTTCAGATAGCAGATGTTCTTGATATTCTCTCCAAAAAATTCTTCTTTTCTATTCGTGAATCTAGTTACTGAAGTCCTATTATCGCTACGTCGGATCAGGAACAAATTCGCACTAAATCAATTAATATGACATGTGGGCTTTATTCCTCTATTTGATACTCTTGCTAAGTCCTCTCAATAGTAATTTGAAGATCCGGAAGTTATTATTCGTTGTAATATGAGTCTTCATCGTTGTAGAACATACGCCGACTCTCAAAGTCTGGAATTTTATAAGTTTATCAGACGTAACCAGTTTCCTAACATTCGTGTGAATTGTCCTTCAGGAATAGAAGCTTCTCCAACCGCTGAAAAAGACATGATTAACCCCTCTGTGGTTGGACGTTATACGTATAATAGAAGGTTCCGCAGAACTGTACACATCCAAACCCATTTTGTGGTGTGTAAAACTTATTACATTCAATTCTATTCCTAATGGAAGTTCTTGGTGAAGGTTTGTATTAGGTGGTGGACTATAGAGACAACAATGATGATGACGGACTTTTTTTATAGAAAGGGATCAAATTTTATTCACATTGATTATAATTCTGAGCCCAAAATAATTTTATCGTTAGCGAGCGACGAGCCATCTAATCGCACGTCAGAACGTAACCGATGACATTACTTAACGCAGTGACAAAAATTGAAAATTGTAACGTTGGCTTATTCTGAATTTTACCTTTACACAATTCACACGGTCAATATCGTCAGGGAACCATTTTCGTTTATTAACAAAACTATATTGTTTCGTCCAATTAGCTCAAGTTTCACAACTCCATGTCTCCGTGAGTAGCGCGCCACAGTTTCCTGAGGCACCCATTTGTCATAACAATCTCTTCATCCCGTCTGACATTTATGTTTCGCCTTCCACCTTTCTAAAATAATGCAAACAGACGGCCTACAGTACTTTGTTACTAATGTGTATGCATGTTCGCACATACGAGTAGAGTCATGGTGTTGATGACAGCGTATTATAGGTCACAACCGAACAAGAACATTTCTTGAACATCTGCCACTTAGACCGATCTTGAACTATTTTAATGCATCGATTTCCTGCGTTTAAAGGTGACCTGCATGGGTAGCATGACCAAACGCGATATAGTTTATCACATATTATATCGCGCGTATCAAAATGTTGCTGTACGACTGTTATGTCGTACACATATCGCGATAAAATGTATGATAAATTATATCGCAAGTTGTAACTGCTGAACAATTCATTATCATCGTCTTATTCGTAGAATTTTACAGTTGGCGGTAAAGTTCATTACCATTGAGGTTAGACCATAAGATCTGCACTGACGTCACGGAGCATATATAAAGAGGAGGCAGCGTAAGATATTTTCACTATAGCCCTGTACATAGGGATGAGGACAAACTACTCCAAATTATCCATAAACTCAATGGCTTATGACGTCGTTACATGTATTCCGATATCCTAATTCATTTCTTAGACGCAATGAAATAAAAACTGGCTGTTAGTGTCTTATCTGTTTCTTATCTGTTAGAGTACAATACAATAACCTTTATTTACTCGTACTTACACAAAGGACACATACACATATTGAAAACTAGCAAAAATTTAACTTACGGCTATTCCTATGTGAATCTGGAGTCTGAACTTGGTTAAAAACCTGTAATTCGGATAACCAGACTAGGAAAATATAAATAGATCACAATTTTGTGTCTCATGTACTAGAAGGCTTGAGTAGCGTGGAACAGATCACAAATGGGTGATGAATGTGTATGTAAGTGTGTGCAAGAGTGTGTGTTTTTGAGTGTGTGTATGCGTATGTGTGGTGTGTACGTGTGGTGTGTACGTGTGATCTTCGACCACAGAGCAAATACAAAGAGGTGAATAAGATAGTGTACCGTGGTTCCAAATTAGCACGGGAGGGCATCGTGGGGGTAGCTTAGGTAATGTCCTTATAGGTCTTGTCGGGTTAATACGATCAGTAAAACCAATCTTTAAAAAAATTACACTGAAAACATGTCTATATATTCTTATTCAATGAAAATGGCTGAATTTGAATTCGCCTAATTCCCATTAACCAGTGAAGCCACTCTTTCCCTTTCCCAAACTACTTTCCCAAAGGAACCATAGTCGAATTCGATCAAAAAATTTTCGATTATCTATTCAAAGTAAACCATTCTGAAACTACCTTTAATGTGGAAGTCCAACAATTTTCGGCAGAATTGTGCTATGGTTCCTAGTGGAAAGTTGTTTATAGTTAGAAGCGGAGTCACCAGTAAACACGGATTACACGCATTAAATTTCACCCTGTATGATAGACACACTGTTCAAATCCAAGACCTTTCACATTTTAACAAGTGATGGCACCAGGTGATATCATCTAAAATTGCTATTATATTTTAAATATTAGGAGCTGTACATTTTCATACTTATCTTAATTATACTTATGGTTGTATTTACTGACCAAATTAAGATATTTCTCTTTTAAAATAGATTGTGTAGTCGTATGCTTCATGTTTTGTTCATATTTGCAGGCCATTTAAATGGAAATTCTCTCAATTTGTTGATATATTGGTCGCATGTGGTTTCGAATTATCTATTGACCGCTAGATGCGCCATTGAGTTTATTTATATATTGCTAATGTATAAGTAGGTATATATAATTAGAAAATAGTACTCGAGCGTAAAATCTTGATGAATAATCCGGTTTACGACTTGAAACCCTTCTTAAAAACTATTCTGACTGTCGGTGTCGGTCATTTTATCTTCTTTGTGCAAAATAAATTACACTGTTACGCTTACGATGACGATACGTAAAAGCAACAATACTTTGTGAAAATTAATTACAAAAAAAAAAATACAAAACCACAAATCACTTCCGTTCGAAAAGAAAACTAAAACTGTTCTATTTATTGCACAAATATTTAATGCCATTAATTCCGAACTAGTTCACTTTTGAACTGCACTCTAATCTTTCAAGGAACCCCACTTCGTTCGATTTCACTCAACTTTATGCATCTAGCTAGTTATCGTGGTCTATTAAACCGGAGTAGAGTTCCACACTTAGTTTGCAAGTATACATGGTCTCCACTTGTTAACTCGATTGCTCCATCCGACGCTTATCGATTCTATCCATGGCTAAGATTGTTTTCATATCAATTACAACTTAATTTAACCTTTTGGTATGACACGACATTTACCTTTTCATTTATTTGGTCAAAGTAATTGCATCTAGGTCTTCCCCTTCCACTTTTTCCTTCAATCTTTCCCTCAACTGTGTTCTTCAAAAAAAATGTCGTGTCATATCGAGTGACCTATCATTCTTCATATTCGGTTCTCAACAGCCACCAACAGGCATCTCTTCTCCTTTACCATCATTAACAACTCTTCATTTGTTGTCTTGATTGTCCAGCTTATTCCCTCCATTCGTCTCCAGCACCACATCTCGAATGCCTCTAACCTCAACATATTTATTTAGTTAATAATCGTAATACTATAATTTCGGTAGGTTATTTATAATGTCTAAAGTTTGCTAACCATAGTCTTCTTAATCAAAATCATCCTCAGATCGACGACGGCACCCTAAGCATTGTAACTGTCCAGTCGTAGCTCCTGTTGCGGCCTAAATCAATTGACTCGTTTTGTCTTATGTGTGATATTTATTAACCCCCGACGAAGATCGACGGGTGTTATGTATTTGACGGCGTTGTATGTGTTTTCAATCTTTGTTCGTATGTATCTCTACGTGGTTCGATTTAAGTGCGGCTTTTTGATACTGTTTTAAAAGCAAAAAAACTCGAGGACAGGTTCTTAGCGATGTTTGATGGAAATAGATTAAGCTTGTTTTTAAGATATTTATCTGTTAACATAGTCCGTTTTTTTCTCGATGTAATCATTTGTTATCTCGGAGATTTTCTAAATTGTCAATTGTAAGTTATTCATAGGTATTTTAAGCGCAGTCGGGCAACCCATATTTCGTTATTCAATCAAATCAAATCTAAAATCAATCAATCAATCAAGTATATTTTATTGCACAACAAATACGAATTATACTTATTAAACCTACCTACAAATGATCTGCCAATGAGCGATTTCTACCAGACAACATTTAGGTAGTGAGAGAAGTGGAAAAACAATAAAACAGGTAGGTTGTGCACAATAATTTAAATCAAACTGATATAAAAGAATTAGTATCACAAAAAAAAACAATATTTTTTTCGGCACACGGCCACAACACTATGTTCGTATATGTAATAGCATCTAAGTAACCCTTGTAAATGTAATGACAGTTTGTGACAAAACCAATAAAAAAAAATAATAATAAGACATTATAAGATAGATAAATACGGGATATTAGTAAGTATAATTCGTCGTGACATATCATTTAATATCAATCTCAATGAGGTGATGGAATTAATTGTTGTCAAGTGCAAGAAACTGACTACTAGCGTCCGCTATTATTGTATTAATCATGACGATGTAATAATGACACTCCAACGACATCTCACTTAGCCAAATTAGCTGGAACGTCAGACTCGTTACCGACAGTACATTACCGTGCCGCAGTCGGGTAAAAACATTAAAAAAAATAATAAAAATAAAATAGTTTATTGACCAAAGAAGATTACACTATATATATATATATATATCAAAGGCATTTTCTACGAGCCGCTCCAACGCAAACCCGCCCCCAGCCGGACCCCGTGCTAGGAATGAACCTGCTGACAAGTTCACTCGGAACGGACATAACATATAAATACATTTTCTAGTAAGTAATCATTCTATAGCTAATAATTGAGTAACAAAACTGGCATTTTCTGTTCCCAAACTAGTATTTTACTGTATTGTACAATATATTTACCTACATGCAAAAATCTAAAACAACAAGTAACAGTGGCGATTTTCCGCAAAATCCGTACTACGTTAGAAGAGCAATTTCAAAACTGGCAGTGACCTGAAAATCTCCTGAATACATACATCTACCGCAGGCGAATGTAAAACTAACAAAACAATTTATTGGTGATTTGCTCGGGCAACATGAATCTATGTGCTTGGTTTTATGATAACGTATGAGTGTTTAAATTTTGTTTGTTACGACTAGCGATGTTTTTATAATTTGCTAATAATAACCATGGTTTTCGCCATATAAAAATAGTTTTGGCATTTAATCGGTATTAATTGGCATTTAATCGGTACGGAGACGATTTTATGATTTTTATGAGTGATTTTATTTGCAATTAAGTAGTTCACTTTTATGTAGTAATGAGGTAGGAAAACGCTTCAATATTTTATTTGTCCTCAATAAAGAATTTTTAGAACATCATAAGTCATAATAATATTTAGGTATACATATAACCCATCGTGCGAACAAGATATGCGACAGACTTCAACTATTGATTCTACAACTTAATTGTAGTAAAAAAGTGGTATATAGTCATAAAATGCTTACTTTTTGAGATTTTAATAAAAGTTAAAAAATCATTGTGAGAGGTCACATGACTTAGTCACTTTGTCCGCAGAAGCGAGAAATGTAAAGTTACTGGCCAGTACTTTTTGACTTCAGTTTTGTTTCTGTTCCCTACCAAAGAGTACGAGAGTATGCAAAAATACTGGAACTGAATACTATTCACTCTCTCAGCGAAGGAATAATGTACAATGAAGCGCTGTAGTTAATTGATTTATTTTATATCACAAAATTAATTAAGTTAAAATGGCAAAAATAGACCCATGTTTATTTATTAACATTATACGTATAGTATATTATGTAGTTTAAGTCTGTCGAGTATCTCGTTCCCACGGCGTATAAAAATGGTTTTTCTTGCTGTATGGTTTCTGGCACGTAAAAAGAATTGAACCGAACTGTCAGTTCTAGTGGATATCAAAAAAGACGACTAGACTTTCCACCAATAAACATCACAGATTTGTAAATTTCAACATTTCTGTATAATTCGAAAGGTAAATCGCGGATACTGTCTCAAGTATTAAACTTTTAATGTTTGAGACACCAAACGCTTTATTTTGGGACATCTCTGACTACTCCATATGGGATAGGTAAATCTGGACGTTATGTGATTCACACATTTCAAGTTAGTAAACTGTTTCGACTACCAAATTTTGATATAATGAAGTAAAAAAATTGTTGTGTGTAAAAAAATATAAATGTTTATTACAAACATCGAGCTAAGTAATTGGCTCGATGTTGTAAAATAGTAGAATGAAAACATAGATTGAATGACGAACGCTAACTCATATCTATACTGATATCTGATATACTGAAAGGTTGTCAAATGTTGAAAATAACAACGTGTTACGAGTACTTATTTTTAGCTTTTCACACAACTTCTTTCTCAAGTTTTTTGAATGATGACGCTTCTAGTATTGCTTACGGCAACGAATTTATTTAATTAGTAGCGTCGTCAATTCTTTTAATAATGATTTGGTAATTTATATATAAAATAAATAAACTCAGAGCCTCCTCAATTATGACAAATAATTTATGTTAATTACTTTTGTGTACTCACGTCGGGGCAGGTTACAAAAGATATTATTAAGTTTTTCATTGTTTTCATTTACCAGGACTGCAGGGTCCCTAGCCACTACACAGATGGGTCGTCAAACATTGTTTCACAACAATTTAAAGAAACAAGAATTACTATTTAATATTGTTCGAACAGGGGTGTAATTTTTGAACTTTCATACGAACTCTCTGAAGGCAATGGGTATTGAGGGACAGATAAATATATAAACAATTAGACGGACAACTAAATATAAGGGTTTATTTTCACAAACGGTAGCTGATATAAATATAAAATCTAACAAAATAAAGAATTTTTTACTTTACTACCTTTTGAAGTAAAACATAAAGATGTATGAAGTATTCATAGCTTCTTTTGGAAACTAGTCTACATCCACGTTTCTTGGTACCTAATTGCGTTTCAAATTACGTATTTGAAAGAAAGTATCCTTACATAGAGTTGCAATGATACCTACAACATAAAGAATGACCAATTGCAAGCAATCGGTCGTCCAATGAAAATCGATGAATATTCATCGTCTGGTCTAATGTGGTCACCGCGCCATGCTAGCGTCGAGTTTTCACTTTAATATTTTACTTTTCAAGTGCAATTTTTACGCATGTAAGACTGAAACTCTACCTTAAGGAATAGTCGAACAGGGTCTAACTTTGTCTCTCTGCGAATACCGAGCAGTGTGATCGAGCTATCAACATGGAAGTCTGGCGTAATAGTTACATTTCCGTATAGTATGGAGCAACTGGATAAAGGATGTCCCAAATTGAATGCAGAATTTAAATTCGAATTAAAACTAGAAAATGCAATGCAATACACTGCAATGCAATGCAACACAATACAATACAAATACTCTTTATATAAAATATTTATTTAAATATTTATTCCATAACATTAAAAAAGATATTTTGCCATTAAATGTCGAAAATGTCAGATGACCACGCCTACTGCGGCTGCAGGTTTTGTTATTTGATAAGATTTTCTATTACGAGTTTACAGATAACAGTAAATGGTGACAGGTACCGAAACATGTTACTGACTTCTTTCATGGCTGATCAAAAACTTGAATGTGCTATCTAAATCCACAGACAATAAACTTCTACGGTCCGGCAGTTCGTGATCCTGCACCAATATGAAGGAAATGCCCATATTGTTGCCATTGTATCAATATATCCTAATTTATCTCTTCCTATCCCAATACTTAAATGTTCCCTCCCTCCCGCATAACGGACAACAGCCAGACACATCATCTGACCTCTTCTCCAGTCGTAACGGTTTTCCGTTCCACTGAACCGAGGAGAGGGAGGACGAGTGTTTGCGCGAACGCTGGCGCACCTTAAAATATCCTGCGCATCTGACTCCTTCCGTATCAATAGTCATATGAACCTTGCACCTTTTTAATACCCATCAGAAAATCTAGTTAGTTCTATTAATTTTTTAGTTTCAATTTTGAAAGAATTAAACTGTACTTAAAATTGTCTACAAATGTGTAATACTATAAATAATAGTACCTACTTGAGCACACATTTAGAATATTTAGTAGGTTTTAAAACGACCGAACTTCCTAGAACTCCCATTTCGTTTCGTGCAGTTAACTTGATAGCTATGGATTTTGGAGCGTTTATTGGGGTTGCTTAAACTTGTATACGCTGCAGATACCAGGAACTTATATTAATAAAGAAAACTAATTTATTGTAATAGCTAATGGTAAAGAAAAAAAAAGTTTATAACTGGTTTCTATTTAGTGCCTACACTGAGCTAGCTTCCTCTCTCTCTTTCATCATAGAACAGACGTTTGAGCCACTGTCCATCACATGACATACTTCTTTATCAAGAAAGTACCGGGAAAAGATTAATAATACACAAAATGTTAGTTATTCATCAATATTATTTTATCACCTTCAAAGTGCTTCAAAATATGCTCCTTCAGAAGCGATACACTTACACCAACGAATAATCCAATCATCAAAACATTTTTTAAACGCTTTTTCCGGAATTGAGTTGAGTTCTCGGCGCGAATTCCCCTTTATGTCTTCTACCGAATGAAAATGAGTGTCACGAAGTGGTAATTTGAGTTTAGGAGAAAGAAAGAAGTCGACTGGAGACCTATCTGGTGAATAAGGTGATTGCTGGATGGTATTTGTTGAGTTTTTGGTCAAAAATTCGTGCACAATGATGGCCTTGTGCGAAGGCGCATTGTCGTGGTGCAAAATTCAAGAATTTTCTTTCCACATATCTGGCCATTTTCGTTGAATTTGTTCTCTTAAATGGTACGGATCTCTCGTGACAATCAGAATTTTTATTGTATTTTATTGTCTTTTCCGGTTGCATAACGGACACATTCCAATAAATAACATATTTAACATTTACTAAATTCTCTAAAATCAACCTGTAATATCCAGATGTGCCTTACTGAATTCAGAATTACATAAAAACTAAAAATTTAGAAAACTAAAAACCGTCTTCAAATCAGAGCAGCCAATTTTGCCAATATACACAGACACACTGATACACAGACACATAGGCAACCTTATCACTTTTTGCGTCGGGGGTAAATTAAAATCATCATTTTTGTCGCAGGTTGGCAGAAGATGAGAATTTAACTTCCTGTGCCGAGCAATGCCTTGTTATTTTTCCTGCAAAAAAATAAATAGTTAAAGTTAGATCAATTTAAAACATAATGTAAACACAAACAACAGGAAAATACAATCTAATAATCAAATTTAATGTTACGTTTCACCGTTTGCCTCTGCAAATGTTTACTTTTGGTGGGCATTATAAAGGATCGCCAGCTGTGTAATTTTTTTAAATTAAAATCTAGCAAACATTTTTAATTTAATCGCATCGTAACATTATCTTTTTAATGCCATAGGTACCACAAAGCGCTTTGGTTGTTACTAGAGTCTCTAATGTTCACAGTTTTAAATTTAGTAAAGCATTAAAGTTTATTTTTCGTAACATGCACAATGTAGAAGAATAACCACAAAATGAAGATGTTTTCCTGCCAAAGACAATTATATCATCCAGGCAAAACTGACCGCCTCTGTGGCTCAATGTAAACAATATAGGGTTCACGAATCGGAGGTCGCGGGTTCGATCCCCAGCGGGGTACACGTTTAGTACTCGGTTTGGTTTGTGGTAGCGCCTTTTAAATTTCCGCCTGACCACCAGCTCATCTAAGTGTGCCGTCAAACAGCAATGTTAATAGCATTGTTGTGTTCCAGTTGTCAGAGGTAAGATGGTTTCCGGGTCAGTGCCTGCCGTTCGGCCTCATTTTCTCTTAAAAGGGTTTATCCCACATGGCATTCAATACAAACTCAACTCAACACAGTTAATTCATTTTCAAAAACTCTTAACATCGGGTGTGTTGAAGTCAAGTGCTAACCCGTTGTGCTTAAAAAAATGGCTGAACTGATTTTCTTGTTGTGGATCATTTCGCAAACAGTAGCTGTCGAAAATCCACATACACATAAATACACCAACACACGTAAGAAGGCTTCGAACATATCATCCCCAGCCTTTTTTTTTATGCACCACGGGTTCGTACTTGACCTCAATGACACCTGAAGTTAAGTGAAGATGAGGTCGAAGGTGGAAGCGTACTGACCCGGAAACCCAAACACATTTTGAGACTGGCTATCTTATCTCTGACAACCGGAACACAACAATGCTATAAACAATCCTCTTGGCGGTAGATTTAGATAAGATGGTGGTAGCTAGCCAGGCGGACATTTAAAATGCGCTACCACCAACCAAACCGAGTACTTAAACATGTACCCCGCTGGGGATCGAACCCGCGACCTCCGAATCGTAAAGTCAATGTTGTTTACATTGAGCCAAGCAGGCGGTTTGCCTTACTAGTCGTCACAGTTGGGGGACACCGTCCTCTCAATGGAAGAGGGTATGGGCCATAATCTAGTGACTTTCAGCCGCTCCTGTAAGCCACCGACCTAACGACTACTGTCAGTTGAAAACAACTAAGACCGACTTTACAACGTGACCCCCGAAGCTCGAAAACACTCGAATACATAATACCTTTGTACATATTTTCTGACATTAATGTTTTAATAAATATGTAGCTAAATGATTAAAAAATAAAAACTTCACTGCATATCACCTATTACTCCCTCAAGTATAACGAATCTAACGACACCTCATTTATTAAAATCAGGCAAACCATTCAGGCTACAGGATAAATAAAATAATATAAAATAAAAATAAATTTATTTCCTCCACCAGATCACAAATTGTTTTAGTGCAGTATACCATAACCTTATACATAATATATACGTATATGTATATATATACGTACAGTCGAAAAAAAATACTCTTCTTCTGGTAGAACTCGCTTCCGTGAGAATAAATATAGATGTTTATAAAAAACGTATAAATTGAAAATTTAGAAACCCCCATAAAGATCATACACTAAACAACTTCGGAACGGCTTTACCATTTTTAATGAAACATAACATGCCCCCTTTAGTTTATCGCATGTAGAAAATTTTTAATGTGTATTCGAAAATGTTTTAACCATCGAAACCTTGTCTGTTCGTGATACTTAAAAAACCCCTTTCAGTTTAGTATCCCCTTTCCGACTAACATTGTAAGTATAATTCTGAGAGGTGTAGGTATCCGTGCCGTTTCTTCCACTCAAAACATATGATATTGCGGTTCCTACAAAGGAATATTACATTCTTGATACCAATAAAAACTGGAGCGATTCCCGGAATAACTAGTTGCCAAATGCCATAGGATCGCAACCTCCTCTCACAGCGTATCTGCCATAATCGACCACGCGAGCCCAGTACGGATTGGTGGATTTGTGTCAGGCCACCGACTTGGCTTAACGACTGCGTTCGATTGAAAACAACCGGTGACGGCTATTTGACGTGCCCTCCGAATCACGGGAATACTGGTATTAAAATGCCACAAGAGGTCAATCCAAGAACCGACGGCTTCAGCTTGCGTAACATGACAGTCCAAATGAAAGAGCAGGACAGATATTATCTCGCGCGACGTAAACGTTTATCGCGCCTCTCATGCTCCTAGTGCTGAGATTGCTTAACTTCGTTAATCGTAAACTAGTGGCGAATACGACTGCGCCAGAAGTGCGTGTGTGTAGGTAATATAACTACTATAAATGGTAAAGAAAGAAAGAAAGAAAACATTTATTCAGCTTGCAATGGGCATGTATATGAAAATTTTGAAGATAATAATACTAAAACATAATAATGCAAGCTGATATAGGTTCCAGCTCACCATAGGGGCGCCCAGGGTCGTGGGCGGTCAGAGTGAGGGCTCTGGCCGTCCTTTCACCAGTGGTGGCGGCTCAATGGATGGCAGCGGTGGCACGACGTGGTCTCGTCCCGCTGCAGCCGACATCGGCGAGCTTGTGCGGCTCGGCTACTTGGCCAGCCCGGGGGGGCTTAAGCGGAGCGCTAGGGGAGCACCGGTAGTTAGTCCTTTGAGTTCCCGGTGTTCCCCGACAAGCGCTGAGGAGGACCACCGGGGGGGTTTTAGTGGGTGAAAGTCCCACATAATCCAGACTCTCCCTCAGGAGTCTGGGTATCTTTTAAAGATTTCCCCCCCGTCAAGAAAAAAAAAAAAAAAAGGTTCCAGCTCACCATAATGCTGTGGCATGAATCATATAGTACTATGAGTATATTCATTCTATACCACAGCGCTGATTTTCAGCTGTCACCTTTGTAAGAGGTTAGGCGCTCATAGAATAATTTAAAAAAAAACAAATAAAATAATCGACTCCACATATTGTACATAATTAACATATTCCAGAAAACAGACATAATAAATAATAAATAAATAAATAAATATCCTTAGACATACACACAGCGCCATCTAGTTCCACTTTAAGCAACTATAGGCTTGTGTTGTGAATACTAGATGGCTGATATACTACATAAGTACATTTTTTTTTGTAAATAAATACTTATTATAAATGAAAAACATCCATAACTCAGGTACACATGTCCGTATTCATCACACAGATATATGCCCCTAGCGGGATTCGAACCCGCAACCTTTTGGTATAGCGGTCAGAGTTGCTAACCACTACACCAAACAGGTCGTCAAATAAAATTGTTATCGTTTTGTATTTGAATTTTCTATGTCACAGCTACTCATAACTACATCCGTATATTTTTCTGCGAAATCTCCAGATTTTTATTCACAAAAGCTAGTGTAATACTTACATTAGTTACTACCGTTAGTTATTTGTGTGTAAAGTTGTGTGGTATTGTAATGAATATGGAGAGGAAACATGTACATTACATCGAATAGTTCCGGTTGATTTTATTTAGGAAATAGTAGAAGGAAAGTTCTGGAAACTTTTCACATAAAACAAGAAAAAATGAAGGCAGGTTTCGGTTGGTACCCGAACTACATATTAGAACGTTGCGTGAAGTCTATTCGAATATAATTTTATATATAATATTAACGACCTGTTTGGTGTAGTGGTTAGCAACTCTGGCCACTATACCAAAAGGTTACGGGTTCGAATCCCGCTAGGGGCATATGTTTGTGTGATGAATACGGACATGTGTACCCGAGTTACGGATGTTTTCATTTATAATAGGTATTTATTTACAAAAAAAATGTATTTATATATTATATCAACCATCCACAACACAAGCATATAGTTGCTTACTGTGGAACTAGATGGCGCTGTGTGTATGTCCAAGGATATTTATTATTATTTATTATTATTATTATTATTATATATAACAGACAGAATTCATAACCGGTCAAAACCACTTTTTTAATACGAAAATGCGGCATAAGTGGTTTTGAGTAATTTTGCAGGTAAAACTGGTTTTATTTGATTTTGAAGTTCAAACCATCTGTCAAAAGTCATAAAAGATTAAGGAGGATGGGAAAATTAGCAGCAAAATTAGCTTTAGATAGATAGATAAAGCGTTTATTTGCATATTACAGAAACACATACAAAAATATTCGACGCAACAATCATTCTGCTTGGTGTTATTCTTACGAAATGTAGCCTTATTTCACAATAATAAAAACAAAAATTAAGTACAACTGTTACAACTTTAAAGTGTCATATCTTTATTTTAAGTTGTATTTGTGTAGTTTATCAACCATCTGGTATCCATAATACAAGCCTATTAATATAATACAACCAACAAACAAACAGCCAATTTGTCTTAATTTATGACCTTAGTCCGAATAATTAAGTACAACAATAGTTTATGAATATAATTAAGTTGTCAGAGATAAGATAGCCTGTCCCCCAAATAAGATGGGGTTTCCGGGACAGTACGCTAGCACCTTCGACCTCATCTTCACTTAACATCAGGTGTGATGAGGTCAAGTGCTAACACGTTGTAGAGAAAAAAAAGTTGTATAGATGAAAACCTATTTAAAAGACGTGTTGTTATGTAGTTTCTAGACGATCCTCTTTTTTCTTTCTTTTTGATTAGATTTAGTTGATAGATAGATTGATTTGTTATGATTGCTGTAGTCAATAAACTTTTAAGTCTATCAGACGATAATAGGTTTTGTATGATTAACTGGATACGCGTTTGACCACAATCTCACCTGATGACAATCCTTAGATTGAATCCTTAAGAAAAATCCTTAGACATACACACGCGCCATCTAGTTCCACAGTAAACAACTATAGGCTTGTGTTGTGGATACCAGATGGTTGATATACAACATAAATACATTTTTTTTTGTAAATAAATACTAATTATAAATGAAAACATCCATAACTCGGGTACACATGTCCGTATTCATCACACAAACATATGCCCCTAACGGGATTCGAACCTGCAACCTTTTGGTAAAGTGGTCAGAGTTGGTAATCACTACACCAAACAGGACGTCACAATTGACGATGTGATCGAACACGAAGTATCCGTATCTGTATTGTAGAAGTAACCGTGATGACAAATACGCAATTCACCGAATTCAAACACAATGAGGCGATTATATCAATGTAATTGTATTTTTAGTTTATTTACATTTTGTGATATTTTCGACATTTTTGAATCGATTTCCATAACTCCTATTTTGTTTGAAAGGATATACCGTCGGGGTGGTTTGGTACAGATGGAGATTCGATGATATACTCTGGGTGGTTTGGTACAAATTTGATGGAGATCCGATGATATACTCCGGAGATAGAGAAAGGAACCATACTGAAGTCAGTTGTTCAGTAAATTTTTGTTAGTTTAGTTATACCTACTATAACATAACTCTCACCTAATGTTCTGATTCCCAACAAGTTTGATCCGGTAGGTACATGACGAGTCCAACACTGCATAAAATTAGTCCTTATTGCAGGTATACATAAAATATAATGTATATAAGGTCTAACAAAATTAACCCGACAAATTTGGTAATTGCACGTACACATAGCAATAAAATAATATATTCATTAAAAAACTAGTCTTAGAAATTTTGTTTCCGAGTAAAAAAATTAAATGTAAGTGCAAATGAAAATACACATTAACGGGGCGCAACCAATCACAGCAAGTCGCGGCGGCGCCGGGGCAAGCGCCGGCGGCGAGCGGCGAGTGATCATTTCGGCGTCTTCAAAGATACCGCGGCACGTGTTTGTGTGTTGTGGTAAAGTATTTAGAGCGCGCGGCCAATAAGGTCCAACTCACAAAGTTTACATTTCTAAATTTTATTTTTTGAATAAAATCTGTTAACTTTAATGTTTGATTTTTTTCGTAATAGGTACGTCCTATACATACACTCTGCAACATTTGTCGGGTTAATTTTTTTTTTTTTTTTTGATGGACTGGATTCGCGTTTGACCACAATCTCACCTGATGGAAAGTGACGATGTGGTCGGAGATGAAGCACGCGATCTCAGTAAATGCCTATTCACTCTGCTCTTGAAGATCCCAAGGTTGTAGGACTCAGGAAAGACTGACGCCGGAAGGAAGTTCCATGCCTTGGCTGTTCGGATGATGAATGAAGAATCGAACTTCTTAGTGCGAATTTTCGGTATATTAACTATATACGGGTGGAATCCCTCCCCACGCCTAGTGGTCCGAAGATGGAAGGGTGACGGTGGAATAAGATTATGTAATTCCAACGCACACTCCCCGAAATGTATCCTGTAAAAAACTGAGAGACAGGCGACTTTGCGACGGTGTTCGAGGCTCTGCAATTTAGCAGTCATCGAACTATCACCTATAAGTCTCATGGCACGTCGTTCCACAGAATCGAGTGCAGCTAGTTGGTACTTGGCTGAACCAACCCAGAGGTGACAGCAGTATTCCATGCACGAGCGGATCTGAGCCTGGTAAAGCACCAAGAGTTGTTTTGGTGTGAAATATCGCCTGACCTTAAGGAGAATGCCAAGCTTCTTAGCTGCTGTTTTTGCGTTCGATTCTATGGAGCGCCCAAAATTTAGGTTGGAGGTTAACTCCATACCTACCCAAAAGATTGAGTTGGTCGGAGATTGGTACGGATACATCCCGGAAAGTCGGAGTCAGGTCGAATGGACTCCGTTTGCTGGTGAACAGACACGCCTGTGTTTTGGTGGCATTGAATTTGACTAGATTGGCATCGCCCCAATCGGATACCGTCTTTAATGCCAAATTCATGCGCTCAACCATGGACCCCCTAAGTGAACGGATATCTTCACCTCTGGACTGTGGACCCGACGTATATCTCTTCGTAATTGTGGTGTCGTCTGTATACCCAGAAGTTCCGGGTTGAAGCAGATCGTTGATGTGCAGTAAAAAGAGAGTTGCGGAGAGAACTGAACCTTGAGGTACCCCGGCATTAATAGCCAATAGGTCAGATGAGCAGCCGTCAATGACTAATCGACCGTTCTCTCAGAAAATCAGATATCCAAGTACACAGTCCAGAGGGAATTCCAAAGGAAGGAAGCTTACTTAAGAGTCCGGTATGCCAGACCCTGTCAAAAGCCTTAGATATGTGGAGAGAAACAGCAAGAGCTTCGCCATGCTTCTCTATGGCTTCTCCCCAGCAGTGTGTAGTGAACACTAGCAGATCGCCGGTTGATCGGTTTCGACGAAAGCCGTATTGCCGATCACTAAGTAGATCACAGTCTTCGAGATACGCCAGCATTAATTTTGGTAGGAGTTTGGTAGAAGCATATACCTTACAAGTCTATAAAAAGTATCCTCTTTCAGGGCATATTCTAGTTGTGTTCTCCTATCCAATTTAGTCCATTAATCCATTTCATCGAGCAACAAACAAATAAACATCCAAACTTTTGCAATAATAATAATAATTTGACTAGCTTTCCACCCGCGGCTAGTCACGAGTGAAAACTCTTTATAGCGGATCCTGGGTTTGAACTGCCTCAGAGGTTACTTCGCATTTATATATTAGTGTGGATTAATGTGGATGTGGTTTAGTAAGAGTGACTTGCTATCGAGTTTACAGTTACAAACCAATAGTAGTACCCCTATACGCTGGTCCATCGTGAGGCAACGCGTGCATGTGACAGTTTCACCCGCTACCAGTTAAAAACTTCTATTCGTGAAACCGTGTTACATTCGTATATACAGAAAGTGTATGCCATTTTCACATAAATCCCTCGCTTTGAATGCTACAAAACATCTATGTTGACAGGAGTCTACTCTGTTTCGTCATGACATACATACTTACATGACGTCGCGACCTTTATCCCAAATGGGGTGGACAAACAGTTGAAACGTGCAAATCTAGAGATGTTTATTGGTGGAAAGTCCCTTAGTCGTATTTTGTGATCCCACGGTAAGTGTTGGTTTGGTACTATTCTTTTTCGTGCCGAAAATGGTTTAGGTTCATAAAAAGAATTGCAAATCCAAACTTAATATTATAAATGCGAAAGTTTGTGTATAATATGCACATATATATTTATGTGTGTATGTTTGTTACCTCTTCACGCCTAAACGGCTTGACAGATTTGGTAGAAATTTGATTGGTAGACCTGGATTAACATATAGGGTACTTTTTAACCCGGAAAAGTGACTGGTTCCTGGAAGATAGGTAGTATTAGTGGGAATGCTTTTGAGTCATAGATTACATATTTGGATGAATTCTACGCGGACGAAGTCGCGGGTAGCAGCTAGTAGCATAATATGTGACTATGGACCCATGAGTCAAATTTATTAGACATTGCATAAGTATAGGAAAATTTAGACAAACTTAATTAGGTATTAGTCTATACGGCTACGTTACGTGTAAATACCAAAAAAAAACATTCAAATTTTTTTGGACATATAATATTTTAAAATTAATTTATGATTTTTTCTTAATAGAGACCAATTGGAAGCTTGTCTTCATTAATCAGCTATCTTGTGACTTGTTAGAATTTAGAGATAAAGCATTCCAAAATACCCGGCTGCCTTTGAAACAGAAAAGCAATAATGGCAGTACAGCCACAAAAGAGGGGCTTGAAAGAGATAGTAAGAGGAAAATGCCGCGGTTTACACTAAATAGTCTGAATAATTTAGGTCGCATCGAACCAGGGTAAGAATGATTTACTGGCAGAGTGGATACTGTAATAGCACACCGTTTAGGGGAGAGAGAAAAGGACTGTAGTTATCTGTAGGTGTCTTGTTAGTAGGTGTATCGATATGATTATTTTATCATGTTTGAAATAAAGTATATTTCCATCGATATTTTTGTTCATAAATAAATCATGTGAAACTTAATTTAAATTAAATGAACTATGCCATTTATGCGTTACTCTCTATAAACTTTGAGTTTGCGGTGCTTTCAATGAAGACACTGGCACTGACACTTACAATACAATACATATACTCTTTATTGCACAAAATTATTTACAATATTTTTCATGATAACGATAGAACACAATTAGACGGTCTTATCTCTAAAAGCATCTCTTCGAGATGACACTTGATCGTCTGACAAAAAAAAATGTAAAATACCTAATCTAATTAGACTGGTCCGCTCAGCAGCTAAGGCTCAGCGGGGCAATATTGCTAGCATACATTTATTTTGTAATATATTGGCCAGCGTATTTAATATATTTTACCCATCAAACCCTGGAAGAAGGGTAACGTTTTTCGGGTCTATGTAATTAGATTTCTATATCATTTCCTCAGTCTAAACGGTATCACCGATTTTGAAGTGCAGGATTCTTAAGACATCTGTTTTAAGTTTCAGTTTGATACCCAGTATCCTAAGATCGTTGATGGCTCAGCGGTTAAGACGCGGTCTCCCAATTTGGAAGGATCCAATTCGATTCCCAGGTAGGCCATGTACCAATGAGTTTTAAATTTTAATGTAATTATTTATATGCATTTATCCGACTGCTCTTAAAACGGTGAAGAAAGACATCGTGAGGAAGCCTGCGTGCCTGAGAAATAAAAACTCAAAGGCATGTAAAATCCCCAACCCGCATTTGGCCAGCGTGGTGGACAACGGCCCATACGCACTCATTTTACGAGGAAAGGCCTATATCCTTGCAGTGGGATGATGATGATGATCCTAAGATACATTTTCTGGTAACATATCCATCGCCGCCTGCAAAATATATAATTCGCTGCCGGGTTTTTGGTTTTGAAATCCCTGAATTGTAAATTTATCTATCTAAATTATATTCCATGCTTTAATTAACTAACATTAAATTCTGGTTAAAGATACCTATAAATATGTGCACCGGTTTACCAAAGAACATTCAAAGTAGTTAGTTTTTAACTTAAAATTCCCGGTCATTCGTAATCCAGCTGTAGAGATGAGAGAGCAAGAAACTCAAGGGTGGCTCTTTTTAAAATTAAATGTTGTAATTGGTGATTCGTCAAAACAAAGTTAGCTATAATTAAAAGAGCCAATTATCGCTGAGGGTTTCATGGCAATGTTTGCTTGTCATTTAAATAATTAGATATCATTTTGTATATAGCCTCTTTGTTTACGGTAATAAACTAATTATAGTTATAAATCGGGAGTGTTGAAAGCACCGACATAATACCTATTTTATTTGTAATTATGGCTGTGATTTCAAATAAATATTTTCATTGTGATTGATTGTGATAGTGTGTGTGTATGATGGTGATTGAGGTCATGTATCAACTCGTTGTGTTAAAAAAAAATCTTTAAATAAAATATAAATAGACATTAGCTGGTTCTCGTTTCAAATAGGATTTTAATATTTTTGATGGATATTTAATTTGTAAAGTGTCGAAAGACTACTTTCTGGAAGGCCCCTGCAAAACTATGTAAAAGTTATTTAAGAAATAAACACTTTTTTATTATTTTTTTTTTTTTTTATTACCTACTTATAATTGTGTTACATAAATCATAATATTTTGAATATATATCTAGGCTTCGTTTGCACATTTGAACTTCTTATTCACAATTAAGTCCCGTTCGCTATTTGAAAAGAATAGACACCTCCCTCCATGTCGCTCCCCCAAAGTATAGCATTTGCACGGAAATTCATAATGTGTGAGTGACTTATGGCGATGACGTTCTAGGGTTTATCAACGACAAACAGACTAATGGTTGTATGACAAGGAAAATACTCTTCGTGGTCATGCATTAATATTGTCTTGTTGTGTTCGAGAGCGACGCCAGGAAAACAGAGATTTTAAACATTATGTACAGACAGCCTCTAAGAATTGATTGACGAGAATATATCCGAGGATAATAATGTTCAGAGACAGTTCGTCGGGAAACCATCGGATAGTTCATTGAGGTGTGTGTGTGTGTGTGTGTAAAAAGGCAACATTTGTTCATAAAATAACTATAAATTGAAATTATTCACAATACCTGTCATCGAAACGGATTAACCATTTTCCATCAAAAATGGCTAAGAACTTATGTCCGAGTTTAATCTTAAATAATCTCAAATAAAAAAATTAGAAATTCCTCGAAAACCTATGATATAATATCATCGAAACGGTGAAGGAAAAGATCCTGAGGAAACCTGCATGCCTGAGAAATAAAAATTCTAAGGCATGTGGAGTCTCCACCCCGCATTGGCCTATATCCTTGCAGTGGGATGTTTACGGGCTGAAATGATGAATATCATCGAAAAAAAAAACGAACTCAAATCTGACCACACCTTACTGAGATACGTCCGAACAAAGACTGGGCACAGACACGTATACATGCACACACACATAACGTGTAGAGCGATCAAACAATTAGACAAAAAAAAGAGATATAATGATTGGAGAGGACAATTCATATTTAATTCACAAAAAATGGCGGTATTCACTTACTAATATTTTTATATAACTACAATTCAATAACCTATTTTTTTTTATGCACAACCGGGTGGGGGTGAGACCATCTCAGATAAAACACCCATAGTCGCCTTTTACAACACTTACAAGAAGTGACTAGTTAGTTATATTCTTTTTACATGCCGAAACTAGAAAGCTATCTATTAGTAGAGATAGGTATAGAATCAGTGAAGAACAATATAGCTAATCATTTAATTTTGAGGTAAGTACCTAGCAATTTTTTTTAAGCACAACGGGTTAGCACTTGACCTCAGTCACACCTGATGTTAAGTGAAGATGAAGTCGAAGGTAGAAGCATACTGACCCGGAAACCCCAACACGTTTGGGGGACTGGCTATCTTATCTCTGACAACCGGAACACAATAATGCTATTAACATTGCTGCTTGGCGGCAGATTTAGATGGTGGTAGCTAGCCAGGCGGACTTTATTATTATATTATTCAACTGTACACTGTGTTTAACTGTAGTTATAAATAGACGTGTCTTGTAAATGATCGTGACGTTTTGTTTGCTCATGCTCTAGTAGCATGAGAGGCACGAAAAACGTTTATCCTGCTCATTCGCTTGAACGAAATGTAACAACTATCCCACTCTCACGCCGTCGCGCGCGACAAACGATATCATGCTACGGGGGCTGTTCTACAAAGAGAATTAAAAGAAGTGTACGGCCTATGTAGTTTCTGTTCCTGTCCCGTTGTCCGTTTACATTTAAATCGCTGTCTTCCACGTCACACTCAAAATCTACCGTTGTTTTCCGGGCCCACACCCTGAACTGTAATCCCGTGGTACCACAACAACGGCAATTAGTGGTTGGGACATACTCGTAGGTAGGTACACCTTATGTTATATAAAGCAGCAAGAATACATTCTCGAGCTTTTAAGAGCACTCGCGGTGGAGTTGTTTTTAGTTAGCGAGGTTAAGTAACGTTTGGCGCGCATAGTTTCGATGGGTGACCACTGGTGACATCTTCATATGAGTATTTACGTGTTTCAGTATGTTAAACAGTCGGTCCCGCTTGTTTCCATCTACATGAACAGGGTTAGGAAAACACTGACAATCTTAGGTAATTGGAGGTTATGGCCCATTACCGTTTGCTAATGGGAGGGGTCTGTATGCCAACAATGGGGACGGAAAGTTGTTGATATATGAAATTTTAATAAAACTATATGGGTAGAAAGAAAATGTATATACATTTCTAATATGGACAGCAATTCTAATATGTAGCCGACTGTGCTTGTGCTTATCTGTGAAGTTCCTGTGTTGCCAATTAAAATACGGTCAGAAACAGGCTTGAACGACCTTTACAACAATACAAAAGATAAATTAAAGATTTTCTCGATCATGAATATTTTTAGTCAGGTCTTTTTGCCTATTGTTAAACTTAGTAACTACCTATTGTAATTAAATAATAATAGACATTAATGATTTCCTGAGAAATGTATTATAAATCAATATTTCTCTACATTTTTTACCCAAACTTGAAGTAAGGTTCTAATAGTAATCTATTACCCCGATAAATGAAAGTCGTAGAATAAACAGTCAAATCAAAAAGTCACCTATCAATTTTCGCATGACCAACCCTTTTGTTACAAAAGAAATCGGTAAAGACCGAAAACGAGCCGCACAAAGGTCGAAAAAGTAGTCGAAACACGGGCTTGGCTCTCCCCAGGGTAGACCGTTTGATGTGTGACTGTTTGACTTAGAGATTCGACGCCTCCGGGCAAACAGAGGTAACTAGGTAACACCGTAACTAGGTTGAGTTTGTTGTAAGAAAATGTTTGAAGGGCATATGGGGCCGGATTTTCGCACTGATAGTGTACAATTGGCCGGTAGTATGTTGATAACCAGGTTCCGGAAACTGAATAGCTGGTTTTTCTAACTTAAACGATGAACTATTAATTGGGCGCCCATCTCACTTCACTTACTAACTCCCGATCAAAAATGTCTATTGCTTGCAAGGCTTGTATGTTTTGATGGCTTGCATGAGTATTATCATCTGTCACGTGTCTATAGTACACATCTGAATATTACAAAGTTTTAACATAGTGTATTGAAGGTCCATGATATTTGGAACCCTAGGCGCTTGTGTTTGGAATGTTTCTGACCTCCAATTTGGGATGCTTCTCGTGATACTACTATGTATGTACGCTGGGCTTCTCTTTTATTTGAATGATCAACTTTTATTTAGCGTAAATGGGTACACTTTTTTCTCGCTAAGTTATTTTTTTTTCTTGTTTTTCAATTTAATAATTTTTATGTAATCTATCTGATACATGAGGTGTTTACATATAATTGCTTGTACATTTAGCTAATAACTAATATACATAATAATAAAAATAATAATAAGCGATGTAACAAGTGTGTGTAAACCTATTTAATAAAATAAAATAAATAACCTTGCCTTATTTCGGTATTTAACCGTATTTAAACGTTTAATGGTTTAATGGTGTGGTTTCGGCACTCAACTAGAATAAAACCAACATTTCTCTTTCCGTGGGTGTCTAAGGCGACTAAGGTACTTTCCACCAAAAACATTTATAGATTTGCACGATTCAACGGCGATAGGCTCACCCCCTGTCACGTGTGCATTTCTGTATATTTCTTAAGGTGAACCGTGGATATTGTTCAATCATTTAACTCTTAAAGTTTGAAACATCCAAGCACTATTGTTTGGGATATATATGGGGTGGCCATTTGGGATAAAGGTCGTGACATTATGTATGTATGCAATTCAGTGCCGACACCGATATTATAAATATGCTTGATAATAATTAAAATGCTTTGTTCGTCCAATATCATATATATTTATAATATTACATAACAACATAAGATATTTAAATGTACCTTCCTTATTTAAACAATAAAGCGTATTTGAATTTGAATTGAATTGAATCCCTATAGACTAGAGACTTATTTATGGAACCCCGGTCCGCGACCTAATGACCAGCTTATAATATTACAGGCTACAGTATATATGCCATAGACATGGTTGAACTAGCCATTCAGCTGAATGTCTAGGCGGACCGTTATGCATCACGGACATTTCCGTTATTACAGAAAACTGTGCTGCTCAGGGCGGATTGAGGTGAAGGTTAGTTTGGATACTACCGAGAGGATTCCATTAGGTAGCATCATCATCATCAGCCCGTAAACATCCCACTGCAGGGATATAGGCCTTCCCTCGTATAATGTGGGAGTATGGGCCATTGTCCACCATGCTGGCCCAATGCGGTTTGGGGACTTCACGTGCCTTAGAATTTTTATTTCTCAGGCAAGCAGATTTCTTCACGATGTTTTCCTTCACCGTTTAAGGGCAATCGGATAAATGCACATAAGTAATTAAATTAAATTTAAGAACACATGGCCTGCCTGGGAATCGAATATGGACCTCCCAAATTGGGAGACTTCGTCTCAACCGCTGAGCCACCGACGTACCTTCAGTACCTTAGGGAGCATAGGTTTGCATAATGCAGGAAATACCCGCCCCACCTCGCTCCCCGCCTTGATGGCAGAGGATGACCTCTACTTTAATAAGTACATGGCATAATTGCCGTTTGTTGAATAACCAAGTGCAACCGACGGTAAGGAGAACGTGCGGATTGTGTTGCTATCAATCATGAGATTGATGAAATCAATCTCGGATTTCAACGCGATCGTCACTTTTACGTCACTTGGTGCTCGGTCGCCATTCAATTGAAAGGCAACTATCTACGTCAGATACTTATACCATCTGTCATATCCGGTTTCGAGGTCACCCGTCAGCGAGGCCTAACCATGGAGCTGGCTACCGCAGACAAGGACCCTCAAGAGTTGACGACCCAACAGACATCGAGTTATAGAATTTAAGCTTAACTGTTCTTTTTTTTCTGTATGGAACTGTATATTTTTTATTTAATATACATATACTAAAATCATAGAAATATTATGTAATCATGAGTGATTAATTTAAAAGACTACACAAATCCACATCCGCAAACAAATTACAAAATTAACTGGATAACACTAACACCTTTCCAGGAAAAAGGATTTTGAATTTGGAATGAAGTATTTGTTAATGATGATATTATGATGATAATGTGTGTAATGTCAATTGAATACGTAAGTAATAGGAAAATAATAATTTAATTCAATTTGATGAATCCTTTTTATCTGACCGTAAATGAATTTATTTACTAATTCCTATTTATTACCTTTTTTTTTTTTTTTTATATGAGAGAGCGGCAAACGAGCATGCGGGTCACCTGATGGAAAGTAATCACCGCCGCCCATGGACACCCGCAACACCAAAAGGGTCCTATTTATTTATTTACTAATTCTCTGACTAGAATACAATGAATGATTGACACAATCTCACTGAAACTCGAGCTTACATAATGACTTGACCATGACAAATGAACTTCACTTCAAACACGTCAAAACTGGCGTCAGTCTTGGAGTCCTCTCCCGTATTATTTTAGTTAAATTTTCATTCCGCCGTTGTCTTCCCATAATTTATTAAGATACTTTGTGAATTGCCCTCAAGTTATTTCCTGAACGATAAATATTCTACAATCATTGGGGTTGTGGTGAATGTCGGAAAGTCAAAATTGTTGGTAAAACAAGTTGGTTTATAGATAAAATTAACAATCGGCCAATCGGGCATTTTAGTCTATTGCAGGCGTGACCAACCACCGCTTGTGGGATCGAACTCTGTGATGAATGCGAATAATTTACACATAAGTCATGTATTTTTAATCTCATAAATATTTATATATACTTCTATAGGTGTAGTATCTATATACTACACTGACTTGTGGCACTGCTAAGTGGTCTCTCACATGGGCCTCATAAGAAAGCTCAAATTCACGTAACGAGCTATGGAAAGGGCTATGTTCAGCGTTCGACGCACATAGCCCAGCGGATTACAGCTAGGGCACATAGTCCAGCTATAGTCAAAGTCAAAGTCAAAAATGCTTTATTTTGTAGGTAGAGTACACTTAAAATAGACAAGTTTACATTTTTTAAGCTACTGCTTATTCAAAATGCAATTTTTCCCTGAGATGTACATGCAAGAAACTCGAAGGATTGCTCTTTTAACATCAGGCTTTGATTTTACATAAAGGTTTTTATATTACAAAAAGGTTTATATATTTCATTATTAATTGTGAAATAGCCTGGCATGCGAACGATCTGATCATGTCCAGGGATGATTGTCATCTAAATAGTCTGATATTTTATAATATGCTTTGTTAATAAGTTTCTGTTTTATAGTATCTTTAAATTTATTGAGAGGAAGATTTTGTATATCAACTGAAACCTTATTGAAAAAGCGTATACATAACCCTTTGAATGGATTACTGACTTTGCGGAGGCGACTTATTTGACCTGCAAGTTTATCTTTATTTCTTGTATTAACATCATGTTTATCACAATTTTTCCTTTAGGAAAATATAGCATCATTTATGATGCTATATTTTTTATATATAACGAGGCCGATGGAGTGGAGTTCAGCGTTCAGCGGCAAGGTAGCGTAGTACGTCCACCCAAAATGTAGTAGTGGAAATGAAGGTCGCGGGAAGCCCCTGGATGCAGGCTGTTTCCAACGGGTCAATCTATATATCTGATATATATAGTGAGGCCTATGTTCAGTAGTAAGCACGTCCTGTGGCTAATATGATAGATATTTCATTCGTCGTTACTTGCGGATAATCAGAATGGCATTTAAAGTGTACGGTTCGCCGTATTAAAATTATTCATTCCGATGTGTCTCTTTTAAAACTTCGACACAGTTTTATAATTTAGAAGCCTATGGGTACGGACACAAAGGTCTCTGTGACACATCCTGATATGAAAGTATAAGAGTATACCGAATTACACTTCCCCGAAAATCGTTTGATCGCAAGCCGAGTACATTGCGGAGTTGGTTTTAATTAAAAATTTTAATGATGAACAAACTCCGCAATGTACTCGGCTTTCGATCAAACGTTCTTCGGTGAAACGTTTTGCAGAGAAGTGTATTTCGGTATACCAGTATACATCGCTGTGGCATCATAGCGACAAAACGACAGAACTGTTTTAAAAATCGTTTTGTCCCCCGATGGAAAACGACGAGTTGTTTGTAGTGTGTCCTCATTATTTGTCCAGGTGTATCTCAATAATGCATACTCCGATTTGGGTGCGGTTTTTTATTACAAACTAAACGAGGAGGCATGCAGGCCATGTAGCAATGAGTTTTTAAATGTAATTTAATTACTTATGTGCATTTATCCGACTGCTCTAAAACGGCGAAGGAAAACATCGTGAGGAAACCTGCATGCCTGAGAAATAAAAATTCAAGGGCATGTGAAGTCCCCAACCCGCACATGTACCAGCATGGTGGACTATGGCCCATACACCCTCAGTTAAGCCGTTTCGAAGATATTTAGCTAAGATCAGTTGTTTGGTGTATTTGAATGCTATCATAGTTTTTCGGGGGTATTCTAAATTTTAAATTTATTGCTACCTATTTTCAGGTATTCGAAAGCTGGTATTTGAAATGTTCCTAGGAATTAATGGAATTCAAGGATTTCAGACAGACATTTAACACAGTTGCTTTGTTTACCTACAATTTTTTTTCATACTTTGTCTGGGCCTTTCTGAATTGTCAATTATCCTACGATACGTACTCGTAATTGCGTGCGCAGATCAGTTTCTAAGTTTTTCTTCTTGATGTGTCACTTACTACGCTCTTGTAGTTGCGACCTAACCACCGAAAAGGTATTTTAAAGGGTTAGCTAGATGAAGTTATTTAAGTGATAAGAAGAAGCGAAATATTCAAAGGTTAAAGGACTGTCAAACCACACACTTTCACTTGCTGCTATCTTGGCATACCTCTTTTGCTTCATTCACATTAAGAAGTGTGTGGTCCCTGCCTACCAATACGGAAACAGGAGTAAATTTATATACATACATATACACATAATAATGGTCACGCCTATTTCCTAGTATTACGGAGGACGGTATAGGTTACAACGTTACAACGATCCTGACATAATATATTTGCTTCTTCCACTCTCATCAAATATCTTTATAAACTCATATAAAACTTACAACCTTAGGATCTTCAAAAGCAGAATCAATAGGCATTTACTGAGATTGCGTGCTTCATCTTCTACCACATCGTCACTTTCCATCAGGTGAGATTGTATCGCGTATCCAGTCATTCATAAAAAAAAACTATATCGTGTAAAAAGCGCAGCATGGGGTGTGGCCACATGGTGAGTGGAAGACCTAATGACAGTCGCAGGAAGTAGCTTGATGCCGGCCACTTACAACCGGTCGCTCTGGAAATCTAAGATGCACGCCTGATAAGATAATTGTGAACTAAAATATCAGCTCACCTCTTCTGTCATAGCCCGTTAGTTCGGCTTTTTACAAATCCAATATGGATTCAATACATGCTAAGTGTTGTCCCGAACAGGGGCCAAGTTAAATGGACCGTGTTAGATTCGGAAAGTAAAATCCGCAGACATATAAAATCCTTTCACTATGCTTGCCGCTACTCCACTCACTCCGAAGAGGTTGGTAATTTGAATTTTATCCTCTTATAGAGATAATGGCTGCATTGTATTAAATTCACTTGAGGGTTTCTATTTTCCCGGTCAGCTATTAATAGGGAATTTTAAATGGTTTGGCTTCCTATTTCCAATATTCAGCAGTGAATTAAAGATGTGCAGATACAAGGGCGATGATTTTTAACTCCCGACGAAAAACGACAGGTGTTATGTATTTGACGACATTGTGTGTGTGTGATGTGTAGCGGAGTATTGCGTGATACGAGTTATATGTATTTTTTAATATATTCAAGACTAAACTGTCAATGTAAACAACATAGGGTTTACGAATTGATCGATCGGTCGTTCGATCACCAGCGGGGTACATGTTTAGTAGGTACTCGGTTTGGTTAGTGGTAAGGCATTTTAAATGTCCGCCTGGCTAGCTACCACCATCCTAAATCTGCCGCCAAACAGCAATGTTAATAGCATTATTGTGTTCCGGTTATCAGAAATAAGATAACCAGTTCCCCAAATATTTGGGTTTCCGGGTCAGTACGCTTCTAACTTCGGTCTCATCTTCACTTAACATCAGGTGTGATTGAGGTCAAGTACTAACCCGTTGTGCATAAAAAAAATTAACACAGATTGTTTGGTAGGTACTTACCTCAAAATTAAATGACTAGCTATTTGTTCTTGACTGAATCTATATCTATCTCTACTAATAGATAGCTTTCTAGTTTCGGCATGTAAAAAGAATATAACTAACCCGTCACTTCTCGTAAGTGTCGTAAAAGGCGATATGGTATACATATGGTATGGGTGTTTTATCTGCGATGGTTTCAACCCCGTTTCGTATGTATCAAATCAAATCAAAATATTTAATTTCACAGGATAAAATTCCATATTTAATACCGCACAACCTACCTATTTCAAATGTACTGTCCTTATACCCAAAGGTTGCCTGGAAGAGATCGCTTTTAGTGATAAGGTCGCCAAATTGTACATTCTATTCTTACCACTTTTCTGAAACTGTATTTTCTTTTCTGTTGTGCAATAAAGTGTATTTGTAATTGTATTGTATTGTACAAAATTATCACTTGAAAACGTCACTATTAATATTAATATTACATTTAAATTTACGACTCATTCACAAAGCTGACTCCCCAGAGAAGAACGAGCAAGAAAAGTATTTCTGTATATGTCGAAAAGTGAACCGTGAATGACCACTGATGAGTGTCGTGACGTTATGGATATATTATGTAAAATGATAGCTGTCCACAAGTCTAAAAAAAAATTAAACATATGGAAATAAGAAAAAATAACATCATGTACCTATATCTCAATAGTAGGTAAGACAGATTTCAAATAATTCTAGTTCGTAGATTTTTAGTTTCCATATTATAAATAGGAATAATATGGAAACTAAAAATCTACGAACTAGAATTATTTGAAATCTGTCTTACTTTGTAATAAACAATTTCCTTGTATTAAAGCTTATTTCATGTGATTAGTTTTCTTTTTACTCAAAAAAAAAACTATATACCTAATATTACTTCAATCCCGTTTTGCAGTTAACAGGTTTGCGATCTAGTCAATCTAAATCAAAATATGTTTTATTATAACACAACAACTAATTTACTAACGTCTAATAAAGCACTTATTCGATTCCAGCCAATTGCAGTTGATCATTTAAAACACTACGTTTTTCCCTAACAGTAAATTTAAATTATGGTTTCAGGATCTTTTAAGCTTTAGGTGCAATATTCTGCCTAATTTGATACCTTCAACCATGAATGAAAAAATCGGTAAAGACGTGCAGAAGGACGAACAGACACATGGGCAATTAGTTGTCCTTTCCTATGGGAGGGACAGACGAAACCTGTTGTGGTGATATTAAGTTGCGGCCTCTAGTGGCTAAAGCAGAATTTATCTGTTCAGCGCCATCTATCAAGAAAGAGTCATATCAATGGGGTATGCTTCTTGGTAGGCACACTGACGGTTTGCCGGGTGTCTTTTGGAAATAATAAGCACTTGAAGCTATAGGTGGCGCTATTACTAATTTAAATACTTCCGCCCTTAAAGTAAATATAATATATTAATTCTGTGATAAGTAATAAGTAACTATGTAATAAATATCCTTGGACAAAAAAAACAAAAAAATACAAAAAAACACACGATAGCTAAGGACAAGCCAAGAGTGGACTTCTTCATAACGTTTTTTCATTTTTCTGTTTCTGAAGATCGGAATAGAGGAAAATAAAATTCTTACCCTAATTGCAAATATTGTTACACAAGTCGTTTATTGTACCATTATATGTACTATTTAATATAGATATTAATACATAGAGTTATATTATTCATATTTTATAGACATTTTAAAATAGAATTAACCATGACATCCTAACTTCCTAATTTATATTATAAATGCGAAAGTTTGTATGTATGTATGTTTGTTACCTCTTCACGACTATAGAGCTGCACGGATTTGGAAGAAATATGGTGAGTAAATTTTTTTGCTGAACCCATTTTGATAAAATTTTCCATGCGGATAAAGTCGCGGGCGCAAAGCTAGTTATTAATATTATTGACGTCTTATTATATTCGTCGTTAGTATTTTGTTTATTGATTTACTATAGAATGAGCACGTCCTCTTGAACTTTTAACGCCCTGACAGGATGTTAACTTCATAAAGCATATAAATCTTGGCACTTGAAACTACTTTTATAACATAGAGATGTCTGCCTCCCTTTCCTCCATATTGCCATGCCTAACATGTACTTAAGTACGTGTCCTTAAGTAAGTCATGAAGTTAAATACATGCGAATTTAACTACATAAAGCATATAAATCTTGGCACTTGAAATTACTTTTATAACATAGAGATGTCTGCCTCCATTTTGTACTTAAGTACCTATGCATTCTAACGATGTTGTGTTTTATGCAATAAATATATGAAAAGGTATATAATTTTAGTTAATTAGAAGCTTTTGAGATTACGTGGTTCATCTTCTACCACGTCATTTTCCGGTGAGATTTAGTACATCATAAAAAAATTGCTTAACTTCGCTAATCGAAAACGAGTTGCTTACCCCCTAATACTGCTGTAAAAAATCTCTTCTCCAGTATAACACAATAGAAATATAATAATAATAGCCTTTCGAAGCTCATTGTAGGTGTAATGGATAGTGACCCTGTCAGCGAAACCAACGGTTGCGGGTTCGAACCCGCGAGGTGTAAATGTTTGTGTGATGAATACGAACTTTAATTTCCCAATCATGGATGTTTATTTAAATATTTATGAATATAACCCGCGCGAATACGGCTGCGTGTTGCATGGCAACCGTGGCTATCCAGCCGTACCCCGTCTCCCGCGTGCCTCACCTCTCGTCCTTGGCCCGCGTCCCGCCGCCCTCGCCGTGGTATTGATTTTCGTTTCGAGTGGACAGTTTGCCCAGATCACCGGTCGCGACGCACGCGCATCTCACCGCGCGTGCGCCCTTATAATTACGTGTTGACCCCAAGCCTGTAAACCCTTTTATATCAATAAATCTCTTATAGTGGCGCCCAACGTGGGGCGTGTTATAACGACCCATAAAAGTGATCGTTTATACTATAAGGCAAACTGATTCATATTCCTACTTGTTTCACCGCCCAACTATACCGCCATGGCCGGCAGGAAAGGGCGAGGAAGGAAGAACGACAGTGAGAGTGTAACGGAATCTACGAACATGCTGATAACCGATCGACAGCTGTCTTCACTCGTCGAAAATATTACGAAGAACCAGGCAGAAACAAATCGCCTTCTCATCGAAAGCTTATTTTCTTCTGGTAGCGTGCACCCCTCTCCGGCGCTCGGCTCTAGCACACCGGCGGCGGCGCCGACACCGCCGCTGTACGAGTGCGGCGGGCCCGACGGCGGCGGCGCCGCGAGCGCGGGCGCCGCCGCTCAACCGCGACCCGGAAGCTTCGCGAAGTGTACGGCGCGCTTCGATGGCGCCGCCCGCAACACTGACGCGCTTGAAGCATTTATAGACGCCATAGAAGTGTACAAGGAATGTTCAAATGTGGGCGACGACCATGCACTGCGTGGATTACCGATGTTATTGGTCGGAGAAGCCGCCGTTTGGTGGCAGGGAGTGAAGGCGACTGTAACTACGTGGACCGAAGCATTGCGACGACTACGCGGGATGTTCGGTGCAGCACGCCCTGCCTACAAAATATTCCGGGACATTTTTTCGCGAGAACAAGGAAGTGAACGTGCTGAAATTTTTATTTCTCGAATCCGTGCTTCATTAGTGAAATTACCATACGTTGTGTGTGAAAATATGAAAGTGGACATGATCTACGGTTTATTAGACCGTCGTATACGGAAGCGAGTGCCTCGCGACATGGTGGATGGGCTCGATAGTTTAATTGAAAGGGCGAGGTTTGTAGAGGAATGCATGGCAGAGGTGAGTGACCTTAGCTTACATACGAAACGAAGTACCACGTCCGTTCAACCGATGGTGGGAAATTTAGTTAACCCTTCAACCGTCAGTGTAGTTAACACTCCAGCCGCGCATACATTTAACCCTCCGGCTGCGCAAGGTGTTAACCCTACATCTTCCCGCTCTAGCTCGTACGAGAAAACAAAATCGAACCGAGTTCGTCCGCGTTGCGCTTTTTGTAAGATTTTTGGACACACGATTGACGATTGCCGTAATAAAACTGCGACCAAACCGCTAGAACGCGTCACGGATAGGTCCGACGCGCCCGTTTTACGCTGTTATGGGTGTGGCCAACCAGGGGTAGTAAGGTCGAAATGTGAGACATGTAAAGGTACATCTACACCTAGCACTAATAAAGTAGACTTCCACAGCGCGGAACTGGACGATGCTGCCGACGCCCGCCCGTTGGTAGAGATCGAGATCGGTGGCCGCGCTGGCGTCGCAATCCTGGACACAGGTGCCACACACTGCATCGCTAGTCCTATGCTATATGACATCCTTGTGGCCAGCGGCGCCGAGTTTAAAGAAACGCACCGCGCAGTGGGGCTCGCCGACGGCTCGAATCAGGTACGTACAGTGCTAGCGTGTATTGTAAAGGTAAACCTGCAAGGACGTGATATACTTACGTCTTTCCTTGTACTTCGAAATGCGGAGACCAAGACGCTTCTAGGACGAGACTTCATCGTTGCGGCCGGCATTATAGTCGACTTACCCCAGGGGATGTGGAGCTTCAGCGATGCACCGTCGCAAAGGTATTCTTTTACACAATCGTACAGCTTACTTTCTTCCAACGCTGAGCTGATGCACGTCGATACCTCTAACTTGACCCTTAGAGCTGACGAAGGTTGTAACTTAACAGCTGATCAGAGAACCCAACTTAACGCCTTACTGGTAAGGAAATCCGACCTATTCGCAACTGACGGTACACCAACTGAGTTCGCAGTCCATCGAATTAAGGTCGATGAGAAGCAGGAGCCAATCGCTTCCCCACCATATCGGATCTCACAAGGTAGGAGGGAGATTCTCGAGAAAGAGCTGCAGCGACTGCTGGTGGCTGACGTTATTGAGGAGTGCGAGTCGCCCTGGGCAGCCAACGTGGTTTTGGTCAACAAAAAGGATGGCGGAGTACGCCTATGCGTGGATTATCGCAAACTCAATGCAGTGACTGAACCTGACCGCTACCCGCTGCCCAGGATGGAAGACGTACTGCACGCTGCCAAGACGACGAAATACATGACAACCTGTGATCTGCGAGCTGGTTACTTTCAGGTGAGTGTCGCAGAAGAGGACCGCGACAAAACTGGGTTTGTCACTCCACTGGGAACGTTTAGATTTAAAAGAATGCCCATGGGATTGCGGAATTCTGGCGCGACGTTTCAAAGGCTGATGGATAGGTTCAAATCGAACCTTCCAGGAATCACAATACTAGTGTACTTGGACGATGTGATTATACTGTCGGAGTCATTCCTTAAGCACCTGGAAGACCTGGAGGCAGTTTTCACTAGACTCAAAATGTTCAACCTGCGTATCAACCGGGAGAAGAGTGTTTTCGCGAGGAACTCGATCAAGTTCCTTGGCCACGTGATCGTTCCAGGTGGAATTCAGGTAGATCCGGATAAAACAGCGGCTATCTCGAATATGCAGACCCCTCGGAACGTGAAACACCTTAAAACCTTTTTGCAGACGTCAAGCTGGTTTCGGCGCTTTATTCCGGATTATGCGAAAACTGCAAGTCCGTTGACGTGCCTTTTGAAGAAGGACAGCCGCTGGAGTTGGTCATCGGAGCAGCAGGAAGCCTTCGACCACATAAAGATATTACTTGTCTCCGCGCCAATTTTACAGCAAGCTGATGATTCAAAACCATTTACGCTGAGGACCGATAGCAGCGGCTATTGTCTCGGAGCGGCTTTAATGCAGGGGGAGGGCTCAGATGAACGACCTGTCGAGTACGCGAGCCGCCTTCTAAACCCCGCCGAGAGAAATTATAATACGACCGAGAGGGAGGCTTTAGCTGTCGTATGGGCAGTGACCAAATTTCGAGGATACCTCGAGGGATCAGAAGTAACAGTGAAGTCTGATCACCAGCCCTTGAGGTGGCTAATGAGCCTGAAATCTCCTAGCGGTCGATTAGCGCGATGGGCGCTGACACTTCAAGAGTTTAATCTACGCATCGAATACTCACCTGGAAAATCTAATGCCCTAGCCGATACACTCTCGCGGCCTCCCATGCGTCGAAGAGCTAAAATGCGACCTGGGCCTTACTGAAATTGATATGCCGTCGAGAAGCCCCAAGGACATCCGAGAACACCAGCTCAAAGATCCTGAAATCCGTAACATTATAGAGGATTTGGAGGAGGATAACGATCCGTTTAGGGGGAGGAGTTGGGCAGATCGGGGGTACGTGATGTCGGATGGTATTCTGTACAGGTGTGGTCCGGAAAAGGAAGATGAAGAAAACCCTTGCCTGGTAGTGCCAAAACACGAACGTGAGCAGATCCTAGCCGACTTTCACGACGCCCCAACTGCTGGCCATTTCGGTGTAGAGCGCACCCTGCACAGGATCTGTCAACGATTCTACTGGCCCTCAATGCGAGCGCAAGTAGCTGATTACGTGAAGAAGTGTGTCCCTTGCCAACGATACAAGGTAGATAATAGGAAACCAGCCGGATTACTCCAGACCCCAGCGACCACTCGTCGCTTCGAAGTCTTGGCAGTAGACCTGTTCGGTCCCCTTCCAATAACATCTGAGGGCAACCGCTGGATCCTGATTATGGAGGACGTTTGTACCCGCTGGGTGGAGCTTTTCGCTCTGGAGAAAGCCACCAGTGATGAGTGTAGCAAGATCTTGATAAATGAGATATTCCTCAGATACGGAGTACCCCGTAGACTTCTGAGCGACAATGGCGTGCAGTTCATTAGCGAGGTGATGCAACAGGTTTGTCACACGTTCGGCATTAGCCAATCTTTAACACCAAAATATCACCCCGAAGCGAATCCAGTAGAAAGGAAAAACCGTGACTTGAAACCTCAGCTTGCCATCTTGGTGGGTCGGGACCACGACACTTGGGACACTCACCTGGCAGCGATCCGTTTCGCCATGAACTCAGCAGTCACACTCAGCACCGGATATTCGCCCGCCTATCTCAATTTCGGGCGCGAACTTCGAGCTCCTGCTGATGCAACCTCTGATATGAGAGCCATCATAAACAGAGATGTCGCAGTATGTACTATTACTCCTTACCTGCGTAGGCTGTCCACGATCCTTCTAGATGCTCGAGATATCCACGAGAAGGCCCAAGCTACTCAGAAGAAATATGCAGATGAAGGACGCCGTCCTGCGCCTGAGTATTCAACAGGAGATCTCGTACTCCTGAAGACCCAAGGATCTAACGACACTGTACAAGGTCAGACCCCTAAGTTCATCCCTCGCAGAGATGGGCCATACAAGATTCGGGATGCTACCAGCCTTTCAACTTACCTGCTGGAGAGAGTCAGCGACGGAGAGCTCATAGGTAAGTACCACGTGTCTCAACTTACTCCCTTCGTTGGCCACATCCAAGCTCCGATGCAAGAGAAACGAAAGAGGGGTAGACCACGGAAGAACACTACCTCGAACGCGAGGGCGCACCGTTCGAGCTAGAGGGGGAGGATATAACCCGCGCGAATACGGCTGCGTGTTGCATGGCAACCGTGGCTATCCAGCCGTACCCCGTCTCCCGCGTGCCTCACCTCTCGTCCTTGGCCCGCGTCCCGCCGCCCTCGCCGTGGTATTGATTTTCGTTTCGAGTGGACAGTTTGCCCAGATCACCGGTCGCGACGCACGCGCATCTCACCGCGCGTGCGCCCTTATAATTACGTGTTGACCCCAAGCCTGTAAACCCTTTTATATCAATAAATCTCTTATATGAATGCTTATCCATTATCTAGTATCCATAGCACAAGCTTTGGTTAGTTTGGAACTAGATGATTGCTGTAAGTGTCTGAAATTTTTATTTAGTATTATTTATTTATATATACATATATCAATGAAAACTATGTATCTCATAAACACTATGTATCTCTAAGGTTTGCTGGTAGAAAACTCTATCGGAGTTAAGCTCGATCGCCTTTGTACATTTTATATACAATGCATATTTCTGTAATAATTTTGTGTACAATAAAGATATTAAGATAAGATAAGAAAATCCGCTTTTAGTATGAATATTTTTCATACCTAGAAGTACCGCTCACTGAGGAATCATCAAAACCCAAATTGTAGAGCACCCACCCTTGGGTACCTACCCAAGTGCTGTACAATCTTACAATTTCGCACGACAGGAGGTCATATAGCACAAGTAACGAAATAAATCTTAAGATCGTTAAATTCAAAAACGAATTACGAAATGTATTAGATCATCGTCTAAGCATTACAGATTTAAAAGTTTTCCAAGGTGTTGTTTTGTTCGGAATCCCCAGGGTACGTCTTCTACTTTCACTTTGTCATTGAATTTTGTTCGACAATATTACCGTGCTGTGTGGTTTCGGCAGGTTAGTAGAATATAATCTTTTACAGGATGCACCGGTGTGGGGAGGGATTCCACCCGTATTTAGTTAACATACCGAACATTCGAACTAAGCGGTTCAACTCTTCATTCATAATGCGAACAGCCAAGGCACGGAACTTCCTTCCGGCGTCAGTCTTTCCTGAATCTTACAACCTTGGGATCTTCAAGAGCAGGGTGAATAGGCATCTTCGGCCACATCGGTACTTCACATCAGGTGAGATTGTGGTCAAACGCGTATCCAGTTAATCATAAAAAAAGAACCAACCCGTCATCGTAAACGGCGACTAAGGGACTTTCCACCATAAAACATCTATAGATTTGTACGTATTAACTGCGATAGGCCCCTCGCACGTGCGCACATGCACGTGCAGTTCTGTACATTTCGTAAAGTGAACCGTGGATGTTGTTTCTAGCAAATTGTTAATGTTTGTAATATAAACATTAAGTTTGGGATATTTCTGACCACCCCATTTGGGATGAAGGTTGTGACGTTATGTATGTATATGTATAAAAGAATTACCTGTGTTACGTCACGCTACAAATGGACTGCCTACAAAATTTGATATTCGCGTGACTTAGCTCGTGAGTTGATCGGAATCGGAGAAAATAATCACTAGACCTTTTTGAAGGCTTCCCCGATTTGGTTGCGTGCTTGATAAGAAATAATTTCATTTCATTACCCATAAATAAAGCCTTTCTTTATAAGAACTTGCATGTACCTTAGCTGAAGTAGTCCAACATATAGGGTGAAATTTAATTCGTGTAATTTAATTCGTGTAATTCCTGTTTACTGGTGACCCAACTCTTGATTACGAACACATTTCCACTGTAGGAACCTGCTGCCTGCTAAGGCCTGCTGTTCCATATGCTAGTCTAAATATGTAAGTAAGCTGCGGAGATGAGATAAGAGTTATTAATAAAATACATCAGAGCGAGAGGGCCGTAATTAAATGAATATTAATTAATTCGAAAGTCTACTTAATCATTAACTTTTGAATATCTTTGAATAGGTATATAGTGATTTTTTTTTAACGGGCAGTGGCAGCTGTCAAAGCGTGCAAATACACTTTTATCCCAACAGGTAGGTTTTTCTAATACGTTTTACCGAAAGTTGGTAAGCTAGTAAGAGGTGGAGGTACAATTTGGCGACATTATCATTAAAAGGTATATCGTCTGTATAGGGTTAATGTATTTTTAAAAGTAGATTATAAATGCGATATTAAATAAGATGATATACAAATTACGTGAATACATTTCATATACTTAATACATAGACAAACAGCGTACCTAAACGTAACAACAATACGTACATCTGCAGGATTACCCTGTATCTAATCTACGGGGTATATAAATTAATAGGTATCATCATCATCATCATCATTTCAGTCCGTAAACATCCTACTGCAGGGATATAGTCCTTCCCTCTTATAATGACGGAGTATGGGCCACTATGCTGGCCCAATGCGGGTTGGGGCCTTCACATGCCTTAGAATTTTTATTTCTCAAGCATGCAGGTTTCCTTACGATGTTTTCCTTCACCGTTTAAGAGCAGTCGTATAAATGCAAATAAGTAATTAAATTAAGTTTAAAAATTCATTGGTACATGGCCTGCCTGGGAATCGAAGCCACACCTCCCAAATTGGGAGACCGCGTCTTAACCGCTGAGCCTCATACGCTCCCAATAGGTATAGTGAGTATTAATCACTGTCCAGTATTTGTACAAAGAATTAATGATGAAATGTGTTTTCCTTATAATCCGTCTAGTTATGAATGCATATGAATCTCTTACCTGACACACAGTACGACCCGATTATAACTATTTATAATTTTAAATAAATACTATAATGTTTTCCTTAATTAGACAGACCGGTATTAGACAGATAGTAAACAAAATGGACAAAGTGAAGGTTAAGTTAAGATGAAGTACATAAGTTTGTTGTGAATTTTTAAAATGGTTGCACCTTGTTTCTTTGTTTAACATTAATTTACAGTAGTTTTAAAAATACCTATAAAATAAAATGTCTAGTAATAACTTTAAAAAGAAATTGGGAAAATTGTTTTTCTTTTTTATAATATAATGGTAAGCTTATTGTATTGCCAGTTTTGTCAGGTATCCAACAAAACAATCAGATCGTGTGTAGCAGTCTCTTCCTAACATCCGATCATTCGCATACTGAAAAATTTCCATAAACTTATATTCAAGGAAAACAATGATTTTAAATTATCTTTATAATTATAGTTCTTAGTTTAGTTATTTTAGTTTAAGCCTAGCTTCAGTTATGGACGTCACAAAGGTTATTTACGTATTAGTTTTTTGTTTTTTCGATGCACATTTAACGGGTAAGTAATATAATATATTTATTACTTCATTTACGTTAGTTGCATCACCTAAAGGTAATTAGTTTTTTTTTTTGGTATGGAAATGCATATATTGAAATACAAAGTAAATGTGTGTAATTTCTACGACGTGTATTAGCTCTTTTTGGTGTCGTGCAAGCAACTTAGGAGCTTTTTTAACCGATTTAAGAAAGGAGAAGGTTCTATGTTCGTCTGTATGTATTTTATTCGTATAAACCTTAACTTTTTGGCGATCAATCCTTTTTTTTATGCACAACGGGTTAGCACTTAACCTCCATCACACCTGATGTTAAGTGAAGATGAGGCCGAAGGGGGAAGCTTACTAACCCGGAAAAACCCCATCCTATTTAGGGGACTGGCTGTCTTATCGCTGACAACCGGAACACAACAATGCTATTAACATTGCTGTTTGGCGGCAGATTTAGATAAGATGGTGGTAGTTAGCCAGGGGGACGTTTAAAATGCCCTACCACCAACCAACCCGAGTACTAAACTTGTACCCCGCTGGTGATCGAATCAATCGATCGATTCGTAAACCCTATGTTGTTTACATTGAGCCACGGAGGCGGTTTGATAGTTCATTTCTGGGAAACAAACGGCTTATATAGTCCAGTATCGATTCATTTTTAACTTCCGATAATCTTAAAGATCGTGATTTTTTGCACATGGAGAGAGTAGCTGTTAGTGGTATAATAAAAATGATTTCTAGCATATCGGTAGCTTGCTTTAGATATAGTACAAGTATTTAATAATAAAACCTAGATTATTTCATTGCGTCGGAGAATATTCTTAGAACTCCTGTAACTATTTTCAAAAAATCGATTAATAATTTCTATATATTTATGAAAAATTTTCCCGAGATTTATCACGCCTCAATTAATTTTTCTTTATTTTATCCTTCCACTAAAAACCGGAAACTTTAAGATTAAGCGAACTTACACCACAAAAATTGCGTTTTTTACTGGACTAATATTATAAAAATCCCGCGGAACTAAACATAATAACATCATTCAAGTAATACAAATTTTTTTCCTCGTCTAATTAATGGATTTGGATGAAATTGGGTATATAGGTAGAATATACCCTATGGATTAAGATATAGGATAGTTTTTATCCCGATAAAGTGAGTAGTTCCCGCCGGATAAACAAATTAAACATATCCGCGGTAAAGCTAATCCACGTAGGCAAAGCCGCGGGCGGGAATCTAGTACAGAATAAATAAAAAAAATCGCTCTGACCTGCGCTCGAGAAGCCTAAATGTTAATTATAAATAATACTTAAACAGTTTGGATGATGGCCATTTTCCACAAAAATTGGCCGATTTTATCAATAATTTGAAATTTTAATAATAACCGTAATTCAAACTATTAAAGAAATCTTCATTTATTAGGGCGCCACTGGAGTGAAATAAACCCTTTTAACGAAATTGTTATTCATTCATGGCCACCCGCTTAGAAGATTTTATTTTGTTTCAGATGCTACTAATCAACCAGACATGCAATCGGAAGTGGTAATTATTATCTCTTATAATTTAGTTTGAAGACAATTTAAAATTAATTTGTATTCTTACGTATGTAGTTAGACTCACAAAGTAGAGCTCTATGTATCACTATGTCATGCATGAGTGTCCGATGATGACATAGATATGGTGTTCGGGTAAACCTGTATAGGTTTTTGTGACATCTGTAAATATATCTTTGTAACATTTCAGATAGATAAATAAATACAAATATATCTACGACTATGTACTTATGGGATTTATTTCAATTTTAATCTTACAGCCAAGATTATGTTTATGCGAAAAATACCAAAAAAAAATGTGATATGTATTATACTGTTCTATGTGTTTATCAGCATCAATTAATACAATATAAATACTCTTTATTGCGCAAAATAATTTACAATAATTTTTGATGATAACAATAGAACACAATTAGGCGGTCTTATCACTAAAAGCGATCTCTTCCAGACAACCCACAGCTACGGGACATTTGTAGTTAGAAAAATAGGTAGGGTGCACGATACTACCAACTAAAGAAATAATTATAGATAAATATGCATAAATATAATAATAATATCATATTAATAGACTTTAATAATAAATTCTATTTATTAAGTACTATATATAAATATAGTACTTAATAAATAGAAGCGCTTATAGATAGTCAACTAATGTTCACGAGGCGGGAGTTAACGAAAAGAAAAAAGTCAGAGACTTAAGTAGTGGTTTTAATTAATTAGCTATAAAAGTCAACCACTGAACATAAGCTTCCACCATGGGCGATTTGCACCGCTGTCCATGTGAGGATTTGCCCCTGGCTCCATATAATAAAAGCGGTTTAGCATTACACTTTTTGCTGAAGCACGAGCTGAGTGGCCGCCATTTGAGATACGAGTATCATTTCACGTATGTCCTATTATACGTGATAGTATATGTAATGTTATCTCAATAATAAATTGTTCATTGGTGGTAGGGCATGTTAAATGTCCGCCTGGCTAGCTACCACCATCTTATCTAAATTTGCCGCCAAACAGCAATGTTAATAGCATTGTTGTGTTCCGGTTGTCAGAGATGAGATAGCCAGTCCCCCAAATTAGATGGGGTTTCCGGGTCAGTACGCTACCACCTTCGGCCTCATCTTCATTTAACATCAGGTGTGATTGAGGTCAAGTGCTAACCCGTTGTGGATAAAATATATATATATTCTTTGACAATTATAAAGCCACTCTTGACCCTCTCACTACCATCACATTTCTTAATTTGACACAGTTTCATTTAAAGAAAATATTTCCTATTACGCTGATTTTGGAGCAAGTGGTCTGTGTTGGGACATATTGGGATATTCACATTAGATCAGAACTGTACTTACCAGTTTTAAACGTCTATTGGGTTCTCTAACATCCATGGACCCATGTACCGATGGGCTGCGAGTCCATGACACAATAGAGGGAGATTTCGTGTGCATAAGCATTGTGAAAGTTTGGCCCGCGGCTAGACTTGTTGCACTTTATTTTCTAATGATTAATAGGTGAAGCTCCCTCCTGAATAAATGATAGGAACAGGTGTTGAGCATCCTGAGTTTTACGTTACGATATTTGGTTTGATATATGCCATATGTCTGCTCAAAATTCTATTCTATTTGATGTGAGGTAGGTACCTATAACAAAATTAATAAAATCAATATTTTTTTCAGAACACAGCAGATGAACATAGAACATGTAGAACCAAATTACGTAAGGTATTTTTTATAAATTTTAGGAAGTAGTAGTTGTTTGGGACACTATTCCATACAGAGATTGTTATCATGCTTGGAACACAAATCGGTTGGGTTTGTTTTTAAAACTGTCTCTGTCACCAAGTAGCATTGTTAATATTATACAGTTGGTTTTATTTAGCAGATTTGAAGTAGTTCTTAGGACATTGAGGATCACCAACATATCAACTTGCCTGGGACACAACTTGGTTGGGTTGAATTACTTATAGCGTAACTAACAATCCAAGTAGCAGTGTTTGTTACATATGATACGACTATTGAGATAATCTAGAATGTCTGAGCCGCAAGTACTTTGGCGCACTTGGCTCTCTGAAACGGTGGAAAAATTTACTTCCCATAAAAACTAAGATTGAGCTTGCCCAGTCTCTCCTGCTTCCAATCCTTGATTATGCCGATTCCTGCTACCTCGATCTCACTGAAGAGCTTCTAAACAAGCTTGAGCGTCTTCAGAATATGGCTATCCGATTTATATATGGGGTACGTAAGTATGATCACATAACGGAATATCGCGTACTACTAAAATGGCTTCCAATTAGGTATCGTCGTAACACTCACATCCTAACCCTCCTCTTTAATATTTTATATAGCTCCGTAACTCCCCCTTATCTCAAAGAGCAGTTCAAATTTTTGGGATCAGATCATAACGTGAATTTAAGGTCCAAATTCGACAATTTGTAAAGCCTGTCAGCTGTCGTACCAGCTATTTTTATGACTCCTATGCAGCAAAATCTGTCCAATTGTGGAATGAGTTGCCTCGCATTATTCGTTGCGCTGAGTCGCTAGCGGTGTTTAAACGGCGTTTAAGAGAGCATTACTTATCGCTTTGATGTTAAAACATTATAATGGTATTTATTTTGTTTATGTAACTATATATTTATATATTTTGTAGTATTTTATGTAGTTATGCCCATTAGTCTGTATTTATAATTATGATTATATATTATTACTATTGTTTGAATGTTAGGTATATTTATCATTTATATATATTATAGTATAAGGATTTAGATATGTTTTACTTTTGTAGTTTACTTTACGCTACGCAGTAGTAGTGTATTATATTAAGTTTCTTTGCCATGGTTGTCTGGAAGAGATCGCTATAAGCGATAAGACCGCCTTTGTACACCGGTTAAAATAATATCACTGTGTATATTTTTAAGCTGTGTACAATAAAGAATTTTTTCTTTCTTTCTTTCTTTCTTTCTTGCAAATACTCGTATTGTGCTGTTTCATAAAATGGCCCTCCTTATCTTGCTGTCATCATATCTACTACATCTACGATTTTGAGTCTTGCTAGGTAGGGAAGAAGGTGGGTATATGCCCTTCTCCGGGTCCCGACCTCCCTTTCTCTCTCCGACGCCTCCTTCTGTGAGATCACACTCTCGCCGAAGGAGAGGATCGCTTCCAGTCCAGGACCTCGGCGGCCAGAGCCTTGACTACGTCCAGCAAGTCCGCCATACAAAGGCATTCCATTGAATAGCTAATTTAATCATTTTCCTACAGCATATACCTAATTAGCGGCCGATTACTTAATGTAGTTTTAGAACCTTGCATGCGAAACCCACGATTGCATGTTCGAGTCTATGTGTAATAACTTTGTGTGATGAATCTACTATCATCACATGTGATGTTTTCACCTATATGTTTATCCGGTATTTGCTTTGCTTTGTTTAGGACTTGATAATTTGTGTAAATGTTCAAAATATTCATTATTATAATTAATTTTCAGATGCCTGTACGATCAAGATTGTGAGTACCATCTACCTTCTTATCCTACATACTTCGTTACTTTTAGAAAGAAAGAAAGAAAGAAAGAAAAAGTTTTTATTTTTAGTTTTAGTTAATTATCTTTTTAATTTAACTGTTAATGTTTTTTAATTTAAATTTAAATCCGGTTGTCAGAGATAAGATAGCCAGTCTCCCAAATGTGTTGGGGTTTCCGGGTCAGTACGCTTCCACCTCATCTTCACTTAACATCAGGTGTGATTGAGGTCAATTACGAATCCGTCGTGCATAAAAAAAAACATTATGATCGTCTCACTGCAAGGAATTAATTTTCCTGGACACAATGTTTCATACATGGTCAGAATATACCGCGCTAACCCGGTGCTATAGATTTGATAATAGTCATGCCCATGCGGCCTGGCGGTTAAGAAGCTGAGGATTTCTATGTTGCATTATGATGTTGTCCCTGACCAAAAATCAATATGATGCGATTCCCATGATAGTGTCTTTTTGATATAAACTGTATGAGGTAATGCAAAAATATTAAATTTGGTACAATCATAAGTACCTTATTTACAATTTCCGACTCTTTTTGTTATTTCTAAACTATGCTTTTAGGGAATCTGGAGGACAGTAATTGTGAATTGGTCTTCCGAAAAAGTGTATTATACTTACTATAGGTGACATAAATTTCTGTCGTTAGGTACTTATTTAAGAAATCGAGCTATATAAATTTTTATGTTGTCACATAAAAGTTTGACATTGAATTTTCCATTTTAACACCTTTAAATTAAGGCCTAAAATTTAAATTTTACTTTACTACTATTACGACTTATTAGGGCAAATGTTCAACGGTGTAAGTCAAAATATAATTAGTAATAAATGGTTGCTATAGATGCACTTTTAAAACATTAAAAAACTTTGGAAGCATGAAATTCAAACTTCGATTTAAAATCTAAGCAAAATAATTTACTGACTTCACATTATTTACAGGGAGAAAAGGGATTGAAAGGTGACATAATGGGCTTGAAAGGCGAGAAGGTAATAATTTGTTACCTATTTCTTTTAGATCATCCTCATCCATCACGTTTATGTATACAGAGAGGAAACCTGAGATGGAAACAAAAGGCAACTGCCAGAACCAATTTAGCTAAACGAAAATATTCATAAGAGACCTCTTTTGTTAATAAACGTAATGAGATACATTAATTGAGGAAAATATATTAATGAAAAAACAAAAGAAAAAACAAAAACAAACAGTTTCCTGCAAAAATTGTGGTTAATATGTTTAGAACGCTTAGAACAAAAAACGCTTTTTTCGAAAAAGCGCCTTTTGTCGAAAAATCTAAATTCGGGGTCAGCACGCGTGCACCTTCGACCTCGAGTGATTGATGTTAAGCGCTAACACGTAGTGCATAAAAAAATCAAATAATGTCAAAAATCGCTGAAAAGTTTAACATGGTAGTAAATATTATTGATGACATGATTAATTAATTACTGACATTTATTTAATATGAAGCTAGTAATTTTCATAAAAGTTTGTTTAAAGATTATAAAATTACAAGTTCATAAATTTGTAAATTATGTCGTCGTTCTAATTTTCCATTTATAGGATTTATAAAATTAGATAATTATCTATCATGATTATCGAAAGTGTCGTTACGCAAGCGGAAAAGATCTTAGCAATCTTGGCCTTGGGGAAATAAAAAGACAATTCTGGCTGAACCCAATTCGGAATTAACCGTTCTATATTTTTGTAACCATGTTAGAATAAGTTACGATAGGATTGGCATTGTTCCTTTCCTAACCTACTGGAAAAAATCCTTTAAAAAAAATAACTAAAATACATCGGAGACGAACACAGATAATTGAAGGGATGAAGAATAACGCAAGTTATTTTACTCAAGAAAATAAAAAAACTCCACGCAAGCAGAGCCGCAGACGGAAGTTATTTATAAATATTCGTCTTTTCAGGGTGAAATTGGCTTCGATGGGCCAAAAGGTCCTAAAGGAGATACGGGTCCAGATGGTATAACGGGTCTTAAAGGTGACGTTGGGCCTCCTGGGGCACCTGGCCTACCCGGATCTTGCGGCTATGCTGTAGTAGATGGTAAGATCAATGTTAAAATCAACTGTTATATTTTTTTTTAATCAATTTACCTAACTTTACTGTTAAATCAATGTACCTATTTCTTTGTAATGAGATAATAAATATTTATTATTATTATATTATCCTCACTGTTGGTGCACAACCTCCTCTCATTTGCAGTGGATATTTCCCATAACCCACCTCTACCACGTGAATCCAGTGTGGATTGGTGGATATTGTGTCAAACTGAAGACCAATCATCAGTGTTATCAAGCCCGTAAGGGCTGCCAGCCGTTGCTTAACTTCGATAAACATCGTAATTGTGACTGCGTGTGCTTCAATAAATCAATGCTATGTTAAAAATCTTGCTGACACTTGTTGCTGCATCTTACCTAGTACCATTGGGGGTGAACCTATACAATTATTCAAGATAAACAAACCTTCAGCTCCTTTGATAACAGTTCATAACTTTTTTGTTATGGAACACTGATATGCGTTTGATACATATCTTGCAAGGCAAAGTTACGAGGACGGGGTTAACCTAACGTACACCTAATTTTAAAATACTTAATTATACACTTCTAATCTAATTTCAGATATAGCTCGTGGTGATGACTATATTGAAGACGAAACTCTATCTTCATGTAAACACGAATTCGGGAAGATTAAAACTGGTGAGTACAGTGCTGGTCATGTATGAATATCCCAATAGGTCCCAACACGTACCACCTACTCCAAAAGACACCAATGCCAAACATTTTCCTTTGAAAGAATTTCTGTCAAATTAAGATGTTTTATAAACTCGTGGGTTTGTGATACTCTTCATTCGATCTTTCTTTAAGACGTCCCCTATTTGATTGTGATACGTTGGCCGTGTTCTTCCCCTACCAACACTACCACCCGCATTCGCTTCGTATTTATATTGATTCGTTAATATTCTTTCATTCATGCTCTCCACATGACCAAACCATTCAAACATACCTTTTCAGTCTTTGTCACTACGTCTACTTTCACACCGCATAACTCCCTTATTAAGCTATGCCTTACTCCATCTTTCAAAGTCTCAAAGTGGGGACTCATATTTATCAATTATTTCATTTCCATTGCTTTAATTCTAAGCATGTAAGTAGAATTAAAAGCCTAGTAAAGTAGTAGTAGTAGGCTTCTTTTGCCATACCCGCATTCACTCCAGTATATTAAACTACTATTACCTGTAAATGATATTTCACTATGGTCACTGAGTTCTAAGCTAGACAGCAATTCCAAAAAGTTAGGCATCCATCCGGGAGTTACCTTAGAATGATTTGCTTTGCGTTGTGTTTGTTTGTAAATGCTTTATTGTACAAACGAAAATGAATGCAAAATCAAATTTACTTAAAACTATGCATACATGCGGACTTATCCCACATCGGGATTTCTTCCAGTCAACCATGATTTTTTTATGCACAACGGGTTAGCACTTGACCTCAATCACACCTGATGTTAAGTGAAGATGAGGCCGAAGCTGCTAGTATACTGACCCGGAAACCACATCTTATTTGGGGGAATGGCTATCTTATCTCTGACAACCGGAACGCAACAATGCTATTAACATTGCTGTTTGGCCGCAGCTTTAGATAAGATGGTGGTAGCTAGCCAGGCGGACATTTAACATCCCCTACCACCAACCAAACCGAGTACTAAATATGTAACCCGCTTCGAATCGAACCCGCGACCTCCGAATCGTAAACCCAATGTTGTTTACATTCAGCCACGGAGGCGGTTGTATGATCGTAAGAAACAGTAGATTGGGTGTTCAAACTTAGCTAACTTAGCTATATACTGTTTTTTAAACTTCGACGAAAAATTAAGGGTGTTATTTTTTAAGTGTGGGTGTCCCCGTCTTTATTTGGATTTGTGTAGATAATGCGTAGACCGATTTGAGTGACGCTTCTTTTATATTTAAGTTTAAGGTACTGGCAAGAGCCTAAGAAGCCATGTTTGATAAAAATCTGTCTACCCTTGTCAAAAAAATCAGTATACCTGGATTTATACTATAATGTTTAGTTCCTCGGAGGTTTTCTAAATTATGAATTTATGTTATGCAGGTAAATATTTGATTAGAAAAGATAATGAGTTCGAAGTTACCTGCGACGCCGAAAGAAATTTGACTTGCACTATAATTAAAAACGCAAGCTCTTCAACTGTAGAGGATAATTCTATAAAACACGGGAACAAACCATTTTGGTTGAGTGAAAAAGGATTCTTGTTATCGGAGTTTTACAAAGGAGTAAGTAAAATACTTCAGTGATTGAAGTTGCTTGGTGTTTCACTACCCGATCGAATCAGGGATGAAGAAATCGTAGGTAAACGAAGGTCACTGACATATCCCAGAGGATTAGTAAGTAGAAGTGGCAGTGGGCATGGCACATAGCAAAAGAACTGGGGTTCTATTACGTAATTTCATCGTTATAGGTTACGTTCTGACATGTGATTGGTTGGCTCATCGCTCGCTCGGCAATTTGACGGTTTCTCATTGGTCAACGTAATCGATAACGATACCTATGAAGTTACGTAATCTAAGGGCTGATTGCCGGTGGGGCAGGCAAGCGCAACGTAGAACATCGACTCAGAAGGTGGATAAGCGAACTGGCAAAAGTAGCGGGAAATCGCTGGATGCACGCCGCTTCCAACCGGTCAATCTGGATTCAATGGCGGAGGCCTATGTTCAACGGTGGATGTAGTGTGGATGATGAAATAAAAAATAAAGTTTTATTGTTTGCCACCAAATTTATGGCAATGACTTATTTAATTCATCAAATTGCTACGTTTATAAATAGCATATTGACTTTGTTCTCAAAGGTAGTTTCTTTTATATTTGTTTCTGTGAAACAAATCCACCATATTTGTATCATACAAAATAATTATACTACGGTAAAAGAATTCTATTTTTAAACAAAACTTAAGTTCCTACCTTTAACACTGTAACTAATCCGAACATATACAAGAGTGAATGCTCACAAGCAGCTATACTAAGCGTGACTAGTATTACAAGCCCTTTTCTTATTTAGAAAATAGAGTTCAAAAAGTTCCAGTATATCTGGAAAAATCTTCAGGATCTCTTGTGAAAATGGGAGTGCCTCAAGGATCAATTCTGGGGCCATTTATGTGTTTAGTTTATATTAATGACTTGACTTATTTTTATTAGGTATGAATGTAGATTTCTATGTTACCTCCTGTAGCATAAACGGCTTGACCAATTTTATGTTCAACATGTCGTTCGATTCGTCTTGATCCCCAGAGTGTCAGATGCATATGGTCAACAATCCAATATGGCGTCCGCATGATACAAAACCCGCCAGGTTTTTCGGTTTTGAAACTTACATGGTTATTTATAAATTTTATTACATTATTATTATGATCCTTTCTCCAAAATATTCATATCGATTATTTTTGTAAAATTTGACGGACGCACGACCTGATGAAGGTCGTGGGAAGTCGCTGGATACAGACCGCTTCCAACCGATCGCTCTTGAAATCTATGGGGGAAGCCTATGTTTAGCAGTGGACGTCCTGTGGCTGACATGATGATGATAATAGTCGTATGATACGATGACATAGTCGGATTTTTAAAACATTTTTTATGGATGGAGTGCTGGAACACTGGGCAAAATGTCTGCTAGCGTTTGTCATTTTGGATTTATCATGACCCTATGAATCCCGGGATTTGTACGAATGTAACGACGGGTCATTTGTCCAAATTGGCAGAAGCGTTTAGGCTGTAGGTGGTGACATATATATAGATGCGGTGAATACACAGCCCTCCTTTTGGCTACGCCGTAGTCGGCTAAACAGAAAGAGGTCAGGAGTGCGATTTTTAAATCGTTCGAGTTCACATTCCCGGCGAGTTTCCCAATTCGTTTTTGAACACGAATAATCGTAAGTTTCACATTAAATGTGTTTTGGTTTTGGTTAGTATATTGAGTTACGTTTCGTTTTATCTTCATAGCCACTTCTTTAACTTTACTCAGGTTCTTGTACAAATTATTTAGCATGAAATGTAATTTGACTTTTTGATGAAATTGGCAACACAGTGACTTTCGAGTGGTTCAAAAATCGGAAAAACCGAGCAAATAGAAATATTTTTATAATTATAGTTTAAGTATTATTGATACACTATATTTTTTATGTGAATTTAATTTAATGTTCTTTTTTCTCTGAGCACGTATAATTATGTGTGTGTATATCTAGCTTATCGAACCTATTCTCCTCCATAGGGTCTTTTGTCTCCTTTACTGATAAGCTAGCACCTTTTGAACATTCTGTATCTAATTATTTGTTTTTATGTCTTATGTGTACACGTGAAATAAGTTGGCAGCAGCGGGAGAGACGAAAAAAAAAACAAAAGATTACACTTAGAGATTAATTTAATTTCAAATAAAGAAATTACAATTTAAAAGTACAGATTTAAAACCTAAACTAGCCTAGTGTTCAAATCGAGGTAGGACTATGGAATGCTAATGGATATTCAATTCGAGTGCATTTCCGCTCTTCTGCTGTATCAGCGCCTCGTGCCTTGTGCGTAATTTCCATTAATTTGTAAATTATAAATTGGTACTGAATCAACAGGTCTCATGAGTTGGGTCTTAACACGTATGCAATAAATTACCCACAATAATAAAAATAGAAAACAAATACGCAACTGACATCATTTATAATTGTGATTGGGTGAAAATTAAAAAATCCACTCATACACCACGCATTTATTATATAAATCTGTTTGTCTCTTCAGGTTACAATGGAACAATTGGAATGGCTTCAGAGACAGTCTTCGTTCATCACTCAAACTATCAGATATCATTGCAAAAACTCTTACGTTTATCCTAAAGGTAGTCACAGCATTGAAACGGCATTACGGTTATTGTCGATTAAAGAAAAAGTAATTGGACCTCATCCTACGGAAAATACCCCGTTATTTTATAGTATTCCAGCTGAGACTGATGGATGTAAGGTAAGCGGTTTACCTTAATACGTACAGAATAGATTCCATATTATAATAACACAACATCTCTGACTGCACTGGCGGTCTAGAATAAATACAATTCAACGTAGGAGGTAATCATGGAAGGAGGATAACTTGTGGGGACAGATACTTAGGAAATGACAACACAATATGTTTATTTTACAAACAGGGTCAAGGAATTTTTGACTCCCTCGTTTCGAGCCTCCTTAGTCCAGTTTCAAACTCTTTGGCATGCTTTGGTCTGGTCAACACTCTAGTGCATTCTCCTCGTCTGGCGAAACTGAAAAGTTCATGCAACTGCCATTCTGCGGTAATAACTACCGAAGAACTAAACTTAATAATATTGAATTTGCCAGTCACTAGCTGGCAATCTCGAGGGAGGCTTATGTTCAGCAGAGTGGACTTTTACTGATAATTAGGATGATGATGAACACTTCGCAGACTGAGTAAACTGTTGCTTGCCGCCTTGCTTGACGAAGGCTTCATTTTTATTTAATGGTATGAGATTCATCTCATTGGCTCTATCTACCTACACAACTAGACCGAGTCAACCCGCATAAATATAATATGGGATTCGCTTCTAATATTTCTTTTTGCATGCTTTTGCATTCAGTCAGAGTGCGCTTGCAAGAGACTGGGCAGAGCGCTCACCTGTTCGCGCCCCCGCCCGGCGACGCTGTAAAAGGCCTATCTGCCTGACAGCAATAGTACCAATAAACCTTAGTTTAAAAAAAACAACTACCAATAGCGATCAGCTTTACAAGGACGTAATTAAAAAGCTCTTTGTGGTATTTCTCACGTACCCAGCTTCCTACAAACCTATAATAATAATGTGTTTGTGTATGAAAAGTGATGGTTCTTTTGCACAATGGGTTAGCACTTGACCTCAATCACATCTGATGTTAAGTGAAGATGTGGCCGAAAGTGGAACGGAGTTGACGGTGTAGGTTACTTTGATGATTCCATTTTTTAAATTTATCCTCTAATAAGCTGCTTGCTCTCACTCATAACCACCATTAAAGTATGTCATAGGGTTTGAGATTACTTATCTAGTAGCAATAAAAGGAGGTACATCAAAGGAATATTGGAGAGCTTGGCAATCTGAAAAACAGGTTTATTTTATTATTTCAGATGTCAGTCTCTCACAAGTGAAATAGTATATTTGGGCCTGAATTTTGTAATAATGCTGTTGTTTAGATATTTTCTTACTGTTTACCGTGTGTGTGAAACAATAAAGATAAAGATTCCAGTGACATAGCTGCTCCGCTCTTGCTGGGTGAGACCGCATCATCGGGACATCCGTATTCACTCAATATATTTTTCGAAAATAATCACTCGATTTTTAAATATTTGTTATCAGCCGGCATGGATATAATAACTTAAATTTTAATTTTCTAGGACTCGGGTGAAATGAAAACTGAATGGAAACACACCGACTTACAAGTGATGAGTACTACGAAAGGGCTGCCAATAATTGATTTCCATGTACGCGATATACGGAATGAAGAGCAGCGGCTTTACGTGGAGCTTGTGGAGCTTTGTTTTGGTTAAACTACGGATTGAATGAGAAGGCAAGAAGTTTTATGAACTGGGACATAACTCGATTTGGTTGAAGCATAGACTCAAATCTTAAACATTATCTATATTGGTTTTATTAATCTAACCAATATTATAAATGCGAAAGTTTAGATATTTGTTTATTTAGTTGCTCAATCATAGCAAAACTGATGAACGGATTTGAATGAAATTACGTATATAGGTAGAACATGCCCTGGATTAAAACATAGGGTATAATTTAACTAACATTGTAAATAAGAAAGTTTGGATGTTTATTTGTTGCTAAATCACGTCGAAACGGATTAACGGATTTAGATGAAATTTGGTATATAGGTAGAAGATGCCCTGGATTAAGGCATAGCATATTGTTTATACCGATAAAGTGAGTAATTCCCACGGGATAAACAAATTAAACATATCCGCGATAAAGTTATTCCGCAGGCAAACCCGCGGGCGGAAAGTTAGTCTGTTATAAGTACTTATCAAGTATAAGTACTTATAACTGCCCTGTGCGATACCAAACTTGCTTGACACAATATAGTTTGTATTAGTTCTACCTATATTGATCGATTATCCTCTACAACAGTCTCATGAGACATAAATTAACTATCGGTGACTAAGTTAGTTGTTACTTAATAGTTACTTAGACTTAACCCCAAGTGATATAGAAATAGGTAGATTTTTCGTACTAGTTCCTTTCTACATGAAGGTTAATTGAAAAACGAATAAACGGATTCTAATAATACTTTATACGCTTAAAGCACTTACATAGATCTAAAAACATTTTCGAAAATAGTATTGAAACTAAATTAGTGAGATTTTAAGTTTTCCATAGTAACAGAAAAAATACTATTCTTTTAAATGCGATATTTTGAAAATGTTTTCTACTAACTTTTTAGATCGATGTCTGTTTATACGCATATTTTTTAATATAATAAAATATGTAAATACATTGGTCATCAAAAAATCGACCCACCAACAATTCTCTATACAACTTCGTTGTCTGAGTTTAGAAACAAGTTAGTATCTCAAACAGTACTATGCCGATTTCAATGAAATGTACACTTTTCTGCAGCCAGTATGTCATCAATTAAAATGATATACACCTGACCAATTAATTGCATGGGTAACTTAAAGTCTACAATCCTATGGATACTCGAGTCTAAGTTCTTTAAAAAAATAATAACGCCATGTTGTTAACTCATCTCCCGACATTGTTACTGCTTCGCTCGACTCACTTGCCTTTACGCCAAGCTACTACTGTTTATACCGAGCGTGGGGAGAGTGATCCGGGGTGGGAACCCCCCTTCACTGGAATCTGTCGCTGCCCGCAACTACGGGCAGGGCAGTTGGGAACCCTGAGGTTGGAAAAAGATAAATAAAAAAAGAAAAGAAAGTAAGACCAGAACCTACCAGAGAGACCTAACCAAAAATTGAGGAGTCTGGGAGATTTGGGGAGGGGGAGGGGTTAATTTTCTGTCGGCACCTCGACCAGGGACTCTTCGTCCACTGGAGGTTTATACCGGACCAGCCAGCCAGCGTTTGCAGTGCCGTATGTGACTCTTCTAGTGCTACGTCCAAGTTGGACGCGGCGACTACGCATTTATAACGCGCGTCGCCGCATACATAATCGCCGCCGTCGCTGTCGTTCTACTTCGCGGTTTATCCCAAATGAAGTGGTCGGAGATATCTCAAAAAAGCATTTGAGTATTCTAAACATTAGAAATTTAATACACAACACGGTTCTCCACGTTATAACAATACCTAACACTACTATTGTCTGGTGATGTATCCCGGAAAGTGTTTAGAAATTGGATCTTTACGATTTTGATATGACAATGCGATGTGACCCGCCAATATACCGTTCGGAAATGAACAGCGAAATGAATCGTAGATTTTGCCACTGATATTCGTCGCAAGTACCTACAAATGATAGTTAATCAAATTCCAGTCAGTGCTCACTGAAGCTTAACTAAGTTTATTGTCATCACCAAACCTGAATAACATTGTTTCGGTTATAAAAGGGTTACCGCATTGTTAACTATATCTAAGTGATCAAATTCAAATACAACTATTCATTTATTGGGAACAATTCAAATAAATTTTAACCGCGCCATCTTGGCTCGACGTTAATAATGCTGGATTTGGTGGTCGTTAGTTCGACCCCCGGCATTTCAGCACTTAGTTTAATCAGTTAGAAATCACATTGACGATCTGTTTGGTGTAGTGGTTCGGGGCTCGGGGCATATATTTCTTTTCTATTTCTATTTCATTCTATTCAATAAAAAAAAAATTAAACGCCCCGAAAGACTATGATAGCATCCAAATACACCAATCAACTGTGTGAAATATCTTCATATGTTCGTAACGGCTTATTTTTGACTAATAATTTAAGAATTTGAATACAATTAAATTTTTTAAATTTTACAGTTTTATTACAATTCCAATGCTATTTCAATAATAAATAGTTTATGTTAATGATGATATTATGATGTAACAATTTAATTTAATTTATTAAATTTTAAGTAACATGATTTATTTAAAAACAGTAACAAATAAAGAGATGGAATTTAAATATAAACTAGAACAAATGTAAAAAAATGGAGCCGCGTGGCAACGTAATTAATAACAATTTAGTTTAATTTATTATGAAGTGTTCCTATTTAATTTAATTTGCACTAATTTAATGTGATTTAATGGATTTTGTGATGTAATAAATTGTCGCCTGTTTCAGAGTTGACTACAAAAAAATAGGAGCGCGCATTACTGAGTTACATCCATACAAAGACTGAACACAGACATGCACACACAACGCCGCCAAACACATGACACCCCTCTTTTTTCGTCACTGATTAAAAATAATGTGAATAAAGTTTTTACCGTTTTACATATTCACTTCACATATGATGACTTTTAAATTCAAGTATCAGATTACGACCTGAATTCAGTGGAAATTGCAATTCAGTCTCTAGATCTACATCGAGTAATTAATATCACGGTACAGTTATGAAACCAAAGCCTTATTAATCCATTTTAATACGACCACCTACAGGCCTGGTGGTGCTCGATAACGTTCCGCTAACAATAGATGTTTGGATTCGGTGTGATCGACCTTACCCAATGCTTACAAATATCTGCAAACACTATTTTGTAGATGCGAAGCTATACCTACTACGGCAAGTCGCTGTGTGGTCGGAATTAGTACCGGTGACTGTTTTGTACGCAACTCGCCACTGTGGCATCTAATACCATCCGTTAAAGTTGAATGTATTCCGAGAAACTCACTGCGACTAACTAGAGAACCTCTAGAATGCAAAACCTGCGTTTTACGTTTCATCTTCTCCGTATATCATTCCTGTTAGTCCTGGTAAATGTGAACACTAGGTGCTGATAACCTTCGTTCTTTCTCTTTTTATTGATTAAATAAACTTGGAGTACAGCGAAACGGAATTTCGAATTAGACTCACAGTCAATGGTCTCGATTCGGATGTACACCAATTAAATTAAACTAAACTAAAACCAGTTTTGGAGAGGTGCCATCGCATCGTACTGTTCCAGGGACAAAGGGACAGTACTACTTTAAAACTGGTTTGAGTTTAGTTTAGTTGGTGTACATCCGAATCGACACGTGCCTACGTTTCTGCGCAATAAATTACTCCAAGACCCTTAGGCTATACCTAGCTGGATAGGTTTATGTATATATATTGAAATGACAATAAATTACTTATCTAATATTCTGCCCACATAATCAAATTCAGGCGTAGCACTGTCACCACTATTAGGGCGCATTTACTGGATGCTCTAACCACGACGCTCCGACCCTGCGAAATGAATAAACTATATTCAATAAACCGAAGTCTAAATTTCACCATTTTCACCCGACTTACCCAGGAAATGTTTTCCGAGTGTAAGTATGTATACAGATTTCTATATAGGTACCTGTAACCTAAACGGCTTGACCGATTTTGAAGTGAAAGGTGTTGTTATATTCGCCTTGATCATAGAATACGTTTAAATGTAAAAAATCCAACAAGGCGCCCGTAAAATACAAAATAGTTGGTTGGTGGTAGGGCATTATAAATGTCCGCCTAGCTAGCTACCACCATCTTATCTAAATCTGCCGCAAGCAGCAATGATAATAGCATTGTCAGCGATAAGATTGCCAGTTCCCCAAATAAGATGGGGTTTCCGGGTCAGTACGCTTCCACCTTCGGCCTCATCTTCACTTAACATCAGGTGTGATTGAGATCAAGTGCCAACCCGTTGTGCATAAAAAAATGCTTTGCAATATTAATTGTTATATAGGTAAACGTATAGTGGAGTATATGGAGAGTGGATAAAAACACGTACACGACAAGAAATTGCCCATAACGGGGCAGCTTCAATTTCTTATAATCGGGGATGTCAATATAACTCCGATTAGATACGTAGGCCTGAAAGTGATGATATAGGTACTTATCTCGGATATTTTGTAGCCTTTATTTATTTATGTGCTCGTAGGCGGCAACTGTTAGTAAGGTAAGGCACGTCTACCTCATTTATTACGTTAATCTTTTACTCAGTCGTTCGGCGTTTAGAAGCTTTTGATTTATGTGCCCGAAAGATGTTTTGATAGATCTTTTCATTTATATTGGAAGCAAATTCAACTTATAATTTAGAATTCCAGCTTGTTTTGAGCTCACGAAATAAATGGGTGATGTAATTACAAATTAAAATAACAAATAGCATTGCCACAGTTACATTATTAAATGACTTATGAATTTGGGTTCACCAATAACAGTTCTGATTATGAATTGAAAATATACTTGTATTAAACAACTTTTGAAAATTAACTCACCTAATTAAAACCTTATTGGAAATCTCCTTTGAATTAATTCGTATCCGCCTCCATGGCTCAATATAACCAACATAAGGAATAGAACACGGATGTCGCTGGTTTCATTCCCAACGAGGTACACGTTTTGGTCGGTTTGGTTGGTGGTAGGGTATTTTCAAATATTCACCTGGCCAGCTTTCACCATGTTATCTAAATATGCCGTCAGGCAATAATGTTGATAGCATTGTTGTGTGCCGGCTGTTTGAAATAAGATACCCAGTTTCTGAATTAGGATGAGGCTTCCGAAATAAGATAGAGGTGCCGAGTTAGCGGGCTTCAACCTCTTCTTCGCTTAATATCAGGTGTGTTTAATGTCAAGCCCTTACCCGTCGTGCATATTTTCTGTGCAAGTTTTATCTTTTCATAATCAGTGATTATCAATTGGATGTTATTATAGGCACTCTGTATAATTCGGTATTCTTAGGTATTTAATAGAACGGCTAAAACGTTCTGGCTATGTATAAAATATAATTTATTCCATACTTTATCTAGGAATTCAGTAGAAATATCGAATGAACAGCCGGCAAAATTGTAACAAAAACAGACCTGATAAGCGAATCTCGCGAAGTGTCATTCACCGATTCTGATGAATACGGTATGATTGTAGCTCTGGTAAAAGTGTTTTATTTGTATCATTTCATACTTTACCTGGTCTCCTAATAACATTCTATACAATTCCTAGGTATTTCATACATAACCTAGGCATAGTATGTAGTGATTGACGATAGATAAAATATTTTACACATTTCCAATAACTAGGTATTCTATACAATCACATACGCGTGGCCACATTCTGGTCCTCAAGAATTTGATGTTTTTGTCATCGACACGCTATAAGAAGAAGTACCTACAGTACAATATAGTCGTATTACAGAAAAGCATAAAAAAGGAATTGAAGTAGGTACTAAAAAGTCGCTTATTGCTTGCTGGCACTAGGTATATGTTAGAGCTTCTCTAGTTGAATGAACAGCAGATACATTATGCAATGAATACTACTACCTTATTTTAATCACTTATCAAAGGACTATTACATCTTACATTATAGTATCTCGCCAGTATACCTTCGCCCAAACCAAAAATCTAATAAAACAGGGCTTCTAAGACATCCATAACTACATTCATATCATAGTTCTCCGAAATTCCGGCGGAACCCCGCAAAAGCGGAAACATTAGTACCGTACATAAATATAGAAGCAGTAACTCCACTACCCTGACTAGAGAAAGAAAATAAGAAAAATAATGCATAAAGTGGTATTGCCAGAGGATAGAAAAGACTACACAAAATTTTAAGTCCTGTAAAAAGAACAACGCAATATGTTTTCCACACTATCAGTTGTTTTATTGCAGATCTAAACCTTATTAATCAGAAAATAATCATTAAAATCGGTTATGATTGACGAAGACATCATGTTATAAATACAAAAAAAAAACAATCGAGTAAAAATCTTCAAACTTTTTTTGTAGTCGGTTCAAAATTAATAAGTGAATATGTTTGCACATATATACAGCGCTATCTAGTTCCACACTAAACAACTAGGCTTGTATTGTAGATAGCAGATGGTTGATAAACTGCACAAATACATTTATTTTTGTAAATAAATACATATATCTCATGACATGGTTTATATTTTATTTTGTTTTGTTTTATTTCATCATGATTATTTTATTTTATTTTATTTCACTATTTGTTTTTATTTTATTTTAGTTTTGTTTTATTTCATTATTCAAAAATAGTATGACGTTGACGTAACAATGGTTACATACTTATACTTTATTAATTAATTTTGACATAGTTACATATAATAATATGTAGATGCTAAATTTCTATCTTATTTTGTTCATTTTGTGACTTAACAAATAATCTAGTTAATGTAATGTATGTGTATAGTTATTGTTTTATTGTTTTATGTTTGACAATCACTTTTACTTTAAAAATCATAAATTTACGGAACTGTATGTGTGACTTAATATTGTAAAAGTGAACTAAATAAATCTAATCTAATCTAATCTATATAAATGAAAAACATCCATAACTCGCGAACACATGTCTCAATTCATCATATGCCCTTAGCGGGTTTCGAGCTCTCGACCTTTTGGTATAGCAGCAGAGTTTCTAACTGCTACACCATACAGGGCGTCGAATTATGATGTCATCGCAGTGTTATCCAATATTTTATCTCCTCCCTTAGATTTTTAAGATTTTTCGATTTTTTAAAAGTCGAACTTATTTATTTGTAGTATATAAATCAATATGATATATATTTATATATAATTCATCTTATTTTTTAGAGCTTAGTCAATATTGTCTACATTGCTCTATTGTACAGTTAATAGTTCATCATCCCCTTAAATTTACACCTATATCTCCTCTCTTAGATTTTTAAGATTTTTCGTTTTTTTAAAAGTCGAACTTATTTATTTGTAGTATATAAATCAATATGATATATATTTATATATAATTCATCTTATTTTTTAGAGCTTAGTCAATATTGTCTACATTGCTCTATTGTACAGTTAATAGTTCATCATCCCCTTAAATTTACACCTATATCTCCTCTCTTAGATTTTTAAGATTTTTCGATTTTTTAAAAGTCGAACTTATTTTTTTGTAGTATATAAATCAATATGATATATATTTATATATAATTCATCTTATTTTTTAGAGCTTAGTCAATATTGTCTACATTGCTCTATTGTACAGTTAATAGTTCATCATCCCCTTAAATTTACACCTATATCTCCTCTCTTAGATTTTTAAGATTTTTCGATTTTTTAAAAGGCGAACTTATTTTTTTGTAGTATATAAATCAATATGATATATATTTATATATAATTCATCTTATTTTTTAGAGCTTAGTCATACATTGCTCTATTGTACAGTTAATAGTTCATCATCCCCTTAAATTTACACCTAATTTTACTAATTTGTACAGTGCCATGGCTGATAAAATTATATTATAATTACTTGCATAATAAATAACATTATTTTATGCTATACATACATACATAATGTCACGCCTGTTTCCCGTAGGGGTAGGCAGAGACCACAGACTTCCACTTGCTACGATCCTGACACACTTCTTCTGCTTCTCATAAGGATGTTCATACATGTTCGTCGGTTTAGGGTACTCTTGACTTGGCCTTTCTTTAAGACGTCCCCGATTTGATCATGGTACGTTCGTCGTGGTCTTCCCCTACCAACACTACCATCCACATTCACTTCGTATATCTCTTTCGTAAGTCTTCTTTCTTTCATCCTCTCCACATGTCCAAACCACCTCAGCATACCTTTTTCAATCTCTGTCACTACGTCTTCATTCACACTGCTTTATGCTATATATTAAATTTGTCATTACTTAAACTACACCTTCAAACACGAAAAATCGTGAAAAAATAAAGATTCTTGGAAGGGTAGTGTGGGATATATTATTATTTTATTTAATTAATTTGAAAGGTTCACGTACAGTTATTACACCATTTCTTAAACTATATTCATGCTTATAATCTGATTCCAGGTGCACATTTACTTACAGATAAACACAACTTACATAATATTGAAATATCTTATATATATTAATTTTATTATGAATGAATATATACATAGTAGGTAGCTAAATGAAGTTGGAATAAACTTGAGAAACTTAAGTTTTGTACGAAAAGCACGTGTTATCTGCCCATTTTTCGAGAGATACTAGTGAATTTAAAAAAAATCACTATCATGTGCAATTTTGGAAAATCTCCTGAGTTCAAACTTCGGTTACTGCCTGATTGTCTGCTGTGATTTTAGTATGAGGTAACTCCGGCCAAACAGAATTTGCTCATACGTGCTTAGAATACAAGTCTCACTTGCTGGATGATAGTGTACCTGCGACGTGGCACCATGAATATTGTGCGAGTAAATGCAAATGTTGGGGGTTTCAGATCCTTTTCTGTGGAATACGTGACAAAGTTCGAAATACAAGTGGGTTATAGAACTGATTTATACAAACGATAGGTGTTAAAGTATTTTTCTCATTTTTAACCGATGTCATAGAAGGAGGAGGTTATCAATTCGGTTGTATTTTTTTTATGGTTTTTTTATGTTTGTTACCTCAGAACTTTATTCTTTATTGCACCAAAATATTACAATAACAGAGTACAAACAATAGGTCACGTACAAAGGTGGACTTATCTCTTTAAGAGATCTCTTCCAGCCAACCTGAGCATTGTAATAGGAAACTTAGTAAATTTGGGGTTTAATTTGTAACAGTCATTTATAAACCGATTTGGAAACAATTTAGGCTGCATTTGGCCAAAACTTTGGACAGGATCAGTCTCACTGTACAGCCAGATTTCTGAGTACCTACGCTTCCACCAACCAGTAACTGGGGCAAGATTTTCGTCTTTTTTTATGCACAACGGGTTAGTACTTCTCCTCAATCACACCTGATGTTAAGTGAAGGAGGCGTGCTTACCCGGAAACTGGGGTTTCCGGGTCGCCGGGTCTAAATCTGCCGCAAATCAGCAATTATTGTGTTTCGGTCGTCAGAGATAAGATAGCCAGTTCCCTCAAATATGTTGGGATATTTGAGGGAACTGGCTATCTTATCTCTGACGACCGGAACACAATAATTGCTGCTTTGCGGCAGATTTAGATAAGATGGTGATAGCTAACCAAGCGGAAATTTTAAAAGGCCCTACCACAAACCAAACCGAGTATTTATCATGTACCCCGCTGGGGATCGAACCCGCGACCTCCGATTCATAAACCTAATGTTGTTGGATTGAGTCAGTTAGATTTTATTAATCAAATTGTATTATTATTATTGTTCCAATTGTAGAAAATACAATTGATAAACTGGCCTGTTAAACTAATAACTTATTATTAGTTTAACAAGCTAATATTCATCATCATTTATTCACACATTAACGTGTTTATGTCACTGTCAAAATTCTCTACAACATTCTATTGGAATAAAGTTAATGTAAAATGTATTCCTTTTTCAATTGTTTTCAATCTTCATTCGCTCAATCAAAGTGAAGACAGATAATGTAACAGGAATCACAGTATTTATATTTGACGATACCCACCCACTTACGGTACTTAACGGTTGCCGGTTCGAATTCCGCGAGGAGTAAATGTTTATGTGATGTAAAGCTTTACTTAATTTGGGACTAGATGATTGGTGTAATTGGTTGAAATATTTATTTATTTTTTTAGACCTTCAAGGCTTCCAATGTCGATGACGCATGTAAATGGCGTTCGGTATGACGCCTTGTATTATCTTTCACAGTCTAATCCGTTAACACAAAAGACTCGAACAATGAAAAGTGCGATATTCATCTGTTTTCATTAGCCTGCACCCTGCTTGCGAGATTAATAGCATATTAAGCCTTTGTTTACGTAAGTCATTATTCAATTAAATTTCACGGGCAGGCGTGAGCCATTGTGCGGGTGTTGATATCAACACGGTTTTTAATTTCACACATGTCATTTAGAATTTTGAGGGTTTAGGTTACACGTACGTCGTACCCGTAAAAATTTTTGAATTCGATGGCTGTTTATTTACTGTTTAGCTCGCATGCGTTCGATCGCCAAATTTGGTAAGGATGGGCAAATAACATTTTTAGATTTACTTTATTTATTTTTATATAGGTAGTACTTAGAGCCGGCAATTAAATATGAAAAATAATGTCGGACAAATATCTAACCTAACTTTTTTTTGCGTTTTTCGTGACATTTTCACACATTTCCTGCGTTATTTCAATGACTGTGTCTCGGATATTTTCTTTTAATTGTTGAAGATTCATTCGCCTGTTAGCATAGACACGTCCCTTTAGATAGCTTGACTGAAAAAAGTTATAGAACCTATTAAATTGCGGGACAATCAATGTCACAGTTTCTCGAAATTAATCGACCCGGAAACGTTTGTTTCAATGTCTCGAGTGTGACTCGTGCCGTTAAAACACGTTGTATAGTCGTAAAACGCTTCATAACAAATTTGCCGTATCTACACATAAAAATTTTCCTGACACAACTGTCATATTTGCCGCCAAACCAAAATGGCGGGAAAAAAGTTGCATACCTCAAAGTGCCCAGAATGCCTAAGTAAAATTTTTAACAATCGAACGTAAGTTTTTTGGTTAATACGGCTACTGTTGCGCTTTTAACTACCGATGCAAAAAGCGGTGTCTTATAAGTTTGAAGTCTGTCTGCCTGTGTTATATGACTCTGTTTGTAGCATTGTAGCACCAAAATGGTTTCTTATACTCGTAGATTAGAATAGAATTGTTTCGCTCGTAATGGTCTTAAATATACGTATTTTTTTATTTATTTACAACGGGTTAGCACTTGACCTCAATCACACCTGATGTTAAGTGAAGATGAGGCCGAAGGTTGTAGCGTACTGACCCGGAAACCCAATCTTATTTGGGGGGCTGGCTATCTTATCTCTAACAACCGGAACCCAACAATGCTAATAACATTGCTGTTTGGCGGCGGATTTAGATAAGATGGTGGTAGCTAAGCCAGGCGAACATTTAATTTGCCCTACCACCAACCAAACCGAGTACGAAATATGTACCCCGCTGGGGATCGAACCCGCGACCGTAATGTTGTTTACATTAAGCCACGGAGGCGGTTAAATGTTAATATGTTAATATAATGTTAAGTATCACACAGTTCGCCAGCGTAAGCTGGTTCTTGTGAGGATGGTCTTTTGTCACGTTGATGGAGCAACCTCAAAGATAACTTTTACACAGTTGTTTTGTATATCTAGACACAATTATCACGACGGGGGTTTTATAAACATACATACATATGCCTTCAGCGGTTTCCCGTTGGGGTACGTAGGGACTATTGATATCCACATGCAACTTTTACTTCTTCGACTTTCATCAAATGCTTCATACACGTTCGTCGGTTAGTGGTTGACCGCACCTGACCCTTTTTGAGTACGTCAGTCACTTGATAGACATACGTCTTTCTTGGTCGTCCTTTATCGACCTTTATCGACCCTTTTATTGACGCTATCATTATATTATATTCTTTTCACTCGTTTGTTCTATATGCCCAAATCACCTTACGATACCTCTTTTTATCTTACTACGTCATCTTGCACGCCACACATTTCTCTAATCACACAATTCTTTAATCTATCATTTAAAGTCACTCCACACATACTACGTGAACGCATTTCTACGACGTTGATTCTGTTTTCAATCAATACTCAATACTCTTTATTGCACAATTAACAAAAGCTATATGAAAAAAACAGCGTAGATCATTAATCGCACAAAAAGGCGGTCTTATCGCTAACAGCGATCTCTTCCACACAAACCTTAGGGTAAAGATACAAGCTACCAGTAGACCAGGTTTGCACTAATAGTAGCAATACGGGTGTATTTTATAGTTGGTAATTATTATATAATTCATGCTTCTTCTCATACCCAACATTCTCTCCCATACATCAGCGTGGGCACAAAAATCTCTCTAAATTTACAATTTATGTTAACCCTAATTTTACGGTTGTCTACATAGAACTCTACGTAACTAATTATAGTTTAAAAACTTTGTCATTGAAGATGTTAGGCCAGAACCCTCAATGCTCTAGTCCTACTTGGCCGGTTTTAGATAGAATATTTCCAACAAAGAACGTTTTATCGACTCACTCATTAGTGGAGCAATGTTTCCTTTGAGTGTAGTGAAAGCCCACAAAATTGAAAGTAAAAGAAATACCTACTGAAAATATTGTAATCTTTTTTAGAACAAGTCAAATATTCTTATTCGTTAATGTAGCTATCATTTGAGTACAGCGATATTGTCCCTATGGTATTAACCGCCTCCGTGGCTTAATGTAAACAACATTGGGTTTACGATTCGGAGGTCGCGAGTTCGATCCCCAGTTTGGTTGGTGGTAGGGCATTTTAAATGTCCACCTGGCTAGCTACCACCATCTTATCTAAATCTGCCGCCAAACAGCAATGATAATAGCATTGTTGTGTTCTGGTTGTCAGAGATAAGATAGCCAGTCCCCAAAATAAGATGGGGTTTCCGGGTCAGTACGCTACCACCTTCGGCCTCATCTTCACTTAATATCAGGTGTAATTGAAGTCAAGTGCTAACCCGTTGTGCATAAAAAAATATATGTGGTAACTTCTTATAATGTTTATTTAAATGAATGCTATGCTACATTATTTGCTCAACGTTACTAACATGTTTAATTGTAAAGGATTATTAATACTATATATCGGTCGTTGCTTAGCAAATTACTATTATTTTATTAATAATAATATATATATTGAAAATAATAACATATTTTTACCAAATCTGTTCATACGTTTCCCATTAAGCAACAAAATTAAGACATAGGATATTTTTATCTTGATAAAGTGAGTAGTTCCCATGGCATAAACTAAATTATATCCGCGACAAATTTATTCCACGCAGGCGTAGCCGCGGGCGGAGAGCTAGTAAACAAACAAACATCCAAACTTTCGCATTTATAATATTAGTTAGATGATGAAAATGGTTACTTTTAATTATTCTTATATTATTACGGACTTTTCTGTAATCCTGTATAAGATATTATACTATTATTTTGATATATGTCATAAGACTTAGCCAGCGTTAGACATAGGTAAGCGCCCGAACATATTTTAATCATTTCATTATGATTTTCAGATCATCACTTCTCTTTACGTTCTATTAATATCTTCGGCCACATCGGCACTTTCCATCAGGTGAGATTGTGGTCAAACGCGTATCCAGTTAATCTTAAAAAACAGTTGTAGGTATAAAGATATTAAGATATAACATACATTGTCATGTTTTAAACACGTGTAAACCTACCGGAAATCTAAGAAAAAGATAAACCTTAGTACCTAGTTTACTGCGTTTTCTGTGGTGCAATAAAGTGTATTTGTATTGTAGTTTAGAGCAACTAAGCACACATTTAGAGATAGCAATTAATTTTGATGAATACGGGGTGTGCCCGAATTTTGGACACCTTTATAATGATTTACAAAAATTGTTAAGTGTCATCGGTATAGCTTCGTGACAGTCGCTGCAGTCCTCTAGGGTGACAATCGTTGGAGTACAAAGCATAACAAATTACATAATTCATCGTTGTAATAGCCGTCCCTTTTCTCCCTAAAGAAATATTACTACCATCTCTCACAGACCGCGAACGAACCTTCGTTACAATTATTCATATTTTTAAGTAAAATAAGACTTGAAGAGGTGTGTCAGCAAATGAATTCATTTTATACATATTTTTTTATTATCGTTGAAAGAAAAAATTAGATTTCAATAAAGTACAATTTCCATGTATATATACGAAGTTTTCAGTCTTCACTAATGCAAATATGGCACGTAGCAAGTATATAATAAAAGCTATGAAATGGAATAAGTTTCTTAACATGCACCACGTTACGTTTGGATCTTTAGAAATTGTGGTTTAAACTTACTTACACTAAGAAAACTTACTTAGGTATATCTAACTTTCACATATCATATTCTAAATTGCAATCTAATTATAAACTCTTTTGGCTCATACACTTTGAAGTAGATATTATACTAGTAGAATAGGGAGTATATTTATTCCCGAGTCATGGATGATTACAATAATATTTATGTATGTTTATCCGTTATCTAGTATCCATAGCACAAGCTTTGCTTAGTTTGTTTGTGTATCTGAAATATTTATTTATTTATTTACTACTAGCTGGCTAGTAGAGTAGAATAGGACAAGGTATCTTGGGGGTTGGTAGTTCCTACCTGTATTTCGAGAGATAATAAATAATAACATTATAGCTTATTATTAAATAAAAATATGTGTCTGTATCTTATTATTTAATACACAGTATACGTAGTGCGTAGTGCCTCTGTCAAGCGAAGTATAGATAGAGTACAACGGTGATATAGTATAGATAGAGTACAATGACTAATCCATTTGTGATGTATATGACGACTAAACGATCGAGAGCGCGTCAGTATACAGGGTGAAATTCCTGTTTACTGGTGACTCCACTCCTGATTACGAACAACTTTCCACTGGTAAATTGTAATGATAGACGCGAAATTTGTTGAACTTCCATACTAAATCTGGAGTCAGAATTGTTTACTTTGTATAGGTAATCGAAGATGTTTTGATCGAATTCAGTATGGTGCTTTGAAGAAAGTTGTTCGCAACCAAGAGTGACGTCACCAGTTAATTAGAATTACACAAATTCAAATTCACCCTGTATAGAGGTTATTTTTTTTAATGCACAACGGGTTATCATTTGACCTCAATCACACCTGATGTTAAGTGAAGATGAGGCCGAAGGTGAAAGCGTACTGACCCGGAAACGTGAATATTTGGGGAACTGGCTATCTTATCTCTGACAACCGGAACACAACAATGCTATTAACATTGCTGTTTGGCGGCTGATTTAGATAAGGCGGTTGTAGCTAACCAGGCGGACATTCAAAATGCCCTACCATCGACCAAACCGGATACTAAACATGTACCCCGCTAGGGATCGAACCCGCGACCTCCGATTCGTAAACCCTATGTTGTTTACATTGGGCCACGGATGCGGTTATTAATGAGTTATCGCCCTGACGATTGAGAAGTATATTTATTAGCTGTATTATTCTTATGTAATGTTACCTAGGCTTCTCTAGAATTTTCACATACTATAACATGTCTCATTCCTGATAATAACATTAGCATTAATCTCATCGACCGTAGATTAAACAGATGCGAGATGTCCCCGAGGACGTAACCATATATAGGTTCAAGCTTCCATTAAATTATTACAAGGATGACGGTTTAGCAAGTCTACATTATGATGTTATGAAATAATGATTTGCGTTACTATCTAACTATATTTTCTTAAATTCCCACGATCCCTTTACCTAATAAATAACCTATTGTCGGAGATGGTGGGCTCGGGGGTGGGCGTTACTAGCGACCGGGACGCGTGCCAGTCGCGTGGTAAGGGTGGCTCGGGCAAAGGCGATATTATTGCAAGCTACTATAGGAAATCGACATGATATTCACATTCGATTATGATCATGAAACCTGAGATGCTTTCTGTTCAATAGAAAATATGTGCACGCCCCTCGTGCCATACAACTTGGCCCCCGCGTGCACTCTGTGAAACTCAGCCGTACCTTGTCTATAGTTCCTCCTTGCTCAAATCCCATGATCAACTTCTTATTAGCTAACGACTCACCGGATTCTTCCAAGCGTCGGTGATAATAATCAAATCACTCACAGTCGTGATGTGTTCAGTGGAGCTCCGACTCCTTCGACCGCTGGTAGCAAAGGTGTCTGTCATTTTCGATGTGCAGACCTTATATTACCGTTAACGTCGTCACCGCTCCTTTCCGGCGATACCAGCGCCACCAGGTTTACTTCACATTAACCGCGTACTATGATAGTCAGTTGACCGTTTGAATAATGAATTCTATCGCTAATTTATCGCTATCTCCGACACTATTGTATAACTTCGTGATGAAATGACTGGCACGGCACATCGTTTTGATAGTGATTTTAGATTCTGAATTTGTATAATTCAATGAAATGGAAAATTTCTCTTCTCTAGCAATTAATATAACGAGACAAGATGCGGCTCAAAGATTCATGGGCCCGGAAAAGTTGCTGCAGCTGCAGACACTAAACAGGTAATCACCAAGACAATTAGAACTGAAGCTTAAGTAGCGTAAACAATATGTTCTCTGTTAGGTGTAATCACAGTAGATCCTACGCCGAGTGCGCGGAAGAAGGAACCAGCAAACATTTCCTGGCCGAATTTGTAGTATATTCAGGACCAAGATGGGAAATTTTAAATTTTAAAAAGATAGAGTAGAGAAAAGGAACTACAGCATGAGAAATATAACGATGTTGTAAATTTCTGTAGGAAGACTAAGATTTGGTGGTCAGACTGAATCGGGTGTACAGTAACTAAGGCTCCACAAAGGGGTCCCTTTAGATACCCCTTTATTAGATCGATCATCCGTTTGACGCTCGCAGATGTCTCACCTTCAATATTTAATATAGTAGTTATTTGGATCTTATATATTCAATAGGGCTATTTAATTGTTTTTGTATTTGAATTTTTGCTTGGGTCTGGATATTTGTTCAGGCATGGTTCTGAAACAACTGAACGGATTTCGATGTTGATGCAGAGATTGCCACTTTTACATTCCGAATTTCCAAGTCAATCGATCAATTCAATGTGTGTTACCAGAGACTTAAGGCACGTAGGCTCTAACTAGGCTTCATAACAAAGGACATGGGTTGCACAACAAACTATGGAGAGAGCGATGCTTGGTGTTTCACTACGAGCTCGAATAAAGTATAAATAAATCCGTAGAAGAATGAGGTCACCAACTGAGCCTAGCGAATTAGTAAGTTCAAGTGGCAATTGACAGACAGGGCATAGGACTGATGGCCGCTCAGGTTTAAAGTTCAAGAGTCGCGGGAAGTCGCTGGATGCAGGCTGCTTCCAACCTGTCGCTCTGGAAATGGGGCTGGCTGAATTTCATCAGTGGACGTCCTGTACCTGATATGATTATGATAAAGGTAAATTTCAAGTAAGGTAATTCCCTCAGTGCGATAAATTAATTCCAAACGGGTGCAGCAGCAGTAGAAGGAAGCTAGTAATAAATATCACCTCACGAGCATCCGTACAAATGGTCGGCCACGGTAAAGCGCTCCGCACCGCACCACTGATACTACTGTTCATCGACGGCCTATGATAGATCGATCCGACTATACCCATCAGTTAAATATTTGTCGGTCGATTGGTCTAACGGGTACTCTTTGAGGATACATATTCATTTCCCGTCGGGGTATAGGCAGAATCTATGATTTTCACATGCAATGATCCTGACATACTACTTTCGCATCTTCCAATCTCATATTTTGTCAAGATTATAAAAAAAGTGGCCGTTTTAATAATTTAAAATTCTCGAAAATAACAGCAATTAAAGTTATTTAGGTATTATTTACAATTCGCTTTTAGACGTTTCGAGTGCAGATCAAAGCAACATTTTTGATTTATGCTGCATTTAAAACGGAATTAACTTCCAATCTCATCTAATGCTTCATACACTCTCGTGGGTTAGTCCCTTGATTAAGCGTACGTCCTTCTTGGCGGACCTTTACCGAACCTTCCATTCACACTTTCGATATTTATCGCTTTCGTTATTCACCCTTCACTCATTCGTTCCATATGCCCAAACCACCATAACATACCTCTTTCTATCTTACTCATTATGTCATCTTGCACGCCACACCTAATAACACATTCCTTAATCTATCAAAGTCGCGCCACCCATATTATACAACACAGCTAACTTATTAGTAATCTGTGACACAGCGAACGCATTTCTACTGCGTTGATTTTGCTCTCATGCTTCTTCTGGGTATGGAATCCCACATTCGCTGCCATATATCGGATGGAATTGCAATATAAAGTTACTTATAGAGATTCCTTAATAACTTTATATTGACTGTTTATAAAACCCCTAAGAGAATGCCTGTTATTATCAAATTCAGATAAACAATTTCAACTCTATTATAAGCTTAATATTTTCGAAATAGCTTAACCGATTTTCATCGAACACTAAGAACCAACCTCACAACCACCAGCTTGCGATAATAAAATTTTTCAAATCTTTTACCCTTTTGGTACTACAATGCCACAGATAGACACATAGACTAGAAGTGACTTTCCAACAAATTTTATTTCGTTGGAGAGACACACGTCTACTTGCTTTCGCACATAATTTTATGTATCTAGATATATATTTAAATTACGCTACATACCTTTTCGCACGTCAGTGACCTCATTCGCACTACACATAAACCTTTACAGGTTTTCGTAGGCGTCTTTTAGTGAAGATTGTTCAAATAGTGTTCTATGTATAAATAACCCAAAAAAATAAGACATGTATAGACTTCAAACTTATAACACCCCTTTTGCGTCGGGAGTTAAGAGGGTTAATTCCGTCCATTTTAAATACAGCATAAATCAAAAATATTGCTTTGATCTGCACTCGAAAAGCTTAAAAGCTAAGCCAAGCTTTCAGTTGTCATTTTTGTTACGGAACACTAAAAATTAAGTGTGGTAAACGTCGCCATTAGAAGAGGCAACCACCATCATGGCAACATGTTGCTACCTGTCCGGCGTGATATATCGCGACCCTCCCCTAATTGCTTGTCTTTAACCACAGAATCCAGCAAAATTTACGATCATTTCTAATACCGGCCAAATATGTGTCGCACTATGAGCCGGTTTCTTCATCAGATTCACTTTAAAATACTTATTATAGATATTTTTTAGTTAATTTTCTGTAGGGTTTCTTTGATTTTTTTTGACTCAATGTATACAACAAAATCTACTTCCATACTAAGCAACTAAGATTGTAATATATTTTTTTTTAAATTTGTATATCATCATCATCACTTCACATGTCTTCGAATTTTTATTTCTCAGGCATGCAGGTTTCCTCACGATGTTTTCCTTCACCGTTTAAGAGCAGTCGGATAAATGCACATAAGTATTTAAATTTAAAAACTCTTTACATGGCCTGCCTGGAAATCGAACCCGGACCTCCCAAATTGGGAGACCGCATCTTAACCGCTAAGCCATCGACGCTACTACAATAATTTTGTCGAATGATACTCGTAAAATAATTTTCATATAAATGATTCATCATCGTCATCAGCATATCAGCCACATGACATCCATAAGCCTCCCTATAGATTTCTAGAGTGACTGCATCCAGCGAATTTCGCTTTCGGGTGCGCTTGCCCGCTGCTGGGTCTTTACTCTCAAATTTTAATGCCTCAACGACCATCTGTTAAAAAATAAAATAAAAAATTGCATACAAACTTCTATCATTTCCAAAAATCCTGTTTTATTGGGTGCTTGCGTTAGATAAAGAATGTTCAAATTTCGTGTTTCTAACTTCAGTGGTATAGGCTGTGTGTTGATGAATCAGTCAGTGAGTCAGGACAAGTTTCTTCATGTTTAGATTACAATTATCCCTGCTGACTAGTGCGATATGAGTTTATATGTTGCAGTAAACCATTGCGTTACGGTTTAATACCGAAAGAAGGTAAGGATAGCATAGCAACTTACTACATAGGTAATCATCATCAGCCCGTAATCATCCCACTGCAGGGATATAGACCTTTCCTCGTATATGGGCCATAGTCCATCACGCTGGCCCAATGGGAGTTGGAGACTTCACATGCCTTGGAATTTTTATTTCTCAGACACGCAGGTTTCCTTACGATGTTCCCTTCCCCGTTTAAGAGCAGTCGGATAAATGCACATAAGTAATTAAATTAAATTAAAAAGTCATTGGTACATGGCCTGCCTGGGAATCGAACCCGGACCTCCCAAATTGGGAGACCGCGTCTTAACCGTTGAGCCACCGACGCTCCCGACTATAGAAATGTAATTATTATTATTAGAATATACATAGTTATGTAATTTCCAAAAGTTTTTGATTTTGATTGCTTTATCTTGTATTAATGAATATACTATGTTTAACTCGACTCGACAGTCGACACCCCATATTAAGGTTTGTGTGTAGGTACATGTGAAATTGAATCGGACCATCGGACTGCGCATGGTCGTTAGCGGCAGTTTAATGGTACAAATGGTCCGTTGACATAATGACCTCTGTCACATTGGTCTGGGTTTCAATCCGTAATTGAACAGCTGGTACCTACCTAACAATTTCCATTATTAAAATTTGGTAGTTGAAATTTCCTGAGAAAATAAAAATACTTCATATACTTCATTAAAATTTCTGACTTTTTGTGTTTTTAGGGAGTTAATTACGTACCCAAGACTTTTAAAACAGTTTTGCCTTTTCCGGATTCGATTTCTAAACGTTTAATTAAAACAAATGTAGGTGCATATAGGTCATTCGCGTAATAAAATGTTTACCTAGTTATCAGTGTATGTATGCATGTAGATTTTGTTACCTCCTGTAGCCGATTTTGAAGTGCAAGGTGTCGTTGGATTTACCTTGATTTTCAGAGTGTCATAGGATAAATAAAAATCCAACATGGCACCCGCAAAATTCAAGATATGGTGAAGGGATTTTTGGTTTGAAAATACTTTAATAGTTATTGTAGGTTGGTTTAGGGCAGCGGCCTCTTTCTGTGAGGCAGCCATACTCCAGAAGGAGGCCGCAGAGAGGGAGCGGGTCTCGCCGTCCCTCACAAAAAAGGCTATTTTAGGGTGTTTCATAAGAGGTGACGTCAGGGGTCTATATTCAAATAACTTGGAAATGTGTCATAAATCCTTTTAAAGATGTTGTATTCAACAAAGTAATGTGGTATCCGAAACATTAATGATTTTTGAGTAAAATCAAAATCAAAAATATTTTATTCAATGTAGGATGCAAAAATATCACTATTGAAATTCAACATGTTATTTTTTAAAACTACATCGCTTCACAAGGTGCTATTGTTATAGAGAAGAAGCGACAAACGAAACTTACAAATAGACTAGATATCGGAAAAAACCGTAACTCAACAAAGAGACACCCGATTTTGGGATAAATTACTAACTTGAATGCCTTAGAAGTGTGTTTGGGTGTCACCGTAAAGAGTAGTTGGCGAGTACAAAAGATTTTTTTCCACCGAGGTAATCTGGATGGAGAGAAAGAGGGCGATTTATAGTATGATGCACTTCAGAGTTTACCCGCTTGAACTCTTGGCGTTCACGCCCTGGTGTTGTTTTAACTCCCTTCCCTTCCCTCGAATGACTATAATTTAAAAATCCAGAGATGACTGAATGTAAAGAGAAAGAAGCCTTATTAAACTGTGACCTTAGAATTGGCACATTTTTTTTCCTTTTGGCACTATTTGGCAATATTTCAGCACAGTTTTTTGAAATTTTCAAAATAGCTGAACTCAACTGTGTGAATTCCAGCATAACACACGTAAATATTGTTGGTGGTCTTTAGAACTAGGTATTTGGTGTAAGTGTTCGAAATAAGTTTATATTTCTTGAGCACCTTAGATATTTGAAAATTTTCATTATTTTTAATAATTGTTTTTAAATTAGAAACTTGAGATTTACAGCAGAGAACTAGTAGGTATATAAAAATAATTGTTTGTTTGATGTTAACAAAGTGTTAATCAATATTAATAAAAGGCAATATCCTGACTTACTGACTGATTTACCCAGAAACCATCTCACAGCCTAAACATGTTGATAAAAATAAATATACTAGGACGTATGTACAGCAAATTATAAATTTGTATATCATCATCATCAGCCCGTAAACATCCCATTGCAGGGATATCGGCCTTCCCTCGTATAATGAGGGAGTATGGGCCATAGTCTACCACGCTGGCCCAATGCGGGTTGGAGACTTCACATGCCTTTTATTTCTCAGGCATGCAGGTTTCCTCACGATGCTTTCCTTCACCGTTTAAGAGCAGTTGGATAAATGCACATAATATATAAATAAATAATAAATATAAATATCCTTGGACATGCACACAATGCCATCTAGTTCCACTTTAAGCAACTACAGGCTTGTGTTGTGGATACCAGGATGGTTGATATACTACATAAATATATATTTTTTTCCTAAATATATTATTTTATTATATTATACATGAAAACACCCATAACTCGGGTACACATGTTCTTATTCATCATAAAAACATATGCCCCTAGCGGGATTCGAACCCGCGACCTTTTGGTATAGTGGTCAGAGTTTCTAACCACTACACCAAACATGTCGTCAGTGTTGTAATTAAATTAAATTTAAAAAGTCATTGGTACATGGCCTGCCTGGAATCGAACCTGGACCTCCTAAATTGAGAGACTGCGTCTTAACCGCTGAGCCACCGAAGCTCAATATGTGCGTAATATGAACATACATATTAAAAATGAAATCATCAATAACTCGGGTGCACATCTAGAGAAAGAGCACGTATTCAGGGGTACTATATGCCTCTAGCGTAATTCGAATCTGTGATCAGAGTCTTAACCACTATACTAAATAGGTTGTCTATTAAACAAGCATTTTACAAGAAACAATCTATCATTGTACGAATATTATTAACCAGGTTTCCGCCCGCAGCTTTGCCTGCGTGGAATAGCTTTACTTCTACTCACTATATCGGGATGAAAAATATCCTATGTCTTAATCCGGTATTATGTTCTATCTATTTACCAAATTTCTTCCAAATCCGTTCACCCGTTTCTTCGTGATAAGCTACAAATAAACATCCAAACTTTCTCATTTATAATATTAGTAACATTAATTATGCTCTAATATAATTGGTGGTCACCCAATTGATAGTTTTGTTTGTGCTAATAGCTTATCATAAGGAAATTCTGTGAAACACTAATTAACACGTCTCCAACAAATAATGATTTGGTTATTAGCAATAAGTTATTATTCGTGCAATATGAATAACAGAGTCTCGTCCTTGATGGACGTTAAAATATTATTATATTTTCTTGTTTCCTTGCTTTTATGTGGAGGTAAGTCATGTTGTGTTAATATAAACAGATCATGGGTACTTGGAAAAGATTACTCATTCATTACATACATACATAACGTCACGACCTTTATCCCGAATGGGGTGGTCAAAGTTATCCCAAACAATAGTGTTTGAGTGTTTCAAACATTAAGAGGGTAATGATTGAAATAACTTTAATGATTCACCTTATAAAATATGTATACAGAAAAAGTGCACACGTGACAGATCCAGACTCCAGATGCTGGAAACAACATCCACGGTCATCGGTCGAAATATAACAGAAATGCACACCATAACATGGAGTGAGCCCATCGCCGTTGAAGCATGCAAATCTATAGATGTTTTTTGGTGGAAACTCCCTTAGTCGCTTTTTATGACACCCACGGGAAGAGACGGGTTGGTTCTATTCTATTTGTGGGACAAAACCACACACAATTCAGTACCAAATCAAATAAAGTTGTTAAGTGCTTAGATGTGTTTATATAGGTTGTGACCTTCCCAGCCCACCTGCCCAGCTGGGTCGAGTCTCAAGGTGTATATGTACAGAAAGGGCGGGACAGCTCAGGCCAGGGTCAAAACTGAACACGGATTATCACACCAACTTATTTATTGCATGAAACAGAGGATCGAAAGGGTCTTAAAACTTAAAAATTAACTATTGATGTGTAAAAAAAATTAATAAAAATAACAGTGAGACTGAGTTGAAATCTGGAAATCAATGTGCCAAAAAAAGGATCCGTCAGTTCATCAGTCGGTCAGTTAGTTTAAAATTTCGAATTTGAACTCCAATAACCCAAACCCACCAATGAGTATCAGCTCAAAAGAACGGTGATATTCCCGTGGATGTACTACTAAGGGAATTTCCATCAAAAATCATCCACAGATTTGCACGTTTAAACGGCGATGGGGTCACTCCATGTCATGGTGTGCTTTTCTGTTATATTTCGACCGGTGACCGTGGATGTTGTTTCCAGTATTAAACTTTTAACATTTGGAACACCCAAGCGCATATATTTGGGATATATCTGACCACCCCATTTGGAATACGGTCGTGACTTATCTAAGATTGCGTACGTTTTTCCGTAAGCTGTAAAGTGACAAAATTATTAGCGCCGTTGTATGAGCATTACCTGTACTGCAGCATTATACTGTCAGAGCCTTTTCAGTGCTTAAACAGCTCATCACTATATGTGTTATGTTTAATAAGCTAGCACACACTAAGCTATGTGTAATGAATAAATATTTTATCTATCTACAAGCAAACATGGACATGTTGGGATCTTCAAGAGCAGAGTGAATAGGCATTTACTGGGATCGCGTGCTTCATCTTCGACCACATCGTCACTTTCCATCAGGTGAGATTGTGGTCAAACGCGAAGCCAGTCAATCATAAAAAAAAAATGTGCCGCTCGGCGATGTTAAATTTAATTAATATTTCTTTTCTTTGTTTTGTCAAAGCACTTATTATAAAAGAACTTATTTAAAAAAAAGCAAACCTTGATTTACTTGCTTGTTCACCGGCAACGATAGAAATTGTATCATAAATTGATTTAGATAACCCCCGAGGAACTAAAAATAATAATGATGATGATGCTTCGAACCGATTTAAAATAATTATATCAAAAATACAAAGCGACTGTGTTAAAAGTTAAAACGCCTGAACCAATTTTCATCAAACATGGCTAAATACCATTTTCCAAATTTAACATTAAATATAAAAAACTGCACTCAGATCGCACCACGCATTATTGAGATACATCTTGACAAAGACTGAACACACACACATACACACCGACATAACACAGTCAAACATAACACCAGTCACTCTTCATCGGGGTTATAAAAGAAAGTGAGGTAATTAAATGAGGGTAATGTTTTTTGGGTAAATGTTTGTAGATTTCTTTGTTGACTGATTTTGAAGTGCAAGGAATCGTTAGATTCTTCTTGGTCCCCAGTGTCATAGCTTACAGTAAAAAAATCAAAAACCCTTGGTCCCTACAAAATACAAAATCAATCCGTAACTCAAAGTAAATAACATATAGTTTACGAATCGGAGGTCGCGGGTTCGATCCCCAGTGGGGTACATGTTTAGTACTCGGTTTGATTGGTAGTAGGCTAGCTACGAAAATCTTATCTAAATCTGCCGCCAAACAGCAATGTTAATAGCATGTTCCGGTTGTCAGGGATAAGATAGCCAGTTCTCCAAATATTTGGGTTTCCGGGTCAGTACGCTTCCACCATCAGCCTCATCTTCACTTGGTATCAGATGTGATTGAGGTCAAGTGCTAACCGGTTGTACATAAAAAAATAAAAAACAAATTTTTAAATACTTCCATTTTGGTTGTTTTTTTTATTTATATTTTAAATATACTTTTCTTTACTTAAATTGTTATTGCAAATCTACCTCTACCAAGGGTTTACGCAAACTGTTTTCGTATATACGCTGAGCCTACCTACGTATCTATCTATCTAACGGGACATTATTGCTCTACCCCACCAGCTCGAGCAGCACTATCGATAAACGATGACGACAGTACAGTTTGCGTAGGTAAATTGGTAGAAATTCTGAATATTATTGGCAGAAGAAGTTTCTACCTATGTTATTTCTGTTTTAGATGGTGATGGGGAAATACCAAGCAACTGCCAAATGGTAAATTGGATCAATTTTGAGTCTTAGTATTTAATAGCTATTTCGCTAACATACATAACGTCACGACCTTTATCCCAAATGGGTGGTCAGAGATATCCCAAACACTAATATAAGAGTTCCAAACAGTAGGTCTAATGCTTGAAATAACATCTATGGCTCACCTTACGAATGTACAGGAAGTGATATGGGGTGAGTTCTCGTACGTGTCGACGTGTTGGTTCTGTTTTTTTACGTGTTAAAATCATACAACAGAAACCATGAAAAGCATTAACAACATTATCCACCTTAAGTTTATTCCCAGACAATTTTTTTTTCTATTCTTGGACTATATGTATAGAGTTTCGAAAAACATTTAGAAATACACATATATTTATTTAACACCACACTGTAACGGCAGCAAGAGTTAACAGTAATGAGAAAATTACAACACAATACATGAAACCGGGAGATTTTGTAAAGGGGTGATTGTAGTGTGAAGTAAAGAATGGTCTTCTTATCAGCATATGCTGCAGCAATGCCATGGCGCTGGCTTTCAGAATAGACCAATTTTTGTTTTCAGTGTTTTATTTTGTACAATATAGTATATACATATGTCGGAGATGGGGGTCGGCGTTGCTAGCGACCGGGACGGTGCCAGTCGCATGGTAAAGGGTAGTTCGGGCAATGGCGATGTTAATGCAAGCTACTATAGGCGATATCAGACTGGCCTTACTAATTTTAAAGAACGAGGTAATGGTCTGCCTCTGATAGAACACGAACCCGATTACCTTAAATCTTTAGGGTTGCAATTACAGACCATTTACTCGCTCATAAACAACAACATTAAATTATGATCAAGAAACCTGAGATGCTTACCTGTGAACGGAATGAAATTTTCGTGCCCCTCACGCCATCCAACTTGGTCGTCGCATGCAGTCTGTGGAATTCAACCTAGCAAGTTTACAATTCCTCCATGCTCAAATTCTTATTAAGTAATGACTCACCGGATTCTTCCAAGCGTCGGTGATAGCAAATAATCAGAGTAACTCACGATCGTCGTTGTGGTGGTCCGACTCCTTTGACGGCTGGTAGCCAAGTCCCTATCAATTTGATGTGTAGACCTTATATTACTGTTAACGTCGTCACCACCCCATTTCCGTCGATACCAGCAGCGCCACCAGGTTTACTTCGTAAACCGCGTATTATGAAAGTCATCTGACTGTCCAAATTATGAATTCTATCGCTAATTTATCGCTATTTACGACACATATACATACATACAGCCAAACTACAGAATCATTAATTTAATGAATCTGAAATATAGAGAAAGTTGCTCACTAGTTTCTATACCGATTTCGGGACTCGAGCTAATTTTATGACTATATTTTCAGCCTGAAAAAGGTGATAGAGGTCGAGACGGACTTCCAGGACTAACAGGCCCACCAGGAATACCTGGTCCTAAAGGAGAACCATGTATAGAGAGAAATGCTCGTGCTAAAAGAGGACCGAAAGGTGATAAAGGTTCCCCTGGACCTATTGGAATTGCAGGTGTGCCAGGTAGAAATGGCCTCCCCGGTGAAAAAGGCGATAATGCTTTTTGCTTCTGCGATATTGCAAGTACAGGTAAATTAATAATTTTATTATGTCACAATAATTAATTTTTTATATTTTCTATCTCTTATGTCCGGATTGAAGGTAACCAAAAGTTTAAATGCTTAGGTACTCATTGTTATGGATCCGTATCAAAAAAGCGTTAGCGAGCGATTTTACGCTGCAATGAACAACGTATTTTCTTTTCTGTTGTGCAAGAAAGTGTGTTTGTACTTCAACGATGTAGCAGCGCCTCAACGCACCGTTTAGCAAGGCTTTTCTTACTTCACCTAACAAATGAGCGCGCTATGGGGCAGAATTAAGTCCAGGAGTGGGCTTGTATAGGCGTTCTGATTTTTTTTAGTGGCGGACTGGATCCTCTTTTGATCAGGATTTCACTTAATTGAAACTGACTATGTGGTCAAGGATGATGCACATGTGCGTGCATTAACAGTAACATATTTAGTCTGTTCTTGGAGATTACTTTAAAGTCGGCAGTTAAAGTAACTTAGAAATTTGGTAGTACTGAATAAATGTCGATCAACTTTAGGACTCGATGTAAAGCCATTGCTCGTTGTATTAAAATTATTTGTATACTCCAAGTTTAGTATGCTTGTTACAGAAACACCTATCGAGAACAAAGTAAATGCTATTACTTCTTGCAATGAGGCAGCAGAAACTGGTAAAGATTATTTTAAATATTTACATAGATCAGAAATACTAATTTATCTTCTAAGTCTTGGTGATGTACCCACTTAACGTCTTGTGATTACCAAAAAATTACATTTTGTAACCTGTGTGCTACAGCCACTAACCACTTTTCCTTAGACAATGTTAGTACAGTCAAAAGGAAATAAACCTTTGCAGCTCGGGTAAGACAAATTAACTTTTCTCAGGATATCATGAACATTTAGCAATTATTCAGTTCTACAATATCCTCATCAGCCGCAAGACATCCACTGCTGGACAAAGGCCTCCCTCAAAGTTCTCCATAACGATCGGTCTTGCGCTGACATCGTGTGGGGCCTGCCCACGCTGCGTCTTTCTGTGCATGGTCGCCATTCGATAACCTCTCCGCCCCAACGGCCGTCGGTTCTACGAGCAATATACTAAAACATATAAAAAATCATTTATGATGTCCCGATAAAACTTATATTATGCCGGTCTGTAAATGTATCTGTGTATTCAAAAAAACATACAGAAGAAACATAAAGTAAAAAAAACTAGTAAATATGAAATAAAAAAAAATTATTTCGACCCTTACAATTCGTAGCCACTTTTGTAGCCATGGCACCAATATCACGCCGTTGTTATCGTATAGTAAAATTTTTATTTCAGGGAAATACTGGATCAGACGTATAAATCCATTTGAAGTTACATGTGATTTCGAGAGGAAAATGACTTGTCTTCGACAGCCCGACCTTTACAGTGATACCCTTGATGTGGATAACATACGTCACCATCATACAACCCCGTTTTGGTTAAGCGAGCATGGCTTCGATGCAGCAAAGTTTTATAGATTCAATCACAATTCCATTACACCTGAAAATTCTAAGGTATTTTTCTTAACGTGATTATATATTTAACGTGATTTATCGCGGTTGTTATCGGTATGTGAATAAAGTCGAAAATAACAATATTACTATTTAAAAAATTTCGTTACAACTCATTGATAATCAAAATTCTATGACATTTCTAGCATACCTACAGACTTGCTGCAGGGCAGAAAATCGTAAAATTTTCTTTATTTTATTTATTTAACACTTTGTTGTACACACATCAAAATACACATTAAAAAGAATTACATACATATGTATAAAGGGCGTAATGTAAGTCCCCAACTCGCATTGGGCCAGCGTGTTGGATTATGGCCCATACTCCCTCATTATACGAGGGAAGGCCTACGGCCTTTTTGTAGTAAAAATAATAAATATTTTTTTTCAGTTACATGAAGTGTTTATTGAATGAAGTACCTAATCTCCATTTAATTAAACAATCTTTCGCTATAACATTTTCGGGGTTTATGAGCAAAAAAACTGATTTAAATTATTTATGCAGTCTTCTCTTAAATGCAATTTTACTTCATTTAAAGAGTTTTGTAAAGATCGGAATTTCCACGGCCCAAGCGTTTCTGCTGAGGCGGCAGCGGAACCGGCTGGAACACTTGTAGTTGGAAGATTGGAAGGAGCAGGGGTATCGACACAGATTACATCCCACACCAAAGAACGGTCTTTGGGACTACCCAAATTCCAAACCACGAGCGTCATTACACCATCCAGCCTTTTGCCGTCATCCCTCGCCAGTCCATCAGGTTCCAGGATTGTAAAGGCCGAACGGATAACATCGTTCAATTCCGCTTGTCGTGGAAAACGCCTGGCGTTCCTGCAGCACGACATCCGTTGCGTCAGTAGTGACCACAGTTGCAGTCATGAGTGGTCACGCAGAGGACGCCGCAGCGAAGACCCGTGGCGACTCTAAGCCTAAATTCAGTAGGGTACCGTTATTAGCCGATGGAAGTGGCTGAAGCCATAGACCCGACTCCCATTCGCCGACAGCTAGGAGGCTAGCACGTTCTGCTGGGTTGGTTAATGTAATAAAATAAAAATACAATTTGATTGTGGATAATTTCTAATAACTCCGCCTCCGTGGGTTTGATCCCCAGCGGGGTACATATCTAGTACTCGGTTTGGTAGGTGGTAGGGCATTTTAAATGTCCGCCTGGCCAGCTACCAAATCTGCCGCCAAACAGCAATGTTAATAGCACTGTTGTGTTCCGGTTGTCAGAGATAAGATAGCCAGTTCCCCCAAATAAGATGAGGTTTCCGGGTCAGTCCGCTACCACCTTCGGCCTCATCTTCACTTACCATCAGGTGAGATTATGGTCAAGTGCTAACCCGTTGTGCATAAAAAAAAAAAAAAAAAAACTGAGTACCTATATTTACCGTGCTTAATCCAGGTCTTAGGTGGCTTGAACAATTTGACACCATGTGCTAGTCAAGTTGGGCTCCTAGTTTGACTGTGCCTGTAAGCTAACGAAAGAACTTATATCTATTTAAAAAGAACAATTCAAATGAAAAAGTGCCAGACTTGGTTCTACAAAAGAACTCAGATATTTGTTATGGTAGAGTCCGAGAGTTGGCAGATATTTTATATGAAATGTTTTTGATCAGCAATTCTACAATTTGAAACTTGTCGTATATACACATATTATCTCCAAAAGAAGTACCGGCTCCGATAGCCTTTTGTGCTTCATCACAACTTCCCTTCCTATTTTATAAAGCCTATTTAAAATTACGATTAATTTCAGACAATGGAGCAGTTACGATGGCTACAAGCTCGTTCATCGTTCGTAACTCAAACAATCAGATATTACTGCAAGAATTCCTACGTCATTCCCAGAAATCTAACCGAGAAGGCGCTCCGAATCTTATCTTGGACAGATGAAGTGATTGGTCCCCATCCAACGGCATATTCACCCAATTTTTATAACATTCTATCAGATAATGACGGCTGTAAAGTATGTACTATATTTTTAGTCTCTCAACACACACATAACGTAACGACCTTTATCCCAAATAGATGACATTCCCAAACATTAGTGCTCTTTTGGGTTTGTGGGTCACTATGGTTATTCCAAACCCTTTACGAAGTATACAGAAATACACACGTGACGGGTAGTAAGCCCATCGCCGTTAAAACATGCAAATCTATAATTATGTTTTTGGTGGATAATCCCTTAGTTGTATTCTACGGCTAAGATACGGGTTGATTCTATTCTATTTATGTGACGAAACCAAAATCACTTAACCTTAGCGATGTTTTCATAAACTACGATTTTACCCGACTGCCTTTGGAAGGATTTATATTTTGTAGTATATTCGGCCCCATAATTAACGATACAGTGTTATTCTGGGTCCACGTAAGCGTCGTAGAAGTAAATTATGGTAACTCGATACGTCTACCCATTAGACGTTTATCCCTAAGGATACGTCCTTACTTCTAGGGCGCTTAAGTGGTACCAAATTTGGCGAACGAACGTAAGCAATTTACAACATATAATTAGCGATCGAACACAAAAACTGTCATCATCATCATATCAGCTACATGACGTCCACTGCTGAACTTAGGCCTCCCCTCCCTTCCAGAGTGACCGATTGAAAGCGGCCTGCATCCAATGATTTGCCGTGACTGTTGCCAGGTCGTCCATCGACCTTGTGAGTGGACGTCTTATGCTGCGCTTGCCGGAACGTGGTATCCATTCGATAACCTTAATGCCTCACCGGCCATCAGTTCTTCAAGCTATATGCCCCGCCCACTGTCACTTCAATTAACTAATCCACTGAGCTATGTTAGTGACCCAAAAACTGTGCATAAAGATATGACTCGAAATGGCATATTCGATTTTCATCAAATATGGCTAAGACCCTGTACCCTTGTTTAGTCTTTAATATAAAATAAACTGCACTCAAGTGGGACCTCACATTACTGAGATACATCTAAACAAAGACTGAACATACCACACATAACCCCGTCAAACAGATAACACCCTTTGCTTTTTGTCGGGGGTTAAAAATATCTAACATGACGCCCACAAAATAGAAAATAATGCTGTCGGGTTTTTTGATTGGTATCATAACGTGGGACCGCCGCCGCCTTAGCCGTCTGCTCTGCCTCAAAGCAGTAACCTGGAACATATGTTCTACCTATGAAATTAATGAATGTTCCAGGGCGCTTCTTTACTTTTATCTCTTTTTCAGTATGTTTTTTTGTTAATATCTTTCATTATGTCCTCTATTGTAAAATGATGTTTTTAAAGAAACATTTTTTGATTTTTAAATACTTAAAACATTTGTTGATTCTTTGTTGCTTTCTTTGTTAATTCAACCCTACTTTTTCAGGATTCCGGCGATTTCAAAACTGAGTGGAGATTTACTGATCTTGTCCTAACAAGTCGAACGAATGCCTTACCGATATCTGACTTTCATATTCGAGATATCAGGAGACGTGAAGACCAACAGTTTTCGATACAACTAGTGGAGTTATGTTTCTCTTGATTACAATTAGTTATATAAAATAACTACCGCTACCTAGGCTAGCGGTATATAACGCGGAAACGTCTCTGGGCACCCTGCCTCAAAGCAGTGACCTGGAATATGTGACGTTGTAGACGTGAACGTATGATCCAGGCCCCTTCTTTTTTTCTCTCTTTTAGTGTTTTTTTTTTAATATCTTTAATTATGTCCTCTATTGTAAAACAATATTTAAAAAAAAAACATTTTTTCATTTTTAAATACTTAAATAAATTGTTATTTGTTGATTCTTTGTTGCTTTCTTTTCTATTGCTTGAAATGAACTGAATAACTACCACCGTAATAAACATTATATTTAAAATCATGTGTAATTATTTTTTTTAATGAGCGTCGGTGGCTCAGCGGTGAACACGCGATCTCCCAATTTGGGGGGTGCGGGTTCGATTCCCAGGCAGGCCATGTACCAATGATTTAATTTAATTACTCATGGCATTTATGCACTATGACCCATACTCCCTCATTATACTAGGGAAGGCCTATATCCCTGCAGTGGAATGTGTACTGGTTGGTGATGATCATTTTTTTAAGGTTGTCAGCAATTAAACAATTTATTCATTTATCGAGGGTTTTATCTGTAATAGATTAAGCCACCCTCATAGGTAATCAAGACTAGGAACATCTTATCTCCTACTTATACCTAGCTTAACAATTTTAGATAAGTTCCTGGCTTCCTTTGAATAAGGGATAAAGTGAGTAGTTCCCGATAAAGTAAAGGGTGATGATCAAAACAAATGAAACAAAAGATATAATGAAGTCATCCCTGCTGCATATTAAATAAGATCTCTTCTTGGATACTTTAACATCAACATAATACAACCCTTTTTGGGGTTTCGTATTCAACAAGGAACTCTTATAGTTTCGCTATGTCTGTCTCTCTATCCGAGCCTTAGCTCAGAGGTTCTTAGTATTAAAAAGTTGTAATCTGGCATGGGTATACCGACATAATATTAATCACCCCGATAAAATGGTAAAATTTAATCTTGAAAGAAATAGGCATTTAGCATTTAACACAATTGTTTGGTGTATTTGGATGATATCATGGTCAAGTGGCGTTAGTAAATTACATCTGAAGTATTACTAACCTAATATACATGGACAAGATAGTCGCAATAGTTAGCTCAGAGGCTCTTAGTACTAGAAAGCTGTAATTTGCCATGGGTATACATAACACGTCGACATAGTGGTAAAATTAAATCTTGATAAGTATTTTTTAGGGTGTGACATGTGTACATGTGAAGTGGGGAAGAATTTGTATCTTATTGGGTGGGGACCCAATAAGATACAAAGATAAAAGAAAAGAAATATCCGATGACACCCCTGTCATCGGATATGTTGTCAAAAATATTAGAGGTTAGATTTTCGGTTTAAGGGTAATTATTTGTCAAAATAACAAAAAGGCCCCTCAACGCACCCTCGAACACATATGTACACACTCACCCACACACATATACTCACTCACACACTTATAATTATTTAGTTATAGTTAGTTATTTAGATATTGTTATTGTTTTTTAGTTATGGTTGTATACTTAATAGAAAGATCCCACAACACTATGATAATTGTATGATTTGGAAAACAAATAAACTATTTTGTATATTGTGAGGGCAAGTACAGAACCATGCACTTGGCCGTTTTTTTTTTAATTGCAACTTAAACCTAAAGAACTAATCATTTATTCACTTCACAAGTTTATGTCGGTACACTTTAAACAAATAAAAAACATAGATTACGAACGGTTAGAACTTGTGAAGTCTAGTTCCTGAACTAGGAAAAATATCCTATAGGAAAAAAGGTTCCCAAAACGACCAAGCAACAGTGTTGATAGCATATAGTAATCCTGCTGATTGAGATAAGATAGCCAGTCCCCAAATTAAGTTGGAGGTTCGAGTGCTTCCACTTCAGAATCAACTTCAATTAACTCAAGTAGTCACTCGACGACGGTAACTGAGAGCTTCTGATGGCGAAAGTCACATATTTAGTTTTATCACAGACGTTAGACGATTTTCCCGCAACCATGTACAGACAATATCCATTACGTTTTTGGCATATATCTTCTCATGTATCTGCAGTAAAGCAAATGACGGTGTCACCGGCAAAAGTTGTAATTACAATACAATACAAATACTCTTTATTGCGCAAAATAATTTACAATAATTTTTGATGATAATTTCACCATTAGCGAATTCCAGATTACACAGTTCATTAATAAAGGCCAGGAAAAGGGTAGGACCAAGTACACTTCCTTGCGGAATGCTACATGTAACCACCAACTCTTCACTAACAACATTGCCAATCATTTGTTGTTTTCTGTCCCTCAGATAGTCTTCAAAGAGACTCAACTGCACGCGCCGTACTCCCATGGGCTCAAGTTTTCTGGGTAAGATGGAAATTGGAACAGTGTTAAAGGCTTTTGCCAAGTCCAAAAAGATAGCTAGGCATCTTTTACCATTATCAAGACCATTAGTAATATTTGTAATCAGCTCGTATACAGCATCACCAGTTGATCGCTTAGCGCGGTAAGAGTATGATTGTCAGTACCGTTATAATATATCCCATGGTGCATAAAAAGAAATGTTGAAAATTCTACCTCGTAGATCACCTCGGGCAACTTGACCACTCCTCTACATACAGCCAAACGATCCAGACTCTCATCAGCCCACTAAAGCTGATCCTTTAGACCCTCCCAAAGTATCCAGCTCTCAGAAATAACACTGTCTACGCATTGGCGTATGCTTGATGATATTGATGAGATTGATATTGATGCTAGCAGATTGCTGCTACCATCAAAATGGAATACTAGGTAAAAACATTCTGGTAACTTACATACGTCACCACCTTACGTCATATCCCACCTCCACATCTTCAAGTGTTATTAATACTAGATACTACTTACGCCACCACTGCACATAAAGTTTAATGTACAATTTGCAAGTAAATTACAATACAAAACTAACTACAATAGGTTTCGTCTTGTTCCATCGTGAACAAACAGGATAATGCATCGAAACTGGCCAAAAGATATTAATACTAATTTCAAAGGTGCGGTGTGTTTTCGGCACACAAAAAGAATATAACCAACCCATCTCTTCCCAACTGAGGGTCTTTCCACCAAAAGTGTGCTCACCTGTCACGTATGCATTTGTTGTATCTAGCACGAAACTTTTAATGTTTTGAACATCCAAATGCTAATGCTTGAGATATCTCTGACCACCTCATGTGTGATAAATATCGTGATTTTACTACATCTCTCTGCTTTCCGCCTTCGATATAAGATCTTGGTACGACACGACATTCACCTTTTCTTTCACTTGGTCAAAGGAATTGTGAGCATAGATACGAGATCGTTACTCCACCTACAAGAGTTGTTAAGACAAGACAAGAGTCTTAAGTTGAAGAAGAAGCGATTTTACGTAGGTATATATTATGTGTATTCTGTTAAAACTAATTAAACTTGTTATTAGGTATTTGTTTTTATCATGACCAGGATAAAATAAGGTTTATTGAATATTTAGCTAAATAACTAATTATAAAACTCATGAAATCATTGCGGTTAGAACTGTTTAGCAGTATATCGTTACACCTATACTTTTGTGGGTTGCAAAGTTTAAAGAATGGTCGTGAAACAATTACTTTTGTTACTAGTTGCAGTTTGTCTGGCACCTGCTGGTAAGTAATTTAATGTTTTAGTTTTTTCTAAAACAAATAAGGTTTTAGAATAATAAGAATAACATGAAAACAATTTTAAAAACAATAAATCGAAAGTTTTAAAAACTCGAAAACACAAATGATATAATCTGGATAAACCAAACCAACTGTATTAAATCTTCGAAACGGCAGTCACTTGATTGACGGACGACTTTTTTGGTCGACCTTTATTGGTAAAGGTCGACCAAAAATACTTGGGCCTTTCATACAACCCAACCGCATTCAAATCTGACCACATACACAAAGCCATCAAACACATAACAGTCATCAGTTTACGACAGGGGATAAAAATATGTCGTAATGAAATGTCATTATAAGGCTTCGTCTAGACGTATTATTTAATACCCGACTCGATGGGGTGACAGAATTGTATATTAACAAGTGTGACAAAATAGCTGATAGCGTCCGCCATATTTCATTTATCTTGATGACATATGACTCTTATCCAAACCGTCTGAGGCGTATAGGCTATAGCTGGTAACATACATAGTACAACCTCGACGAATACATTACCCTATTTTTGGCATCGCCATAGTCGAGTAAAAACGCATTACTCATACGCAATAGTTTATGGTCGATTGCAAAACTATTTTTATACTTTTTTCAGACGCACTTGGAATATTTGAACATGTAAGTATTTCAATACTAATAATTCCTCGAATAATTTATAACTAAAACGAAAATGTACAAAACCCGTGAAAATATCAATTTTTATTAAAACTAACTCTTTTAAAAGCTATATATCTTTGTAACGATTTTTCTATTTATATTAAGCTATCTCTGAGTTTAATCTAAGCAATATTTTTAATGCCAACGTTTGGATGTTTGCTTGTTTGTTGCGGATAGACTGATTTTGTTGTAATTTGGTATGTAGGTAGAATATACATTGGATTAAAACACGATATTTTTAATTCAGATAAAGAGAGTAGTTCCCGCGATATAATCAAGTTAAATATAACCGCATGTAGGTGAAGCCGCGGGTGATAAGCTAGTGTAAAATGATTTTTACGTCCTAAAATAATTTTTATATCGTTCCACTTATTCCAGGAATTCAAAGGTTGGAAAGGTGATCCAGGCTTTACAGGAATACCGGGACGACTAGGCTATCCCGGGGTGAAAGGGGTCTCAGGTGGCATAGATAATTTTTTCCCCGAAGTCTTAGATGGACCGAAAGGTGTAAAAGGTAATCCAGGTAACTATGGTTTACCTGGACCGCAGGGGATACCTGGCTACAAAGGAAACAAAGGAATACGAGGCGCCACAATATATTACAATACTCGTAGTAAAGAACGTACGTAAAATAAATAATCCTACAAATTTCTTCTACTTGGGGATTTTAATTTACCTTATGTAAGACTGGATAAATAGTCAATCGGACAACATATACCTCCCAACTGGTTGCTTCAATGATTCTCAATCGAGCTTCATTAATCTACTCTCAGAATCCGGGATCAGCCAATATAATGAAATAGGAAACTTAAACAATAGATATTTAGATCTCGTTTTGTGTAACACCGACGTGGGCGTTTCCAGATCATCCTCCCCTCTAACAGTGGAGGACCTACCGCATCATCCAGCCCTTGAACTACCTTACCCAATATTAATATAAAGCTTTTAAAGGATAAACCCAGAAAAATATATAAATACAAAAACGGTGACTATAATAGCATAATCAACTCCCTTTTGAGTTTCAATTGGAACACCCACTTTAATATCGGAACTCTGGATGATGCGATCGGTATTCTCTACGATCAACTCAACTCATTAATTGAGGCGCATGTTCCGAGTTCTACATTACTACAGAATAGATATCCAATCTGGTACTCCAAGCCATTAATCCACATAATTAGGGATAAGGAAAGGTTTCGTAAGAAGTGGAAAAGATTTAGGTTTCCCTCAGATTACGTCTCTTTCGCCATATTAAGATCACGACAAAAGAAATTACAAGACGATTGTTGGAAGAGCTATATTAATACTTGCGAAGGGTCTATAACGAAACGGCCAAAATATTTCTGGCGATACATTAAGAGCTTGAAACGCACCACCGCCATCCCCTCTCAAGTCACACACGGCACTGCAACGGCGGTCACAGGTCCGGATATCTACAACTTATTTCTGGATTACTTCCAGTCTGTATATACAAATGTTCGAGTACAACCCTCTATGGTAAACTCTGCTCACGAGAACCCTCCAAGTACCATGGGCTCTTTAAGTATTGAGGAAAGTTTAATTCTAAAACATCTCAAGAAACTGGACATACACAAAGGACCAGGTAGTGACGGCATACCACCTTTATTCGCTAGAATGTGTGCTGAGGCCTTGTCGAGGCCATTGGCCATATTGTTCAATAGATCGCTCAAAGAGGGCATATTTCCATCTAAATGGAAAGAGGCATTCGTTATCCCTATTCATAAATCGGGAGCAAAGATAAAAAGGTGAACAATTACAGACCTATTTCTTTGTTATCAGTTTTTAGTAAATTGTTTGAAGCAATTATTCATGACCAAATATATAACACAGTTGCAGTAAACATCCCGTCTGCTCAGCACGGGTTCATGAAAAAGCGATCGACGCTAACAAACGTGTCAGTATTTACAGAATACATAGCCAACTGTATGGACCAGGGTGGGCAGGTGGGTGCCGTGTATACCAACTATTCTAAATGCTTTGACCGCATTAATCACGATATACTTAATCATAAACTGTTAACTATCGGTGTACACGGCGACCTTCTGCGTTGGTTTGATTCATACATCCGTAACAGACACCAGGCTGTTCGCATCGGTAATTATATGTCTAGATTCGAGGTTATCCCGTCGGGTGTTCCACAGGGATCGCATCTGGGACCGCTATTGTTCAACATTTACGTGTCGGATATATCGTCATGTTTTTCACATGCCAAATACCTTACGTACGCAGATGATACCAAGATTTTTATGAATGTGAAGAACCTGCAAGATTGCTTAAATCTGCAATCAGACCTCGATAATCTTTGCGACTACTGCGACAGGAACGAATTGGATTTAAATGTGAAAAAATTTAATATAATAACTTTTTACCGAAAATTTAAACCTATCACATACAACTACAAACTTAACAATGTTAATGTCGATAGGGTGGACCAAATTAGAGACCTGGGAATTGTTATGGACTCGAAGCTGCTATATACACATCATTATGATTATATACGTACTAAATAAAGCCCTAACTATGCTTGGGTTCATATACAGGGCCACAAAGCCTTTCACTCGAACAGAGCCTCTCCTTGTTCTATACTGCTCCTACGTCAGAAGTATAATGGAATACGTGTATATGGTCACCTATTTATCTACACACAGGACACGGCTTGAGATGATTCAAAGGAAATTCATGAGGTGTCTTAACTTCAGGATGAGAGTGAGACCCAGAGACTACTCTGATGGACTAAAAATCCACAGACTAACATCACTAGTACAGCGCAGAGAAATAACCGACATGAAATTTTTATATGATGTGCTGAACAACAACATTGACAGTCCCGAAATAATGGAACTGCTCACACTATGGGTAAGCTCGGTGCGAATACGTAACCCCCGTCTCTTTGTGTCACCCTGTGTTAGAATAAATTACGCCCAAAATTCTGTCTTGCACCGTTGTACAGACACTTACAACGGTAAATACGTGAATGTAGACTTATTCTTTCTGTCCAGAAATCAATACATTAACGAAATTAGACGTATCATTACAACACACAACATCCAATTATAGCTAAAATATTAACATTTAACTACCTACCTACGTTACCTTCTCATCCGCACCTACACACAAACTCTCGTACAAATACACCTACACAATGCACTACACACCACACAACATACACTTTCATATTCCTGGTTTAACTTTAAATAGACTAATTGAAATTAAACGATATTATAAATATATAAGAGTAGTGGCAATCGATGTTGCAACTGTATAAGATTTCTAAAAGTGTAACTCTGTTATTGGCACAGCCAAATTTAAAGTGTTCTTCTTTTAATGTATAATTATTGTGCTGTAGAGATGCCTTATAAAATAAATAAAATAAAATAAAATCCGTTTTCCAATAACATAATGGTTCTTGTGTGGTTTTTCAATTAATTGTAATGCGCTTGGGGTAGGAGGTAGTGTGTTTGAATGTCTTGTTGCCATTATTCAAATCATATCCTGTTTTAATTTAGTCTTTGTTAATAGAAAATGATTGGAAAGGATCTTGTTTGACTTCGATTGCCCAACCAGAAAACGTTATCAACGACATTGCCGTAAATCATGGGAATAAAACATTTTGGCTGAGTGACCGCGGGTTCGACTTGGAACAGTTTTACGGAGTAAGTGGTATACTATTATTTAATTAGTTCATAACAGTAACACTAGCACATTGCAGTGTAATTAATAAGTAATGGAACTGCCACAAATGGGTACAACAACCGAATGTAGTGAGGTTCTTTTCTCTGCCTCTGTGTTAAGTGCATCTGACGGTGAACCCTATCAAACAAAAAATAACCAACAAAATCGGTATAACAATTGACGGAGACGTCGAGAAACTCCTCCTTTTTTGTAGTCGGTTAATAAGCCTATAATATATATATATATATATTATAGGCTATATATGTATATAATAATAATATAAATAAATTGAATAAATTGAAACAATTTGTAAGATTCTCATTATTATTTATTTATGTCTTCAGTGTTTTTCTCTATTTTGACTAGTTTCCTTACTATAGATGAAATGGTGATGAAATTATTGATCGTGTCTATGTTGGTTTGTTTGTTTGAAAACGTATGATGGAAAAGCTACTGAACGGGCGGAAAGGAAAATTATTAATATTTCCAGGTCACTAAGGAAGAGTTAGCAGAACTACAGATGAAGTCGTCGTATATTTCACAAAGAATGAGATATCACTGCAAGAACTCCTTCGTGTACCCAGACGGTAACGCAGATAGAGCTCTCCGTGTACTGTCATGGACAAACAAAGTCATCGGTCCTCATTCTACAGAACACTCTCCGTACTCTTATACCATTGAATCTGACGAAGACGGTTGCAAAGTAAGTGGAACAGACAACTAAAGCCCGTTTGTTCTTAAAATCGATTCTTTAAGACAATCTATTCTTATACTAAGAAAAAAAACCCGGCCAAGTGCGAGTGGCCTCGAAACCTGATATACTTTATAAACTGACAAACATAAATGTGGGTAATTTTAAATACCCAAACCATCTACTAGGTAGGTATTCTTCTTCAATTTTTGTTACTACATCTTCTATCACACCGTATGGAGGTCTCATCATCATCAGCCCGTAAACATCTCACTGCTGGGATAAAGGCCTTCCCTCGTATATGAGGGAGTATGGGCCATAGTCCACCACGCTGGCCCAGTGCGGGTTGGGGATTTTACATGCCTTTGAATTTTTATTTCTTAGGCATGCAGGTTTCTTCATGATGTTTTCCTTCACCGTTTAATAGCAGTCGGAAATGCAAATAAGTAATTAAATTTAAAAACTCACTGGTACATGGCCTACCTGGGAATTGAACCTTGGCCTCCAAAATTGGGAGATCGCGTCTTACACGCTGAGCCACCGACGGCGCTTGGAATTACCGACGTATAGAGGTAATTCCGCGCATTTGGGGTTGCGGAAAATTCCTTTTACGTGCCTTTTTAATCATTATTGAGAAGTGTACACCATCGAGCTTAGGGATAGTGGATTTTTAAGGGCGATATATAATAGCGTATCGTTTATATTAAATTGCACTTGTAAATAAGTCGATAGAAGAAACCGGGGCAGCTGCGGGGCGTATATGGAATGGAGAGAGTGTAGCCGCAACTTAAAAAAGAACATGCATACTTACTTTATCTTTTTTTAAGCCTGGGATTGCAATCATCCAGGGTAGCGTCAGCTGCGAGCGACCCTTGACCGGGGCGTGGAGATACCAGATATTAGGGCTAAATTAATTCCAAAAGTACTAAACCAATGCTTTCACAGGTTCATTAAGTTCATGTAAAGTTTTTAGGGTTGGAAATGGCGAATTAATCATAAAATATTAATATTATCTGAATCGAGGCACGCGCACGCGGTTAGCATTGCCGTCCAATATTAGAACGTAGGTGAGCGAGTTAGTGCGCTAGCCTCATGCAAAAGTATAGGAATAGGAAAGGGATAGATATATAGGAATTAAATTAAGCACTAAGTGCATTTCAATTGTAACAAACTTAGCAATAGCTGTAGACTCATTATCGAACACTTCCTCAATTACAATATTCCGTATTCCATCTTTCAAAGTCATCCCCATGAAATTAAAATATATTATTTCTTTCTAGGATTCCGGATATTCGAAAACCGAATGGAAGCACACTGACTTGACCTTTGTCACCAGAACTAACAGCTTACCCGTTATCGATTTCTACATCACTGATATCAGAAATGAAGATCAGTACCTTTACATAGAACATATGGAAACTTGTTTCTTTTGAATTCTCGACAATTAAACGCATTCTATAAAAATTCTGGTATATGAAATTTTTATTTCAATATCAAAATTATAACTAGTCCAGTAAGGGAACGATTTTAAATTCCAATAAGGCTTTTTTAATCGTTATTCAATTTAAGGACTTAAGATTCTGTCTGTCTGTCTGTTGCTACTGATCCAGCAGGGCTAGCATTTCATTTGAGTGACAGATAACTACTTCAAAGTTTCTCGTGTCTCAAATATTGTCTTTCCGTAGCGCAACTTGATAAATGGAGAAAATTAGAGTCTCTTGATTAGTCCACGGTCACATGGTTATCTCGACGGCTGTATATATACTTCATTCTTTCATTTCTAGGCATTAAATCACGCCTGCAATTTTTTTCACTCGAATTGCGCTAAATTGCAACCTTACTCAAAATTGATGGAGGCACAACTGCATCAATTGACTCAGCTGTAACGTCATCATTGTATCTTTCTAAGTTGGGTTTCTAGCACACTCCATTAAAAAATGTTGGATATCCTCAACTAATCCACTGACTTCACTGTTAGGAGTGTCAGGTGTTTTCATCAGACATCCAAACTTGTCAAATGTATTGAACTTAATTGGTCGTCTACTTTGTTTAACTTCATCAAATCAAGGTACCTGAAGAGGCTGATCTTGGATAGTTCTACCGTTTCCTTTTTATTACATTTTTAAAGTTATTAGCTACTTGGGATTCAATTGACTGACTATTACTTCTACACACACAGTCTAAACTTCTTTTTTTTTAATGCACAACGGGTTAGCACTTTACCTCAATCACACCTGATGTTAAGTGATGATGAGGCCGAAGTTGGAAGCGTACTGACCCGGAAGCCCCATCCTAATTGGGGAACTGGCTAGCTTATCTCTAACAACCGGAAAACAATACTCTTAACATTGCTGTTTGGCGGCAGATTTAGACATGATGGTGGTAGCTAGCCAGGCGGACATTTAAAATGCCTTACCACCAACCAAACAGAGTACTACACATGTATCCCGCTGGGGATCGAACCCACGACCTCCGATTCGTAAACCCAATGTTATTTACATTGAGCCACGGAGGCGATAAACTTCCTGTACATAAACTTAAAGTGCCTAATTTTTTTGCACATATAAATGATACACGTGGACGTCGTTCTGCTGATATGTTGATGATGATGATGATAATCATAAATGATAGTATGTAAATGTATCCTAACAAATCGAAAGTTAGTGTTTGTTAACCTGCAACATTAATTCTTAAATTAAACTTGTACTTCATTGCGTCGCAGAAGATATAATAGGATTTCCTGAAATTATTTTCAAAAATATGTAATATCAATAGGTGTACTTGCGAGGTACATATTTTAAGTTGCGACTTGTTCAAAACTCAATTTCCCCTGGGCAGAACAAGCAAGAAACTTTACGAACTGCTCTTTTTAAAAAGGTTTTTATAGGTATTAAAAACGAACAATTACTTATTAATTTTCAAATAGCCTGACATGCCAGTCTTCCAAATATTTTATATTTTCTAAGTCTTTTTTATAATTTTAGGAATATTAAGGTATACAACTCTCCACTGCCTATGGACATAATCTGTTTATAATTTCCACAGCTGGAATATACTGATTCAATTTTGGAATTGATAACAGTCTAATCTAACTAATATAAATGCGAAAGTTTGGATGTTTTGTTTATTTGTTGCACAATCACGTTAAACGGATAAACGAATTTAGATGAAATTTGCTATAGGTAGAAAATATCCTAGATTACGATATGGGCAATTTTTTATTTGGATAAAGTGAGTATTAATAAGAATAAGGGATACGAATATTAAACATATCCGCGATAAAGTTATTCCACGCAAAACCCCAACTAATATTATAAAAAAGGGAAAGTTACTGGTCCCTGTCATCATCGTCAGCCCATAAACATCCCACTGCAGGGATATAGGCCTTACCTCATAAATGAGGTAGGTAGAGGTAGTAGTGAAATATACCTAATACTGCACGCAATGGCGGATACAAAGGTTGGAACAAAAAGTTATTCTTTGTTTGGTACTTGAGACAGTCAAATAAAATCCTGAATCCGCTCCTGACTGTGGAATTGTAACATAGTTTGCGCTAGCGTTACCTATTTTTAAAAATTTACGGCTTTATGGAACATCGACACTGTGTAGCATTATTGTCATGTTAATGTCATCGTCATGTCAAGAAAAGAGAAATAATTTGTAGTTTGTAAGCTATAATCATCAATATTAAGGATCCATCTAAATACGTGCTAAATAGAATGCGTCCTTCTGCTCGTCAAACTATCAATTCTGGATCCTGAAACAGTTATATACACATTGTTTATCGGCAGAAACTTCGGAGTTTTGAAGTAATAATAAAGTAAAGTGCTGACTTCGCTATTATCTCTGTCCACATCCGTATACGGCGCAACATAATACATTATTCCGTAAGTATCGTACACGCGGGAATACCAAAGTTGAGTGCGACAGGACCGTCGGCAGTGGGCCGTGCGATGAATAATTTAGATGACCGAGCCGTGTTCGCGAAATTTTATAAAGCATGCGCCGCAGATCGAGCGATTAGAAAGCAAAATACGCTGGCACCTATGCCATACAGCGTGTTACTAATTAAACTGACAAGTTGTTAGTCTAAACAGAGGCCACGGCAAAAGAGATCATTTAAAAGCTGATACAGAACAATTCAATAAAAATATGACCTTAATTTTTTTTAAAATTACTTCCAAAATTTTAAGGTGCCTTACGAAAAATCAAGTGTACTCGACTTCGCTCCTTTTTTAGGATTCCGTAGTCAACAAGGAACCCTTATATTTTCACCATGTCCGTCTATCTGTCTTTGTCTGAGGCTCATAGTACGAGAAAGCTGTAATTTGTCATGGGTATATTAATTACGTCGACAAAGTAGTAAAATAAAATCTTGTAAAATATAAGACATTATCTTTGGTAAAATCGTACAGTTTTTCGATTTAGGGATCCCTTGAAGCTTTAAATTTTTGATTAAGTCAAGTGTCCTCCCCTCTCTAAAAGATAAACGGTCGGTTTTGGATACCCGACAACTTGGCCGGTTTTTGAAGCTACTATCGCGGTGATTGTATTATGAAAATTAAATTTTGTTAGTGCTAATATTTTGAACTCCGATTAAATGGTTGGATTAAAAGTCATAGATTTATTTGTGTGCAAATCTTAAGCTCCACGACAAATTACAGCACTCAGGAAGTACCATGTAAGCAGTGGTGTACCCTCCATACAGGCAAAAAGGCAATGGCTACCCTAGTAAATTGTAAAGTTTTTTTCGAAATGCATTATCAAGACAGCTGATTCATACCTTGTGTGAACAGAAATATATTCTAAACCGTTGCAAGCTTTGCTACAAGGGTAACTTATCATTTTGTAATTGTATTTTTTCTCATTTAATAACAAATTTTACCATTCTGCCTACCCTGTGACAAAATGCTGTTCACGCCACAGCCTGTATATAGGCTTGATAAGTTGGTAAAAATTGAAGAATTTTTCAAATAGTAATAACCATAAGCTATAGTATAGCTAAAGGTGGAGTAGGTATTAAATTGGATTGACCTGAAACTTGGCACGAATACATAGTGTGATTATGTAGAAGTTAGTTTTATAAAAGACAAGTATAGGTGGTAAATGCTAAGTTAAGTTAATGTTAAGTAACCATTAGATAATTTGAATAAACAAACCTTTATGGTGGGTGATCTTTGTCGCCAAATACATAAATCAGCACGCATCTAAATGGACGCAGATTCTATTTAAATTTTTGAGTTTATGATGTACTGCATAATGACGTAACCACCATTTTGCAGTACCGTGCAGTTGGTAAAAATACAGTTAAATTAAAATTTCGCCCCTCTGCATCCAGTCTAAGGCCTGTATTAATGAACCAATCTCAATACAAGTCTTGAGGCTGTATCAACAGAGATGCGTCTTAAGCAGTTGACGCTATCTCATGCTCCGTGCTAATTTATAAACCAATCTTGAGGTCTAATCAGCTGAGATCACTTCCCAAGTATTCGCCTCAGCGGCGAGTAAAAGATAGCCTTGAGTTTCGTTTATTAATACGCGCACCTCTCAAGTGAGTGCTGCTTGAGTATGCACGTGCTTTTCAGGTCTCAAGTTAGGTTTATTAATCAACACGTTTACTTGAGACCGGTCACAAGACTGTTCTCAACCTTGAGAATGGTTTATTAATACGGGCCCAAGTGTAGCGACAACCCTGCGGAACGTACGGCACCGAGAATTCGGCTGAATACGCTCGCAGTGTTTTTAAGCAACCTATGACACATCATCCGAAATTACGCAGCGTTCAGCGTAGTCCCGAACCTTTCATCTAGCGACTGTTTCCGGGAACACGTCTTCAATGTATTTTGCATAGTTCACATCATAGCATCACGCGACCGCATGTTCGGCCAGCGCAGTTGAACTTTCAGCCACAGATTAGATAATAGTTACTGCTCAGCGCACGCTTTCAAAGCGAAGAATGGCAACGTCGCGGTTCCTGTTCAGCAACGACTAACCTCTCTCTTTCAATACAAGTCTTTCGTCTCTTTTAGTGACCACACCGACACAGAAGACGACGACGCCACGTATTTTCCGTCGCGTAACGGGTTGAGTTATACGGCGCGCGCCGCGTAATTGCGCGTTCGTTGCGTTTGGTGTGTCATGCCAACCGAATACTACGACCGAATTTCGAATTCAGTCGCCGAAGTGTCGGCGCAGTACCTTCCGCAAGTGTGTCCCTACGTTAAATATAATTTTTAGTACTAATAGTCTACCGCCTCAGTAGCGCAAGGTTTACACAACGAGGTAGCGGGTCCGATTTCCAGCGAAGTATATTCAGATGTCGGTTAAATTGGTGACAGGGCAATTTTTCACTGTCACTATCTGCTATCTCTACCCTATCTATATCTGCCACTAAACAACAAAGTTAATAGCGCTGCTGCAATCTAGCAATTTAAGATATTCTGTTCTCATATAAGCTGCTTGTTCCGGAGGGCGCTTTTACCTTCTCTTCATTTAACATCATCAAGTGTGGTATTGAGGTCAAGTGCAAACTCAAACCAAAACCAACTATGCTTAACCCATTTCCATCACTACCTCGCTGGAAGTCGAACTCGTGACATCGTTTAGTATACTTTGTGTATATGTTGCAGGTACATCGTTCAATTATGAAATGAAATGCCTTAATTGGCGGATCGTTATGTATGACGGATATTTCCTACAGATTATTGGAAACTGTGCTGCTCAGAGCGGGTGGTTTAGGTTGTGTTAGATTGCTATGAATCCTAGCGTGGCCGCGGACGAATACCGCGTGGGGTACCCGTGGCCACGTCGCTATGGTGCGAGTTGAGGAACACCAAGGTGTTTTAGTTGGTAGGTCGGCTCTTCAAGCCGAAGTCCAACATTTCTTTATATCCACAACGGGTTGGTACTTGATCTCAATCACACCTGATGTTAAGTGAAGATGAGGTCGAAGGTGGAAGCGTACTGACCCGGAAATCCCAACACATTTGTGGGACTGGCTATCTTATCTCTGACAACCGGAACACAACAATGCTATTAACATTGCTGCTTGGCGGCAGATTTAGATAAGATGGTGGTAGCTAGCCAGGCGGACATTTAAAATGCCCTACCACCAACCAAACCGAGTACTTAAACGTGTACCCCGCTGGGGATCGAACCCGCGACCTCCGAATCGTAAACCCAACGTTGTTTACATTAAGCCATGGAGGCGGTTATCTCGCCTTCCACCCCCGTCTAGTTAAATATCCGCCTAGGCATTTCATGAAATGGCTAATTCAACAATCTGCGTGCGACATATACATAAACCACAGAGGCGGTTAGAACCTTTAGACATACGGTAAAATTTTACATGAAACGGGTACATAAAAATAACTAAAAGAAAACAAGCGATTAAAAAAAAATGGCAGAACCGATTTCGATAAAAATGTCCAAGAACCACCGCTAGAAAACCTGCTTACAAATAAAAAATCACATCTAAATAGGTTCACCCGTTTAAGAGCCACGGTGCCACAGACAGACACACACGTAGTGGTCTACCATGTAACACCCCTCTTTTTGCGTCGGGGGTTAAAAAATCATGATGATATAGGTAATATTGTTTTGCTATTGAAATATTAAAACCTATATTTGTACAATGTACCAAATAGGACGAACCTAGACCCAATTCCATTCTAATTTCTGATACCGAAGAGTAACCTCTCGTCTGAATATAATATGAATGATTGAAGAGCAAAAGGATTCGACGTTCGCTTATAAAAGTGGAACTCCATGATGTATTACCATAGATTATTGCCCTTCTGGCTGAAGCTCAACCCGGATTATTTGAGATAAATTTGTTGGGACACCAATAGTTTTCTTCTTGTTTTTCAACATGCTTGTTTGTTATGGCAGCCATATTACGTAAGGATCTACTGATGGCTGGAAACCCGGGACAAAAACAATAGGGTAATTCGAGGGAATAAAATTTGCCTAATGGACATTTCTTTGCGATACCGGTTATTTATTTTGTACGCACTTATGAGAATTATAATATTTGTCAGTATCAGCTGCACCTAATAGGTTAGATGAGGTAATCAGATAAGCAAATGTTATACGGATAACAGTTGAAATAGACCAAGGGGTGCCTATCATTGATAAGGCACTTTACATAGAAGGAGATCATACCAGCCTTTTCGCGCCAGTGAGTCATGTGTGGGATCACGTGACCCAAGCGGGAAGTCGCTGGATGCAGGACGCTTCCAAACATTAGCTCCGGAAATCTATGGGGGAGGTCTGTGTTCAGCAGTGGGCATCTTGGGGCTGATATGATGATGATGAGGTATCTATCCACTACTGATTGGTCAACTTTGCATGGAGAGTCGAAAGTATTTTATTTATAGATCATTAGCCAGTTCCAACGAACTACGACTGATTTTTTGAAAGAGCTATCAACATTTTATAATTGGATTCATAATTTATTGTGTATTCGTATTGTAAAAAATATTGCTTTAACTCGATCTAGTTTTTTAAATTATAAGATGTATCATAAATCTACGCCCAAGCCCGTTTATTGAAAATACCAAAGAAAACATTTCTACGGTTTACGTACAAGTTACTTTTATTTGTGCTGCGCTTGCGCCCTACCTTTGGCATATAAACAAAAGGACAGTCGACAAAATTACGCCGTCTCGATCGGTCACAATTAGCTATCCAAACACTGTAATTATGTAAGCAATAAAAAAAAATCGGGTGTGTCAACTCAACTACTCTTTAACTTATAACTAAACCCCTTCTAACTTAACTTTAACTACCTAACTACTCCGATGACATCCAAGACCATACAACATTCGAATAAAATACGCGAAACTTAAAGTATATTAAATTATTAACATTATCTACTCCTTTTACCTTCTTCTAACTCCTTCCAGGCATCCACTGGGTTTCCTGGAAGAAATCACTTCAGTGAAGCTGCCATTGTACCTAGCATATTTTTAAGTTCCATGTTTATACTGTAACTATTGTTGGTGTACAGAATTATTGTATTGTATTAAAACCAACCAAAAGTAATATGTGATGAGATGAGATATACGTGATGAGATGAAGTACGACGGTGACACCATAACTTTTCTTTCAACACAAAAGTATCTTACAGGTCTATATAGTAGATTTTGATGTATGTAACATTATAATTATTATATCATTAATCATAATCACAGACGAGATTAAGATAAGGCTTCTGTCGTTCCTGAAAATAATTTTATTATATCAGCACATTTTGATAGCATCTTATTAAGTAACATGTGAGTCACCATCATCATCAGTACGTACGTACGTATGAGTGGATGGTGGATAAAGAATCGTTTATAGGCGGTAATAATCGGGACTATTTTTCTTATTTGCTAAATGGGCAATGGAACTGGTGAACTTATATTTCCGAATTTCGTTTCAAAGTTGAGGTGAAAATAGTCTAGTTAGTTCGACCATTGAACTGTATTACGGAATTAGTGACAAACCTCTCGGCTTCGCTCGGGTGTAATTATTTTCTATTAATATAATAATGTATGTACTATACATATAAATTTTGCGGAAGAAATTTTCTAAATTATAAAAACGGTTAATTGCATACAGCAGAGATGAAAATGTTGAGATGGATAAGTGGAGTGACGAGGACGGATAAAATAAGGAATGAGTATGTAAGAGGGAGTTTAAAAGTGGCACCCGTGATAGAAAAGTTGAAAGGACATCGTATGGACATCATATGAGAAGGGATGAAACGCATGTTACTAAGAGAGTGATGAATATGGATATCCATGCTTGGAAAGGAAGATGGAGACCACGGAAAAGATTTATGGATTGTGTGAGGGGTTATGTGAACGAAAAGGGCGTGGATGATGAGGTAACGGCTGATAGAGGAGGTGGGAAGAAAGACGTACTGCGCCGACTCCAAATAACGGAACCAGGGCAAGAAGATGATGAAGTACTAACTTTCCGGAAGAAAATTAGAACATCCACGTAAAGAAAATTAAGTGACGATGAGGCTGAATCTGTAAGCGTACTGACCCGGAAACGTCAACTTATTATTATTAACATTGCTGTTTGTCGGCAGGTTTAGATAATATGGCGGTACCTAGCCAGGCAGGTATTTAAAAATTACTAAATATGTACCCCGCTGGTGATCGAATCCGCGAAATCCGTTTCGTAAACTCTGATGGCTTTTCGTTCGTAAACTTTCAGCCACAGAGGTACAATACAAATACAATTTATTGCACAACAGAAAAGGAAATACATTTACAGAAAGTGGTAAGAGTAGAACGTACAATTTGGTGACCATATCAGTAACAGCGAGAGCGCTTCCAGACTACCATTGGGTATAAGGACATTATATTTCAAATAGGCAGGTTGTGCGGTATTAGGGATGCAGATAAAAACTACATGAATAGATTTCATATACTAACCATACACGTACATAAATTTATAGACAACTATACCCACTTAAACATGACGACCTGTTTGGTGTAGTGGTTAGAAACTCTGACCAGTAGTAGTCGTAAGTAGTCGCGGGTTCGACTCCCGCTAGGGCCATATGTTTGTGTGATGAATACGCACATGTGTACCAGAGTTATGGATGTTTTCATTATATAATGAGTATTTATTTACAAAAAAAATGTATTTATGTAGTATATCAATCATCTGGTATACACAACACAAGCCTAACAGTTGCTTACTGTGGAACTATATGGCGGTGTGTGTATGTCCAAGGATATTTATTTATTTATTTAAACATAACATCAATACCTAAAATACAACCAAATATAGCAACAAAATACGTAAATATATAGAGGTACTAAATAAATATTTATTCATATAATGTATCTAAATAATATTATAAATGCGAAAGTTTGGATGTGTGTTTGTTGCTCAATCACGGCGAAACGGATAGATGGATTTGAATGAAATTTGGTATATAAGTAGAATGAATATACCCTGGTTAAGACATAGGCTATTTTTTATCCCGATAAAGTGAGTAGTTTCCGCGGAATAAACAGATTTCCGCGATAAAGTTATAACAAGCAGGCGAAGCCGCGGATGGAAAGCTATTAAAATAATAAACTTATTGCTGTTGTTTCTATCCTGTAAAAGTGAATATTTCTTCACATTTCATACCACTCAGTTATAAACGTCTCTTTACAGTCACCTCCCTTGAGATTCATAAGAATATCAATCAATCTCTTCTCTTGTTGATATGACATTTACCAAGGTGAAATTTAGCCGTGCCGCTGGGACCCAACGCCCTTTTATTATTTTGTCGTCACAACGTTATACATTATTTATCTTTGTTGAGCGAAACTATCGGGCGTAGGAGCGAAACTTTGAGAAATTACTTTCCTCTACAAACGTACAACTATAAAAGTTATAGCATTTTATGGTTTTTGTTTTCAATTTTTCCACGAAAGATAAGGTACCAATTATTGTTCTAAGTTCGAATACTATTTCAGTAATAGTTTACGTATACCTATTTACCATTATTTACCGTTTTATATTATACTTCAAGATCATTATCTTCAAATCGCGACTGAAGGAACATTACCTTAAATTGCCTAAATAAATATTTTAATTATATTTTACTTATTTACATATGATGTATAAGTAAAATATACCACCAAAAACTTAAAAAAGTAATAGCAAAGTCTGGGGAGAGAGAGTGAACTGTGATAGGTAAAAGTATATGGATTTTTTATTTCATTTCATTTATATGCTTATATGCAATAAAGTGTCAAGTAAATAAATTATCTAAGTGCTATTTACCTCGAAACCAAAACTACTTAATTGCAGATAAAATCATCTTAAAAAATCTTAATAACATAAAAATTTGGAGTTCGGAGCGTGTTCCTGGAAAACTAGCTGCTATACTACATTTTCTCCTAAAAAGAATTCTTTCTTTATTACTAGTCCGCGCGACTAGTCATTCTCATCGATCCATTCCCAAACCACATACACACATACACTCACACACACACGTACACTCATACACACACATACACACACACACATACACTCACACACACACATACATACACTCACACACACACATACACATACACTCCCACACACACACATACACTCACACACACACATACACATACACATACACTCACACACACAAAACACGGCATTGCGAAATTCATACATACGAAGATTAATGACATTGATTGAATTATTTGACCAATTTTTTATTTGTAATATTACTTATTCACTAAATTATTTATTATTCCTTAGTTTGTCTCACTATTTACTTTTACCTCTAGATTGTATAATGATTATTATTTAATGGTGACATTCCACAGAATCATTTTTTAAAAAGAATTGTAATGAAAATTGAGAATCTGTAATTGGCATAACTTTGGCTTATTATAAATTACGTGTAATATTTTTTATAATGATGCTGTTGATTCTGTATTATCAAAAAAAAAATTAAAATACAATTCAATGGTACAGCCCAGACTCGAATTCATACCTCACCTCTAAATGATAGGCTCCAAGAGCTATCACCCAAACGATGACCCTTAATAACCTTGTAAAGTGGATGTCACTACTCTCCACACTCGCACCTAAAATAGATGATCCATTTTCACTTAGTTACACGTTAAAGCATACATTAATTATAGAGCTCAACTCTATTTAAAACGTGATAATGTTCCACTAAATTATTCCCCCATGTGTACAGTATCAGAGAAAATATCAGTAACCTTACTTGGGTCTCAGTTTCCATACAGATAACAATCGATTTTGTTCGTTAATCCCTAATGATTTTATTCTAAATATTCAAAGTCAAAGTCAAAAATGCTTTATTTTGTAGGTACACTTAAAATAGACAATTTTACATTTTTTAAGCTACAGCTTGTGGAAAATGCAATTTTCCCCTGAGAGGAACAAGCTAGAAAATCGAAGGGTTGCTCTTTTAAAATCAGGCTTTGATTTTACATAAAGGTTTTTATATTATAAAAAGGTTTTTATATTTCATTATTAATGGTGAAATAACCTGGCATGCGAACGATCTGATTATGTCCAGGGATGATTGTTTTTTTTTTTTTTATGCACGACGGGTTCGTACTTGACCTCAATCACACCTGATGTTAAGTGAAGATGAGGTCGAAGGTGGAAGCGTACTAACCCGGAAACCCCACCACATTTTGGGGACTGGCTATCTTATCTCTGACAACCGGAACACAACAATGCTATTAACATTGCTGCTTGGCGGCAGATTTAGATAAAATGGTGGTAGCTGGCCAGGCGGACATTTTAATATGCCCAACCACCAACTAATCTAAATAGTCTGATATTTTGTTAATAAGTTTCTGTTTTATAGTAATTTATTGCCCATATTGGCCATAACCATATTGACTTTTGTTGACTTTTGTTGAAAGCATGAATCGTAATTCCTACGAAAACCGATACTTTGATAGTCGTTTTTAACCGCCTCCGTGGCTCAATGTAAACAACATTGAGTTTACGATTCGGGGGTCGCGGGTTCGATCCCCAGCGGGGTACATGTTTAAGTACTCGGTTTGGTTGGTGGTAGGGCATTTTAAATGTCCGCCTGGCTAGCTACCACCATCTTATCTAAATCTGCCGCCAAGCAGCAATGTTAATAGCATTGTCGTGTTCCGGTTGTCAGAGATAAGATAGCCAGTCCCCCAAATGTGTTGGGGTTTCCGGGTCAGTACGCTTCCATCTTCGACCTCATCTTCACTTAACATCAGGTGTGATTGAGGTCAAGTACCAGCCCGTTATGCATAAAAAAAAAAAAAAAAAAAAAACACTATAATTCTCTCTAAAACTCTTATTAAAATTAAATTGTTAAGCCAACGATAGAAATCTGTGATATAGCGATTGCTATTTAATACAAGACTGCAGGCCCTAGCACCGGTAAAATAAATGAATCTCAAGAATGCTATGCATCATTGCCCTAATACTTGTAGTTGGGAAACCACATGAAATGATTAAAAACAAAAAAATGTATAACTATATATTGGAAATTTAGTGAACCCACGAAAAAAATATACTAAACAACTGTACTAAAATCTTATCTTCCAAATGGCTTAACCGATTTTCGTCAAGTATGGCTTAAACCTGTCTCCTATTATTTTCCTTCTCCATCTCATATTCTTTCATTTGTCATCGTAATCGAATTTTTGCAGTCAGTAATTTGGCTATAAAATTAATACAATAGACTTCTAGGTATTCGTATTGCGGTATACATACACGTCAATTCTGGCACTTAAGCTTTTAAATTACTGTCTCATCTGCGTATTGTGGCTATACTGTGGCTATGCCGACAAATTTCATTATTATTACCCCACTAAAGGATTAATGCGGTTTTGACAGTAATATTAACTAATAATTAAACGTGAAAGCTCTTAGTGATAGCTTATGAGCCTCGCGTGTGTTTTTCATCTTTTGATAGAGTGTTACCACCTTAAAGATAGCCTGTTTTCTTTTTAGGGTTGCGTATCATCATGTCTGTGTGTCAGTTCGTGTGGTTCCTTCTCAGAAACATCTACTGGTATCAAGTTAAAATTAAAAGCGGCTACATCTGCTGTATAAAATTGAAGTTTTTAGTGTAACGAAATCATCATCATCTCAGCCCTTAAACAACCCACTGCAGGGATATAGGCCTTCCCTAGTATAATGAGGGAGTTTTTGACCATAGTCCACCACAATGGCCCAATGCGGGTTGGGGACTTGTGTATGTAACGCAATATGGTCTATCAAAACATATTTTTATACTAACAATCCCACTCATAGACAGATCGTCAAAATCTGTTGGGTCTTTCCTTAAGATTGTCGTTAAAAATTTTGTCAATAGCGATGTCATGTACAGGGAGCTAATCGCTCTAAATTTGACCGATAATACCAAGACTCAATCATAACCAAATACCCATTGATTTTTTTCACACTGTATATGCCTATACTTAATAAATAAACATTTCCGACACATATCATTTAGTCCCAAACTAAGCGAAGCTTGTTCTATGGAAAATAGATAACGGATAGACACATATAAATATTTTTATTAACATCCATGACTCGGGAATAAATGTTGGTATTCATTACACAAACATTTACCCCTTGTGGGATCAGAATCCGCAATCGAACCATTGATTTCGCAGACAGGGTCGCTATCCACCACACCAAGAAACTTATATCGCGTCACAATATGATATCTAAATTTCAGAACGATATGTGAACCTACTAAGCTTCTAAACTATTATCCTAAAATATCCAATATAATAGTATGCCATATAACCACCCTTAAATAGATGAAAATATAAATAAGATCTAGTCCCTAAACGTGTTAATTGAAAAATTATTAAATAAGTTAGGATTTATCTCCATATTCACTACATATTAAAACTTCACTGCACAAACTTTTCCTAAACAATGAATTTAAGAAAACCCAAACTTTTAGTAACAAAACCCGCATGTTGAAACTTTGAGGGTATTGCTCACACGGGACCTGATTACCCTAAAAAGTTATTAATGTGGAGTGAAATTCAGAGAAACAGAGGTTACAACACCGACGCGGTTAAGGCAGATCTACCTACGCGGAAAACCGTGTTAGGATGTAGGTATCTATATTTATATAGAAAATCACGAGTATTTCCGTGCTTCGGAGGGCATGTTAAATGTGGTCGGTCCCGATGTTTTAAAATGAAGGCAGTCGTTACGCCAATTCAGTGGTCACTTAAAAACACTGACTGTCAGGTGGTCACTATAGTCTGACACAAATCCGCCAATCCGCGCTGGGTTATGATCCATACCCTCTGTGAGAGGAGACTGTGCCCCAACAATGGGGACTGTTGATGATGATTAAATTTTTATTTTATTAAGGATAACAAACACCTCTTTATACACTACTTGTTACTTAAGAAAGTTGACAAATTATGATTGTGGATAAATGTAGACCCAGCGACATTATAGTGCTGAGAAATATTTTAAAACGCGGTATAGTTATTTTCCAGAATCCAACACCCGTACTGCTGCAGCGGGCCATTCCAGACCAGTCATAAATTACGAATTCCACACGAACGAAGTCGCAGGCCAAAGCTTGTAATGAATGTACAAAAAAATTGTCACCAGCTTAACGATCTTCGGAGTTTTAATAAGTGTCGGAATTATATGATTTAGGATCGCAGTCGATTATCAAAGTTAAGCAGCCTTTTATAAGTCAATCCTCCAATTGCAATAGGTTAATCAGCAAGTTGATTTCAATTGAAGGGTCGTGAGCCAAGTCAGTGGATTAAGGTGGTCGAAAGCAGACACTGACAGTTAGTTGTCCCCTAGTATGACACAAATTCACCAATGCCTTTGGATCTGCATAGAGGCTTCTGGCTCATAATCTTACTTATTGCATAAAAGAAGAAGAAGAAAACAGTTTATTCGCCGCAAGTGGGCACACATTAAATGTATAAAACAAACTTAACATAAAACAGTAAAAAGAACAAACTACAAAACGTATAAAGATAACAACAAATTTTGAGTGCCACTGTGGCAAAGAGGAGTGGGACTCAGCACTATGCTCAGTTCCAGGAACTGGGTGTTGTTCTTCCGTCCCACCCTAGGAGAGGAAAGCAATGTGTAAAAGAGCGTGTATTAATAATACGTGCTTGTTATGTAGCGGGTAAGTATTGTGTCATTTTAATAGTGCAGTGTGTGAATGTGAAAAAGAAGATAATAAATACATAAATATTTAGTATACAAATATAAAATAAATATGAATAGTTACTGTTATTAAATTACTACACAAATACCACCATAACAACAAACATAAACACTACATCATCGGCCTCGAAGTATTATATAAAATCTTTTTGTTCTTCTAAAAGATACTTTTTATATCGTCGATTTGCCACCTCCTCGGTCAACCATTGGATTGGCCGAGGAGGACCCATTCCGTAGCCGGCTAGGAGCCCAAACTTGACTCCAATGGATTATTTTGTCTGCGGTCACATGAAAAGCCTCGTGTATGTAGTCGCACCTGTTCCAAATATCGCAGAACTGAGACAGCGCGTAATACACGCAAGTCAACAAATTTAAACTACATTAACAAGTGTGGTTGTTAAAAGTGAATAATATGGGCGGACATTTTGAGCACCAATTGTGAATAAATGAAGATTATTTATTTATTCACAAGATATTTTTTTTAATTAGTCCTCAATCCTAAAAAAAATACTGCATAATTTCATACCCGGAATTCGTTAACCCGATCTCATAGTTTTTTTAATAATTTTGAAATTTATAACCATAATCCTAGATTATTATACCTTATTGGATAGCCAGTAAAATATGTATGTTTTGTAATTTACAGGCATTTTTTTAAAGATATTTCGATTATCGGCAGACTTTTGATTAAAATTCAATATATGTTTGAATGTGTCCGGCTCTCATTGTTAAAGAGGCCAAGTAAATTCTTATTTAACAGTTAGGTATTAAAGCCTAGAATGTTTAGTAAGAACTAAAATTTTAAAATTAGAAATTTACCGACCAGTTATTTTTTTATTAATGTTTAACTGTAATTCTGTGAAATAAGTTAATTTTTATAATTATCTCAGAAATGGGTAATTTTGGTATACTGTATAATAAGATGAAAGTGAATGGAAATTATCCCCTCCGGTATGGAGGGGATAAATAAATCTTAACGGGAATAGGTCGAATTTCAAGTTACCCTCTGTAGCTGGAACATAACCTGGATTAAAGCATAGGTTAAAGTGAATAGTTCGCGCCGGATAAACAAAAACATGTCCGCGATAAAGTCATCGAATAAGAGTACATAAATATTTATATAAACATCGATGACTCGGAAATAAATGTTCGTAATCATCACACAAAAATTTCCCCTAGCGGGATTCGAACCCGCAACCGTTGGTTTCGCAGACGGGGTCACTATCCACTACACCAATCGGTCGCCAATTATGGAAAGCTGGTGTTTGCGAAATGGTATTCGTTATATTCGACGAAGATTCGTTCAGCCGTTTCAATGTTATTTGACTTTTAACACAATGGATTTAGTTCTGTCAAAGTCAAAGTCAAAGTACATTTATTGTGAATCACAGGTAGCATTTGGTCTTACAATATCCTTAGATATTATTAAGTTCAATGTCAGGAGTTTTCTAAATTTTTAATTTAAATTGTATCTAAGTGATACTTAGCATATTATATTAACCAACTCTGAATATAAACCAAACTTAAGCGAGTAGGTATTGAAAATATCCTTGCACTTAACTACAGCAGGTGCTGTTTTCAACCATCTTGAAGGTTCACGACGGACATACAGAATGTGAGAATGTGCTTCATTAGTAATCTCATTAGCATCGTTTCCGCAAAACTTTCGAGTGCTTAGGCATAGAGTATTTATCGATGTACAGAAGCCCAACTTATGATTGTAACCCATTATTAGGGGCATTTCTTACAAGTAGAAGTGGTGATAGTAGCTTTAAAAACCCTAAGTGAAAAAGAGCCCTTTAACTAGAAATTTTAATGTTATATCTTCTTTTTGCACAGAAAATAATAAAAAGATTCAAGTACCTACAAAAGTAAGAAATAAGGTACAAAGGTGAGTTTATCTCCAAGAGAATTAACATCCAGGCAACCTCAGTGGTCGTTGGAAAGTGATACGGGAAGCTGAATAAAAAGTGCATTAATAAAGTGAACAATAATAAATAACTATTATTATCTAGAATTAGGTAAATCATACCTAATATCAATAACACAACTAAAATTGGTTATAGCGCAATGCTGTAGTTAAATTACTGATAAATTTGGATATTTATCTAAAGGTTCGGTCAAAAGGCAACCAAAAAAAATGTACCGAATCTATAATATAATAAATGTAAGTTGTATAGAAACAGTAGGTATATATAATTTTGTACCTGGAAACTCCTTATGGGTAAATTAAAATATTTCATAATCTCCTGTGGACCAGCAGTAATTTACATACATACATACATAATGTCACGCCTGTTATCCGTAGGTGTATGCAGAGACCACATACAGTAATTTACAAATTGCCACTAATTTAATAAAATAAAATAACTGGGAACTGAGACTTCTACTAGGTATTCTGCTGTGGTTTAGTGTAGATAGATAGAATAGAAATGTCATGGTTATTCTCAAGTTTATACAAAACTTTCAACGAGTTCCTGTTTGGTTAACAATATAAATGTGTAAATACCTACTTAGTAAAGCATCTTCTAAAGATAAATAGTATTTTTTATCTTAATAACAATGTCGACGCTTCGTTGTCTCTGTTATTATGTTCATAATATGTATTCATAATTAAAGCTGTTATTAAAATTTTAGCGCATAAATAATTATTTGCGTTTTTATTAAATTATGGGCGCTATGTTGATTATTTTTTTCATTTTATTCTCTCCTCTCGGAGTAGGCAAAGGGATCTAAGCCCATACATCCATGTCTTATTTCTTCAGTTTATAAACCAATCTCAGTCTGATGTGAAATACCCACATCAATGGTGGGTACTGACCTGTTCGTGATTAAAAGTAAGGTACCTATTGTAAACATGAACAAACTTGTATTGTTTCTATATTTCGGGTTTTTTGGTTAAAGGCGCTTTCTGAATTGTAGTCGTAGTCAAGTTTAAAAGATTACATCTATTTTCAAACAGCCTTTTTTTTTCGTTTTATTCTCTCCTCTCGGAGAAGGCAAAGGGAAATAAGCCCATACAGCCATGTCTTATTTCTCTTATTTCTTCAGTTTATAAGTCAGTCTCAGTCAAAACAAGTAATTCGTCGTATACTTGGCGTATACAGAGTCTAGTCACGGTCAAGCCATTCTTCAGTAAAGTGGCTGAATGCTTTACAAAAGATTTTGGCGGCTTCTTGTGGGAACCCGAAAGCTTCGTTACGCACTTTAATTTACACTTCCCTTCACTTGTACACCATCATTAACTTTTGCTGCATAATATTCTGCCATTATTAAGCTTCAAAAGTCAGAACGCACAAATTATAAGAATTATAAAGAAAATTGCTACTTCACTCGACGAGATCCCGCCAAAAAGCCCCGCGCTATGTTGAATTAAATGTATTCTGTGACATTCTGGGGATCTAGGCGAATCGAACGACATCTCGCACTTCAAAATTGACCAAGCGGTTTAGGCTACAGGAGGTAACATAGAAACCTACATACATACCTCTAATTGGCTTGCAATTTTTTACTTTGAGTGATACTTTGTAAAATAAGAAGATAAGATAAAAATAAACATGCATTACATAATACGGTTTACAGGTCGTGTCTACCACTAGTGCAGTCCATCAACCGAACAATGGCGGTCAATCCATTCCAACATGTCGGAAGAAATGCTAATACAGGATGGGCAGCAGCATCCTTTAATAAGACTCCAGATCGACTGCGATCGCTAACCCGCCTGCAGAGCGTGGCGGTTAAAGCAATTACCCCCCAAATATATGGACAATCGTTGTGGAGATCTTTGGGGGAAGCCTTTGTCCAGCAGTGGCCTCTTTCGGCTGAAATGATGATGATAGGGCTAACGAATCGGAGGTCGCGGGTTCGATTCTCAGCGGGGTACATGTTTAGTACTCGGTTTAGTTGGTGATAAGAGCATTTTAAATATCCGCCTGGCTAGCTACCACCATCTTATCTAAGTCTGCCGCCAAATCGCATTCATTTTTGTGTTCCGGTTGTTATAGATAAGATCCGGTTGTAATAGCCAGTCCCCCAAAATAATATTGGGGTTCCCGGTGAGGACGCTTCCACCTTCGGCCTCATCTTTGTTTGAGGTTAAGTGCAAACACTTTGTACATTAAATACATACAAACACACGAAAACCCTTACCCTTCTTTCTGGGGCAGTCGGGTAAACTTTACTTACTTATCTTACAAGTACACCATTACAGCGTACGACTGTATATTCATTACTCGATTCGTCACTAATTATTTTCTATTTACGTGTCTCGTCTTCAAGTCTGAGTGATTCTTTAGACAAGCTCTTCATATAATTAGGATAGAACTTCGCCTATTGATAATTCGGTTTAATCATTCATTAAATCACACTGATATCGAAATTCGAATGACAGAATTTATGAACACGACCAATGGCAAAAAACGTCGACGTCTCAGGCGACTCAAGAGCCGGCACTCACTTGACTCAAACATGAAGTATTACCGTCTGCGAGATAATGCAATGGGGGTCTTGGGCACTCTACCATACCACCGAAGCTGTGCCGCTTTCTAAACTAAGTGATGTTTTTGAGGTACTAATTCTTTCCAAAAACTATACTAATATACAAGAAGAAAGTAGTTAACACATTTTATGTTGTGATTAATTTCGTGTTATCGACAGTCAAGATGAGTATTACAAATAGATTATTCTGTTAAGTACAAGTGTAGCAAAATACAGGTTACAATAAAATTGTATTAGTTAAAAATAAACTCCACATTTATTTACGTTTAAAAGAAAGTATACCCATCTGGATAGCTCAAAAATTAATTCAAGCGGAAAATGAGAATCGGTTACCTTCCCGGCCCCAGTATTTTATTTCGAACTTTGTCTGACTTCACCTTTGTTTAATGAACCAAATAAAATTCTTACTTGGGGATTTTTTCTGTTTATCTTTTGCTCCTGTTTTACTTTTGGGATTTTCATGAATGACAACAGGTATCCCTTTTTGTTTGAATGATTTGTTTATTTAGATAAATGTATAAACAGATATATTGTAGAACTTTATTGCAAGATCTGTAAATATAAAAACGTTTGCGAGTGGGACTCGAACCCTGAGGGTTTCGTACCTGCCCAATATTACCATTGACAAATGTTTTGAACTGACAGAAATAATTGAAGTTGTATGAAGAAAATCGCAAAATTCTGTTTGTCTAGTGTGAATTGCACATACATTGAGGAATTAGAATATATTATTTCTTCACTATATATTATTTAAACGGTAAGGAAAAACATCTTGAGAAAACCTGCATGTTTGAGAAATAATTCAAAGCCATGTGAATTCCCCAACCCGCATTGGGCCAGCGTGGTGGACAACGGCCCATATACTCCCTCATTATACGAGGGAAGGCCTATACCCTGCACTGGGATGTTTACGGGCTGATGATGATGATTTCTTCACTTATGCTTACGACCTTGGGAAGTAGGTACCCTATAGGTTTTGATGATCTGTCGGTGGGTGAAACTTTTAGAACGAAAATACGCTTTAAAAGCTTCATAATTGCAGCCTTTTAAACCGCCTCCGTGGCTCAATGTAAACAACATTGGGTTTACGATTCGGAGGTCGCGGGTTTGATGTTTAAGTACTCGGTTTGGTTGGTGGTAGGGCATTTTAAATGTCCGCCTGGCTAGCTGCCACCATCTTATCTAAATCTTCCGCCAAGGAGCAATGTGCATAGCACTGTTGTGTTCCGATTGACAAAGATAAGATAGCCAGTCCCCCAATTGTGTTGGGGTTTCCAAGTCAGTACGCTTCCACCTTCGACCTCATCTTCCCTTAAGATCAGGTGTGATTGAGGTGAAGTACCAACCCGTTGTGCCTAAAAAAAAATGGAATGTCTAAATAAAAATGGCTTAGATTGACGGGCCACAAAATGATCCTATAAAAGTTCCACTTGAACGAGGTACGGTACCGTTATAAGTACTAGAATTAGAGCCTGTAACGGATTACGCAAAAGCGGTAATTACCGACATTTTCATTTGGATACCGACATAGCTGTACTATATACCGGAACTTTTTAAGTACCGGTACAATACTGATGGTATTATTTAACTGACAAGAAGGACAATTAAAGTACCTTGGTAGATATTGAACATTAGTTTGCTTGTTTATGACCATGCGTGAGTAGGTATACGACTAAGACTACTATAAGAACCAGTCCCAAAATTATGTAATTTATCAACCAATCACATGTCAGAATCATACATAACCCTTGACCATGTGTGACAACCAGTGTGGTTAATATTTTTAATTTTTGTCATTATAAGCTTTAATATTTTAACAGGTATGTGTAAATGTTATTCCTAAACTGAATTCAACCAGTATAATCAGTATTCTATTTCGGTTTAATCTTTTGTTTTTAGTTTTTTTTTTAGCTAGGTAGCTAGCCAGGCGTACATTTAAAATGCCCTACCATCAACCAAACCGAGTACTTAAACATGTACCCCGCTGGGGATCGAACCCACGACCTCCGAATCGTAAACCCAATGTTGTTTACATTGAGCCACGGAAGCGGCGAACATAATCAACGTAACATAATCAACGTAATTTTTTTAGGTTACTTATACGAATGTTAAGATGGTAGCTGATTCTTTATATTTATAATCAGTCATATTTATGTTAAACTCGGTAACCAAAATAGGTACCTAACGTGAATATTTTTCACGGTTACATAGATAACGGTACCTAACTCTAGTTTTAGAAGTCACTTAAATTGTTCGATAACAACACTCTAATTCATGAGGTTTTTGGCTCATGACAAGCCCATATTACATACCTGTATAAAACCGGTATTGGAACTGGATAGAATTTACGGATACAGGTATTAGACAGCTTTTGTTTCCGAGTTAAAGTTCATGGTACCGGTTTGTGATAATATTTTTTTTTATGAACAACGAGTCGGTACTTGACCTCAATCACACCTGTTGTTAAGTGAAGATGAGGTCGAAGGTGGAAGCGTACTGACCCGGAAACCCCAACACACAAATATCGGTATTTTAATTAATTAAATACAAATTAAAAATTTATTATTTTCTCACCACAAATGACGCTTTACAAAGTGATTTTAGAATAGTTTATTATGTAATAGGTTATTATTATTATTATTTTAGGGCTAGGTTAGGCTAGGCTATAGAATCGATACCGACGGAGAGATATCGACCCTGCCGACTTCATTTAACATCAAACCCTGTTGCTACGCCAAGTGTTTGACAAAGCGATTACTATACCCCTTCTGCACAATCTAGATCAAGTGCTGTGCACATATCATGTGTCGGATTACTGTCATGAATGTATCAAGCAAATCCGCATGCAAAATTAGTGGGTATTCTAACCATGCTAGGTGTTATTAAATGTATAAATCTATTTATTGAAGCACTAGCAGTCGCATTTGCAATTCGTTATCGATTAGAGAAGTTAGCAAAGTCTGGAAAGTGTACTAATTTCATTATTACCCGATAAGGAAGGAGGGTAAAGTTTTTCGAGTGTATGTATGCATGTTCGTTCCTTTGGCTCATTCCGTAGCCATTGACCGATTTCGAAGTGCATGGTGTCGTTAGATTCGTATTGGTACCCGGATTATCATAGGATATATTTTATGGTAAAAAAATCCCACATGGCGTACGCAAAATACAAAATATGCTGTCGAGTTTATGATTTTTAAATACTTAAATATAATAGTTATTTTGATATCGTGCTTATGAAAGTTTTTTCATTTCTTTTATCTACATTTAGATTTGGAACCTTATATTTTGTATGGAATACTGGCGGGGAATAAAACAAATTAATTGAGTTGTTAGAAATATAGGCATAGTTTTTTCCGGCTTGACTGAAGACTTGCTCCTCCTTATTCTTGATGAGAGAGTTTGCCTTAATCACCATGGTTGGAAAGGCGTGACATTGCTGCTGATTACTAGACCCCCATGCTAAATAAAGTGGTTCGATGCAGCAAGCTTCTGACATCATCATCATCATGTCAGCCGAAAGACGTCCACTGCTGGACAAAGGACTCCCCCAAAGATCTCTACAACGATCGGTCCAACAGGTCGCTTAAATATCTCGCTTAGTCCAGTAAGGGAATGATTTATACTTACTATATACCAATTAGTAATAGAATGCAAATGTTTTTTTAAGAAATGGGTAGCTTGCTTTGGTATAGTACTGATTTTTAAGTTAACCACTGTGAACTTCATTGCGTCGCAGGCTCAGAACTCCTGTAACTATTTTAAAAAAATCGACCAATCAAAATCAAAAACTTCTTTATATTATTGAAAAACTTTCCAGGGGGCAAATGTCACGACTCGTTTATTTTTAGAAAATACAAGGTAAGCGTTTGATTATTTTTTTTAGAAAATGGTTTAGTTTAATGTTGTAGGTTTAATACCTACAGTAGGTATAGGCTAAATACGCTAATAGGTAATACGCTACAGTGTATTTATAACAAGCTACCGATTTGTTAGAAAATATTTATCCATGTTCAAAAAAATTAGGAACTGATTATTAACTAGCTTCGTCCAATAGATGAAATCGAGAAGAGTATTTCAAATATTAGCAGCCAATTTAATCGATATCATTTCCTCAAACCGAATGCCGAGTTGAAGTCACTTTATTAAATTTTCTAGCATTCCAGAAGTGCTGAAACTCGGTAATTACTTTTGAAGTCTCTAACATCTCTAACATAGAGTTGGGAGTCTATTAAAATAAGGGCTGGGTAATTCATTTTATTTAATTTATATTTATGTATATAATACATAAAATGTATTATATATTATAAATGTAAAAATGTATATAAAACAATAATATACTGGACGACTGCGGATTCGAATTTATTTATTTTATAAGTTATTGCACACGAGTACACATAAATATGAAAATATTAATAGTATGCGACCAATACGAACATTTATTCCCGAGTCATGGATGTTTAAATAAATATTTATATAGGTTATCTTTTTCGTTGTGGTTGTGTAGGAATTTATCATTATATTTAAATTAGTTACTGTTAAGGTATTATTATAGGATATTGGACATTATTCTCCATACATTAATCAAGATATTGAAAAGACCACTCTTACGAGCCAATGGAACCTTCAAGCGCAAAATTAGGATGAGCAAAGTGCTTCTTAACCGTTACAGAAGATTTAATCGTTCCCTTTGCTTAATCAACCAAATAAATAATTCCAGCCCCTTTGCTTATTAAAGCGTAAGTACGTTTCTTGTAACATAACGTCTTTTAGTTAGACCGGGATATCATTTCTTCTTTAAATTAAATGGGATATGGTTTTAAACAGATGTATATTATTTTACAGTTACGATATGGCTAACAATAAAAACATTTAGGACACTCTTTTATATTATATTTATACCTGCTGGATCAACCTTTATTATTTTGTTTTCATTTAAAAAGAAAGTTCTATATTGGTAGAAAATATATGTTGCTTTTAACGCAGATAGTTTATAATCTGGATGATATAATCATTCATTTCAATTACTAAATTTGCAGGTTATGATAAAGTTTTATATACTAGAAATACTCGTGGACACTTTTATATTTAAATTTGGAATCTACATTAAAACTAAACTGGCTGCATTGTCAATTGTATTAAACGGGAAATCTTCGGAATAAATAACAATGTAATATGTACGAATTTTCCATTAAAATTTCAATGACACTAATGGGACCAAAGGAATGTAATGATGTCTTAAGCTTCAAAAATCGATCAAGCAAAAAAATTTTACAATAGAATTAAGTCAAGCAGCGTCCCATAAAACTATTTTCGCAGTTTATCTGTGGGAACTTATGTGCTCTCTTTTCTAAAATTACACACTACATTCACAAGATTAATTTTTATTAACATTTATTATTTACCGTATCCTGTAATGTGTTATTTTTTGGTAAAAGTAATCCTTTCATATGTAAAGCGTTAAATTACACATAAAATACACCCTGCATAAATCTGATTAAAGAGAGGAAATATTTTTAGAGGACCACAGGCTTGTCCAAGTCCTTTACGGTCATGAAGGTGTATGATAAAAGCAGTCGAGTAATACACATTTCGTTTTACGACAAAATGAAAAATAAACAGGCAGAGAGAAAATTACGGAGTCAGTCACGAAGATAACGTTTCACATGAAATGTGTGTAATGAAATTTGCTAAATTAATCCGCGAGGAATTTGTTTGAAGATAGGTCCTGTAAATAAATTTGGATTCAGTTGATTGTGACTGTTGCAATTCCCACTTACTATCAAGACAGGCGGTAGCGTGTCACACCCAGTTCTAGAAAAGCAACCTAGTTTCCAAATTTTTAGAGGGGTAAATTACACGTATGTCAAAGTAGCAGTTAATAACGTGCGTAAACTTTTGCAGTAACTTACATCGCAGTAAAGAACTTTCGCGACAAAGTACTTTAATTTCTCGCGGATCTACGGTGACCGGTGAACTATCGCAGTAACGTACATCGCGGTAAAGAACTTTCGCGACAACGTACGTCGCAATGGTGAACTTTCGCAGTAACGTATATCGCAGTAAAGAACTTTCGCGACAACGTACTTCGCAATGATAAACTTTCGCAGTAACTTACATCGCAACAATGATTCAACATACATGATTCAACAACAACTCTCGCGTATCACATACCTAACCCGTATGTGAAAAATAGCCAAGTCAAATGATGAGCTTGAGTTACGAGTATATTCTACTTTCTAAGTTAAATGCTCAGGTTGGCTGGAAGAGATCTCAATAAATATTTCGGACACTTATACTAATCACATAGTACCAAACAAAGCAAAACTTGTACTATGAATGCTAAATAACGGATAAATATACTTTAATATTTATACAAACATCCATGACTCGGGAATAAATGTTCGTATACATCAAATCCGCAACCATTGGTTTCGCTGACAGGGTCACTATCCACTTCACCAATCGGTCATACACCTTTGTACCATGGCCTATCGTTTATACTCTGTTATATGTAATGTTTTTGGTGCAGTAAAGTAAAGAATAGGTGTTTGAAAAGGGCTTTTTGGCGGGATCTCGGCGAGTGAAGTTGCAATTTTCTTTATAATTCTTATAATTTGTGCATTCTCACTTTTGAAGCTTAATAATGGCAGGATATTGTGCAGCAAAAGTTAGTGATGGTGTACAAGTGAAGGGAAGTGTAAATTAAAGTGCGTAACGGAGTTTTCGGGTACCAACAAGAAGCCGCCAAAATCTTTGGTAAAGCATTCTGCCACTTTACTGAAGAATGACTTGACCGTGACTAGACTTTGTATACGCAAGTATACGACGAATTACTTGTTTTGACTGAGACTGACTTATAAACTGAAGAAATAAGACATGGCTGTATGGGCTTATTTCCCTTTGCCTTCTCCGAGAGGAGAGAATAAAACGAAAAAAAAAGGTGTTTGAAAATAGAAGTAATTTAAAATAAAAAACCCGAAATATGGAAACAATACAAGTTTGTTCATGTTTACAATAGGTACCTTACTTTTAATCACGAACAGGTCAGTACCCACCATTGATGTGGGTATTTCACATCAGGTAAATTAATTTCCTCGCCGACCCTAATCGACGTCGATGTATTTGATATTAACCCAAAATCACCACGAACAAAAGCGTTTTCCTGTTCCCAGAGTTTGCGGTCACCAGAGCAGTGGGACTTGGGACATTCCCTATGTAAACTCGTTGAACTCCTTTCACCCGCATCTAGTGTGTAAACAACACTGAAAGTACCTACGTCCTTTGCCTTTTCACATGCCCAAATAGGCTCGCCTCCTCGCTTCATATTGTAAAGGCATAATCAAAAAGCAACGAACGAGAAATTTATTTATTCAATCATTGCGGTGATCGTTCGAGTGATACGAGTACTAATATTCAGATGCCAATGGACATTTTGAATTCTCTTGAATTTCAAAGAACATTTTAGGTAACTGGTCATCAACCTTGACCTATAAATCGAAGCGGTAGTATTACATCTTATACATCTCCATTGTCTCACTAGGCGAGAGTATATGGACCTTCAACCACGCAGCTCCAGTGCTGACTGGTGGGTGTTAGTCCAGTGCCCATCTAACAGTGTTTTCAAGCCTTATCTGTCAACCACCTGGGTTTACGACTGCCATCAATTGAAAACAATCGTACAATTAACGTTTCTTCAGAAGCACGGAAATATTCGTATGAAAATGTCATTAGTAGGTTTTATAAGAAAAGAAAAATATTAGTGTTTATTTTTAAACATAAATGAGCGTCAATTACATTAAGAGTGTGTCATTTAGGTTTGGCTCTGCTTTAACCAAAAAAAAACCGGTTTTCTGAAGGAGTGAAATCAAATTGGGTTTGAATCAATTATTGGTTTTTAGAGGTTTTACATTTCGGTGACGCGTGCACTGTCTTGTCCAAATTAAACCGGCTTATTAAGGTTTTAGGGTACGCGCTCCGAACGAAACCTTTCACTAAAGAACCTGTTGCATTTTAAATATTATTTTCCAGATAATAATAGAGATGGTTTGTAAATAACGTTACAATGAAAAAATAACCGTAATCTGCTAAGGTCATATCGCGGTGATTTTTCCAAAGAAACAACGTTCCAAAGGCACCGTTTGCATTACAATAATGATAAAAACACCTATCATTGTAATCCATATTATTTACATAATATGCCTAACAATGATGATAAATTAGTACCACTTTGTGATAGTACCAAACCTATAAAAACTGTGAAGGATATTTTGAATCAAAACCTACATCATTTCCAACTACAAATTATTGTCGTAATCACTAATTTGAATGGCTAACGCAAATCATGGACGTGACAAAATCGACTTGATTTTGAAAGAAGTGTGATAGTTCATTAAATTAGAATCGATATGACGAAGTCACGAAGATTTTTCACCGTCTATGAAAACGGAACAACAGACACTATGATAAAAAAGCAACGATTTCCTCATCTCTACATGATAATCTCTCAATTCCGAATTTAAATTCGGCATTCAATTCGGGACATCCTTTAGTTGCTTCAAAATTAGCAGTTCACTTTATACCTCCCTTAACGTTAACAACTTTCTAAAAGCCGTATGCAGGTGAGTACTTTAACAATATCCGACATTACCCTATGTGTGGTAAGCGGTTACGTACCTACCTCTATTAACTTAATGAATACAGTCCATTAGCGTGTCTTAATTAGTCGGTCTTACTCTACTGTAACGTAATCATTACGCACGCAATGACTCAGCAAGCTAAAATATTTAACTCAAAGATTTCAAGAAATGTCCGACTTGACAATGTCTGTTCTAATTACATTTTGTTGTTGTGACATTTCGATTTGATAAATGTTTAATTAGACGGATCAAAATGTTTATGAATTGTGTTTGGAAGATTTTTACATTAGAATTGTACTCCAAATTCCTTTATTGAAAAGACAAGCTCTTCCTACGTACATCTTCTGAAAATTTTACTAGACTGCATACCGATTTCTGAATTTAAAGTAACAATTTTTGGACATTGGAAAGGTTAAATCACAAAGAGGCTAAATAAAGGTTTGTTAATTAAAAAGAAATAAACAACAATTATATGAGAAATATTAATTTTGTTTACGGGTAGATATTAGTAACAGAACCGTAGGTGAACGTTATTGGTATGTATTTCGTACAAACACATAGCTTAGAATGTCTTCGCAAACAAATAAGTTTCCCGACAAATTTTCACAAGATCAAAATATTTATGAAATTTTATTCTTAGTTCGTATATTAATTTGAAGGCCTATGTAGGTTTTTTTTAATTTATTGAACAAAATACTTACCTATATATCAATACAATGTAATTACAAATCTTTGTATATCCATCTTACGGAAACCTCATCGGCTGGTTATGTATACAATGCATTATATGACATGTTACAAAAAATTTCTTATATCGTTATTTTTCATAAAATGGTTATTAACATAGTTTGCGTGCGACTTACTAATGAATCCTACAAAATCATCTTTTACAAATAATTTGTAATAATATTACTATCTTCCACTACGTCACGGAGCACAATTTATTACATTTTGGCATAATGATAATTGCAAATAAAATATATAAGTGTGTTCTAAAGAGTTAAGTAAAGAGCAACGGAAAGACGTAATTTTTTGAACAGGGATATATGAAGGAACCTAAAGTAGCACAGTCTATTGTTTACAAATGAAGATAAAATATTCTTCCACACGGGGAGCCGAGCGCGGTGAATTGAGTTAAGCGAACCTTCAACTGGGCTACCTGGCACCTTGTTGATTCCATAGAATAATAAGTAATTACCCCATAATGATCCACTAGACAGCCGTTAAATGAAAATAAATAATAAATAAATAAATATTTTGGACACTTAAATATAAATAAATAAATATCCTTAGACATACACACAGCGCCATCTAGTTCCACAGTAAGCAACTATACTGTGTATACTTATATATAACTATACTATTGTGTTGTGGATACCAGATGGTTGATAATTTTTTTTTATAAATAAATACTTATTATAAATGAAAACATCCATAACTCGGGTACACATGTCCGTATTCATCACACAAACATGCCCCTAGCGGGATTCGAACCCGCAACCTTTTTTGGTATAGTGGTCAGAGTTGCTAACCACTACACCAAACACTTACACCATCTAGTCGCAAACTAAGCAAAGCTTGTACTATATGGATACTAGATAACGAATAATTAAATATAAATATTTAATTATTGACTGACTAGGGAATAAATGTTCATATTCATACAAAAATTTACCCCTCGGATTCGATCCGCCTACCGTTGATTTTGCTGACAGATATGCACTACACCAATCGGTCGTCAAATAATCTCTTGCATCTATCAGAAGTGTTATTGCGCTTGCATTTGTCAAACTTCCATACTCCTACGACGTTCTGTATCGGTTTGCGTAATAGATTAACCGCCTCCGTGGCTCAATGTAAATAACATATATAATTTATTTATTTTTATTTATTTATTTATTTAACACTTTATTGCATATATAAGCATACAAACATACATTGAACAAACATAGGACAGAAATTACAATTCACAAAAGGCGAGCTTATCTCTGTAAGAGATTTCTCCCAGCAAACCCTCGGAAGGAAAAATGAAATTAAAGTATTTTATTGCAGACAAAAAATAACATTGGGTTTACGATTCGGAGGTCGCGGGTTCGATCCCCAGCGGGGTACATGTTTAACACTTTCACGGACACTGAACCAGACACAATAGAGGTTTTATTGTTATTACGTCTATAGGCGTTCAGTGTCCATGAAAGTGTTAAGTACTCGGTTTGGTTGGGCATTTTAAATGTCCGCCTGGCTAGCTACCACCATCTTATCTAAATCTCTATCTAAAAACGATCTAAATTAGCATATTGTTGTGTTCCGGTTGTCAGAGATAAGATAGCCAGTCCCCCAAATGCGTTGGGGTTTCCGGGTCAGTACGCTTCCACCTTCGTCCTCATCTTCACTTATCATCAGATGTGATTGAGGTCAAGTACGAACCCGTGGTGCATAAAAAAAAAAAAACACATGTAAACCCAGAGTAATCGTGCGAGATCATGAATTACACGTCCCCACTGTTGGGGCACAGTTTTTTCTCACTGGATGGCGGTATGGGTCATGCATGATCCACCATGCGGGCCCAGCTGCAGATTGGAGATTTTGTTGTAGCCACCTGACACTTAGTGATTTTAAGCAGTCTCTGACCACCCATTTAACGACGGCCTTCAATTGAAAACAACCGAGACCAAATATTTAACGTGCCCCCGAAGCGCGGGAATACCTGTATTGAAATGCCACTGGTGGTCACCCATCCAAGGACTTTGAAAACAAGTAGCTATTACAACTACGCCACAAATACTTAATTTTTTTATGCATAACAGGTTCGTACTTGACCTCAATCACACCTGATGTTAAGTGAATAGGAGGTCGAAGGTGGAAGCTTACTGTCCCGGAAACCCCAACACATTTGGGGGACTGGCTATCTTATCTCTGACAACCGGAACACAACAATGCCATTAACATTGCTGCTTAGCGGCAGATTTAGATAAGATGATGGTAGCTAGCCAGGCGGTCATTTAAAATGCCCTACCACAAACCAAACCGAGTACTTAAACATGTACCCCGCTGGGGATCGAACCCGCGACCTCCGAATCTTAAACCCAATGTTGTTTACATTGAGCCACGGAGGCGGTCAATGGTTAATACTATGTCCAAATCCAAAAACATGTATTAGCATTGCAACCTAATTACTATTCAAGCGTTAACTAACGTTTCACCGACCTGAATCTTGAATTTTCATTTGGTTAAGTTTAGATCAAACCGCTTGCTTCAGAGAGTTTAAAGGCATAATTTACATTCACCCTCCTAGATCTTGTTCAGTTTCAGATGTCCGACGAAACTAATTCCGGAATCCGGATAAAGTTTCCTGTCTACGGTTTACAATCTCTGGACATTCAATCGCAGATACTAGTAGTTTGTGTTATCTTTGGTTTATTAATCTGTTTTTTTTATGCACGACGGGTTCGTACTTGACCTCAATCACACCTGATGTTAAGTGAAGATGAGGTCGAAGGTGGAAGCGTACTGACCCGGGAACCCCGACACATTTGGGGGACTGGCTATCTTATCTCTGACAACCGGAACACAACAATGCTATTAACATTGCTGCTTGGCGGCAGATTTAGATAAGATGGTGGTAGCTAGCCAGGCGGTTATTTAAAATGCCCTACCACTAACCAAACCGAGTACTTAAACATGTACCCCGCTGGGGATCGAACCCGCGACCTGCGAATCGTAAACCCAATATTGTTTACATTGAGCCATCTGTTTTACAATAGGAATATAATCATCATATCATCATCACCATCACCACAGGACTTCCACTGTTGAACACAGGCCTCCCACTTCCCACAAATCCAGAGCGACCGGTTAGAAGCGGCCTGAGACGTCCCGCATCTTCACCAGGTCTTTTGTCAAATGCGGTACTTGCCTACCTGCCATCTTCTTCTTCTTCTTCTTCGAGCTATGTGCCCTCCCCAATGCCACATCAAATTACTAATCCGCTGGGCTATGTTGGTGACTTTCACTCGCCTACGGATTTTATTCCTGATGCACTCACGTAGTGAAACAGCGAGCATCGCCCTCTCTATAGTTGCGTGACCTTAAAATTTCTTATGAGGCCCATAGAGACCACGTCTAAGTGCCTTAAGTCATCAGTGGTAACACAGAATAACTAAAGTCTTTCGTATTCAAGCACTGAGGCATTTTGGAGGTACTCACCTAAATATATTTATCTTCATCAATATTTTTTATTGCAATTGGCTAGATATTTATTTATCACTGAGAAAGTACTACATAGTGGATCTTTAATATTAACAAAATTATACTATAAAACTACATTTCGTCATTCATTCATTGATTAACGGCAGCTAATTGGAATAGGAAAGTGGTAATTAAATTACATGGGTATAATAACAACAATAGTAATTTATTTACCCAATCATTTGAATCCTGTATAACACCTTCAATTAGACTTTGAGGTTAACTATTAGAACTCCATTATTAATTTAACATCAAACATAAACGTAAACAATAATATGAGCTTTGACGTTCGAGACGTACCTGAAACAATCAAGAAAATTAATTATCATTCATTAATACTTGTTCTGTGAAACTTATTCTTAGATGGGAATTTAATTAACATAAAAGCATTAGAATTTACAAGTGTGATTAATGAGGAATATGTTTGTCATTGTTACAGTTAAAATAATAATAATAAATAAATATCCTTAGACATACACACATCACCATTTAGTTCCACAGTAAGCAACTATAGGCTTGTGTTGTGGATACCAGATGGTTGATATACTACATAAATACATTTTTTTTGTAAATAAATACTTATTATAAATGAAAACATCTATAACTCGGGTACACATGTCCATATTCATTACACAAACATATGCCCCTAGCGGGATTCGAACCCACAACCGCAAATAACCGCAGTGTATTGACCATTGGGTCAATGTTGCTCGCAGTTCAGCAATCAATTCAAGGATATGCTGTGTGTGACTGCCCGTTGATATTTGACAAAGGCATTACATGCTACCTGTTTATTGATAAAGAAAATATATTGAGCAATATGTGCCATCGTCCGCCGAACTTTGCTGTTTTTTGAAAAATTATGAAATAAACTATATTTTAAAAATCTATTTGCTATAGCTCTTTCGACACGTAAAAAGAATAGAACTAAACCGTCTCTTCCCGTGGTATCGTAAAAGGAACTACAGAAGTTTCCACCAAAAAACATTTATAGACTTCACTTTTAAACGGCGAAGGGTTCAGCCCTTATGTGTATTTTCTGTATATTACAAAGGTGAAACGTATTGTTTCACGCGTCAATCTTTTAATGTTTATTTAATAAGCGTGTTTGGGATATCTCTGCACACCCCATTTGGGAAAAAGTCGCGACGATATTTATGTATATGCTATAGGTCTTGGCCTCCAAGGATTTATTTATATTATTTTCAAGATTATAATTGTCACAATTACAGAACAATTTATCGTAAATAACTAAACGTTTTTTGTACCGAGACAAGTTTTTGCCTTGACAGTCCTCAAAATTATAGTTTCCTATTTTATAACCCATTAAAACTAAGTAAAACGAGTGAAATAATTCTTCTGAAATTCGTAGTTGCCTTTATATTCCTTCCCTTCTTTACGGCTGAGACGAGAATATAAATATAAACAAGTCTAGAATTTTGAGAAGGATACACCACTTACCACTGTCAACAGACTCGGGCATAGTTATACTATGCATCTCAGATTCCCTCAGGAAAATATAATCGGCCTTGAAGCCCGTACCGTCGAGCCTGTCATTGGACCTGAAGGTTATCCTTAGGAAATTTTTATCTGATGTGACCTGAAGTTCTTTCAGTTGACCACAGTATCTATGACTTTCAGAATCAATCATTTGACTTGAAAATTGTACGTAGTCACTAGCAGACACCGCTTCACACCTGAAAGAGAAATTGTTATTTAAAAAATTCGTCTTTTAATATTATGTTACAATTTTTTGACCTCAATCGCATCTGATGTTAAGTGAAGATAAAGCCGAAGATGGAAGCGTACTGACTCGGAAACCTCATCTTATTTGCGGCCTGACTATGTTATCTTAGACAAACGTAACACAACAATGCTATTAACATTGCTGTTTGGCGGCAGACTTAAATATGGTGGTAGCTAGTCAGGCAGATATTTAATGCTCTACCAACAACCAAACCGAGTACTAAAAATGTACCACCCTGGGGATCGAACCCGCGACCTCCGATTCGTTTCTATGTTGTTTAGATTGAACCACAGAGATGGTCATATTGGCGAACAATCGCTGTATTATTATGAATTGTCTTAATATTCACTTGTTTCAGGTTGGTATGAGAAACATTATTATGTATGTCGTAGATAGTGATAGATTAGCGACGGAATTTATAATTTGAGCTATCGCATGCATAACTATCACAGTACACGGTTTGCTACGGGAAGTGAGTCAGGTAGCGCTGGTATCGCCGGAACGGCGCGGTGAAGTTTACTGTAATGTTAGGTCTGCCACATCAATAATGATCATTCATAATGCTACCGGCCGCTGAAGGAGATGGACCAACACTTAGCACATCAACGAGTGAACTTAATAGGAAGTTGATCATGGAATTTGATCAAGGAGGAATTGTAGACTACTCCGGCTGAGTTCAAAGGTTGCATGCGAGGGCCAAGTCGTATGGCATGAGGGGCGTGCAAATGTTTACCTTTCACCGGTAAGCATCTCAGGTTTCATGACCATAATTGAATCACCATTTTTGTGTGGGTAAGTAGTCTGTAATTGTTTAAGGTGATCGGGCTTGTGTTCTATCAGTAGCAGACTATTACCACGTCCTATTAAATCCTAGTGCCATTTCGATATCATAATACTATATGCACCTTTTTTTTTTGTGACGAGGGGGAAATCTTTAAAAGATACCCAGACTCCTGAGGGAGAGTCTGGATTATGTGGGTTTCACCCACTAAAACCCGCCCGGTGGTGCTCCTCAGCGCTTGTCGGGGAACACCGGGAACTCAAAGGACCAACTACCGATGCTCCCCTAGCGCTCCGCTTAAGCCCCCCCCGGGCTGGCCAAGTAGCCGAGCCGCACAAGCTCTCCACTGTCGGCTGCAGCGGGACGAGACCACGTCGTAACACCGCTGCCATCCATTGATCGCCACCACTGGTGAAAGGACGGCCAGAGCCCTCACTCTGACCGCCCATGACCCTGAGCGCCCCTGCTCAGGGGCATAGTCGTGACGCATCGGGAGGACTCTTTGGTCCGCCGGGCGTCTCCGTATGCGGGCGGGTTCGGATCCTATCTATCTCGCTCCGCCCTGCTCCCCAACATCGCCTCTATTAGGGCTGGTGGGGAGAACTCCAGTCCGGTGTCCCTTTTAGTCGCCTCTTACGACAGGCAGGGAATATACTATATGCACCTATAGTAGCTTCGCAATTGTCCGAGCAACCCTATACCATGAGATGTCTGGCGACGTCCCAGTCGCTAGCAACACCCGCCTTTCCGACATGTAACGTTAACATTTATTGAGGTACTTAATTAATATCAGATTTCTTGAGCAATAAGGGATAGAACTCTCTAAAGTAAAATCTTTGTAAAAGGCGTTTGAATCATCCTAGGTTTCTTACGGTTTATTAGAAAATGATGGGTGTATATTATAATCTGCCTTCGGAAGACAAGTAACTGTGCCCTTTTTTATTGAACGATATATACAAACATAACCGACAAAGATAATATTATTGATTCTATTAGTAGCAACTAATAGGTAGCTACTTCTTTGTGGTTTTGTTACCCTGATTCGATTTGATCATCGGTTCCTAATAACTAAAAAAAGCGATAATTCGTCAGAGCTTCCATGGTTAATTTATGTAAAAACGATACAAACGTCCAAACTACAATAGGCAATATATTTTTATTGTAATTATTTTGGTGCAATAAAGAATAAGAATAAAGAAGCCCTTGTTCATTATCAAATTTCCGGTTGCTTTTGTCAAATAGGCCTTGTCGAATCTATTTTAAATTCAGTTAGATGACCTTTCAATATTGATCCTTGTGCTTTGATAATGTGTACACCCACTTGCGTGAAAATCTTATTCAATTTGGAGATTACGCCGAGTTTTGCTGACTCATCGCACTTTGCAAGAAAGTTCCGAGATTATCAGTGCCTCGGCGATCACCTACGGCCTTTTATAACGTCAAACAAGATCAAGATCCCCAATCTCTCGTAAATCGGGGCGAATATTGGATCAAACTAATTTTAATGTAATTTTGAAGAAGCTTTACGCAGTTAAGATTAATTCAAATAATTGCATGCAATGGGTCAATAGCTCGATCATGATAATGCAATCTTTGATAACATTCGGGTGGTCCCGTATAAGTTTGATGAAGATCTGACAATGCATTCCGGAGATGGAAAATGGAAGCCAATTACAATTTGATTATTAAAGTATAAAAATCAATTAGGGCTCAACCGATCCTTGCAAACAATTTCACGGCCATAACCGGAGCTAGTGTAAGATTTCAAAATCAATAAAATTTTATTATTAAATGAAAAATATCATCATCATCATCTTATTTGTAAGTCGGTGGAGTTTTTTTTAATAAAAATATAAGTATTTAAAAATATTCGATAGCTTGAATTTTTTATCATAAAATGTAACACTCTGGCAATCGAGGCGAATAAAAGTAGGAGGCTTACACTACAGAGGTAACGTAATCTACATCTATCTCTCGGTCGGGTAATAAATATGAAATTAATCTTTGTAAAGATGAAATTTTGATTTTAAATCAACTTACGGCACAACACCCTCCACATCGAAATAAGTAAAATGCAAATGCACTCTTTCGTTTTCATTCCCATAAAGGAAGTAATTGCATTCCGTGTCCCGTGGATAGAAGCCGGGATAGTTTGGTGACGTTACAACTCCTCTCGCTATCTCACTGCTATTAAATACGAAGGCACATGGAAATTCCAAAAGTTGATTCCCGGTTGCTATCCCATAATCTGAAATTTGATAGAAACATTAGTTTATTGATAGTTTCATGTTTCGTTAACAATGTATTTTTCCAAGACTGTATAAACTAAAGCCTGTCGTTGAGAGGAACAACGATACCTCATTCCAATTTGGATTAAATGCAATCTTGAATTTATCTTTTAGATTTACATTTAGAAATCTCTCTATTTTCATCACCCTCCTTCAACCGTAAAACGCTTCGCTTGGTTTCTATTCAAAATTAAACCACAATCTGCGACATTTCTTCTAAAACGTTCATGCGGCAAAAGGTGGAATTTGTGTCTTTTAGCACATGAATAGAAAAAAATTTCGTTACATTCTTACCTTCAACAAAAGAATAGGATATTTTAAATCCCCTACTATGTCGCGAGGAATATATTCCTCGAAACTCGATCGATAACTTTGGTCCATTCGACATTATTGGCTTTGGTATTTCGCTCCCACAAAACGATGCCATCTTTTCTAGTCTGCCGTCTACGTACAAAAACAAGTCGAGAGAATCCATGCTCTCGCAGCTGTAACAAAGTGAATTTGTTTATTGAATGTGATTTACGGGCTTTGCCATTTTACTTTCCTATTTTCGGGAGTGTTTCGTGATACCTTGAAAATCTGTTTAGGTTTCATTTTCCTGTCAATCTTGTTGAAAATAATTCTTTTTGTTGAGATATCCTTATCGTTGAACGTGTTAAGTAAAATTTAGATACTTTCCCCGGTTGAAAATTTCTTGTCGATTACCAGCGATATTGTGCTTATAAACATGTTACTCGTGATGTAGAGTAAATAAACATTGTATTTTGAAAACCCAAAAAAGATAAGTCTAACTCACTCAATGACATTGCCCGTCATCCTTTGGAGGCTGAAGTCCTCGAAAACCAACCTGACCCGTTCCCTGCCTCGGGCCAGAAAATCATAGTGACATTGCGTTTTCTGTAGATACGGGCTGGGGTACAGAGGCGAGACCAATTTCCCGCTCTTGCTCTTATCGCTTCTGAATACTTGATGGCAAGAGGACGCTGAAACGGACGTGTCACATAAGAAAAGGGTTCAGTACACAGGAGTAATTTTCTCTTGGAAGTGAATTGCTACTAAAGTTTCTAAAAAAGAATAGCAATGAGAAGCACAATACTGTCATATATATTTCGTGATGTAACTTTAGAATTTTCTATCAAACTATTTGGTTCAGATTTTAAATGTTTCTGTATTATTTATTTTAATCACTGCTGCAAAAAGAATCCTAGACTCAGAACATTAACTTAGCATTATAAAATTTCTTGGCTGCCTCCAAAATAAACGCAAACAGACTTTGCATTACAGAACACAATTTCCAGGGAATTTACGCATGTCAAATGCACGTGTTAATGCATAACTTACTTGCTGCACTCACAGCCGGTCCTAAGCCGGATATAGTTTCACCAGCTTTTTTATTAACATCTGCATCTAGAAAGTATTACACATTTGAATTATTACAAATATGAATTTCACCAATATAACATTTTAACAGTATCTTGACGATTTGTTGATTATTTTATGAACTAAACGACACGCTAGGATTATTATCAATCATCATTCTAATCATGATTTTGTATTATTCTTCATTTGTCTGGATATGTATCTGGATCGGTAGTTGTATTAGTTTTTTGACAACTATTATTTTATCCTCTGCAGTTACGATTCCCACATCATTCATTACAATTAATGCTTACTAAACCTGCGCTAGAGTTGTCGTCCATTTGGAACTGGTAGCTCGCCTTGAATCCTTGTCCAGGAATATTTGAGTTGGCAGTAAACTGCACCAACATGTCCGAGCCCGTCGATAAGATCTCATAACCTGAGAAGTAAGTTTTTATGTGAATTAAGCTAAACTGGGAATGGATATCTATGTTTATCTTATATTTTTTTTAATGCACGACAGGTTCGTACTTGACCTCAATCACACCTGATCTTAAGTGAAGATGAGGTCGAAGGTGGAAGCGTACTGAGCCGGAAACCCCAACATATTTGGGGAGTTCCCCAACCAGACCAGTAGTATAGCCAGTTGGCTATCTTACCTCTGACAACCGGAACACAACAATGCTATTAACATTGCTGCTTGGCGGCACATTTAGATAAGATGGTGGTAGCTAGCCAGGCGGACATTTTAAAATGCACTACCACCAACAAAACCGAGTACTTAAACATGTACCCCGCTGGGGATCGAACCCGCAACCTCCGAATCGTAAACCCAATATTGTTTACATTGAGCCACTTATTAATTTCTTATTTTCATACTTAATTTCTTACCTACTATTTCATTGCACAGCATTGCTAGTACGGGGGCCGTTGACACTCTTCCATCAAACACTTTTATTATATCGGCACGATTAAGGCAACTGTAAAATATAAATTCGTTATACTGTAATACTATTTTATTCGTAATAGTTAACAAATATAAACGTGAATAAGAACGATACCTTTCATCGCCTTTCTGTAAGAAGGATTCCTCGAAAATCAATTTGATTCTCTCATGTTGTCTGAAAATACGATTACTGAATATTAATATTTATTATATTGATATGAAATCGATATATTTTCTCCTTTGTTACACTTGCCGTGTACAATGTTGTCTATTATCAATAAATAGTCATAAATCTTTTTCCTATAATCTATAAATATTTCCTAATCGAACAAAATAGTTAACTCAAATTTCTTTAGAGATAATAAAACAAATCTTACTTTTCCAATATTACTAGGTATTACTATACAACGAACACTCACTTAATTTTCCTTTCACATAAATCTTAGATCATCGCATCCATTAACATAATATCAAAAAGTTTCAGCAAAAACTCAGTATGAATGCAAATTGAGCGCGTGATCTTCTAAGCTTCCTTATCCTTTAAGTTTTACCTCATTTTGCTAAGAAGTCCAACACTTACCTGGCATTAAAATGATAAGTACACCTTATATTGGTTGGGTAGCTCGATGGGTATCTAGGACTGTACAGACGACCGTGCGCAGGTCTATTCGGCTGGGAATTAAAGACGTAGTCACACCACGTCTCTGATACCTTTACTCCGTCTGTTTCAAAATTACCTGAGTGTTGGAAAAAGTTATTTGAGAGAAACATAATTTATGAGGTTACTACATTTATTATTCTGCTTCATGTTACGATCATGAGTTCATTACCCTGCTAGTTACGGTTTCCCGGATATTATAACGTAAAGGCATAGGTAATGTTTGCCTCAGCCAAAGCTCGGAAAATTCTGATCCTTACTTTAGAGTGGATAGCTCCATAATTTTTTTAATATTTTTTCTTTTTTGGTTAACATATTGCAAATGAGTAATGCTATTTTTAATTGTGCTTTAATATTAAATTTACTAGTCATCTTCTCCATTTTACTTTGGCACTACCGCTTGGTACTACTATATTTGTGCGATGGGGGATTTTTCTCAGCAGTGATACTAGCAGTTGTGACATGGGTAAAATAGCATCTCCCGTGACACACAGACCAGTAGTGTTATAGGAACTTGCAGCGCGGATGGCCTAAGTTTAATTAAAAAATGTAGTATTTATAAGAAAATCCATAGCTGTCTTTACGGTATAGAATAGTGTTTTGACAATTACCTCGCATTGTACGTGCCTTGGTCATAGTAAACAGAAGGAGATAGCAATATAGGATAAAAAAATAATTTGTGAAAGGATCTACTTGATCCCTTGCGCATACGTGAAAGAGCCACAGCGTAGATTGTAAGTCCCTAGTTCCCTCAAGCATGAACCAATCTATAAATAGAATATCAAAACATTCTCGAGCGTCTGAGATGGGATTGTACTCCCACTGTAACTCATGTACTTATACGATTAACGATGTAACAAAGACAGTGCTTTTCGTGATTTTTTTGCTACCTTAGAGCCATTCGAGGTGCCACTCATAAAGATATAAAATATCACTTCAAGAGACAACACACATTTGTGCCAGAGAAATGAAGGAAGAAAGAAAAGAGTTTATTCACCAATTAAACAAAAAGCAATGATTATTGTGCACTGAATATATTTTTGTGACAAAATGCAATTCATAATAACATCATTAGGGTATAAATCGAAGATTTAGAAAACCCCCTGGACAAAAAGCAATTATGTCAACCAGATAAACCAAACCAGCATTCCAACTTTTAAAAGCGTGGGGTATACAGTATACCCCACGTACCCCAACGTACGATAGCTTCCTATCTGGGATAGTTATAACAAATAATTAAATAAGAAGAATTATATGAGTATTATTAATTTAGCACGTAACAGGCTATCCACCATGTCATCTATTAAATTGTTTAACCTATTTCAGTTCAAGACAGACACCGCCACACCAATTTTACCTACTCTTGATACTGAATAATGTATTAGCAAGTAAATTGAATGCCCCGACAATAAGGGAAGGAAACTTGTGACTAAGGGTCGGTACTAAAAGGTGTGATCAGAATCTCTGAGTAGAGAATAAGATAACAGTAGCGGTAACTTATCGGAAGTTGAGATACTGTATATTAATATTTACGGTAATAGATATTGAAGCAAACTAATATAAATCTTAGAAAGCAAAGCAGATAATTATCCAACAAAAGAGTTAAGAGCATTTATGCCACATGGCATTCCATTATAAACTTTAAAATCCAAAGTTTTCGCAATAAATAAACCAATTCTAATGAAACTTTATACGTATAAGTAGGATACATAGATCTAAAAACTTAGTAGAGTATATATACGATAAAGAGTAGAACTACTAAATTCTAATTATTCCATAGTAACAGAAAAAATGCAATATATTCTTTGAAATTCGATATTTTTGAAAATTAATTCTACTAAACTGTTTAAATCTATGTGTCCAGCTTATACGTATAGTTTCATTAGAATCGGTCTATTTATTTCGAAAAATTTGAGCTTTAAAGTTTATATGCCAAATATGACCAAATGAAAAATCTCCTACCATACTATAGCTTCAGTACTTACGTCTATCTATAAACCTGTATGTTCCAATAAATCCAGTGGAATTGGTCTCCTTCGCCCCCGTATGTAATTCCAGAACCAGCAGCGGTCCGTGTGAGTATAGTGCTGGAGGGGCATCGACCCTGCTGCCGCAAAGAGCCCTACTCCAGGCTGAATACTCGTTGATACCAGGAGGTCCGGGTCCATGAATTCCACCTTCGGAGTAGACCTTGAGATAGTCTCCTCGTATGCAACTGTGGACAAAATTACTACAATTAATATTCAGCACCGTAATATCAATCACTATTGAATAGCTTTCCAGGGCGTCAAGTTGGAAGCGGCGTGCATCCTGCCACATTTCGCTATCTTCAGTTGTACTAAGGATCTCCGGAAGCAAGCCAGATAAAGATCATCCATCCATCATCAAGACCGCATCAGAGACTAAAATAAAATTAATTGTAGACTCAAGAAATGTATATCGAATTTAAAAAGCACCGAAATAAATACGCACATATTCGATCTGCAAAATCAATGTTATTGATACTGCCTTGTGAGGTGGAGGGTTATGAGTGGATCATCCACCGTTTCTTTACTTAGGTCTACTGTCAGACATTAATTAGGTCTACTGTCGCATTCGAGAGAGAGAACAAAAGATTCTTCAAAATGCTCTTCTTATATAACACTCTTTGCAAGTAAATGTATGATTTTTTTACCACCGACACGACCGAAGCTACATATCACTATACTAAAGTGTGCAACTTATACTCATGAGTATAACTAACCATAAACTATTAGAATTAAGTAAACTATTGCCGAGAGGACGTTGTAAATTTTGCATATTAGAATGTAGTGTGAATTAAAATAAAGTTGGACCGTTTTGCTGCTAACGTTGTTAATGAGTTTTAGTAATTTATGGTATGGCTGACATTGTTATAAAATAGTTTATTGTTCATAAATTGAGATGGTAAAATCTGTTAAATTGGGTTGTAAGTTTGTTAATTGCAAAAACAATTTCGCTGTATTTTTGAACAACAATCTTATTTCGTGTTCTATCTAGTTTCTTTTTACCCAACTGCTCAAGGAAGGAGGGTTATGTTTTTCGAGTCTATGCATGTACGTAAGTACATCTTTGTTACCTCCTGTAGCGTATACACAGAAATTATTTGTTTAAAATATTACAAGACTCTTGTTGTAGAAATCTATTATAGGTCATATCAGCCTTCCAAATAGGGAGAAAAAATATGCCAATATTTCTGAAATTTAACTTGGAGATTGGCGGAAAACGTTCCTTGATATTTGTCATCAATTTTCAGGTAAATGTATTTTCCTTGCGCCCCGCTACGGAATGTGGGTACATTTCACCTCGGCCGGTATCCTACCTGCCGAGGTGAAATTCTAAGCTTCTGAATTTTGTCTCTTGATATTCATTTGCAAACATCATTATTTGAAAAGGGAAGATTACGGGTAAGAAGATGGTAAAAGTAAAGGCGCAGTGTTTACTTTTTAAAAAGGATTTTGTGAGGACAATATTAAATATTATTATATTGAGTAAATTTTTTTAGATAGGTCTATCAACCAGGAATCTAAATTGTGAAATTAATTGTTGTGTTAACATAATACAATAGCATTTGAATAAGTATTTTTAATTTTTTACTGATGTCGATCTGGATGCAAATGGATCAGGACCACTCAGGTGGCAGCCTATAATGAGGGTCTATGTTCAGCAGTGAACTATGATAAATATGTTTAAGCTAAATGTTGGTGTGAGACTCTGGAAACAAATAAAGATCTATCTATAGGCTAAAAGGTTGATTCATGATAACGAAAACATTATTAGACGACCTACATCTCTTATACATGCCTCTATCGTACAGCACAAGATTTCAGACATTACAGAAATTTAGTAAACCAATATGGACATAAATTGAAATTGGGTTTCCGATACTGATGCTTGCGCTCCGCAGACCAAATGAGAAAATTAAAAAAGTGCAGAGCAATCTGCCGAAACCCGCGACCGAGGGGATAGCCATCACAATTCCGATAGCGGAACGCAATGCGGGCCAACAAGTTCAAGTTAATTAGAAAACAACATACATAGTACCGTAAAAAGAACACAAGAGTCGTGAACAAAAACGTGTGTTCTGGCTGTATAATCTCATAACGCGGATGACGCAAATGAGTTTCTTTTTGTGGTTCCATCCAATTTAGAATTCAATTAGGAATACTTAGTGAGACGCGATATTGCGCTGTCCCCTATTTTGACAGCATGGAAGTACAAATTATTGTTCACTTTGAATTTGAAAAGGCAGTGACTTTTGAACAACTTCATTAGCAATGTAATTGGGATTTTAGACGGCTTTAGACGTGTCACATGAATAATTTGTATTGTTATGAAAAATTTACACATTTTTAATTTTCATTATCGTCATCTAGATATTATAATAAGCCTCTAATGCGACCGCTTCATGTAACGAAAAGAGATTTGGTTAATTTGTGACTATTGCATATGTTATAAGACTATTGTGTATATTTATTAACCGTTTTATTTATATTTCATTATTAGAATTATTTTTATTTTATTTTGTACAAGAAAAATCTGTAATCTCTGATCATTGACGTCTAATTATCCATTGAACACGTAATTATTGCAAATAACAATTTTGTTTATATAAATAATAAGAAAACATCGAATCGCCTACAATTTCAAGCAGCGGTACTTGCCGCCGAAAGGTTGGGTGTTCTTTTTTTACAAGATTTATATTTAACTTGCTTCGTATGTACGTAATATGGATGTAATATGTCCGATCAGAATTTGCAAGTCACATTAGTCATTTCCTATTTAATAGCACGGATACGAAATTATACACGGTTAGATAAGAATAATATTTTTAATGTATTACTTACTTATTAATTTTATAAACTAAATTGTTTTGTTTATAAAAATACTTTGGATCTACACAATCACGAGTTCAATAGATAATTATACGTATTTGATCTCAGGCAAAAGATTGTTCTTTTACAAGAACTTTTACTACGCGAAACTTACAGACACTTTCTCTCTTTAAGGGTTATTTTTGGGTCCAAAGTAACAACAGTCACGTGTGGGCATCGACTACCTTCATTAAGGACCGAGTATCAATGTTTATCCTAACTCGAGCTGCCTGAGAACTCAGTGGAAGGCATGTGGAGTTCTTTACCTGTAACTTTCTTTTGATTTTTACTATGTTTTTACAACCTTTCATTTAGGTTGCCTCGTTTGTTTGTTTGTAAACGCATTAATGTACAAAAAGACAATAATTTTACATAGATATATCTATGTAATATTCTGTAGTTTGAGTACACTTGTAGGCTGAATTTTTGTAGGCTGAACTTGTAGGCTGTAGTTTGAGTACACTTGTAGGCAGGCACCCATAGGGTTAGTTAGATTGGGCATATACAAATTATAGCGAAAAACTAAAAGAAATACCTGCACACTATTAACGAGTACATTACATGACTAATTAAATAATATATACCTACATACAAATAAATATGTATATAAAACATAAAAGTTAATACGGAGACTTCATACCTATGAAGGTACGAAGGTACCTATATCAAGAATAGCTACAGCTCAAAACGCGTTTAGAACCCGAGAGCATTTTGACGTTGGTCTTAAAAGTCCCATCACTAAAGGACTTTCGTATGTATGTAACTATGTTCGTTTAAAATTGGCCAGTCAAATTAGAACCATTTCCTGTTTACAAGGAGCTGAAATACTCGATCAGAACTGATCATTTCTGATCACTGACACATTTATACTATACCTAATAGACATGAACTAATGCTGCAGCCAGGATTGTCTTCCCGAGAGGGATTTCCTCAACGGCTACATACGCACGGTTACATACGCATTCATTCTTAGACTAAAATAACACATTGATGGAGTATTAAAAGGTTGTTTTAAATGTATATAAGTACCTATTATCTATGTACATTTTATTAAGATTAAAGGATTATCTGTGACTTTGTCTTAGTCGTGAGTTGCCAGGTTACTGTTTTGGTTGTTGTTTATTCTGTCATTGTGAGAAAACTATTGCTTTATTTCTATTATATATTATTCAGTGTTAAATCGTCAGTTTCTTTTAATATTCCACCCTTAACACTTTTGGTATCACAGCACATGTAATAACATAAACTGGAAACAATAAAGATACGTTGAACAAATCATTATTCTTTATGGTTGAAATTTTCTTTGAATATGCCCTAGGGTGAAGAACGAGTCGTAATCTAGCGGGATGGTGATTGTCGGCTTATGTGTGAGTACTAAGTGATTTATTGTCACGAAGTACAGCGAGCTTTACATAATATCTGAATAAATTATATACAAATCTTAAGTAGATGCATTAACTGAGCAAATCTATGTAGAAATATAATATAATGGTTTCGAATGCAGATACAGACAAAATCAAGCGTGAATTGGGAAATTTCAATATTTTAAATAGTGGGTGGTGTGAAACAGGAGTAATTATAAAATCTAAGTTCCATACAAATACAATTTTGTGATGATTTAAATATTTGCTAGGATTCGTGCAACAACAAAACAAAGGTAGAAATACTCAAAGGCTCTTTAAGACTTTAAGAGCCCCTTAAAAATCATTCCGTCACTTTGAATGTCAACCACATGAAACTTTTGAATATTTGGGCGAAAATCTGTGAAAATTTCAAGTGATTACCACATATTGAGATTGAGCCGTCTAATATACAGACACGTCAGGCTTACCTAGTGATACGTCTGTTCAGGTACTAGCTTTCCGGCAGTGGCTTCGCCTACGTGGAATAATTTTATTGTGGTAATTTGTTTACTACTCACTTTATCGGGATAAAAAATATTCTATGTCTTAATCCAGGGTATATTCTACCTATATACCATATTTCATCCAAATCTATTCATCCGTTTCAGTTCATAAACAAACATTTTTTAAAGTTGGATCGGTGTAACATAAATATGATTTCAGGTACATCATAACGTAGCATTTCTAATGCATTTTAGCAAGAATTTTTTTTTTATTTATGCCTATACCTACGTAATGACATCGCAGCTTTAATCCGTAATCCTGGGAATAGTCATGACGAGAAAATATAACTAGCAAAATTATTCAACATTCTCGACGTCCGTATGTCATACACATTTAACGAGCTGCGTTGATGCGACGCTTCGAGAGTACAGCGCAAAGCAATGTCGCCGGCCTTAATTAACGACTGCTATTCTGCGAGTCAGATATTCTTCTATAGACCCGCTATTGTGAGCATAAGCTCTGTTATTTATTGGTCGAGGGGAGGAACGGTATTTCACGGGTCATTCATGCGATGGCCTGATTGTACCTCTCTATGTAAGTTAGTGGCTGAGAACACCAAATCAGAATAGCCCGTATCTGAAATAGTAGAATGGTTTACGGCAAATAATTTGTTACTTAATAGAAAGAAACTAAATGTGGGGAAATTTGTGCTATCCAAAGTCAGGGTGGTGCCCACAAACATAAAGATAAAAAATGACATTTTAGATCTCGTAGATTCCACTGTATTTTTGGGCATTACCTTAGACGCCAAAATGCAATGGGGTCCTCATATCCATAAATTGGCGAAAAGGCTCAGCTCTGCAGCGTATGCAGTTTTCAATGCAGTTTTCAACAAATATCAGACGTAAATATATATGTAATGCTAGATTAATATATTTTACTTATTTTCACAGCTTGATGTCTTCCGGTATCCTGTTGTGGGGAAGTGCCGCGGATATAAATACAATTTTTGTTTTACAAAAACAAGCCGTTCACTTGACCTGCAGTGCCTAACAAACAAAAACAAAAGTGTATAACATTCAACGTTTTCGTCACAGTACATTTTTGAAAATCTAAAATATGTCAAAAAAATATACCATCATTTAGAAAAAATAGTGATAAACATATTGTCAATACAAGAAATAAAGATAAACTTGCACGTCACATAAGTCGCCTCTGCAAAGTCAATAATTCATTCAGATGGAGTATACACTATTTCAATAAGGTTACAGTTGATATACAAAATCTTACTCCCAATAAATTTAAAGATACTATAATACAGAAACTTATTAAGAAAGTACATGATTAAATATCAGACTGTTTGGATGATGTCATCCCTGGACATGATATCTGTCTGATCGTTCACATACCAGGCTATTTCACAATTAATAATAAAATATAAAAATCATTTTGTAATATCAACCTTTATGTAATATCAAAGCCTGTTTTTAAAGGAACAAACCCTCGAGTTTCTTGCTTGTTCTTCTCAGGGGAAAGCTGCATTTTGAAAGCAGTAGCTTAAAAAATGTTAAATTGACTATTTTAATTGTACTCTGTGTAGCTACAAAATAAAGCATTTTTGACTTTGAGTGTGGAACTATAGATGACGTTGTGTGTGTCTGTTCAAGGACATTTACTTAATTGATAGATATATTTGATATATAAATTAAAAAAATGATTTTTACGAAATACCAAAACACAAATAATATTAAAAACTGATAATGGCGTCGATTCCGATGTACACCAACTAAACTAAACTATACTAAAACCAGTTTTGGAGTGGTATGTCGCATCGTACTTTTCCAGGGAGAAAGGGACAGTACTACTTTAAAACTGGTTTTAGTTTAGTTTAGTTGGTGTACATCCGAATCGACATCAATGTATTATTAAAATATAATTGAAGCATTTTTTTATGTCAGGTTTTAATGGAAAAATAAAAATCTTTAATTGCCAAGAAAACAGTAAAAACTAAAATATAAATGATCTTGTTTTATGTCAAAAATCTGTAGCTCAGCATATGGTCGCTGGGAACCAGCAGCCGCTGATTTTCAGCCACAGCCTGCAATTATTTATGGTACACCACATGTTGACTGGTTTTAGTTTAGTTTAGTTGGTGTACATCCGAATCGACATCAATGTATTATTAAAATATAATTGAAGCATTTTTTTATGTCAGGTTTTAATGGTAATAATAAAAATCTTTAATTGCCAAGAAAACAGTAAAAACTAAAATATAAATGATCTTGTTTTATGTCAAAAATCTGTAGCTCAGCATATGGTCGCTGGGAACCAGCAGCCGCTGATTTTCAGCCACAGCCTGCAATTATTTATGGTACACCACATGTTGACAAAGCACCCATTGTACATTGAAACCTTAAAATTTTAACCGGTCGATAGTGGGCCTCCAATCCACACAAAAATTCCGTCTGGTAGACCGTAATACTACATACCAATGGACTAAAGTGACACACATAAAGTAAACAGTTATTGAATTTAATTTGATTTAGGTGGGGAATGTACACATTAAATCAATGAATGAATTTTGGGCAATTAGATAATATTTTGATAACACGATGTTGATATATTATGCGACATCGTATTATATACGTAACACACTCGTGGCAGCTTTCGTCTACGTGACGTAGCCAGTAAGCTTTAGGAAAGTCGGTGGAGATATGATTTGGACTTTGGACGAATGTCACGTATTCCACAGGCTTATATTTATTTTCTTTTGACCTTGGCGTTGACCTTGGCGATGACCGCGGCCAGCTGGAAAGATATTACAGCTGCATCGAGCGAGGTTACCATTTGAAATGAAAAAACGAATTAGTGATAAAAATGTTATGATCTAAACAACTGAATTTCTTAGTGTTTCCTACATAAATTTTTGCTGTCAGAGTATTTTATTCATGTTTGCTCCAAACCCGACTATGTCGGATCACGTGCTAGGATTTCCGTAGTCTGAATATTCAACTACTCAATTCAATTAATATTAAAATGCGAAAATTTGAAAGTTTATTTATTACTCAACCACAGCGAAACTGATGAACGGATTTGGATACAGGTAGTAACTTTTATCCCGATAAAGTGAGTAGTTCCCGCGGGATGAACAAATTATATAATATAAACGAGTTCCACGCGGATGAATCCACGGGTAATTAGTAAAGTGATTTTTGCACGTGATTTATGTCATTTTGAATGGAGATTCTAATCTTTTTTATAAACCCAACAAGGTACTTGCGTAAGTTGGTTGACCAATACTCGTAAACTAGATAAATAAATATAAATAAATATCTTTGGACATACACACAGCGCCATCTAGTTCCACTTTAAGCAACTATAGACTTGTGTTGTGGATACCAGATGGTTGATATACTACATAAATATATAATTTTTTTGGAATAAATACTTATTATAAATGAAAACATCCATAACTCGGGTACACGTGTCCGTATTCTTCATACAAACATATGCCCCTTGCGGGATTCGAACCCGCGACCTTTTGGTATAGCGGTCAGAGTTTCTAACCACTACACCAAACAGGTCGACATTAGAGCCGAGATAGATATTAGAGCATACTGTGTGTGATAATTTTTTTTTTAATTTCGTTATACTGGTATTGCGAATATGATTTTTAAAGTTATAACGTTGTGAATACTGCTATCTCAAATTGACAACCGTTTTATCTAGAAATATATTAAAATCGTTGTTCGAACTTGCGTCAAGGACATTTAATTAATTTCGAATAAAAAAAAACACCAGTTGCATAAATAATATATCTTTCAACAAGCAGAAAATTAAGTTTACAATAAAATACAAATACACTTTATTGCACAAAAGGAGAATATACATTTTACAAAACACAATAAAGCAAAGAGCACGAGTAGGCAGTCTTATCAGTAAAGCGATCTCTGCCAGACAACTTTCACGTTAGTGACCTAATTTAAAAAATCTGAGAAATCTGAGATGATAAATAGTATTTTGCGGACAATACTGCTTTCTTACCCTTGGACGTTAAGCTCCAGTGGGACTATACGATGAGCAATGGGAAGAGGATAAATTTGATCCCCACATATCTCTAAATAATATAAAATAAAGTGTTTGTCTATTTGTGCGCTTATACAATTTTCTCTATCATTTAAAGAATTTTAAAGGTATTATTTTTATTTTATTATATTTAGGAAACAAACAGTCATTATATAATATACGGCTTATAACTTAATCACCTAAATAGACCTATAGTTTGTCTTGAATAATATATAATTACCTACAAAACAAACTATAAATTAGATAACAAGATTAATTTACTGTACTACTCGATATGGGCTTTTTGAATATATTCAAAGAATAACTGAAAGATACATATATACATTGCAAAACTTTTCATTGTATCTTCCGCAACTTCGTCTTACAAAACTATTACCGACATAACAACTGCTGCAACTTGCAATAAAGAAAATTGTATGTATGTATGTATTATCATCATCACAACAGCTACTGGACGTCCATTGCTGAACATGTAATGCATACATAATAATATTTGATGAAAGTAATTGTACCCGTTCGAAGCCGGGGCCGGTCACTAGTAGGAGTAAATAATGTATGTTTTTGAATTTAATTCATAATTTTTAATTAATAACACTAATAATCTGGGAATAAATCAGCTATTTCATACATATGGGCAAATCTCTTTCCGAAAAGAATAAACACGTCATATACAATATACATACTTCTTCGATTTTCCTGTCATGATGTAAGGCTTCCAAACTTAGAACCAATCTACTTAAAACTTCTAGCATGCGCAGTTTTGGTATGAAAATAAACTAGTTCCATAAGTTTTCTAATAAAGGGCCCTATTTCATAAAATGTGGATCTCTATCGAAGAGTGAATAATGGACGTTTCCTTTTACATGGCTCTTACATGGGAATGGGTTTGTCTTTATGCACCTGTCGATTCCCCGAACTGAACACAGTCGAAATTAAGACTTAATTAGACTATTTGCACTATTTCCATGGCCGTTTATAAATTCGTCATGTCTGTCCGTAGCTCACAGCGATTTTATTTTATTTGCATAATATTATGACTGTGTCGTGTGGTTTTGGAACGTAAAAAGAACTGAATTAACCCGTCTCTTCCTGTGATCGTTTGTTTTTCTACCAAAAAACATTTTGTATACTTGATTAACAGCAATTGGCTCACCCCCGTCACGTGTTCATTTCAGTATATTTAAAAAAGTCTACCCTGAATGTTGTTCAAATGTTCAAACTTCTAATGTTTGGAATACCCAAACCCTGATTGGGAAACCTCTGACCCCCCCATTTGGAATAATGGTCGTCACGTTATATATGTACTATTGGGACTATTATCCGTATCGTTATATATTATATATTGGGAATATTATTAAGTGTAGTAGTTCACAGTAATGTATTTCAAATTTAAATTTGTAACATTTTCAGCCATAGGATTTTCATCCTCACCTACATTCAGTTGCTATTTTTCATGAAAAGAAAACAATAGGCATACCTACACGGTACCATTGCAATGTACACAAAAATTGTGCATAGTTTATGCCCTGCGATACCATTCCATTAAATTAACAAAAGAGGACAATGCGGAAACTTTTTAAAACAATTCCCAAACAGATATCGCTATTCGTATAACGCGGTACAATAAAAATGGGTGAAACTCGCGAACACAAAGCTCGCCGCAGCAGACTCGTGTCCGACAATAATTCGTAGAAACGAGCCGCACATCGAGTGCTTATTCCGAAAATATCGAGCTTTCTACGTATGCTAAAAAATTAAGCCATATTTTTTTAATTAAGGCAGGACCATGTGTTTCGAAATCATGATTCCTTAAAATATTCACGATGTGTAAAAATCCAATTATGTGTGAAAGTGCAATTAAAAAGTGACATTTAGTTACTACTATGTAAAGTCACGAGACTAAGTAATAATTACTACACCAAAAAAGTGATCTAATACTTAATATGTTTTGCATTTATAAAATACTAGCTTTCCGCCCGCGGCTTCACTTGTGTAGAATAACTTTATCGCGGACATGTTTAATTTAATTATCCCGCGGGAACTACTTACTTTATCGGGATATAAAATATCCTTTATCTTAATCCAGGGCATGTTCTACCTATATACCAAATTTCATCCAAATCCGTTCAGCCGTTTCGCCGTGATTGAGCAAGAAACAAACATCCACACTTTCGCATTTATAATATTATATTTAGAATTTTTTTATTTATTTAATTATACCATAAATACACAAAGAATTTTGTACATATTTACAAAAACGAAGTAGTAAGTACAATGTATATTTAGATAGATAAAATATGATAATCCAGCAATAGCGAACGAATTAGGTAGGTACCTTACTTCTTCTATATTGCCGAAAATGATTGTTATCACATGGGTCAGCATATCATTAATTTTATAACACTTGTACTCGATCGTTATTTCCGACTTACTGAATAACATTTTACAACAGAAGATGTATTTAAAAATTTTACAAATAGAAAAATGAAATGTACAAAAGGGAAAAGAGAAAAAACAAATCATAGTGAGGTAAGGAACCCAAGATGCTGAGAGCATTGCTTTTTTTTATATTTCGGGTGAGTCTTACGCCAATTATCTGGGCTCAAAAGCATAATCGGCGAACGTACCATGATCAATTTGACGATGTCTTAAAGAAAGACCAAGTCAAGAGTACCCTAAACCGACGAGCATGTATGAACAACTTTAGGAGAGTGAATAAAGCAAAAGAGGTGTTACAGGGTCGTAGCAAATGGAAGTCTGTGGTCTCTACCTATTCCTACGGGAAACAGATGTGATTTTATGTATGACTCAAGAATAAGTCCTCGTATTCATCAAATTTTTACACCTGTAGCGGGATTCAAACCCGCAACCATTTCCTTCCCAGGCAGCGTCACTACCCACTATAAAAATCGGTTAACATTGCTGGTTATTTGTTAAATATATGCAATAGCATATCACAAAATAATAAAAATATATACAAACACAATTGTAAATATTACCAACCCTTAAGTATGAGTAGGTGCGACTTAAATATATAAATATATCGTAAGAATCATCGTCTTCAAAACAGCTTGCGTTAAGCGAACACTTATTGAGGATTTCCGCGTTACGAGTGTCACAAGGCGTATTATGGCGGGAGAAAGGCAATTTATTTTCGCTCTCACTTTTATTGATGTTTTATATGGCATTAAATTTTTGACGTGAATTGCATTTTATATAGGTTCTCTATACAAAAGCACAAGTTTCATAAATTTAGCACAAAAAAACATCAATAGACTAATAATGTTGGATGTTGGATAATGTTGGATAAAGGCTTGTTCAAAGCTAAGATTTGACCATCAGCATCGTCCACAACAAGTCCACTGCTTGATATTTAGTTACAATAATTTAACCTAATGTATAGTAGGTAACCTATAGTAGGTAGATGTACACACAATAACTGCAGATGGATGCAACATGCGCTTCCGCTGCACTACGAGATTTTTCGCTAGTTAGGTGGAAACGCCGCTACGCGCTACGACGTAGCACTGTGTCGTAGCGCTACATCGGAGCAGCTGAAATATATTGCATGGGAGATCACATTAATGTTTTATTTTATGCAATCTCGTTAATTTAAAAAAAACTTGACCTGTTAAATAATAGATACTGTTGAAGTCACCATAAGCTTTATGGCATATCGTCTTTGCCTGTACTTTTATATTTTCTTCACCATTAACATTTTTCAGTGACATGTTATCCAATCTTAACAATTTCATAAATTAGCACATAATGTGATGCTTGGTGGAACATGTGAACTTTAAAAGTTTCCTTTGATTATATTAATTTAACTAATTTGAAAGCTTCATTAATATTAAAAGCCACTTAGAGGTACCACAAATCAATTTTCAGACTAATTAAGAAGTTTCGTATTCTCCAGTAAGTAATTGCTGTGCCGGGTTTAAAGGTGATTAGGCGACTTGACTACTTAACATAATAGTTAATTGAAAATTTCTAAGCACTTCGCCGAGGGTATAGATAAATTGAGTGTAATTTAAAAGATTACCTTTATGAAATGTAGAAAACGACTTCTCCTTAATTCTATTAAAATATGATGACTAACAATTTGTTATGTTTGTTAGATATTTTAGCAGACAAAAGGGCTGTAATGAGCTCGGTAGCTTACCAAAACCTTGAATAATACAGGGTGAATTTGAATTCGTGTAATTTCCACCGGTGACGCCACTCCTTATTACGAACAACCTTCCCCAAGAAACCATAGTCGAATTCAATCAAAAAATGTTCGATTACCCATAAAAGGTAAACTATTCTGAAACCACCTTTATTATGGCACTTCAACAGTTTTCGGCTAGTGATTTCACTCCTGATTATGAACCACTTTCCACTAGGAACCATAGCCGAATTCAGCCGAAAATTGTTGGACTTCTATACTAAAGGTGGTTTAAGAATACTTTGTATGGGTTAAATTTTTTGATCGAATTCGGCTATGGTACTTAAATTGTTCGTAATCAGGAGTGGAGTCACCAGTAAATAGGAATTACACGAATTAATTTTCACCCTGTACATTTCATGGTTCTTTTTTATGCGCAACTGGTTAGCGCTTCACCTCAATCATACCTGACGTTAATGATGATGAGTCTGAAGGTGGGAATACGCTCATTCGGAATCCCCAACTTACTTAAGGTACTAGCTACTTTATCTATAAGAGCCAGAATACAACAATGCTGACAACACATAGATGAGATAGGTAAAATGGTGGTAATAGCTATAACAGAAGTTTAAAAATGCCGTACCATCAACGAAACCGAGATTTATTTTTATTAGTTATACCTATAACTAATAAAAATATGTACTTTATAATAACTAAAAAACGTCGTCAAATCGAATCATATAAGCCCAATCTCGAGGGGTTTACACTACACTAACTACATATACAAGTTTCATTTTGATGCGACAATTAGAACTAGGTTAAAATTGACTTCCAAGATCTGTTAATTAGTTATAAATGGAGATAGTAAAAGCGTTTTAACAACAGATATGTACCCCTAGATTCTAGATTCTAGACGTATTATATAAGATAAGGATAATTTTTGCAAAATTATCTCATAAAATATTATTAATATCTATTTGTTTATGTATAATATATATACATTCATCATGATGTACAAAAAAAAATTATTTGTGTAGTTTATCCATAACATAAGCTTATTGCTTACTGTGGACATAGATGGCGCTGTGTGTATGTGTGAAGATATTTAATATATATATGTTCTTATTAGTTAGATTATTTATTAATTTTCATTTATTTGTGTTATAGCAACAACATACGTATTATGGGTTTGTATTCGACACTTGTCTTTTTCTACTTGTAAGCTACTCCTCAATTATCTCCTTCCTGAGGTTTGCTGAAAGAGATCTCTTTTAGGGATATGCTCGAATTTTATATATTTTTAATATTGTCCTGGTTTACTTGTGTTTAATGTGTGCGTATACGCAATAAAGTATTAAATAAATATTTTTTTTTTTTTTTTTTATTTTTTTTTATATGAGAGGGCGGCAAACGAGCATGCGGGTCACCTGATGGAAAGCAATCACCGCCGCCCATGGACACCCGCAACACCAAAAGGGTCACAGATGCGTTGCCGGCCTTTGAGGAAGGTGTCCAGAAGGTTAATAAAGTATAACCTAATTGAATTCATAAAATGAAATATTTTACATAGAGGTTTATTAAAATTACACAAGCTCCTACAGATAAATTTGGAATCTCAAGTAAATGTCTATAACGTTAAAACAACATTTTAATTGAATAATCGATAGCACGGAATAGGGATGCTGACCACGCTTTCGGGAGTAGTCCCTGGCCGTAGCATAAAGGCTTTTATTTTGTTTTCCGACTAGATAAAAGCGTTCGCCGTCGATAGCATTGCATTAGCCTCGTAACAGCGTAATATTATCAGCTTCCGAACCGACAGAAACTTAACGCGTTTGCGTCGTAGAAAAGGGGTAAATGTTTATAGAAGCACTCTTAACAAGCTGTAAATACGTTTACTAGTTCGTTTTAGATGCATAAGATTTATTTGACGGTCTGTCTTGAATGAAAATGATGTCAAATTGCACAAAATGTAATACTTCTTCCCACATGGTTCACACAGTTGGCCTACTTTAATACGAGCAAATTAACGAGTAACGTGAGTTGAACACATTTCCAAGATTCAAAATTTTAAATGTAATCTAATATTTAAAATTATCGCCTCATCGTAGAAAAGTGACCGAATAGTTGTACAAACAGTATGAAAAAGTAAAATTTTATTATATGGTTTCAATATGTGCAATAATTCGTGTTAATGTAAATATTTGCCTTATTAAAAGAAAAGATTCAGTGAATGTGTTTCGTACTATAGTCATTTTATTGCAGTTCAGAAAGTAATCGTGTTCATGAAAGAATTGCCTACAAACTTTGACATAGACGCGGCGATGAACGGTACTGGCGCAGCACGCATTGAAATGTTTAAGAATGAATGAAGACAGTCACGTGGCGAGAGGTGCGACGAGTAAATTGGGGGCAGTGGTTGCTCTCTGTTTGGCGAAATCTTAAATATTACCATAATTATATAATACCAGTTAAGGTCCGGAGCCTTGTCCAGTTCGTCGCATCTTCTAGCAGATGGGCGGTAGTCATCGTAGGTTCTGCCATTATATGGTCAATTTGTTGCCACTTACTGTATATATACTCTAAGCTATTTCATCAACTCTCGTTTGCTGGGGAATTGAATTTTGAAGCGTTATTCGAAAGTGTTAAAAATATATCTTTACCTGGTTTAGTAAGATTCATGTGAGATTACCGCACGAGGGGTGTTTATTTTTTTTTCTCATTAAACCCCCTAAAACTAATTTTTAATACTAAAATTTTATTCATTTAACTACACGTCTGTATCTGGGTCGCTCTTTTCTATAAATTCGAAAGAAGTATGTAAAAAGCCGGTACCGCTGCCGCCTCGACGTAAATATGCCGGGTCTCAGTGGAGATCACCTATTTGCGAAATGTTTGGGCCGTGGGGAACAGGTGCTCACGCTCTCTTAAGAGAATTATCTGAGCGCTAGGTTAGTGCATCGCACAAGCTGACTGCTAGCCAATACTTTGGACAAAGAATCAGTCTCTCTATACGAGACAATGCCTTCTGGGTAGGATTCCACTCTACCAAGTTTTATATTTGAAACTTAAAAAAATTGTTTATGCATCCAAAATGCATTTTTTTTTAAATATAATCAATTTTAATATCCAAGTCTAATAGTTTCTAAAATAAAAAAAGGGGTGACGAACGGACAGATATCACCTCAGTAACTAATTGCTCCGTTTTGCCCTTATTGGTGCGGAATATTGGTGACTTCACATGCCTTTGAATTTTTATTTCTCAGGCATGCAGGTTTTCTCACAATTTTTTTCTTCGCCGTTTAAGAACAGTAGATTAAATATACATAGAAGTAATTAAATTAATTTTAAAAACTCATAGGTATATGCTTGCGTGGAAATCGAACCCGGACCTCTCAAATTGGGAGACCGCTGCACCACCGACGCTCCTGATTACGAATAATTTTCCGCTAGAAACCATGGTCGAATTCGATCAAAAAAATTTCGATGACCCATGCAAAGTAAACCATTCTAAAACCATCTTTAGTATTGAATTGCAACAATTTTCGGCTGAATTTCGGCATGGTTCCTAATGGAAAGTTGTTCGTAATCAGGAGTGGAGTCACTAGGCGAAAATTGTTGGACTTCCATACTAAAGGTCTTTTCAGAATGGTTTACTTTGTTTGGGTAGGTAATCGAAAATTTTTTGATCGAATTCGATTATGGTTCCTTGGAGGAAGTTGTTCATAATCAATAGTGGCATCACCAGGCAATGGGAATTAAACGAATCCAAATTCACCCTCTATGGGTGCGACTCTATTACAACTTGAGATCTTAAAGAGAGAGGTGTATTAAATAAAGAAAGATCATTGCTATTTCGTCCTCGGCGAATGAGATGCAAAATTCACCTTAGTAAATTTACGAATAAGCGTGAGTGCGCGTATATCTCGAAATTAGGCATCCATTCAGAAAGGAGTTACAATCAGTGAAATAAATAAATAACCAATAAATATTTCGGATACTTTCACCAATCATCTAGTCCCAAATTAAGCAAAGCTTGTGCTATGGATATTAGATAACGGATAGACATACATAATTATTTATATAAACATCCAAGACTCGGGAGTAAATGTTCCTATTCATCACACAAACATTTACCCCTCGCGAGATTCGAACCCGCAACCATTGGTTTCGCTGATAGGGTCACTATCCACTACACCAATCGGTCGTCAATCAATTGGGCAAATTAATATTCGAAATAAAGGCAAAAAATGTTTGAGTGTCACATCCACACACGTACAGGTTCTCCCACTGTGGCAAAACTAATACTTTGTACCGGATTAGTTTTTTTACCGTAGGGAAAAAAATAGGGCATATTATGTAAGTGAAATAGAAGTTCTTGGCATAGGAAGTTTTTTTTTCTTTAGAAAAAAAAAGCGTTTTAACGCACGCGCCGGCTGTAATCTGATATGCGACTGGCGCGATTCGTAGGGTTTCTATCGTGCGAAATTTCTTCGGAACTCATATTTACTCCAAATTTTCTTTATTTATTTAATTTAATGATGGAATTATGTGGAATAGGCTACAAACGCGACCGTTAAATGACACAATTAAGGCATTATTCCATGATGGTTTTGAGAACAAAAATTAACTACCTATGCCAATACCTTCTACTTCACTTAACCTAATAAGCGCCCTATCTTTTTCCTTACGGTAAAAAAAGAAACACATCATATAGGACTTCAATGTTTGATAGTGCTAAATTAGTCCTGTAGTCGCAATAAATGTTGAACAAAGATTATGACATTTTCTGTAACGTAAGTTATGGATGAGTTTCAATTTACATATTTTTTTTAGTTTTTAATACTTTTCTGTTTTTGTTGTAGCGTCTATAATAAATTGTTTGTTTGTTTACCGTTTTGGTTCAGTCATCGATGTATTAGGTTCTTACCTATGAAATTGGCGTTTTGTATGAAGAATTTCATTAAGACTCTTTTCTCCATACAAACATTTTTGATTTTTTTTTTGGGAACGGCAAATCCAAATTTAGCTAAACTTTGTGTGTATTATTGGATAACATTAAGTTAAATATAGGCAGCGTTAATTTTTAAAAGTAACCGTTTTATAAAAGTTTCTGCGAATCTAAGAAATAATATGGGAAGCTCATGAAAAGAGCTGTGATCAAGTTTTCTTTATTATGTGATTTAGCTCAGACGTTAAAAAATATTTCACGTGAAACCTTGAAAATATATTCTATTTTCCAAATAAAAAACAAATTTGGAAATAGCTATAGAATCGTAGGTACATATGATTAACGACCTAATATAATCAAGTCCTGAATACATTTATTTTCAGATATATGCCTTATAGTAATGTATGTATCCACTATTGGCTTCACCTTTCGTAGAGAGGCTCAAACCGTCCAGACTTCTTTAGGACCTAAGGCATGACGATGGCATGTAATCTGTCTCTATACCCATATGTAAATATTCACAGAGAACTTACCGAAAAGGTCCGGAATATTTCAAATTCTAAAGATAAAACCAGATGGGACTATCCGCTTATTGGTCGTAACTTACGCCAAGGCCCCAAATTTGCGGCAGATGTGTGGTAGACACAAGATTTATTTGCATCTGTATGTATATTAGAATCATACCCAGCGGAGTAAGCCAACTTTTTCGAGTAAATACATTTTTCATAGTCAGTTACTGTGGTACAACTTATGTGAAGATTCGAGCTTGTACTACGAACCGCTGCAGTGAAATTAAGTAGTAACCTAAATATGGACGTTTTTTCTTAAATTTAGATAAATACAAGGATTATGAAACCTGAAATTAGTTTGGTCAGAAGCACAAATAGAATCGATTTCAACTATAAAAGTATGGGGTTATATTTTCTCTTTAATTATTTATCTAATTAACCACTCAATCGTTCGTGGTTACACCTGTAACCAAAAAAGGACAGTCTACTGTCCATGGTTACAACAGTAACCAAAGCGTGATTGTAAAATATATGATCTATTTGAGGTGTATCCGCTTCGTGGTATACAAAATATAAGTAGAATAATAAATAAAATATAAATATATTTAGGAAACTTTCACTAATTATCTTCCAAACTAAGCAAAGCTTGTATATGAATTCTATATAACAGATAAACTTACATAAATATTTGTATAAAAACCGACTGGAAATCTAACCCTCTTGTTTTCTCAGGCAGGGAGGGTCATAATTCACTAATATCAATCGGTTGGCGAATGTTTTAGAACTTTCTTGTTACACTAAATTATTCACCTTTTAGTGGTTAGTGTCAGGTATATTTAGGCGATTAGTATACACCGCAAACTAGGAAAAGTCTATTGTACTATGCTATGGTTAACGACTAAATAAAAGATGTATTCTACGCGTTAATTTTGAATTGCTTAGAATATTATTTGATCAAGAATTATCCATCAAACCTACTTGCTATAACACTAACACTAATAAATAAATTATTATTTTAGTAACATACGCACAAACAAAAGTAAGTGTTACTTTTCCCTATCAAAATAAAAAAAATGACTGCAAACACGGTGCTTCAAGTTTCAGGCCTTCGTTTGCGTATTACCAAAAGCTATGCAAACGCCTCTATTCTATCTGGTATCGTTTGTTAGTTCCACACGATTAGGCCCCAACGAACGTCACCGCAACGCCCTCGTGATGTATGGCCGGAGGATGCGGATTTTGACGCCAATAACGAGCCAGGAAATAGTTTTGGACAAGTTTCGGTTTCTATTGGTATAGTTTGTAAATATGCAGTCAGAGCATTCTTATTTTGCTTTAACACGAATAGTCGTCCATATCCTTTACCAAATTCTAGGCTACCTCTCTGCCAAATAATAAGATCTATTTCAGCAGTATTGAATTCCGGACAGACACATACATTTTCACATTTTTAATATTAATATGGAAATCCTAAAATCACAATAATTTGTACACATTTTCGCCATTCACAAGAACGGTGAAGATTTTATTTTTGTTTTATTTGTTTATTCAGTCTTACACATATATTTTGAATTGCTGAGAACATTATTATATCAAGTACTCGTAGTATCAATGAAACTTGTACTTGCCATTATCATAATACTAATAAATTAATTAAAAACAACGTAAAGTTGCAGTGTTGAAATAGTTTTCGAGCATAGATCTAAGAAATATCTACTAAGACGATACACAATACATGGGCACATAAACAATATTGCGAAGACAGTCACGGCCACGAATGTTCAGATTTCCATATCGATAACACATTGCTCCAACAGATTTGGCCATAAATCTTATCGCGGAGGTAACATACGGTGACGATATGTGCCGTCCTGGATACAACTTCGTTACATCATCCCGGATTTCTAACACATAGTAACAGCAATGTTCATCACGTAAAAAAAATTGTGTTCCTTCGATAATATGTAGTTGACGTTTACCTCGCTTGCGTTCGATCACTATATTTGGTATCACGAACGTCCTAGATGTAAATTATGGTAACTTGATAAACTGTCCATTAAAAGTTTACCCCCTTATCGTAGGTAGGTATGTTAAAGACTGAACGAAAAAAAAATTATATGGTACGGCAGCTGTTGAAAGACAGAGAGAAAATATGAGAAAGGATTTTCTAAAGAGAATTAGATTTTTTTAAATTAGTTCGTATAGTATTTTTCGTTCGTGCCGTGTAGTATACATAATAATAAATTTCATTGTATTTTTAACCCTCGATGCAAAAAAGGTTTTTATAGTCTGGTTGTATATCTGTGTGTCTGTCATCCAAAGGGCTGAATTGATTTGAAAACAGTTTTATATTTCTCGAAAGCAATTTGGTACGATATTTTTGAAGCATAGACTTATATAATTATATATTACTGCTCATGGATAACAATCAAAAAGGTGTCACTTCATTGGTGTTAAAACGGGAATATGGAACCAATAGGAACTCAGTCATACACTGTGTTCGTTCGCGAACTATCGTATCAAATGTTTATTTATTTTGTAAAAATCACTTATCACAGAAAAGTGACCAAAAACATGGGAGTATCTTTTAAGTATAACAAGCTTAATGTACCTATATTTGCAGTAAATATTGTAAGTTTTTCTTGCACATTTTTAGGTTGTGTTCATAGACCTATTAGTTCTGGAGGATTCTAAGAGATGGCGCTGTTTTATCAACTAAAAGAAGCGTGAAAAAGATTTGTTCACGCGACCATATCTATAGCATATAGATCAATGGCTTCATGTAACACGTTTAAGCCGTTTCAAAGCTATTTAGCTTCAAACTGTTTATTAGTGGGTTTATTTATCTGAATGATTCATTGTCTCTCGAGGATTTTCTAAATTTTTATTGTATTAATTGCAGCGTTAAATAAATACAGAGCACAACATTGAAGACTAAACACAGATTGTTATCGCTTAAGTGAATATCTTCCAGGGCCCCACAAAAATATTAAATAATGTGTTGCTGTTTTTACGATGGACTAATAGATTAGTGAAAGGCAACAGTATCATTAGTTTAGCTGCAATCACATAACTAAATGCTGGCAGAATTATAAAGGAAAATCGTTTTATACAGGGTTATATTTTGTATACCAAAAAGCCGATACACCCTAATTAGATCATATTATATTTTGTAATCAATGTGGTTAGAAAAAATAAAAAAAAAAAAAAATTAATTAAGGAAAAAATATAACCCCATATTTATATAGACGGAATCCATTTTATAAGTGTTTCTGACCAAACTAATTTCAGATTTCAGTTATACAATAAATAACCTTGTATACAGCACCAAAACAAGTAATCTACAAATAGAAGAACAGTCTCATGATATATTATGTTCGTATTAATCCTAAATAATATCCCAACTCTCAAGATATATTCCATTATTTGTTCAAGATTTAGAGGCTTGCGGTAAACACCGCAAGGAAATCGAATCAAAAAGACATCATACTTTACCAGCTAACATTAAGCGACGGCCAAATTTCCTGTGAAAAATTCCGTCCCAATTTCTCTGCTCCAATACGCCGTGCAATTTCTAGTTCCAGGGGACCATATTTATGGGCAACAATAGTGGCACCGGGACAGAGACAAACGACGAGCAAACAAAAGATAGTTTGTAAGTGTTACTGTGTTACTATGAACACGTCATAATATAGTCACTTCTCGATTTTGTTTCAATTTAATTTATTTGTTAAGTGATTGTAACGTATAGGTACAGTCGGCGTCATAGTTATTCATACAGGGCTATTTTGCTAGCGTGACCGTGAACATTCACGACTTCCTGCGAATATTTAGTAACCTAATTTTAAGTATTTATTACATTAGTCAAATAAAACATCATATAAAATTGATACTGCAAAAAGAGAAGACAAAAAAATTTAAAAAAAAGCAGCTATTATATTTCAACATCCTGCTGCCATGTTCGTGGTCGCGTGTGCTACCTGATGTTGGGAAGATTCGTGTATATAGAGTGGATGGCATGTGTGCGCTGAATCAGTGTTGTCTAAAACAGTAAGTAGGTAATACAAAGTTCTGTATCGAAATAAAATATAGTATTTCTTACCTATTTACGAGTTTTTTTGCAATTGTGTGAGTTTCAGATGAGCAACATTAGTAACGCTTCGAATAAGAATGTGTGTGGTGGACATTAATTTCGTTGTAATTGGTTTAGGATCTGTAGTGAACGTAGCAATTCTGAGATGAGATTTTTCAGTATTGATGTATTTCACTTTGATGAAATAAGTATTTCCTACAATTATTTTCGCCGAGGAATACTAAGATATTTCATTCATATACCTACATACTTACTTAAATTAGTATTCAAGTGTGTATTGTTTTTTTTTTTAAAGTAAAATTTATCACCTGGATTTTTTCTACTATAATGGTTAAATTTTAGTATTGTACCGATTTTACAACCGGTATATAGAAGAAACACACAGCCAAGGATATTATTTGTTCATTTTCCTTTCATTGAAATCTTAGTAGACTACTGTTTATACTCGTACCACCATACTCTAATTCCAAATCATTGTTCTCTCGCATTAAGTATAATCAAACGATAAAATTATAAGTATAGTACCTATGTAGTAGCGAAAGTATAATATATTATGCTCAAGAAGAGAGTGCTTCATAAAACCGTAGTAAACAGACCTACGCGAGACCTACCTACATCCCGGGAGAAATGCATATCTTAGTATATGTAATGGAATGTTCAAATAAATAACAGTACGCCGGGAGTATTATAAGAAGACCTTGAAGGGATTTGTGAGGAATTTCATCAGTTCCCCGTGTAGAATGTTATTGGATTTTATAGAAAATGAATTCCTCTTTCATGGCTTTTGTTTACTGCTCAAAGACTTGTGGACCTTGACTAGAGTGTTGCTTTTATCTATGACAGACAATGGTCGGTCACATTTTGAGGAACAGCGCCATCAAACATAAATTCCTTTGGATATTCTTTCATTTTCGGGAAAGACATTGTATGGAATTTATTACTGATCTCGCATCATAGAGTTTTTACGACAACGACCACATTTATCACAACATCGACCTTCATAGTGAGAAAAGGTTCCAACACATGGTTTAGAATGGCAATTTTCAGGAATGCAGTTTTTCAGAAGTACATATGCTAATCAGTCTTATAATTGTTCCTGGTAGAGAGAGTAAGACCAACCGGTCTGGACGACCTGTTTGGTGTAGTGGTTAGAAACTCTGACTGCTATACCAAAAGGTCGCGGGTTCGAATCCCGCTAGGGGCATATGTTTGTATGACGAATACGGACATGTGGTGTACCCAAGTTATGGATGTTTTTTATAATCATCATCATTATATGTATAGTATATGTAATCATGATTATGTATTTATTTACAAAAAAAAATGTTTTTGTGTAATTTATCAACCATCTAATATCCATAATACAAGCCTAGTTGCTTAGTGTGGTACTAGATGGCGCTGTGTGTATTTGCAAAGATATTTATTATTATTATTCGTAAACAAATATGATATGTTTATTCGGCATATTAACAGCCTACACTGCGAACACTAATTCGCCAACCTAGAGTAATATTTCTAGTAAATTCGCAGATTGAAAGCTTGAGCCATGTATATGGTTTTATCAAAAACCACTATTGGATATACGTTATAGAAGTCCGCTGTTCTGTACGTTGCAAAACCATGCACTCTGGTAATCCACGGGGACGGCACTGTCTTAATTATATTAGAGCAAACTCATTCAGTGTCGTATACAATATACACATATCACAAAACGGAAGTCTCGGTTCCAATTCCCGTTTAGTGCTCCGAGGCAGTAGGCAAATGACCTCCTGGCCAACTACCACAACACCACATTCTCAACTAAACCTGACGCCAAGTAGTTATTTGGGTCTTCTGGGTCAGCGCGCTTTTACCTAGATATCAGGTGTGATTGAGATCAAACGCAGACTAATCTTTCATGACGACCTGTTTGGTGTAGTGGTTAAAAATTCTGACTGCTATACCAAAAGGTCGCGGGTTCGAATCCCGCTAGGGGCATATGTTTGTATGATGAATAATGTGTTCCCGAGTTATAGATGTTTTTTATTCATTTATGTATTTATTTACAAAAAAAAATGTATTTGTATAGTTTATCAACCATCTGGTATCCATAATATAAGCCTAGTTGCTTAGTGTGGAACTAGATGGCGCTGTGTGTATATGCAAAGATATTTATATATTATTAAAAATAAAGTTTATACGTCACGTATATGTGAGATAATGGAAGTAGGGACAGTCATTTCCTATAGGTTGAATACTGGATTTTAATGACTGACGACACAACCGTAATTGTGCTTCTATGTTGTGGTGTCAACGTCCGTAATTTTATGGAAAAAGCCGCAGAAAATTCACTTATACCAAATCCTAGCATTTTTCCTAGACTGATCACTTCTTCAGTGTTCCCTTAATCCGTCTCTATTCAACTGCCCTATCCATGATACCATTATATTGACATTAAGCGGATATCAGACACAGTACTTGAGCAAGCCTTTGCGTAAACAAATACAGTGCACGCTGAGTGCTTTGCAATGTAAGTATCTCAAATAGCTTGCAACCAAGTTTCAATGCATAGAGTTCGCTTTGTGCCAAAATTTGCTCTCTTCTGGCAACATTGGAAGATGCACAGTTTAGTCAGGGATTCTTCACAGCAAACGAGGTTTACTGCTCACAAAATGGCCTTTAAAACATTTACATCGACTGCTTTATTACATACTACAAATGTGATGAAAATGTAAATGGGGCCCTTTGGAGATCTTTTAGTGCAATTTCGCTGGTTATTTTCGAGTTGGAGGTCAATAATTTGTTTAATACGTCCATTCTGTTGTTAGGGTTGAAAGGGGAAAGAGGCGTAGTCTTTGTTACAGTGTAAATTGATGTTATAATTGAAAATTTCTATGTAAAATTCGCTTCATTTTGGTATAATCACAAATTACGTTTTAAAATATTACGAGTACAGTATAGACCTCGTTAAAGAGTTTTGTTTGTATTAAATTGTATAGGTGTTCACAAATTAAAAGAGTGCAACCAAGTCAGTAGCGACGATAAGCTTTTAGGCTTTCGAATGCACTCAGTGAGTAATTTTTGATTTATGTTTCATATAATATTTGAACCGCTAAAAATTAGCAAAAGAACTGAATTCAGTATATAAGGTTCCACTTTTTATCCCCGGAATGCATAATTAGATCTTAAACAAAATACGGGTATATTCTGAAAGTAAACTCTACCAAGCAAAAAATAATCATCAAAATCAGTTAACAATTGATGAAAATATGAGTAAAAATACATTAAAAAAATACACAGATTATGAACATAGAACTTCCCCCTTTATGGAGTAGTTTAAAAAGTTATCTTAAATTATTAAATCAAAATCGTTTCCTCTACGACTTATTAGGTCCTAACGTTTAATCCTATAAAAATTATAAGTGTTTCATGTAAACTTTAATACGATTTACTTCTTTATTAGGAAATTAAAAAAACTTACTCAAGATGTCCTTTAAAGATGTCGAAGTCAGTGAACGCTAATTCGACTATTTCGTGTGAAGCTGCTTGAAATGTGTAAAGGAGGCAGTCGATTCTCGCGGGATACGGTCGAGGGTAGTCAGGACTGCTGAATGTACCGCGCTCTTTGCCATACGTCGATGTGAAACGGATGCACGTACAACCTGGTTGGAAAGAAAAAGAAACATGATTTTTATATAAACAAATAAATATTTCCGCCACTTACACCAATCATCTAGTCCCAAACTAAGCAAAGCTTGTGCTATGGATACTAGATAACGGATAAACAAACATAAATATTTATATAAACATCCATGACTCGGGAATAAATGTTCGTATTTTTTTTTATGCACGGTGGGTTCGTAGGTACTTGACCTCAATCACACCTGATGTTAAGTGAAGATGAGGTCGAAGGTGGAAGCGTACTGACCCGGAAACCCCAACACATTTGGGGGACTGGCTATCTTATCTCTGACAACCGGAACACAACAATGCTATTAACATTGCTGCTTGGCGGCAGATTTAGATAAGATGGTGGTAGCTAGCCAGGCGGACATTTTAAAATACCCTACCGCCAACCAAACCGAGTACTTAAACATGTACCCCGCTGGGGATGGAACCCGCGACCTCCGAGTCGTAATCCCAATGTTGTTTGCATTGAGCCACGGAGGCGGTTGATGGTCGTATTCATCACACAAACATTTACCCCTCGCGGGATTCGAACCCGCAACCATTGGTTTCGCTGACAGGGTCACTATCCACTGCACCAACCGGTCGTCTTTTTATAAAACACGAATATAGATCTTTATATAAAACCTATCGGAATATTATCGTATGTGTGCATAACAATATAGATCAATGATAACAATAGAAAAACTTGCGATCGCCAACTCGTTTGCCCAGTAGCGAACTTATAAAGGCAGTTACCTAACGGGGAAAAGGGTATAATGTGGTTTCACTTTACAATCCAAAAATTTCAGTAAAGACGGATGGGATTCTTTCTTTGCAAATCATGTGCTTGCACTTAACATTGTGGTCTTATTCAATATGCACACACATACTCAACTTTACTTCGTTCCATTTCAATCTTAACTTACCCTATTTAAGTATGTATGCAGTGTGAGTAACTGACAAATGAAAGCCCAGTCAGGCCAACTTTGTGTTTTATTCGGAGACTCGAAAACTTACTCGTATGCGAACGTTATGTTCTGTTTTAACTTGCTATGTATGTACGTGCTTGAGAACTGAAATAACTTCAAGTTAGATGTGAACTTAGAACTCTGGTGTGGGGTGAAGTTTCGCAGGTGTGACATGTCATTGAGAGAACACATCAGGGCCATTACCGTTGACTTTAGGCTTTGTGACCTTTCCTTTATTGTGCTCTTCCTTTTGCATATAATTCACCCTTTACAGCCGTATGTTCCGACCAGGTGAAAACTAAACAACACCAATATAATCTTTGAAGTAGATGTTTGAAATAAGGATGACTAAACTCTTATCGAACGTGTTCTTCTTCACATTCGCAGGGTCATGCTGGAAGAAATCTCTTTTTAGAGATAAGCGCCAGCTCCGTTCTTCGTGGCTCAATGTAAACAACTTTGGGTTTACGATTCGGAGGTCGCAGGTTCGATCCTCAGCGGGGTACATGTTTAAGTACTCGGTTTGGTTGGTGGTAGGGCATTTTAAATATCCGCCTGGCTAGCTACCTAAATCTATCCTATCTAAATCTGCCGCCAAGCAGCAATGTTAGTAGCATTGTTGTGTTCCGATTGCCAGAGATAAGATAGCCAGTCCCCCAAATGTGTTGGGGTTTCCGGGTCAGTACGCTTCCACCTTCGACCTCATCGCCTCTTAACATCAGGTGTGATTGGGGGGAAGAAACAACCCGTTGTGCATAAAAAAAACTGTATCTAGTATCTGTTTTTCTTTTCAAGTGTATCTACTCGTGTATCTACTCGTGAAATAAATTATATAAAGGCCCATGTTGACGTCCTGTATCTGATATGATGATTAATAATGAGCTGAAACCGTTGCAATCTATGTTGGTTAATTCTAGCATCTAACGACTTCGGTTTCGAACGAACTTTTAAAACAATGACTTTGTTCGCATTTTATTTACATATTATTTTATCTGAGGTACAGGTCAGGACAGGCCTATAAATATTTCTTTTTTTTACCGGAACAATCACATCCTATGCTTAAATGCGTATCACACTTGACAATAGACTATAGTGATTCGTTCACAATTTGGTCAGTGAAACTATGGAACGCAAGTCAATCGTTACAAATTTTAAGCGTGAAGAGCATTGTGAGTCTTTATGATTTCTCCTCAGCATTATACTATTTATTCATTATTTACCATAATGGGAGTATTTATAATGTATATATTTATTTATTTCGTTTATTATTTATTTGTTTGTTTGGTGTAGTGGTTAGAAACTCTGACTGCTACACCAAAAGGTCGCGGATTCGAATCCCGCTAGGGGTATATTTTTGTACGTTGAATTCAGACATATATACCCGAGTTATGGATGTTTTTCATTTATATATGTATTTATTTACAAAAAAAAATGTATTTGTGTAGTGTATCAACCATCTGGTATCCATAATACAAGCCTAGTTGCTTAGTGTGGAATAAGATGGCGCTCTGTGTATGTGAAAAGATATTTATTTATTTTTAATTATAATTTTTATTTATTATTATTATAAACAGAGGCGAGGGGTCATGACCCCTACCTGAATTCGCCATTGCAAGCACATTGGTATAAACGAAAATTCATGAATGAATGTTAAATATACCTACCAGAAAAAAAAGTCCTCACGCCCTTTAATTAAAATGTGAAACACCCATTGGTGAATTGCACGATACCAGATAAAATATAACTTATCTACTTAGTAGTGGTAAAACGAAACATTTATGGAATGACCTCATTTTCTGTCACTCTTTCATACACATTTATTTCACAAACTATTAGACAGCGACAATTGGAATATGATTAGATTTAATTATTAAAGACGTAGACCATTGAAATTTAGTATAGATGTTAAAATGGAGGTAACTTTGAGGTTCAAGCGGTATAACTAATTAAGAAGTTAATTCATGCACGAGGACCACAGTGGTTTTGTGTCAGACTCATAGTCACTCGACAGACAGTGTTTTAGTCGTCATTGTAGGCCACCGATTTGGCTTAACAAGTGCCTTCAATTGAAAACAATCGGGACCGACTATATAACGAACTAGTCGAAACACAGATATACCGTCATAATATCGTCTTAACTGTCTATCTAAAATTTTTAAGCTACGTTGTGAGATATAGAAATATAAAATTGCCGAGAACATGTCAATTCTGATTGCAAAGTATGTTCGTGTGTGTAGCATTATATATACGTACGTATAACATTCTTACAATATGACGTATTCGTTATAAGCCATTTGTTAGAATTTCTTTGGACACAGATTTTCTAAGAGATTCTTGTAGAAATAAATCTGTCCCTTTACTAAAAATACTCATTTTAACAAAGGTCTTGCTAGCTAACCAACTCATTTTAGGTGAATTTCACACTGGCACGCACGCACGACGTTTCGGCTTGGGGCAGAGGGGGCGACGTGCGTGTATGCTTAGTACGAGATATGTTGTCATGTGTCATGCAAATACGCTGTTTACACACAATCAGAGGTACTAACAGGCAACGTTTCAAAACGTAGCTCCCCAACACTGCAGCGATACTTTTCGGGGCTTTTTGGCGGGATTTCGGCGAGTGAAGTTGCATTTTTCTTTATAATTCTCATAATTTGTGCATTCTAACCTTTGAAGCTTAATAATGGCAGAATGTTGTGCAGCAAACGTTAGTGTTGGTGTACAGGTGAAAGGAAGTGTAAATTAAAGTGCGTAACGGAGATTTCAGGTTCCCATAAGAAGCCGCCAAAATCTTTTGTAAAACATTCTGCCACTTTACTGAAGAATGACTTGACCGTGACTAGACTCTGTATACGCCAAGTATACGACGAATTACTTGTTTTGACTGAGACTGACTTATAAACTGAAGAAATAAGAGAAATAAAATTTTTCACTCAAAACTGGCAGTAATGTCCCTCGACGGTGAGGTTGACTGGTTGCCATCCTCAAAAATAATAAGAAGAAGATACCCTTCAGTGTGCTGTGCAACATGTCATACATCGAAGTCTCTTTTGCCATTACTGAATATTTAAAACGGGCAGAGCCTCCGCCTCCGTGGTTCAATGTAAACAACATTGGGTTTACGATTCGGAGGTCACGGGTTCGATCCCCAGCGGGGTACATGTTTAAGTACTCGGTTTGGTTGGTCGGTTCGTGGTCCGCCTGGCTAGCTACCACCATCTTATCTAAATCTGCCGCCAAGCAACAATGTTAATATTGTTATGTACCAGTTGTTAGAGATAAGATAGCCAGTCCCCCAAATGTGTTGGGGTTTCCGGGTCAGTACGCTTCCACCTTCGACCTCATCTTCACTTAACATCAGGTGTGATTGAGGTCAAGTACGAACCCGTCGTGCATGAAAAAAAAACCGCCACTGGTAAACAAGTGGACTATATAAATTAAATAACACGCAGATCGTTTTCTCTCGAAGTAAGAATACAAACGAACCGAAAAAAACTTTTTTTTTGCAGCGAGAGAAAAAACCAACACTAACATAGACAATTCCAGACATAATCATCAATACCCGATCCCATGCCGAACATCAAACAGGATTAGATCGATCTTTAATCTCGCCAATAAGTACGCATAACGTTGTACATTTGCTGAGTTTAATTGTTAGCATAATAAAAAAATCAAAATTAAAAAAAAGTGTTATTTCGTAAGTTATAAGAACATCATTTGTATTCGTCATGATATACTATTATCGCTTATCCCACGGGATATCCCACAATCAACTCACAATCATCTTAAAACTAAAGCTGTCAGATCTGATTACATATCCACCATAGTTAGTAGATCCACATGGTAGTCAGTGTTTTCAAACCACCTATGTAGGTTATCGACTCATCGACTTCAATTGATTTACTCATGAAAATTTCTACAGTGATCACCCATTTAAGGACTAACCGCACCAGACGTTGCTTATATTCTCTAATCGAAGGGTTGCGATTGCACCACGAGTATTTGAAGGTAAGATGAAGATAATGGTGAAATTTAAAGATAACTTATCAACAAAGCATATTATAAAATATCAGATTTACATGATAAACATCCATGAACATAACCAGCTCGTTCGCAAAACCATGCTATTTCACAATTAATAATGAAATATTATTATGCCTTTTTGTAATATAAAAGCCTATTTTTAAAAAGAGCAACATCTCGAGTTACTTCCTTGTTCTTCTCAGGGGAAAATTGCCTTTTATACAAGCAGTAACTTTAAAAATGTAAATCTGACTATTTTAAGTGTGCCCTGTGTACCGACAAAATAAAGCATTTTTGACTTTGACTTTGATGATGACCCCTAAAACACACACTAACTTTAATACTTGTATCAGATGGAAACGGAACCCGTGATATCCAACAGCATAAATTATAAACCACCAAACTTGTTTTACGACATCAAGCACCCCAATTACCGAGACCTTCATATAACGTGCGCTCAACTTACATTAAATCCAATTAAAATGTTTGCTAATGGAATCCGAAAAGTTGTATGTAGGTAATTTAATAACGTAACCACAATTAAAAACTGTGAAACAAGTCCGACTATAGCTCCCGTGGGGTTATTGCAAGAGTTTAACTGAGCTAAGGTAGAGGGTTATGCTTACCTATTGGTGAGATTAAAGATCGATCTTATCTTGTTTGATGTTCGACATGATCTTGGGTACATGATGGGAATGAAGGTACCTAATGTCACTCCCACCCGGGTAGTTTCAAATTACAGATTCGAAATGCCCTTTTCCCAGACGACGTGGTCATAATCGCAGCAGTTGTGATGTTGTTTCATTGATTCCATTTCCTTGTTTCTGGCTCTGTAAGGTAAATTTTCAGACAGGCTTATTTTTAATGAAGTCCCCAATGCCGATATGTCCGCAGTAAGTGTACCTATTATTAACTGGGTTTGCGCTATCATTAAGCTGCAAATCCTTTTTTTTTAAATCTGGAACATTTTTGAATGTGCCAACAAGTTTTCTGCACTCCTGATGTGTATTAAATACATAGATTTTGAATATTCATACTAGCAATAGCTAGTATGAGTATTCAAAATCTATGTATTTTTTATTGCACCCGAACATTAACACAGTAGAAATGACCGGTCATATAAAAAGGTGGATAAAAGTTCTCTTCCTGCCAACCTGAACCTGGAAACATGTTGATGGCGCTTATTCAACTGACTCAAGTCCAATAAGCCCGTCTGCACCAACTGGCCGTCACATCGTTCTGGATGCTAGACCGACTGCTACCACAATTTGTTTTATGAATGGATTTACATGAAGTGTCAAAGGCAACGTCCATATTTCTATATTAAGGAGGAATAACTTAATCACGAAAATTTGTTTATCCCACGAGAACTACTCACTTTTTTTTTATGCACAAGGGGTTGTTACTTGACCTCAATCACACCTGATGTTAAGTGAAGATGAAGAAGCGATGGAAGCGTACTGACCCGGAAACCCCAACCGATTTGGAGGACTGGCTATCTTATCTCTGACAACCGGAACACAACAATGCTATTAACATTGCTGCTTGGCGGCAGATTTACATAAGATGGTGGTAGCTAGCCGGGCGGACATTTTAAAATTCCCTACCACCAACCAAACCAAGTACTTAAACATGTACCCTGCAGGGGATCGAACCCGCGACCTCCGAATCGTACACCCAATGTTGTTTACATTGAGCCACGGAGGCGGTTAAATTTATCGGGATAAAAAATATCCCATGTCTTAGTCCAGCGTAACTACCTATTTTCTGAATTTCATCCAAATCCGGTCATCCGTTTCGCCGTCATTGAGCATCAAACAAATAAACAAACATCCAAACTTTGGCATTTATATTATTAGTTAGATATAGGTTCATCTACACAAATACAGTATACCCACACCTAAAATATTCTTTAGCCATCGTATTAAAATACCCCAACAAATGACGGCAAGAAAAGAAAATTGACGGACGTTTCACACAACCCTTGGAATGATGAATATTTTATGCAAAAATCTCTCACGTCAGTCCCGTCAGGTTTCGTAGTAATCTCCTTGACGGTGTCAAATGAGAAATTCGGGCGTTATTTCTTGGTCGGATTGAAGGTAAACGCAACATTGCGTTACATATGATTTCGAAGAAAACATTTTTGATGTATCCTTTCACTGTATTCTTGTTGATGTACATTTTTCATGTTATGCTGAGAAATTATGAAGACATTTTAGAGTGCGAGGCGAATAACTTCGAAGGCAACGTACACAATAAATAAAACGTGTCTGTCAATTTTCTGTTGGGAAGTATTCTCGTATATAGTCTTATTAAAGCCGAAACCGGCATGATCAATCATTGTTAAGTAAAGATACCTGAAGTGAACTTTCATCATAATACGAATTGCCTGGTCCGAATCCATTAGCACAATATGTTATGTCTCATCATCATCACCCCGTAAACATCCCACTGTAGGGATATATAATGAGGGAGTATGGGCCGTAGTCCACCACGGTGCACCAATGCGGGTTGGGGACTTCACATGCCTTTGAATTTTTATTTCTCAGGCATGTAGGTTTCCTCATGATGTTTTCCTTCACCGTTTTAAGAGCAGTCGGATAAATGCACTTAAGTAAATAACTTAAACTCATTGGTACATGGCCTGCCTGGGAATCGAATCCGAACCTCCCAAATTGGGAGACCGCGTCTTAACCGCTGAGCCATCGACGCTTTTATGTTATTTTTTTTTAATGCACAACGGGTTGGTACTTGACCTCAATCACACCTGATGTTAAGTGAAGATGAAGTCGAAGGTGGAAGCGTACTGACCCGGAAACCCCAACACATTTGGGAGACTGGCTATCTTATCTCTGACAACCGGAACACAACAATGCTATTAACATTGATGTTTGGCGGCAGATTTAGATAAGACATTTAAAATGTCCTACCACCAACCAAACCGAGTACTTAAACATGTACCCCGGTGGGGATCGAACCCGCGACTTCAGAATCGTAAACAAAATGTTGTTCAAATTGAGACACGGCGGCGGTTACAATGATTAACTATGGATAGGTACGCGTTGTGAGGTGAGATGTGGTCCTCACCTGATAGAAAGTGACATTGGGCAGGCGAGTTGGCGGATTCACATTACCTACTTATAATAAGCCCCCAAATTTCCACCACTTTAATCTTTTTGTATTTCATAGGAAAATTAAATGTTTGATTATTATAGTTTTTACGCAGAAAGGAGACCGTTGCCAACACTGAAAGAGCAAGTAAATTGTAAAAATTTAAACGTCTGTAATTTAAGAGACATAATACCTAATTGGTATTCTGTACTCGAGAGATGTGCATTGTCGACTTAATTTCACTTGCACGACAGCGTGAGCAATGCTCTCATGAGCGAGCGCTCTCACAGAATTAGGGTTCCCCAGTGAGCTTTTATTGCTCATATAGTCGCAACGACCCACTATTCTGAATTATTCCCTTAGACGATGAGAGGACAGCTACTATGATTACTAGCCCTGTAAGGACACGTAAATTTTGGGATTTAACTTACCAAATCTTAAAGTTTTAATTTTTTTCCCCTTCGATAGTCATTTCGTCGTAGAAAATATTACTAACTCCCAAAAATATTTGCTAATAAACTAATCAATAACTACTTTGTATATTTTTTAAATTCTTCTGAGTATCTTCTGCGACACAATGAATTTCACAGTAATAATTTTAATTAAATATTGTAGGTAGGTATAACTTAGTACTGTCAACACTGTACTAAAACGTGCAAGTCTGTTAGATGTTTTTTAGTGAAAAGTCCAATAGTCGCCTTTTACCACACCCACGGGAAGAGACGGCTACGTTCTATTCTTTTTAAGTGCCAAACCCACACTGTATATTCGACGAATTCTTCGCATTTCTATTTTTTTTTTTTTTTTTTTTTTTTTTTTTTATATGAGAGGGCGGCAAACGAGCATGCGGGTCACCTGATGGAAAGCAATCACCGCCGCCCATGGACACCCGCAACACCAAAAGGGTCACAGATCCGTTGCCGGCCTTTGAGGAAGGTGTCCACCCCAGAATAAGTAGGGCAGCAGAATAAGTAGGCAGTATTTCATTAATTATTACGTTTCGCTAACAGCAATCTCTGCTCCAAATTCAATCTTCCGTCGACGTCGTTCATTCATTCATTACAAATTTACAGCCGTCAATAAGATAATGTCTTGAGAATTGACACATTGAAAGCTCACATAAATGTTACTATAGCTTTAATGTGAAATTCGATCGCTAAGTGCTACACTTGCAAAGTTATCATCATATCAGCCACAGGGTGTCCACTGCAGAACATAAGTCTCTCCCATACTCTCTATCAGTGGAAACCTCTAATTGGCTTTCAGTTTCTTAGTTTAAGTGATAATTTGTAAAACAGCTGTTGGTTTTCCCAAGAAAATAAAATAAAATAAAAATAAATAAATACATTTCTAGAGCGACCTCCGCGACTTCCCGCGACCTTTATTAGGTCATCACCAGTCTACTGAGCACTGCTATTTATCTTACTGATTGGCTGCGTTACCTCGGTGACCTTCGTTCTTCTACCGATTTGTTCAGCTCCCACTAAAGCTCGCTGACTGACCTTGAGCTTTCGTAGTCAGATACCACGATTCAGTACCATAAGTCATCTTTGGTAATAGATACACGCTTTCGTCTTGAAGCACTGAGGTAATTTTTAAAAAGTTTTTAAAGTAAATTTTTGACAATCAAAAACATTTTTGTTAACTCAATATGACAAGACCCCTAGCTGTCAGAGCTGCTCTCTTAATAATAGCAATGTTCTAAATGCCCTATAACCCTCGCAGATCGTCGCCCTTTCGATAAAGGCCGAGCAATTTGTTAAGGCCAATCTTCCTTATCTTGCCCTTAGTAGGGGTAATCTTTAAAATAATTTAGCGGCGTTTATCTTCTCTCTCTTCATTGTTTCAATAAATTTCTAATGGCGGTTCCTCGCTGCTGACAGATGATCGGCGTGGCTTAATACGGAGTGCTTCCAAACGGAAACGTAGACGAAATTCCGAAGTAAATTCCAACTGATACCATCACTTTAGTACGTGCCAATGAGTCGAATTAAATCGGCCTTGGTCTAGTTGAATAATAGCCACTTTGTCTTATTGATACTAGTGCTGAATTTAGATAGGTGCGCAAATTCTTTGCAAGCAAAAATAATAATTTACGAATAGATATTTATATTATCTGCGGTCTTACGTCATCCAGACAACCCCAGCAAAGAAACTTAAAACCTATATAACCTTGTTGTGCAATGTACAACTTTAGTACGTAAAGAACTATAAAAACATGTATGTCTATTTGACATCGGTTTTTTTTTCTGAAATATATACGAATGTACGAGTAAATTACGTTTTTCTCCTCCCGTTCAGTAAACTCTTTCAGCAAACGAAAAACATTTTGAAATGTCACACACGTGTTCTGTACACGCATTTACAGCATTAGCTCTTACTTCGCTCTCGTATATATCTTAAAAAACCGTAGATAGAAAGAATAACAGATGCTAGATCCCTACACAGTACACAGCACTATTTAAGAATACTACCACATTGTATGTCTTTCCATCTGGGACTAACATATGCAAATTTTCAACATTCCACACCGTGAATGTGGCACATCGCTACAAGCGAGGCTTTTATAGATGGTGTTCCACATAAAAAGTGTCTGGCATTATTCCTTATGCGTTGCTCAACTGTTTATTTCCCTACCAATTATATACGTTCCTTGGATTGCTCTGTCATCTCTTCGTGGTCGCTTCGTGACCACGTACGATTTAATAAAGAAAATATAAAAGTTTACAGCATTACTCGCGTGAAATTTTATTTTCCCGTGATGACAGTGGCCTGTATTGTGTAGCCTGTTAAGCAAACATTCGTATTGAATCATTCTGATGCACCCAAACGACATGAAGGAAGGACAAGCACAACCCATTTTTGCATTTCAAATGTTAGTTATAGGATTGTGATTAGAATACTATGATCATTATATTTGCATCTCCTTATATTTAAAAGTAGGTACAATATAAACAGAAGCACCTACATAATATGAGATATTGGATAGCGACACGCGCACGCGTTCAGCCGCTGCCAATCGAACGCACATTTTTCACGTTTCTGAACGTATTTATTTATTATTTGTTTTTACCCAGCTGCTCCAGACAGAATGGTAATGCGAATAAATATATGCGTGTATATATACCAACCAATGAGTTTTAAATTTAATTTAACGGTGAAGGAAAACATCGTGAGGAAACCTGCATGCCTGATAAATAAAAATTCTAAGGCATGTGATGTCCCCAACTCGCATTGGGCCAGCGTGATGGACTATGGCCCATACCCCCTCATATACGAACGAAAGCCTATAGCAAATAAGCAGTGGGATGTTTACGGGCTGAGATGATGATATCTATAGATTTCTATGTTATCTTCTGAAACCTAAGCATCTTGACCGATTTGAGTGTATGATGGCGTTTGATTCGGTTGATTCCCGAAGTGTCATAGGATTCATTTTATGGTAAAAATTCCAACATGACGCCCGCAAAATACTGTTGAAATATTTAAAAATAAAAAAATAGAGTGTTTTGATTTTTAAATATTTCAACAGTTATTTATTTTATATTTACCTAAGTTATTGTATCATCGTATTGCAGAAAATAATATTTTCACTAGTTTATCGCTGCTGTAGAATATCATGGATCACATACTACAGTATATAGCTATGGTACACATATTCATACTGAAAATCGCCAGCTGCTGAAAGATCGTGCCCAAATTCTACAAAGCATCACATAAATCACTACGCTAACCACTTTGCACTTAAGTTCGTAGACTGCAGGTGCTTTATAGCGTACAAGATGGATCAAAGGTAAAGGAAATGGATATTCTATCTTCAAGGAGCCGAGCTGAATGCACAATATGGCGCACCGCTTCACGTACTTTGTGATAAATAATTGGCAGTTACGGAAACTATGCGTTTAGAAATCACGTTGGCTCCTATTATTTGTGCACATACCGGATGCCAATTAGACTAATTATGTATATCCAGCTCGTTGGCAGACTAGGCTAAATCACAATTAATTATGAAATATAAACCTTTTTGTAATATAAAAACATGTTTTTAACCCGTGAGCAGATATGAGTATTTTGCTCACGTATAAGTTAATTGAAATTATTTTTAGTGATTCAGAATACATCGCACCTCGCGCGTGGCAGGTACCTTACCAACTATTCATCCCCTCTCCCCCGATGGAACTCGCGCACTCGTGTTCCCGCTGCAGCGGAAGGAAGTGATTTTGAAATCCGCGTACCATCATGCGGCATTTTGCTCAACACGCGTCTATCGACGTAAGTTTTTTTTGTTCTCTATAAAATGTATTTATGTTTTTGTTATAGATTATTGTGTTTAAATATTTACTCAACGGTAATGACCCGTTCCGTGATCCGTCCTCACGTAGTGCAGTGCCTTATGCCCCAGAAGAATGAATGGGCGGTCTAAAAAAAACATTTCATGCCGTCAACAACTCTGCACTGAGCATGTCAAGTTTATGTGTGAAACGTGTTTTGACAAACTGGCTCATACTGATTTCTTGGAAGCATAGTTTGTCACAAATTTTATTGATTTATTTTTATATAGTTTTTTTCTAAAGTTGAGGCCTAGAAGTTAGTTGATTTTGTTTTTGCACAAGAAGTTGCATTTCATCTCACGTTTAATAAAACTGTTATTTCCATACTAGACATATGTATTTTATTTAAAATAATCGGGTTTTATATGAATTATTAATATTATCAAGTAAATAAAATAATTGGACTTAGTCTGAGAAGTTAAATAAAGCGCGCCTTCTCACGGGTTAAAAGAGCAACCCCTCGAATTTGTTGCTTGTTCTTCTCAGGGGGAAATTGTCTTTTAAAAAAGCAGTACCAAGCCACAGAATTAATAAAAAGAACTTAACTAACGTAACCTAGCTTCAAAAATGTATCCATAATACAGGGCTAGTTATCCAGAGAAGAACGTGCAAGAAACTCAGGGGTTGCTCTTTTTTATGTATTTATGATTCGACAGAAGAAAAAAGAAAATGATAGACTTGATGTCGCCGAGCGGTTCATGTCACCAGTTAATGGGAATTAGACGAACTCAAATTCACCCTGTATACAAAAAGTTTTTCCCCGACCTACTACAAAAATAAGAATACCGCAATCCTAACAATAAGCTTTTATTTAACTAAAATCTGATTTATATATTTCAAGCAAACGAATTGGTACATTCGGTAAATCAGCTTCAATTCTCTTAGAAAATCACCGACCAGAATTGTGGACATGTGGAGGCATGATTTGTTTCTACGATGCCCAATCAATAAGCTATTACAGAACGTTCCGTTACCTGTCTTAAATATGACAGATAAATTGGAAATAAGATGAAAAATGATTTCCGGCAATCATAGACGGTGGATTTGCTTATTTCAGTAATAAAATTCTTTTTGATCATAAAATGAGTTTAGAATTTAATGTATGTAAAAAGAATAATAATAAATATCCTTAGACATATACACGGCGCCATCTAGTTCCGCAGTAAGCAACTATAGGCTTATGTTGTGGATACCAGATGGTTGATATACTACATAAATACATTTTTTTTTGTAAATAAATACTTATTATAAATGAAAACATCCATAACTCGGGTACACATGTCCGTATTCATCACACAAACACATGCCCCTAGCGGGATTCGAACCCGCAACCTTTTGGTATAGTGATCAGAGTTGCTAACCACTACACCAAACAGATCATCCGTAGCCAACCCGTCTCTTTTCGTGGATATCGCAAAAGGCGACTAAGGGACACCCAAATGCTAATTTTGGGATATTTTAACCGCCTCCGTGGCTCAATGTTTTTTTTTTATATGAGAGGGCGGCAAACGAGCATGCGGGTCACCTGATGGAAAGCAATCACCGCCGCCCATGGACACCCGCAACACCAATGTAATGTAAAACATTGTCTGATAGAAATCAATAGCGATAACACCGCCTGGTTGTACAACTTTGAACTTATATTTATCAAGTGTATTCTTAAATTTTTGTGCAATAAAGTGTACTTGATTGATTAATTGAATGTAAACAACACAGGGTTTACTAATCGGAAGTCGCGGGTTCGATCCCCAGCGGGGTCCATGTTGGTGGTAGAGCATTTTAAATATTGGCCTGGCTAGCTACCACCATTTTATCTAAGTCTGCCGCCGAAACAGTAATGTTAATAGCATTGTTGTGTTCAGAGATAAGATAGCCAGTCCCCCATAAGATGGGGTTTCTGGGTCAGTATGCTTCCACCTTCGGCCTCATGTTCATTTACCATCAGGTGTGATTGAGGTCAAGTGCTAACCTGTTGTGCATTAAAAAAAATATCACGGACCATCATAGTTATACTTTCTTCATGTGCGCAATTATATACCCATCTATTACTTATCAGTTATCAGAACACACATCATACGAAAATAATAATCATACCCATTGATAATATGAGGCACTTATAAAATTTCTTTTAGCCATTACCTTTTTCTGATTAATGAGACGTTGTCACGAAATGTCGGGGTCAAGTTCACGCCTTCGGAAATAATTAAAAGCTTTGTTCGCTTAAAGCGTTTGTGCATTCATTCGTTTTTAACTCGTTCGTATTCGTCTTAAAACGGATCATAAAAAGTATTATATTTCCATTCTTAGTACAAATAGCCTTAAGCCACTGCTGGGACAATCTCCTCTCACTTAGAGAAGGTAAGAGCCATAATCCACAGTGTAGACCAGTGCAGATTGGTAGATCTATGTCAGACTAGTGGCCTCTTGACAGTCATTGTTTTGAAGCCGCTCTTTTGGGCCAACGACTTGGCTCGACGACTGCCTTCAATTGAAAAGAACCGGGACCGACTGTTTGACGTGCACTGAATCACGGAAATATTCGGAAGAAAATGCCACTAGGGTCACCCATCCAAGGACCGATCGCCCCAGAACCAGTGCCACGAATTATAAGCCCATTTTTTACGATTTACATTTTGACGATCTGTTTGGTGTAGTGGGTAGAAACTCTGACTGGTACTAAAAGGTTGCGGGTTGGGATCCCGCCACATGCATATATTTATATATTGAATACGGACACGTCATGTACCCAAGTTATGGGTGTGTTCGTGTATTTTTGTAGTATATCAACCATCCGGTAGCCATAATAGGCATATACAATTCGAGCTAAGGTCGTATTGGTATACATTCACAAATCTCGAACAAGTAGGTCGCGGTACAAGCAATCCAAACGAGCGTTCATGAATTCCATATCAATTTTTATTATGTCCATAAATAATTACGAATACGAATCGTTAACAAAGTGTACACGAGTGAGTGCACAAACGCATTTATACGCATTGATATTCGCGGTTTTTTATAATTTAGACAGCAATCAAAATAATTTTATACTTTACTTAAACGCTTGATAAATTACTTAGAAACGAACTCATAGCGACTCAAATCATCTCAAATGCAGTATTTCATAACATAAAGTCATGAGCATCTTAAATGGGGTGATCAAAGATGATATTCCAAATACAAGCGTTTGGGTGTTACAAACATTAAAAGTTCAATGCTTAAAACAACATCCACGTTTCACCTTTCGAAATATACAAAAATGCACACATTTTTTTTATAGCACAACGGGTTGGTACTTGACCTCAATCACACCTAATGTTAAGTGAAGATGATGTCGAAAGTGGAAGCATACTGACCCGGAAACCCCATGACATGACATGAGGAAACATGACAGGAGGTGAGATATTAAATCGTGGAAAGTTCCTTAGTCGCCTTTTTGATCATCTAGGGGAACAGATGGGTTGGTTTTCTTCTTTTTTAAAGTACCGAAACCGCCAATACCTCCTAAGTGCCGTCGCGTCTCGAGGTAATATCATAATTCTAGCTTGCTCATGAATCTTATATAATAATCTATGTTTCATAATCTAATATGGCTGAAATCTCAAGCGAGACGATTTTCAGTATAATCCAATGTGACATTCGAAATCGATCAGTCCCCAAAGGAGCGATACGTAATAAGTTAATTCATCAAGCATACAGATACTGTAATATATACGCTGTACACTCTGGCTGACATCGCACTGTACACTATGGGTAACTTATAGATTAGGCTTTCGTGCCAGACTCCATCGAAAGCCTCCCCATGTTTAAGAACACTGCAGCTGCTGTGGTGTACTCGTGTCTGCTTATTACCGTATGTAATGCAATATTCTTGTGAGTTGGAGGAATGCCCCGCACTAAATCAAACTGTTCTGGCTTTGGTTTGACGTGGGCCTGGAGTTCTGCGAGGAGTAGTTTTTCAAACACTTTCAAGAAGGTGCAAATGAAGTGGGAAGTGATCGGTGCCCAGGATGCCGTTGAAAAGGCAATGTTGGCTAGGCGGCAGATGGCGTAACGCCATGTTGATAATTCGATATGCGCCCGGGACTTTCTTTGGTTGTGATTTTCTGAGCGCTTGTCATACCAGTTCTGCCAGCCCCCTGTATGGAGCGCCGTTAGTAGGCTTCAGCTCGTCCTATCGGTTGACTAAGTAGCCCGAGAATTTCAGCGTAGTGAAAGGCTTGAGATGAATCTGGAAATGGAGAAGAGTCCTGTTCTTGCCCGCCAGGGCTTCGGCATTCCAATTAATTATCCTCAGGGCTCTAGCCATGGTGCTGGTTGTTAGGTGTTAACACTTTGAGGATAGCTAAACTCATTGTGAACTCTGCAAAGGCCGCGTCAAGCACTTGCTTCCCTGTGTTCAACTGGAGCATCGTTTGGTGCTGTTGCTGCCCCGTTTAGATAGAGCCACGGAAGCGGTTGTGATACTTGCTCACGGTAATGTTCCTGTCTGAGAGACTTCTTGGATCGAATTTGAATGGCAGAGACGTAGTTCTGGTTGTAAATTGAAATAACTTCCGTGGTTTTAATTCTGGCGTTCTTATTGCTGATTTTACTGCGCTAAAATTATATTTACTGACTTTTGCGTCCATGGTTTAGGTATTTTATTCCCATAGAGACTGAGCCTAACTTAGTCCTCATCTTACTACATTTTAACCTTTTTTGTATTCCTCTTGCTATATTGCTCCGATTTATAGGATTTATCTTCTCTATACCCCATTTTTTTCTTCGTGCGTTGACATTGAAAACCGACATAATACACTACGAAACTCAAAGTTGATGCGTGCTTGACATGCACTTGACCGGATGTTACAATTCTTATTTTACGCGTTCATATTTATAAAGCATACGAATTTTTCCTAAGTCTTGATTTCACAACACGTAAACATTATTCAAAGCCAAAACTGCGATCTAAAAAGTAAGTGCTCCACTCATACATACTTGGATTTATAGCGTGGCCCTCATCGACCGTGTGGAGTGATAAGTGGAGTAGCAAGATGAGAGCGGTTGACGTCTGAAAGAGAAATAATAAAGTTAAAACACTTGGCAGTAAGCACACACACACATAACTCTGTCTTATAAATAATTTAATGTACTGCAAACAGTTTTGCGCTGCTCAGATAACCTACAGTTCAAAAGATTTTCGTTGGCCACCGTGATCCGTTTTCATGATTGTGGATAATCTGAGCAATACAGAACTACTTGCAGTACCTTCTTTAAAATATCGGAATCCAAACCAACTACAGCTTGTTACAGGTTACTTGCGTGGCATCACCATAAATTTTCAAAGGGGATACCTTATGAAAATTTAACAGGGCTCTGTTAAAGGGATACCTTCAACAGTGCCCTGTTAAATTCTTACCATACAATTTAACAACTTTTGTTCATACACAAAAAAAAAATACATAGGTACAGACGAACAGAGAAAATACGATAAAAAATTATCTTAGCTAGACATAATTCAGAACCGTCTTATATAATTGCTATCTTATAGAGAGGTATATCAGACATGTAATTTTGAATAATGAAGCCTAAAGAGGGCTTAGTCTAGATTTTTTTAGAAAACCCTATTTTTAATTTGTGTCTTAATAACAATAAATACTAACTGATATTTAATTAGGCAGACTTTTGTTTAACACAGTTATCTTATTGATGGATAATAAACTAAGCATGTTATAGTTAGGCATGCATGTGTTTTAGCTGAAAATATCGTCGCGCTGCATTGCTTAAGAAATAAAATGAGAACTAATATTTTTTAACGATAATTTCTCTAAATGTTTTGATTTTAAAGAAATACCCATCAATTAACATTTTTTTTTAAAGAAACACATTGTTGAACTTTAGCTTATGTAGTTACTTACTTAGTACTTGCGTTTCTTACAAATGCTTATTTTTTAGGAATTGGTACTACATTTATAACACTTTATTAAATGTTTCAAGAAAATCGCGGTTATTCGTTTTTCCGAGGTTAAACCGTATTTTCCCTGGGCTATCCTTTTTTGGAGTCGGTTTAACACGTTATAAAATTATATAAATTCGATGTATATATGTTTATACATATATTTCTTAATATATTAATCAGTGGTGGAAAAACTAAATAGATTTTTAAGTTAAATTTTGTCTTTAGAAGAATTTTGTGCCTATTTGCGTTTCACCTGGCTTTTTTCTTTTTTTATGCACAACGGGTTAGCACTTGACCTCAATAACACCTGATGTTATGTGAAGATGTGAAGTAGAGGCCGAAGGTGGAAGCGTACTGACTCAGAAACCTCTCTTATTTGGGGAAACTGGCTATCTTATACCTGAAAACCGGAACACAATAATGCTATTAACATTTCTATTGCGCGGCAGACTTATAGATAAGATGGTGGTTAGTCAGGCGGTCATTATTTTAAATGCTCTACCACTAACCAAACCGAGTATTAAACTTGTACTCCCCTGGTGATCGAATCCGCGACCTCCGATTCGTAAACCCCATGTTGTTTACATTGAGCCGCGGAGGCGGTTTGATAACAATACTACAAAGTCTAACTATATACGCCGAATATTAAACATAATTTCTCGTGCATGTATCAAGACAACCTTCGAGGCAATCTGTTATCGCAGACACTCAGTACAAGCCCGCTCTGTTCGTACATAAATAATGGTCCACAGAATATTATTATGAGCTTCAACGAAACAGATGTCAATTTTACGCCATCTTGTTTTATCTCGGTGTTATTTTCATCATCATCAACAGCTTTACACATCCCAATTGATGGGACACGACGTCCTCTCACTTTAAGAGGGTACAGGACATAGTTCACGGGCTCAGTGCGGATTGGTAGATTTGTGTGAGACTAGTGACCACCTAACAGTCAGTGTTTTTAAGTCGCTCCCGTTGGCCCACTTAGCTTATTGACTGCCATCAACTGAAAACAAACGGGACTGACTATTTAACGTACCTTAATGAGAGAAAGAAAAATATTTATTTGGATTTGTGTAGTAAAATTATTACTATTATCTCTTGTTTCCTTTCCAATTTTCAGTTTATTAATTAAGATAGGAGATATCGCATGAGTGTTTCTCAGTCTAACAGTAAACTGTATGAAATTGAAAGGTCATGGTAGCCACTTGGTTCTCCACCTACGCAGTAGACCATCGTTTCTTGCCGAATTGTTTGTTTTACATAGAGATTTATTGGGTTTGCAAAAATCTGTGATCGTCAACTCCAGGCAAATCGCTTCCTGAGAGAGGCTTAGGTCCAGCAGACTTATTAGGCTGCTGATGTGTGATGAATGTGTGAAAACTACTTTTGCTAGTGTATGACAAACGTAGGTATACAGGCTGCATACCTGCTTAATGCGTTACAATACAAACGAAAAGTTGCCTGACTCGCAGACACTGAGTTGTATTCTTATTAAAAATTTGATTTGTTTAAAAACAAAAGGACTCTTATTGTTATAATTAGATATACCTATGTATACATAATTCAACCATGTAAGGCCACATAACTTTTGTAACTTTTGCATAAATATTTTTTTAAAAAAAGGTTGTTGTGTGCAAGTGTGCCCTGATATGATATCATCGCTAATTAGTGGAAAGTGTTTTAGTTTATGTATTGTATTTTTGCTACAAACATATTGTATCAATATTAGCTGTTTGTTTCCCATAAATAAATATTAAAAAAAATCAGGTTAGTAAAAAAAATACTTTTTTTCTAATGGAACTCCAAAAAACAATTTCTATTTATTAGATAAAATGTGATATTTTATAAATACTGAACAACCTCCTTCGTTATGTTATACATTTCAATGTGTAGTTAGTTACTATAGGTACATGTATATTCGTATAACAAACTTTTAAAAACCTCATCAAAGAAACCGACCCATTTAAATAATTACGACTCACAAGGTGTTACAAAAGCTTCAAGCGTGTAGAAACGATTCACGTTTTCAAAATTGTTATTTTCACTTGTATGAAACTCGACAGAAGTTTGCTCGAATGTATTAAATTTTCTTGTACATTAAATTCGCTTGTATTCTTGCAGATAAATTGTATTTTAAGCCCACTTAATACATTAAGAAGTGTTGACGCCCTCACTGAAATGAAAAGATTAGTAAATGTTTTCAGTGTTGTCTTTATAGTTAATTCTAAAATTGAATCTTCGTCTACATACCTACGTGTACATTAATTGATTTATGTTAACAGATATTGTAGTTAGTGATATAAATTGATGAAGCGACACGTTGTTTAACTTAGTTACCTTCACCTTTTTATTTTAGTGCCTTATCATCATCAACAGCCTGACACGTCCCCACAATGTTGGGGCACAGCTTCCTATCCTGGGGAGAGGGTATGGGCCATAATCCACCATGCGGGCCCAGCGGATGTTCTGTTGGGAGGAATCGACCAAGATCAATTATTGATGAGTAAAAGATTTTACCTGAAGTGAAATTCCATCATTATACGAAATGCCTGGTCCGAATCAATTAGCGCAATATACCGGATGAGTTTTTTACCGTAAGGAAGGGCATATTTGGTAAGTGAAATAGAAGTTATTGACATAGGAAGTTCAATCTTTTTATTTTCAAAATCGCACGCTTTAGCCGGAGATTGATATACGATTGGCGTGATTCTTAGGGTTCCTATCGTGCGTAATTTATTTGGAACTAATAATATTTTCTCTAAGTTTTCTTTATTTATTTAATTCAATGATGTAATTATGTCGAATAGGTTACAAACTCGACCGTCAAATGACACAATTAATGATTAATTCAATGATGGTTTTGAAAATAAATAAATAACTAACTATGCCAATACCTTCTATTTACGGTAAAAAAACTCATCCGGTATAATGTCCATGCCTATATACACATAAACATATCAACACCAAAAGCTTTACACGTCCTCGCTGTAGGGTACAGTCTCCTATCACTGGAAGAGGGTATGGGCCATAATCCACCACGCGGACCCAGCGCGGATTGGTGGATTTGCGTCAGACTAGTGACCTGTTGACAGTCAGAGTTTTGAAGCCGCCCCTATAGGCCAACGACTTGGCTTAACGACTGCCTTTAATTGAAAGCAACTGGGTCCTCCGAATCACGGAAACGCTCGTATTAAAATGCTACTAGTGGTCACACATCCAAGAACTGACCACGCCAGACATTGCTTATATTTGATGAGACGACCGCTTGGTGTAGTGGATAGTGACCCTATCAGCGAAACCAACGGTTGCGGGTTCGAATCCCGCGACGGGTAAATGTTTGTGTGATGAATATGAACATTTATTCCTGAGTCATGGATGTTTATATAAATATTTATGTATGTTTATCCGTTATCTAGTATCCATAGTACAAGCTTTGCTTAGTTTGGGACTACATTATTGGTGTAAGTGTCCGAAATATTTATTTATTTATTTATTATTTAGATTCGCTTATCGAGGACGAATAGCGAATGCGACTGCGCCACGAGTGCTAGTTTCTTATACCCTATCATTATATTGCATTAGATTTTGTATTCATTGGTTATTTTAATTGAAGACTATTATATTAGAAATGTAAGTTTAAGTTTGCTAATAACTGAAATTGTGGATATTACAAAAATTGTTCATATGATTTTTTGTACAAAGACCGCTAATGTAGAAGCCCATCTATCGTGAAATGTCACTTTAATAACACTAATTTAATTTTTATAGATCTAGGCAACACGTCAAGTCAACACGGGATGAACAGCATATCTCTCCTTGTCAAAAATTATTTCATTAAAAATTAAAGTCGATCGGAAGATGCTAAGCCTGTATCCAACGAATTGTTTAAAGAAATTACAAATGTTCTGTTTAGAGCTCGCGGCTAATATAGATTTTTAATATACTTCGGTCAAAGATTGTATTGCATAATTACGAGTCCATTACTGGATACACTCATACATTTCATTAACACTTGTAGGTACAGTGTTTTAACACTTTTAAGTACATATTGGCCTAGCGTCACCACCACACAATCAGCATAATTACTTTTCAAATTACCTACTAAATATAGCCTCCGCACTTTATCATATTATATCAGCATGTAGGCAGTGGCGTGCCCTCCGCACAGGCAGAAAGGCAGTGCCTACCCTAGCAATCGTAAACTTTCCTTGAAATGCATTGTAAAGACAGCTGATTCATTCTATGTGAACAGAAATATTTTCTAACCAGTTCGATGACTGATGTAAGAGTAAATTATTATTTAGTTGTATTTTTTCTCAATTAGTAGTATATTTTATCATTCTGCCTACGCTGCGACAAAATGCTGTGCACGCCACTGCATGTAGGTAACCTTAAGGAGGCACAATGGAGTGTCATAGTCAAATTGAGTGAACTCCTTAATAATAGAAAATAAAAATCATAACAGCTACAGGACGTCCACTGCTGGGCATAGGCCTCCCACATAGATATCCAGAGCAACTGGTTGTATGCATACTTAATCTGTATTAATTTCTTTCAATAGAAAAATCTTGTCCAAAGTTGGTTTATTTACGTTTTGTATCAACTAAACATAAGTTAACTCATTTCAAAACAAAGATAATTTATATACTACGTATCTTATTATTAGGTTACCGACCCAAGTTTCTAAATTATTCCAATAATGTCTAGCAATCAAGACTAGAGGAACTTTGACCTGCCATTTCGATGTTACTTCACTAACAAACAACACCGAAGCGAAATCGGAGACTAATGTTTATACGACTAACCGTAGTGCAAACAAACTCGTAGCGGAACAAGTGAAAAGTCAAATATCAGTAGTATTACGTGCTACGTGGCCTGCAGCCAAACTTTGTACGTTCTAAAAGATGTTTTCTGTCAACGTGTGTTTATAAAACAAGAATAAACAGTAGATGTTTTCTTATACATTATATTCGAGGACTCTTCAAAGTTGCTTTAAATTCAGCATCAAATGCAGTGGAGTTGTTTGCGCTTGTACGATCACGAAATGCACCGTAATGAGGATCACGTAATGGAATGGTGGTGGTTCTAGATAAGAGCAAATGAGGCGAGGACGTTAACCTATGTTCGGGCTGAATTTCGATGTTGTCGTACTTCAGTCTGGTCGCAGTTCCGCCTGTCGCAATTTAGTCTATTGGGTTGTCGCAGTTCAGCATTACAGTCCCATAACCGGCTAACCACCTAAATCCTATATATAAAGTATATAAGGCTCTCAAGACTTTGCAGTATTACATGCTATTTACCAGTAGAAGTCAGACGCTTTGAATCTATGTCGCATCGCGATAGCTCTTAGCTATGAAATAGATGGAACAGCTGTTCTAAGGAAAGTTCCATACCAACTCGATTGTCTTGAATCAATTTTCCCGAACAGAATTACAAGTAAATATGAACATCTGAGGATTGTTGGTCCTATAGCAAAAGTTGTTTATATTCATGAGTACTTTCAGGGCTTAAAGTTTCCTTAAACAAAGACCTAGTTCCCATTCTGTATTTTAAGTCTTCAGCAGTGAAAAACCTATTTGTCTTATATATAATACAGTACAATGCAGTACAATACAATATCATACAATACAACACAATACTACACTACACAACACAACACAAATGGACCATCCATATTAAATTAGTTGTAGCTACTTTCTTTGTTGTAGTCACCCATTGACCACATAGCCTATATACGCCTATTGTTTAATTTATGAGTACTGTAACGAATTAATTCTGTCAACTAGCTGAGGGTACCGCCTTCCGATTGGTCCTACCAACAGATGGAGTTGACACAACCAATCAGCGTGAAATAAGCTGACCGAACTATCCAACAACCGATTCGAAGTTTTTGGGTAACTGTTCTAAAAGTCTGTGGACTGTGTGGTCGATACAATGTCCGAAAATATAAAATATATTTTAAAAAAACTTCAAAATAAGCTCTAGGCTTGATCTAATTACTGCTTATCAGTCCGTCAAAGTTTCAAATATTGTGTTGTCATGTTGTCAGACATGGGTAGGCATTAAAAATTTCATTTCAAACCCCCGACGTAAAGTTATTCGAGTAGCAAAATTTTATCGAAACACAGTCGAATAAAAGTTTGTAATAATACCACAAAATTTTTCAACGGCTGGACGAAAATGGAATTCCCGCTTCGTTGTAAATTAACTAGATACTACATCTTTATTTTTAGAATCTTAAACGTGACAGGCTGAAGGCGAGCAATCCCTTATAAAAATGAGGTATGTAAGTCTTTAGATCAAAGTCAATAGTATGTTAGAGTAACGTTGAAATTAAATTAGGGTTGCCATATTTTCCCGAGACCCGACGCGGAGACGGGCACACTTTGATAATTTTTTATAGAGAATAAATCAGCTAAATTCTGTTGAACATTTCATATAATAATATGTAGATCGCTGGTAGAAACACACCTAAACTTATTGTTATAATCTTATCAGATCATCTCACCTGGGATCGCATGATTCACCGCATCCTATTAGATTAAGTTATACATAACAGATTGAAACTAATTTGTCGGGACGTTTTATAGGTCATCGAACGTCCGGACACCTTTAATAACGGTGACATGTCCCAACTTATCGGGACGAATGGCAACCCTAAATTAGATTATTCAAGTATTTACGTAATGTCGCTACATGCAAGGGCGTAATTGTATATGGCTTCCTTTGGATGCGATATTAGTAATGTGAAGGGGAATCTAGGTACGGAATATTCATTATTATAAAATGCTTATTAGCCCAGGGAAAATACGGTTTGACCTCGGAAGAATGAATAACCGCGATTTTCTTTAAACATTTAATAAAGTGTTGTAAATGTAGTAACAATTGCTAAAAATTAAGCATTTGTAAGAAACACAAGTACCTACTAAGTACTTAACTAAATAAGCTAAAGTTAAAACATGTGTTTCTTTAAAAGAAATACTCAATTGATGGATATTTCTTTGAATTCAAAATATTTAGGAAAATTATCGTTAACAGTTTACAGGCTGATGATAAATGATGTGGTGATTGCTACCACAGTATGTAACGAATATCGTAATATATTTGAGCACCCCATCAAAGATTGGGGAAGCTCTATTCAAAAAGCGCGTATTAGGTTAAACTGAACATGGGAGATAGATATGTTCAGTAATTGTATACTAGTGTACTCCGATGTAATTTAATTAGTCGCTAGCGAATCCGATACAAAATCGAGAAAATCTCTGCTAATCTACGCCGCAAACCATTGTGTAAAAAGATGTTTATAGGCTGCCTAAGTTAGGAGGCAAGGTATAACACATATAAAATTTCACTCAGAAAATTGTGGGTAGTCCATAATATACGTATGCGTATAAAAGGCTTCCCTACATCTCGTATTAGGGTAAGAGGATTAAGGTGTGGTATCGCTCTGCGTACGGCAGGCAGCGGAAGTCGCAGAATATTCCAAATTAGAATCATATTGGAATCGACGTTTTCCTCATTTTCGAATCATTTTCTTAATCATTCAGTATTTACTGAGTGACTTAGGACCTGTAAAACAGTCCAATTTTGGTTATGATAAACAGAACACATTGATTCAAGGAATATTCACCTTCATCCTGACGTAAAGAGCCCACATAAGTTCCAAAACGTATCCCAATTTCATTCTTCTGTTCATTTCTTTATTGAAGTTATTTCTATCCAATTATGATCTCTTCTAATAACGAATAAACTCTAAACCATTAAGTAATACCTTTTTACAGCCTGGAATACTATTACTGTATCACCTGTGTATATTTTCCAGTATAGTAATAAATTCTTACCAAAAAATATCAATCTTCATAACTGACTTATTGGACATTTTAGGGTAGCATCCTTGCTACTTTGCTCGTAATAAACGATTGAGCCACCTTTTATACTCTCCTATCTGAATGTACACTGTGGTATACTGTTAAGCGTAACATTTTCACCTTTGAACCGGCATACGTAGTAAAAAGACATGTATGTTATCCATATAACCTTGTCGCTTAGACTATAAGAAAATATCGATTTTAGTCCGCTGACTTTAGTTCAACGACTTTTGAAAATTCTCGATAAAACTTCTTGATATGATCGATGGAATGTCATCCGATTTAGTATATTATTTACTCGGATAATTATTGGGATTCATCATCATCATCAGCCTTACATGTCCCTAACGTTGGGGCATAGCTTTGTCTCATTGGGAGAGGGTATGAACCATAATCGACCACGCAAGTTCAGTGCAGATTCGTGGATTTGTATCAGACTAGTAACACCAGATGTCAGTGATTTAAGCCGCTCCTGTGTGCCAATGGCTACCTCTAATTGAAAACAATCGAGGCCGACTATTTATTGTGCCCTCCAAAAGACGGAAACTCTCGTATTAAAAAGCCACTAGTGGTTACCCATTAAGGACTCAGCAGTGGCGTGCCCTTCGCAAAGGCAGTAACCTACCCTAGCCAATTGTAAACTTCCCTCGAAATGCATTGTCAAGACGGCTGATTCATATTATGTGAAAAGAAAATGTTCTAAATTAAAGCTTGCTATGTGAGTATGTTATTATTTTGTAGTTGCATTTTTTTCTCAATTGAGAGCACATTTTATCATTCTGCCTACCCTTTGACAAAATGCTGTGCACGCCACTGGGCTAAGGGATATTGGTTAACTTCGCTAATTGAAAACGAATAGCGAATACGACTGCTCCACGAGTGCTTCATTGATTTCATGCTTGAAATTTTTTCTGTAAACTATCATACTTAGGCGTGTATAGCAGTTTCATTGAGTTTTAAAATTCGTGAACGTGGTATCGTTAAAAAGATCTTTGAAAATAATAATAAGGTTCATAAAAAGTCTTTTTTCTGTTTAAATGAAAACTATATTTAGTGAGATACATGCTCTGAAAGTCGTTAACAATCCATCTCCATCCATCCATCTCTTACCAACCTTATCATCGAGAAATATTAAACAAATCAATTTAGTATTTCTAAATTGACTTGTTTAAAGAAAATTGACTTGAACAGAATATGTCAACAATTTTTTAAAATATTCTACGTTGAGTTTACTGAACGCAAAAATAAATTTGGAGTATATGATTCTTTGACAAGTTTTGAAGTCAAAGCTTACCTTAATTTTATGCGTGTCCGACTCGCACTTAGTCGGTTTTCTAATACATTTTCCAAAGTCTTAGAGCAAATGTTTGCATCAGCTAGTCCCCTCAAAAAAGGGTTTGGTTGAAAACCAGCTTACATTTTTTTTTTGCAATGCAATAAAGTTTTCTATGGTAGTTGATTGTTGTTTCATGTTTTGAAAATGCCGTTTAATATTATAAATGCGAAAGTTTGGATGTTTGTTTGCTTGTTTGTTGCTCAATCAGAGGATAAACGGATTTGGTTAAAATTTGGTATATGTATAGGTAGAGTATACCCTATACATAGGATATTTTTTATCCCGATAAAGTGAACAGTTCCTGCGGGATAAAGAAATTAAATATATCCGCGATAAAGTTAATCCACCCAGACGAAGCCGCGGGCGGAAAGCTGGTATCAATTAAGATTTGTAAGCTATTGATTGTAACATTATTGATGAATGCCTAATGATTTATAAGGCACGTAAATATAGCGAGCCTGCGAGTAGAGCTGTCAATGTTACGCTTGATGTGATGTCGAATGTACCTACTCTAACATAAATTGGGAGTGGTGAACAAATTGGTAACATTTTAAGGGTTACCAACCACTTTGATCGAAAGAAATTTCCATTAGAGTTGAAAAATCGTGGCGCAGCATCCGGAGCAATGTTTGTAAATCAAAGGGAAGAAATAGGATGCCCATTTGTTGCCAATACGAAACTTTTATTGGCTCGTGGTGATAAAAAAAGCGTACAAATACCCACTTACTTTCTCGATCATCAATTTTGATGTACAAACTTGTTGTAGACATTTTTTTTTGGGTCGTTAAACGTGATAAATTTGAGTTCTGTTATAAACAGGGGTGGGAATGACGGCCGATGTTTTTTTTTCTTAATATGAAATTTCAACCTATTAAAATGCTATCACACTCATCATAAATATCAAGGGTCTAAATCAGTCTACTGTTGAACAAAGTACCCAATGGGGCGCGATGTGCATCGCAATCGCCACGTTAGGCGAGCATTGCACCACTTGAGAAATAATGACTTTAATATACTTCTATGCTCCTTTGTCATGTCAACAATGCTGGTCATGACGAATAGGTATCTTTTCTGGTCCTTCCAGTTAATCCACTGGTCATTATATAAACGAGGAAATTGATAATTCTATTCACATGTAGTAGTTCACTTTGAAAGTACCGGGCAAGCAGAAGCTATTAAGAGGTTGAATGGCTTGGTGGTCGCTAGTTCATGTAAAAGCATAATAATATGAATATTAATTTGGAAACTGAATGCAAAGGATCAAAATTTCTAGTCGCCAATGGTTCTACGCTGGATCCTGAGCAAACTACAAACTCGCTGAGTCGGCGCTCTAGTGATAAAGTGGCGATTCCGAGGCCATTTGCTCACAGTGACCCTTGGTAAATATTTGCCAAAACCCAGATTAGCATTTGCAATATGGTGCCTGAGTGTAACTTGGGGTTATTTTTTGTTTGCCTTAATTTTTGGGTCTCAAAGGGTTACAAATACAGCCAGTAGGAACGGTATACAATGTATAACGATTTATTGTAAAAGTTGGGTTCAATAATTACGTATAATAATTTTATTAATATTGTTGTTGCTATTAGTGTGGAGTCAAATAAATATATGTCTATGTCTAAACCTCTACAATATAAACGAAATTAGGTACTTTACTATTATTTTTGTTTACATAAGGAGTATTTATAAATTGCACTCAAATTGTTATAGCACCTAGATTGTTAGTTCATTGTAACTTAGACAAATGAATTAGAACAAGACATTTTATACGTGTTACCGATGCATGCCACATCACGTTTCTACTTATAATGGGCTATGCTGTTATGAAAGACACATGATTACTGGATGAATCTGCGTGGTAGAGTTGACAATCCATATGTCCTCGAGCGTATGCGTTTATTTGTCTCGCAGCAATAAATGAGCGCGGGCGAAAAATACAGCAAAGAGCCTGTGACATCTGTGTACTGACAGGTCTACCTGATGGACTGCGAACTAAACACACCGGAAATTCGTCCTCCGCTTAAGCTATTGACATATTAACTACTTTATGAAAGAGATCCAAAATATTGACCTGTTTGCGGATGACCTGACGGTGATCACTTATTGCTTTAAGGTGTTTGTTTATGACATATATAATTATTTCCTTGAGTGGCTGCACCATCGAATGTTTTTTCGTTGGGTGTCCCCTTAAGTATAATACTCCGTTAAAATTACAGTAGGTATTACTGTTGAAATGTTTCTAATATTTCCTATCATTATTTAGTTTCGAATTTCAATTTCTTTACAGGGAACGTAATGCTTAATGAGTTGAAATTGAGGTTTCAGGCTCACTGATTTTATGTACCTACCTAATCATTCAAATTTAACCTTTATTACTTAATTTTCTTCGATTAAGTAAGCACTTTCATCTATTCTTACAGATTTAATCTATACTATATTTAACGAGTAAAATTAATGTAATACATATTTTCAACCGGTCGCTTTGGAAATCCATGGGTTCAGTAGTGGACATCCTGTGGCTGATATGAAGATGACGACGTTGAATGTATTCAAATATGTATATTTTGTGATATTTAAGTAAGTGTCATCGAGTTTTCACCCCAAAATTTCATACACCTACCTACCTGATAAATACTTGTGTTATGCAGTATCGTATGGTATCCAGCTTATTTGAATTAAACCAAACCATCTCTTTCAGTGGATATCGCAAAATGCGACTACGGGAGTTTACACTAAAATCTTTTTAGTTTTTTTTCTAGTTTTAGTCTATAAAAATTTCAACTGCGATAGCTCATCACCCCCTGTCGCGTGAGTATTCTTGTGTATTTTGAAAGATTTAACGTTGGGCCACCCGATAGCAGTGGCGTGCCCTCCATACAGGCAGAAAGGCAGTGCCTACCCTAGCAAATTATAAGCTTTCCTCGAAATGCAGCATCAAGACAGCTGATTCAGCTGATTCATTTACATAGTCGTTCTCTAAGAATAAGGGTATTATACCCACATCGCTTGTTTGCGTTTAATACAAGCAGAACGCATGCAGGGGAGCGTGCCCCCCTGCGTCGACTGACTAACATCTATAATAAATATCTAACGGATGTGGATATATTTTTGGAAGTCCTGTTGGACATTGGTGATACTTAAGTTTTAAATTAACTGGTTCGGATTGCTTTTCTGTCTTTGCAGTTATATATAAAATTGTCGTGGATAACGGAGTTGGTTACACAATGACCTCCATTGTCTACATATAAGATTATAAAACATAATTGTATTGTGTACATGTTAGTTGTCCTGAATAAAATAAAATAAAATAAATAGTGCCACGTCAGTCATCCTAACCTCCGCAATAATATAAAAAGTGAACTTAAAATTGTCTTGCAACTGTAGACATTTGTAATTTCTGTACTGTACCTAAAACGTCCATTAGTACCAACTACACATGGAACAAGTTGGAACAAAACTGTTGCAGTATAAAGTTACAGTTGCAATATAAAAGCTCTCTAGTAAAAGTGTAAAGTGACTTTATATACGTACAATATATTCTTTCATTAAGAAAGTCCGTTTTTACGGTAACACACTGCACGGGACAGGTATATTAACTTCAGGAAGGTCTGCATTGTGTGGGTAAATAGATATACCTAATTGTTTCGAAAAACCTGTGGAGTTATAGTGAGAAAAATGTCGAAATTTAGAAACCAAACGAGGGACGAGAAAATCGACGTGTTCCATCTGGTTTTTTTTGATAGGAAAAACAACGGAATGCGATACACATCGTTCTTCTTTCTTCCTTCGGATCCAAACTTATTGAAACTTTTCATCGCACTGAGCCGCTCAAGGCAGATTGTAACCCTATCTAACCGCCTCCGTGGCTCAATGTAAACAACATTGGGTTTACGATTCGGAGGTCGCGGGTTCGATTCATACATGTTTAAGTACTCGGTTTGGTTGGTGGTAGGGCATTTTAAATGTCCGCCTGGCTAGCTACCACCATCTTATCTAAATCTGCCGCCAAGCAGCAATGTAATAGCATTGTTGTGTTCCGATTGTCAGAGATAAGATAGCCAGTCCCCCAAATGTGTTGGGGTTTCCGGGTCAGTACGCTTCCAACTTCGACCTCATCTTCACTTAACATCAGGTGTGATTGAGGTCAAGTAGGAACCCGTCGTGCATAAAAAAAAATCTAATTAGCGAGCATCTTACTAATCGCGACTCCAGACTGTGCTCACTCCAGCGTGTGTTGCTTCTGCTACAAATATGACCTACAAACTGCCACTCCAGCCTGCTAAGCTTCAAACCTATCTCGAATTATGGTATTTTTGGAGCATCACCTCGTTTCGTATTTGGCTCACATAGTAACTCGGATATCTTTCCACAGAGTACTGAGCGATCGTAACCTTTTGGACTAATATTATCTTCAGTGTGGTATAAGGTTTCCGTGGATGTTGTTTCAAGCATTAAACTTTTAATATTTGGAACACAAACGATAATGTTTGGGATATCTCTGACCACCCCAATTGGGATAAAGGTCGTGACGTCACGTATATGTAAATCTTCAGTGTCTTTATAATTTGTACTCGTTTTTATTTGTTATACAAAGAACGTAAACTGTTTAAACTAATCTCCTTGGTTACTTAAAGTTAGGTATTCGGTTATTTGCTTATGTAAATCTTATACAATCGTTTTATAGAGAAATGCTAAAATTCCTCTTCTAAGTCTCGGCCTCCCCAAGCACACCATTGTGTGGAGGACAAAATGACAATAAAGTTACAAGTTTGTTTCCCGAGTCCAATAAATGAGACCCATTTTCACCACCTACTGTTTACTTGAAAATTCCCCCACAAAATTTGTTAGGCGCGTGACTTGTTTCCAAGTAGGTATGTTTTGATACGCACTTATTCGTTATTTTCTCCATAAAGCCAGCAAATTTATGACGAGATTTCGGCAGAGAATATTGTACTGTTATTTAACAAATTCACATCTACAAAATGTTTGTAGGTAAAACCAAAGTTCGCATGCGGATCCTCAAGTTCGGGTGAGAAGCTTTCTCGATACTAGAAAATATTTTTTTTCCGCATAGCTTTACATTTTGTCCCCTCTTTGTTCAACAAATTCCGCACTAGAGAATGTTCTAATTGGGTAAATAAATAAACGTAAAATTTCTTGAGTGAAATAATTGGTTGGTTGGTGGTAGACCATTTTAAATGTCCGCCTGGCTAGCTACCATTATTTTATCTAAAACCGCCGCCAAACAGCGATGTTAATAGCGTTGTGTTCCGCTTCCTCCTTCGGCCTCATCTTCACTTAACATCAGGTGTGATTGAGGTCAAGCAATAACCTGTTGTGCTTAAAAGAAAATCTCAACTTTCATTCAGACATCATTTAGTTCAGAAACGTTCATAAAAGTTCATATGAAATCTAGATATATGCCAAGTTCAAAGAACTTTTTCCATATTAAAGAAATACCATACGCATTCTTCCTGTAATTTCCTCGTATAATTTGATGAAAAAAATTACTTCAATGAAATTGTGAGGCCTATATTGCACAATAATTCCATAAATTGGTACATTAGAAAATATATTAACATTATTGGTTTCTTGATTTTTAAAATTTTAACCTTTTATTATTACAACTATATCTTTCTTTAATCTTCTTCGAAAGTCTTTAATCGGTGTGTCTTATGTTATAAGAAAGCATATGGTCACGCACGAACTGTGAAGAGGGCGATACTCGGCGTTTCACTACGGGATCGAATGAGGGGGATCTGAGTAGATCCCTGAGTAGATGAGTAGAGAGTTCTAACGAAAATAGCTTCCGTAACTTCGGACTTTTTCTTTTGCTAAGAATCCTTTATTTGCATAACTTCAGACGTTCCTTGCGTCCCGTACTAACTTGTGATGTCCAACTATATACAACAAAAGTAAAATAATGACTATTGGTTTATAATTGACACAACAAACTGCAAAAGCAAAAATGCGATGTTGCGACCGTCCGAAGCTATTTTCGTTAGAGAGTAGAACCCCAGGAACGAAGAACCCAAGTCACCGGCATAGCCCAGCGGATTAGATTACATATCACCATGTGTAATAAGTAGAAGATAATACCTACCCCTTACTAATTATATCAAGTGAGATAGACGTGTGATAGCTTGTGACTTCTTCCGTACCACTGCATTAGACATCTTGTGATAATTTCATATTTTTAAACCCCGAGGCAAAAAACAAGTTTTATAAATTTGACCGCTATGTGTGTGTGTCTATGGCACCGTATAGCTCTTAAACGGGTGATCCGATTTGGATGCGGTTTTGTTTTATTTGAAAGCAGGTTTGCTAGCGGTGGTTCTTACCCAAGTCTGATCGAAATCGGTTAAACCGTTTCGAAGAAACTATCTTTTATCTTTGGTTTAACACTTTAAATTTTCAAAATTTCTAATTTCTAATTAAGTAATATTAGGAGACTTCATTTTGATTAACTACCATACAACCTGTTGTAAGATGTGATACTGGCCATATTAGAACTATTTTATTTTGAATTTTTAGTATAGAACATCTGCTTTTACTGTGACAATCACTTCCAAATATACATTTATCATGTAAACATCTAGTGTTCTTACTTTATATTTTCCCACACGTTATCAGCACGAAAAGGTAAAGAACACTAAATATTTAACACGTGCGTGTAAAACATATTTGTTGAAAGTCGCGAAAATTATAATTTCGCTTATTTTTCATTTTTTTCGTCTTTGACATTAGCTGTGAAATAATGTCAAGTTCAATTTCTGCAATAAAACCGCTAGTAAACAGAGACGGTTTTGGTGTTTGGAAATTCAAGATGCGTATGTACCTAATACACGAAAATTTATGGGAAACTGTTGCCGGATACCCTGAAGGTAGTCAAATTACCGCTGAGAAAAAGTTGCGTGACGATCAGATTGCGTTATCGAAAATTTGTCTCACAGTTGATGGTATGGCAATCACCCTTCTCAGACCTTGTGAAACGGCTAAAGCTGCGTGGAAAGCCTTGTCCTCTGCGTATGAAGACAAAGGCTTAGGACGAAGAATAAGCCTCGAACGGAAGTTGTACAGGTACTGTCTAGATGATTTCAACGATATAGAAATGTACATTAATGCTGTTATGTCAACAGTCCAGGACCTTGCCGATATTGGCAAGATCATAGAAGATGCTTCAATCGCTGCTATTCTTCTTGGAGGTTTGTCTCCACAGTATGCCCCTCTTGTTATGGCACTGGAGAACTCAAATGTAGAAATTACTGTTGACTTGATAAAGACGAAATTGTTGAATGAATTGAATAAACCAAAAGAGAATAACCAGGATACTGCCCTGAAAACACGGACTAATCAGAAATCTAAGCCATCTTCATCAAAAACTAAGAAACAGATTATCTGTTACGACTGTCGGGAGCCAGGCCATAAGAGTCCAGACTGTCCCCATAAGAAGGACAAGAAAAAGAAATCTGAGAATCATAGAAACTCTTTAAGTGCGTTGAATGTCATTGGTGACGTGGAGAGTACTAAATGGTACATAGATTCTGGGGCGTCGGCCCATATGACTTCAAAACGAGAATGGATGGAGAACGTGAAAGGATATCCCACCGGCAAAGTGACAATTGCTAATGGAGAGGTGTTATCCAGTGAAGGCGTTGGCGATATTTCTATTACGATGTGTGATGAGGTTACGAAGATTAGTAACGTTGTTCATGTACCTAATTTGAACGCTAATCTTATTTCAGTAAAGAAAGCAGTTGATAACGGTTTTTGTGTGGTTTTTGATAAATCTGGTTGTAACTTTTATAACTCTAGTGTTTTTTCTTGTACAGGTATTTCTTTGCTACATGGTTCGATCTGTGGTGGGCTGTATTCTTTAGATTGTACAGTCAATGTACCACGTCAATTATCTGCTTTTGATGTGCACTCTGACGTGTCCAGGTATCAACTCTGGCATAAACGTTTAGGTCACCTATGCCGCATTGGGATGGATCGCTTAAAAAAGGACCAGGTAGTAGGCATAGATTATTCAACAGTTGACAAGGAACCATGTGTGGCCTGTGTAGAAGGAAAACTGAGTCGGAAGCCTTTCAAAAGGATTCCGTATAAAAGGGCAACGTCAGTTTTAGAACTTGTCCATACTGACGTTTGTACATTATCAGAGACGTCTTTTCAAGGAAGTAAGTATGTCTTATTTTTCATAGATGACTTTACTCGTATGATCTTTGCATTCTTTATTTCTTCAAAAGCTGAAGTAAAGGATAAATTTCGTATTTTCAAATCCCTAGTGGAGCGAGAAAAGGGATTAAAAATAAAAGTGTTGAGGAGCGACAACGGGACAGAATATGTCAATACTGACCTTACAAATTACTTACAGATGGAAGGAATTCAGCATCAGACGACAGTGCCCTATAGTCCGCAGCAAAACTCCATCGCTGAAAGGATCAACAGAACGATCATAGAGAAGGCTAGGTCTATGCTCTCTGGCAGTTCTCTTTCTCCAGCATATTGGCAAGATGCGACGGAAACTGCAGTCTATCTTAAGAATAGGACTCCTCACCGTGCTCTCGAAGGTAAGACTTCTTTTGAGCTGTGGTATGGTAAACAGCCGAACCTATCACACTTAAGAGTCTTTGGATGTCGAGCTCTGATTCATGTCCCCGATTGTAATCGGAAGAAGTTGGACGTGAAGGCAACCGAGCATATTTTTGTTGGCTATTCTGACGATCCCAATAGTTATTACTTCCGAGATGCAAAATATCCTAGACGACTTGTCAAAAGTAAGGACGTGGTTTTCTTTGAAGACACTTTCCGGGATTTAGAGGAAAAAGGAAAGGGTGTCAAATACCAGTTAGCGCCTGGTGCGCTAAAACCGGCACGTGTACCCTTATTCCTTAGTCCTCAATCACGGGTGGATGTGCCACAACCGGCACGTTTACCTTTATGTTCACAGATCGACTCTACAACAAATAATAGAGAGGATCCGATACCTGGACCCAGTACTGTTGCCGACTTTGAGCCGAGTCAACTTGGGTTTGCCCCGTCACCAGAACAATTAGAAGAAAGTGATTCTGATGTTGAGGTTGCAGAACCACGCTATAATCTGAGACCTAGAAAAATCCACAATACTGCCGCCAACTGTGTTTGTATGCAGACTATATCCTCTCAAATGGATGAACCGACTACTTATCAACAAGCGGTGAATGCAGTAGATAGAGATAATTGGTATCATGCTATGAGAGATGAATACCAGGCCTTGCTGGAAAAGAAAACGTGGATTCTGGTGAATAGGCCAAATAAGAAGGTTATACCATGCAAATGGGTTTACAAATTAAAAAAGAATGCCCATGGCGATATAATCAAATATAAAGCTAGACTTGTCGCGAAAGGCTATAATCAAGTTCATGGTGTCGATTACTATGAAACCTTCGCTCCGGTAATTCGGAATTCCTCCTTACGCGTTTTAATTGCTTTAGCAGCAGAAATGGGCCTGAAGATGCGACACTTAGACGTCGACACCGCCTTTTTAAATGGCGATCTTCAAGAAGAAGTCTACATGGACCAGCCTCCGGGTTTTAAGAGCAAAGGTGACGAAGATAAAGTGTGTCTGTTGCAAAAGTCCCTGTATGGCTTAAAACAGGCTCCTCGCGCGTGGAATATTAAGCTCAATGAAGTGTTGAGTAAAATAGGTTTTATTAGATTACCTACCGAACCATGCGTATATAAAAAACTCCTTGGTTCAGAATTAATCCTGTTAGCAGTCTATGTGGATGACATCATTGTTTATTACCAGAATGAAAAGTCATTCGACGCTGTCAAGAGTGACTTACTAAAATATTTTACATTAAAAGATTTAGGTCCACTGAAATATTATCTGGGATTAAATATCTCAACGGAAAATGGTGAAATACGAGTCAATCAAAAGTCATATATTGAATTCCTACTAGAAAAATTCAATTTAGGGCAGGCAAAAGAGTACGACACTCCCTTGGCGAATAGCAAAATAGGTGCTCTTCAGGATTCGGATTGTAAGAATAATCATTATGCCTATCTGAATTTAATAGGTTGTCTAATGTACCTTGCTGTCAATACTCGACCTGATATTGCTTTTGCTGTTAGCTATCTTAGTCAGTATAACAACAAATATAACAGCACGCATTGGGTGGCAGCGAAACGAGTACTTCAGTACCTAAAAGGCACTATAGATCATTCTATTATTTATAAGAAGACAGGAGAACTTCTCGTAGGTTATACGGACGCGGATTTTGCGAACTGTGTGCATGATCGTCGTTCCTACACAGGTTATTGCTTCAAACTGGCAAATGGACCTGTCTCGTGGGCATCGAAGAAGCAGCCTACAGTGGCGCTGTCTTCTACCGAAGCCGAGTACATGGCGTTGACTGATGCTGCGAAAGAGGCTATTTACTTACGTCGTTTGATATCCGAGGTATGTGATATTAAATATCCTAGTATAACCATTTGCAGTGACAGTCAGAGTGCGCAGAACTTAGCTCATAATCCTATACACCACGGCAGATCGAAACATATTGATGTTAGGTACCATTTTATTCGCGAAAAGGTATCTGAAAATGTGATTGTGCTTCAATACACTAAGTCCAGTGACCTGTTAGCTGACGTGTTGACAAAATGTCTTGGGAAAGTTGCACATCAAAGGTGTATCAATAGTATAGGTTTAGTTAAGGCGTAGTTACTTTATGTTACAATGTTTTTCTTTATGTTACAGTGTTTGTTTGTTATTACTAAGGCTTCTGAATATGGTCATTACGGGTGGATGTTGTAAGATGTGATACTGGCCATATTAGAACTATTTTATTTTGAATTTTTAGTATAGAACATCTGCTTTTACTGTGACAATCACTTCCAAATATACATTTATCATGTAAACATCTAGTGTTCTTACTTTATATTTTCCCACACAACCGTATCAATTTCTAATAATACTTTTTTTTGACTTTGACTTGACTTTGACTTTATTAAATTTGGTCCGTTATTCATTCTTCCATCTAGAACAAATAATTGAATAACATAAAAAACAAGAACAATCACAAGGGGACTAGGACAATAGCAACCCAATTGAAAATTATACCCAAAAGGACTTGCCTTTCACTTCTTTATCAAAATATTACTAAAATTGTGCCGGCCTGAATGATGGGTGTAGCTACCATATAATTCACTCTTAAAACCTCGGAATACCCGCTAGTGATCAGTACAAAAAAAAAAAAGCGTTGAGTGGATGTTAAAGAGCTGTCAATAACATGTACGTTTATTATTCACGTATTCCGAATTAATTTGCAAAAATTCAATCGCTTATTTTCAACCCCTGAATAATGTATGGACAAAAGAGAAAATATAGGTTTTTACGTAAATTGTTTATTTATGGTATCGTTACTGTCTTCTTTTTTTTTTATCTTTGCACATACACACAGGGCTATCTAGGTCCACAGTAAGCAGCTAGGCTTGTGTTATGGATCCCAGATGGTTGATAAACTACACAGATATCACTTAACATTCAGGTCAGGTCAAGTATCAACCCGTTGGACATAAAAAAAAAAATATACCCACCGTTCACATTAGACATGTACAGAAATGCACACGTGACAGGGAATGAGCCCGTCGCCGTGAAAACATGCAAATCTACAAATCTTTTTTTGGTGGCGAATAATCGCCTTTTACGATACCAAAGGGAAGAGACGGGTTGATTCTAGTTTTTCAAGTGCCGCACACAAGTCTTTTAAAATCTTATCCTTTCTTTTCAGCCTACCCTAGTCTGAGAATAACCTAAATCATCTCAACCCGTAAACATCCCACTGCAAGGATTAGGCCTTCCCTCGTATAATGAGGGAGTATAATTGTCCATAATCCACCACGCTGGCCCAATGCGGGTTGGGGACCTCACATGCCTTAGAATTTTTATTGCTATGTTTTCCTTTACCGTTTAAGAGCAGTCGGATAAATTCATATAAATAAATGAAATTTAAAATGCCTGCCTTTCAAAATCGGACCTCTCAAATTGTGATAACGCATGTTAACAACTGAGCCACTGATGCTCTCTTAAAATAAAATAATTATAGATCCAGTAAAAATATTACATCTGTGACCAAAGTTCCAAGACATTCTGCCTCTGCCTACCTATTAATTCATAGTGCAGGAACAGCAATTAGCATAGTTTCTTGTCTATTTGTTTCCTTTACATTAATTATCCAGCCCTAATACGGCCCGGTGGAATTGTCGCTATATATCTTGACATAATTACACAGTTGCCATTATTACAGTGGCTTAGCATACAAGTAAGTACATATTGTGATTATTAAATACCTATTTGTGTGTAAATACGAGGGCGGAGACTTACCTTCATATTTTTGAAGATTAATTGTTGCATCTTAGACCTGAAATTATAAAAATACATAGATTAGTACCTATTGCAATTTTCGAACGAAATTTCTAGTATTGACCGAAATCGTGACATAACTATCGTTTCTATATCCATTGTAAAAGCACGTGGATTTCTCATTTAAAAATATTGTAACAGTGATGTGAAACGCCGAATTTCTAAAACTCGATAAACAAATTGATCTACTAACGTATATAGGTATAGACACTTTAGTGTTTGACATTTAGTTGGTTTATTCATTAAATTCCCTCTGACCATTTTAGATTTTTAGGGTTCTGCATTACGAAAGGTAAAAGTGGAAATGCTTTTATAGGACCACTTGTCTGTCCGTCCGTCAAGACACTTGTTCTTCGAAACGTATCTTGAACTAGAAGTATTAACCAGAAATTAATATCAAATACTGGGATCTACCGTGTGGTTCCAGGCAGAGAAGAATTTAACAACCAGCCTGTTCCTATGGATGTTGTAGAAGGCTACTAAGGGATAAAGTAAACAGCAAAGACCAATGGTGGGCAGCCGTGTTATTCAGATTTGATCTAAGATATCCTTTGTCATTGGTCTTTGACAATCAGACATTGCTAATCTCTGAAGTATATTGTCACGGTCATTACTCTTCTTGTAACAGAGAAGTAAAAATACCGCCGTTCCAAGAAAAAGTTGTTCCAGAAGTAATGCAAAGAGTGGCCGAGTAGCTTTATGGAGTAAGTTAACATTGCCTCAGTGCCTACTAATAACACTGCGAGTATAGTTCAACATTTCCTTCGAGTTAGTTTAGATGGGCTTTTGCAGCACTTTCGGCTTGTTTACAGAAGCCTGTACCGAGGGAGTTCTCTGGAATCATGCAAAAAAATATTGCAGCATTATCCATTTATATGTATCCATTAGGTCCAGTAATATGATTGTTGATTTTGTTCGAATATTGTACCTTGGTCATTCGACCAATACATCCATAGGAATGTATAGATATTCTTATAAGAGTCCTAATTAAATTAAATCTTTATTATATAATTATATAATTTATATGAATGTTCGTTTTATTCGTTTTATATTGTCACAGTTCAGGGGACTTATTCTCACGCACTCGACATTCACTGTCGATAGACATCAATAGGTCTGTCACTTTTGCACTCGTATAAGTGTGAAAGAGGTAGACATGGCAAAGTCGATCGACGTCTTGCTGGCGATTCGACACTGACATCTATCTTTTTCACACTTATATGCATGTGCAAAGGTGACAAACCGATTGGTGTCTATCGACAGTGAAATGTCGAATGCGCAAGAATCGCGGGCCTGGGGTTCTATTACATAATTTCATCGTTATCGTCATCGGTTACGTTCTGACATGTGATTGGTTGGCTCATCGCTCGCTCGGCAATTTGATGGTTTCTCAGTGGTCAACGTAATCGATAACGATACCAATGAAGTTACGTAATCTAAGGGCTGGTCTGATTCTCGCACACTCGAGATATCAACGGCGATAGACATTCATAGCGGTGTCACTTTTACACTTGCCGATAAGTGTGAAAGTGACGGACGTACTACTGTCTATCGGAATTGAAATGTTGAACGCGTGACTATCACTGATTCTTACGCACTCAAGATTTTAATGTCGAGAGAAATTAATAGTTTTGTCACTTTTGGTCTCACTGCCATGTCTATCTCTTTCATACCAAAGGTCTGGTATGGTCAGTCCGCCTTGGACCCTGGCAAAGTGGAAGAGGCCGAGTGTCTGATATACTTGGGACCACAGACACAGTCGTTAAAACTCAACAACAACGCCTGCAACTTTCATTAGTAAGGTAAGCTTATTTTTTCCCACTATAACTAAAACTTATTCGAGCTAATTATGTTAAATAATTTAATTTTAATTGGAGGTTATTCATAATGTATATATATATATTCACGTATGTCTCCTCTAATCATTTTTGAACACCTTACAATCATCGTTATCGTCATTTGTCATCATCATTGGGTATAAAGTATTTACCTACTTTACTATTATTACTCCCTTACAAGTATTCCCAAGGACAAGGTTGTGTAAAGTTACTCTGTTTCTAACTCGCATGTACTAACGGGTTAAGTTTGTTACTCTTTCATCTCAGGGGTATTAGGAGTTCTAGTCTAAAGTATATACAACGTTAGTACCAAGCCAAAAGTGGGTTATTAGGTATCGCTTAAAGAAGTCATGGATAAATTTTAAATATGAGTAATACAAGGAGATTGAAATATGCATGCTTTTTACATTCATTGTGTAACTCGGGTTCACCATGTTATTTGTTAAATAAAATTAAATTTAAAAAGATTCCTTCCCGCCTCAGGGACAGAGGACATCTATTTATTGTACCAGTTTATACTCTCGCTGCAACTTCTGGCTGTTTCAAATTTGCGGCATCAAGGATCTGGAATGATTTACCTCCACCTGTACGGAGCTCGTTATCGGTTTCGCTTCCTACATTCAGATCCCGATGTTCAAAATGGCTGTTATTACAGCAGTCCGAAGTTGTGGCGACTCGTAACGAATTTCGCTGTTGAGTATATGTCAAATTTAATCCAATAACTGTTTATCTTATGTGTGTCACTTGAGTCCAATTAGTACATAAGTGATATATGTACGGTCTACCAGATGGCATGTCTGTGTGGTGGACTGTACATAACTGCAGGCTGTGGCTGAAAATCAGCGGCCGCTGGTTCCCAGCGACCATATGCTGAGCTACAGACCTTTTTGTCATAATTATAAGGTCATTTTATATTTTAGTTTTTACTGTTTTCTTGGCAAATAAAGATTTTTATTATTATTATTATTATTATTATTATTATAATTTTGTGTTAAGATACAAATTTTGATCCTTTACTAATTACATTTCTACTAATAACTTTGTGGTAAATATTATTTAACTGTACCTACAACAAAATAACTGCTAGTTCGACTAACAGAACTTCGTTAATTGAATTTATTTGGACTGCATAACCGAACTTCGAAATGAATAAGTTCGAACAGCATAAAGCCAGTTTATTGATGTTCAATTATTTCTTAGTTACGTTATTCGAAATATAGTGTTTTTATACATAACGAGTTAACGCTTGACCTTAATCACACGTGATGTTAAGTAAAGATGAGGCTGATGGTGGCAGCGCGCTCATTTGGAACCTCAACTAATTTGGGGGACTGGCTACCTTATTTCAAACTGCCGGTATACAACAATGCTATTGACATTGCTGTTTGGTGGAAAACTTGGATAAAACGGTAGTGGCTAGCCAGGCGGACATTTAACAATGCGCTACCACTACCCAAACCGACAAACAATCATAGATCTTGTGGGAATCTAACCCATGACCTCTGCTTGAATTGAGTGTTGTGAAGTTCGGTTGTGCTGTACCATTGAGGTCCAAACTGAGGTGTCCAGTAGCTAAACACTATAAAGAAATTTTCAAACTAAATAGCATATTATTATCACAATAAAATGTCACTGTAAAAATTCTAAAACTTTTTTCACTTACTGAAAATATTTCACAATATTTCAAGAAATCGCGAACGAATCATAAAAATGTTCACAATAATTTTACCCCAAGTAGTATATCTACAGTTTCCGAATAAGACTTTTGCTAATAACCCAAGGGATCGCGAACTCATGATCACGGCAAGGAATATCAGAAAGGCTCGTGGGAAAATATAAAATTCCGGTGAAGTGAATTTTGGTGGTTCCGTAATATTTTCGAACATCTTTTAAATAACTTTATCTTCCATAAGTCCCAAACACACATTGGGCCAGCGTGGTGGACTATGGCCGATACTCCCTCATTATACGAGGGAAGTTCTATATCCCTGCAGTGGGATGTTTACGGGCTGAGATGATGATGATAAACTTTTGTCTTCGTATATACCACTACTCTTCTCAAAATGCAGCCATACAAACTGTAATTTCATCCATTGATCCATCATTTATGAAGTTTATAACAACACAAAGGCACCCAGTAGGTACTCTAAAAAATTCAATCAAAATTTAAGTACTTAAAAACCAAAAAACCCGACAGCTAATTTTGTGTTGCAGGTGACAAGTTGGATTTTTAATATTAAAAATCCAACTTATATTTATTGTACAAAATGTATTCTATCATACTCTGGTGACCTAGACGAATCTAAGACTTTGTCCAGAAATATGAATTCGCCGCGAATCGTTTCGCGTATTGGCGCCCATTACGGAATTTTTGGACAAGGAATGCAATGGAAATGAGATCATTGAGAAGTATGAAATAACTAGGGAGTTAAACAGTGTGAAAGAAGAGTAACGAAAGAAATATACGAAGCGAATGTCGATGGTAGTGTTGGTCGGGGAAGCCATGATCAAATCGGGGACGTCTTAAAGAAAGGCCAAGTCAAGAGTTCCCTAAACCGACGAGCATGTATGAACAACCTGATGAGAGTGAATGAAGTAAAGAGGTGTGTCAGGATCGTAGCAAGTCGAAGCCTGTGGTCTCTGCCTACCCCTACGGGAAACAGGAGTGACTTTATGTATGTATCTTACTCTGAGGACCAAGGCAAATCTTAGACCTTGTCCAGAAAAAACGAATTCGCCGCGAATAGTTTCGTGTATTGGCGTGTTTCGTCCAGTACCTAGATAATGCGATTATGAATTCATAACGAATCCGCCCTTTCTGGTCAAAGTCTAACGACACATTGCACTACACAAACGGTCAAGTCATTGAAAATCGCACAAACCATTTTCGCACAGAAGTAGGGAACCCATAGGAGGTAACTTAGGAATCAATATCATCATACAGACACCCTAAAACATTACATTGTGGCGCAGTCGGGTAAAAATATCCAATACGGAGATAGGACGATGGTAACGGTACCCTAAAAAGCGTCAATTTCAAAAATTTAGGGTAGGTTATTAAATTCACAGGCACAGAACGGAGGCAATATCGGAAACTCATTAATAACGTTACAGGCTGCGTCTAATTTCACCGTGACTTGGGCATATTTTCTAAAATGGATCAATTTTGTCGATGTTATCGTTGTTGTATGGGAAAAAATATTTGTTTGCAGACGCTGCGGTTTGGTTACGATTAGGGATTTTGATTTACGAGTTACGTTGATTTGTAAAATAGATTTAAAGTTGCTTATTAGATCGTGCGTGGTCAAAGACATCCCAAAAATAAACGTTTGAGTATTTCAAACATTTAAACTGACACACACGTGACGCAGTGGCATTCGCTATTCGTTTTCGATTAGTGACGTTAAGCAATATCTGGCGCGGTTAGTCTTCAGATGGGTGATCACTAATGTTTCCGTGGTTCGGAGGGCATGATGAATTGGCAGTTCCGGTGGCTTAAAACAGTGACTGTCAGGTGACCACTAGTCTGACCCTCCACTGGTTGAGCCCCTACAATAATAGGCGATAGTCAATTATCGGAAAGTTTCAAATTTCGAATACGTTTCGGTTCACTATTGAATCAATATAGCCTCAGGTCTCCACTCCTCGAGCAATGTACTCACTATATACAATTAATTGTGAATATTAATGAATATGAGTATCACTGTAATAAAGGTAAACGTGACGAGTCACTTTTAGATTACTTACATGGGGTAAGCTAATAATTGTTTACAAAGACACAGTAGTATGACTGGATTTTAGTCCAATAAAAACAAGTAATTTTTTTTATGTATTTTTTTATGCACAACGGGTTGGTACTTGACCTCAATCACACCTGATGTTAAGTGAAGACGAGGTCGAAGGTGGAAGCGTACTGACCCGGAAACCCCAACACATTTGGGGGACTGGCTACCTTATCTCTAACAACCGGAAGACAACAATGCTATTAACACTGCTGCTTGGCGGCAGATTTAGATAAGATGGTGGTAGCTAGCCAGGCGGACATTTAAAATGCCCTACCACCAACCAAACCAAAGTACTTAAACATGTACCTACCCCGCTGCGGATCGAACCCGCGACCTCCGAATCGTAAACTTAATGTTGATTACATTGAGCCACGGAGGCGGTAACTTGCTATAACTTAAATTTCCTGATTTGTTAATAGAATAAAAATGTTTTCCAACTGTTTTGTAGCTTGCTTTCGGTATAGTATTTAGTTATAAAACTTATAATATTAAATTAAAGTTACCACTATACACTTCATTACGTTGTAGAAGATGCTACGCCAATCCTCTATTCCCAATCTAAGCAAAATTTGTACTGTTTATACTAGATAAAGCATAAACATTCATAAACATTTATATAAACGTCCCTGACTCCGGAGTAAATGGTTGTATTCATCACACAAACATTTACCGCTCGCGGGATTCGAATCCGAAACGGTTGGTTTCGCTGACAGGGTCACTATTCACTACACCATCGATCGTCATTAGTTACTTATTAGACAGTTTCATCCGGAAAATAAAATACGCCTTAAACTGAAATAGCTCTTCAAAGAAAATTCTATATTTTCCTTCACGCGGGTGTCATCCATCATATCATTATCGTATGATAGATAATGCTGTCAGATAAAATTAATTAACGATTTTCCTTCAGGATTTCGCACATATAATTTTATAAACAAAACCCTGACACCTTATCTGCGCCTTTGATTGTACGCGGTGAGAGCGTGTAATGTAGCTAACTGAGATCAATACCTTACTTTGTTTATCAATCAATTTGTTATAATATTTATAAAACAAATTAGAAGTCTGAAAGTTGGACCAATAATAGAAAAGTTAGCGAACTATAATATAGGTTAGCATGGTTTGGGCACGTTATTAGCAGGGACGAACGGCACGTATCGAGGCGAGTGAATGTAAAGGGAAACAGCGGCAGAGGAAGTCCGAAGGTGTGGGTAGACTGCGTGAGAAATGATATGTGTGTGAAAGGGGTGAGTACGGAGATGACGGCTGATAGAGGAGAGTGGAAGAGGAAAACATAAGTACAGTGCGATAAGGGCAGGAAGATGATGATTAATAAAACAAATAATGTTATGTACAACCACATCACTCTACAGATCAACAGCCTTACGATCCCACTACTGGGACACAACTCCCACTTGAAGAGTATGGGTCCTAATCCACCACGCGGGCCTAGTGCAGGTTGGTTGACTTTGTCTGTTTAGTGGCCACACGACAGTCAGTGTTTTCAAGCCAGCTCTGTCGAGCGTCAACTTGGCTTAAATAACTACCTTCAACGACCGGGACTACTATTAAGTATTCTTTGCCGTCAGCGACTGTTTGTGGTCCTCTCCGATGCATATAAACGCTCATATGAAAATCCCACTATTAGTCACCTATTAGAGGTGTCCACGATCGAGGCCCCGTACAAACGTAGTATTATTATTGTTTTCTTTATGCACGAGTTTCCACTTAACCTCAATCAATGTTAAGTACAAATGAGGTCGAAGGTGGAAACGTGCTCACTCAGAACCCCAATCTTATTTTAGAGGACTGGCTATCTTATCTATGATAACCGGAACACAACAATGCTGTTAACATTGCTATTTGGCGACAGATTTAATTAAAATGGTTCTAGCTAGCCAGGCAGACATATAAAATGCCGTACCATCAATAAAACCTAGTATTAAATATGTATCCCGCTGGAAATCGATTCATAAGCTCTATGTTGTTTAAATTGAGCTACGGAGGTGGTTAAAAGGAAATGAAAGAAGCGGCTTCAATATGAACTTTAAACAAAATGAAGTATTCTATGAACAATTTTACCTAAGTTTGTGATTAGTTTTTATTGAAAAGTAATGGATACGAATAAATTTAGACCTTTGGACCATTGAAACTAAAAATTTCAATTATCATTACGAAAGTGAGCGACAAGACTTATAACTTGAAGCGGCAGTGGGCAGGGTACATAGCTCGAAGAACTGATGACAGGTTGGGCTTAAAGTCTCGATTGGAGACCACGCGCCGTCAAACGAAGCGCAGGAAGTCCACTCACAAGGTGGACGGACGAACTGATCCTCAAGATACAGATTTGACCTAGTTTGAGGATCAGAGTACAAGCATTAGAAATTTTAAGTACATTAGTAATAATTAAAATAAAAAAACACATGAAAGTCCCGCGGGTAGTCGCTAGATGCAGTCCGCTCTGGAAATCTATGTGGCCTATGTACAGCAGTGGACGTCCTGTGCTTTATGAATATAATAATATATTATTATGTGACAGGAGTGAACGTAAAAAGATTTGACGGCGGCGGGCCCGCCATGGGGTTGGTTATGTACCAGTAGAGCATGTAGTCACCAGGTTCGCGGTATCCCTTACCAAGATGACGCATACATCTTTGCCATGGCATCGCTGTTAACAGTGGACGTCCGGTGGATAATATGATGATGATGAAATTTCAATTAGTTTAAACTCTCTTTCGATTTACCTTCTACTACATTTGTATTTAGACTCAAACTTACATTGAACCATTAAAGTATCGCCTGTGTATTACGCCTGAAGAATTGAAATAGATAAATTGACCAATTAGAGCGTCACACTATCCGTGTACAAAGAAGGTTTATGTTTTCTTAGTAGTAAACGGTTCACAAAAAACACTTTTCCGACAAATATCTAACTAATTTGAATAAACTGACTCTGAATACTGAGTGATGTTATTTCAATTTCGGTACGGAATGCTAAAAAATTCATAAGGTCAGTAATCCATAAAAGTGACAAATAAACAAACATTTTTACAAATAGATCCGGGAATATACAGAATGTTGTCGCGAAACCTTTATTTTTATTATAATTTAATTTATTTATTAACATTAATTTCACCAATAACGTTAGTTTTGATTTGATAACACATTTCAAAATTCCATTTGTCCCAGATCAACCCTCAGGTTTCAGCAGATTACCAGTGTTTTGCCCGCCTCGGGCAATTCCATACACTGAGCTGTAGCCTTTTTGTATACTGCGGCACACATATAATATTTGTTTTTTCTGTACTTGTGTGTTATTGTTTTAGTTGTATTTTTCATATGTAAAATTTGTTATGTGTGTGTACATGGATGCAAAAAAATGCTTATCTACCGATCTATCTATCTAATTTTATTTTATTTTATTTAAATTACTGTCACTGCCTTAAATGCATTCTTAATAAGCAACTACTTCTGCTGGGAGGGACTGAAAATGACTATAACTTGCTGAGTCCCTATCTATTTCATCTCAACTTTGAAGCAGAGGCTAAGTGCAAAGCCACTACGGAACTACTAACTACTTTAATGACAGTAAACTGTCACTTTAATAACACAAAATTATCACTACAGTTTACGAGTAAAAGTTGACAAACTTATGACACGTAGTTAAGTATAAAAAATTTCATAGAACTCATACAAACTGGAATAGATCAATAGTAGAAATAACTTTATATTAAAAGTGACATATAATATTCTAACTACAGAACACAAATTCACGTGTTCTGACATGTATTTTACAATTTAGTTGCTTCAGTTTTAGACTATCATACTTTGCCAAAGTACAAATTTTGCAAGGCTTTTCGAGATAAGACTGATGAGATGGCTGCATGACGCCTTCTTACGTCGTATTTGAGTTTTATCTTATTCAAGATGTTACTTTATTTAATAACAAGCTGTGGACATTATTTGATGAAAATTATGCGAATGAAACCTACTTAAGTGCTATTGAATTAATAAATCAATAGTTCATTAATAGTAAATATTTCGGACTCTTACATCTCAATCTCCAGTTCGAAATTAGGCAAAACCAGTATTATGAATAGGCGAAAGCAGATAAATATTTGTAAAAAATTATACAAACATCCATGACTCGGGAATTAATGTTCGTATTCATCCATCTCACAAACATTTACCCATAGCGGTTTTCGAACTCGCAACGTTAGTTTCTAGGGCAGGGTCACTACCGACATACCAATCGGTCATTTTCTATCTCTGTACTGAATGCCATTGAAAACCATGTAGTCGTTTCTATATGTGATTATCATAATTTTAATATTCATTTTATATTAAAAATATTAGTGACATATGTATTAAACAAAATATATCAAAAACCATAGGTTTTCTCTCTTTGGCTCCCAAATTGTTTAGAAGAAAAAATATTCTTCTATAACTTTGACTATTTATAAAAATAATGTCATCCAGGAAGGGCTCATCGGGACTCTTTAGATTTAATATTAAATTATCCACATATTTTGACTTAACAAAAAAAAATAAGTAAGTTTAAATAAAAAGGCAAGTTGAGAAACCGAAATAATAATTTAAATTTTACGTTCTAATGAGAAAGTTAAACTTTTTCTAGAGATATAAACCGCAAGTAAAGTTAATGTAAAGTTTAAATTGTGTTAAATACTTACTTTAACATACACCAATAGAAATTAACACTTAAATTTCACTAAATAAACCGAACAATAGATGACTGGAGCCAATCTCGGAGCTTAGAAAAGGGATTTAACATTTAATTTCTTTGCCCGATTAAATACGTAGATGCTCAACGGCGCTACGAGGCTACGGCGTAGACGTCCGCTCCCGTAGGCGCTCACGTTACACTAATGGTTGCACGAAGTTTTACTGTGATGCTACCAACTTCGTTACTCAGCCAGGGCCTGCTTGGGATGTAAAGGAATGTTTGAGTGATAGTCATAAGGTACACTTTGTCGGTTTTGATGGTTTACTGCAACTTTCATTATTTTACTAGTAACCAGGACAGCGCGCAAGAGGCGAAACATTTTAGAAATGGCGGTTCTTTATGCTTAGACTACCTAAAGAAATTATTCAGAAGTTTTAATAACTTAATATATTCAGCCGTCTCTTTTCGTGGCTCCAATAAAGATAGAGGGATTATGTGGAGTTATGTACATCAATAAAGACAGAAGTGTCTTAAGAAAATTATCCCCTACCGGCATGGGGTTCAATTTAATATTATTTTTGTGTAATGTTACAAGTGTCTATCTGTACGGCTTTCACGCCTAAACTGTTGAATGGATCGTATTAAAATTTGGCGAAGATTATAGCCTGGAAAATGTGAAGGACATAGGCTTATTTGCATTCTGAAGAAGTCCGCAATAAACTAATTCTACATGGACAAAGCCGTGAGCGGAAAGCTAGTTTATAGTAAAATAATAGACAATATTTATATTGTAATAACGAACAGAACCGGCACGCAATGAAGGACGTACACTCACAAAGTGGACCTGATAAAGGTCGCGCGAAGTCGGTGAATGCAAGCCTATGTAGATGAACTAACAGAAAGTTTTTTAACAAATGGAAATGTGACTTATTTTCTAAATGTCCTTTGTTTAATCGAACTAAGGACATTTCTCGGTCCGCCCGGTCGAAAAATTTCAAAACTATTGAACGATCTCGTCTTTTGTAAGGTTTGTTGGCAACAAACATGCGATGTCAAACAAAATTGGTAAACCTTTAGAACCCAAACACCTCTCTACCGTATCGTAACACGTTTTCCATCATTCTAAGCAAACAATACCTTGTTCGCATTAAGTATAGCAAATGTAGTTAAAAGGGTTTAAATTGGAAACATTCGATTCTCCATAATATTTGTAATAGTGTGCTTTGGCACCTACATAACAGTAATTTAAGTTTCTAAAGAATATTGAGATGAATGATATAACACGCGTTTTAGCAAATTTACTGTTTGGAAATTAAATGCCTGCTAGTCTGGGAAAAAGCAGGGTTATTCACGCAGAATGAAAGTACTATAACTATTGTCTATTCCGGTGGGTGTGTCGAAATTGGTGACTTCAATCCTGGCGCTGTAAGGGTATGTAAATTTGGGATTGTAACTTCCCATCTTAAATTTTTAAATTTTCTGCGCATTCATAAAATGTGTTCTGACTGAACTTTTTCATTCTACCAGTGATATTAAAGCAGTATTTATTATAGTATGTGAATGACTCGATGAAATCTTTTTCAGGTATACTGACAGGGTATCACCAATCACCACACACATAGATAAATTTTCTTCATGCTCCAAAAATTTGCGATGTTGATCGATAGAATGTCATCGTTCCGCAGCGCTACAACATTGGCATCCAGGAACTTCTATTGTAGCTAAACATAAATAGGTTACCTTTTCCCATTTACTTATTCTACATTTCCTTTTGGGACACCCCACTTTTTCTACAACCACAAATTCCGGATGCGCTGTCGCTTTGCCTGTGCAAATGAAAATGTATCGCGCTTTTGGGGAGCACTCGTACCAAACTTTATCAATTGATTTCTTTTCAGCCGTCCTCCGGGATTGGAGTTGAAAATATTTTATTTACGCTATGCTTTTCAATATATTTCATGATAGAGCACATGCGCTGCATATAAATAATTTCAATTTCGTTATTTTGACGACCGATTGGTCTAGTGGTACCTACAGATGGAAAGTGGTAATGTTGGCGATTACATCAAATATATTACAAATAAGTGCTATATTAGAAATACTTTTAATATAGCGCTTAAATTGTATCTTTGTTCTGCAGAAAGGAGCGGTTCGCGCGATTTACAAACTGGGCCCCAGAGTGTCTCTTAGGAATATATTTAAAGAAATTAATATATTAACATTAGCATCGCAATATAGTTACGAAAACTTAATGTATGTAAGAAAAAATATAGAATCGTTTAAGAAAAATAGTGATATACATAATGTTAATACCAAATTTAAAAATAAACCTGCTGTTCATGTCAGCCGTTTACACAAAGTCACTAAGTCATTTAAGTGGACATTCAAAATTTACCTTTAAATAAATTCAAAACCATCATAAAATAGACATTATCTACCAAAGGCTATTATAAAATTTCTGACTATCTGGATGATAAGCAAGCATGGACATAGACCGCTCGGCGATATTCAGTCTAATTATACAATATAATATAATTGTAACCCAAACTAATTTAAAAAAGCAACCCTTGAGTTTCTTGCTCGTTCTTCTCTGAGGAATCTGCTTTGCGAATGAGCAATAATGTCAATAATTTAATTAAAATATATATTAAGATAAAAAATGTGACGTTTTCAAGTGATAACTTTTATCCTACGAAATAAATATTTTTTGACTTTTGACTTTTTGACTTTTAAAAACAAGCTTATAATGCCATTCTGGCCACGTGGTCCGAGTGCCGTTATCCTACCTATCGGACGACATAATGCTCTATCCTGATTGTCACATATAATTCTAGTACAAAGACGAGTAACATAAACGACGTGAGCAGGCGCATGCATTACACCTTTCACTCTCTTAAGCGACTTCAGAACTTCCTTCCTTTGAAAACTAAAATTATGCTTTCACAAACTTTCAAATACTCGACTACGCTGATGTATGCTATTTGAATGTGACTGAGGAGGTGCTAAATAAGCTTTAGCATCTACAAAATCTTGCCATTCGTTTTATTTTCGGATTGCGTAAATATGACCGTGTACCTGAGTTTCGCGCTCTGCTAAAATGGCTCCCCGTTCGACTTCGGCGCAATGTGCACATCCTCTCCTTTCTATGAAACGTCCTCAAAAATCCCGCTACTCCTGATTATCTACGTTCCCGCTTTATTCTACTCCCCCCTCCTGATGTTCCTAGGCGATCCTGCATCACAAAAACACTTGCCTGTCCTAGAGCCACCACAAACTTTCTTTTTCACTCCTTCAGTGTTCAAGCAGCCATGATGTAGAATAAACTGCCAAAATTAATTCAGGACAGCCCTTCAATTGTAATATTTAAGAAAAGCTAAAAGAGCATTATCTCTCCCATCTTTCGTGATATTATTATAAGAATAAGAATAAGAATAGTTTATTATGAACGCCACAACACGACGCAAAAACAAAGAAGTAGTAAATTATAGCTAAAACAGAAATACAATTATGAAGAAGATCCCGACAATGCTGTCACGTGTTGCGGCGTGCACAAATGGGTTAGCACTCAGCTCATGCTGCGACGAATCACAGCGCTGGTTTTCTGTGTAAGTAGGTTTATAATATACAGGGCGTCCCAAAGTTATGGGACATGAAGGGGAAGTACCTTAAATATCGTAGATAGTGAATTTTGCTCAAAGAAGACTTTATGTTATTTTTAAAAGTTAGTAATTCTGCATTCATAGATTTTCTAAAAATTATTTGCTTCGGCTGGGAATCGAACCGACTCAAATGTGAAAAAAAAAACACCCTACTTTTATGATGCCAATCGAAAGAATAGCTAAAAAATAATAACTCTGCCTAAGTAACATAGTATTTTAAAAGAAAGGAACAACGTGAAATTAATCATTTTAATCAAATAAAAAACATACATGAAACTGCCGTAGTCAATTAAGTAGGTATTTTTTTGTAAATTAATTAATTAAATGCTCAAAATGTGATCCCTCTTGTCTTACGCAAATCGCCAATCTTTTAATGAGCCCGCTGCCTGTTGATTTTCTAATCATTTTATGGTGAACACTCGATGTGATATGGCACAATTCTGTTTGCAACTCGCCTACGTTCTCGTATCGCTTTTTGTATAGCATATCTTTCACGTATCCCCAAAAGAAGAAATCTAATGGTGTGAGGTCCGGGGATCTGGCCGGCCATCTAATCGGTCCATTTACTTAGGCAGAGTTATTATTTTTTAGCTATTCTTTCGATTGGCATCATAAAAGTAGGGTGTTTTTTTTTTCACATTTAAGTCGGTTCGATTCCCAGCCGAAGCAAGTAATTTTTAGAAAATCTATGAATGCAGAATTACTAACTTTTAAAAATAACATAAAGTCTTCTTTGAGCAAAATTCACTATCTACGATATTTAAGGTACTTCCCCTTCATGTCCCATAACTTTGGGACGCCCTGTATACACCCCAAATTTACTCAGTTTCCTATTTCAATGCTCAGGTTGACTGGATGAGATCTCTTAAAGAGAACAGTCCACCTTTGTATGTGACCTATTGTTTGTACTCTGTTATTGTAATTTTTTGGTGCAATAAAGATTATTAATAATCTTCATCAAGGAGTTCCAGTGGCAATCTTCTGGCTCCATCGTCACATCTCCGTTATCATGTATTATAGAAAGTGCTCACGACAACAAAATAAACTACCCCAAAATCGACTATCTGCCGTTTGCCATCACGCAGTTCCAGTCCCTACATCCCGGATCCACCATCAGATCAGCGCGATGGTACCATAATATTGCATTGTTACCGAACGTACATAATTGTGTCAAATTTCAGCTCCATCAGATATCAGCAGGTGGTTGAAAAATGCTTTGCTTACTTACATACCAACATTGCAAACTAAATAAAAGCTTGTAAAAAACAATTCAGATTAGGTGACTCTATTTGCATTGGGCTGTTGATTTATGAATCCATATAGAAAAAAATTTAAGCACTCGTATTAACTATTCTGTATCGATTAGCGATAAGCAATGCCCGGCGCCGTCACTCCTTGGAAGGGTGACCACTACTAGTGTTAACTTAATACCAAAATTTTCGTTTTTCGATGGGCGCGTTAAATAGTCGGTCGCGGATGTTTTCAATTGAAGGCAGTCGTTAAGCCAAAGCGGTTGCTTACAGGGGCGGCTTAAAAACACTGACTGTCAGGTGGCCACTAGTCTGACATAGATTCACCAATCCGCACTGAGCCCGCGTGGTGTATTCTAGCCAATAAGTGAGAGGAGACTGCTCCAACAGTGGCGATGTGAAAGGCTGATGATGATACCTACACCTATTTGAACGGTGAAATTTTTTTTTTTTTTTCGTTAATTTTATTTATAAGGTAACACTATTCGTTTTTGATAAAATCCTGCTTAAATTAATCCAGCCATGTGTAATTACTCTATTTAAAACCTCTATTCTCTAACTAAACGCTCTAAGATACCTCAATAGTCATACTTTCCTACTGCCGGCTCATAGTCTCCTGTCACTAAGAGAGGGTGGTACAATTACCCCAGACACGGGTCCAATGTGGACCAGTAGATTCATTAGTGGCCCCCTGATACTATTTATAAGCCACCACTGTTTCACCGACTTGGCTTAACAATTATTGTCTTCAATTTAAATCAACAAGAATCTACCCTTGAACGCGTCCTCCGAAACACAGAAAGACTGGAATTATAACTTGAGTTTTTTTTATGCACAACAGGTTAGCCTTGACCTCAATCACACCTGATGTTAAGTGAAGATGAGGCCTATATACCCGGATACCTCTCTTATTTGGGGGACTGGCTGTCTTATCTCTGACAACCGGGACACAACAATATTACTAACTAGTCCAAAATTAGAGCACGCTAGATGTTGCTTAATTTTGCTATTATAAAACGAATTGGTAGCTAACATAAGTGCGTCACGATTGCTTCGCTGTAAAAAGCCTTGCAGAAACTTTGATGGATCCCCAAAAATTCTAATCTTTTTTTTTTCGAAGAAACCATGCATTTAATATACCACCCCCTAAGATACAACAATACAACACTTTATTTATTGCATAAAACCATACCCAAAAGTGTGTCATAAATTTGATCCAACCGCAGATAGTGAATAATAAATGACAGTCATAAATCTCGTATGAAAACGCCGTAAATCTAAAGGATAGTTCTGTGCAGGTTAACTACAGACAGACGGACATGAAGGATATTTGTCAATTATTGCGAACAATAACTCTATAGTATACAGAGTGTTCCAAATCAATGAGATATTAAGAAAGTACCTCAAGAAACTTCATTTTATTTTAAAACTAGCTGTTAGCTGCAAATTCGTCCGCGTAGAATTCATTCTACTACCAATTGTGTCACTCTGTGACTCAAAAGCAGTTCCACTAATAATATCTATACTACAGGAACCAGTCACTTATCTGGGATAAAAAGTCAACGTCAATAAAAGAACTCTGATAAATTATTTTTCACAGTTAAATAATTTAAAAAATGCTCATAAGGTGTTATTGTTTGCATTTCCATTTAGCCAACCCAACAAACCCGCATTGGGCCAGCGTGGTGGAATATGGCCCATACTCCCTCATTTACGAGGTAAGGCCTATATCCCTGCAGTGGGATGTTTACGGGCTGATGATGATGACAGGAACCAGTCACTTTACCTTTTTTATAATATTAGTTGGGATTTCGCGTGGAATAACTTTATCGTGTATATAATTAATGTGTGAATTCCCTGAGAACTACTCACTTTCTCGGAATAAAAGATATCCTACATTTAAGTTATGGTATGTTCTACCTATGTGTCAAATTTCATCCAAATCCGTTCATCCGTTTCGCCGTGATGGAGCAACAAACAAACATTCAAACTTTCGCATTTGTAATATTTGTTACGTTGATTTATTAAATATATGTCGAAGATAGCGATAGATTAGCGACAGAATGTATAATAGGGACCGTAGCATGACTATCCCAGTACGCGGTTTGCTACGGGAAATGAATCAGGTGGCGCTGGTATCGCGGTGACGTTTACAGTAATGTTAGATCTGCTTGTGCAATAAGGATCATTCATAATGCTACCGGCCGTCGAAGGAGATGGACCTACACTTAGCGCATCAACGAGCGTGGGTGACTTTGATTACTTATTATCAACGTCGAGTGAAAGGATTCGGTGAGTCGTTACTTGATAAGAAGCTGATTATGGAATTTGAGCAGGAGGGATTATAGACTAGACCGGTTGAATCCCACAGATTGCACGCGAGGGCCAAGTTGGATGGTATGAGGGCCGTGCAATTGTTTACCTTTCACCGGTAAGCATCTCAGGTTTCATGATCATAATTGAGTCATTATTTGTGTGCGGGTTAATGTTCTGTAATAGTCTCCTCATAGAGTTTAAGGTGATCGGGCCTGTGTCCTATCAATAGGAGACCATTCACGTATAATAGCTTTTCAATTACCCGAGCAACCCTATACCACGAGATGTCTGCCGAAGTCCCGGTCGCTCATAACGCGCGCCTTCCCGACATATATCATATTTTAAATAGAACAGGATATATAAACATGCATGACATTTTTTCGGGACTTTTATCGACTCAATTCCCGGCGTTGGCCATCCACTTTACAGAATTCCATAAATGCTGTTATTCGTTTATCTTAAGAATTATAATGACTCTAATAAAATTTGCAATTATCAATATGAAAAGAATTTCTCTTTATGTCTCATTGTACTGGACTCCTGTATCCTTACATCCCCATTGAGATATGGAGTTGATGTCGTCGAAAGCTTTCAAGGCATTGACTGTACCTACTAAACTTCGCCGAATGGTTTACATTCAAAACTTGTTGCATGGCCAATATGTTGCTTCCTTTTGTGGTTGTACAGAAGCAGTTTCAGGAGTATTTACGATAACTATTTACGAGCATTCTGTTAGAATCTAGTTTACTTTACATACCTAGGAATTAGGTATGTTAGTACATCCTGGTGCGCAGTGCTTTTGGTTAGGGTTGTCGCTACACAGTCACAATTACAGCCTCACATTCTTTCTCACTGTGTTGGGCTACAAGTACGTCAATTGGGTTGTTGGTATATCTGTACGTCATCATCAGCCCGTAAACATCCCACTGCCCCTGCATAATATCCCTATATAGGCCAGTGTGGGTTGGGGGCTTCACATTCCTTTGAATTTTTATTTCTCAGGCATGCAGGTTTCCTCACGATGTTTTCCTTCACCGTTTGAGAGAACAGTCGGATAAATGCACATAAGTAATTAAATTAAATTTAAAAACTCATTGATACATGACCTGCCTGGGAATCGAACCCGGCCCTCCTAAATCGGGAGACCGCGTCTTAACCGCTGAGCCACCGACGCCGTTGTCTGTACGTATTTGTCAATTATTATTATTATTATTTTTTTTTTATTAAAAACTGGTTTCGCGTTTGGCTACAATCTCACCTGATGGAAAGTGACGATGTAGCCGAAGATGTATCACGCGCACCCAGTAAATGCCTATTCACTCTAGACTTGAAGATCCCAAGGTTGTAAGTGTCGGGAAAAACCGACGCGGGCAGTTAGTTCCATACTTTATTTATTTATTTATATTTTTACCCGACAGCCCCAAAAAGGAGGGTTATGTTTTTCGAGTGTATGTTAGTATGTACTTGACAGCCCTAAAAAGAATGTATTATTTGGAATGTATGTATGTATGCAAATTTCTATGTTACCTCGTGTAGTCTTAACGGCTCGACCGATTTTGAAGTGCAAGGTGTCGTTAGATTCGGCTAGATCCCTAGAGTATTATAGGATATATTTTATTGTAAAATCCCCAACATTCGACAAGAGTCGAAATTCTTAGTGCGAATGTTCGGTATATTAACTACATACGAGTGGAATCCGTCCCTAGTACTTCGAAGATGGAAAGGCGACTTTGGAATAAAATTATGTAATTCCAACACACACTTACCGAAAAGAATCCTGTAAATTTATGTTTGATTGTGTAATATAATATCTAGTTATGTCTAGAAATAAACCTAAGACGGAATAATGACAATGTCAAAGAGCACTCAAAGCCAAAGTTATGGACGTACCGAGTTACAGAATATTCCTCGCTCCAAATTACTTAGTCCAAAATTGAGAAGTATACTTTTTAATAAACGGACGTTGTCTAATAAGACGTTCGGCCACTTATCGCTTTATTAAAATTAGCTTTCGCGTCTCCCCTGTTTTCTTTTCCCTCTTTGCCGCTAATTGAATTATTTCAAGTCGCCACGATATTTTTGGAAGCTATTCGTTTTTCGATAATGGCAGAAATTATTTGACATCGGACGGAGAAGAAACCTTTTAGTGAAATTATCGAACGCGATTTGTTATAATTGGTTTTCGGACAATGTGCCGTGTGGTTTCGGCATGTTAAAAGAATAAAACCGACCCGTCTCTTTCCGTGTGTGTCATGTAAGGCGACCATGGGGATATCCATGAAAAAAAAACAGCTGTACATTTGCACGGTTTTAGGGGCCAAAGGCTCGCCTGTCACGTGTACATTTCTATACATTTCGACAGGTGAACCGTGAATGTTGTTTCAAGCATTTTCAAATGTAATAATAATAAATATCCTCAGACATATACACACAGCGCCATCTAGTTTCACAGTAAGCAACTATAGGCTTGTTTTGTGGATACCAGATCCAAATTTAGCTAAACTTTGTGTGTATTATCGGATAACATAAAACTTTATGTTATCCGATAATACATAGTTAAGTATAGACAGTGCTCATTTTTAAAAGTAACCGCTTTATAAAAGCTTCAGTGAATCTAAGAAATAATATGGGAAGCACATGAATAGAGCTGTGTTGGTTTTTCATGTGAAACCTTGAAAATACATTCCATTTTCCAAATAAAAAACAAATTTGGATATTGCTATATAGAATCGTAGGAGTTGGTGCATATGATTAACGAAGAAAAAAATCTCCAATGTCATAGGTAAAGAATTTATGTTTTATACATGATTTTTACATCTCCGAGTTCCAAGGATGTCGTTTTACCTCTTTCAGTAGAGCCCGGTCACCCAGACATTATTATGTAATTTGAGCTAGCCTTAGTTGTGGACTTGTCAGTGTCAGAGGCCGATGATAACCCACTTGACGAAGGTCTAGTTGGTATTGCTAGTGACGCATCGTAGCTAAGGTTAGTGACTTTGGTATAAAGGCTCGATTGGACAACGGGGTGTATTATGTAGGTACTCGTGTTCTTCTTGTGGAGATCCATTTAGAGTTACAATGAGTGCATTCTAAAAATTTCAATTAAATTTATATGATATATGTTTTTATAATATATATACATTTGCTTCTTTTGTATAACCTATACTGACAATATATTGTAAGAATATCCTGAATATAACTCTTGAAATACAGAGGAGTCAAAGCTGCTTCTGATCTGTAACATGCTTATGTGCCAAATAAAAGAGATGATTTATCTATCGGATCCGATAATTTTTCTTTAAAATTTATTGATTTTTGCAGCAAGTTTTAGTGTAAATCTTGCTATGCAACTCTGTAGCTTACTCTTGTAAGCTTCGACTTCTCTCAAAGTCGACCTAATTAGGGAGCTTCAAAAAATTAGAGGATAAGTCCTCTACTCAAATCCGTGCAGCGTCTCGATTCCGGGCCCCGCGAGAGCCCTGTTGCATTCAAGGTTGGAGACAAAAAATATATAATGACTCAAGAAAAAATTTACTGTTATTGTTACTATGTATATAGTTATAAGGTTATTTAAATAATTTACTTATCCAATAAAAAGAAATAAATTACTTCCGTTATGTTTTTGTTGTTTTGTTACCTATTCTAAAAAATTCCTTAGTGGAAATGCTTTTGAGTCGTAGAGTGACTCATTTGATGGTAGAATTAAATCTACGCCGACGAAGGCGCGAGTAACAACTATGTTTAATTATATAAAGTTTGTCGCCTCGCGCTCTCCTACCTGCGGCATTGTCCCCAGAACGTTAGGGGGGTTGACCCGCTGCACGGCCGGGCTGAGTCTTTCTGCAAAGAAGGCGCCTAAAACTAGGATTAGCAACTCCAACACCTCCTTAAAATACCAGTGAGTCTGGGTTATTATATATCCAGTTTATCCGTTAACTATGACATTGCACGACGGAAAAAATTCATAACTACGGTAGTAGTGTACAAGATATGTAGTGCTTCAGTTTTTTTTCCATTTTTGACCATCATATCAGTCGAAAGACGTCCACTGCTGGACAAAGGCCTCCCCCAAGGATCTCCACAAAAATCGGACCTTTTTTACCAACACCCATTTTTTTAATATTTTTTACCTAATTGAATGAAAACTTCTCTTCAAAACAATATTGAATATGACTTTGTTTACTTGGTTTTTGGAACACTTTATTTAACTTAAAAAATTAACGATCCATCTTTTTCGGGGCTAATTTCACTCAAGGTGTCGCCAACTTGGCATAAACCATACGATCACACTTTATTAGTATTGGGTACGCATTATGATTTGGAGTAAATGTACTCCCCATATTATCTTTATTATCTGCTTCACGAATTACATAGGTACAATTCATTCTTTCAAACTATTCATTCCTTGGAAATTGATATTGCAGTGTATAGCCAAGATGACGAAAAAATGTGGGCACTCGCCCAGACACGGCCTCCCATCGTATAGCCGTCCCAATGAGTCACCATAAAATACACAGACTATTATAAAACATCATGTACATCAAACTTGGCATCTCTTCGTCAACTTGTCGATCATTAAGAATTTAACATAGAATCATACGCGTAAAAGTTAGAAAGAAACTCACATGGCTGCTGTAGGAAACGGAGTCATGACTACCTATCTCCACCCACCAACAATAATAATTCTTCGCATCATTTTTTACTAGCATTTTTCATTAACAGGCTAACATCGCCATTCACATACAGCCTACATAATAAAACCAAAAATTGCATCGGAAAATAAACCTGTTTATTTTACTATGTTTATTTATACTTTTAACTTTTACAATATTTTTTTAATTAGGTACTCGCTTTCGCGACGCAAGGTATTAACAAGGAGGAACCCTAATATATCTGAAAAAAGAATTTTTACTTCGCCAATACATTTACTATACAATAACTCTCATTTAACCATTTTTATCCACGAAGTACTTTAAAGGATTTTATGCACTTGTTCCTTTCAAAACGACCATTGCATCATTATTTATATTTTTTGCACAAGGATTGTCGAAACGTCAGTAAAGTGGACTACTAAAAAAAACCAAGCAGGCGAAACCACGGGTAGAATTTAGTAAATAAATCTTTCACACACGTACGTGTACATCTAACTTCAATAACAGTCAACAAACTTCATATTTTTTCATTAAAGTATTCCTTTTTAAACTAAAACTACCCCTATTTCATTTTTCTCTTCTCTTCTTCTGGTCTTCTGACAAAGGAATTGCTATACTTACTATGAGAGGTCAACAACTCATTTATAAAAACTGATCTTTTACCGAAACTAAATAATGTTGAATTTGAATCCTCAGAACATACACTGCTCTATATCAGTAAATATTCACGCAAGCATTCATTAATGCTGGCTATACAAGTGCCTACATCCATGGCGACCGCAAACACTGCCTTTGAATGAGTAAAATTTCCATCAGAAATTCAGCTGATATTTCACGAAACAAAATTCATTCTGCACAAATACAGAGCTTTGTGTGAGCAACGTCGAATTGGTGACAATGTGGTGCTCGTATCGACGACGGTGTCAACTCAACAATGTTGGAATAAATGTTGTACCGCGGCCATGACAGAGTTAGTTGATCCAGATGAGTAATGGTTTGGATTTAAAGCGGTATTTGATAACGGTGGCAATGTGTTTTGTTTCAGTGCTCTTGTGTAGTACGAACAATGTCTAAAAAGTAAAACAAAGCTTAACTTTTTACTGTTCTATAGTCAAACTAGGAGAGAATGTTAGAAAATATTTCAGTAAAATTTTATATCCGACATCGAACCGAACCGAGAAACCGAAGGGATCCCACTAGACTTGTATTTAGAGAAGTTCCTAGAACTAGTGTTCCAAATGTATCAGAATTTAATTTGACGACCTGTTTAGTATAGCGGTTAGCAACTCTGACCACTATACCAAAGGGTTGCAGGTTCGAATCCCGCTAAAAGGAATAGATTCAACCCGTCTCTTCCTATGGATGTGAAAATGTTCACTGCTAGAAATATTTGCATGTCGTCGTTACCTATAATTTAGGGTGGCACCACGCACTATGTACAACTGTGTTTGTCACAACGTTGTAGGTAAGACGGAAGAGCATAACATATTTTTTTTAGCAACTCTGGCCACTATACCAAAAGGTTGCGGGTTCGAATCCTGCTGGGGGCATATGTTTGTGTGATGAATACGGACATGTGTACCCGAGTTATGGATGTGTATATAGTATATCAAAAAATTTATTTATATAGTATATCAACCATCTGGTACCCACAACACAAGCCTATAGTTGCTTACTGTGGAACTAGATGATGCTGTGTCTAAGGATATTTATTATTTATTAATTTACCAAATGATATAAAGTTTTTAAATATACAATTATTGAGGACAAAATTGTGTAAATGGCTAAAATAGATGCTTGTTAAACCATAATTATAAGTACTTACTTAAAGTAATATTTACAGGCCATTGTAAATGCGGCACAACATGAATGTTCACTTTTCCCCTTGTCATCATTGTACCATGTTTTGAGCCAATAAATAATTCTGATCTGATTCATAATAATAGGAAAACTTTAATTGGGACTATAACGAAAATTGAAGAGTTGTCAAAACCTGAGTGAGGTCTGCAAACTTATACTACTGTTGGGTCTGCAAGTGTAGAGAATAACAAACTACTCTCCTCCCGGGCGCGCTCGAGTTTTCTTATTAGAAATGCTGCCAGCGGACTACCTTCCATACTAATATTGTTTTTGTGGAGGCAATAAGACCTCAGTATTAAAGCAAAATATTGCAGTACACTATTGAATGAAGGGGTTCATAACAAATCTGCCTACATTATGCTTGTTTAATGAGTTAACCACAATGTACTAGATAACGCAAGTTATCTACTTTGCCTGTCCCTTTTCGTACCCTTATAGTTGGCTAAAACGCCTACTCAAGGTAGAAGTACACTAGGCCAACGAACACGTCTGAACGAACTGAGACGTCTGACAACTACGCAATAGTACGCAGCGCTGCATCGCGTGGCGTGGATCTACTGAAGCCTGAATGAAGATGAAATATATGGGTTTCGATGCGTCCAGATCGATGAAATATATAGGTGGCCCACGTGGGCCTAATATAGTTCTCGATTTTGCTGCTAAATTCACTCCCACCGAACCGCGATTCTATCTCTCACTTGCGGTAGCTACGGTTGTCGTTCGAATAGTATACAGCTCTGTGAGAAACGTTGCCACATAAGCAGCGGCAGCGATGACGATACAATTTCATACTAAAAAATGGCTTAGCATCAAAGTAGCGTTAATGCTGTCATGTATCAACAGCCTAATGACCCTACTGCTGGAGCATATACACTACCTCATCTCACAAAATTTATAGGCTACATAGCACCACGTGGGCCACTATACGGATTTTTGATTGTGTCAGACTAGTGCAATAGTCATCGGCCGTTTTTTATAGTATTATAATAATATAATAGTCATTTATATTTTCAATTGAAAACGGGTGTCGTTAATAATTATATCGAAACTTTTTACATCGAATTTCATGTGGCCGGAAACCGATAATCTTTTTTCATATTCTCGAAGATTAAAGTGGGTGCAAGTATATCTACTTACTTTCGATGAATCCAAATTTAGATTAAACGTACGGTAGACATTGAAAAATTTGAGAAGTTAAAATACCACTTATTAATTCAAATGTCAATTGAAATATTAAAACATAAAATTCTAAATTTAAACATTGAAAATTAAAAACAATTAACCGTATACATCATCCATGAATTAATGTAATATATACACCCATATGACGTGTTATTATTCATTGAAGAAACTTGGCGTATAAAGCTACTTTTCACATCTATGAAATAAATAATTCAAATTCCACGCGGGTGGAGCCGCGGAGCGAATTCTAGTCTCAATAGTGTTTCATGAAGTCACAAACATTCATGGCGCCCGAGATAATATTTGTCCCGCTCATTCGCTTGGACGAAACATGCAACTATCCCACTCTCACTCTTACGTCGTGCGCGACAAAGGATGTCATGCTACGGGGGCGGAAGTGCTACAGTTCATCAGATATAAATGATAACTTTGAAATGAGAACAAAACTTTCTCGTGTATGTCGCATGTCTTTAAGGTGCACTCCAACATCCTGAGTTGCTAAAGGTAAACGTCCATTAATTTTCTTTCGCCGCGCCAGTTAATCGAACATTTTTTTTTTTCATTTAAGGTCAATACTTTGAATTTATGGGTGAAAACGGTAGGCAAAATAAGAAAAACATTCCATTTAATTATTATAGGAAACTTTATAAATTTATCTAACTATTTTGCATAAAAGTTGCATAACATTGGTTACAAACATATTCTCTATTACAATACATTCCCCCGAATTCACCTGCAATATGGAAACATATCTGTTACTTAATTTATCTTTCTTTTTTGTTAATATGTAGAGGCCAGTAGTAGCTGTACATTATATACATAATGTATACATATACGTTGGTTATAATAAATATATTCTCAATGATTTTTGTTATGAATAATGTATCGCCGTTGGTTTCTAAAATATTAAATTTAATATTCTATTAGTGGGGACTTGCAAATGACTTGTAAGTAAATAAAAAATAAAAAAATTAAATTACAATTCGCACATCCAGTGTTGACCCAGCTTTACAATACGCCGTTCAAGTCTCCTGAGGAAATTGACGAAACTTGGGCAAGTGCATGAAAATATACGACCCACATTGTTTGGAACTTAGTTAATGTTGTTAATGCACTAGCGGAAGTGTTGTATCGAAATAGGTAGTTTCCCTATAGGGGATAGTTGGCAAATATGACACCATATTAAGAAGTTAGGTTAGGTAGTTTCCTGTGCAGGAACGGTTTTAGTGAATGGGAAATCCATCATTGTCAAACGTTTGTTAGAACTGGTTGAGAGGGACAGCACTACCGACATTGCTGTAAACATGTCATGAATGCAACATTAAATAATATGTTGTGACTTTGTTTTAGATTGGATCAACTTCAACTGGTGTATGTAAATAAATGAAAAATCTGTCAACCGGTTATCTGCAATGTTGTCACTCCCATGACTGACTTGATGCTGGCAGAATCCTAAAAAGGAAAGCCATTACTCAAAAGAATTGAATTAAATATGTTGTGACATGTCTTCTATTTCGCTCAGAGGCTAAATCTGGCTGTCCAAAGAGGAAACGCAGTTAGCCTCTTAGGCACCCTTCCGTTTCAACAAGATCTGGGACAAATATTTTATTTGTAAATGTGTGTTTTATATATTTGTTATTTTTTAATTTGTAAATGTGTGTTTACTATTTCGTTTTTGTAAATATGTACAAAATTCTTTGTGTACTTATGGTATAAAATATCGTTGTAATTATCTTTTTGTATATGCAATAAACCCCTTAAAAATATGACATTTTAATTAAATATCCTTATAGTTACTGAAAATCAACGCTGTACGGAATCCTGTTTCTGGTGCAGTATAAGCTGACCCATTTCCTGTTGCCCAATATTTAAGTAGCATTTACGTATGCACCCCAATAGATCTGAAGCAATAAACAATATTTATTCTTATTCTTCTAATTCTCTTACAGATAAACCACTTTATTTTCTTCCTGAAAAAAGAAACTAATTTCTCATGTAACCGTAAGGCTTCCTTAGTTACAAAAATTGCGGGCTAAATCCGCGTATTTGGCTTTACCTTCCCCTGAGAATAGACGGCGAGACAGGAATAACCAAATAACTATAAATATATAATAGAATGAAAAGTTATGGAGCATAGCAAACGGTAACTTTTATTTTTTAGAGTATATAATATGAAAATGTAATTCCCTAAAACTGTAAAATATTTACTTAGAAAAGGAAGCGGATACGACAATCAGTGAGATAAAAGAAGAATGTATTCATGGATAGTAATTATAATGAATTTCAAAAATGCAAACAAATATTGTAGTATAATATTTAATAAGTTTGTGAGTGATAAATAATAATAATAGGATATTTATTCCTCGACTATTTAAACTACATGATTTATACTTAGTTATGGTTACATTGGTGTCGATTCGGATGTACACCAACTAAACTAAACAAAAACTAAAACCAGTTTTAAAGTAGTACTGTCCCTTTCTCCCTGGAACAATACGAAGCGACGGCACCACTCCAAAATTGGTTTTAGTTTAGTTTAGTATAGTTGGTGTACATCCGAATCGACACCAATATTTGCTAAATTAGTGAATAAATAGGTTAGTGCTGAGGTAAAGTAGCTGTTTTTTAGTATCCACCTCATGTATTCATTGATAACAGTGAGCCATGAGTTGACGCGGATGTTTCACGTTATCGAAATCTATCGGTAATGCTGCTCGTTGCCGATGCGAGTGACAGTGATAGAACAATAGTTTACAAGTGTAGTTCGCGTGCACTCATGGTGGCCCCACTGAAGGCATAACACGTCAGAAGTTGTCGTACACTATGATATAATATTGATTGCTTCGCCTTAAGCAAGTAAACTAACATTCTATCGAACTTGCTAACTATGTAAACAAACCGCCATATTGAAATTGTCTCTGAATGATGAATTTACTAGTGATGGGCAAGACTCTTACTACTTCTTTACTTGTGTCAAACCATATCGAATAATAAAATACCGAAAGTAAAAAACAAGTAGGTACGAGAGAGATCTGTGATCGTCTTTTGTTTACATAGTTAGCAAGTTCCATAGAATGTCACTTTAAACAGCACGTATTATTCGGTATCACAGAGGCCCAGTTACTGGTAGACTTTTCATTGCATTTCTAACATTTTCTTTTAAATATGCAAATCGTGTTTGTTTGATTGGTGGAGGTAAGTCGTTCCAGCACTTAGACGCCGCGAACCGGAAACAACCCCTGAATGCAACCAAGCGCGGTGACGGCGAGATTTGCAATATTGGGAAACGAACTGATTTTATCGTCAGAATTTGTCGTAAATTATAATATTATTTGCCTTAAGCAACAGCACATCTTACTTTGTTATCACAGAGGCCCATTTACTGAATGAGTTTTGATTGCATAAAAGCCATTCCTTATATTGGGCCTTTACCTATGAAATTGGAGTTTTTTTTCTTCGTTAATCATATGTACCAATTCCTGCGATTTTCAAAGCTATATCCAAATTTGTTTTTTATTTGGAAAATGGAATATTATTTCAAGGTTTCACATGAAATACTTTTTAATTTCTGGGCTAAATCACATAATAAAAAAATTTGAACAAAGCTCTTTTCATGTGCTTCCCATAATCATTTCTTATATTCGCTGAACTTTTATAAAGCGGTTACTTTTAAAAATTAACGCTGCCTATACTTAACTTAATGTTATCCGATAATACACACAAAGTTTAGCTAAATTTGGATTTGCCGTTCCCAAAAAACAATCAAAAATGTTTGTAATTTCATAGGTAAGGACCTAATATTTCCTTTTAAATGTACAAAACCAGTTTGTTTGTTTGGTGGAGGCAAGTCGAGTCAGCACTTGGACGCCGTTTACCGAAAACTATTGCTGAATGCAACCAAGCGCAGTGACTGTGAGATTTACAATATTGAGAAACGCACTGATTTTTTCCTACCTGACATTCTGTCACTACATAGTAACTCATCAGTGAAGTAAGCAGTAAATTAAACTATTTTTATTATTATATATTCCAAATTGACGGGCCGAGACTCGGTCCTTTGTAGGGCGAGCATGAGACACAGGTCCAACACGTAAAAGCCCATTTAAGACTTTAATGTAAATGCGACGAGAGCATGAATATTATCTGACACCAACAAAAGCATATGTATAAAAACAGATATGTATTTTTACAAAGCAGAAAAGAATTACGAACTTTTCTCTCTTATTACAAAGTACGTCCTTGCTTTTGAGTACTATCGTGGATATAGATAAGATGAAATTTAAATTAAATATCAGCTTATAGTAAAATTTAGTTTTACACTAAGACGGTAATTAAATGAGAGAGACATTTAAGTCCACAAAATTCAATTAAACTTCCTTATACAAAGTGCTCACGAAAATTGGCAAAAAATTATTTTTCTCAAAATGCAGTTATTATGGTGAATTTTGTGATTAAATTTCATGTCACCCTAATTATCAAGTTGAAATGAAGCAAAAAGTTATTTAGCACTTCATTGTATAAATTATGTTCGTATCCTACGTATACCGTTGTAGTACACGCGGGCATACGACGACCGTAACGCCGCCAGTATAATATTTTTTTTATGAGGCTTGGCAGTAAAGCCTTCAGCCTAAACAAAAGCAGTTCACGAACTCGGAGTGTGGTTGTTTAGTTCACTGAAAGGTACACGTAACAATTTTCGCAATTATAAGGGACACATCAATGTCGTTTTGGATTTGGCTTTAAACGGGGAATTCCGTCGTTTTGTAAAACGAGGAAGAAATAATTAATCTTTCTAAAATACGAAGCACATGTGTTAAAATGTTCTATTTCTTCTAACCTTCTCACACATAATTTTGACATTACAAACGACATTGTTTTCAACCATCTACTTTAATGCACGCTTAGAGGTTCAGCACGGTTGATTGTGTCAAACGTCATACTTTGAGGTTCGTCAAAGTACCTCAGGGTAAAAACCTCGGGAGTGTCCGAACGGCATAGAAAGTTGCATTCCGACCAGTAGTTGCCAGTGTAGCGTAAACAGAGATAAAGTCAAAAATGGTACACTTAAAATAGTCAGATTTTACATTTTTTAAGCTACTGCTTGTTCAAAAGCCAATTTTCCCCTAAGAAGATAAGCAAAAATCTCGACAACTCTTCGAGATTTTTGCTCATCTCTTTTTAAAAACAGGGTTTTATTGCAAGTCACAATAATAAATGATTTTCTAAGCGTCCAGCTACCCACTGGTAGAATGAACCTTCGTCGTGCCGTCGCGTCGACTACAATTTTCTAGAACATTTCCAAGGTGTGAAATAAAAATAAGAATATGAAATAAATAAATTCTCGAAGACACTTCGTTTAGCTTCGACATCAGTCAAGGAAATTTTATTTTTATCGAAGACTGAATTGAAATGAAAACACTTTTTTTATATAATTGTTGCGATTAACTTTACTGAATAACCTCATATGTATATACCCTACAGGGTATTAACATACACTGTAATCTGTAAATTTACCGACGACAATAACATAAAGCATTTTAATATTTACCTAATTATGGCTAAAAGGAAGGCCACAAACCAAAATAAAAAAACTCTTTATAAATTCAAATAAAGCTATGATTACACCCATCAAATAGTAATCAGTTTAAAAACATTTCGTATTTTACATTTTCAATTCAACCATAGCAAAGTCTTTGGTAACTAAATAAGTAGATAAATTATTTGCGAACCCGAAATTTACTTTAGTCATTCCCTATCCAAATTTATGCCCAATGGGAAGTGAGGGGGCAAAAAGTGGATTTTATTAAAAAAGTTCCTTTTATCCCTTGCACACGTAACAGGGCTTAATGATAGGAGTTCAAAAGGTTTCATTTTACAAAATTGCAATCTTGTTTTATTGATTCAAACGTTTTGTTATTAGGCTTCCATTGCATAAATATGAGGGTCAAGTGTGAGTAGCACTAAGTAACCGTATGGCCATTGACAATGTGTTCATCTGTAAATAAGGGTTATGTTTTTACCGTGTAGTTTTCATACATGAGATATTATATTCTCTTGTAGCGTCTGAGTGACCTGATGGATTTTAAATGTTCAGGTACTGTATTATGTATGTATGTACAAATGTACTGTCCTTATACCCAAAGGTTGCCTGGAAGAGATCGCTTTTAGTGATAAGGTCACCAAATTGTACATTTTATTCTTACCACTTTTCTGAAACTGTATTTTCTTTCTGTTGTGCAATGAAGTGTATTTGTATTGTATTGTATTATTAGATTTTTGTGATAGTTGGTGTCATAAGATAGATGACGTTGCATAAACTAAATATGGCGGCCATAAGACGCCATATTAAAAGAAATACATTTAATTGGTACGTAAAAATTATACAAAATTAAAATCAACGACAAATAAAAACAAAAACATAAACGTGTCTGTTAAAATACAGAAAAGAAAAAAATTAAAAAGAAGCACAAGATTCAGAATCTAGAATATTGTTGTGTATGTGAGTCTACTTAAATATTATATAGTATAACAGGCCCTTGAAATTAAAATTATTTATAAGTAAAAAGCACTCGCGGCGCAATCTCATTTTCTATTAATTTTCGATTAGGGAAATTAAGAGATGTATGTTACCGTCAGTCCTTGGATGTGAGACCATAGGTGTGATTTTAATAGGAGTGTTTCCGTGCTACACATTAAATAGTTGGTTCCAGTTGTTTTTCAATTGAAGGCAATCGTTAAGCCAAGTCGGTGGCGTGAGGTGGCTAAAAACACTGACTGTCAGGCGCCCACTAATCTGACACAATTCTCAACCGCCTCCGTGGCTCAAAGTAAGCAACTTAGGGTTTACGAATCGGTGGTCATGAGGTCGATCCCCAGCGGCGTACATATTTAGTATTCGGTTTGATTGGTGGTAGGACATTTTAAATGTCCGCCTGTCTAGCTACCACCATCTCATCTAAGTCTGCCGTCAAACAACAATGTTAATAGCATTGTTGTGTTCCGGTTGTCAGAGATAAGATAGCCAGTTCCCCAAATAAGTTGGGATTTCCGGATCAGTATGTTTCCACCTTCGGCCACATCTTCACTTAACATCAGGCGTAATTGAGGTCAAGTGCTGTACCCGTTGTGCATAAAAAAAAATCCCCACCGATCCCTCGTGATGGATTATAGCGAATACCCTGTCCCAGTTAGAGGAGGCTGCCCAGTGAGGACGTGTAAGACTTGATGATGACGATATTCAGATCAAATATATTTAGCCAATGAGACTCGACAAGTTTTCGAAGAGTTTTATATTATATAATTATATGATCTCCCACATTATTAACCTCATACCACGAAACTGACATTGCCCCAGTCGCTCAACGGTCGCGTTTCCGCGATGTATAGTATCTAATTTCAAGAAGGCGTACACCGACCTCCGTCTCACTTCCAAGCGACTTCCAGTTATGCTGGTGAGGCCGAGGGCTCCAAGCGGCGCAAATATGCAAATCTTAGGTCAGTTTCGTCAGTGGAAACCTTAGGCCAGTAGGGTTTCTAACCCGATTTTTTAAAATCTGTCGTCGTGCTTAAACGGATACTCGGGTGACAAACGAGCTGGCAGCGACCTCGCAGCAAATTAGCCTTGCCATTCAACAGGATAATCCTTTCAGTTCTTTTCCGCACCCTTCCACACGGTTCGGACCTCGAACACGTAGAAAAGTCACGGAGAGTAGTGGGCGTGATCGGGCGGGTCTGTTGCCGTGTTTTTTTCTTTTTATGTTAACTTTGTTTTTTAATTATGTTAATCAAATCAAATCAAAATCAAATACGCTTTATTGTTTGAATAAGGAAGGTACATTTAAATATCTTATAGAAACTACAAATTAGGCGGCCTTATCGCTAACAGCGATCTCTTCCAGGCAAACCTATCATCACGGAATTCAATACAAGTATTTAAGTGGGTTAGCACAAATCTTATATAAAAAAAATATTTCAAGCATGAACTACTAAAACGTCATTAGAAGGAAAATCGTGCTGTTTAGAACGTTCCAATCATACAATAAAACCTGAAAATGAAGCAATATACTCATATAATATATTTTTTCCTTAACAGGCTTTTATTGATGATAAGAGGTTCTCGAGTAACTTCAATTTCGTTTGAAAAAATAATTCTTAGTAGTCAGCGTTATAAGCAAACGTTTGCCAAAGGACGCGTCAAAATTTAACGAACGCGAAAATTACTCTATCAAAGGTCATGCCTCGACAACTGACGATTTTATACATCATTTCTATATTTAAATGAAGAAAGCATTGACAGATACACATATTTAGACCATACCAATGTCCAGCGATGGGCTTACAAGTTGATATTGACATAATGAAGCAGTGATAGGCAACAGCCTGTCTAACTAAATCCTTGTCTTAGAGACGCATTATGCCAGAACCGAATCGGTCCGCTTTAGAAATCTATTCATTAACTTGAGTAATAATATTAATAACATTCTGAAACCCAAAACGTCTGGCAGTAGATGCTTCGGCTACTTTAAAATATAACTTTAAAACATATGTAAATTAAAAAAAAATACATTTGAATATCGTACATTCGAACTTCTGTAAAATGCATTTTCGGTGAAATGAAACATATAGAAAACAAAAATATGGGAAACGTTTTCGAAAAATTTAAATTCCAAAAAAAAAATCGCATTCGTGATAGGTAACCACTACCATGGTGCGCGGTTTACTATTTGTATAGCAATCATTAGTGAATCAGCCAGCGAGTTAAAGTTTTAAAAATAATCAATCAGTGATCAGCTGAGAAAGAGAGTTAAAGTATAAAAGAGTGATATATATCTATCAAACCGAAATATATGTGTCTTCTTTTTTTAGAGACGTAATTTATGCAAGTCTAGATAGCAGCTAAAGTTACCAACTATACGTCTATGGGGTTGTCGCCGAAGATGATAAAGATGTTCATAATAAAATTTCAGTGTCGTGAGGTTTCGGTATGTAAAAGGAATAGATTCAACCCGTCTCTTCTTATGGATGTTAAAATGTTTAATGCTAGAAATATTTGCATGTCGTGGTTACTTATAATTAAGGTGGCGCACGCACTATGTACAACTGTGTTTGTCACATTCAAATCCTAAAATAAATAAATATATAATTTATAGACTTTCCACCAAAAAATATATATACCTATACGTTTCAACGGGGATTGGCTCACCCCTGTCGGATGTGGATTTCTGTATATTTTGAAAGGTGAACGGTTTTTTCAAGCATTAAACTTTTAAGGTATGGAACAACCAATCACGTATGTTTGGGATATCTCTGACCACCCCTTTCGGGATCGTTGTGGTATAATGTAAGTATGTATATTTCAATTTCAAATAAGTAATAACCATGTAAATTCATGGATATATTATGATTAATAAAATTTGTTAGTAAATTGATACTTTACTCCCTTTCATTACATGAAAAAAAAGGTCGGCCTTAATAGCGTAATTCTCAAAGGTCCGTCATCTAAATGTCGCCATTGTACGATAATGGTCACACCTCGTGGAGGGCATTTACATTTTATGCGAAATTTGCGAAATGCTGTAGTCTGTAATCTCCTTGTAACGCATATTTTCTCATGGAAATTTTGTCGCCGCCGTATAACTTTAACATAAATTATAATATTATTATTGATTTAACTTACGTCGTAGTGTTCTTTAAGCAGTACGGGTCGGTACGGTAAGAATTCAGATGATTAGGCATGACCAAAGAAATTAAGTTTTAAAGATTTTTCATTTGAATCTCTCAAATCAATGAATACCGTAATCAGACTATCAAATTATCCTTGTAATAGACAACTTCAATATAACTTTATTGGTACATATAGTCTATCTACGTACCACATAACATTATATCACATCAGGCCTCCATAAGTTACCTCAGCGTCCGGTTGGAAGTGACCTGCGCTATTAGGTCGTCCGTCTACCTAGTGAGTGGAAGCCTCACGCTGCGTTTGCCTGTGCGTGGTCTCCCACTGCCTTTTGAACTTACTAATGTCTGGGCTATGTCGGTAAACACCGAGCATCGCCCTCTGCATAGCTTACTGTGTGAACTTAAGTATTCTTTTTCATCTTCAATTTAAGAGCTTAAGTGTGAGATCATTTTCAGACACTACGTTTCAGTGTCATAAATCATGACTTGTAAGCTGGTAACATACATTATTTATACATATATTAGACTTTCGACTTTAAACACTGAGGTATTTTGAATGAAAAGATGTGCAGTTTCCTGAACGATTGGCGATTTGCCTCTGATTCGAAGTTGGACTTATCTATTCGGATCTCTTGGCCTAGATAGGCGTACTAGACGACATTACATATAAAATTTTACGAAACACTGAAAACGTAGTGTATAATTCATTATTTATTACCTTTCTATTAATTTCAAGTAGGTAAAATCGACTAAAAATTAATTATTTCCCCATTAAAACTTGGAACCTTTTTACACCCTTAAAGTTTGAATAATGTTGATTTTTTAGTAAACAGGTAATAATTAGATTGAGGGGATATCTAAGAAAGAGCTCCATGTTTAACCTTTGATCATTGTATAAAAAACGTGTGTTACTTATATTGAAGAGTATTTTATGTTCAATATTTTAGCAAAACGGGTTAGCGCTTCATCTCAAACAGCTACGATCAAGGGAGCATAAGGTTCAAGGTGGACGCGTGCTCACAATGAACACCTGATTTATTTCTAAGAACCGGACCTCAACAATGCTATCTAAATTGCTACTTGGCGGCATATTTAGATAAGATGGTGGTAGGTAGCTAATTAGTAATATAGGATACTTGTAAATACTTAGTCGTAAATACACAGAATACCAAATGTCGCCTCATGACTTCTATTTCACCATTCATAAATCTAGAATGTACTCAATGACTCGATAATATCGATAGTTTTCTATTTCCGTTCCCCTTAAGACAAACAACCATGAATAGCCTCGCTTAATAGTGATGCTAAGAGTTGACAGGACTATCGACAGTCAAATTGCATTTATATTATTCAGAGCGTTTTCCAGTTTGGAGAGCATTCAATCTGGAACGAATTGGTGGCTGCCAAATTGTGAGCAACGCTATGCGGAAATTTCGGATTTCACGAATTAAAGCCCGAGCTTGGTTTGCATTCGTATTTCGCACATAAAATTTCCGAAAAGTCAGCATTGCACCTGCCAAACTCTATTTTAAAGTGAGATATTAAAAACTCTGAAACCGATACCGAGATTTCGTGAATATCAAAAACTATATCAGAATCGGATTTAGTTGTATTCTGATTTGTTTATACAGATTTCATTAGTGGCAAATGAGGGCTACTAATAAATCTTCATTTATGTATAAAGGAATTCAGTGAATATGGCACACAAATTTTTTTTTAATACAAAGCAATAAAACTAAAGCTTTAGCTTTAGTTTTAGTTTACTAAAGGACGAAAAGGACGTCATCCAGACATCCAGTTTGGGACATTGAGCGAGGTACGCGTCAGGCCGTTGGTCACACGAGGCCAGAACCATTCTAGTTGAGAAATCGTAGACGAACTTCTGCGTGTGCGATGACCAGGGGCCCATAGTCCACAGCAAGCTCCACAAACTCATGGTTACCGAGTAACGATGAGTATTTGCAGCGCATTGAGGGGGTATTGTATTGTATTGTATTGTATTGTATTGTATTGTATTGTATTGTATTGTATGTGTATGTGGCTGTTGCAGGTAATCGGAGACCTGTATCACTGCGACCGTTGCCGATCTATTGTGATCGCCACTGACCTACAGTTCGTTGCTCAGGTTTGCCTCTTTGAGGAATTGGATAATTTTCCTGGCACCGATGGTTTTTATCTCATCCGGGTGTAATAAGTGGCTGCCCAGGTGGATATTGCGTTTACGCATTAGCGGGCCACATTCACACAGCAGATGTGCAGGTGTTTCCTCTGCGAGGAGGCAAAGTCTGCACATTATTGAGGGGGTATCTAATATTTATTTAAAAATACTATACTATCCTGCTTATGGAATGCCACCTGACTTCTCTTCTGTAATGAGGCAATGAATATAGAGTATAAGAAGAACTGAGTGTCGCCGAAGGAAGGAGATCGAGAATGATTACCTTTTGCAAATTCCTCATAATTTTCAACTACAGACTCTATCGACACTTTCTTACCACTATCGTTAACCACATTATCCGTCTAAACAAACACTCGATCACTGGAAGACAATAAAAGTTGCATTTCACCCTACAGAACCCATTGTCGACCCACAGCGTACGGGTGAAAGTTTTATGGCTACCCTTATTGGCCAAGAAATCGCTTTATTGTGCCTTTGATACGAGCGAAAGACTTATTCTGGTTAGTTATATCTACATTTATAAAATTGTAAACTACTTAATAGGGTTAATTATATTTTATAGCCTGAATTCAAGGACCGTGTCCACAGTATCGGTAGCTTGTGAAGTCTTGGATTTTACAATTTCCTATGCTTAGATAATTGAATCTACTGCTGAACATGTGCCTCTCCAATAGATCCCCAGAGCGGCAAGTTAGAAGCGGCTTGCATTCACCAACCTCTCTTCACCTTTTTTTTAACCGGGGTAAATCTTCAAAATGTTCCCAGATTCCTGAGGGAGAGTAGTCTGGATTATGTGGGATTTTCACCCGGTTTCAGAAGACCACCTGTCCTCCTCAGCGCTTGTCGGAGAACACCGGGTACTCAAAGGACCAACAACCTCTCTTCACCTAAATCAGGTCATCCCTTTACCTTGTAGGTGGACATTCCGGTCTAATGAGATACATTCTAGAATAAGTCCACTCTACTGTGACCCTACTCTTCATTATTTAATTAGGTACTTTTGTTTTGCGGGGTTGGGTTGGATGGCTATGTTAGCGATTTTATGCCGGAACGAGGGTCCCTAATCCTAGAAAGAAGTGTCTTTCATTCATCATTATCATTCATTTAACTAGTTATCATAATGACTACTCAGCACTAGCTGTATCAACAACCAACACTTTTCACTCACGATTGACCACAAATGTACACGCAGACGGGAACATGCACGTACTTCCATGCACTCGTACTTGTAGGGGTTGTATGTAACTGAAAACCAGTGTTTCGCTCTTTGAGTGATGTGCCACACTGAGTTACAACCCATTTGTGCTACTGCGGCACACACTCGCTGTTTGTATTTTCTAGTCTTTACGTTTATTTGTATGTATATTTCTTTGTAATTTAAAAATTGTGTAGTTGTGTGAACGCAGTGGCGTAAATAAATGCTTTATCTATCTATCTTATTTTGTTCTAAAAGTAGTTTGTGTTCTTAGGGTTACATCGACAAATTACAAAACGCGGTTTGCAACTTATAATTTCGTCATGGCAGTCATTTCGTTCGTCCGTAAGTCACGGCATCATAGCTCTTGCAGTTTAAGTTTCATAGAAACTTCAAAGGAATGTGTTGAATCATATCTCTCACAAATAGCGTAAAGAAATTATAGTTTAAATGTTTATTGGCAAATACACATTGTTATAGATTTCTTGGGCTGATGCTGGCCGATTAAACTATGACGAAGAAGCCAGAACAAAAAGACGGTTACGACGAGACGATTACCATCGTACGGTCGTCTTTATTAGGTTGAAATTCTGTGTTCGATAGGTAATCAGTCTGTATATCCTATGGGACCTTAAATTATTCATGTACAGTCTGAAACAGAGTAACCTATACAGGCCTGATTAATACAAATTAAGTTTTCTCATGAAATCATCGACGGATTTGGATATTTTTTTAAATATTTACAATTACTGAGTACAACAATATACCAAAAGTACTATTGGAAAATATTCATCATTTCCTGAGAAAATTTAGATTGTATTATGCCGGGCTGCATATGTTTATCTGTTTCAGACTGTACGATACGCACTAGCCGATTTTATTTCATTAGGAATTTTGTCAGGATTATTAAGATTTTATCACTATCGCTCTTAGAAAAATGTTACACGAAAAACAATTACAGTGATATTTATCTATTAATAAATAAGATATACATATCAAACACCTGGATTGTATGCATTTAGAAATAGAAATTTTCTTCATAAGCATAATAATATTATGTAGGTTATATGACCGACTTGTATGTTTAGTGTATGTATATATTTATTTATTATAAAGATACAGACATTCCACATTTATTTTATAATTAAAACTTACGTACGTATTTTATTTAATATTAAATAGGTATTTATTTTATTATATTTTAAGTATTATTATTATAGTCTTTTGATTTTAAGTTGATTATTGGCACTTTTTTCTCACTGCACGTATGTATGTCTATCTTATCGAACCTGTTTTCCTTTACATTTGCAGGGTTTTGCTGGAAGAAATCTCTTTTTAGAGATAACCTAGTGCCTTTTTTGTACATCCTGCATCTAGTATTTATTTGACTTTTATGTGTACTCGTGTGCAATAAGTTATAAATAAAATAAAATAAGGCATAATATTACAAAGTAAACACTTAGAAGTATAGGTACCGCTGCAATACTGGACACATCCCAGCTAGGTATCCTGGCGGACTCGATAAATTCGTTCGCCTAACTTTCAGAAGTCCACAAAGTTTTACTTCACGGAAACGTTCACACTGCCTTTAACTAGGAAACTGAGTTTAATTTCGAACTAATCAAGTTTAGTGACTCCATCGCTGCTAATATTATTCCTTGGATAAATAATGGCTCGGAGAAGGAACTTTTCACTTATAAATTTATATCTTGTCACTTTTACGCTTCAGTTCATACTTCCAAGATTGATATAGCAATACAGTGCGGTACAATACATATACATATAATAAAATAAAGTACAGTGCAATACGACACAATAAAACCACAGAACGTATAACAAATAATGTTCTGGTATTGTAAGTCTGTATTGTTATTGTATTTTATTGGGGTGGCCTATGTTCAGCTGTGGCTGATATGATGATGATGATGATTGTTAGTCTGTGAATATTGCGTATATGTGTTAATTGTGTGATTCCCAACAGAGTAGAATAGGACCAAACTCATCTCTTCATACAACAATAATATAAATCGCTCCAAGGGAAAGCCTATGTCTAGTAGTGGTTTTATTAGGTATTATTTCTGAAGCCTATGAATAAAATACATCACAGTATAATACAAAATATATTTACAAACTGAACAACTCAGAAATTATGAAGAAGAATCAGCAGCCCAATGAAAAGCTTACTCGTACTCAGCAAAAATTTAAGCATTGATTTCATTTCCAATTCAACATTTTCATGATTTCTGATTTGATTCCGTAATTTCGCGGCCTCATTATCGCGGTATGGGTCTCGCCAGGTAGATATCATGAAAGATTTAAGTATTTGCGTAAAGACGTATGCCGATAGAAGATCATGATGGTGGTGATTGGTGGATGAGGGGTGAATGATGGTATTAAAAAAGTACATGCCCATAAGGGTTTACTATTAATTCATTAAACCAGGAACTTGGATAAATAATAAATCAATGCACTAACTGTGAATTGAGCAACGAACGTATCAGAACTGAGAAAAGAATAGCAAGAATTCGAACCAAAATCCATTTGAAATGATGACGAAAAAAAGGAATTGAAAGTTAAAGACAGCATGACATCAACGGAGGCGGCCACGTTACATTTTTATCGTGACAACAATGCCACGAATGTACTCGCGACAACTTTGTCGATTCCGATGCGACTTCTCTAACGAAAGCCTTTGTACATTTTATATACAATGCATATTTCTGTAACAATTTTGTGTACAATTTTTTTTTTATATGAGAGGGCGGCAAACGAGCATGCGAGTCACCTGATGGAAAGAAAAAAAACAAGATGTTAAGAAAGCGAAACCATACTAAAACCTATTTAAAGAGTGCTGTCGTTTTTTTCGTGTGTAAGACGCGATAGCACAGCCTGAAACAGACAAATCTTTACAGCCCCGCTTTAATAAATTTAAGGTATACAATAATAAATAGCTCTTCGATAGTAGGTACTTTAAGTTGAACTCAATAATTGCTGTTTTTCTGAGAAACTTAATTTGTATTATATAGGTCTGTAAAAGTTTACCTACCTATTTCAGATTGTACCAGTTACAAGCATAATAAAAGTTGGATGGTCTGAACACCCAGCATCGGGTATAATTTTATTATTCAATAATATAAAATGTTGGTCCTTCGAGCCGAATTTGAATCCGCCACGCATTCGTCGTACATGGCATCTAGTTCCACAATAATCGACTAGGTTTGTATTATGGACACCAGATGGTTGATATACTACACGAATACAATTTTTTATTGACAATTAGGTATGTGAACGTATTACATTCATCATAAAAACATATGCCCTTAGCGGGATTCGAACCCGCAACCGTTGGTTTCGAGAGTAGTGTATACACTACACTGATTGATCGTCTCATTCTATCAACTCAGTCATCATATTAATGTAACAATGATAACATAAATTGTATTAAACGCTCAATTCGTATAAATTGATTCGTTCAATCGAATGAGCAGAATCGCATCGATTACATCGTTTCGTTTAATTTCACAGGCGATACTATTAGCGAATTTAAATGCAATTTTCTGTCTGAACCGAAACAAGTAATGAACAAATTTGCTAGTAAATATTTATGAATTCAAATTTTTCTATGAATCTTAATGCAGAAAACTGATAGAGGCGGAGGAAACTTGGGTAATAACTTCTTTGAAATGAACTATTTAGGTACTTAGCACGGTAAAGAAATTTATTTCAGTGTGGTAATCTCTTCTCTACTGCTTGTAAAATAATATTTTTCAGATCGATAAAGTAGTGTTGTGACATGTAACGGTTCTAAAATAAATGTTACATAACAAGGATATGGGTAGGTCCGGATCTACTCCGAATTTAACTCTTCGGACCGACATCTAGGATCCCCGTCATTATGAGCGGCGAAACTTAGCATGGTATTGGCGGTGGGTGGACAATAATCACACTGATAGGTGGATGGAAGGCGGTCCACGGTCCGTGGCCAAGTAGAATTTACCACCAGTTTTACCACCTCCGTGGCTCAATGTAATCAACATTGGGTTTACGATTCGGAGGTCGCGGATTCGATCCCCAGAGGGGTACATATTTAGTGCTCGGCTTGGTTGGTGGTAGGGCATTTTAAATGTCCGCCTGGCTAGCTACCACCATCTTATATAAATCTGCCGCCAAACAGCAATGTTAATAGCATTGTTGTGTTCCGGTTGTCAGAGATAAGATAGCCAGTCCCCCAAATAAGATGGGGTTTCCGAGTCAGTACGCTACCACCTTCGGGCTCATCTTCACTTAACATCAGGTGTGATTGAGGTCAAGTGCTAACCCGTTGTGCATTAAAAAAAAAGAATATTAAGATATTTCCATTTCTTCGGTCTTTCGTAAAATACTCAATTATTTTTATTAAAAAATGCCTATTTTAGCTATATCCACCGCAATTCTTTAAGCTCACCCTCCTGTATCTATAGAATATAATTTTAACTTCGTATCATCATCCTCAGTCCGTAAACATCCCACTGCAGGGATATATATACGCCTTCCCTCGTATACTTAACTTCGTATGGTACAGCTTAATTAGCCAGCATACTGCCATTGATCATGTTAAATTGGCATGTATGGTTATTTATAAAGCCGATAAATTCAAAATTGCAGTCATAGTCCACTTTTTTCGGACGCCTTTGAATTTATTAAGGAAACCTTTATTTCTTGTGCTACTGACCCTACACAATCCTACCCAGAATGGTAAGAAAAAAAAATCAATAAAAAGACTTTTGAACTGGGCCTATGGCTGCTTTGAAGGCTGTACATACGCCAGCATATTAACAACATTAGTCATTGCTGCTGTAATCTATTTTCTCAACTTGTTAAGTGCCAATATTTCACGGAAAACAATTACCATGAAACCAGTCTTCAAACAGAATCCCAAATCAAGCCACAAGATGTTTGTTGCCTACCCGCGTTGAATACCGAATGTGCAATAATGTTGTAAGTAGGCACTAACCAATTTCGCTAATTGTTTCAATTGTGGAACGTATAAAACGGAACGGCATTAAACGAGAATGTTTTGAACAAATTCTAGAATTAATTAAACTATTACTCTAAATGTAGAACAATAAACGACGAGGTATTAATTTGTAGCTGTAACTAAACTTAAACATCAGACGTTTAAAGTAATTTCCATCTAAATTAGGAGCTACAAGTTCTAGAGAGAGGTGTGTTAAAATTAGAAGCAATTCAAGACAATAATACGAATTAATAGGCTTAGAAGATATTGTATTACGACGTAATATGAACGTTCTATATTTAACTAGCTTCGTTTTAATAAAATGAGTCACTCAATAATTCAAAAGCAATCCCACTAATAATATCTATCCTACAGGAACTAGTCACATATCCAGGATAAAAAGTAACCTATATAGGTTACTTTATTACGACATTGATTAACAAATGTTAATGTTAATTTCAACCATATCTGTCCAGCCGTTTCGGCGTGAAGAGGTAACAAACATACATTCTCACACACACACAAACTTTCGCATTTATAATATTAATTAATTGGGATAGTGGGGATATCAACTAGAATATTCTCTACCTATCGATATTCAAATGCTCTTATAGTTTTTTCTGCCAACTTATGCCATTAGGGATTATTTAGAACAACTCTGTTTATTAATATGCATTACATAATGATGTCATTTGAGAAACTGATTAGTCCGTCTTTGTCTACTGTTGGACATAAGCTCTTTTCATAAAATTTCACCATAGGTATATGTTTTACATCACACACACACCTTAAGTGCAGCCTCTCACTAAAAGAGATTATAGCCCAAACCCATAACATATGGGCCAGCATAATCCACGCAAGCTCAATGCATATTGATGGATTTCCTTCAAACTATGGGCGTCTTCTGTCAAGGCTGCTTTCAAACCTCTTCTGCCTAGAGACACAGGCTTAAATTGACTTAATTACTTAGTTTAGGTATAATTACTTGTCTAGACCCAAGGTATGTATAGATTCGATATCAATTTGGTTTTTCAATCAACGTATTTATTAAGGCACAATTCCCTTTGGATCCACATTCGCCCTTCTAATAACCTATTGAAAAACCTTGACCGTTCGATAATATTTCGCTATGGTCCCATAAGTAATGATGGATATGGGAAAAAAATTAATATCAATGGTTAGATAAAAGTATGTTGACTCAAAGTAAATTTATTGGGGTCTCCGTATTAAATGGGTTCACCACGTACTCTCAAATGGACCCGCTCTTTTAGTGCCTTTATTCAGGTGACCTTTGTTAGGTATATTTTGGAAAGGGCTTACGAAAACAGTAGTCTCTATTTAGAGGAGAGATTCGTAAAGGAGCTCGCGCGTGTATATAGGATAGGATGACTCATAAAGGGAGAGACTCCTTTTAATGCGTAATATTAGGCCTGTTTTGCGACCATTCAATTTGGTTGTACCAAATAAAGTGGTAGTGAAATGTTTAGAATAGTTTGGTTGAATATTCCTTTATGAATGCACTCACCGAGACTTGATTTCTAAGAATTTTAATATATCTCAAAATCTCTTATATTTTATCTATGTATTGTTAAAAAATATTAAAATTTCATAAATATAAACATATGATTAGTTGAGTGAAATCAATCAAAACCGACTTGGTATGCCAATAAATTTCAAATCTCATTGTATTCAATCCCTAGTAGAATAAGTTTTGATTACTGATAATAATAGAGTAGCCTACTCTTGTCCTATCTTGTATTCCCATAGTGGAAGATGGGGTAGATTACACGGTCAAGCAGCTAATGTGGTTTACTTACAACTTAATTCTTTCTTTAATTAGTCTGAAGTCCACAAGCATTGATAATGGAGTCACGTAGAGCGCCGTCTGCCTTCAGTAGTGCCGTGGAGAGTACCTCTATTGACTCTGGCTTGAGTATAGACAATTTTGGTTTTATTTAGTGATGAATTTTTTTAACCGCTTTTATATTATAACCATTCATATAAAGACGGACAGTTATTTTATGGAAAATAAAAAAAAATAAAAAATGATAATAAATATCCTTAGACATACACACAGCACCATATAGTTCCACAGTAAGCAACTATATGCTTGTGTTGTGGATACCAGATGGTTGTTATACTACATAAATACATTTTTTTTTTGTAAATAAATACTTATTATAAATGAAAACATCCATAACTCGAGTACACATGTCTGTATTCATCACACAAACATATGCCCCTAGCGGGATTCGAACCCGCAACCTGTTGCTAACCACTACACCAAACAGGTCGTCAAAAATTAAATGCGTTCTATCTTCAACATTGGAAAACTTTTGATAACTCACATTATTAAACAGTCTGATCGTTTACTTCAAATGTCGGAAAGCTATTGGTAATTAGAATTTGACATCACAAATACTGAATTTTAGATGTTAGTGGCCCGGGAAACTCTGGTTATAGGCTACGTTTACATAAATTTCTTTTTTCCTAACCCTAACCTTAACTTCCTATACTAAAATTTCAAAGTCATGGAACTCCCTTCCAGCGGATTTCATTCTAATGTCCTACAATCTTGAGATCTGATGAATACAATACCCTCCTTTTGGCTTCACCGTAGTTGGGTAAAAATAAAGGATACGGCACTTCTAAAACCATGCAAAGTAAAACAATACCTATTTACTGTAAATAGTGATGGTTCGTAAACCACAATTTTGGAAATAAACTCGATAAACCTATTTTGCTCCTCAAATACACTTAGAGAACAATGTGTTTACATGTTAGATGTAAGGGAAAACTTCGGCAAACTAAGCCAAAGCAAATAAACAAACTTAAACCTACGTAAGTTTAATAGACTGGAGATTTCTTCCGCTGTTTCAGGGGTTCTTTTACGATTTCTGGGAATTTACGAAATGTAGATACAAACATGATGTTCGAGCAAATGAAATATATATACGAACTTCTGATATACTTAATCAAGTACACTGGTTTTTCGGAATAAATGGTTTCTTATTTTCGAAACTCATTCCCATTTTGTCATTATAGATTTCTAGTTACACCTACATTTATAGGTTGTTGTTATAAATAGAACGAAATCAGGTTTATACATCGGTATTTATACGCACTGCATATAAAAGTCTCAATATAAAGAGGAATTATGGACTTCTTTATGTTTGTATCAATGACGAGCAATGGGTCAAGCAATTCGACACGTGCACCAGTGATGAGTTATTGGAGTCAATTAAATTTTTTTTATTTTTATGCACAGTTCTGTTGAAATTAAGTATTTAGGGTGTAAATTTATTTTTATTTCATTCTTATTTTATAAGTAGCATAATATTAAACTATTTCATATTCACCTTAATTGGACAAGTATTTGACATTTAGTTATGGAAGAGCGGAGCCTCATAGCACAGGTATTTTATACTTAAAAGGAGACCCCCGATACCTCATTGATTGTTATATTAAGGTACTAAAATAAACATTTTTCATTTTCATTCATTTTCAATTTAAGTATTTTTTTAGTTCTAAACCACTTGAGCACATTTCATTAAATCCAAAAATTGTATAATATATGGTAAGTTTTTTATGTAAAATAACATAATTCCCATGTGACGAAATTTTTTTAGTAGTATTTTTTTAATTTGTAAATTTTTATGTATGTAAATACCTTTTTTATAATTTATAGATCTAATGAAATGTACCTACTCCAATACCACTATACGCAGTTTAAGGCTAAAAGTACTTAAGTATACACAGTAAATAACACTATAGTTAAGTATCTACTTTAAAATCTAAATAAGTAATAATCAAATAGTTCATTAACCGAAGTCCTTAAGAAAAATGCGGTAACAAAAAAGCTGCCTTGAACAAGCTATTACCTACTATGAATTTTGTGATTATAGTCTGCCTTCGGATTGAAAGTCTTATTTCAAATCCATTCCCATTCTCCCTCTGAATAATATTCCACGAAGTATTTTGGTAAGATCTGGCAAATGTACATGACACGTCATACCTTACCCCTGTCTTAGTTGCTGCATGCAAATATGCGTCTCTGTCCGCAATATCTGGGGAGTAAAACTTTACTCACACAAAGACCTAAAGTTGAAACAAAATAACAGAATGAGCAATAATTTGCAATAATGAGGTATACTCGTATCGCCTGATTACCCCGAGGTCGCTCGAAAAGGAATAAATTTTTGAAGACAGTTTCTATGTAGTATTCCATTTTTTTCAAATTAAAAATATTTTATATCGACCCCTTCCGTGGCTCTATGTAAATAACAAATAATTTACAAAACGCGATTCCCAGCTGTACCCCAAGTATTGGTTTGATTTGTTAATAGCATGTTGTGTTCCGGCTCTCTAAAATAGCCAGTCCTCCAAATAAGTTGGTCCAGATGAGCTAGCTTCCACCCTTGGCCTCAGCTTCACTTAACATCAGGTGTGATTTAGGTCTATTGCCAACCCGATGTGCATAAAAGCAATCGAAATAAAGTGGTAAACTCTTCGCAATGTCCTAAAAATATTAGCCAGACCGCTGATGTAACTTCTCAGAAAACACTAAAGCGACCGAGTTCAAACATCCAAAATTTCTCTGAAAAACCAATAAATTCACCGCTGAATTCATTAGGACACTGCCAGAAAACAGCTTTTAGTTAAAAAAGTAATAATCAATCTAAAATCAACATCTGTGGCAGCCCGCTTAAATATTATTCGAATAAAGGAAAATTGTGGTGAAAATCGCAACAATGTCACAGAATAAGCAAGCTCAACCCTCATCTGCCGCCGTGGAAAATGTTATCAAATCGAAACCGAGAACGGTGAGGTTTAAAAATGTCTGTCTAAACAGCCGAGCGCGATAGCTCGTTCACAGATTGTTTTCAGAGTACACTTTCAATAATTGTTTGTCTTTCCCTCTCAGTATTTATGGTTAGCTATGAAGATGATACCTACTGTTTATTTTTTTTTTTCAATTTTCTTTATACTGGGTAATTTAAAAGGGTTACCATACAAAATCTACATACATACAGACATACACTCGAAAAACATTACCCTTCCTTCCTGGGACAGTCGGGTAAAAAGAGAATGTTCAAATAGTATAGAACACATTACGACAGATTTTTTATCATGTATGGAGTTCTCAAAAAAGTTTTTGTATTGAAATAAAATGTGCTACCTACCATATCGATCCTCAATAACTCTTGCACTTAGTACTAAGTACTAAGTAATGCACTTAGGTACACAGCCTGCATAGTACGGTATTAGTTTTATAATACAGAACAGTTTCTATACGTGTGCGTTCACACTGGCAAGCTACGGACGCAGGGGCCGGCGATGTTTCACGACTTCATTGCTTATTGATTATAGCGTCTCCATGTATATTCTAATACCCAGCAGGGCTGCGCAACTTCAGTAGCAGCAATTGAAGATTTCGACTTCATTCGTGACCCCTGGATAGCCGATAAAAAATCGCAGCATCTGAAGTTGCCGTGAGCGTCAGACCTAAGTGTGCCTCATAAACCAAAGAAGATTGAATAACGAATTGGAACGTATTTTTTTTTTCAAATGACGATGCCAATCATTGTGTTGGCGTATCTGCACATGCACGTACTTAATCGCTTTATGAGGCACAGACATACAAACTTGTAGACTTTTATGCCGCAACATTATATACTAAACATGAAGCTTTTTTAATTATTATGTCATTTCCTTGCATTTGTTTATTATGTATGTTTCTGTGTTTACAGATATATGATATGTAATTGAAATGACTTAATTCTTTGACATTTGTATCTATAATAGCAAAATGTAGAGTAATATTAATATTCCGTCCCTTTACAAATAGGTAAATGTAGATGATAAGACTTTATTTAATTTGAATATTGTCGCGCTACCATGTTGTACCGATACACGTGGTGTGGACATTTCGGTGTGGACGAGCCTTAAGTCCACGGCGAACGTAAGCAAGAGGCTAAAGCCTATTGATGATGCAAAGGGCCAAAACGCATGGGTGTATCAAGACCTCGTAATCGCGTATCACCACCCGTCCACATAATGCAATCAGGATGCGGTGATCGGATTGGCCAAATGATACATATGTGCACAACGTTTTACATAAGTCTGTCCCAAGAAGCGATTTGTATCCATTTCTACTAGAATTTACCTGAATCTCTATGCTGGGCGGACAGGTTGACGAGCACAGACTTTTCTGAACTCTACATCAATGACACTGCCTATCCGTTATTATATACCTACTCAAGATGTATTCCTTAGTCCCACGTTACGACACCCAAGAGATGATTAATCATTTTCTTTTTCTGTTCCGAGAATCACACGGAATATTTACACGGGTTGGGTGACTATAATGGAATCCTCGGTTCATGTGGTTAACTCATTAATTGATATATATATCATTGTAGTGTGGCGTCAAGTAAATATATGTCTATGTCTATATAAAAAACTCATCATCATCATCATCTCAGCCAGTAAACATCCCACTGCATAGGCCTTCCCTCGTAATGAGGGAGTAATGTTTCCTTCACAGTTTAAGAGCAGTCGGATAAATGCACACAAGTAATTAAATTAAATTTATAAACTCATTGGTACATGGCCTGCCTGGGAATCGAACCAGGACCTCCCAAATTGGGCGACCGCGTCTTAAACGCAGAGCCATCGATGCTCCCTACATTATATTTAGCTCAATATATGAAATTAATTTTACTGTATGATACTAATATTTGATAATGCAAAGAAAAATTTGGGTGCCCACATAAAATAGGTCAGCTAATCGGCATATTTTCTATGGAGGGAACAAAAATTTTTAAGCGAATTCAGAGTTCGGCCGACAGCAAAAGTACCTTTGGATTGTTTAAAAAATTCCGGTGTATATTTGTAATAACAAAGAAACTTGTACCAGAATGAAATTAGTTTTAGATGAATAAATGGGACGATCATTTGCTTTCCAAACACAGAGTTATGGCTAATATTGTAATGAAAAATATCTACGCAGATGTGAATTTTCCGTAACTATTTTAGAAAAGTTCTATCTCCATGACAACCACGATAATAAATCTACGGGTGTGTTGTTGACACAAACAAATGCATAACGTCTAGTACGAAGACAGGAATGCGACAGACTTCATTTTAGTGCGCAAATTGAAAAGATGCGCTGTGAAATTCTGAGTTACAAAATTATGAATACATGGTTGGGATAAATAAGGTATAAAGCAGTCGTGAAATGCTGTGAATCGGGAATAAAGACATCCGCAGGCGAACGAAGGGTTACTGACATAGACCAGTGAATTACCAGGTTCAGGTGGCAGTGAGTAGGGCACATAGCTCGAAGAACTGATGGCTGGTAGAACATTAAAGTTCCCGAATGGAGTCTACTTTGTGAGTAAGTCGTGAGACGTCTACTCACAAGGTAGACAGACGACCTCATAAACATCGCACGAAATCGCTGGATGCAGGCTGCTTACAACCGGTCACTCTGGAATTCAATGAGGGAGGCCGATGCCGAGTCGACGTCATGTAGCCGATAAGATGATGATGAAAGCAGTCGTGGTGCAATCGCCTTCGCTATTCGTTTAGCAAAGTTAAGCAATATCTAACGCGGTAGTGCTTGAATGGGTGTCTGGTGGTATTTAATTCATATGAGTATTTCGCGGACACGTTACACAGTTGGTCGCGCTTGGCTTCAATTGCAAGCAGTCGTTGGCTACGTCTGTTTCCGACAAAGTATACTTAAAACACTCCACCAATCAGCAATGGGCCAGCGCGGCGTATAAAGGTATGCACCAGGTTGTTGATGTGATGAAATACACAAATATTGATCACCAATGAATTAGGGCTAACGGTTCGTCCTCATCACAAACATTTACCTCCAGCGGGCATCAAACCGTTTATTATTGACACCTTATATATACCTTCTAATACTAAGTATAATGATCCTTGTGTAGAATTTTTTTGTTTGATTTGCTATTTTTTTTTATTTGCTAGGAGAGTTTAAACTTGACTAACTTACTCTGTAAGACTTATACTCTTAATAACTTTAATATTTAATGGCATTGTCCTCTCTTATGTTTATCATTATGTTAGTTGTTATTGTTGTGCAATAAAGAATATGTTGTTAGGTTTTTTTTTATATGCACGACGGGTTCGTACTTGACCTCAATCACACCTGATGTTAAGTGAAGACGAGGTCGAAGGTGGAAGCGTAGTGACCCGGAAACCCCAACACATTTGGGGGCCTGGCTATTCTTATCTCTGACAAGCGGAACATAACTATGCTATTAACATTGCTCGTTGGCGGCAGTTTTAGATAAAATGGTGGTAGCTAGCCAGCCGGATATTTAAAATGCCTTACCACCAACCAAACCGAGTACTAAACATGTACCCCGCTGGGGATCGAACCCGTGACCTCCGAATCGTAAACCCAATGTCGTTTACATTAAGCCACGCGGTTATAGGTTGTTATGTAAATCACAAAATCTTTAGAAATATTTTTCTATATGTACGTACGCCGTACACATGTATGTACACAGTTCATGCTTCAATTTTGTTACCTTCTTATCTGTGGAAATAATTCGGTCTATGATATGAATATCTTATGATGTACTGTAAGTTTTCCAAATAAAAAATTTCAAAATATTGGTTCGAGGTCCCTAAACATTAACCGGCCGGCGATACCCGACTTACTAGAGCGGGATCTCAGGCAGAATCCTAAATCAAATGCAAGCGAATACCCTAAGCTGTTTTCAACAACAAAACCATCTTTCATTTTGTTCATGTTTAAGTTGGACTTTTATTCGTACAGATGGTTTCGCAGTGATCGATCACCACATCTGCATAACTGGTGTACAAACTTTAGTTCAACTGTTTTCGCACTCATTGGCTACTTACACAACTTCAATTGTGTTATGGAGTTTCCTGCGATACAAGCACGTAGCAAGCAATTTTATAAACGTACCTAATTACCATAGGTTGAAGTAGGTATATCGAATTTCCTTACAATAGTCAATCAATCAATGTCTCACGTCGGTGGTTCAGCGGCTAAGAAGCGGTCTCCCAATTTGGGAGGTTCGCGTTCGATTCCCAGGCAGGCCATGTACCAATGAGATTTCAAATTTAATTAAATTATGTGCATTTAACCGACTGCTTTTAAACGGTGAAGGTAAACATCGTAAAAAACTTGCATGCCTGAGAAATAAATCTAAGGCATTTGAAGTCCCCAACCCGCGACTGTGACTCCCCTCATTATCGAGGGAAGGCCTATATCCCTGCAGTGGGATGTCAAAATCAAAAAATCAAAATCAAAAAATGCTTTATTTTGTAGGTACACAGGGTACACTTAAAATAGTCAGATTTTACATTTTTAAAGCTACTGCTTGTTCAAAAGGCAATTTTCCCCTGAGAAGAACAAGCAAGAAACTCGAGAGGTCGCTCTTTTTAAAAAAAGGTTTTTATATTACAAAATTATTATTTTATATTATAATATTTCATTATTAATTGTGAAATAGCCTGGTTATGCGAACGGGCTGGTTATGTCCATGATTGTTTATCATCTAAATAATCTGATATTTTATAATATGCTTTCTTAATAAGTTTCTGTTTTATAGTATCTTTAAATTTATTGAAAGGAAGATTTTGTATATCAACAGGAACTTTATTGAAAAAGCGTATACATAACCCTTTGAATGAATTACTGACTTTGTGGAGGCGACTTATGTGACCTGCAAGTTTATCTTTATTTCTTGTATTGACATCATGTTTATCACTATTTTTCCTAAATGATGCTATATTTTTTTTGACATATATTAGATTTTCAAAAATGTACTGTGACGAAAAGGTTAGAATATTATACTCTTTAAATCTGTCTCTAAGTGACACTGCAGGTCTCAATTGATAAATTGCGCGAACGGCTCGTTTTTGTAAAACAAAGATTGTATTTATATCCGCGGCATTTCCCCACAGCAAGATACCGTAAGACATCAGGCTATGGAAATAACTAAAATATACTAATCTAGCAGTATTTACGTCCGATATTTGTCTAATTTTTTTGACTGCATACGCTGCAGAGCTGAGCTTCTTCGCCAATTTATGGATATGAGGACCCCATTGTAATTTGGCGTCCAAAGTAATGCCCAAAAATACAGTCGACTCAACAAGGTCTAGAGTGACATTTTTTATCATTATATTTGTGGGCACCTCCCTGACATTAGGCAGTACAAATTTTACACATTTAGTTTTTTTCTCATTCAGTAACAAATTATTTGCCGTAAACCATTCTACTATTTGAGAAATAGCATTGTTCACGTCGTCATAATTTAATTTTAGTCTATTTACTTTAAACATTACAGAGGTATCGTCAGCAAACAATACTATTTCATGTTTATCGTTTACAAGGTTTGGCAAGTCATTTATGTAAACCAAAAACAAAAATGGTCCGAGAATGGAGCCCTGTGGGACGCCCATACAGACTGTCGACCCTGACGATGTATTACCACTGATATCAACCCTCTGAACTCGGTTACTCAAATAAGAATTCAGAAGGTCGAGAGCTCGGCCGGTTACACCATAATGACGTAATTTCCTGATTAAAGTGTCGTGATGAACGCAATCAAAGGCCTTGGACAAGTCGCAAAATACTCCTATTGCATCCCGCGCATCTTCCCAAGCCTCAAAAATATATTGTAAGAGCTCGACACCTGCATCGGTTGTCGAGCGGCCCCTTGTAAAACCGAATTGTTTATATGACATTAGATTGTTACTGTAAAAATAACTCGATATCTGATTTAATATAATTTTTTCAAAGATTTTGCTGAGAGTCGGTAGTATTGAAATAGGTCTAAAATTAGAGGGGTCTGATGTACTACCGGCTTTAAATAAAGGTATGACTTTACTGTGCTTCATCAGATCAGGAAATATGCCATCATCAGTACATTTATTAAAGATATAAGCTAAGTGTGGTGAAATACAATCAATTACGGCACTAATAATTTTTACTGATAAACCGTGAAGGTCGGCAGTTTTTTTCTTGTCTAAAGAACGAAATGCTTTTAAGATGTCTATAGGACTTACATGATTAAATTTAAAATGGGAGTCACAAATCTCCACATTTTGTTTAAGTAGCGATTCAGCGAGTGCGGGACATGAATTCAGAGAATTTGTAGTTAATATTGGGATATCAGTAAAGAATTTTTCAAAAGCTTCTGCAACTTCTAATTGTGAAGTTAGAATTCGATCATTAATTTTTAATCGCGTATCAGTGTTAAGAGTTTTAAATTTGCCAGTTTCGCTATTTATAACTTTCCAAGTTGTCTTTACTATGTCCGCGCTATTCTTTATTTTATTATTTATAAAATTTGATTTTGCTGTGGCACAAGCTCGCTTGAATATTTTCGAGTATTGCCTAACATATTCAATAAAACTTTCGCTCTTATTATATGTCCTTTCATCATAAAGCTCATATAACTTTTGCCTACTTTTATGAATTCCCACCGTCGCCCAATCACTAAAAACGAGGGAATTGTTGATTTTAGCAGATTTTGCTAAGAAAACTTTATTACTTTCAGTTTTTAAAATGTCAAAAACTGATTTATATAATACATTAGGATCGTCACAGTACGGTAAATAATCTAATTTCGCAGTCACTTTACTCTTATATTGATCGAGTAGTGACTCAGTTACTGGCACTTGCGATATATCTCTTTTCAGCGTTTTATTAATTGCTATGTTAAAAACCGCTAACTGACCACAGTGATCTGAACTTAATTTATTTAAAATAGATTTATCACTGGGTTGTAAATTCGAGAAAATGTTATCAATGCAAGTAGCTGATGTAGAAGCTATTCTAGTGGGCACTGAAAAAAGATTAGCAAGATTATAGCAACTGAAGAAAGATTTAAGTCTTCTGGTTTGAATGCTATCTTCTAATATGTTTATATTAAAATCTCCGCAAATTACAATGTATTTATTTGAATTAGTAATTTTACACAGGATTTCATCCATGATTTTCTCAAATAATTCATAAGATGAAGAAGGGGGTTTATATACACATAATACAGTAAGCCGCGCAATTTCCACACAGGCTATTTCAATAGTTCGCTCAACAGAAAGGTTTACAATATCGAGGCGCTCTTTAAATTTAATATTATTACGAATTAGAATGAGACTACCGCCTCGTATTGCCTTCGTCCTGCTGAACGAGCTTGCAATCTGGTACTCCTTGAAGCCGAACATGAGCTCACATTGCTTATACCAGTGCTCCGTTATACATAATACATCAATGTTAGTGCAGCTCATGAACAGCTCCACCTCTAGTTCTTTGCCACTCATACCCTGAATATTTTGGTGTACCAGATTAATACATTTTTGAATTTTTAAACCATTTTTTTTATATCTATTTTGGGGCGTGGCAACCCTTTTATAATTTTTCTTTTCAAACATATATTTTATAATGCCAGAGGTAGTCTCTGTTGTCTTATGATTTAATTTAAATTATTTTGAATGATTTCCAAGGATTTATTAATAATTAATGGCTGCCCAATAGAGGCGCCTGTTGGGTCAGTCACTAAAGTGACCGAATTTAAAATAAAATAGGATAGCATATTTGCTAATTGTCTCCTAAAATATTTGGGAAGATAATAATTATCTCCTGTCACATAGAAATATTTGGAACTAATAAATTTATTAGTGTCAATGATTATTATATTTACGGGCTGAGATCAGTCAATCAATACTTCAATATGAATGTAAATGTTTCTTAGTTCTTCCTTCACGTCAATACGAAACATCAAAATTAGATGCTTAATTTCTTGCGCAAGTTACCTACTTTCATACCGAGAAAATAATAATTCCATGTGCGTAAGCTAACTTATACTAACATTATAAATGCGAAAATCTGTCTGGCTTTCACGCCTAAACTGTAGAACCGATCATATTGAAATTTAGCAGAGAGGTAACCTGAGACCCGCCAAAGTTCGCGATAAAGTGTAAAATTCCACGCGAGCGCAGCTGCGGGCTGAAAGTTAGTTTTATATAAATTGGTTACCTTATCGCATGACGGCAATCGACAAAAGGGTTCATTAATCAAAATTAAGCCGTGACCTTTGAAATAAGAAAGCTACGGTTATTAACACTCTACTCACATTATATTGCGTGTTTCGATGAAACGAAGTTGGCGTGCAAGAATGCAATTTGCAGAACTCGAGTGTATAAGTACTTAAAGTAACCACCACATCGACGGAAGTGAACAAAGGGGACGCAAGGGTAACCAATTGATGAGTTGTTCTTTATACGCGAACGTAGTGGAAAGAATAGGATGTTTTATTTTCCATCTGTAACATTATAATAAATAAATAAGATTAAATAACAAATAAATAAGAGACTAAGCTGCTCACATAGTGGATAATGATTTCAAATATGCTAGATGTAGCACTTAACACTTTCGCCGACACTAAACGCTTGTAGCCGTGTTTGTGTTAATGTCACTAGATCTCTTATCTTCAAGCACTAGTATCCAAATTCGATAGCGTTGTACACACCCGACAGATATGTTACCTGGCGAAGTACTTGATTTATAAAACTACTTGAAGTTAATTAAAGGTAGGTAGGTATTCGCCATTATTGGCATCATTAACATACCCACAGCGAAACAGATCTGGCACATCCGTTTGAGGTAAGAGATGTGTTTATGTGTGTGTTATCATTTATCTCGGGAAAGGCTAGTCGGATTTTGATGCGGTGCTTTGCATTGCATAAATGTTACCTCTGTTTTTACAAGCTTTTATTTAAATTGCAATGTTCATATGCAAGTTGTCCGCTTTAAAATTTGCAAGTAAAATTAGAACCATTTCCAGTTCTGGTGACAATACATTTATAATGATAAACAAGAAGTGATACTATAGCCAGGATCGTCTCCTTACGAGGGGAACTCCTTAATGATTAATAGCACAGATACTAAATTTTGCATATAATATTAGTTTTGATAGTTAAACATGATTTTTGCGATGACCTGTTCCTGCAGCCAGGATTGTCTCCCCAAGAGTGATCTCCTCTACTGTTAATACAATACAAATACTCTTTATTGCGCAAAATAATTTACAATAATTTTTGATGATAACAATAGAGCACAATTAGGCGGTCTTATCACTAAAAGCGATCTCTTCCAGAAAACCCACATCTATGGGAAATTTGTAGATAGAAACACAGGGGTCCACGATACTACCAACTAAAGAAATAATAATAGATACATACTTATGCTTAAACATAATAATAATATCATATTAATAGACTTACTTAATAATATAAATATATATAAATAAATAAATATATATAATATACATAATATATAGTATAAAACACAATAGTTAGAAGCACTGATAGAATAATCAACTATAATGTTCACGAGTCGGGAGTTACCTAACGAAAAGAAAAAGTCAAGTTAATAGTACGGATAAGAATTTTTTTCAATCACGGTTCGACAATGTAGATCTTATTAAATATAATTTACCGCTATAGGACACTGCAGTAGATTTCTCCAAATGCACAAAGAGTGCGATTATTTTAATGAATTGAGTTGTCAACTTGAAAATCCTTCACTCTATGGTCTGAGGCAAGAAACAATATATATAAAAAAAAATATCCTTAGAACATACACATAGCGCCATCCAGTTCCACACTAAGCAACTATAGGCTTATGTTGTGGATCACCGACGGGCGCTGACGCTCTGGCGGGAGCGCCTTGTGATACAAGGCTGCGCCCGCCAACGCGCTGTCGGAGCCGTTCTGCCGAACTTCGAAGCATGGATGGGGAGGAAAGGCTGCGTCACCTACAGGTTGACTCAGATACTCACCGGGCACGGGTGCTTCGGTGAGTATCTGAGTCGAATCGGACGGGAGGAGACGGCACGATGCCACCACTGCGCGTCCGACCAGGACTCCGCCCAGCACACGCTGGAGGACTGCCCGGCTTGGCAGTCCGAGCGTAGAGACCTGGTCGACCGGATCGGACGAGATCTGTCCCCGTGAGCATTAGTCGCGGCTATGCTGGCGAGTGACGAGGGTTGGAGGGCAGCGGCCTCCTTCTGCGAGGCAGTCATGCTCCAGAAGGAGGCCGCAGAGCGGGATCGGGAGAGGGCCGATCCCGCTCGCAGGAGGCGACGTCGGGGGGGCGGCAACGCTCGCTAGCCCCCCTACACGTCGCCCGAGGGTCGCGGGCGGCTACATCTCGGGGCGATGTAGTCGTCGGACGCGGCCCGGGAGAGGATGACACCCCCCGGGGCGACCGGGGGGGTGTCGTCGCATCAGGCCCTGTCGCGCCTCATACCGCTGCTGATCGCGGTGTGAGGCACGACAGCGCCCCCTACGGAGGGTGCGCTAGACGCCCTCCGGGAATGGGCCTCCCCTTGTGAGGGAGGGCGGGGCGGGGGGGGGCCCTGGAGCCGCCTATGCGTTCCCAGGTCCTCCCTACTGCCGAAGAAGGTCGCCGCGGGGTTTTAGTGGGTATAGTGGGGAGTCCCACATAGCCGTCTCGCCGTCCCCCAGGCGAGCGGTACGCGTAAAGCATTTCCCCACGAAAAAACAAAAAAAAAGGCTTGTGTTGTGGATACCAGATGGTTGATATACTACATAACTACATTTTTTTTTGCAAATAAATATTTAATTTAATTAAACGGCTCGTCTAGACGACATATAAAAATTGTTGTAACCTTTCTTGATTGTAAATGATTGATTGAAAAGAGACAAACCCTCTGAGTTTCTCGCTAGCTCTTCTCAGTAGTGGTCGCGTTCCGAGCTAGTGGTAGTTTAAAAAACAAAATGACGTTCATAAGTGCATATTGTATTGCCTACATGAATAAATGATTATCATTTCATTTTCATTTCATTTCATGAACATGTTCTCCCGTGGTGCAAATTGCATCTCTTTCCATGGGAGTATTTACCTTAAAGACCAAGCTGGACGGGCGGGTTGGTGATCGCAGATTCTTTGGAAGCTTCTTACCAATGACTACGGCCTATTTCTGATCTATGCTGTTATGCTCACAATCACTTACTCGCCTTTTATGATACCCACGAGAAGCGATGAGGTCCTTCCTACTCTGCCGGGAATCACAAGGTCAACTTGTTCTTCAAGCAATAGAAAAGGCCTAACACTTTAAGCAATAAATTCAAAAATACAAGGCAATTGACTGCAGAGTATATTTTTTTAACTTCAAAACTTTCGGTAAAATGCGTACAGACATTTTGTAACTTTATTAAATAGATATTTCAAATCGCCTAGTCGACATCACAGTGACCTAAGGGTCAGCAGTTTACTCGCTTCAACTTCAAAACTTTCGGTAAAAGGCGTACAGACATTTTGTAACTTTTTTTAAATAGATATTTCAAAGCGCCTAGTCGATGTCGCGGTGACCCAAGGGCCAGCAGTTTCCTCGCTCCACGTATAAGCATTCAGCGAAGAAATACTGCCAGAATTCTAGCAGCCATACCCAGGAGACCCGATTGTTTACATTTGTTATGATTTATTTCCAGAGTTTAAAGGTGATTTTATCTTAGTTATTGGGTTAGATTTTAGTTAATGTGAATAATGTGTATATACCTACTTAGCTTTGTTTCAATAAACATGGCGGTGTCATTTTAATTTAAAATTTGCAAACATCTTTTTTCTGAACGCATGACCTTCTAACTCCAATCGCATTATATCTACACATTCGGGTATTGGAAGAGCTAGGAATAAAGCAGCACGAACATATATGTATATAACATATGCCGCCAGCGGGATTCGCACTCGCAACCTTTTGGTATAGTGGCCGGAGTTGCTAACCACTACACCAAACAGGTCGTCAATATGTTAAAAAAAATATGTTATGCTCTTCCGTCTTACAACGTCGTAGTTGAGGACTTTGTGGTAACGATTACTTTTATCTCCTCCAGTCCCAATTTCACAGTGTTCATTGGTTATTTTCACAATACATATTAGGTCCTTACCTATGAAATTGGCGTTTTGTATGAAGAATTTCATTAAGACTGTTTTCTCTATACAAACATTTTTGTTTTTTTTTTTTGGGAACGGCAAATCCAAATTTAGCTAAACTTTGTGTGTAAGTTAGGTATAGGCAGCGTTAATTTTTAAAAGTAACCGCTTCATAAAAGTTTCAGCGAATCTAAGAAATGATTATGGGAAGCACATGAAAAGAGCTCTGTTCAAATTTTTTTGATTATGCGATTTGGCACAGAAATTCAAAAATATTTCATATGAAATCTTGAAATAATATTCCATTTTCCAAATAAAAAACCAATTTGGATATAGCTTTGAAAATCAATGGAATTGGTACATAATGATTAACGAAGAAAAAAAACTCCAATTTCATAGGTAAAGACAAAATACTTACCTCAGCTATTGTAACCATCATACCGATGTGAGAACTCCTTAGTTGAACAGTTGTTAAATTATTTAATAGCTCTGCACAGAAGTTACTGTAGTATGAAATGTGTGGGTTGGTACGTACTGCTATACTTATCGAAATAACGGGTACAGAAGAGCATTATTCTGTTATTTCACATTTGCTTATGTAAATGAAATGGTGCCCCGCTCACATTTCACAGACACAACTGGGTTCATCTACAATAGGCTTAGTATTTCTATTCTGGTTGTTATTGTTAAAAAGTCCTTTATTTATCCAAGTAAAATTAAAATGCGTACAAACTTAGTATGCCTTAATAAAAATACTAGGTGTATGTAAACATAAAAATTAACAGTTACGCCGGCTATGCCTTTGTAAACCTTAGGAAATAACAGTTACTTTATAGCTAAACGTGCTTGCTTTGCTGAGCGTATATTTTTGGCATATCGAAGTATGTAACAGATACTATCATTTTATTTTTATTTTTTCTATTTTGGTAAATCATTTCAATTAAGTAAATTAAAATTATAATTCGTCGGTCGGTCGTCAGTGGCTCAGCGGTTAAGGCACGGTCTCTCAATTTGGGGGGTCTGGGTTCAATTCCCAGGCACGCCATGTACTAATGACTTTTTAAATTTAATTTAATTACTTATGTGTATCCGACTGCTCTTGACGGTGAAGGAAAACATCGTGAAGAAACCTGTATGCCTCAGAAATAAAAATTCTAAGGCATGTGAAGTCCCCAACCCGCATTGGGCCAGCGTGGTGGATTATGGAACATACTCCCTCATTATACGAGGGAAGGTCTATATATCCCTGCAGTGGGATGTTTACGAGCTGAGATGATCATTATTTAGAAAAAATCACTAGTACAATGACCATAAATACGACAGAAAAAAAATCACATTACCTGTTATTTCGCTTTTTTTTACTACGACCATTTATTTGAATCGATCATCAATATCATCCTTATGCGTGCTCACCGTTGGGGCACGCTTCCACTTATTGAGAGAGGGTATGGGGCCTAACCCACCACGCAAGCCTAATGCGAATTGGTGGCTTATAATACCTACCTACCTAACATGCCAGATCATTTTTCTTACTCGGGCTAAAATTTCAGCCAGATTCAAAAACTTATACTGCTCCGTAATCGACTTTGTGTAAATATTTTTTTCCGCTTTTGTACAGATGACTAAAGTTTTATTACAGGCTTCACTTACAGGTTATAACGAGATGAGAATAATAAAAAAGGCATCAATTTCCAGAGCAATATACCGTTACCAATTCAAAATGAGAAAGTTATCGCGAACCCATTGCGAATTGGCAGTTTTATTCAACCATAAATATTTTCATATGTGACACCATTTAATTTATATATCGCCGCTATGACACGTCGATAGTAAATCTGTTTGAAAACCTCGTAAACTGTGCCAATTTAATGCTTCTGCGGCACTAGTAATAACGTAGAGATCTAAAATTCGTCACCTCTGAACAGCTGTTCTATGATTTAGGCGATGTGTTCGTGCTGCTTTATTCCTAGCTCTTCCAATACCCGAATGTGTAGACATAATGCGATTGGAGTTAGAAGGTCATGCGTTCAGAAAAAAGATGTTTGCAAATTTTAAATTAAAATGACACCGCCATGTTTATTGAAACAAAGCTAAGTAGGTATATACACATTATTCACATTAACTAAAATCTAACCCAATAACTAAGATAAAATCACCTTTAAACTCTGGAAATAAATCATAACAAATGTAAACAATCGGGTCTCCTGGGTATGGTTGCTAGAATTCTGGCAGTATTTCTTCGCTGAATGCTTACACGTGGAGCGAGGAAACTGCTGGCCCTTGGGTCACCGCGACATCGACTAGGCGCTTTGAAATATCTATTTAATAAAGTTACAAAATGTCTGTACGCATTTTACCGAAAGTTTTGAAGTTAAAAAAATATACTCTGCAGTCAATTGCCTTGTATTTTTGAATTTATTGCTTGAAGTTTTAGGCCTTTTCTATTGCTTGAAGAACAAGTTGACCTTGTGATTCCCGGCAGAGTAGGAAGGACCTCATCGCTTCTCGTGGGTATCATAAAAGGCGAGTAAGTGATTGTGAGCATAACAGCATAGATCAGAAATAGGCCGTAGTCATTGGTAAGAAGCTTCCAAAGAATCTGCGATCACCAACCCGCCCGTCCAGCTTGGTCTTTAAGGTAAATACTCGCATGGAAAGAGATGCAATTTGCACCACGGGAGAACATGTTCATGAAATGAAATGAAAATCATTTATTCATGTAGGCAATACAATATGCACTTATGAACGTTATTTTGTTTTTTAAACTACCACTAGCTCGGAACGCGACCACTACTGAGAAGAGCTAGCGAGAAACTCAGAGGGTTTGTCTCTTTTCAATCAATCATTTACAATCAAGAAAGGTTACAACAATTTTTATATATCGTGTAGAGGAGCCGTTTAATCCCATGGTTTACTATCATTAATGTAGTCTGAAATTTTGTAATATCCCTTTTTACATAATTTTTGTTTTATAATAAGTTTAAATTTATTAAGCGGAAGATTCCGTATATCCATGGGAACCTTGTTGTAGAAGCGCACACATTGACCTCTGAATTACTTACTAACTTTACTAAGTCTACTAAAAGGAACAGCTAATTGATTTTTGCTCCTTGTATTATGTCGGTCACAATGTTTCTCGAATGAATATATATTTCTCTTAACATATACAAGATTTTCATATATATATTGTGACGAAAATGTTAAAATATTAATTTCTTTATATATTTGTGTTAATGTATCTCTTGACCTTAATTTATAAATTGCACGAATAGCTCGTTTCTGCAAGACAAATATGCTATCTGTATCAGCAGCGTTTCCCCACAGCAAGATACCATATGACATCAAGCTGTGAAAGTAGCTGAAGTAGACTAAGCGCGCTGTTTCAATTCTTAACTGCATATGCGGCAGAACTGAGTCTTTTCATTAGTTTTTTAATATGGGGTCCCCACTGTAACCGAGAATCTAAAGTCATACCAAGGAATACAGTTGTGTCCACAAGGTCCAACTCTTCATGCTTAATTCTTATTTTGAATTTTCATGAACATGTATGTTAAACAGTGAAGTTTAAAAGGCTGTGGATTTGAGACGGAGCTAGTGTATCAATTACAAATGGTAACCCATACTATTCATTCGCATTCGTCTTTCTGTTTTGGATTAAAAAAAAAACAGTTAACCACTACACTACATGGAAGAGTTCCCAGATTTTTGTTTAACACTTTTAAATTACACTCACGAGCATTGAATCGGGGTTCACCGTAATTCCTTCGTTAATTTAAATTTATGCATTGTATTAAAATCCAATGCATAAATTAAATGCAGGTTTGATAATTCTGTTACTTAATAATTTCATTGAGGTCGCCATTTAGTTATAAAAACATTTAAAAAGAGGCCGCAAACGGAAGAACCCGGAATACATTTTGGGGTACTGGCTATTTTATCTAATCTCATAACAGCCGGATCATAATACTATCGACATTGGTTGTGGGAGTATCGATGGCTCAGCGGTTAAGACGCGGTCTCCCAATTTGGGAGATCCGGGTTTGATTCCCAGGCAAGCATGTAATTATTTATGTGCATTTATCCGACTGCTCTTAAACGGTGAAGGAAAATATCGTGAAGAAACCTGCATGCTTGAGGAATAAAAATTCTAAGGCATGTGAAGTTCCAAACCCGCATTGGGCAAGCGTGGTGGACTACATCCCATACTCCCTCATTATAAGAGGGAAGGCCCATATCCCTTCAGTGGTTCAGATGTTTTGGCCGCATACCATGTCAACAGGACTTCTTAAATGGGCGGCGGCAGCGGCCTCCGCTGAATAACTCAAGCAGCGGAAATATGCAGACCTTAGAGCTGGCTACATTTTTGTTCCGTTTGGGGTGGAAACCTTGGGCCCATGGGGTCTAAAGGCAAAGAAATTAGCAAAGGAGTTATCTATGCATTTGGCAGATATCTCTGGCGACAAGAAGGCTGGGAGCTATCTATCTCTCAACGCATTAGTATTGCGATACAGAGAGGTAACGCCTCCTAGGTACGGTTGTCGATGGCACCGACTTAGTGATTTTTTTTCTCATTTTATTGATAATACAGAATCAACAGCATCATTATAAAAATATTACAGAAAATCTATAAGCCAAAGTTATGCCAATTACAGATTCTCATTTTTCATTACAATTCTTTTAAAAAGAATTAGGTGGAAAGTCACTATTAAATAATAATCATTATAATATAATCTGTAGGTATAAGTAAATAGTGAAAGAATTATAATAAGTAATTTAGACAATAAGTAATATTACAAATACAAAATTGGTCAAATAATTCAATCAATGTCAAATAATGTCAAATAAAAATAGTCACAAAAATAAATAAACAACTACAACTACATTCTCGACGCATTTATGCATTTCGCAATGTCGTGTTTTGTGTGCGCGAGTGTATGTGTGTGTGGTTTATTTTATAGGTAATTTAGTTTGTAAATTTAGTATTTTATTTTATTTTTATAATTATTTAGCCTTGAATCAATTCTTATGTACTGTAATCTAATAAATTATAACCCGTCATATATAAATCTACATACATATATACATACATACATAACAATAAAATTACAGTAGGTAAGTAATGATCTAATAAGAAAATTATTACAAAATTCTGGTTCAAAAATCCTTTTTCACTTGTGACAGACTTTGAACTAGGAGAATGAAGTTGTTTATCAGATGTTGCAGATAGTAACAATGTTATTAAATCGATCATCATCATCATCATCAACCCGTAAACATCCCACTGCAAGGGTATAGGCCTTCCCTCGTAAATGAGTGAGTATGGGCCGTAGTCCACCACGCTGGCCCGCAATGCGGGTTGGGGACTTCACATGCCCTTGAATTTTTATTTCTCAGGCATGCGGGTTTCCTCGCGATGTTTTCCTTCCAGTTTTCCAGTCGGATAAATGCAAATAATTAAATTAAATTTAAAAACTCATTGGTACATGACCTGCCTGAGAATCCTAATCCGTGGCTAAGGCACTGGTCCCACCGCCGACGATGAACGAGAAGCGATTAAAGCTAGAAACTAGAAACGAGTTGGCGAGCAGCGACGAGCGAGTGTGTTGTTCTGATAGTTTTGTCGCTCGGCTATAAAGCGAGTGTTCGAGCCCGCGCTGAGCCACCGACGACGATTAAATCGATACATGATTAGAAATAAAAATGGAAACAATATAACAGAATTCACAGAAGAACAGAATACTTTAGAGAAAATATACAAATCACACAACAGTAGTCAACAAGATACCTCGAGCAAAAAGACACTTTTCACATGCAGCTATGTCGACTCTACTTTAGTTCCGCCATTCAAAATACGCAGGTAACCGTGTTAACTGCGAGTACAAAGTTCCCTTCTCTATTCATGAAGCAATTTAAATAGCTCGGCCATTACAACCAACTGTTTATGAAATTCACGAAATATTCAAAAGCTTTATACAGGAATGTACCCACAATTATTAAAATGAACACTGAGCAAATGCACAAATGCGTGTAATTCATTTGCGAAATGTTTATTGTGTTTCGTACAGTTCTATGTTTTCAAATGCACTTTCTACATTTATTTTTCAACTAAACCTAATTTATGTTAGGTCCAGTGGATTTTATATCTCTTTAAATACAAATTGATAAAGGTAAACCCAACTAGTGTATCAAATCATGAAGGTAAACGAACCAACTGTGTTTACTAAATATGGAACGGCTAAATAAATTTTCATTAAACATGGTTCTGAACTATTTTGCATTTTTTATGTTTTATGCGCTACTGTTTAGCACTTGACCTCAATCACATGATGTTAAGAGAAGATGAAGTCAACTCTTTAGGTTACTTACTATCTTATACATACAAAATATCCTTGCACTTACATACAGTGCCATCTAGTTCCACACTAAGTAACAATTTGTATTTTATTTTTGTGTGCAATAAAGAATTTAATAATAATAATAATTGTATTGTAGATGCCAGATATACATACATAATGTCACCTCCTTAACTGATTTCGAAGTGCATGGTGTCATTCGATTCGTCTTGATCCGTGGAGTATCATAGGATACATTTTATGATAAATTAAGTATTTAAAAACCAAAAACCCGCCAGCATATTTTGTATTTTGCGGACGTCAAGTTGGATTTTTACCATAAAATGTATCCTATGACACTTCGGTTACCAAGACGGATCTAACAACACCATGCATTTCGGAAACGGTGAAGCCGTTTAGACTGCAGCCAAAGGAACGGTCATACATAATACATACAATACACTCGAAAATCTTACCCTTCTTCCTTGGGTAAAAACCCAACATGGCACCCTCAAAACATAAAATATATTTTTGGTTTTTAAACTTATATTGTTTTGAGTACTGTATTTTAGGGGCCAGTATCTTCCCCGATGAGTGTACAAGATTACAAAAATAAGGGCCTATATTATTCCATTGGTAGCGATATATATTATTAGTGGTATATTCCGATAGCGGGCGGTGGCTTTTCGTCATCCGTCAGTGTTTGCCATCGTTTTAATATGGCAAAGATTCAGGTGGGGAGAAAAATGGTAATTTTGTTCACTCCCTTGGTTGGTGAAGAAATATTTGCAGTATAAAAAATATCCTGAAATACAAAAATTATGTTTATTGTATCATAAAATCACTTGTAGAAAGTAAATACCTACATTTGTTATTATGCAGGTATAAATATGGAGGAAAACTTATGGAGGTAGATACTATTTCTGTTTCGCCCACTTGGTCAGAGATAGAAGAGATAAGAAACAAAGGCACCTAACTGTACGAGATAGGAATAGTCAAGGTCAAATTCTCTAGATTCAGATACTGTATGGAATAGGAATTCGCGGCATCACTCACAAATGGTTCCAATCATACTTAACAAATAGAAAACAATTGGTCCAAATAGAGCATTTTAACTATAACTCCGCAGAAATACAAAATATTAGATCCGAAAGCAGGTTATTGACTGCATCAATCCCCCAGGGTAGGGTAGGTTGTCTTTTGTTTCTGATCTATATTAATGACCTCCCTAAGATAATTGAGGAAACAAGCGCTTTATTCGCTGACGACATATCCATACTGACATCTTGTCAAAACAGTCTACATTTAAATCTTAAACTCCAATCTATACTTGACAAAGTTACAGAATGGCTAAGCGACCACAATCTAGAAATAAATTTTAAAAAAACAAAACTAATGATATTCCATCCCTATCAAAAAATCCCAATTGACATTAAATTCTCATATAACAATATTATACTTGAAAAAGTTGAAAGATTTACATTGCTAGGACTAGATATTGACTCGCACATAAACTGGAAAGACCACATAAAAAAATTAAGATTAAAATTATCAAAATTTGCATATGCGTTACGCGAAGTAAAGAAAACCACAGATGTGAAAACTGCGCTCATTACGTACTACGCGTATGCATATTCATGGCTTAGCTACGGCGTGATACTATGGGGAAACAGTGTCGATACCTCTACTTTATTCATTGTTCAAAAAAGACTAATAAGAATCTTGTTTAATATATCAAATAGTGATACGTGTAGACCCCACTTCATAAAGAATAATATTTTGACCCTGCCATGCATCCATTTGCTTGAGATTTGCAAATTTGTACGAAGTCACCCCGAGCTATACACCAAACGGGAAGACCTGAACATGCCATATTCACCCTCTCGAAAAAATCTGTTGGTTCCACCAAAGTCTAACTTAAAAATACATTCGTCCGGCACACTATCAATGTCTTCTAGAATATTCAATAAGCTACCTAATTACATCAAAAACGAAGCGAAAGATAAGAAATTCATACAATTATTGAAACAACTATTAATTAAAAAATGCTATTACACAATAAATGAATACATGACCGAAAATTTTAGAGATGAAATAATATAAATAAATGACATAAATAAATAATAATATAATATGAATAAATGACATTAATAATTAATAATATAATATGAATAAATGACATAAATAAATAATAATACAATATAAATAGATATATATATAATTCATATTAATAAATAATTTAAAAGAAAAATAATAATATAATTGGAATATAAAGGTAAAAATACATATGATAATATAATAGGTTAAATATCTAGCTTGTAAATAATGTATTCAGATTTTTTTGTAATTATTTAAATTAGTGCATGCTACTCTCTCATGTTGCTGTGCCTTCACAAGGTCCTTATTGATACAGTACACTATAATGTCATCACAACAAAACATAAGGAATGCAATAAATGATTTGAGTTTGAGTTTGATATGTGGCCCCGACTTTTATCTGTATAACTGCATTTAGTTAATGTTTCACGTCAGATCGTAGGTGGAACTTTTCGTCACATCAATACTGTCAGCGCAAGCCGGCGTTCGTCACGAAATCTCTTGAAGCTACTACTCTTTAGTACTACTAAATATTCTTAGGTGCAGGTGTAATTCCAGAATTTCAATGGAATGGGGGAGGGCATGTTTGTATGATTCATCTGAAAATTCTTTGTAACAAGTAATATAAAATACAATAAATCTTTAACGGGTGACGATGAAATGGGCAACATGTTAAAGCAAGCAGCACTGTTGTAGCTCAGGAGGGGGAAAGAGCACCTATTGCCGTTTACATGCTTGTTAGGTGCAATTGTGGGTGCATTATAACTTAAATTTGCTACTACCCATCACCACTAGTTTAAATATGCAAATATGCCGTCACGCTCATAATCCCTTAATTCACCTTTGACCACACTCACTGGTAGAACCGGGCTGGTTCCGGTAACCACACTTTTTCACAGTGTCAACAATAAAAGAGTATATAAATATTTTTACCGGGCATAGGATATCACTTTGTCGTTCGGATTTAGAAAAATTATAGGTACTTACAACAATGACTGTACTGAATACACAATCCTTTATCATTTCTTAAATATCCATCGATACATTCACATGAGGGTCGGTAGCAATCAGAAGATATAGACGGGCAGGGTGGTGGATTTATCAAATGGTCACATTTCTTGTAGCAAACTTCCAAGGAACATTTGAAATATTTTTCATTTGTCGGGCAAACTGGAATGAAACGTGCCTGTTAAGGGTCTGACTAGACCTCATCATTATCAACTTTATACATCCCCACGTATGGGCTCAGTCTTGTCTGGGAGAGGGTAAGGACCACAACCACCACGCGGGTCCAGTGTGAATTGGTGGATTTGTTTCAGAGTAGTGAACACATGACATTAGTATTTTTAAGCCCCCCTGTAGGCCCAAGTTGCTTAACAACTGCCTTCAGATGCAAACAACCAGGCCTACTATTTAACCTACCTATCGTGGCCTACTATTTAACATAAGGTATGTAAAAACAAATCCCGAAAAAAAAATGTATTCAGGATCTCCTCGCGACAACTATTAAATGCGAAAGTTAGGAAATTTGTTAGGTACACAATCAAGGCATTATATGCCTGGAATTATTTGGTTGAAATTCCATACAGAGCAAAATGTTTATAAGTAAGAATTACGAAAGCATAGAGGACAAATGCAATCATATTAACAGCCAATAAAAGTCCACTATTGGACATAAGTCATGGAACGAATGGTCACGTTGACTTTTCGGGAGCTCCACACCAATAACGATGCTGCCCAACTGTGCTCTATATGGTAATGCTGCTGATCGTTTAGTCGCCTTTTACGACACCCACATGAAGAGAAATCTTGGTCATAGTCTACTCCGCCGGGAACCACACTGCCACAGAGCCATGGCCCTTCGTGTTCATCAAGCAGTGAGTCTCGTGAAGTTTGCAAGGTTGCAGAATACTTCCTATCTTTTGATTTTACGAATACTACTGCAAACAACGAAGAAAGATTTCATTGCATCATATTTTATGAAGTTTTGTCGGATGAAATTTGAATCTTTTAGGGTCCCACGCTGGAAAAGGTTGGAAAACGCTGTCCTACATAATCTAACACAAACCTAACAAGTTGCTGATATACAATTAGTAATGTTGCTGAGATTAAAAGTTACAAGTTTCGGTTATCGCCTCGACGTGTAGGAAGATTAGCGTGATGCAAAACTTCAAACCGTTGTTTTAAGAAAGCGAAAAACCAAAAACTCCAATTTTAAACGACATAACTCACCAAGTGGTATTTCTGTATCAATAGGTGACGAACACACAGTTGTAGCAATTAGCAAACCTACACAGGCAACCTTGAAGGATACCATTGTTGTTGACACAACGTTGATTATTGACTAAGATATTCCAATATTCATGTTTATATGTAGTTGCTTGTCAGTCGACAACCGGTTCAAAGATCAAGATAATTACACTAGAATTTACATACGTATGAACATGCCTGATCTAACATTGAAATCAAACGTATTTAGGTATTTTACATTCGACGAACAATAAACAAGTGCGAGTAGTATAGTTATTAGAAACTGTTCAGTATATCCAAAGTCGATCGATAGATCGAATCAGAAATCAAGGTGACCAATATTGCCCGAAGAATTGCCAAATTAAAGTGGCAGTGGGCAGGGCACATTGCTCGTAGGACCGACGGCCGTTGGGGCGGAAAGGTTCTCGAGTGGCAACCACGCACCAAAAGACGCAGGTGCGGGCATCATTGTGGAGATCCCTGGGGGAGGCCCTTGTCCAGCAGTGGTTTCGGTGACGAATCGGTATGATGATGATATCAAAAGTGAGGAATCTACCAAAACAAATTTATTCAAACATTATTCCGTAAATTAATTTAACTCACAACAAAACTAATTTAAATTCTTGACTTGTCCGCCACAATCCCAATAGTGCGGAATTCAAGAAACGAATTAAATAATTAGCAACTTGTAAAAGTCGTAAAGAACTCTTTCCTGTGGAGGAGAAAGTTACACAGAGTTTTATTCAACTTGATCACAAATAATAAACTTATCTGATCAGTTGCTCCTGGAAATTCAGGTGACTTTCCTTTTTATTGAGTTATTTAACTGGCGTTGTTTTTTAGTATTTACATTTACGCTTTTCTTAATAAAGTTTGACAAATAAATAAGCACTCAAGCATGTTCGGAATATAATATACGACGGTTATCGATGCGTTACCACTATGACTCAGATTTACCTCATTTTACTTCAGATAAAGCAAAAGCTTTCATAGCCATTGTACCAATGACAGGTGAATTTTTACTCGAAACGCTATTTTGACTTTTACTTTTAGCAAATTCAACGAATTTCCTTTTATACCTTTATAATTGATTCGAGCGACTTTAAAATCAGTTCATATTTTAGCTCTAACAGGTACGCTGGAAAATGTTGTTAGTGACTGAAGTATTCCTAGAAAAGGACATTGCTCCATAATCCCCCAGCTCACGAAAACTCGGATTCTTCTTGGTAAAATCCTATAATCCGTACATTTCCGAACAGAACTATTCGTAGTTGGATACCAAAATAATTTTCCCTCAACAAGGAGACAGAAAAGCCAATTTATCTTCATAATATTGCAATTTCCAGTGGTAGAGATCATTTTGCCAAAACTGTTTCAGCAATCGTAACACGTGGCCTAAGTAATTAGGGACAATTTTTCTCAATCCCTGCCGGAGAAAGCAAGAGCGGGATGAATGAGACCCATTCGTTTCTATCTTGGGCATTCTTGGAAGACCCGTTAATCTTGTCTGAAGATGTCTTGCCAGCCACAAAACATATCAAATTATAAAGGACGAAATGTCGTAAACGACCAAACTGTTGACGACAAAATGTGTAAATGACATTTTTTAGATCGTAATAAGGGTTTTACGAATCATTAAATGACGTGAACTGGGAAATAATGTAGAAGCTTAGTACTCTTAGGATAAAATATGTTTCTAAACTAGTGATATTGCATATCATTTATTATTTATATCGACCTTTGTTATTTTCTAGTTCTAGTCTAAGGTGCCAGATAGGGTGGAGATACGATTAGTATAAGGCAATCAGAATTTTGTAAATTAATCATACAATGCATATAGTTCCATGTATTATGTGCGTGTTTCATATACCGCTCATTAGTAGGCTTGGCAGAATACAATCCTTGATGTTAGATATATGATGTGGATTTCTATGTTACCTCCTGTAGCCTAATACGGCTTGACTGATTTCGAAGTGCATGATGTCGATAGACTCGTTTTGATCCCTGGAGTGTCTTTTATGGTAAAAAACCAACATGGCGCCCACGAAATGTAAAATATGCTGTCGGGTTTTTTGGTTTTTAAACTAATATTGTTATTTATGTATTTTTTTAAACAAATTGTAAAATTATCATTACCACAGCTTGTAATTTAAATAAATATAATTAAGTTAACGATATATTATTTTCACATTTAATTGAGATCCTCGATACTTATTAAGCTTAGAACATGGACCTACTTAATCTATTAAGCAATCTCATGGTCCAAAAGCCTAATTCTTCCATTTCTTTGCAGAAGAGTTTTTTATTGTTGTAATAGCTTGTCAACTTATGATATTGACGGAAAATGAAATCCATTTACACAGGCGCTGTAAGTCTTATAAATATAGAATAGAACGGGATTGTAAGTAGATAACTTAGATATTCGTGTTCCGCTTTTGTTATCAGCTTCACTTGTAACTAACAAATCTTGGCGGTCAATTTTAACCTACTTCTAATTGTCGTATCGAAATGAAGCTTTTTATCTACATACCTATATGTAGTTCGAATGACAATAATATCATTTGGAATCTTGGAGCTGATTAGGTGATGGAGCCAGGAGGTGGATGGTGGGACTCTTCAGTGGCTACTAGTAAACCCCTCGAGATGGGATGAGCCCAAGTGATTCGTTTTGACGAGTCTAAGATATTGCGTTTGGTGTCGAAGGTCTGATAATGGAGCCAGAGACGGATGATGGAACTCTTCAGCATGTTTATTGAAAAATTATATGTAGTTTAAAGACTAACTTTAAACTTCATATAATTTCTCATATATTATATTTTCATGCTCAGTAAATTTCGTCACTTGAGGTACCTACATATCTTAGGTAGACGCCAAATACAAAAAATTTGCCCCCAACATCCAACATATTATACTGAATGCGCGTGGGAACGTGATTTTATATGGCAAGTACATTTATCAAGCTGCTCTCACCCGGCCTTTATTACTCGACTCCCTTTTTCACCCCTTTAGGCACAGTACGAAATTCTTGGAATACACGCTGTTAGCGACGCGTCGTAAAGGGTATTCATCAAAGAGCATGATGTAGAATATTTTGATGTAATTTTTTATGCAAATTAAAAGACTTGATGAAGTTTTCGTAACTTTCGGAAAGGTACTTATATAATATGTATTTCACTAACTTACAGCCCGCGGCGTCGTTCGCGTGAGATTACTTTATCCTGCAGACTTTTTTAGAATGAAAAGGAGCCTATGTCCTTTTCCTGATCCCAGGCTAAATATAATATTTGTATATTTACTTATTTAATAAGACACACCAATAGCACAAATATTACAACTTACAATAACAAACAGGTTCTAATAATATGAGGTCTTATATACATATGTATTTCCACATGCCAGTACTATTACTGGCATGTCTGGTATCACTCTTGAGTTCTGTACACGCCTATGCGTGTACAGAACTCAAGAGTGATACACAGTTCTTAACATAATTATATTATAACAAGTAACGTTTACATAATTAAATTAAGGTAGTTGAAAACAACACAACAATCTATAAATGTTGCTTTCGCAAATATTGATAAATTCTTCCCTACGCCTAATGAATCGTGAAAAATATCAGTCTATGGGATCTCATTATTCAGATCATCACCACCACCACACAGTCTCGGGATTGGAGAATAACGTCGAATATTTGTTCTAGATGTAGGGGCATACAGCATGCCTAAGGGCATGCTGTAGTCTAGTAATGGATTGACAGTAAATATAGATAGATATATAGATAAAAAGTTTATTGCATAAACTGGCACACATACAAGAGAGAAAACAAACAAGAGGCCTACAATTTTTAACAAATACATTCAGATGTAAACAAATATACCATAACAATTTAAATTTTACCAATACCTTCAAGACCTGCCGATTCATTATATGTGGGCATGTGTACAACAGTCACGCAACAAGGTCATAGCTCAGTGCATTAAAAATGTTCAATGAAGCACTGATTTTCAGCTATCACCCAGATGGCGCGCGGGAGCAAGCATAAAAATGAAAAAAGAAAAGAAAACTAAGAGTGGAAGTATGCAAATGGACGATGTGTAGTGTAGTGGTGCGCTGACGTGAATGAAACGCATAAATAAGTGATTTCGTCTGCTTAAAATGATGAAAATATAATATAATAATGAAACAAAATAGAATTATATTATTCCGTCTGTGAGTAGTGCTTAGGCATACCAAGTTTTTGTTTATCTAGTAGGTCTGTCTAAGTAAGTATTTTAAGAGTGCATCTACCTAACTGATGATTTCAATAAATGTTTATCGTCTAGTGCTAATGGTTATCTATAGTGACCTGTCATTCCCGACGACCGATTGGTGTAGTCGGTAGAGTGACCCTGCTTTGAAACGAACTGTTGCGGATTTGAATCCCGCAAAGGGTATATGTTTGTGTGATGAATATTAACATTTATTCCCGAATCATGGATGTTTATATAAAAATTTAGATACGTTTATCCGTTATCTAGTATCCATAGTACAGGCTTAGCCTAGTTTGAGACCAGATAAATGGTGTAAGTAATTCAATTTTTATACATCTTTAGCGACTTGTTTAGAAATACGTCTGTTTGAAGTGATATTATCATGACACTGCACATCATTATCATCATCATCATCATAAAAGCTAGAGGACGTCCACTGCTGAACTTAAGTTCATATTAATGTGGGCGAAATATAGCTTATATACAATTTTAGAAGGGTACAAAAATGACCCGATCAAGCCTTTCCAGCGAGTATTACCATAGCTTTTTCAAAATAGAAATCTTTCCCGTGGACCAGTTCTAGAGTGGCCAGATGTCCTTAAAGCTAATTTAGCTTAAATTTATATATATCAAACTTTGATGTTACAAAAAACATGCGTAGAGACACACCTGTAAGGATGTTGCAAGTGTGACATGAACTTTATGCTAATCTCAGTTGCGTCAAGTTACTCAGGTGATTAGACGGAATCCTACACACATTTAAACGTACTCATAAGTGTGCTGTAGTAAATCACCGGCATAATGAGGCGTTACTGACTCCTAAGGTTGACAAAGCATCTGGGGCCCGTCTGTTTGAGATTGAGGGTGGGTCTGCAATTTTAACTGATAACAGCGGAGATCGCTTACCTACAGGTTAGATAGTTACACGTTGGTCATACTTTAAAATTTATAATGAAATATTATTGTTTCAACCATTTTAAGCATCAAGAGAGATTGAATATGAAATTGAATTCACATGGGTAGTAGGTACTGTGAGACAAGTGGATATGAAATAATATACAAAGGAGTGAAACAACATGCCAAGTAATACTGATCATGGCGTACGTTACCACAGACCTCAAAATAAGTAATAAAGTACGCAATAAAAGTTAAACTTTCCACCATTCCGTCTGTCTGTTACCCACAATATATACGAATGTTTTGAACAATTTTATCTCCTTACTTTATGTGACTGTAATAAAATTACGAGTAATCTCTGATAAAGTTGCAATCTCGAGGGAACATGGCACCATAACGTCTAAATATTGTAGGTATCTCTGGGATGTTTCTTCGACAAAATCCATTAGTGTTATGACGCCCTACTATTATAAAGATTTACTGGAAATGCTCAACTAAACCTGACGTAAAATATGATGCAATCAAAAATAACTGTGTTGGCAATCAACTGTATAAAATCGTATAGGCTGTAAATTCACCCGAAGCCAGTGAACTTAGAAACGTAGTGTGCGTAATGTAGAGTGTGGGTATAAAGCTATATCCTTTGAGGCTAACAAAGTTAGGTGAAAAGACATGATCGTGGAGCGATGAGGGACAGCACGCTTACACATAATCAATAGACTTTTTACAGATACATTTGGAAGAGCAATTACCTAGACGGTTCATTCTGGTTTAGCAGGATCCGAATCGGCTGATCAAAATGAAAGACGAATGAGCTGTTACTATGAAAATCTGCCTCTCCCTGTATCTTTCTTTTACCCGACTGTCCAAGAAGAGATGTATGTATGTATGATGATGTATGGATAACCGCCTCCGTGGCTCAATGTAAACAACATTGGGTTTACGATTACGATACTTAAACATGATCCCCAGCGGGGTACATGTTTAAGTACTCGGTTTGGTTGGTGGTAGGGCATTTTAAATGCCGGCCTGGCTAGCTACCACCATCTTTCTTAAATCTGCCGCCAAGCAGCAATGTTAATAGCATTATTGTGTTCCGGTTGTCAGAGATAAGATAGCCAGTCCCCCAAATGTGTTAGGATTTACGCTTCCATTTTCGACCTCATCTTCACTTAACATCAGGTGTGATTGAGGTCAAGTACGAACCCGTTATGCATAAAAAAAAATGTCCGTTCCTTATTAGAGCATCCTGTAGCCTAAACGGCTAGACCGATTTCGAATTCGAAGTCGTTAGATTCGTTTTAATCCCTGGAGCGTCATAGGATATATTTTAAGGTAAAAAATCTAACATGACGTCCGCAAAATACAAAATATGCTGTCAAGTTTTTTGGTTTTTAAATGGTTTTAAATAGTTTTTTCAAATGAATTACAATAATAAATAAATAAATAAATATCCTTAGACATACACACAGCGCCATCTAGTTCCACAGTAAGCAATTATAGGCTTGTGTTGTGGATACCAGATGCTTGATATACTACATAAATACTTTTTTTTTATAAATAAATACTTATAATAAATGAAAACATCCACAACTCAGGTACATATGTCCGAATTCATCACACAAACATATGCCCCTAGCGGGAGTCGAACCCGCAACCTTTTGGTATAGTGGTCAGAGTTGTTAACCACTACACCAAACAGGTCGTCGACAATACAATAACCACTACTACTAAATACAATAACTACCTTGTATCGACATTGCAACCCAGCTAAATGTTTATAATCTGATCTGAAGTCTCAACTGGGAATTCATATCTCAAAGTGCGTTCAAGTTCAAATTCAACAGTCACACACAAGGGGCTCGTATAAAACTTGTCACATCCAGCCAACTTTTATCTACAGAACATCCTACGAGTATGCTACAATTCGTCGCCCGATGGAAACATTAAAAGAAATATCATTTCACTAATGGACCACTTGTATTTATACGTGTGAGCGTGAAAAAAAGATGTGTAACGTATCCACAGAGTGCCCTTTTGTTGTCACCTCGGAGTTGTGATGACGTAACAATATTGTTTTGTGAACTGCAATGATTTTCAGCAATCCACACTAATATGTGCGGTGTGGGACCGTTGGAGACATGTAGACCATTATTTAAAAGTTTGAATTTACTCACTCTACCATCAATTACATTTTTGAGATATGCTTGTTCGTGAAACAGAACGCTAGTCTTTTTAAAAAGAAATTTAATACATGCACATTTCCAACTAGGTACCCTGAGCGCTTGGCTGTTGTCCCGCACACTACAACATGTTTTTCTAGAAATAGTTACAATATGGCCATAAAACTATTTAACTTCCTGCCTGGAGTGCTTAAGGATTTACCCCTACCAAAATTTAAAAAGGAGCTATACCAAATTTTGGTTCATAACTGCTTTTATAGTGTTACCGAATTCTTGACATTTAAGTTTAGAGATACAATAACCTAATTTGATTATTTTCGATTGCTTTGGTTTGGTTTTGACATTGTAAATTAATTTGATTGTCTTGACATTTGTATTTAACTTTTATTATAATGACATTTTAATAACGGCAATAATAATTAGACATTGACATTATGACCTAGTGTATTTTGTATCTTGACATTTGTATTTTGCTTTTATTGTGTTGACATTTTAATGATTAGGTAATTGGAATAATATTTAATTTACTTTTAACCATTTGCATGCCATTAGATGACGCAACACGCTTGTTCTAAAATAAATGTTCATCAATGATTGTACCGTGTTAGCCTGCAAATAAATTATTTGTATTTTGTATTTTTTTTTGTATTTAATATTATAAGAGCGAAACCTCTCAACCATACTATTATATAATTATAATAATCAAAGTATTTCCATGAATTACCTTATTCCAATATAAGTAAACTGACAGGATTATTGTATCGGTGTATCTTCGATACAACAATCCTTCTGTATCTTAGCTGTCGTCGGTTGAAATGTGTGCGATTATTCCAAGTGACTACGTACTTCCGGCGATAGTAGCGCCATCGCGTTCACCTACAAATCAGGTAGGTACTATCAGAATCAAATTAGTGTCCATATCGTAAATTCATCGCTGATAAAATAAGATTTTAAAAAAATACTTCAATAACCAGCTTATTCATAATACCTTAATATTTGGGTTCTTAATAAAATAATTTGTATGTGTCGCTTTTGTTTCACTAAGTTCTACTGCTGTCACGCCGATAGGTCTTTTACAGCGTCGTTGCTGGGCGCAGAGGGAGTGCGGGAGAATGCTCCGGCCTGTACCTATTCATAAAGCTAAAATACTTAAACGGGTACACATCGGTTTCGAAATAGCAGGCAATAGACTAGGTATGTAAAAAGGCTATAAGTACCTGTATATTATAATAATAAGTAAGAAAAGGTCATATAATATATGTGTGTGTGTGTATGTGCACATACGGGCACACGCGGGCTAATATATACAACATATATAATGTAATAACTTGAGGCAACAGATATTTAAAATCGCAATTAAAACAACTAAAATTGGGAAAATTATCTAATAATTATTCAGTAATATATAATAAGTAAAATACGGAAAAATATATCGACATTTCATTGACTTGCACGCTTTCATTTCTAACTTCAAACTAAATTAGGTAAAAAACGAGTATCTCGGAAACAGAAGGAAAACATACTAAAAAGACGAATATAAACACAAACCAAGCAGTAAATAAAACCCAACTAAACGTTATTTACTTTATTAGTCACGCTACAATAATCCATGTCAGTGGTTATCGGAATATCATAAAATACTTATTTTCTGTGAAGTCAACGGTACGCGGTTTGGTTCTACGAGAATAATTCACACTGAAAATAACTTCCGCAATGAACTTTCCTACGTATTTCTCTTTTAATAGAGTTGGTATTTGAAATCTAGGTTCGAAGGAAATGGGATCATTTTGAGAGTCGCCCAAGCATTCGTCTCCGCAAACAATGGGCGAAGAAAATCGACCAAACGCGAGATAACGATGAAATATAATTTTTATAATGGCGCCGAATTTGTTTCAGCTGTATTTGAGCCTATCTCGGTCCAATGGCGATGGCAATTTTTAAAGAGACGATAGAGATCTAATTGTTTTTCATTCCTGTTCAGCAGAATTTTCTTTAGCCCGCAATAATTTATTCTTACAAAGGAACTTTTCGACGTGTTAATCTTCGATTTTAATAGCACGAGTGATCAAAGAATGAATTCTGGCGTTCAAACGTTTAGCGGAATAACAGTTTTCGAGAGAAGTTCTGAAAGTTTCATATGACATTTATAACTTTTTCATTATTTATGTCCAACGTAACATTCGTGTTGATGAAAAAAAAATGGTCAAACCCCAGAATTTATTACTAGACCTTACATACATTTGTGTCTTTCACGTGCCATTGTTAGTTGATTACAAATTTTTGAAAAACGTCAGATTACACGTAATGTCAAGACCTTCTCCCCAAATGGTCAGAGATATCCCGAAACTTTAGAAAGAAAGAAAATTATTTATTTGTTAGATTTTCGGTATACAGATAAAGCTCTTATTTTGTAGATATGTAAGCAGTCCAACAAAATCGGCCTGTTAGGGCGTACAAATGTTTAAGACATATAAAATAGAAATAAAATTTCAAGCAACAATTATTTCGGACACGATTAACGACAAAAAACTGAATGTCCTTCCTTACCTTACCTTACCTTTATTAAATACCTACGTAACAACATGTCAATTTAACTAATCATTAATCTTTAAGATTCATAACAATGTAATTTTTCATAATTATTAATAAATTTATGTTTGGGTTTTCCAAACATAGAGACTTTAATGCTTGAAATAACATCCACGGATCACCTTCCGAAATACACGTGACAGGGACCATTCGTTAAAATTAACAAAACTATAGGAATTTTTTTGTTTAGAGTCAGAAAGTCAGATTATATCTGATATTATGATAATATTTTATAATCAGCTCATGATTTATATCCACAATCTTTTTATAAAAATGTGAGTGAAATCTTGCCAATCTCAATATGGGAGCGTACAGCAATGTATGATTATGTGTTTTTTTTATATTGAAATATATATGATTTGTTGAATCCCTTCTCTATCTCGGGCAAGCATAATAAGATTATCAACATCTTGAAGGTATATTTCATACAAAACGAGAATTATCGCAATCTGTTCACAATTGAAGGAGCATACACCTAGCATACACCTACATAAATAAGTTGGTTATGTAAAAACCTCCTCTTATTTCTCTTCATCTCTCTATAGACATTTGAAAAGGCAGAAAGAGGATTCCGTGAAAAAGAACACCACACTCCACTAAGGTTCTTTCTTAGACTCCACAATAAAAAAATTTTATAAAAATACCTACTGCTTTGTATTACACGAGATCCGCTATAAAGGTTGTTCATAAATTAAAACTAAAAAGTACGAGTGTAAAAGTATAATGAGAGATCCTAAGTCTCTAAAATATAAGAGAACAAATCCCGTTTAATAGCGGGGAATAAAAAATAGGCACTTATCGCGATTAAAGCGACTAGGTAAAGACCATCGTTTAAAAACTCGAAATGGGCTCTGTAAAAAACCTTCATAATATTTTTTTAATTACTGTTTTACTTTCCACTAATGAGTTGACAGGGTTGGCCGTAAAATAATACCGTGACTTCTGACCTGCCACAGGGAGAGATAGGGCACGAATATCACGATCGTAAAATGGTTATAAAATTAAACTTATAAAAAATAAACTCCGAAGCTTTATTGAGCAATGACCTTTACTGTTCCACTTCTTTTAATTAGAAGATAAGGAAGTAGTTAAAGAGGCATGATCCTAAGATCACCCAAACGCTAAAAAGAATAAGTCTAAACTTATTCTTTTTAGCGTTTGGGTGTTCAAAAAGATGAATTCTTGAAACAACTTCCACGATTCACTTTTTGAAATATACAGAAATGCATACCTTCGTGATCTCATCGCCGTTGAAACGTGTAAATCTAGTATGTTTTTCGTGCGTCTGTTAGTAGCCTATACGGAAAGAGAGGGCTTGTGGGTTAAATTCTTTTTGTGCCGGAAACCACACAACACTAATTTGTTATACAAGTAGAATCAAGGGTCATCAGCTCAGTCAGATTGGCCATGTTATAGTTTCAGGTATGTACTTCAATAAAATACTTTACGTTCTACTTACAGTCGAGTATACCAAGACATCATCTCTAGTAGCATGACAGGCGCCACAAAACGTTTATGTTGCAATAAAATACCATATTGCAACAGATATACATTTACAGGCCTGCATAAAAGTAATTAAGATTTCTCAAGAAATAATAAAGATTCATTTTAACTTAGTTACAAACATTACAGACTTCAACATTATACTACAAGTGAAATCGAAAAAGATAAAGTATATGCACACAGCTACCTTTCATTTATTAATGGAGAAAGTCAAACCTACTTTAAATTTAACGTCAAAATTTTAGTTAATTATCAACGTTTATGTTAGAGCAAATAAAAGTAATTTGTTCTGGTGGCAACCACGAATTATGTAACGTATCGCTGACGTAAAGAACACTTTGTCAAATTAGATATTGCTATTGTAATAGAATATAATGACCTTGCCGAAACTTTCCAATCAAACTTCAAACATAAAGTTGATGGACTATAAATTAAGAATACTAATGTTACTTTTTGCTCGAGAAACTCATCAGACTTAAAAAGGTAAGAAATGAGAATGAAAAATAAAAGAAGAAAAATAGTTGGGAACTCGACACTCCATCGTAGCGACGGACTAGTTTCGAACTTTGCCCAAACTTTTTAATAAATCTTTTAAAATAGTTGTTATGAAGAATAACAGTTTGCTTTACAAATTGAAACTTTGTTTCCATACGCGAAAGAATACTAACACACAAGAGGTTCCATTTTACATATCTTGTCACCTCTTATCATTTCGTCATAAACACAGTAACGTTTAAAACAGTACCTATAAATTGATAATTTAGAAAATCCTCGAGGAAATATATGATTATATCATCCAGATAGACGAAACTAACTGTATTTAAAAATAAATATCTTTGAAACGGCTTAACCGATTTCCATCAAACATGGAAAGAAAAGAAAGAAAGAAAAAAACATTTATTCAGCTCACAATGGGCATGGCTAAAAACATGTCGCCTCGTTTAGTCTTTAATATGAAAAACGCACTCAAATCGGGTCACGAATTACTGAAATACGTTCTGTCGAACACTGGACATACACACATTCACACACAGCGCCATCAAATACATAACACCCGTCGTATTTAGTCAAGTTAATAATTGTAGGGTTAGAAAAAGTAAAATTATGCAACAAAATGAAATTAATTGAAAATAGAGGTAAGTACTATTATTATAAATAATAATATTTTTAATAAAAAATAACTCATTGCACCACCATTTGAGCCATCCTGAACATTCTCATCAGAGCTAACTAGCTAGCTGGTGAGTTGCAGAAGCGGCGGTGTGCAACCATTCTGGGCTCCTTCGCAAAGAACTGTATGGGGTTTTTGCCGGTAACATTTCCCAACGTAAAAAATATACATAGATACCTACTTCATTCCACATATTCTCACATCTTCCAATGGAGAGCAGTCCAAAGGAATCTCTAGAAAAATCTCTTCCAATTCCAGCGGCGGATTCGTATAGCATCTATATCAACAAACCTTGAAATAGATTATAGAAAAATAAACTGTATCATAGCAAATACATATGCAAAGTACGGGTTCCGTTTCTTTACTCATGCTGGTACGGCTCTACAATATGGGCAAAGTGTTAAGTCGTGAAATGCTGGCGCACACACGGACGCTCAATATTGACAACCTACTTAAAGTGGCCGGTCCATTCCACATTATTATTCTGCAGGGCATTATAGATATGGATGAAGATCATAGCTTCGATTTTTCACAATCTAATAATACTGACGCACTTGATTTGTTAAAAATGACTTCATACAGAATAGGATTGTAAGGTATCTAAATGGAATAATCAGTTCGTAAATACATACATACAGTAAGAGACAACTTAATTTCAAAACACGCGAAAATTTAATGAAACTCCGCGTCTACTGTGAGAAAAATGTCTGTAAACAGAAGTTTCAAAACCAAGTACTCAATAATACATCAACAACTTAAATTCAATATTGACACACCATAATCTCTGCCTCTATTGTGAGAAAACGGGATGAAAGTAAAATTTGCGCAAACTAAACATTTTTGCTATGAACAGATGCGGTTACCTGTATAAATAAGGCCAAGTTTACGTAATAACAGGTCAACAACTTAATTTTAATGCACACGGAAATTTGCTGAAACGCCGCTTCTATTGTGAGAAAACTGGCTGAAAATAGAAATACAAAAATCAAAATATTTCTTACTTGAGCAGATGAGGTTACAATTTCAGCAAACAAACTCTGAACGACATGTATAAAAAAGTCCAAGTTACGAAAGTAAGATGAGACTCTTATCTCGATGGTAGCGGCCATATATTTAGCTTATCAGGCATCAAATCGGGCCGCAATGTCCTCTGTTTATTTAGCCTTACCACTTAATCAAAACGAAACAATACCTTATAAACGGACAATAGAAAAACGAGGCTTTTGAATAGTAGTAACTGGGTCTAAATTTGAATACAGTTTAAACGGAAATTGGTAGATATTGTAGACTTTGACGTGGCAGTCTCCAACTAATATTGTTTATGAAGTAGTTAGGACTAGCCATTCATTAGTTTAATGAAAGTCCTCTCCACACAGAATTGAGCAAAACTTAATCTTCAATTACCTCATCGTTTAATTCTATAATGTATTGAATTTTTGACATTGCTCCCGTATTATGACATCGTTTGTCTCGCGCGACGTAGGAGTGAGAGTGGGATAGTTGTATATTTTGTTTAAGTGAATGAGCAGGACAAATATAATTTCGCGAGACATAAACGTCTATAGCGCCTGTCATGTGGTAAATCCCCGACCTCCACTATAAATGTCCAACAATGTGATTCAATAAAGGGAAGAATGACAATGTTCCTCTTTAGAAAAATAATTTCTACGAAAATTATTTGCGCCGAATATTTTCGAACAAGTTCATCTGGCCCGTGATGATAGGAAGAAACCAGACGGTATGACTCTCCTACCCTGGAGGTTGGGACGCGCTTTGCTTTGGGATGCTACTTGTGTTGATATCCTTGCACCATTCTATCTTCCAGTAATATTGAATAGACGCGGATTCGGCAGCAATATCCGCTGAGAACCTCAAAACTCAACCTATGCTTATTTGAGCGGTTTGAGGTTCTCAGCGGATGTGGCTGCCAGTATGCTACAGAATCTAAAGTTGATGGTTTTTTATATATTTTATAAACCATGCAAAAATACATAATTATAAATATAAATTGTTGAAATTTTATGAATGCCACAATAATGATAATGAATAAAGAACTTATTTTCACGGAATTATTTGCACAAATTCGTGATTCCATTAAAGCGAGCAGAGTGCACTTCAACTTATTTTAACGGGGTAAAGAGGCTATTAACCGAGTAATTGTGGTGGCACCACGACCGGTGAATACGTTTCGTTATTATGAACTTCTCATTTAGCCGGTTAATGCCGCCGTTATATCCGTACTCTAGAATGCGGCATCACTATTTGTTTTGTTATTTCGAATTTAAAACTAAACGAACGGAACAAGTAGACAATTTAAAGGGTTGAAAGGAAGTAATAAGCCTATGTTGTGGATACGATCCCCTTGTAAGCGAATTAAGGTCTTCTGCAGTATAAATACAAAAGACAACAAAACTGCAGACAAAAAGACTGGCAATTATAGTAGGACTTTTATAGAACGGAAGTGACTATTTGATAATACTAATGGCCTAATTTTAAAGAGATCTCGGCATGCCCGCTATCGGATATTCAAAATGGTGCAGGCAGGTATAAGCAAACGACAAATCAAATCAAAAATACTTCATTTTATAGGTACATAGGATACTCTTAAAATAGTCAGATTTTACATTTTTAATGCTACGACAATCATCGACAGCCTAAAAATTCGTATTTCCGATAAATAGAGGTCTAATATTATACTTGTGTTAAAATTAGCTGTATTTAAGGAAAGCAATGTGAAACTTGTTAATCTCCTAAAAAAAGTGACGTATTGATGAAGCCTTGTTCAGATCGTCCTCGATCGTCTCACCATCCACTCCTGACCTAATATCCCCGAAGACCATCGGTTCTGCAATAAATGCCTATTGTCCATCCATTGCTCTTCAACTTGCCTTGTGTACTATGTTGAAATCCGTGAATTAGTCAGTTTAAATTGTAGCCTAGGCTAGGCATAAAAGATAGATAGATAGATAAGCATTAATTTGCATCCATTTACACATACCTAACAAATTTTACATATGAAAAATACAACTAAAACAATAAAATGCAAGTATAGAAACATCAAATATTATGTGTGTGCCGCAGTATACAAAAAGGCTACAGCTCAGTGTATGGATTTGCCCGAGGCAGGCAAACACTGGTATTTTGCTGAAACCTGAGGGTTGGTCGTGGAACAAATGGAATTTTAAAATGTGTTTGGTGTTATCAAATTAAAACCTAACGTTATTGTTAAATGAATATTGTATAACCTAACTCCCGTAATTCCCGTAACATAATAAGTTATTGAACCAATTATTATTATAGAATAAATTGATGATTAATGAATGATAAATTTAGAAATTATTGCAATTCTCGATTTCATATTCTATACACGTTATAATTGTGCACAATAAACTATTTCAATTTGTGATGCCCAAGCTATGGATCCAATCCACATTAGGTTCCAATCCACATACACACAACAAAAGGTTATTGGCCTTCGGTAGTTTTCGTTCGCTTTCGGGTAAATTCGGCACTTATAATGGATTTACATAACCCTCCAAAACGCCTACTTAACTATTGTCAGCTTGCAATCCTTACAACGGAGATGAAATGGATTTTAGAGTCTATGAATCACGATTTTGTACAGTCGTCTTGAACACTCTTTGTAAGTCCATTGCAGGAGTCTAGTAAATTCTAGAATTCCGTTGTTAGTGTTTGCGATATCTCTGCCCATCTGATTTAGGTCAATGGTCGTGACATTATATTTGTATGAATTTCAAATACCTGTTGGTACTTGCGAGTATAGAAATATACTTAGAAGTATCTAAGATAAAAAACGCTACAGATAGACAGACAAAGTTATACATACATTATTATGTATACATGTTTAAATACATTTGAAATTGAGTTACTACTAAAATAACGTTATGGTATTTAAATAAATAAATACCTTCGCACATACACACAGCGCCATCTAGATCCACACCAAGTAACTAGACCTGTATTATGGATACCAGGGTTGATAAACTACACAAATACATTTATTTTTGTAATTAAATATATATAAATGAAAAACATCCAATCTCGGGAACACCATGTCTGTATTCATCATACAAACATATACCGCTAGGGGGAGTTTCTAACCCCAAACAGGTCGTCAAAAGTATATACAAACCGATAACCACCCGTCCTACTACTTAAAAATGTTTGAGTTCGATCGCTAAATTTAGTACCACGTAAGCGGCCTATAGAACTATGGCTAAGGGTATAGACGTCTAATGGATAAACGTATCGAGTTATCACAATTTACTACTAGGGGGCTTACTTACTGCCTTACTGCCGAAGAAGGTCGCCGCGGGGTTTTAGTGGGTATGCCTCCCGTTACGGAGGGGAGTCCCACATAACCGTCTCGCCGTCCCCCAGGCGAGCGGTATGCGTCATGCGTTTCCCCGCGTCAAAAAAAAAAATATTAGCGATCGAAGGCAAATATTGTTACGTAGCACTGCTGCAGGTGTTTTGCAAGGTACCTTGTATTACTGTAAACACTCTTCGACTATGAAAGCAATAATCAAAGGCAAACAAAATTAGCATCCAATCAACCATTAGCATACCCATCAGAAGGCTACAGTAATCATGTCTTACATTAATTACCTCATTGCTCGTTATCACCACAACACATTTCCCTCTCACAAAGCGGTTGGTAACTTCCAAACGTAGTTTAACTTACACCCGAATACAGTACTCCTTCAACCAGTATTAGAACAGTATCTGTAAAATACATAACACTATCATTATTAATCACTCCATGGATGGGTGACCACTAGTAGCATTGTCTTTTGCTTCGTTATGGGCGGGCTTCGTGGTTTTGTGCAATAAAATTAATTAACAACTAGAAAAATGCATTCATATTGCTACTATCAGTTCAAACCTTCTCTACTAGGTCGAAGGTGGGAAGCGTACTGACCCGGAAACCCCAACACATTTGGGTGGCTATCTTATCTCTGACAACCGGAACACAACAATGCCATTAACATTGCTGCTTGGCGGTAGATTTAGATAAGATGGTGGTAGCTGGCCAGGCGGACATTTAAAATACCCTACCACCAACCAAAGCGAGTACTTAAACAAGTACCCCGCTGGAGATCGAACCCGCGACCTCCGAATCGCAAACCCAATGTTGTTTACATTGAGCCACGGAGGCGGTTAAGCTATAACAGAACATATTTGATACATTTCACGACCCATTGGTGTAGTGGATAGTGACCCTGTCAGCGAAACCAATGGTTCTATTCCATTTATAGGTATTATATGCAAAGCTTGATGCCTAATTATTGACAAAATTATATCCTTTTAAAGACAATGTGTATACTTTTCTGCTCCTTGCTGCTGAGGCTGGTCCCCAAAATTTGATTGTGATTCATACATAAATAAATAATAAATATCTTTCCACATACACACAGCGCCACCTAGTTCCACACTAAGAAACTAGGCTTGTATTATAGATACTAGATGGTTGATAAACTACACAAATATATTTTTTTTGTAAATAAATACATATATAAATGAAAAACTTCCATAACTTGGGAACACATGTCTGTATTCAACATACAAACATATGCCCCTAGCGGGATTCGAACCCGCGACTTTTTGGTTTTTGGTTTTTTTAAACAATTCACCAAACATTGTATGTAACCAAACACCAACAGTGTATTGAATGTTCAAACAAGACTATGGCTCCAACGCCTTCCGATGGTCTGATCAAACAATCGGATCCGACTATCGGAAAGAAAAATCTGACGTATATTCCCAGCCTAAATCCGGTATAAACATTTATTTACCGGTATTTTCGAAACCGATTACAAGCCCTGGTTTCAACCCTTCATGAGCACTGTTGGGCAAGAATGTACGTTCATTACTAGGTGATACGCCTATCAATTACCCAAATATGTCTAATACAAATCATGATTCTAAAGAAAACATGAGGGCCTGGTTATGCAAAAATATATGATTAATACTATATTTGATATATGAGAGCCCTACCGTTCTACCACGTTTTTTGTCGCACAGAGTTGGATCATTGCTTATTACTAATGTTCTGTGGCATAAGTTGGTAATTTGCATTATGCGGGCTTAAACTCTGATTAGAATTAAACCAGAATGTGGTGAGAAGGGTTAGAGTAACTTGGAGGTAAACAGTAAGGAACAAATTGTGCACTCATTTGTAATTGATATTTGCATGATCTACATTTTATATAAATGTCAGATTTTGAAAACCGGAAGTTTATCAGTGAATTTAAATAATTAATTAAATATCCTTGGACATACAGCGCCCGTAGTTCCATACTAAGCATACTTTCTTGTATTAGATATGGGTAACAGATGGTTGATAAACTACACGACTACATATTTTATTTTGTAAGTATAATATACATATTATAATACAAACATATGCCGCTAGGATTCGAACCCGCAACTTTTAAGTATAGCACGGTTTCTAACTAATACACCAAACATTTTTCAGCAATGTTTTCCAATTTCAATCTATTAGTCCAATTTCATACGTAGCACGAATTTTGTTGGAAACTTTATTTTCGCTGGGAATTATTTCGAAATGTCACTACTTCGTTATGAACTTATTGACAATTTACCCAAATTTAACGCCGAGCTCGATCCTCGAACGACAAGACCTTATTTTATAATAGAGTGGGGACCATAGACATAATAATGGAGTAGATAACCCAAGTTGTCTACATTGCGTGCCCCTTTTTAGCGCCAAGTCGTATGCTGCTAAATTCATTCCCATTGCAAAAGCATATAACGACGCAGGAACACGGAGGGAGACTGGCAGCGCGGCGGCGAAGATTTAGAATTGAATTGGCGTATGTCCACCACTAAATTGATCTTGTGACCTAATGTAGCTACAAAAATGTGAAACGTTTTGTTTCACAAAATGTGATGTACGTGCGTGTCTAGTCCAACGTATGTGGTGGTAAAACCGCGAGGTCAGCGAAGCCGCGAGCGGAAAGCTAGTTAAAAATAAGAGTGTTATGTATTTGACGGCGTCGTGTGTGTGTAGGTTTGTCCCGCGGGAACTACTCACTTTATCGGTATAAAAAATATCCTATGTCTTGATCCACGATATATTCTACCGATACAATTTCATCCTAATCCGTTCATCTGTTTCGCCGTGATTGAGCAACAAACAAGTAGACAAACATCCAATTTTCGCATTTATAATATTAGTTAGATTAGTTAGATTTTATTACTTTCTTAACGTAGGTATGGTAATGTCGTCGTGTTTTTTTTTTATTTGAATTTTATAAAGGGTGAATTTGAATTCGTGTAATTATTATACTTACACTTTGTCGTATTCGACAAAAACCGCACTCAAATCGGACTAGCCATTATTGAGATACGTCCGGAAAAGACCGGACACACACCATACCTACTCAATCACGGTAATTACTGGATCACTATTAAGTATTAAAATCCATAAAACCCGACAGCTATTTTATATTTTGCGGACGCCATGCTGGAATTTTTACCATAAAATGTATCCTATAACCCTCCGGGTACCAAGACGAATCTAACGACACCATGCACTTCGAAATCGGTCAAGCCCTTTAGGCTACAGGATGCGCCAAAGGAACTACATACACATACATACATACATACATAAACACACACATACATACACACACAATGCACACTCGAAAAACATTACCCTCCTTCCCTGGGGAAACGGGTAAAAACAGAATGTGCTAACTGAATGAAGCGAAGAGGTAAATGTTACGAACAATACCCTCTTTCAAAAAATATAAATGTCGGACAGTACAATGTTCGATAATTTAAGCAATCATGTATGAAATTGACAGCTACAGGCTGAAGACGTAGCTTTACCAAGAGAACACAGTTATATCGCGTTTTAAAATGTTAAATGTTCAGCGCCATCTTATGGTATCTGGGAACACTATTGTTTAAATTTGCATGAATTTCTCAACAGATGTCGCTGTACATTTTTAAAACGCGATAACGTTGTGTTCTTTAGCTAGTCCCTTACGAGATTTTAAACAAAGTAAGACAAGTAAACAATACCTATGAGATATTTAAGATATTTCTACAATTATGTATTTCCAAAGTCCATTCACTCATTTCAGAATTAATAAGCAATTAACGGACGACTTAGTTTAGAAGAAGAATAATTTATTCTTTTTTTTATGCTCAACGGGTCAGCACTTGACCTCAATCACATCTGATGTTAAGCAAGATGAGACCGAAAGTGAAAGCGTACTGACCCGGAAACCCCATCTCATTTGGGGGACTGGCTATCTTATCTCTGACAACCGAACACCCGGATTGAACGGAATTCTATAAAATTTTATTGTGACACAACTACTTACAAATTAGTTCGTTCTATTCCGCTCCCTACACGTACAATTACTGTATTCATAATCGATTGGCACCCAAACTTTCAAACTTCAAGTATTTATTTCAACGTAAAATATAATATGATATAATTTGTTGAATGTTAATTTAAATCTATTGGAAATAAAAATAGGGCTTAATAAGAATGTCTCTGTCAGTCCTTCGCAAAGGGAAATCATCTGGGGAAAAGAAGCGGCGAAAGAAACCCACAGGTTCATTGTTCATTTCTTATTATTTTTATTAATAAAGAGTATTGCAACTAATACAATATTATAATTTTATACTTGAGCTGGGTGAAGTACACCAAGCGTTTTTATCATTTAGGTAGTCACTAAATGTTGCAATAAACTTTTTAACCGGCTACAAAAAAGGAGGAGGTTCTGTATTCGAGGCGTATTTTTTTTAATGTATGTACATCGATTACTCCGAGATGTTTAGGTTGACTTAATTGATTATATTTCTGTTGGAAAGGGGAACCTCTTGAATTGGTCCCACAAATATTTCATTAACTTCGGATGAGTACTTTATGAACCACGTAAAAAAATATGGAAATCTATTGTTTCATTTATTTGGATGACGTAATTATTACTCTTTACGAGCATTTTGTGCGTTTACTTTAAAATTTACATTAACTTTAAAACAGGCGTTCCAGTTTATTATAGGAGCGAGAAAGGTCGCCATCGCACCAAAATGATCAGGGAGATTGGCAAGCACCCTAAAATACTAAAAAGTGAAAAATATAAACTTTTTAACAGAAAACCGACTTCACCGAAAAAATCCAATACAAAGTGAAATATAATTTCATTAAAATGTTCGTATCTCTCAATCAGTTATTTCATATATTCTTACATACATAAAGTCACGCCTGTTTCCCGTAGAGGAAGGCAGAGACCACAGACTTCCACTTCTATGTTCACTATCGTAATTATTATTATTTCTGCTATATGAAAAAATTTCTTTCAAAGTCGGCGCTAATGTGTAACAGTGATTATAAAGCAGATTGATTTACATTCAATTGTAGCGGTAGCGTTAAATTATTTTTTACTTTGTAGTGCATTTTTTCGGTAGTCAGTATTTTTTTTGGTAATGTTGATTCGATATGGTCTTTAAATTGTTTCTCTCAGGTATTAGGTTATAAAAAAATTTATTTCCACTTGCTATTGTTAATTCCCCTTGTATCAACTTGCTTCCTTTCCACTTGCAACAAATATTAATTGAATTCCCCTTCTCAGTGTACACAATTTATACTTTTGTTACCTCCGTCCGTCCGTCCATCCGTGGAAACAATTTGGTATATGATCTATCTATAGCTATGTCTTGTCTTATATCTTATAATATGAAATGCGAAAGTTTGGATGTTTGTTTATTTGTTTCTCAATCACGGCGAAACGGATGAACGAAATTTAATGAAATTTGGTGCGTAGGTAGAACATACCCTGGATGAATGGAATAGATAACATAATTTTTATCCCGATAAAGTGAATAGTTCTCGCGGGATAAACAAATTTCCGCGATGAAGTGGAATAACTTAGGCGAAGACGCGGGAGGAAAGCTAGTGTCTTATTATGTACTGTAATAGATCTAAATAAAAAAATTAATAATAATGGTATGGTATGGACCATTGACAGTATTATTCATTATGATAAGATTTGTAGTTAGCCATTATCTCAGTAGATCCATTAGCCAGAATCATGATAGATCTGAGTTGCGGTCGAAATATGCGAGAGAATAAATCCCAAAAACTGAACCAACCTGCTAATAAACACCGTACCACTCCACTACATTACAAGTGATTATTCAACAAAAAGATAAATTAACAGCGAAGCCAGTTATGAACATTGGACCATTTTGAATTAAGTCCTTCAGTCAGCGCCAAGGTTTGAATACGTCGCATTACACTAGGCGAATTTTATTAACTATTTTGTGAATAAAACTGTTAGGTCACCGACTTAACTTTACGGTTGCCTTCAACTGAAAACATCCAGGATAACAACAATTATGTTTAGCGTAGGTTCCGATGAACAGAGACACTGGTATAAAAAATGTTAAGACTGACTTCAATACCCTTTCTAACATTAGGGCGGCAATGATATCGATTCGGATGTACACCAACTAACCTAAACTAAACTAAAATCAGTTTTAAAGTAGTACTGTCTCTTTCTGCCTGGAACAGTACGATGCGACGGCACCACTCCAAAACTGGTTTCAGTTTAGTTTAGTTTAGTTGGTGTACATCCGAGTCGACACCAATATATGCCAATTGGAATTTTTTTAAATTGAAATAATACTTCACCCCACCAAATCAATCTGTCTAAAACGATAAAATACTTCTTATAAGAAATATAACTATAAAAAGCCAAGTAATATTTTATTAATAACGCTTTCAACGCCTATTTACCGTAATAAATAGTAAAAATTATTTAAATATAGATAATAATAACAATAGGTATGCGAGTTTTTTTGAGGTTTATAATTTTTGAGGTAAAGGTTTTTTTTTGAGGAGTCGGTAACCCTCTCTGATTACTACACCTTGCCAGTAAAAAATAACATATCAATTACAACGCTTTAATAAGTGACTGCTGTCCATTCTGCAGAAACATAAAATAGATAGATAAAGCGTTTATTTGCATATTACAGAAACACATACAAAAATATTCGGCGCAACAATCATTCTGCTTGGTGTTATTCTTACAAAATGTAGCCTTATTTCACAATAATAAAAGTAAAAACAAAAATTAAGTACAACTGTTACAACTTATAATATAGAGTTGTATGTGTATCTGTACCACAAATGGGCCATCGCTCAGTGTGGATCCTCACCTATAGCGGTCAGACCTGATTAAGTGATAAAAAATCAGCTAATGTGGTCCGAACCCCGTCCAGAATCGGATAGACTCGTCTCTTGTCGCGAGGGATTATTAAAACTTTCCATTCCTCATCATAATAAAGTTTCATATTGAAAGAGCTGAGTCGGACTTTTTATACCACGGGATCCATCTGTAATTGCATTCAGCGGCAAATCTGCAATTTTGTAACGAAACTCGAATATTAAAATAGTTTTAAAGGAGATGATACCGAAATTAAAGTAAGTTTTGTGGATTAAATTTTGGAGTGCTAAAATTTCAAAAGATTGTTATACGACTATTTAATTGCGAGTCACAAAGCTTTAGCAGCTTAACCCTTTTGAAGTGACAGTCTTCATATTTGCAACATGGGTGTGTCTTGATGACCATAAGCCAGGTAAAGTTTAAAAAAATGTTTTAAAATATTTTAAAGGGCGGCCCCAATCAGGTAAAGGTATGAAAAACTTATTAAAGGAAGGGGGGCGTGAAAAAATATTTTTTATACTTTACCTTTCAATACGATACCTTTAGTTGTTTAGAGCTTGTTATGTAGATGAAGATTGCATTTTTTATTTTAAAAAATATTAGAAAACAAAGGCATGAGAAGCTGTCAAAGTCAGCGAATGTGCGAAGCAGACTTCGTGTCGGAACACGCATTTGGTATGTTTTTAATTTATTAATTAGTTAATTATTTAAGTAATGAAATATTAAAAATATTAAAAAAAGCTTTAAACTGTTTCACCAAACATTACACAGTACAGAACTTTATGAAAAGCTATTAAGTATTGAACATCGATATTCCATTTTCATAAGTTGGAACTTTAAAGTTTCGAAGCACTTCATCAAACTGCGGTAGGTACAGCTCGCTAAGACCTTAATAATTTCTACTCTCCAAACATTTATCGGTAAATGGTTTTGAGTGTCCATTAAAATTTAGTTTCAGTAAGTACTTTGGAACCAATCCGAAAGTTCGTCTTTTTGATTCAAGGTATCCCTCTAAATGAGAAACAATTCTATAGATAAATTGGCCAGGAATGCAATATACCTATTACCTAATGAAGCCTTAGGGAGAACATGGGTTGATTCACAAAAATTTACGCGACTTTGTAGATAAGTACAAGAATACAAAAAATACAAAAACTTTATATTTGATCTATTTAGCGACACATAGGTACATTATATAGAATTGATCAGATTCTCTTATATGAAATATGGAACAGCAATCTAAAAATAAGTAGTACAAATTAGTTTTCGGTGAAGTAAAGTGATATCGAAGTTGTAGTCGAAAGGAAAAATACTGCAACGCTGGTTTTCAGTCGAGTGTATACTGTACTCTGAATGGAAGTTGTAATCATAGTTGTATGTACATAGCAGATAGATATCTATGGGTTTTATTTACCCAAAAATCTTATAGGATCATGTAATCTGTGAATCATATTTCTATTCAAAAATGTAATAGAAAAAAACTCTCCGGCCGCGTAGTTCGACAACGTTCTTGCTGTCCGACATGTCGGGCTATCAGGAATTTTATATTCCACTTAGTTCGACCGTCGGATCAAGTAAAGCAAAAAAAGGAATGGAATGATGTCCTTACCTTGTAATGGGATACTGTTACTTGTTAATAAATAACGCTCGATTTTCAAGTTGACCTCACATTGCAATATTAAAACGAGCCAATTCCTCTTACCACACGAACCATGTGATAATCTCTAATAGCAATTATGCTAAGTGCTTGATTTATCTCCGTCGATATTTTAATACCTCACCACTCAGCAGCAGGCGGGCCGCAGACGCTTCGGGGGTATTGATGACAACAACGTGCAGTTTCCCAGAGGAATTTAAACATAGAATATTTTTGAGGTGAACATTCCGCATTGGGTAAGATCTCCCGCTCATAATAGCACACATTTGCAATCAGCCATCCCGATTGGAGCGTCAATGCGATATCCAAAAATCACGTTTTAGTGAATAATTTTTCCTCTGTATTGTTAACTCAAAAAATGATTTCCCACAAGTTGCACTATTTTTATGTCAATAATACACAATAGTATAATTTGATTACATGATACGTGTAACGAACGGCCGATTTATTAAAATATGAATAACTATAAAATAACGCTTGTTTCATTTTTTATATTTTAAAATACATTACTAAGGAATGTAACTCGTTTAAAATCACCCTAAAATGGACATCAACAGCATTATAAAAGTCCACCACGGGTCATACGCCTCTCCCATGGAGCTTTTTTTAATCAGTTTCTATGGGATTTGCCATAATCGCCACAATTCGCAGGCGGATTGGCGATCGCAGGTCGTCGGTATGAGCACTTACTACAGTACCTATACGTAAATTGTTTTAGGGAAACCTCAAAACATAATTTTCTGTCGGACTGTTTATATATCAATCATACATACATACATACATAATGTCACGCCTGTTTCCCGTAGGGATAGGCAGAGACCACAGACTTCCACTTGCTACGATCCTGACACACCTCTTCTGCTTCCTTCACTCTCATAAGGTTGTTCATACATGCTCGTCGGTTTAGGGTACTCTTGACTTGGCCTTTCTTTATATCAATCAAATACGCTTTATTAAATATCCTTATTATATCCTTAAAGAGATCCTTAAAATAAGTTCTTCGGAAGTTCATTTTACTGAAATCCATTCCTGGGCTGTCAAAATCCTATTTTTTTTTCAATTGCTGCTTTACCCACTACTGATTAAGATAAAATGCATTCTATGGCCAGAATCTTAAGTTTCCTTACGATGACAGCAGCTGATTTGTGGGTTTCTTTCTTAGTTCATCTTACGCTTTCTAGGTGGCGCTGTCATGAGTTTCCTTACAAAGTTCACTCGATATATTATAGAATATACATAAAGTATCATTTAGGTAGCTTCTTCGATCAACCAGCTGTAGATGATCAAAGGGTATAGCTGTAGATGATCAAAGGGTATGTTACCAAATATCGTAATAAGGTGTTTGAAATTAAAAAAGAACAAGTAAATTTTAACGGATTTACAAGCTTCATTACATATATTTATCTTTCTTTCAGTCACTAGCAATACCATAGCAGCAGTCCATATTGAGGAGATTGGAGTCTGATGACTGGACAGTAGATACTTTGCCTAGTACATAGGCACCAGTTTTTCATAATACACTAACGATAAGAGACTTTGTTGCACGCTTAAACCTGCATCCTATTGTGAGAGAAAAGTAAATGAGTTTAGAATGTTATAATAAGAATGGTCTTAGATTCGCCGTGAAGTAATGAATGACAAGCCACTCATTCTACTTCAAATCCAACAACTTGTGAAATTATGAAACTTTTAATACAAAGCACTGGAAATTGTTGGATGCTAAGACATAAAATTGATATTTTAATATTCCCCCCGGGTAGTCAGTTTGAATTAAATTTCAAAGTAATCTTCGTATTATATAAGTTTTGCTGTGAATTTGAGATTTAGTAAACGGTGTTAAAGGGTCGCAGAAAATGAACGGACTTTGAATTCTTGGGTCCTTATTAATAGAAACCTTTTGACTTATGAAGGGCTTAGTAAAATTTAAAGGGTCCGAAGGTATTAAAGGACAAAGGCAACTTACGGGTTTCGGCGGGTACAGCCTTTCAATTGCTACACAGGTTTCTTTCAGCTTAGCTTCCTTGTTGCGAACTCATTGTGAAAAAAATAAAGGAGAAGGTTTTTTTAGCGTTAATTGTTCAGGTAATATCTTTGCTACCCACGATATAACTTGGCTTATGGTTGGAAAGTGTTGTAGTGGTTCTTTGTTAAATGAATATAAATTTCTAATATGGTATATCCAAGACTGCTCAAACACATTAGGTACCGCTACATGCGAGGGTAATATTTATACCCTTTGCAGCTTTGCGAAAATAGTTACATCCGCATCGCGCTACTTGCTTAATCTGAACCCTTAAGACAGACTGAGTAAGCTTAAAATCAATTCAATGCATGTTGGGTTTACTGTCCAAAAATAAGAAACATCTGTAAATTGTCACAGACTTTTACAGATGTTGCCTATTCCGGAAGTAACACCGGTCCTTTAGGCTGCAAAGGAAAAATCGTTACAAAAACTAACCTCAGCTATATACATAAAGAATACATATACATCATATTTTCATTTATAGAAGTGCTGTAGGAATGAAATAGAAGGAAACTCGAGTGAATTCATCTATTTGTAGACAAAGTAAACCCGTGAGGTGCGAGCTAAACTAGACCAGGAAATTGCTTAAGAGGCTTTAGGAGGAAAATCTATTGACGGTTGAAAGAATACAGAGACACCCGCAGAGAAAATTGAATGGAAACCTGACGATGTTGGCCTTTGGATTATATCGACATCTGAACAAATTTCTGAACAAAAGGAAAGTTAGATTTACAAAGTAAATCAGAATTGGCAGATAAAAACAGGAGACATGAGTATGTTAGTACTATATTAATTCTGTGACATGATCCATCACTTGTAAATGCAATTAATATTCGTCTTCATATGTTTGTTACTTTATTTCACGTCAATATTTGCTTGTTTATGACATGACTTGGCGTCAAAATTGACGCCAACTTTCACTGAACAAGTAAATATCAATTTAAGAATATGTCGTACTTACCTACTGTGTTACAATCGATTTATGGGGGGAAAACTACAAACTAGATTGCTTGAATTAACTATAGCGATTTGAATGTTATAAATACCTCACTATGAGTTGATTACTAGATTCTGAACTGAACCTTTCTCTCGATGTCTGGATTGGATACTTAAATAATTACAAAATTGTAGACAAACTTTTTAACATGGACTGGAAGGTGAGTGGGCGTCGGATATTTTTGAAATTTTTTATCGTGCATTAAGTACATCTTTTCTCTGAAAGTCAGCAAATGAATGTGGCGAAGAGAAAATATATCAGAACATTCTAAATATAAATCGATGCAAGGCCCTTTCAATTGTAAAAAACAATATTTAGCCATCGAATTAAGCAATATTCTGAATAAATAAAGCTTTTCTACGAATAGTTTGTCAATTAAATAAATACACAGATAAATGTATTTGCACATACACACAGCGCCTTCTAGTTCCACACTAAGTAACTAGGCTTGTATTATGGATACCAGATTGTTGACAAAACTACACAAATACATTTTTTTGTAAATAAATACATATATAAATGAAAAACAGCCATAACTCGGGAACACATGTCTGTATTCATCATACAAACGTATGTCCCTAGCAGGATTCGAACCCGCGACCTTTTGGTATAGCAGCAGAGTTTCTAACCACTACACCAAACAGATCGTCAAAACGCTTCTGTTATTTAATTTAATAGGTAAAAAATAAAAGGTTCAATGTTTTCTTCACCTATTCTGTTTACACGTTAATAAATTAGTAATCAATCACATAATTCGTCACGGTAATGTACAGTCAGCATCAATACTATAGGTCCACTGCTGAACATATAGTTAGTGCTCCCCCATAGATTTCTAAAGTGACCTATTGGAAGCGTCCACATCCAGCGACCTTCAACAGGTCAGCCGTCCACTTTGTGAACGGGATGTCCGAGGATTCTGGTTGTCCGTACATAGTTAAAGTAAAGTAAAGCAAAGCAAAGTAAAATTTATTTCCATTTATATCACTGCATGTTATCGGTCTTAATGTTATTAAAGCTAGAACGTGAACAGATGAGTACCACATTACTTACGTGGGTATGTTATTAGATAGACATCTTATGTTTCGATCTTATTTAGATATTCTCCAGAGAGCCGAGAGGCCAAACACGTCAATAATTAGCACTCAACCTTCGGGTAAACACAAAATAATATGAATTAAGATTAATCCTTCCACACTTATATTGAGATGTTATTAGCAGTAAAAAACAATGACACACTAACCTCCGCACTAGTAAAACTACTGTATTGCGGGAGAATAGTACCACCGTCACTCAAAAATGGCCGACTTGATATGACGCAGCTGCACTTCGTTGCGTGTAGGTACAGTGTATGCAGAAAAATACGAAAGAACAATCTTACTAAACGAAATTTTAAAGGTACATTCTTAAAAGGGTACATTCGTTTATATTATTTGTGTCAGCAGTTTTATACATATATGGCGTCATTACCAAATAAGTACTATGGTTAAATATGTATCTGGGTATGCTCATGTTGTATATAATTTATTAATATGTAGGCATAGGGTTTCAATATAATTTGTAAATAGGTAAGTATACATAGTAGGATTTATATACAGCTACACCATATATTATATAATATCCCTAGAAATACACACAGCGCCATCTAGTTCCACATCTAGTTGTGTTATGGATACCAGATAGTTGATATACTACATAAATACATTTTTTTTGGAAATAAATTCTTATTATAAATGAAAATAATAATAACTCGGGTACACATGTCCACACATAAAAAACATATGCCCGTACCGGGATTCGATCCCGCAACATTTTGGTACAGTGGCCAGAGTTGCTAACCACTACACCAAACAGGTCGTCAAATAATATCAGTTAATAATATCATTTATTAACTTTTGATAAATATACAATAGGTAGACACTCTTGACACTAGAAATGTTATATCTCAACGGCTATCTGTCTTACTCGCTATGTGCCACTACCAATTGAACTTGATAATCTGCTCAGGTCGCAGTAAGTCGCTGGACGCAGGCCGCTTCCAACCGGTCTCTATGGAAATCTATGTTTAGCAGTGGACGGCTTGTGGCTGATATAATGAATCTAGGCTTTGTTGATGACTTTCGTTCTTCTAAGGATTTCTTCATTTCTGATTTGATCCCGTAGTGAAAACGCCAAATATCGCCTTCTCATAGCTCATTGTATGACCTTAAGTTTTCTTCAGAGACAGAGTGCTAGCTTCCAGTTGGTCAATAGGTATCTCTTAGAATGTAAGGAAAATACATTTTATTTGCATATTTCTAAATGAACCAGCAGTAAAATGCAGGAAGGTAAAAGGATGTGGCTCAAAGTAAACAACATAAGGTTTGCAAATTGCGCGATGTCCAGCGGGGTACAATACACTCGATTTGGTTGGTGGGGTCATTATATGTCCATCCTACTCATACCTAACACCGTCCTTATCTCAGTCTCCCAGCCTAGCAGCAATGTTCACCGGTCCCCCAAATAAGTACAGGATGAGTGCCCTTCCACCTTCGGTGTCAACTTCACTTATGATCAATAATAAATGAACTTTATTTTCTTATTCACGCTAATCATTTGACAAAAGTGCCTGCTAGCATAATTCTGATGCCGATTGTACATACAAATAGCACGTCATTGCGTAGTGATTTATCTAAGGACATTCGTCAGCCAAGGAAAACTAATCGAATTGGATGAATCAATGGGCAGTCATGCAAAAGGAAAAACTGTCTGCCAAGCCTATTGGAGATGTTTGCTATTTTATTAAAGGAAGTTAGTTAATTATTTACAACGCAGTAACGCTGACACGTTTACTTCTTTTTTGCTAGTGTTTACTGATATCATGTCGAAATATTTAGTGATTGGTTTAATTTCCAGTTTTTGGATTATTTTTATACACAGTGCAGGTAAGATTTACAATGTATTTTTTTTTTAATAATCTATTTTGTAAAAGAATCTGTGTTAATCGACGCACATCCCTATACGTAGCTCACGAAATTTGGCACGTTTGTTCCTTGGGTTATTGAGGCGTATTACTAAATAATGATTTTGACAAATTCCTACGGATACGAAAAAAAACTGGATCAGCGAGGAAAACACTACTCCGATGTAGTGACAAGACAATAGGTCATTAAATCAGGAGCGTATGAGTCAATGACAGCTAGTGCTCGAAGCGCCGTATGGTCAGGGCAAACTGATTTGCTAATATCACGCGGTTTGCTGTTACGCACAGGTTTGGTACCATCATGTTTTATTCGCATAAAGATTAATCTCACATGTGGCGGTACGGCGTGTACCATTAGGATCATGTTACGGTACGCTGTAATGAAAAACGGCGTAGGAACGGCTATTTTTTTTGAGAACTTGGCCTGCGCACTTACGTGCGTTTCGATCAACCTACTTAACTAACGTCACCGGTCGATACGGATTCAATTCAATAATTGATCATCGATTATTTTCAAATAATTTCACAGTTGTGAAGCGCGCCGCCTGCGCTGACCATGAGGTGGCAGTAGAATGCGCCCACTGCGGGCCGAAGAGATGCGACCAGCTCGGATATCCCATACCATGCGGGGGAGCAACGTCGCGGTGCCAACCGGAATGCGTATGCTTAGACGGACATGTTAGAGATATTAATGGAACGTGCATACCGAAGACCAACTGCCGTAAGTTTTCTGCATTCTTGCTTTTAAATTTGAGGGGTGACATTGAAGTGTTTAGGTCGAGGTTTTTCAACTCTGAAGTAGTGTTAAGAAATTAGGTACTTTGCAGTACATTTTGGACGAGTATTTGATTATGTGTGAAACGGCAGATGCTTTTTTCGCCGTCGCCTGGTATGTAGCTAATTTACAGCGATTTATAGCTTTGCCTTGAGAAAAATATTACTAATATTTAGCCTAAATTGTTACTGAGTTCCAACGGGTCCACCTAATCAATTCTAAATCTTATCATAACACAATAGGACTCGACAAACCTGATCAGACACGTATTGAAATCAGTAAATACAGTTTATCTTAGAATGCCTTAGAAAGACCTGCACAGTGAAATGCAATTATATCTTCTTTGAAATTACTTAGAATGTACGAAAATGTTCTTTAACTTTTTAAATGTTTTTTTTTTTTTTTTTTTATTAAAAACTGGTTTCGCGTTTGACTACAATCTCACCTGATGGAAAGCGACGATGAAGCCGAAGATGTCTCACGCGCACCCAGTAAATGCCTATTCACTCTAGACTTGAAGATCCCAAGGTTGTAAGTGTCGGGAAAAACCGACGCGGGCAGTGAGTTCCATACCTTAGCAGTCCGCATTATAAATGATGAAGCAAAGCGCTTAGTGCGGATGTTCGGTATGTTGACAACATATGGATGGAAACCCCCCCCGCGCCTGGTTGTCCGAAGATGGAAAGGGGACGGTGGAATAAGATCGTGCAATTCCATCGCACACTCACCGAAATGTATCCTGTAAAATACTGAAAGGCATGCGACCCTACGGCGGTGTTCAAGGCTTTGCAATTTGCCGGTAACCGTTGGGTCATCGCCTATGAGTCTTATGGCGCGTCGTTCCACAGAATCGAGTGCAGCCAGTTGGTACTTGGCTGATCCGTTCCAGAGGTGACAGCAGTATTCCATGCACGAGCATACTTTACACATGTATGTGTAAAGTTTCATTAATCGGTTTATTTATATATATTTCGAAATAATAAAATTTTGTATGGAGTGTCGTGAGTTTAAGATATTTGGGTATTTCTAGTGATTAATGAAAACTCTGAAGCACCAGCTATGACCCGCGACTTCTAAGTTATGGTAACTCATCAATAGCATTACGTCTTCATTTTTGGACCAACCTCGGACTAGAGGAATAGGCATGGGTACTACTGCCCAATGTAGATTGGTGGATTTGTATCAGATTATAGTAGTCACCTGCTGGCTAAGCGTGATGTTGACAGAGTGAAGTTTCTTGATGTTCCCTCTCTAATTGACAGGGGAGACAGCTTCGTCTCTACGAAAAGTTGAGTGATAATGTCATGCTTAGCCTGCGGAACATTTTTTTTTTCAATTTCTGCCTTTAAAACAACATACATACATACATAATGCCACGCCTGTTTCCCGTAGGGGTAGGCAGAGACCACAGACTTCTATTTGCTACGATCCTGACACACCTCTTCTGCTTCCTTCACTCTCATAAGGTTGTTCATACATGCTCGTCGGTTTAGGGTACTCTTGACTTGGCCTTTCTTTAAGACGTGCCCGATTTGATCATGGTACGTTCGCCGTGGTCTTCCCCTACCAACACTACCATCCACATTCGTCTTCTTTCATTCATTCTCTCCACATGTCCAAACCATTTCAGCATACCTTTTTCAATCTTTGTCACTACATCTTCATTCACACTGCTTAACTCCCTAATTACACTATTTCTCATTCTATCTTTCAGAGTCACCCCATTCATACTTCTCAGTGATCTCATTTCCACTGCATTTATTCTACTTTAATTCTTCTTTTGCCATACCCAGCATTCACTCCCGTAAGTCAGTGTTGGAACCAGCACCCCGCCATGAACAGCCAACATTAAAACTAACATTAAAACAAACTGGGTGATAAAACCTTTCACAGAAAGTCATGAATAGCAAACTGGTAATGTGTTGTTATGTAAATCGAGTTTATAATGTTGTCTTGTAGCCGCCTGCGCGGGAGACCACAACGCTACATCTGGCTGCGGAAACCACTGCGGGAACTCCTGCTCTGATTATATGGAGACAAACAAAACTTGCTTCAGTGGATGCCTTTATAACAGTTGTAACTGTAAATCGGGTTACCGGTTCCATGACCAGTTGAGAAAATGTGTTTTGCCAATTGACTGCTGTAAGTAATCCTAATTTATGCTAAAAAAATTGTCCATTGAACACATCCAGCGCACCTTTTATAATTTCCGTCTCTCCTATGTCGTTCCATTTTCAAAATCAATAATTTCTGTTGTGACATATTACGAGGACAAAAATATTACGACGACGTCACGATTTTGACGTCCTATGACGAGCGAGACAAAGACTTGAGTTAGTAGTAGGAAAACATTGGTAAGAGATATCCCAAATTGCAAATAGATTTAATACTTGAAACAACATCCACGGTTTACCTTTCGAAATATACAGAAAGGCATACGTGAACCCACCACCGTTCAAAGCCACCTTCGAGGCTCAATGTAAACAATACAGGGTTTATGAATCGGTGGTCACGGGTTCGATTCCCAGCGGAATACATATTTAGTACTCGGTTTGGTTGGTGGTAGGGCATTTTAAATGTCAACCTGGCCCCTGATTCTCACGTACCTACTCGGGATTTCAATTTCGATAGACATCCATAAATCTATCACTTTTGCACTTACCTACAAGTGTGAAAGTAACAGACATACAGATGTGTTTCTACATTAATATATCGAACGTGTGCGAATCATCCACCTGGTCAGCTACCGCCATCTTATCTAATTCTGCCGCCAAGCAGCAATGTTATCAGCGATGTTGTGTTCGGTTGTTAGTGATAAGATAGCCAGCATTTCCGGGTGAGTAGGAACGTGTGGTTGAGGTCAACTAGTCAAATGCAAAACCATTGTGCATAAAAAAAGATTTTTGTAGAAATTCCTTAGTCGCCTTTTCGTAAAAAGAATTGAACCAACCCGTCTCTACAAAAATATTGATACTTATTAATAAAACATGTTAGATGCTTACCTGTTATATACTTATTTCATAGGTATTTAACTGGCATGATATGCAGTGTTTGCATGCCCTTCGGGCTCCGAGTAAATTATCCAAGGGGTCAATACAATACGAGTAGTTAAACGCTAGTTAATGTGACCTCTTTTTGCTACCGTTTTATAGTCATAGAATGGTTATCTATCAGACATAATTGTAGCATGTATCTAATTTGTAATTGTGGGTACTCGGATTATTGTGCAGAGAATAAACGGTCGATACGAAGCCATCTTGTAGTTTACTTCATGGTGACAGCGGTGGGATCAATAATTAATATTCGTGGTGATTGCAGGACAATCAAGTTATAAAGTGCAAGTGCTATTAATCACTGTAGGTGTGAACTGTTAAAATAATGGAGCACGCACGCCCACCGGCCCAACTTGTTCTGGAAGGCGGGCCTTCTAGTCGTGCTGACACGTGGCGTAAATGGCTAAAGCAATTTCAAGTGTTTCTAAAGGCGTCCGGAGTGTCCAAGGAACCCAGTGACGTACAAGCCAGTCTACTTATAAATCTAATAGGACCCGACGGTTACGATATCTATTCGACATTTAAGTTCACCGAGGAGAAACAAAGAGAAAATATTAGTACATTAATAGAACACTTTAATAACCATTTTGGCACAAAAACCAACACCACAATGGTCAGATTTAAATTTTTTACTCGCAACCAGGAAGTCGGTGAGAGCATCGACGAGTATGTCACGGCTCTAAAGATTCTAAGTCTGCAGTGTGAATTTAAAGATTTAGAAGATGGCTTGCTGCGCGATCGTATTATTATATTATTATACCAAAGTATGTACTTTATTTCTTATAACGTCATGTTATTTTCACAGGACGTTAAATCCAGGTAAACGAGGCATCGGACCGCTCCAGAAGTCTTTTGTCTTAGAAAAGGATCTGTCACAAAGTTTTGCAAGAAATGTCGTATGGTCAGAGTATCCCCATATCTTAGAACTTACTTTGATCCCTTGCGAGCTTGCATGTTTATCACTAAATGTTTTCGGTGATAAAAACTTATAGAAAAAGACAATGTTTTTTTTACTCTACTAGGGAGAGACTGAAAATCAGCAAATCTGCTAAGTCCCTACCTTTTCATCATAGCTTACTTTCATAATAGCTTATTTAAAAAAAATGTTAAGTGACATTTTATTTATTCTTGAAACTTAACACGGCACAACTTAAATTCCACAAAAACAATTAATTTAAATTAATTGTCCAACCTATATTTAGAGATATTATACTGGCTTTTCGCCCGCTGCTTCGCCTGCGTGCAATAACTTAATCGCGAATATGTTTAATTTGTTTATTAATATAAATACTCACTTTATATGGATATAAAATATCCTATATTTTAATACCGGGTATGTTCTACCTATATACCAAATTTCATTCAAATCCGTTTATCGGTTTCGCCGTGATTAAGCATTGTTGCATTGAGCGTTGTTATTTGTACAAACAAATCAACTTATTTATTGTAATATTAGTTAGATTTCATTTATAATATTAGTTAGATTAGATAAGTATTCAAAAATTCTATTTTATTATTCTGTAAACTTCTTTGTGCGTCTCGCGTCTGAATCGCGGATTTCCGTTAGCCATGGACTAATCTATGACCATAAAATTCGTAATCATTTGAGATCTCAATAGACAAGATGTTAGGTAAAGAAATAAACGTGATAACATACATGTTTGTTACATATAGATTTGTTTTGATTGGGTACACCAGTAAACAACCTCATCAAAACTCTCTGAAGTGGGAACCAATGAAACCATCAAAAGGCGGGCGAAGAAACAAAAGCACACCCTAATATAAACACGAGTATCCGAAAGTCAATTACAAGCGGAATAACATTTTCCCGTTCCCAATTATTTAGTTGGGAACAACGGATCGTCGGTCAATGGATGGAGGAACTAATAAGACAAATTAATACGATAGGCAGTTGGAGGTTTACGTTCATAGAGGTTCTGGAAGGAACTATAAACATAAATATATTATATATGCTGCAAATTAAATATCCTTAAAATAAATTTTGCTTCCTATAAAATTTAATTCATCCAACGTTTTTTCTGAGACGCCATAAAATAAAAAAAAAAGTGTGTGCAGGCATTAAAAAGGTACTAAATATTTAGAAAGAAATAATTAAGTTATATTGTTTCTAACTCTATGAAAAAAATGACGTCAGAATATCTGGCCACTTCCTTCTTAATGTTCATCGAGGTACAAGATAATTGAATTTAGGAATCAAACAGTATCAAAAAGGTATTGTAATTTGATAGTTACTAAACATAAAATATCGCACTTGGTCCAGGGGTTCTGACGTAAACGGACATTGCTGGATACAGATACATTTTGACTTTAAAAAAAAAAATGAACAAAATTAAATGGTTTCTTGAAAGTGGTGAACCACTCCACTCTTGCCGCTATTCTCTTTAAAATTCTGTTAATTTTAGTTATTTATTTTATTGTAAATTTATAATTTTGAAATATCAGCATTTTGTTGAACCTTAAAAATGAAATGATTCAAAATCCTATATAGAACTTAATTCAGCTTCAAATAAAAATATGAATTATTGTCAATAAAATTATTAATGTATTTAATATATTTAATGTTATTTTTCTTGAGTTACCTTTTTTATCTAACGAACAAAATCGTCATAAATTGTTAGAAGCTCCATGCTAAGATTTATACATACAAATTCTAGTAATTGAAAAAAAAATTATAACAAAAAGGTGAGGTTTAATACAATTAACAAAAACCATTATTAAAAACTTATTTCAACGTTTGCTTTGTATCTATGAATGTACTGAACCAACGATACGCATTGTGTAACAAAAACTTTTGGGTATTTTCACACAGAACAGTTACAGATTGATGTATGGTCCGGGATGTAAAAAATACAAGCAATTCCCTTAGACTTTGTCTATACATGTAACTATTCTGAAACTGTAAGGTGGAAACCGCTTTGTTTGAGATGTTGTGTTAAGCAATTATATAGCAATTGTGTTCGAATCGCCTCCTTGGCTCAATGTAAACAACATTGGGTTTACGATTCGGAGGTCGCGGGTTCGATCCCCAGCGGGGTACATGTTTAAGTACTCGGTTTAGTTGGTGGTAGGCCATTTTAAATGTCCGCCTGGCTAGCTACCACCATCTTATCTAAATCTGCCGCCAAGCAGCAATGTTAATAGCATTGTTGTGTTCCGGTTGTCAGAGATAAGACAGCCAGTCCCCCAAATGTGCTAGGGTTTCCGCGTCAGTACGCTTTCACATTCGACCTTATCTTCACTTAACATCAGGTGTGATTGAGGTCAAATACCAATCCGTTGTGCATAAAAAAAAAGTGCCTAGCGCAGGACCGATCGTTGCCTCCCCCAAAGATCTTTGGGGGTGGCTTTTGTCCAGCAGTTGACGCCTACCGCTGATATGATGAAGTACCTACTTAAAGGCCGAGATAAAAACGTCAGACTGGACCGGCAACCAGTAAGTGCTCCATTCTGTTCAGGAAATCATGAATTTATCGATGGTAATGTCATGAAACTTAATTCCTGGACATATGTATATAAATAAACATATATCCTAAAACGTTCATTATTGATAAAAAAAAACGTTAGGTATACGTTTAGAAATAGTTGTACTCTATGTAACCTTACAATTGGTAACTATAAAACATATATATATTATATACAGACAAAATATATATTTTTTAAACATATAGGGAGAGGGGTAATATGTTCAGGAAGACCATAAAATAATAGCCCCATGTAGATTTTCAAGGTTTATTTTCTCTATATTAATATATTATTTTATACGTCGGCAGCCATTACATAGGATCGGAGAACGAACGAGACTGAGTGATTGCATTTTTAAATAAAAAAGATATGACAAACATTATAATAAAAATATATATGTATTTTTCTTGAAGTATTGATTAGAAAAATTAGGATAACATTAAGTAAGATAGATAGATAAAGCGTTTATTTGTTACTCCAGTCACACACATACATAAAGTTTTGCAAGAATTTTTATAAAACGTATAAGGTAGGTAGGTATAACTACAGAATATAATATAACTTATAACTAAAGCATATGTGTGATACAGCAGGACAAATGGGTCACAGCTCAGTGTATGAGATTGTTCGAAGAACAAAACACTGATTTTCAGCTATTTCCCGAGGAGAATCATGACACATGGAAGGAAATGTCCCTGATAGCAACATCGTGAGGTAAGGTTTCCAAGAATCATTGAGGCATTTTAGTTGAACTCCTACTTCATACACGTTCAAACAAATCAGGATTAATCCTAAACTAAACAATCTTCATCTTCAATGTTAAAGTTAATTAGTACAGTTACGGTGTGGGTACTCTCTGTAGGAGGTTCGGCTTGTATTACTTACTTATTGGGAAGTGGCACGCAAATGCTATTGTCATCTCTACAAAAACCATCCGAGCAGACGCAACGAGGCTCGCAATTACGCACAAAAGTATTACATGTGCTGGGGTCATTGCTATAGCTCTCGCAATATTCGACCAGGCAAGGGTTTGGACATGGACTCCATTCCTCATTAGGTCTTGTACACGTCACTGGTGCTAAAAATTATGGAGAAACATATTTATAATTCAAGGTAACGAAAAATTAAAACATAAACATTCGAACTTGAATACTTACGACATTCCTCGGCCAAAATACAAGTACTATCGTCATAGCTTCTTCTCCTGTAGTTGAATATACACATACAGCCGGGGGGGCAGTTGCGTGGTGGATCACAGACAATGGTCCCAAGATTGTCGTTCTCAGGACAGTAATTGTTTGGACATCCAAAAGCGCATGAAACGTAACTTTCGTTTACTGCACACTGACCCTCTAAAAGTAATTTGACAATGAACTAATAGGCTGAAATGATGATTATTGGTACTTAGTGGTTTGAGCTCGCTTCAGGAATGGTCACGCAGTTGTTTTTAATTTCAATCACACACAAAGCATTTCAATTTTATTTATAACATTGTGCCTCTCCATTGTTTGTTCACCTAGCTTCGAATGTAATAAAAAACTATTAAATTTGATAAAAACATACATATCATTTCATATCAATCAACTGCAACACATCAAATTAGGATCAAGAGTAGATAGGTACAGAAGTTTATAAGGCATGCTTGAGGATTTATCAGCAATACTGATACTAAGGATACTTCCAGTTACCTACTGCATGCATATTGATCAGGTCTAAAGGTCAATCTAATGGATATTTCGCCGCTTATCAATATTGAAGTGAATAAAAAAGTTTAACAAAATTTTTGTTTTGTAATATACATCTGAAATCATCTATCGCTGAAAGACAAGACTAACCCCCAGATAAAAACGAGCAAGAAACTGAAGGGTTACTCTTCAACAATTTGTGATTCGACAAAACAAAAAAAAATAATTAGATCAAATATCGCCGAGCGGTTCATGTCCATGCTGGCTAATCTTAAATAATCAGAAACTTTATAATAGTATTTTAAAATTCCTTCAAAAGCATATTTTGAGGCGGGAATTTTAATGTCCTACTAAGAAAGTGTAAATTTTAATTACCTATGTTATTATTTGCTATGGAAACACCCTAAAGTCCCGAACTCTCATCATTAGCAGACGCATTAAGCTCTCCGCTGAAAATGACGGTGGACAAGAAGGCTTACATAATTCTCAGAATTAGAATATTAGAGGTAAATTATGCAAACTAGTATCAAGCTAACATAATAATATTAGGTACATACGTGGTGGCGGACACTCGTTGCTCGGTACACAGACACCATTAGAATCCCTAAGATAATTTTCAATGCAATTACATCCTTCTATACACGGAGTTGGACTCTCACAAGCGTAGTCAGTGTAGGGACTCTCACAAGTCTGTGGTGGACATACAATTTTGCATCTAGCTCTCTTTTCATTTGGTCCGCACTTAATTGGTGGTTTTTCTGTCAAATGTAAACGAAAGAATCACAAAGATATTTTAACAATTTTTGCGCAGCAGCATTACCAATAGCGATAGTTAAAGCTATACGTCACGTCAAAATGTCACTGGTAAAATAATACCTGTTGGGCAATCATTATCTTCATTCCAGTTTGATGATGATGACGAACTGCTAGCCGAAAAAGAACTAGATGACGATGATGAAGAAGAACTATGGGACTTCGACTTTGATGATGATTTTTTTGATGTTTTTTGAGGTTTATGTGGAGTTTCGTCTTCGGGACATTCTTGTGTCTCAGGTCCTTCCGCTGTTGGCGCTGAAAATGGTTCCAAATATAATTTGTAAACAGGCAACTGCTAGTAGTTTAGTAAATATAGTTTAAGATGACGTCACAAAAAGATATCACAATAAGGTTAAAATCAGTACGTGTTGTACTGTATTCTGTATAATGTCGACGTATTTTTGCAGAACCAAATAATGTGTAGTTTTTGGGAAATATGGTTTTTAATTTTTTAAGGTAAAATTTTAGCCTAAATTTTGTTTTATACGCAGTTTATCAGTTTTTAGGTTCTTGTTTAAATTACATAATGAAAACTGATCTATACGTTTAATTTCATCATTCATAATTTAAAACTTTCCCAATAAGTTTTGGCCAGCTTTAAGACAATTAATTATTTACCAGTCGTCTCACCACCCTCTATCCATAGTTTGCGTCCTTATCCTCTTAACGTTAACTTTCACATTATTCGTAAATTTGTTTCGTTCTCAAAATTATACTGGAAACAAATTTTGTGGTTCTTATTATACAAGACCAGATCAGAATCTACATTCAAATTAAGCGTACATACGTGGAGGACATTCATCATTCAGTATGCAGATTCCGCTGGAGTTCCTTAGATAATTCTCTATACAGTCGCACCCAGGCTCACACGGTAAATCTTCAGCGCATAAATATGAAGTGTAAGATATTTCGCAAGACTGTGGCGGGCAAATAGTTCTGCATTTTACCATTTTCTCATTTAGACCACAAGTATCCGCTAAAAGAAAACAAATCGTTAGTATAGATAGATAAACGTGAATAATAAATTCATCATCATCATCACATCAGCTACAGGACGTCCACTGCTGAACATAGGCCTCTAGATAAAATTCCAGAGCGACCGATTGGAAGCGGCCTGCATCCAGCGATTTCCCGCGCACTCTATCAGGTCGTAAGTCCACCTTGTGAGTAGGCATCCTACGCTGCACTGGCTTTAAATTAATTAATAACTTCGAATGCCTAAGCCTCAATGGCCAAACTGTTTATGTTAAAATTACATATTATTATGTCATGGACATTAGTGATGACTGTTCATCAGGGAGGGAGGGATTTTGCTTGTTCGTCTTTCACACCATGATATCAAAAAAGAGCATAAGAAACCGTGATGCGACTTTGCTATGTATCAAGAACATATTTAATGAAGAAGTATAATAAAGATAGTTGTATGATATTGTCCCTATGTATACACTTATCATCTCAATAACATCAACAGGCAACTCATGTTGTAACTGCATAAGTCTTTATACTACATCCAGCGCTGCTCAAAGCGATGTTGATGAAAAAAGCCGATCAGCAAAAAAAAATACAACATTGACCATTGCACGACGCTACTTGTAGAACTGGCAATTATAGTAAAAAATTCAAACTTACGCCCTAGCACACAAATGTCATCCTCATTTCGGCAGTACCCTTTCGAACAAACACACTGTGGCTCACAATTCTCTTCTGAATGTTCGTTTGTTCTTTTATTATAGTTATCACATGATTCGTCTAGGTATCGTATTGAGCATGGATTCCATTCTTCATTAGGCCTAGTGCAATCCACCGGTGCTGCAAAAACAAATTATATATTTTTGTGTTGTCTTATCGTTTAGAATCCAGTTCATTCATTTTGCATAAAACGTCGATAATGTGTGAGTATATGTAATAACAAAATGCTACTAAATGCGATACAGTCGAAACGTTTCAATCATGACCTACTCAGTCAATAATTCGTTGGGAAACAGTTAAAATTTTCTTCTACTGGCATGTTGCATTTAGGACTTTTTGAATATTCGGAAAATTGTATACTTGAGTCAGAGGATCGTGCAATTTTGACCTTTTTTATCAAAGCAGTAGTTTAATTGGATCTAAAGTTATGTTTTATATAATATCGGAGTTGTTTGAAATTTCAAATGTCGTTTCCCATGAATAAGACATAAGTACCTACTACTTATTACCAAAAAAATCTATATTAAACGCTTCGATGTCGGTGATTTCAACTATGCCCACTAATAGTGCTCAAATTGAAGCATTAGTAGACAACAAAATTATAAGCAACATCCATATAAGTCTAATCGATTTTTGAATCGACATTTAGGTATTCTTGACATGTCAAGATCATCAAATAATTTATTACACAGTTAATTACAGAATCACTTACGACACTCCCGTGACAAAATACAAGTATCATCTTCACGACTTGTTCTCTTATGATTCTGTTTACATACACAACCAGGATCGCAATTAGGTAATGGTTCGATTGCTATCACTGCACGGGAATCGTTCTCTGGACAATAATTGAATGGATATTGAACACCGCACTTAGCGTAGGTTTCGTTGATGCCACATTGATTAGCTGAAAATAAAAATTTACATGATAAGGAGACTCAGGGATTTTTTGAAAGAACGCGTCATCATTAATTTGAACAAATGTAAACATTGAGATTTAACTTGAGTTTCACAACAGAATCTACTTAAGTAGATCTCGAGATCCTTTTATAATTATGAGCCACGTGTAGTTTAAGGTAGGTAGTGCAAATTTTCGATACATACAAGTCCGCAATCGACAACTATAATTTATCTCTGGTATAGCACCTTCACTATTGGACATAAGCCTTTTGACTTTTATTGGCTGTTGATGTGATTCCACCTCCAATAACAATAATATTTATATCACTAAAATGGTCATCAGTGTATAGCATACTATGGTGCATATTTTATTTTATATCGGATCGGAGACGTTATTTAGAAAAGTACAGATTTTAATTGTTCTAGTTTTCGTCATTTTTTCTATTGAAGAACATCAGCTGGTGATTTGACAGTTTCCTTAGTTACCCAGGCTATGACGGTGTGACAGTTCGCCACAATAACGATGGCTTACTGGTCGTCGTTCTGTCAAAAACTTGCGTGCGCAACCAGTGTTGATTATTTTCGAAATGTCAGTCAAAATTATGATGTGAAATATTCAAACTTATATATTTTAGTTTCAGGTTTGTTTTAAGAGATTTTCTATAACAAATTTTATTAGATGTTAAGTCAGACGCTCACGTCGTCCAGCATTGATTTAGTTGCGTACCCCATTTGTGCATACCGTAAGTTATACAAAGCAATTCGCGGCCTATCGATTCATAACTCTAGAAAGCACGGGTGCAGCACCCAAAAGGTAACGTAAAGGGTATTGCTAAACTTTTATTTTCCGATGGCTCCTTGGCCGGTGTATGTCCCGAGACTCTCGCTGCTCTTTGCGATGAACATCCGGCGCCCTCTTCCGACTCGCGTCTACCATTACCACCACCCTCACCGCCACAGCCCATCGTTGCAACGGAGGATGCACCGATCAATGCCATGGATCTGCTGGCGGCCTGGATGAAATCACTGCGCCGCAAATACTCATCATTACTCGGTAACCATGAGACTATGGGCCCGCGGTCGACACACAGAAGTTCGTCCACGATCTCTCAACCAGATTGGTTCTGGCTTTGTGTACGGGCTGACGCGTACCTCGCTCAACGTCTTAGTCTAGCTGTTCAGCGAGGTAACGCTGCAAGTGTGTTAGGGTCCATGTCCCAAACGGGAGGTCAGGATGACGTTTTCGTCCTTTAGCTTTAGTTTTATTGCTTTGTATTAAAAAAAACTATGTGTACCATACTATTAACTTAATAATAATTATACTGATTTTAATATTGATGAAATTTGGCGGGTAGACAGATTAGGACCTGGCTTAACATAGGCAATTTTTTTTGCTGAACCGATTTTGATGAAATCTTCCACGCGGACGAAATCGCGGGCGGAAAGCTAAGTTATTAATGTAAATTCTGTCCGAGGGGTGGAACCTGGTAATCAGGGATTTCCTTTTTGAGACACCAGATTCTCACACATATTCAACTGATCTATGATGAAATTTACTTTTATTACTGTAACTTTATCTTTGAGAATGAAATAAACAAATTGAATTTATAAACCGGACATTTTTACTTTAGCACAGAATTATATAGTACTAACGACTTTAGTAAGACACCCATGACTTATCCTGCCTGGCATGACATAATAATAATAATAAATAAATAAATATCGTTGGACATACACACAGCGCCATCCAGCTCCACAGTAAGCAACTATAGGCTTGTGTTGTGGATACCAGATGGCCGACACACTACACAAATACATTTTTTTTTGTAAATAAATACTTATTAAGAAAACATCTATAACTCGGGTACACATGTCCGTATTCATCATACAAACATATGGCTCTAGCGGGATTCGAACCCGCAACCTGTTGGTATAGTGGTCAGAGTTTCTAACCCTTACACCCAACAGGTCGTCGAATAGATAACGTAATAAATCTAGCACGCTAGAGAACGAGAGGCATACTTTTCGCTGAATATACATAAACAATAAAAATAAGTAGGTAGGTACCTGGCGGGCATCCACCGTTGGCACCAGCGACAGCTGCCACAATTACCAGCAGCCACATATTGGCCCGCCTCCACCTTTGGTTAAACTGAAACTGTTTATTGCCAATATAGCACTTTTAACCGCTTTCCAGTGCGTAATAGAGCTAATATTCACAATGTAATGTTTACAATATTTTCGTTAACAGTTGTGTAAATAAATAATTTATTGTAAATTAAGCGAAGATCATTCAATATTTGATTAGTCGGGAAACAAATCGTTTTATTATATTTTATAAACAAAGACTGATTGTCGTCATTTCATCAAAACCTGAATGGCGTAATTAGGTACCTCAGTCAAGCGTAACGTTTGATCCTGTAGTAGGTAGGTATGTACGTCAATCAACTGTTAACATAGCAGAGTGAGTTTTGCATAATATGAGTAGAATTCTACACAACTAGTTTTGTTTGTTCTGTATATTTCTATCGTTGTGTTATGCTTCTTATTGTTGTTTATATTTTAGTTTATGTTTATATTTTGTTTGTTTGTTGTGTGTTAATTTCTTCTAATATTTGAAGAATAAAATTGTTACTTGTTACTTAAAAGGTATTTAAGTATTTAAAACCAGAAACTCGACAATAGATTTTATAATGTTAGATTTTTTATTAACATTAAATGTATCTATTACACTGTTGATCAAGACGAATCGAACGATAACTTGCAGTTCAAAATTGGTCAAGCCGTTTAAGCTACAGGAGATAACATAATATTTACTCACACTCGAAAATAGATTACAAACATTCATGGACAAACCAGCCCGTTCGCATAACCAGGCTAATGAAATATTATAATATAAAATAATAATTAATAATTTTGTAATATAAAAACCTTGTTTTTTTAAAAGAGCAACCTCTCGAGCTTCTTGCTTGTTCTTCTCAGGGGAAAATTGCCTTTTGAACAAGCAGTAGCTTTAAAAATGTAAAATCTGACTATTTTAAGTGTACCCTGTGTACCTATAAAATAAAGCATTTGATTTGATTTGAAAAACAAACCCCCTTTCTGGGGCAGTCGGGTAAAAACGAAACGCCTAATGATTACGAACTAAAGAATTTTTATTTTATTTTTTTAAATTACGCGGAAACGTAATTATGCGGTTTTCTTCATAGAACTTCAACGTAGTTAATTACATATTTAAGTTGATCAGTTTAAACGTATATTGCAGTACCTACATTGTATATTTTCTATTTAATTGAAGATATTGTATACAAAAAGTTTCACGAATATTGACGATGATGTAACAACCGAAATCTTTTACACGAAACTGTAAAGTGGAAATATATCCCGGATTTTAGGGGAAATTGCAAAGCTTAGTCGCAAATCCTTGTGAAACAGGTTCTAAGTGAAACTAGCTGTTTACTGAGACAACACTCTATTCGCAGAACAGTCATTTTCAGTTCGGAAAGGTTATTCTGTATCTAAATGTGAGCGAGTGTGAGAGCGAGTGAGTAGGTAAATACGATTTTTAAGAGGTCTAACCCATCAGATATGTTTAGAAAATGGAGGCGTAGTTCTATAATAATTTCTCTGGAATATTTTGTCTAGCAATTCAGACGAAGGTGTTATGTATCTCAAAGGTAGTTCCAACTTCGTCTAAAATCCAAATATTCAACATTTGCCGAGCGACATGGTGTCCCCGGGTACATCGCCCCACATCGCCCGATGTTTTGTCTCCGTCCATATCAGTTTAGACGAACCTAAAGAGTATATAGTAACTGTCCTGTCGAACCCACAGAATACTTTTTATTGTGAACTTCAACCCTGACATTGGCAGAATCATCGTGCACAACGATGCAGCCATAACACTAAATTGGAATTGGAATATACGGCGAGTCGAATCTATCATGTTGCAGGAAGTGGTAGTGTTGTTGACCAATTTATGTAATTGTTATATGTTATATGTTATATAAAATATTGTTAATCTAAGAGGGTGACAAGGTACAAAACCGCGATGTAGCGAGACATGTCGGGCGAAGTCTGGTCGGCTGATATCGCCGGGGACACATGTCGCTCGACAAATATTGCCTAGTGGGGATGCGGCTCTACGTACCCCATTTTGTAGAATAGAACGTTTATACAAGAACACTTTGTTGTACGTCTGTTAGTCTGTCCGTGTATCAAGGGTTTTTTTCTTAGAAATAGGTAGCTGGGAGGTATCAGGCTGAAGTTAATATCAAATACTAAAGTCTGCCGCCTCACACTGCTTGTAATAAATTAAAGATTCTGGTGTAATATAATCTAACTTATATTATAAGTGCAAAAGTTTTGATGTTTGTTTGTTGCTCAATCATGGCGAAACGCATGAACGGATTTGGATGAAATTTGGTATATAGGTAGAACATACCCTCCAGGGTATAAGACATAGGATATTTTTTATCTTGATAGAGTGAGTGTTCAATTTATTTATACCGTGGGAACGGGATAAATAAATTGAACACATTCGCGATAAAGTTATTCCGCGTGCGGAAAGCAGTTATTTTATAAATAGTGGTCTACAAGTATCCATGAAATCGGCGCCACAAACTTCAAGTGATCTTTTAAATTTGCTAATATGAATTATGACAAGATTTTACGGTGACCTACATTTCAAATAGGTTAATTGTAAATTCCTATAGTAGGTATACCTAATATCAAAAAGAGCTTTTCCTTTTCTCCATTCCAAGAAAGTGGTCACAAATGCCCTCTATCCTGACCGTTAGTATTAATTGATAACCCGCCTGGCCGTGTCTAAGACATTCCCCTAATAAAATATGCACGTGTTCTAGAATGCGCAATGAGATAGCCACGTAGTGCCTAGGTATGTATTTGCTCTAAGAAAGCGGGTAAGTAAATTTTAATAAAATTTTAAGTAGGTACACACGGTCCTGAATAAATAGAAGGACTTCGCGCCTAATTAAAAAGTGGAGCACCCACGACCTAAGTACATAGTTTGGGAGCCTGGAAAAAATCATAACGTGTTTACTTTATTCTATCCAGTGACATGTTATACCTAAGTACATATAGATCACGATTTAGGCGAAGTATAAATATTGTGATGCGGGGAATACATTTTTTTACATAATATAATATACGTATATGTAGTTTGTATTCCCAGTGTTTTGCACATAATTTTATACGAGTAAGTGTAGTATGAAATTGCAACAATAAATGCGTAGGTACTGCGATTAAATTATTTTCAACATACTTGCTCGTAAAGTGGATCTAATTTCACCGGTTTTAGATATATCAGCTCATAAAACACACGTGTGTTATAAACGCAAATAGTGAAGTTATATTCTATAACCGCACTATTTACTATGGCAAAGAACATAAGTCTCATACATCCAAGTGATAACACCATCAGCCCGGTGAATAAAATGTCGCTGATCTCCATGTTGGAGATCAGTAATAAAATATGCTTCAAATTGTTATTCTTTTTTCAAATTACGAACTGGACCGCCGCGCGGCGCCAGCCAGTAGGCAACGCGCCGTGTGATGTTTTATTCTATGTCCTCGCAAGTATGATGAAAAACGTCGTACGATATTCGGCTCGGACTGAGATTCCGCCTCGTGTGTTATAGCCACCATAACGCACTTATATGTACTATTACATAATTATTATACTACTATTACTATTATATACTACTACTACTATTATATAATTATTATAAATGTTTCTTACCGGTTATATTACCTACTATTTCAACAGCCAAACAACTAGACAAATACACAATCAATGAGTAGTAACCGGTAACCGAAAACGCGGCAGATAAGGCATCAAGGTCAGCGCAGAGCACGCGAAAACTTTAGCAAAACATTATTTCGGGAATAATAAAAATAATCTTTAAAGCAACGTCTGTTCTAGAGCAATTCAGCGTCATAGGTGATGACAGAATGCTTTTTCCGAATAATGGAAGGAATGAAAAGCTGGCGAACAGTTAGCACTTTAGTCTTCGGATATAGTGAGAATGTAGGGTAGAAAAATGGAAGAAAACTACTTACTTAAAGTAAGTAGTTTTCTTCCATTTTTCTGTCCTTAAAGGACAGATCGTTGAGCGCGTTCTAATTCAAGTAAATACGTTTTAGAAACGCTGGCCCAGGAAGTAATACAATAGGTCAATAAGGATTGGCAAAGAGCGAAATAAACAGATCTGATAATTTTGGCATCGGCAATGTGCCTGAGGTTTTTAAAAATGAAGATTAATTTTCTAATTCTGGAAGAAAGCAGAGCTGGAATGTGTACCTACTTACAATCGACTGACAATAATTTAAGTATTTAAAAAACTAAAAAACCCGACAGCATATTTTTTATTTTACGGACGCCATGTTATATGTTTCTGAGTTTAACACAAGACGGACATTCCCCTTTGAGACGCAGTCGCCTTCATGCAATTTTCAAAGGAAAATAACGCATTATCTAATGCTGATATTAAAGTTATTGCTTGCAAGAATTAATTGACACCATTTTCCACTTAGTCTCCGCTGAACATAACAGGCAAGTACCTAGAAATAGCATCGCACGAATTGTGTAGAGCAAAAAGTATAAGGAAAACCGATTTAAATGTAGGAACATAATCAATGTATCATGCATCGGTTTTCCTTATACTTATAAAAATACCAGTGTTTATTTACGACCGGTAGCTGTAGTGGATAGTGACCCTGTCAGCGAAATCAACGATTGCGGGTTCGAATCCCGCGAGGGGTTAATGTGTGTGTTGAATTGAATGTTTATCTGTTATCTAGTCTCCATAGTACAAGCTAGTGCTTGGTGTAGTGGTTAGAAACTCTGACAGCTATACCAAAAGGTCGAGGGTTCGAATCCCGCTAGGGGTGTTTGTTTTAGGGGGCTTCGTGTCCGAGCAGTGATTCTCCAATGAAAGGCGAAATTAAGAGGCATAAATTCAACGCTGCGCTGGAATAAATTATAAGACCTTGATGTAAAGTCTTACTTTAGACAGAATAAATATTTGTAAGTATACTACTACGAAGCGTCGGTGACTCAGTGGAGGAGACACAGTCTCCCAATTTGGGTGGTCCAGGTTCGACCCCAGGCAGGCCATGTACCAATGAGTTTTTAAATTTAATTTAATTACTTATGTGCATTTATCTGACTGCTCTTGAACGGCGAAGGAAAACGTCGTGAGGAAACCTGCGTGCCTGAGAAACAAAAATTCTAAGACATGTGAAGTCCCCGACCCGCATTGGGCCAGCGTGGCAGACTATGGCCCCATACTCCCTCAATATGAGGCAGTGAGATGTTTACGGACTGATGATGATGATGATACCTACTACGCACATTTTTTCAGATTGAGCCCGAATAATCAAAACTGAGGGGGACATGGGAAGTAATGGGTTAAGTCCTGGTTTTAACACCTAGGCTAAGTTAGGCCCTAGGGCCATATTAATAAATCGATCTTGAGATCGCGTCTGTCTCAATACTATTTTTTTTATACTGTTTTAAAATGCAATATATTCTCAAGCATCAACTTAAGGTGATAGCAATCTTGAGAACGGTTTTTATTGATAGTAGTTATGAAATAAAAATACAGAAATTGATAAAATTTAATTTATTTAAAAAATTATATTAACAATCTAATTCACAAAATTATAATACAATCTAGACTCTTCACAGTGAAAATAAAACATTATTTTTACAAATTATTATACAGAGGAATTAAATAGGTAACACTTTGTGGTCCTTAGCCAATACAATAAATACGGAGGTGTAAAAATATCAAAATTTTTGTTAGTAATGTTTTGGCACAAATCGCTTTTCAGAGCCGGATTCACACAAAAATGTTTTAAGAAAACTGAGCATTTTTCATTTAATTATGCTAAGTGAACAAAACAATGTAAATTCAGATCCACACAGAAATATAAGGCGTCGGTAGTGTTTCGGTGAAACGCTTTAATCCTGATATAATATTTACATGAACATGTAGATGCGGCTGTCTAGAGCCGCAACAGCCGCAATTTCTGTGTGAATACTGCTTTACATTCAATAATACATATACCTAACAGTTAACTGGCACAAAATTCATATAAAAAATTAAACAAAATTGCAGATGTTAGGAGATTCAAAAAGACAACTTATAACGAATGAGTAGAAGGTGTATAATAAAAATACACTCCATTCAGGGGACGATTTTTCCGACTATAGAGATGTTATATTGCACGCTAAACTTTTCATGAGTCTCTGGCATCGCGAGCGAAAAGTTCAGTCAATATTTATTTATTTAGTAACTTCAAACTTCAAACTTCAAGCATTTATTTCAACGTAAGATACATGATATCATTTGTTGAATGTCAATTTAAATCTACTGGAAATAAAAAAAGTTTATTGCATTTATCTGTCAGTCGGTATGTCCAAGATAGCTAATACTTTATTGCATACACATATACAAACATACATTGAAAATACATAGGACAGAAATTACAATAAACAAAAGGCGAGCTATCTCTGTAAGAGATTTCTTCCAGCAAACCTTCGGAAGGAAAAATCAATTTAAAGTCTTTTATTGCAGACAAAGAGCTATTTAAATAACTATTTAAGTATTTAAAAACCAAAAAAACCGAAACCACATTTGAATGTTGCAGACGCCATGTTGGATTTTAACCATAAAATGTATCCTATGACACTCCAGGTATCAAGACGAATCTAACGACAACATGCAATTCGAAATCGGTCAAACCGTTTAGGATACAGATGCGCCAAAGGAACGGACATACATACATACACTATAAAACCATTACCCTCCTTTCTTGGGCAGTCGGGTAAAAAGAGGGCTGTTATAAGTTTTTTTTATGAATATACCCCCTTGACCACAATCTGACGATATGGTCTAAAACGCGATCTCAGTAGATGTCTGTTCACCCTAGTCTTGAAGATCCCAAGATTGTAAGATTCAGGAAAGTCAGACGCTGGTAGGGAGTTTCATGTCTTGGCTGGTTATCGTCGAACCGTTTAGTGCGAATGTTCGGTATGTTTTGAAAGTACAAGTAGGGAATATGGTACGGTTATGCCTACGTCTGTTTATTGTCTGTCTATTGGCTTTGTAGCGCAATACGGCTGAACAGACTTGAAAATGATTTTTATTTTCAATAAGTGGTATTTGATAGATATTTCATTAGCACAGTTGCTTTTAATTATCCGGATATATTATTGTCCAAATTTTCGGTTTATAGTTATTTCATTCCACTGACGAACTTTTCATTCGCAATTTCAGGATTCTCACGACATTTTGTGTATCATTTTGTATATATAACTTTTAGGTCGACAATCGCCCCCCTGGTTTGTCACGTTCGATGAAAGATTGTATCATTTCAAATAGAATCATCAAATGGCACATTATTGGCCACAAACCAGAAGCATCAATACAAAATTATAAAAATTTTGTACCCGCAATTACACATCAGGTACCTACTTACCTTAAAATATACATTCGTCGTGTAATGCCTCAATTATTTACAAATATTAATACAATAATCATTATTATCATTTATTATGCACAATTTGTTCAACACAATAGACTAGCCATCGCTAAGTAAGTACAATATTACGTACAAAAAAATAACTATCTAAAAATTCGTTATTCACATATAAAATTACTAATTTGAAGCTTACTCAGTCGTATTTATAAAAAATATTCGTTGAACACACATTATTATGATTGGCATCCCAAAGTTAGTTCAATTGTCAGGACGGAATTGTTATCACTTCAGTTAAAATCACTTGTAATACAAATTTATTAATATCATGCATGAGATTCACTTGTAATCTTGAGCCGTTTTCCTGGAATTACCCTAATCAAGGTGGTTGATTTATTTACTAAGACGTCTGCCGTGAACTATAGTTCGGTGGTGGTTTCCACTGGCGACCGATCGTATGTGTAGCCAGTAAAGTTTCTCTTACCGAATGTGACATTGTCGTTCTCTGATGCCCTGTGAACACAAACAAAAGAGCAATATAAATAAACATACGTGATTTTTTAAAGAAGATTTTACATTTTTTTAGATAAGCATTTATTTGCATCCATGTACACACACATAACAAATTTTACATATGAAAAATACAACTAAAACAATTAAACACAAGTACAGAAACAACAAATATTACGTGTGTGCCGCAGTATACAAAAAGGCTACAGCTTAGTGTATGGATTTGCCCGAGGCGGGCAAAACACTAGCATTCTGCTGAAACCTGAGGGTTGGTCTGGGAAATGTGTTTGGTGTTGGTGTCAAATTAAAACTAACGTTATTGGTAAATGAATATTGTGTAAGATTATTCCCGTAACATTTTAGCTGAATAACTGTTGTGTTTCTTTTCTTTTTTCTTTATTTATACGATTATGAGCTTATTGGGTTGTAATTTTTATATTCATAACTCCTTTCGTGGACATTGCATATCGGCGTGTTATATTTTTTTTTTATTGAATACGATGGCTACCTCACCTAATGGAGAATGACGATGTCGATGGTAATCAACGCAATCTGGGTAATTCCAATACCATAGCCATGTGGTGTAAAACTGTATCGTCTATCATAAAATCATATCGGTATCGTGTTGAAACAAGCATCGTGACTTACAATATGCAAATACTCGCAGCGATACAGTGCAAACTAGTGTTGCGGGTATTTACAGTCTGTTTAAATTGACCTCTGACTAAATTAATTAATTGATGAAATGGATTAATTAATTAATAATCTCTTGTTTCTTTGAATTTAGTTTCCTTACATAAGATGTCCCGTGCGATAGGGTTGTACCTGTATGGGACTCAAAACCCACATTGATTGATGAGCAATATGGTATTTTTTATTTTATTATTTATTTAAACGTTATACAGTAACGCACTGCATTGTAAATTCTCTTTTTAATTTAATTACAGGTTAACTGCCTGCTATGAAACTTAACTCTTTTCCGAACAGTGAACCAGACACAATATAAATTTTATTGTTATGAAGTCTATAGGCGTTCAGTGTCCGCGAAAGTGTTAATCTAATTTAATATATTGTAAATCAATGCCCTAACTCATCTGTTTATGATGATATGCAACCTCCTTGAATTTATTGATATCCCACTATAACAACAACAAGGGTAATAATATTGTTATTATGAACATCTTTACATAATATACGCAATACAAAAAACACAGAGATTCTGAAATGGAGTGGGCGTAGTGTGACGTCAAAAATGCCTATATAACGCCTTTAAATTTATGTATCGCAAAAAAATCCACACTAATTAAAGGACAAAATACACACCGTCAGTGGGGAAAGAGAATTTCTATTTCCCCTGTCGGTACATGGGAGTGAAATGCAAATTAGCACAAGAGTCAACCCTATGGCGTAAGCCTTTCTACGGCCATTGATATAGACGGTTGATAATGATGGTAACCAAAACCATCATAAATAGATGCGACTTATATGAAATCTTTAAGAAATGCCTGTTGTTTCACTACCACATTTATCACCATCATTCAACAATACCAAATCCCCTAATAGGTACATTCAACAAAACTCATTCAGAATCTCCAACAATCTTCTACCTCGTAGATAAATAAAGACCATAATATTTTTACCCCACCTTTGTAATCCGGGTATTTCATCATACGCCATTATTGGCTGCGTTGCTTTCTTCTTATGATTGTTCCCTCCATTTATTTTCCTGCCAAGCGTTGTGGCCAGTAATCCGCCACCGACGTTATTGTTGTTCACTCTTGGCAAAGTTCCTAGTGCGTTGTTCAATGCGTGCGTATTGGGCGTTCGTCGGTTCAGAGTCTGTGTGTTGCGAGCCATGGTCACGTTGTTCGCGATCGGATCGTATTGGCTGTTGTTTAACGTGCCGCCGTTTTCGTTGACGCTTGAGGCTCTGGCAGTTGTTGCCGTCTCTGATAGTGTTGGACTACGTTCACCTACAAATCAATTATGGAACATTATTGTACCGAACATGTACATTGGTATTCTTGTTTGTATTGTTATTGTATCCGTTATCTTGTATCCATGGCTTTGCCTATTTTGCGATTAGATAATTGGTTAAAGTGTCGAAATTATTATATTATTTATTATAATTTATGTAAACTAAACTTCCGCCTGCAGCTCAGAGTGAAATAAGTTTATTGTCCCGGGGAAGTTATTTAAATTTTCGGAATAAAAGTACTCTATAAATTTGTACACTTTATTGCACAGCAGTTGAAAAAACATTTTAAACCCTAGTATATACTTGATGAGTTTTCTTACCGCTAGGAAAAAATAGTGCATAATAGGTAAGTGAAATAGAAGGTATTGGCATAAGTAGTTTAATATTTTTTTTTCAAAACTATCACAGAATGAAACCTCAATTGTGTCATTGACGGTCGCGTTTGTAGTCTATTTCACATAATTACAACATTAAATTAAATAAATAAAGAAAACTTGGAGAAAATATGAGTTCCAAATAAATTTTCCCTATGGTAAAAAAACTCCTCCGGTATAAATGACAAAATTTAATTTAAATCCATTTAGGTTATAGCATGATTAGAAACAAAACGACTAGAAAAAAAATAAAATTTTGAATGATGAGACTACCAAATTGTAGCTATGCTTTGACCAATTGAACTAAGGCTTAACAAGAATATAAAGAATAAGGCATAAGTAAAATAGTAAGACAGATAGTTACCGTTATCTTTTGATAAATACTGCACGCTATGAATGTTAAATGCATGATTATTTGGACTGAAATCTAGCTGTAGGTCTGCATCGTCTACTGCCATATTTAGAACCTGAAATAGACAAATAAATGTAATAAGAAAAAGAAGAGTAATAAGAATTAAATCTAGGTGTTTCTTCAAACACGGCACGTTTTGAAATTTCAGTGTTTCCGTCACATATTTTATGTGAGTAATGCCAATACACGACTGAAAAATCGGCACAAGTAAATAATTTACATAATATTATCAATTTTGTAGGATACATTATAATAACGTTACGAATAGATTGACTTAACAGTTGGAATGATAACCTACTATACGCAACGTCTTAATTTTGTACAATTTTAGCTTGTGATTTTTTTTATAAACCAGAAGGCAAACAAAGTGGAAGAAGACACGGAGTGGTCGCCGCAGTTTATGAATATTTATAACACTAGGGGATTACGCATACGTTATCGACCTAATGAGAGAGCCCCATGTCATAAACTTGAGGAAAAACTTCGGAGAGTAGTTCCTTCCACAACCTACACATACGCACAAGTTTCTGAACAGCATAGAATTGAACAAGCATTCAAGTAGGTTTTATCCACGACGAGTGTGTATGATGACGAAACTGTGGTACTATTTCGAAAAACTCTTCAGATCACTCCGCATCATATAGCTGTTAGACGAAGACCTAAGGCCCCTGCGGAAACTAAGGTATTCTAAATCGTCTGCGAGTTTCAAATCGTCGACAATTAGGACAGTCCCTGTTTGATTTGGGTCGTGTGGATGAAGCTGGTACTGGGATGCTCTAACGTAAGCTGCAAAATAATGCGTAGTGTTACCTGAGTCTCATATCTGGGAGCCGGTTCATCCTCACTGGACTCGTAGCCCGACGGCGGCCGAGGTGGCGGCATGCTAAGACTGAGAGTTCCATACTGCTGTATCGCTTGCTCCTTATGCTTCTTGTACCTGATCACAAAAGAAATGGTAAATACGTGGTAGCCTTTAAAAAGAGCTATACTTATAAGAAAACTAGTGAAATTACACACAGAGGGTGACAAACAACGCTGTCTCCTCCTATTTGAGATTTGTCTACTCTGACTTTTGAGATCGAAGTGTCGGTCATATCTCTGGGAGGTTACAGATGTCATGGGCAGCAGCAGGGACTCAAAAACACCTCCATAAATGTTACACAATCATAAGTGTTACCTACACCACAATTCTGTAATCGAATCAAAACGTAACACTAATAAAAATGTTCCTAAATAACACTTCCGCAACAGGTATAATGAAACACTTTTATAACAGTTTGAATAGGTGTTAACACTTTAGCGCGCTGTTGTCAATTTTTTTGTTAATGGGATTGTAGCCCGGCATGCAAAAGTCTACTGCCTGTAAAGTGTGACACAAGTAATATTACACTGTTAATATAATAACAGTTTTACTCCATTATCGGCTCAAACTGAGCGTCGGTGGCTTAGCGGTTAAGACGCGGTCTCCCACTTTGAGAGGTCCGGGTTCGATTCCTAGGCAGACCAAGTACCAATGAGTTTTTAAAATAAATTATTTATGTGCATTTATCAGACTGCTCTTGAACGGTGAAGGAAAACATCGTGAGGAAAACATCGTGAGGAAACCTGCATGCCTAATTCAAAGGCATGTGAAGTCCCTAACCCGCATTGGGCCTGCGTGGTGGAGTATGGACGTGTGAGGATGATAATCATGATTCGAACGACAATTGACCCGTGTTTGGGAGTATGAATTTCAAATGACTGTTTACGCATTAAAATCTCAGAAATCGGCTGTAGAGAAACGCTTACCTGTTCCAAGAAGCGCAAATATAAATAGTGGCAGCGCTGGCAGCTACTAGTACCAACGCTGCTAGGGCCAGCAAAGCGGCAGGAAGCGCTGTAGCCAGCGGCGCAGCGGCTATCTGAGGTCGTCGCGGTTGCTCTATAGGTATCAAAGGCGCCCGCACTTCACTCACTGGCGATTGAAGGCGAGCAGCTACTGCTTTACGTACACCGCTATCTATTGCCCTGAAAGACAATTTAAAGTTTACATACTTGTTTGTTTTGCTGTGCAACGGGTGAGCGCTTGACTTCAAATACATTTGATGGTAAGTGAAGATGAGGCCGAAGGTGAAAGCGGGCTCACCCAGAACACTCAACTTAATTGGGGGACTGTCTATCTATCTCAAATAGCGGGAACTGCTTGGCGGCACACCTAGATAAGATAGTGGTGTAACGGTGTCGTTCTTTTGAGCTGATACTCATTGGTGGGTTTGGGTTATTGGAGTTCTAATTCGAAATTTTAAACTGACTGATTGACTGATGAACTGACGGATCCTTTTTTTTGGTACATTGATTTCCAGTTTTCAACTCAGCCCTTTCGATCTTCTGTACGACCTATTTCAATCAATAAATAAGTTGGTGTGGTGATCCGTCTTCTGTTTTGACCCTGGCCAGAGCTGTCCCGCCCCTTCTGTACATATACACCTCGTGACTCGACCCAGCTGGGCATAGGTGGGCTGGGAAGGTCACATTTGGCGCCCGATGTATCTATTACTCCTACACAGAGCTAGCTGCAAATGCCCGACTTCCATCTTGTAAACTATATGTTGTTTTATTGAGCCACGGAGATTGTGATTTTGTTACACCACTTATTGGTATAGTTTCTGATAATACTCTGGCAAATAAAATATCTGCTATTTTAAAGTCACCAATAGATTTAGCATTAAGAGGGTTTATTCCATCCAGTGGCGCCAATGGATAAAATAATTAAAATTTCTTTTTAAAAATAGAATAAATAAAAAGACCTCGATACCTAAATAGCTTTAATTACGGTCATATTCGAGAATTTTGAAATTGCAATGTACCACCAGCAAGGCATTAACCGTACGGGCAGACAAATTGAGAAATGTTGTCATTTTTCCACCTATTCCTTCAGAAAAATTGTATTTCAGACTACAATCCCACCTCTTCACTCCTCACCAGTTGAGCTAGTAGTTGTGTCTTGGTCCGGAACTGCTATTAACTAGGATCAATGGTGGTACTCGACAGCACACATACTGAAGGTAGACGGAGCCATGTGACTGTGGCTACCGTGTGTATATAAGTAGAAAAAGGGACGGTCTTAATGCTACTTTGCACTTCATAGGCTACACTCCCATTGTCGAGGAGGGACGTGGGAGCATTCTTTTCCTACACCCTATTGTATTTCGGACAGTAGTTTTTGTATGTGTTTCTGTAATATGCAAAATCATTTTATCTATCTAGTTCGTTCCAAAAGCAATCCGTCCGTTGTTTCATGTACTCGTAGTTATTTTGTTCGTGAAAAAAATTACCAACATTATTGTTTGTATTCTATAGAAACTTAAAATGACACTTACTTTTTTACAGGCTTCGATTCCCTCACTAATATCTCTCCGGTGCTTGGATCAAGTAAATACAACCAGACATCTGTGCCTTTCGTGTCGCTCTCCAAAGTACCATTCTCTCCTAGATAATGTCTCGCAGTTAGTTTCTCTAGGCCGGCGACGAAGCCCGTCTTCTCTTCTATAGCTGATAGGAGACTTCTTGCGCGTCGTCGCATAGCGTCCGCGTTTAAGTCTGACACTTCAACGACTAACTGATTGTCTTTTTGAAGGAGGTTAATCTGAAATGAGGGTCAAATTGACGAGTTTTGACGAAGTAACATTTTTGAAAAGAAAGAAATACTCATTAATACTGAGTACAAATAATTTACACAAAGAAAGAGTAAAGTCCAATTATTAATCCACTTCCAAAAAGGGGATCACTTCGACCGTATTTTTGTATATACTGTTGCGCGATATCTCCGATCTTAATAATTATTTTTATGTTTGAAAGATCATAATACCAACATGGTGATCCCATATTAATTTGGTGAAGATCGAACAGAACCTTCCTGAAGTCTTAAACTATTTACCTAGGCAAAGGCAGTACTATGGATACCGGATAAGGGATGAACATATGAGACTGTATTTATACTGAGCCTCTGATTTAACCTTTCTTTCCAGTGTGACTAAAAGTAATAGATCAAATTAATGTTTCTAAGTGTCAAATTATTTACTTAGAAACTACGTCTACTCTAACTTAAATTTAAAATATATTGTATTATTATTATAATCAGAAACATTGATAAAATTATCAATTGGTAGATGTCAGATCGTCAACAGTACTTCACGTGTGCATTGCAGCACTAAAATTATGGTAATCGCCTCCCACTGATATATACCCGCAAAAATATAGACACACATCAAAATAGTATAGTAATAACTGTCTCTTCCTGTGGGTGTAGTAAAATGCGACTAAGAAACTTTACACCAAATAATATCTTAGACTTGTTCGTATTAGCGGACAATAGGCTCACCCCATGTTACGTGTGTCACAAATATACAGGAAATACAAAGGCGAACCGTAGGTATTGGTTCAAGCATTAACCTTTTAATGTTATGATTGGGATAGAGATATCACCCCATTTGTGATAAAGGCTATGTGCGAACGTTACGTAAAGTGTGTACCTATATATAAATATAAAAACACTCACCACAACAGAAGCCCTCGCAATATTGTAATCCTGAGGCGAATTAGGATTATCCCTGGCCGTTACACTAAATTTAAATGGTAACACGTCTTTGGGAACGTTCTCGAATGTCTTTATGTTGCTGATCACCCCGGTGTCTGGATCTAGACTGAAGTAGTCCTCCGCTGCTTTCGTCCAACTGTTCTTGTGGTACTCAAGTTTGCCGTATTCGCTACTGTCCTTATCTTTTGCCTGCAATAAAATGTAAGTAATTATAATGATTCCCATTACGAGTAAATTCGAATTATAATTGATATGATTATAAAGTAATTAGATTTTCGACAATTATATGATTACAATTTAAAGTATGCGGTGCGTTGAAATCGATTTATAAAAAGTAATTAATAAAAGTTATAATATGTTCGTTGCGTCGTAGTAATGAATTCATGATGAAAAGTGTAAGTGGCTTATAATTAGGCGTGAATCGGTGAGACGTCACAGATGACGTCATAAAATTTTAAAATTTTAGTTAGTATTACACATATGAATTACATATAAAGTAAAACCCTCATTAAAAAAATACATTGTTATAAGGGTTGAGTTTTGTATTGTTCGGCTACCCTTAAAAGACCTGGCGCGTTATTCTGTAACCTTCATCGATATCGTCATCGATGACGACGTCCAATGAGAAATGAGCAAGCGATGCGCCAACCAATCACACATCAGAACGTAATCGATGACAATATCGATGGAGTTACACAATAGCCCCGCTGGGACCTCAATATAGTCCAACAATAATAACAACGAAGATAAGTCACTAAATAATCTAAAGCAAAGTCGCTGTCTACCTCTGTCTGTTTCTCCGCTTACTACTACTAAACCAAGCAATGAATTTTGATACAGCTTTCACTAATAGACAGAGCGATAAACAGAAACTTGTGTATATACCTATATAATTTGTAAATATATTCTTTATTAGTAAATTACACCCGTGCGAAGCCGGGACAGTTCGCAAGTTTAAATTAAAGAACTAACCTTGACTTGCAACACATTAGTACCCAGCAACATATCCTTCGTGACTATCGCGAAGTACTTCCCCTGAGCGCCGGCTATCGTCGACTGTTCAGGGAACACAAACATTGGAGCGTTGTCATTCACATCTGTGACGTGCACCTTTATAATCGCTTTACTGTTCTCAGGGTTTATCAACCCCTGGATGGACTCCAGTTGGACTTCTAAAGAGTATTCCGTGAGGGTTTCGTAGTCTAACGAGCTTGTGTTTAAGTATATAGCGCAGTCCCGGTCTTCGGTTAATTTAACGTAGAAAACACCTGGAATCAAAGAACGAAGTAGTAGTTTGGAGATAAGGTAGATGTGTGTCTCTGTGTGTGGACGAGCTATGTTTTCTTTATTGTAAAATTTTAATTACCCTATCCTTGAAAATTGCAAGTTAAATTAAATGTTGTCTCTTAACTGAGATCATATTTTCATTCTACGTAGTAAATCTACATAAAATATCCGTTCAAAGCAAAAAATTATGGATTCCGTCTATATGTAAATAAGATCGCCCAGGTCGATCTCCTTTAATCGCATTACAGTTACACACAGTTATGATATACATACAAAATAAAGATAAGAGTGATTAAAAACTACACTAACAATTTAAAGAGACGTGTGTGTGTGCCGAAGTAATACAAAAGGATTATAACTCAGTGTGTGACTTCACCCAATAATAGGGTAAATTACTGGTATTCTGTTATAGACTACTTATAATAATATATTAACCGAAATATCCCCAGCTAGGCTACAACCGACATATACATAAATATTTATATAAACATCCATGAGTCTTGAATAAACGTTCGTATTCATCACACAAAAAGTTACTCCTAGCGAGATTCGAACCCGTAACCATTGATATCGAAGACAGGGTCATTACTCACTACAGCAATCGGTCGTCTGATGAAAAAACTTGCGAGGTTACCTGTTTGAGAAGTCTCAGTAAGACGACATTTGAGCGGTGTGTTGGGAGAATGTTCTCTCTTGTTCAGTAGAGGTAACACCCTTACTAGAGTACCGTTCGGCGAGTTCTCTGCTACGTGTTCCGTGTATAACGTGTCTGCGAAGCCTAGTCCCACCTGAAATTCATTTATCTAGTCAATTGATCGTCAAAGCAGTACACACAATTTTTAGTATCGGGGCTACCCGTTCTCAAACGATACATACGACCTCCCCCCCGTCCAGTCCGCCATTTTTGTGTTAAGCTCATTGTTGATCATCATCCGGTGTGGTGACGCTAGTGGATTTGTTGTAAAGTTTGATATGGAAAAAAATTATAGGTAGGGTAGACTCTTTCTTTATGCCAGAAGGCCGGCTGGATGGGTACCACCCCCTCCCAACGACCACATAGCGTGGAGTTGCAGTCTAATACGCTTTGCAATATGACTGTGATAATAGTAACTTTAATAAAATTTCGTTAAAAAGAACGAATAGAATGAATAATATGAGAATTATTAATTATTTCAATAATAGCTTATCAATTATTTTAAATGTCAGCGAGCATGTGTTAGCGTGAGTATTCGCTATAAGTGAGTATTATTGTTACAGTTGCAATAAGTATTTTTATGTAGATTTTATGTTTTAATGTACCATAAGAATTAATAAATATATTTGATTATAAAATGAACTTACATCAGGAGGTACGGTGGCTGAATGGCTCACGTATACTGTGAGACTGCTGACTGATGACATCACTGGATCTCCTTGATCGTGAGCTTGCACCTCCACCTATAAGTAAATACACCGTATAATTTACTATTATGGTTTCATAAAAAAAGTGCCTTATTAATAATTGGAATAAAAGAAGTAAGGTTTGTAAGTGTGTTCTACTCTCGTAACGTATATTCAAATACCGTTTGAAATGTCACAATGAATTCAGTTTTCATTACAACACATTTCAGAGTAACATTTGCACCACCCTCTAATATTAAAAGTACTAGGAGAGCAGGAGTTACTATGAGGTTGGATGGCGATTTCACATCACATAAGCACCTTATCGTCGTAGATAAAGTAATGTATGCAACTGCGTAATTAGATAATTCATCATCATACCTACTACAGGACGTCCACTGCTGAACATAGGCCTCTCCCATACATTTCCAGAGCGAACAGTTGGAAGCTGTCTGCATCCTGCGACTTCCCGTAACCTTTATTAGGTTACCTTGTGAATGCCAAATAACTCACCGTATATTCGCTATCGGTCTCCTTCCTCAAATCGTCCCTAACCCTCACAGCTCCTGTATCGGGTTCCACGTTGAAATACTTCGACGCTTTACCCCTTCCGACCAATTTATAACGCACTCTGTTATTAGGGGCGGTGGAGTCCGCGTCAACGGCGACCACTGTTTGGACGAGGGTACCAATTGAGGAAGAGTCCTCGATTGTCACTGGTCGAACGACTGATGTGAAAATTGGTGCGTTGTCGTTTTTGTCCTGAAATGAAAAAAAAAATAAGATTATCAATAACTTGGAAGGGGATGACAACTTTAGTAGAACATCGATGGAAATTGTAGCTACGCGACATAAACGTTTATCGCGCCTCTCATGCTCCTAGTGCGGATATCAGGAAAAACAAAGAGAAAGTGGTGTATATGTCGCAGGCAGATCATTGAATTAGCCATTTCATTAAATGCCTAGGCGGATCGTTATGTATGGCAGATATTTCCTACATTATTGTTACATTATTATTGGAAACTGCGCTATTCAGAGCGGGATGGATAGGTTGCTTTGAATACTCGCACTACCGAGGAGTCCCACGCAGAAGAACTCCCCTTTCGTTAGCGCAGTTTCCCAATAATATAGGAAATGTCCGCCCATACATAACGATCCGCCTTCCGATAATACCTTCATTGGCAACGTCACCGGTATACTTTCGAGTTCGACTTATAAGAAATTGATTTATTTAAAAACAGCAACAATTAAAGAGATGGAATTTAAATATAAACCCGGTCAGTATGCTACCACCTTCGGCCTCATCTTCACTTACATCAGGTGTGATTGAGGTCAAGTGCTAACCGGTTGTGGATAAAAAAAAAAAAAACTAGAACAAATGTAAAAAAATGGGGGCAGCGTGGCAAGGTACCCAAAACGCTGGCAGCGTTATAAGAATAATCTCACTGGCTCTCTTTACTCCATCCCGGTGCGCAACAATCCCTGCATTGACGCTTGGAATCAGAAATAGCCACCTCCGTTGATAAGGTTTACAAAGCGGAGCGTATTGGTTTCCCATTGGTTGCAGTAGGGCATTTTTAAATGTCCGCCGGGCCAACTATCACCATCTCATCTAAGTCCGCAGCTAGGCAGCAATGTTGATAGCATTGCTGTGTTTAGGCTGTTAGAGATAAGATAGCCGTCCTCTAAATAACTTGTGGGTTTCGGGTGAGCACGCTTCGACCTTCGGTGTCATGTTCACATATCATCATTGCCCGTAGTGCGTAAAAACAGAGTGGAAGAGACGTAGCACATGGTAAAACAGGAACAAAAACTCACATCAACAAGAATTTCTACCATTGTCGTAGCACCTGGCCCGTCTCTTGTATTCTCTTCAGTGCCAACAATGATTTCATGCCTGGCCGCCATTTCCCTGTCCAACGGACGTAATGTTCTGATCATGCCCGTCTTCCTGTCTATTGAGAATAAGTCAATGTCGCCTATCATAATGGTGTATGTGATTTCGGGCATCGTGTCCGGATCCTCAGCCTGAAATAGAAATAAAAGTTAGAATTATCATACAATATATGTGATGTAGTGCCGTGGTGTGGATTCGGGACGTAAAAAGAATAGAACCAACCCATCTCTTCCCGTGGGTGTCGTAAAAGGATTTTCCACGAAAAAGCAACAACAAACATATAGACTTGTACCCCTTATCACGTGTGCATTTTTGTATATTTCGAAAATGAATCGTGTTTTTTCAAGCATTAAACTTTTAATGTTTGGAACACCCAAACGCTTTAGTTTGGGATATCTCTAACTGCCCCATTTGGGGTAAAGGTCGTGACGTTAAGTGTGTAACGTGATGTTCGCATCTATAAAAATTATCCAGTGTCACAAGGACAGAAAGAAAAAAACAAACACATAATAAATTTCCTTGAAGCTAAATCCAGTGTTTATGAGACTAAAATAATTTTAAATTGAAAAAGTAAGGGAAAATGCGCCTAATTTTTTTCTTTGATTCCTCAGTTTTAAAAGGATGTGAGACGATAATTTCTTTCATTTACTTTGATAGTTATGAAACATAAGGTTGAATTTGGCTTGTAAATAAAATCGATCTACCAACTCCTATCTATGAATGTTATGTTGAAAGTGCTAACTTCTCTATAATAACATTTAAATTATAAACCATATATGAAGTAAAGAAATGTATTTTATTACAGACATTACGTTTTCCAGATATAGTTATCGGTTAAGTACTGATATGCAATATTGGTACGGTAGTTGCTCGCTCTACAATTTGACGTTTTCTCATTGAATAACGTCCTCGATGACAAAAATTATGAAGTTACATAATGCCACACCAGTTTCCTACAATTCCTGTTCAAATTCCATGAAAAATGTATTTGCCATGACATTCATAATATTAATATATCTATTGAATGGTCACAGAAAGAATATTAAATTGGATATTAATTACAGCCTCGTGCTGTCTATTGACACCACCTATAAATAATTGTGTATTTTTATTGTACTCACGAGAACTTTTGTGACGGGGTAATTAGCGGCGTTCTCTGGCACATGTACAGAGTACAGCGACTGCGGGAACACGGGCACTTCGTCCGGTATGTCTTGGACTTGTACGGTCACGGAAGCGGTGCCGAGGCGTTTGTCTATAGCGCCATCTGTCGCGGTCACTACGAACGCGTATTCCTGGAAATAAAGATTTAATTCCTGCACTAAAACTGTTCATAACGGCTAGAGGCGATTCAAGTGATAAATAGATAAGCATATGGAATGAAAGAAATACGCATATATGTCGAGATAGCCACGTGACCTCAGATCATCAGTAAAGTTGATTTGAAATACAGAAACATTGTCGAATTGTTATGTTACCTCAAATAAGCTGTGCTGGCCCTGTTGATATAAGAGGCATTCTGTACTATCTGCGATAATAAACTCTACTCGTATCGCTCCCGACAGACAGATATTTTCTACTTTATTTGCTATTTACCTATGAAATTCTCATTAATTTTTTCAATGGGTCTTTGTTTCTCATATAAATCTCAGTATAGCAAGAAAAATAACACTTTATTCCTATTACGATGCATGTTACGCACTTGCTTGACCAGAGCCTTAACTACGTAATGGCCGCGACGACGACGCTCCCCGTCATTTGTCTCACCTCGCTTCTCTCATAGTGGCGTAGACATTCCAAATTAGTTGTTCATACCGTATAGTTTTTTTACCGTAAGGAAAAAATGAACCATATTAGGTAAGTGAAATAGAAAAGTTCGGCATGGGTAGTTTGTTTTTTTTCTTAACCAGCAACGAATAAAGCCTTGTCATTTGACGGTCGCATTTGTAGCCTATTCATATAATTACATCATTAAATTAAATAAATTTATCTTTGCACATACACACAGCGCCGTCTAGTACCACACTAAGCAACTAGGCTTGTATTATGGATACCAAATGGTTGATACACACAAAATACATTTTTTTTTGTAAATAAATACACATGTAAATTAAAAACATCCATAACTCGGGAACACATTAAATAAACTTGGAGGAAATATGAGTTACAAATAAATTTCGCATGATAGTAACCCGACGAATCCCGCCAGTCGAATATCAAACTTCAATCGGCGTGTACGACGGATGATAGTTTTGAAAAAAAAATTAAACTACCTATGCCAATAACTTCTATTTCACTTACCTAATATGCCCTATTTTTTCATTACGGTAAAAAAACTCATTCAGTACATATAGTTTCTATCGTTTTGTCAATAACAATTTTATTGTTTTAGTGAGATATTGATTAGTGATTTCCTGACCTCCATTAGAACTTTTCCTGTGTAAATCACCGAGTTAGAATCTTTGGGAAGATAACAATAATTGAAGAGGTTAATTCATATTTAATTCACATTTATATCGCTATTAATTTGCTGATATGTATGAATGTATTGTAGGCAGATGGTCAAATTAGCCCTTCATTTAAATGACTAGACGGATCGTTTTGAATGGCGGACTCCTACAGACAAATGTCGTTTATACAAACGAGGAACTATCTCAGCTTCAGTTTCCTATAATACAGGAAATGACTGGCATACATAACGATCCGTTTAGACATTCAATTGAATACCTAGTTTAGCCAGATGGTTTGGCAGATGCCTACGACATATGCATAGCCTTGACGTCACGCGAAGGTTTACATTCGATAAAATTAAATCCACAACTAATGGATGAAATTGGAATAAACTAAATAAGACGTTTTATATACCCTAGTTTGCTCATAATCGAGTCGAGTATTCGTGGTGATCAATCCGCTCCCGTTATCAATATTGAACGGTAGGTGCGTCGGTATGCTGTAGCTGACCATAGCGTTGACTCCCTCGTCAGCGTCACTAGCGTGCACGTAACCAACGAACTCGCCGGTTAGACCTGCAAATGTGCATAATAAATATATTATAAATTACCTGAAGTAGAGATGGGTAGGATAGAGAATGCTATGGACGCTTACATCTTAATATCGAAAAATTCTTTTAAACGAGATATCAGATTTCTCAAAAATAGTCGCCGCGATATGATGGGACGATTGAAGCGGACCAAGCTTACTAAGTGGTGGACAAAAGAGAGATGGTCATCATCTGCTTTAATTTTGACTACGATTACTGCTGATAGGTTAATGCCATTTTCAGCTTTTATGGACTGGGGGAAGCGCTCTGCCGAATGGATAACGACTTACCGGAAGTCTTTGAATGATATCATCATATTAGATGTTCGCTTCTTTATTCACAATACAGTTTTTAAATCTGGTTGAACAGACATTCAATGTGATCATGAGCTTCATTTTCGATTGGATTACCACTAGGTAAGATTGTAGTCAAACACCTCTACTACAGTCTATCTAATCCAATAAGGATTACACTTTTAACTTCCTATAATCTTAAAAGCCGTGATTTGTTGCACATAGGGTATCGCCATGGAGAGAGCCAGTGACAGAATATAAATGTTTTCTAACAAATCGGTAGCTTGCTTTTAATATAATATAGGTATCCAATAATAAAACATGCGACTATTAGATTAAAATTATCACTGTGAATTTCAATGCGTCGGAGGATATACTTAGAATTCGTGTAACTATTTTCAAAGAAATTGATCAATAACTTCTTTTTATTTATGAAAAATTTCACACATGCAAAAATCACGACTCAATAAACTATTTTTAGACAATATAAAGCAGCCATTGATAATTTTTTTAGAAAATTGTTTTAGTAGATCCTAGCATCTTATACTAACTTTAATTTAATATTGTAGGTTTTACAAATAAATACATATACTATGTATACATAAAGCAAGCTACAGAATTGTTAGAAAACATTTTTAATCTATACTTTAAAAAAAAATCGGGAACTTTAACTTTAAAATTACGTATTTTTATTGGACTAATCCTAAGAGAGGTCTGTCTAAAATGTGTTTTTGTTATGTACAAAGGCAAGCGACTTACTGTAGCCTACCTGACGGATAACGATCGTTACAATCGGAAATTGCAAATGAGTTAATAACATTTGCAATACACAGCCGATACGTTCCAATGTATTTAAATCAGGAATAAATACACACTGCAGTTTAATGGCAGAAAGGCTCCGTTAGAAACAATGTTTAATAATAATATGTTAATATGCACAAATAATATGTTTTGCAATTGAAACTACATCAGCAATTAATATACCTTCTTTCACGTGGAACAGATAGGAGTCCTCATCGAATTTCGGGTTGTTATCATTGATGTCGGTAACCTTGATGTTGACGGTTGCTGTGCTGGCCAACTTGCCCGGATCCTCCGCTCTTACCACCTAAAAATATATGAAAATATAGAATCCGCTTTTTTTTTTTTTTTTTTTTTATGCATAACGGGTTGGTACTTGACCTCAATCACACCTGATGTTAAGTGAAGATGAGGTCGAAGATGGAAGCGTACTGACCCGGAAACCCCAACACATTTGGGGCTTTCTAAAGATGTACTTAACAACCATATTAAGAGGGTTTATCCGCGCGGTGTTTTTTAACTTTTAAGTCCAAATATTTCGAAATGAATGAACTGATTCCAATGAAACTTTATAAGCATAAAGTAGGTACATAAATCTAACAAGTTAGACGATAACATTTTCGAAAAAGAGTAGAACTACTAAATTAGAGCGATTTTAACTTTTCCATAGTAAGTTCCGATATTTTGAAAATGTTTTCTACTAAGTTTTTCGTTCTATGTTTTTTTTTTACCACAACGGGTTAGCTCTTGACCTCAATCACACCTGATGTTAAGTGAAGATGAGGCCGAAGGTGGTAGCGTACTGACCCGGAATCTTCTTTGGGGGACTGGCTATCTTATCTCTGACAACCGGAACACAACAATGCTATTAACATTGCTGTTTTATCCTGTATCCTGCTTATACGTATAAAGGTTCATTAGAATCGGTCTATTCATTTCGAAAAATTTGGACTTGAAAGTTATTATGAAATGTGGTGTAGGATAAACCCTCTTAAACGTGATAAGATTTGTGTTGTTCTAAAGGTTAAACAAACGGCAGGCCAGCGGATAAATACTCATAGGTTCTATTACTTGTCGTTTGTGTAAAAAATAGTTTGCTGGTAAATGCTTTATTGTACCTAAAAAAAGTCATCATAATGCAAGAGACGAACTTAAACTAGAACTTACCAGTTGATATCTTGTAAGAACTTCTCTATCCAGTGTTCGAATAACTGTAATAATGCCAGTGGTGGAACCGACGCCAAACTGACGCAGATCGTTGCCGGACACTATTGAGTACGTTACCGCTTCGTTTTCAGGATCTTTGGCCTGGAACAATATTTAACATGACATTTAATTTCTAATGATGTGTTATACAAATTTTGACACTATCGCTTAGATCCTGCTTTTGAATAGCGAAGTTAAGCAGTGGTTGGCTCAGTCATACAGGATAACCACAAAAGATTTTTTCATTCGAGTGTTTTCTCATCAGCATCTACTCGTACTAAGACACCAAACCAATTTTTTGCGGGTCGATCTAATAAACGTATACGAATGTTGGTTAAACATTCTCACCCGATGAAATGTGATTGTTATTGTTCATGACATCTGCAACCACCTAGAAATAAGGTCGATTATTTCCACCTAACTACACAGGGGTCACAGATGAATAGGCACCCGGAGGACTAAGAAGGAGTGCCTCTTAACGCATTTGTTGCTAATAGACGTGACATGAGTAATACCCGGTTTTACACTACATATCGGAACACGCTGATACTCGTTATCTCGTAGCGCTAAATTGTGGTCAGCAGCTGAATTGTTGTGTTGTGATTGTATTAAGATATGCAAAGTTCACTTTTATAATTCCTTAAGAAAGCTGATATGTGTTAAATGATCACAAAATACAATAACATTAGTAACAGCACATAGCAGCTCCCTTAGAAAAAGGCGCACAGTAGGTCACGTAACGAATACTGGAACAATCCTTTGACGGGACTTGTCTTGAAAAATCCAATCGTACCGATCTTACTGTAACGTTAATGTTGCAAAAATACTTACAGTGACAGTAGTAACTGTAGAATTAATGGCCGCTCCCTCAGAAACCGGCGCGAAGTAGTCACGTGACGAAAACTGCGGAGGACGTGTGTTAGGGCCCGGTGCAACGTTCAATTCAACAATGCCTTGAGAACTGAGACCTTTTGCGTCTGTAGCTCTTATTGTGACACTGTACTGTTCGCCGGCTTGCAAACGACCCGTGCTTGCTGAAAGGGAAATAAGACATGCTTATTTCATAGGCCTTGGAGTTATAAGTGAGAAGGGTTTGTGATGTCAGAAGTCTGCGTTTACGAAACGGGCGATCTACAATATGCAAACAGTTTTATTTAGCTGACAAAATAAGTGTTACTTAAGTGATTAATTACACGTAACGTTAGTAGAGAGCTAGACATCGTAATGTAATGAGGGAGCAACTATACTGCCTAGTTTACAATGAGAGGTTGGCATAGATAATACATCCCTAAAGCTGAAAGAATGGTCATCACGTGAGTTATCTGACCGCGTTCAGGTAGCCGAGTACTGGCATCTTGTTCGCACGCATCGTCGCGTTTCTGTTCGTGCGATTCAGTGCTGACAATTAGAGAGAGATGACTAGGAGAGTCAGTTCGTCTCTATTCCTCTCTCTCAAACCACCCAGATTCTGTTCTTCTCAAGAGCCTTTTTAACTAACTTCAAAAAAAAGGAGCTGGTTATCAATTCGGTTGCATTTTTATGTTTGTTACCTCAGAACTGTCATTTATAAACAGATTCGGAAAATTATAAAATAAAATTAATAGGACATGTTTCCAAGGTGGTCTCATATATATCTATATTTTCGTTAATTTTGATGATTGTTTGATAGGCTTTATCACCAGGGTGGTCCGATATAAATGGTGCACACACACGCACAGAGTGAAACCTTACTGAAGTCGGTTGTTGTGCCAATTTTTAGCGGTTCTACTATTTAATATAATTTTTTTACAATTTGTTAAAAGTGGACAAACAGTTTATTGGTCACACACCATGCATAGTTCAGATCACAAATAAAAGAAACTTCTAACACTACCACACTCATACACAAACGTCGTGCAAAACTCATGCCAAATGCACTTAACAAATAAAACGCACCTGTTTGGATTACAATTCTCCTTTATCCGACGTGAATTTGATAAAGTATCTGTCACTACGTAATTTGGCTACATTTTATCATGACTTTTGGGATTACTTTAAAACAAACGTTTAACAAACCATCTGCTACTTGTATTTAATTAGGTATCAATCACTATACGAATTAAAGGCGAGCGTTTCTTTTCATTAAAGACAAGCACTACACTGCGCTCTTTCAACTTAGCATCCTTTGTCATAGTATACAGAACCCTTTGTAGAATAAGAGTAATGTGAACTCATTTGACATTTCTATAAATATATCGAACATTAGGTATACTGGATGAGTTTTTTTAACGTAAGGAAATAAGTAGGGCATATTAGGTAAGGAAATAAAAGGTATTGGCATAGGTAGTTTATTTTTTTTTTCTTTTCAAAACCATAATCGAATTACGCGTTGTGTCATTTAACGGTAGCATTTGTAGCCTATTCCAAATAAATTTGGCATGATAGAAGTTATAGCATAAGTAGTTTAATTTCTTGTTAAAACCTTTATCGACGCACGCGCCGGCCGGATATTGAAATGCGCCTGGCGGGATTCATAGGGTTTTGAAAACAAGAAATTAAACTAATTATGCTATTACTTCTATTTCTCTTATGTAATATGCTCTATTTTTTTCTTTACGGTAAAAAAGTCATCCGGTATATTAGTCAAAAAGTAATTACCATTGTACCATTCCAAGACGTTACCCAAATTCACAACGAATAGAGGAAATAATCGTACATCTTTAGTAGTAGGAAACAATCTAGAAGAATGTGCAACTTACATATAACTCCAGTGTTAGGGTCAATAGTGAATTTGTTTCCACCGTTGTTAGATACGTGATATATGCTGTACGTTATTTGTGCGTTCTCACCGTCATCGATGTCTGTTGCCTCCACCTATAACATTTAAAAATTGTAAAACAGTTCTTGAAAATGAATATTTCCAATGATCCGATTGGTTGTCTAGTTAAATGACCATTGTAACTGCAAATATACACTCGGAGTTGCCAACATATTCGTTTAACATAAGTCGTGGTACGAGTAGTTGCTAATATATTGCTGGTGGTAGGGCATTTTTAAAATGTCTACCTGGCTATCTAATACCAATATCTTATCTAAGACTCAATATCTTATTTATATAAACCAACCAATGTTGACAGCATTATTGTGTATCGGCTATTTAAAATAAAATAATAATAATAAATATTTCGGACACTTACACCAATCATCTAGTACCAAACTAAGCAAAGCTTGTGCTATGGATATTAGATAACGGATAAACATACATAAATATTTATATAAACATCCAAGACTCGGGAATAAATGTTCGTATTCATCACACAAATATTTACCCCTCGCGGGATTCGAACCCGCAACCGTTGGTCACGGCTGATAGGGTCACTATCCACTACACCAATTGGTCGTCATAAGCTGAGGGTTCTGGGTGAGCGCGGTTTCATCTTCCGCCTCATCTTCACTTTAACATAAAAAAAACCGCTGACAAATTCACTTAACATTTACAATATTCATTACTTTGCTTAGGTGTCACATGCTGTGTAGGTATTTGTTTAGATACATTATGTACCCGACGACCTGTTTGGTGCACTGATAAAAGACCTTGACTAATATACTAAATCAAAGTTCCGAGTTCGCATACCGTTATGGGTATCAGCCCTTGGATTATGTAACTTAATAGGTATCGTCATCGATTACTTTGACCAATGACAAACCGTTAAATTGCCGAGCGAGCGATGAGCCAACCAATCAAGTCTAAATGTGACCGATGACGATAACGATGAAATTATGTAATAGAACCCGTGATTGTATGATGAATATGGACATGTGTACCTGAGTTGTTTACATTTATAATATACATAATATTTCAAAAAAAAAAAACAAATATTTGATATACAAGTACAAGTATATACAAAAAAAACAACATCAACAATCTGGTATCCATAACACACAAGCCTAGTTATTTAGTATGGAACTAGATGGCGCTGTGTGTGTATGTCCAAGGACATTAATTATCATATTGCTCGCCGTAAAGTGAAACGTTTGCTGCAGGCCAACGTACCTTATAAATTGCAGCTGGATCCAAGTTAGCCGGCACCATGACGGGCTGTGACTTAGGTATAACTGGCGCATTGTCATTCTGGTCGAGCAGTTGGACAGCTAAGGAGAGAGGCGCAGATGCGGCACCACCGTTCTCTTCGCGGGCTACCACCTGAAAATAAGTATCACCACTTCGTCAGAATAATCAAGCCTTTTTCCTTTAAGTTAGACAACTCTTAATTTTCGAAGGGGTAACCATGCGGCATTCGGGGCGAGGGGGGTATCTAAGGTCATTCCTCAGTTAATGTGTACCTCTCACCTACTCGTGCACTACTATAACAGTTACTCATACAGTAATGTGACCTTTCACATTTATTTTATTTTATTATAATTACTACGCTGTGGCAACTCTACAGGGCGAAATTTAATTCGTATAATTCGTGTTTATTGGTAACTCCACTCATGAATACGAACAACTTTCCACTAGGAACCATAGTCGAAATCAGCCGAAAGTTGGGGAGAGTTGTTAGTAATCGGGAGTGAAGTCACCAATCGAAAATTGTTGGACTTCCATACTAAAGGTGGTTTCAGAATGGTTTACTTTGTATAGGTAATCGTAATTTTTTTGATTGAATCCGGCTATGGTTCCTTGGGGAATGTTATTCGTAATCAATAGTAGCGTCACCAGTTAATAGCAGTTATACGAATTCAAATTCACGTTGTCCAATTTACTATTCGTTTTCGATTACCGAAGTTAAGTAACGTTGGCGCAGTCGGTCCTTGGATATGTGATAGTGGCATAGTCCCGGTTATATTCCGTTCAAGGAAGTCGTTAAGCGAAGTGGTGGAACAATGACTATCAGATGGCCACTTGTCTGTCACAAATAGACCAATCCGCATTGGGCCCACGTGGTTGATTCCGGCCCATACCCTCTCCTAGTGAAATAAGGTTGTGCCTAAATGGCGAGGATGGTGTGTGCGTATGTGTATGTCACCATTATTCAATTCAATTACCTACAATTACACTCAGTTTTAAAATGCTCACGGTCGGTTTAAACTAATAAATCGTCGACAGCAGACTTCATTTTTAAACTCATTAGTTTTTCTACTTTTATAGATAAATGCGAACTAACAATCATTTCTTCACCTTTCACAAATTGATAACTGGTCACTCAATCATAATTAACTACTTTACATAAACTTTCACTCACCTGGAACCTAAATTTGCCGGGGTTCGGCGGGTCTCGATCCAAATTCTCATCACTGACGACGAGGAAGCCCTCCTTGTCTATATCGAAGTAGCTTGTCGTCAACTCGAACGTATATTTTGGTACTGGATCACCGGGACCCTGTAAGATTGTAAAATGACATCCGGCTAAATTGTTGTGCTATATGAAACAGTATTAACATTACAAATTACTACAAGGTGATTATATCTTACTGTGCAAATACAATCAACAAACATTGTTTTCATATCTACACTTATCCAGCTATGTTGATTTTTTAAATTTATATTGCACTTGTACCTTGCGTAGGTATAGCTGAAAATCAGTGTCTTGTTCCTTATTTATTCTACGCTTTATATAAATTCTCTTAACAACTTTACGTACGTGTGTGACTAAAGTAACACAAAGACTTTATATATCAACACTTAATATTAATAGTATTCTAGACAGAGCAGTCGTAGTCATGGAATTCTCTATACGAAGCCTGCTCATCTAAGACTTCCATATTACTTACAAAATCCAAACACTTTTATATCAGTCACTCATTCTAAGTGAGTTTGTATCACAAAAGTACGCCCATACTTCAAACAGTAACTCAACTTCCACCACAAAAATTTTTGAGAAGTTGAAAATTATTAACCCATATTTTAAATACAATATGTAAGTGACCGTAGTATTTTTTCCATAGGTGCAGTTTTTTTATGCACAACGGGTTAGCACTTGACTTCAATCACACCTGACGTTAAGTGATGAGGCCGAAGTTGGATGCGTGCGACTCGGAACCCCCATCTTATTTGGGGAAATGGCTATCTTATATCTGATAACCGGAACACAATAATGCTTTTAACATTGTTCTTTGGCGACAGATTTAGATAAGATGGTGTTAGTTAACCAGGCGGACATATAACATGCCCTACCACCAGCCAAACCGAGTACTAAACATGTACCCCGCTGAGGATTGAATTTTCGACCGGAGGCCGCGGACCTCCGATTCGTATAATCTATGTTGTTTACATTGAGCCACGGCGGCGGTTATACATCTAACTAATATTATAAATGCGAAAGTTTGGATGTTTGTTTGTTGCTCAATCATGGCAAAACAGCTGAACAGATATTGATGAAATTTGGTCTATTTGGTAGAAAATACCCTGGATTAAGACATAGCATATTTTTAATCCCGATAAAGTGACCGGCAACGCATCTGTGACCCTTTTGATGTTGCGGGTGTCCATGGGCGGCGGTGATTGCTTTCCATCAGGTGACCCGCATGCTCGTTTGCCGCCCTCTCATATAAAAAAAATTAAAAAAAATGAGTAGTTTCCGCGGGATAAACAAATGAAACATATCTGCCATAATGCTATTCCACGCAGGCGAAGCCGCGGCCGGAAAGCTAGTAAATAATAACTTTAAAAATTAAACTTACCAAATCCGGATCAGAAACGCCAAGTCTGATAGGTATTCCTTTACTATCCAGCACCTTGGTGCCTTTGGGTGAATTCTCTTCGACTTCGCCCTCATCAGCAGAAGCCGCAACGACTGGTGGACTGGCGTCAACAGGTCGCACTGTCACTGTGAGCCTGGCTGTAGTAAACCTTTTCGCTTCTGTCACTTCTTCAGCCTGAAAATTCGGCAAACTATAGACAACTCCGACCGGATGGTTTAATTACGTATAAATAATTTTAAATCGAAAAGAAAATAGTAGGAATGTTGTTTTTTATATGCATAACGGGTTAGCCCTTGACCTCAATCACACCTGATGTTAAGTGAAGATGAGGCCGACGGTGGAAGCGTACTGACCCGGAAACCCCAACAGATTTGGGGGACTGGCTATCTTATCTCTGACAACTGGAACACAACAATCCCATTAACATTGGTGTTTGGCGGCAGATTGAGATAAGATAGTGGTAGCTAGCCAGGCGGACATTTAACCGGACCACCAACCAAACCCGCAACCCCCGAATCGTAAACCCAATGCTGTTTACATTGAGCCACGGAGGCGGTTATGTCGAATTTAAGTGTTGTAAATATGGTATGAATGTTAGTAACGCTATTGATTCTGTAGATATGGATAAAATAACTTAAAAAACAAAATAGATGTTATACTTTATTATGATTAGTAGTAGTATTATAGGAATATATTTTATTATTAAGAAAGAAAGAAATTTGTGTAATATTTTGTGCAAAAGGGGTATTTGTATTTTATCTTAAACAAATACTTGAAAATGGGAATTCTAATGTCTTTAATGTATAAAACGTTCTCAATATTGCTGTAACTCACCTTAATATCCAAAAAGAATTTCTTCGCAATACTAGTGTCAACGGGCAGCAGCTGTCTCACAGCACCCGTGTTCGGGTCAATAGTGAAGTATTTGGACCATGATTCAGGCTCTCCACTCTTTATGCTATACCGGATCCGAGCGTCTAAGGTATCCATGTCGACGGCCTGTACCTTCTCTGGTTCCACAGTGAGAATCCCAGCTAGAACGCCGCTGTTTACCTGTAAAACATTTAATATAAGAAATTTTCAGGAAATGTGGAGGCGGTGGTAACGATTCCCGGTAATTACATGTTGCTACTAGATTTGGTAGTGGTATCCAAGCCGATCGGGCAAGTGGGAATTATATTTTTTCATTACTTCGACTTCTTTTCTTTATTTAGTCGGGACTCCATACATACTGGATGGGTAAGAAAACCACACTAATGATGCTGCGTTTCAAAGGTAAGTGGAATGGAGAAAATCGACCAATAGGATTAATTAATAGAAAAATACACTACAGAATGGGGATAAATCTTGAGTTGTCTCTGCTTCGATCGTCTCCCTTTCAAGGGTAGGCGAATACACTTCAGACCAGAAAAATAGGCGAAATATGATTAACTAGCTGTTGCTAACGGGTGTATGTGAAACTACGTAAACTTTCTGTTTATATGCTACGCATATCCAGATATTAATCCTCATCTCCCCTTGAAATATCTATAGACAACCCCTTTAAAATATAAGACCTTTTTTGTATAGTGGTTAGAAACCCTGACTGCACTACTAAAAAGGCTCGGGTTCGAATCCCTCCAGGTGCATGTGCTTGTATGACGCATACGGACACAATAGCACTTCACATCACAAGATTCCCGTACTAATTGTCATTACAATGTAAAGTAAAGCACGTTTATTACTACTATGCACAGATATCGTTCGCGCTCGCGTGCTCAAGTGTCAGTAAAAGTTACTTTAGTAACTTATTAGTAATCTGTGGTAAAAGTATCCAATTATTGCCCGCTGAACAAATTCACAACCGCCCCATTTTTATCCCTCCCTCCCTAGCTTCCTCATTTTTCGAATAAGGGAAACCCGGTTCATTTTTGTCAGCCAGTTGTGCTACCTAAAATTATTTGGTCTAGACCCGCATATTGGCGTGATCAATCTCCCTTGTTTTTGTGATCTAAGGATACACCGTAACAACCTGACACATCGTGGTCAACCAACCTCAGACGATGGGCTATGATATACCTAGCAAGTAATATTTCCATGAAAAATCATCTTCAAAAAAGGATGCTAATGTTAGAAAGGTGATTGAAATACTTACAAAACTAGTGTATTCAGGATTGATGCAAACTCCTTCGTGTAACGTGCAGCCTTTATAGATAAAGGATGGGTCCTGGTCGTCGTCATCCTGAACATTTACAGTTAGCGTCGTGGTGCTGGAGAGACGTCTTTTGGTGTCACGCGCACGATCCTGGAATGGGACATATTTTCAATAATAAGGAGGAGCGGAGCGTCGGTGGCTCAGTGACACAGAATTAATATAATACTAACGTCAGTGGTTAAGACGCGGTCTCCCAATTTGGGAGGGAAGGCCTATCTATATTCCTGCAGTCTACGGGCTGATGATGAAAGGAAGGCAGTGTTGTTAGATATTATCGTGATGATAACAAGGCCACATGAGTTTAACGAGCGCTTCGAAGCACGAAACCTCTCATACGAAAATGTTTCGCAAAATGTACTTCTCATACCACAGGCATAATCCTTACCGAATGAATCTGTGATAATAAGGGGATTTATCCCGGCAGTATCGCCCTTACAGGGTAAATTAAGATTTCTTTTTAGATTCGGCATATAAATAAAAAATATTGCTTTGACCTGCACTCGAAAAGTCTAAAAAGTAATGATAAATAATACCTCAATAGCTTTAATTACGGTTATTTTCAAAAATGATATTTAATATTCATGTATTCTAGAAAACAGCCGTTATCAAAACTCTTTAGGTGTTTAGGATTTTCGAATGCAGCTCAGAACTTTTTTTGGTTTAATGGTTATTTAAAAAAAATCTTATTTTTTTTTTATATGAGAGGGCGGCAAACGAGCATGCGGGTCACCTGATGGAAAGCAATCACCGCCGCCCATGGACACCCGCAACACCAAAAGGGTCACAGATGCGTTGCCGGCCTTTGAGGAAGGTGTAGGCTCGTTTCTTGAAGGTTCCAATGTCGTACTCGTAATTTATCCAATTAGGGCGCTACTGGACTGAATAAACCCTCTTAATTGGGACGAATGTCAAACGACGTACGACGGACGAACGACAAAAAATCAATCTAATCTAAAAAGTCACCCTTCTTCGTATTTAGCTACTACCGGAACTACTTCCACCATGCTGGCGTACCACTTTATTAATTAGCGAAATTATTAATCATTTCTAGAAGAAGACAGTTTTTATTATAATCCTGAACAAAATTTGTGTGTAAACTGATATTAAAATTGAAAATTTCAGCGCAAAAAACGTTTAATGTTCTAATGAATTTTAAAAGCGCCAACGAAAGTTGTTTGCTACACTTTTGCCTTTTATAGGGAATAACACTTTACTTCTCATGAATTATAAATAGATTCAATGTATAACAGGTTTGCTTTGATAAATGATGAAGGACGGATTTTAAACTTTCATTTCATGAAATATGATCGGCTTATAGATGATGAGCTATGGTCAATTTCCGACAACTAGGCCTGTTACTATTTTACATAAAGGTTGGGCTCTTTGGAAAGGAAAATTTAATTCAAGCTGGGTAACCCACGGACTCTATGGCATATAGTGACCGGTGTGCGAAGTGCGAGTTTTGTCTCGTTTTTAACTTTACCATCGCGTTCGCGTTTACATTTCTCCATACAAATCGTCACGTAAACGTGAACGCGGTAGTAAAGTTAAATCGAAACAAAACTCACACTCCGCCCTCAGTTGTCACACAAACTGTAATCGACCCACATGTAAAAAAATTATGTGATATTTTCCTCTATTACTTTTTAGTTATGAAACCCAAAGATTAGATTATTGTAGTTATGTGTTAAAATGTTATTACAATTAAATTGCACAGACCCAACTGAAATTAACTTTTACTACTAAAATACAGAAAATAGTGTCGATTCGGATGTACACCAACTAACTAAAACCAGTTTTGGAGTGATGCCGTCGCATCGTACTGTACCAGGGAGAAAGAGACAGTACTACTCTAAAACTGGTTTTAGTTTAGTTGGTATACATTCGAATCGACACCTATGGCGAATAATTTTACAAGATGATAGTTTGTCGGTTATTATGGGTAACCATTTTAATTTAATATGTTATATGGTTAATATGGGTAATTTACCTTCATGGAGAAAAGTCAAAAACGATAGTAATATCGTTTTTGACTTTTCTCCATGAAGGTAAATTAAAAATATAAAGATACTTCGTAGTTTCGAGTGATTGTGTGAGAAAAAAAATACTATTAGAAGATTATTTTAAGTCATATTTATTCATCGAGGACGTCTTAAAGAAAGGCCAAGTCAAGAGTACCCTAAACCGACGACCATGTATGAACAACCTCATGAGAGTGAATGAAGCAAAAGAGGGGTGTCAGAATCGTAACAAGTGGAAGTCTATGGTCTCTGCCTACCCCTACGCGAAACAGGGGTGCTTTATATATAAAAATAATAAAATATCCTTGGACATATACAGACAGCGCCATCTAGTTCCACACTAAGCAACTAGGCTTGTGTTGTGGATACCAGATGGTTGATACACTACACAAGTACATTTTTTTTTGTAAATAAATACCTATATATATGAAAAACATCCATAACTCGGGTACACATGTCCGTATTCATCATACAAACATATGCCCCTAGCGGGATTTGAACCCGCGACCTTTTGGTATAGCAGCAGAGTTTCTAACTCTCAAAATTAATAATACATAGACTTAAATGCTACGTTATTGCTAACGCAAGCAATACGCGTCACATGTTGCAGGCACTTAGGTAATGTAGTAAAGTCTAAATTACGACACTTCAACCACTACACCAAACAGGTCGTCAATATGTATGTAACATTTATAAATTTTACATAAAATATGATTAATTACTTACAGAAGCTACAATAGTGACTAGATACTGCTGAGTGCGCTCGTAATCCAAACTCCTGTTCACCGTAACCAACCCCTGATGGGGCAGTGGTATCGCGAAGTACCCATAGCCATCAGCGGCGTTGGTAGCCTCCAATGTGTTATTGTCCCCTGGTATTATGAAATATTCTGCATTGCCATTTACACCGGCATCGATGTCTACGGCTTTAACACCGCTAAATATCGTGGTGCCAATTGGTGTCAACTGGAAAATTAAGTTATTGTTACTTAAGTATTAAATGGATAAGTGTGTGTTGTAATGTATATTCCATTTATGAATCAAGTCCACAATGAAATATAATTAATTGATAGTATCATTGAGAAATATACTTTGATCGAACTGTATTGAAATTGTGTTCGACAGTTTGGCAGTTCTTTGTTGCACTTGACCTCAATCACACCTGATGTTGGAAGGCCGAAAGTGGAAGCGTACTGACCCGGACAGCTCATCTTATTTGGGGGACTGGCTATCTTATCTCTGACATCCGGACCACCAAAATGCTATTAACATTGCTGTTTAGCGGTAGACTTAGATAAGATGGTGGTAGCTAGCCAGGCGGACATTTTTAAAATGCCCTACCACCAACCAAACCGATTACTAAACATGTACCCCGAGTGACCTCCTTACATTGAGCCACGGAGGTGGTTATAATGTTCATGTGAATTCGCATATTTTAATATAAAGCATGCACAAAGTAATTATTAAATAATAGGTAAAACGACGACTTCAACGCATGTTGTTATATTAGCCCAGGGAAAACACGGTAAAAAATTAGGTTAGGTTAGGTTAGGTTCTTCCATGCTGGCCTGGGAGTGAAAGAAAAACGTAGAATGTGCCAGCCCCATCGCAATCCGGGGTGTCGTAGAAACCGGCAAAGGGAAAGACAGGCCCGGTGCATACCACCAAGCACCTAGGGGCACCCGCATGGTGAGGGATGTCACCAGCAACAGCATTCCCAAAGAGGGTTGGCGTCAGGCAGGCGGCCGGCTATAAAACACTGCCAAAACCTCTACAACATGACATGGATACAAGAATTGTGTGCGATAGGGCTAGGGCGTACCCCAGAGGCGACGCGCAACCGCAGCACCCGGCGGATGCGAAAAATGGACAAGGGTTGTTGCATCAGGGACGGATGCAACGTAAGAAGCGAGTCCAGGATGTACGACTGAGGTTTGTAAGTTGGAATGTTGGAACGATGACCGGAAGAGGAAGAGAGTTAGCGGATCTTTTAGAAAGGAGACGGATAAATGTGGCGTGTTTGCAAGAAACGAAGTGGAAGGGAACGAAAGCAAGAGACATTGGTGTGGGATACAAGTTTTTCTATTGTGGTAGTGATGGCAAGAGGAATGGAGTGGGAGTTGCTTTAGATAATGAAATGAAAGAATGTGTGACAGATGTTAAGAGAGTAAATGATAGACTGATATCAGTGAAGTTATTATTAGGGAACAAAGTAATGAACGTAATAAGTGTATATGCACCGCAGACTGGATGTAACGATGTAGTGAAAGAGAAGTTTTGGGAGGAGTTTGATGCAGTGATGATGGAAATTCCACAGGATGAGGATGTTTACATCGGAGGGGATTTTAATGGTCACGTGGGCAGGATAAATGGAGGGTATGAAAGAGTACATGGGGGGTGGGGTTTTGGAAACAGGAATAAAGATGGAGAGAATCTGTTACAAATGGCAACGGCTTTCGATCTTGCCATAGTCAATACATTTTTTAAAAAAAGAGACCAACACCTAATAACCTACAGTAGCGGCAATAATACCACCCAAATAGACTATTTCCTCCTTAGAAGGAATACTCTTAGAATAGTTAAAGATTGTAAAGTGGTACCCGGTGAAGCCTTGGTTACCCAACACCGACTACTTGTGTTGGAGGTAAAGATCAAGGTCCAGGTCTCAAGTAACAAGCCAAAGCCCCCACCTAAAATAAAATGGTATATGCTGGAGAAGGATGAGTATGCAGGAGAATTTAGAACGAGAGTCGTGGATAAAATGTTGGAAATGAATGATATGGAAGGGAAGTCAGTGAATGAATGTTGGAATGAAATGGCAACATGTATGCGATGTACGGCGAGAGATGTCTTTGGGGAAACGAAAGGAAAAGGAAAGATAGATAAGGAAACCTGGTGGTGGAATGAAGAAGTACAAAATGTTTTGAAAGAAAAGAAGAAGGCTTTTCGTGAGTGGCAGAAAGTTGATGAAAGAGATACAGTTTTAAAAGAGGAAAAGAAAATAAGGTATACAGAAAGTAAGAGGAATTCCAAAAAGGCGGTCGCTATTGCCAGGGCTAAAGTACAAAATAAATTGTATCAAAGACTAGAGAGCCCACAGGGACAAAAAGATCTGTACCGATTAGCGAAGGCAAGGGAGAAGAAAGCAAGGGATATTGTACATGTAAAATGCATAAAAGATGAAGAAGGAAAAGTTCTGACAAATGAGGAGGATATAAGGAAACGTTGGAAAGGGTATTTTGAGAGACTTATGAACGAAGAGAATGATTGGAGTGGAGAGGTAGAAGATTGTCCAACAAATGTAGGTGTGGTGCAAGAGGTGACTGTGGATGAAGTGAAGAAGGCCGTGCAAAGTATGAAGACTGGAAAAGCTGTGGGACCTGATGGTATACCAGTGGAAGTATGGAAGTTGTTAAAAGCAGATGGATGGATGTGGCTGACTTTATTCTTCAATAAGTTGTTACAACAGGAGGTGATCCCTGAGGAATGGTGCAACAGTTTTCTGGTGCCCATTTTTAAGAACAAGGGTGATGTACAAAACTGTAACAACTATAGAGGAATAAAGCTCATGTCACATAGCATGAAGATTTGGGAGAAAGTGATTGCCAGACGATTGAGAGAGGAGAGTGAGGTAACCCAGAACCAGTTCGGGTTTATGCCCGGTCGAGGAACAACGGACGCCACATTCGCACTACGCCAATTGTGCGAGAAGTACAAACGTGCGCATAAAAACCTGCACATGGTGTTCATTGACCTGGAGAAGGCGTACGGCCGGGTCCCTAGAAAGGTTCTGTGGTGGGCTTTGAAAGAGAAAAGAGTGCCTGGGAAGTACATGCGGCTCGTACGTTCCATGTACAGCCGAGCCGGCACACAAGTCCGGTCGGAAGCCGGCATTACCGACAGGTTCGACGTGGCGGTGGGCTTACACCAGGGATCGGCTTTAAGCCCCTATCTGTTCCTCCTGATTATGGATGCACTGACATCAAATATACAGGAGGAGGCACCCTGGTGTATGTTGTTCGCCGACGATGTTGTCCTTGTCGGAGAAAATGCGACTGAGGTCCAGAGCAGGTTGGAAAAATGGCGGGAAAGACTGGAGAGTGTCGGACTGAAGATCAGCAGAACGAAAACCGAACATCTGTTCTGCGACTTTGGTGGTCCATCCAGTTTTTCCAATATTGCCTTAAGCGGGGAGTTGCTACCAATCTGCTCAAATTTTCGGTACCTAGGTTCATTACTTCAGAACGACGGCAATATTGACCAGGATGTGAGGAACAGAATAAATGCAGGATGGATGAAATGGCGACAGGTTTCTGGGACTACATGTGACCCACGAATGCCCCTGAAACTCAAGGGCAAAATTTATAAAACCATCATAAGACCTGTCACCATGTATGGATCTGAATGTTGGGCAATGAAAGAAACTGATGAAAGTAGAATGCATGTGGCAGAGATGAGAATGCTAAGATGGATGTGTGGTGTGACTAGAATGGATAAGATCAGGAATGAGTATATCAGAGGAAGTCTAAAAGTGGCGCCAATAACAGAAAAGCTGAGGAGTAATAGGTTAGCATGGTTTGGGCACATTATGAGGAGGGATGAAGGGCACGTAACAAGACGAGTGTTAAGTATGAATGTGGAGGGATACAGAGGTAGAGGAAGACCAAAGAAGGTGTGGGTAGATTGCGTGAGGAATGATATGTATGTGAAAGGGGTGAGTACGGAGATGACGGCTGATAGAGGAGAGTGGAAGAGGATGACATGTTGTGCCGACCCCACTTAGAGTGGGATAAGGGCAGGAAAATGATGATTCGTTTATCCGAGGTCAAACCATATTTTCCCTGGGCTTTATGTCGTATGGTGTTCAATAAGTACGGAAAAAGCAAATGCAATTAATCAACGTATGGGCGTCCCACAAGGCTCCATTCTCGGACCATTTTTGTTTTTGGTTTACATAAATGACTTGCTAAACCTTGTAAAGAATAAACATGAAATAGTATTGTTTGCTGACGATACCTCTGTATTGTTTAAAGTAAATAGACTAATATTAAATTATGACGACGTGAACAACGCTATTTCTCAAATAGGTTTACGGCAAAACCATTCTAGGTTTACGGCAAATAATTTGTTACTGAATGAAAAAAAAACTAAATGTGTTAAATTTGTACTGCCTAATGTCAGGGAGGTGCCCACAAATATAATGATAAAAAATGTCACTCTAGACCTTGTTGAGTCCACTGTATTTTTGGGCATTACTTTGGACGCCAAATTACAATGGGGTCCTCATATCCATAAATTGGCGAAGAAGCTCAGCTCTGCAGCGTATGCAGTCAAAAAAATTAGACAAATATCGGACGTAAATACTGCTAGATTAGTATATTTTAGTTATTTCCATAGCCTGATGTCTTACGGTATCTTGCTGTGGGGAAATGCCGCGGATATAAATACAATCTTTGTTTACAAAAACGAGCCGTTCGCGCAATTTATCAATTGAGACCTGCAGTGTCACTTAGAGATAGATTTAAAGAGTATAATATTCTAACCTTTTCGTCACAGTACATCTTTGAAAATCTAATATATGTAAAAAAAAATATAGCATCATTTAGGAAAAATAGTGATAAACATGATTTCAATACAAGAAATAAAGATAAACTTGCAGGTCACATAAGTCGCCTCCACAAAGTCAGTAATTCATTCAAAGGGTTATGTATACGCTTTTTCAATAAAGTTCCTGTTGATATACAAAATCTTCCTTTCAATAAATTTAAAGATACTATAAAACAGAAACTTATTAAGAAAGCATATTATAAAATATCAGATTATTTAGATGATAAACAATCATGGACATAACCAGCCCGTTCGCATAACCAGGCTATTTCACAATTAATAATGAAATATTATAACATAAAATAATAATTAATAATTTTGTAATATAAAAACCTTTTTTTAAAAAAGCGACCTCTCGAGTTTCTTGCTTGTTCTTCTCAGGGGAAAATTGCCTTTTGAACAAGCAGTAGCTTTAAAATATGTAAAATCTGACTATTTTAAGTGTACCCTGTGTACCTACAAAATAAAGCATTTTTTGATTTGATTTGATTTGATTCAACCGTATCTTCCATTTCCAATCTAACCTAAAACTCAAAGATTATTGCAATGCTCATGATCTTAGAATCTACTAAAAATACCTCCGATATGCTGGCTTCATAAGGAGTATTCTGGAAAACCGGCGCGTTATCGTTGATATCTGACACCCGCACAATCACCGGAATCGTTCGCCGCTTCTTCGTTGATTTCACTTGACACACCAGCTGCGGGCAAAACAACACATTAATTAGCTACAGAATAGCTGTCAGTTTATTAACTAGCACCTACTCGTATAAAAGAGTGTTTATAGTGGCAAGATACAGCGTGGAGCGATAATGGTAATCGCACAGTGGGACATAAAGCTATCATTACGCCATACAAGTACTACCTTATTACGAGTACAATGCTCTTGCCGGTGAAAGAATTTTATAGCTCTCCACACACGATTAGTTAAATTATCGTGTCGCTGGTCTATCGGATGATATTCTATAATATGATGTATACACATATGTGAAAAACAAAACTATAAATATATCTTGTATCAAGGTAATATTTTATGCACATATTTGAGTGCATACATATGGTGATCCCTCTTACTCTTTTGCATAGATTACGACTTCGCTCATGCCTTTGCACACTGGCGTAGCATTAATAACCAATGCCCGGCGGCGATTTGATCATATTAACACGCATTCTCTATTAAGTAGGTGAGGACGTAAAAACTTCATTTGCTAATGTCTCTTTCAAACGTTTAGTGTAACTTAGATAATTTATAAAGGAGTATAATTTAAATTGGACGCGGGAAATTCTTTACTTAAGTTTAATATACATGGACGAATATTAAAAATTGTTGATTGTCCACAAAGCAATGGATAGTAGGTACATAAAGTTTTTGAACTGAAACATAAAAAGAATACTTTTGTATATTCGTATCCATTGGAAATTGGCATTTAGTTGAAAGAAAATGTTTGAATGTATACGAACTCACAGTACTCTGTTTGATATCCTAATTAATACAACCATGTATATACTACTCTGTGTAAAAAGTATCGGGAATATGTCAATAAAAAGACCCGCGTAAAAGAGGTCGTTCTAATTTTTTTACTGCATGTTGGTAGCACTATACTGATTTAGCGCGCAAAATTTGAGCGGGATCTGTTATTTAATTTGTTTTAAACTACACTTTTTGTTGGTCATAGTTTTGAGTCCTCGGCGATTTTTACAATGGAAAATATTGTTGAACAAAGAGTGTGCCTTAAATTTTGTGTTTCAAATGATATTTCATGTGGTGAATCACTAAAAATGTTGCGAAATACCTACGGCGAATCGTGTATATCGAAAACAAGGGCTTATGAATGGTATAAGGCTTTTAAAGAAGGCCGAGAAGTAGTAGTAGACTTGCCTCGTTCTGGTAGACCTTCCACCGCTACGACCAAAGAAAACATCGACAGAATCAAGAAGCTAGTGCTCGAAAATCGACGTATGAGTCTGAGAGAGTTGGCTAGTGAGGTGAACATATCTTTTAAGTCCGTCCACAACATTCTCATTGACATTTTAGGCATGAAACGCGTCGCCGCTCGACTAGTTCCAAAAGAGCTCAATTTTGTTCAAAAAGCGCAGCGAAAGCATGTCGCTGAAGACATGGTTTCCGGAGCTTCTACGGATCCGACCTTTATGAAACGTATAATAACTGGCGACGAGACATGGGTTTATGAGTACGATATGCAAACAAGCCAACAGTCTTCAGAATGGCGTCTCGAAAACGAGCCGAAACCCAAAAAACCGCGGCAAAGTCGCTCCAAAATCAAGGTGATGCTGACAGTTTTTTTTGACTACCGTGGTGTGGTTCACTCCGAATTCCTTCCAGAGGGAGAAACAGTGAATAAAGAATATTATTTAGGCGTCATGAAGCGTTTGCGTGAGAGTATCCGCCGAAAACGTCCAGATTTGTGGCAACACAACTCATGGATGCTGCACCATGATAATGCACCATCACACACAGCCATTATAGTGAAAGAGTTTTTAGCGAAAAATTCAACAAAAGTTCTCGACCAAGCACCGTATTCACCTGATATGGCTCCGTCTGACTTTTTTTTATTTCCCAAGTTAAAATTACCACTTCGAGGAAAACGTTTTGAGTCGATAGAAGCCATAAAAGAAAATTCGCTGAATGAGCTAAAGGCCATACCGCAAATAGCCTATGAAAAATGTATGGAAGACTGGGTGAAGCGGTGGAGATGTTGTATTGCAAGCGATGGGGCCTACTTTGAAGGCGATAAAATAAATTTAGATGAATAATTTGTATTTTTTGTTTTATTGACAAATTCCCGATACTTAGTACACTGAATGTATGTCGCAGGCAGATAGTTGAATTGGCTATTGGAAATGCCTAGGCGGATTGTTATGAACGGCGGATAGGAAGTATCCACTTCCTACATTATTGTCTTGCTGGAAGAAATCTCTGTCACGGTGGTCTGGAAGAGATCGCTACAAGCGATAAGACCGCCTTTGTACACCTGTTAATAATTTTTTACTCTTTATATTTTTAAGTAGTGTACAATAAATAATTTTTCTTCTTCTTCTCTTTTTAGAGATAAGCTTTATACTAGATACAGGATGCACCTTTTGTACATCCTGTATCTATCATGTATTTGACTTTTATTTGTTCTCGTGTGCAATAAATTATAAAATAACTAATAAATAATTATTGGAAACTGCGCCTCTGAGCAGCACAGTTGCGAATAATGTAGGAAATATCCGCCATACATAACGATCCGCCTAGACATTTCATGAAATGGCTAATTCAGCGATCTGTCTACGACATATACATAGGAACGCGCTATTCAGTTATACTGTAACTTTAATCATCCTACGCGGCACTAAGTATAAAAGCCAGTGTGACGATATCTTTGAATTTCCATACCTGAAATACCATATGCGACAAATTCTCCGCATCTCTGTCAAGTGGCTGCAGTAGTTGTAACCGCTTTCCATCTAGCTCGAACAGCGTTGGTCCTTTTGGGAACACGGTGGATAGGACGACATCAATGTCTGGATCACCCACTACTGGCAGTTCTGCTGGTATCGTACTTTGGTTTACTTCTGCAAAAAGAAAGGGTGATGATGAAGATAATGTTAACTGATTAAAGTGAATGTGGATGACATTGAAGATTTTGATGAAATGTGAACATAAGCAATGAACTCAATAACTACCTAATATGATAAAATAAAAATTCAAAGGGGCATGTGAAGTCCCCAACCCGCATTGGGCCAGCCGGTGGACTATGGCCTATATCCCTGCAGTGGGATGTTTACGAGCTGACGATAATGAAGATAAAATAAAATTGTAATCTATATATTATCTACTACAAATTGTACAAAACAAGAGTAACTATAAACTTAACTTGAACGACTAACCTAAAGACCCTGTGTCACCTATTAAAACTGTTTTGTACATCATTATTGATAACTGTTCGCTGAACGAAAACATGACGTGAAAACTGGAACGCGTGAGAAGTTTAATATAAGTGTCAACCAGTGTACGCGCTTTAGGAAGATGTCTATGATCAAAGGTCCAGAATAGCCTGTTGATGACGTTTACATGGATCTACTAGTAGTATCATTGTAAGACTATACGCCAATTATTTAATTCTAAATCAAGCAGAAAGAATACTTACGATCACCTCTACTCTCTTCTATGTCGACAATGATGCTGGATTGGCCCGTTTCCACTTCACATGGACCTGTAACAAATATTATTAAATAACACACATCAATTTTGCAATATACTAGATAAAACATTAACCCCCTTCCCTGGGCAGTCGAGTAATAAATAGGATTTTGGCTTTGCATTCCAAATGCTCCTGGAACTGGATTTCGTGTGAGTTGCCAAGGATTCCAATGCTCAAGAACGTTGAAACCAATGCGCTATGACAAAAAGAGATTGAAAAGCAGTAAACGCGCTTACATAGCATAAGGTCTTTGAGGAGAAGAATGAATCAGAAGAAGAAGAAAAATTCTTTATTGGATACAACATAAAAGAAATAAGTAATATAGATGTACAAAGACGATGCCATATTTCATCTTCATCCACTCAGAGACTTGCGCAAACTAGTTCTCAATTAGACACAATTCATTTTTCGCTCTCATCGACTAGTGAACGAGTATCTGACTGTCACCCATGCAGTCACTCGCATTGCAATGAATGTTGCTCAATAACAATGTTTTAAATTCTTGTGTGAGATGTAGTGAACTTGAATTAGTCGGAGTCTACTTGCTTGGACACCCCGGGTGACGGATTCTCCAGTTCTATACGAACTGGAGAACGCCCAACGATTCGGACTCTCATCTCAGCCTGTCAGCGTTGTCAAGTATGAAAAACGGTTCTTTTCAGCGCTAGTTTACCAGCAGAATTGGATATTTTGTCCACATTATAAAGTAACAACTTATTAGCTGAGCTAAACAATAATAAGAATAAACACGACTGCAACCCATGAGCAAATGAACTAACGAAAGATAAAATATTGAAGTACTCGCTCTCATTTGCGTTACTTAAAACAATATCAATAACAAACACGGAAATCAACGACCGACAGTTTCTTGAAAGCTAACAAACGGTCATAAATAGCGGATTCGACAGGGCGGGTAGTGGGAAAATTCGCGTATTACTTCGTTAAGGCCCGGCAGCTAATTAAGGCTGTGCCAATGTTTGTATTGGCTTTTACTTTGCCTAGAAATAACGCTTACGCAACACGATGGCTAGAGGAAGTTAATCCGATCTTTACGTTGTAGTTTTCAGTGGAACTTTTGTTACATTTGAACAGGTTCGTGTAGTTATTAGCCAGTTTCTTAGTGTTGGGTGTTCTCTACTGTCACTGCCTGTAGTGTAGAAGCTTTAAGCGATCGTTGCAATACTTTCTCCTACAAATAAATAAAAAACCGCCATCTTAATTGTGCTGTCGACTGTATATTTCGCTGTAAAGAAAATTTTTATTTCATAACTTAAGCGAGTTAAGCTTCACCAGTAGCATGACAATTACTTGACCGATAAGACGGAAGATTTTTTCATGCACAACGGGTTAGTGCTTGATCTCAATCACACCTGATGTTAAGTGAAGATGAGGCCCAAGCTGGAAACACGCTCACCCGGAACACCTAACTTATTTAGGGAGTTCCCTAACTGCCTATCTTATATCAAACAGCTGGCTCATTACAATGCTTTCAATATTGCTGCTTGAATCATTTTGGTTAACTACAGAGACGGACAAATAAAAATCATTAGTCAAACCTTAATTTACAATTAAGAATCGAACCCGCGACATCTGTTTTGAAAACCTTATGTTGTTTACACTGAGCCACGCCCATAAAATCAATCCAGTACCTATTAAGAGAAATAAAATCGGTTTCTTTTTATAAATCGTCTCGACAAATCAAACCACGTCTCTACAGCAAAACAGCTATTGTGCTTTGCCACTAGACTACTAAGTTCGTAATTTACACACGGTCATGCAGATCAGCAAACCATTGCACACTTCAAGTTCTCAAATGGAATAGCTGGAAATGTGTTATCGTATAAAATGGCTCGTAAAAGCTGTATAGGCTTCTATAATTCTATTGTTGAAGGGCTGTCGTAACGGTAGAGAAGAGGATGCAGTAATACAGTAATAAAACAAGGTATTAAATGTTAGCTTCCCGTTTACAGCGACTGGCAATATTATCCATTTAAAAGTAAAAAAAAATACTACTTTTTTCCTAAATTTGGTTGCAGTTGGTTTTAGACAGCATTGTCTGTGGCATCATAAGGGTCCTGTAGCGTACAAGTGTCGGGACACAAAGGGCAACATGCCCCATACAATGCTGTACGCGTGCCCAATTCTGGTCGTCAAGAATTTGATGTTTTTGCCATCGACTCGCTAAGAATAACAAGTTGGTTTTAGAGGAAAATATTTGGAAGTGTAATTTTTACTACTTATGGGTCCAGACTAGTCCAGAGAATCACTTCTATGTTTTATATTGGACCGCTCGCTAGTTTCAAAACAAGCCGTTCAGCAAACATGTGCTGGCAAATGTCCGATTAAATCAGTTCACACTAGTCCTAGCCACGGATCTTCTAACATTAGAGTTCGCAAAGCAAAATGTTAAGGCATCAAATATATTGCCATGAACGTATAGATTTTATAAAAAAAATGACAATATAATATATTTATATAATTTGATATGCTACCAACACTAGGTTTAAAGGCACCATAACTCAAACGAGTTGCAGAATATCCATTTCTAGAACATGAAGATACAAAGATGAAGTCTAGTCTATTAACATTTCATACAACATGTTTTCATAAACGAAAAGTAATTATAGTATTGGTATTTCATAATTTTATATCGATTACAAAAAGTCAAAAATCTATTTTAACGACTGGATCACTAGTTATATTAATACTTTACGAATAGTAAACGTAACATAACCCGCCTATTAAAATTCTACAGCTACCTAACTAAAGTGATTCAAAAGATTTCTAATTTAAGATAAGTAATGTAATATACTATTTGAACAAAGTCGCATTCCCTCTAGAGGTGTGCCTGGGAAACGTTCAATTAAGTAGTTATTTGTCAATCAAGAAGGCTTTGCCATTCAGATAAAATATAAATCCTTTACACCATAAACGATTGTGTTAATTAGTACACATGCACTCAATAAGCCCATAAAATTTAGTTTACCTCTAAAAAAGGTAGTGGCGAGTTACCAACCCCCTTATAAGCAATCGTTCCAATTAGAAAGCACGGTTTAGCGCTTGTTTTGGTGGATACATTGAATTTACTTGTAAATTGTTTGCGCGGTTTTGATCATTAGTTTTACATTCAGCAATTAATTTGATAAATAACTTATGTACTTTTGCTATAAGGCAATATGAAATCGAGCCGGTTACTCTTACAAAATAGTATTTTGTTGTTATACAGTATAGATAGGGAGCACGCAGTTTGGATTCCATTTGAATGACAGTTGGACACTTAAGGTTCACCTGGCTGGTTATCACCATTTTGCCTAATTCTGACGTAAACTTCTCCCACTACTTCTATGAGCTACGACCTACCAGTGGATCTAATATAACCTTAGAAAGTAATAGAGTATGGGAATAGAAAAAGAAGGTCCCACTCTTGGAAAATGGGAGTGGAGCTAACGAAATGCAAAGCGGCCCTAAGAACGTAGATCAGTTGTTTATAGTAAATTAGTATTAGTACGGATTCCATTGTCACCGCTTCTAAAGCAGTGCTATGCGTTTTCCATACGCTCAACCTGAGAAGCTCTGATTGGCACCCACACAAGCAAAATCGTAAACACAAGTGTACGAAGATGTAGCGCGTTGTATACCACTCTCGACGCTACATGTACATTTTACGTAAATTATGCCGATATAGAAGCGACACATCCACCTGTATACCCTTGACATATCTCCATGTGTTCTTGATATGAGGACCAACATTACGGGGAAAGACGAAGTTTTGAGGTTTTTAAATAAAACAATCAAGTAACAGATTGGAATTTCATATCCGCAGATCAGTTATATCAATAGGCATTCTTTACTTTACCTTTTTTTAATCGATGTTTTCGATTTCAAATTAAAACAGCGCAATGTACGAGTAACAATAGATGTTTATCACAAAAGGAACTGAACTTTCACTGGCGTTGGTGTCTAACAAGATGAATCAGTATTTATTATGTAGCATTTGTTCCATTTAAACAAACACACTATTGTTTGGTACATTTCCAAACATCATCGATCGATGAATACCAATGGATTCAGACATCGTTTATAGAAACGTTCCGCGACAAATTCAAATTACGCAGTCATGCTTGGCGTAAATAATGCTTGTTACATGAATTGTTTTGACTTCCATAAATAGGCATTGAATTTTGATGTCCAACATGTTATTGCTGGACTTATGATTACAATACAGGAGATATATATATAATCATTTCGTTTCTTCGTAACTGGCTAGAAATGATAAAATGTCAAATCGGGATTCCTTATTTGTCGCCTATGAAAAAGCTATGAATTAGGAATATTTAAACATTATACTCGCAGCCAGACATTTTCCATTAGATGAGATACTCGTTAAATAATCTGTCCTGTGTTCTTGTGGTTTTCAATTAAAGAGTCGTTAAATCGGTGGCCAACAGGACCAGCTTAAAAATACGCGTGGTGCATTATGGCCCATACTCCCTCCCAGTGAGAGGAGGCTGTGCCCCAACACTGGGATTGTTGATGAATGTTGCAGATGATGATTTTAAATGATTTAGAAAAATTGTTGTCCCACGACAGCCAGCTATGAACGATTTGACGACCTATTGATGTGCCCTCGAAAGCAACGGTTGCGGGTTCGAATCCCGGTAGGGATAAGTGTTTGTGTGATGAATACGAACATTAATTCTCAAGTCATGGATGTTTATATTGGATCAGTTTTTTTATCGCAAGGAAAAAAATAGGGCATATTAGGTAAGTGAAATAAAAGGTATTGGCATAGGTACCAGTTTAATTTTTGTTTTCAAAACTATCATAGAATAAAGCGTTAATTGTGTCATTAAATTAAATAAATAAAGAAAACTTGGAGAAAATATAAGTTCCAAATAAATAACGCATGATAGGAACCCTAAGAATCACGCCAGTGGCATTTAAACTACAGCCGGCGCGTGCGTTTTTGAAAAAAAAATTAAACTACGTATGCCAATACTAATTATGGGGAATAGACTACGAGTATAAATGCGACCGTCAAAATATGACACAATAGTTTCGACAAAAATATTAAACTACCTATGCCAATAACTTCTATTTCACTTACCTAATATGCCCTATTTTTTTCCTTACGGTAAAAAAACTCATCCGGTATAAATATATTTATCGGTTACCTAATACAGACTTTACCTAGTTTGGAATTAGATATTTGGCGCAAGTGACCAAAATATGTATTTAAAGAAAATCATGAGCTATGCAGATATTTTAAAACGGAGATCGACTAACTTTTTAATTACAGTTGACGGAAAATTAAGTGAATTCGTGTAATTTCTATAAAAACTTTGATGGTGGACACTTTTGTACACTGTTGAGGAGCCGATTTGCAAATACAGAATCTCATTGATACGCTGTCGCTCTTAGAAGTTGTAACATCTGTAAAATCCTTATATTACATCACAATAATCAATGTTCGTCTCTACTACGTCCAGACATGGCTTAGGTATTTACCTGGTGTCGCTGCTGTCGCATGAAGTAGGTACAACAAGAGTACCCAAATCGGTTGTCCATGCCGGATCAGCGCGCACCACCGCGCCATCTCACTGTAACAAATACAAATCAATATTAGACAGATAAAGAAGTAGGTAGGAAGATAAGTGACTAGAGATAAATTATTACTTGATCTGCGCATTGTGGTTACAAAATTCCCAACACAAATCTACTATAAAAGTACATAGCTCGAAGAACTGATGGCCAGTGCGGCATTAAAGTTCTCGGGTGGAGACCACGCACCGGCAAACTAAGCGTAGAACGTCCAGTCACAAGGTCGTCCTGATAAAGGTAGCGGGAAATTGCTGGATGAAGGTCTTTTCCAACCGGTCACTCTGGAATTCTAAGGGGGAGGCCTATGTTCAGTAGTGGACGTCCTATGGTTGGTATGATGATGATGAATCTATAAAAGTCCACTCACTACATAAGCCTCTCTTATGGAACCATTTGCATCACTTTTCATTGGAGCATTTGCCCTAACCGCCACGTCAGGCAGGCGGGTTGGCGTTGGATTTTTGGGAGCATCCCACCGATGACGGAGCTGCCCATATTACTGTTATGGGCATAATTTAGTGGCCTATGCCAGGATACACACATCTATTTAAAACATTCGTATAACACATTCGTCAGCATCCATTCCATAACAGTTTACGTAAACTCATGGTGGTCACAATAAATATCAATATGCTTCAATGGGTTTATTTTTATGGAGACCAACCGAGCAAGAACTCGCACTCTTCAATAAAATAGGTTTCAAAAACTATGTGTGCGTTTATGTATTTGTTTGTGATAAGAGAGGGTATGCTTGTGTGTCTGCTGTACAATTAATTTCATTTCAATCGCCTCCTCCGGTCGTTTTCAATTATCCCGATTATAAATAAATCGATTGAATAATTGTTTGATTAGACCTTTGTAAACAATAGCCAGAAGTAGGTAATTTTATTTGGTCATTAAAATATATTTTCCTGTATAGTAAATTTCTCGTTATGAATCTAAAAACCGTTTAAAAATTCCCACATTGCGCCCCTGTGCACTTAAATACTTTCAGAATGATATTGAAAGTACCAGGATAGCAGAGCCGATTAAGAGGCAAGTAACTTGTGCGGCTCGATGCCTTGACCAATATTTCAACCTCCATAAAAAACCAACTTTAACAAAAAAAAGTCCTCCTTTTGTCTATGTTCACCGATAACTCCGAGATTTGGCGGCAGATTCGCGTGATTCTTATTGTAAATGAAAGAGGTTACCGTCAAGTTAGTCCCATTGTAGTTTCAGTATAATCGGTTAAGTAGTTTTTCTTAAAATCGCCGACTTCGAAAGATATTTTTTTAATATGTAAAATATATATAACCAATATATAATTAGGTGTCGTTGGATTCGTCATAATTGCGGGGGTGCATATTTTTTAAGAAAAATAAATATAGTCGCCGTTAGCGACCATTTTTGTCGCATCGATTTTTTATTATTATTTATATTATCATATGCAATCCGGTTTTTTGTTTCTTAATAATTTACTTAAAAGTTTTAATAATATTTATATATTATTTAAATAAGTGTATGGTTGTAGAAAAATAATATACTTAAATAGTAGGCAGATAGTTAAATTAGCCATATAAGCGGATCTTTTTGTACGCCGCCGTTTATATAGAAAACTGTGCTGGTTGGTTAAGTTCCTTTGGATACTACCAAGGACTTCACTGGGCAGCGCTGTTTCCTATAATGCATACTATATAACTGCGAATAATAAACTGAATAAATAATGATTTCGTTATTTCCACCTTCGGCCTCATCTTCACTTAACATCAGGTGTGATTGAGGTCAAGGAATACCCGTTGTGCATAAAAAAAAATAGGTATGCGTAAATACAATTTCGGGTCCATTCGGATTTATTTGGTTAGGTTGACTTCCTAGGAAACATCAAAATTAGCATCAAGAATGCTTTGGTAGACTTTAGTATAGACCATAGGTATAATTAAAAAACACTAAAATTACCATACAATCCAATAAATGCACAATGCATAACGACACCAACAAAATGTTGGTATATAGGTACTTATCGATTTAATGCAAATTACAGTCGATGAAATCCTACAAGCTGCTTACAAGGCAAAAAGAAATATGGCAGCATAAATTTCCGCGTTGAATTTATTCAACCATTTGCTAAGGCTTCTCAAATTTAAACGCACAGAAGTGCGCAGGTTAAGTTCTTAAAAAAACTGGCCGCTCCTAAGCCGTGCCGCGAACACTTATTTACAAAGAATTTTCAGAGCCATTTTGCAACCAATCTTTCATAGTGTGATCAGTCTAATAAATTGATTGCAATATTAAAATTTTCGATGAAATATAGATTGGCTATGAATTCATGAAAACAAATAAATAATGACGGAATTGTGTAATACAATAGGTATTATTGTAATGATAAAATTATTTTACATTGACTAATTTAGAATTATTAATAGGGAAACATTTACGTGTCATTCTAACTGCTGACATGTACCTATTATAATTTTTTTTTTTCAAAATTGTTTTGATGATGGTTTTGAAAAAAAAATAAACTACCTATGCCAATAACTTCTGTTTCACTTACTTAATATGCCCTATTTTTTTCCTTGCAGTAAAAAACTTATCCCGTATAAATATTTCTAACGGGAAAGTCTGAAATTGGTTAAGTGTGAGTCGGGACAACTTCAAAAAGGATAATACTGAAAATATATACAAAGCAGGTTTATCTCTGTAAGAGATTAAGTTATTTATGCATAATACTTTTAGGACAGTGGTAGCGGTGATTTCGTTGTATCAAGAGAGTCAACAATTCCTTAAATAATTAGACAAATCAATAATTACACTCTGTCGCGAAACTAGATAAATCACAGGATTTTTGTCAAATATAACTTAGTTTACCTAGAGGTAGTGAAATTAATTGCAACTGGTCTAGTTTAAGCACGGAAGTAGTTCTTGGTACTTGGCATTTATCTAGATTTCAACTCTTTTGTAGTTCAAAACAGCTAAATGAGAAGTTGGCCCCTTTTTTACATCAACTAAAGCTTTAATGGGATTCATAATAATCTCATACCTATTTATGGTGACAATTAAATATAAGTACGTACTTCTATTTATATTCGTAAAGATTTTGTAAGGACACACATTATAAGGGCATGGTTTACAGGAAATATTTTTTTTATGTAGACAATAAAATTCATTTACTTATATTAGTGCTTCACCAGAATCACATCTGAGGCAATCCTCAATCATATTTCAACATACTATATTTAAAGGTTAAATGAACATGGGGCTGAAGGTGGAAACGCGATTTATGATACTATCTCATCTACTGCTTAGCAACAACGTTAGACGTGAGTTAGATTTGTTAGACATTCAAAAATGACCTGCCGCAAAGCAAACCGAGTACTAAAACATGAAATCCTCTGGGAATCGAACCCGCGACCTCCATCTAGCAAACCCTTTGTGAACACTAAGCCGAATATTTCTAATAATGTGCCACATATTACATACCACACATCTTAATAAGTAAATACTTACTGCTTAATAGCACTTTATAGGTTGTAATATCTCAAGCACAATTCCATCTCCTCCACAGGGCAGGACACCGTTAAACTACAGTATTTATTATTTATACTTCAAAAGCAATTGCTACTACCAGCGATGGATGACTATATACTAAACAGCTAAATCGCCTTTTTAAATGTATGTCGTCAGTTTCATACATGGCATCATCATGATTGCATGCTCATTTATTGAAATGAGCAATCTATTGTTAAACCAAAGCTGTGATTAAGCTGCAAAATAAATACATTTAGATACGTCCATCTTGAAACTAGACTGTACCGGACTTTGCGACCGGTTGATAGTCAAGCGCGTAACTCATAGCAAAAAGTAGACCTAGTTGAATTACCTATCGATATAATCTTAGAACCGAGTAAATCATAGAAAACGTTTCACTGCAGAACCTGCAGATACAATGTCAAACATTGAGTGGGAGGAGCCGCCAATAAATAAGATAAAGCAACGTGACGATATAAAATGAAACTAACGAGTTAGACGACCAGTATAAACTAGCTGTTGTACCGATTAGGGTTTGGAATTATGCTGAGTAATAGCGGGGCAGCACGTAGCATTAATATGTCACGCCTCATATTTGCATAGAAGAGTATTCTACTTGTGCAGACCCTACAAGTTTGCGGACCCCCTAGCGATGGTAAGGCGTAAAAGTGGGCATACTTTATGAATAAGCTCTTGTCTTGTACGCCTAAGACATGTTTAGGGTTTTTAAGGTGAGTGTAATGGTAGTAAATTTTAATAAAGTTTTATAAGTAAGTATACAATGAAATTGAAGGGGTTTACTATCGAAAAAATACGTCTTTATTGTAGTTGAGTAACTAAAACAAATGGTTTTTGTAAACTGCATGATGTAATCATCATCGTCAACCGCCTATTATAAGCCCACAAAGGTTTCTCTCGAAGTAGGATTAACATCGATTTTTGGTAGAAAAAAATCAGTGCAAGGTGTAGGCAACCTCGGCAGTAAAGTTAATCTTCTAATAGTTTTACGAGGAATTACGAGAACGAGCACTGCTCGGCCGGGGCTCGTGGTGTATCAGTGTAATCCTATTAGCCTCGTAACTCCAAGAAATAGTTAGAAAGTAGATAATACACCTTCACGGTTAAATATGACCCAATTTTTATTAATGAGATCGTACCCACAAAAGTAAACTTTTTTTTTATGTACAACGGTTTGGTACTTGACCTCAATCACACCTGTTGTTAAGTAAAGATGAGGTCGAAGGTGGAAGCGTACTGACCCGGCAACCCCAACACATTTGGGGGACTGGCTATATCTTATCTCTGACAACCGGAACACAACAATGCTACTAACATTGCTGCTTGGCGCAGATTTAGATAAGATGGTGGTAGCTATCCAGGCGGACATTTAAATTGCCCTACCACCAACCAAACCGAGTACTTACACATGTACCCCGCTGGGGATCGAACCCGCGACCTCCGAATCGTAAACCCAATGTTGTTTATATTGAGCCACGGAGGCGGAACTAAAACTACTGCTACTTTACATAAAGTACCAGAAAGGATTTACGGCTTTTGACTTTTGTGGCTTCGTAGACAGAACCTCGCGCTGATATTTTATTGCATCTTTAAATAGTTTATCGTTACTTCAGACAACGTTTTTACATATTTAACGAGCAATGCAACACAAATCGAGTCTCATCGAGACTTGAGTTCTTTCTTTATGACGGACCCTGAGGCCGACTTAAAGAAGTAATCTGCATAAATGAACGCATTATGGGAAGTCGTGTTCTTGATAATAGTTCAGGCTTTACATATTGTGTTTAGAAACGCAATTTTATAATTACAGAAGTTAGTTATTTTGGTAACTTTATAGATTTCGCGATACTCTATAATTATCTACAGGCTATTATCAAATACTTACGACGACAAAATGATAAACTTGCACACGAATAAGGAGTCCCGTGCCATATTTCAATGAAAATGTAGATTTTAGTTTCCGTATCAATACAAAATGTTCCAAACAACAGGCTATTGGCAATTCACACACCGTTTTGTTATGTAGGAGGAGTAACAGACAGGTGTGGAAAACTATAATTTTTGCGAAGAATTTGTATTGTAATACCATGGCAATTCCCCATCGGCCCATTGTTTAACGGACTTGCGGTTGTGCACTCCTGCTCACGTACGAATACAATACTATACCAATGAATAACTTAGAACATGAAGAAATATTAGAATCTTCGGAGTAGATATTGTTTATAAAACAACTTCAGAATTATCCGGTTACATAATATGGTGTACCTAAACAAATATTAAAGTCAGTAGAAGACGCCATAAAGATTGTGCTACGTGAAAATGAAATACCTTACTCAGAGGTAACATAATCCCACCTTTACATTACTATAAAGAATTTAAATGGAACATTAAAGCCGCAGTTATTGCTAAACAGGAGTATATTTACTTAGGTGTCAATACTCTTACACACCTACCAAGTATCCCAACATAGTTGAGTCCAAAACTAAACTATAAAAATTTCCAAGAGAAAATATGCAAGTCTGAAAATTTCGAACCATGTTAATCCACCAACAGTTTTCGTTGATCCAATACTGTTGGATCTACGTTATCATAAAACGTTTCATCTGTTTCCGCATCCTCCCCTCGATTTACTTTGCTAACGGCGATGATTGTTGTGCTTGCGCAGCACAAAATGATCGCTGTTTTATTGCAATGGCCCACACGCGCGTGAATCTATTACTTCTAACAATACGCTGTGCGTGAGATGGAATTAATTTTATGTTTGTGAAAATGGAAGTAAATCGAAAAATAAAACTTCACGCAGTTTATTTTGCATTTGCATTGTCTGAAGTTTCGAAATACTTAACAACTGCATTTCAAGTTAGGTGAGTATAGGTACAGACGTACTATATTTGTAAAAGGCGTTCTGCAAAGAGAAGAGTTAAAATTTAATAAAGTCGTGATATTGGAAACGAAACGTGTCGAACGCAGAAACGGGTCCCTTGTAACGTGGCATTTAGCTTTATCTCAACGATCTAATTATCTACACAAGAGCTCAAGTAGACTTATTCTTGAAGCAACATAAGCTCTTTTTACCATGAGAGTAAAGTCATGAGCCAGATTAAAGTTTCTTGATCATTCGCGAGACAGGTGTAAAACACGCTCAAAGAGCTGCATTTCAATACATTCAGTCAGTCTTTGGAATATGGCACAATTTTGCAGTAAGAGATACCGACGTGATTTTAGTTCGCTTTTATTAGCAAACTCCTGCTTTCGTCACAATATAAATTAGCTTTAACGTTAGCTACAAGTAAGAAACATAAGGGCATTTATTTCGCAACAAAAATTTCAAATTTGAAGAGACCCTATAAGTATGTATTCCTTTTTGCGATAAACCTGTCCGATAGAAAAGGCCACCCAGTACGAAAGGGTACCAATAAATATCTACAGTATATACACAAAGAATGGTTATCTAATGCCTGTATGTTTCTATCGAGCAATCTCAACGCTGACTTGACTTTTCTGATGTTATCATCAAGAAAGACAAACTGCATAGATGTCTGACTTGTACAAGCTATAAAACTACCTTTTAAGGAGAAGAATTCTTAGCGTCTTATGTATGTGGTGTCTTCATCTTTGTAACTTTCCTCATCATTAAGTATAAACTTTGTCATTCTCAAAAGTTGTTTATAGCATCATTGCATTCTTAGTGTTTTTCTAAAGTATTTTATTAATAATTGTTGAATTTTAAAAATGTTTTCTGTTCTTTCGATATATCAATAAGCAAAACAAATTTCATTAATAATATCATTTATTTGCTTATTGTAAATGTGAAAGTGTTGCATTCCTGTGTTAGCGGTGCATCCTCATAGCCATTTGCATGAATTTACGTAACTTCTACAACTAAAGATCAAAAGGTCAATGCAACTTCAGTCGTGAGCAAAATAATGTTGACTAACAAAAACCTAAAACTGCTATGGACATGGACATCATCTCTCGTAAATGCCAACGTGTTTATTAATTTCTTATTCCTTCATTAACTTACATAACAAATTGAAAATTTATGTTTATGAATATTGATTTTTATACCTGTTAATTAATGATTAGGTTTGGTTACCAAACCATAGATTCATAAATATTTTTTTTATAAACGATGTCTAGCGAAATTTCATCCGGCTCGGTGGTATATTTTCATTATTACCCCAATTAATATATTTCGTTGTTGAGACAAATCACTTCCGAAACAATACTACACTGGCTACTGAGTCACCAGGCGACACTGAGGCTCATTATAAGTCGCAGGCAAGTCGCAGATGCGATCGGCACGCGAGAAAGATGCGATCTAGATTCTATCTTGCGGACATCGCCACTGAAACCCCGGATAATTTAAGGTTAACTTTACTTTTGTTCCACTATACTTATACTTACTACACTACTTTACATTCATTAATAGTCCTTTTAATTGCTACTGCTCTCTGCGGAATTGATAAGGTTATATAAATTGTAGGTTTACTAAAACTTTCAACTAAGATAGTGGTTTATCTTGCTATGCGAGATGCTTATTCCAGCAGTGGAGTTCAATAGGCTGTTGATGAAAAAGGTGAATGAGTTTCAAATTAAAATATACTTAACAATAACTATAAATTAAGCTGTACAAAATTTAGACAACATGTAGCACCATCCGAAATAGAATAAGATTCGGTTTATAGTAGAATATGCAATTGCAAATAAAGAAGATTCTTACAATACGAGTGCTGTCCTATTCCTAGCTTGAATACGGAATACTAAAAGCGAGTCTTGCAACAGTGGATAAAAAAATGGGCTGCAAATATTATCGCAATATTATATTTTTGTTCTGCTGATGTAAGGACACGTACATTATTACGGTATTAATAGAATAAAAATGCATAGCGCTTCTTACGATAAATATTGGCATAGATCTATCTTACTATACTGGTACAAATTTGTATGTAGAAATTACAAATTGTACAGCGAAACATGAAATTTCTGATACAAAAACGTCCATTTCCCATGTTGTTCTAGAACCCGATAAGGGAATAATCCATTAACATTTTACCCGTAACTACATATTCAGTACAATCCGACTAAATGTAAAGCTGCAATCCTGATACGATTAAAGCGCTTTAATTCCACGTTTGGACTGTATTTACTTCGACGAGGTACAGAGAATTTCTTAGTCGTGTGGTAAAATGGTAGCATTTCAATTCATTTCCGTATTACATAGCTATTTAAAATAATAATTCCGGAGATATAGGATAAGTTAATGTTTGAAATTATAATAGATATCTTCTGCTTGCTTGCTTCATGTTGTATACATAAGTTTCGGATAATGTGGTATTTATTTTTTCGTAGTTTGTTACTGAAACCAATATATTGTGCTGGCTGGTTTCTTGCTGAAGATGTTTGTAATATAAGGTATTGTTAAGATTTTTTTTGGTCTCTAAAATAGAAAACTACAACGATTTGAACACGAACTAAAAAAGCAAAAAATTCTACGGTCATAAATTATTAATATTATTCCTAAATCCAACATTATTATTTATTTATTACAAATCCTATTTTAGTTCATGTATACGCAAATATAAAAGTTCATAATTTATCGTGATTTTATAAATGCGTCATAGAAAAATACTTGAAGCTGTAAAAACTGTGTAAACATGGAACTAAACAGACATCGCAGAGATTGAATACGATATAAGTAAGATAAATATTTCAAAGAAAACTTTGGTATATGTATGTGATTGCTATCATAACAACGAACAATTGATATGTGCGAATGCACCAAACCCTTAGCTAGATACCAATAAAAGATCATGTAATACCGGAACATGTTCGAACACTTATCCTGAGTAAAACGAATTTGAATATCCCATACATAATATTATTTATAATGTGATAGAATAAACAAAGACTCGTAAAATGAGCGACTGGAGTATAGTTAGGAATATAATATAATTTTGTTGTGAATTTGAAAATAACTTCCCTATTACCGGAAATCTTAACTATCTATGCGGTCGCTTCGACTACTGCTGTGACTGATGTCGTGTATATTTCTTTCTTCTAATCATTCAAGTCAAGACTTCATATAAGTACCTACTTGTATAATAATATATATGTTACCATAATCTTCCCTTTCTCCTTAAGCCTCTTCGTTTATGAAATAGCAAAATATCAAAGTAATGAAAGAACAACAAATAAAAGTGATAAGTACCTAATGTATTTCTTAAACAATCGCCAAAAATGGTAACCGACTAGAAGAATAAAATATAAAGGAATTCCAAGTCGAAATGACATTGTAAATACCTGCTGTACAGTGTGTTATGTAAAGCATTCCGAAGCACAAAGCTCCAGTTAGTCCAGTCATTATCCTCGGAACAGGTAGCCCTGTGGACTGTAGATACGCCATTATTGCTGCCCAGAGACTATCTTGTAATTTTGTTCTAGCACTTAGAAGAATGCGGTTCCATTGCCTTTCGAACAACGTGCTAACGACAGGAATGAGGAAACAGTATAAAACAACGACATTCAATTTAATAACTGTTAGTAGAGAAAAGTTAAGAGCAACCAAATAGGTAGTTGAAATCAGGTCATATAAGGGATATATTGATCGTTGTACTAAACTGGGCTTGCATTCTACTTGTAATGTATTATAAATATGAAACTATGAAACTACAAAACTAAAACAACGAGGAAAACGTTCATAAGTTTACTTACAACAAATAGTTTCTCCAATTAGAAACAGCGAATAAAATCAATTTAAAACAATGTAATAAAGAAGTTTTTCGAGGGCGATACATTTAGTTTAGGATTTTACCTAATACGAAAAGTAGGTAACACATCTGTCTACCACCAATGTATGTAGGTACTGTTATTTAGAGCTAAAAATCAAATAAAGCCTGGAAATTAAATACAATAAAGATTATGGAAACACGTTAGAAACCGTTCAAAATAACTATAGGTTTTAGAAAGCAGAGTGTTATAAATTATTTAGAAGAAGACACAGCTCCATGTATAAAACGACAAGTATAATTTGCTAGAACCAGTTCCAATCTTGATACTGTCCGGCTATCCCATGAATGGTGAAATATAATGTTGGATTCGATTATAAAATTTATCGCAACATATGTAGAAGGCTTTATTAATACGGTACCATTATTTAATGGAAGCCAGATGTTTCGCGAGACGCTACATCATAAATATTAATAAGCTCATAACTTCATAAGTTTCCGTTCGATAGCTTTAGATTTACCTACGTATCCGTTGTCCATAAATGATTTATTGTTTTTTACAAAACATCTGCAAAAGATCCAACATTACAAAAATCAGCGTATTCATCAAACGACTATTATGAACAGAGTTGCATGTCAAAATTATCAATAATCTCGAACCTACTCAATGGGCAATTTATTGTACCACTGTTTCGTCGAATGCACCTACGCGACTACGGACCTTTTAAATAACTCCACCTGACGATGTTATCGATTAACCATCCTCTCGCAAAAGGACGCACTCGAGAAGTTATTTGCAACGGACATTCATTCTTCGAGCCTCCTTTGGTGGTTTAACCGATGACTCAGACTAATGGGCTGCGTAAAAGTTATTGGCTGGCTTATAGAAGCAAAAAGATGCATAAATAAGATAATTAGCAGTGTGTAACAACAGTTCTAAGCCATAAATAAAATAAACTAATAATAGGCACTAACATTCTGTTACTGGTGTGTTAACGACAAAAGCTAATGAGCATGCATTGCATAGTTTACATTAATAGTCTTATTATCTCTGAAGTACCTAATAACATAACAGCTTCATCTAAATGGCCACCTTAACAGGTAATGTCATGCATGACAATATAGGTATATCATGTGATATGATTGAAATTTCTATAAATATATTTCTTTAATGTATCTATTGAATATATAAAATGAACAACCTGTGAGTTTATTTGGTTTCTTCTTAAAAGAGAACTGTAAATTCTGAACGTCTGGTAGTAAAAAGTTACAACTTTCAAGTGTCAATTTTACCCTATGAAAATAAAACATTATAGATTGATTGTCGAAACAGATGCATGTAATAGCAAGATTAGTGTCGTGTTCATGGTCACTCGGTAATAAAAGTGCGTATCTATATTATTTTCTTGCGAATCGTTGATTTATATCATTAACATCTAATTCTTACAGCTGTATTGAGTATATTATAATTTCAAACATTATATATCTAATAGCGATCGAATTGACATATAATACACAATTGAAGAATAACTGACTACTGCATTGATCTGATCACCTGTATAGCTACTAATTAGTTTCCCAATCAGGCCATTCTCCAGTCGCTATGCACTGTTTACGCAACACTATTGATCGAAAATGCAATCTGCGCCTACTCTTTTTATATATTAGACAACAAACTGACAGCTGATTGAAAGATCGGTATCTTTCCAAGCTCTTGTGTTTAGTAAATTGTTTATTATTATTATCTAGTAATTACATTCCATGCTGGCTCCAAAGAAGTATGATTTATGTTACTTGAAGACTGCTATTACAGAAATGACCGGTAACCATGAATGCTCATCCTTCCTCTGAATCAATCGATATCTCGAGTGTATCATCAAAAGATTACAACAGGATAACGATCTTGTCGTCTAGATAAACGATTGTATAACGTTATTAATGGGTCACTAATTGTTGGATAGCTTCATTATCAATTGCGACTCATGTTTTGCTATTTGCATTGATTGTTTGTTTAAGCTTTCTACAGGAAGAGGTGTGTCACGACATAATAAGTGCTAATACTGTTGACCTCGATGTATCGATGTGCGAGAGCCCCTTCGAAAATAGACAACGCTTTACACTGTGCTAAGTGTTGAGCATGTCACACTTCAAATTAGATGTTTTTACAATAATTTGTTTTATTTATATAAAATGTCTGATAATCTAAACTATATAGCGTTCGTACTTGTGGTACTCTAGTTGCACCTGCACGTAAATTTTCACATTAGAATGGAAACTGCAGATTTAGAAGATCAGATGAATGTCTTTCCTGTTGGTCCGCCAAGGAAATAGATTCAGATAAAACGACAGGAGACTGATTTTAAACCAGACATAGACGACGATCAAGTGGCAGTGCATATCCCTTTATCAAGCTTGGATAAATATCTACATGACCATCATTGAGTACTACATTCTACCGCAGAATCTAGTCAGAATTACTTTTATCATTCTGATTAGTTGCAGAAGCTATAATTACGGCACCATACATGCCGTCACCATTATGTATTTCCTTACCACTAACTACTTGACATTTACATTCGCATAATTATGTTAAGACAATTTTGTTTTGTTGTTCTAACCACTAAGTAATATTAGTTAATACGACCATAACGAAGAGTTAATGATTTTTAGCGTAGTCAGTTTATAAATTTAAATCATATACTTATTTTAAATTCTTAACGAATTGCGTGTGCAGATAATATTTCACCTTTCTACGTGGTGTGGCACTATAAGGCCAATCAATATTATAATAATGTAATGAAGACGCAAGATTCATCCACCTAAGGGCTCCAGCCATATTTTTCTATTTCGCCTCCGTGAGAAAGCGTTGAGATTGTGCGACCTCGCCTCACGCAACCCACTAACGAGTGAAGCGAGGCCATTTTTTATCTCGCCACGTTTTATTTGAATACAATAATATTATTAAATTATTCCCATAATGTCTTTTCATTTCATCGCTTATGTTTTTATTGGAAACATTTTGTAATGGTCATATTATTATTGATAACATGCAAAATGATAAAAAATATGGTGGAAAAAATGTTTAGAAAAAATATTCCGTGATACATATGAAAACGACTTAAATGTAATATATGAATACCTACACATTTATTGGAGACAAAATATGCCTAATATGTTTAGATTTATGTACAAAAAAAAACAATATTATAATATTAAACTTAGTAGGTGATAAATTAGATGTGAACAAAGGATATCAACTTCCGTTATCGAAATTCGCATTAAATATTAAGATATGATATGACACTATAATAATCTTGACGGTTTACAGTTGACGGTTTACAGAAGTTGTGTTTTAACTTGATAGTGTAATAAATTTTGCTATGAAATTTGATACTGTAATAAGGCAGGCAAAATACGGTCGGCAATTAATTTGAAATTGGAGATATTATTTGGTTGAAAATGAACCTTTCAATCTTGTAAAGTGGATAAGGTGAGAAATCGCATTGCCTTCCGTCAATAAAATTTTGTTATACGACAAAACCACTTCGCAGAATTCGATTGTATAGGTATTTGAAAGCTGATATTGCGACATTTACACAATTTTAACGAAATAAAACAGTAATAAAAAATATCGCGAATAACTAAACGGGTTTGTAATTTGTGTACAACCAGAACTATATTCTGTATTTCGATAATACATAAGAGTTTCTAAAATTTCAATATGTTAGATTGAATACTAGCTTCGCCTGAGTGGAATAATTGTATCGCGGAAATTTGTTTATCCCGAGCGAACTACTCACTTTTTCGACATTAAAAAATCCAATATTTCAATCCAGGGTACAGTCTATATGTATTTATATACCAAATTTCATCAATGAGTATTGTGAGATTAAGAATCTTTTGTACATTACACAGACTTATAATACCTAGTGGAGTAAGTGTGTGAGTCTGTGTATTTGGGTTCACTGTTTACAAGAGATGGAAAATGTGAGATGGACTTGTAAGAAGAATGAATGCCGGCAATCAGGTGAATGGAGCACTACATGCCCTTATGAGGAGCCAGAATGTGTCCATAAACCTCGTCTGGCTGTTCATGGTGCTGGTTCTAACACAGATTTAAGAGAGTGAATGCTGGGTATGACAGAAGAATGAAAGTAGAATTAATGCAGTGGAAATGAGATCATAGAGAAGTATGACTCGGGTGACTTTGAAAGATAGAATCAGGAATAATGTAATTTGGGAGTTATCAGTGTGAAAGAAGATGTAGTGACAAAGATTGAAAAAGATATGCGTGTTAAGATCGTAGCAAGTGGAAGTCTGTGGTTTCTGCCTACCCCTACGGGAAACAGGCGTGACTTAATGTAAGTGTTATATCTAAATGTAGCAGACCAAGCATAAATATACATACGCAAGGAAGACGCTAATTCACACAAAATACTTACCATGTATTAGATCAGGTATAAACAAATTCGTAATGTAATAAACCAGACATTATTATCAATTTGTACGCGTTTGCTATAGCAAGTCAAAGTCTAAATTCTGCTTATTCCTTTGAATGAAAGTTGGTCAAGCTATTTAATCCTTATGTTCGGTCTGCTCGTGATTTATCATAGCGGATACCCTTACCCACGCTAATTCCGCTTTCTATACATGCATTTCAAGAAGGAATCCTAAGAAACCTACATGTTTTTAAGAATCATTCAAAAGCTCGATAAATCTAAATGTTACGCTTTTTCAGTTGTGACCACATTTCATAAGGTTTCTAGATGACTAAGAGCCTGACTTCTTATCGGTGGAGTAATCTCTAATTCGCCACTCATCTCTGCCTTCTGCTGAGGTAAGTTATCTTGTAACGGCACAACCTCAGGTCATAAAAGGCACAATCTTCTTTCGTAGATCTTTTATGAAACTTATTGATTAACAAAAATAGTCCAAGGTTACTCGACCCAACATTTTATAGGTAAATGCATAATTTATGTACACATATTAGTTACGACTAAAATCATTATGAAAATAATCCATAGATAAATTCTGTAGGTGAAGTCATAAAAATATTGAACAATTTTATCTCCTACGACGTGCGTTACAACACATTGTGTATGACATTGAATTTTATTACTTGCTTATAATAATAACCGCTTAAAAAATAAATTTTATTGCACTATAAAACTAAGTGTTGGCTTGGAAATTAAACACAACTATCCAATCCCAAATTCCACGAATAAAGGCCCCAGCTTATGTTACCTAATATACTAATCCAAAAATAAAATTCAGATATAAGTAAGGGCGGCCCTGCCATTTGGTAACCGAGAGAGTAGAATAGGTTCCACTTATCTCTTGACTAGTACAGGAGGTGGGCGCTTTCTGAACCTCAAGAATTCGAGGTTTTTGCCATCGACTCGCTGAGAAGAAGGACATGCTGCAGAAACGTCTTTGGCTTCAACACAACGGGGCTTCCGAAAAAATGTACGATCGTCAACCTGCCTGCCCACACAGCTTGGCGATTAAGATAAATCCTTCCAAGGAATGAAATGCAATTCGCGCAATAGGGGTTCCTATATCCAGCAGTGGACTTCTACAATGTGTTGATATGGTGCAATAGGCTAGTATAGACAATTACAGTATTAGAAAATCAAGCAATTCAACTTTGATTAAAATTCTTTGTATATACTGTAACTAGAAACACAGAAGATATTGGGTCTTTACCTATGAAATTGGAGTTTTTTTTCTTCGATACTCATATGTACCAATAACTGCGATTTTCAAAGCTATATCCAAATTTGTTTTTTATTTGGAAAATGAAATATTATTTCAAGGTTTCACATGAAATATTTTTTAATTTCTGGGCTAAATCACATAATAAAAAAAAAATTGAACAGAGCTCTTTTCATTTGCTTCCCATTATCATCTCTTAGATTCGCTGAAACTTTTATAAAGCAGTTACTTTTAAAAATTAACGCTGCCTATACTTAACTTAATGTTATCCGATAATACACACAAAGTTTAGCTAAATTTGGATTTGCCGTTCCCAAAAAAAGACAAAAATGTTTGTATGGAGAAAACAGTCTTAATGAAATTCTTCATACAAAACGCCAATTTCATAGATAAGGACCTAATAGTTATTGTATCAAACATTAGATATAACGTGATTCTATATAGGTTAATATTGATATTCATTTTATAGCATTACTCTATTCTATAATTTTTTTAGTTCAATAATTAACTGACCCTGAGTACCTACACTGACACAACGTAATTCAGGTTTCATCGTTTCTTGTAAAACTGATGTTGTGTAATGTTTAAATAGATCATTTTGTGCTTTGTGCAAACCCAACACATTATGAAATAACATCGATCTTATACAATTTTGTCTATTCTTATTGGAAAACGAAGATCGTGACAATATAAAAGACAAACGAAAGTCACTTTCTATCCACCCGCAGTATACACTGCATTTTTTATCAACCGTAATTCATAACAAACCACAAAAGTAATAACATTGTATAATTCTCTGAATGAGTACGCAATAATGACTTAATGCAGTGATTTTGATCGTCAACGTAAATAAAACCAAATCGTTTGGTCAGAATGTGGTTGACCGCATGTCGAATTTTCTTACGATTCGAGAATAAAATTATTTCATCTCCGCGTAAGAAACAGCTGCACGAAATTGACAGCAAATTTCGATCACGAAAAGAAGTAATAGTGTAAAGGGCCAATAAGGATCTGTCATGACAGTGCAGAGACAGATCTAGAGTCAAGCTGTCCAGCTGAATAATTTTCCGAAATAATAATATAATGTCACGACCATTATCCCAAATTGAGTGGTCGAGAGATATACCAAAGATAATCGTTGGTGTTTCAAAAATTTGAAGTTTAATGTTTGAAACAACATCCACGGTTCACCTTGCAAAATAGGGAAATGCACACGTGACAGCCCATCGCCGTAAAACAAAAATTTGTATAGACATTTTCACAAAAATAAAGATATGTTTGAAGAAGTCTTATTTAAGTCAGGTTCATATTTAAAAGATAAGATTTAAGTATATTTAAAAAATAATGGTGTTAGAATTTGTGTCATGTAGTAAGTTACGAGTATTGTATACTTACCTTATATATTTTCCATACCAAGTTCTGAGGTTCACAAACATTTTAACGTGGTATGACTGCTAATGACGGAAGTAGAAGAATACTTGTAGGTTTTTTATTTTTTATGCATAACGGGTTGGTGATTGACCTCAATCACACCTGATGTTAAGTGAAGATGAGGTCGAAGGTGGAAGCGTGCTGACCCGGAAACCCCATCACATTTGGGGGACTGGCTGTCTTATCTCTGACAACCGGAACACAACAATGCTATTAACATTGCTGCTTGGCGGTAGATTTAGATAAGATGGTGGTAGCTAGCCAGGCGGACATTTAAACTGCCCTACCACCAACCAAACCGAGTACTTAAACATGTACCCCGCTGGGGATCGAACCCGCGACCTCCGAATCGTAAACCCAATGTTGTCACGCCACGGAGGCGGCATAGGTGTAAAAATTTAATCGTCATAAATTGGCAAAACAATTGACTTCAGTAACGTTCTGTTCTCCATCTGGAGAACACTATAATTTTTCTTAAAAACCCAAATTGCATTTAGTCTCCCTCTGCAAGAACAATTAAATCGTTTAAATAAGTAATGAGATTCTGCTATTTACCATACTTACAAAGAAACTGCCAAACCGATTTTTTTCAAATTTCAATGGGACCAATTTGAGTGAATCCGCTGTCTTTTAGAAATAGAATTACGCGAATCGTCGACCGCCTAATCTCGGAGTAATCGATGCACATACACAAAAAGTAACAGAAACGCCCGAATTGAGACCTAATCATTTTTGAAATCGGTTAAAAAGCAATGACGTTCACATTTAATACAAAATCAACCATAATCACATATACTGGGAAAGGGGGTAAAGGATGACCAATTTTATTGGTGTAGTGGATAGTGACCCTGTCACCGATCCAACGGTTGCTGGTTCGAATCCCGCGTGGGGTAAATATTTGTGTGATGAACACGAACATTTATTTCCGAGTCATGAATGTTTATATAAATATTTATGTATGTTTATCTGATATCTACTATCCATGGTACAAGCTTCGCTTAGTTTGGGACTAGATGATTGGTCTAAAGTGCCCGAAATATTTATTTATTTAAAATTTTGAGATCTCTAAAGAGCTGGCAGCTACCTCGGGCAGCGTATTAGCATTGTTAATATACAACGAGGTAACGCTGTCAGTTTTGCCAAAGTTTTGATACGCCACAGATAGCGCCAGATCCACCAGAACGCAGTGATGTTGAGGTAAAAAAAGGTTAGCAAACGATTAATTGAAAGTCATTCAACTAAGAGAAGTAAAGTTTAAAGATATGGAAATGCCACAGACCGCTGTCTAAGTCTCACGAGTCGTTTATATTCAACGTTTCATGTAGTATTTTTCAGGTTCTACGGTAAAATAATATGTACTCATCTTTTATTACGTTTGTTCAGTAAAATCTGGCTTCGTCATAACATACAGGACGTCAGATACTAACGGGGCTAATAGTGATCACTATCGTAGAGTCTAAAGCAGTCCCGATAACACTAGTTCTATCCTTGTCATGACAGTTACGTTTAAATGGGAAATAACTATATATACTTGACCATCTTAAACAAGCGACAGTTGTAGTTGTTATCGTCCAAGTACTATATTATAGAACATAAATCTCTATCGTAATAACAGTTAGGGAGTTAAACAAGTGGACAGTATTCGGAATAGAGGCTGGAATGTCGGCTATGTGGTCCAATCGAGTGTGACGAAACGCGAGGCGGGAAAGGAGGCTCGTGACAGGACAGGAGCTTATCCTTACGATCTGTATTTATATATTTGAAGAGATCTACAGATTAGATTTGTCATTTTCTGGACTAAAAGGCCTTAATAACTACAGTAGAGATTTCCATTTCTGTATTTGTATTATTGCTAACTACAGTTAGAAGTTGTGAAGTATATATACTTCTAATATTATAAATGCGAAAGTTTGGATGTTTGTTTGTTTGTTTGTTGCTCAATCACGGCGAAACGGACGAACTGATTTTGTTGAAATTTGTTATACAGGTAGAACATTTTCTGGATTAAAACATTGGATATTTTTTATCCCGATAAAGTGAGTAGTTCGAGGGATAAGTAAATTAAGCGAAAAGGTAGTAAGTAATAAATTCACAAAAAAAATAAGTATACCCAAATCATCAGCATTAATAACCTACATGATAAATAATCCATCAATTTAATAACCTCATAGATCAATTCATAGACAATATATTTTGCTACCGATAAAAAGTTCTTGACTTTTTTGTCGAAAAATCTTACAAGCGGCTGGTAACCCCATCCACCACCCGTCGCGTTCGTCGGTCTGTGCAAGCGCAGCCCACCTACCGGCAAGGCAGGTGTGTGCATTTCCTTTGAGCGAATTCCCGCTTATTCTAATTATAAACTACCATAACGAGTTTAATACTAAAATGTTTAATGTAGATTCCTATAATCTAGAACATTCAAAATAACACTAGAGAACAGAACAAGGCTTACTTGGCTATTCAAATTTCAAATATTTGAGAGACATACACGATAAAATAGAAAACCAAGGTCATAATATTAAGTATAACAAACAAAAAAAGAAACAAAGCGCACTGTTATCAGAACAAAAAACCACCAGTGTGGCTGCGGTTTGGACAAATAAACCCCCAAAAAATCGATATAATCTAGAAAGAAGATGCTCTATCTATGGTATACACCTACAAAAGTAGGAGAGATAGGTAGTGTAATTGCTAGATAAATAACCCAAAAAAAATAATAGCGTGGTGACCAGAAGAATTTTTTGAATAACATAGAAGGACGAGTCAAACATGGTACATGTGCAACGCATATCAAACATACTACCAAATAGAAATTAGCACCACTTATCAATATTATTTTTGAATGTTGGCTAATTCTATTATCTTTTGACCTGAAACAGCCCAATTAGGGCGTAGCCTCATTATCTGGTGTCTAAGTAACTCCCGACATAATTAATATTAGCAAAAGCTTGTAGGTATAGCAAATCACTGTTTTATCTTAATTGGCTGTAATTAATACCTACAATAAGTTGATCAACATTCGGTGGGCGGGCGAGTTATATTGAATCGATTTCGTTATACGATCCTGGGAATATGAGTGATACAAAATCGAATTACCAGTTCAAATTAAAGGCCTTGGTATTAAACTTGCAAAATAAGCTACGGTCATTTCATTGTTCATTATTACCTACTCTTATCCGTCAAATATTTCGATGAAATTATAAAAAGTAGCTGTGATCAGTGTTCATCCACAATTACAGGGTAGACTGACGAAGAAGCTATGGGAAACCGTAGGAGACAAACGGCTCAGGAGCACTTGTCAGATATTAGGACCACGTTATAGCAAATTAGTGACTACTTAGAATAACAAATATGCCTCGTGTACTTCAACAACATTGTAAAATTCAAATTTTCTTTTAAGTAAAAAAACATCATAGGTCCTTTGGATTTTTCATTCCCAAAGCGATGGTAGTTTAGAAATACTGACTGATATAGAGACTGCACCAGACCTAGTATTATTTGTAATATACACTCACATAAATTGACGTTCAATAAGTGACATTATGTGTCTTACATTGAAATTGCTTGAATTTAAAAATTAAATAGACTGCAATCGACTGAAATAATGACGGTGATCATTATTTTATGTGTGTACTCGTACATTTTGCAAATCTACCCGTGTAATTCCATGTTTACGCAGAAACGAATTTGATACAACTTCGATTTTAATTTTACTCTCGTGTTGACGTTCACGTGAAAAGTACTTATTTATGACTTGTACCGGGCAATCTTGGGCCAAATTTACACTTCACCCACCGCTTACGACAGTACGATTACCTGACAGGTAATCTTGGGATAAAATCACATGTCGCTCTACGATTAGTACCGGGAAATCTCGGGACAAATTCTCACTTCACCCACTAATTACTGTCGGTTAATCTTGGGCTAAATTCACTTCTCGTTATTGTCTGGATGTCTTGGGGCAAATACATACTTTATCCACTAATTACTGTCGGTTAATCTTGGGCCAAATTCGCTTCTCGTTATTGTCGGGATGGCTTGGGGCAAATACAAACTCTATCCACAAATTACTGTCGGTTAATTTTGGGGCAAATTCACTTCTTGTTATTGTCGGGATGTCTTGGGGCAAATACACACTTTATCCACATTACTGTCGGATAATCTTGGGCCAAATTCACTTCTCGTTATTGACGGGATGTCTTGGGACCAATACACACTTTATCCACTAATTACTGTCGGATAATCTTGGGCCAAATTCACTTCTTGTTATTGTCGGGATGTCTTGGGGCAAATACACACTTTATCCACTAATTACTGTCGGATAATCTTGGGCCAAATTCAGTTCTCGTTATTGCCGGGATGTCTTGGGGCAAATACACACTTTATCCACAAATTACTGTCGGTTAATCTTGGGACATATTGACACTTTACCCATCCATTAATGTAAAGTAATCTTGGGCCAAACTCACATCTCGCCCAACTATTATTATTAGAAAATCTTGGACCAACTTCACACTTCGTCCACTGAATTTTAAGATTCCGTACCTACTTCAAATGGAAAAAATTAACCCTTATAGGATCATTTCGTTGTCTGTCGGTCAAGATCCTTTTTCTCGCGAACGCGTGAAAGTATCAAGTTGAGATTAAAATTACTTAAGTCTACGATCTCTCGGCACTGTAAAATAATTAAATTTCTTAATCATCGTACTCAAAAAATGGCCATTTATGGCGAATATTTTGATACTCGCAAATTAATAAAAACAGGATACTTCCTGTTGACCTAGAATCATGAAGAAGCAAAGGTTCAAAGCACCAGTAAAAGAAAAAATCAAAATTTCGAGGATCGATTCCCGTGATGGGCGAACTTTCTATAATACAAGGTTGTCCGAAATCCTGCCTCGGTGCGGGATTCAGACTCGCGCTTGTTTGTTTTTTTTTTTAGATAATTCGCAGCAATAAGTAATAAACAGCAAGTGCTGTACAGAGATTTTTACACCACTCCCCAGGAAGGAAGTTAATGTTTTTACTGTTATTAGTCTTAGTGTAGGTACACTAAGGTAAATTTTATGTAGGCTAGATTCTCTAGACAAAATTCTTTCGACGTGTAAAACGTTTCTCAAACTCGAATTCTTTAAGCACCGACCGTAGCTAATCCGTAAGAAGCAATAAACTAAACTGTCGATTACTTTAAAAATATTTTGCATTTAATTACCGAAGATAAATAACAACCATTCCTCTTCTACAAAGTAGGTAGTGCAGTACCACTAACTAGGTAGCGTTGATACGAGTGCTTTGAGGTTCACTAATTAACAAGAATAGATTATTATTGAAAGCTTGATAAATCAAGTTTCATTAAGAAATGAAGGAGTATCATTGGCTAATAAATTGAGAACACTGTAAATTATAAAGTGCTGGTTGAGACATCAAACTGTCGCGTCGAATAAACGTTTTTTTATTTCATCCAACGAAACCTCGGGCTGACACTTTTACTTTTTTTTTCTTTTAAATAGGACTTACTTTTTATTTTACAAAATGTCAGTTCACAGTACAGTAAATCCCAATAATGCCATAGGACAGGTTGTTAAATGTAATGATAATGATTTCACTTATAGACCGAACTGGTTCGTACGCTTAATGGGTTCAGACTTATCTAGACCTACCCAAGTCTAGATTTGTGAACACACGTAGTTTAACGGCGAAGGAGGAGTTAGCAGCATTATCTTTGTAATAACAATTTGCGGGTATATATTTACACAGCAAAATGTTAACAACGATAATTTTGTGGGAGACAAGTTTCTCAAATTAGAATTTTAGTAACTACGACCAACTAGAAAACGTCAAATTATTAAAGTCGTGAATATTGTGATGATGGCGGCGGATTATTTATAAAGTAGGATGATATCTTCCGTTAAAGAGCCTCTACACAAAACTTTAAAAATTAAGGTCTCTGCTACCTTAATTCGATTTTCTACTGTACCAAAATAAAGTAACAATCAATCATAATTCGGTAGAATTACGGAAGTTACTCTGAATATAAGTCAGCAATCACTCGTGTCGATTCAGTTCTCAGATTACAACATCAAAAGTTAAAGTATTAGGGAGTTAGTAAGGAAATGTGTTAACTTATAGATTCATTTTCCGTGAAAATCACACACTAATTGATTAATGATAACATAATATTTCGAAAAGACCATTGCGAAAATTCGCTCGAGGCAAACACATGTCACGACCAATACTAGAGCAGGTTAATTAACGTAATACCACAATCAATAATTTTTAACTAACTTGTATTATTCTGTTTTGAAGCAATCTGATAACATATTTATGTTATGGAAATCTATATTTTTTGTTCATTAAAGACTTATATAGACTTAATATGTATGACTGACACGAGATTGCGCAAAATATTTTGTAATTACCTAGCGGTTGATAAGGTGACCCCTTTTTCCGAACTTTAAATTATACAGTGTCCAAAATCTGAGACATGAAGAGAAAGCAATATTGAGAATATAAAATGTTGCGTACTAAAAAGTAATCTTATTTAATTTTTCAATCAATCAAATTGTTACAGATAAGTTCACATATTTTATATATTTCTCATACTTGTCGATGTCGAGGTATCATTTAAAGCGACACTATGTCACATTTCGTGGTATTCTATATTCTATAATTTAAGACAAAATGTTTATTAATATTTGATTCATATTCGTATACAGTGACTTTTTCCGTTAACGTCTCCAATGCCCGTTGAAATTGGACATCCTTTATATAAAAAAGTAAGTAGTAAAAGTCCATTTAGTTAGTCACTGCTAAACAGGCTTATCTTTTAGCTGAAATAGATATAAATCAACTAGTAACATACCATTAACGTTGGGTAAGTCAGTCAAATACGCATAACGAGGCGTTGATATATTGACTATCATTAAAAAAGCGACAAAATTGCTAAATTATACTCACGCAGCGATTGTTACTCCAATGAATTAGCATTCCTTATATTATGTGATACAGTTCTCCATCTGTAACAAAAAATAATCGAAATTAGTAAAGATTAACAAAGATTGAAAATCTATATCCAATTTACTTAAATGAATTTTTATTGCGGAGGATATAGGAGGGACTTATGCTACTCCATTCTGCCAAAATCAGCCCAATTCTTTGGAGCGCCAAGAGACAATCATTGAGTAATAATGAAATTGCAGTCTAAAATACATATACCTACATCAATAGGTAAATGTAATTGAAAAAAAAAACACACAATGTATTTAAACGAGGAGTTATTTTATAAGTCATATACCCTATACTATATTGCTAAATTATCAACTCTAAACACACAAGTTGGAAAACCTATACGAAGATTCCAACAAATGGGGAGCATTTATTATTTCCGGATACAGTTGTGCTCTCCACCTTCGAGCCCATGCCCAGCGTTCTAAGAAAGATCAGATCGCTTCCTCAATAGAAGCACAAAAAGACTTGCATCACGGCTTCTTGAGGTCAGCTCCCAACATTGTCTGACGACAATGGCGATTGTGAGAAAGAATCGCCAACAAAACAATGGAACCAGCTCAGCAATTACCAATAGTAATTAAATATTTGTTTTCAACCGGCACTGTATTGTTACAATCAGCTAAACAAATAAAATGCACATGCAGTGAAATGCAAAACAAGAGCTATCGTTCAAGAATTTTATTACCAACACTTCTGCAGAAAATAAAACAATGTGGGTATAAGAATTAATTTAGACAGAATGCAAAAAATAAATTAAAACGATCAAGATACTTGGTAATACATGAAAAACCGCAATATAAATAAAAAGAATAATACAACGAAGAAAAACTTTAGTCAAGCAACCAAAAAAGAAAAATCATCCCTGGCACAAATTGATGTCAACGTTGTCCAGTTCGCTCTGAAAGTGCGTGGGTGCTTGTAGGTGTGGGAACCGGTAATATAGGTACATGACTTGACTCACCCATAGGTGCTTTTTGGTAGTCCGACGTTACGACAGGAAACGATACGAACCAATTGGACGATCGCAGAACTTGAATACAAAAACAAGACCATAATTTTGATATGTTTTAAGATTGGTGTAGTAATCTTATTTAGACTGCAACTGGGTGTACAGCGGTGCTTATGAAAGAATGTAAATTTTAAACTGTACAACGTACGAAGATGGCTAATAAAAAGTGGAACGATGTACTAATATTTAAAATATCTGTCATATACAAGCGAGTTATGATTATCATTCACATTTCATATACTACGGAAATTCATAGATATGCAATTGTTATATAACACAATCAATTGAATATCATATAACGATTCATTAGAAGTAGATTTTGATGCACTTCGTGGATAGTGTCAAAAGAGGACGAATCATGAAACAGAACATAATAAAGCTCTTCTCATTACTATGTGTTCGACTTTCGCCGTCAGCGCGTGGGCCGGTGGGAGGGTCGACCAAAATCGGTCAAACAAACATGAACAGGTTGAACAAATACACCATTGAATGCATAATACCATGAAATGGAATTTACATTCCCTCAAAGATTACAGAAAGAACCTATTTGCTATATTAGACAACAGATAAAAAATAAATCTAACGGAATGCGTGGTTATGTGGGAGGCTCTATATTTGGAAGCACAGGTGTTTCACTACATCCGTTTTGAATGTGTAGAAAAAAGTAAAATGCCTTTTAAATTTATGTAACGGAATGATCAACAGTTTACGTCCGACAGCATATTTCAGAAATATTAGTTGTTAATATAATATATCGGATAGCATCGCGTTGGACATTTACCAATAAAGTAAATAAGCTACAGTCATTATATTACACTTTATTAGTAATAGGTAATCTCGATGAAATAAACTTTCATCAATGTGGATCGAAGATTGCTAGGTGGACCGACGCAATTGTTTGAAAGATCACGGGAAGCCGATGGATGGATTCGGACGACTGCAGAATGCCTTGAACATAAATTGTATTTTTGACATCGCGGGCGATTTACAAATTGAGTTCCAGGGGATCGCTGACGAATAAATTTCTGCCCATTAGAATAGTATGCAAGCATGGACATGAACCGCTTCTGTTTAATTATTTGTCGGATCCCAAATTGTTACTCTAATACGTATGTATAAAGAGCAACTCTTGAATTTCTTGCTCACTCTTCTCAGTCAGCCTTGTCAATGAGCAGTAATTTAAGTTAAAATCGTTACGATTTCGAGTGATAAATGTTTAGCCCATAAATTAATTTATCTTTTCCGGGACCCCATGTTCAATAGCAGATAAAGGCTGTGATGATGATGACAAATTACTATCACCTGATGGCTTCCTTATAGCTTCGATTTACCTTTCACATACAGGCCAATTTTTGCACCTAAAGCGTTAAGTATCATACAAAAGAAAATGAATCGTAAAAGATGCTAATGATTCGCGGCATTGTTGTTTAAAACATTGTGTCGTGATGCTGCTAATTGCCCTACTTAATACTCGGGAAATGGAATAACTGTTTCAGACTTTTCCTTTTGCTTAAAGCTACGAACCGCAATATTTACAGTGACTAATATTTATTTTAAATAAAATTTAATTGCAACTAGCAAAAAAGTTAATCCCATTTTGCAAGTGACATTTTCTTAAAAAGGAATTTTATCGGACCATTCTCTTGTCCCTTGCTTGGTAACGAGCTGTGTCAGACAGACGTTTTTTAACAAGCCGACTATAAATACATACGGTCGTAAAATTGTAATGCTACTTATAATTAAAATGTGGTAATAAACATTGAATAAAATGCAAATTAGCAATCTTAAATAATTAAATCAAATTGATGGTTTTTTTGTTATGATTAACTAATTACGATATTGACGAATATGTTAAAATTTAAAAGGTTTTGCGAGACGCTATACAAATTACAGGTTAAGGTCAAGAAGTTGTTGATAATGAAAATGCATTAGCAATAATAAGAATCCTACTTGCGCAGTTGTAGAAGATTCGCCGACCAAAGTGCCTGTATGTCAAGCGGATCGATAAAAACACGCAACTGCCTTCCAGTTCAATTGCGTAAAGCCGACAGATTGACTAGGTAAAGACAAAAAATGTACATGAATATGGTAAGAAACCTGATCGAAGCACTGGCCGCTCACTTTTTGTCGATAAACACGTGTCCCATTCACTTGTAACGCCCTTTTGATTGACGTACGAGCGAGGGGATTTTAAGACATGATAAGTACGACTATTACATCTGAAATACCAACCTGTTCTATACTAGCTCTACCAGCAACTTCATATTCGGAAAACTAAATAGATACCTACAAACATTTCATTTGATACATTGCTGCGTACATTCTCTTTTATTGCAAGTAAATTTTCAAATCTTAGACTTTAAGAGTATTCTCATCCCACTTTCATATTTTCATTTGTAGCATCACTTATTTAGTGCAAACATAAAAAAATCGTTAGGAAACTGTGTCGTAAATATGACATGCCTAAACTATATGAAAGTGTGAAAATCTGAACAACATAAAAAGTACCCTATACATACCAGAAGATTGTATAATATTTTTCATCAAAATTTATCCATCCAGGAGTAAAACAAACAGACAGCAATTCTTAAAGCCGTAGTTGTCAATATCATATCTGTAACGTTGCAATCACTTTTTCAAAAATATGTCATATACAGTTTTTCCCGTGCTACGGTTTTATTATTTGTATAGAATTGCCCATTTCACATTTATGTTTCATAGTAAGGTAATAATTAACTGAAATATTCAGTCACGTATTAATTCACCTCAAATTTCTTGTAAGCTGCGAAATAGCTGTAAAATTACCTGTTCTTATGTTAACATACTTTACAATAAACGTGATTGCAGGTAAAATGTGAATCTCCCACGTCGCCTCGACCTGCCACAGTGACATTTGAAAGCCACAGACAATCGTCTAGGTATGCGCTGTCGGAGTAGGAACACCAAATATTGCGAAACATTGTTTGTTAACTTCTCTGCAGGAACATTTTAATAGCGAAATTAAATTACTGAGTACACACTTAAAGATCTAGCGGGAACTAACATTGTACCTAAATTACCATAAAATCTATAATATTCATTGAACATTGTTGCACGCTTAAACTTATCATCATTAAAGGAATTTACCATGTTCTGCAAGACTAGTATGTTGTGGTTCCGGTTAATAGCATAATCCTAGTGGGGTCCTATAGGCCGTTTTCGAAAGTTAGGTAATCAATTTCAATAATCATATCCGAAAAGTTAGAAGCTACATTATATTTCAGTCTCATCATCCGTTATCCTGGAAAGTATGGGTCATGACTTACAGGTCTCCAAAAGTTCATGCCTCCAGCTACTCAAGGTCTTGAAGACGCCGTTATCGGGACAGCGACGTCACGAGATGGGCGGACTCGCCTTTTCGAGGCACGTCTTGAAATAGTTTCCATTGCTACAGGGCTATTTGGCTTTTAGGTCAGATTAAATGTTAGAAGTCACATCGAATTTACTGAGGTCGATCTAAAATAGGATCGAAAACTGAAATAACCAATGCCTTCGTGTTAATATTACGAGAATCAAATCGATTAATCTTTGACCTTATAAATTTGATCTAAAAAACAAGGACCTACCTAGGTATCTGATCAATTTCCAATAATTTTATGAAGGATTATAAATTCAAGGCAGATAATAAATTTTGTAGGCTAACGACTAATAGAATCATAAATCCATAATACATTACGGTTCCTAGATCCAGCTTACTGTAGCGGCGACCCTAAGCTATATCTAATGGAACGCCATAAAGGAAGTTCTAGGAATATACGATGGCGAACAATAGCCGTAAGCGTTGTACCATAGAAAACGTCTCTTGAGCTTAATTTATGCTCATTAGCTCATATATATTAATGATTAATCCTTTTAACGGTACTAGTAAAGAATAAATTGCTAATGTTTTATGACCATAGGACAAAAGATGACAACGTGCAATAGAATGTAACTGAAAAGCGAATATTTATATGTGCGATGGTATCTAAGGGTCAGCACAAACTATCGTAGTGGCAGCTAAGGACCTTCTTTATAATTGAAACTCAACTTTTTACATTAATCTCTCTAACAATATCTAATAGTGCACGTGACACGCGCCCCCAAATCAGATATATAACTATAAATTGGAAATTTAAAAACTTACCAAAATATCATCTATAGGTAAACAAACCAACATCGTTAAAAGCTAAATAGTTTTTTCATCAGAAGGGTCTCACAAACACTAGCATTAGTAAAAAAAAACGTTTCAAATCATGTCAGCAGTTCGGCGCTAATGCTACAGATTCTACAAAGTTAAAAGACCCCTCTTTGCGTCGGGATTCTCATGTTGTTCCAAATAAAAGTAAGCCCTATTTGTATCGGGATAGAGACTATTTGAAGACAATGAACAAAATTAATGAATACTAAACCGTAGAGCCGTGAGAACTTTGAATCGGCTAAACTGATGTCCATCAAGCCGGTCTCGTAAATATCAGCGTTTGAAAAGACTGTTTTTCGCTACAATGCCGCAGACAGACACACAGATCGTTTCTCAAAAACGTCGCTACGCCAGCAATCCTAAAGTTTGCATTGGCCCTAAGATTCAAAGTTTCAAAAACAGATACAACTAATTCGCACAATTATGAGGTCAACTAAATATTTAAATTGAAGGGCCTGAGTGGAGCGCCTGTCATCACATCAACAATTGCATTAGCGAACCTGTCAAAGATATAAAGGCTCGTGCACAAATGGAAACCAGCGCTGGCAGCTCACGACCCGCACTTTACTTATTTTCCTGAAGCGTGCAAAGAGCCCGCTGATTGTCTCGTGAGTCTCGTGACTGGGGTAACTAAACTGCAACTAAGCTCTATAAACAAATTAGGACACAGTTCTAGGTAACAATTGAAATTCTATATTTTCTATCAGTATGAAAGTTTAACTTTGGAGAACATCAATTGTTGCAAGTGCTAAATTTCAAATTACATGCAGTAAGCTATGTAGTATAAAATACAAAACGTCACAGTACAGATAAATACTAAAAGTGCCTATGAGTATCTAAGAGGCATAGAGAAGCAAGAATTCTAAAACTATGTGGGCACCCTATTATGCTGTTGATTTCGATTTTACAAGCCAAATAAAGCCGCCGTTGATCCGATAGCCTTTTACGTATGAATTCAGAAGATAATGGTTTAAGATTAATCTCATTTTCGAATGAAATCGTAAGTGGTCGAGAGACTAGTGGTTACCATTCTGGGATGGCGATTAGGTTACTGGCAGTTGTCTTTTATTAATGATTTGCAGATTTTATCAGTGAGTAGACGTTTATAATATTTTATGAATAGATTTTGTTTTGCAGATAATTAATTAAACTGTATTTGGTTTCCATTTTCCACATCAGGAGACCTCAACACTTATCTCTTACTGCCAAGACAATTACATTTGCGTTTTCGCCATCAACGACATTTAAAGCAGTAGGTTCTCGTACTGAATTAACTGTTATATTTTGACTATTCTGTCCCTTGCAATACCTGATTTCTTCATTCCAAAGTACAGATTTCTTGAAACGCTGCCGCCACCACGGCCTAAACCACGAGGTCAAACAGCGTTTAAGTTTTGGCTAGACACGAAACGGTAATGTCACCGATTGCGAAAGTCACGCGCCTTGTTCTAAATCACATTTGCGAGCAAAAACGTCGAAATTTTGTCGAGTAGTACACGCTACAATTGCAGTGACGAAACTGCGGAAAGAATTTGCGTTTTTCTTTGTTTATTTTTAATATTATTTTGCTATTACGAGGTGCATTGGGGTCAGAGCGCGTGCTCCTGCGTGATTTGAGTTCAGCGTTTGGGTAATGCTCAATATTTAAAAAAGTGAAAGGTTTCACCGGCGAAGGACGACGGTGTCAAAGGGCAAAATGGAGAAACCGACAATGCTCCAATTTGTATCAATAATACCTCGATACTTAAGATTTGATTGAGCTTATGAAAATTAGAAGGTCTAACTCGATAGATATCTGAATAACTAGACATCACTAATAATTACATGACATGTGTATTCGAATGATTAAGTTCGTCAACTTTCGCTTTTACGCGTCCACAACATACGAAAAAATATAAGTACCTAAAACTCGAAATCAATGTTTCAGAATTTCGAAACGCTATTCATTAAGCTCCTAGAACTAATAACTACTGTTGGAGATTAAAAACAAGGTCGAAATATACGAGTAGTAATAACAGAGCTTTACAAAATAATTGAAGCACCTACATACAAATAACTAACATAATGCACTTCAAGGTAAGCTTAAAAAAGGATTTCGCAACCTCTTTTTGTACTACTGTTTTAATGTGCAGCGATAAAAAGTAAGAGTTTATTTGGGTTTAAATTCGCTAGCAGTAATATTGATGAGTACTGAGTACGAACCTGCAAGAACAAAAGAAAGCCGTCTCATCTCGTGTCTTGCTTAATTGAGAGACATAAAGAAAGGATTTTAAGTGTTCGGTAGAACAAAATAATAATTCCACTCGTGCTTACATGATATCTTTACCTTTTTCATACTTATTAAGTTTAGCAATAGGTATGTTATCTACATTGTTCAAGTTTTCTGTATTTACTTATACCCCACCTACTGCAATACTGAAACAAAAGCTAAAACAAATCAGTGAAGGTGCTCTTTAAACAATGTCTTTATCAACGCCTGCATTAAGTTGTGTAACTCGTTATTTATGAAATTTTGATATAAAACCAGGCAACGAATTGATCTTCATGAGATAAAATTGTAGTTGATATGGTATTGTATTCCATCCCTTGCGCCTAGAAGAATAAGATGGTACTTGTTAATCCTCGTATTAAATTGTTAAATTTAAGTGGAATGGCAGAACTATACAGTTAGATGTACTCAGCTCTAGATAATAATTGAAATTAGAAATAGTATACAAAAGGACAGGACAGTTATCCTATTTGTAAAAAACCAAAAGATCCACGGTAAAAGACGTGAGCCAATAGAAACGAATTTATAAAGAAGTTCAGTATAATTAGTTAGAAAAACAGATTCGTTTTTGTCGCAAATTCAAATACTAATTTAAAAACCACTGTAAAAACTGAAATGCCTCTCTTATACCTAACAAAAAGCGAAACAGTTACTTAGCGCTCCGGATTTCTAATAAAAGACTAATCTGATAGTAATCAATTGTTGAGAAACTTAGCAAACTATAGTTGCTGTCAAGGTATAGTTAGCGAAATATTGAATAGCGATTTTTAATTTTACAGTAAAAGACATCGGAATAGGATATTTACAAAAGCGATTCATACCTATCGCTCGGCCAATTGGTCTATCATTCCGCTATTAATTAATTCCCAAGCTCTCGATCCGCGAACCACAGCTGCTGACCCGCACAAGCAACCACGGTGCGGGGGGCATCGATGCTGGATGCCTGAGATAGTACGCAAGACTAATAACTTCAGACTCTGCACAATTTCAAAAATTTAATATTGGTTTTTTTTTTAACTTTCACAATAGGTTTCTACAAATGTATACACTAGCTTTCCGCCCGCTCAAATATTGATAGTTAGATTTCAATGTATGAACTATGTTATGGCATCATTAAGAAGTAATAGAAATATATAGCCCAACGATTAGCAATACCCATAATTTATGAATACAGGTATTATAATTCAGACTATTGTTCGGGAAGAACCTATGGTAATAAGATGACAATGGTTCTAAATCAGCGTCTTTGCTATCAAGCGATAGCCAAAGAAGGCAAGTTGGACACAATATAAATCATAATAGCAGTCCAGAAGCGACGTGGCGAAATGCATATTCAATGAACTATTATACCACCTTATAAAGATAGATGATAAACAGCAAATGAATATTATTATTATTACACATTCACTCAAATGGCTAGGTAAAGGACGTTCGGAATAGAATAATTATAGGACGGATGACATTTGATTCAAAAATGCAACTTAAAAGACGATCATGAAACCTGTTGTATCGCATGGATAAGTGAATCTCCAAAGGTAAGGACTGCAAAACAATGTAGAAGTGTGACAAGAATACATAATCAAGGAAGAAAAGTCTGAAACTTGCACTAGTGACGAAAAGTTGAGGAATAGCGTGCATGCCATGCGGAGGGAAGAATGATAGGATATCCCGAATAAAAGATTAAAAGGAATGTGTGAAAGATGACACAGGTAAGAATAGTAAGCATGATTTGAGATCATGGCTGATAAAGAAAAATGGAAAACGTGTTGCTTCTGCCAACCGAAATTACGTGGAATAAAACCAGGGGGTTGATAATAAAACCGAATGGTAACAATAGTACATACATAGGCTAATATTTAACTATCTTCTTCAAAAGTATGTTTGAAAATAAACTCTACAATTATGATCAAGTCTCGTTTCCAAAAATATGACAGAAGTAATACAATAGATACTAGACTGTTTCTTACGAGTGTGGGAAAAGTTGTCATAATATGTATCTTCATCTAAACAAACATCACTTAAATAATAAATCGTATTTGATTGATTGTATGATCGATCTATACGAGTATGAAGCTGTAGGTCGTGCTTACCTACAAAGATGAGAACATCTACAGATCAAACTCCCATCAAAGGTAACTAAATGAAAACGACAAACATGAAATTCATGGTGTAAATAAAATATCTCTGAAACCTTGCAGTTTTGCTACGCCTACTGCACACAACATAAATAACAAACATTATTTAACTTTAGATGCCTATTGTATAATATGAAATAGGCACCATTGTATGATATAGGTAAGAGTACGCCAATGTGAACCAGTTCCCATTGGGCGAAGACAAACGGCGTCGTAAAGTATAGCGATTGCTTTAGAAACATCAATAAATAGTTGGTAAGTGAAAAAGGGCACGGTGACAACATTACAAACTATTGGATATATTCAGTTATTATTTATATTTCATATGTTTGGAGCTGTAGATGCAGTGTAGACAAGTGGCAATGTGGTATCACGGAGTTGCAATGCACTCACGTATGTGGTCGTCACGATGATATATGTATATCTTTGGGACGAACAAAGTAAATCAACTCATCACGGAGCAAAAGGTTTGGAACAATACCATAGGTAACTTAAATACTTATTACCCGAAGATAAAGTAAGTAATACAATTATTTCCACAATAATTTATATCTAAAGATACGTTTCCACTATGCAAGTACTTGCATGCAAGTTGAAGCATGCGCGACAGTGTGTATTTGTACATGTACAGTTAAATGATTTTCGTTCATGCAGGTAGTTGGAATAATATGCAGTACGTCGTATGGGGAGTTGCTACTTTAAGATAATAAGTGCATGGGGCTTAGGAAAGATTGTTAAATTCATAGAAGAGTACCTATCCAAAACAGGTGCTTGTGCAGGCAAAAAATTTCGACCACTACTTGGCAGGCAACTAACACAACTTGACGCGTACACTCCGACCGCTTAATGCTTGGACAACTACACGAAGAATTTCAGTTACGCCAAAGTACATGTATGCATGTACTTGGATGCAACCGGCATTTGTTTGCATGCCATTGTGACATCATATTAGCACAAAACTAAATAAATAGTGGAAACGTAGCCTTAAAATCAGCTCGCAATGGGCAAGACACAAAGTTCCATAAACTGTACAATAGAATTGCAACTAAAGTTTTGTATACTCGTTTCCATTGTGAATACTTCAGGGAAGAGTTTTAAAATGTTTCACTAAGATCCAAGTACAAGATCAAAACTAGAGCAACTAATCTGCGTATAGTCGTAAAATATACTCAGCTTCTCATATCGCCATCATTTCCTAAGATAAAATTATGGTAAAACGCTAATTTCCCAAGTCCAAAAGAAATCCTCATGACAGCGCACGCACCTCGTTAGACTAGATACAAAATGGGAGACCATTTTGAATCTCTCAACAAAGCATTTGTGCCAACAACAAATCTGAGTTATTCGAGTTAAATATTATGTAATTATTGTGAACTAGTAAATTTTCGAACAGCAAGTAACATGGTAACTATTGTGGAAATAAGCTAATAGGGCCACCTGCCGTTGCTGTCGACTCTCCGTATAACGAAGTGCAATTTATAGAGTTGCATTGCTACGTAGGCGGATGTAGTGTAAGGACGCGTTGACATGAAATCTAGTAAATTAAAGTTGGAAAATAGACCGATCTGATATGGAAAAGTAGGCGATTATTTATTACGTTCACAAGCAGTACATACACTTTCAAATGTTTAAAAAAATTTTAGATGCATTGAAGATGATAAAGGATTATTAACTTAAATATAAGCGAGAGAGAGAAGAAAATAAATCACAGAAAGTTTTAAATTACAAATAATCCTATTTTTATATTAATGGATATTGAGTTTGAGGAATGCTTATCACGACTAATGTCTTAATATTACTTAACGATTTAACGAAAATATCTATCTTACAAGATTTTATTTAACGTCGCATTAAATAGCTCAATTGAGTCCATAGTGTTGCAAAAATTTTACTATCAACCAGAGCAAAAATAAATTTTCCACCTTCGACCTCATCTTCACTTCACGTCAGGTGTGATTGAGGTCAAGTACCAAACCGTTGTGCATAAAAAAATCAACGGTTGGGCGATCTACACAACTATTCTTACTTATCCAACCCAGTGTCCAGTCTATCAGTTTTCTTGAAGGTGTTAAGAATAAGAACTAGCATGATAAAGTAACAACTCTAATTGTTGAATCCGATTGTGCTGTTATATTTGGCGGGCTGTACATTGAACACTTTGACAACTGTTGCAAAATGACTGTCGGTACTGTTAAGTATTTTGTTAACAAAGTGATTAAGTGTTTTGAGAACAAGCTATTATGTCAAAGAGTGAATGTAGTGCAATGTATACTTTTATTACTAATCGTCCAGCCAATAGATTGGTTTCTTGTTGTAAATTAAAATAGATGGTGTATGTGTGTAGAAGATTCAATACTCCTTAGTCAACTGGCTGTGAAAAGTGCCTTCTTTTATGCACAACGTACGGAAATCATGTTTAGCGATCATGAGGGCAAAAGTGGAAGCGCGCTCACCCGAAACCCCCAAATTATTTGCAGGATAGCAATCTTAGTTCAAACAGCCGGAAGACAACAACGCTATCAATATTATATCCACTATATATATTATTATATTCTACATTAAAAATAAGCTTTCAATATTCCATCATAATTATCACATATTATTCTAGTCTGACCGGGTACGTAAAATTTCGTATCCGAGCTATTAACAATTGAAGAGATCCCTCTTGGGAAGACAATCCTGCAGCAGCAGGGCCTTTAACTGTTAACTCTCGAGAGGAGACAATTCTGGCTGTAGCATCGGCTAATATCTATAATATAAATGTATTGGTATCAGAGCTGAACGAGTATGTTAAATTTTTGCTCCCTAGGTAAACAGGAAATGGTTGTCATTTGAGTAACAAATTTTGGACGGACATACATATGTAATACGAAGTAAGTTAAATAAAAATTTATAAAATGCCGGACCGGCAACCAAAATAAACACTAAACCTGTACCCCGCTGGGAATCTCCGTCTTATACACCTTATGCTGTTTACATTGCCAATCATATTTTATTATCAGCATCAGCCCGTAAACATCCCACTGCAGGGATATTGGCCTTCCCTCGTATATGAGGGTGTATGGGCAACAGTCCACGCTGGCCCAATGCGGGTTGGGGACTTAAATTTTATAAAGTTCTTAAAAGCAGATGCACTGATAGTTCCAATCGATGACAGTCGTAATGTAATATTTTAGGATATTCAGAGACGTCGTTCTACGTAAATTCATACATGTCCCACAAAGCATCGTGTTCAAAGTCGCGTTCCAAAACCTGTATTTTTACCCTGTTACCTTTGAGTCAAATAGGCCAAGCTGAGCGTAGTGTTTATGTACTACTTACTACAATGGAATTCTCAGTTTACCATACCGAGGGAATTACGGGATAATAGGCATCTGGAGTTCTGATCAGTATCATATACTTATTATGTACCAAATTTCAATAAATCCAATCACCGACCTTATTGTCTAACTTCATGCCATCTCCTTCGTCATTTGTTGATTGGCGATAAAGTCTATTACCATAGATTTAGACAACTGGAATGCAGAACAAATATCTAAATGCATTTCACACTTAAAATATTAGTAGGACACATTCATTTGTCGGATAATCTTTATTTCACGTAGGTAATACTTAAAGCGGTCATTAGTCGAGACCGATCTTAACGCGTCTCAAAGTCATGCGTCTGAACAACCGTACAATATCTTCTAATCATAACTAACGTATAAAGAGGATGTTAAAGACCGCTCGTGACATTGCAAAACGTATTACCTAAGCTAACCACCCATCATGATAGGTTAGCCGTATTAGTACCAGTAACATGCAAATCACATTAGTGAAATGGTTATTATTATACAATTAGTAATAATACCTTATCATTGGATCATGTCCATTGGACATGTGGCCTCAAAAGAAACTTACTATTTAAATTCATTAAAAATTTTTGTTGTAAGTTCTATCGTTTTGTCAATAACAATTGTTTTAGTGAGATACTGATTACTGCTTGCCTGTCTTCAATTTGATCTCCTCCTGTGTAAATAACCTACTTAGAATCTTTGGGAAGAGAACAATGATTGAAGAGGTTAATTCATATTTGATTCAGATTTATATCCCTATTAATTTGCTGATATTTTATATCATTACGGTTTAATAATGATCGCTGCCAGAACAGCCTGCCTCTTCAAGAGATGCGGGGTGGAGACGGTCACATTCCTACAACTAAAAAAACTAACTATATACTAACCTAACCTAAGCACTAATGTGACTACATTAATAAAGCTATGTACTAATATTTAATAAGTTATACAACGGTACATACATTGCTAAATGTCATCGAAATCTATAAATGGTCGTGTTTTGTATATGATAGGGATATTTTGTCTGCCACTGCTCTACCAAGAGGATTAAAGATGAGTAGGATCAATCTATTTTTCTGTTCCTGTCTCGCTATATATTTTTAAATGGCAAGTATAATCTTTTTGTTTGCGTAATTTTGTATGTTATTTGAGTGTGACATTGTCAGTAGATACACCTATGATAAAATACTTATTCAAAATAATAATTTACAAAATAAACCACCTATCATGACAGGTTGGCTGTAATTGCCTACTCGCAACATGCAAATCACAGTAGTCAAAAGATTTATTCGATAGGATAAAAGTAAAAGTATCATTTGAAAGCGTTACTTTTTATAAAAGTAGGTACTGCTGATTTGCAAAGCTGTCTCCCTAGAGAAGAAATGGTTAGTATTACACAAACAGCAACTATCATTAATGAATACAGAAATTTTTGGAAAGACAAATGAAGGATAAAAGGCATACTAACAGCTCACTTACGATCGTATCATACTGTTTGCTCTAATCAATAAAATATATCTTAACGTAAAAGGCCAGCCGGAACACATTTCAAATCGCAAATTGATTCATTATATATTTCGATTAACCCAGCACTAGATATTCCCCTACGATATGCAAAACTGTACACGATAGCTTTCGATGGATAAGACACGTATTTACATTTACACGTCGGCCGCATAACCGTATGTAACGAACACCCGTGGCTCTTAACAACTCACTGCTTTCTCGTCCGTATATCATTCAGGCTGGTTACTCGAGGTCAAAGGGAGCATATGGCAAACACCAGATGTCCAATACCGTTATTCATAACGTTGAAGCAAGAACATTACTGAAACTAATTAAAAAAAGTATTGAAAAACAATAAATAGTTACATAATATACTAATTCATATTCTAATTCATGAAGTACGGACTCGTTCTCTGTAAATTGTCCGGTATTTTGTACAATGCCGAGAAATTCTATAGAATATCTAAGTTATACAAGACGGTCATATATAAAATGAATGAAATTTAACTTTATCGTCTAAGTCAGACTCATAGTAACCCGACCGCAATACAGTCATTTCGCGTAAATTATGAGTTACAACGGTATGGTGTGATTCTAGCACGAACCGTATGACTGTGTAACTTATGTCAGAATACGCATGCGCGAGCCCGAAAGCGAAAAATACTATTACTGTGTATCGAAAGTGTACTTGGTCTCAAATCATGCCATTATAATAATTGTGCCGGTAAATAAAATATGCTCAATGCTATCAAAAAAATATATACCTACCTGTAGCATCCACTCCACACATCCAGATTCCGTAAAAGTGAATAAAGTAGTTCTCTAAGATGAAGTCTACGATGAGTTACAAAACCAATTTATACCTTGGAACAAAATTAGTACCTACCTAGGTAGTTGTGAGTGAATGAGATAAATGCAAAAAATTGAGTGTGTATTCGCGACTCTCTTAACTCTCTACATAAATTTATTGAGCAAAATATGTTCGGAGTTCTTTAAAACTCTTGACAAAATTAAAATCTTTGACATTTTTCTGTTTGATGGACTGAAAATTACCTCGTACTTTTGGAATTCTTAGTAGTTTCGTCTCTACATAATTACATTTGTTTATAGGTAGGTAAGGTATTATAAGCTCTAAGCACTGGTGTTCAAGAAGCTGCTATATATTTTTAGAAATAATTCTATTTTTCATTCGGTCACAAGAACCCGTAGAAAAATTACCAATTTTTTATTTGGAATAATACTTATTGACAAAATTATTTATTATTACGAGTACTTAGTTTGTCTAACTATTTACTTTTACCTCTAGATTGTATAATGATTATTATTTAATAGTGACTTTCCACCTAATTATTTTGTTAAAAGAATTGTAATGAAAAATGAGTATGTGTAATTGGCATAACTTTGACTTATAAATTTGATGTAATATTTTTTATAATGATGCTGTTGATTCTGCATTATTAATAAAATAAAAAATAAAATAAAAGTATGACCATGTTAAAAGATGAGTGTTGCCATCAGCACGACAAATTACAATTGCCAATAATCTAAACGTTTTACAACACTATTACAAGTTAACAAAGTTAGATAACAATTGGATTACTTTTTTGTTGAATTTATGGAGCGTGTTCACTACCTAATTGAACCGATTCTCAGACAATTTAATCTAGCCACTGATTCGAAAAACAATGGTATCGTTAAGTTGCCGATCGCGTTTACACAATCAGTAAAATCGTCATTAAGTATATGTCGAAAACGCAATTGCACCGAATTATAATCATAACCAAAAATTTATTTTGAAAGGTTTTCTTAGTAACCTGTGGAATCTATCACATCTTTTCTGCAACATTTAGACGGCTCTCTCTAACAGTAGTAAATTATGTCTGTCAGTATGTCTTCGATGCTCATTGATATAAAATTGCCAAGTACCTATGCAGGTACCAAAATATTTTCAATACACAATATTATACAGTGTCATCTAGTCCATTTTGACTATCTGCCACAAATTTAAAAAAAAATGCAATTTTTCAAATATAGTAGGTACTTAGTAGTGTGCTTTATAAACATATTAAAAATTATTTAATGCTATTGAAAATTCTGATTTGTAAACAATTTAAATCGAGCCATCAATAAGTACCTAAAAATGAATACAAATTATGATGTGCAGCTGTCATATTGAACCGGTATTGATCGAGCTGAACATTGAATTTTTCACAGTAGAGTAATTGAAAATCAATATGAATGTCATGAAGTTCTAGAAGAAATTCAATCATAACAAAATCCATGTTTTAGTGTTAGTAAACTACAAGTAAAAAAAAATATTCACGATTTGGTTCAACAAATACGACAATCACCTAACACTAAGTTATAAAAAAATCCTAATAGTTGTATGACATCACACAACCATAGAAGCACCCTTTCACACTTAATAGCCCAATCTAGATCAAAATGCTTCGTAAAGAAAAACAATGCGGAACAACCGTGACGTTGTTAACTCAATAAGTGTAACGGTCGGTTTGCACTGACCAATTTTAGCGCACGCCCACAAGGTAAACCAAGACCAAACATTGTTATTTCTGATAACAGGAAGCCGTCATTTACACCGGCGCGTAACTCAACCGAAGAAAATTGTGGCAATTTTCATGTCTTATTCGAAAGAGCAGGTGAGAGTATAGAGGAAAATGCGAAAATTTACAAAGAAGTGGATAACTCAAAAAGAAATCGTTGACCTGATTCTGTAACATCATCATTTAATATGAGGGTACGTACCTACTATGGAACGAATGAACTCAATAAAACATGCGCTTTTAACGGGAATTGAGTGAACGACGATGAATTTTGTTAGTTCTTGCTAGGAATTTGAAATTTAAGGGGAAACTACCCAATAACAGCAGAATATTGTGCAGCTAAAGTCAACTTTGTTGTCAAGTAAGGAAGAAGCAGGCAAATTTTTCCGCAAAGCGGAGTCTGGATTGCACCTACATGGATTCAAACCCCATGATGTAATCAGGGCTTTCAATTACCCCGCTTATCTAGTTAATTTCACAAATGATCGATTCTATTAGCATTATTCGACCAAATTAGAGCAAGGTGATTGGCTACCTTGCTGATTCTGGGTGACCATGTATCCACTTTCGGTCTCATCATCACTTAACATCAAATGTGATTGCGGCCGCTACTTAACAGACCCTTGATTACAATTTATTAGAAATTTGTAAAATAGTTCTGATACTGTGTGATCAACAGCTGACCCTAAAACAGCGATTTAAGCTCCGTGTAATAGTAGGGCGCCTGTACTTCAGTAGCGAAACGTGAGCGATAATTTAGCGATAGTCCCTCCAACGGTACCGAGATCGTTTACGTATCGCTTATCGCGAATCGCCACGATCGGAATTTAAGTCTGCATCGCCAGCTATTCGAGAGCAATCTATGCATCAGCTTAAATAGAGATATTTGCTTTGTCAAATATAACAATAGGATTTGAACGTGTCTTAGTAAGCTCGTCATTTCAGAACTAAAATCAATTATTAAACTTAGCGGTTTTTATTAATAAAAAAAGAAAGTTGCCACCAGTGAACCATCCGTTAGATTAATCTTTTAACTGTCCATCTTAATTTATTCATAAGCAAATGGGCGATCTAAATAATAATAATATTAAACCTTATAATCAAGATATGAAATGAATGAACCAACAACGCTCAAAGTGATTACCACACAATATAATAACTTACAAAAACTAAAACCACAAAAAGAGTTATTTAGATCACACTACACAAATCACGTTCACGTTTCAATAAACATAATATTGCAAAACGATTATCGGCACAAAGGAAGCCACAAACACAAAAAAGATTCACAATCAAGGTCCAAAAAATCAAACGGATCAGCACGTGTAAGTGAGCCCGGAACGGGTGTCAAACTTACCTCGTGTCGTGGTCGTTGTGCCCAACGGTTGTACCAAATTTGGGACAGCCGTCTGACGAGTTTTATATTTTACACGGTAGGTATTAATTATACTTTACAAACTTTTCTACAACACACCGCCAGTAAAATATTTTAAACATCAGTCTGTAGGGGCCTCTAATTCATCATTCACTATCTCTGCCTACATAACAAGTTGTAGGTTGTAAACTCTCTTCTAACATTCTTTTATGATAAACTTGTAGGCAATAGTGTTGGGGAAATAACGTTAGAAGTTACTTTATACGCCATTGAAAACATTTTATTTTATATATATGAAGTTAAATCTACCCATATGTAGTTATATGTGTACGTAATCATTTAGTCATACGTTATATAAGTATTTACCAATATCGAGACACCAAAATTCAGCTTAAATGAAACTGGTTTCATGAAAGTTATTAAAACATGTCCACCAGAGTCTTATTGAATTGCACAATTCGCCAAATTCGAGGTACCAGACTTTATGCACGTCTGATTTATAACAATATCAATTAGGTTAGGAAGTAATTTTAGTCACAATTTCATTGTTGAGAATATTGAATTTAATTTGCCAATTACAATTATAGTTCAATCAATTATCTGACCATTAAAATCTTGTATCTAGAATTTCAAATGATCTTAAAACCGATTGAAACTATCTGCAACTGGCGCTTATGAAATCGATAAAAATAATATTAAAACAATTTGTCGTCATTAAAAACTAGTAAGTTCCAATAATCTGATGCGACGAAATGATAACGGTATGCCGAAAGATCATAACGGTATGCATCGAACTAGGCATTTAAATCGCAATCAACCGAGTTTAAAAAACACTGGAGAAGAAATCTTGCGCAATGCGGAATGTAAAAAGTTTCAAGGCGTTCATTGTGTAAATGGAGCGATAAAAATTTTGGGCTTGTTTATGGAATGTGTCTTGTAACTTGGAAACTAGGTGACTTTGATCATTATTATGCTGACACTTTTATTGTTATTAATAATCATCAAAATTTAAATTTTAAGCAATTCACAATACTTGTATTTATATTTAGTTTATATGTGGTAACTTAAACATTTCCTTAAGAGGTACGCACATAAACGAGTTAAAGATTCAACAAGAAACTGTTACCCGTTAGACTACAATATAGTGAAGGAAGATGTAGAGCGATGCCAAATAGAATTGATGATAAGCACCCTGCGACAGTGACAGAAGGTGCTGGCTTTGGAAAGGAATCTATTCCATAAATTCAAACATTATTATACATGTATTCCGTATTGTAAGTACAATTTTATGAAGAATTATTATTTGCGTCTTCTTGGAATGTCTTCATTTGAGTACACATAAATCGGCCAAGCGGGTAAGAAATTAGCATTACTGTTGTCAAATAAATAACCTAATTCAACGCTACTACTCGTAGAAGTCCCAGATGGTCTGATCATTAAATTTATCGATGCAAATTATAAATTCCCTTAGTTTCTTGCTCCAATCAACCACAGAAGCATTATCACTACGGAACGAGGGCAGAACTGCCTCTTACCGTTACTCCGAGTAAACCTGATGATGTAAACACACGGCAATTGATTTCGGTCTGAAGTATTAGTATAGCGACAGAAGTTCTTAAATGTTAAGTTCGTTCGTAGTGAAAATCTATTCCCCGAAAAAATATCCATCTATACTTATACAACTGGGTAATGCCAACCTTCCACACAGATCACATGACAGCAAAGTAGCACTCCCTGTACTATACATAAGAATTAACAGAACGTATTAAACGGACCCGGCAAAAATTTGATGTTTTCATTAAACACAGGAGTAATTAGAATTATATCGACATTATGGAAAAAATAACGCCGGAACCGAACCGCCCGCTAAATCCACCCGTGAATTCATTCATAGACGTTCAACTCAGTATTGCCATTGTAAAAGACCTTATTAGCTCTAAAGGGCCGTGTTCTTGTGAAAGATTTACTTAATGCGATTCCAAAGTAGCGTGCAGATATACGTGTGGTCCTGTATTTGGTAGTCAATGAGGTTTGTAAAATCAACAAGACTTAGTGTTTGTGAAAGAGGAAATTAGGTTTCAATGTTTTTGACATTAAATTATCTGTTGGTAAAAACTTTCTTCAAGAAAGTAGTTAGAACTGCAATGATATACATATTAGTTCTAATATTATACCTACTTAGACGAATATGTTCTAATGACTATTTTGTAAAAAGGTTCTCTCAAAACGATTAAATCTTCACCATATAATAATAAACAGAGCGTGACGTAGGCGTAATGCGTAATGAATCATGCAGATAATGCGACTTAATTTTTTTGGGTGTGTGTCGATGAACAACCTGTACAATTTACCCACGTTCACTTTTGTAGTATTAAACGGTCAATCACGCGAGCTTATGCAATATTAACTTAGCTTATACACGCAAATGTACCGAGTCAAATGTCAATCTACAGGTATGAAATAGTCTATTTGTATTTGTAATGTCTGGGATGAGGCCTGACGATCTTTGATCTCTTATTTTACCTCGCGTGATGTGAAATTTGTTTTTAGTAAGTGCAATCATCTTATTAGAACCTTTCATCAAATCAGATGTGTGGAAATTTTACATTAACAATTTGTTTCACTCTACTGAAATTATGTTCACACGTATAGTATAACACTTACTGACTGACAACTTTTAGTGTACTTATAACATGTTCCGAATGTCATACTTTAAACAAAAGAACTTGAAAATGTGTTGTATTGTTTTAAGCAGTCTCATTTCTTTTTGGGTTTTCTAAATAAAAAATAAAGCACATCATACTAATTGCGGAAAGTTATTGGCTGCAGAATTGTTTGGTAATCTTATCATTAAGCCTAAAAATACTAAAACGAATAACATCGACATTAACATAACTATTATTCTGTCAATTGGCATATTTTGAGGTTTTGCCAACAGCGTATTGACGCCACTTTATATTAGTAATTCAGCAGGCGTAAGCTCTGGCTCGCGTAACCAATTGGTACAATACACACGGTGTAGAGTTTACAGCCAGTGTATTGTTAACGCGGCCTAGAGGCAGAATTTGTAACACCTCGCCCAGATAACAGCGAAGAAACGGTTCCTTACGAACACGAATAGCTACTTTCGTAGCCTTTGTAAATATTTATGACACTTACGTGATAAAATCATCATGTACGCTCACTATCACACCCAATAAGACAATCAAACTACCTGTCACATACAAGGATAAAATGACGACAAAAAGGTGCGTCTGTCATTCCGTGCGGCTCAAAATTCAAGATCGCATTTTGCAACTTAAGCAACACACCCCAGTACACGACTGATGTTAGTTACGACCACTGCACATCCCATTTCCCTACTAAGGCGAAGTCATAAAGCCATTCTACGTCCCTTCATTCAAATATATACCTTCATACGACGGGAGTTGAGTAACTTAAACCTTCCTAAAATATCTGTTTCACGTCATATTAATTTGCGTCTTTATTTTGACAGAAAAGCGTGGGTTGTAGACCAATTCCATAAGCTTTTGAGACCATAGAACCACACCCTTTGCTTTAACCAACGGGGCATTCATCCATATAGATTGACGATTAAATGCCAGAATGGACCCATTAATGTAACATGTTTGTTTGCATAACACATTTACATTCTGGACTCACCTAAAAGTAGTTTGTTGCTTCGTCTCATAATCGCGCCGCCATCTTTGATCTGTGAACAATGACATTAAACATTAGTATTGTTACAGATTGACGAATACCTAATTGGTAACATTGGAATGTTGAAAGCATTGGGTACTAATTTACCATACCTTTGATATAAAGCTTAATAGGTACAGACTGATCAAAACGTGCGAGCATAAATATTTGTATGAAATTACAATATAAAATTTTTCACAAAAACATTTTGAATTCAAATGTCACATAATAAAATAACAGTTTTACTCCAAGCAATGCCTTTACACAAGTGGTTGATTGGGATTCCGCAAATGCCTAGGTATTAGAAATCTGAAATTACGTGCGAACTCCAGAAACTGCAAAATTTATTGCTGCAATATCAATAGAATTATCAATATAAATTGTGCAGAAATTGCTTTCGTGCCTTATGTGGATATTCTTGGAATTAGACAGGATCTTCTTAGCTTATTTGGTAAAATACTGCGTTGAATGGGCAGTTAGAAATACAATTAGAGTCATCCAGATTCAGCGAGAGAGTTTTTATTAAGTATGTCATTCTATAAATTTTTCAATGCAATTGACTTAATCTTAATAGCTATAACGATATCGCAAAATACGATTTCTATTTCAGATATTAAGAAGGAAGAAAATATTTCTGCTTCGTTTATTTTCCAATCACGTATTTGGCGACATCATACAATTTGAGAGGTGAGTGAACTTACACAGTACTACTTAAAAATCATTATCCATTCAGACATTTCTTCCCATCCCAAGGATTTTGGAACATTCCTATGAACAGAGACGTGACAATAGAATTTAATTTTGGGAATGTTTAAGTAATGAGTATGTAAGTAACTTCACAAACGTGCTTCGTAAAAGTACTGCGCTTGTGTGACCATCAACAGTGTTAGATTGTGTGTACGCGTCAAGGATTCTAACATACACTGCTTTAAAAATGCCAAATTAATTACTTGTACTAATTACAATGATGACGTCATGAATCTCTTTTAAAAAGCTTTTATTTTTATGATGATCTGAGGTACACCTACTGATGTCATAAACGTTTACGCGGGACGTTTAATCATCAACATCATCATATCAGCCATATAGGACCTAGCTAGAGTCACATAGCAAGGTCTCCCCATTAATTTAAAGAGTGAACGGTTTGGAAGTAGCCTGCATCCAGCGACTTCCTGGCTACCTATACTAGGTCACCCGTCTACCTTCCCGGTGGACGTCCTACGCTATGCTTGCTCGTACGTTGTCTCCACTCTAGACTTTAATGCCCCAACGGCCATTGGTTCTTCGAGATAATTGTGCCTTACACAATTCCATTTCAACTTTACTTGCAGAAGGTTTGCAATATTTTGGTACCGATTCGCTATTACTTATTACACTCACAAGGAGGTGAGGTAGGCTTCATCTCTAATTACGGGTATGTGTGTGTATATTTAAGAGAAACCTACTCCAGTTGCTGTGGTGCCCGGAGCGTAAAAGTTGACAGCGGAAAATACCTACAGTTCGCGTCGTTTACTTACTATTGCGTGGTATTTAGATTTATCATCGTGCATCAACAGCATATAGAAGTTCACAGCTGGACATGTCTCTATCATGTATAGTTATATACATCGGTTTGCCATGGATAACTTACCCTAATGGTCAGTCTGGGCGGGCGCCTTGACGATCGCAGATTTATGGGAGCTCCTCCTTACTCTGATTTAGAGCAGATGCCGTCCCTATGCTTAAAAATATTTTAATCGTGTTTTAAAAAACCTAAAAGACGGGATGGTAATTCACCCTATTCCTTTCTGCCGGGAACCACATATAATTCAAATTTATAGGTTATACGTACTACCGACAAGGAAATACTGACACGGAATGAAATTCAAGGATAAAATAGCAAAAAATGCTAGTAAATTATTTATTCTACGATTAAAAGTTAAAACGATTTATTACATTATTAACTTTAATAAGAGTAATAGTGTTTCTTAATTGACACTAAAATTATATTCAATAAATTAGCAGTTGTTTACGAGGAGATTTACTGCAAACAGACTCATTGTAGGCATCAATAAAAGAATAATAGTTGTTCCTACTTCTGTCGCAATGTTGTCCGTGAGTCCAGTGAACTCTTGTCTTGAATAATTCTCTTTCCTTATTTAGGTTAGGTACAATGGGATTGACATATCAAATAGGATAAAAATTCCAAAACAAAATCAGATTTAAAAAAAGCAGGTTGTTTCTGACATCCATTTAGGTGTAGGATCCAAAATCATATCCCCAGGTTTGCTGCTTCAAAGAATGCAGCAGTTCCCTGGTTTCTATATTACAAATCATAATAGACTATGAAATAATAAACCAGATAACTAAACGACAAAACGTATCGGGGCCTGAAGGCAAATAGTTTAGTCAAATTTTAGCAACGCGTAATTGCAAAATAACAACGCTACCTCAACGAGAATCTCAGTCGTGTGGTCGTGATCACAATTACAGGACTAACACGAACTACTAAATGTAAACAATTGCATGCGGGACAGTCCCGCTTGCCACGATAATGTGCATGGCTATTTACGAAATATTGTTCTAATCTGTCAATTTTGTACAGTCAGGACAGAGTTAAAACAAGAAAATCATGTCCATACGCTGCCCGCATTATTAGTCCTATCATTAATCTCATTACCAAATCAAACTCATATTCCTGCCCTAAAAAATTCTATCAACTTTTGTGAAGGATTGAAAGCCGACGATTGTATGGACGATCGCAAGTGACCCTAGCAGAGAATTCCATATCTCAGATTGTTAAGAACTTTCTGTAATATCTTTATTGTTATAGAAATATGCATTGTATAAAAGTACAAAGGTAAGTTTAATTCCAAAAGAGTTGTCTACCAGCAAACCTCAGAAATACATAGTATTTATTTGATTAGACAGAAAATAGCAGTATATTATAAAAATTCTTTTATATTATTTTTTAATCAATCTAGCTGTCGAAGCGATGGATGCGAATCAGATTCAACTCGTTTCACGCAACTGTTCCTATTGTCCACTATGATTAGGTTTCCTTCCACTACAAGATTTCCAAAGAGCGCTACAACAATATAGGCGAACTATGGAGAAAAGAAGTAACGTATGAGCTTCTGAACTCTCATTAAAAATATTTGTTGTCAAAACAACCGACTTCAGTAAGGTTCCATTCTCTATTTCCGGAGTGCATCATCAGATATTAACCAAATGTATATGGGACCTCACTGGCTATAAACGCTTACAAACAAAAAAAAATCATCGAAATTAGTTAACAATTGATGAGGATATCGCGTAACAAACCTACCAAAAATGCAGTTAAATTGAAATACCTAAAATGAGCAACCCCTGAGTTTCCTGCTCGTTGTTCTCTGAGTCTGTCTTGTGAATGAGCGATAATTTTATGTCATGACGTTTTCTAATGTTATTTTTATAACTCATGAAATAAAACTTGTTTAAGTTTGAGAATTTTTTAAAGCGGTTAAAAAGCAAATAAGTGCAAATTTGACTCGCCCACCGCAAGTTCCGTACTTGTATGTAGATAATACGTCAATCACGGGAATCGAGTATCGAAATGTAGGTTGTAAACAAAAAAAATGTGACTAAACAAAACATTTTTAGATTTGTTACGTTTAGATCGGCTGCGACACCTTGCTTCTTGTCAAATCTCATAATTCTAGGTTAACGGTAAGTAGGTACCCCATAGGTTTTGATATATTTGCCGGTGTGAAAATATGCGACATAAATGGCCCTATTTTTTTATTATGTTGACTTTCAACTGGATTTTTTGAATATTCAAGGGACTGCAGCAGTAAGTATTTGTTATAAATTACAACTTGATATCTCCACCTATTCGTGGAAAAAAGCTTTTGATAGTCTCTTTGGACATCTCAAAGGCTTTTGACAGGTCTGGCATGCAAGCTTGCTCAACAAGCTTTCGGCATATGGCATCCCCGTTCGGTTCTGCAACTGGATATCTGATTTCCTGAGCGGACGGTCAATCAGGGTAGTCATTGACGGCTGCTCCTCTGACCTCATGGCTATTAATGCCGGAGTTCCTCAGGGATCTGTTCTCTCTGCGACCCTTTTCCTGCTCCACATTAATGACCTGCTTCGGCCCGGTATTGTTGGTTATGCAGATGACAGTACGGTCACAGAGAGATATATATCTAGCCAAGGAACCGACGGGACAATCAGTTCCTTGAGAGAGGCCATGTTGGAGCGGATGAACCTGACCTTAAGTCTTGTCTCTAAGTGGGGAGATGACAATCTGGTCGGATTCAACGCTTCCAAAACACAGGCATGTCTCTTCTCCACCAAACGGAGTCCACCCAACTTGACTCCGACTTTCCGAAATATAACCGTTCCTGTCTCCGATCACTTGGAGCTACTTGGCATGAAGTTGTCATCCACCCTAAACTTCGGCACATTCATTGAATCTACAGCCCAAACTGCGGCCAAAAAGCTAGGCATTCTCAACAAGGTCAAGCGATACTTCACACCTGGACAGCTTCTTACCTTATACAAAGCGCAAGTCCGATCCGGTATGGAGTATTGTTGCCACCTGTGGGATGGATCTGCTAAGTATCAGCTTGCCGCTTTAGATTCAGTGGAACGCAGAGCCAAGCGATTGATAGGCAACAAAGAGTTGGTAGAATCCCATCTACACAGCCTTGAACACCGACGGAAAGTCGCATGCCTTTCAATTTCTATCGGATATATTTCGGAGAGTGTGCTGAAGTACTGCATGAGTTGATCCCGCCATCCCCGTTCTTACATCGAAATTCAAGACGTACCGCAGGATATCACCCGCACTTAGTTGACGTGCCATTTATAAGGACCAAGCGTTTTAGGTCTTCGTTTCTCATGCGCACGGCTAAGGAGTGGAACGCATTGCCTCCGTATGTGTTTCCAATCGCATATAACCCGCAGCTCTTTAAAGACAGGTTAAATAGGCATCTTCTGGGAAAGCTCGTTCCATCGTAGACCTTATCTCGACATTAGTCCAGATTAAGGTCAAGAGCGATGATCCCATTCTAATTAAAAAAAAAAAAAAAAAAAAAGACCAACGGACAAGGAAGTAATTCTATGAGAGTTCCTTTTTCCTTTTGAGACACATTTAACCCTAAAACCAATGGTATCTACTTTATAAAAAACGTAGCACAATCTGTGGACGTTACTGTACTTAAGTATGAGAATTAGGGACACACTCCTGAATATACAACTCATAATAAATGACTACGTGACGTAGATTCGTGCCGTCGTTATTTCTCCTAACTATGCTAACTAAAAACATAGGTTGTCGTTTTAATATTAGACTCTATGTACATATCAACAGCCTATATATAGAAGTTCACTGCGTTCATCGCATTCCGTGGAAGGATGTGATTGCCACTTGGCAATTGCAGATTTTTTTGTGGGCTCCGCACCAATAATGCTGCTGACTATCACTGGTAAATCCGTTATACTTACGATCCCTTGGTTGATTTTTAGGTCACCCACAGAATAGAGGGTTGGTCCTATTCTACTCCGCCACGAACCATACGGCACTCTATAACCTGTTGGTATTGGTTGTATACGTGTCTGTTGCAGATAGTTTGACCGTTGCCCATCTATTGTGATCGCCACTAACCTACAGTTCGTCGCTCAGGTTTGCCTCTTTGAGGAATTGAATTATTTTCCTGGCGCCAACAGTTTCGTCTCATCCCGGTGCAGTAACTGGCCACCTAGGTGGATATTGCGTTTACGCATCCATGGGCCACTTCCTCTGCAAGGAGAACTTATTAAACTTCATATAATTTATAAGAAACTTTAACGCATTTTATTACTACGAAGTTATTTGTTAAATTCGAATTTTTGGAATGCTGGGTGTTGCCGGCACCAATGATACAAGGAAGATATTTCAATGCTGGTAGTTACAACAGTGTTAGCATATATGATTACGATATTTTAGAGTTTGATGGATATGCATGATTTGATTACACATTACCTACTATATAACCAATAATTAAGATTGAGGTAATAGAAAACGGAACATGAGTGTGAAACTGCCAACACTTTTAAACGATAATTACCATATACGCAGCAATTATTATCTTGTAACAGTAAATGTCAGTCACTATACGACTAAACTATTTCGTTATACGACTTTTTATACATACTCATATAGCAGACGCAGCAAACGTCGTAAACAATTTCCAATGTTCATGGTATTTTGTGAAATTGTAAATATTTTTGAATGGAAAAATAAAATTGCTTTTAAAATATAGGTCATATCTTGGGTCAATAACGTAACAGATGACTTATAGTCAAGTAGTATACCTAATGACATACGATATATTAATGTTGGTAGGGCGATTAATCTTCTAGATGGGGAACATGGTATTAACAACTCTGATGATCACCGTACAGGTAATTATAAAGTAAATTCTATTTAACCTCCGACCTTTGGGATGGGTGTGATTACGTCTCATCTGACTAATCTTAAAAAACATGTTCGATTATCTAAACTGTTATCAGTTCTTGTTTTATTAAAAAGAATAATATAAGTGAGTACACTCACTTGTATTATTTTGTTTAGTAGTAAAAGGTAACACATGTATGTCGCGCCTGCAATTCATAAGCGTAACACTGAAGTTAGCGCCGAGCGATAAGAAACATGTGTTACCTTTTACTACTAAACAAAATAAACAAAGAAATTTGTATTATTAGGATATTAAAATAATGTTTGTGGCTATGACACGACCTTCAAAAAGAAGAAATGGAATGTAATCGAAGACGAAAACCTACTTGTCGTATCATAAAAATAAAAAAGTAGGTAAGTGTTACGAAACCAATAATTATGCGAAGAAATTTCTTTTAGACATTATGAAATTAACCGCGGAAACAATTAACCAATTACCGACAATCGTTACCGTGCCACGACGGGCTGTGGTTAATTAACTATGAAGATATGAACAAAAAATATGTATGCTCGATACGATAGTCTAAGCTAATAAATTCTGTACCTTAAAGGAATTCATTTTCACACAATGAGACGGTAAAGGTCTTCTACAGACATCTAGGATTTTTTCCAAGATTTGTATTTCACTGTGGGATCTAAGCACATCCGCGGTTTTCAGAGCGACTCGTTCTCACAGCTCTTATCGTCCATCGTTTCAATGACAAATAAAAAACATGCCTACTCCTTTGTAATAGAACCTCATTTACATTCCATTGCGAAGGCTTCAGTAAGAAATAGCCCTGCATTTGAAATTGAGCATTATGAATGGGGGATATAATTTAGTTTAATAGAAAGCGGATGGCAGTTGAGATGTTTAGCTTGGGGACGAAATTACCTGCTGTGGTCAGGTTTCCTAACTGCGCGACCGAACAGGGCTCAGCCGCATACCTAATTGTGTTGCGACAAAAGTGAGAATTGTAGCAAATGAATAAAGAAATAAAATTTATTATTATTTGTACCTTTACGATATTTGTAATCTTGTTTCTCAGATTGTACAATATGTATATTATACATCTGAGAATCCAACTTTATATTATAACTCTATTTCAAACTTTAGAGGTATAATGCGGGCTTTATTCACAACCTTTGCACAATATTAACAGTATCACATTTAATGAGCTAGTTCATTTAAAAATTAAAGTAGGTATACCTATGTGAATGTGAATTTATTTAAGAAGTTACAAAACTTTGACAAAATCGCCGTTTAACACCGTTACACAGAAAATGTAAGATAACAAAAATTATCAACAAATTCAATCTATGTTAATAACATTATTTCGTCGTAGCGCAAGGCCAATATATGTTAAATATTAATAGCGGTATTATAAATAACCATAACACAAAACTGCGAAATTATTGCTCGAGAATTGCCTCAAATCATCGGTTTAATCGATACAAACTACATATAATTAAATCCGAAAATGACAGCCGAGCCAATTTAGGAAGGAAATGGTCAATCTCTATCGCATATATGGAAATACCAGTCCGATGACTTTGAGATGGACAATCATCACACCTAACTGAGAATACAACGATTCATAGAATGATTCGACAATGTTATTAAAGATTTTATAATAATATTGAAATTATTAAACGGAAGATATCTCTTTAGCCTATATCTAGACTGTGTAGATAGACAAAGTACTACAAATTACATAGGTATATTTCAAACTCAAATCACACGCACATTTAAAGTCTATTTCGGTCTATATACCTACAAACATTTGTAACATTGCAATATGGTAGCTATAATACCTATCAATATTACCCTAAATACCAACCACTAACCACTACATACCTACCCACATACCTCTTGAAATCAAGTATCCAGTTTCTCTATTTACTATTTAGGGCAATAAACGTGCTACGTTTTATGTCTTTTGCATCAGTCACATCTCAAAGCAGATGAATCTAATGTTCTTTTTTTCCAAATTTTGGACAGTCGACGGTGTCACGAAGATCGAAAATCTATAGTTCATAATCATTAGCTTTTATATCAATAAAGCATCAAGTGGGCCGGTCCGTTATACGCATAAAAAGCCGTAGTGGGTCAATGGCACAAGAGCGGCGCGCGCGCTCGCATCTCCCAAGTATTGGGACAAAGCCTTTACTTTTTATCAATTCTACGACTGTGTCCAGCTTTTTGTTTGCGGTGACATTGACTTATATGGACTATTATGCTCTTGTATGTACAATGTGTCGTCTGGTTCTGCGACTATTTGTAATGTTTTGCTCATGTCGTCCAGTTTTCTTTGTCCTCATTTGAAATTCTAAACCAGTCTTCTTTACGACTTCAAATAATCGGCGAGTAGATATTGGACAAGGCGATTGGAAACGCCCATTTATCTGAATACTTTTAGCCGAATTTAATTTACGATTCCGTACGCGTCTAAAATTACTATTATTATTTACCCACATAGAAACTATAGCATTCCAAATTGTTTTATAAATATCTATAAAATAATATATATGAATTGGTGAATATACTGATTGAAAATCGACTCCGTATCAAGACAGGGGGTTCAACCTTCTCCTATCACTATCGAAGGATTGGTTAAAGATTTCAGTATCGATACTCTAAAGAAATTGGGCCGATAGTACAACCCAGTATACTATCGCTAGCATCAATAATAACTAATAACGCAAGGTTAAGTTTTATTAAAACATATACTTGATATCTTAACGATTATCGAAATTATATATAGAACAATTATAGATACTTGCAATGAGCAATCGATAGTTTAGCAATCGATTTCTCTGCAACACTAAACAAACGTATTATAGAACGTAACACAGGTTGTAGGAAATGATAAGAATAAATTAGATGACCCAACTATTCGCATAGTACATCACGCAGGCCGTTTAATTCAGAGGCGAATGAACTTTGTACAATACAACGATTTACATATAAAATACTTTGTTGTTGTTGGTAGGTACTAATCTACAGTTAGACCTGTAATCAATTTTACTACGAGTAATGAGTAATGTTTATGTATGGGTAGCGTACATATCTTGTTTGTAGATAATTATTGAATTATTACGTATCCATACATCAACAACAGGTTAACGAAAGTTAATATCCTTTTTCGTGAGATTATTTTCTATCACATTGAGCGGACAAACTGGCGATCGAAAATTTATTTAGGTGGAAGAAGATGCTGACCACCATTGGGTCGCACGCGTGAACGCACACGCCACGGGAAGGCAACTCTTGCCATTTGCAGGGACATCCACGAGACATATAATTTACAACAGGTTACAATATCTTATATTAAATATATAATATTTACAATAATTGTTTACTACAATTGAACACACACACACAAGTTTCAAATGTGCCTATGGTCAGCTCCGTTGGAGTCTTGCTGATTGTTGAAATATAATTTTCTTAATGAACTTTATTCTCACAATTACTATCCCATTAAGGATACTACATAAATACTTAATAAATATACAGGTTGAATATTTTAAGTGGACCTGGATGGCCAAATCCTAAACTATGAAGAATAGCGAAAAGTACTCAAAGGAGCCTTGGGCCCGATTTTGATGAAAACTAAAACTGCATAATTGAATTTATAAAAAATATTTTTTGGAAAATTAATTAAAAATTAATGAATTCCCAGAATTCGTTCCTTATCAGCGACACTATCGAATAGTGTAATAATATAGGTGTTTTATTTCTTTCAAAATCAACGGGTACAATTACTGGCTAGGAATATTAATTTTTCAAAAATCCAATGATGCAGTTTTAGTTTTCATCAAAATCGGGCCAGGCTCCTTTGAGTACTTTTCGCTATTCCTTATAGTTTAGGATTTGGCCATCCAGGCGCTCTTAAAAAAATCACCCTGTATAATTATAAATATATCATGTATCTAAAAATATTTCCACTTAATTATTCAATATAAACTTTCGTTTTATTTCAAACATGATACAATATGTTGGGGTTTCCGGGTCAGTACACTTCAACCTCATCTTCACTTAACATCAGGTGAAAAAAAAAGACAATTGAAACAGTTTATTATAAAAGCAACAACTAAATGAGACATAATGTGTCATAATTCGACTTGAAAGTATTGTACTAAAACATTGGTCATAAACGAAGCATGACAGAATAACAGGAATAAAGTCGCAAGTGCATTTGACATTAAGAAATAATGAATTTATTCGCAACAAATCCGTCATACTGTTCGGTCTCCGCTCACGCGTTCCATGAAATGAAACGGGGCCGGCACGGCCTAGGACCGGTCTTGAAGGGCCGAGCTATAAAACTGTTGTTGAAACCACAACCAAAGAAGCTGTGACGGAGAATAACTCAACAATAAAGGGAAATACTTGTAGTCTGATTATTCTAGTTAACGGTTTCCTAGTTTTATTACAGCAACAACCTAATGAAGACAGTATTTCAGCTCAAGCTGAAAGTACAAATATAAGATTGCAAATGACTACTAAATTTCAAACTTAATTAGCTAATCAAAACATCTTTAGTATCTAGAAATTAATGATACGTCTAGAGACATGTAGTAACATCCACCGTGATGCAATTATCTCCTCAGGCATGTTTTAATCCTGAGCGACAAGCGGCAGTCACTTATTATTACTTTCTTTTTGTGTCCAATCTTTCTTTCTATCAATCTCATTTGCGTTTAGGTGGACATCAGGAAACTTCACAGTCTGATTGGTTCTATTTAGTGTGAATAAATTGGTGGGCGTTTTATTCGAAAAGGCTAATCTGATTGTCGCCTAGGGCTACACAAGTCCTGCCAAGTAGTAAACAGTTCACTACGGTTTTATCCATATTACTGCATATCTTAATCAATTGATAATCTTCATTTCATCTCTGGTGAACACATCACGTAACTTCAACTTCTACAGAAAATATAAAGAATGAATATCTACAGCATTACATGATGAGACATATTAAGTATCTTATAGATAATACAGGATTTTTAAATACGATTATTTCGTCGAATCGAAATTCGATTTGACGAGTCCACTATATTTATCGCGCGGTGGTTTATTAATTAGGTTAATATACAGGGCGTCCCACGGCTATGCCACATGGAGGGAAAGTACCTTGAATTTTGTAGAACTCATTTTGAGCATTTGATAAATTTGATTAATTTTGTATTAAAAATGTTAAAATTCATGGTCTTCCTTTTATTTCTGACACTATTTATTTATAAAAAAAAAATTACCATGTAACTTTATCATACCGATCGAAAGGCTTCATCATAAGGATAATTTTTTGCTAAATAACATAGTGTCAGAAATAAAAGGAAGACCATGAATTTTAACATTTTTAATACAAAATTAATCAAATTTATCAAATGCTCAAAATGAGTCCCATCCTGTTCAATACAAAGTCGCACTCTTTTGATTATTTCGCTCCCTGTCGATTTTTTGATCATGTTGTGGTGGATATTTAGAATAATACGTCGAAGTTCAGTTTGTAGCTCGTGGACACTTTGACACTGGTTCTTGTAAAGTAAATTTTTTACATAACCCCATAAAAAAAATCTAACGGGGTTAGATCTGGGGATCTCGGCGGCCATTTTTTCGTCCATTTGTCCCGATCCAGGAAAGAAAATGTTCATTGAGATAGTCCTACTTACTAATTACGTATCTCTTTATCATTTTATCATGAACTTAAATTATAATAGGGAAATGATGCATACTTCTCGAGTGGGTAATTAGTATTAGTAATGATAATGTCAGTTGTATGTCCTTACGGCAATGTCAGCTTTTCATTTTTCTGAACAAAATTGAACATCTAATGTTAAAATTCATGGTCTTCCTTTTATTTCTGACAATATGTTATTTAGCAAAAAATAATCCTTATGATGAAGCCTTTCGATCGGTATGATAAAGCTACATGGTAATTTTTTTTTATAAATAAATGGTTCGATTCCCGGTTCAACCATGTACTTATTTAAAAATCTATGAATGCAGTTTAAATTGTATTTTAAATTAAAATAATGTCTTCTTTCAGTAAAATGTTCCATCTACAAAATTCAAGGTACTTTTCCTCCAGGTGGCATAGCCGTGGGACGCCCTGTATATCTCTTATTACTTAGACAGTCAAGGCTTTTGATACTGTTAAACGTGCACCACTCATTGGGTGGGCCTTGTCTTGTTCAACACGACATCTCCCGAACGAGTCACGATGATTGACGACTACCTGCCGGACGCTGGCTAGTGGACATGGATTTCCGTCGAGGAATTGTGCACACATTGTAATTATAAGATATACCTATTCCTTGCTGAAAGGCAATTTAAAAAGTCATTAAAGGGTGTAGAGAGAGACTATATAGAAATGACCAGGGAAGATGGAAAAGATAGGCAAATAGAGAATAGCGGACGTCATAATGCTCACAATGATGATGAATGATGAATTTGTAAAGTATGCAAAAGAACAAATGGAAAAAAAAGAAATGTTAGTACCACATAAAATAAAGTAAACGAAACATTTAGTGTAATTACAGGTAAAGAAAAATAATAGAAGAATCAACTCGTATTTTCAAAGGCATGTCATAAAGGAGTCTCGGATTCATCGTATGCACAACATAAACCATTGCCTGTCATGCAGTAGGTAATCATAAAAATCTGCGACAAACAACCTAAGCCAAGCATTAGAGTAAATTCCAGGAAAAGTTTGGGACCGTCTTAGGTAAGCTCTTTATGTGCTGCTATTTGTACCTACTTCTTATATACATATTCAAGTGCTTATGGATGGGCAGTCAATATTGGTAAGATTAATGTCGAAGTGTATTATAAAACTAGCGTTACAAGCGATTGCTCATCTTGAGATGAACTCCTGTGGGGCTACCATGAGTCCACGCAAACCGCTCTCGTTACAGTGCACTATCGTACTATCCCTGTCATTCGCATCGGCAAAGAGCAACATTACCGATAGATTTCGATAATCTGAATCGACCGCGTAAACTCAAGGTAGACACACCGCATAAATTAGACATTAACCGCCACCGTGACTCAATGTAAATAGCATTGGGTTTACGATTCGGAGGTCGCGGGTTCGATCAGTACATGTTTAGTACTCGGTTTGGTTGGTGATAGGGCATTTTAAAGGTCCGCCTGGCTAGCTACCACCATCTTATCTAAATCTGCCGCCAAACAGCAATGTTTATAGCACTGATGTGTTCCGGTTATAAGATAGCCAGTTCCCCAAATAAGATGGGGTTTCCGGGTCAGTACGCTTCCACCTTCGACCTCATCTTCACTTAACATCAGGTGTGATTGATGTCAAGTGCTAACCCGTTGTGCATAAAAAAAAAACACAAAGTAAGTATAGACACTCTTTAATGAATTTCCTTAGTAGCCTCGTTTTTGCTTCTACACTTAGATTCTCACAATTAATTGCACATATTGCGTTAAGAAACACGGTATAGGGGTATAATAAATCACCAATAGGTACATGTAAAATGCAATCTTCTATTTGCACTAATTTAAAACATGATCTATCATGAACCAAACGGTATGAAAAAAACCACACCTAACCGGCTGCAAGCCTTCGTAATAAATGGTTACAGTGTACCAGAAAAACTCGAAACTATTGCTAATAGCTTCCTCATAGCTTGCTATAAATTTTACAAAAAGTGCTAAACGTTACTGGATAATGAATGAGAGATCATAAATAATTGGAGAATTTATAGGTAGTTACTATTATAGAAAAATGTTGTCGATATCTTTGTAAGTGTAATAACTGTTTTCTACTCCCATATCGTAAATTCTATATTATGAAAACAAAAACTAATAAAAATATCGCAAACGATATCCAACTGCACTGTTATGTTCATTACAGTGCACATGGTTTACATTACCACTTTCAGAGTGATGTTTGAATCTTGGTTTTAGTAAAAAAACATACCAGGTTAGCAGGAGCTACTAAGAGTTCGGACGACCTTACGGCGCGGCACGTGTCTCGTAACCAAAGAAATGAAATATGCCAGATGCATGGAATCCTAGTAATTCGATTCACGACTCGCATCTCCACGAAAGCGTGCCGATTCAAAATACTCACAAGACAGACATTTCAAGGTGTCGAATTATATCGATTCGCCTTTCAATGCATGCACGAACCACGAAACTCACCTACAATCGTGCGTCTAGCGGAGGTTAAGAAGACCGTTGGTTCTAACAATCGAACACGATCACGCCGCTAATCGAATTACCGAAAGCATCGGATGAAAGTGAAAAACGGGAAACGGCAATTGGGACAAGTCAGATCGTACTATTGTGCTACAGAGACGACTAGGAATTCGTGTCCTTTAGAAAAAGAGGGCTTTTGGCGGGAATTAAGCGAGTGATGCTGGATTTTTCTTAATAAATCCTGCTATTTGTGTATTTGAGTTTTGGTCAGTACTGAAAACAGAATACTGAGCAATTCAATGATTTAGTACAAATGAAGGGAAGTATACATACATGTGAATAAGTGAGCTATCGTATTTCAGCACATGAATTTATATCTACCAAAATATTCCGCAAGGCACTGTCGCATTAGTGCAAGTCAGCGAAACAAGACTAAATGACTGATTTTGTACTTGACACTAGCAGAAATGTCGTTTAAAAAAGCTGACGATTACCATTTTTACGAAGAAGAGAGAGATTTAATACATACATGTATAGTCGACATTGGCTTTGCAACACTTTTGACACTTCTAATAGATTTGTGCAAAGTGCTTCATTAGCTTGTTTGCTGGCCTTCCCAAAGTCGCACCACCACCGCCACAGTCTTTCGACATTTACATTTTACCCCATTCACGAATAAAGTCGTCACAACTTAATTGATTTTAAATGAGAAGATAATTACCATTGCACCTTGTCTTACCCATAATGGTATTCTTAAAAGCAAAATAATGAAACTCCTTGCATTACTTTCGGTTCAATACATCACTCGTGCATATCGTTTTAATGACATAAATGAATCATTTGTAACACTACAATAAATCAATGCTACACATAGACAAAATCGCAATACATAAAAAGTTGCGTCATGATATCAGCTTCATTGTGTGGTCATGATCGATTTCACGAGCCGATGGGAGATGCTCTCGATACCGCGACAATCGAGGTTGGGTGTCGATTAAGACATCACACGCCTGCGGACGTCTTCAGGAGCTGATATCGGCCTCTCAATAGCACTATTTGTGCAATATAATGAATTCTACTGTCCAACATCTAAACCATTCATTAGCGTCTTCTAATTTGCCGTCGACGATATCTCAAATTGATGGTGTAATTTCCTTTCTGCCAGACAATAATTGTAATTAGATTGATATTTGTGTAGGCCGTAGTCGTTCTTTGGTTGTTTCTACGCTTGGTTCCTGTTTTAACCGGACTAGATTTTATGTCAATCTTTAATTAATCCTTGATACAAAGAAAGGTGTTATCAGTATGTATCTGTGTGTGCCTTTAATGCCAAAACGGCTGCACCGTTTCAAAAACGGTGTTATATTTTCCAAAATATTTGGTTTATCTGGATGATACTTTAATTTGGAGATACTCTCCGAGGTTTCCCAAATTTTGTATGTTTATTATTTTTATTTATTTTTCATTATTTTTTTTTGGAAATAAAAAAGAATTCAGGGGCTTTACGAACCACAAAAGAATACCTTGAGCATTAAATAAGCAAATCCAATGGCAAAGGAAATGAACTATTCGTGGAATCGAATTAACTCTTTTAGGATGTAGGTAACACGTATATTGGTAGGTAAATGGTTGCAAATAACAATTTAAGACAGTGAAATTTAATCACAGCAGTCAAATTGTAGGCGGAGTTCAAATTGATGAACAGTGGGCAGTGTTGTCTGCTAACTTTTGAATTCGGAATAGCCAACCTATCCAGGCAGGTTTATCCAAACTGATTAGATGTGGCGTTAAATATTTTTTATTATCGCGATTATTAACAAGAATATGTCGTGACAAAAAAGATCATACACCTAGAATATTGAAATTTGGAACAAAGGCAGCTGTCGTAGTACATCTGTAATAAATTAGTGAAGTGTGAGTCGGGTCAGTCGCTATAACTAATGTTGCCACATTTTTGTAAACTTTCATACAAAATAAACAAAATAGCAGTTAACAAAAAGTGGTTGAAATACTTTTTTTTTTTTTTATGCATAACGGGTTGGTACTTGACCTCAATCACACCTGATGTTAAGTGAAGATGAGGTCGAAGATGGAAGCGTAAACATAGGTAAATATTTTAAAAAACTACTCGGGATTAAAAAGTGATTTTAAAGTAGTGATCACGGAAAAAGGAAAATTTTATAAGCCAACTAAAGATTCCAATCAATCGTAAAAAAATATGGTACTGAGTAATAAGTAAGATAAGTATATTTTACCTATTATCGAGGATATCTTTGTAGATGTTACTTCCGAAACTAAAGGGCATTGATATATTTGGCTTTAACAAATGTGATGTCGTAAACCTCGATATCTCACGTAACTGAGAAAGCTATAGGAAGACTACATCGATAACGAAAGTACTATGATGAAAGTGACAGATTTCACACTCGACGTTTTCCTTGTACCGAAACCAACGATAAAATATCGATTTGAAACGCAAGTACATCGTATCATTGCTCCTTATCGACGCTAAAAACGATGTTCCAAAGATTATATCTTAAACTAAACTTCACACGTTGCTGAGTAACATCTTATTCACAACGAACATGGTTAACCCAGGGTCGGCAATTCGACACGAGCACAGTTACACGAATCGATTTCCGTTAAAGTTTCGTGTCCACCCACGGTCCCATTCGCAATGGAACCAGCTTTTCCACATGTTCGAAACAAAGATGTAAAAATAACGCTAGATATACTTAACATAGTAAATGAAGAGTGTGATCGTCACTTACGTAATACTAGAATACATGCTGGATTTCAGCTATTTTGATAAAGCCAAAAAATTTTGCATAAATAGTGTCAAATAATGCCCAAAGGAACAAACTTGTGCGTAGTTTAGAAATTATTCAACAATTAAGGGAGCTTTCTGGCGTCACGTTTTGCTGCAACCTCATTTCTCATACGCAGAGACTGCTTTACCTATGATTATAATTTATATTCCTAAAAACTGTGCGTAAATAGTGTCACCAAAATATACAAAAACAACGAAAGTATTTAGAGATGTCTTTGTCAAAAGGAGCAGCGCAGACGATAGACTTTTTGTCCATCGGGCAAAAAATCCGTGATCCGTTTTGCCAATTTTGCCAACAAGGGAACATTAAAAATCCATGGTCGCTAATATAAAGAGCTAGAGGTGACCTTTGAAATATCACAAATAAGAATTACATATTAATAACATAGTATCTGTACGGAGCTAAGTTCTTCCAGGAAGCGTATTGTCTTGTTTCCTAATATCTGAAAGATAGCCGCATTTAGCCATTAGCATAACTAGAGAAGCGCGCGGGCGCAGGTGAGCGAGCGTCTAACGGGACCGCGAATGCGCATCTATAACCCGATTCAAAGTGCTAATAGGACCGCAAGCATCTCTATGTCTCTTTCTAACTAACTTAAATAACGTTGGCGTAAGGGAAATACCCTCACATCTGTAGCGTGTTCCATTAAATTTTAATAAAATTAAATTGGCACATTTCGAATTCGACTTTACGAGTATCGATAATAGAAACTGCTTTAGGTGAATTTAATGAGGTTTGGAATGGTTTGAATAATTTTATTAAGAATTCAGTTTGTAAGGCAGAGACAACCTGCGACGCTTGTGTATCCGATAGATTAGGGCATCACAATAAATTCTAAGTTTATGGCCTTTAGATACATCTTGCATAATAAAAAGTTTCGCGGATGTTTTAGCCCACGACAATGTGCAATGATTTATTTTATTGATATCACTGTAATGAAAGGTACAAAGAAGACAAATGTACGTAGGTAGGTTCATGGGGTTTCAACTGTGAATATTGGTTTGATTTGCCATTTTGGGAGCCATTAGGATGCGTTCAATTAATGAACTATGTTGATTCTGTTATTTATCAGAGAGATAAGAAAATTACGTTTACCACCCGAAGAATGTTTATTACTTTTATTCCAATAAGAAAATGTGTGTGCTGTGGGATAAGTCCGCCTTTGTGCATAGTTATAAGAAATTTGTTCTGTATTTATTTTCTTTTTGTACAATAAAGCGTTTACAAACCACAAACAAAAAATATAAATAAAAATTAAACCAAATTAAAACAGGTAATGTTACGAGAAAACAAAATGTGATTAAAATTAAGTTAAGACACAGAGCAAACATTGCTACAGCAAATTTCTATTATTTGATTAAGTAACACAATATTCTACACATTCATGTAACCGCTAAACCGTAAGATGATCACGATAATTCGAGCGGTCCCGAAAGGAAACCTCGTGATCTCGAAAGTGAGCGCAGGAATTGTTACACGATATACATCACCGTGACTAATGCTAGTAGTGATGATTTACATCACGAAATCTATACGTCATCTTAACAAAATAGTAGTAGGTACGTAAATTAGTATTACACCAATAAAAAATAAGTCACATGACGTAAGTGTTGCAAAACTACGAAACTTAAATCATATTTCTATAAGCATAGATCTTCTTTTCTATTATGGGTTTTGTACAAACTTCATAGTACTAACCTAATAGAGACCATAATCTGGACATAGACCGTTCCCAGTAAAGGCACAACACCCTGATCTATCTGTTCTGTGTATTCCTTGACATGTCGCCAAATATTATTGAGAGAACTTTTCGTTACAACACCAGCAATGTTAACATACCCAAATAAAAACATTATAATGGAGCTTACTTATACATTCACCTCCTTTTTTGGCCTTTATTAATCCACTGAAAATACTTTCTAAGCCCATGGCTTCTATTTCTAACCGCCTCTACGGCTCAATATAAACAACATAGGGTTTATGATTGGTTGGTGGTAGAGCATTTTAAGTCCACCAGGTTAGGTACCACCACTAAATCTGCCGCCAAACAACAAAGTTAATAGCATTGTTGTGTTCCGGTTGTCAAAGATAAGATAGCCAGTCCCCCAAATGAGATGGGTTTCCGTGTCAGTACGCTTCCACCTTCGGCCTCATCTTCATTTAACATGATTGAGGTCCAGTGTAAGACACGTTATGCATAAAAAGAAATAGATAGCAGGCTGCTGCGATGTTGGCGAATATTCTCTACAATGAAACCAATGGCATCAGTTGCAGGAACTGTTTCGAAAGTGATACTTATCCTCAATATCGCAGTCGTAATTCGCAACATAACCACTACCCAATAAAAATATAACACGGGGAAAGAGTAAATAATTCCTGCTACAAAACCGAGTCATACAGTAGAAATTTTAGTTCCCCTTACAAAACCAACATTGTAACTGATTATCTCACGACGACATCAACCAATATTATGCGGCATTTATGTCATATACAATTTACAGTAAATACAATTGAGCATTACATCTTATGTCACGAGCCAGAGATTTTGAAAATGCAACCGGTGTCAGTAACTCACGACACAATATGTCCGGGGCATGTCATAGATTCGCTATAGACGTTCATATTATCATAGTAAATCTTGTGACATAACATAATTTGATTCGACACAGTACAAATGACTCGAATTGACTCGCTATAATACTTAAGATACAGTAGAATAAATTCCCTTAGTAAATAAGAATGTTTTTACAAAAACGACTAGTAAGAGTTAACGTGTTTAGACAAAACGGTTCAAATGAAAGAAATGATCACTTTTACAGCTATGTCACTACTACAGCTGTAACAGTACTTGTAGTTCAAACGAATCACGGTTTAGATCTAACACAAATAATTAAGCACAGTTCAAGTTAGAGTTAAGGAGGTAACTATATAATACTTATATATGCAAGTAGAAGTTTTTGAAATTGTAAATAGTAAAAAGTAAAGACAAAAAATAGTTAACAAAAAATTATAGTAAACACGCTACTCAATACGTGTTTACTGTATACTTAAGCACTTCCTTATTACAACCATAAAACCCCTAGGTATAGCAAACTAAGAAGTTAATGATTAACATAAACTGAAAGGTGCAGCCAACTGTAGTGAATTTCCCCGACTCTGAATATAAACAGCTTCACTGCTATCAAAAGCTGTAATTAATAACGGACATACGTTAACCAGTCCAGAATATCCGCACACCTATTGCAATGTAGCGCTTGACAGCGAATGGGCGTGCATTAGTTACATGTTTCAGGTGTCGAGTAAAAGGCTAGAAGCGGATATAGTTGCAATTCGGCATAGAATGGTAAAAGGAAAATACATGTGCTCATAGCAACGATGAATAGTAATATTCTTGAAGGAGTTCTCGTTCTAGATCTCGCCATCGAAGTACGCTGCTTAGGGGAAATTATTATTGAGCGCACTAACACTCTTCGCCCATTAGGTTATAGAAGGAATCGAATAATTCGTCCAATTTGTTAGCGTATAATTTTATCTCTAAATTTTAATCTTTTACACAAGAACTCGCACTTCAGTCGTTGACATAATTATGTAGTAGTCGTTTCCCGGTTTTATAAACTGTTTTGAAGATATTTTTCAATTCGCTTTAGATCTATAAGATAGGTACTGTATTGTTAGATTGACTACGTATATAAAGATTTTCATACAATAATTAGGTAACATCAGTAATTCTTCTTGCAATAAAATAACGATCCGCCTGCCCATCGATAAGTGCAAATCTTCCAAAGGAAAGCGATGCAAATCAAGCCATGAAGATATGCCCCGCATTTGTATTTGTATAATATTTATGCTGTTAACAATTTATCTAAACCGACTATTAGGTGTTAGATGCTAATTGCTCCAGTGGACCCGCACACAATTTATTAGCCAAGCGCCAAGCTAATCACGGATGTGACCAAAGGACAGGGGATACTTTTGTTTGAAGGTGTGTCAGATAAAGCACTGTACTTTTACGTTATTCTTAAAAAAAAATAGCAAAATTTCCTTCAATGAGTCCAACAGATTTTTTCGTAAGTATTCAAAGACAATCTTCGTATGAAATTGAATATGGATAACTTGTAAATGCCAAAGTATATAAGTTGGACCAAAAGCGGGCTCTGCGCAAACGCAGCTGGTACCGTATGGAAGCACAGGTATATGATTTATGGGAAAGGACGAGAGATGGGTAGAAATACGAGTATAGTGTTTAATGTCTGTCGTCAGCAAACAGTTTGAGTAGTCGTTTGAGGTTTTAACATCAGCAAAGGGTAGTCAGTTGAAATATCCAGTAATTAAAAGTAAACAAATAAATTTGAAAATGTATAAGTGCCGATGATGATTACGAATATAGAATAGATGGGTTATTTAATACACCAAATTGTAATAACTACATTGATTTATTTTATACTTTGCAATTGACCAAATCATAATACACAATGTTCAAAAACCACTATCGCTAGTTAGATGCCAGTTTATATAAAAAAAGTAACAAGTACCAAAAATTAAATATTTTATAAAAAGGGGTCACAAGTCTTCTTCCTCTTCCTTCGTAATATTAGAAAGCAATCATCAGTTAATCTACTAGTGTCGAGAGTAAATAATAACTACAATGAGTATATTATTCATATTTTAATGAACTTCGCTAACGGAAGATTTTGACGACTTATTGTAGGAAGCTCAGATATAACTTATCTTTACACTTCATTTCGCCTGTACACAATCTCTGACTTTTGCTGCAGAATATCCTGCCTTTATTACACACCATAATTCAAAATCTGCAGCAAATATAAAGAAAAATGCGACATTACTCGTTGAATTCGGTCCGGGTCACAGATCTGACCCCAATAGTAAGCCATTGGGTACAGTATATTACCTAATATTAAGACTCGAGCTAACAGATTAATCGGAAACGGATTAAGTACTTAATCACGCACATGTTATAATGTTGCAAGTGCGTATGAAAGCTGACAGCAAGGGAAGTGCATTAATGTGATTTACACCTTTAAACCGGGAACTTGAATAACTCAGTCTGAGGCTGCAAGTTTATAGGCCCCGGTTTGAAGGGATTTAATAAGGGTACATCCATTAGATCTGATAGTTAACGGTATATTACAGAGATATGTGAAGGATACTAAGTCCTATACGTGGTGTACTGATATGGAATTCTATGAATATGAATTCACTACTTGAATTGAACATCTTATGTCTCAGTCAGTCATATGTCTATCTAGCCTCAGGAAAAACGACGTTTCAATACAAATCGAACTCTTCGTGAGGTAAATGATCTAAGTATAAATGTTGATCACTATTTATTTGAAAAAGGACTAAATACAACGCAACTAGTGCAAAGTTCGATCGTTTTAAACCGTCCGTCGGACACCATCTACTGTGTATTGTAAACTTAATAAATGAGGTCGATGAATAACGAAAATAGAAATTATTTCGCACAAATACTAAAATTGTTTGACAGGGAATGTGCTATTTCCTATACTACATAACTCTCTTTACAAGTTTCGTAATGAATCCATTGCAGTTCAAATACTATAGTTAAAGCATTAGTTACAATTTGAATAGTTACAATAGCACATTTTCTATCAAACAGTTTAGGTAAATACTTAAAACAGTTTAGTTAAACATCTAAACTGTTTGATAGAAAATGTAGCATTCCTAATACTGCATGACTGTCTTTACACCCTGCTTAGTTTCGTAATGAATCCATTGTAGTTCAAATACTAGTTAAAGCATTAGTTACAAAAAAACTGCTTAAATAGCGTTGAATTACAAGAAATACAATTTTTTAAGGAAAATCGTCTCCAATCACAGATAAAAATATTATGAACACTTTTCGATATTTCTTTGTTTGTTTGTAAACGCTTTATTACTTCATATGAATAAATATACATCGATAAATCAATGTAACTTACCTACTCTACAAATATTTGGAAGCATAGCTACAGACAGAACGATAATATTACCGTTAATGACTGGATTTGCATCCCTCTGCATAGGAAATGTAGTTAAAAAGTTTGATTGACGTGAGATAGGAAGGGAACCCTCATCATAGAAGGTTCCCATCCTACACCTACTCTTCACTAAAATTTTTAACGAAACTATAATTAAAACTAAGGAATTATCAAAGTGTTTTACTGGCTCGCTTTTTACCCAACTGCCCAAGGACGGAGGGTAATGATTTTTGAGTGGATGTATGTATGTATCTATATTTCTATATTACCTCCTGTACCCTAAACGGGTTGACCAATTTCCATGGTGTCATTAGATTCGCAATAATAATATAATCCCTTTTATAGGATATATTTTATGATAAAAAATCCAACATGGCGCCCGTGAAATGCAAAATATGCTGACGTGTTTTTTGGTTTATAAATTTATTGTTATTCTAGTTTAACTTTTTCATACACTAGCTTTCCGCCCGCGACTTCGTTCGCGTGGAAGATTTTATCAAAATCGGTTCAGCAAAAAAATTTGCCTATATGTTAATCCAGGTCCTAATCTGTCTACCTACCAAATTTCATCCAAATCCGTCCAGCTGTATAGGCGTGAAGAGGTAACAAACATATATACATACAGACATACACACACAAACTTTCGCATTTATAATATTAGTTTGGATATACCGAATACTCCTATCATTGAAGTAAATGGTGCAGGCAAGGATTAGCTGATACTTATGAGCATGAAAATATGGATTTCATTTTAATTAATTCTAGGTTCTCATAACCTACCAGCGCTTATATTAAATTTAAATTACACAAATACCTACTACAGGGTTTAGTTCACATTAGTAAATTTATGGCCTCTTACGTATTTTCCGTTATTCTGGAAGTCATAATAATATATTGCCTTATTATACTATACCTAGCAAATAAATGTCCGAACACTTGAACCATTGCCCTATAGAGTTTTAAATGCCCTGTGTAAATATCACGAAATTCAATTCCAATAGCAAACAATCACCAATTACGATTACAAAATTGGATTAACCTATAAGCTTTAAATGTTTTCATGCTGTATTCGGTAAATAATTCTTACTAAGTGTACCAAATGTTGGTATTACACAGAGGCCTAATCTAAAGATCTTCTTAGGAACTATGTCGCTACAGGCGGCGTGTCTTTTAGTAAATCACACGCTCCCACTATCGAGTGCAGGGTTGCTGCAATATTTATACTTGTTTATCTCAGACCGTGTCTATAAAGTTCACATTAGTGTGTATGTTTACAGAAAATGTTACTTGTTGTTCATAGTAGGTACTACTCATAGTTTTATCCGGCAGGTTGGTTTCTTTTCATTCAATTCAATTTATAAATGTGAAACACAGGTAAAAAGATGTTAGTGAATAATATGGTGTACGTAACACTGTCATCTACTATCTTATCTTCTAGTAGTAAATCTTTGTAAAAAAATATATACAGTAGGTAAATATTTCTCTGAAAAACAGGTTTATTTTTCTAGTTCAGATGTCAGTCTCTCACAAGTGAAATAGTATATTATAGCCTGAATTTTGTAATAATGCTGTTATTTGGATATTTTCTTACTATTTACCTTGTGTGTGAAACAATAAAGATTATTATTATATAAGCATGGTTTCAAGAATTAATGTTACAATTCAAAGTCAATCTCAAATTGTCAGTCAAGTCAAAATCAAAATAGGGCAATGTCAAGATTATAAAATATCATTGAAACATGCAAATAAAAATGTCAAGTTGAAATGCAATGCAAAATTAGATGGCTACATATAATTATTAATATTATAGGACATATTAATTCATAATATAATTATTCATATATCATCTGTCCTCTTTGAGGCGTCTTTCAGTACAAGTTAAGTATTTATATTTGCGTATACTTCTAGACAACCCTATGGTAAAAAGTTTCGAGCAGTATTGTTGGCTCTTCCATAATGTAGCCTCGGGCCAGTCACTTGTTTTGCATTTAACATAAGTGCAGCACTCTGGAAAGCTTCAACGATTATGAACAATATTTTTTGAGTTATATTTTCGTAGTTAAATACTTAACCAATTCATCATAATCATGAAGTAGATGTCGGCTTGTAATTACTTCATTTTTTTTTAATAAACCAACTGAAACACCTTTACATACAATTGAACTGCCAAAAATTGTCAAAACAACCGACTTTCTGAATGTAAATTCTTGACTCGTTGGTGTAAATACGAAAAATCGCTATATGCATGCCTATAATATGTGAGGATTTCCCCCAGTTCGTCAATAAATCAGATCATTAGAGCAGGATTATGATGAACATGGGATCACGCTGGAAGAGAATTTCTGGGTGAGCGCGCTACCGTCTTCGGCATTCGGCACGAATTTTTGTACCGCCTGTATATTATAGTCTGTTGATAATATATAACTGTATAAATGTATAACACAATGAGTAAGTACATACAGCAACCGGTTATTTAATAATATTTGAATATAGCTGGCACTGGCCTTTCTATAAAGACTCTCTCTTTAAAATACAAGCATTACTTAATTGATGTCAAATATCAGTGTCAACTAAACTTGATTAATGCAAAAACGAAGCCATAGATAAAATAAGCACTGTAAGAGTTGTACACAGTAAGGAGAATAGAAAGTGAGTTCCACTTCTAGGCTGTACAAGACACGGTACATGAAAGTGTTCGCTATCTTCCGGTCAAGTGTTTAAACAAGTTGAAATCGACTTTAAAACCAAGATAAAATGCTGAAGTTGGTTGCATTCATTTCAGATTTATAGCAATTTTTCGGAGGATTTTTAAGGAATATTATGACAGGAATATATAATATTATATTATCCCAGTTGCTGATGTAGCCACAACGGCCGCCAAGCTGAAGTGGGACTGGGCGGGCCATGTTTGCCGCACCACCACCTGAAGCCCACCGTTAGAAAGAAAATGTTGCGGCAGACCGAAAATTAGATGCCGGGACGAGCTAGATAAGTTCCTCAACAATTGGTCAGAGGAAGCCCGGGACAGAGAGGAGTGGAGAGGAAGGAGGCAGTTGCCCAGCAGTGGGACAGTATGGGCTCCTAATAATAAGAAGAATTACATAGTAGCAGCAGCTACCTGGCGGAAAATATAGGATTGATCATTTTAATTTATGTAATAAAGTCACACTTCTTATGTGAATCATACTTAATTTATTTAATGATAATTGATAAAATAAATAATATTTCGGATACATACACCAATTATTTCGTCTCAGACTAGGCATAGCCCGTACTATGACTCCCATACAATGATAAACATGCAATGATAAATATTTAAATGAACAGCCATGACTCAGAAAAATGTAATGTTTCAGAAATAATGGCCTAACGCTCTATTACTACTAAATACTATTCTTGAAAAGCAAGGTAGTCTTATACAGTCTATATATATTTAATCCATTTTTTGGACGCCTCAGGGTTAGTTTGCTGTAGTTGCGCTGTCACTCGGAAGAACTAAGAACAAAATTGTAACGTGACAGTAATTTCCAGGGCTCTCTTATCTTTCATACCGAAATATAATAACGTTATTGATGTTAAGCGGTAGAAAGATATCGATGATCTGATGACAACTGATTGGTGTAGTGGATAGTGACCCTGTTAGCAAAAGCAACGCAACGCGAGGAGCAAATGTTTGTATGATGAATACTAACATTTATTCCCGAGTCATGGATGTTTATATAAATATTTATGTATGTTTATCCGTTATCTAGTATCCATAGTACAAGCTTTGCTTAGTTTGGGACTAGATGATTGGTGTAAGTGTCCAAAATATTTATATTATATTTATCTGATTGTATATTCAACCGGTATCCTATAGTAAAATTAAAGAGATATAGTGATTATTATTGATAGTCGATAGACAGGTAGACAAACGCAAAACCATTGAAATTTTATTAATGCCACAACAATTTTGTAACCGCATTGATGTTACATGTTGTTTAGGAATTAGGAAGGAATAACTTTCAATTTCTATTTTCAATTGACATGAATGATGTATTCATATTTAACTGCTAATAAAGTCACCAAACGTTTGAAAATATCCGCATAATGTACTGTTTACGCAATCAATTTCATCTCTGAAGCCATCTATGTATATTATTAACTCAAAGATTGTATACGATTCTCAATTTTCATCGCTACTTAGCATTTACGATCTTAAATAACACGCTATCCTATCTTCAATGGAATTGTGCGGAACAATGGTTCAATTCATTTACAAATTTGCAATGCTTATTTATTATAATAATAAAGCACTCTAGCTAATAGAAAGAAATTTTCAGAATTTGAAGTAATTATAGATACTACGGTCAAATGTTCATACAATACAATACAAATATTCTTTATTGTACACCAACAGTAGTTCTTAAGGCAATCTCCATTATCTACTTTACATAAAATGGGGAACATAAGAAAATTCTGATTTCAACGGTAGTTAAAGCAAGTCATTGCTTCATAACAAAAACACTAATTCTTTCCATAAGATTTCACAATTGTATCTGTGAATCTAACTTTTACAATGGATCATCCAAAGCGGTAACAGAACAGTAAATAGGATTCGTTAGCAGATAAGGAAAGTAAGAGCATTTAGTTTGACAGTTGGTCGGCCATCTTGGATTTAGTGGCAAAGGTCGCGCGCGCGCAAGTTTCACCATAGGCAGATGAGTGGGTGATTACCTGACTTTGCACAAGATACCAATGTGAAACAGTAAATTAGATGATAATTCAAACCATACCAGATGAATTCTACTTTCCTATTGAGATAAAACATTGATAATCAATCTAATGGCATAGTGTAATCACTATGCCTAATAATAGTATACATAATAACATATGGTCAGATAATTCTGACCAGTTATTATCAAAAATATCTATTCTATAGATAGAAGAATTCAACTTCAAATATATATTACCCTTGATCAATACATTTCATGAGGCAATAATTAATGAAATGCTTAGAAACAGGTACCCAAGTAAATAGTAATGCAAATAAAAATTGGCATGTGATAGTAGTAAGAGTGCAATTAAATCAAATTATTATAAGAAAAATGCTTTCCATAAAACAAAAATATTTATCCTACATAAGCTGTGACAACATGTTGCACTAGTAAACCAATAAAAAGAGGAAATGCACATGAGTTCACGGGCACTGACCCGAACAGTCAGGCACCGTGACGATGGCCACTTTATCAATCTGAAACCAATTTAAAAAGTAATAGGTGACAACTATAATATACGTTAGGATTCATATTGCGTTAGCAATGAAGAAGATGAGAAAACATTTACTGTAAACTTTAATGTCAAAAAGCAATGGATTCTCCATTTGTATGATCTACCACGAATTATAAATAGCATAATCGCATTATTATGAAAGACATAATTAAGGTAGAAAAAAAGATAAAGAAGGGTTAAAATACAAACAGTGAATGTTACTAAAACCTACCTATCAATAATATCGAGAAGGCTAATGTTTTACCTGGATGTTATCTCATCGAAGCAGACGTGGCTAGCACGTCAATGAAAGAAGCACGTGCTTTGACTACTAGATAGACAAGATTACGATGCATAGACGAATGTGCAATGCAAAGCAGCTGAATGTCTAGGTCATTTACTGGAGCGTTATATGAATCAAACGTCTGATCATAAAGATAAGAATGCAAATGGAACATATGTGATTGTGCCAACAAATCACTCTGTTGCGTGTATAAACAAGGAAATGCTAGAGATTGTAGCAGTAATGATATAAAATTTTATTACAACATAAAACAGTAATTAGTATTATGCTCTAAGACTTTAACTTGCAAGTAATTTACAACACTTCAGTACAATATAGCGGACACGCGTTTATACCAGGATCCGAAGTAGATACGAAAACTGGAATACAAATTTCGCAGAATCTGTCTGAATCAATTTAGAGTCCCCATGTCGGGAATACGTAACAAGGTATAATGGATAATATTTTATGAGAGCTTCATGCTGCATAGACGCATTAGGCGAAGTAGGTGAATCGGTGACTGCAATAAACGTTATAGCAGTGAATGGTGGCATTATGACAAAATTGTGCGAATGTAGGAAACGAGATAAGTCTAGTAAATTGCTGATATTATTATTTGATAAGTTACGTGTATTAGATTACTTACACCCTCCAGCGACATAGGTTCTCTGGACTATAAAGTGGTTCACTCACCTGAAACAAAATTAGTAAATCTTAGGTAACACTTAATGTCATTGCAAGATAAAAATATTTTTCATATACATTTCGTGTAAATGTTTTATTAAATACATAGAAAATGAGGACAGACTTCAGAACCAACTTGATGTATCGATGAAATTTGGGCCCAAATTTTACGATTTACGATAGCAATGGATATAAATTGCATATTACATTTCATGCAATATGATAAAAGCACCAAAACCACTGGATGTGGCGGCTCTTTTGCCACCGATAAAGGCGTGCTATTACTTACATTTTACTTGCATTTGCGGCGCCATGGAGGCGGAAACGATAAACTTACCAGCCGTGAGGGAATCAGATTACTGGCGTCAACCTCGCTCCGACGTATTGGCAGAGAATGGGGTAAAAGTGGCAGCAGAATAATCGAGTTCATCAAAGAAAAGTCGATTTCTTTTATTCAGTTAACAAAATACAATCCTTTAGAGCCGGTAATTAATTTAAACTGAACAGCTCAAAGGAAATATAAGGTTACTATTATCTAAAAGCTAACGCAACAAGCAGAATAAATGATTTGACATCTATGCGTATAATACCTTTCGAGACCTGCTTTAGCTATTATTTAAAGCGTTAAAGATAAATATGCATCTGAAGAAAATTACAAATGCACGCATACAAAATGACATACAATTTCGATCTTACGCAAGGCACTATCGGATCGATAATTTTGAGGGAACAACATGTCATTATGTTTGTGCAACAATGTAGGTAAATGGTGTTTAATAATATCTTTATTAGGCACTTTGTTGGGAATGTTTGATATTCACATAGTCACGAAATATGAAGACGAAGACATCGATGTACCAATAAAAATAATATAAAAGTAATAACAGATACAGAAGTCATATATTGACGGTGACACAAACTACCTAACTACTAATAACAATGTGACTTTCAATAACGAATAGACAGAATAAACTTTTAACATCAGGTATGATTGAGGTTAAGAGTTCAACGATTAAAGTAAGTAAAGTTGAAAAATGCTTGCAATAAAGCAGACGTAAGCAGTCTTTACACAAATAGTTCACAGAAAGAAAGCGATATTACGAAAACTGTAAAGGTCAACGAAATTTAGGTAGACCGCCAGGTTTACGCAACGTTTGTTTATTAAAAATGATTTATTGTCGAGTTCACAAAAAAAATGAGAATGCGTTGGCTTGGCTGGCAATTTGCTTAATTTATATCTCAGTGCAATAGTTTTCAATTTTACTTTCTCAAAACGTGAACTTTCACCTTCATTTCTGATGATTCTCCCTCTTTTTATTGTTGACGTTGAAAATATCGTGATTTTTATACGATCTAAGCTGTGATTACGACTGGAGTGATGTCCATAGTTGGTCGTTTTAATAATTGCGACTAGATTTTGATCTTTAAAATATCTGTTGAGTTCAAAGTTCTTACAATGATAGGAATAGGTAATTGGATCAAATTTGCATATCATGAGTAAAACTAAACATAGGCACTATTATTAGTAACATTACAAAACTTCGTGAAAAATGCGTGACTATTTAACTCATGTTACAATCACCTATTGACACAGCTGAATATTATCGCAGTAAATATATTAAAATATTTGCTTTCTCACGAACGAAATGTGTCGCATAAATGTATTTTCGCACGTAATATGTACATTTTAACCACTATTTAGCTGTAACGTTCCGTTAGACGCAACGCGTGGGAGATCTAAACAAAGACTCCATTCAAACGTATGAATCCGTTTTGTTAGCGAGGAGATATATTCTAATGATTTTATAGGCGGCTTTAAACGTGATTCTTTACATGCTAAGTAGGAAGTTTAAATTTAAGTTCTCCACTAAGAAAAATAAACATTGATGGACAAGTTTCTTTTGATTAATATTTGCATTCATGAGTACATTACTTATCTAAATTTTCACCAAGAATTCTTTGTTGAAATATTTCAAACAAAATTTGAGTTCAAAAACGCTACACGACAATAAGAACTTAGTAGCTACAAACCAATATCAAACAAGCTTTCACACCATACAATGTACAAGTAACAAGCATAATAAAACCGAAAGTCATATATGCATGAACGATTGTAACCGCATTTTACGAGCCGCTCCATTTGGGTTGAAAAATTCGCAACGCAAGCGCAAAACGGATCGCGGCACGAACAACACCATTGTATTGTTCCGGCGCAGGCGCGGACAAGATTGATGGCGTGAGGGTAGTGCTTATAATGCATGTGAATACATGGAATATGGAGCATGTGAACCATAGCTAAAAGACGCCGGTGAATCGTGAATAGAAGCCACTTTGTGTCGTCAACCAAACGATTATGACACTTTCATATTTTACAACAACGATATCTTAGCTACAGATCAACATATTAGTATGCCGTAATAGAATAACAACGATTAAGAGGGTTTATCCCTCACGGTTTTTCATAGATACTTTAAGTTCAAATTTCTTGAAACGAATAAATCGATTCTAATGTAACTTTATACCCATAACGCACATAAATAGATCGAAAAAGTTAGTAGAGAACTTTTCCAAAAAGTGTATTAAAACTAAATTAGGCGACTTTAAGTTTTCTATAGTAACAGAAAAAATGCAATGTAATTCTTTTAAATGCGTTATTTCGAAAATATTTTCTAGTAACTTTTTAGATCTATGTATCCTGCTTATACATATAAAGTAGTTTGTATGGAACACCGTGTGGGATAAACCATCTTAAAGAGTCGGGCGCAAGCTTAAGTCTATACAAAACTAGAACAGTTTTGAATTGAAAATCATCAAATCAGGCGAAAGACGTCCACTGCCGGACAAAGGCCTCCCCCAAAGATCTCCACAACGATCGATCCTGCGCTGGCCGCATCCAGCGACCGGAAAATGACAACCAATCGAATTGAAATTTTGTATATAGATATTGTAGTTGGTTTCTATATATAAAAAAAACATGCACATAACTTGTCATTTAAAATTTTTCATATAAAATTTCAACTAGTTCTAATTCAGTTTCCATTTATTGTTTTGCAATGAAAATCAATCACAAACCTACATATTCACCATAAGATACAAAGTTTTACTTACGTTTGTATAGATCCTTATCCGCGACTCTTCAAAAATAAAAATAATTTGGCCTACGATGAATATGATTAAAAATTTAGAGATATTTACCATGTTAAAACTTTTATACATTGGCGACTAAATGGGTATTTGAGTGGTCACTTATCTCTGTCCGGAACCTGATTGGAATATAATTAAATTAGTTGAAGAGATGTGTGTAGGTACTAAGATATTTTTTTGTCTTAATTTTTACGAGAAACAGCAGAGGTTTTATTGTGACGAAAATATTCCCAGAATAGCAGCAGAACTAACATATTCAAAATTCTCCTACCTAACAAGGTCAAACGGATTCAGAAAAACGATACCTACGTAGTCTAATCGCCATACCTTAGACATCAAAAATTGCCCGCAGCTAATGACCATAACCACTGATCGCAAACAAATGGGACGAGATAAAATTGAGACAAAAAATAAAAAAGGTTGTCTTCAAACTGGTTCCAGTCAGTTGTATGGCATTACTATCCACATCCGGAGGTAGACTGCTCTGACGCTTGGTATCGGATGACTAGAGTACCTTAGATGGGTTAAGGAACTGGATTCTTGTTGTTGTAGTATTGGTTGAATAATGAGGACATTTAAATAAGTATATATTTCAAATATTTTTTTAATAATTATCTAACCAACAAAAGTATAATTTTTGTGATAGGTAATTGCAATAAATAAATAATAAAAGAATATAAAAAATAATGAAAGTAATACTAATGTAAAAAGCATACTAATTCGGACAAAAGCTAGGTTCAAAATGGAACGGAAGAAGCATTTGTCCAACAGTGACCTATTGGGTAACAAGCTCCACAACAATGATGATGGATAATGTTTTAAACAGATAAATCCTCAAATAATATACAGGTTTGACAAGTATTTTAAAATAAAAACGATCTAATTGGAAGATGCTATAGGTATTTACTAGATGTCTAATAAAAAATCTCCCCAGATAAAGATATTCAAAGATAATAAAGGATCCAAACCAAATCTGTTCAAATTTCCCACGCCTACTAAAACCTTACCATTTTTGTAACTCGAAAAAAAATCTACCAAACCGAAGCCCGTAGCCGGCAGCCATCCCACAGCGTCCACGCAATAATGATAGGGATCTAAGCAATTACTACAGTATTAAATAATACCTCGCCTACAAGGGCGTGGTTGATTGTGAAAGCATCCAAAACATTCCAAATGATGTCATCCTCTCTTTTCATTAAAGAAACGAGGTTAACATTAAAACGTCCCGCTGTTTTGCGTGAGAAGTCAGGCGATTCATCAACTGATGTAAATTTTATTGACTATCATTATGGCAGTTAACGCCAAGCAAAAATTAAACGGAATTGATGAAACTGATCATTCTTAATTAATGAAATCAGCGATTTAACTTTCAAATGCAGTTATTATGTTAAAAGCGGCTTTTCTTAAAGAAACGTTTCCTACATCAGAAATAACATGAACACCCAGTGATAGGTATCAGTAGGAACCGAATCTGTAGTTATTCGGACAATAAAATAAGATAGTGCTGCATGGGTCTAAGAAAGCTTTCTGAAATATTTAAATTAAACTGTTTAAAGGATTAAATTACAAACTTGAGCCAATTTCAAGAGCCATTTCCCGCTTCAACGCTTTCTTTCATAGCAATTTGTAGATCAGCGGTACAAAGTTTTTTACAAAAGCGTCATCAACAGTTACAATTGCCAATTGGATCTGCGCTTAGTCGCTATGCGACTTTGAAAAGGTTCAATCAATTTTAGGATTTAAAAAAAAATTAAAGACATCTAATGACAACTATCTAACAGGAAGTAAATTCGACAATGTCATAAAGACACCTTTCCTTTTGTTGTCCTTATTTGCACTGTTTTCAACACCTAAGTCAATAGTGTTGAGACATCAACACAATATAACCCAAATACAAGTATGAATACTTACACGTTATCATTCTGGAGCACATTTTGTTTGTTCCGACAATAAAGTCTCCGGGACTTTGGGTTTACAAGTGAAAAAAGACCAACGTGACTAGACCTTATTCCGTGTACCTACGTGTTGGCTCTGTATCGCGTTTAACAAACAAAAGACGATTGGCCGTGGCCCCGTAGATCCCGGGTGAGGGGCGCGCGGGGTGGAGGCTATACGATGCGCGGACGCGGTCAAAGAAGCCGCAGGATAGAGTTCTGCGGTTAGAGACAGGACAGATGAGATTTGAGTTAATTTCTCATAGAATGACGTAGAAAAACACTCGCGGCGCAGTCGCATTCACTTTTCGTCTTCAAATAGCGAATTTTCAGCAATTCTGACGCAGTCATTGGAGTGGTGACCACTGTCTAGCTATCGACGGCACGTTAAATGGTCAATCCCGGTTGTTTTCAATTGAAAGTAATCATTAAGCCACATGGGTGGCCTAAAACTTGAAAACATTGACGGCCAGGTGACGCCTAAACTGACCAACGCCGGGTTACGATCGCACATCTAAAGCTAGGCTGTAGGTAATAAAAAAACGATAGGAATGGGTATAGCAAATACTCATACTTTTAAAACATGTCAGATCAAGTTCATATCCATATTATTAAAATAATAAACCAAGTCATAACAAAACTGTTAACTCGAAATTAGCTAAATTACATGCCAACTGTAGGCATCCATAAACTACAATAAATATACATAACTCCTAAAAAAAATAATGTATTGACAACCATTCTTAAGTCTACAATTCGACACCAGCCAGCGATTGACGACCGATAACTTTCCTGTCCAATGGGCTGTGAACTCCACGTCATCTTGTCCACGGTGCTAATAGAATTCCTTTATTTTAATTTATTATACACTAAACGTAATAAAGATGTTCTAACAAACATCAAATGTGCTTTAAGAAAAAAAATCGAATATAAAGTTTCTGTTTAACTGTACTGACCAAACAATTTAGTAAGTTCAAAGCATAATTAGGGTTTAGAAAAGGTAGATAGTAAAAGACTCCTTGAGTATTGGGCAAGACCAAATGATTACCACTATACATTATATAGAACCGGGGTAGAAATTAGTCTAAATCTACTTTCTCCTGGTCCACCTTGTATAAATGATTCATCAGTTCTACCAAACAAACCTTTGATCATTTATTTGAACTTTTCCACATACATTTTAAGCACTCTAATTTTGCTAGCGTGTTTGTTCAAAACAACTACAAGCGATAAAAACGAGCAAAGATATCAACTCGAAATAATTAGAATTTTACTTTCATAAACTCGACACAATTTTTTTTTGTCTCTGTTCATTTAGTAAAACTTAATAATTTGTTTTTGTGTTCGCCAACTGAACACGTTTTGGGGACTCTTAGTCCGGACATTACAGAACCACGCACAAGAATTGATCTCTTCTCAAGACTAGATGAATTAATAAATCCATATGTTTCCGGCGAGACAGATGTGGCAATAATAGAGACCTTAAATTGCAAACCACACTCTTGCACAAAAAAAAACGCTATGTAACACTGAACACGTTGATGTCTAATACAGCGCAACTACATGTAGAGCAATCACAGAAACATCAGTTTCGTTACGAGATACAAGATACTATATTTTATTTTAATTGACATGAGAAACAGTATCCTTAATATACAATTAACAATTAACCCAAATTGAAAGCGAAGATTTGAATAAAGAAGTTAAAACAAACGGACAAGAAACAACAGTTATCTAATTACCATTCTACTGCAATGACCATTCGGATTGAAATTGTTAGGCTTCGAGAGATGGCGACAGGAACAATAACCTCACTTCGGATGGAAACAAAGGGTCTCAGACATTAATTAAACTACAAAAACGCCAGTGGCTAGAAATTCCCACAGAGTGGTATGATAAAGTCTATTCATACAGAAGAACATAAAAACTGTGTAGTGTGTACTGGAGTGCTAACTCCGCTTCTGAGTACCAACAGCGTCAGCTCCCTGTGTGACACTGTGTCTCAAGAAGAAATACCGACATCGACAGGTTGACGTACTAATCAAGTCAAGACATTCCAGAAAAGTAAAGAAAACAGGTTCTAAGATGGAAAGAGACGAACCACGGATTGATTCAAGGTAATGATGCCATCCATTTCATCACGATTCTAAGTGACAGTCAAGTTTTTCAATGCAACACGGAGCAAATAAATTAAAGTGAAGTTACGTCCAATTAAAGTGTTATATTTTTTCACTATTTAATGAATGGTTCATGGAAACACGGTCAATAAAGTTTACCATGTAGTAATGAAGCCCGCCGACGCTATTGAAAGAAACTATCTTTAGCAATTTGGTGGCAAAAACCCAAATTTAAAACTCAATCTATTAAAGACTTTAAATAGGATTGCATGAGATGGTGTGGTTACGAAAGCATTATTGACATTTTCATCAGATTAATTGGATTGAAAACGCAATTTACGTCAAGTTTTAGTTAGTTTGATAATACCTACTGTGTAGAAACGACTTTCAAATTAAATTACAAAAGGACAACCGAAGTGTATTTGTTAGGCTATTAACAATTCTTATAGTATCACAGTCGCCTCTATTAATAATTCAAATACAATTCATTTGTCAATTACATCAATAAAACACTGACAGTGACAATACGTGATAAGGACAAGGACATAGCATTCACGATATAAAACGCATGTCTAAAAATCCAACGATCATTTTACGGTTGAAGTGTTTGATTACATTTGAAAATGCATTGAAAGTAAGGTGTTTAAAGTGTGGTAAATTACAGCATTTCTTTAGGTATACTCGTATATAAGTAAATTATCGTATCAATAAGAACAGCAAAAAAGATAGGATAGGACACACAATTCTAATAATTAGCGCAATTATTGGTAAGGGCCCCCTTGGCACAGAGAATCATGAGTCAATGCTGTATTTATAAATTTAGTTAGCAAAATATTTTCAAACTAATCTTGCAGCTCAGACATTTGAATGACGTAATAACTTGATTCCTCTATATATAGATGAGATCATGCAAATTGATTCATAGTTAAATTGTCTAACGGTATTCTATTACCTTCTAAAGCAAATTGAAATATATTCGTAACAAAATTCATACAGATTCACAGGCGGTTACCCAAGGCTAAGTAGATTGGCTTTCAATCATTGACAATCAATTGTGTTCTAAAGTGTGAAGTAAACTTCCGTCCTCACACCACTTCTTGCCCTCGCGCAGTGTTGAGGCCGACTACTATCTCGCCTAGGCATTCCGTGTGCCGACCGACACTAAAGATTTATTTATCACCTTTATTTATTATAACGCAGGTAAGCAGCGCGTAGTTGTTTTGCCGAGGACTTTTAAGAGTTTTGTGTTAACTTTTGGAAAGCTCATTTGATTGGTAATATTAATCAATGCTGTCTAATTTATAACCTAACTTACTCATTCGTAATCTAAGCATATTTTCATCAATATTATTGTCTGCAAAAATTTCAACTCTATATTTACCAGTTATTTTTTCTGCATGTTTTCTCGTTACAACTTATTTAAATGCGTAGCTACAAGTTAGTTTTATTTCATAACTTATCACAGTGCAACCACCTATCATATTTATTTATATTATGCCTCTATAAGCCGAATATAATTTACCTACCAGATCTTTTGTCTCTAACCAGCTTACGTCAGCGATTAGTAGCACTGATTTAAGTTTAAAATGGCTATTAGGACAAGCTATTTAGGTAAAGTACAGCTTGTTACAATCACGAAAACTCACAAACGCAGCAGAGTAATAGTTTAATATCACAGTAAAGTTGCTATTGTTCTTAGGTAGGTCACACACTACATTGCAAAATGCAGTGTTACAATAGACTTCCAAACGGTTCAACTAGTTTTACAAGCTTTTATTTAGCTTGCAATGTTCATGTGGAAGTTTAAAAATTTGCAAACCATTTTTCAACCACTTGCTGGATCTGATTGAGCTGAAATTTGGGATATTTATGTAAGTTCGGTGACAATGCAATATTATGGTACCATCGAGCTAATCTGATGATGGACACATACCGGGATGTAGGGAAGATCCCTTTCACCGTAATGTAGCATCATGGGGGTGTACGGATATAAAAAAAAAACTGTGGGAATTGTTATTGTAGTCACAAATAGAAAATACATTTTCACAGACAAATAATTGGAATTATTTTATTTGGAATCTAGAAGTCCTTCATATCTTAATCGTATTCCGTAGACAATTCTGTGTCTAGCTAAGCTAGTATTCAATATTTATCTACATATCTCGTCAGCAAAGGCAAGCCGCTCCCAGCAAGGGTGAACACTGCATGCCATACTCTTGTACAGAATTTATGAAGTACAATCGAACTCGCACGTTCTGCACAAAAAATAAACAATAGGTATTCCGAGTACAGTCAATTTGTATCGACAATAGATTGAATGCAGTTAATAAGTATTTACGAATGGATGAAAAGATAAGATACTCGGAAAAATTCAGAATTGAACGAGAGGTTTATCGAACTCTTTTCATAAAAAAAAACTTAAAGAGACTGCTTGTAGATCCTGTACTAATTATATAATTACTCATCCTCAATACGAGTCGGTAACAATACAAACTTGACTTGTTCAAAGACATACTACCAAAGAATAGAATTCTCAGAGCTGTCACACTGGATAAATTAGGCCCTTCGTCCCACTTTACAAATGCTAGACAAGGCCTCAACTGCATTCCTTAGTAGGTTACATTAAGTCACTTTGAGGGTAAACAATTTGATTGCAACAATCTTGATCTAAGTGTACGCGAGTATGGCGAGATTACAATACGTAATTCCTTACGCTTGAGCTACAAATTAGTTTATCTGAATTTGCAGAAAATTTGAAAACTTTACCTGTCTTTGGCTCAATCTTAACAGCATCAGGTTACGGGATCGAAAATTGTGGGTTTGATCATCGACAGAGTAGCAACAGTTTTAGTGCAGTCATAACATTATTGCATCTGCTGTTGAAGGTAAGAAAATAGATAATATATCGGGATGTCTTCTGTAAGATGACAGTGCTTTGTGGAAAATTGTGGCGGCTTTTTGCAAAAACACGAATGGTCCGAGACATATACATTTCACTTGCACACAATCATTGACGTTTGCTGCCTTTACACATCAAAACCCGACATACACAAATTGCAGGAAATATAACAAAACTGCGACATCACTCGCCGAATTTCCATCAAAAAGGTACATTGACTTATATTACCTTAACCAATTGCGTGACGCGATTCCTCAGATGTTGACAGTTCATTTTCTTGTTACTTCACATCATTGTAAAACAAGCTACAGATCTTTGATAAATATTTTACTACAGGGTAAATTTTTACCATTGATGTAACGGAACTCTTATTCATTTGTCTCATCCTATCCCACCGACTGGGTAAATGGGAAACCATGAAGATGAGACTACGTACCATAAAAATACCTTTTAAAATAGGTATGAATAATACTCCAGCATAACAAGCATTTTGAACATTGTAGAGATTCCTTAATTTGGTTTTGCTTTTAGTGCAGTACATATTATACGGCCGTTTGAATACCAAACAAAAAATCCTACAACAGGGATTACTAAGGCCAGTGTAATAAAAGATAGAGTGAAGTACCTACCTACCATCAGACCAACAATAAATGTATATAAAGAAAGTGCCCAAATATACTACAACATTAAGAATTGTCACACAATTTGTAACTTTATTGTTTAGAATAGGCACAAGAGAAATGAATATTGCATTTTGCTCGTACGCATTATCTTGATTTATTCCAACCATATTCATAAAAGGGTTAGGTTTTTTTACTTTGGCTGAGCATTTTATGTATGCTATCTGATCCTCGGTAACCGACTTAAATGGAGATTTGTAGGCTCGCTTATCTACTGCTATAATCGAATGAATTATTAAGTAATTTCAAGTGGGCTCTTATACTTTCGAATTAGTAGTACCAATGCTGTTAATTGAATAAGCCATATAAATAGTTTAGCTCACGGTTGTTTTCGCGTCTAGGTAAATTTTTTAAGGGATATATCGATGCAACTGTAAGCAAGAACCATTTTTGTCTTATATATACCCCATGTCAAAACAAACGATTTCGAGGCCGCGAAATAACTTCAACTTTCTCATATCCCCTACTGCTGGGTCACAGCCGCCTCTCGCTACCTCTAGTGAGACCTGGACCCTCGTCCAGGCAATAATTCACCACGAGGGTCCAGTGCGGATTAGTGAATTTGTGTGAGACCTGACTGGCTACCTGACAATCAATGTTTTCAAGTTGTCTCTGAAGGCCACCGACTTGACTAACGACCCCTTCAAGTGTTTCTGCCTATCCTTACGTGAAACAGACGTGACTTTATGTATATGTGTACGTTATAAAGACATATGTGTGCAAAATTTGAGCTCAATTGGGAAGTGTCATAAATTTAACTTGTAAGATTTATAAACGGACAACGGGACAGCTAAAACTAAATAAAAGCTTTTAAAATAGCGAACTTTCTGTACTCCTTAAACTCGTGACTGAAACATCTTTTTTTTATATTTAATTTATATTTGTTGGCTTGGCGAAGTTTCAAATATAAACTACTCTAGACGTTTATTTATAGTAAAAAACATTGTTAATAGATACATTACAATGTTACCCAATACTAAAATGTTAAGTGAAATCAATTTCAATAGTTGAGAGAATGTATTAAAGATAATAAAAAAATTAATAACACCCACTCGAAGTGGTGGTGATTATTTCTATTTAGATGAGACTGTGAACGAAAAGGCGTAAACCGAACATTACCATTCCCCGAACGAACCGCGTCGAATTTGTAAGTGTTAGAAACGAATTTATAATCACCCGCATTGTTATTTGGCACGAATAGTATTTGTGTTTGAATACATTCAAATAGAGCAAGGGCGTCAAGATTGATTACCTCGAAAAAGACGTTGATTTACACCCAGCTGAACGTCAACCACGCGTCATACGATACAGACAATTAAATTATCTATTATTTAGTACGAAAGTTTGCCCATTCAGTCGACCGTATACCCCGAAGTTTAATGAAATTTCGGATCCAACCGGAAAAAGGAAAAATAATGTTTTTTTCATTCTATTAATCTATGCGATTCCGTGCTTCGTTTTATTATAAATTTCGTTGTATAATTATGAAGATAGAGAACGTTTAATTATGAAGATAGAGAACGAAGCCGCATTGAAGTCGATTGTTGTGCCAGTTTTTGGCGTTTCAGTTATCGTTTGTAGGCTTTTTTTGCTTAGCAATGATAGGAATCGAATTAGCTTTTGTAATACTTTCAGAAAAAAAAGACGAAACATGTCGCTTTTCGTTCTTCATTCGGGTCAAAACTTTTCGTATTAAATCTGTAGAGATATAAAGCGCTTAAAGTAAATTCAACTTTATCCTTTCAAACGGAAAAATGATAAAGGTGATTTCAAAAATTGATTTGACGAGCACCCCCTATCACTTACATTTATACCATTTTGTAAATAAGGGCCTGCCCTCTTATCGTCTAATTTAATGGTAAATAAAGGTGTTGAATGGCAAAGGCCATTGGTCAAATTTGAAAATTTAATTTACTATTGGACGAATTAAGCAGTCGGCGATACAGCCCATTCCTATTGAAGTTATACAAAAAGGGTTCTGGTGTACTTTTTCGTTGCCGACTGTACATTAGAGCGGATACAAGTTCAATGTCAACATGGTCAGAGTACGTTCGCTGGACAAATAGCCGGAGATAGAACAAAAGAACATGAACGTGGCGATGTCCGTTCTTCTGTGGTGCTTGACAAGAACGAATTATTCTCGTTAGAACGGTACGAGCCAATTTCTTACGAAGATGAGGGCGAAGGTGGAAGCGTACTAACCCGGAATCCAAGAAGCTTCTTCCAGGAAGAAGCTTCTTCCAGGATCTGGTCCTGGACCTAGATGGAGTTATTCCACCTACGACTGCAGTTCATTCTCCGCCATCCTTAAGGTTTATTACACTCAAATGCAACCCTTACGAGTTATTGGTTTGGTGAAACTTACTGACGTTTACAATAGGTACAGTGTCTCTATTTAACGCAATGGTTCATTTACTGCACCAGCAGCAAATAATGGCGTGACATAATTGAATTCGGCCTATCTTAAAATACCATAGCCAGTCAATTTTCCGACAATACAATGGAGTTAGCCATCTGGAAGTGAGGTGGATTGGCACGTCAATTGCCATTATTACATGTCAAATTGATTATCATATCCTTAAATGTTACAGCAATCGAACAGCGGAGGATAAGATCCGGATACCTTGAAATGTTGATTGACATTTTAATGTGGCACACGTATGATGCATTCTAAATATTTAATCAACGTTTTATATGAAACTGTTTATACAAAACTAAATTTCATTTACTATTTATCAATAAGGAATAATTGTGAAAATTTCTGTATTTTTACAAGCTTTTATTTAGCTTGCAAAGTTCGTACGTAAGTTGTGCGTTTCAATTTGCAAACCATATTTCAAACACTTGCTCGTATTTGATCGAAATTTGGCATATTTATGTATGTTCGGTGACAATGCAATATTATGGTACCATCAAGCTGATCTCACTATGCCTCAAGCTTTTAAAATTTATATAAATTATAATTTTGCAAAGATCTAGAACTTACCTATTTACGTACGCCTATATATTATGATGATGAGTTACCGAGAGAAAGATTATTCTGAACCTTTAATAAACCTACATATAGGTGAACGACAAAAGTTAAATTTATTTTGTATTTTTTGAATATTTTTTTTATACAAGCTTATTATTAAAAATAATTTTAACGTTTTATTTAACAACAAGATGCGATTGTAGAATCTTTATTACAATGTATCTAGATCATACCTTAGTAAACTAAATGTCTATAATCTGCTAAATGTCACAAATGTGTGAGAAGGTCTGAAGAATGTAGCATATTACTGATAACGACAGTTTGTGTTCTATCCTCATTCCTCTCATCTCACTAACATTATATATAATATAGCGTAGATGTCCACTGCATGATATAAGCCTCACAATGCACGATTTGCCATTCTGCAAAAGACGATTTGCCCTAATGCTGCTAAAGCTGGATGTCGATCGCAGATATTTTGATTGCTCCTCCGCATCAGAGACGCTTGCTGCCCATCACTGATCTGTAATTTTAGGCTTATGATCATCTAAACACCTTTTACGACACTCTAGGGATGAAATGAGTTGGCCCTATAATTTGATATGTCAGAAAACACAAGGCATGCAAGAGGAAGAACGCTACGCTTTAGACCACGTTTTTAACCAAGCAATGTTACCTCATAACAGAGTATATACGATACCCTACTGGGGTGGAAAATGCAAGATGGGAGAGAGATTGGAATTTGCTTTTACATCATACACTGTTTTTCTAGTGTTTCTTTTGGTATACGGCCGGTGTTAAATAGCGCTACGTGTAAGTACCATCAGGTTACTGTCGCGGTGGGGTTCGTGTTCTTCAATAGCGAAGGGATTAAATAAGTTTTTTTCCTGTCTAAATGTAAAAATACCCTACTTACTTACCCTACCTACCCCGACAAAAATTTGTTGTAATACCTTTTCATACCGTCTACAGTATCATAGAAAGAAAATTAGTATAATTCACGAACATTCGTTCTCAGGGATATAGAACCAGTATCAGAATACAGATCAATACGACCCATCCCAGCCTTCCGTTGAAAGTTATAATAAAGGCTTTGCGCGAGACCATTTCATGTGTAATGCCTTTTACTTCCTTTAAAGCCTCCCATTAGACACTTATCTAAGGGAATCCTTTAATCGCTTCCACTACTATGGAATAGATTACTGGTTGATATAATAACCCCTCGTCGGCAAGCAATTAACGTACACAGCAATTGTGCAAAGAGATATAGTACATATAAAATGATTTAGAAACAGGATAAACACAATAAAGATAGTCTTCTTGTTTGAGTTGACATGAAGCATGCTTGTTTGGACGTTTAACTACCCTTTCTTGAATATTCGCATACAATTCTTACTTATACACAATCATCATATTTGTAAAAAATGATGCTAAATCAGATAAAATACAGAAGTAGGTTCACGAATTGAAACACCTGGAGCCGCCGCCGCGCCGTTTACCTAAATCTCAAATCTTGGGACACCCAAATCAAAGTGCTGGGTTCGCATTCTCTTCCTTCAATCACAATATGGTTACGTTATAAGATTGTGGTTAAATGCGACTCGAAGCCATGCAATCATAAAGAAATATATCACCCATCTGAAATGTGGCGAGAGTTTGTTGATATTATGGAAAATGACAAAGTTAATAGTTCTGCTTCATATAATAGTAAAAAGCTGGCAACCCCGCGGTGTTTAAGAAAATTTTACGGTTGAATAGCTAAACGGAATGGATTAGGTACGCAATTGACTTTTGTACGAAATAGTTTCCGATAAAATGTTTTAGAAGACAAATATACTATAAAAAAGTATTAGGCACGGACCTTTTTATTAATATTAATACTTTTCAAAGTCAACGTCATTTTGAACTGGTTTGCAAACAAAATTGTAGGTGTCGATAAAAAATAATCATTGAGGCCCTAGGTTGATGACCTAATAATGGTAATGCCAGCCAAATACATTGATTCCTTGGCTTCAAACTAGATTCTGTACCGTGAGAACCTCTACCTAACGACTTTTATAGTAATTCCCCAATCCACGCATCACACGCAAGATTAGAAAAAGTTCGTTTTCAAAAATTTGCTTGATAGTCGTGGTATGACTCGATTAAAAATAAGTAGGTGTACCCAATAATAGTAGCATCTAAGAAATTCTAAAAGTGACTTTAAGGAATAGGCCCTTGGAGGAACCTATATTTTAATGCAAAAAAATATTGGTGTTTTAGTAGAAGATGTACTTTTGGAATAGTTTTAAGACTAATTTTATTGACTACATCTTCCAAGGTAAATAACGTGCAACTGCTGCAGGTGTAAATAATATGTCTAAAAATAAATTCAATTGCACATAATACTAGGTACTACGATAGTTGATGTAATTAGTGCCATTCGTACAGAGACAGGTGGCATGCGTTGTAGATGTAGAGTCATTAGTAAAGGTCGTATTTAAAGATACTAATCAGATATTGAAATAAATTCATGCTTGTTTGTTCACAGATACCTGATGGCATTGAAGCAATTTTCCTACATACCATAATAACGATATCCAGATATAACATGCTTCCGTTACCCTCTGTTATAATGGTTACAATCGTTTGAGGTTATGATTTCTGAACGGAGTGACAGTGTCACATGGTCCTTATTGTGTGCTCGTACTCAAAAAACGATAGACCAGTTTAAACTTAATTTAAAAAACCCAGAGAGCCAAATCAAGGCGCGCCAACACCTAGGTAGCAAATGCCTACAGAACGCTCATCTTTCCAACAAACGTAAACAACTTAAATAAACAATTTATTTGTTAATGCAACACTTAATTTATCATTTTATCTATGTTTTATTAACGAACACTAAATAGTAAATACACATTTACAAATTAAAAAATAATAAAAATATAAAAAAATTGTCCCAGATCTTGCTAAGGCTAAGTGCATTAAAGCATTAAGTAAAAACAAGCTAAAACTCCTCTACATAGCTTATGATACATATTCGTAACAAAAAAAGAGGACCAATATTACCTATGTATCATAAAATTAAGATAGGTATAGGCCCTTTGGACAACGCTGATCCGGCAACGTATGGCATTTTTCTATACGAGTGTTTCGTCGATTTCGGTTGTTTTCAATTTAAGGCATTTGTTAAGCCAAGTTGGTGGCCTACATAGGTAGCTTCAAAACACTTGTATCTGAAAAGGAGAGAGTAGATATAAACCATAATCCACCACGCGAACCCAGTGCGGATTGGACGATTTGTGTCAAACTACTGGCCACCTGACAATCAATGTTTTTAAGCCGCCACGGACTTGTCTTGCCAACTGTCTTTAATTGACAACAACCGAACTGATAACAACAGAAAACGAATAGCCAATAATAGAAATATAATTAACCGCCTCCGTGGCTCAATGTAAACAACATTGGGTTTACGATTCGAAGATCGCGGGTTCGATCCCCAGCGGGGTACATGTTTAAGTATTCGGTTTGGTTGGTGGTATGGCATTTTAAATCTCCGCCTGGCTAGCTACCACCATCTTGTCTAAATCTGCCGCCAAACAGCAATGTTAATAGCATTGTTGTGTTCCGGTTGTCAGAGATAAGATAGCCAGTCCCCCAAATGTGTTGGGGTTTCCGGGTCAGTACGCTTCGACCTCATCTTCACTTAACATCAGGTGTGATTGAGGTCAAGTACGAACCCGTCGTGCATAAAAAAAAAAGGGACTGCACCACGAGTGCAATGAAGTGGCTAGTAGACTGATACAAGTACACTAACCCGCACTGGCTTTGCGTGGTGAAACCCCCCTCATAGTGAGAGAAGGCTGTGCCCCAAAATGGGGCCGTAGGGCTGATGATGAAGTAGGTATCTAACAAATCACTGCCACAATTCTCGAAGATTTTTTATCAACACTTGTTAAATGCCATAACATTCCCATAGTGTTTGTACAATTGACGCTGACTAGGTAATTGACTTTAAGTATACAGGTATATTGTCATTACTCATTTCGAATGATTGAGGCTTCACGGTTAATGAACTACGTTTTTAAGTTCGTTTACCTTTTCTAGCGTTCAGTTTTATCAAGATATTAGTTGATTAGTTTTGTGATGTTCAGTTTTTTTTTTATCGAGAAAGAAAGCATCGGGACCCGAATTGTATTTTGCATGTAATATTAACTTTCATTAGCTTTTCAGTAAAGGCTTAACATATTTTAGAGAAATAAAGGGCTCACGGGTGGCACCGATATCCGTTAAATAGATTGTGCAAAACCATTTAACGTAGAACTAATTTTATTAGTTATAAAAGCATGTTGTTTTATGTAACATAATTACTCCATCTTCTTTTTCGCTTGAATTTGTAAAATTAATGTAATTATTAAACATTTGATGAGTGCCAATGGACGCTCGGCACCCTCTTAAGGATATGCATTAACTTTGCACTCGTAGCACAGTGGCATTCGCTTTTTGTGAAGTTAAGTAACGACGGGTGCAGTTAGTCGGTCCTTGAGGTAGTTCTAGTCCTGACTAGTCTGACCCAAATCTACCAATCGACACTGAGTCCGAGCCAGCGTGGTGGATTATGCTCCATTAGAAGAGTTGTAGATAGGACCTGAATTAACATATATAATACACTTTTATCCCGGAAAAGTGACTGATTATTAGTGGGATTGCTTTTCAGTCATGACGCATGTGGTAGTAGTAGGTATTTTCTAATAACGATGATGATGAGAATGATGGGGATGGCGGCGGTGATTGGCGTATTTGGTAGATAGACACTAAGATATTAAAATTTATATTCTGATTAATATACATTTTAATGCAGGTAACATAAATGCGTATGCCCTGCATATTCCCAGATAGACGGTATATAATTTTGTTCTTTAGTTGATCCCATTCCTCTCTTTGTCGTGAAGTATACGGCTTCGGCTATAATATTATAGACAAGTTTATGTAGAGGATTTAAGGATTTATATACAAAGAAAATGAAAATCCTAGTTTATACTATCGGTATTTTAGGTACAATCCTGGTATACGTACGCATCGAGGCTGTCAAGCCATTTGCTGGTTTCATCCCGATTCCCTGCGCATTTGACGACTTGTACAGAGCGGTTTACGATGCACATTTCACTTTTATATCTCCGCACGTAAGCACTAAGTGATATCATAAAATTTCATGTCGACGCTCTTTGAGCCGAGATGCCAGGGTCAGGTTAAAGACTTGTGGCATAAAATATGTGGTATACGTACCATATGTGTTCCTTGCTTGAAGTTCAAAAGTCTTTTAAGCCCGTTCATAAAAGTTGCGAGATTTATTGAATTGTTTGATTTAGCCGAGGAAAAACTAGCCCGAGGCTTGATCCGACTTTTCAACTATTCTCATGCAAAAATTAAGTCATTCTGTTCGTCCGTAACGATGTAGGAAACTATAAGAAATGTTAAGCTATCAAGTGCTAATTTTTGTTACAGTCAAGTGTGAGTCGTCCTCCTCCCCCATGCCAGCTAAACGGTTGCTTTTGAATACGTAAAAAAATCACGGCAATAGTATAAAACTATCACAGCTAAGTAGGCTTTACAGTTAAAGCGTAATAATCGAAAAACTTATAAACTGCAGTTTCCGTTGAAAATGATTTATCAAACAACAAAAAGCCCCTTCTAAGTCCGTATACGGTGACGGGCAAGTACGAAACCCTACACTACGCGTGGCCCGACACGTACTTGGCCGGGTTTTTTTTTATTTAAAGACTTAACGAGTGGACAGGGTTATTTTTGATGTTTAATGAAAATCGATTAAGCAGTCTCGAAGATATTTAGTTTGAGTGTTTATTTCGTCTAGTGGCGCCCTCATTATATATAAATTAAAATTTCTTTTTAAATATAGCATAAATCAAAAATATTGCTTGGACCTGCACTATATAATTATATGCACTACTAAATAGCTTTAATTACGGTTATTTTAGAGAATTTTAAATTATTGATAAAAGCTGCCATTTTTTTTATTATCGTGAATTTTGGAAAATAGCCGTTATAAAAGCTATTTGGGTATTAGTTTTTAATTAGGTATTAGTTCAAGCTTATAGGCTTGTCGAGTGCGGGTGAGAGCAACTTTATTTATTCTGTATTCCAAAAGAAATTTTAATTTATCCAATGAGGGCATCACTGGACGGAATAGACCCTCTTAACACATTTTCGTAATGTATTTGGATAATATCTTTCGGGGGGTTTTTAAATTTTTTTAATCATTAATAAAAGTGGCAGTGTTTTTCAATATTAATTAAGGGTGTAATCATTTTAAAATTCTAGAAAATAATCGACATTACGATTTTTAAGTATTATTTATACCTCTTAGACTAGTTGAGTGCTCTTTGTGAGTAGGTACTTTTTCGATTTAAGTGGAACATGATAAAAACCTCGGTGCCGTCGTCAGTTTTCACCAAATCCTACACTCTTGGGAATATTAATCCATTGTGAATGGACATTCACCAGCCTCCGTACCCGTAGCATGACATTCGTTTGTCGCGTCACGTGCGAAGTAGAAGTAAGAGTGGAATAGTTGTATATTTCGTCCAAGCAAATGAGCAGGACAACTCTCACGCGACATAAACGTTTAAATGATACATTTCGATAGATAGATTTAGATAAAGCCTTTATTTGTTTCCACAGTCACACACATACATTTAGCTTATACATATTGATACACAGATAAGGTAACACATTTACAAACAATAACATAATATTGTAACACTAACGCATGTGTGTGCTGCAGCAGTACAAATGGGTAAATCGCGCCTGTCATGCTAGTAGCACAGTACTTGGAGCGAGCGGTCCCGATTTTTTTAATCTACTTTGCTATATAGTAGTGCAGGATCGCGTGCTTTATTTATCTTGGACAACTTCGTTATATTTCATCAGGTGACTGGTCAAACGTGACTCCAAATCCAGGAATGAAGTTCTGAAGTATCTAATTAAGATCGATCCATATGTAATAAACAGCTGTGTTATAATAACTTCCAAGTATCAAGGCGAAAGCAGCTAGAATCGATAATTATTAGTAGTCAAGCTTGCCCAACATGACGGTAGAGCAAATCTTCCTCAGACTTGAATCAAGGAAGGAGTGGCCGCGTATGTGATGTTGATGATGTTCTAAGGTTTTTTTTTTTACTGGATTGACCACAAAATCTCAAAAAGTGACGATGTGGTCGAAGATGAAGCACGCGATCCCAGTAAATGCCTATTCACTCTGCTCTTGAAGATGCCAAGGTTGTAGGTCAACCTCAATCTGACCTGATGGTTATTTATAATGAGGCGGAGTCACCTTCACTCGGGACACAATATTGCTGACGGCATTTTATGACATCACTCCAGGATTTTAAATGTGAAATTAAACCACATTGTTAATTACTTCTTTAGTGGCCGAGTAGATATTTAAAACCTATTGTGTTGTCAATAGTCTGATTGCCAATGAGACGTAGACGATCCATTAATAAAGTTTTTTGTGCTATTGAAGCATGATATCACTACTTATGTTAGATAAGTCGATAAACAACATTTTTGTAAGAACAATTTATAGCGTAGCGTCTCAGTCTCAAACTAGAGGGCTATCTACCATAAAAATGGCTCTGCAGAGACCTTAAAAATATCTCCAAGCTTTTCTTGAAGAACTGCAGAAATGTGAAGATATTCAATGGCAAAGGGTGAATAATGCGTAGTATAAGCTGGACCAATAAAGGTATTTTTTGACTGCCTAAATAAATACCTTCGAATTCTTTCACATCTACCTACTCTTCATGTTTCTTCTCCATCGTAAGCCGGCTTCAAATGACGTACAACGCGTTATGTCTCTAGTGTGTTACATCGAGACGACGAGCAAACAGATTGCCTAAGAGGGAAGAGAATGTTATACGCCTGAGAAACCGGACTAGCGCCGGCTTATTTTAATTTAAAAAGAATTTTAATTCTATGTAATGGTAATAGTAAAGAGGAAGCCCAGTAATGTAACCCGCTCTGATACAGTTCTGTTCATTCCCGTTGAAATTTTACAAAATCCTTTCCTAGTGTGCGTACACGTAATCCAAGAAACATATCTGTTAACGTCCATCAACATCAGTCTACGCATTTGGATTCTGCGTTGATAAATGAGTCAATCAAGAAGTAAAATTATAAGTCAACAAGTAATTTATACCGGATGGGTTTTTTTACTGTAAGGAAAAAATAGGGCATATTAGGTAAGTGAAATAGAAGTTATGGGCATAGGTAGTTCAATTTTTTTTTTCAAAAACGCACGCGCCCCCTTTACATTCATATGTGACTGGGGCGGGATTCGCAATGTTCCTATCATGCGAAATTTATTTGGAACTCATATATTCTACAAGTTTTCTTTACCAATTTAATTATGTAATTATGTGAAACAGGCTAGAAACGCGACCGTCAAATGACAGAATTAACGCTTCATTCGATGATAGTTAAAGAAATTAAACTACCTATGCCAATACCTTCTACTTCACTTACCTAACATGCCCCATATTTTTCCTTACGGTAAAAAAACTCTGCCGGTAATTAAAAACGAAAAAACCGGCCAAGTGTGTGCATTACAGCTTACTAGTACTAAGAGCCTCTGAGCTAACACTCGAACAGACAGACAGACGGACATGGCGGAACTACAAGGGTTCCTTGTTGATTCCGGAACCCTAAAAACGGTATAGGTCATGACTGACTTACAATGAGGTTGAAAGGAAAGCGGACAAGAAATCGTGTTTTGTGGACACTTCGCCACTGTATACCGGGGCAAGCAGGTAGTATAATTAACAAGTTTCACATCACCTCACTTCAACACCCCTCTCCAAAACCCCAACTCGCTTTCATGAGAGGATATGCCGTAATCGTATTTTTTCATTATGATTGTCTAGATACGCCACATAGACAACAATCTCACCTGTGATGGAAAGTGACGATGTGGTCGAAGATGTAGCACACGATCTCAGGAAATGCCTATTCACCACGCTATTGAAGATCTCATATTGTAGGGTTTCAGAAAACTGAAACCGGGAATTCTATTCCCTTAATTGACGGTGCGGAAGTGATTGCAGGCTAGTAGACAGGCATCAACTGCCTTTTTAACTCCCCGACGAAAAACGACGGGTGTTATGTTAGACGACATTTTCACCCATGTCCTTCTCCAGGTCCCAGGCTACCTTTCTGCCAAATTTTAATTCAATCGATTCATAGATTTAATCGGTAAAAGATACAAGGTATAGTAAAGGTAAGGAATAAAAATAAGTACTCTCTCATCTAATATTATAAATGAAGTTTGGATGTTTGTTTGTTGCTCAATCACGGTAAAACCGATGAACAGATTTGGATGAAATTTGGTGTATAGGTAGAATATAGCCTGGATGAAGACATAGAATATTTTTTATCCAGATAAAGTGAGTACTTCCCGCGGGATAGATAAATTTCCACGATAAAGTTATTCCATGCAGGCGAATATGTATATAATGAAAGTCTTCATAAATGACCAAATGAACAAACAAACGATAATTTTCAGAGGAAAATCTGTTATCACTTCAGCAGTAGTTTAGTTTTAGGAACTTTACTTTAGGAACAGAAACTTTAGCGGGAATGCTAGCAATTTGGCAACAGGCAAACATAAGGCTCTGTCTTCATTCTTACGTATTAGAGTGAGCACATTAGAATTGAGTTAGAAGCTTGGATTTTTACAGGCTTGATACCTTTGTATTTCATATAAATTTGATGAACAACAATGTGATTGTTTTGAACAAATTGAGCACAGAGGGAACCCTAAAATAGTAATATTTATGGGAATTACATATTCAGACACATTCATTACTTGTTTTTCAAATACCAAATACACATATCTATAAGATGTTGGGACACCTGATTCAACACTTCAATGTGATGAAAGATGATTATTTCCTTAATATAACACAGCAAAAAGCTTTATATTGAAACCGTGTATCATCAATAATTCCATACAAAAGAAATTAGAATATATCAAAAATTTTCACTTGGATCATTCTCAAATATCCAAAAATAATAATATAATAATAATAATAAATATTTCGGACACTTACACCAATCATCTAGTCACCAAACTAAGCGAAGCTTGTGCTATGGAAACTAGATAATGGATAAACATACATAAATATTTATATAAACATCCATGACTCGAGAATAAATGTTTGTATTCATCACACAAACATTTACCCCTCGCGGGATTCGAACCCGCAACCGTTGGTTTCGCTGACAGGGTCACTATCCACTACACCAATCGGTCTACACCAAAAATATAGAGTTCATTCGGTAATTTACACAGCAAAGAAACAAGTACAGCTTGAATGGGGTTGATAATACAGTGAAATAGTGAAACAACTTTATCAAGAACATCATTGAAGGAAAAGTGGGATGTAAGAGGAAGAGAGGAAGGCCTAGAAGAACATACATGGTACAAGGAAAAAGTAAATGCCGTGTCATATCAGGAAGTCAAAGAAAAGGCGGAATGTAGAGAAATGTGGAAAGGACTTCACCGGCACCGTTGCCCTCACTCTATTAATATGTTGGGGTTTCCGGTCACCAAAATGTGTTGGGGTCAGTATGCTTCCACCTTCGACCTCATTTTCACTTAACATCAGGTGTGATTGAGGTCAAGCACCAACCCGTTGTGCATAAAAAAAAAATATTTGTCAGTACATTTAGTATGGCACACATATTTCCTTATCATGATATATCAGAACTATATAGCGTGCAGTATTCACTGGAATATCTGAAAAAGCACTGGCTTCTTTAGATTAGGAAGTCATTAAGGGTGCAAAGACAAAAAGTCGTTTTTAACTAGGAATCATAAGATATATAATTAGAAATTGTCAGGGAGATTCATGACAACTGCATTATCCCGAGCCACACTAAAGGGAAAAGTTACGTGGCTGGAGTCCTCACCTTAGAAACTAAGGCTCATAATAAACCAATCTCAATATTGAGATAATATGATATCTTTATTTTCTCACAAAAATAAGTATTATAGTTTTCAAGTTTGTACAATAAAAACTTGATCTCACTTTATCAACTGGGAGAAAGGAGCCCAAACTAGGTTACCCTGTGCTCTTGGTTGTCCCTCTCCGTTGTGTATTTAAAAACAGAATTTAAAAAATCTTGAATTTGCTTCAATCATATAACCACCATTCAATTTTTGCATGCAATTCAATCATATGACCAATTTTTGCAGTGAGTTAAAAAAAATATTTTATGTTAAGGACATTAAAAGTGAAGTTCAGAAAAGCTTTTTGTGAATGTTTTTAATCTGCAACATAAAGTTTGAAGCAAATATCTGTCCGTCTGTGCTGTAATAGCATGAAAATGGCTGAAGCTACTTGAGACTCTTTTTATTTTTTATGGTGCTTGTAAGGTGTTACTCAAGGGTGGATCGAGTGATTGAATGAGGAGGAAGACACTTACTTTATGTCCACCCTGGACAAGCTCAAAATATAAATAACAAATCGAATTAAGAAAGAAATATAATCAGAAAGACCTAAGCCCGCCGGTGATGGTCCTTAGCCATGTTTGAAGGAAACTAAGCGTTTCAGAGATACCTTAACAGTTTGTTCATCTGGATACCTAATATTTTAATCAAATGTAATATCTAAATATTAAATTTATAGTAATTTCATAGTGCTAACTTCATTTATTTTATATTCATAGTAAGTAGCTTGATGCTAACTAGAAAAAAAATAATAACTTCCTTAAACAAGATGAAAGTACCAAGAGTACGTACTCTTTTGAATTTTGTACATATATCAATCCCTCGTGATGAAATATAATTTATAACAAACCTGTTGTGGTGTTAACAAACCTAAGTTCCACAAGCAAACAACTTAACTTTCTTAGTAGCAATTATAATAAATTCTGTACTTACAGTTAAATAGGGTTGACTAGCGGTCCACCTGCTTACTGTACGGGTCCGGAGGCTGCGTCGGCGACCCCCCTGGAATGCGACACCTGTGACCACAACTTTAATACCAACAAACACGGATCCAACACTTCCAATCAAAACAAACAAAGTTTCCAAAAAAAACTTCGTTCCTTCACTTTAGGGTTGCACACAAAATAACGTTTCAATTATCACGTTACTGTCACTGTTGAATTTCGTTAAAAAGTTTCGCGCGCACTGAGGTAATCAAAAGTTAAACAGCCTGTCTACCGATACCGAAGAGAGCGGCGAACGGACTCGAACTGATGGAATAAAAGAGAGAGGGGGCGTGAGTGGGCCAACTGGATGCGATAGCAGCGCCGCCACACCTGTCGGTGCGCGGGCATAAAACTTCGCAGGCAAGCAAAGCAATGAAGCGAGCTACAACATTCATTTCTTTATTATGCAATGCGGTAAAGTTTAACCGGGTGCGGGCAGGAAGAAAATGTCGACAAGAATTATAATATGCCACGAAGCGCGACTAATTGAAATTCTTTGTTATGGCACGACAGCGCAACTATATCTGTTGATAGTAATCATCATAAAAGTAAATGCCAGTCATTTTATCAGTTATATAAATAAGCATAACAATATATTTAACGGCGTTGTTAACGTGTTCGATTGTTAATTATGTGAAGGCAATTCCTAGATTACGGTGATCTCCAATATCCTTTAATTATGCTATTATGATTACATAGCAATTATATCCTCTTTGACAGCCTTTCGGGTCTATTAGTAGATACAGCGTAATTCTAATATCTTATAAATAGGGCTTCTTCTTTTGTTCCAGCTATTGACAACAGAAGTTTGGCAATCATCTTCGGGTGACGTTTCTGCTCCAGTTATTAAATAATAAATAAATTCCTTGGACGTACACACAATGCCATCTAGTTCCATATTAAGCAACTAAGCAGCTTTTGTTGTGTATATCAGATGGTTGATAAACTACATAAATATTATTTTTTTTTGGAAATAAATACATATTATAAATGAAAACATCCATAACTCGGGTACACATGTCCGTATTCATCATACAAACATATGCCCCTAGCGGGATTCGAACCCGCGACCTTTTGGTATAGTGGTCTGAGTTTCTAACCACTACACCAAACAAGTCATCAATTTTTTTTATTAAATTATGCATATTTTAAAACTGTGGTATTAGTTTAAACTTTGCCATCACCTGACAGAACGATACATCCATTCTTTCACAGTTCTGTCGATGAAACTGTGGAATTCGATTTCAAACACTTCTGTCCTTAGAAAATTTTCCAAAAAAGAGTAAAGGAACATTGCTATAATGTCTGTATAACTTAAAGAAATTAATGGGTAAGAATGTCTAATATAAATATATTAGACATTCTTACCCATTTGATATGTCTTATGGTGTATTAATTTTAATGAGAATGGTATATCAATTTCTTTTAAATATAGGTATTTACATGAGACGGGCATTATTTTACGCTAAGTCTTTTATTTTACCTCACTACATAGTTATGGAGAGTAGAGGGCGTGTTCGGGTCTGTTCTGTGTTTTTGCTTTTTATTTTGTTTAATTAAGTTATAAAAACTACGATGTATTAGATTCTTCCAACCGGTCGCTCTGGAAATCTATGGGGGAGGCTTATGTTGAGCAATAAACTTCCTTGTGACTGATATTTTGACAATAATGTAGATATAGTCATGTCATTATAGAAAACGCTTTCGGAGTTAAGCTCGCCTTTAAACATCTCTTTTCATATTCATTTCTGTCACTTGTAGTGTGCAACAAAGGTACTTACTTAATATCCCCTGAACACTCCCGAGTTTTCATTCAGTGGACAATCTTTCTTAGCCGCCTCAATAATTTTATATAAAAAATATAATATTTACAAAACTGATCTTCTATAGATTCAATTTTCATCATTTTTAAATGTAATTAACTACCACCATCACCATCTTATCTATGTAAGCTGCTACGACTTTTGGGCCGTATTAATAAATCGATCTCTTACTCAATACTATTTTTTTTAATCTGTAACAGATTCGCAAACGTCAACTTAAGGTCACCTCAATCTTGAGAACGGTTTATTTATACGTGCCCTAGTATCGGTTTCACTTAACATCAAATGTGATTGATTTTAAGCTTCAAGCACGACACCGTTTGCGTTGTGAATACAAAAAAATGTGGCTTTTATTAGAGGTTACGAGTTGATGACAAATGGACAAAAAATATATATTTATGTAATTATTTTAGGTATTCCTCCTATCTCGAAAATGTGGGTTTGTTTTAATAAAAATAAACGATGACTCAGGTTTATGTTATTTAATTCATTTACGTGCCTTTATGAATAAAATCTTTAATGTGTCTCATACTGTATTGCTTTAAATGATAAGAAAGAAAACTGAAAGTACATTTTTATAGAAAATATTGCGTTTCTACGTTAATTACAAGTGTATGGCACATACTATATTACAAAATATACAGGATTACAGACTAGAAAATTAATCTAATATCACTTTATTTAATGATATAGTAAATGATGTAGTTGAATTATTAAGATGGCGAACAGCATCAACAGTTGCTCCAGAGAACCTGTAAATGGACAATTCATTTAAAATATTTAAATTTCGAATTTAGTTCAATGTCGGAAACTGTTTGGCGGTAGGTCTAGCTAGACTATCCCTGTCTAATTTTTCACTCAACTTTACTTGGACCCAAGTAGTCAACTTCACAGCCAGGCTGATCACGAGGTTAGCACATCACATTTAGAGACGTCAGGTTATGATAGGTAATTTCACTACCAACACTGGCTTATTAATTTGCTTGATATACCGGCCAGTATTATTATTTTCTAGTTGACTTATTAACCCTATTTATAGAAGGGTTATTTCATAATTATCTTTTTACTTTTGATACTGGCTCTCATTTGCTCACGATATATTTTAAAGCAATCTGTTAATGATATATAAATTAAAAATTTATTTAAAAAAATATTTAAATTGGGAGTAACTAGTAAAATAATTGGAGTTGTGATTACATAACTACATTTAAATAATGTTCGATTGGATAATTTATTATCATACTTAAATAAAATTAATAATGTGTTTTGTATACATACATATATTAGATATATACAATCTTTATTATTTCTTATTGTAAAAAGTGATACTTGGCGGGTTGGTGATGGACGGAAGGCCCCAGAGACATTGCTTGTCCTGATATTTTTCAATGTGCCCACAGTATGAACTTACTTAAATATTTATATAAACATCCACCACTCTAAAATAAATGTTTGTATTTATCACATAAACATTTACACTTAGCGGGATTCGAACCCGTAACCGTAAGTTTCGAAGGCACTATCCACTACTGCAATTGGTCATCAAATACTCGAGTAGAATGATTACTCGTATCAGTATATTACTCTTTAGCCTTTTCAGATTTATGATTTATTTTTAATATTCTTTAAACGATATACGGGGTGTCAAACGAAAGTACCAGTCAAGTTTTATGGGCTGATTCAATACTGAGTCTAGTATACAGGAAAAATATTTTACAAATCCACTGTATGTTATTAGGCAAAAAAAATATTATAAAATGCTATTTAAACGACATTACGACGCAGTTTTAATTCCACTCATTGTATGATTGTATTGCACCTCTGTATATTGTACTCCTGTCGCCTTACTGAGGTTTGCTGTAAGAAATCTCTTACCTATAGAGATAAGCTCCCTGTTTGTATATTTTGAATATTGTCCTGGTTTCCTTTTTTGGTTTATTGTATGTGTATACTGGATGAGTTTTTTTACCGTAAGGAAAAAAGTAGGGCATATTAGGTAAGTGAAATAGAAGGCCTTGGCATAGATAGCTTTTTTTTTTCAAAACTATCATAGAATAAAACTTTAATTGTGTTATTTGTGTTGTGTTAATTGTGTCGCGTTTGTAGCATATTTCACATAATTACATCATTAAATTAAATAAATAAAGAAAAGTCAGAGAAAATATGAGTTACTAATAAATTTCGCATGATAGGAACCCTAAGAATCACGTCAGTGGCATATCAATCTAGAGAAGCGTGCGTTTTTGAAAAAAAGAACTCCCTATGGCAATAACTTCTATTTGACTTATCTGATATACCTTATTTTTTCCTTACGGTAAAAAAACTCATCCGGCATATGCGATTAAGTGTTAAATAAATGCTTTTCTTTAATATTTTTCCTGTATACTAGACTCGGTCCTAAATCACCCCTTAAAATTTGCCTGGTAATTTTTTACCACCCTGTATATGGTACAAATTCTTAGTGTGATCTTGTACGCACCAATTGCTGCGACATCTGATATCGGAGCTCGATACTCGTCCGTGATTTCTAGAAATTGATAGATGGCTTTAAAACCAGTTCCATCTAATCGATCGTTGGACCGAAATGTGACTTTAAAGAAGTTTTTCTCTGATTCTACGTGGAACTCTTTCATTTGTCCACAGTATCTACCATATCTATTGTCCTCAGTCATGTCGTTTGAGAATTCGACGTAATCACTCGCCGATACTGCTTCGCACCTAGAACGAAAAGGTATGATAAATTAAAAAATAGTTTCAGTAAAATTCTAGTAATTAGGAACTGACAATTAAATAATCACTGGCGGTACAAATTAATATGAGGGGCGTATGAACGGTTGGAATATAATGCGAAATGCTATCGTCCAACAATGGTCGCGACGTCACTAAATCTTATATGTAATCTACTACGATTTAGCCTATTTTTAACGGGTTCTGGGTACAGCAAATTCTAATGAGAGATATTAGTTTGAAGGCTTTGTTTGTTTCTGCCGTTAAAATGCCAAAAGGGCTCAACTAATTTGAAAGCGGTAATTATTTCGATAGCGGTGTTTGCGAGATGGTTTTGAGCCATGTTTGAAAGAAATCCAATCAATCGCTTCAAAAATATTTAGGTATTAACACGGCCGGTTTGCATACTTACTTAGATATATTTTGATTTTTGATATGCTTAACTCAAGAGTTTTTTGTTACGTTAAGACCATAAAATAATATGGATAAGTTTTTCATTTACTATCAGGATTGAACTTGGTTTTTAAATAAACTAAAGAACTTTATTTCTTAGTTTATTTTAAATGTTCTCTGAGATACTTTAATCTATTACGACACGGGACACATTGGTTGATATGCAGATATCAAAGTATACCGTTAGCGTTTAATAGTGTTCAAATATACACTATTTGTGTATATTTGAACACTATTAAACGATTGTGTTTAATTGACAGTAACATTATTTATGTTACTGTCAATTAAACACAATCGTCAGTCAATCTTTTTTTCAAATGACAAATAATGTCTGGCTATGTAATACTCACGGCAAAACTCCTTCAACGTCGAAGTTAGTGAAATGTAGATGAACCTTTTCAGTCTCTCCACCGTGGAAGAAATATGTACACTCCGTGTCCCGAGGGTATGGTCCCGGAGAATTCGGGGACGCGAATGTGCCATTACGTGATTCACTACTATTATACACGAAAGCGCAGGGAAACTCCTTTAGTTGTCTGCCTGTGCTGATTCCGAAATCTGAAAAAATAAACGAACATTAAGAATACCTACGTAGATATTGTAACTAAAATATAGGACCATCGTCAAATTATACCCATGTGGTAAATCTCACTCGATTAATGCGAATTTAAGTAATGCGATGTCTATACAATATTAACGAAAACCCAGTTAAGAAGAAGAAAACTTTACTTGACCCATTAAGCCAAGCGACATACATTATTTCAATCACGTGCAGTCATGTTACATACATAATACTAGCAGACATAGTCGTACCATAAAAGCCACGTATATTTTATTATTTTTCATTTAATATTATTTTGGTATATATTCCATGGACATACTCCACAAATACCACAATCTTATCTGTCTGCCACCAAGCAGCGATGTTCTTAGCAATGTTGGGCTGTCTGTTAGAGATAAGATAGCCAGTCCCCCAAATAAGTGAAGGGGTTCAGGTGAGCGTACCTCCATTCGATGTGCATTAAAAAAAACATAACAAAAACTTTATATCTTACTAAGTCGCCTAGTGAAAAAATTACAAAAATTAATTTTATAATAATTGCAGGCGAATCATATTGATAATATCGTCGTTTTTGAAAGGCGGTTATGTTTGAAAGTTTGACTTTTTTTACCCCATATACATTACATTAGTTCGACAGAGTAGAATAGTAGTGTGGTTTCCAGCAGAGTAGAATAAAGCCAAACCATTTCCTCCCGTGAGTGTCGTACAAGACAATTAAAGGAACGGATGTTCCTTAGCGTGATACCAAAGTATCATGATCGTGACGGCAGCAGCGTCACTGGCCTACATCCCCTGAAAGTCTGCGATCGCATCGTTTGCCTGATTTGCCGATAAAGGCATACCCCCCACGAAACTTAGTCGAGTCGAGTCGAGAAGTTGCAGGGTAAAGATAGATTCGAAAGACTCTCGCTCTTATGGCAGAGCGTCGCTTGATGGTGCTGCGGTCAATTAATGTCTGAAGCACATTAGGAGCTCAATAAAGGGATATGTAAGTCCTTGCGGCATGACGTCCGTGGCTTTAATACAAAGATATTAAGGAGACAATAGAGCAGGGAACACGTGTAATTGGATAATCAGCTGACGAAGCTGAAGAAGGAGGACGGCAGGGTAGCGATGACTACATAAGACATATTCGGGGAGATCAAGAGGGTCTAAGGATCAGCTTTATACATTGGTCACTAAATCAGTAGCAGGTCTGGCGAAGATCACTAAGCTGACCCGGAACTATATCGATGATATCCAAGGTTGGCCCTCAAACAGCTGAAAAACAACAAGGAAGCGGGCGACATGGATTCACCGCGGAGCTTCAGGAAACGGGTGGACCAAAGTCTTTCAGAAGCCCTTTAATTTCATGTTGCTCGAATCGCACCAAATAACGGTGTGCTGGTACTATCGCTCAAAAAGGGTAATAACTCCTTAATGAAGAGTTTTTTGACTCATCTCGCTGCTGAGCAATGTGTACAAACTATTTTCAAGGATAAGTACGAACCTCTCGCTGGCTGGTTTAATAATTTTCAGCCTAACAAGAGCCGTATTTCGAATAGTACCATGTACTGAGGCAGTTTATTCAGAAGACCAAGAAGTACAACTTACCACTATACATACAATACATACAATACAAATTTCTTTATTTCCTGTCTAACATAATAGTGAAGACTATAAACACTGTGCTGAATAAATACTTATTAGCACAAATTCAACTATGTTTAGTGTTTATGGACTACGAAAGCCTTTGGTTCGATCAACTACTGCAATCTCTGCAACAATGCCATATTGATCAACGGTACGTTGAAGTATTTTTACAACAGTCCCACCATATCGGTCCGAGTTTAGGGTCGGAGTACGACGCCGACTGCAGTGCAGAGAGAGATGAGGCAGGGAGACGTTTTCTCTCCGATAGTGTTCACTTCCACACCGGAACACGCGTTCAAATAAATGCAACGGCAAGTATTTGGCATCACCTTTCATAGCGAGTATATCACTCACCTTCAGTGTGCCGATGACGACATTGTAGTCATAGCAAAATCGATTCTTGGCACTATGCTCGGAAACCTCAATCCGTATCCCAATAAAGCCAGCGTTTAGATTAATTTGGGCAAATTGAAAATTATAGCGAATGCTCGTGTCGTAGCCGCACTACTATCAATTGGGAATACTACTCTCAAAATTGTGGACGAATAAGTTTACCTTTGATAGGAGATCGTATTAGATAAGTCCTAGAAAGAAGCCAATAGTCGAACCCAACTCGTATGAGTGGCGTTCTTGATATCGTGCAAACTGTTCCCATCCAAAATACCTCGGTGCTTAAAAACCAAGTCGTTAATTAATGTGTGTTTCCAGTTATGACTTATAATACTGAAATGCGGTCTCTCACCACTGGCGTCATAAGAAATCTCAAGGTCACGTAACGAGCTAAGAAGAGGGCGATGCTCGGCATTTCACTATGATATCGAATCATGAGGAAATTCGTAAAAGAACGAAAGTCACCGATATAGCCCTGCTAATTAACAAATTGAAGTGGCAATAGGCATGCCACATAAATTCCGAAGAACTGTTGGCCGTTGGGGTATTAAAGCTCTGGAGTGGAGACCACACCGGTAAACGCAGTGTAGGATGTGTACACCCACAAGGTGGACAGACGACTTGATGAAGGATACTGGATGCTGACGCTTCTAACCGGTCGCTCTGGAAATCTATAGAGGAGGCCTATGTTTAGCAGTGAACGTCCTATAATGATGATTTGTTATATTTCCAATACTTTAAATTAGATTCCATAATAGTGAACCCATTACTTTTACTTTCTTAAAATGCCAATTTAAACCACGAACATAACCATGAGCAATACTTTTACCTACTTTATTATTATGCAAATTTTGTGAACGTTACAGCGTTTTTAAACCAACTCAGGAATCCAACAGAAAATCACTTTTAATATATTTTTTAATTTTGATCGTTTGCTTTTACCTGATTGTCCCATGAGAGGATAATGATCGTTTCCTTTTTACTTGATTGTGCCAGGAGAGGATAATGTTAGGTATGTTTGTGAATTTCGATATTACCAGGTTAAACAGAAACAACTGGACCGATTTTGAAGTGCAAGGCGTAGTTAGATTTCATTACATTTTAGTAGTAAAAAATCCAAAATGACGCATGCGAAATATAAAATATGCTGTTGCATCTTTGGTTTTGAAATACTTAAGTGTTTATAAAATGTCGAATATGTAAAATTTTATGTAATATTAAGTATCTGCATGATAGTGGACATAGTTTCTAATATATTTCATAACATAGTAACGAATATCATAGTAAATGTAAGGGGGCAACAAAAGTCAAAATTTCGACTATATCACGTCTATTTCGCCATAGGTTATTTATATCATACTGTTCACTATAATTTTGTTCACATTAGATTGAAGTAAAGATCGAAAAAATAAGCATTATAAGATAAGTTTGTTATATTGATACTCTACTTTCTACAAATGAATATGATATCTTAAATCCTCTTGAATATCTTGATGAATGTGTTCCCCTGAATTCCAACATTAATTTCGGTCCATTCGACATTATGGGTTTGGGGGGATCGACCCCACAGAATGTTTCCACCTTTTCTAGTCGCCCATCTACATTGACGAAGGCTTGCAGCGAGTCCACATTCGTACAACTGAAAACAAAGAAAAAATTATTATTATTAAATGGTACTACAAAATATTAATGAAAGAAAGAAACACCTACGTAAATAATGGTCTAATGCTTGCAATAAAATAATATAATTTAGATAGGGTCTCTTCCAGTGTTAAGTGTTTTTTATACCATAATAGGTATACGGCGATGGGTGATCTGTCCTATAGGGCGTGACGATATGTGCAAGTATATAGCAGCAAACATAATTAAAACAGCATGTATATATAGATATGTATAATGTCTTAATTATGTTTGCTGTACATCTTTCACTATCAAACATTGCTATTTTATTAAAATATGCAAAATGTAATCCAAATTATCATTTTCTTTATAATGTTTGTATTAATTTGTAGTTATTTGTATATAATAATTTAGATATGACAGTAAATAAAATTCACTTACTCTAAGGAGCCATCGGCTGATTTATACAAGTAAAAATCTTGAAAAAGTAGTCTAACTCGCTCCTTTCCCCTTCCGAAGAACTCGTAGTGGCAATGTGTGTTGGGCGGGTAAGGCGAAGGGTAATGAGGTGAAGTGAGGGTACCATGCTTCGAGCCATCACTGCTGAACTCTTGGTGGCACGACGAGGCTGAAATGTAAAAATGAATCGAATTAAAAATAATACATTCAAAAGGATTTTGTCAAATTTGAAGAGTGGTAGGTACCTACCTAAAACGTATAAAATTGAAGAACCTAACTTAAACTTAAAATGTACCTAGCTGGTACCTAATCATTAGCGCGCCTGTGAAAACCTATACAAAATATATATCCTAGAAAGGTTAAGAGCAATGTTATATACGTAATAGCGAGCAATGTAACGAAAGTTCAGAATTTTTTCAATCACTGAATTGTTTAGTTCCGCTTTATCCACCCTATCATCGTCATACATAAACATGACGTCAAAAAATAGATTTTACAGTTATTCAAAGCACAATAATCGCGATAGAGCTTTGCTAAGCTAAAACGTTATTCATAAAATCGATACTGCGACTGGAAAAGCGCATGCGTCAAACGGGACGTGCCTAATGCGCCTGTGCTCTTGTATCACAAAGCCTACCTCTAGTGTTGTTGCTGTAGCAACTCGAGAGAAGATTATCCTGTTAAAATAACGTTATTTTTTATATAATGAAGTGTGGCCTAAGTGTATTTGTCAGCAGAGACTGAAATTATCGATGTAATTGAGGAGTATGAACCACCACCTGTATCATATTTAAATACTAGTACACATATAGGTAAGACGACGGCTTATAAAAATGTAACCAATGCATTCACTTACAAGTCACGGATGGCAATTTTATATTTTCCTTCCAAGTTTTATTCATTGTGGCTTGCTAGACAGCTAGCTGTCAAAAAATATCAGATAATGAAAATAAGTTTTTAACGTACATAAGGTTTAACATTTTATCAAATATGTTACGGTTTGCTCGCAATACATACATTACTTTTAACACCTGACGAAAAATGACGCGTCCAATGTGATTGACGGCTTTGTGTGCCTGCGTGTCTAGTCTTTGTCCGGACGTAACTGAGTAATGCGTGAGTAAGCCGTTTGGAAGATATTTAGTTTTTAACACTGTTTTTTGGTGCATTTCGATGACATCATAGCCATTCGAGGCCTTTAAATTTTGAATTCTTTATATTTAAGGTTATAAGGGAGCGTCTAAGGCTTAGCGATTAAGACGGTCTCCCAATGAGTTTTTAAATTTAATTTAACGGTGAAGGAAAACATCGTGAGGACACCTGCATGCCAGAGAAATAAAAATTCTAAGGCATGTGAAGTCTCAAACTCGCATGGGCCAGCGTGTTGGACTATGGCGCATACTCCCTCATTATACGAGGGAAGGCCTATATCCCTGCAGTGGGATGTTTCCAGGCTGAGATGATGACGGTTATACCTACTCGGGGTTAGGTTCTTAGCTTTTAACACAGTCGGTTTGGTTTATCTGATTTCTTGGGGATTGAATCTTTATTCTATAGTGAATAAAGCAAAGGAGGTGTGTCAGGATCGTAGCAAGTGGAAGTCTGTGGTCTCTGCCTACCCCTAAGCAAGCGTGACATTATGTATGTATGTATGAATCTATATTCCAAAGATTTCTTACAACATATTTTATACTGAAGTTGCGCATACAAAAAAAAAAAAGTTGACGGAAATCAAAAGAACGCTAAAATATAAACCGTGGTATTATAGCATTGTTATCTTAACAGTTATTTGTAACTGCTAGTCGTAAGGACGCGAACCTACACTAGCGATGGCCGATAATGTTGCTTCGTATCGATATATCGTATAGTATTGTATCATAATTCATTGTATCGATACACGATTTCCGTATCCTTTTACAGCGATGTAATCAATATCGTATAGCATTTTAAAGTAAAACTCTTATGTTAAATGTAGGTTTTATTTAATAATTATAATATTTTTAATGCGATATTCCGGCGAAACGATGCAATGCAGCCAAATATCGAATTGACGGTTATCGATATAAAATATCGATATATCGCTTTGCCTTGTATGGATACAAGAAAACATCGATACGTATCGGGTATCGCTAATCTATATACTAGTCACAGTAGTTATCCGCGAGGAGTAATAGTGTTCTGTGCAGTAGTTGCACTTCACTCACTGTCTGTCATGTGTCGCGGCGGGACTGTCATCTGTCAGTTAAACAAGCCAAGACTAGAATTCTTCTAATATTATTTATTCGTGATGAGGTCTTTTGTTCTGATGATTTAGTATTTTTGTGACCCTTTACATTTAGCGCCCCGAAGGCTACTTTGTGATCCAAAAACCAATGGTCTTCATAAAAAAATTTGGAAGGGGAATATGCAAATAAATTTTTGTGCAAACCTAAATCATGACGGAATTTACACCTTTTTTCGTAGACCGTGCTAAAGGTGGCCGTGCTTCATGCAAAGGATGCAAAGGGAACTGTCCTAGCGGTGAGTTGCGTATCGCCAAAGTGGTACCTAGCCCTTACGGAGACAACCAGCAGATGAAATCATGGCACCATGTTGATTGTATCATGAACGCCTTATTAAAACAACGACCTACAACAAAACGTATAGAATCAATAGATGACATTGGAAACTGGGATACATTGACTAAAAATGACCAAGAGTTCTTGCTGAAGAAAATAAATGAAATGGAAAAGCTATATGCGGAAAAACATAGTGGACAATACTCAGCTAAATATTTAAAAAATGAATCCAATTTTCATAAAAATAATGGTTCTAATTCTTCCGATAGTAAAAAACTTTCTATTAGTCCGAGCAAACCAAAAACCAAAACTGAAGATAATAATTTTTCCAGTTTCTCGAAGTTGTGTAATAAAATAGCAAGAGTAGATGCATACACTGATAAAACAGCAACAGTTAACAATTTCTTTAGAATCGGGACAGATAATAGTAGCTTTAAGGGTGACTTGTCTTTATGGTGTAAACTACTCTTACCACAAGCATGTAAACGGGTGTATAATTTGAAAAGTAAACAGCTTATTAAATTATTTTCTCGAATATTTACTACTGATCATGATGATATGCTAACACATTTAGAGCAAGGTGATGTAGCCGACACAATACAACATTTCTTTCATAAATCAAAATCTATTAAACCGGCATTGGAAAGTTCTTTGTCAATACACGATGTCGAAGATTTCCTCAAAGATCTTTCCAAACTCACACGTGAAGAGGAGCAGATATATCATTTTAAAAAATTTGTGAGAAAGTGCACTGAAGAGGACCTTAAGATGGTCATTAGATTGATTAAAGGTGATTTGCGAATAAATGCCGGACCTAAACATATTTTAGAAGGTGTTCATCCAGATGCTTACAATGTTTTCCAAACATCACGTGATCTGTACATGGTTCTAGACAGAGTTTTGTGTCGAGACAGTGGAGTGAAGCATAAAGATGCGTTACAGAAGAGTGTTGAAGCTAAAGTAGTTCTTATGACCCCAGTTCTGCCAATGTTGGCAGAAGCGTGCAAATCTGTAGAGATGGCCATGAAAAAATGTCCAAATGGAATGTTTTCTGAAATTAAATATGATGGTGAAAGAGTTCAAGTTCACAAAAAAGGCAATGAGTTCAAATATTTTTCCCGAGCATTAAAACCTGTTATGCCACATAAAGTTAGCCATTTTAAGGATTACCTGCCTCAAGCATTTCCTAAAGGTGTAGATCTCATTTTAGATGCTGAGGTTTTGTTAGTAGATGTCAACACTGGAAAGCCACTTCCGTTTGGTACATTAGGTGTTCATAAACAATCGGAATTCAAAGATGCACAAGTCTGCTTGTTCGTATTTGATTGTCTCTATTACAATGGCAAAGTGTTGATAGATATACCTATAAGAAAAAGAAGGCAAATACTTCAAGAAAATATGGTGGAAGTAACCAACCATGTGATGTTTTCTGAGCAACAATTGATTGAAAAACCTGGAGATTTGGCTAAAATGATTGCGGAGGTTAGTTAACATTAATGTTAACATTAATCATACTTGTGTATAATAGTTTATTTAACATTTAATGTTTTTGCATTAAATTACAGGTATTACAACTTGGACTAGAAGGTCTGGTGTTAAAAGATCTTGAGTCTAAATATGCACCTGGTAAAAGACATTGGTTGAAGGTCAAGAAAGACTATTTATTTGATGGAGCAATGGCTGATACAGCAGATCTTGTTGTCCTTGGAGCATGGTTTGGTAGGTTCAATATATATATAATCACACATGTAATAAGTACCAAATTAGTTACAGCAAAATAGGCTAAGAAGGGGACAAACTTTAATTGGACTGAAGCCATTTGTAGGGACTCTATGAGCACCATACAGCAAACTCGTCGGCCTTACACATCCTAAAATGTTTATTGGCAATAATGTTGCAGGTCCAACCAAGAAAATCTGCAAGTTTAACAGAGACCATACCCATTTCATAGTAGGTGCGCTTATTGGTCTGTTTGTTTGTTTGTTTGAAAATGGTCTTTATTTCATATAACTGTTTACAGATACATTACTATACCAAATGGTCGCGGGTTGGAATCCCGCTAGGGACATATGTTTGTATGATGAATACAGACATGTGTTCCCGAGTTATGGATGTTTTTCATTTATTTATTTACCAAAAAAAACATGTATTTGTGTAGTTTATCAATCATCTAGTATCCATAACACAAGCCTAGATGCTTACTGTGGACCTAGATGGCGCTGTGTGTTTGTGCAAAGACATTTATTATTTATTATTATATTATGACTTAGTGTACATTTTTAACCTAAGTGTAAGTACCATACTTTAAAACAGTTTAGCTTACACCTTGGAAACGAATATTGATAATTTGATTATTAAAGTTCTTTACAATTTTTAACGTACCTACATTTAAGATAAATAAATACCTACGAACGCTTTGAAAAGCGTTACATTTACAAGTAGGTGTAAATATTTTATTTAAAATGGGCCTAGCTGAAATTCAACCTGTAGAGCATGCAACAAAGAAAGGGAATCAGTGAAGCACCTTCTTTGTGACTGTGATGCCATGGCCGCAAGGCTCGGCTAGGGTAACCCGAACCCAGAGACTACAGTGATTAAAATGCATAATCTATGTATCAGTGATCATCTAAACTAGAGCAAAAAATATGTTTAGTGTTCAAAATTAATTTATGTAGATTGATTTACGTTTAACAATGAACACCAATGTTTATTGTTCTTCTTATGGGGTAAATGACGGATTGGTTCTATTTTAATCTCCCAGGAATGCTATATCTTATTTCTAAGTAATCTAGGTATAATCTAGACTGCTACCACACATGGGCAGAGATAGTTGAAATACTGAAATTATTTTTTTCAGGTACTGGTAAAAAAGGAGGCATCATGTCTGTATTCCTCATGGGTTGTCTGGATACCCATCGCAACCGTTGGGTGACAGTTACAAAGGTGCATGGTGGTCACGATGATAGCACTTTGGAAATACTGCAAAAGGAATTGGGACCACTCATGGTGAAGATTTCACAAGAATATACAAAGATTCCTTCTTGGTTGGACTGTAATAAGGGAATGGTACCTGATTTTTTGGCGCTAGATCCTAAAAAACAACCTGTTTGGGAGATTACCGGTAACTATTTTAATAAACCATCATAGTTAAGCAGCTTACACGATGCAAGTAGCTGAAGCAAGTAAAGGCGCCGGTTACTTGAGTGGTTGACTAACGTATCTGTTTATTTCATATTACTCATATTAGTCACTGTATGATGCATGTAACATCCATAAGTGTATTGACATGCGCACATAACTCACACAGTCTACAAGCAAGCACCTTTATAATATATTTTATTGCATGATCAGAGGGCGGAGTGTGAGTTTTGTTTCGACTTAACTTTACTACCGCGTTCACGTTTACGTGACGATTTGTATAGAGAAATGTGCAGCGCCTCTAGCGGATAGTTTGCAAAACGATCGAAACGAACGTAAGCGAACGCGATGGTAAAGTTAAATACGAGACAAAACTCACACTTCGCACATAGTAGTTACAGTTTAAACATGGAACTTAATAATATGGTACGTATGATGGCATTATCACTGGGAGTGATGATCAATGAGAGAACGAGGGCCTCAAATAAGGTAATAGGCGGGTTATATCTGTCACTATCTGGCCAGGTAATCCTTGAGGGGGGCCTATATAGTAGAAGATTACACCCATCATATCAAAACTATCCTTGACTAATATTTTTTTCTTTCAGGCACTGAACTAACAAAAGCCAATTTACACACAGCAGATGGTATATCAGTGAGGTTTCCAAGAGTGACGAGGATTAGAAAAGACAAAGATTGGCAAACAGCAACTAACTTAGAGGAACTTAAGCATCTCTACAAGACTTCTAAAGAAAAAACCGATGTGTCACTTCTTAATAAACTAGCAGAAACTGCCTCTGATTCCTATGTACCACCTACTAAGAAAATGAAAGAAAGTCCAAAGAAAAATGCTAAAGCCGCAACATTAGACAGTTTCCTGACGAAGAATAAAACATCGAAGTTGAAGGGGTCTACTAATAAAATCGGTTCTAAACGTTTATCAGATACAAATGACGCCAGCTCGTCTGGAATTATTAATAAATCTCATGTAAAAGGCGAAATGAAATTGCAACTACTACCCAAGTGTCCTTTGCCAAATGTATTTGCAGAGAAAAGATTGGGTTTTTACCCAGATTTTGTCAGTTTTGCAGAGGAAGAAAGAAAACATTTTGAGAGACATTGGGTTGCCTATGGTGGTATTTTAGATAAATCAGTAAAATCATCAAATGTAGATTATGTTGTTCATACAAATAATGTCATAGAATTTAGGCACATGCAAAATTTGAAGAATAGGTTTTGTTCAAATGTGCGGCATGTTACTAAGAGATGGTTAATAAATTGTATAAATGATATTAAATTACTTGATACAGCTAGTTATGCTGTATTTGTGGAACCATAAACTGATATTATTTTTTTATTATGTCGATCAAATTTATTTTATATATTTGACAGATATTTGACGCCCTTAAAGTTCTATTCATCTGTAAGTTATGCATTTATTTTAAAAACCTACTTACTGATTTCAGTTCCCAAAATATGATTATATAAACAGAATGCTTGAACAATGTTGATGTTCTGTGTCTTTGTGCCGATTTGATTTAATATGTTTATATAAAATCTGCAGATTCTTATTATATTTGTTGTTGGCGAGATAATTGTTTTTATTATAAAATATACATTCATGCTTGAACATGTAGTGGAGTATTTTACTAATCTAGTTCGTATCTGGTTTCCTTGTCTTATTCTACATTTACACGTGGGCCTGAGGAGCTGAAATGACTAACCATGGCTTCCTTACATTGTATTTAATTATTTTTAATTTATGTAGTTTGCGCGATATGATTATTTTTGTGAAATGCGTGAAAGCAAGGGTATATGTACGCAGGCAGATCATTTAATTAGCCATTTCATTAAACGCGAAGGCTGTTTCCTACATTATTGGAAACTGCCATAACTATAGGGGAGCCCCACTGCGTCGGGCTCCTCGGTAGTATTCAAAGTATCACAATCGAACCATCCCGCAATGAGCAGCGGAGTTTCCAATAATGTAAGATCGTTGAATGAGTCATTTTAATTTAATAAAATTGCGACATGTAGGTACACAACCTAAAAAATGCAGTATTGTGGCTTTATATTGTTTTTTATACACAACGGGTTAGCTGTTATCCCCAATTACACCTGGGGGCCTACAATCACCTCTTATAGCAATATTACAGTAATATTACTTTGGAAATTCGTACCCCGACCGCCTCAAAACAAGCTTATTAAATGCCTTCGGATGTAACGACTCATATAATTATGGTCAAACTTCACTTAGGTAAGTTTGTTTATCCTTTAATATTGTTTTGTGCAGTTTTGTGACGTCACCGCTGAATCATTCGCTCAATTCGTACCATCAGCGTTGTTTAACGGTCGTTTGACAGCTAGGTAGTTAATATTGTTCAAACGTCAAATTTTACAATCTTAAAAAAGTTAGTGTTCATTGAAACAAAACGTTCCTGAAACATGATGGTTTTTAAAATGATCGTTGTAGGCCCCCAGATGTTAAGTACCTAAAGATGAGACCAAAAAAGGTGCTCAAGCCGAATCTCCTAACTTATTTGGAGGATTGGCTATCTTATCTCATTCGACACACAACAATGCCACAGTACAACCATATACATAATCCTACTCAATTCATCAAACCATAGTAACCAGTTTCTTAATTGTACACAGTCATATTAAAAAAAATATTTGTTTTTAGTTTTACTTGTTTCGACATTTTTGTATGAAAACACATAATCAACGAAATAATTCCACAAATAACATAAACCTATATTTTATTTACGCAAACTAGACCATACCCACATTAACTTCCATTACTAAAATACACAAAATATTACGCTTTCTATCGCAATTTTTTTACATGTGGTCGTTTACAGTTTTTATGAAAACTGCCCTTAGATTATATAACGTAATCGGTATCGTCATCGATTATGTTGACCAATGAGACACTGTCAAATTGCGGAGCGAGCGATGAGTCAACCAATTACATGTCAGAACGTAACCAATGACGATAACGATGAAATTATGTAATAGAACCCCTGGTCACTATCGTTTCCCCGTAGGTAAAACAAGTTGAAATGGGATAAGTAAAATAATCAACCTACCGGGTTTCCTCGGAAAGGGAGAGGGCTACACCTGGTCATTTCACCTGGCGTCAAGTAGTTATACAGGGCCGTTTTACTTGGAATGGTAACAGGCTTCCTATTTAAGGTATATCATCCTCAGATTTCTGAATTCATCTAGCGTAGAGGTTACAGGCTGTTCGCCAAACATCGAGACATTGTTGACTTTATCTTCCACATCTCATTCGAAGGGTTGTGGAGTCGGACACTTATGAACATTATTAGGCACCTAATAAACTTGCAATATTCGAATTCAAAGTACCTACGTGAGTAATAGACTACATCTACAACGAATCAATTTGAATGACGACACATTATCACCGTATAGTCCGCAGCTGTTTATCAGCTAGACGTATTTGTCGAATAGACGTACGTGATGTCAGAATACACAAAGTCGATTTCAGCTATTTAGATAATTTAAAAAACTATTAAAAAATTAATAGAAAATGAAATGGGAGAATTGCAACGCTTATCTTTAAATCTGTCATTACAAAACTTATAAACAAGCATCGTAGGTCTAGGTATCTGCCAAACCCAGAAAAATAAGGTCCTGTTATGGGTCAAATATCCTATTTATCTATTAGTAATAAATAAAAAATAGGTGTTTGTTTTCTCAAACAATAGCGTACCTACCTTAAAAATTGATTTTTCTGCAGTCAGATGTCTTTATAATTTAGCGTCTTCATTGCATCGGTTTTGAACTCCGACTACGGCAAATTAATTTATAAGGTACGATATTGTTTGAGAAACAAACACCTATTATTTTATTTATTACAAATCGATAAATAGGATATGTGATACATAACAGGACCTTTATATTTCTGGGTTCGGCAGATAACTAGACCTACGATGCTTGTTTATAGCTTTTGTAATGTCAGATTTAAAGATAAACTTTTTGCAGTTGTTACGTTTCACTTTCTATTAATTTTTTTAGTAGTCGGGTTTTCGTTTTTTAAACTTTTATTTTATTTAGAAGTTAGGTGGCAAAATATTTTTCTAACAGTTCAGATAAAGAGTATTAATTAAAGCGGTTGTATTTCTTGATATTATTCATATTAAATAGGTAATATATGTTAAGATTTTATTAAGATATTATTATTGGATCGATTCTAAGCTATGCATTTTTTCTAATTGTTTCAAATAAAAAATAAAGTTGTTTAGATGTCGTTGTGAAAAAGGTCAGCGCAGACGGACTCTTTGTCTCTTAAACTACGGTGGCACAATTGTTTCCCTTTGGGTACTATTTGGCACTAGTTCAGCACAGTTTTTTGACATTGTTAAAATAGCTGAATTACACTGTGTGTATTATATCATCACGCACGTGATTAGTAAAGGTTTATCGATGAAATATCAACGACATTCATTCTATAACTATCTCATTAATGATAACGCGTGTTCGATTATCACACTTCCTAATATGACAGAATTTCTTACAAAGAAAATGTTTCACTTTACATGTCTAGGTTTAGGTCGTCGAATTTGGGAGATCCGGGTTCGATTCCTAGGCAGGCCATGCACCAATAAGTTTTTATCCGACTGGTCTTAAACGGTGAAGGAAAGCATCGTGAGGTAACCTGCATGCCTATGAAATAAAAATTCAAAGGCATGTAAAGTCCCCAACCCGTATCGGGTCAGCGTGGTGACTCTGGCCCATACTCCTTCCATTGTACGAGGGAAGGTCTATATCTCTGTAGTGGGATGTTTACGGGCTGATGATGACATTTCTATTAGGGTATACTCTACAATGAAAATAAACACGTGTTTTAGTATTTTTCATAATACTCCGTAAAAACAATGAATTATTTTAAATGTGGCCAACTATTCGAAGTTCTATATACAAACGCTAGATGGCGCTAGCAGTGTTTTAAGCGCGATATATTAGACGTTTCATATTTTACCGTGATAAAAATTAGTTTTGGAGATCCACACGGGTGGAAAGCTAGTGTATTGTACAAGTATAGATAGGTCGATAGATAGATTTGCCTTAAATATAGTTAGGTACAAAAGGTGTTACATTCTCAAATCGTTTCATACATTTAGATTTTAAAAATCATGCATCCACCACTTCTTTCTACTCACGGCGCCTTAATATGAAGTTAAAAAATATCCAACTAATATTATAAATGCGAAAGTTTGGATGTTTGTGTTTTTATGTAATGTAAATTATAAATGCGAAGCCGCGGGCACAAAACTAGTATACAATAAGAAAAGGAGTTTATTTTGTAAACGCTTTATTGTACAAAGTAACACACATACCTAATACATTAAATCAACATAGTCTACAACGGCGGACTTATCCCATGAGGAATCTCTTCCAGTCAACCCAAATTTGCAATTGACAATGTTGATTTGGCGTACAGAAGAATATTGATAATAAGGGAGTAATAATGTTAATCCCTATTTCAGAAAATCGTAATAATTTTATTTAATATACAAAAATAAAATTGAAATAACACAATTTAAACTTAGCAAGGTTAGCACATCCTTTGTGGGCGACAGCATACGCTTTTACAATAAAATACCAGAATATGTAGATATTGAGTTTAACAGAGCAGAAATTTAAAGAAACTGTGTAAGAAGGGTTATTATTACAGTATGGATGATTATCTAGGCGATAAGGAGGTCTGGTACTTATTACTGGTCGTTATGTTAATTGCTTTTGATTTGTAATATGTAATATAAAATGTAATATTATTGTAAAGATGGAAACCAATTAAAAATATGTGTTGTGGAGTTTCTTGTCGCTTCTTCTCCCTAACCATAACACCTTGCAAAGCGCTGTAGTTTAAAAAAAAACATGTTGATTTTCATTAAGTGATATTTTTGTATCCTACATTGAATAAAATATTTTTGATTTTGATTTTCTTTGTCAAACCTGCGTTGCAGATGCTTGCCTAATACTTACCTCAATAAAATACATGCAAATAGTCCTACTTATTTTAACGACATATCTCTCACGAGAATATTGGTTGTGGACTCTAGACTTACTTTACTCTCACCATCCGCGGATCCTCTAATGGTCTCGGGTCTCGGTTATTACGGGCGTCTGATTTATCGTGTCAAAGGAATCGTTTGGTAATCTCGGCCCTTCCAGTTTATTTATGTCGAAGCAATATAGAAGCACTCATGGAAACTGATTGGCGAAGTTAGTTTAATGGGGTTAGTCCTCGGATGGGTGACCATAAATGGCATTTTTTACCTCCGACGCAAAACGTGTTATGTGTTTGACGGAGTCAGACGTATCTCAGTAATGAGTGATCAGATTTGAGTGCGGTGTTTTTATATTAAAGACTTAACGAGGGAACAGGTTCTTTTGCTATGTATGATGAAAATCGGTTAAGCCGTTTCGAAGATAACTTTAACACAGTTTTTTTATGGACAACAGGTTTGCATTTGACCTCAATCACACCTGATGTTAAGTGAAGATGAGGCCGAAAATGGAAGTGTATAGGTACTGATCCGGAAACCACAACAAATTTGGAGACTGGCTATCTTATCTCTGACAACCAAATACCTACATACATTTTTGATGTATTTCGATGATATCATTGCTAAATTATGTTATTTTTTCTTTATATTCAAGGGTTAGGTTTTATGGACGTTTGCTGAAATCTAATTCTGATATCAAACAATTGAGAATACGGGCATTTAAAGACTCATTAAGTAACTATTCTTGCCAAGAAGTCTGCTGGTGGGTATTAAGCCTCATTGCAGGATTGCATGACTGTTCATTATGTAATGGATACCTATGCTGTAGCCAGGTGGGTTGGCGATTGTAGTTTTTTTTTTGGGTCTCCGCACCAATGACGTTCAGGATGAGGAGGAAGCAGCTTCCCATTGTTGATCTAGATAGCAGTCATGTATACGATTAATGGCGGATCCAGCCTTTGTCTCAGAGGGGTCTAACACTCGACAACCTACAAAATTTCTTATTGTTTCACAATAAAGCATAAATTTACTATACGAATCATCAACACACGTATAACGTACTGGGAGTGGTATCTCGAAGACCTAAGCCCGGTCATGGCAATCCGCCATTGCAAACGACTCTCCATCCTTTTATGACACCTATGGGAAGAGACAGATTGACCCAATTATCCTCCAGCTCTAGACAACGACACGGGCAAATTTGCTACAATATCATATTACTCAATATATACCTACTTACTATTAAGTTTTAGCCAATTAAGGCGTGCAAATATTGTAAGGAATATTAATTACTTATATTAATCTATAGTTCAAATAGTCTGGACACAATCGATGTTAACGACGAGGTACTAAGAGGAGATAAAATGGCGATTGACCCAGCATAGTTACCATTTTTAACCCCGGACTTAAAAAAGAGGGGTGTTATAAGTTTGAACGCTATGTGTGTGTCTCTCTGCTTAGCTCTTAAACGGGTGAACCGATTTGGATGGTTTTTTTATTTGACAGCAAGATTTCTAGCGGTGGTTCTTAGAAATATTTTATCAAAACGGTTCAGATATTTCGAAGATATTTATCTGTTAACACAGTTGGTTTGGTCTATTTAGATGATATAATCATTTGTTACCCTCGGGGGTTTTCTACATCTTCAACTTATAGTTTTAGTAGGATCCTGCTTTTTTAGCATGCTTAGAGTAAAAATTTGAGCTGCACCAGGAAATTTAGCATTATTTTCTTTAAAGTTTTATACATAGTAGTAGAGAAAATAATGTTAAATAAGATATTAATTAAATTTCATTGTGTTATGAACGATATTTATGTACATTTTAAACGGTTAATTTGATGTATTAAGATCACGAACAAACGCTCGAAAGTGTGTAGTGGTCCTTAAAATTTTTATTGTTATTGGTAAGTAGCAACACTGTTCAGGCCGAAAGTTAGTGCTTACCCTAGATGGCTGTAAGCTTTCCTCGAAATGCATTGTCAAGACAGCTGGTTCATATTTATGTGACGAGCTATATTCTAAACAGCTGTAAGTTGTATTTTTTCTCATTTAATAGCAAATTATATAATTCTGCGTACCCTGTGGCAAAATGTTGTGCACGCCACCGCTGTTTAGGGAGTTTCCCTAATGTATATTATCTGTAAATATAGTGCATGCAAAACGTGTGCTATATGTAGGTAGTAGGTACATGCATAAACCGTCGACGCCTACTCGTGTTCAGAGCTTAAAAAATTTGGGTGGACTGTATTATGTATGTTTGGTATTTTAGTCTACAACTGTACAAGACTTAAGATTTGACCTCATCTTTAAAAATATAAAGTTTATTCATACACCTCTGTTTATATTTCCATTTTAAAACCCTAGGAACGTACCTAATTAGTAGTTAGGTACTTTTCATAATTATGTAGAAGGTACAATTCCTAAAACTTAGTTTATTTTGTTTAGCAGTTTCTGGTGCATTGAAAACACTTGTAATCGTAAATAACCGTAGCTAGAAAGGAAGGACCTAAATGGCATAGGTAAAAATAGTCAAAACTCGAAGTGAGACCTTCCACTTCCTTTTTTTGTAAGTTCATGGATCTTCAAATTAAAAACAACACACTACTAAGCAATAACGAATTTGATAAATAATAATAAATATCTTTGCACATACACACATCGCCACCTAGTGCCACACTAAGCAACTAGGTTTGTATTATTGATAAACTACACAAATACATTTTTTTTGTAAATAAATACATATAAATCAATATTTCGAACACTTCCACCAATCATGTAGTCCCAAACTAAGCAAAGCTTGTACTATGGATATTAGATCACGGATAAATATAGTACATAAATATTTATATAAACATTCATGATTCGGGAATAAATGTTCGTATTCATCACACAAACATTTACCCCTCGTGGGATTCGAACCCGCAACCGTTGGCTTCGCTGATAGGTTCACTATCCACAACACCAATCGGTCGTCTATAGATAGGTGTGTAGATAGAAAAGGCCTTTATTTGTTTTCACAGTCACGTCAGTTAGCTTTTATTGATACATACAATAAGGTAACAAAACAACAACACTAACGTAATTTTGTAACACTTCCGCATGCTATTTGGGTCTTGTGAACTCCAAAAATTATGAGAAAATTAAACCGCAGGTCGAAGACATATAAACCACAAACCCACCCTAACACTACCAAAGAAAATCCAAAGTCAACCTTATTACCTAACCTAGGTACTACTTGTAGGTGCTTACTTAAGTATCGTACAATACCTACTCATCTCGTAGTTTGTCAGGTCATTTTCAGTTTTGTAGACAGAAGTTTGTAATGTACTTTCGCCCTGTATTCCAAGTGTACCTATTTATTATTTCATGGCTCCCTGAAAATTCTCTTTGGCAGGTTCATTACGTATTCGTTTGTCGATCGCCCAGAGTTACGCGGCAATCATTCAGAGATCTCACTTTCATTCGTCTTCTTGTTTACCTTTGATGGCGTTTAGCACTTGCTCTTTATCGGGACCTTTTAGGTGTATAGCGATCTATATTAAGAGCTGCAGAGAAAATCCGAGTCAAGCAAGCAAAAAATAGGAAATAAATATTTGTGACACTTCTCTGGTTTCAAACCACAGAATAAAATCCGTAGGTACTGCAGCCTATAACACTTCAGAACATAAAGTCGACCTTTATCCCAAATGGGGTGATCAGAGATATCCCAAACAAGTGTTCGGGTGTTCCAAATAATAAAAGTTCAATGCTTGAAATCACAGACTCGGTTTACCGTTCAAATATACCAAAATTGTGCATTTCTACGCTGTGCGCTCATTGTTGTTTAAACGTGCATGTCTATACTAGATGTTCTTTGATGTAAAGTCCCACAGTCACCTTTTCCGACGCCCACGCTAAGATGAGTTAGTTCTATACTTTTTACGTGCCGAAGCCACACGGCACTACTATGGATACTAGACAACGGATAAACATTGACATAAATAATTATATAAACTTGTAAACGTAAATGTACGTATTCATGAAACAAACTTTTACCCTTAGCGAGTATCGAACCCGCAACTAATGGGTTTACTACCCACTAGTCCAATCGGTCGTCTACTTATAGTTTATATCATTTAACTTTTATTTTAAAGTCTGTGATCAGCATCAACAGCCTTACACCTCCCCACTGTTGGGCCCCAGCCTCCTCTCTCTGGGCGAGGGTATAGGCCGTAATCCACCACGCGAGCCCAGCGTGGATTGGCGGATTTGAGTCAGATGGCCACGTAAAGTCAGTGTTTTTAAAGCCGCTCCTATTGGTCACCCACTTAGCTTAGTGACTGCCTTTGAATGAAAAAAAACCGGGATCGCCTATGTAACGTACCCTCCGAATTAAGGAGACACTCGTATTAAAATGCCACTAGAGGTCACCCATGCAAGGATTAAATTGCTTATCTTCGCTAATCGGAAACGCCACGCGTGTTTCGAAGTCTGTGATAATAGTCCATAATGTGAGGATAAACTACTCATTCCGAACCCTATGTTGAATATAGGTGCGAGGGAATAGAATACTTACAAGGTTAGCAATTCTAGAAAGTTCAGACCAAATTGCAAATCTAATGTGACTGTTTTTTTAACATCCAATTTGTAGTTAGGCACAGAGCCAAAGGTTTTGTTAAAGAAAGCGACAGAATGGCAAAAAGGTTGGGATTGGATGGATATTAGACATCGGGAGTACTTATGTTAAGTTATGCTTTTCATAATTTTTCAGCGTAGGCAATAAAGGAGTTGGAAATTTATACGAATATTTTTTTATACATATTCTAGTAAAAGTAAATAAAGGAATAATAATACTTTAATTTGAGATTAATCTAGAAAATAAAATCTGATTATGATGAAATGTGATTAGGGAAGACTTGAAAAACCGGGTTCGAGAAATTTATCCTTCGAGGTATAGTTAGATATCTTTGAACATACTCATAGCGCCATCTAGTTCCACACTAAGCAACTAGCCTTGTATTATGGATAGCAGATGGTTGATATAGGAAAAACATTGTTTTTGAAAATACGATACGATTGGACGATGACCTCCTATTCGAAGTTGGATTTACATAACTGGACTGTGTGTCCCAGGTAAACGTACTTGCCGACGACCTGGAGGGTAGTGTCCCCTATCTTCAGAGGTGCGGGTACAATATGGGCATTCATCATGGTCTTTGTCTTGTCCATATTAATTTTAAGACCCACTCCTTGGGAGACCCTATTGAAGTCCTCCAGGTTTTGCCGAGGTCCTCCAGGGACTGAGCACTACTACCCGCACGTGGGAAAGATAGACCTCGAAAAATTACTCTTCTAATTAATTAGTTTTTGCTCAGTATTCTCAATTTTATAATCTTGTTTTCACTCAGTTTATGTAATAACCCTTGCACAGCACGGTAATAGTGAAAATATAGCATCGCTCACCGAGTCTGCGATTGTCGGCGACTATCAGCTGATTGGAGTCTACTCACTTCCGAGGTACTATCACTATATTACACGTTTACACGGAAGTACGTATTAGAACCATGAAGTGCCGTAATTGCGAATCCGATATATTTGATAACGAGCATCTCACATGCTTGGTCTGTAATAACACATATCACTTCAAGTGTGTATCCATGAGGGAGGCGTACTTCAGGAAAATGACTGCACATGCCAAACAGGCCTGGAGCTGTGCGACCTGCAGGGAAAATTTCTCGAACCCGAGCACACCTAAGCGTGCGCACGATCGGTCACCAAACACGGACTGCAAGGGCAAGGGCGAAGCGGTCGTCAACACCGCCGCATTCACAAATGCGGACGATAACAACATCTTGGAAGTTCACTCACACACCGATAGCTCAACCCATGATCTTATAAGGTCATTATTTCAAGAACAAAAACATGTTTTATGTAATAAACAGGATCTAATTGGGTTTAAATCTGACATAATGAACTATATGACGGATATAGTCAGGGGTCAAGATGAAAAGATATCCGAAATCATGATATCAATATCAGATGTTCGAGGTAAATACGATCAGCTTGCAGAACGGCTAAATAAAATTCCTGATTTAGAAAAATCGGTGCAATATATGTCTAATAGGTATGACGCAACTCAAAAGCAACTGAAGGAACTGGAAAGTAAAATAAAATTATTGGAGAAAGAAAATCTAAATTTAACATCTCGGGTGGTCGACATGGAATCCCTTAAAGAACAAGTAAATAATATCGAACAAAAGGCCCGTCTCAATAACGTGGAGATTTACGGAATTCCAGAACGAAAGTCTGAGGAGTTGCTGGAGTTAGCCATGACTATAGCCAATACCATCGGCGTACCCATAAAACAGGAAGATGTCGAGTTCATATCAAGGATCCCCTCCAAGGTCGCTTCAGGTCTACCAAAATCGATCGTTATGAAACTCAAATCACAGTCAATGAGGGACCATTTATTGAGCGCTGCACGTAAACGGAGAGGGTTAACTACATCGGACATTGGTTTATCAGGTGACATGAGAAAAGTGTACTTGAATGAACATTTAACGCCCAGTAACAAACAACTGCTAAAAGCCGCTCGTGAAAAAACGAAGGAACTGGGGTTCTCTTATATTTGGACGCGGAATGCCAAAATTTTTGTACGACAATCCAAGGAGTCCCCCGCTATTCGTATCTGGAATATGTCTCAGGTTCACTCGATGGGACCGCATTAGTTATATCTATAATTAGATTTGTTACATTAATTATTAATTTTCATGATCTCTTTTGGATCTTTTATAATGTTTGTAAATTAAATCGCATAAATTACAATAGAATAATCATTCGTAGTTGTACAACAATAATAAATTTTTTACTATTTTTCCATGTAACATTAAACGCCACACTTAAGCATACTTTACAAAAATATATCATGCCAATACATTACACATACATCATTCACACCACTACTATAGCGATAGAATTAATGAAATTGTATGAATCTTGTTACAGTGATTACTGTATACCTACAAAACGCCCGAGGTCTAAGAGGTAAAACGTCAATATTTAGACAAGGGTTACTCTCCCACAACTTTGATATTGTATCCATTTGCGAGACCTGGCTGCTGGATGGTGTGGGCGATGCTGAGCTAAACGATGGCAGATATGAAGTGCATAGACGTGATCGTACTGTACTAGGATCACTGTCGGCACGCGGTGGTGCGCGCGTCCGGTCGGTCGGCGGCGGTGTGATGGTGTTAACGAAGCGCAAACTCGCCGCTCGCCGATTGCCGGAGCCGAAAGACGCGCCTTACGAGTGCGTACATTTAGTAGTGAGCGCATTGGCGCTGCGATCAACTCGCAACTTGCATATTGTTTGTTTGTACCTGCCGGGTGGCAGTTCGAAACATGATGCGCTACTCCAACATTTTACTGATTATCTGGGTGACTGCGTAGCCAATAATTCTGACAGTGATTTCATTGTTCTGGGTGACTTTAATTTGCCCATTAATATAGAGTGGAAGAAAGATTCACTCGCAATGGACTTTTTTCCGGTAGGTAGCATGAATGATGCTCAGAAATATTTTTGTGATGCACTGTCGTCGTCTGGATTGCGTCAATTTAATGGAGTAGCGAATGCTAACGGTAGATTTTTGGATTTGGTTTTTGGTACTACACATGTGTCTGTTTCACACTGTGCTTTACCCATAACTAGGGAGGATATGCCGCATCACCCCGCATTGGAGCTGAATATTCCTAATGTATCGATTAGGTTTGTTCGTGAACCGGCTTCTCGTAAATTCAACTTTAAGAAAGCTAATTATGACCAAATATGTAATTACTTGTCAAATACTGACTGGGCAACTCATCTCGATGAAGGTTCAGTAGAGGATGCGGTCGGGTATTTTTACGAGAGGCTGGATTACGTTATAAACTTGTTTGTTCCTAGTTTCATTTCCACTCCCACCACCTATCCTTCCTGGTATTCTAAGAGCCTTATTCATATCATAAAGGAAAAGGATAAATACCACAGACTCTGGAAGAAGTATAAAAACCCGTTAGATTACGATTCTTTTTCTATGCTTAGGAGACGTCAGAAACAGACACAGCGCCAGTGCTGGACCAAGTACTCTCTCAGGTGCGAAAAGTCTATTACGGATAACCCTAGGAAATTCTGGAGTTACACAAGAAATCTGCGCAGGGATAGTGGTATTCCCATCCGTGTAATTAGTAGCAGCTCGGGTGAGGCGAGTGGAGGTTCAGAAGTATGCAACGCATTTTTGGAATACTTTCAATCCGTTCATGTTATTAGGCCTCCTTGTGTCAACACTTCACAACGCGTCATAATCAGCGATAACTACAACAATTGTATCAGTAGAATTAATATATCACCTAATCTAGTTTTAAAGCACCTAAATCGAATTAATACAAACAAGGGCCCTGGGTCAGATAACATTCCACCTATTCTGGTAAGAACATGTGCTAAGCAACTGGCAGTCCCGTTAGCTATCATCTTTTCACGCTCGATAAGCGAAGGTAACTTTCCTGATAAATGGAAGGAAGCTTTTGTAATTCCCATACACAAAGCCGGCTCACGTCAGTCTGTAGAAAATTATCGGCCTGTTTCTATATTATCAGTGTTCAGCAAATTGTTTGAATCCATTGTCTTTGACCAGTTGTATCCCGCGGTCTCTGCTTGCATACCTACAGCACAACATGGGTTTATGAGAAATCGGTCGACCGTCACTAATCTGTCGTTGTTTATAGATTACGTCGCTAGAAACATAGGCAATAAAACTCAAGTGGATGCCGTGTACACCGATTATTCGAAATGTTTTGATCGTATAGACCACGACACGCTACTCACAAAGCTACGAGTGGTTGGTGTTCACGGCGACCTCCTGCGATGGTTTGAGTCTTATATACGCAACAGATCTCAGGCTGTAAGAGTTGGCTCTCATAGGTCCAACTTGGTGAATATTCCTTCTGGAATTCCCCAAGGATCTCATTTAGGCCCTTTATTATTTAATGTATACCTTCACGACATTTCGTCATGCTTTATTCACGCTGGGTTCTTGATGTACGCGGATGACAAAAAGATCTTTATGGCGATCAAAGACATATCGGATTGTATATTACTGCAGGAGGATCTCAATAGGCTCACTGAGTATTGTAGTCGTAACTACTTAGACCTAAATATAAAGAAATGTCAGACAATCACTTTTACACGTAAACCACAAAAATTAGCTTTCGATTACAAATTAAACAACACGATAGTCGACAGAGTGGATCAGGTGAAGGACTTGGGCGTCTTTTTAGACAACAAACTTCTATTTGTAACGCATTACGACTACATTACTCAGAGGGCGTCGAAAATGCTTGGTTTCATTCACAGATCCACTAAGTCATTCCGCAGCGTTCAACCAATGAAGACCTTATATTTCGCGTACGTTAGGAGCATAATGGAGTATGCATCGTCGATTTGGTCACCCGAATATACTACTTACATAAGACAGCTGGAAGGCATCCAGGCGAGATTCGTTAGGCGACTAAACCGGCGGATTAGAAGTGGAGATGCCTCAGAGGATCACACACTTATGTCGCTCGAACAGAGGAGGACTGTTTCGGATATGAGACTCATTTACGACATAGTCAACGGCATCGTGGATTGTCCAGAACTTCTACAATTGGTCAACCTATGTGCGCATCCGACACGCACTCGCCATTCGCGGGTGCTGCACACGGGGGTCGCGCGTACCAATTATGTGTCCAACTCCGTATTACACAGGGCTATCAAAACCTATGGGAGATGTTTCCCTGAGGTAGATATCTTTCATCTGGGAAGACCCGAATTTACCAGGCAAATAATACATACACTCCTATCGCTATAGTACGTTATATACATTCCCACACATCCACACGCGCACACACACATACACACGACAGGAGAACAGGTAAATGCATGTAAAAAAAAAAAAAAAAAAAAAAAAAAAACTATTTCTGCGAGTGATGTCTTGGTATTTAAGGGCACTTGGTACTGGTGCTTTAGTTTAGTTTAATTTTCCCTAGTTTTACCGCGTGTTGTCATGCATAGTAATATGTCAAACTTTGTAATTGGCTTAATAAGTATGTAATTTAATCTTAAGTAATATATAAGGATATGCTGTAAAGTTTGTTGAAATAAATAAATAAATAAATAAATAAATAAATGTTTATCATCTAAATAGTCTAATATTTTATGATATGCCTTCTTTTATTCTGATATTTTATAGGTCTCAATTAGTAAGTCGCACGAAAGGCTCCTTTCTGCAAAACAAAAATTAAAACTCGGGTACACAATGTCCGTATTTATCATACGAACATATACTTCTAGACATAACGGTATGTTTCTAACTATTACATCTATCAGGTCGACGTGGTGATATGCTAACCGGGCTATAAAAAACGAAAGTTTTCATAATACTTGTCGATATAGTGCCAACAATAATAAAACTAGCACTAGGTGGGTATACAATCTAAGACGGACAGCGCTATTGAGTTACATGTCTAGATACCTATATAGACCCGAGGAAGCTGAATATAACGTCGACCGATGTTATCCTTGACATCCGATAGGCGGCTGCCTGTCGCATTTTACCTGGCAGGATCTATCTTTGTTGTCGCCGTCCATTTAAAATATGATTATAAGAGATACTAAACAAGATAGTGAATTAAGTACCATGGTGTGTAAATGCTGACCTAAACTGGCATTATTCGGCTTCGATTCCCATGTTATGATCTACATAATATAAAACAGCCTACCAACATGAAATCAGTAACGTAAAATAAAAATGGTAAAATTTATATTTTGAACATAAAGTCAGAGATGAAGAAATTTTTATGCCAAGAAATCGTAACAATTACTCACTATTCACAAGGCTGACTCCCCTGAGAAGAGTGAAACTAAAAGTATTTTTTAAATTGGTCATATTTTCACAATTTGTGATATGAGAAAACAAAAAAATGGGAATACCCCGCCTGAATATAATAAATAATAAATAAATAAATATCTTTGCACATACACACAGCGCCATCTAATTCCACACTAAGCAAATAGGCTTGTATTGTAGATACCAAATGGTTGATAAACTACACAACAACATTTTTTTTGTAAATAAATACATATATAAATGAAAAACATCCACAACTCGGGAACACATGTCTGTGTTCATCATACAAACACATGCCCCTAGCGGGATTCGAACCCGCGACCTTTTAGTATAGCAGCAGAGTTTTTAGTAGAGCAACCACTACACCAAACAGGTCGTCAAATATTGATTGCTGCTTAATATTTTAAATAAGTACATTTAAATTTCATAATAGCCTTTTGCACACAGTTTCTGTTTTATAGTAGTTTTGAATGTAAATACTTTCTTATTTTTAATGTCTACTGGAACCCTATTATAAAATGCATATACACTGCTTTTGAATTAACTTAGTAACTTTGTATAAACGACTGACATTAACAGAAAATTTATTTTTAAAATTCACATTGTACATTTCATACATTTTTTGCTAAACCATTCCAGATAATGTATATTTAACTCATTTTATTCAATGAAAACATAACAGGGTTTACGAACGGGTTCGATAATTATTCGGCTGCTTGCATACTCGTAGCAGCAAAGTTATTAGCATTGTTATCTTCCAATTGTTAGAGATAAGTTAGTAACCCAAATATGATGGGTGTTCTTGGTTACACCTTACCACATTCGGCCTCACCTTCACTTAACGTCAGGTGTGATTTAATTCAAGTGTCGTCCCGTTGTGCATAAAAAAACTTAATAAGTTTGTAAAATTATATTACGATGCTAATGTTAATTTGACTCCATTTTTTTTATGATTAACTGGATACGCGTTTGACCACAATCTCACCTGATCGGAAGTGACGATGTGGCCGAAGATGAAGCACGCGATCTCAGTAGATGCCTATTCACCCTGCTCTTGAAGATTCCAAGGTTGTAGGATTCAGGAAAGACTGAAGCCAGAAGGGAGTTCCATGCTTTGGCTGTTCGCATTATGAATGAGGAGTCAAACCGCTTAGTGCGAATGTTCGGTATGTTAACTACGTACGGGTGGAATCCCTCCCCAGGCCTATATAGTAGTCCGAAGATGAAATGAAATCCTTAAATTTACTCCTAAAGAACTCTGGGGCCCAATTTGTTAATCGCCCGAACAGCTGCTTAGTTATATCTACACATAATTTAGTATACATTAGGTACCTATTAGATACTTATGAAACAAAAAAAAAAGCTTGTTAACCGGTATATTCAGTCTCGAGCTATGATTTTACAAACCACAATACAGACAAAGGATGCAAACTTATACACCCCACCTTTTGCGTCCAGATAAACCCTTTATGTATTTGTGTTGGCTTCAAACCGGAACAGCAAAGTAAACATAGTTGATTGGCAGTGATGCAGACTTTTTTCTTTTGGTCCAATCAGTAAAAATATTGTAAAGCAAGGGTCAACGCGAATTTAGGTCGTTCAGTCGGCAATCAGCATCTCTATTGTGAAAAGATCGGTCCTTAAAATCGATTAATTTAAATATGATTGCTAAAATTAAACATCGAATGGTTAAGGTTTCTATTAAAGTCTTTAACCGCCTCCGTGGCTCAATGTAAACAACATTGGGTTTACGTTTCGCAGGTCGAGGGTTCGGTTTTGGTTGGTGGTAGGGCATTTTAAATGTCCGCCTGGCTAGATGCCACCATCTTATCTAAATCTGATGCCAAGCAGCAATGTTAATAACGTTGTTGTGTTATCAGAGATAATATAAAATAGCCAGTCCTCCAAATGTGTTGGGGTATCTGGGTCAGTACGCTTCCACTTTCGACCTCGTCTTCACTTAACATCAGGTGTGATTGAGGTCAAGTACCAACCCGTTGTGCATAAAAAAAAAAGACCTACAAAGGCTTCGCCCTGACCCAGGCGGTCCACAAAGAAAATAGGTACGTAACTAGTAGAAAGTCAGAAGAATGACAAAACGGCCTAACTTGCTACAATAAAGGAAGTCGCCTCATTCCTGAACCGTTTTAATAACAAATAGGATATGGCAACTCAAATAGAACATTCGCAAAGCAAAGCTATGAAATATTAAAACCTCTGCAAACAAAAATGTCGAACGAACGGCGCGTTATATCTAACGAGATTTAACTTCGTATACGGTAGGATGCCTTCTCTCACACCGTTGCGTATTTAAATAGCATATGTACGTGCTGTTGTTTTGCACCCCCTCCATATTCAAGAAGGCCACGGTACTACCGATAATAAACGTAATCATTAAAAGAATATAATCATGAAATTACAAAAAAAATCTACAAGTAGCTGTTTAATTCCTAATCAGGTGAGCACAGGTACACACACCATGATCAATTCATGTTAATGCAGAAAATTCATATAACATATATCATCTCAAGAAAGATATATCAGATATATTCTATTATAGTATCGATCCATTTAAAACATTCTTGTAATTAAAAACGTGAAATAAAACTGAGTTATGTGATAAAATAATTAATATCCTCCAAAAATAAATTTAAAACGTGGACCAAGTTCTGTATCAAAAATATTAAAAATCAAAAACTAAATCAATTTGCTACCTACTGAATCTACTTGTCAAACGAATCAGAATCCTATAAGCATGAAAGTTTAATTTAATGTCTTCAATAAAAGGTAGGTATCTTGTGTGTAAAGGTAGGTAGGTGCTCATATAATCAAAAGTAAATAGATTTTAACTTGGCAAGTTTTTAAATTTACTATTGAATTGCTCACCACCTATTATGACTGTTTTACAAAATCTTTACTAAATCCATAACTCAGTATTTATTTATATTAATGAGTGTATTTAATAAGTATTAAGATACTTGGAAAAAAGTAGGTTGAGATTTTATACTTTTTTGTTTATGAAGACATGAAAATTTTATGCAATGCGTTTGTATTCGGTACTTATTTATTGACTTTCGCAAATTTTCTTAATTTTAGATTTCAAATATTTTACTCATATTAGCTAACTGGGCAAATTGTACATATTATGTTATTGGTAGGATTATTATTTTTAGTTTAAGGAAGATGCTAAGTAAAAACACAACTCAAAATGAAAGTGGCAATATTCTGGAACAAGTTTTTTCATGACTACAAGCGAACTTGTTTTACATAACTAAGTAAAAAATCAGCCAACTTTCTACAATTTTCAGTTGGATGATAACTAACTGCGCATAACTATGCACTTGAGTGCAGTCCGTTGCCAAATTGCACTTGGAGTACATTCCGACATTCCTTTAGAATTTAACGAGAGGCAATATTGGGCAAGGCAAGCATCTAACACCAAAATATTCCATGAAATACATGTAATTACTGCAGGTGTGACCGCACATGTTTTCTTTGCACTATGTATAAATGGGTTTTGGAAGCTGTTGTCTATTTATTTGCAATATTCTACAACCCTTTCTGACTGCACCTACATCCCAACTAATATATATTACATCCCAACTAATATATATTACATGCCAACTAATATAAATTGTTACCTGTTCACGCCTAAACGGCTGGATGGATTTGGCTGAAATTTAGTTGGTAGACTGATTAGGACCTAGATTAACATATAGGCAATTTTTTTTTGCTGAACCGATTTGTAATAATATACGTTTTTAATATGCAAGTCTAGAATAGATTTTTGGATTTATACATGTATAAGAAGTGAATGACAAATGACGATGTATGCAAGATTAGTGCCGTGTGGTTTCGGTACTTAAAAAGAGTCAAACTAACCCATCTCTTCCTGTGGGTGACGAAGGAATTTCCACCAAAAACACCCCTGCCACGTGTGCATTTCTGTATATTTCGAAGATGAATCGTGGATGTTGTTTCATGGGTAATCTCTTAATGTTTGGAACCTAAACGTTTCAATTTGGTATATCTCTTATCACCGCATTACAGATAAATATCGTGATTTAATGTATGTACGCGCAATATTAGTAGTAGGTAAATAATATTAATAGTTTAGTTACTCTTGATTAAGCAACCGCACATAAATAACAAAAGCTATAATTTTTGCTTACATAATATCACGAAACACATAAGTAAATGTTTTACGCATGAATCGTAATTTCGGTTAGATTGGCAGTAACACACCAAGTGATTTAATTGGAGTATTGTTACATTGCGGTCTAATTAAGACCCTTTTACCTACATGGCGCAAACATGCCTCATAATATAACATAACCGCTGAAAACGCCTTTAGGCCGCGCTACGGTGCCGAGTTTAAATTTTCAACAGCTTTGCTTCAAAGCATCAAGTGTTCCGTACTTGTGTGCAAAAACATATTAATTATTTATTGGTAGCTGTGGAGCTCAGCTTTGTTCGTTACAGTGAACGAGCGTTGTGTAAATGTTTGTATGCTGTCATATAAACAATATTTATGTAATAATTGGCCGTGTGGTTTGCGGCAGAATAGATAGGACCAAGACTCTCTTTTCGTGGGTGTCGTTAGTTGGTTTGTTTTCCCATTTTTCTAGTTTTGTTTTATTTGTATATTTTGAGTTTGGTGTTTATTTAGTTGTAATTTTCAGTAACACTAGTGATTTACATCCCAACTTAATAGAATTCCATATCGTATATGCAGTATATAGCAGATCAAATATTAATGTAGGTACATATGCAAAGATCGACGCCCCGTCCCACGCAAGTTAGTATGGTGCATGCTCTTTTAGTTTTTACCCGACTGCCCAAAGAAGGAGATTGTGAGGAGGTATGTAGATTTTTATGTTACCTCCTGTAACCTTAGCGGCTTGATTGATTTTGAAGTTCAATGTAAGGTTTGATTCGTCTTGATCCCTGGAGTGTCATAGGATACATTTTATGGTAAATAATCCAACATGGCGCCCGCGAAATGCAAAATATGCTGTCGGGTTTTTTATTTTTTAAACTCATATTGTTATCTTATATGTAAAATATTGCTTGTTTCTAAACAAAATAACAAGCTGAACATTTATAACCGATTTATAGACAGTTTCTCGTATTAGTTTAAGCGCGGCTAACGCTTTAATATGGAAAATAGCTACGCTATTTAATGTTTATATTCGTGTTGCTAGTAATCCTTATATTATCTAAGTTATTTAGAGCCCTCTAATTGGGAGTCGTGCTATATTATAATAAGGTAGATCATACCTATAACGTTACGACCTTTATCCCAAATAGGTGGTCAGAGATATCCCAAGCATTAGCAAGAGTCAATGCTAAAAATATTTTATTCAATGTAGGATGGATATACATCATCATCATTATATTCGTCCACGAGAGGTCCACTGCTAAACATAGGCCTCCCCCATAGAATTCCAGAGTGACCGGTTCGAAGCGGCCTGCATCCAACGATCTCCCGCGACCTTTAGCAGGTCGCCTGTCCACCTTGTGAGTCTCCACGTGCGTGGTCTCCATTCGAGAACTTTGATGCCTAATGCTGGGCTAAGTCATAGCTCGTTTTGTGACTTAGCGACGTGGTATCTCACTACGGGCCTAATAAGAAAGCTCAAAACAAATATAATCACCATCAGCCCGTAAACATCCCACTGCAGGGATATAGGCCTTTCCTCGTATAATGAGGGAGTATGGGCCATAGTCCACCACGCTGGCCCAATGCGGGTTTGCGGACTTCACATGCCTTTGAAGTTTAATTTCTCAGGCATGCAGGTTTCCTCACGATGTTTTCCTTCGCCGTTCAGGAGCAGTCGGATAAATGCGCATAAGTAATTAAATTCAATTTAAAAACTCATCGGTCCATGGCTTGCCTGGGAATCGAACCCAGACCTCCAAAATTGAGAGACCGTGTCTTTACCGCTGAGCCATCGACGCTTTACGCTTTAAAATAAAGATAATATATTATTATATTAAACGACTCCCATTCTTCCAGCACTAGTAGCATGATAGGCGCGATAAACGTTTATGTCGGGCGAGATAATATTTCTCCTGCTCATTCGCTTGGACGAAATATACAACTATCCCACTGTCACTCCTACGTCGCGCGCGACAAACGATGTCATGCTACGGGTCTGAGGTTCTATTACATAATTTCATCGTTATTGTCATCGGTTGAGTTCTGACATGTGGTTGGCTGATTCATCGCTCGCTGGGTAATTTGAGAGCTTCTCATTGGTCAACGTAATCGATAACGATACCGATGAAGTTATATAATCTAATGGCTGATATATGATTGGTGGGCTCATCGCTCGATCGGCAATTTGTCGGTTTCCCATTGGTGAACGTAACCGATAACGATACCGATGAAATTACGTAATCTAAGGGCTGGTTTTATTTGCCTCTTGTTATAATCAGTACCAACATATTTATACTTACTATATCAATCGAAGAATGCTGTTGTAAATATACATCTTAGAGTACCGCTACATACTATGCGCTAAATACATAAAGCTAATAGCAGTAGTTTCATTTTCCTCCAGCACCCTACACAAATTAAATTTCATTCCTGAAAAACCCCATCCAATAGCCTGCTTTAATAATATAGCTGTGTGTTCAATTACAAATAAACGCGTGTTACAGTGTACATAAGGTCCATTCAACGATTTCCCACTGAAATGAAAATTCTATTAGCACCCCCCGTTTTGAAATTTCAACGATATTGCCCGAAGGTACGCTCTATTCGCTGGCGCAGGCAAATATCCCGACCCGACTGTACTTAAATATTTATAAGGGATTCTGGTTCACGTCTTACGTAAGAGATGAACCTAGGAATTTTTTGGACTTCCCGACTTGAAGTTGTACCTAACTGAAAATTATAGGGTACGCATTGTATATTTCTAGCTATACTAAAAGTAACCGTTTTTCACTACCTAAATTTTAACCTAGCGTCATCAAAAGGTGTAAATATATTTGAAGGAAAATTATCAGTTGTGCATTTCGCTATAAAAACAGAACACTGTTTGGTACTTGGCTGTTTTTAGTATCCGACTGAAGAGAGGGTTAGGTTTGTATGTACTATATGTGGGATTTGTTATTCCCTCAGCACCCAACCGATTGGATTAATTTTAATTACTATGGTAGCGTTCGTTAGATTCGTGGTGACAGTCATAAGGACAGGTGCCACAAAAAGTAAACAACAGCCGCCGCAAGAGTTAATATAATGTGTGTAAAAAAAATATATTCTAGGATTACAATATGGGTTTCATTGAAAAGAGGCTCATCATGACGACTCCGAAAATGTACATTACAAGTGAGACATACTATGCAGCAGACGTGTGGAGAGCTTCTAAATGACATAGGCTTTTTTGGTTGGCTTATAACACAGTCGGGTTTTTTTTTATATAATTAGGTGTTTTTTTCTATATTTGAATTGCACTGATCGAAGCATACTCGATATTCGAAGTCTTGTAGGAACCTTAACAATAATTACTAGGAATTAAAAATATACTGGACGACAGGAAGGCTGGTCTCTATTTAGTGCAAAGGATGAGCCTCGCTGTTCAACGAGGCAATCCCGCTAGTCTACCTGGACGGGACCCTTCCAGCCGTGGAAGACCTGGGGCAAATTTTTTATTTATAAATATTTTTATTTATTTTATTTAGGTATAATCTTTTGGGTTTTTATTGACATATAGTTCCTTAACAATTGGACTTGGAACTAAAAATTTAAAACATTTGACTATTATACACAGTATCTTGAATTGATTCAATATTATAGTAGATATTTAATAACAACTCAGTTTGATGTAACGTATATGTCGTGGGCAGATGTTTAAATTAGGTGTTCAACTGAAAGCCTAGGCGGATCGTAAAGTATTGTTGGACATTTCCTGCATTATAGGAGACTGCGCGGTGCCTTGCACTGCGTGGGACTCCTCGGATTACCCAACGGAAATTACCCCAACTCGTGTCGCAGTCTATTCGTTTTCGATTAGCGAAGTTAAGCTATGTCTGGCGCGGTCAGTTCTTGGATGGGTGAGCACTGTTTCCGTGCATCGGGGGGCAAGTTAAATAGTCAGTCCCGGTTTTTTTTTTCAAAGGAAGGCAGATCATCTAATACAACTAAATCAATAAATTTGGTTTCGTATAGGAAGAAGGATTGACTAAACAAAAATAATTTAGATCAAAATAATCCTATCCTATCGATATAGCCTTTCTAGATATCAATGTAGGTATAGAAACAAGATACTATCGTGAATTTGTCCGAATTGCCGTCCAAAACTTTTCCGCCATCGATCAAATTCGTATTCACATATACACAGCCATAAACGTATTTTTGACGCGAACATTATTAATGATCACTTCTTACCTCGATCACCTTACAAACAAGACAAATATTCCATCCACATTTAAAACCCCTAGGCAATAATTGACCCGCTAAAAATTGGCAAATATTTTTATAATTTTAATGGTGAAATACTGTTAAATTCGATCATTTTTTTTATGAAAACCTACCCAAGGAAATAGGTGTGATCATATGCATGTACGTAAAACCTGCCCCAGTGAAAGAGAAGCAAATACAATGTTATACTTACACTTTACTTCATAAAATTCAATTCTACAAGTAGGTACATACAAGTATAAAATATCTTCCAGAGAACGTGATAACGGGGAGGTGAACCATGGTTGTTTCAAGCATTAATCTTATAAAGTTTGGAACATCCAAACGCTTATGCTTCTAATATCTTTGATTGGGATAAAGGTTATGTACGTATGAAATGGGTGAGGTATGCCACTGCATTTTCCAGTACAAATCAGGGGTGAAATCAGGTTTTTTTATGCACAACGGGTTGGTACTTGACCTCAATCACACCTGATGTTAAGTGAAGATGAGATCGAAAGTGGAAGCGTACTGACCTGGAAAACCCAACACATTTGAAGGACTGGCTATTTTATGTTATCTCTGATAACCGGAACACAACAATGCTATTAACATAGCTGCTTGGCGGCAGATTTAGATAAGATGGTATGTAGCTAGCCAGGCGAACATTTAAAATGCCCTACCACCAACCAAACCGAGTACTTAAACATGTACCCCTCTGGGAATCAAACCCGCGACCTCCGAATCGTAAACCTAATGTTGTTAACATTGAGTCATGGAGGCGGTTATATAGGTTTGATGGGATCGCCAACACTAAGATATTATTATACAAGTCACGTAACTTTTGCCTGCAACTATATCGTCGGATATAAAACGTCGCTCGTTGGATTTGTACTGAAGCATACTGCGACCGCGGTTCAAAATTACATATTATTAGTTACATAATGTACCTGAATAAAAGTTTCTGAACTTATCTCAGGCTTTGTGTAGAAATGCAGTTATAACAACATTCTTATGTTCCCACTGCTGGAGCACGGCGTGCTCTTACTAGAATAAGGTTTGGATCCTAACCACAATGCGGGGCCGCAATGCGGGTTGGTAAATTATGTCTGGCGCTGATATCCTCACCTACGGGAAGACATAGCTTGGTATCCTTCCATCCATCCATATGGCATACACTGCATCACCTTCTCTATCTATCTCTATCATCTATAACTCCCCCTCCCTCTTAAAATTTATAAATTAAAAAAACAAAAATTAAAAAGAAAACTCTTTAAGTAACCTTATCACATATACCGAATGAGATTTTAGAATCTGATGTTAAGTGAAGATAAGGTCGAAGGTGGAAGCGTACTGACCCGGAAACCCCAACACATTTGGGGGACTGGCTATCTTATCTCTGACAACCGGAACACAACAATGCTATTAACATTGTTGCTTGACGGCAGATTTAGATAAGATGGTGGTAGCTAGCCAAGCGGACATTTAATTATTTACCATAATTAAACTACCTATGCCAATAACTTCTATTTCACTTGCCTAATACTATTTTTTTCCTTAGGTACCTATATATTAAAAAAAAGTCACCGGTATATACGTGTGCTTAATATACAAAGTCATCAACGAGTTAACTGCTGATAGAAGCATTGAAACTGCCGAAAAGAGCATGAAAAGCCTACAAAATATTCTTCCTTCATATGTTACTGATTAAGTATCATACCTATACCGAAGTTACCTTTGTGCCTGCTCCATTAATTTAATTTATTAACGTCGGAAGCTCCACTGCTAGATACTAAACTTGAGAGCACATGGCAAATTCAAGAGTACACAGGGTGCAAACGATAACTGTACATGCGCGATTATTTGAATCGGTGTCGGTAGTTCAGCGGTTTTGACGCGGTCTCCCAATTTTTTATATGCAATTATGCGACTGTTCTTAAACGGTGAAGGAAAAAATCGTAAGGAAAGCTGCATGGCTGAGAAATAAAAAATCAACCGCATTGGGCCAGCGTGGCGGACTATGGCCCATACTCCCTCATATACTAGTTTATCTTTTAGCTTGCAGCATGAATGGGCCGGCTCGACCGAGGAAGTACCACCCTCTCGCAGAAGACCGACGTCTGAGTAGTGGCATTTTGCCACTGCGCTTCGTCCGGTGAGCGAGGGCGCCGGAGGCCCAATCTCCCAGTCTCTCTCCAGAATGACACCTTCCTCAAAGGCCGGCAACGCATCTGTGACCCTTTTGGTGTTGCGGGTGTCCATGGGCGGCGGTGATTGCTTTCCATCAGGTGACCCGCATGCTCGTTTGCCGCCCTCTCATATAAAAAAAAAAAATATACAAGGGAAGGCCTTTATAACCCTGCAGTGGGTTATTTACGGGCTGATGATGATGAATAGAAGTTTTGACTTTTGTTACCTACTGTATGAGTTTTATTACCGCAAGGAAAAAGATAGGATATATTAGGTAAGTGAAATAGAAGTCACTGGCATAGGTAGTTTAATTTTTTTTTTTTTTCAAAACCATCATTTACGCACGCCGGAGATTGTATGAGACTGGCGGGATTCGTAGGGTTCCTATCATGTAAAATTTATTTGGAACTCATATTTTCTCTAAGTTTATTTATTTAATTTAATGACGTAATTATGTGGAATAGGCTACAAACGCGACGTCAAAAGACACAAAGCTTTATTTTATGACGGTTTTGAAAAAAAAAATATTACATATGCCAATGCCCTTCTATTTGCCCTTTTTTCCTCACTGTAAAAAAAACTCATCCGGTATTTATCATGACGTTCTTAGCAATTATGCGCATTATCTTGCTGTTTTTTGTAATTACATACCTAATGTAACATAGTGGAGATTTTTTTTATACAATCCCATCAAAAACTTTGCATGAGGCTAATTCTGGCGACTCTATATACTCGTACCATAAAATCTTGCACTATTTTGTAGCTGCTTCGTTGTATCTCGCTCGACTTAGCGGGGGACACTTCCAAGCCCCCAGAACCATAAGTACTTTGAAATAAAATAAAATTTGTATAAATTAATTCAAAAACTGTCCGAAGTGGCTTCTCTCATTTGGCATGGAATGTAATTTAAAGTGTGGGAATAGCAATGTAAGGGGGCAACAAAATTCTAAGTGTGAAATATGTGTACAGTGTCTATTTTTAACAAGTTATTTATACTATTATGTCTTATTATTGTAATTCATTATTTCCTTATTAGGAAATAATCGCCTGAGTACAGATATCGTTACCACCCTGTATATGAAAAGGCAGGTATATATTTAGGTACATCGTCAAACTAGTTAAGTATACATAGGTAGGTAGTTAACTAGATAAGCTGCAGCGCAAGGAGGCTCTTCGATTTCCCGGATCTGTTGAAAGTTGGTTTGATAAAAGGTACATAAAATAGGAATCCTTATCTCTATATGTATGTTTGTCACACCTGCAAATCTCAGGAACTACATAAGCTATTGACTTGAATATCCTTTTTAACTGAAAAGAGGAACCAAATCAAAAAAGTTTTGTTTTCATAGGTAAAACTTACTTGTAAATTTTTTGAAGGTCCCAGGGCTTGGTTTACTTGTTTAAAACTAGTTTAATTTTACTTTTATACTTTTAAACCGTATAATGTTTGTTTTGAGATCAAAATATAATACAAAAAATAACCCTTTTGTACAAAGTTCACAAAGCGAAAAATCTGAAATGAATATATTTCAGGAAAAACAGAAATACAGTTTTAGAGAAATCTCCGCGCAAAAATCTGTTAGGTATTGTTGGGTACTGGCAATCAGACCTGACAGCTTTAGTTTTAAGTTTGAAGATTGTTTTGTTTCGGTAGATGGCATGTTGTTTTGTCTCTGCTCTTGCTGTGAAGTGCTATTTTAGGTTATTTTTACTATTATATTTTTTATTAGCTTGCGATATGCCTATCATTCAATTTATACAGTCCACTTGCTCCTCAAACATCCTGTTTCTAACAGGTATAGTTAAACATCAGCGCTGATCTCTGACTCTATCATACGTGATGTTATGTTTTAATGAGGGCAAATGGAACCCCACATATTTGGAAGACTGTCAATCTTATTTCAAATAGACCGGTCAAGCATCACTTTCCAAGGGAAGATGTGTAGGTAACTAATCACCACGTTTGGTACAGCTTGCCATCTTCGTTTGTTTTAGGAGCTCTATAAATCTTTACCGATGATGCTGCTGTCCGTCATGTCTATGTTCGCCATTTACGATTTCCATGAGAAGCTTCATTTTTATTTCGAAAACTATGCTCGTACTGTATGTAGGGGAAGCATATTAGCCTATTTTGTCCATATAGGTAAACAGCCTTTATGATTTCACTGTTGGGGTGCGGATAATGGAATATAACCCACCATGCGTGTTGCTATTACCCTGTATGAGTATATGGTTTTTTGTTTTTTTTTTAGAATGGGTTGGTCCTTGACCTCAATCACACCTGATGTTAAGTGAAGATGAGGTCGACGGTGGAAGCGTACTGACCCGGAAACCCCAACACATTTGGGGGACTGGCTATCTTATCTCTGACAACCGGAACACAACAATGCTATTAACATTGCTGCTTGGCGGCAGATTTTGATAAGATGGTGGTAGCTAGCCAGGCGGACATTTAAAATGTCCTACCACCAACCAAAGTACTTAAACATGTACACCGCTGGGGATCGAACCCGCGACCTCCGAAACGTAAACCCAATGTTGTTTACATTGAGCCACGGAGGCGGCTAAATTATTTATCCTAATAGCTATGCTCATATGATGCTGCATCTCATCCATGGCTGTTATTATTATTCCCTTCCAAAGGTGACCGAGCCTCGAAATTAGTTATAGTCATTCATAAATCAACAAAGGGCTACAGAGTCATTCCGAGCTCCGAAAAGATCTGCGATACTATACAAAGAAACGTCGAAGAAGCTAAATAAAGTCTGTATAATTTTCTCAATATCAAAGAAAACATACGCATCAACGGTTCATATTGTTCCTTAGGGATCATTCCGAATCAGAACAACAAATAATTTATCTTTCGGGGCGCGCGTTCCGAAAACGGTTGTTGCAAGCTTGTCACAGGGGCTTAGATATTCATGGCCGCTGTCCCACACCAGTTAATTATGACGCGGCGCGGCTCGTCGGGCGCAACTTTCAAATTGGATTACCCGCGCCATCGCTCTCGACTCGCCGCTAGTTGTCTAAAGGCGTCTATGCATTACATCAATTCGATGTGATTTTACCGAGCGGTGTAAGTAGTTTTTTGTTTAACTCAAAGTAGGTGACATGTCGTCTTCGCTTTCCTTTTTCCTGAATTATATTTTCGCAAAAGCATTGTCCTGCAGCAAATTTTTGATTCGCATTTTTTTTCCTTTGTTTTATGTAATTACAAATTGTTCGTAGGTATATTTCTTTTCGATTTTCTAAATTTTACCATTCGATTTATTTATCTGGAGCTATTTTTTTGTCTAAGAAATATTACTATCACGTTCATTTATTGTCCATTCTGAGATTTCGCCAATTAAAGTTTTTTGTAAAAAAATTAATACCTAAAGACGATTTGATTCTTACACAATAATTCTACACGAATAGAAATAGAATTCAAATAAAAGATCTGGACAACAAATCGGCGTTGAAGGTATATAATATCTATTCACGCCCTTTCGTTTTTATAGTTGGTTGATATTTTTTAAATTCTACTGGGGAATTGATGTAAAGGATAATTAGCTTTTCAAAGAGTACTGCGATTGGAAAAAATCGATTGGAATATTTTGCCACATAAACGTAAAACGGGAAACATTTGCTACATGAAAATAACGATTTTGGGAAATTTATTTAACAAGTCCCTTCCCTGTAACTCTTGTAAGTCATAATGAACAATGGTACTCTACAAGACACGCGTTTACTGAAGATAGATGGTGCTCTACAGGCAAGACTAAAATAAATAAAATAGAATTTAAGGATGAAAAATTATAGCAAGCATCTGGACCTTAGTGAATCTGCGGTAGTCAAGTCACAAATCGCTGTAACGCTGTGATCATAATAAAGGAGGTTCCATTATATGTCGATATCCAGGACCAAAACAAATCTAATTCACTCATTAAATCCCGTTAAAGTATGAATCAAACCGTTTTAAACAGGTGATGAAGAATGGGCTATTTGAGTACTTATTATATATCTACCTTAACGATAGTTAAGTGCATTCCTTTGTATAAGAGATCAAAAATCCGAAAATAGTACTCTCGAGCGTCGCAGTGCACAAATGCATTAACTACAGTGAGAAGTTTTGCTTTTTTGAAGTTATTTTGTTGATTACGCCAATTTAATTAACTTGCTGTGTTAAAGTTTAACTTGCTTGTTACTCATTTATGTGTAGCTGAATTAATGTTGTTTTGCTTATCCATTATCTAAATAAAATGGAGTAACAATCTTTTTCCACTTTATTTTCAGGATTGCAAGTCGATCGTAAAACTAGGCATGTTGTGAAATGGCATGGCATGGATGGATAGAGACTAGAGAATTAGTTTCGGACGTAGACCAATGTTACACGAAAGGAGCGTGGCCATTTCGTTTGAGAATTTGACTGGAGACTTCTTCTTCTTTTGTAATTCTTGAGAATCAGAATGCTGCTGTTGCTGTACGACGTATCTCGTAATTAGTACGCTTTATTATTGTATTACATAATAAAAAGTAGAAAATATTCACAAACACAAACGATTCGTCTCGGCAATATCGCTACAACAATGTAACACGTTGTTATTTAGACAGAAGTTACTATTTAGATTGCGAAATTTTGTAAACCTCCAAAAGACTTTAAAGTTAAATATCTTCCAAACCGATTTTCATCAAATGTGACTAATAAAATAACCTTTCCCCTCATTAAATTTTTAATACCACGAATTACTGAGAAACTTTCGGACATAGGTAACACCCTCGTTTTTCGTCGGATGTGTTTTTTATCAAACAATTATATTGGTTAACACTAATATAATGACATGGTTGTCCAAATAATCGAACGATAGTGTACTTATGTAATTTATTTATAGACAATTGGCCGTTTCATTACAGCCTGGCTAGGCGCTTGGGACCTGCGACACCTCCATTATATAATTCCTATTGTGTTCGCAGTTGCTTGGTTCTAGGTGTATGAAAATCACTCATTAGACTTCGTTGGATCAATATGTGTAGGTGAATGTTATATATAACGGGGTACCTACTATAACTTCTGTCAAGCTACATCTTGACGCATGTCTGGCGCGGTCAGTTCTCGGATGGGTGACCACTTACGAGTGTTTCAGTTATTTAGAGGGCACGTTAAATAGTCGGTCCCTGTTGTTTTCCATTGAAGGCAGTCGTTAAGCCAGTCGGTGGCCTTTAAGAGGCGGCTTAAAAACACTGACTGTCAGGTGGCCACTAGTCTGACACATATCGGGCCCGCGTGGTCGATTATGGCCCATATCCTCTCCCAGTGAGAGGAGGCTGTTCCCCAACAGGGGGGACATGTAAGGAATTTTTTTATTTAGATGAATAAATCAGATTCCCTTACTTAAGAAGTTTGCTGTACCTATATGTATTGTAGAAGATGTTTAATATTTATTGGTTGGAATGTGCCAAGAATGAAAACGAAGAATAGTTGCTGATGAGATTCCTAGGGTTAAACTGAGTAGATGTTGGTATCTTCCAGAGTACTATTAACACCGACTTATTGATGAGGCAGTCATGGTCTGTCGAGTAGTCCTGGCCTCTTGTCAGTAACTGTATACTTTTGTATATTATTGAGGAAGGTGTGTAAGCTAGCGTAGGTCCCATGGGATTAAAATGTACACAAGGGGAAAAACCCTAAGTAAAATATAGACTTAGAAAAAATATATCTAAATTCAGCTCAATATTCATAGCTTTAGTCAATTGGTAGACGTTATTATTAGATAGTTTCTTTTGAATGCAACATTATTTAATGTTATTCCATTGTATCACAACACCAATAGACAATCACGTGTCACAATCACATTTATTCCATGCAATAGCTTGTTTATCATAGTAAATAAATACGATAGAATACATTCAACAAACAGACGGCTTCCAATTATCGAGAACATCTTCAATGGAAACGATTACCGTTTATCCCGGCTTTGTATCTTTGTATAAAAGCAGGTTATGTTCTGTCCAGCTTGTTAGCTCGTTAACTGCGGCCACATGAAAATCTTTTCCTAATGGAGATCACGTCTTGGATATAGTTCAAGTTAATCTAATTTTCACAAACTCCAATTCCACAATTGGGGCAAACGACGCTGGGAACAACTTCACAAAGTTTCAGTTTCACACAGAGTATGACAATTTTCATAGCGAAATTGGCTAATTGAGGTTTTTAGTACAGATCTGCTGAGGTTTGCCTTCTCACTTCAGTTGTGACGATTTTGTTCACAAGGGAGATGAAAAGGAATGGAATTGTGTTAAAATATTCAATAAAGTTTCTGTAGCTAGTGCATGAATACCAGATAGAATGCTGACAGAGACGCCACTATATTACGTGCACGTTCTGCTCGCATTCTGATAAGGTTGTGCACACAGAAGTAATAAAAGAGAGAATAGAAACGAAATTATCCTTAGCGTTTCCGTCCAGAACCTACGTCGTCGTTTTTTCGAAAAAAAATACCAATGAGATGTAATTCACTTGGATTGGAAACATGATTCCATTAAATGGCTAATTTAAATCTACCTCCAACAAATCATCATCATCATCAGCCCGTAAACATCCCACTGCAGGCCTTCTCTGGTATAATGAGGGAGTATACAACATATACGTATAGCTATAAATTAAAAATTTAGAGAACCACTGAGTAAACTAGTAATTATATTTATAATCCAGATAAACTATCAACTGTGTTTAAAGCTAACTATCTTCGAAACGGCTTCAACGATTTACATCAAACGCTAAGAATTAATCATCGAATTTAATCTTAAATATAAACAAAAATAGAAAACCCTTGAAAGGTTATGATGATATCGAAATACATTTTTTATGTAAATGTGTTAAAAGATATATATCTTCGAAACAGCTCAATCGATTTTCATGAAACATGGCTAATAATCTGTCCGCTCGTTTAGTCTTTAATAATACAAACTGCACTCAAACTGGATCACGCATTACTGAGATACATATTTGCATAATTGAACTTTCATGTGTCCACAAGAAACCGCCATAATTTTTCGTGAAGCACTGTCTTCCCTTACTCAATTACTAAATAACTACTACAAGATTAAATTACTAAAGTTATTGCAGTCGACACTTGCAGAAAGTCGCGTAGAAATAACTGACGATTGCCGTTAGTACGAGAGAAAGAAGTAGAAAGTGCTCTGAGAGTACTAAAATTTAACGTTTTTGAACACTAAACTTTAATATCTAGAATAGCTAGTCATAAATAACTGCAGTCTACTCGTATTGTGTAGCTGTACCTATGCAATACACTTCTGTTGTTATAAAAAATAACTACGAACGGGTAGAAGCGGGAAGCAAAGCAGCGGCGGGTGCTTTCTCCTATTAATATTAGAGTCGGATTGGTCGTTCTTATTTTCTCCCTACACTATCGCATTGCGCTTCATACAAGGTGCAACTGACCTGGAATTATGCAACGATGCAGGAAAACTTGGGTATTGAACCGGCTTTCCGTAATGTCTACACATAGTCGACCGTACATTGACGACCTGTTTGGTGTAGTGGTTAAAAGCTCTGACTGCTATACCAAAAAGGTCTCGGGTTCGAATCCCGCTAGGGGCATATGTTTGTATGATGAATACAGACATGTGTTACCGAGTTATGGATGTTTTTCATTTATATATGTATTTATTTACAAAAAAATGTATTTATGTAGTTTATCAACCATCTAGTAGCCATAATACAAATATAGTTGCTTAGTGTGGAACTAGATGGCTGGATGGATAGATGTGTATATATGCAAAGATATTTATAGTTACCGCCATCGTGGCCTAATGGCGGAGTACATATTAGAGGTTGTCTTCAACAGTTTTTCTATTCAGATATCCTTTTATGAAATATTAAGCTTTGAAGTGCTAATTTTTGTTAGAGTCAAGTGAAAGTCCCCTTCTAAGTTCGCATCTTATGACGGACAAGCTACACTGCCGTGGCCGACACGTGGCCTGTTTTAAATGTAGGTACACCTGGCTAGTAGCCCTTGTATCTAAGGCCCGTATCAATAAACTATTCTCAAGATTGAGAACAGTCTTGTGACCGGTCTCAAGTAAACGTGTTGATTAATAAACCTAACTAGAGACCTGAAAAGCACGTGCATACTCAAGCAGTACTCACTTGAGAGGTCGTATTAAACGAAACTTAAGAGCACGGAGCTTGAGATAGCGTCGACTGCTTAAGACTCATCTCGGATGATACGGCCTCAAGACTTGTATTGAGATTGGTTTATTAATACGGGCCTAAATTCGAGGCCCATAATCCTGCCGTTGATAATATTTTGTTCTGGCTGTTAAGGATAAGATAGCAAGTCCCCCGAATAAGTTGAGGCTCTCAGATGAGCACACTTCCACTATAGGCGTCATCTTTATTTAATATCCGTAGTACATAAAAAGGCGAATAAAGAAATATTATAAAATAAGGTATATGTAATCCCTCAGTAAGAGAAGGCTGTGCCCCAACAGTGAGGACGTGACGTGCTGTTGATGATGACAGTTTGTAAAATACATTTAATTACATTACACAAAATCGCTTAAAACTACAAATAATTTTTTTACGTAATAGCTGATAGGTGGCATAATGAAAAGTCTCCTATTGTATTAATAGAACGAACTTTACGGTATTCCGTTGAAAAATTAACAATATCAGGTACCTAATTTGTGGTGTTTCACCGGAGGATATGAAAGTTTAGCTTAGTTGTTACTAGTTAGGAACCCTATATGCATCATTAAAGGCTTCTTAGAAACTGCAGAGGTTGATCTCGTTGGAACAGTGAGTATCACACATACATAATATGTATGTATCTATTTATGCATATTATGCATAAAGTAGGTACAGTCAGCTGCAGAGAAACCAGACCCCCTATCATTATGTGAATAGGGGATCTTGTTTCTCTGCAGCTGACTGTACCTACATAAAAGATGGATGTAATTATTTTTTATACACAACGGATATCACCTCAATCACATCTGATGCTAAGTGAAGATGTGGCCGAAGGTGAAAGCGTACTGTCCCATCTTATTTGGGTTATCTTATCTCTGATAACCGGAACACAACAAAGTTGTTTTTGCTGTTTGGCAGCAGACTTAGATAAAAGATGGTGGCCATTTAAATTGCCCGGCGGACATTAAAATTGCTCTACCACTAAACAAACCGAGTACTAAACATGGGATCGAACCCGCGAGCTCCGATTCGTAAATCCTATGGTGTTTACATAGAGCCACGGAAGCAGTCATATTGATGATAATAATACCTACCCCGTGTTCTCTTCCCGTGGGTGTTCTAAAAGGCGACTTTGAGACTTTCCACCAAAAACTAATCCTCGTCACATTTAATTGATAACAGATTCATAATTTTAACTGGTGAATTAAGTCTACCACGAAAAACGTGAAACTTACATTATTTTCCAATTTAAGTTATAGATGCATCAGGTCTAACGATAAGTAGACTGACCCAGGTGATTTACTCTGGGTGTATTAAGCCTAATAAACCGGTTGAAAACCAGGGTCTAGTTGAAAACCAGCGCTGAGCAGCAGCCAGTCTCCACTGGTCCTGAGAACCAGATCCTTTTATCACAAAAGTGGTATTGTCCGATGTGTATTTACTAATGTAAGTACCTAATGTTAAATATATTGCGCAAATAGGTAATGTTGTGACAATAAACGATTTCTTTCTTTCTTTCTTTCAACCGTATTTTTGTATAATTCGAAACCTATGATGGTATTTCAAAAATTAAACGTATATTTGGAACACCCGAACGCTTATGTTTGGGTTATCTCTGATATAAAAAAAATAAAGGTTAAAGGTTATGGAATTATATGTAATAATTATATATGCATCTTTTTTTCGCTTCTCTTTCACGTAACATGCAATAAAGAGTGGGGATGTAGAAAAATAAAGGAATTGACCGTTCCCATAGTTCTATATAGGCGATTTAACCCCGACGTCGGTCGTTAGCGGATAAAACATGGTCGAGATGGTTTTCAGATAGAAGAAAAAAAATTGTTGTTTGTTTACCATACGGCGTGATACTGCTTTACTATTCACGGGTTTCCGCACGGATTGTAAACATGCATAAATTGTGTAATGTTCACTGACAACTTTGTTTTTTTCATGCTGTCTATACCACTTGTGTGATATTAACTGGCCTTTCTCCCAAATAGGTTGCTCTGGGATATTACAAACATAAGCATCTAGGTGTTCCAAACTGTAAAAGCTAATGCTTGGAACAATATAGGCACAGGGTTCACCTTTCGATTTTTTTTTATATGAGAGGGCGGCAAACGAGTATGCGGGTCACCTGATGGAAAGCAATCACCGCCGCCCATGGACGGGTGTCAACACCAAAAGGGTTACAGATGCGTTTCCGGCCTTAAACGTCTTAGCCTAAATATATGCCTTCTGCTACCCCACCATCAACGCTCACTGCTATCTGGCGCTGTACGAGGTGTTTAAACTAGGGAGGCGAGCTTCATTGGCTCTCTCCCCCACAGGTTTAGCCTCTTTGGCTTTTTGCGTCACATTAGCTACACTCACATTTGTTGGAGGAGAAGTGGGACTTCCTTTCTTTCCCATTTTTTCACCGTTAAATTCTTTCTTTAATTAATCTGGGGTCCAAGGTAGTAATAGAGTCATGTAGGGCACGGTCTGCCTTCAGTAGGCGCCGTGCAGAGTACCACGGTTGACCCTGGGTTTACAGGAGTTACAGTGGGAGGAGGGCGGAGATGGGATCTTTCGAAATATACAGAAATGCACACATTACAGAGGGTGAGCCCATGCCCATGAGTCTGTAGATGTTTTTTTGTTGTAAAGTCCTTTAGTTGCGTTTTACGACATCCAAGGGTAAAGACGAGTGTTTGTTTTCTCGTACCGGATATCACACAGTACTGGGCCAATACCTACTAGTGGAAATGAATGAGTATTTCATGTGACGCAGCTTCTATCATCTTGTGATAGAAGACTTATTCTACTTCTGTATATTTCAAAAGGTGACCCGTGGATGTTCTTTCAGCATTATTTTTTTTTTAATATTTCGGACACTTACACCAATACGCCTTGCTTAGTTTGGGACTAGATGCCCAAACTAAGCAAACTAAAGCTTGGTTCTATGTAAATGAAAGATATTAACAAAATCATACTGAAACACAGATAAAAAAGAAGGCCCCTGGAACATTATGGCTTGTACTATGGATACTAGACAACGGATACATAAATATTATATAAACATCCATGAGTCGGGAATAAATTTTCGTATTCATCACACAAACATTTATACCCCTCTCGGGATTCGAACCCGCAACCGTTGGTTTCGTAGACAGGGTCACTATCCACACACCAATCGGTCGTCACAAAGCCAATGTTTAGGATACCTCTGACCACCGCATTTGGGACGAAAGTCGTGACGTTATGTAGGTATGTACCTCTGTATTTTTTAATACTGTGTTTTGTCTGTAGGTCTCTGACAAAAATGTATGAGACACTGAAGTTATTCATCATTCCGCTCCATTCTATCTTCTAACCTATTTCCACTTCGGTTTGGTTGTTGGCAGGGCATGATGGAATATCCACCTGCCATTATCTTGTCTATATCTCCCTAGTTAACGTTAATACTATCACTGTTGAGCTCCGGTTGTCTGAGATAAGTCGGGGGTTCCAGTTGAGCCTTTCCACCTGCGGTCACATAATCAGTTAACATCTGATATGATTGAGGTCAAGTGCTAACGTCGTATGTAAAGAAAATTAGTTCGATTAAACTTGCTCAGTTTGATTGTCTAGCAAAGTTCATGATTTGCATATGTCAGATGTACGAGTATGTCATGCACGGTGTATATTGATGTCAGTATACCTAAACAACCCAACCAAATAGGCATAGCTTTTTTTTCTGTCTACTAATGTATACCTTATTTATTTACGTTAAAAGGGCGCGAATGGTGCTAGTTGATGACCGTTTTTATATGTCTGTCATTAGCTAAAATTTGTTTTTTAATTCCCGACGCGAAAAGGGTGTTCTACATTTCAAGGGTCTGTCTGTGTTTGTGGCACTATTACGCCAAAACGCCTGAATACATTGAAAATACTAATATTTTTGAAAGCCGGTGTTTGCGAGATGGTTCTTAACCATGTTTCATAGAAATTGGTTGAGCTGTTACAAGGATATTTAGCTTTAAATACAATTGGTTTATTTATCTGGATGATATGATAACGGTCTGTCGGAGCTTTTCTAAATTTTTGTGTGCAACAAGCTGGAACGATGAGATTTTCTCCTGAAGGCCCACATGGCCTGCCATATGTATGCTATGAGTGGTCCCTCTAAATAAAGCCGCCTGCTCTTGCTCGTCATTTGCGTGAATGTGACAGCTTAACCTTAAACAATTTAAAACGATTCAAATTCAGTTGTAACGTGTGAATTAATATCCGATAACGTCGAGTCGATCCTTGGGATCCTATGTTTAGCAGTCCACTGCTAAACATAGGATCCCAACTTATTATGGTCCACCATAATAAGTGGTAATAATAATACCATTCTCTGGTTCAGAGCTGGCCCGAAGATTTAAAATTGAAATTTGTATCGTCAATTTCTCTGTAATTTTATTATCTGGTAAAACAATTCGTTTGTAATTTAAATGTCTGATGAAAATTGTAAAAATTATATAAAGGTATCTAACGAAGTTTGCCCATCAATCAGGGATTTGAACACAACGACGCGAAAGCGAACGAGTGCTTGAAATACTTTATTATGCAAAGTTAATTCAGTTTCACCATACCGCGCCTTAAATTTCCATTTGCACGCTTACCTGTTTGTATGTATGTATATATTATATGTGCTATGTAATATGGAAAATAGTTTGTGAAAACCTGCATTCTGTGGAGTGTGCAAGTTATACCTATGTAATTTAAAGAGCACGATGAGGATTGGTGGTACTGAATGATTGTTGGTACGGTTAACCTGAATTGAAGATCATCCTTGCGCTTCGAATGAAAAAAAAAAAAAAAAAAAAAAAATGGCCAACGGTACTTATAGATGTATGATATAATAATTTCTAAAGTAATAACTACGAATTAATAATTTAGAAGAAGCCCGAAAAACTATGAATACGTTATTCATTAGACGACCGATTGGTGTAGTGGATTAGTGACCCTGTCAGCGAAACCAATGGTTGCGGGTTCGAATCTCGCGACGGGTAAATGTTTGTGTGATGAATATGAACATTTATTCCTGAGTCATGGATGTTTATATATATATATTTATTTATGTTTATCCGTTATCTAGTATCCATAATACAAGCGTTGCTTAGTTTGGGACTAGATGATTGGTGTTTTTTTTTTTTTTTTAATATGAGAGGGCGGCAAACGAGCATGCGGGTCACCTGATGGAAAGCAATCACCGCCGCCCATGGACACCCGCAACACCAAAAGGGTTACAGATGCGTTACCGGCCTTTGAGGAAGGTGGAGGCTCGAAGTGTCCGAAATATTTATAAATATTTTTTTATTATTATTATTATTATTATTATATACTCGTACATAACGTCAGGACCTTTATCGTCTCAAATGGGGTGGTCAGAGATACCCCAAAAATTAACGTTTGGGTGTTCCAAACATTAAAGTTTAATGCTTGAAACACCATCCACGGTTCACCTTCCCAAAACATTCAGAAATGCACACATGACAGGGGATGAACCCATCGCCGCCGCCATTAAAACGTGCAAATCTCTAACCAATCTCCAATCTAGATCCAACTATCTATCTATAGATGTTTTTTTGGTGGACAGTCCCATAGTTGCATTTAACTACACCCAGAAGAGACGGGTTAGTTTCATTCTTTTTACGTGTCAGAGATAAATTTAAAGAAATGCTGTGAACGTACAGACAGAGCCGAAAATTGTTGGACTTCCATACTAAAGGCGGTTTCAGAATGGTTTACTTTGTATTGGTCATAGAAATTTTTTTGATCGAAATCGATTATGTTTGTTTTTTAATCCACAACGGGTTAGCACTTGACCTCAATCACACCTGATGTTAAGTGAAGATGAGGTCGAAGATGGAAGCGTACTGACCCGGAAACCCCAACACATTTGGGGGACTGGCTATCTTACCTCTGACAACCGGAACACAACAATGCTATTAACATTTCTGTTTGGCGGCAGATTCCTTGAAGATTCCTTGGGGAAGTTGTTCCTAATCAGGAGTGGAATCCCCAGTAAACAGGAATTACACGAATTTAATTTCAGCCTGTAAAACAGTGGATGCGGGTATACCGATATACCTCGGCAGTGGAACTCATTTAAGCTATCATCAAGAGCTGACGGCCCGTATCCGACCCACGCACCGTAGATTTCAACCTTTCCAGTTCGGCTAACTTCAGTAATAAGCGCTGTAATTGTTGTAAGTGGTTAGGTAATTCAATAGACATTATGGCGATTCATTTACTGTTTAGGCACACAGATTAGATAACAGCAATAAGAATAAGAATCGTTTATTTGACCCATTTAGCGACACACACCGCCTCCGTGGCTCAATGTAAACAACATTGGGTTTACGATTCGGAGGTCGCGGGTTCGATCCCCAGCGGGGTACATGTTTAAGTACTCGGTTTGGTTGGTGGTAGGGCATTTTAAATGTCTGCCTGGCTAGCTACCACCATCTTATCTAAATCTGCCGCCAAGCAGCAATGTTAATAGCATTGTCGTGTTCCGGTTGTCAGAGATAAGATAGCCAGTCCCCCAAATGTGTTGGGGTTTCCGGGTCAGTACGCTACCATCTTCGACCTCATCTTCACTTAACGTCAGGTGTGATTGAGGTCAAGTATCAACCCGTTATGCATAAAAAAAAAAACACACATTTATATTCATCTTCGACCTTTTGAGACCTTCTCGGAGTGAGATCTTCGAGATTGTGGTCAAACGCGAATCCTGTCAATCATAAAAAAAATATGTGTAAATGTGAAAATAGCCAATGAACAGAGTGAAATTGGGATCGGAGGAGATAACAGTAATCGGTCGTCGTACCACAGAGTTCTCAACAACCACGTTGTAAGACAGAAGCGTATATCATATGTTTTGTTGCCTCTGACCATAGAGTGAAGGGTTTCAAGGCGACCACTCAACTCATTATTAATCTGTGCCTTAATATTTTGTCTTTCAATCAATCATGGAAATGAAACTGTTGATATTTGATTAATTTGTTAAAATACCGCTCATCCATAAGACTGATATTCTCACAGACCTACAACTACTTAGGAACAGACTGAATCATCATCATCATCAGCCCGTAAACATCCCACTACAAGGACATAGGCCTTCCCTTGTATAATCAGGGAGTATAGGCCATGGTCTATCACGCTGGCTCAATGCGGGTTGGCGACTTCACATGCCTTTGAATTTTTATTTCTCAGGCATGCAGGTTTCCTCACGATGTTTTCCTGAGCAGTCGGATAAATGCACTTAAGTAATTAAATAAAATTTAAAAACATGGGAATCGAACCCGGTCCTTCCAAATTGGGAGACCGCGTCTTACCCGCTGAGTCACCGACGCGCAGACAGAAAAAAAGGATTAAATAGCGTACTCCGTTGCGATACAAAAATATTAGCTACGCCTAGTCACGCACGTATAAGGAAACGTCTAGAAATGAGTTTTAATTTGTCTAATTTGTCAAATCACATTAAGAATTAGTTAATATATAATAATTTTAATTTTTATATGAAAACAAACCATTATTTAAGGAATGAATTCATGTAGACGATACGAGTCGACTTCTTCGTATGCAGTGCACACCTGCTACTATTTATACTCGTCGGTCTGTGGATATTTTTAAAGATAACCGAGTGAGTTAAATTTATGAAATTGGTCAAGCATGGAGTAATAGCAGGCAAAATTTAATCTACATCTCAGTATTAAATTGCACTCTATCTCTTCAGGGAGTAATGGACCAAAAAATATATGGGAGGAAACAGTTTCTAGCGGAAGCTGGGAAAATGCATAAAACATAATAGGAGTTTGCTGGACAGACTCCACCCAAACGTGATTAGAGTAAAAAATATGGGAAAATAGACGCTGCTCTTTCCCTTCATTTTCCTTTTTATTTTAGCGGCTAAGAATATAGCTGTATAACGTAGCTAGTGGGTAGCATGAAATAATAGACATTGCTTTAATCTAGTACAATCTTTTCAATTTTCGCAAAATTGTTAACCAAACCACAACTAAACCAAAATATTACGTATAACTGAAGACAAACGATAGGACATGTAAATGGATTTATGTTTTTAAGATATCTCTGTCAGCCAACCTGGTCATTGAAGTAGGAAAAGGAGTTAATATGGGGTTTAGCAACAAATTGTCTGCATGCAACTTATATCTCTGTGTGTTAATCTAATTATAATCTAACACAATTTTATTTACACAAACAGAAAAATTGACTGTGGGTGGAGCGGTTAGGTCCATCCAATTTTATTGCATTTATATATGTACGTAATCGGTTATTTTATAAGTGCATAGTAACTACATATTAAGACGTTCACTAAAAGAGGTATCATCTATATGGCATATGGCATAAGGAGCTTTCAGTATCTTATCTTATTTTGATAATTTTCTTCTGCATTTACCAAATTGGTCCTTAATATCGTCATATTGTTACTGTACCTATATGTAAGTGTTACGGGGTCGCAAACTCCCTAAATACAGAATAAAGTTCCCTGTGTGAGGGCAGAGAGGGCCAACAAGAAAAATTATCTTTTCAGCAGACACAATAAAGTAATTAGGCTCCTTTTACAAGTCGGTAAAAACTTTTAGCCGCCACACCACGCCCGAGTTTGGCCAAACGTGACTTTGCAACTTTAAAAGAGCAGTTTTGTACTAACTAGATGTTTTGGTTAAGCCAGACTTTTTCATTGTTTGTCCGATACCGTTTTGTTTACGTTCATTCGCTTACAGCGAGATGATTTTTGGAAAATTATTATTTTTACCCAACTGCTCAAGAAAGGATGATATATAAGACAAGATAGCCGACTGGCTATCTTGTCTTATATATCATCCCCAAATGTGTTTACGCAGTACGCTTCCACTTTCGACCTCATCTTCACTTAACATCAGGTGTGATTGAGGTTAAGTGCTAACCCGTTGTTCATAAAAAAAAGGAGGGTAATATTTTTCGAGTGAATGTATGTACGAATGTATGTATGTCCATTCCTTTGGAGCGTCTTGTAAACGGCTTGACGGATTTCGAAGTGCACGGTGGTCGTTAGATTCGTTTTAATCCCTGGAGTGTCATAGGATACATTTAAAGCCAACATGGCGTCCGTAAAATACAAAATATGCTGTCAGGTTTCTTGGTTTTTAAATATTTAAACAATTATTTGACTTCAATTTACTTTAGAAGGTCCTGGTTTAAGTGAAGGAGTAAGAAAAAAGTGAAGGAATAAAGAAAGTCAGTAAAGAAATAACAAAAAAATTGGATATTTTTTTTATTTGGTTTTCAATATTTGGTAAAATGTACACGTAGATATTGTCTTAACATAAAAAGGAATGGATGTGTGAAATGACGCAGTGACTTAACGTGTAAGTCGCCGTTTAGAGAATTGTTCGAGTCCTTGAAACTAAGAATTGGAAACTTGAGTCTCTCACACCGGCGTTTTCTACTTCAGCTTCTTGCTAAGTTACGCGTAGCTAGCAGTCAATGGATACTTTATCCACAACGGGTTAGCACTTGACCTCAATCACACCTGATGTTAAGTGAAGATGAGGCCGAAGGTGGTAGCGTACTGACCCGGAAACCCCATCTTATTTGGGGGACTGGCTATCTTATCTCTGACAACCGGAACACAACAATGCTATTAACATTGCTGTTATTAACATTAACATTGGTAGCTAGCCAACCGTACATTTAATATGCCCTACCACCAACCAAACCGAGTACTAAATATGTACCCCGCTGGGGATCAAACCCGCGACCTCCGAAATGTAAACCCAATGTTGTTTACATTGAGACACGGAGGCGGTTAACAATAAACATAACCTAACCGCACTTTATGAAAATCTCTGAATAAATAAGTGTCATCATCATATTAGCTACAGGACGTCCACTGTTGAACATAGGCCTCCAGGTAGGCCGCAGAGTGACCGGTTGCAAGCCGCCTGTATCCAGCGACTTTCCGCGCACTTCATCAGGTCATCCCCTTGTGAGTGGACATCCAACGCTGCGCTTGCCGTGCGTGGTCTCTACTCTAGAACTGTAATGCCTCACCGGCTATCAGTTCTTCGAGTTATGTGCCCCGTCCATTGCCGCTTCAATTTGCTAATCTGCTGGGCTATTTCGGTGATTTTCTTCATTCCCGATTCGATCACGTAACGTAACGCCGAGTATTGCCCTCTCCTTAGGCGGCAATTCGTAAGTAGGAAGTATATCTGTAGCGCCTTTGATTCGTTAGAAATCCAACCTCGGATAGTGAAATGCACACGATCATGAACTTCGACTATATCACTAGTTGCGCAGCTTCATCTATAGTATCTACACTTCCAATATAGTCTTGCGTGACCTTGATGAGGCCCATAGTGAAAGACCACGTGCCATTAGTCATCACTGGTAATACACACTGTTACAATGATATGAATAAGTATACCTAAATGTAATCGATTCTTAGATGATGCTTCCAAGTTACCAATGCAAATCCTTAGGAACTGTAGCTCACGGACTATACTAAATCCAATTCCCACCTTCTTCAGCGTCGTACCGCAATAACATTAGAATACCCTAACAAAGTAATGCAGTATAATAATAAAATATCTTCTATTCAAAACTGAATATCCAATTTTCCAGCGGAACGCCGCGATAGTCATAATTAACAGAGGTCTGGGGCGCAGGGCCCTGCATAACTAAAGCCCTGAGGGGCCACAGCGAAACCTCTTTAAACTATGGACTTGGTTTCAAAGGAAAAAGATTTCAACTGGAAAGGGCACGAGTCCCGTAAACTACGTTGCGTGACTTGGCAAAAGGTCTATTAGTTCTTGTTCGTAGTTCTTTGCTAAAATACGCAATATATCAATGGTGGAGAGTTTCCTTGTTAACGATTAAGTAATTACTGGAAGGTGTTTATTTGAGTTTGTCGTATTTCCATTACACGAAATGAAACGGCAATAACATCGATATCTTAATATTAAAGCTAATTAGGTCTCGATGGTATTATTGTCGATAGTAACTAGAAATAGGTACAGTCAGCATCAAAATTGCGGTCATAGTCTAAGTTCAACCTTTGTTCTAATATACGATCTACTGCACAAGAAATAATAGTATATTACGATATACGTGCGTTATGGTGGTTATAACACACGACGAGGCCGAATTTCAGCCCGAGCCAAAGGCAAGGGCGTAATAGAGCCGAGTGTGTATAACCAATATACTCACATATAATATATCGTACGACGTTTTTCAACATACTTGCGAGGAAACAGAATAAAAAATGCTTACTGGCGGCGCCGCGCGTCGGGCCCGTTCGAAATTTGAAAACAAAAAAAAACAATTTGAAGCATATTTTATTAGTGATTTCCATAATATATTTTTTCATCGGGCTTATGGTGTTATCACTTGACTGTATGAGACTTATGTTATTCAAAGGTTTTCGAGAAGAAAATTTAAATGATTAAACTTGGACTGATAGTGTGGAAGTCAAGTTAAGTCAAAAAAAAACAGCACACCAACTGGACCGCTTATTGCTGAAATGCTTCCAGACAGAGACTGGACATTTCAGGCACCAATCTTCCAACGAAAGTGTTCTATGTATTACCTAATCCTAAAATCACTTTGTAAAGCATCATTTATGGTACCAGCATTAGTTTGTAGGTATCTAATATAGCGGGATGTCATAGAAATGTTTCAGACAGCTCACCATCATTATCATCATATCAACCACGAACGTCCACTACTGAGCATGGGAATTTGGGACGTATGCTTCATCCAGCGACCTCCCTTCATCAACAACTTCGAGAATGGAGTTCCCAACTGATATAGGTGTACTCACGACATGGGCATTTCCTATAATTTTTGTTTTGTCCATGTTCATCCTAAGGCGGACTTGCTGAAACACACGGTTGAGGTCATCGAGCATAGTGCTGATGGATTTCATCGATTTTGTTGTGCCGACGACATTGTCGGCAAACCGAAGGTTCAGACAGTTTTGTATTTAATCTATCGAATCAGTTTGAAATAGAATTTGTTCCGGGAAAAAGAACGAAATGCTTTTATAGTTGACCTCCAGCCAGTGGAATGTCATTCTAAATATATGGTTGGCGAACTTCAAATTGATCTCAAACTTTAGTTGTGTTTGTGTTGTATTCGTTTACTGTTTTCTGCTACACTCCACATACCTATATACCTATATACACATCATACATACATAGTCACAACCTTTATCCCAAGTAGGATGGTCAGACATATCCCAAACATTAAGAGTTTAATAATTGAAAACTCATCCACGGTCACTTTACGAAAAACGCACGCGCCCCGCGGGATATACGTACCTATGTAAGGTTTCCATCATGCGAAATTTATTTGAAACTAATAGTTTCTCCAAGTTTTATTTATTTAATTTAACCGACCGTCAAATGACACAACGCTATAATCGATTATGGTTTAGAAAAAAAAAGCTACCTATGCCAATACCTTCTGTTTCACTTTCCTAATATGCCTTATTTTTTTCATTACGGTAAAAAAACTCATCCGGTATATGACATAAAGCATTTTCTGATTTTGACGTCGTGTAACACAGTAAAAATAACAAAATTATCAGTCGTATCCAGTCGTCTCTAGTTCTTCCCAAATTCAGTGGAAGACAGGGGCAGGCTTTTGTGGCTCTTAAGAGGCATCCGGTAGACCGTTCGTCAAACTCCTTACATAGTTACCTACTACCAGTCTACTTGACTATTAACTTTGTAATAAAGGCTCATAGTTGTGATATGGAGGGGCCGATCGATTTTCAGTATTAATAGCCCTTGGTATGTTATCATACGATGAACTATCTACGAAGTTACGTTCGTAATTTGTACAATATATTAAACCACCTGGAGTGTCAACCAATTTTATTGTATAACCGCCTCCGTGGCTCAATGTAAACAATATTGGGTTTACGATTCGAGGGCGCGGGTTCGATCCCCAGCGGGGTACATGTTTAAGTGCTCGGTTTGGTTGGTGGTAGGGCATTTTAAATGTCCCCCTGGCTAGCTACCACCATCTTATCTAAATGTGCCTCCAAGCAGCAATGTTAATAGCGTGTTGGTGTTTCCAGGTCAGTACGCTTCCACCCTCGACCTCATCTTCACTTAATATCAGGTGTGATTGAGGTCAAGTACCAACCGGTTGTGCATAAAAAAAAATGTCATAAAGAAATCCAACATGGCCGCCGAAAAATACAAAATATGTTGTCGGGTTTTTTGTTTTTTTTTTTTATGATCGATTGGATTCGCGTTTGACCACAATCTCACCTGATGGAAAGTGACGATGTGGTCGAAGATGAAGCACGCGATCACAGTAAATGCCTATTCACTCTTAAATTTATAAATACTTAAACAGTTATTATCCACGTTTGAACATAGTTCACGAAAACGTAGTATTGGAAACTTAGTTAAATAGCAGTGAACTTAAATACCTTCATTTCATATTGCAGCTAAAGGGTGACGAATAGAAACATTTTACCAGAAGTTCGCGCTTGCAAGAAGCGTCGGAGTTGTGACAAAAGTTTATCTTTTCCGGGTCAAAAATCAAAGCCACATTGTTCCTTTTCGCGAAAGAAACTACATGACTAGCAAACTGACTTACATAGCCTCATTATTTTTTTTGTAAGGATATTTTATCAGGCGGTGAGGCTCTTTATTTGACAGGAAGCAGACTAAATGCGTTTAAGAAAGAAAAAATCATTTATTTGACTACATGTAGGTAATGTAGGTAAATACAGAATCGGTACAGATTAAGAAACGGTCAAAAAATCCATAGAAGAACGAAAAAAAGGTGTAGGACTGATGGTCGTTTGGGCATAAATGTTCTAGAGTGGAGACCACGCACCGGCAAGCGCAAAATGGAAGTCCAGCCACAAGGTCGCGGGAAGTCGTTGGATGCTCGCCGCTTTTAACCGTCGCTCTGGCGGGGATCTATCTATGGAGGAGGCCTATGCTCGTAATGATGATTGAAATTGAACTCTACTTAGCATAAACTGCAGCAACGTCGATGCTCCAGACTAAGGATAAGAGAGCTAGTGAGGCTTAAGAGGTATTCCTTCTTAATCCTCAGGGTTTCAACGCACCTGAGGCCGATATCGAATAAGATATGAGGTTGACACTATCGACCTTGTTTCTTGCAGGTAATAGATGTCATGAGGAATAGTAATCAGTTGCGATCAGGTGAAGAAGCTTTAGGTTAGGTTTTTTTTTTTTTATTAAAAACTGGTTTCGCGTTTGACTACAATCTCACCTGATGGAAAGTGACGATGTAGCCGAAGATGTATCACGCGCACCCAGTAAATGCGTATTCACTCTAGACTTGAGGATCCCAAGTTGTAAGTGTCGGAAAAAACCGACGCGGGCAGTGAGTTCCATACGTTAGCAGTCCGCAGTTAGTATATCATCATCTTACCATACCATAGCAGGATATCATGTCATAACATAAAAATAAATATAACGGCCCAATGGCACCAGACATAGATTCTATGGATATTTAGTTAATATTTCTGTCAATTTTAACAATAGCATTCATCGATCGACCAACCAATCTCTTAGCCAGTGAAGTGTCCTCTAGCGTATTTATTTATAATACTGTATACACAAAAAAAAAACAATTACAACGATATTTCAGGCCATGAAGTTGTCATGATCAAATTAATATCGAAGCATCTCTTTTCGTACTCTGTCGATTAAAAATAAAGTCTACTCTGGCGGGATATATTTTACTAAGACTTACTTATTCCACCCATTAAAAGTTCATTATACTATCGTTGGTATGGATTAATATTAAATTTTAAGGAAATTACAATCGTGAGGCAAAAACTCTCTGTAAACAAAAAGAATTAATCAATCAAATACTCTTTATTGCCTAATTAAGATAAACATCATTCATCATCAATCGCAAAAAAAGGTGGCCGTATCACTAAAAGCGATCTTTTCCAAGCACACCGTAGGGTAAAGATACAAGCTACCAATAGGTTTGCGGTTTGCGCTTGTCGTACAATTATATATACTGGATGAGTTTTTTTACCGTAACCGTTTAGTTACTTTCAAAATCATCATCGACGCACGCGCCGGCCGGAGATTTATATGCGATTGGCGGGATTTATAGAGTCCTATCATGCGAAATTTATTTATTTATTTAATTTTTTTTTATTCATTTAATTTAATAATGCAATTATGTGGAAAAGCCTACAAACGCGACCGTAAAATGCCACAACACTTTACCTATTCGATGATGGTTTTGAAAAAAAACTACCTATGCCAATACCTTCTTTTTCACTAACCTAATATGTCCTATTTTTTTCCTTACGTTAAAAAAACTCATCCGGTATACGTTCAAAAAATAACTATAAAATGCTTCGATTTAATTTACTACCTTTTATAACTCTGTGGATCAAACCCAGACCATTTAGATTCATGCATTATACAGTTTTACCACCTAAGTTTTGAGAGGAATTTTGAGCTACCAATAACGAAAGAGTTTATAGCTCACAGGGGAGCGCTCGAAACCTCTGGATATGGTAAATGCAATGTCGAAAGGACAAAGTAGATGGTATTACCTTACTAACAGGTTCGTTGAATGCATTATAAGTAGTTATAGTACCTACTAGAAGGTTTATAATATAACTATAAATTAAAAATTTAGAAAGAGGTATGTTAATGTGGTGTGGGCATTTAGAACGAATCAGTCTTACAGTCAAGCAGATTAACGAAAGAATTAAATGAAAACATCCATAACTCAGGTACACATGTCTGTATTCATCACACAAACATATTATTATGCCCGTAGCGGGATTCGATCCCGCAACCTTTTGATATAGTGGTCAGAGTTGTTAACCACTACACCAAACAGGTCGTCCAATCGGAATTACTCTATTTACTTATCGTATGCCATCTTTGTACTAAATTTCATCCAAATCCGTTCATAAAAATAATTCTATCAGATCATTCAAGTGCTGAGGAAGAGGTGGATTTTTAAAGGTCAAAATTCATTAGACTAGGAATTTCTATAACGGGAAAATTCTGAATTATAATTTCATTGAAGTAATCCTTCGGACGTTGGCCTGAGTACAGATAACATAACATATTTGCAGCTAAATTTGACCCCAAATACCAACGCGTTGTTGTACCCTCTGATTGCATAGACATCCTGATTTGAATGTACATTCTAGCTCATCCGTGTGCCTCTCCATCCCACAAATGGAATTCCAGGAAATTTGCATAGTGCTGCAGGTAAATCAGAGTCAAGTGAACCTTACAGCTGGTCTATTGATCTCGGAATAGGTAAGTATACTTAGTAATAGGTAAGCTGAAGTAGATTTCATGCGTCTCAATATTTCTTTCAATACTATGTGCATCTATAAAATCAAAAAATCAAAATCAAAAATATTTAATTCAATGTAGGATACAAAAATTTGAAAGTCAACATGTTATTTTTTTTTAAACTGCATCGCTTCACAAGGTGTTATGGTTAGGGAGTAGAAGCGACAAGAAACTCCGCAACAACACATCTTTTCAATTAGTTTCCATCTTTACAATAATATTACATGTTATATTACATATTACAAAACAATAGCAATTAACATAACGACCAGCTAACACCAGACCTCCTTATCGCCTAAATAATCATCTATCCTGTAATAACCCTTCTTACACAGAGTTTCTTTAATGTGGCGTTTAAATTTCTGCTCTGTTAAACTCAATACATGTTCTGGTATTTTATTGTAAAAGCGTATGCTGTGTCCCACAAAGGATGTGCTAACCTTGCTAAGTCTAAATTGTGGAATTTCAATTAATTGTGGAATTTATAGGAATAGTAATCAAATTCAAAATCCAATTTTTTATTCAATTTAGCATACAAAATATCAGTTATTGAAGGTGAGTATGGTTTTTTAGGGATCTGTAGTCAACAAGGAACCCTTAAAGTTTCGCTACGTCCGTCTGTCTGTCTGTCTGTCCGACAAAGTGGTAAAATAAAATGTTGTTAAATATTTTTTAGGGTAAAGTAGTGATGAATTTGATTTTAATTTTGTATCCCATAGATAGATGTCGATTTAGGGGTACGTTTAAGAAAGATTAAGCTTTAACGTGATAATTTTTGTCTAGATACGAAAAAAATCACGGCAGTAGTACATGTAATGAAGTTAACAGGAAAACTATCGCAGGTAAATAGGTTAGTATTGTGATAAGGGAGAAGCAGCAACGAGAAACTCCGTAATAACACAAACTTTACAACTATGGTTGTAAAAAGTATGGTATAAGGTAATTTAAGCATAGTTAGCTGGACTTGAATGCAGTTAACGCCAGATCATATAAACAGAAGAAAGAAAGAAAAAGTATTTATTGCCAACAAATACAGAAAATTTCGTAGGTATAACATTTTGCATAATTAAATGTATTTGTGGCAAAGGGATTGCCACAAACTACACAACACAACACAACAAACAAATTATTGGACAAATAATTATTTATCCTGTAATAATCCTTTTACCAAGAGTTCCTTTTATGTGACGTTTAAATTTCTACTCTAATAAACCCAATACGCGTTCTCCTACGTTACTGTAAAAATATATGCTGTGTCTCACAAAAGGTGTGCCTATATACTAACCATGCTAAGTGTAAATTCTGGAATTTTCATTTTTATTCATATTTCTAGTACAAAATGTCTACTAGAATGTTTTGGAAATAGGCATTTATTTTGCAAATATTTTTGAAACTTAATCAAAATTTTTATGTAAGAATATAATGCATATTTTTACGTACAGTCGACGCGACGAGCGACAGTAACACTACCAGTGTAAGCAGGGATCGTGACGCTACTGGAAATGTGAACGCACCGCGACCTGCTTATACTGAAAATATTACGGGCGTCGTGCAGCCGCGTGTTTATATAGTGGCTGAGTTTTTTTACCGTAAGGAAAAAAATCGGGCATATTAGATAAGTGAATGGGAATCTGTAGAAATAGGATACTGTAGGTATGGGAATCTGTAGAGATGGGAAATCTGTACACACGGGAATCTGTAATATGTACAATCTGTAGACAAGGGTTCTTGTATTATTGAAAATCAGTAGAATTAAGAATCTGTAGACGTGGGACAAAACCAAATATGTAGAAGGTATTTGCATGGGTAGTTTAAATTTCGAATCGAATCGAACGGTAGCGTTGTGTCATCGGACGGTCGCGTTTGTAGCTTATTCCACATAATTACATCATTAAATTAAGTAAATAAAAGAAACTTGGAGAAAATGTGAATTCCAAATATATTTCGCATGATAGGAAACCTACGAATCCCGCCAGTCATATCAATACCCGACCGGTGCGTGATTCAACGATGGTTTTGAATAAAAAAAAAACTACCTATGTTAAGGCGTGAAGTGGTAACAAACACACATACACAAACTTGGGCATTTATAATATTAGTTAGGTTTCCTGTTTTGCTATGCGTTAGTTGATCCTTGGGGGCGTCGGCGTTTTTTACCCCAAAATACATATAAATACAAAACGTAGAAGTACCGTTAAAGCCCTCCGATTTCTTTTATTGGAATCACGTTTTCCCAAGAATTTAACTCGCTGTACTGAGCATATTTCGCCCTCGACATAACACTACATAACTCTATATTTAGGGCGGTTCTCTTCTGCGCAGAGTAATTAAAGCTTTATGAAAATTGCCACGCAGGGCTCACTGCGACTGAAATAATTAATGACCATACTACTCCTAATGTCATCATCATCTCCCTCCGTTTTCGTCCATAGTTTAGATATTTAAGGGATTGTGTTATTCGGAAGACGACCTTTGCGACCAGGTAAAGTAACCTTTACCTTGTGTAAGTTAGCACGAAATAATTATGCACATTATTAGTATTATTATTATACATCAGTCATTGATTCCGAGGACACGAAAAATCTTCAATCGCAATAATCGGATTGGATTTAGAAAATAAATAAATAAATATCTTTGCACACACACACACACACACAGCGCCATCTACTTCCATATTAAGCAACTAGGCTTGTATTATGGATACCAAATGGCTGACATACTCAAGTACAATTTTTTTGTAAATAAGTACATTCATAAATAAAAACGTCCATATCAGTATTCATCATACAAACATATGCCTCTAGCGGGATTCGAACTCGTGATCTTTTAGTATAGCAGTCAGGGCTTGCAACCACTACACCAAACAAGTCGTCAAAAAAGCTACTATAATTAGCAATGCAGATCGTGTTGTATGAGTGAGACTTGTGTATGTCGATATTATCTACTATATTCTGTGTTATTCATTAAACTGCAAGCAAACAATAAATCTATTTTCATTAAAATATGTTTTGTCACTTCTTTCAAACAAGAATTTAGTTAGTTTACAAAGAGCCAACATCTTTCAACTAAAACAGATTTATTAGATGTTATATTTTTTATAGTGTTAGCTTTTAGTGGAGCTACAAAAGATGGCTAAATTAAACTGTAACATTGTGTTCTACCGTTATCATCAAAAATTATTGTAAATTATTTTGTACAATAAAGAGTAGTTTTATTTTATTGTATAAAAACCCCAGACATAATACCTAATTAGGTTTCTTCGCTGCTTCGAGAATTAGAATTTTGACAATTTTATAGCTCTTTTATGGCCTTTCAACCTTCTAATCATTTGTATCAAAAATGATTTTAACATCCTTTAGGTGACATCATAACTACCTACAAAGCAAATACTGACACTCAATTTCGATGTTTAATAATATTTACACATATCAATTTATAGATAACCATTATTTATAATCAATTTATATTACAGAAACTATATCAATAAAATCCTATAGCATTTAAGTATTTAAAAACTAAAAGTTAAGCCGTTTAGGATACAGGTGCTATTTGTGTATAATAAACAGGTGTTTATTAAATAAGTAATTAATTATGTAGCTATTTCATATCTGCATATGTATATCTTGCACAACCTGCCTGTTCTATAAAATTATACTCCTACACGCAAAAGTTGCCTGGGAGAGATCGCTCTTAGTGATAAGACCGCCTAATTGTACACTTTTCAGTATTGTGTTTTGTAAAATGTACATTCTCCTTTTGTGCAATAAAGTGTATTTGTATTGTATTGTATTGCTATAGAAATCTTCATACATGCACCCGAATAACATTACCCTCCTTACTGGGGCAGTCGGGTAGTAAAATACTGCATTGAAATCGGTCCATAATGTTCTCCATCTACACACAGACAGGTAGAGAAACAAATAATTCAAGCTTAACACTCTTTTTGATATGATGTTAGCTTAAGTAACATTGTGCATAAGAAATATCTCTTCAATTTGTCATAGTCGTTCATCAACCCTTCAAAGTCTTCATAACTTTCCATTAGATGAAATTGAGATGAATCGCGATTTTAGCAATCGATAACAAAGGGTACCAATATGATAGGTTAGAATAGGTAGAATTTAATAGTCGTTGCTTCCGTCCCACACGTTGCACACCCGGAATTTCTGTGACCTAGTTTTAGTTTGATGTTAGTACAATATTGCTATAACACAAAATTACTTCCACTTCAAAGGTATATACCCTGCTTCCATAGATCAAAAAAATAGGTTCTGCATTACTGAGGGAAAGGTAAGCTGAATACCCGAAGTAAGCCGACCAACTTGCAATATTCTTGCATCACGCAAACACTTACCTACATCATAGTAAGCCGCTGACCAAAACATTGACCATATGCATAAGAATAAGAATAATAAGAATAATTTATTTTTAACCACAGGTAAATACAGTAGTTTACAACCGGTAAAATTTTGTAATATTCATTAGAATTTCTAAAAATATGTTCCCAGCTGATGCCCATGCTAAGCATTAAAAATACTTGTGTTATAAGCATCAGCTGCTAACTCCTCAATGGACTCCTAAATTTACATTAATAGAACAAAATTTAAGAAAACTTGTTATCGCCTGTGTGTGAGTGAGATATTATATTTGTATGTGTATTGTGTAAGTGCTTGAAAGTGTGTACATGCGCGTGAATGAATGTATGTGTGTATACATAAAATACTATAAGTATTTACGTATCTAAACTTATTTATTTAAAAACCTGGCTAAGTGAGAGTCGGGACCCTGGTAATGAGGTTTTTTTAAAGGTAATGCAAATCTAATAACTTTAATTTCATTTACACATTATTGTCAATGCACATGACATGTTCAGAAAATTCTGAGGGATATTTTTAGAGGTCAGCTAATTTTTTCGAGAAATCGTTCACACCGACTGGTTGTCTTTTTCAAAACTATAACATATTATATATTTTTGAAATCTTGCTTTGATACAAGTAGATAATGAAAGCTAACACGATGACCATAAGTTTTGTTTTAATTTCCCATTTTTTACAATACCAATAACTTAAAAAATAAAATAAAAATAACGTTAACGTATTTACATCAAAATGACTACAAACTAATGCGTATGATGAAATTTTTCTTTTTATGTTTATATCTACGCTAAAATTTACTACAACTATATCTACCAAATAGATATTTATTTCCTACGTCATGTAGCTTATGATATTATATGACGGATGGACAGCCATTGAGATTTTTCCATAAGTGTTTTATTTTCCAACTTCAGTGGGGAAGAAGTAAAAGGAAAATTGACACTTATTAGGTATTGTTCAAGGCATACATAGGTCAGGGTGCTTCTTTTTAATTAGGCTTCTTGTTTTCTGGTTTGTTTCTACGTTTTCTAGAATTTATGTACTAATGTCATAATAGTTATCAAAACTATTATGACATTAGTACATAACAATCAATAATAACTCTGGTGTCTCTAATTATAAGAAAGCTCAAGGGCATACGCATTCAGGTGTGGATACAGCTGGTCGGTGTATCATGATAACGAGTTCGAATCAGGAACGTAAAAATCCCTAGAACATCGAAGATCACCTACATAACTTAGCAAGATAATAAGTTGAAGTGGACCTAGACTGATGGTCGTTGGGGTATAAAAATTCTAGAATGGAGCTTCTAGATTCTAGGAGGATTCTAGAAAAGCAGTCCATCCACAATAGTAATAGTAACAACTAAGTCACTTTATGGTTGCTCTGGAAATCTATGGGAAGCATGTGCAGTGCAGAGCAGCAATGAAGCAGTGGACGTCCCGTGGCTGATATTATAATGAATTTACAATAAATTTGATTTACTAAATGAACTTATATGTCCACGCAAAGACAATTTCCTTCATCGCTCAATCACACCTATTTCTCGCGTCCACCCGTACGAAGCCATTAAATGGGTGGGCCGGCAAACTACTTGCAACTTTCTTCCTACTCAGACATGTCGTGTTTGATCTAGGGCATTTATATATTTTCATAAAAATTTTTTCTTTGGAAAAATTATGTCAACAGCCAAGTATACCCGAAACCGAAGATCTTTAGACGTAAAATATTAAACGAAGACTCACCTATGAATCTGCTCGCACTCTTTGCCATAGTTTCAGTTAATTGACAGCAGAAGGAAATGGAAACGAAACTCAGGAACAATCCGTGGTAAGTTTTCCTGATCATTTCTCCTCACTTAAAAACACCAAATCTTTCAACTACATTACTTTATATGGTACAGTTTCAATCAAAATTAAAAATAGTAAAATTTCACATATCGATGTCAAGTCTTGAGAAGTTCGAATTTTGAAAAAATGCGGTTAAGATGCCACTTTGAGCAGAATCGTCTCGCTGAGGTCGAGAGTACTCGAGTCACGAGGGCACACTGAAACAGGGTTCCGTAACGTGGCACTGCTAGCTGGAACGGGAGAGAAATGGACCGCTGCGCAGTACAGACTTAGTTGAATGTGTGTTTTAAGGTTTTTATTTTAACAAGGTTGGCACAGGACTTTTGTTTGAGGTAACAAAGCTTAGCTTACCCACTATAAAATACCTGGATGAAACATCTGTTGTGGAATGAAATTTCTTTGTTACATTCCTTACCGTAATACGACTCCGTTCTATTAAGAAAGAATTTGGGGAATATTGTTTCATGTTACAGAACGTACAATTTATACAGTAAAGATTAGGATTTTCGCACGAAACTAATATTTCATAGGATCAGATACCCGAAACGGCATCAAGGAAAGTAAGATAAATAAAAACAAGAGTTTTTGTTTACGACTTCGCATCGTTGAAGGAAGTTCACGATATTATTCTCGCGAATTCTATATTAAGCGCTATGCCATTTTATGATTCTTCATATCATGCTGAGCCTAAAAAATGTAACACCTCGAATTATTGAACCATATTTTCAAAGAAACTGTATATTTTGAACATAATTACTATTATGATTTTAGAGATTAAAATATCTATTGACGCCCAAATTACTCGAAATTAAAATGCCTCACTCCATGCCTTTCATCAATTTGGTGTTCGATAACAGTTTTTCATTATTTTCCCCTGTGAAAGGAAAATAAACTGCGCTCTAGTTAATCCAGGATAAGTTTTGATGGATGGTAAAAAAATAATGAATGAAAAAATATTTGCTATCGAACGGAATAAATTTACTTTTATTTTATAGTAAACAAAATGTATATACGATAATCACATTTAAACTTATGAGGCAGGCAGGTAGGGTGAAGTTTATGGACGTTATGTTTTGAGTATCCGTAACAATACCCATAATTTCAGTAACATTTATGGGTTCTTTTCTTTTAATGCCTGCTGATATCAACATTTGTGATGACTTCCCATGTATAAAACACTGAACTGATTTTCAACTAGCAAAAACATATTGAGCGACGTGATCTTCATGACGTAGGTTAAGCTGAACTCAGCTCCTGCTCTACAAAAACATTTACCTGTTTTCTTGGCTTATTCAGTCATGACGAAACATTACGGGGACTCATATCTAAAACTTTACTGAGTTGACAATTCAATTGATAAAACCAAACTTAACTGGTTCTGCATTGAAACGCCCCTAGATAAAGCCTTCACCCGAATAGACAATACACCTGGCGATATTGTCAGTGGTTTCAATTATTTAACCCTAGCCTACGGCGTGACCTAAATATCTGATAGACGGTTGAAATCTAAATTTGCGTAGCTGATGCGATCAAAATAATGAATGGTGTTTGGATTGAAATGATCTGTTCGGTCATGCCTGAAATTGGACTAATTAAGAGTTAAACGCTATCAAAATTTCATTTCAGGGTTGGAACAGAAATAGAATTTAATTTTGTATGACTGTTGATAGTTGGAATTATTATTGTTGCTAATTTCTTAATAGGCTTTTCATCGTAGGAAATACTCCTACCTATATGTAATAACTATCTTCGCCTACGTGGAATAACTTTATCGCGAATATGTTTAATTTGTTCACTCACGCGAACTATTTACTTTGTCGGAATAAAAAATATCCTATGTTTTAAATTAGGGCATGTTCTATCTATTTACCAAGTTTCATGCATATCCCTTCATCTACGAGGGAGACACTGAAAGTTCTTAGAACTGGCCACTTTTAAACAATATAATAAAAAATAAGCCCAAATTTTGAAAATGGAACTCTTTGTCAATATTTTTGTGTATGTACGAGTATTTCATTCGTTTGTCCTTTGTTTTACGATTTGGCGGCTAATTGAAAATTGTCTGTGTCACGTCAGCATAAATTTAACGCGAGAAAATTTTCGTGCAATGATTTTTTATGACTTTCGATGTCATTTAAGTCAATAAGAAAGTGATGATAGACTTCGATTGGCCTTTTACGATGAAGCCCCTTCTCGTGCCACTGTTTACAATTGGTTTAATGAGTTTAAACGTGGTCGCACTAATCTCACCGATGATCTGTGTGAGGGACGGCCTTCTACAGCAACGATCGAAGATAACTTCAGTGTCTTGGGGCGTATGCAAAGAGTATAGTAACTGTCCTAAAGGAAGCGTATGATAGAGACTGACAAAAGAGTGACCTACCAGTAGATTCGGACAAGCTTAGACATCGGTATGAGTGAAGTGCACAAAATCCTCCATGTACATTTAGCCGTTATTGAGCAACAAACAAATATCCAAACTTTCGCATTTATAATATTAGTTAGATATTATATTTAATTTGTTTACCCCGGGAACTACTCACTTTATTGAGGTAAAAAATATCCTATGTTTTAAATCAGGGTACATTCTACCTATGTACCAAGTTTCATACAAATCCCTTCATCCGTTTCGCCGTGATTGGGCAACAAATAAACAAACATCCAAACTTTCGAATTTATAATATTAGTAAGATTAGATAGCTAAATTGGAACTTTGTATTCTCGATCTCACATACATTTTAGTTCATTATTAGTAAAGTATGCTCTTGCCCAAATTATATTCAGTAGTGGACGTCCTGTGGCTTATTTGACGACGATGATGATGATTCTGTTGTTTCCGAAACTAAATTTTTGTCTGTAATTTTGCGAATATTATGTACAAAATCCTTTTTAATTTTCATTTGTTCGCCTGGCTAGCTACCACCATCATATCTAAATCTGCCGCCAAACAGCAATGTTAATAGCATTGTTGTGTTCCGGCTGTCAGAGATAAGATAGCCAGTCCTCGAAATGTGTTTCCGGGTCAATACGCTTCAACCTTCGACCTCAACTTCATTTAACATCAGGTGTGATTGAGGTAAAGTACCAACCCGTTGTGAATAAAAAAACAAATTGTAGGCGAATGTAAAATTCAAATAGTCTATCTTTGTTGATCATGCCCCATCTATTGATGTTATATCTATATACTTTGCTCAGAATCTCACGTGTGAATTTTACTTTGTTTCCACTACAATATTATTTGAAATACCAAAGTATTCGATGAGCTATTTTCAATTCTATCCTCGAGGAAGCTTTAGGCGATGTTGCATCGTTGGAAACGCAAGCTATTCGTAGATGTTATCATACGTGCCATAACTTTTAGAGAACTCCATGTTCCTAATACTGCATACAGAATTGAAATTTTGCTTTGGAAATTGAATAGTTAGTCTCTTTATTTCTAGTGTAGCCATTATTTACATGTAAGTAGAAGTAGATCCACTACTAACTACGTTTACTTTTACAAAATAATGGACATTCGCAGTTGATCCCATGTAGGTACTAATTGCATCGATTTTGACGAGATGATCTCCCTGTGCTGGGCTCCCGCTGGTATCGTAGCATTGTTAGTAGCATTGTTCTTATGCGGGGATAGATTAATAGATATAAATTAATATATATATAAATATATATTAATTATACATTAATTCATATATATAAACATATATTAATTATATATTAAATTGTCGTCCAGTGTGTCAAACAAACGTTTTCTATTCTATTCTACAGTTCGCAGAGGTATACAGGGTGACTTTTAATACGTTCTTGTAACCACAAGATATGCAGGTACTAAATCAGGCGCATTGTGAACCTCGTCCTTTAAGTTGGTTAAAAATATGATTTAGGTACCGTTTCCGTAAGACCACAGGTACAACTCTCATCGGAATCCACGGTGCGACTATGAACTTTACGGTCATAGCTTAAAGACCATTTCCACCTCACCGCATATTCAGACGCGTACCGCACAAACCAGCTTTCAGTATCAACGCCCTTTTAAATAGTGGACTCTAAAGATATCCCATAGTTTCTTAAAAATACTTGCATGCAAAATACGTGCAACTTTTACGTTTTCGATGCAGTATTCATTCATTCATAAATATACACCCACATAGGTAAAGAAATATACTCCCACAAGCCCTTAGTACAGTTCCAATCTGAAATCTCATACATACAATGGTGGGTACTTACTCATTTGTAGGTAAACATTTACTTATTTAAGTCGATATGAAAATTGGGGTAGTAGGCATACATTGCCAGAGCAAACCTACTTGTATATTGTTCTAACTTTAACCGCGCGAATCATGTTGGGAATTTTAAAGGAACCCCAGCACATAATTGTGTCAACAAAATGAAGCAAGTTTCCGCTCTCTTGCGTACGTAAGACGTTACCATTGTTTGTCGAGTAGCTGATTCGAGTTATTTCGATATAATTTGAATACATGTGTAAACAAAATTTTAAGAAGTTCAGAAATTAAAAACAATTGCTTTAAAATAAGTAACCTGTTCACTTCGTTCTTTCACTTTATTAAGCCTGATGATAATGATGGGATTACGCTTTTGGTTTGTACAAACAAACAAACATACAAAATATATGTCGGCGAAAATGATTAATAAAGGATTGATTTGACTACGAGGCACAGTGCGTGTTCGTGACGTATCGCCACCGTCGGGAACACGTGCTCACGGAACGTCGGGGGGCCGGCGCGGAGCATCGAGGCATTGCTGGTGCGACACGCGTTCGGTGCACACGCATACTCCGACGGATCGTTTGCCTCTAAAGTCATTACTTGATTTATTGTACTGAGTGTTAGTTTAATTATTCACATTAAACCTTGTTGATTTTGTAACGGTGTTAATTTCATTTAGTTGCCCGCCTCTCTCAAGTTAGGTACTCGATTTTCGTATAACGCTAAGTCTGAGTCGCAAGAGAACGCCCGTGCTGTTTCTTTTCCGACATCAGAAGTGGGATACGGGACCCGGGAATACGCGTGAGGCGGCAACGCAAGTGAACATGAGTGAACCCAGTGCAACTGATTCCGCGAATGCGGATCACACCCAAGGCGTCGGCGCAGGCGAGCCCGCCGCCGCGCTGCTACAGCTGCTACGCGGGTTGACCAGTGGGTTGCAACCGCCTGCTCCGGCGGCGCTTATCGAGTTCGATCCCGACGATCCGGATGCCGACATCGAGGGCTGGTGTAAGATCAATGAGGTTATCGTAATGCACAAGAATCTCGAAGGTACCGATTTATTATTACCGTTAATGAAGGCCTTACGTGGCCGAGCTGCCACGTGCTTAACCAAGTTGCAGCCCGATTGTATAACGTGGGTAAATGTGAAAAATACTCTGATCGCAAAATTTGCAAAACCCATGCTAATGCAGGATTACTTCGATCGTGTTATTAAATTTAAAATGCTAGATAAAGAAACAGCGGCCGACGCAGGATTGCGTCTTTGGCATTTGATTGAGACGATACCTAAAATTGAATTTAACGACGAAGTAATTACCGGCTTTGCTGTGTCCATTTTGTCAAATTGCGAACAAAATTTAAGACGTGAATTAAACTCTCATACTATAACCACAAAGACGCAACTATGTCGCATATTACGTGGTGTATCAATGAAGCGACAAAATGAGGATCTGACTACGTACGTCGAGAATAAACGCCCGAGATTTAATAGTCAGCGCCCGGCAACGTCTATTTTCAGCGGGAGTTGTCATCGGTGTGGTGAGAGTGGCCACAAAATTTTGAATTGTCCTCACGGTCGTTACGAAAGTTCACAGATTTACAAACCGCCCACATCACGATTTACGCCATCAGCGACCCCAGCGGCGCCTCCACGCTACGAAGAGAAGCGTCCCGTGGTGTGCTACGCATGCGGGAAGCAGGGGCACGTCGCCAGCGCCTGCGCTGCTGCTGCTGCCCTCCGCGAGGCCAACCAACCTCCTAGGAAAGAGGTCAAGCTATGCAGCAAGCGGGCGGTTACTGGTGAGCTACATGCTGCAGGTATGAGTTGTCGTTTTCTTTTTGACTCCGGTTCGGAGTGCTCTCTAATGAAAAATAGTTTTGCAGAAAAATTAAATGGTGCGTTATTTTATGACACTGTAGTATTGGTAGGTATAGGTAGTTCGGACGTAAAATGCACTAAGCAATTGAGATGCCCAGTTAACGTTCAAGGCTTAACTTTGAAAATTTTATTTCATATTGTTGATGATTTGAACTTGGTCGAACCCGTCCTTCTTGGCCGCGATATAATTGATATGGGGGTGCATGTGGAACTCGGTGCTAATGGCATCAATTTATTTAAATCTAAGTTTTCTCAGTTCGCTTCTTGTGTCAGTACCCTACTTGAATCACAAGTAGATACGGCTTTAGTGGACGATACTAAGGGTTCCCTATTAACTCTACTACATTCCTATTCAAAGTATTTTGTGGATGGTACCCCGACAAGGCGTGTTACTACGGGAGAAATGAAAATTGAGCTCATCGATCCTAATAAAGTGGTACAAAGGCGTCCCTACAAACTATCAGCTAGTGAACAACAAATCGTAAAAGATAAGGTATCTGAGTTACTCGAGGCAGGCGTCATTCGTGAAAGTAGCTCTCCTTTCGCCAGTCCCATTCTGCTGGTCAAGAAGAAGGACGGGAGCGACCGCATGGTTGTTGACTATAGAGAGCTAAATTCAAACACTCGCAGCGACAACTATCCTCTACCGCGAATTAGTGATCAGATCGATAGATTACACGGCGCTAATTACTTTACCTCCCTTGACATGACGTCAGGCTTTCATTGTATCAGTGTAGAGTCTGCCTCCATTGAACGTACTGCGTTTGTTACTCCTAACGGGCAGTTTGAGTACATGGCTATGCCCTTTGGCCTCAAAAACGCACCGTCGGTGTTCCAAAGATGTATTCAAAATGCTCTGAAGGGCTGTGAATTTGCTCAAGTTTATATTGACGACATTTGCATTCCATCGGTTTCGGTAGAGCAAGGATTAGAACGTCTTGAGTTAGTTCTCAATGCGCTTACGAAGGCTGGGTTCTCTCTGAATTTGAAAAAGTGTAAATTTCTAAAGCGTGAAATTTCTTATTTGGGTTATGAGATAAAATCGGGGGAAATCAGGCCAAATCCTAATAAAGTACAAGCTCTGGTAGAGATCCCAGCCCCTCGTACGGCCACGCAAGTTCGCCAATTTATTGGGCTGGCATCATATTTCAGACAGTTTATACCTAACTTTTCATTACTCATGGCCCCTCTGTACCCACTTACGCAACACAATGGTAATATCAATTGGACTGAACAACATAGCGATATACATAGGCGTGTAGTAGATATTCTGACCTCTGAACCGGTGTTAGCAATATACGACCCAGATAGAGATGTAGAGCTACATACGGACGCGAGCGCCCTGGGCTACGGCGCTATTCTGATCCAGAGGCAAGGGAGAGCGCAGCACGTGGTAGCGTACTATAGCCGGCGCACCTCCGCCGCTGAGTCGCGCTATCACTCATATGAGCTGGAGACTCTGGCGGTGGTGCGTGCTGTAGAGCACTTCAGACACTATTTATATGGACGCCACTTCACAGTTCGTACCGACTGCAATGCGCTTAAGTCATCTAGCACAAAAAAGGATCTTACGCCTCGCGTACATAGGTGGTGGGCAATACTGCAAAGTTACGATTTTAATGTAGAGTATAGAGAGGGGCGCTTAATGCCACATGTAGACTTTTTATCTAGAAATCCATTACCTCACTCGGACACCGATGATAATAACATTGATGTGGTGTCCCAAAAGAAGGTCCAACTCTTAGATTTGCAACAAGAATGGTTAGCTGTGGAGCAGCAAAGAGATAGTGAGATAGTAGACATTATGAACAAATGGAGAGTCGGTGACTTATCGCGAGATTCTGCCCAATCATATGATATTAGAAAGGGCGTTTTGTACCGAAAAGTGCAACGCAATAAACGCAGCATGTGGCTGCCTATAGTTCCCCGGTCGTTAGTGTGGTCCCTTATAAGCCATGTACATTCGGAAGTAAAGCATCTCGGGTATGATAAGACGCTTGATAAATTGTTTGACTTATATTGGTTCCCTGGCATGGCAAAGGCTGTAAAAAAGTTTGTAGATGCGTGCTTGGTATGCAAAGCTTGCAAAGGAACTTCAGGGGCCCAACCTATTCAGTTACACAGTATACCGAAAGTTGCGGTACCATGGCATACGATCCACATAGATTTAAGCGGTAAACTAAGCGGTAAAAGCTCAAAAAAGGAGTATGTGAGTGTCGTTATCGATAGCTTTACTAAATATGTTCTGTTACGGTTGACTGCGAGCTTAGATGCCAATAGCGCTATAGAATCGTTAAAAGAGGCCATCAACTTGTTCGGTACACCGAAGCGCATTATTGCTGACCAGGGCCGTTGTTACATAAGTAGTTATTTTCAAAAATTCTGTTCAGAAAATAATATAGAGCTCCATACTGTCGCGGTTGGGGCTTGTAGAGCCAATGGGCAGGTGGAGCGAGTAATGCAAACACTCAAAAACTTACTCACTATCACTGAAAATAGTTCAGATACCGTGTGGAGAGACGAACTTGGTGCACTTCAGCTCGCGTTAAACAGTACTAAATGTAGAGTCACCGGTTACTCGGCAACTGAGCTCATGTTTGGGATCAAATCGCAGCCCTTAGGCATCTCTAGGATAGCTTGTAATGATGAGACTTCCGAATGTAGAGCCGACTTAAACGAGATTCGTAAGAACGCCTCCGACAATATAGAACATATAGCAGAGTCAGACATGGTACGTTTCAATAAAGGAAGAACACCAATAAGGTCATTTAGTAAGGGTGATTTCGTATTTCTTAAATGTTGCGAGCGAAACCAAACTAAGTTAGATAGGAAGTTTAGAGGGCCTTTTAAAGTAATCGGAGTCTTAGAAAATGACCGCTATGAGCTGCAGCACGTAGACGGCTCAAAGAGAAAGTACAAATACCCCCATGAAAGTTTGCGTAAGGTTCCGGGAGGGCGCGAAGGACTAACTGAAATGGCAGAAGCTTTATGTAATCAAGCGTTAGAGCAAGATGAGCCTGTGTCGGCGGATAATGGTAGTGATATAGAGGTTGATAACTTGGTCACGGGTAGCACTGCGGCGCAGGTGCACCGTGAGGCAGAGAGTGGTGCGGTGGTCGTTGAACCAGCCGGCACAGAGGATGATGTTGAAGGTACGTTAAGTAGCATCTCGCTATTGGCCGCAAGCTGCTGGCCTGCCGCGTGCTATATGCATGTCGGTCCCCAGTGCGTGGCGCGGAGCTGTAGTGAGTGCTATACGCGTTACTTGTACTGGATGCTTTCGATGAATGAAAATATTGGGAATTTGTAGAGAATTTGAAGTCTTTTTAAATTGTCTTAATAACCTTTTATTGACAGTAACTTTACTGAGGAGTTTACAATGTAGAACTCAATACAGTGATTGATAATGAATTTGACTGTGATGGTAATGCCGGGTTTGTGTTTTTCAGATGAGTAACGCGCGAGGGCGCGCGTACGTCAGGAAGGCCGTGTCGGCGAAAATGATTAATAAAGGATTGATTTGACTACGAGGCACTGTGCGTGTTCGTGACGTATCGCCACCGTCGGGAACACGTGCTCACGGAACGTCGGGGGGCCGGCGCGGAGCATCGAGGCATTGCTGGTGCGACACGCGTTCGGTGCACACGCATACTCCGACGGATCGTTTGCCTCTAAAGTCATTACTTGATTTATTGTACTGAGTGTTAGTTTAATTATTCACATTAAACCTTGTTGATTTTGTAACGGTGTTAATTTCATTTAGTTGCCCGCCTCTCTCAAGTTAGGTACTCGATTTTCGTATAACGCTAAGTCTGAGTCGCAAGAGAACGCCCGTGCTGTTTCTTTTCCGACATATACTTTATTGTACAACAATAAGAAGTATTAAAAAAATAAGAAAAAGGGGATAGTACAGTTTGGCGGCTTTATCACTAAAAGCGATCTCTTCCAGGCAATCTACGTTCTTGTAAATGCGATATTCGTGTTACTTTTCATTAATAAAAACTAACGAAATATATATTTTTTTAAAATTTATTGATCAATATACTTATTACAAACATTCCATCTTACGGAAACCTCATCAGTTTATGTCTAGATTCAATCTTCCTATCTTCTGTCTTTCAATCTTCAATGATTCTATCATAGTACATGTATACTTTGCATCATCTGGCTGGCGGGGTTTAACTACAAAATATGGTTTATACTGTTTTTTTTTTAATTAGCATTGCTTTGACTTTATTTTTATTTATGCCTATTTTTTGGAAATTGGTTAAAAGTTTTAGGTAATATGTAAATATGTAAATGTGATTGAGGTCAAGTACGAAGCCGTCGTGCATTAATAAAAAAAAAATAAAAAAAATAGTGACAATGCCTTATACCAACCAGGTTGATACATGTTGGTAAGTTAGCAAGTTTAAAAAGTATATTGCTTTATAATTAATCTCTTTTTTTATTTATAAACCTAGTAAATAAGTATATATGCATATACCTATCATTTGCGGAGTTATGTACTTTTCCCGCATATTGCTGGAAATTATTACCACCGTTTTGCTTAATGACGATTTTGTCTGACACTCTCGATCTCAAATATTGCAAATGTCACCTGAAGACACCGAAGGGATGTCTCAGATGCTGGCAATTTCACTGGCTTTGCTTGATGCTTGGTGGCAGAAGAAAACTTCGGTGCAAGGGATGAGATCACTAAAATGTTTCAGATTGTACATTAGCAGTTCATCTAGTTTTATTTTAATTTTATATAAAACTAAAACTGTCGAAGGAGCTAAATCTCATTCAACAGCCACATGAAGTGGTTGTTAGCGAGAAGGAATCGCTGTTTCTAAAGTTCGCTTAAATTGCGCTCCAGGTAAAGTTTTTGTAACTAATGGTATTCAAGTGCTACAACTTTAATTAAAACGACAATTTCATTTCACTGAGGTAGAGTATTGAGTTTAAGAATAATTTACATTTTGGCAGTGATTGTGAATGATGGTTTATCATTTGTCAGCCCGTAGCATGACATCGTTTGTCGCGCGCGACATAGGAAATTAATGTAAATTATTTTGCGCAATAAAGAGTATTTGTATTGTATTGTATTGCATTGCATTGCATTGCATTGCATTGTATTGTATTGTAGAGGTCCTGTACAAGTAACTTATAAATATAAAATGTACTTTTGTGACCCAACAGGATTCGATTTAGGTACTTATGTTTGTAACACTAACAATTATGACCATCATATTTTACACAATTACAGAAATACGAATATGATTCTCCAGACAATTTATTAGAGGAACGATTTTTGCATTGTTTACAAAACAATATTATTTATTATTTCTGTTTATCTTGGGCGAACTGTGTGTCACTTAATATTGCCTCACACATCTAGTCATAATATGTCACAGAATAAATAAGCTATTCAGAGTAAGTTTAACTCGACTTGGCGATACTTTTGTCGCAATCACACAATCAGCCGCCAAGTCTCGGAGTTACCGGTGAACATACGTAAAAAAAATACATACAGCCGAACATAGAACCTCCTCATTTTTATTATTTGATTGAAGTCGGTTAAAAAGTAGTTGTCCCTCCCTTAAACCAATTGAAATTTCCGTCGATGATATTATGAATTTCAAATATTGAATATGCAACAGTACCTACGCTGGGAGTGCGTTTATATAGGCTTAAATTATAGATAAGCACATTCAAATTGATTTAGGTAGGTACCTGCTGCTTCTCTAACGGCACCAGTCCCGGGATTTGTTAACATAGGGCACGATTAATTTGGCTCCATTCAACTTAGTATACCATCAAACAAGAAGAGCTAATTTGTTTAAGTGTAAACTTGTCTGCGCACAATTTACACTTCGGATTTTAACAAGTTCGGTGTTACATTAGCTTCGTAATAGTGTAATAGTTTTATTCGAGTAGTGGGAGATCTGTAGTCAAAATTTACTTTTGCAGTTGATTTACTTATATAATTTTGTATGGACTTTCTATTAACTTTAGACCCAACTACTACAAGTTGGTCGACTAATACTTATAAACTAGTAGTAGACTTCACTTAGCAGTGCTTTTGTTATTATAAAATAGGTACTATCGCAAATGCTTTTAGAATGTCCACAAAAAGCCGCCTAACTGGTAGGTAGTAGGAAATATTTCGTTAATAGTTTTCTTTTGAAGATTGGGAGTAATTATTTTTTTAATGTTTTGGAATTATACTTTATGTATTAGGGATTCCTACAATTTAAAAATGTACATGGGGGTGATCGAATAGGTATTGATATTACGTATATAAATTTTATCTCATTATCTTATAATTAGTATTTGGGACACCTTGTACATAAACAAGGTGGCCTAAATAGTAATGGACATTAGGCGTGATTGCACATATATAACCACGCCAATAGTCTGCGAATAAAACAGTTGACTACGGAACCCAATCATGTCATTTGATAGAATGTGTTTACACGTTGATGTGCCGTGAGTTTCGGCACATAAAAAAAACAATCAACCCGCTTATTTTTTCTTTTAACGGCGATGGGCTCATCTCTGACACGTGTACATTTCTGTATATTCAAAAATCATGTAAAAAGGTAGTTTCTACTACCCATACAATCATGCTTGGGATATCTCTGACCACCACATTTGGCATAAAGACCGTGACGTTATGTATGTATGATTACATGATGACATCCTCATGACCCTACAAGTCTACAACGTGGCTCTAGAGAGCTCCACGGAAAAATTGTAATAATAATGATAATAATAAATAATAAGGGTTGAGGACCATTTACAATTTTGTGAACCTTGTTTCGCTGACGGACGGTATTTAGGAGCACCCTCAACAAGCAGCGAATGCGTTGTACTCTGTTGAAGGGTTTTTTCAGAATCATTCTTTTTAGGATTTCATAGCTAAACGGCAAAGAAAAACTTAAAAAGTGCTTTATATTGTAGGTACACAAGGTACACTTAAAATAGTCAATTTTCCATTTTATAAGCTATTGCTTGTTTAAAATGCAATTTTCCCCTGAGAAGAACAAATTCGAAAACAAGAACTCGAGGTGTTGCTCTTTTTTTTTTTTTTTTTTTTTTATATGAGAGGGCGGCAAACGAGCATGCGGGTCACCTGATGGAAAGCAATCACCGCCGCCCATGGACACCCGCAACACCAAAAGGGTCACAGATGCGTTGCCGGCCTTTGAGGAAGGTGTCCACCCCAGAATAAGTAGGGCAGCCTGAGCGATGAGGGATTCTCCAGCACTAATAGTGCTGGTACCCTCCTGGGGTACTAACTCTTTAAATACCGCTACCATTCTGGAGAGAGACTGGAAGGTGGGCCTCCGGCGCCCTCGCTCACCGGACGAAGCGCAGTGGCAAAATGCCACTACTCAGACGTCGGTCTTCTGCGAGAGGGTGGTACTTCCCCGGTCGAGCCGGCCCATTCATGCTGCAAGCTAATAGCTTACAGCGTGGCTCTACCACTACCACTCGCACTCTTTTGAAGCAGGTTTTTATATTTCATTATTAATTGTGAAATAACCTGGCTATGAAAGAACTGGTTATGTCCAGTGACGTTTATCATCTAAATAGTCTGAAATTTTATAATATGCTTTCTTATTATGTTTCTGTTTTAAAGTATCTTTAAATTTATTGAAAGAAAGATTTTGAATATCAGCAGGAACCTTATTTAAAAACACACAAAACCTTTTAATTCGTGCATTAAGTAAGACAAAAATTGTTTTTTCGTTGCATTTTCTGGGGTGCGGTGCAATGAGAAATTTGTCTTAGGGCGTCGGACGGAGGAAAATGCATGGAAAACACGCAGAAAAATTGAGGCGACAGAGACTCCCCAATTACCCTCTAGAGCGGACCATCATCAATCGATTTAGACTTTTTGAAATATGTTTTGAAAATATAATGTGGATAAGATTTATGCCAAGATTTTCATCTGCAATAAAATATACTAACTGCAAGGGTAGCCATCTCCGATATTTACGAGTTTAGGAAACTTAGCGAAAAACTCAGTTTCCCAAACAAAATGAGTGGGTATACCAAACTTTGTTCGTAAAGTTCCAGAACGTTTATCAATGCCTTGTGGTTGGTTTTTGCTAGTTAGCCAGTGCAATGCTCTCCTTACCATATTTCACGAGGAAAATTTATACTTGAACTGCTTGTTGAAATAATACGTTTCACGATTTGCATGGTTTTGCAAGAGGCGTATAAAATCATGCGGCATAGATGGTAGCTCGTTACGACGGTAACGAGGTACGTTAGGACGGTAGCTGTTTATTTTAAAGATAAAAGATAATATTATAATGTATAATAAATAAAGTAAAACAAATGTTTTGGATTAAAACTTTTATTCGTTGGTCGTACAAAAATTGTCAAGACCAGTGTCCGCCTCTAACAGGCATTTATTTCAAAGAGAAGTAAAAAGTTGATTTCTGGCATAAATATAGAAAGGTAGGCCAATATTACGGACACGATTAGCTCTAATATGAAAAAAAAAACAGTTTTAGGATCGGTGTAATAGTGGTTATTGCAAAATATTTAGAATTTAAACAGAGAAATCAAAATCAAAATCAAAATCAAAAAATGCTTTATTTTGTAGGTACACAGGGTACACTTAAAATAGTCAGATTTTACATTTTTAAAGCTACTGCTTGTTCAAAAGGCAATTTTCCCCTGAGAAGAACAAGCAAGAAACTCGAGAGGTCGCTCTTTTTAAAAAAAGGTTTTTATATTACAAAATTATTATTTTATATTATAATATTTCATTATTAATTGTGAAATAGCCTGGTTATGCGAACGGGCTGGTTATGTCCATGATTGTTTATCATCTAAATAATCTGATATTTTATAATATGCTTTCTTAATAAGTTTCTGTTTTATAGTATCTTTAAATTTATTGAAAGGAAGATTTTGTATATCAACAGGAACTTTATTGAAAAAGCGTATACATAACCCTTTGAATGAATTACTGACTTTGTGGAGGCGACTTATGTGACCTGCCAGTTTATCTTTATTTCTTGTATTGACATCATGTTTATCACTATTTTTCCTAAATGATGCTATATTTTTTTTGACATATATTAGATTTTCAAAAATGTACTGTGACGAAAAGGTTAGAATATTATACTCTTTAAATCTATCTCTAAGTGACACTGCAGGTCTCAATTGATAAATTGCGCGAACGGCTCGTTTTTGTAAAACAAAGATTGTATTGATATCCGCGGCATTTCCCCACAGCAAGATACCGTAAGACATCAGGCTATGGAAATAACTAAAATATACTAATCTAGCAGTATTTACGTCCGATATTTGTCTAATTTTTTTGACTGCATACGCTGCAGAGCTGAGCTTCTTCGCCAATTTATGGATATGAGGACCCCATTGTAATTTGGCGTCCAAAGTAATGCCCAAAAATACAGTGGACTCAACAAGGTCTAGAGTGACATTTTTTATCATTATATTTGTGGGCACCTCCCTGACATTAGGCAGTACAAATTTAACACATTTAGTTTTTTTTTCATTCAGTAACAAATTATTTGCCGTAAACCATTCTACTATTTGAGAAATAGCGTTGTTCACGTCGTCATAATTTAATTTTAGTCTATTTACTTTAAACAATACAGAGGTATCGTCAGCAAACAATACTATTTCATGTTTATTCTTTTGGCAAGTCATTTATGTAAACCAAAACAAAAATGGTCCGAGAATGGAGCCTTGTGGGACGCCCATACAGACTGTCGACCCTGACGATGTATTGCCACTGATATCAACCCTCTGAACTCGGTTACTCAAATAAGAATTCAGAAGGTCGAGAGCTCGGCCGGTTACACCATAATGACGTAATTTCCTGATTAAAGTGTCGTGATGAACGCAATCAAAGGCCTTGGACAAGTCGCAAAATACTCCTATTGCATCCTGTGCATCTTCCCAAGCCTCAAAAATATATTGTAAGAGCTCGACACCTGCATCGGTTGTCGAGCGGCCCCTAGTAAAACCGAATTGTTTATATGACATTAGATTGTTACTGTAAAAATAAGTCGATATCTGATTTAATATAATTTTTTCATAGATTTTGCTGAGAACGTCCTGTGGCTCATAATGATGACGATGATTACTGCACATATTATATCCGGGTTATCATTTTATTTTGGGTGTGTGTGTGTGTGTGTAGGGGTGGGGGGGGGGGGGGGGGGTTATCTAATTTTTGTCGGGATATATCTCAATAATATGTGGTCGTGGGTAATTTGAGTGCGATCTTTTTACCCGACTGCCCCAAGAAAGGACAGAGTTTTTCGAGTGGTTTGTAAGTCCGTTCCTTTGGCATAGGATACACTTTATGGTAAAAATCCAACATGGCGTCTGCAATATATAAAATATGCTGTCGGGGTTTTTTGTTTTTAAATATTTAAATAGTTATTTTACATTAAAGTAGCCATGTTTAATGAAACTCGGTTAAGCCGTTTCGCAGTAATTGCGATTTTAACAGAGTTGATTGGGTTTACCTCGATGATATAATCGTTTATTCTCTTGGGAATTTTCTACGTTTTCAATTTATAGTTATGTTGGGTTAATTGGTAATCTTAAGTAGCAGTGATCATACTTTGTATACTCTACCGGGCGATTTGTATAATGAAGACTAAATACATATCGACGAAATAAAAGTCTAAAGAACTATAACAACTAAGCCCTTGACTTCCATTTCCAGGTTCATTGTAGACACAGGCAAGCCCTCGAAATTCCTAAAACAAAGAGAACTCTTTCCAACAATAACCAAACCCAACAAAGACGCTTTTGTTCTCTACTTATTTCGATTCCAATTCGGTGTTTTGTGTATACTTATGTACCTGAATTTCCTGGAGGTAAGATGGGAAAGAGAAATGCCGTGGTACCGCGTGGTTTCCGACATAGAAAAGAACAGAGAGAGATAACTCAATTCATGAGTTAAGGATTCATCATGCTATCAACTGACAATGACTTGACTATCTGTTTGGTGTAGTGGTCAGATACCCTGACCGCTAAGTCTAAAAGTCGCGGGTTCCAATCCTGCCAGGGGCATATATTTGTATGATGAATACGGACATGTGTACCCGAAGTTACGGATGTTTACATTTATATATATATATATTATATTACTAGTTTTCCGCCCGCGGAATAGCTTTATCGCGGATATGTTTAATTTAATTATCCCGCGGGAACTACTCACATCGGGACAAAAGTATCCTATGTCTTAATCTAGGGTATATTCTACCTATATACCTAATTTCATCTTCATAGTTGAAAAAATGTGGAACTATGTAGATGGCGCTGTGTGTTTGTCCATGGATATTTATTAGTAAATGCTAATAAATATCCATGGACAAACACATTCGCTATTAATTTTCGAAAATTCGAAAATTAATAGCGAATGCGACTACGTCAGTCGTCATCATCCATCGTTAATATATTGTAGACCATGTACTTAAAATAATCACAAAATAAACTTATTCAATATCTTACAACGATCCAAAGAATTATTTTTAGATTACACCGAAAACTTTGTAATCCTTAGTAGGTAACTTCATTTCCATAATGACATTTTTTTACTAACTTTAGTCTTAAGGTAAAATTTTCAACAATATTGTTTTATCTGTTTGGTGTACTGGTTAAAAATTCTGACTGCTATACCAAAAGGTCGCGGGTTCGAATCCCGCTAGGGGCATATGTCTGTATGATGAATACAGACATTTGTTCCCGAGTTATGAATGTTTTTCATTTATGTATTTTTTACAAAAAAAATGTATTTGTGTAGTTTGTCAACCATCTGGTATCCATAATACAAGCCTAGTTGCTTAGTATGAAACTAGATGGTGCTGTGTGTATGTGCAAAGATATTTAATATAATATCTGTCATGGATCTTACAATTACGCAACGTAGTTAATATTGATTACGTTTTGACTTGTGATTGGGCGATTTGTTTCGCGCTCGGCTCGAGGAAGAGGAATGGATTTCGCAGGCAACCAATATCGTCTATTGTGATGCAACCGAACCATCTCCATTTACAATTTAAGCGCCTCCGTGGCTCAATGTAAACAACATTGGGTTTATGTTTAAGTACTCGGTTTGGTTGGTGGCAGGGTATTTTAAACGTCCGCCTGGCTAGCAACCACCATCTTATCTAAATCTGCCTCCAAGCAGCAATGTTAATAGCATTGTTGTGTTCCGGTTGTCAGAGATAATTATCGAAATATACAAAAGACAGACAGAGTAGACCATTTATCGAAATATACAAAAAAGTGAGGTAAAAGCTAAATATCTTCGAAACGGCTTAACCGATTTCAATCAAACATGGCTAAGAACCTGCCCCCTCGTTTAGTCTTTAATATTTAAAAAAACTGTGCTCAAATCGGACCCCGTTTTACTGAGATACGTCTGGACAAATACAGGACTACACAGACACACACAATGCCTGCAAACTCATAACGTGTGGTTCTTTTACGTCAGGGTTAATAAATGAGCCTAAAGATTGCTCCCACTCATCTTGGAAAATTTATAACCAAAAAATCTTGCTTGAATTTACTACTGAGAATTCGCAATAGCTTCCGTGAAACTTAAAAATCCTTGGCCTGCTCACTGGTAAGGTTACATAGGCAGCTGCAACTTGTTTGATTATTTATTTAGAGCAGAGAGTTGTATGTTTTATTCGCTCCTCCGTTTGCTCCGGTGTGCATTTAGTGACACCCGCCCCAACGTGGAGCTACGAATAATTTATTCTGCGGTAAAATATGGGGACCGAATTTGTTGTGATAGGTGAGAAAGGAAATGGCAATTGAACGTAACAGGATGAGACATTCAAGGCTTTGGAGCTGCTATAAAATCTATGAAATGTATAGTTTAAATACAGTCATGGATTTTAAGAACTCGCTTGTCTGCGCTACTTTCGTGGGCATAAATTTCTAGAACAAAAACAAGATCCAAAATTCAACTGGATTATTGCTAGTACCATCTTGCACCATAGTACTACATTAATTCTGTCCCATAACTCTGTTAATACAGGTATACTTTTCAATTTGTAATTTACCGTTAATTAGTAATTCTCGCAGCTTGACCTTTTCGAGGAGTCAAAACTCTTCGCAAAGTCCGGAGTTTTCATGAACTGTTGTTTGCATTTGGACACTTTAAACGGAACGGAAGACGTATAGTTATACAGCACATATTTTCAGGACAAACCTTATCAATTTGACCTTATTCTTCAAGATGAGTGCCTTCGTTGATTAGCATGTTCAAAGAGACAGACGAAATTTCACAAAATAGTCTTTCTGTCGTCGGCTCAGCGGTTAAGACGCGGTCTCCCAATTTGGGAGTCCGGGTTCGATTCCTAGGCAGGCCATGCACCAATGAGTTTTTAAATTTAATTTAATTACCTACTTATGCGCATTTATCCGACTGCTCATAAACGGAGATGGAAAACATCGTGAGGAAAGCTCTATGCCTGAGAAATAAAAATTCAAAGCCATGTGAAGTCCCCAACCCGCATATTGGGCCAGCGTGGTGGACTATAGCCCATACTCCCTCATATACGAGGGAAGGCCTATATCCCTGCAGTGGGATGTTTACGGGCTGATGATGAGTCTTTCTGTATTCTGTTACTCTTCCTATACCGCTCCTAATCATTTTTTAACCCATTTTTTGTGTGTGTCTGTCTGTGGTACCATAGCTCTGAAACGGGTATATCTATTTGGATGCGATTGTATTTATTTGATAGCATATTCATATTTATTTGATTGAAGCCGTTTCGAACGATCGACGAACTTGGACGACATAATTTCGAAATCTAAACCATTTGTTCGATAAATGTTATCGAAGGTTTTCTAAATTTTCAATTTATAGTTATTTTAAATATATTTAATGTACAGACACGCTCATGATACACGGTTCAGTTTTGGTTCTACCGATTATTATGTTGGTAAGGGAAGACCACGGCGAACGTACCATGATCAATTTTATAGAACTTTATAGAACCTACCTGTTCTATAAAGTTATACTCCTACACCCAAAGGTTGCCTGGAAGAGATCGCTCTTAGTAATAAGGCTGCCTAATTGTACTCTTTTCAATATTGTGCTTCGTGAAATGTTCTGTAAAGTGTATATGTATTGTATTGTATCAAATCGGGGACGTCTTGAAGAAAGGCCAAGGCAAGAGTACCCTAAACCGACGAGCGTGAGAACCTTATGAGAGTGCGAAAGAAGCAAAAGAGGTGTGTCAGGATCATAGCAAGTGGAAGTTTGTGGTCTCTGCCTACCCCTATGGGAAACAGGCGTGACATTATGTAAGTATGTAGATTATTATGTAATTGATACCTATACACTTCAAAAACTTTAAACTAATATCGTTGACCCATATTAGTTTAAAGTTTTTGAAGTTTTCAATTTTTAGGAATTTATTTGAATAAATTCGTAAAAATTGAAAATTTTGAAAACCACCGCGGTACCCAATGATTGAATGATTGTATTGATTGATAGATGATGTTTTTTTTTTTTTAATGTATGACAGGATTTGCATTTGACCACAATCTCACCTGATGGAAAGTGACGATGTGGTCGAAGATGAAGCACGCGATCCCAGTAAATGCCTATTCTCTCTACTCTTGAAGATCCCAAACTTGTAGGATTCAGGAAAGACTGACGCCGAAAGGGAGTTCCATGCCTTGGCTGTTCGGATGATGAATGAAGAATCGAACTTCTTAGTGCGAATGTCCGGTATATTAACTATATTAGACCAAACCAACAGTGTGAACAGTTAGATGTCGAAATGGCTGAAAAGATTTTCATAAAACCTGTCTAAAAACCACATGTAGAAAACCAGCTTTCAAATAAAAGAAAACAGCATCCAAATCGGTTCATCCGTATAAGAGCTGCAGTGAGACAGACAGTCCCACACACACATAGTGGTCAAACTTATAACACCTCTCTTTTTGCGTCGGGAATAAAATAGGAAAGTGACATCCTAAATTACATCGTAAGTAGTTTGATTCAATCTCAAATCAAGTTACACAAAATTTTCCACGGACATCTTTATCAAATTCCACTAAATAAAATCATGTTATTAATCTAATTTGTGGCTTCTCCAAAATGATTCGTAGTTCACGTAGCCGAAAGCTCTTTCAGTTGATTTATTATTCACTTTGTCAATTTTAAACTAAAATTACTTCAGTTAGTCACTTCACCTGCGATGCCCTGTTTTCCACTCCGGAAAGTTTTTATTGGTGTCAAATTTAATTTTGCTAATGAACTAACTAAAAATTTATTTGAATAGGTTTGAACTAGATTATTAGCAGAATGAAGTACTACTCATGCCTCTATACGCACGGTGGAAGTAGGAGCTAACCCGTAAACACAAATGTTACAAAGTCATGATGTTGTAAGAAAATAAAATATGATAGTAATTGAAGTCTCAATTGGTTGGTAAGACCATAGAGGAATAACACTACCACCTCATAGAGCCGTTTATATAGAAACAATAAGTATACACCTACTCTCAGCAGCACTTTTTGAATCGCTCTAAAGTATCAATAAAGACATTTTCTATTTTATAAATTCTTGCCATAGGTCATACTTATGGTTATTGTCATAGCAATTTTTATTATATCAAAGTTTGTTTGAAAAAACGCACAATAAATAAATGCATGAACCTTGAGACAAAAACAAAAGAAGTATAAACAAATTGGGCCCGCGAGGCAATGTGCTCAAAACGCTCTGGCAGCAATTTTAATACATATCTACTCGTACAATTAATATTATATTTCAGTACTTCTATAGCCGGTGTGGTGCTGGGTTCTCACTCTCCCGTGCTAATCAACGAACAAATGTCTCTGAAAGGCAGGTAGGTCTACTTACTTGTCGCGCTGACTTCAGGTCCGAGAGATTCAAACGCCTTGCCAAAACTCAGCTTCAGCAGGCGGTCAGAATCTGAAATAAATAACAGCTTATGAATTGAAAGTACGAGTAAAAATACAGTTTTTAATTTTTGTAAACAGCGCCATCTGTTGTATTTCGCTGATATCATTGTTAAGCAACAGCAAGCTGAGCTTAGCAGTGCGGATTGGTTTCTGTAGTTCAATGATAAACCGCTAGATGGCGCCACTGAAGAAAATTAAACGAGGAGCAAAATGCAACAAAAATGAAGTACGAATCGGACTCGTGCAAGTAAGGTTCCGTAGCATGTACTACGACAGTTCTTCGACTTTTACTCTTATTGCTATAAGTCAAGGTTATATCTTGTCGGCACGTAAAGATAAATAGAACGTGGGTGTCGCAAAAGATCACATGCGTCACGTGTGCCTTTCTGTACATACCTATAGGTATTTCGAAAGGTGAATCGTGGGATCCATCCAAGCATTAATTTTTAATGTTTGGAATACTGAAACGGTGATGTTTGAGATAAGTGTCATGATAATATGGTTAATGTATTTAAGGGCCGCATAATTATGTTTTGAATCAAAGATAATTATTATTCATCGAATGGTATTATGTTAATATCTATGTAGGGATAAAGCTGTAACGTTATGTATATCGTTTATTGGGATAGCGTGTTAGAGTAACTCTTGAACTAATAAATGTGATCAATTAGATTAGGTATGCATGTACCTATATCTACAGGATTCAGAATGGTACCAACACCGAATTACACTAGTCCGAACAACGTTTGACCGAAGAACGATTGATCGAAAGCCGAGTACATTGCGGATTTTCTTCATCATTAAATTTCTTAATTCAAACCAACTCTGCAATGTACTCGGCTTTTGATCAATCTTCCTTCGGTCAAACGTTTTTCAGACTAGTGTAATTCTATACCATTATACATGTAGTGTTGGGTACCAAAATTGACCAAACCAAATACCTGGGCTTCTGTACTGTATGTCTGTCTTGTCATTTTTTAAGAGACTGACGTATAAAGTTGGTACCTACCTATTTGACAGAATTATAGAAGGTGCAATGTAAAAGTACCTACTCACTCATCAAGTCATTACAAATATGAATAAAGAAATCGTATTTTGATTTAGAGATTAGTTTTGGGAGAGAATCCTTGGGAAAGCAGTTACAGCATTAGACTGAGCCAGGATGAAATGATGACGGATGAGTAAGTGGGCAAGTTACTAATTGTCTTTACTGTACCATGTAGGTAGGTACTATGTTTTGCCGTCTGTGATAAGTACTTATCAGTCACTATGAAATGTTATGAAAGCTAATGTATTTCATTGACTAGATATATAAATTAATTTCTTCAAATAATTGTACTAACTTTAACCCAAATATTTGCATTTGATATTTATAAATGATACCCTATTATATACATAATTTTACGACTTTTATTCTAAATATCTCACCACCACCACCACCCCGGTCAGAGATATCCCAAACATTATCGTTTGGGTGTTCCAAAGATTAACAGTTATTATTACTACGCGGTGTGGCTTACGTCCCCACATTGCGCACCGGAGTTCACCGCAAAGATCGGCTATGTTAGCCACCTTCGAGCACACCATCGCCAAACCGATTAAGAGTCGAAGTGGTCGCTATGGCCGAAATCGGTCGGAAGCATCATCATCATATTTTGTTGTTTTCTTAAATAAGTACTTATCTACCTACGTGTCGTCACAAATAAACTGCGAGTTATAGCCATTTACACTTAGGTGTTATTATTCACTACTAAGTGCCACCCAAATAAGCACCAGCCCGGCTGGACTTGCGCCAAAATTCCTATTCATACCAGGTACCTCGTTGGCAGTGGTCGCAAATTTAACCGGATCGGTCGCATTTATTACAAGACGCTCCAAACGAATTGGGGCGAATTTTATGCGGGGGAAATTTGAATTTGGCATTTCACAGGCTTCTCGTTTTCCAGAACTAAGTGACTGCCTTTTTTGTAAGCCAGTTAGTAGAAATACAGACGTAATGCTATCAAACAGTAATACCAGACAAATATCTCAAATTGGAATACAATACAATATAAATACATTTTATTGCACAGCATAAAAAGAAAATACAGCTACAGAAAGTTGGTAAAAGTGTTTTACTCTTAAGAAAACAATAAATTGTATTATTTGAACCAGGTAACGACTTCTGAGAGACTCAGAACAGAACAGCCATATATGTAAGAAAACTTTACTAAATTATCGCACTCGAAATCGAACCTAAAAGGTATCTACGTCACAGATATTAGTATCCAAGTAATTATGATTGCTACGTAATGTTCAATATATTTTTCTCACTCTTTGGCATTGTGTTATATATTGTTTGATTTAAAAAAAGGTTCACCATGTCCTAGATGTGGAGAATTTATAAAAATTTCATGCGGGCTCCAGTCTCCACTGCATTTTTCTTTTACTGCACTTTATTCGTGTTACTATAATCTATATAAGTACACTAATGTTTTAGTTTTTTCTTTTTTTAATGCATAACTTGACCTCAATCACACCTCAATCACACACACACACACACACAAAAGTGGAGAAAATAATTTGTTTTAGTATTGCATTGTATTTTTATCGGTATTGCAGCAATACTTTTCAAGAGCCATTAATTTGAAATACAGGCATATTTTATGATCAGACACTAGTTTTAGTCCTACGAAAGGAATTTATACTCCAATAGGGAGTAGTTAATATTTTTACCAACCAACCAATCAAGTGTATCTACTCATAAGAGCAATTATGTAGGTATCCATTACAAGCTGCTAATTTGCATCAAGGACTCGTGGCGCAGTCGCATTGGCTATTCATTTTCGATTAACGAAGTTAAGCATGTCTGATGCGGTCAAACCTTGCATGGGTGACCACTAGTGGCATTTCAATACGAGTGTTCCGTGCTTCGGTGGTGGAGTATGGCCCATAACCTCTCCCAGCGGAGGCTGTACCCCAACAGTGGCTGTTGATGATGCTCTTTTCAACTTGGCTTTTTTTTTATATGCACACCGGGTTGGTACTTGACCTCAATCACACCTGATGTTAAATGAAGATGGGGTCGAAGCGTAGTGACCCGGAAACCCCAACACATTTGGGGGACTGTCTATCTTATCTCTGACAACCGGAACACAACAATGCTATTTAATATTGCTGCTTGGCGGCAGATTTAGATAAGGTTGTGGTAGCTAACCAGGCGGACATTTAAAATGCCCTACCACCAACCAAACCGAGTACTTAAACATGTACCCCGCTGGGGATCGAACTCGCGACCTCCGAATTGTAAACCCAATGTTGTTTACATTGTGTCACGGAGGCGGCTTTATCTGTCGTGAGTGAATTGCATTGTATGGAAATCATTTCGTGTCTTAAAACTTGTTATGCCCTCCTATATGGACCTACAGTAATTGATAATTTAGGTTGGATATACTCTACCTGCAGCAGTGGAGTCAGGAGGTGGCTGGAAGTGGAAAGTAGCCGCAAAACCCTGTCCAGGTGTTGCGGAGTTGGCAGTGAACTGCAACAGGAGAGCTGGCCCTGTCGATAGCACCTCGTAACCTGGAAAGATACATTACAGATATAAAATATATCCACACACTTGAATGACCAAGTGATACACAATATACAAGATAGATACACATCATAGCTGAAAGTGGGTAATAGCTGAAAATCAGTGTTTTGCTCTCTGAGCAATTATACACACTGAGCTATGACCCATTTGTCCGGCTGTAGCACACACATACTCTAGTGTATCCTGATGTTACTTTTATGAATTGTTATAAAATATGTTTATCCAATTGCTTTGGAACTTATGTATGTTTGTGACTGGAGATACAAATAAACGATCTATCTATCTATCTTTCACGATCCAGTTTACGTAGTCATCAACCGATATTATTGCGGTTGTGTCCAATGTAAATACTTGAATAAATCGACTGACGTACTCCGACTGATGACTGGCAGTCGTCTAGTCTGAGTGCAGCTGCGCACTTCGCCCAATCACTAAGTGCAATCGTTGGCGTCGTTGACCGATGGATATTATTTTAGCGTCTGTTAGTCCATCGCGATACAATCAGGCGGCGTAAGTGTTAATTCAAGCTACGCTAAGTGCAGTTCTATTTATTATAGGACAATGTAACACTCGGTAGATCGTTCAACGACTGCGTTCGCCGAGCTCTGCCGGCGACTAAGTATACTCCTTAGGTTAGGTTACTTTACCTACCATTTAACTTTTTTTAATTCAAAGTTTAATTCCTTGTCAAGGATAAGAGAGCCACTGGAATTACAGATATAACTTGAGTCATTACTTCTGGAGTCCAAAGGATGATAACGCATTATCATTTGACGACCGGTTGGTGTAGTGGATAGTGACCCTCTCAGCGAAACCAACAGTTGCGGGTTTTAAGCCCGCGACGGGTAAATGTTTGTGTGATGAATACGAACATTTATTCCTGAGTCATGAATGTTGTCATGTTTATATAAATATTTATGTATGTTTATCAGTTATATAGTATCCATAGTACAACCTTTGCTTAGTTTGGAACTAGATAATCCCGGTCCGGAAGGTCGGGTTCGATACCGAAGGCAGGGCATGTACCATGAGTTTTTAATATAATTACGTTTGTGTATTTATCCGACTGCTCTTACACGATGAAAGAAACATCGTGAGGAAACCTGCAAGCATGTGAAATACTACACTACTGGAATTGTCTACTTGTACAATTCCATCCACATATCGATGGACACACTGAACAATCGCATCAAGCGGTTTGGCTTTTTATTCATAATATAAACAACTAATCATGGGAAGCTCTTGGGGCGTCAATTTTTCTGAAATCCTACAGTCTTGATATCTTCAAGAGCTGGTTGGATAGGCATTGCTTTGTCTTAGACCATATCATCACTTTCCATCAGGTGAGATTGTAAAAGTGTATCCAGTCGATCCATATTTTCTTAACATGGCAGCTGCAATTTCAAAAGTTTTCTTATATTTAACATTGTCATTTGTCACCATTTCATTTGTCACTTTGAGGACTAAGGAAACAGCGCTTGAGCTTGTAATTCCACTATGTTCACACCGGAACACAACAATGCGGGTAAGTTGAGGTAGTTATGTAGCTTCCTAGCAAGCGGGCTTCTAGAAAATAAAGAGGATTACCACTTGGTTTATCCTTCAAACTAAAACAGACCGCCTCCATGGCTCAATGTAAACAACATTGGGTTTACGATTCGGAGGTCGCGGGTTCGATCCACAGCGGGGTACATGTTTAAGTACTCGGTTTGGTTGGTGGTAGGGCATTTTAAATGTCTGCCTATTTTTTTTTTTTTTTTTTTTTATATGAGAGGGCGGCAAACGAGCATGCGGGTCACCTGATGGAAAGCAATCACCGCCGCCCATGGACACTCGCAACACCAAAACGGTCACAGATGCGTTGCCGGCCTTTGAGGAAGGTGTCCACCCCAGAATAAGTAGGGCAGCCTGAGCGATGAGGGATTCTTCAGCACTAATAGTGCTGGTACCCTCCTGGGGTACTAACTCTTTATATACCGCTACCATTCTGGAGAGAGACTGGAAGGTGGGCCTCCGGCGCCCTCGCTCACCGGACGAAGCGCAGTGGCAAAATGCCACTACTCAGACGTCGGTCTTCTGCGAGAGGGTGGTACTTCCCCAGTCGAGCCGGCCCATTCATGCTGCAAGCTAATAGCTTACAGCGTGGCTCTACCACTACAAACAAACACCACTGCCTGGCTAGCTACCACCATCTTATCTAAATCTGCCGCCAAGCAACAATGTTAATGGCATTGTTGTGTTCCGGTTGTCAGAGATAAGATAGCCAGTTCCCCGAATGTGTTGGGGTTTCCAGGTCAGTACGCTTCCACCTTCGACCTCATCTTCACTTAACATCAGGTGTGATTGAGGTCAAGTACGAACCCGCCTTGCATAACAAAAAAAAAACAGGAAACGCTCAAGGCTGTACACATAGACAAATTCATCCACCAGACAGAGACAATACCTGGAAAATAAATCCTGTACAAACTATAAAAGTGATTTACGTTCCCACATGCACCCTTTGTTAAGCACTACACCGATATGATACGACTTTCCCCTGTCGGGTTTTCCGGTAGTTCTAACTTTGTGAGCACTTTGTACCTAAATTTGGAGTACCCATTGCCAGATTCACGAGTTCAGGCACCACACTTATATGTAGTGTACCTGTTGTATAGAGTTCGAATGTACATTTCAAATTCAATACACAAAGTTACTCAGTAATTGAAGGGATAATGTATACTTTTACGCTTACAAATTAAAGTTCCGGTAGGTATTCAAAATTTTCCTTAAAAATGCACATAGTTGGCACCATAATCATCATAAAACGGAAACTATAATTATGGTCACAAGACTATTTATAAAATTTTTGACTATTTAATAGATGATAAGCAAGCACTGAAAAAAAGCGCTTGGCTATATTCATTCCAATATTTTTTTGTCGAATCATAAATTGTATCACTATCTTGCTCATCCTTCTCTGGAGAGTTAGCTTTGTGAATGCGGCAAGTGGTCATAATTATGATGATATCACTTGCAATTTTTATAACTAACGAAATAAAATATTTTTGATTTGACAATTGAAAATCTATTAGACGCAATTATCACTACAACATGCAAACGCTGACATAGTCTCGTATCATTAATTTTGCCGTATACATTATAGGTGTTTACAATTAATTCAATTGAGCACGTATGACAATACTTACCTACATAAATAATTATGAAGCACTCGTGGTTCCACCGTTTTCTATTAGCAAAGTTAAGCAATATTTGTCGTCATTGGATGGGTGTTCGTTCACCAGTCACTAGTTGTATTTTCAAAGGAGGGAATGCTTTCGAAGCCACGATAAACAGTCCGGGTTGTTTTAAGTTGAAGGTGTTGCTCCAAGTTCTGTGCCCAACGAGTGGCTTGAAAACACTAAGGTCTTTAACGCCGTTCATATCTCAGTATTATTACCATCTCTATCTCGTTGAAAAATGTGAATTTATATACCCCTTTTCAACTAATTCATGACTTGAGCATGGTTTTGTGAATCAGGCTTTACTGTTAGATGCCCAGTATTCGGACACAAATTCATCATTCCGCACTCAGCTAGGGTGATGGATTGTGGCCCATGTTCTCTCCCAATAAGAGGAGGCTCTATTCCAGCAGTGAGCATAGGGCTGTGATGTTGTTGTTGAAACCACAAATATGCTTGCAATTCGCAATTGCAATTCCAAAAATCTGTTGCAGATTTGACAACCCTTTCTTTATTGATACCTACCAATAGCAAATTCAAAGCAAATAATTCAGAAAAGGAACAACCAATCGAGCTTTTCGTATGAAATCCAATGCAGAAATACACACCAAGAATCGATCCACATTTGCTATGCAAAATTCCAGGTAATGCATTTTCCATTGAAGTTGCAGTAAGTGACGATGAATTTATTTCTAGATAGGTACCTATTACCTATTGTCATCATGAAACATTGGATTGGGTCAGGGTTTTAAAGCGATTAGTTTGTCTAGAATGTATGTATAGGATAATGTCTTTGTGTGATCGATTAGTTGCTTATTCAGGGTTTGGACAGGGTAATATAGGTAACTATTAGGTAAAGATACGTCAAAATTGTTTACAGATATATGATAAGAAATCATGAATTAAATTTACTTTTGTATATGCAGCACAGAATTAATATAGTACTGCAGGTGATTTGTGGTCGTATCAAACTATTTTTTTCATAATTTTACCGAAAGTAAAAAACAAGTAGGTACGAGAGAGATCTGAAATCGTCTGTTCTTTACATAGTTAGCAAGTTCCATGGAATGACACTTTACAAGCTACAACTATTTGTATTCGGTCATAAATTTTTGGCTATACAGTTTATAATTTGTTAATAATGTACATGTAACGCTGTGAAGTTTGCTGAATAAATAAATAAATAAGTAAGCTAAAACAGTTTCCATGCACTAATTAGTGATGACATAATATCATGGCATACTTGCACACAACAGGTTGCGTTGCTTACGCAATTATTAATGCTGACAAACACTTGCATAGCGGTACATGGTAGAGTTATGTACATATACACATAGCTTATCACTGATGTAGTTGGAGATACATTAGTCTAATCTATCAAATATTATAAATGCGTAAGTTTGGACGTTTGCTTGTTTATTTCATGGAAAAACGGATGAACGGATTTGGATGCAATTTGATATATCAGTAGAATATTCTGGATAACATAGGATATTTTTATTCCCGATAAAGTGAGTAGTTCCCGCGGGATAAACAAATTAAACATATCCGATATCAATAAAGTTATTCCACGCAAGCGAAGTGGTTTAAGTTATCGCAGATATCTTTAATTTATTAAAAGTACGCGGAAACTAGCCAATAGAACTATAATATACTAGCTATCCGCGCACGGTCCGCCTGCGTAGAGTAACTGTATCGCGGATATATTTAATCTGTTTATCCTCGGGATCTACTCACTTTATGGGGATAAAAAATATCCTATTCTATCTATATACCAAATTTCAGCCAAATCCGTTCATCCGTTTCGCCATGTTTGAGCAACAAAAGAACAAATTATTATTATTATATATTATTAATTATTTCCATTGTCTCTTTCCTACTTTTTTATCAATATCAACTTTTCTTTTTTGTTTTCGTAAACCGTGGGGTGGAGACCTGGTTACCTGAGACACAGGTTTCCCATACGCTTTTTTCTTTAAATAAGGAAGGTACATTTAAATATCTCATAGAAACTACAAATTAGCCTGTTACTAATATTAGTTATATTAGACTAAATGTATCCCAACTACATCAGTGTTGTGCTATGTATCATCATATTAGCCGAAAGACGTCCACTGCTGGACAAAGGCTCACAAGGATCTTCACAACGAACGGTCCTGCATGCGCTGCCTGCAACCAGCGGCTTCCAGCGATCTTTATCAAATCGTCGGTCCACCTCGTGGGGGCACGCTGCGTCTTCAGGTGCGTGGTCGCCACTCGAGAATCTATCCGCCCCAACGACCGTCGGTCCTACGAGCAATGTCGCCCACTGCCTAAGTTTGGCAATTCTTCGGGCCTCGGTCACCTTGGTTCTCCTGCGGATCTGCACATTTATAATTGAATCTCGCAGACTACTCCGAGCATAGCTCTTTCCATTGCCCTTTCGGTGACCTTGGGCCCTCTTATGAGGACCATAGTGAGCGACCACGTTTCAGTTCCATGTGTCATCCCTGGCAACCACAGGCAACACACACTGATTAAAGATCGAAAATCTCTTGAGATATTGTGGTATTTGGGACAAGAAGATGTTACGTAGCTTCCTAAACTCTGCCCAGCCGAGATGGATTCGACGATTAGCCTCCTTGTCGAAGTTGGATGTTGGAACTGCGAAAAATGCTATGTATATAGGGTCTAACAAAATTAACCCCACAAACTTCGGTAATTGACGTACATGGACAATAAAATAATATATTCTTTAAAAAAACTAGCCTTAAAAATTTTGTTTCCGAGTAAAAAAATTAAAAGTGCAATTAAAATACAAATTAAGAAGAAGAAGAGATTATTTCCAGTGATAAGGCCGCCATTGTATCTACCACATTTTTAATTTCCATTCTCATACTGTAACTTTTATTGGTGTGCAATATTTGCATTGTATGTATAGCCAGGCATGCGGCGGTTTCCTAAATAAAACGAATTAAATGTTCGACTTTTGATTTTTTTTCCACATTTTGTTGTTTTACAACAGGCCCGAATTTACTTTAGTAACTTATTAGTAATCTGTGCCCGAATTCTGATTGGTTGGGCCAAAGCTCATTCAAAAATTGGTCTGAACCACTCCTGTCCCTCTCATTTGTCTCCCTTTATGTGGCTCGCATACCTCTCATTCTACCCCCCATATTTCTAAGCTAAACTACAAATGATTTGTCATAAAGTATGATGTCAACCTTACGTAGAAAAATCCATCTGAACAGGCCGTGTCCCTCCTGTTACGGAAATTCGATTGTCAATATATGTTGCTGATTCTGTGTAGAAATTGATTTTCCTTCACGCAACGTTGCTTTATGCGGAAATGATTTTAGTGGGAACGGAAGTGGGAAACCGCGCGCCTTCATTTTTTTCTATTCACACATCAAAGCTCCTGCTATTCAGGTGTAGTAGTGCGGAAAATCTGCCAAGTTTTGATTTGATTATACTGGAAAAATATTCAGTTTATTGATTTGTTGAAAGGAATTTTGTGTCTCATGTAAATATTGGGCCAACAAATGTCGTTTCTGGAGTAATTAAAAAACGAATAGTTTATTTGTTTATACATGCTTTATAGTACAAAAATAATTTTGCCAGTTATTAATCAGTTATGATTAGTTAGATAATAGTAAATTCGGCATATACAAACCTATTTTAAAATTAGGGTTTTATACTAAAACCTAAGTGGTACCCTACCTACTAAAGGAGTATTCATTAATTGGCTCATTGGTAGCAATAATAAAGCTGCAAAACGAAGGTCATGGATCCGATTCCCAGTGCAACACGGTACATATTTAGTATAGGTTTTGTTGGTGGTAAGAGCATTTTCAAATGTCCGTCTGACTAGTTACTCGCGTCCGTCGCGAAGCAGCAATATTGACAGCGTTCTTGTGATCCGGCTGTTCGAGATAAGATAGCTAGTTCCTGAAACATATTGGGGGTTCCAGGTGAGCGAGCTTCGTATGTAAAAAAAATACACGTAGTGTCCTCCGCATTATTGGTTCAGAGCCCTTTAAATATTTGATAGAACAAAATGATTATTTTTTTTTGTTAAAATTATGCCTGAAAATTGTATTAAAAAATTTCCAAATGTACTTCTATATCTACACGTTACATTGCATCTAACTAATATTATAAATGCGAAAGTTTGATGAACAGATTTGGATGAAATTTGGTAAATAGTAGATTAGAACATACCCTAGATTAAAAATTAAGATATTTTCAATCCCGATAAGGTGAGAAGTTCCCGCGGGATAAACAAATTAGTGAATTTTTACAGAGACGTTATCTACCTCTATAATACGTACTAATTAAGTTGGATGGAACTATTCAGATTACAACATCGTGCAATATTTTTCGGACATCCAATATTACGCAGGTCACGCGATCCAGTACTTAGAGGAACGTATTCTTCTCGTAATTGGACAAGAAATATAACTATTCATAAAAATTGTTATCATCTACGTAACCTCTGTTACTGACACCCATCAATTGAGCATTTTTTTTAAAGAAACACATTTTTCAACTTTAGCTTATTTAGTTACTTACTCAGTACTTACGTTTCTTAATTTTTAGCAATTGTTACTACATTTACAACACTTTATTAAATGTTAATTTGTTTTTCCGACGCAGTATCGTATTTTCCCTGGGCTACTAGGCCATCGACTTAGTTCAACGACAACCTTCATTTGAAAACAACCGGTACCGACTGCTTCTAGTGATCACCCAAAATGACACGATACGTTGTTTAACCTCGTTAATCGACAATAAGTAGCACATAGGTTTACTACACCTGTGTACCCAGTTTAAAAAAAATGTATCAGAACATTTAATTTAAACTTACCGTATCAATAAAGTAATTGGACCCTAGACCGACACCAAAACACAGGAAAGTAAAATGTTATTTATATTGTTTGCTTTAGGGTAATTTTTCATTGTTCAAACTATTTACTCAAACACCTTTGCTGTTACTATCATGGCAGTCGTTCGTAATGTATTTATCAAATAGTGCTCGCCCTAGTTGCTGGATTTCAGAGAATTTTATCGATTCGTTATTATCGATGTCGACATTGCATTTAAATGCCGTATTCAGTATGAAATTCGGAGAACACTATCGATTTTCTTTTAATAATTTCTACTCAGAACAACAACCAACTACGCAATCAATTGGGTCGCGTTCATGTTAAATATATTTTTAAGGGAACTGCTCTATTACTTTTATACCAAGTGATGGGCCTCTTTGTATATAGACATAGACCAGAAGGCCTGCTCAGTGGGTACCTACCACATAACCTGCCTGCCTCGTAAGTATTTTGTTTGGAAACAAGCAATAGTAGTTAACATAAACTGCATGCATGTCGATATTCTAAATTAATATCGTATAGATTTTGGTCTGATACTATAATTCTGTGTATTATGATTGCAATTTTAAACTTATTTATACAGAGCACTTGTGTTTACAGATTTATTATAATAGTAATACATAGCTAATCGTCTATATTTCACCTGTAAGCTCGTTGCACAGCATAGCTATAGTCGGCGCGTTGGCGTCTCTCCCGTCGAATACCTTGATGATATCCGCGCGCCGGAGACAGCTGGAAATGGGATATTGTATTAATTTAATTAACAATTCAGTGTACTGAATATTCAGATACAACTACAACGTTACAAACATGTGTTGGGTATGTCCACCAACTGTGACCAATCCTCAAAGTAATAGAAGGTCGTAAAGTGGTTTACAAGACGTTTATTCGCAATGACTTTGGTGAGAAAAGTCTTCCCTTCCCATCTTTTTGAAAACATTAAATTCGCATAACTACTGAGTACGTGAAACGATTGCAATAAAATTAAAACATACTACTCCCAGTTAAGTATTATATTTTTTTTAAACCGTATTTGAATTGAATCATTAGTTTAGACGTGATGGGTGTTAATAAACATACAAACACAAAAATTCGAAAAATGGGCCTATCATCATCAACATCATCAGTAGTCTTAGACCCACGTTCCCTGAGAGAGGTTATATACCATAATCCACAGACGGACTAAATCTCGTATTACAGAATTGAACTCAAGCAGTGATATCCGCTTGAGAAAAGTTAAAAAGGGACAGCTTTATGTTACTTGTATATCGGCATCTCGTTCTAACTATGCTCAAGCGCAGCTCTGTGCTGTCTGACCGCGCCCGAAGTGTCTGGCAATGGAAAGCAATGGCTTAACTTCGCTAATCGTAAACGACTAGCGAATGCGACTGCACCACGTATGCTTCTTGGAAACCTTGCACCTTAGCTTTTTGGAAATATTTTCAACTAGCTTTCCGCCGGCGACTTCGTGTGCGTGGAAGATTTTATCAAAATCGGTTCAGCAAATAAATCTGCCTAGATGTTAATCCAGGTCCTAATCAGTTTACCCACCAAATTTCATCCAAATTCGTCCAGCCGTATAGGCGTGAAAAGGTAACAAATACAGGGCGTCCCAAAGTTATGGGACATGAAGGGGAAGTACCTTAAATATTGTAGATAGTGAATTTTGCTCAAAGAAGACTTTATGTTATTTTTAAAAGTTAGTAATTCTGCATTCATAGATTTTCTAAAAATTACTTGCTTCGGCTGGGAATCGAACCGACTTAAATGTGAAAAAAAAAACACCCTACTTTTATGATGCCAATCGAAAGAATAGCTAAAAAATAATAACTCTGCCTAAGTAACATAGTATTTTAAAAGAAAGGAACAACATAAAATGATTGAGTCAAATTTCAAGAAAGTTATTTATTGCCGACGACGTTCGAAAAGTAGCGATATTATCATTCCAAAGATAGCATTGATTATTCGTAAATAAGTACCCACTTCATAAAATAGGTACTAACATAGTTTTACTAGAACTTAGTTTTACTAAATGAATGTTTTCCTACATGGATTGGTACAAATGGACCGATTAGATGGCCGGCCAGATCCCCGGACCTCACACCATTAGATTTCTTCTTTTGGGGATACGTGAAAGATATGCTATACAAAAAGCGATACGAGAACGTAGGCGAGTTGCAAACAGAATTGTGCCATATCACATCGAGTGTTCACCATAAAATGATTAGAAAATCAACAGGCAGCGGGCTCATTAAAAGATTGGCGATTTGCGTAAGACAAGAGGGATCACATTTTGAGCATTTAATTAATTAATTTACAAAAAAATACCTACTTAATTGACTACGGCAGTTTCATGTATGTTTTTTATTTGATTAAAATGATTAATTTCACGTTGTTCCTTTCTTTTAAAATACTATGTTACTTAGGCAGAGTTATTATTTTTTAGCTATTCTTTCGATTGGCATCATAAAAGTAGGGTGTTTTTTTTTTCACATTTGAGTCGGTTCGATTCCCAGCCGAAGCAAATAATTTTTAGAAAATCTATGAATGCAGAATTACTAACTTTTAAAAATAACATAAAGTCTTCTTTGAGCAAAATTCACTATCTACGATATTTAAGGTACTTCCCCTTCATGTCCCATAACTTTGGGACGCCCTGTATACATACACACATACACACAAACTTTCGCATTTATAATATTAGTTGGGATAGTTGGGATATAGAAAACGTTGCGTTTGTACAAGAACTGGCTGTTACCTGCGACTTCGTCCGCGTAGAATTCGTTGTACCACCAACCAAATGCGTCACTCTGTGACTCAAGTTATCCCACTAATAATACTTATCCTTCAGGAACTGGTGCTAATCTGTCTACCAACCAAATGTCAACCAAATCTGTCCAGCCGTTTAGGCGTGAAGAGGTAACAAACATACATGCAAACATACATACATACACATACACGCAAACAATCGCATTTATAATATTAGTTGGGAATAGTTGGGGTTAAAATAGATAGAATAACAATAGATAGAAGAAATACCTAGATAATGATACACGAGAATTATATTATCTGTTAAAAGCGGAAATTTATGAACGCTAAGAGCTAAAGCGGCACAATGAAGCCCATACTTTTATTAAAATCGGTTTGTTAATATTTTAACCGTCTCCATAGCTCAATGTAAACAACATAATTAAGGTTTTCGAATCGGAGGGCGCGGGTTCGATTCCCAGCGGGGTATATGTTTAGTAGGTACTTGGTTGTACTGGTGGTAGGGCATTTCAAATATTCGTCTGGCTTAGCTACCACCATTTTATCTAAATCTGCCGCCAAACGGCAATGTTAAAAGCATTATTGTGTTCCGGTTGTCAGATATAAGATAGCTATTCCACAAATAAGATGTGGTTTCCAGGTCAGTACGCTTCTACCTTCCGCTTTATCTCCTCTTAAGGCCTATCACCCAGCGAACGACCTTGAGCTTTTCTATTCCTGAACTTCCCCCATACCCTCCACAATACTACGCCATTTACAGCGACACCTATCAAAATACTGCAATATTAACCGACCCCACAAAATTCTTCCATTCTTTTTACATCTTTGTTAGATCTATTATATGACAATAAAACAAGATTTTATGTTTGCTTTTGTTTTGAATATAAATAAACATCTCCACATAATATCAGGTCAAGTGCTGAACCGTTGTGCATAAAAAAAAACATTGATAATATACTTATTTAGAAATGATTATTGATACCCAAAGGAACGTATGTCTGTGTGTGACTGGAACAACAAATAAACGCTGTAGGTATCAATCAAATTCCATCTCTTCTATTTCACATTGAAATAGTTATTCTATATGAAGTAGGAAAAGTATTTATGACACACTCACTTAGTGACGTTAGCTTAGTTGTAAATTCCATTGTCAAGTTACGTCTAACTCTAGGCTTCAGTAAGTTAACAACCTTATAGTTGTTTGCATAGTAACGAGCTTTGAAACAATGGCCAACCGGTTTACAATGCAGCTCGTGTAACCTTATACGCGCTGGTATAATACACCTAGATTTAGTTCTGGGATTGATCTCTCTGAAGTCTAAAAGCAATCCTTAGAGAACGAGATGTAGTATTACAAATTATTATACTTTAAACTGGATAAGTTCCTCAACAATTGGTCAGCGCTCAGCGACAGAGAAGCGCGGAGAGAGAGGAGGCAGGCTTTTGCCCAGCAGTGGGGCGGTATGGGCTCCCAATAATAATAATACTACTCTAAACTGGGAAATATATGGTGATTTTTTATTCACTATCTAAATTTTCGGAAGATCAAACTAAACAACTTTTACTATGGGAGGGACCGATTCCGTAATCGAGAAAAAAAATCTGATGTTTCATCTTCCCAGCTGAAATATATGAAACAGCCGATTTCTTTTTCTCGATTTCAGAGTCGGTCCGATAGTAAAAGTTGTTCGGTTTGATGGTCTGAACAACCATATAAAAGTGAGTAAAAAAACAATATTCTTTCAGTAATGTATAGAAACATATAAACCTTTATAGCCCTGAATAATACATTTTTTTTTCTCATCAAATTAAACTGTTGAAGATGCGATTTAAATTATTGTAGACCGCGAGGTGTCTCACCCAGGGTGGAGGGGAAGGAGAAACCGTGGACCTACCTCTCTGAACAGGCAGGGGCTGCTCCTACCCTCTCTGAAGCGTCTCCTTGGCGATGGCGATGGTCCACACAACACAACGGGAGCTCCCAGACACTAATGTTTACTAATTTTTATATAAGTTTACTAATTACAGTCTTCCAGGTTATTAACGCATACTTATTAGTTAGCAGGTGGTGAAATGATACAGGAGCGATGGCTCCTATGGTCTTGCTGGTAAAATTATATCAAAGCTAATGCAAACCGACGGCAATGGCGAGAGGGGATTCTCAACGTATACAGGGTGTACCTGGAAGTATGGATCAAATCGAACAGGGGCATGGGGAAGGTCATTCCCAAACTTAAGCTGAAAAAAAAAAAAAAAAAAAAAAAAAAAAAAAAATTAATTAATTATTTTTAATTAAAAAATTAAGCTGATAGCTTTGCTAGTTTTCTTTTAAAAATTTTTTTTGTATAAGCACTATTCGATAATATGAAAATGTAAAAAATTGATCATAACTTTTGAACCGTCAAAAATGGCACCGACATTCATAGGGTTAAAAAGTTTGGGAATGACCTTCCCCATGCCCCTGTTCGATTTGATCCATACTTCCAGGGACACCCTGTATAGTGTTCATAATTTTGATAACAGGCGGCGTGCTTGTTGCCGCTGGTTTACGGTGCACGATCAAAAGTAAAGAGTGGAAAGGATTTGGGCTAGACACCTTATTTATTAAACTCAAATTTTAAAAATAGATGAAGTGACGCAACCATTTATTTAAACATATTTTCTAGTAAGACATTGTGTGTTGAATAAATGGTTGTCTTTCTTTCTTTTAGTTGGGTTTTTTACATACCACTTTTAAGTTCTTGATTCCCAATGAGACCAATTCACAAGGTGAACTGGCAACAGGAGGTGCCAGCGGGTTTTCAAAGGTTAATTTCGGCAATAAGTCCCTGTTTGCAGTTTTCCAGCTTCGAATTTGGTTGAAGTGACAAACTGTGATGAAACGTACATTGGTCTTTTTCGATCTGCCCAAAGCTTCAGATAATATTATAATAGGTTTGTTAAAATAAGCGAGATCTTTGTGGTGTTCTTACCACATTGAAAAACAATTCTATTAATCTAAAGTAGGTTGACGTAGTAATCATTGGAAAGAGACAAAATTCCTGAAACTTTACGTCAGTAACATCTTTATCGTCAAACCCTATTGAAGCACTTTATTTTCAAAGCCTCTTAACTATTTGGTTACAGGTTTCCCTCCTAACTGGATTAAGACTGACAACTCCAGACAGTACCGTGTTCCAGTTTGCTAACTAACGTTAAAAGCCTTCGTAAGTCAGTATACTCTAAAGCCTTCTATGGAACAGTGTTGCTTATTGCAATTTTATAATTTCTCTTATATAAAACTTTATTGCTCACACAAAACAAAATTGCATTTGGGTAGAATGGAATATACAAAAGGCAAAGATCCAGCAATCCCGTACCTAATAGCACAATGACAACTGAAAAAGTAGTACACAAAAATCAAAAAAAAAATACAAACGCAATTCAAAAAAACAAATAAAACCAAATAGCTTCAACCGTACCGGTGGGATTGGGACGAGCGGACCCTGGGGCCCTGAGGCAAAACGCCTTGCAAAGATGCGCCGAGCATCTCATCGAGGTTGCCGCAGGGCGGGCGGCGTCCAATCATAAAGAATAAGTCTCGCTATTTAGCACAGGAACATACATTCTATCACTATTAGGTAATGTAGAACCTTAATTAGCTTTTCATTCAACTTAATTACTATTCCCAAATCTGGGAGCTTCAAATTAATGCATTATCCAGTTAATCATGGATAATTATGCAAGTATAGTACCAGGGTGCGGTATATTCATAATTCAATTATGCTAACTCTGCCTGCAGTCGTTCGTGGACGGGAACTGAAACGGTTCTTCGCATTCGATCGATGGATGATAAAGTTTCGTTAAATTTTATCGAATTATTCGATTAAAATTGTTAGAATCCAGTTGAGACAGTGTTAGGGTACAGCGTAAAATCAGGAATGAAAAATTCCGTAGTAAAAGAAAATTTATCGATATAGCCCAGCGGATTAGTAAGCCGAAGTGGGCAGGGGATATATCTCGAACTGATGGCTGGTGTGGCATTAAAGTTCTAGCTTGGAGATAATACACCGACAAGCGTAGCGTAGGACGTCCACCTACAATTGTTATTTGTATGTACATTTGTTGACCAGTGTCCGTGCGTCATTCGGAGTCTCCACTGATAACGTCGTAGTGAATGGCTACAACCCATGTTAGGTCTCCAACTAGACCTTTTTGACTCCATCTGGCGACACCGACAATTAGATGGCGAACACAGTGTTATTTTTTGCATGTGTCTCGACTGCGTAATATTTGTACCTGATTGTTTGTGTCATAAGATGGGTTTAAATAAATTTTTCTTTCTTTCTTTCTTTCTAAATGCCTAACCAGTAGCTCTGCAAATCTATTGGGGAAACCTATGTTCAGCAGTGGACATATTGTGTCTGATATGATGATGTACCAGTGATCGAATTTCGATTTTGACTTAACGATTGAACAAAAAGCTGAGTAAAAATATTGCGTAAAGTTTGAGTATTCATGGAAGAAAAAGTTTAAAATAATTTCATGAACGAAATAGAGCAGCCATCAATTTCGGACAGTCGTAGAGACTGCTGGCCCTATTAATATTCGTGGAATTATGTGGCAACTTTCAAATAAACTTGGTGGAAGAATACTTCGTTGGAAGACCCCATAACGCCACTAAAACCTAGAATACCTACTTATGTAACATTAGCCATAATAAAGATGATCCAGCTACAGACAGTGATATTTAATTATATTGAGATCTGTATAATATTCTCTTTGTGACGTTGTAACACTATACTGAACTAAACGGGTTTACGTATGTGTCCACTTAGGTGGTGCAGTTCATACTTTATCTTTGGTGAATTACAACTTCGGTGGTTTTATAACTTAAACCGCCATCAAAATTCTTAATACTACGAAACAACCAATACCCATATAAATACTGATGATATATCTAAATACAGTAGTGTGTAAGTAATAGACAGGGTTTTCTGTAATATTCTCTTTGGGAACCGTTGTAACACTAACCTGAACGGTTTTACGACAGATTTTATGAGAGCGACCGCCCCTGTTTAAGCTAGTGTTCCAATAATTTCAATATTTCAGACCTGGGATTCGATTATGACAAGGCATCTACCAGTTTTATCGTCTTCTACTCGGATATGAACGATTTTATGGTAAGTTAAAAAGGATATATAATAGTACTTGCCTAATATCCCCTTTTTGAAGGGAAATTTCTTCGAAAACCACCTTCACGCGTTCCTTTGGTCTGAAAGAGAGAATATTTTAATTATAAATATTATTAAAGGTAGATATAGCTTATATTATATATTAGAGTATTTGCATAGGACAATGAAATGAAAATTTCCATTGACGATTTTTAAACCATTTTTAGTTAATTTAGCACCGCTACAAAACGCGTTTGAGAGCACTTTGTAGCGATGCGATTATACTGTCTCTCTACGTGGAGCACCGCGGGCGGTTGACGTATGCAAGGACGGATTATCACAAGAATCAGCTTAGTTCGGTGCCTAGTCGCCCTCCGGGAATGGGTCCTACGGGGGGGAGGCAGACCGGGGGCGACATGGAAGCCGCTCATGCGAACCCAGGTCCTCCCAAATGCGAAGGAAGGTCGCCGCGGGGTTTTCGTGAGTATACCTCCCGTTAGGGGAAGGGAGTCCCAGGCGGTAGGGATAAAGCATATCCTCGCCAAAAAGAAAAGCTAATAGTGCGTTATGTGATCTGCATAAAACATGCTCCGTGGACGATTCACCTGAAAATTGCGAAGGACTTGTAAGACATGAGACGGCTTTTAAGTCATTTATGTGACAGAATATTTTTTTTTGTTCGGATTTAGATATTTTTCTCCTAAAGGAATTTAGTTAGAAGAGAGTAATGATAACGTCTTTAATTGATTTCATTAAAAGAAATGACAATCTTTCATAACTATCTTTGTGAGCTGATTCTCTATTAATGTCCAGTAAGATAATGGATTAAAAACCATCAATGGAAATAGTGGGCTAAAGTCGGCTGCACTAGGATTAACTGAATTGTTCTGTTTGGTTGTTTAAGATAAGACTGTTTGGGGATCTGCTTGAGGACGTTTCCTTCTTTAGACTTATATTAACCGTCAGGTGTGTGACTGAGGTCAATCCATGTTTGAGAAACCAAACAAATATCATTTACCTGGCAACAAATTAATGTGACCTTCACGCTATATGTGTCAGTATACAACGCTGACACAGCAACTTGAATGCTCGCAACAATGTAAACAATGTTTGGAGTATCGAGTATCAAGTACACGCATCACACGAGTCGACTAATCGAATCATCGGTCCTTACCTACGCTTCGTGACATCGAAATTTAATCAAGCGATTAATATCGTATAGTCAGCGCCATAAAGATATAATTATGCCCAGTATATCCAAACAGACTGTGTGAATAAAATTTCTAACAACTATACTTTAATTTAGAACTCATTTGTTTTCAATAGTCAGATATTTTTGGACGATTGGTTAGTGTAGTGGATTGTGACCCTGTCAGCGAACCCAACAGTTGCCATGATTGGTGTAAGTATCCGAAATAATTATATATTATTATTATTTATTTAGTGTTCGACAGACGGAGGACCTTTTTGCAAGGGTTCTCAAACATTGCATGGACGTTGTAAGACTAGGTACAGTTGTTTAAATTGATAGAATATGAGTATAGTATTAGTAATATTCGTCCAGTGAGTCCAGCGAGTTCTATAACATGTAGTCTTTATTATAACAAAGCGCATTAACCTTGCATGGATGTTGTACGAATACCGTTGTTTGTATAGATTATGGGAGTTGTAGAGAGAGATGTCAGTAAGTCTGTCTGTTACCACTTTACGTTATTCCGGTAGTTGACCAGTAGCGGAGGCTATACAGGGACAAATATAATTCGTGTAATTCGTGTTTACCCGGAGTTCAGCCGAAAATTGTTGGATGGTTTATTTTGTATAACGTTTTTTGATCGAATTCTACTATGGCTCTTTGGGAAAAGTTCGTAATTAAGAGTGGCTTCACCAGTTAATGGGAATTATACGATTTGAAATTAGAGTCAAACTTCAAGTATTTATTTCAATGTAATATATCTACATGATATCATTTGTTGAATGTCAATTTAAATCTATTGGAAATAAAAATAGGGCATTTCTCTGTTAATCAATATGCGCAAGCAAAGCGTTAGTGCTTTGGAAAGGGAAGGGAAGGGAAAAGAGTCCGACTGTAAGTCGGATATTAGACTAAACTGGTAACATTAATTACCAGGTCAGCGAATCACCACGTAGAGGTAAACCTTTGAACCACTAACCTTGCATGGAAGTGATAAGAGCACCGCACGTTGTTTGGATAGATGGACGGGTAGCGCGGGCTGTAGAGACGACCGTGGGTCGGTCGGGTACCAGACCGGCTGAATTGGTAGTCACACTCAGCGCCAGGTAGACGGACACCATCAGTTTCGAATAGACCTGTGAAAAATTAAAACATTTTCAACTCATACTACTTTGATTTTGTGTTTAGTAACATAGTTATTAGCCTATCAAGTGCCTGGGGTCTTGTAACGTTATAAAAGAGGACGGGCTGCTGTGACGTTTTGTAAACTGTGTTTTATAAGTATAGATGGATGGGTGGATAAATAATAATATAAGTTTATAAACCAACAAATCCAATAGCATATTTTGCATTTCGCTGGCGCCATGTTGGGTTTTTTACCTGAAAATGATTCCTATGACACTGCAGGGATAAAGACGAATCTAACGACACTATGCTCTTTGAAATAGGCCAAACCGTTTAGGCTACATGAGGTAACATAAAAATCTATATACATTACATAGGTGCATACCTGCATACATTCATACACTCGAGAAAAATTTCCGTCCTTCCTTGGGCAGTCGGGTTATAAACAATGAGCATGCGAAAATAGTGAACATGAAATGTTGGATGTTTTTTAAAACGATGAGATTGAATCTGTCCATTACTATGCAGTTTCACTGATTTTGGATAACGATATCCAGCGGTAGACAAAGTAGGTCTTCACATTAATTTAGTATAATCCTGTTTTCGTGAATATTTCCACTTTAAAAAGGGATGAGGCCCTCATATTTCTATGTACGTCGTATGTGATGTATGTACGCCGTTTACCTTCTTTTTTATCTGAAAGATGAACAGCTATTCACTTGTATTTTGCTGTAGGGTCATCGCTGACGTACCACTTTGAAACCACACCACAACTCCAATAAATGAGCGAGCACGTCTGAATAATCTCGATGTAGCTGCTTCCAGTTGCGTTGTGGTAAATAAAATTATATCGTTGCGTTGTTTTTTTTTTCTATATCATCGTCTGCTCGCGAACGGTGACGCCCGTACTTGGGTTGATCTGCGATAAAATCAGTTATGTCCACATTGCCGAAATGGACTGCAAAATCTGGTTCGTTGGCATACAACATTTTGTTAATGCGCAATGTCTCGTGACCTCAATCACACCTGACGTTAAGTGAAGATGAAGCCGAAAGTGGAAGTGTACTGACCTAGGAACCCCATCTTATTTCGGGGACTGACTATCTATAACTCAACAATACTCTTAACATTGCCGTTTGGTGGCAGACTTAACATTGATGTTAGATAAGATGGTGGTAGCTAGCCAGGCGGACATTTCAAATGCCCTACCACTAACCAAACCAAGTACTAAACATGTGTTTTCAAGTTCACACGATCACTTTTATTTATGATTCAAAGGCGGTTTGGAAGTGGTACTTCTTTCTCAATCCTCCCTTCACGTTCGTCCTTTACAATAAGCTGATCCAATTTGTTGGTTCACTGAAATCTGTTTCCCCCTTCCCGCGGGAACGTAGATCACCATATGTAATTAAACTGAGTGCTCCATTTCTCTCTCATATTTTCGTTTCATTAGTACATTCCTCAATTAGCAGACACATCAATTGATATCGTGCTATTGCAATGGTCCACAATGAATGCTTCATGATATTCTACACAAGAAATTACTTTTGAAAGATCATTAAAATTAAATACTTTCAGCTAATGAATCTCCTCATTATACGCTATGTATCTAGAGAAATATAATTATTTTTGTTACCTACAACATAAAAAAGTGATATCCGTAGTCTAAAGGATCCGTAACAAGTTTATTTGTTGTATGCTAAATCCCATTTTTTTACCTCCGACGTGTCTGTCTGTGGCACTGTAGCTCTTAAATAAATAAACCGATTTCGGTGCCGTTTTTTTTTTATTTGAAAGCAGATTTATAAGCGGTGGTTCTTAGATATGTTTTATCAAAATCGGTTCAATCGTTTTGTTTTAATCGCTGGTTTTCTTGAGGGTTTTCTAAATTTTCAATTTTGTGTATGCAAAGTTTGATTAAGAATGAATAAAGTCACTATTAATCGGAAACGTCTTTCTATAATTAGGGTTACGAAATGGCGTAGGAAACCCGCTGTACATAGGCCTCCCCATAGTTTTCCAGAGTGAGTGGCTGGAAGCGGCCTGTGTACGAAGTGCGAGTTTTGTCTCGTTTTTAACTTTACCATAGCGTTCGCGTTTATGCAAAAAGTATCTATGAAAAATATCGTATCGCAAACTATCCGCTAGATGCGCTGCGCATTTCTTCATACAAATCGTCACTTAAACGTATTTCAGCGTATTCCCGTTATCAGATCGTTCGTCCTTCTTGTGAGTGGACGTCCTACATTTTCAGTGAAGACATACAAGAAAATTGAAAGGAACGGAATAAAAAAAAAATATAAATTTAATAACAATCGCAAATCGTGTGATCTTCGAGCTGGCGCGTACCTCGCTCGACGGCTTAAGTTACCTATTCAGCGAAGCAACGCGGCCAGTATCTTGGGGTCTATGCACCATGTAAATAGAATAGAACCAACCAATCTCTTCTCGTATGTGTCGTAAAAGGCGACTAAGGGATTTGCACGTTTCAACGGCGATGAACACACCCCTGTCACGTGTGCATTTCTGTATATTTCATAAGGTGATCCGTGGATGTTGTTTCAATCATTAACCTCTTAATGTTTGAGACACTCAAACACCATTGTTTGGGATATCTCTGACCACCCCATTTGGGATAAAGGTCGTGACGTTATGTATGTATGATTTTAATTATCGCAATTACACATTGAGCTACGATTCCAACTCCTTGGACTTGCGCATAAGTGTGTTAGTCACGTAAATACTGGATTGATTACGAATTACAAAATGTATACCTACTAATAAAACTTGTAGGATAATATAATTCGGATGTGAAAATTCAATCATGAAACAAAGTTGGGTAAGTTTTTGTAGCAGAGTAAGGGTTGCTTGCATCACAGTATCTTTTAATGAGAACCGAATCGCGTTGAAAGAGCTCGTCGACTGTACTTTACTTCATGTTGGCTTGAATGACAAGTCACTTATACCTCCGGTATGCAATATTCACCTCGCGTTTTCTTATGTACCTTACATAGTACCAACCCATTTCTTCCCGTGGGTGTTGTAAAATACGACTAAGGGACTTTCCACTAAAAACATTTATAGATTTGCACGTTTCAACGGCGATGGATTTCCCGGTCACGTGTGCGTTTCTGTATATTTGTGGTCAACCGTGGATATTGTTTCCATCATTAATCTTTTAACGTTTGGAACACCCAAACGCTAATGTTTGGGATATCTCTGACCGCCCCATATGGGATAAATTACGTGACATTATTTTTATATTCGTGACATTATCTATGTTATGTAATCTGCCTAGACAATTTAGTTATGACAGCGTTTATTATTTTACCAAAAAAATGTTGTTTGAACAACATGATGACTGTAATTGTAATATTAGACCATCAAAAGGACCCTTAAAACACAAAAAGCAACATTATAACGATGAGAAATGGAGTTTATCTTTTCGCTCCGTGTTCCATCCACCTAAGGCCGCTGAGTAATCTTTATTCATTTCATTGTAACTTTTACCGCTTGGCCGGCCATAAAATCTCCTTTAGTAATATTAAATTATGGGCATTCGTTGTTTCTAGGTTAATTGGGCTGGATACCGCAGCAACCGTTACCGTAGGTGTATTTTAAGGGACCGAGGGGTGATATTAATATTATGGTTTAGGTACATCATATTTTTTTTTATTTAAAAGACTTATCAACGTTAGAAATGAGATTTCATTAAACTAAAAATACCTAATGGATATGCACAATTACTTTGAGGTAAACACAACTTAAAATTGGGATAAAGCGAAATTTAACATTAAATAATACTCGTTATATATAATATAAAATATGCTGACGATAAAAGAAATGAATTTTATTGGATTAATTTTTTAATCGATTTCAAAAAGGGTGAGGTTCTCAATTCGGGCGAATGTATTGCACTTTTTAAGTATACTTATTAAATAGTAGCAGACCAAACATTAATTACCCCATGCAGCTTATCTCAGCTACGAGACTTTTTACCCGACTGGCCAGGAAAGGAGGGTAATATTTTTCGAGTGTATGTAGATATGTATAAATATGTATGTATGTTTGTATGTAAGTATGTCCGTTCCTTTCGCGCAGCCTATAGCCTAAACTATGGTGCCGTTAGATTCGTCTTGATACCTGGAATGTCATTGGATGGATAGGATTTATGATAAAAAAACCAACATGGCGTCCGCAAAATACAGAATGTGCTGTCGGGTTTTTTGGTTTTTAAATATATAAATAGTTATTATATACACATATTGCTTGTTTCCAAACAAAATAAATAAATAATAATAAACAAATATTTCGGACACTTACATTAATCATCTAGTCACTAAACTAAGCAAAGCTTGTGCTATGGAATATGGATAACGGATAAACATACATAAATATTTACATAAACATCCATGACTCGGGAATAAATGTTTGTATTCATCACACAAACATTTACCCCTCGCGGGATTCGTACCCGCAACCGTTGGTATCGCTGACAGGGTCACTATTCACTGCACCAATCGGTCGTCAAAATACTTACAAGGCATTAGTTAAGAGGGTTTATTCTATCCAGTGGCGCCGTCATTGTATAAATTATCATTTCTTTTTAAATACATAGCACAAATCAAAAATATTTCTCTGACCTGTATTCGAAAAGCCTCAAAGCTAATTAGAAATAATATATTCAATACGGTTATTTTCGAGAATTACAAATTATTTTTGATTTATTCTATATTTAAAAAGAAATCCTTATTTATCCGATGAAGCCACTAGACGGAATAAACCATCTTAACAAATTAATTTGTAATCTGATAAGCCAAATAATTGGAACCCATTTCTAGAAATTTTCCCATATTACGTCAAAGCCTAAACGTAGCTAATACTGTTATATGGAAACAGGCTTTAATCTTTTTTTTTTTGACGCGGGGAAACACATTACGTATACCGCTCGCATGGCAGACGGCGAGCCGGTTATGTGGGACTCCCCTCCCTGTCGGGAAGGGTACCCACTAAAACCCCGCGGCGATCTTCTTCGGCAGTAGGGAGGACCTGGGAGCGCGTGAGCCCCCCCCCTAACAAGCGGAGGCCCGTTCCCGGAGGGCGGCTAGCGCGCCTTCCACGGGGGGCGCTGTCGCGCCTCACTTCGTAATTTAATCCTAATGTCGGTCTACTAATATTTAGATTTCTGTGGTATGGTACACAGATTTGACCGTCGATTCGCGTATTTTTTGTAAATGAAACTGCCAGGATAATTAAATAAATATCCGTGGACATACAAAGCGCCATTTAGTTCCACACTAAACCACTAGGTGTGTATTATGGATACCAGATGGTTGACATACTACACAAATACATCTTTTTTTGTAAATAAATACATACAGGGTGAATTTGAATTCGTGTAATTCCCATTAACCGGTGACGCCACGTGGTTGTCCGTTAGTGTTTCCCTGTGTTTTACCACGAAGATATACCAATTGTTTTCGAAATTTCCGCCCTGTATTTTGCTTTGTAATTGAAGCAAGCAAGCAGTTAGTAGGTACGTATTTGATTACGAATGACAAACTGTTTTATAGTATTAATCGATGACCAAATACATGACTTGACGCAAGTAAGATGCTATTTTTCACACATAAAAGTGGCAGAATCATAGAAGCAATCCTTTACGCGAACAATGCACAATAGTGGAAAAATTGATTTATTTTCGTTTATATAAATGAACTGCCAAAAATCGGTAAAACTACTTCAGTAACGTTCACTATTTCTAGAGTATATCATGACTGCTGTAGTAGTTAGAAACGCTGACTGCTATAACAAAAAGGTCGCGGGTCCAATCCCGCTAGGGTCATATGTTTGTATGATGAATACGAACATGTGTACCCGAGTTATGGATGTTTTTCATTTATATATGTATACAGGGTGAAATTTAATTCGTGTAACTCCTGTTTACTGTTGACTTCACTCCTGATTACGAACTACTTTCCACTAGGAACCACAGCCGAATTCAGTCTAAAATTGTTGGACTTCCATACTGAAGGTAGTTTCAGAATTATTTACTTTGCATGGGTAATCGAAAATTTTTTGATCGAACTCGATTATAGTTCCTTGGGGAAAGTTGTTCGTAATGAGGAGTGGAGTAACAAGTGAAGAGAAATTACACGAATTAAATTTCAACCTGTATAAACCGAGTAAACGTTTTCAATGTTTAAGCTGAAGGTGTAACACGAATAGTTTTCTAAATCTCGACCAGCATGTAGTATGATAGGCACGATAAACGTTTGTGTCTCGCGAGATAATATTTGTCCTGCTCATTAGCTTCGACGAAATATACAACTATCCCACTCTCAGTCCTACGTCGCGCGCGACAAACGATGTCGTGGTACTGAGGCTGAACGAAGAAAGTATAGTATAACTATAAGTTAATTGAAAATTTGATTAAAACACAACTACTAAAACCATTAATTGTTATCAAAGTCAAAAATGCTTTATTTTGTAGGTACAAAGAGTACACTTAAAATAGTCAATTTTACATTTTTTAAGCTACTGCTTGTTCAAAATGCAATTTTCCTCTGAGAGGAACAAGCAAGAAAATCGAAGGCTTGCTCTTTTAAAATCAGGCTTTGATTTTACATAAAGGTTCTGTAAAATCTGATTATGTCCAGGGATGATCATCATCTAAATAGTCTGATATTTTATAATATGCTTTGTTAATAAGTTTCTGTTTTATAGTAACTTTAAATTTATTGAGTGGAATATTTTGTATATCAACTGGAACCTCATTGAAAAAGCGTATACATAACCCTTTGAATGAATAACTGACCCTTTGAATAATTATTGAAATAATTAATTCAATTCAATATAATTCTCAAACACAAAACTGCTGTGCTTGATTGCTTTACATATACATAAATAGCGGATAAAATATAACTCTTGCTTACGACTTGCAGGAGTTTGGTATAAAACGGGCCCAGTAAGAGTGAGACGCCAAGACTTAGCGCGCAAAGTTTGCAGTAAACGTTTTACAGGATTTGCTGGTGATTACATCAGATAATTAGATCATGTTTGAAATTTGTTTGTACAATTTTCTCGTGGTTTCTTCAACTAGCATTATAATAGCTGATCCTGGTGATAGATGAACGGACTGATTATTACTAATATTAGCCTTCAGCATATTTTGCGTACCTACCGAATACAAAGAAACGACGTGTTCTATTCGTTTGTTTGAAAAATGCCTCGAATCATTCCGTCCGTGGTAAAATAAAATACGAACGAACCACGAAACAAAACACAGAACTTTCCACGAATTCTACTATCGCATATTTCGCTCGAAAATCAGAAAAAAATTCAATTCGTTCTCCTCTTGTAATTCTAAAAAAAAATATATTTCAGAAAATAAACAATTGAATACTTTGATTCTGAAAATCTGGGAAATAACTATATTTTAAAGTATATGATGGAAACATTACCCTCCTTCCTTGGGCAGTCGGGTAAACAGAAGCTTTATTTAGACCAACAGGACACAAACAATTAGATATACCTACTAGAAAGATATATGACGACCGATTGGTGTAGTGGATAGTCACCCTATCAGCGAAACCAACGGTTGCGGGTTCGAATCCCGCGAGGGGTAAATGTTTGTATGATGAATACGAACATTTATTCCCGAGTCTTGGATGTTTATATAAATATTTATGTATGTTTATCCGTTATCTAGTATCCATAGCACAAGCTTTGCTTAGTTTGGGACTAGATGATTGGTGTAAGTGTCCGAAATATTTATTTATTTATTTATATTTAATTAGATACAAACAGGAATACGGTATTTGTCATCTAATTGTCGGTGTCACAAAGTGTAGCCAAAATTGACCACGACTCAGCATGTTCAGTGGACGCAACAAATAAGGCAAGGACCATGCAGAGAATTTATAGAAATCGTGTTTTCGCAACATATAGCATAAGTCCCATATTTTATTGCCCAATTAATACAATGTGAATGCTAAGGGCATTGTTGGTAAAATGAAAGCAGTTGATCCTAAAGTCAGTTGAGGTCTAATCGCCCCTTAATACTGTCAATTAATTTTCGATCAATTTTGAAGAAAGTTTCAATTTCAAAACAAGCCACCTTCAATAAGTTCATTTTCAATTGTCTGTAATTTCTACGAGCAGTATAAAAATTTTAATCGGTACCTAGATCATTTATCTGACGGGATAGATTGGATCTTTCTCTCACTCAATTTCCTTTTTGTATAGCGAGCGATAGCGGGAGGTATTCCAGCACGATCAATATTGTTTTTCAATTTATCCGTACGTGTTAGATAAATATTATACATTTCCTGATAGAAAGGACGTTACGTAATTACTTTATAGAAGTACCCGATTACATTGACCCTATGCAACCTTCAAATTTCTTGTTTTAGTAGGTACGTGACTTTTGATCGAACGATACTCCTCTGTTCATGATTTTAATCCACTATACCAATCGACGACCGATTGGTGTAGTGGATAGTGAATCTGTCAGCGAAACCAACGGTTGCGTGTTCGAACATTTATTCCCGAGTCATGGATGTTTATATAAATATTTATGTATGTTTATCCGTCATCTAGTATCCATAGCACAAGCTTTGCTTAGTTTGGGACTAGACGATTGGTGTAAGTGCCCCAAATATTAAAAAAAAAAAACAGTCATTATTTTAAACTGAATTGATAAAAAGAGAAGTCTGTTGTATTCCAATTTTTCTCGGTTCAATTATCATTTGACTGCTTTTAACTTCAATATTCTTTCTGTTGAATTTTCAACGTCCTGACAAATTGCCCAACTTAAATCAAGCTTACACCAAAAAAATTCGACCCTCCACCATTCGCTAATTCAGAGTTATTAATTTCTAACGCCTTAATGGCTGCCTCAAGGAATAGATGGTAAATTAAAATTTAACGACTTTATAAGAAAAAATTACGATCTTTGATGGCACTTCCGTTTTCCGTGGCATATTTTTAATTTGTCAGCATAATAATTTTAGTTGGTAGGTGATACGCTGAGGATAAGGCTTTTCCTATGGAGGTTCAAAGCAGAAGACTTTTTGTTAATTTAATTATGTGTTAATTATATTTTCCATTACTTTTGATCATCAAGTGCCTTCTCAGTTAAAGGATTTACGAGATTAATTAAGTACAATCTTTGTACAACGGAACTTGTAAACAGGATGTAACATTAAATTAATCAAACATTTTGTTCGCTAAAAGGTTATGCGATGTACAAATTCAGGATATGTTTGCGCTGAACACATAATAATCTCGTCACGCTCCTTTTGCAGGTAAAGAAAGAAATATTTTACCCCGAACGTTTTTTTTTTCGTAAAAAATGCTCCAATATGTGAAAACCAGACGTGTCAAGAGGTAGCTTATTCGAAGGACAGCCACGCCTCTCGTATATTAAGTTGTGAATTGTGTGAGCGCGCCCTTTTGGGATTTCAGAATTTTTAGGGCTTTGATAAAAGACCCTGTTCGTATTGAAAGGTTGGGTCTAGATTTTCTTGAATGTGAATTGAATTTATATCAAGCGTAAGTCCGTTTTGCTCGCATTGTCTTTTAATAGAATGTTTTGTAATAAAAATGTGAGGAATATTACAAACTATTATTATTACATCACATATTAAAACATAATTTTTCTTATTTTGATAAATACTTTTCATACAGACCAAATATTAGGCTACATCGTCCTAAAATCTTTCTTTCGCCAACCCGGTAATGGTAAATCTTCTAATTTGCAATGGTATCTTAGAAGATTCTTTTATTCACTGTACTGGTATAAGCTGATGTATGAGTTGGTAATGAAAAACCTCACAGAGAAAACTACAAACAAACAGTAATATACACGCCATTAAATAAATCAATAGCCGACCAAGCATCAACCTTTGCGTGCAATGTCCATATGAAATTTTCAGGTTTATTGATCAGCGACGGCCCAGTAAAGTCCATGATTTTATTCTAGAAGTTTCCGTTAGTGAAATTAAATATCTCCGATAATAATGTCGTTGATCTTCAGATGCCTAATTGAGGTGAATTATTATTATTATCACGTCGGGGGCTCAGCGGTTAAGACGCGGTCTCCTAATTTAGGAGGCCCGGGTTCATTTCCCAGGCAGGCCATGTACCAATGCGGTTTTAAATTTAATTTAATTACTGATGTGTATTTATCTGACTGCTCTTAAACGGTGAAGGAAAACATCGTGAGGAAACCTGCATGCCTAAGAAATAAAAATCAAGGGCATGTCAAGTCCCCAACCCGCATTGGGCCAGCGTGGTAGTAGCCATATACGAGGCCTATATCCCTGCAGTGGGATGTTTACGGGCTGATGGTGATTATTATTATCATTTTCCAATTATAAGTTAGTATTTAATTCTACCTTATATTAATGTCCAAACCCTCGATTCCTCGTTTCTCGCGCACTCGACTCATTCTCGATAGATGTCTGTCATTCAATTAAATAAATAAATAAAATAAATCCTTTATTGCCACATTTTTGTACTATCATAAAATCGCAGACATAATCAGTTGTGGCAATCGAAGATGGACTCAGCATTTTACTGGCAGGCCCTCCTTAGAGTTCACTGCACAGCGCCGGTTTTCAGCCATTGCCGTTTCACTTTCAAACTATTACCCCTAGCGAGGGCAGACAGCGTACATTGTAGTAGTGTAAGTGTGAGTGTGTATATACGCGTGTATGCGTGTGTGTATGAAAATGTGTGCGTGTAATGTAGTACACGGTAAGTATACATTTAATGGAATATTGAGTGGATTACGTAGATTGCTTTAAATATCTGAATAATGATTGTATTTGTCGCTTGGCGCCTGTTTCTTATTTACATTTAGATCTTTTTACTTCTATATTAACCAAATTTTACATTTCTTTTTAAATGTTAATCGACTTAACTTTGCATGAAATGGCGAAAATATATTCCATATCTTCGATGAGGCATATTTAAAGCAACCCTTGTATCCCGTGGTGCGGCGTATTGGAATAGATAGCAAGTTCTTAGCCTGTGAGCGCCTGTTCCTATTATGAGCCTCGGTCATCCAAATTAGTTTTTCAAACAGATATTTAGGATCTTTTTGGTAAATAACTATTATCCATATATCTCTCTTTCTCACTTATATGTGTATGCAAAAGTGACAAACTTATCAAGGAGAGTGAGGATCCACACCAGTTCATAGCCGCTGTAGTAACGCCTACGGACAGTGAACCAGACATAATAGAAGTATTATAGTCATACCGTGGATAGGCATTCGGTGTCCGCGAAAGTGTTAATCTACAATAAGAGCACTGTCGCCTAGAATCTCATCGCGCATCTTAAAGCTTATGGGAGTAGGACTGAGGGGTCTTGGTTAAGGGCATCTACTGAAAACTTCAGAATTGCCTTATGTACAAAAGAAGTAACAATACTGACATAATGTATGTATTTAGTTCAGGCCTAAAATATCGTTGAAATGTACGAGTCTATACCAATGTCTCCATCTTTGGAAGCATTACACCGTTGTACACAATCAGAACAATCAATCATGCTTGACAAGGTAAGCAACCTACCTAAGGAAAATCAGGCAAAAATCAATCTGAGTCTTCTGGTTTTGGATGACCAACAAGACGTTTGATCTAGGTTATGTGTACCCACTTAGAAGGTACTTGATTTAATAAATTCTTATAGAATGATGTATTCAGTTCATCGTTCTAATGCTTAGAAATCAATGCGACAATTTATTCTGACACAGATAATAATAAATTATTATGACATGACACAGGACTCCATTTTCTGACACGCAATCTTTGTCCGTTATAACTACTACAATGAAAATAATATATTCATAGCAAAACATGACATTTAACATACACTACATTATGTATCTATACAGGGCGTCCCAAAGTTATGGGACATGAAGGGGAAGTACCTTAAATATTGTAGATAGTGAATTTTGCTCAAAGAAGACTTTATGTTATTTTTAAAAGTTAGTAATTCTGCATTCATAGATTTTCTAAAAATTACTTGCTTCGGCTGGGAATCGAACCGACTTAAATGTGAAAAAAAAAACACCCTACTTTTATGATGCCAATCGAAAGAATAGCTAAAAAATAATAACTCTGCCTAAGTAACATAGTATTTTAAAAGAAAGGAACAACATAAAATGATTGAGTCAAATTTCAAGAAAGTTATTTATTGCCGACGACGTTCGAAAAGTAGCGATATTATCATTCCAAAGATAGCATTGATTATTCGTAAATAAGTACCCACTTCATAAAATAGGTACTAACATAGTTTTCCTTATTATAAGTGCACGTGTAGATGAAATGATAAAACTTGTATTTCAATACGTCCTCTGTAAGCTAGACAGAAGGCAAATTAAAAACAAAAATAAATAATTTATAATTTGAAAATGGAACAGTTTATGACAGCGTTTGTTTGAATGCATACTTTTTAAGATATTTTAAAAAGAAGTGATATTTTTAAATGTTGTTCTTAAATTTGAAAATGGAACAGTATGTGCGAGCGTTTGTTTTTCGGATATTGATCTGTTTAGTCTCAATTCACTTACACAAGTGTTATTGTGTTAATTTATTGCGAACATGGCATATCAAGTAAGTTTTGATCTAATGGAAGCATATTTTTTGAACGATAAAGATATCTCTAGAAGTTTGCGGTGGTATGGCGTAAAATATCCTGATAGACAAATACCGTCTCGTAAAGTTTTGAAAAGGTTTGTGAACAATTTGAAAACTCTGGGACGTTTCGATAAACGCCCAAGAGAACCACAGCAAGAAAACCATACGATCAACGACGAAGAACTTGGTATTTTAATTTACTTTTCGGCTTTTCCGAAAGCATCGGTGAGAGAAGGAGAACATGAAATTGGAGTTTCAAAAAGTAAAATACACCGTGTATTAAAAAAACACGGTTTTAAGAGTTATGTTGAAGGACGATTGGTTCAAAAATTACTTCCGGGCGATACAGAAAGGAGAAAAAATTTCTGTCTTGATATCCAGGCACGATTGCTCGAAGATCCAAATTTTTTGGATAATATTATTTGGACAGACGAATCTAACTTTAGCAATAACGGTATGTATAACCGCAACAATAATCGTATTTGGTCTAAAGAAAATCCCCTACGAGTGACTGAAACTAATAACCAAGTGCGTTTTTCACTCAACTGTTGGTGCGGACTTTTAAAAAACCGGGTTTTCTTAATCCATTTTTACCAAGGAACCTTGAACACAGAAAAGTATTTAGGAATACTTCAAATTTTAAGGGATAAGATAAGAAACCATTCCGCGGCGGAGCAAGAAAACTTAATTTTCCAACAAGATGGAGCTCCGGCTCATAATAGTCGGAGAGCAGCAGATTTTCTAAATGAATGTTTTCCTACATGGATTGGTACAAATGGACCGATTAGATGGCCGGCCAGATCCCCGGACCTCACACCATTAGATTTCTTCTTTTGGGGATACGTGAAAGATATGCTATACAAAAAGCGATACGAGAACGTAGGCGAGTTGCAAACAGAATTGTGCCATATCACATCGAGTGTTCACCATAAAATGATTAGAAAATCAACAGGCAGCGGGCTCATTAAAAGATTGGCGATTTGCGTAAGACAAGAGGGATCACATTTTGAGCATTTAATTAATTAATTTACAAAAAAATACCTACTTAATTGACTACGGCAGTTTCATGTATGTTTTTTATTTGATTAAAATGATTAATTTCACGTTGTTCCTTTCTTTTAAAATACTATGTTACTTAGGCAGAGTTATTATTTTTTAGCTATTCTTTCGATTGGCATCATAAAAGTAGGGTGTTTTTTTTTTCACATTTGAGTCGGTTCGATTCCCAGCCGAAGCAAATAATTTTTAGAAAATCTATGAATGCAGAATTACTAACTTTTAAAAATAACATAAAGTCTTCTTTGAGCAAAATTCACTATCTACGATATTTAAGGTACTTCCCCTTCATGTCCCATAACTTTGGGACGCCCTGTATGTGTTCATATTTTACCTACCTTTTTACTTTTAGTATACTTATTTCTTTATTTTAGTTGCTAGCAATCTTGGGATCGAAAGACTGATATTCAGCATTTTGCTGAGTCCCTACTATTTATCATAATTACAGAGACTTATAATATAACAATAATTTACACCGTGATAAATTTGCTCTTCTTCGACAAAGATTTAAAACATTAGCGTGACTTTTTGTATTTATGTACATGTATGTATAAAAAATTTGAAAAATTCTGGTCCAGTGAGGTAGTAGAAAGCATTTTATTCTCTAATTATCACGGGAATGGTAGAGGTGCAAGTGTAACTGTGGTTTAATGTAACTCCGTCTCATTATAATTGTCGAGTATCTAAACAATTTAGCGCGCTGATACTGCTTTCAGCGATGTTATCGTGGATTATAGCGATGTCCCATTTGGAACGCGCTGAACAGAGTCACATTCACGAAAGCAATTACGTGATGTTGTATAAAAGGACATTCTCGTTTCAAAAGAGTTTGTTTATGAACTTCTAAAGGTTCGTTACCTTTTTTTGCTTCTGTTTATCGGCCAGATGCATACACTGTAAACTTCAAATTGAGCCTGTTTGTGTTTCAAGCTTTTTTATTAAATAGGTCCAGTTATACTAGTGGTTCATGGCATGAAAGATTAATGGACGGTTAATTGTTCTAAACTACGCTTTAATACGATTTTCACTATCATTTAAAGAATTTCTTCCGGAAGGCTATAATATACAAGTTATAGTCTGGGATAAATATGACGTTATGTGCGTATGTACATGTGATAGCTTGTATTTATTTAGAAAGCTACGCGGACGAAATCGCGTGCGAAATGTTAGCTTATTATAAATCATAATTCATTGTTTATTCAAAAGTTATGATAAAATTGAAGGTAGATAATATTGGCGGAATAAATGTCCTATTTATGACTTCAAAGTTAAAGATAAGCGCTCTAACAAGTACATTAGATGCATATGACACGTAACTCCTGGTAGAATCATGTAAAGAGCAGACATCGACTACACTCAACTATGAGAGCACTCAGGTGCGCTTTGTACGATTTTCCACATATCGGGGGTGAAAACCTCTTTAAAATCGATTCCAATGTTCAAGCAGCAGGATTCTGGGACTGGAACTACATCGCTTTTAAAATTTAAAATGAAATGAGATTTGGAGAATTTAAAATTTTATTGCTTTCTTTAGGTTTTCCTTAATGCTTCCATAAGCTTTATCATAAGCGTCAAAGTAAAAGGATTATAGATTTAGCTATCAAAATCTAAACAGTCAAATACTTTTTATTATTGTTACCTATTTACGTTATAGGTTGTACGCGATGTTTAATATCATCGAATTACCTACTATCCTATTGGTTCGTTAGGTACTCTATTTTATTACCTACACTGACCAATTAAAAATTCAGATGGGCATATTGATTCAAATTATCCACTACGTATTGCCTACCCTTATGGAATCCTCACAATACCAATTAAAATTAAAAAAAAAATAATAGGAATGCGCAAATTCCCATTTTATTGTGTGGTTTCGGCATCTTTTCATGTATACAGTATGAATTCTTTTACCGTAAGGAAAAAATAGGGCATATTAGGTAAGTGAAATAGAAGTTACTGGCATAGGTAGTTTAACTCTTTTTTTTTTTTTCAAAACCATCCGATGATGCTTACGACGTCCGCGCCGGCTGAAGATTGATATGCGACTGGCGGGATTCGTAGGGTTCCTACCATGCGAAATTTATTCGAAACTCATACTTCCTTCAAGTTTTACTTATTTAATCTAACTAATATTATAAATGCAAAAGTTTGGATGTTTTTTGTTTCTTGCCCAATCACGATGAAACGGATTTGGATGAAATTTGGTACCTATATAGGTAGAACAAACCCTGGATTGAAACATAGAGTATTTTTTATCCCGATAAAGTGACTAGTTTCCGCGGGATAAACAAACTTCCGCGATAAAGTAATTCTACGCATGCGAAGCCGCGGGCGGAAAGCTAGTTTAATGATATATTTATGAGCAATATGATATAAACGCGACCGTCGCATGACACAACGCTTTAGTCGAGGATGGTTTTGAAAACAAAAAAAAAATGAAACTACCTATGCCAATACCTTCTATTTCACTTACCTAATATGCCTTATTTTTTTCTTTACGATAAACTCACCGCCATATTTATAAAAAAAATGTATTTGTGTAGTATATCAACTATCTGGTATCCACAACACAAGCCTAGTTCCTTAGTGTGGAACTAGATGACATTGTGTGTATGTCCAAGGATAGATATTTATTTTTTAATAATTTGCACGTTTCAGTGACGTTGGGCTCACTTATGTGCATTTCTGTTTATTTTGATGATGATGTAAACCGTGATGTTGTTTTAGGCACCTTTAATATTTGGATCACCTAAAAAAATAATGTTTGGGATATCTCTGACCACCTCATTTGGGATGAATGTCGTCACATTATGTACGTATTTACATAGAAACAACGTCATGATTATTTCCCAAATAGGGTGGTCAGAAATAGCCCAACCATAAGCGTTTGGGTGTTCCAAATATTTAAACATATCCACGGTTCAGTTTTCTAAATATCCAGAAATTCGATGAGCCCATCGCTGTTTAGACGTCGTCTTTAAGTGTTTTTGTAGAATTCCTGTAGTCCCTTTGTATGACACCCACGGGAAGATACACGTTTGCATTTTATTTCGTATGTTATAATATGTATTTTTCAGAGTCGTATTTTTTAAGCACAACGGGTTAGCATTTGCCTTTGATTCCCATCCTCATTTTTCTGCTTCAGTAATCAAATTCAATCACAGATCAATTGAACAACATTTGGTACGGGGCTTAAATTATATTCACGTTCCAAAATGATGAATTCGTGTATTTCTTTTTTCTGTAAAATAAACAGTATCGGAGTGGCTCCTGAGGGGGAGCCACTCCGAACTTTGAAAAATTTCTCTCGCTTGAAATGAAATAGTTTTTCAATAAAGCAGTTTACAGCGCATAGCGGGAGTTTTTCATTACTTTTTCAATATACGAGTACCAACCGTTGACGCTGTCACAGCGCGGAGTGGAGCAACGAAGATGGGAAAATTAAATGTTATCTCTTCTCATTTTTAGGTTTCAATACAAAGTGAGTTTCAACAATATTAACATTCAATAATTATCATCATATCAATCTTATTGACAGTTATTGTTTACAGGAAGGTATTGTAACAGAAATTATAGGTATAGTGAGTAATTTGTTTTTATAAAAACTGCAATAGCCCACATTTATAAAAATAATTAGGTACTTTTGTTTGTAAAAGAATATTTCTAATAGGATTTATAAACATAGATTCATAGACATTAAATAATACCATCACACACCCACACAAAAACACACACACACACACAACAGGTACTTACCAACTTATAAATTAGTATGTTCAAATGGAAGTAACCAAATTTTTTTGTGTAAATTTAATTGTCACTCACTTGGAGTATATGTTTTATCAATTTAGGAAAACTTGTAATTGGCTAATGTTAAGTTAAACCAATTGTAATATTCTATTTATGAAACAGCTGTTGGTTTTCTAAATAGATAAAATAAAAATATATTCTGTATTCTAGTAATAAAAGTTTTTGGTTTGTAGGGTCTAGTTTGCGTGATTGAAACATGTTTAAATTTGTAAGTTACTGGTGCGATTATATAGTCTCTTTTCTAATTTCATACAAAAAATAACTTTACATATGTTAGATTATAGTTTGTATGAAAATAACCTTTAAATTTTCTGACAATGATTGGACAACATCAGAGTTTATTCATTCCATTTACGAAATGAAAGAAGATTTTGGAACACCCGTTATTTAAAGCATAAGTTCCAGAAAGCGAATGTTTGGATTCTTTATAAATTGGTTTGAAATTTAAAAAGAAACAACTGTTTCATGCTCGTCTCAAGTTAATAATGGACTTTTGAAATTAGCTCCTGATTCAAGTGAACTTTGTTAAACTTTTTATTTATCTCATAAAACATTTTATGATTTTGAAGGATCTGGTTGCAGACGAGATGGGAATGATCTTAAAGCGCACAATGTTACAATAGTTTCCGACACAAACACAAGAATTGGGTTGTAAAAGTGATGAAAAGATTAAATTTTAAAGACCCATTAAAGTGCTACCACAGTGGAAACGATAGCTAACTTCATTATCAACATTACAAAGCCAATAACGTTGAAGTTTTATGTTCACCATTAAACTAGTGAAGGTGTAACTTGAAAATTCACTTTAAAATCATGCAAACATTTCCACGGAATGCCAATGCAACGAAATACGAGTGTGAAATTTTAAAAATGTGACGTGGTATATTGTGTAACAGTATTCGATGGGAATTTAATCGAATCGGGTATAATGAAACGCAAACACACCTCTGCTGTGTTGCGAGAGTCGCAAGATAGTTTAATGTTGACGCTTGGATGCAGTCCAGGGGAAACAATCCATTGTGTCATTCAGTTCTTACATTTGACTTCAGAAAATGCTCATCAGTAATGTCTTTGATATAAATTTGACAAGATTATAAATAGATTGCAGGAGCTAGGTTTTAAGAAAGTAATCGAAACGTTCTGTAGAGATGAAGAACTTTAAAATATTATGAAAATGTATACTCCAAGAGCACACCTTAAATATCAAACTTATTTATCTTTGGCGGAAACAGCGTAATGGTTATTATTAATGCAAAACTCAAGGACTTTTTTTGTTGGTCACCAGTCGTGTATGCTCATATATAACATCAACCTGCTGGGCACATCCTCCCACTCCCACGTAAAGCGTTACGTCTCAGGGAGAGTTACAAAAGATAGCATACAAACTTTCAAGATCAAAATCTTCGAAATGAATAGACCGATTCTAATAAAACTTTATAAATATAAGCAGGATACATAGAAAATATTTTTGAAATCATTATTGATACTAAATTGGAGCGATTTAAAATTTTTCAGATAGAGATATGACTTTGAAAATATTCTCTACTGACTATTCCGACTTGTGTATCGCTTATCATTATAATTGGTTCATCCATTTCGAAAATTTTGAACTAGACAAATTGTGTAGAATGCTTATACCCCCCTAGTCCGATTGTGTAAAAATCTTCTAACTATTAGTATACTTCAGTAATGACAATTTATTCAACAAACAAAAGTCTACAAAGTTAATATACTACGGCAAGTTAATAGCAGGGTACGGGATAAGGTGCAAAAGATATCAACATTGTGAAAAGTGCTACAAAATCAAACAGGTGCCAGTGACTGCAAGTTAATTGAGAATCCCGCCCATATGTATCGAAAGCAATTTGTTCAAGTAGATACTTATTGACGTTAGATTTTCGAAAGGTTTTATAACGGAGTGGCCCTGATGGTTTTCTCAATAGGCTACAAATATGGGTTTGATCTCAAATACATCTTCATTAGAATTCTTTAAAAGAATGGTTGGTGAAATTTGCATATAAAATAGATTGTTAACTACTTGTACCTACTGGGTAACTACATGTACTATGTAACTACTTGTACGAGTTTGTTACCAAAGTTTAGTTTATGTTTATTTGCTTATTTACTTTTTACCCGACTGCCCAAGGAAGAAGGGTAATGTTTTTCGAGTGTATGTACCTATATGTGTATTTATTTATATAAGTATGTAAGTATGTATGCAAGTATGCACGTGTGCATGTATGCACGTATGTACGTATGCGCGTATACACGTAAGCATGTATGTATGCAAGTATGCACGTATGCATGTATGCACGTATGTACGTATGCGCGTATACACGTATGCACGTGTGCACGTGTGCACGTATGCACGTATGCGCGTATACACGTAAGCATGTATACATTATGCAGTATGTCGGGTTTTTTGGTTTTGAAATAATTAAATATATTGATATGATGACAGAACGTCCACTGCTGAGCATCGCCATCAGCGATAAGACCGCCTTTGTACACTTTTGCCATTTATTTAAACTAACTAATATTATAAATGCGAGTTTCTATGTTTGTTTGTCTGTTGCTCAATCACGGCGCAACGGATGAACGATTTGGATGTAACTTGGTATATAGGTATACCTGGATTAAATCATAGGTTATTTTTTATCCCCATAAAGTACTTTCCGCGTCTCAAATATTTCCTTGTGTTTCATTTGTGTGCAATAAAAATAAATACATATCCTTAGATATACACACAGCGCCATCTAGTTCTACAGTAAGCTATAATTCCAAGTAACTACAGGCTTGTGTTGTGGATACCAGATGGTTGATATACTACATAAATTATTTTTTTTTTGTAAATAAATACTTATTATAAATGAAAACATCCATAACTCGGGTACAAATCTCCGTATTTATCACACAAATATATGCCCCTAGCGGGATTCGAACCCGCGACCTGTTGGTATAGTAGTCAGAGTTTCTAACCACTACACCAAACAGGTCGTCAATAATAATAATAATAGCATACTTTAATATTTATTATTTAAAAGAACTTTAATATTTATTATTTAGAACATATCGTATTGTATAATTTTGAAAAATCATTACAAGTAATAGATACAAACCTGTAGGTATGTGTTTTTGACTTTGATTTCATACTGTTATTGTTATCAATGTAAACAAATAATAACTCTAGTGTGATTCATGTACATTAGATTATATTAAATAATCATTAATTTAAATTATGTCAGCAATATGATTTGTGCATACATTATCTTGGTTGTCCATAAATCTGAAGTTATTTGCTACCTAGAACGGAAATGTTAACGACTGCCCCTAGTTTATAAGGTCACGTGTGAGATAATTTTATTTATGTTCCCTTTTAGTTTAGGGTGAAAGGGATATATTCAATAAATAAAATCATGTATTACGTATTAGTAATCGGGCTTACGTATTTGTCTGTCAGTCACTCCAAACTATTATCGCTTAGGAGTTTATGTTCTATTTCTTTATTATATTAAGTCAAGCAATTTTATAATATTTAGGAGCTGGAAGACATTCACCAAGTGAATTTGTATAGAGAGAAATAAATGTTATATTGATTGATTTTTGTGGAATTAATGGATAATAATAATAATAATAATAATCTTTATTTTTTCTCTCACACAAATTGGATACATGTATAGTATATAATATTTCTTAAAACAATTAATTAAATTAAATTTATGTGAGAGACTGGCATCTGCACTAGGACAGCCTGTATGACAGATTACCAGCCTCTCCAACACCGGACCATTGGAATAAAAGGTAAGAACTATTTTTTTTTTTTTTAACTTATAAGATTAGACAAAGTGTGAGTTAGGTAGTGCGAAAGGATTGGTGTGGTATGCAGACATGACCACGTTTGTGAGTGTGTGTGTGTGTGTGTGTGTGTGTGTGTGTGTGTGTGTGTGTGTGTGTGTGTGTGTGTGTGTGTGTGTGTGTGTGTGTGTGTGTGTGTGTGTGTGTATATGTATGTATGTGTGTGTGTGCGTGTGCGTGAATGTGTGTATGGATGAGTGTAAATATATTTATTACAAAAGATAAGAATAGATATATAATAGTAAAAGTAAACATTATCTCTGTAGATTAAGCTATAATTAAAATGTCATTATATGTATATATAAAGATATACCGGTATAATATTATTATATTGTTATATATATATTTAGAATATTATTATAAAAAGATATACAGATATTAAATTAAGATATTATATGAAGGAGTGCTTCAGTATCATCGAAGCTTAGAGATTTTAGCCAGGAAGTAACGGTTTATTTACACGAAAATTTTGACAAATGGTAGATTTTTATGAATTTGTTCATCTTATTATAAAGGAAACCTCCCAGGAAAATAAAGAATTTATTGGTAAACGCTTTTAAAAATTGTGTATCGGGACATACTCCATGTTTGAGTCGCTTGTTTGCATTAGTGTTGGGGTCATATTTTAGTTGTGAATGCTGTCTTAAAATAGTCTGAAGGACAAATAATTTCCGAACAGATAGAACATCAAGAAGCGGATAAAGATCCTTGGAGGGGTAACGGAATGGTAGAGAGAGACTGACTTTTAGAACAGCTCTTTGAGCCCTTTCAATTTTCAATAGTCTGCTCTTGCCAGTACCGCCCCATACTGTTATACAATAACCTATGATTGACTGACAGAGGGCAAGGTAGACCATTCTTAGTATCTTTTTATCCGCAATTTTACGTAAGTTTTTAAAAATGGCAATCAGCTTTCGTATTCTAGATGAGAGAAGATCAATATGTTTACCAAAATTAAGTGAACTGTCTAATACAACACCCAAATATTTAATACTGGAGACACGAGCCAGGTTACTGCATGAGCAAGGTCCGTTGAGTGAGCAAGAGTGGGCTGTGATCGTAAGTGAGTCGAAAGTATCATCTGGAAGACTCATTACTGAGAATGGAATATATTTAGTTTTAGTAACGTTAAGGGTCAGTGAATTGTTTGAGAGCCAAATAGAAACCGAAACAAAGCCCATCTGTGCCAAATCAAAGACCTCTTGCCAGGAGCCACCGTAAAAAACCAATGCAGTGTCATCTGCAAACGTGACTATTCTGCCGTGATGGAGTTTTAGATTGCATAGGTCATTAATAAAGGCAAGAAAGAGGGTAGGGCCTAGTGCGCTGCCTTGTGGAACACCGTATGTAAGAGGCAAGTCGTGACTCACAGTAGTACCAATCCTCACCCTCTGCCTCCTATTTGAGAGGTAGTCTTTGAATAATTTAAGCTGCGTTCCCCGAATTCCAAGATTCTCAATTTTGTTTAGTAAAAGTGGGACAGAAACCGTGTCAAATGCCTTGGCTAGGTCTAGAAATATTGCAACCACTTTCCTACCTTCATCTAGTTTAGAAACTATATAATCAGTTAGTTCATGAACAGCGTCATTAGTAGAGATAGTTGCTCTAAAGCCAAACTGCGCTGCGGATATGCGGATATTCGGAATGTCGGTGGCTCAGTGGTTAAGACGCGTATCTCAATTTGGGAGGTCCGGGTTCGATTCCCAGGCAGGCCATGACCAATGACTTTTTAAATTTAATTTAATTACTTATAGGCATTTATCCGATTGCTCTTAAACGGTGAAGGAAACATCGTGAGGAAACCTGTATGCCTGAGAAATAAAAATTCTAAGGCATGTGAGACCCCTAACCCGCATTGGGCCAGTGAAGTGGACTATGGACCATACTTCCACATTATACGAGTGAAAGTCTATATCTTTACTGCGAAATATAACATAACATATATATTTTAAACCTACATATTCTATAATAATATTACGAAAGATGGGAGAGGTAAAAGAGCATAAAAAAACTAAGGATAAAAATTATTTTCTTAAATACTGCAATTGAAGTTATATGATTTTTTCTTTTGCACACAATAAACTGCTAAACCCCAAATTTACTAAGTCTCCTATTTCAATGCTCAGGTTGACTGGAAGAGATCTCTTAAAGAGATAAGTCCACCTTTGTACGTGACCTATTGTTTGTACTCTGTTATTGTAATATTTTGGTGCAATAAAGAATATATATAATTGAATTGTAACATCATAGATGCAGTATCAATAATCCTTCCAAAAAAAGCGAGTAATGTAGTATACCTGCTCAAAGTTTTTGTTCAGAATAGCCTTGTATTGAGTTGTCTCTATATACCTCATCTTTCGTAGTAACAGGTGCTTATTATATAAAACCCTGCTATACTCTTGGCTCCACTCTATGATAAACAATGTTTTTGTACTCATTTTTTTAAAGAAGATACATATGGCGACTGATTGGTGTAGTGGATAGTGACCCAGCGAAACCAACGGTTGTGGGTTCGAATTCCGCGAGGGGTAAACGTTTGTGTGATGAATCGGAACATTTATTCCCAAGTCCTGGATGTTTATATAAATATTTATGTAACTTATCCGTATCACTAGTACAAGCTTAGTTTAGGACTAGATGATTGGTGTAGGTAGGTGTTTCAAGCATTTATTTATGAAATCTTTGCAGACCAGTCAATGCTTCGTATTCCACTTTAGTTGCCTTTAGTGTATGCTCGTCACGTAGGTGACCTGTACAAATGAGTTTTTCGTGGGAGTTATTCACATTTGAAAAGTTTACCACACGATGGGCCTGTTGGGGATTTGTCAGATTTTCAATCAGTGGGTTCGAGCCTGTGTCTATAAAGCACTGAATTATTATTTCGTGTTACGGAATTATCTTGGGATTTACGGCGAATGAAATTGCTATGAAAAAAATTGAGGTATAAATGTCAGTGGCATGGTAAACTATACGGTTCATACCCTTTCGATTCATACCAGATTCACAAATATACTCTCATTAGAGAAAGGTTAACGTGACGCAATCAGACCTTATTCTCTGTTTCGAAAATTTGTCTAACAATGGAATCTAAGAAAACATTTGATCAACCTCCAGATAAATCATATTTAACCGCCTCCGTTGCTCAATGTAAACAACATTGGGTTTACGATTCGGAGGTCGCGGATTCGATCCCCAGCGGGGTACATGTTTAAGTACTCGGTTTGGTTGGTGGTAGGGCATTTTAAATGTCCGCCTGGCTAGCTACCACCATCTTATCTAAATCTGCCGCCAAACAGCAATGTTAATAGCATTGTTGTGTTCCGGTTGTCAAAGATAAGGTAACCAGTCCCCCAAATGTGTTGGAGTTTCCGGGTCAGTACGCTTCCACCTTCGACCTCATCTTCACTTAACATCAGGTGTGATTGAAGTCAAGTACTAATCCGTCGTGTATAAAAAAAAAACTCTATCCTATTTTGTGAGAAAACCAGCCAACCTCTACTTGGATCGTGGTCCTGAGTATGTAGCATGCGATTACGGAACTTATAATAATTTCTGTCTTCAGTGCTACATAGATATCAGTTGTTTTATATTTTAATAATAAGCAGGACGCTTTTATTATAGTAAGGAGTATATCGTACGTCTTGCTAATTTTTGATAACCTATGTCCAAGAGTTTCAATCCAATGTACTTGATTATGAATTTAAAAATTGCTAAGACAGAACTCACTATTTTCATTTGTTGGTATTATACATGCCGATAGCACTATTAATATTAAATGTAAATATAGAAACGAAATATTTCCTTGTTTATTACGCTTTGTATTTTCCATCCAACTCAGCAGATCAATATCCTAAGCAATGTTAGAAGCACATTTTTACTGGCTCAGATTATATTCACGCACGCCTTCTTTGACTTGTAATAGAAGTTTATTTGTAGCGTGATTTATTATATTGTTTGTGTTAACATAAATCTTAAATGCGACTGAGTTATTTGCTTATAGTACTATATACATTTTAACGGTCTTGCCTTAGTAGCTCTGCTATTGCACAATTGATTAGTTTCTGGCGGGTTTGATTTCCAATTGGTTGCAAGCATAATTTGTGGGCAAGACTGCTAGATTAAACTAAGTTGTTTCTGTAGGTCGTAATAATTTATAGATATATTTAAGATAGCCAAGTCAGGTAATCTTCCTTTTTAGGTATCCGCATACGGTTACTAAGGTTCATCTTCGGTTTAAAGTTCAGTAGGTTTGGACCTATGGTAGTTCTATCCAATGATTTCCTTCGAGATCTGGCCCTATGGATCATTTTTAAGCTACCTTAATAAGGCCAATAACAGAGCAGTAGGAATTCATTTATGTACACATCAATTAGTGATTTTTTTTTCTTCGTAGAAAACTCTATTTGTGGAAATTACAAACTCATGTTTAATTTTCTTTAACACCGCAAAGTATTTTAGTAAACGGTTTGTAGTTTTAAAACTTTACCTTCACGAACATATAAGCGTACTTACTTAAAATTCTTTCCTTCGAAAGTCAAACATTATCATAATATCTCAAAGTAAAACGCTTGAAAAATTGCTGTTTCTTGGGAGATTTTAAAACACTCGCGCACATGAACGATAGATCGCTCCCATTTTCATGGCATGAATATTCAATATCCTAAAAGAAAACTGGGGAGGAATTTTACATCATATTGTCTGAACTGAGGCTTAACTAGGTTTGGTTAACATCCTTTGTTCCTCCGGAATGTGGTATAAGTATAGGTATAGAGACGTGATACTCATGCTCATGTTGTGGGGTGACATTGCTTTCGACATAGATCTATTTTAGAAATATTTCTACGTTAAATTTCTAGATTTCTAAAATAAATAAAAACCAGACAAGTGCAAGTCGAGCCTCGGGTAATAAGTGTTCCTTATTTGAATTATCAGGTAATGCAAACCTGATATTTTCCTTTCATCTATATGAGTGGAAAATACAATGTATACATTAGACGAAAGTTTATAACCTCAAAATTCAACACGCGCAGTCGGAGGTTGTCAAACATGAAATTTGTTTCATTTCTTCCCTTCTTCACCCGCGCTCCAGATGTTTTTCATCCGCCACGGAAAGCAAAAACATTGTATATGCATACACAAATGTGTATGGCCACGCCCCTTTGTTCCAATGTTTTTGTGTAATATTTCAATAAAACACGCACAGGAAATCCGGCTTAAGCATTCACATTATGATAGGTATTTTAATTATGAACGCTTAAATAAATAATATTTTTTTATTATTATTAATCCCTTAAACTAACGCCTGAAATTTAAATTTTACTGTTTTCATTATACCTGAAACTGTTTTTAAGACCCTACTACAATATCAAATTTCAAATGTCTACGTTGACGTAGATAAATTATTTGAATAATTTATGAAATAAATAGTGGAGACAGACGGATAGACACCGAGGTGGTATTTAAGTCCGGAACACTGAAAACAGGTCGACTAACGATATATATATCGAGGCCTGCTTTAGATGAGATATGTCTTCATGATTACCACAATAAGTGGTAATACATGATTATCCGTCATTTTGGTTTAGTTCTTGATGAGATAGTTTTCCCTTGATAAGTTTTCATTTAAGAATAGTGCGAAATAGTTTACATAAAGCGCTGCAAAGGTACACAAAATGGTATAGGTACAATGCCGTCCGTCAGAAAGTACAACATTGTCGCTCTTCCTTATATTTGCGTAGTGTGGTTTCGGTACGTCAAAAGAATAGAACAAACCCATCTCTTTCCGTGGGTGTTGTAAAAGGCGACTTATGGACTGTTCCATCAAAAAATATCTATAGAAAATATATTAAAGACTATACGAGGGGACAGGCTATTAGCCATGTTTGATGAAAATTCGAACATATTTAACTTTCAATGCAGATGTTTATTGTATGTGGATGATACAATAATCTTTAGCGAATTTTCTAAATTTTCAATTTATAGTTTATGTCTTGTCTATTTATTTTCTAATATACGTTGGAAACCCGCTGACCCATAGTGGAGGATTAAATGAACACAGTCTATAGAAACCCAAACGCAGCGGCACATTAGTAAAAGTTACTACGGCGCACGTCGGCATTACCCATTGAAGAGACGCAGCCGTCTAGAGATGACGGCTAATGAGTGTTTCATGATATTGTACCCGTTTGCTGCGGTTATATTGAATACGTGAATGTGTTCCTAAAAGAGATTCCTATTAATTTCGGCTACTATGACTGGCGGTTCTCCTTATTATGATGAAATGTTGAAGGAATTTTTCGATACCTACTCGACTCGAAAATCCAATACATAGGAACCCAACAGCAATTCTCTCGATATTCTTCATTTTATATTTTGGGTAGATTTGAATGTATTGGTATCAATTCGCTTGACGGTACCCTTTGGCAAGCCTATCCTTTTTTGTCTACCAGCACACAAAACGATAACATGATATTTTAGTCCTTAATTTTTACAAAATAGCATCTTCAAAGGTTTTTGGAGACTATGTAGACATGAGAACAAAAAATTATTAAAATCGTTTTAGATTATGATTTCTGAACGAAGTGACAGGACTAAAATGTCGTTTCATACTTTTGTGCGCGTGTAGTAAGGGCTAGACTGGGCTAAATTTAGTTTTAAGCATGCCACAAGCGTATCCACACAATTGTCGGCTAATAAAGCATGGAGGCCAGATTTTTAAAATTTATAAGTTGAAATCTAGTTCTGATAACATTTGCCTTACATTGCGCTTTCACCTGAATAAAAGTGATAATAATATAGGTAGTTACAGTCAATCACACACCAAGCGTAACACTGCCAGAAAAACCTGAGCTACCGTAGTACAACGAGCGGACGGTCCAAAGATTGAAGTGTTACGTCTGACGTGCTTAAATTTGATTTTTCGTAAAAGTACTTATCATTAAACATCAACAGACTATAGCAGTTCACTGCTGAACATAAGCACTGTCGCATTTTATGGAAAAATATTGCTGTAATTAAAATACTTTGCAGACGGGTTGGCGATCGCAGATATTTTGGAAGTTCCGCCACCAACAATGCCGCTGACCATCACTGGGCTATGGCGTTATTCTCACGACCTCTTAGTAGCCGGACAGACGAGTTGGTCCTATTTTGTGTTACTCTAGTAAGGACTATATGCATTGAATTGTGTCAGGTCACAACGAGTCAACCAACCAGTCTGAGTCCAGCATGGCACTAGGATAAATATAAATATCTTTGCACATATACACAGCGCCATCTAGTTCCACACTGAGCAACTAGGCTTGTGTTATGAATACCAGATGGTTGATATAATTTCTTTAAACACATACAAATGAAAAACATTCATAACTCGGGTATACACTATGTTCGTATTCATCATACAAATAGTAACTTATTAGTAATCTGTGATACAAACATAAATAGGGGCTTATAGATTAGGGAGCGGGATTCGAATCCGCGACCCTTTAATATAGTAGTAAGGGGTTCTACTACACCAAACAGAGTAGATGATTGTTCAAAATGACTATTCAAATGATTATTCAAAAAAATTTAGACTATTATTAATAGAGTGTGGTTTAGCAACATAACGTGTAGGTACCTACTTAGTAAATAAGATCCTCTTAAATTAAGATGGTTTCATAAACGGAACGTGTGTTATCAGTTTTGACTTCATTTTTGTTGTTGATAACAGTGAAGCGTGGCGTGGTGGTTTTATTTTAAACATCTGAAGTTATATGGTAATGAATTCCACCAACGCAATTTCTCCAATAACACGAAGATCATGTTTTACACCTTAATAGACCGATTATTACGAAATTTTATACCAATAAGCAGGACAACATGAGCCTAAATAAATAGTCGAAAACATCGAACAGTGTTGAATCGAAATTGGAGCGAAATGGATCTAGATCTCTCACTATGGACCTCATAAAAAGGCTCAAGGTCACACAATGAGTTCTGGAGAGGACAATGCTCGCCGTTACGCTACGTGATTGAATCAGGGACTCTATTAGATAATTTCATCGTTATCCTCATCGGATACGTTTATACATGTGATTGGTGGGCTCATCGCCCGCGCGGCAATTTAACGGTTTCTTATTGGTCAGCGTAATCGATGACGATACCGATGAAGTTACATAATCTAAGCGCAGGAATAAAGAAATCCGTAGACGAACGAAAGTCACCGATATATATTTTTCGACAACCTGTTTGGTGTAGTGGTCAGCAACTCTATACCAAAAAGATTGCGGGTTCGCATTCCGCTAGGGGCATATGTATGTGTGATGAATACGGTCATGTGTACTCGAGTTATGGATGTTTTCATTTATAATAAGTATTTATTTACAAAAAAAATGTATTTAAATACTACATAAATATTTTTTTTTTTGCAAATAAATACTGTTTGGTGGTAGTGGTTAGAAACTCTGACCACTATACCAAAAAGGTCGCGGGCGCGAATCCCGCTAGGGGCATATGTTTGTGTGATGAATTCGGAAATGTGTAGGTACTCGAGTTATGGATGTTTTCATTTATAATAAGTATTTATTTACAAAAAAAAATGTATTTATGTAGTATATCAACCATCTGGTATCCACAACACAAGCCTATAGTTGCTTACTGTGGAATTAGATGGGGCTGTGTGTATGTCTAAAAGATATTTATATTTATTTATTTATATACCCCAGCTGATTAGTAAGTTGAAGTGGCAGTGGGCGGGGCACATAGCTGGAAGAACTGACGGCCAGTGGGTCATTTAAGTTCTCAGGTGGAGACCATGCACCGGTAAGCAAACGTGAGACGTCCACTCACAAGGTGAACAGACGACCAGATGAAGGTCGGTGAAAATCGCGGGATGCAGGCCGCTTCCAGCGCTCGCTCTGGAAATCTAAGTGGGAAGTCTATGTTCAGCAGACGATATCATATGGCTGATATGACGATGAAAACGATATTAAAACATTATGTTATATTTAGAAGAGTTTCTTGCTATTTCGATTTATGTATCCTACTCCTACGTATGAAGTTTCATTGGAACCGGTACATTCAATTCGAATTTTATTAATATGAAAACTTACATGGATTGCCTTGAGGCGGGAATATAATTATTATTCCACCACGTAGACCCAGTGGATGTATAGTGGCCACCTGACAGTCAGTGTTTCTAAGGGCGGCGGCTGTGGGCCACCACCGGTTTGGCATAACGAAAACAATAGACACCATTTAATTGCCCTCCGAAGCATAGAAACACTCGTATAGAAACACTAGTAGGTGATCGTGCCAGACATTCCTTAACTTAGCTATCGAAAACGAATAATTCGTGTAACTGCTAATGGGATTGTGCCACGAGTGCTTCTGGTTTAATTGGGCATAAACGCGCAATTTTCCAATATGCGGTTGATCAGCCAGCGATACTCTTTATCTTGCGCGATTGCTAACGTTTGTCGTATGAATAGCACCATTGCGGAAAGGCGAACGTTGCGGTTAGATTGGCGGCAGCGATTCCGTGTGGGTTGATTTTAAGCAATCTTAAATAAAAGGAGTGCTCTGCGCTTTATCTTTTTCCCGTTTCTTAAAAAAAAACAGCTGACTATAGACGGACCTCTCAGATATTGACGAAACTTTGTAGAGAGCCGGGTACGTGTGAGGTATGTCTTTTTTTTCGCGAGGTAATGCGTTACGCAAACCGCTTCGCCTTGTGGTCGGCATCGCAGAAGGAGGCCGCTGCCCTCTAATCCTTCCCACTCGCCAGTATAGTCGCGAATACTGCTGGCTGGGATAGATCCTGTCCGACCCGTGCCACCAGATCTCAATGCTTGGACTGTCACGCCGGGCAGTCCTCCAGCGTGGCTGGACGGAGTCCTAGTCCCACACGCAGTGGTGGCATCGTGTCGTTTCCTCTCGTCCGATTCGACTCAGATATTCATCGAAGCACCCATGCTCGACGAGTATGCTCCATGCTTCGAATTTCGTCAGAACGGCTCCGACGGCGCAACATGGCGCCCGCAGCATGGGATTACAAGGCGCTCCCGCCAGAGCGTCAGCGCTCGTGGGTATGCGTTCTGCTGTAGCATTCCGAGCGTATGTCACAGTGTTTATGAGTTTATTAAAATACACCTGAAATACTGTTCATGGCCGATTCGAGTAACAGTAATGGAATGATCGTTGATTATAATGGGAGTGGTTTGTTAAGAGTTAGAGATCTTCAATCAAGTGAATAGGCATCTACTGAGATCGCGTGCTTTATCTTTGGCCACATCACTTTCCATCAGGTGAGATTGTGGTCAAACGTATCCAGTTAATCATAAAAAAGGTATTGATTATAACGATAAGTTGATTATAACAAAAACTCATGATATCGGTAAAGCACTTGTGACGCAGTCGCATATGCTTAACGAGCTAAGCAATGCCTAGCTCGGTTAATCCTTTTTACAATAGTGTGTCTTTACTCTGGAAGGCACTAAACTGTCGGTCCTGGTGATTTTCAAATGAACTCAGTTGTCGGTGGCCACAGAGCGACTTTATAATCCCGACAGTCAGGTGGTCACTAGGATCGACACAAATCCATGCGCACTGGGCCTGGGTGATGGATTATGGCCCATATTCTCTTCCAGTAAGAGGAAGATGTAAGGCTGTATAATACCACCGTCTCGGTATAATGTTTGTAGAGCGGGTAATTCCGAGCATGATCACAGACTTTATTTCTGAGGAATATTTGTTTGTCTCGGATAAATCACCATTGGAATTTACAATACAATACTTACCTACTTACAACGGTTAGTTATTGACTTATTTAATTATTTACAATACAGTAATGATATGTATTTAGATAGCTAGTAACATTTTGTTGGAGTGGTTTTACTTTGTATTTTAAACTTCAATATCATCATCTTCTTGCCCTGGTCTCAAGAAGATGTATTTTCAACCAATAATGCAACAATTATTTGAAAATTTAGAATCCACCCAAAATATTGTCTTGGAACAAACTAAACTGTATTAAGTGGGTTTACCCCGCGCGATATTATATACAAACTTTAAAATCCATTTTTTTCTTAATAAATAAACCGATTCTAATGAAACTTTATACGCATAAAGCACGTATATAGATCTAAAAAAAGTAATTGGAGAACATTTTGACATTCGATCGATTTTAAGTATTACAGTGTCAGAAAAAATACAATATTTTCTTTTAAATTCAATATTTTGAAAATATTTCCTACTGACTTTTTAGATCTATGTATGCTGCTTATACCTATAAAGTTTCATTAGAAACGGTCTACTCATTTCGAAACATTTGGACTTGAAAATTTGTATGGAATGCCCTGTGGTATAAACCCTCTTAAAGTTAAATATCTTCGAAACAGCTGAACCAATTTCCATCAAATCTAGTCAAGAAACATTTCACAGACACCAGTTTTCGAAAAAAAGCGTATACAAAAGTTGTCTGTCGTTTTGGCGCTACCATACCGCATAGAGACAGTTTTAAACTTATGATCGTAAGTACGTAGTTTTACTTCGAACTGTGTTATTCACATGCTCTACGTATCTACCTACAAAGTTTTGTGAATTTCTGGGATCAGGATTAAGTCTTACCATATAAATACTCGTAGATAAACGCTATAGTTACATGTGTTCGTACTAAATACACGTGTATACGTTTAGCAAGAAGTGCTCTGTGTTTTAATGTAATTCAAAGACCACGAGCGAGTCACGTATCAGTAATAAATAAAATAACCTAATCATTGGCAGTCAAAATGTAAGAATATGTAGATAAAACAACTACTTTATCATAACGACTCCGGCCTGTATCAATTGAGTTATTTAGTCTTATTTTCCATTTTTTTACGGTTGTCGGGATTTTTATTATATACTTTTTTATTTTATATGTATTTTTTTAAGTTTTTATATGGGTATTTTTATTTTGTTTTTACAAATAAATATCGAGACTTATAATTTGATACTCATCTCGATGGGGTACTGGAATTATTTGTAGTTAAGCGTGATAAAATGGCTACTAACGACCGCCCTATTAGATGTATCATGGAGTCATTATGACATTACCGAGACTTACTCTCCACCTCCAGTGACCATACCACCGTCTCGGTATAATGGTCGAATCACGATGCCCGACCTACTGCTCGAGGCTCAGCTCAGGCGGTCATATCCTGTCCTCCACCTATTATACTACCGAGACTTGTATAAATCGTATGACATGTTATTTGTCCAAATCGACTGAGGCGTTTAGGTTGTAAGTGGTAACATACGCGATGAATACATTACCCTTCTCTTGGCTTTTACATAATCGGGTAATAAGAATTAAGGACCTTAGGGTGCTCACGGGAGCCCCCTGAATAGTTTAATTAGGTATTAGTATTAGTTCAAATTGAATTATGAAATGCTCCAGTAGTTAAATGTCAAAAATAAATAAGGTATCCACAACCTTTCCTTTCCCTGCGCTCGACTGGGTAAAAACATGACAAATCAGAAATGTACATACATACACAGTAGACTTGAAAAATATTATCCTACTGCTCCCATCTTCGCACTACTCCCACTGTAACTCCTGTAAGCCAGGATTAATACTGATACTCTGCACTGCGCCTACTAAAGGTAGACTGTGACCTACGTGACTCTATTGCTATCTTGGACCCCAGACTAAATAAAGACAGAAGTTAAGGGCGAAAAAGTAGAATAGACAGAACGTTCCACTTCGCCCCCAGCAAATAGGAGTGTAGCTAATGTGATGCAAAAAGCCGAAAAGGTTATCTCTATGGGAGAGAGAGCGAAGTGAAGGTCTCCCTAATTTAATACACAAGGGAACAGCGCCAGATCGCAGTGAGCATTGATTTCTATAGCAGTCGGGTTAATAGATCTATTTCATATAGAATCTTCTCTGTATTATGAGTCATTTGTTTATTTACACAGGGAATTTCATAATCACAAAAACATTCTATTCCACGTGCCATAGATTAATATTATCGTGAATTAGAGGATTCGAACGTGACTTTTTCGTTGCACATGTGGGTACAAGATACCTCCAATGTTTATAAACAGGTGATGCTAGTATTCCAGTATCAGTATTCTTCTCCGTTTTAGTTGTAAAGTTCACAAAGATGTCTCTGTTGCCATTTTTGTTTCTGACTTGCATTATTTGTTACGTAAGTGTCTATTTTATTAACAACAGTTTAGCTATGGTATTTAGGGTTAAGTGAAGATGAAGCTTATGAGAAAGCATGCTTAACCAGGCGGTCCCATCTCAATGAATTATCCAGGCATTTATATACTCTACCACCATCTAAACCAAGATAATCATGTGCCCGATCGAGATTGAGTCCACTATCGCATCTGAAGACTTATAAAAAATAAAAGTACACTTAAAAAATTGCTTTAACATATTTTTAAGCTACTGCTTGTTAAAAAAGCAATTTTCCTCTGCCGAGAACAAAAAACTTTTTTATTACAAAAGGCACAATATATTTCATTATTAGTTATGAAATAGTCATTAACTTTTCACGTCACACTAGAATCCGAGAGAAATGTCTAAATTATTTGTATTTCAAATCAAAAATTTAACCAATCCCGAACTTCACGCTATTGTGATCATTATATCAAATAAATATTTTTGTAATATTCAGGGTCAAGCTTTTCCATTGGATGAACCCTCTCAACCTACCGAGGAGAAGACAGTCACATCTGATGAGAAAGACAAAGCACCTTTGGAAGAGGAACAAGCACCACCAGAGGCAGAGCCAATTGCAAAGTATGACATTTCAACAATTATCGACGGGATGGCAAATTGCATGTTTGAGAATGGACTTTTGGACGGCATGTCTAGAGAAACCTTAGAAAATTTGAAGGATTATGGACCAATAACTCTCAAACAATATTTGGTAAGTTTCGATACTAATGTAGTTTTAAGTAACACCGTCTGATAAGAATATCCACATAGGCATAAGGATTATCTTTAAATAACAAGCCAATCTATTTATTAATTTATTATAAACAATACTAATATGTATATGATTTGTTCACAAAAGTACAGTCAACATATTGATGACGACTGGTATTGAACAGTCGATGAACGCTCTTCAATCCAGTAACAATATTATCAAGAAGCATAAAGTGATAATCTACCTATAAATTGACAGCACAAAGTTGAGATGAAGAGGCAAAATAACAAATAAGTAAATAAATAATGACGACACTAAGTAATCTAGAAGTCTAATAAAATATCCGTAAATTCTGGGCTCCCCTGTATGTGGTGTATGATGTCAAACAAGATGCAAAGTTCTGTTTGATCTATGACTTACCTACAAAGTTAACTGAGCAAACGCGTTTGTCTGTAAACAAAATGCGAATGTATGTAAACACACATTATGTTTGTGAACCTCGGGTTAAACCTTTTAGTATAACACATTTGTGCTTTGCATTGAAATGGGTGAGATACCCTATATAGAGATTGAAGTGAAATTTGAAAAAAAGAATAAGCCTGATTTTTCATTATGGACCTGTATCTAAACAATTCGACAGACGATATTCGATTCGGTATCGGAAAGTTCCAAATTTCGAATGCGATTAAAAATTTGAATCTGTTCGAACCATACCTTTAGAATACGGAAGTCAAGCACAGGCATTAGTTTAATTAAAAAACTCTTGTGATTGTGATGATAAATGCACTTCCATACGTCACGAGCTTTATCCCAAATGAGGTGTCAGAGATATCCCAAACATTCGCGGTTGGATGTTCCAACCATTGAAAGTTTAATGTTTGAAACAATATCTAATGCGCACATTCCGAAATATACAGAAATGCACAAGTGGCAAGGGGGTGAGCCCATCGCCGTTAAAACGTGCAAGTCTATATATTTTTTTGGTGGAAAGCCCCTAGTCGTCTTTTACGATACCTACGGAATATTTATCCTTACTTTATTCTGGGTTATATTGGCGATATCTGTGAGGTTTCGATTAGATCGTAACAGAAAAGATCGACACTACTTGTGTAATCACTCCATACTAAAGTTATTGGTGCGATCGCGTGGTTTGTATTTTACTAAATAAATTGTACAATTTTTTAGGCCGTTGTCGCTGTTAAAAATTACATTGCGTCAATATTTGGCAATGTCAGACGATGTTACGATGAAAAATTCTATGACGATTATGAATATGAAAATGAAAGTGATGACTCAGAACATTATGCATCAAAATATTATGACTCAGAATATTACGATGATGAATATTACGACGAAAACGAATCTGAAGATGGAAGCGATGAAAATAATGAATCTGAAGAATATGATGATGAAATTGAAGACATTAACAATGAAACTAAAGATGACCAAAATGAAGCTGAAGAAACTGACAGTGAAGCTGAACAGGGTCGTGATGAAAATAATGAATCTGAAAAATACAATGATGAAGATGAAGATGGTCACAATGAAAGTAGAGATACTGATGATGAAACTGAAGATCGTGATGAAACTGATGGAGACAAGGGTTTCGGAGAAAAAGCAAGTGAAGACGCAGATTTTCTTGAATAACACGCTTAAAACAAAAGTAGCTCAATTAAATCAGCTTCAGAAAAAATACGTCAAACAAATGAGGTTCCACTTTAAAAAAACCTAAAGTGGGTATGAGCATGTTGTTTGATCGCTTGTTTTTGTTTTGTTTAAATTATAGATTTGATAATTTTCAATAAGTGTAGATTCGGTTTCCATATAAGTAACGTGTAAATACTCAAAACGAAAGAAGATACAAAAGAGTCACTTATATGAATATGACCTCTTTTTGAACAACAAATAATTATAAAAGACTTTGCTATATTACTGAGTTTAAACATCACCGCTTTAGAAATTTTAATAGTTGTGGTAAAAGTTACATTGCAGAAACCATAAATAATTAATTGGGTTACTACACCTAAAGTGGGTTTGAAAATAATAGTGATCGAAATTTACAAAAACAGTAAAGAATTTCTAAAATAATTTCTTGTACAATATAATATATGAATATACGAATTTATTATTTTCCGTAAATATGAAAACCATGAACCCCGTTCAGAGAAACATAAATCCCTTTTTATTATTACAGATTAAATAGTAATAACAACAATGGCACATACAACGGGCTATAGAGAGGGCGACACATGGCGTTTCACTACAGGATCAAATCAGGAATAAAGAAATCCGTAAAAGACAAAAGTCTCCGACATAGCGGGTTAGTTAATTGCCACTTACGAATCTAGTACTACATTACAAATCTTTTTGCTGTAGTAAACCGTAAAGTTTAATTCAATTTAATTTTCAATTTTAATTGTACAAAGATCTTATTTATAAATTTTTTAAATTACTTAATTTATTTAGGTAATCTTTAATTGGTTATTTGTTATTAGCTATATAGTTTGTTAACTAATATTATAAAACAATTACATGAAAATTGATATGATACCTTGGTTTATTGAATAAACACTTCAATCCAGTTTATTCAAAAAACAATTATATTGTATACGAATTTTATGTCAAAATAGCAATAAAAAATTTTTATCAACATAATGCAAATTCAAATGTAATATCAGTTTGGTGCAAACATTCACACGATACTATTGCATTAAATTATTAACCAAAGTAAATTAAAATTTTATATATTCATTACCAAATCAAACAAAAGAAATCAAAATAATATGTCAATTAACAAAATTACCCATTCAACGAAGTATCTAAAAAATAATTATTGAAACAAAATGGCATTTGAAGTTTTTTTTGTTTTGAAGTCGAAGTCCCTAGGATACTTTTTCGTTAGTGGAACCCATTTAACAAGAAATAATTATACTCTAAGAGAGAACTCTTCACTGACTTCAATACTACCACAGCCAGAAACACGTTTGGTTCTAGATTCCATAACATAACATAGACATAATTAAGAAAATATTTTTGGAAATTCAGCCCCTAAGGGTGTAAACTAGGTACTGATAGTTTTTATGTAGAGATTGTTTCTTTTAATTTTAGAATTTAAGAAATTTTGCATTAAAATCATTACTTCATTATTTGTATTAGTTTATATTTGTATTTTATTTATTTTATAAATAATTAAGTATTTCAGCATATTCAAAATTTATCCCCTAGGCGTCAAATAGGGGTTTAAAAGGTGGTTAAAAATCGTGTTACTTGAAATGTTCACTGGGGTGGGACAGCATTTTGTTACACCATATCTTCTCGTCCCCAATTCCACAAAGTCCAAAGACGATAACCTTCAATCTGTGAGACCTATCTATAGTGACTTCCGATGTCGAAACGTTGACGCTGGCGTACTATTAGTCCAAAACCTTAAAGTCCCAGCCATACTATGTTCACAGTTACTCTGAGTAAGGATTGGTAGCGAATACAATTGCTGGAGTTGCTAGGTAAACGTAGTGCGGGACGGCCGCCAGCTAAACACAGCGACTAGTTAAAGGAAAATAATTAATTTTATTTGATTTGATTTGTAACTAAAATAGCAAAATTCCATACCGAAGAGATGTAATAGGGGATGCAAGTAGATAAATAACAAATTTTCATGTTTCATTTCATCTCGATATCCAAAAAAATAATGAGATGTTTCAAGTAATTCGCACAGGACAGAAGCCGCACACAGAAGCAAGTATTGATTATAATGTAAATTTACGTATTACCTCAGACAATGAGAGCTAATTGAAAAACAAACAACACATGCATGTAACATTCACACGAACGAATACTTAGGGCATATTTAAATAGGACGACTATACACGTTTACAAGGTGTTTTAAAATTCTAGAAAACCATAAGATAAAAACAACTAAAACATGCCTAATTTAACATATTACATGCAAAACCTATTCATGATAAGTTATATAATAAAAATATATCGTTATCATTACTTTGTAAGATGTCTGTACTCATAATATGTACCGAATGCAATCCTGATGTTGTTTCAAAAGTATCGAGTTCGTACGTCTGTTAAAGTAAAACTCAGAGATGCAGTCGTTTCATTAAATCTTTTTTTGTGATGAGACAGGGTTATTTGTATATTACTGTCAACATCGAATTATTAAAACCAGAAAATTTTGTTCCAAGCTTTTAAAACGTTGGAATTTGTTTGGACTAAGCAGAGACTATAGATTTCCACTTGCGAGGAGCCTGACATACTACTGGACTTACATAAAATTTTATGTTTCGTATACGCTTATATTTTTATTCTAATGATCTTATATATTTTTTATTCTAATAAACAATTAAAATATAAAACATTCACCTATGTCACATATTTTAAAATAAATATATTAAAATAAGAAAGCATGTCAGGAGCTTATGAAAATGTCATATCCATACACATGCCCATACACACGCACAAGTAAACACAATTTTTTGATTTCTCATTCTTATTTAAAACAAAAGAAGCAAGCTAGTAAACATCGCCTTTGTGCGACAACTTCTATTGTCTTGAACCAACACCGGGTGGCGGAGGTTCTGGTGACCTGTAGTACAGGGTCTACCTAGTATAGGCACCAGTCTCCATACATTAGCTTAACTTTCGAAATTGTGGAGAAAACAATAAATAATTTATTATTATTAATATAAATGGCGTTGTACCTTTTCCCAGTCATTTACGTAGCCAGTAACATTCACTATTTCTAGAGTGTATCATGACGACCTGTTTGGTGTAGTGGTTAGCAACTCTAACCACTAGACCAAAAGGTTGCGGGTTCGAATCTCTCTAGGGGCATATGTTTGTGTGATGAATACGGATATGTGTACCCGAGTTATGGATGTTTTAATTTATAATAAATGAATATTTCGGACACTTGCACCAATCATCTAGTCCCAAACTAAGCAAAGCTTGTGCTATCGTCACTAGATAACGGATAAACATACATAAATATTTATATAATCATCCATGACTCGGGAATAAATGTTCGTGTTCATCATACAAACATTTACCCCTCGCGGGATTCGAACCCGCAACCGTTGGTTTCGATGACAGGGTCACTATTCACTACACCAACCGGTAGTCTAATTAGTACCGTTCTTAGTCGTAATAATAATAAGTACTTTATTTACAAAAAAAAAATGTATTTATGTATTGTATCAACATCTGGTATCCACAACACAAGCCTATAGTTGCTTACTGTGGAACTAGATGGCGTTGTGTGTATGTCTAAGGATATTTATTTATTAATGATTTTGGTATACCACCGCCTTCACTGATTTTGGACACGTAGGATGTACATAACATATTGCCACCAGCCCGTACAGCCCTTACGTAGGAACTGCAATTTATGTTAAATATTATTCATACATATAGTCAACAAATACTAAGAATTGAATGTAAAGTTAAAGTATGTAGTGTGTGACTAATACAAACAAGTACAGTGGCCGGCCAAAATAAATCTCAGATCCTCTACCTACGTTTTCGCTATTCATCACATTAGTTTCCACTCAAATCTCCATGTTCATATCCGTTTTTACCGGTCACACATTTTGTGTTCCAACTAGCGTCTGCCCGTGACTTTTCCCTCGTGAATTAATTAATAGTATGTTACATAGCCAAGGCAAAAGGTATTGTAAATTATTTTGTGCAAGTAAATATTATTTACCGGAGGCCCACCTTCCGGTCTCTCTCCAGGATGGTAGCGGTATTTAAGGAGTTAGTACCCCAGGAGGGTACCAGCACTGCTGGAGAATCCCTCATCGCTCAGGCTGCCCTACTTATTATGGGGTGGACGCCTTCCTCAAAGGCCGGCAACGCATCTGTGACCCTTTTGGTGTTGCGGGTGCCCATGGGCGGCGGTGATTGCTTTCCATCAGGTGACCCGCATGCTCGTTTGCCGCCCTCTCATATAAAAAAAAAATAAAAAAAAAAATATTGTATTGTTTGGTGTAGTGGTTAGAATCTCTGACCACTATACCAACAGGGTGCGGGTTCGAATCCCGCTAGGGGCATATATCAACCATCTGGTATATATTTACAAGCATATAGTTGCTTACTGTGGAACCAGATGGCGCTGTGTGTATGTCTAAGGATATTTAGTTATTTATTTATTAATACTCAGGGCTATGTCGGCGATTTTAGTTCTTCTACGGATTGTCTAATTCCCGATTCGATATCGCTGTGAAATGCCGAGTATCGCTCTCTCCATAGCTCGTTGCGTGACCTTGAGCTTTCGTACGTAACTCAACACACTTTCGTTTTTGAGCACTGAGTTGAATTTGCAATGGACATGGCACATAGCTCGTCGAAATTCTTTAATGATCCCAGCATCGGCAAGCCAATGGTCCCAGCACCGGCAAGCGGTGGACCACCACCCATAAGGTGGGCTGACGACCTGATGTAGGTCGCCTGAAGTCGCTAGATGCAGGCTGCTTACAATCGGTCGCTTTGGCAATCTATGGGGAGGCTTATGTTCAGCAGTGGACGTCCTGTGGCTGGTATGAGGAAGGTTACACATTATTGCTCCTTTACAACAACAGTGGTGGACCTGTGAGCTCTATGACAACTCTAAACAATGCAACTTTTTTGAGGTTACCATTCGTTCAAATATCTTCCTTTCAGGAGAAGCCTAAGAAACTCAAGTTTTACCTTTCTAAAGCTCTGTATTTTATCACAATTATGTATAGTACTACGAATATAATCTGTTGCGGGTCTGGGGGTATTTGTTACTGCAACTACGAATTGAGTATCATCATCAACAGGTTTACACGTCCCTGCTGTTGGGGCACAGCCTCACTGGGCGAGGGTTTGGGTCAGACTATAGGGGCAGCGACATTGCTTTACTTCGCTAATCGAAGAGGAATAACGAATGCGACTGTGCCACGAGTGCTTGACGATTTTTATTGTGGCCTCCAAATTGTATCCTTCTTTAAGCTAACTTAGTAGTATGCATAGTAGCATAGTTGGCAATGTTGTATATTTTATTGCTTCCCAAAATGCACATCATATTTGCACAATTCAAAAAAGTTGTTAGTTTCCCATCTAGCGATATCTGTCGGGTCTTTTAAAGCAACCATATATCTTATTGTCTCGGTTCATAAAACTTACTATTTATCCGTTGCAGTAACTCAGTACAAATCGATTATTCGGTATATATCATAGAATGGACAGACGCAAACAGCTTTATGGTTTAACCATACGTATAGACATGTGAATTTGTTACGTCTATTGTTTAGACCGAAAGCCATACTATTTTACCGTCACAGTTCTCATCTGTAAACAAACACACGTTATACTTAAATCCTCGCCGATGATTTTTCCGCGACAGTTAGTCGTCGCCACTAATCGGAAAATATTGGCAATAATGTGCGCTAAAATTGGAATTTTGTGTTTTGCTCTCATATTGATTACTGAGGTGAGTATATATTATGCTTTTTTATTATTATTAAAGTATTATACGGGGTTATTCGTAAATCACTATAAATCTCTTAGTATGTTATTCGTATCATTAAAACGGACAACTTTTGTTCTACGACTTTTTATAATACTGCATTTTTTCATGCATAAGGTACGAGGCCCCGTAGATAAAATATATGAACTGCTAACAGCAAAAAAATCCTAATTTTATTTTGTTTGTTCAACACATAATTCTGTTGTATGTTACAGGATTAGTGCCTTTAATTTGACTATAATATACTCCACCATATAACAGCTTAGATTTAGAATATTTAGCAATATCTCCAATGAATGATCATCAGTGTAATAACAATAGAAATACTTGAATTAATTACCCAATATATTATTTCAGGGATTCCCTATGGAAAAAGCAGATATGACATTGCCGAAATTTGACGCCAACTTTCTGGAACCGATTTTAGAAAGCCTACAGAAATTAAAGAGTTCAATAGATCAAAATCTGGCGAAAGTTGTTGGTGATGTCAGCGTGAAGCAAATACAACCAGTAATGCAAGTGCTCGGTGATGCTTCTCAAAGAGTATCCAAGGCTGTAAGTAATCATTTATATTTTGACAATTAATGTATATGTAATCTAGAATCATAGTGTAGATGTGAATACAGAAACAGAACGGCTGTATGTACTTAGCACGGCCGTTTAGTCTCTCCATCATTATCGTGCGTGAGGAAACACTGACTCTGATAATACAGTTTAACATAATTTCGAAGTCAGCAGTCTAGTATTCTAGTTGACATCAAATGTATTATCTCTAACTCTAATCATTAAAATTGCAATTGCAAATTTGGGCAATGAATAAATGAGTATTGCTCGTATTACTATACAATCAAAATATTAGATAGTAAAAGGGAAAATACATCAAACTTATCAAATTATCATTACTAAGTTTTGTAGAGTTTCTTGAAATTGTTAATAATCAGCCCGTAAACATCCCACTGCAGGGATATAGGCCTTCCCATGTAAATCCATCCCAATGCGGGTTGAGGACTTCACATGCCTTTGAATTTTCATTTCTCAGGCATGCGGGTTTCCTCACGATGTTTTCCTTCACCGTTTCGGAGCACATAACTGCACATAAGTAATTAAATTAAAATTAAAAAGTCATTGGTACATAGCCTGCCTGAGAATCGAACCCGGACCTCCCAATTGGGGGACCGCATCTTAACCGCTGAGCCACCGACGCTACGCTACATATCTAGATACAAGTATCTATTTACAGTCTATTTATTCAAGATTTGTTTACTTTGGTGCAACACCTAAGGTTAATGAACATACGTACATACAGCATACGTACATACTAATGTCACGACCTTTATCCCACATGGAGGGGGCAGAGATATCCCAAACATAAACGTTTGGGTGTTCCTAACATTAAAATGCTTAAACAACATCCATGACTCACCCTTCGAAATAATACAGAAATGCACAATGACAGAGGTGAGCCCATTACAGTTGAAACGTGCAAGTCGAGTCGTCTAATATATTTTTGGTATCCCTTAGTGCCATTAACGACATTCACAGTAAGAGAACGATTGGAATAATAATATACATCTATCTTGGTAAAACCAACTTAAACTTTTTGTTTTACTAAAAATAATATTTAATTTTCATTTTCAGATAGACGACTTAACTGCTACAAAGAAGAAGGCGAAGACCGATGATTTCGATTTTAAAAGATAGACAATCAGCTTTCAAACAGAACCAATGAAACGATTAGTTATAATATTTTGTGTATGACAAAACTTTTATATCTTCAAATAAAAATTAAACCGGAATATAAAAATTTACTTATTAGGAAATCTGGATATACGAGATCCAGAATTCCTGATGTCTATGAAATAGAACTAATGAAGACAAGCTCTGTATTTTCGTTACCGCTTTTGAAAATTATTCCATTTATTGAAACGTGAACGGGACTCCTGAATTAAGTGAAGCATAAAATACACTGGAGTCAAAGTGTAGGATTGAACCGAGTCTTAGTTTACGGAAGCCAACCATCGTATTCCAACATTCCCGTAGATATCGATACATTTATAACTTATTTTAATCATGATGAACGACCATCTTTTGTTGATTTATCTTAAAATTACATTAAGTCCTAAAGTACGCTTTTGGAATTTTAGAATTCTTATAAGCTTATTAGAAAGCAAACTGATTAGAGAAAAAATAATCATAATAGTAATTCTTTGTATGAAGCAACTATACGTTTATTTCTTCTTCTTCTTCTTATTTTTGAGGATGGCAACCAGTCAACCTCACTGTCGAGGGACATTACTGCCAGTTTCGAGTGAAAAATTTTATTTCTCCTATTTCTTCAGTTTATAAGTCAGTCTCCGTCAAAACAAGTAATTCGTCATATACTTGGCACATACAGAGTCTAATCACGGTCAAGTCATTCTTCAGTAAAGTGGCAGAATGCTTTACAAAAGATTTTGGCGGCTTCTTGTGGGAACCCGAAAGCCCGTTACGCGCTATAATTTACACTTCCTTTCACCTGTACACCAACACTAACGTTTGCTGCACAATATTCTGCCATTATTAAGCTTCAAAAGTTAGAATGCACAAATTATAAGAATTCTAAAGAAAAATGCAACTTCACTCGCCGAGATCCCGCCAAAAAGGCATACGTTTATTTATTTTCATATTTAATACCCATGAGAACTGTATGTATGAAGCTATTTCCGAAGCATGTATGAAGAATTCCCGCCCTTTTTTACCTTCATGATTCTTTGAAATAATCGCGGTATCGCATTTAGTTACCAAAGTCCTACCTTGAATGTCGAATTATTCATACACATTTTATATTCTATGTTTTTGATTGCAAGATACGTACAGGCGTATACAAATTCATGTATTTTCCAGAAATCATACAGTTTACTGATGATACAGATTAGTACAGCTTGGGATTTTTCTTGATAAATTTTGTAGCAGTGTCATGAATGTCAAGAAGGCTCCAAGGAAAAAAAATTACAATTAGGTACCTTATTCTTTTTTGCTTGGGTTGTAATTTAAAACTTAACACGAGAGTAAGTGATACCATAACTATTTAAATAGTTCGAGCTAACACTGTATATAGCCATATAAATAGTTCATTGGTTTTAGGAAACTAACAGATACGACGCCTATAATTACAAGGTAAAAAATTAACTAAAGCTAAACTGATGATGATGCTTCCAACCGATTTCGCCATGGCGACAACTTCGACTCGGTTTGGCGCTGGTGCGCTGGAACTAGTCCCGTTTGGGTCATAGACCTTGCCGCGTTGCATTGTTGAATAGCTAAACCTTAGTTTAAACGTCTTAACGTTGAGCGAGATACGCGCCAGCTTGAAGATCACACTAGGCCAGAACCAATCTGGTTAAGTTAAACCTTCTTGACGTTATTATAACACTAATACATAAATTATTAGATTATTTTTCTCAAGAAAATTCCCAGAGCAGAGCAGAGCTAGTCTATATCAGAAGTAGCATGGTTTGCACCACTTGGTATACCTACACCCTATATAGCCATAAGCTAAGCTTAGCGAATATACGTTCAATAAATGAACTATTGCGTATACTTTAGATATAGTAACACGATTTTAAGAATGTAGTTGAGATTTTATGTTTGTTAGTAAGGAACTTTCGTATGACCTCTTTGATAAGATTAAATACGTATATATAGTTGATTTAAAACAAAACCCAATTAAATTGTTACGTGTTCAGTGAATACTTATCTGTTGACTTGGATAGTTCTTGGTACAAAATAGTCAAACGAAATGAACAAGCTACTTATTGTTTTCTTGGCTGTTTGCCTTGTTTATGTGAGTATAAAATGTTGTCGATAATTTCCCTTTTGGAAACTTCGTGAACACAAGCATTGGAATAACAAAATTACGTTGAAATTTTCAAAACAATTTCCTACTTACATACATTTTCCTTCTTAATTAGCCTCGATATTTTTACATTATTCTAAGTTATTGTTACTTTAACTACAAACTTTACCTGTTTTATTGTTAACATAGGTACAAGGTTTACTGTTCCAACCACATGCAAACAACGAACAATACCTCGATACTGTTCAGAGGAAGGCTACAGAATTCTCAGCTAGAATAAACCAAAGGTTACGGCTTGGAACGCGTAGCCATCATAGGACGTTAAACAAGGAGACTGACGACATTGTGAATAACATAAATAGAAAAGTAAGTCTTGCACCTTTAAAGTAGTATTATCATATTGAATTAGCAAGTAGATTGGCAGTCGGCAGGCCACATAGCGAGCGTTGCTGATGGCTATTGAAGCATAGATGTGCTATAGTGGATAATCCACCTATAATGGACGGGAAAAGTCGAATATATCAGTCACTCTGGAAATCTATGGAGGCTATGTTCACTAGTGGACGTCCTGTAGCTAATATGATGATCATCACATAGGCATACATTACTGAGCGCGTCTATGTATGTACATACGCGTCGTAGGAAAGTCTTCATTTACATTGAATCTACGTCGCATATTGTGTCTATAAACTACCAACGTTAGCGTGATACCAAATTGCTGTTGCGACTTGTAATGGTATTAGGTATAACAAATATGAACCAATATTATATTTTGAACATCAACGATGTATATTTAAACCTATTATTATATTCCGATGTCAAAGAAGAGTGAGCCAATGAAAATTATCAGCTAACACTACTAATAAGGCAAATGACTGTATAGCTAACTGAGACAACTAGGGTACTTTTTTATAATAGGTTAATACAAACTATGAAAGTAACCACAACAATTTTCATTTAATTTCAGTATCAAGAACTAAAACGAAGGAGCAAAGAGTAGATCATTTAAAATATTCAATTATTTTTATAATCAAACTGGATTGCACCAACTTTTTTATGGAAGTATAATTTTAATACAAGAACGATTGCGTTAATGATTTCAATTTTCTATTTAAATGCTTTTAATTTTATTGTATTGTTATATATAATGCACGTGTTTGAGAAAGAGGCATCCTTTCAAAGGGATCACAATAATTTAGGGATTTCTGTTTAATAACGCTGTTCTTCGTTGAAATTAATTGACCCTTTAGTGTCGAGCTCAAGGTCAACGCATGAACCGGTTCACTCACTATGGCGAAACTATTACGTATTAACTTAAGTGACCGATAGATGGCGCTACAAATGTCGAATTATATGACTACGTGTTACTTAATTTATGGTTTATTTTAAATATGTTACTTGTTTTTTTTTTGTTTCCAATTATCGATAAATAATCACCTTCTGAAAGAATGTCTCATTTCTAATATACGCCCTGTATACTACATCTACAGCGATAGAAGAATAAACTATATTAACACGTTCCGGGACAGATCATCAGACACAATAGAAGTCTTATTGTTATAACGTCGAGAGGCGGGTTGTGTCCCGGAACGTGTTAAAGAATAAATATTTGACAAAAGATTTATTATTTAAAATTTCTATATATTCCTTTCATCTTAGGGTCGATTAATGTGAGGTTGAGATTCCCGTCAGATTCCATGCAAAATGGAATGAAACGATGCGGCAACGAAATATTTAATAGCATACGCAATCTCAAAAGATTTTGGTATATATTATCATTTCCCAAACGCATAGCTGTTACACACAAGCGACGGAATTTGCATATAACAAGTTATGTAGGTATAACAGAAGTTAGAAGTATCATAAGATATTATGAATGCCTACATATATTCCCATCTATTCATAGGTACAAAACATAGAACGCAAGAAGTCGGTCCCTCTGTATGTCACGGTTGTTTTACTGGCAAACAAACATGATTGATGTTATAATGCTGAAAATTACAGTGAATATACATAACTCATATACCTACATAAGTCGGTGGCTCAGCGGTTTAGACGCGGTCTCCCAATTTAGGAGGTCCGGGTTCGATTCCCAGGCAGGTGATGTTTTTAAATTTTATTTAATTACTTATGTGCATTTATCTGACTGCTCTTAAACGGTGAAGAAAAACATCGCGAGGAAACCTGCATGTCTGAGAAATAAAAATTCAAAGGCATGTGAAGTCCCCAACCCGCATTGGGCCTGCGTGGTGGACTATGGCCCATACTCCCTTATATACGAGAGAAGGCCTACCTATATCCCTGCAGTTTACGGGCTGATGATGATGATGATACATAACTCCAACTAAATTATAAAATAAAATGTTATAAAAAGTTTATATGTATAAGGTATATAATATGTCGCAGGCAGACTGTGTTTTTTTTTTATTAAAAGTAATTTAAATCACCATAGACACATGGTCCGTGCTCTTGTTTACAAAAATATAATTTATAAATTAACTTGTTTCTTTTTACATTTAATACTCTAAAGACTACGACTATGCTTAAATCTAAAACAGCGAGTTCTTGTTCTGTTTATATTATATATATATATATATATATATTTGTCATATTCTTATTATTATTATTTTTAATTATTCCTATTCCCGATATAATTATGCTATCTAAAATTTTAAATATTTGCTTATTTCTATGATGGGGGGATTACAATTCAAGGGGAGGTGTGTTTCTTAACTACGGGAGTGAGTACAATGGCAGGGATAGAATAATCTAGTATGCTTGTCATGGACTGTGCCTCGTTATTGGGAGGTCTGACTTCCTCCCTCTCCAAACCTTTTCAGCTTTTCCACGACCGCTGTGTCACGATGGCGTATTGCCATTTTCAGATTGTAATCTAAAATGCTCTTCGTCGAAGCAGCCGTTGCCCGCTGCATAAACCTGCCCGTCGCATCATCCCTCCGCGTAGTATACACAGCTCTGCTGACAGAGTGACGCGACACTGCCACGACAGCATGCTGCACGCAGGCAGACTGTTACAACCATTCAATTTGAAAGCCCGGGCTGATTGTAATGTATGGCGCAACACTTCCATCATAATAGGAAACTGCGTGGGGCGCCTCTGTATAGCATCCAAAATAACTTAACATTACAACCAACCCGCTTTGAGTAACACAGTTTTCTGTATAAGCGAAAATATTCGCCATACATAACGATACGGTTAGGCATTCAATAGAATGGCTAATTCTACGATTTGACTACGACAATATAACATATGTGTATAACGAAACTGAAAGGAAAATCTATAATGCAATGATGAAAATATGCAACCTCAGATAGTAAAAAGAAGGAAAATATATTATAATATTAAATGCATAATATGCTACAATAAATTATAGTTAGTGTTGAAGCAATTTACTAGTCCGACGCATGTAGATGCAAGCAACAATGCTTGAAATAAGTCTAGCACGCCTTCGATACGCCAGTTCATATTCCCTATTGTATGGACTTTAGCGGTCGACTGTACAAGCAGGACTGTGATGAATTGTGAATGTAAATTCTACCTACTAATGTTGTTTTGATTCACGATTGTACTAATATAATCCGTCATAGCTGTTTTCTCGTTACGTTATGTTTTTAAACCTAAACGATATTTTTTTTTATGCACAACGGGTTGGTACTTGACTATAGATCTTTAAACCTAAAGCCCTGATTTGTACGTTTGGCTTCGATACAATGCATATACATACTGTATATATAGGACGTCGCTTACTTTAGTAACTTATTAGTAATCTGTGACGTCGCGCCGAGATAGCTCACAAACGCGCTTCGCACCAATCAATGCGTTAGATTGGTTCAAAATGAAGCGTCATTGGTGCGAATTTGCGACGACTAGTGCATCCACAATGATGAAGGTCGCCGGAAATCGCTGGATGCAGGCCGCTTCCAACCGGTTGTTCTGGAAATCTATGGGTGAGATCTATGTTAAGCATTGGACGTCCTGTGACTGATGTCTTAACCGCGATAAACTTATCATATTGATTGATCACGTTAAAATAGTAATGGCTTACTGCAGAGTACCTATATACTACTCTTTAGTAAAGAACAATTTCCAATTCAATGAGATTATTTTTTATTTTGTAAAATGCGGCGACACGAATTCCGAAAAGGAATGCGATTAATAACATTACTATTATCTCTTTATTAATTTCATAATATAGTACTTATTTGACACATTTCTAAGAACTTAGCTTGTTGTAAACGTAAGTAATAGTGAATATCGAAATGGCCTTCTAAGAAAATAATTTTCCTCGTCAAAAAAGGCTTGTTCTTCCAATAAAAGAAATAAGGATAAAACTTGGCACGGTAGATTTTGTAGATCATTCATAACAAGGATGGAATAGAGTATAAATTTTACAATAAAACTATTTTGAAAACAAGATCACGATGTTTATGAAATATTTTTATAATTATATATATTTTAAATGAGACATGATAAATGAGACATATTTTATGATGGACTGGATACGCGTTTGACCACAATTTCACCTGATGGATAGTGACGATGTGGTCGAAGATGAAGCACGCGATCTCAGTAAATGCCTATTAACCTTCCTATTGACAGTTCCAAGATTGTACAATTTCGGAAAAATGACGCCCGAAGGCAATTCTATTCTTTGGCTGTTCGCACTATAAAGAGGAAGTACCTCTTTAGCTGTAGAAACTAGTACCTAAATGGAAGCGCAAGGAAGTGCGGTAGCCAAGTTGTCAAAAAAAAACTGGCCGTTTAAATAGTACAGGACTTAACTATTTACACAAACCATTTCGAGCCACTTTTGCGCTTCCATCAAATCATTTAAAATTTTCCTGTCGACTATCCCCATTTAATAAAGGTACCAGAAGTATCGATGAAGAATTTTAATTAAAAAAAATCATATTAACAGGGCTATGAATCATTTATTTTACGTTGTAAAGTGGATCTCAATTTCACACCCTTTTCTCCCCACGCACACCGTTTTTTGTAGACGATGTTAAATCCGTCGTATCATTATTTCTAACCTAACCTACCGTTGGGATACAACACTTACTCACTATTGAGTCAATTATTTATGTGCTATAGAGGTTTTTTTAACCACAATAGGTTAGCAATTGACCTCAACCACACCTGATGTTAAGTGAAGAAGGTAGAAGCGTACTGACCCGGAAACCTTCTTTGTGTGACTGGTTATTTCATCTCTGACGGCCGGAACACAACAATGCTATTAATATTGCTGTTTGGCGGCAGATCATACAATAGGTAATAGGTAGATAGGTGTCGGACAATAGGTAGTGACTGTCTGATAGTGTTTTCAAACCTCCCCGAAAACTAATCACGATTGTCGTTATCGTTATCACTGATAGAAAGCGTCAAATTGCTGAGCGTAAAACGAGCCTATACGTCAGAATGTATTCGAATCGTTAAGTTGCATCATCTTCCTCTCATTGTTTGCCTTGTGGGTAATAAGTAGTTGTTAATTACTAAATGCCTACCTTTTTAGAGTTCCTGACCACATTTTTAACTCCCGACCAAAAACGTCGGGTGTTATGTGCTTGACAGTGTTGTGTGTCTGTTGTCCTGTGTCAGCAATGCGTGGTCCAATTTGAGTGCGATTTTATGTAAGTATGTAAGACTAAGTGTGCCCGCCCACGACCGACTTTTTGTAGCATCGATAATCGGCCCATTTTTTCGTCAATACTTTTATTGACCAATTTTTTGTAGGATATTTATCGGCCGTGGGTGGGCAGCCTAAACAGGTTCTTAGCCATCTTTCATGGAAATCGGTTAAACCGCTTCGAAGATATTTAGCTTTTAACACTATCTTTTAGTCTAGTCTACCTGGACGATATAATCATTTGTTCCATCAATGGTTTCCGGATTTTTCTAAATTTTTAATATAAAATTAAAGAAAAACAGAATCACATTGTTCTGTCTGTCAAATGTAAGTAAGGCCCTTTTTCTCCGAAACGGCCAAAATTAATTTAAACACTGAGGTCTGCGGCCTCATACCGCTTTTTTTTTTTTTTTTTTTTTTTTTTATTAATAACTGGTTTCGCGTTTGACTACAATCTCACCTGATGGAAAGCGACGATGAAGCCGAAGATGTATCATGCGCACCCAGTAAATGCCTATTCACTCTAGACTTGAAGATCCCAAGGTTTAAGTGTCGGGAAAAACCGACGCGGGCAGTGAGTTCCATACCTTAGCAGTCCGCATTATAAATGATGAAGCAAAGCGCTTAGTGCGGATGTTCGGTATGTTGACAACATATTGATATGACCGCTGTAAGAAATTCAAGTTTCTAGAGTAATGCAAAGAAAATATATGTCCTCTTGTATCTTCATACTAAACGTCCCACTAGCAGATCACCAAAACAAGTGCTTGAACTGTACAATCCTGAAATTTGGCACGAAGAGGTTTTAGTACAGGTGAAATAAATACAAAAATTATTAATATCATATCCAATGTGGAATTACGAGATAAACATTGTTTGCGGTTAATATCATTAGATCGTCCAAGTAACTAAACACATATTTCAATTTGACGGTTTAAAAAGGTTGACAACGGTGGTATTACGTACAAAATCCTCAGGCACGCAGTCTAGATTAAGGAAAACGGTCATAGGTTTTGCAACAGACATGGCTAACTCTGGTTCTCTAGTGAATCATTTCAATAAAATCTGTCTCAAAGGAAATGGAAATAATGCATTAAGAGATATTCTGTTATGTTATCGTGAATATCTAAATAACATAAACAAAACCATATTAAACTTTCCTACAGACTATCACCTTTTAATTAGGGTAGGTTAACATAAATACCGGAACCGTGCCTCAAGAATGGAAACAACTTTAAGCTTCGATTAGCGTCAATTGCTAACTCATTTGCTGATTAGTTCAAATGGACCTTTTGACCTGTGCCCTCGATGATAGCATATATGCAAACAAGGATAGATAGTAATGCGACTATAGTAACATAAAGAGAATTGTTGTATGTGACGGACTCAGTGCGCAGTCTACCATCGTACCGTAAACTAGCTCGAACCCTCCCGAAAAAATAATCAATATGAACAAGGCCCTGATTGTCCTTCTGGCTGTTTGCCTTATCAGCGTGAGTACTATCTTTATTGAGTATTCTATTGTTACTTAATTACAAGAAACTTTGTGCGTTTAGATAGGATTTCTCTTTTTTAGGTTTGCATACCTATCAGATAGATTGCTATTATCTGTTAGAAGAGGACATTTTGTTTTTGTTGTCTCAATTATTCAAATTACTTTACACTGTTCTGCAACAAAATAATATTTTTACCCTCGAAGTTCAAAGCGACTCGCATTTGACCGATTTTAGTTATTAATTCAATATAGGGGTGGTATAATATAAATTTCTATTTTACGAAAAAGTTATAAAGAAAATTAATAAGATCTGTGACTTTTGCTCAGAAAATATGCGGATAGCTATTAAGCATTGTATTACAGTTTTTATCTGGTTTGTTTGGTAAATGGTTTACATATGGAGAAGAAAAATTACTTGTTTGAATTCCGTAATCATAGGTTTGCTTGGAAGAGATAAAGCCACCCAATTTGTAGTTTCTTTAAGAGATTTAAAATGTAGTAGTTGCACTAAGGTCCCTGTATAAACAATAAAACGTCGTTGATTGGAAAAACGGACAAATGCGAGTTGCATTCCGTGGAGAGGGTTCCATACGAGAAATATGTGGTCTATCATGTTTTTTGTAAGTAATCGATTATTTTTAGAACTGTAATTAAACATCTTACTGATACTTGGCCGGTGTTTTCTTTATTTAAATGAACAGCGGTTTTACCACGTAAAAATTTTTGCGTTCGATCGCTACATATAGCGATATAAATAGCGCTCTAGAAATATGGATAAGCGAATAAACGTCTAATGAATGTCAAGTTACTATTATTTGCTTCTAGGGCGCCGATTTAGCGACCAAAACTGCAAATTTTTAGATATAGAATACAACCTAAAAATTAACGTTTATGCTTTCTTCAGGTTCACGCTTTTGTAAAGCGTGACGTAACTGAGGCTGAATCATCCGACAATACTCTCGAAAGCATAAAGAAACAGTTTGAAGACTTCTCCAAAGATGCCGGAGAGAAGCTGAAAGAAGCTTTCGATCCTGACACGATTAAGACCAAATTAAATGAATTCACCGATAGTCTGAATAAGGCGGTAAGTAATTTTGAAGCTGCGTATATATATATTATTTATTTCATTTACAAACGCTTGTTACTTCGCTTAGAAGTAGTAAAGCCTTATGTATATTCGTTATTAGCTAAATGTACAAACAATTATATATAATAATATATTTCGTTCCATATGTGCAACTTGTATTAACTTTATCGGGGTAAAAAGTATCCTGGGTTTTATTTCGGGATATATCTTACGTGTATACCAAATATAAATTGTATTGTATTGTATGATTCAGCAAAAAAAAAAAAGAACAACCAAACCTTCGTGTTGTAATATCAGTTGGATAGATAAATAATTTGAAAAATATAGTAGTTAATGGAGATTAATGAATTTAATTAAGAATTATGTCAAGTTATTCTTCAGTAATGACGATAATATTAAGAAAATTGGGATCTAAGGCGAAGCTAAAATGCGTTATTGCCGCAATACTAATAAAACAGTTTTAACCTAACATAATCTCTATAAATCTCTGCACAGGAGTTTTATAATACTTCATCTGCATTCCTTCCGTACGAGTTTCCCGGACCTCTCCTAATTTTCAAGTCGTCTGGGCGGACGGGCTTTCCTTCAAATCGAATTAAATATTTCTTATGATTTCTTTTACACGTGATATAGAACAGAAAATCTGAATGTTATTGAAATTTGCTTATAAATATTTAGATCTATGTTTCGTATCAGTTTGCTGATGGTAATCTACAAATGTGATCATTCCATGGCTTTCATGGAGATATCTTACATTTGAGAGACAATGCTGTTGATTCGGATGTACACCAACTAAACTAGACTAAAACCAGTTTTGGAGTGATGTTGTCGCATCGTACTGCACCAGGGAGAAAGAGACAGTACTACTCTAAAACTGGTTTTAGTTTAGTTTAGTTGGTGTACTTCCGAATCGACACCAATAGTAACTTCTGCACACCATGGTATTACACTAAGTGTATAGAGTAATTAATTTTAATTCTAGTATAATTACGTATCTTAGGTTCGGTGCCAGTAACACCCCGCAGTAATTAACATTAGTTTATTTGTGATCATAGTAGTTTACACAACAGCTAAATAAAATGACTCATTAATTAATTTCAAATTAGACAGTATCAGTCTCTTATGTCCAGTTATATGAAAACATCAAGAGTACGAAGCATTTTTCATAAATTTTCCTAGATTTTGCCCGTAGCTGCGCAAACGGGATACCATTTCTTTTTGAATTATATGCTCCAGGTAGCTTTGACAAAGGAATTGACACGATAAAAATATCACTTTACGCTTCACTTGAAGTGCATTGTAATAATTTTGCATGTTCAGTCCAAATTAAAAACATTTTGGTTTTATATTTCATAATTTCTATCACTCTGTTTTTGAAAGGGTAACCACTAGTATGACATTTTAGTACAAATGTTAGCGTGCTTCGGAGGGCACGTCAAATAGTCGGTCCCTGTTATTTTCTAACTCAACAAATGATATCATGTATCTTAATAGTATTTATGTTGTGGTGTGTATAAATATTGTGTATTTAATAATGTTTTCTTTGTTACAGCTCGATAACTTGAAGAGCCAGAATGCAGCCAAACAATAAAATGAAATTATAAATTATTTTTAAGTATTATACCTTCATTAAATTATGCTGGTAATCTACCAAATAGTATACCTAAGTACGGCTTCTGACAAAGAAGTTCGTCTAAATATACAAAAGATTAAATATACCTTATAGACTATTTGTAATTTTATTTTACAAACCAATTTAAAAGATGTTATTCTAAAAATGTGAGTGAGACTACCATGAAAATTCGGAGCTTAATACGTAAATAATTTATTCTTAATAATTTTCATTTTCAATTTGTAAAGGATTTATCTGTTAGACTGGTCCACGCCTCTGGAGATGTGAGAGCTGGTGCCTACTTTGGTCAGCAGCTGGAGCTTATGCATTGAGCGGGGCAATAGCGCTAGCGTGTAGTGTATTCCTCTATGGTACTAGGTATTATGCCTCACGGAAGCGAGTTGGACGGCGTATTTTTTCTATGAGATATAGGTATTCTTAATGGTGTTTTATAAATTTGTTGTTTCAATAAGTTATTGATAGATATTTTTGAAGAAGTTTTAAGCACTAATCAAATGTGCCGCTGGGATACACAGATAATTAAATGGTAGTACAAGAGGCCCATATTTATTAGTTATAATAAAATACGTATGTATTCTTCCATATAGCTACTTATTTAGTTTTTAAATTACTTCTGTATGCCTTGAAGCATCGTTTTATTGTAACGCCAAAAATTTGCAAAATTACCGACTTTGGTGAGGATCCACTCTCTCTCGGAGTGCGTCATCAGATCTCAACCAAATTTAAATGTGACTACTCTGGTGATAAACCCTATCAAACAAAAAAAATATCATCAAAATCGGTTAACAATTGACGAATATATGGGTGATACATAAAATACATCAGATGAACTACAACCTCCTTTTTGAAGTCGGTCGGCGTAGTACTTCTACCCTGAGGGTTCCGATTTAGCATCACCATCGACAAACTTTCGAAGGCCCTTTTTGTCTGTCAGTCCGTGTGTTAGAAATGTGACGTCCACTAGAAACGTTCTCAGAAACTGCTGTATCAAGTTGAAATTCCGCCTCATACTTTTACCAAAAAATATGTTATGGCCTTTCTTCAAACTAAAAGTTAAAGTGACTCACACTCACTGAGAGATCATCAAAACTTATAGGTTATTTCCTGATGACGTACAGTCTGCCTTCGAAACCAGTAGTAGCGGTTTCGAATCCGCTAGGAGTAAATTTTTGTGTGATAAATACGAGAGTCATATATGTTTTTATACTTATTTTTTTATGCACAACGGGTTAGCACTTGACCTCAATCACACCTGATGTTAAGTGAAGATGAGGCCGAATTTGTAAGCGTACTGACCCCATCCCAATCGGGGAACTGGCTATCTTATCTCTGACAACCGGAATACAACAATGCTATTAACATTGCTGCTTGGCGGCAGATTTAGATAAGATGGTGGTAGCTAGCCAGGCGGACATTTAAAATGCCCTACCACCAACCAAACCGAGTACTTAAATATGTACCCCGCTGGGGATCGAACCAGCGACCTCCGAATTGTAAACCCAATGTTGTTTACATTGAGCCACGGAGACGGTTTTTTTGTCAATGAAAGGTCCCATCACTTATACCTCCTTACTCCATTAAGGCATCAGCCCGATGGCACCAAATTATAGTTTTGTCACCAGAATTGCATACATTTGCAAAATTTCAAATTAATAGAATATTATAAGTGGGCGAAAATCATTAATACTAGTACATTAGGTTGGCTGTTTTAACACAAATACTCGGAACAGAATTTATTGATATTATACTTACTTACTTACTTACGTTTTATATGTTTTGATCTTATATAATTAAGTTATAGTATGACTTTTCACAAAACTCTCCAAATATTGTCATTTTGTGGAGAACTTTTTGGCGTATTATTTTTGTAATTATCTTAAGCATAATTTATATCATGTGATGCTGTTGTTTTCCCGAATAAACTAAAATAAAAAAAATAAAATAAATAACTATTTTTATGATTCCTTTACGAAAAAGTCTGTCAAACTATGGAATGAGTTGCTTCGAATTATTCTTTATGCTGAGTCAGTTACGGTGTTTAAACGGGTGCTTAAAGGAGATCTTAGCATTACTTAACGCTTTGAAGTTACAAAATTAATATGTAGGCATTTATTTGCGTACATAATTATACATGTGTATAGATATAAATTGTGGACGTCTTTCGGCTGATATGACGATAACGATGATGATATTGATGATAGATATAAATGAACGTAGGTGTGCTCATTATTTTCATTTATTATTCTGTATGTATTTATAATAATGGTTACATACAGCCGCCTCCGTGACTCAATGTAAACAACACAGTGTTTAAAAATCGGAAGCGGTGTACAGGTTTAGTACTCGGTTTAGTTGGCAGTAGGGCATTTTAAGTATCCGCCTGGCTAGCTACCATCATCCTATCCAAGTCCGCTGCCAAACAGCAATGTTAATAGGCTTGGTGTTCCGGTTGTCCTGCAGAGATAAGATAGTCAGTCCCCCAAATGATGGGGTTTCAGGGACAGTACGCTTCTACCTTCGATCTCATTTTCACTTAATATCAGATGTGATTGAAGTCAACTGCTAAAACGTTGTACATAAAAAAACAATATATTGGGTCTTTACCTATGAAATTGGAGTTTTTTTTCTTCGTTAATCATATGTACCTATTCCTGCGATTTTCATAGCTATATCCAAATTTGTTTTTTATTTGGAAAATTTAATATTATTTCAAGGTTTCATATGAAATATTTTTTAATTTCTGGGCTAAATCACATAATAAAAAAAAATTGAACAGAGCTCTTTTCATGTGCTTCCCATAATAATTTCTTAGATTAGCTGAAACTTTTATAAAGCTGTTACTTATAAAAATTAACGCTGCCTATACTTAACTTAATGTGTAAAAATCAAAAATGTTTGTATGGAGAAAACAGTCTTAATGAAATTCTTCCTACAAAACACCAATTTCATAGGTAAGGACCTAATAGTATTGTTATAACTTTAAGTTAGGTTAATTAATTATTATTATACTTAGTAGGTAGATTTGTCGCGACTTCCGGGAGAGGGCATATTAAAAAAAAGAGATGAGGTTAGTTCTCGAACTCTCGATAGACTGATTTGATTGTCCTAATTAAAATTAATGCTAGGCTCCATGCAGGAAGATGTTATCTTTAAAGCACGCGCTGAATCCGCGGTTCGGACATCTGCCCGGACGCTATCGCCGAGCGCGTGGACCGTAGAGTCTGCATGACTGTAGTATTGACATTATGATGTACAATTTTTTCGTTTGTAGTTGTGTTTTACTCTATACGCATTGTTTCTCCATATTTCTTTTATGTTGTATACATTATAGATTTTTTTCTTCTTAACTTATCCTATGATTTGTGTAGTTATAGATAGAATGTATTAATTACAGGATATATTTTGCCAACCGATAACATACAATTCACAGTTAAAGGTCAAGGTTAGCATGATAATTTAATCATAACGTAAACTTGGTTTGATAAACTCGGCAAAATACTGTCATATCTGGTCTTTACTCTTATATTATACGATACCTTTGATATCACTAGAAATAACTTACCAATTGGCGTACGATATTGTCAGTTTGTTCCATAGACTTACAAATATTAGTAGATGAAATATGCATGCAACATAACTCATGAGTCCTTTAAACTACTTGTACCACATAGGTACACATATACCTATGTATGTTTTGAGTTTGGTATAGGTATACCAAAACTCAATATAAACAAATAAATAATACAAAACTAGACAAATTTGAGAAAGCTAATCACCCCAAAGCCTCCAAAACATGTATCATCATCATATCGGTCACAGGAGGTCCGCTGCTGAACATAGGAAGCCCCATGTATTTAGGTCGGAAATCTAAGGTAGGAAACGTATTTAATATCGCTATTATGTGTGTCAACCAGAATACTGGCAGCATTATGTCGTTGAATGGCAATACTGATGCGTTGGCCAAGGTAAGCGACAGCTCTACTATTGCCGGATACCTCAATATGGCGAGACTTTTTCAATATTATTACTTGTTTCCAAACAAAATACCTAAAACGTATTAGATAAGGTATTAATATACTTATAATTCGAAACGATAGACATTTAAATAGAACCGATCTCGAAACAATTCCTCGTCAGTGAAAGTCTAAACGGGCTAATATTTTGTACGAAAATAAGGTACGCTATTTAATCCTTATGTCCGGTCTGCAACTATTTATACGTCTGTAGTTAGTTCGGAGAATTCTATTTAAATATAGGTGCAGTCGTCATCAAAATTGTATTTGCTACTAAGGCAGCGAAATATTATTTACCCGCCAATTGCGAGGAAGTGTTCTATACTTTTTTATCTTGTTATGCTTAACGGATCAGAGCTTGACCTCAGCCACACTTGATATTAGGTGAAAATGATGCTGAAGCTTAAGAATAAAATAAATTATTTGATTCATTCAGCGACACACATTCATTATAAATAATTGATCGGGTTGTCTGTACTACATAAAACAACACAAAATATGGAAAAACAATTTAAAAATAAGCAGTAGCTAGTTTTCGGTGTCGCAAAGTGGTATCAAATCAGGTCCCCATCTCAGCATATTGTAATCGAGAGGTAAACTGCATAAAAAAAAACTCTGGTTTTCAGTGGAACCTAAGGTGAGATTACGGACTCCAATGGGATACACACAATAATACTTGAATAACTAAAAATAGTCTATACATTTACATATAAATATCATTTACATGTGACGCAGGGTAAGAACTGCACTACTTATTTGCTTAGCTATCTAATCTCAAATAACGCACAACAATGCTATGCTGCATGGCAGACTTAGATAACATGGTGGTAGCAAGACAACCAAACATTTAGAATTGCCTTACCACCAACCAGGAACCTATTATATACTTCATTGGATATCGAACCCGTGACCTTAGTTGCGTTTTATCAACTTTATTTTGTTTGCATTTCTACGGAGGCTGTATGTTGCTGCGGTTGTACATTATAAGTTGTGACTACAGTAGTAAAAGTAATCGTGATCGCAATTATTTACAAATATGGACAATTGCGATAAATTGTAACTGGATAGGTACTACTGAAATAGTAATAGTTATGTAAATAAGTAATAGCGAATGCGACTAGACCACGAGTGATTCCTCTGTTTTTAACATACCTATAATAATTATTACATAGTAATTAAAGAGGTAAATTATACCACCCTAAGGTATAGTTATGTATTATTATATTATTATTCTTTTATATATTTATTAGTGCGTAGGCATTTGTTTTAGTTTGAATTTCCTGTAATTTGTATACGCCCAATCTACTGTTTTCTAACTAACCCTATGGTAGACTGGAAGAAATCCCTCTATGGGATACGTCCGCCGTTGTACTCAAATTCTGTATCAATGCTAAATTAATGTAGTGCCGTTTTGTATAATAAAGCGCTTACAAACAAACAAACCCTATATCCAGAGCCATATAATTAAGCAAAGGTACAGTGCTGCAAAACTTCTTTTATCAATCAATCAATCAAACACGCTTTATTGTTTAAAAAAGGAAGGTACATTTATCTATGATCTATTTTATCTATGATCATCATAAACCGTTGTTAGTAAATAAAGTTTGTTAAGCAGCAATGGTTGCTTAATCAGGCTCTAAAATTAGGGTTGTTTAATAATAGCTTGTGTAACATTTTTGTTACAATCTCCTCAACACTTCTTACAGTATACAGGGCGTCCCAAAGTTATGGGACATGAAGGGGAAGTACCTTAAATATCGTAGATAGTGAATTTTGCTCAAAGAAGACTTTATGTTATTTTTAAAAGTTAGTAATTCTGCATTCATAGATTTTCTAAAAATTACTTGCTTCGGCTGGGAATCGAACCGACTTAAATGTGAAAAAAAAAACACCCTACTTTTATGATGCCAATCGAAAGAATAGCTAAAAAATAATAACTCTGCCTAAGTAACATAGTATTTTAAAAGAAAGGAACAACATAAAATGATTGAGTCAAATTTCAAGAAAGTTATTTATTGCCGACGACGTTCGAAAAGTAGCGATATTATCATTCCAAAGATAGCATTGATTATTCGTAAATAAGTACCCACTTCATAAAATAGGTACTAACATAGTTTTCCTTATTATAAGTGCACGTGTAGATGAAATGATAAAACTTGTATTTCAATACGTCCTCTGTAAGCTAGACAGAAGGCAAATTAAAAACAAAAATAACAACATATTGCAAACAGAATTGTGCCATATCACATCGAGTGTTCACCATAAAATGATTAGAAAATCAACAGGCAGCGGGCTCATTAAAAGATTGGCGATTTGCGTAAGACAAGAGGGATCACATTTTGAGCATTTAATTAATTAATTTACAAAAAAATACCTACTTAATTGACTACGGCAGTTTCATGTATGTTTTTTATTTGATTAAAATGATTAATTTCACGTTGTTCCTTTCTTTTAAAATACTATGTTACTTAGGCAGAGTTATTATTTTTTAGCTATTCTTTCGATTGGCATCATAAAAGTAGGGTGTTTTTTTTTTCACATTTGAGTCGGTTCGATTCCCAGCCGAAGCAAATAATTTTTAGAAAATCTATGAATGCAGAATTACTAACTTTTAAAAATAACATAAAGTCTTCTTTGAGCAAAATTCACTATCTACGATATTTAAGGTACTTCCCCTTCATGTCCCATAACTTTGGGACGCCCTGTATATGTCACCGGCAAAGTGTGTAATTCAGTTATTGTAAAGAATACTTAGTTAATCTATACAATACCGAGTTCATCTAGGCAATGTGTAATATATTTATTCTATCGTTAGTCATTACATACTGTGCCTAAGTATTATATGAAATACCTAGGAATTGTATATAATGCCATTAGGAGACCAGGTAAAGTATGAAATGATACAAATAAAAAACTTTTACTAGAGCTACAATCATACCGAATTCATCAGAATCGGTGCTGGACACTTCGCGAAATTCGCTTGTCAGAAAATTCAGACGCTGTTCATTAGGTTTGTTAGGTCTCTTTTTTGGTTATAATAAAGAACAACTTTGTCGGCTGTTCTAGTTCTTTATTGCGAGGTTAAGTGGTGCATAGGATCTTATAAGTATGTTTTAGCAGTACGTACTTAGCCACCTTCTGCGGACATTACAACATTTGAGTATTTCATTCGGTATTCTACAGGTAAAGTGTGAAATAAATGATATTTTATACATTGCCTGAACGTTTTAGTCGTTCTAAGGAATGCCATATATTTTGGAACAAATCAAATTCTTCTCCTATTTGGAGAGTTCATATTAGATCACGAGAAGCATAAAACGGAATTACCGTATGACCAGGAAATCACACTGTAACACCAAATTTGCTTGTAATTTCAATTTCGCTGGCAGTAATTTCATTTATAAACAAGTCACGGTGGCCTGAGTTTGTTTTGTATGGCAACTATTCAATGATATCTAAAGCAATTGTTAAATTGCGGGAAGTTATTATCTTATAATAATATATGGTACAAAAAACTAGTTAGTATGTATGGTATTATGTTAACATAAATTATTGTTTAGCTCAATTTACGACTGTTTGTTTGATGGTGGTGGTGGTGCCTTCGAAACCAACGGTTGCGGCTTCGAATCCCGCAAGAGGTAAGTATTCTGGTGGTGAATAAGATTATTGTTTCCCGAGTCATACGTCCATGCTGCTAAAATATACACAGAGGAATTGGTGTAGTGTTTAGAAACTGTGTTTACGACCTGTTTGGTGCAGTGGTTAGAAACTCTGCTGCTATACCAAAAGGTCGCGGGTTCGAATCCCGCTAGGGGCATATGTTTGTATGATGAATACAGACATGTGCTCCCGAGTTATGAATGTTTTTAATTTATATATGTATTTATTTACAAAAAAAATGTATTTGTGTAGTTTGTCAACTATCTGGTATCTACAATACAAGCCTAGTTGCTTAGTGTGGAACTAGATGGCGCTGTGTGTATATGCAAAGATATTTACTTATTTATTTAATTAATAATGTCAAAAAATTGTGCTCGGATAGTGCCATTGTGCGACTACTGTAGTTTAAGAGTTATTCAATGTTTTTTGTGAGGATTACGGCGTCACGTATTGCTGGAATCCTCATTTCTCATGCGTAGAGACTGCTTTTGCTTATGATTATAAATTCATGAATGTTTATATGTTAAAATAACAAAAACCACATATTCGTCCGTGTACCGACACGCACTTGGCCGGTTTTTTAATTTTACTATGCCCAATGTTTATTCCTTAATCTTAGAGCGCCAGTAAGTAATGTTTTTCTGGTGCGGGCGTGTGTCTATGTTAACACATCATATAGTCTAAACAATTCGTTAGATTCTGACAGCCTTACATTTAAAAGATATGTCATTGTGAAATTTCTTGATGCATCTACTCCCTAATCATAGCACTATATGAAAGCGATGTAATAAAAAAAATACAATACCAATACACTATTTGTTTAGTGATATTCTTGTACCCTTTATTAAAGCTTTTTCCCAAAAAGGAGGAGGCACTATGTTCGTCTGTATGTATTTATGTATGTCCACGCATATGCTCGTCAATAGTTAACCGATTTCGATGAGTGTTATTTGTTTAATAGGCTTTATCACCAGCGTACTCGCATATGTACATCACATAGTTTAATCCGTTTCAATGAATAAGTTTCTCTATTTATAAACTTTTAATTGCATTCAGAGTATCAGTAGCTATTTACTTGCATCGGCATATTTCATGTACTGACCAAGTCACTGGTCAAGTGGATAGGATAAAAAAATGCCTTGCTGTATTACAGTTCATATGTAGTACGGAAGGCAGTGATTAACCCGATATATTAAAATCACAGCAAGGGGACTCAGTATTAATATGTTACTAGTATTGACAGGTATTTGTAACCAATACTTTTTAATACTGTACACCAAAGGCTGCCATAGTGAAGCACACATAGAAAATTTGAGACTTCAAATTTCTATGTATAACGCAACCCGCTTAGCTAGCTTAGTTCGACTTTCTTTCCCACCTAATAGAATATTCTCTGTAGTCGTCGACTTGTGGAAAGTGCAGGTGGCTTTAATATGCATAGAGGCAGCTGCCCGATAAGCCTTCTACAAAGCCTGACCTGATCCTATTTGAGCGTCTCGGACCGTCTCTTATATAGGAGGTTCTCCTTAGATTTACGCTCAGTTTCACTTTGTTAATGTTACGTCACATATGGGAAAACTAAACAGAAATAAAATGAGATTATGTTGAACGAAATACAGTTTTAAACATACTATTTGGAGATAAATCTCTTAGCCAAAGATGCATATAACCTACAAAGCACTCAAGTAGGTTTACGGAGCGTAAATTAAAATATAATGAACCTTTTCCTAGCTCGAATTTGTTTGATTTCAGCGAACTTAATGTAGTAGAAAATCTAGTGAAATTTGCTTATTTATACATCAAAAGTAAAAATACGTAATTTTTGTGGTGTAACTTTCTATAATCTGAAAGTTCCTGCTTTTTTGTAGAAGGATAGAGTCAATTAGTAATGGATATAAAAATATTTTCTAACTATAGGTTATAGGTATAGGTTGTACAAAAAAACACGGTCTTTAAGATTATAGGAAGTTAAAAGTGTGTCCTTACTGGACTATAGCATTTACACTTCCACACTGTTGTGCCACAGCCTCCTCACACAGGAACAGAGTATGGGCCAGTGCTGATCGGTGAATGTGTGTTAGTCAGTCAATTTTTTAAGCAATAAAAAATTTGTTGTTTTACCACCGACTTGCCTCATTGACTGTCTTTGATTGGAAAACAACCGGGATATAATACACATTTAACATGCCCTTCGAACCACAGTAACACTCGTATTAAAATGCTACTGTGTAAACGGACTGACCGCGACTGGCCTTGCATATGTTTACTAATCGAAAACTAATACAACTACGTCACGAATGTAATATATCTAAATTAAAATTTAGTTAACTAAAAGTCCAATAACTTTAACATCACCTATGCTGACTTTGCTGTGGTTCGATCAATAATTATGAACTCATGTGTGACGTGTGATGTGATGCAGTAACGAACTTAAATGAGAGTATATTTCTCCGCTACTAATGCAAAAAGATAAGAGTAAAGCAAATAATAAATGACTGATTTAGTAATTTTGGATAAATATAGTTCCTATTTAAGACAATAATGATTGAAAAAGTCAATTCATATTTCATTCACATTTATATCGCTATTAATTTACTCCTATTTTTATGTAATTACAATTCAATAAGTTGTTCAACTGTATACATTATGTACTAAATGTCATCATAAATTTCTGTGTTTTGTATTATGATCGGTACATTTCGGTGAGTCCAACTAAGAGGTTTAAAATAAGTGTACGATCAACCTAGTTTATGTTCCTGTCTCGTTGACCGTTTACATATTATATACGGAAATAGAACTAAGTTTATAGTTACATTTAACATAGAGGAATAGCTTCGTCTGAAAAGACAGCTAAGGCGCTTGGCGCATCGTGCAATATGTTTGTAACAATATAAAATATAGGTAGATGCCATAAGGCGACTAGTAAAGTCCGCTTGAGCCTGTTGAAAAGGTCTTCCTCTGAATTTCCGTCTGTGAAGACAGCTTTTAAATGCCTGCTTTATTTTATCGGCAAAGGCGGCTGAGAAAATTTTCTTTATGTAAAAATATGCAATTCGGGTTCCTAACGTAGTTTTTATACAGTTATAAAATAAGCGCTAGTTTTAGTCCACATCACTTACTCGCCAAAACCTTTTTTTAAGAGTAGAATCAATAATTGGCAGAAGAATAGTTCCACCAGGAAATTACAGCTATTTCGTATAAAGTTATCTTTATGCATTGATCTCGTACTTACAAAATGACATGAGAATTTAAAGCGCTGTACCACATCGAATATCTGGAGAACTAAAGCCTAAAACTGTACCTTGGTCATCTTATGACCGTGGTTCAGTCAAGATGAACAAATTTACCATATTATAGACAGTAGTATTAGCGAGCCTATTATATAAATAGTGCCTCGGAAGGCTTGGATGAGGCCCTGAATTGACAATTGGCTACGTCATGTTTTCCATCTCGTCTGAATCAAAAGCCTAACACGGCCCGGATATGGTACAGATGTGTGTAGATAGACCTTCCCTGAAGTTATTCCCTGTCCTAGAGGATATTAATGTCAATATTTCGTGATCGCGATGCCTAACAATATCACGGGGTACTTGGCAGGTAGTGCGGAATGAAAATATTGGTAATTATAATGCTTGATAAATTGTTAAAAACGCTTATGTAAAGTTGTTAATCAAATCCACAATCAAATCCAAAAAAAGTATAATCATGTCATTGTTATCATATCAGCAATATAATGTCCAATGCCTCCCCCATAGATTTCAGAGCGACCGGTTGGAAGACCGATGTTAGCATTCAAATTCAACCTTTGAGCTTTCTAATAAGGTCAATAATGGCACACATTGATTAAATACTTTTGGTTTAAATCACTAAGGTATTTTGGACAGAAGACGTCACGCAATGTTTCTCATTTAAAAAATTGATCACTGTTATCATGTCAATGTCTATTGAGCCACACAATGACGAGAATTAAATCGCTTCATTAGGCCTTAATCAAAGCCAGACGAACGCTTTCATAAAGATCCACAAAACCAAAACTTTGGATGTGATCTAGTCTGGTACTAGGTCTCTCTTATAGTCAATAAAAATAGGTAATTTTCAAAATATTGTAATCTAGTTAAAAAGTGGCGGCGAACGGACACAATATTATATTGTGTATGTTTTTATTTCCATGTTCCAACACTATATTATATAGAAAAGAAAAAAAACATTTATTCAGCTTACAAGTGGGCATGTGCATGAAAACTTTGAAGTAATAATACTAAAACATAATAATGCAAGCTGATATAGGTTCCAGCACAGCATAATGCTGTAGCATGAACCATATAGTACTATATTAATTCTGTGCTATATTAATTTTCTGTTGGTTAGGCGCCAATAGAATGATTAAAAATACAAATAAAATAAAATAATCGACTTCGCATATAGTCAGGTTACATTTCATTTCAGCACGGTGAACACATCAGGTCGAATCTGAACTACCTTCGATCATTGTCAGCGAGGAGTCGGTAATCTTCCGACAGAGACATATAACTCGAGCGCAGGTGCGAGCACCGCTCAACATTTGTTTGATTTTACTTGGACGTTCTAACGCAATTTTGTTAGAGTAAGCGATTTCACTTTTTATAACCATAGCAATACGGTTACATTTTTAGTTGATAAAATTTTATAAATTACAGATATTTCGCAGTTGTTTCACCGTAGAACTGTAATTGTGGCCGCCGGCATTATTAATATTCTTTGTTATAATATTAACCTAATATGATTACATTTGAGAAAATACCCCCTGATTCCCACGAGCCAACTGAGATGCTGAAGGAAGTTAAAATTGCATGCATAAGCTGATTATTTGCAATATTTTAGGGTTGACTATGTAGCAATTTGCTTGCACTGTCTTCAAATATACTGTAATCGACCACTGTAAAAAATTAATCGATTGGATTTAGTATAAAAAGTTAAGATTTTAGTTCCCGTGAGTGTATATGAAAATCTTATATATGTTAAGAGAAATATATATTCATTCGAGTAACATTGTGACCGACATAATGTCAATACAAGGAACAAAAATCAATTAGCTGTACCTTTTAGTAGACTTAGTAAAGTTAGTAAGTCATTCAGAGGTCAATGTGTGCGCTTCTACAACAAGGTTCCCATGGATATACAGAATCTTCCGCTTAATAAATTTAAACTTATTACAAAACAAAAAAGGGATATTACAAAATTTCAGACTACATTAATGATAGTAATCCATGGGATTAAACGGCTCATCTACACGATATATAAAAATTGTTGTAACCTTTCTAGATTGTAAATGACTGATTGAAAAGAGACAAACCCTTTGAGTTTCTTGCTAACTCTTCTCAGTAGTGGTCGCGTTCCGAGCTAGTGGTAGTTTAAAAAACAAGTGACGTTCATAAGTGCATATTGTATTGCCTACATGAATAAATGATTTACATTTCATTTCATATTCTAACGTGAGAGAGTGATCAGTGACAAGGGCGGCACTTTATTATATCTTTGGAAACAATATGTTTGCTGGCCACATTCGTAGCGTATATTCGGACACAACTGCTTTACATTCCCCTAAGATATTATTTGAATCATTCAAATGCACCGCGCTGAGACGAGCTTGAAATTTTCATACAAATAGTTCGGCGTGATTGTTGGATTATCATATAAATAGATTATTTGTCTCGAGAAGGGAAGAAATGATTCTTATAAATAAATCAAATATTGCACACCATAACAGTTGTTTCTCTCAGAGAGCATTTGCATACATACATATTGAGCACGATCTGGAATGCTTGGCATCACCAGCTTGCCTTTCAATGGGAGGATTTGCCCTAATTGCCACGCAGGGCAAGCTAGTTGGCGATCGCAAATTTATTGAGAGCTTTACACTAGTGATACTGCTGCCTATTTCATGACGCTTCCACGGGAAGGGACGGGTAGATCCTATTCTACTCTACCGGGAACCGAACTGTAGAACTTAGCTTAGTTAACAGTACATTTGTACATATTAGACTGATGAATTATGAATGACTAGCTTTTCGCCCGCGACTTCGTCCGCGTGGAAGATTTTATCAAAATCGGTTCAGCAAAAAAAATTGCCTATATGTTAATCCAGGTCCTAATCTATCTACCCACCAAATTTCATCCAAATCCGTCCAGCTGTATAGGCGTGAGGAGGTAACAAACATACATACATACATACAGACATACACACACACAAACTTTTGCATTTATAATATTAGTTGGGATTAGACTGATGCCCTCTTTAATGATAATAAATCTTGTAAAGGTTGAAAAGGAATATATTTTTTGGTATTTTTTGTACCCGATATCTAATATTGAAAATATTAAACAAGATAATTAGTAAAATACTTTCACCATTCACATCATGATTATCACATATTATACTTATACAGACCCGGAAACCCCAACACATTTGGAGGACTGGCTATTTTATCTCTGACAACTCAACAATGCTATTAATATTGACGCTTGGCGGCAGATTTAGATAAGATGGTGGTAGCTAGCCAGGCGGACTACCACCGACCAAACCGAGTACTTAAACATGTACCCCGCTGGGGATCGAACCCACGACCTCCAAATCGTAAACCCAATGTTGTTTACATTGACCCACGGAGGCGGTTAAAAGTGTTCATGACAACAAAATAAACTAGCCCAAAGTCAACTATCTTGCAATTAGCCATCCGGGAGTTCCAGTCCCTACCTCCCGGGTTAATCCTTTGCGTTATAAAAAAAAAAAAATATTAATTAGTACGAAGATGAGTTTTGGTTAGGCCACATGTTAGAGGAGTCCCTCGTTATCAATAGAACAGAATATTTGGGCTAAATGTGTTCATATTTCCCTTACTGCACAAGTACAAATCTCCTTTGATAACCATCAACCACCCATAGAAGTTTATTGGTGGACATAAGCAGAGGCTTACGGCCGAGCCCGTGACGCGATAGGTTCCCCGTCCATGGCAGAGTTTGCCCTTATCTCTAAATTGGGTAGGCGAGTTGGTGATGGCAGATTATTTGTTCCGCGCTAAAATCACATTGACCGCCTCCGTGGCTCTATGTAAGTAAATAACATAACATTTACAAAAAAACGGAGATCACGGTTATAATTCTCGGCGGACCCATTGATTGCGCTCAGGTATGCAGTCAAAAATATTTGACAAATATCGGACGTAAATACTGCTAGATTAGTATATTTTAGTTATTTCCATAGCCTGATGTCTTACGGTATCTTGCTATGGGGAAATGCCGCGGATATAAATACAATCTTTGTTTTACAAAAACGAGCCGTTCGCGCAATTTATCAATTGAGACCTGCAGTGTCACTTAGAGACAGATTTAAAGAGTAATATACTTACCTTTTCGTCACAGTACATTTTTGAAAATCTAATATAATGTCAAAAAAATATAGCATCATTTAGGAAAACATGATGTCAATACAAGAAATAAAGATAAACTTGCAGGTCACATAAGTGGCCTCCGCAAAGTCAGTAATTCATTCAAAGGGTTATGTATACGCTTTTTCAATAAGGTTCCTGTTGATATATAAAATCTGCCTTTCAATAAATTTAAAGACACTATAAAACAGAAACTTATTAAGAAAGCATAGTATAAAATATCAGATTATTTAGATGATAAACATTCATGGACATAAACAGCCCGTTCGCATAACCAAGCTATTTCATAATTAATAATGAAATATTATAATATAAAATAATAATTAATAATTTTGTAATATAAAAACCTTTTTTTTAAAAGAGCAACCTCTCGAGTTTCTTGCTTGTTTTTCTCAGAGGAAAATTGCCTTTTGAACAAGCAGTAGCTTAAATGTAAAATCTGACTTTTTTAAGTGTACCCCGTGTACCAACAAAATAAAGCATTTTTGATTTTGATTTTGTGTATGTCCAAGTATTCCAAGCAACAATTTTTTTTTACAAATATAATAATAAAAAACGAACCTACTTTTAGCGGAATGTTTCGGTATTTCTTTATTTTTATTTTTATAAACAAAATCACGTGAACAGCGGATCGGGACTAATACATGACCTTCTAGTGTAGGTACTCCATTTAAGTCCGATGATCCTGTATGACCCGAAATTCACTTTCTCTTGTAGTGTAAATCCTTCTTGGTCTAGAAAGCTACACCGACAATAGCGATGGCTCTTAAATTATTGATGATGAAGATAGGCATCTACTCACTTTTAATCGTCTCCTTAGCTCAATGTACCACCACATGTAAACCACATGGAGTTTACGAATCGGTGCGGGTTCGATCCCCAGCGGAGAACATGCTTAGTACTCGGTTTGGTTGGTCGTAGGGCATTTGAAAATGTCCGCCTGGCTAGCTACCACCATCTTATCTAAGTCTGCCGACAAACAGCAATGTTCTGTTCCGGCTGTCAGAGATAAGATAAGCGGTCCCCCAAATAAGATGGGGCTTCCGGGTCAGTACGCTTCCACTTTGGACTTCATCTTCATTTAAAATCACGTGTGATTGAGGTCAAATGCTAACTCCTTTTGTATAAAAAATCTATTTATTTAAGTTTAGTTAATTCAAGAATAGATTGGACAATTTAAAAAAAAAAACAAGTGATGACTTAAATAGTGACTGAATAACAACATAATGAACAATGTGAACTCTTCCAACACTGTGACATAGACATACCAGCAGTAATGCTGCTCGTCTATAATAATAATGATAATAATTGTACAGTATAGAATATGGAGTAATGCAACGATCTTTTTAAAAACATTAAGTTTAATGCGTGAATTAACATTGTTGTGTTCCGGTTGTCAGAGATAAGATAGCTAGTTCCACAAATATTTGGGTTTCCCGGTCAGTACGCTTCCACCTTCGGCCTCATCTTCACTTAACATCAGGTGTGATTGAGGTCAAGTGCTAACCCGTTGTGCAGAGAAAAAAAAAACACAAAAAAAAATGAAATAACGTCCACGATTCACCTTTCGAAATATACTGAAATACAAATGCAATCGGCACGCATCCCAGAAAGTCCATTGCCGTGGAAACGGGAAAGTCTAATAGAAGTTTTTGGTGTGAAATCTTTTAGTACCCAACGCCACCCACGGGAAGAGACAGGCTCTAGTTTAAGTCTTTTTAAGTGCAGGTGGCAGTATTTGCTTACTTTTCTTTGGTTCTCCGTCATTGGAGACGATTCATAGCAGCTCCTGCTCAATGCTGCTGAGACGATATACGAGTACATCACTATATGTATACGTATATCAGGCATATTTTATGCGAACACATGCGTGTTTTATTACTGAATCCTCTCCTAATCCTACAGTGGTCAGAAAGTCACGTTCGACTCATAAATATAAGAAGTGCGAGAAGAATAAATTACCTATATAAGGTCCTCTCAAATTAGGATCGGATATTTTTAGATCTGTAAGTAAATTTGAGAACCGAAGAGGAAAGATGATAGGTCACTTGTTACGACACGATATTTTTTGAAGAACATAATTGAGGGAAAGATTGAAGGAAAGAGAGGAAGGAGAAGACCTAGGCGTAATTACTTTGACCAAGTGAAAGAGAAGGTGAATGTCGTGTCGTACCAAGAGGTTAAAACGAGGCCGGAAAGTAGAGAGACATGGTCGTTACTCCACCGACAAGAGCATAGCTCTTAAATTGAAGAAGAAAAAAGAAAGTAAATTTACATCAAAGTAATAACGTTGGGATAAATCAGCACCTATACATTATTATGTAGAACACCCACACTGCTTATTGATTAAAAACCCAATTAAAATCCTTTTCATCATCACCAGATGAGATCAGTTTGAATGAACGACAATGTATTTTTGAATATCAATATTCACAATTTGAAATCTAAATATTTTAAATTTTTTGTTCAAAAAGTGACCATTTTGATATGAGCTCTTGACATGTTCGTGTCTATCGCATTTGGTAGCATTGTACACATTGTATAGACTATATGGTTATGTCGACAGTTACAAGTTAATATAACTGTAGTTACATCTGAAGGTCTCTATTTTGTCCGGGAATTACGATACGGTTGAAGTCGGCTATTACGTAACTTTCCGATTTTCAGTATCGATTGGTTGACTCATTTCATTATTTGACGTTGTGTTATTGGTCATAAAAGACCTCAGAAATGGTATCATAAATATTAGACATGTCGAAAGGCTAAAATCATATCTTACTAATACATGCAAGGGTGTGTATGTTTGTGTTTCTTTAACGTCGATTAAGTTACCAATATCCCTACGATAATCAAATAAAATCCACCAAACTCGTCTTGCGGGTGGAGTCGCGGTCGGAGCCTTGTTATTAATAAAGACGATATTAAGAAGGAAAGATGATAATAACGATTCCAACAATAGCAGGATTCCTCGGCTTTCGTGGCTTCATTTTAGTCTTGTGAAGTTGGGAGTATCAAAAATGATGACAAGTACAAATAAAACTCACTCCCTGAGGGTTCCGTACCGTTATATTATTAAAGCATAGTAATCTTTTTAAAATTAAGTTATTATTATTAATTGGTAGGTTTTAAATTTTCCTTTTGTAAATTGTAGCCTTCTATACACTTCGTTGTTTTCAGAAAGAATTATGAAAAATGCTGAAACTCGTATCTCATTGATTTAAATCAAATCAAATACGCTTTATTGTTTAAATAAGGTTGAAGGAAGATAAATGTTGAGTCTACATTAAAGCAATTATTTTTCTAGAACCCTTGGCTTCAGAGATATTGACTTATGATTGCAACATTTCTCCAAAACCCCTTTTCCAGTGCGCATCTAACATAAAAATATCGCACTCAAATCCGACCACACATTACTGAGACACGTCCGGACACACACACATCCACAACCATTCACACGCATACACAACGCCCTCAAGCCATCCTTTTTTGTCGGGGGTTAATAAAAAGATTGTAAAAGAAACAAAGACTGTTCGACAAATTGACCGTGCCCATGTGAAAATACCTACTGTCAGAGTTTCCACTTCGTTTTACTTTCGGTTCATTAGAGCGGATTATACTTACTCGATATGTGCTAACGAACGTGCTCCAATACGAATGACGAGGGAGTAGTTGTTACTTGCAGTTTTTATTGGGTTTATACTTCTGATTATATACCGGATGAGTTTTTTTACCGTAAGAAAAAAATAGGTAATATTGGCTAAGTGAAATAGCAGGTATTGGCATGGGTAGTTTTTTTTTAAACTTTCATCGTATAAAGAGTTAATTATGTCATTTCACGGTGGCGTTTGTAGACTAATCCACATAATTACATCATTAGATTAAATAAATAAAGAAAACTTGGAGAAAATATTTCTTAATTTCGTATGATAGGAACGGTACAAATCCCGCCAGTTGCATGTCAAACAGGGGCCGGGGTGTGCGTTTTAAAAAAAAAAACTGCCCATGCCAATAACTTCTATTTCACTTACCTAATATGTCCTATTTTTTTCCTTACGGTAAAAAAACTCATCCGGTATAATAATTTCGATGCATCTGTTTATTTTAGGGAATATAGCTACTTACGATTTCACGTAAAAAATGGTATAAAAAATAGTGGGTAGTAAGCCGTGAGATTTGGCGTAATGGAGAAGAAGCCTATACTCTTGGATATACTCTATATGGGTGGATATGGGCTGAGATTGATTAATTGATTTAGTGGGTAATAACCCTTATGTTTAGTTATTGTCTGATCACCGTGACGTGATGTCATATATGTATTGTACATAGATATTTAGCTAAGAACAAACTGCATAGGATCATATTATTCCTTTACACCAGATTACAAAAGATTAAATTATTATATACACACATACATAACGTCACGACTTTTATCCCAAATGCGATGGTCAGAAATATCCCAAACCCTAGTGTGTGGGAATACCATAAAAGTTTAATGATTGAAATAATATCCACGATTCAGCTTATGAAATATACAGAATTTGCACACGTGACAGGGGGTGAGCCCATCTATTTTTAGTGGTAAATCCCATAGTCGCCTTTTACGACACCCACGGGAAGAGACGGGTTGGTTCTATTCTATTTGAGTGCCGTAACTATACAGCACTAAAAATAATCAGGTGAGATTGTAGTCAAACGTGAATCCAGTCAATCTTAAAAATAAAAAAAATATTGATAGACGAATTTTAGCTTAAGGGCTCGACAGCTCGCCCGAGACGATTATTTTTTTTAATTTTACTTACTTTACATATTCACCCACAACCATAGCCCAAATGGGACCAGTTGTACCTTTTGAGAAAGTATACCGAACTGATTTGTTCATTTTGATTAGAATATAGATAAATAGATAGGTAAAACGTTTATTTGATCCAATATTTGGTATACATTATTCCAGTTTTCGTGAGAACTTGTATAAAATAACATAATAATAGTATGTGTACTCTATTTAAGTATGTTGTTTTTACAACTTGAAAAAGATCAAAAAACCAATTCCCAAATGCGTTACATTAGACCCTATAATTTTAAATGTCCCTCTTAGAAATTTCATTAGTCTTTTTCGCAGCTGTAAAAGCAAAAAGAACTCAGACTAAAGCTATGGTAGAAAGGATGGCCATAGACAGTGATTTATTTATTGCCGTTCCGGGGCTGAAACTTCCTGTCCCTTGGAAACTATTTTTTTATCTCTTTGGAAAATTCGACTCACGTGGAATGGTTGACACGTTTGCGAAAATAAACTATTCTCGAAAAATTCAGGTTGTATTGAGTTATATATTGATTTGATTTGAAGATGTGTTTCTAAGTAGATCCAGTGTTGCTGTTCTCCAAAATAAAAATAATCGTATCTGAAGCGCGGTAATTTAAAACGTCTCATAAAAATAGAATAGAATTAATTTATTCGTCTACCATAATAATACAAGTCAAACCTTTTTAAAAATGATATTAGGGCAACGAAATGACCCAGCAGCATGTGCTGGGTGGAACCCGCAGCTCATTCTGCCGGAACCATTGAGATACTCGCATGTGCGCATCTCAGTGCACACAAAGGAGATTGCTGGGCATTGTTTAAGACCACAAACCAAACGAAAGGTATCCTAAAAATATATCATACTTTCTTACATTAAACCATGGACTATTTATATATATATAACCGTTTTGTCCAAATTAATGAATGGTATGTATCATGTGCATATATGTGTAACCTGGGGACTTGCGCCATTTGTAAAAAGATACAATACAATTCTTTACATGTACTTTGGACAAAATGATGACAACTGCCGCGGGTGAGCGGTGTAATAAATATGATTTTTTTGGAATTCGTATATGAAAAAATGTAAATATGATTTTGTATTCACGCTTAGGCCAAGCAAGTAGAGATGCAAGCAAGGCAGAATAGAAGGATCAACCCAAATTTCCCGTCGTATAAGGCGACTTAAGGAATCGTGAGCATACACCAGTGACGGTCAGCAGCGTTAGTCGGCTGTCAAAATTCTGTGATCCCTAACCCGCCTGCCCCACGTGGGGATTAGGGCAAATGCTCCCTTGGAACAGATACAGTCACGCCATGAGAGTGGCTTCCGTCCAGCAGGGACCTTATCTAGATCATTGTGAGCAATCCTCTTTTATAAACATTTGAATTTGACAAGCGCGAATATGTGGGAAAATGTATCTACACAAAATGTGGCGAACAAAGCACCGATTAATTCAGTGATATGTCAATAATTATTCCCATGATGACAATTTTCAATTATACGACTATGAAATGAATGATAGTGTGTTTAAAATTAATAGCCTTTATACACTAGGTATACGTTATACACACGCACGAACCCACCCCGTTTGCCCCGGGCAGTGCGGGTTAGCAGCGAAACGGCATTCATTGCAAAATTGGTATGGTTTACGCAATGTTTCAATCTACTCGATACGTGATGCACCCTTTGCTTAAACTAACTTATATGTAACTTACAATATAAATAATGTGAGTGATGGAATCAGATCAATCAAATGACGGCATCCCTTGTGAAAGGCTACACTATTACCGGCTCGATATATCCGTGTTTGAATTTTTAACTCCCGCAGAAAAAAGGGTGTTGTGCGGACGTATCTCAGTAAGTGGTTTGTGTGCACTTTTTATTATATTAAAGATTTTTTTATGCACAACGAGTTAGCTCTTAATATCCTCAATCATACCTGATGTTAAGTGAAGATGAGGCTGAAGGCTTACTGATCCGGAAACGGAGTCTTATTTATTAAATGTTTAAATGAGAGGGCAGGTTTTTAGACGTGTTTGATGAAAATCGGTTTAGAGGGTTTATTAGGTCCCGCGGCCCCCTCATTTAATAAAATAAGTTTTGTTTTTAAATACAGAATAAAAAAACGCTCTGACCTGCATTCTTTGAAAATAAAAATTATTGATAAAAACGGCCCCTTCTTTATAAATGTGATTTGTAAAAAATAACCCCTAGTTAAGTTTGATTAATACCCTTCTAAAAAGGAGTGTTTTTAATAAAAATATATGTAAAACTATCATAATTTTTTTAGTCATTAGTCTATTTGTCAGTCACGTAGTCATTAAGTTTGTGATAGACCTTTTCCGTCAATGTCATTTTAACCACCTATAACAATTATTTATGAAAGTTTTAATAACAGGTTACTTCACTTGATACAGTCGCATATAAGCACATTTAGATAATTGATACCTTCCGAACAGCTGTAGATATGTCGTAAGCAGATGGTTAAGTTAGCCATCCAATTTAATGTCTAGGCGGATCGTTATTTCGTCTTTTACATGATACCTTTTTGGTGAGACAGGGCTGATTAAGTAATGTTAGATACCGTATATGACTAATTTCTACGTACGACAGATATATATGAAATAATTAATATTTATTGGTGAACGATGGTGACCAGTTTTGTTTATTTAGTTTGTTTGTGAACGCTTTCTTATACTTCATTGATACATACAAACTGTACCTAACCGACCACATGTAAAAAATTAAGCGAGACATTTTCTGTATATTTTAGTAATACAAGCTTAAGTTGGTAGAGTATATTTTCTGTATTTTAGTAATAAAAGTTTAAGTTGGTAGGGACATATTTGGTGTATTTTAGTAATAAAAGTTTAAGTTAGTAGGGACATATTTGGTGTATTTTAGTAATAAAAGTTTAAGTTAGTATGGACATATTTTGTGTATTTTAGTAATAAAAGTTTAAGTTGGTAGGGACATATTTTGTGTATTTTAGTAATAAAAGTTTAAGTTGGTAGGGACATATTTTGTGTATTTTAGTAATAAAAGTTTAAGTTGGTAGAGTATATTTTCTGTATTTTAGTAATAAAAGTTTAAGTTGGTAGGGGCATATTTGGTGTATTTTAGTAATAAAAGTTTAAGTTGGTGTAGAGTATATTTTCTGTATTTTAATAATAAAAGTCTAAGTTGGTAGGGACATATTTTGTGTATTTTAGTAATAAAAGTTTAAGTTGGTAGGGTATATTTTTTGTATTTTAGTAATATGCTGTCAAAGTCTGCATATTGTGATGACAAGAAGTGCGTGCGAGTGAACACACACTTGGCCGGTTTTATTAAAACTAAAATATTGAAAATATTGCATAGTTGTTTAAATGTGCTAGATTACAGTTTGTATGAAATGTTTACCATGGTTTACCCCAAATAATGAATCAATTACTCACGTCTATCGATAAAGCTGTATGTACCGATGAAGCCGGTCGCGTTGTTCTGAACGTATCCGGTGTGGAACTCCAGCACTAATGCAGGTCCAGGCGAGTATAGAGCTGGTGGGGCGTCAGCTCTGCTGCCACACAGTTCCCTAGCCCAGGCGGAGCGCTCACTAATAGCACCAGGAGGTCCTGGGCCTTGGACTTCCCAGTAGACTTTTAGGTAATCGCCGCGAACGCAACTGAAACAAGGCAGAAAAAATCCGAATTAATCTTCTCCATAAGAAAAACTAAACATTTTATAGTCTATAATACTGGTGATACTAGGTATTACATCAAAATCGGTCTAATAGTTTGATCGCTCCGATGATGTAACGATGATGATGTATCTAATACATCCATACGCCGTGAAAATCATAACCCTTTTCAGGTTGCTGTAGTCGGATAAAAAGTATATCTAAAAATATATTAAGTACCAGTGGAGTCAAACTCGCGCGTAAAGGATTCCGTACCCTACCACTAGTATATAGTCTATTCTAAACAAAATTTATGTTTGGACAAAGTCGCTAAGCCATTTAAGGGGCAGTGTATACCCACGCTTTTATAATAAAGTTCTAGTCGACATACAAATTTACCTTTAAATAAATCAAAAGAGTAATTATTTAAAAAAGGCTATTATAAAATTTCTGACTATTTCAATGATAAACTAATATTTTTAGTTTAATTTTCGATGTAAATTATAATTTTAAACCATGACGGAAAACGTAGGGTGTTATATATTTGACGGAATTGTGTGACTGTTTGTGTGTTTGTGTTTTTGTTTAAAATTTGTTAAGCCCTTTCGAAGATATTTAGCAAACACAGTCTTTTGGTGTACTTCGATCACATCCCAGTATTTTTAGGGTATTTAAATTAATTTATAGTTATTCGCTTCGATCATCTACAACTGGTTATATATTTTGTTTGTTTTGATTAGCTTCATCATCAGCAGAAAGACGTCCACTAGACAAAGGCCTCCCCCAAAGATCTCCACAACGATCGGTCCCGCACTGCCCACATCTAGCGGCTTCCCGCGATCTTTACCAAATCGTCGGTCCATTCGAGAACCTTTACAGCTTATTCCATGTACATAATATTCCTGCCCTTATCTTACTCTAGGTGGGATCGGCACAACATGTCTCCCGCATCCACTCTCCTCAATCAGCCGTCATCTCCGTACTTACCCCTTTCACACACATATCATTCCTCACGCAATCTACCCACATCTTCTTCGGTGTTCCTGTACCTCTGTATCCCTCCACATTCCCTTCACATCTATTCGTAGGTAAACAAATCTAGAAAAATGATTTGAAATTTTACAAATTATGTAATCCGGATGCAATTAAAATAATATGGACCTCTTCAATATCTACTTGCAAACCCCTCTAACTGGGCTGGGCTCTACATAAGACAAGCTTGTTATTTAATTATTTTTTTTATTAATATCATACATCGACAAATGCAGCGTGGTACGTCCATGGACGCTACGACAATATTTTTGTAAAAAATACACTGTAATTTTGTTGTTTGTTATTTATCTTATATATTAAAATAGTCCTGTATTCTCAGAAATTGTCTCCTTTCAGGTGTAAAAATTCTATTTCGCTATAAAGCTGCAGTTAATGTTGGACAATCTTGACTGTTACAGTGCACTATTAGATGCCGTATTTCAACATGAACAAGCATTAGTGTCACTCCGCAATGGTTTATTGAAAGTCGGTGCTGAAATATTGTCAAGTGTCACAGTTTTATGAATCATTGTTCTTCTTATATTCAGTTATTGAATAGGTATCACATATTTTATTTTCAAGCGTTGGCATCGCCGAAGATGTCGGTAAAGTGTTAAATAAGCACCAAAACATATATACATAACTACACAACCATTATCTCAAATGAGGTGGTCAGAGATATCCCAAACATAAGCTTTGGGTGTGCCAAATATTAAAAGTTATACAGTTATGCACACGTGACAGGGGGTGACCCCATCGCCATTGAAACGTGCAAGTCTATAGTTGTTTTTTGGGTGAAAGTCCCTGAGTAGCCTTTTATGACACCCAAGGGTTTTTTTTGAAGAACCCAAGAAACGGGTTGGGTATTTTCTTTTTACATGCCGAAACTATACGGCAAATCTCTATTAAAGTGAAAAATGTTTCGTAGATTAATATTGTTTATCTCAAAAATATATTATATAGCTATTTCGGTTGGCTTGTTGAATATGAAACTTGTTTACGTATCAACATTTACATTTTGGGATAAAATAAGCAAGAATTATATTACTGTGCAAACCTTAACATTCTTTTTATATGTACAAAAACTCAATAATCTATCCTTCTATAGTATACGAGTAATTCTGTATTCTTAGAAAATAGTGAATAGCCAAAGAAAGTCCATCAGTTGTCATGTTGTTTATAAACCAAAGAAGCTTAGACGAGCGTTACAAAGATGTGCCAGAGATTATCAAAAAAGGATGAAAAGAAATAACAAATGAAAAAGATTTGACAAGGAAAGCTAGGCTTTAACAAGTTTGTGGCTGATGTCTCAGGACTATGGACCCGCTATATAATTTACATCATAGTTATAAATACCTACTAAATATAATCATGAGCAGTCTTAAATATTTGTTCCCACCTTTGGGGCGATTTAGACATTAAATTTTCATCGCAATGTCTGTTTCGTTTAGTCAGTTATAGTGAACGATTACATTACAAAATCCTATAATTTAAATATATTTCGACCTCATTATAAAATGGATATTAAATTATTATATTGTTTGGCGTTCAGCCAGTGTGAGTATCAATCACATTCAATTTGGCTATTAAATTTTCATTATCGTCAGTAACTCTCATGTGCATAAAATTGGATCCGTATTTAATAACAGTAAACAAATGTTGTGGTGTGTAAAAGGTATGAAGCGAAATCAATGTTCTGCTATTGTTTAAAAACCATAAACGAGTTAGGTTACAGCATAACCCATAGACTCCCTATAGCAACACGTACATAGGACCCTAATTCTGCTAAAATGTTAGTCTAGTTACGCTACGTGAACGTCTTAGAGAAAAGCCAATTTAAGAGTACCTACCCTAAACCGACAAGCTTGTTTGAACAACATTATGAGAGTGAATGAAGCAAAAGAGGTGTCAGGAGCGTAGCAAGTGGATGTCTGTGGTCACTGCCTATCCCTATGGGAAGCAGGGGTGACTTTATATATGTAAGTAATTTCGTTTCAATATCAATACAATAGCAATAGATTGTGCGATAGGTGTTGCTTGTGTAAATCGAAATTGGGTATCATTTATTTCGACTATTTTTCTCTATGTATTTCGTCAAGTTATTGGAAAGCCACGGTCTTCGTCACTCTCACAAACTACTGCTATTGTATCGATATCAAAGCGAAGCTGGACACAAGGTTTGGCGGAATTAAAGCCATGGATAAGAAAATGGATGCACAAAAACATCGAGTCAGTTATTTGCTAGTCGTTGTAAACTTACTGCACTCTGATTGGTTCTGTAAAGAACACAAAAATAACAACTTTGGTATGGCCAATCGGAATGGTGTACCTCGTCTCCCTCATAGTCGGCTAGTTTCGCTACAGTAAATCAAATATAGGTCTACTGGGTGTGTGGTCGATGATATTACACAATAGGCATGAGAAATATCCGACGTACGCAATCGGCAGTTTTCGACAATTTCTTAAACATATCGGTTAGTTTCTATTTCACAACACTTCGCAATTCCATATTAGCAATAATTTATGTTTCTAATTGAACCGATACCTAGGTACTTTTTAAGTTATCGCAGCAGATGGATGAACGGCTAAAAAAAAAAGAATCAGACGTTATTTCGTCACTCAGTCTGTTTTATTGCAACTACAAATATATAGCCGTTATCTATATGTTTTATTAAACCCAACTATGCAACATAGAATCGAGGTTAAGACTTCTCGTGCAGTAAGTCCTTAACCACTAGTCTACATAGTAACGTTGCGTTAGACTATTATAGCATTAAATTCAACAGGCTTTAGTCTCAAATCACAATTTTGACAGATCGTGTACGTTAACTTGGGGCCTACTGCACAATTCGCTTCGAGCTATCATCTCGCCCGCGCCGCCCTTCGCATTGGTTGAGACAGGTAATTTTTTAAGAACACCGCAACCTACTCGTAACTCAATAGGAGAGAAATGATAACTTCTAAAACTTTGAGAGCTGGCAATAAATAACTTTGATGGGTGGTCATTGTTCTCTGTCTATTTTTGTGACACTTTGTTACTCGAATATAAAATGTACTAAGTAGGTATAACAGCTTATCACGTTTGAATTTCAATCTATTAAAATATCTATTTTATAAATATTAGAAGATTATTAACAACTTGGGAAACCATAGATGTATATTTAAACTTCGATGGAGACGACCGACTGATGTACTCGATGTGTGTGTGATGTTTGTTCCCCTGCCTTTGAAATTATCATGGATTGCGGGTTCGAATTCCGCTAGGGATAAATACTTTTGTGATGAATACGAATTTTTATTATGCCCTGTCATGAAAGTTTATATAAATATGTATGTGTTTTTAACCCCTGTTAAATACATCTGGGTCTGTGGTTTTTTCCTAAGGCCTAAATATCTTCACCCCCGACGCAAAAAGGGCGGTGTTATAAGTTTGACCGCTATGTGTGTGTGTGTCTGTGGCACCAAACCGAACTGAGCCGATTTGAATGCGGTTTTTTTTATTTGAAAGCAGGTTTTCTAGCTGTGGTTCTTAGACATGATTTATCAAATTCGGTTCAACCGTTTTGTTTTATTCGCTTCTTCTCTAGAGGGTTTTCAAAATTTTCAATTTATTATCCGTTATAGTACAGACTTTGCCTGGTTTGGGACTAGAACTAAGTGTTCGAAAATATTTATCTAGAAGTGACACAATAGCACGTGGCATTTATGACCTTTGCATGTTGAAATACAATTTTAAGTAGTAGCTTTTGTGGCAGAAAGAATAGCAGAAATATGAAGTAAAAAAAAAAATGTGCGTTTGGATATATACGAAAATCAAAATCAAAAAAGTTTTGTTGCTTAAATTATAAAAATGGAGCAAAAGAGGTGTCTGGATCGTAGCACGTGGAAGTCTGTGATCTCTACCACCTCTACGGGAAACGGACGTGACTTTATGTATGTATGTATAAAAATAACATGTAGAAACAAAGAAGAACGAGCAAGACACTCTCCTGAGTGCTCTTTATAAATAAGTACTTTCGCAATTTACGATTTGTCGAAACCACGAAAAAAAAATTGTAATTAGACTGAATATCGTCGAGCAGTTCATGTCAATGCTTGCTTATAATCGAAATAGTCAGAAATTTCATTATAGCCTTTTGCACACGGTTTTGAAATTAATTAAAATTTATTTAAAGGCAACACTTTTATAACTAAGTTAGAACAGTTATTTGTTGTAATTAATTGTTATAAGGATATAATACTATAATATAAGGATACTTCAATTCCAAATATGCGGTGTTCACAGAGCTCTCTCAACCAGTCATGAGTTAGATCACGCACAATCACCTACTAATCAACAGGCTAAACGATTCCGTATATAGCCACGTCAAACGATTTTCCAGCACGTCAACTGCACAGTATTTTGTTACCGGCGATATATGAACAGTTGGAGCGTTGTATGTATAACATACAACACTACGACATAATACGTGTATATAGTATACGAGATAAGGCTAAATCACACACACATTAACAGGTTTGCATAGCTTGCCATGACAGGATTTGCCTTCACTCCGTAGCGATCCGGGTTGGCGATCACTGTTTTTTTCTGGGATCGTCGGACCACTGACGTCAATGCTCTTATGTCCACGATCCCTGAGTCACCCTTTTACGACACCCACGTTAAGAGACGGATTAGTGGTATTCTGCTCTTCCGGGAACCATATGGCTTGACATGACGAATCCTTACAGTGTACATAGATTATGTACATCAATAGCTTTATTTCATTTCAACTAAAAACGAAAACAAAAGAATTGTATAATATAATTGAAATACCTACCCTCTAGTGCCATCTGGTATCTTTTTATAGTACTATCGCCATCGATTAACTTTATTTTAAAGATCTAAGTAAAATGCTGAAACACTTATTATGCAGGGCGAATTTGAATTCGTGTAATTCCCATAAACTAGTAACGCCGCTCTTGATTCCGAACACCTTTCTCCAAGGCACCATAGCCGAATTGGATCAAAAAATATTCGATCACCTATACAAAGTAAACCATTCTGAAACCACTATGGAAGTCCAATAATTTTCGGCTGGTGACTCCACACCTGATTACTAACAACTTTCTACTAGGAACCATAGCCGAATTCAGCCGAAAATTGTTGGACTTCCGTACTAAAGGTTGTTTCAGAATGGTTTACTTTGTATAAAAATCTAAATTTTTTTGATCGAATTCGGCTGTAATTCCTTGGGGAAAGTTGTTCGTAATCAGTAGTAGAGTCACCAGTACATAGGAGTTACACGAATTAAATTTCACCCTGTATTTATTTCTTTTCAAAGTAGAGTCTACATACAAATACTAGAGTCGTTGGTTCAGGTGATATTGACTTCAGAAATATTCCCTCTCTTTAACTGACCTGTCTCGTTTACACAAAAAATAAATACATTTTGATTTATACATTTATTGTAACTTTGAAAAGACAAACCAACATTTATAAATTATTAACGTTTGCTGAGACGTTTTGAACTAAGGTAAGTCTTGAAATTTCGTATTGGCTATAGTGGAAATCTCTCCTGTCAAAGTAACAAGCGCAGTACTCCGCACTGTTGTCACAGATAACAACAAGACGTTGTGCTCCCAAATCCTGCAATATAAGCTGTCTCTTGTCGAAAGGATTATGATTTTCGATCTTGATATTTTGAGTGGCTTAGTCCTGACTGAAGTTGACCGAGTATGTTAGAGGTAAGGGTTCATATTTGGATCATATTTTAATAATGTTTTATTTTTTCTGAAAGCCTACGAGTACTTGCAAGTAGCATAAGAGACAGTAATATGAGACCAAGAAACAAATGTGCCACTGAATTATAAATGCCATTGCAATTTCGTATTGAAGGCTTCTAAGGTTAAGAAAAATATTATGAGGTTTGTGAAGAAATTCTTAGACTTGGTGTAAAATGTCAGCCAATCCGCTGCGTTCGTGAGGTCGTAAAGTCGAGTTGTTGTGTCGTAAAAATATGATTGGTAGAATTAGGTATAGAAAAAGTAATCGCATCAAGGTTTCTTCCAAGGTTCAGCGCCTACCATAATAATAATTACATGGCTGTTTTGTGCCTTATTTTCCTCTTAACATATATAAAGAACTGGTCGAAGTACGCATATTAACATAAGCTTTACACGTCCCCACTGGGTACAGCCTCATCTCACCGGAAGAAAGTATTAGCCATCATCTATCACGCGAGCCCAGTAGATTTGTGTCAGATTAGTGACCACTTGATAGTATTTTCAAGTGCCTTCAATATTTATTTTATTAAAATTTGTTTACCGCGCACGCTACCCACATTATCATGTGCGCAATGCTTCTCAACCCAAAGGTTGCCTGGAAGAGATCGCTTTTAGTGATAAGGCCGCCAAATTGAACTATCCCTTTTTCTTTATTTATCATTGTGTCATGCTTCTTATTGTTGTACAATAAAGAATATTTTGTTTGTTTGTTATTTAATGTGCTAGTCACTAATCTAATCGATAATGAATAGCTCTAAAAAATAGAAAACCTCCCTGTTACAAAAGAAAATGAAGAAGTTTGACAAAAACCTTTTATATTTTGTGATGTGTTTCTGTCCGACCACGGTACTCACCAACACCGGAAATGCCGTGGATGCGAAAATGGAGCTGAAAAATTCATAGCTTCTTCCATTTACAGATTTAGACAATTTTATAGATGTGTAGAATTCACGTAAATAATACACACTGGTTCTACCCACGTCAGAATTGAGGCCGAAATTTCAAACTGCACTCATTGGTATGGCTTGCAAATTGCCACAGACACGATACTACTCCGTGTTACGCCTGTGGATTGGATGCAACACAGAAATGTAGATATTTAGTATTGTTCAATATCTGCATATAGGCCATGTTATGCTAGGGATAGTTGTTTTAGTTGCACTTGCTCTTTGTACGACCTCCACGTTTAGGGCAGGTTGTGTTATTTTTGGGTTTTAACTTGTTTTACTTGCAAATCACCGCTAAGTAAATTGAAGGTATATAGAAATATCAATCAATCAATCAACTACGCTTTATTGTTTAAATAAGGAAGGTACATTTAAATATCTTATAGAAACTACAAATTAGGCGGCCTTATCGCTTACAGTGATCTCTTCCAGGCAACCTAAAATATATTATTAACGAATACTTTATTCAGTGAAATGAATGGCTTAAGAGAGTTTATTCCGTCCAGTGGTGCCCTCATAAAATAAGATTTCTTTTTAAATACAAAATAAAATAAAGAAATCGCTCTGATCTGCACTCGAGAAAGCTAAAAGATAATTATAATTAATATCTAAATATCCTTAAGGGGGTTTCTTCCACAATTCATGATTTTTTTAAGATCAACGGGATAGCACTTGACCAGCTCATATAGCACATCACACTTGATGTTAAGTGAAGATGAGGCCGAAGGTGGAAGCGTACTGATCTGAGCGGATTATATATAATAATTTTCGAAAATAACCGTATGTAAAGCTCTGTAGGTATTATTTATAATTAGCCTTATGAATGCAGATCAGAGCAATGTTTATGATTTATACTGTATTTAAAACGAAATCTTAATTTTATCCAATGACAGGCCCACTGGACGTATTAAGCCCTAATGGCAAGGTTTGTATTGCTTTTTTAGTTCGATAAAATCGTAAACTCGGGTCCATTTGCTATGTAAATATGATTTTAAAAACCCCGGCAAAAAACAACGGGTGTAATATACAGATTCCTAAATTTATCTACGACACTTATATAACTTGGTTTGCTTTACATGCGGAGTATTGGATCCTTCACTTGTCCTCGCCTGCGGCTTGGGTTAATTTAGGTATACTGTCGATTCTTCAGGAAAGAGGATGGGTCTCCAAAATGTACTTTTTTAACACCCGACGAAAAATTTGAGGTATTTTGCGTTTGACTGCATTGTATGTGCCCAGTCTTTGTCCGGATGTATGTCACTAAAGCGTGATCAGATTTAAGTGCGGGTTTTAATAGTCATGTTTGATGAAACTCGGTTAAGCTGTTTAGAGGAAATTTAGGTTTTAACAAAGTATTTTGCTTTCGTGGATTTTCTATATTTTCAATTTATCATCGTTGAGTTGTAAATGATATCGTGTAATAATCAATAATAGAACAAAATACCAAATTATCGTTGAATTCACGAGATAATTTATTGCAAAACTTTTCAATTAACAATACACAATATACTCTTCGAGCGCACACTTTAAGCTCGATAGCTAATTGCATGCTCATGCTTGAAAGAGTGAGACGCAGCGCAGTCGGGTAACCTCGTATATATGGGTGTAGTAACTTCTTATCGCTTAATTCGCTTTCTTATCTGGGTGTACAGTCTCTTGCCCAAATGAATGTGCTCTAGCGGACCGCACTCCGAGATAGTAGAGCACCTGTCTGTATAATTTACCTCAGAAATGTAAGTAAACCACAAAGATAATAATAATAACATCTGATAATTGTTTGGCAAAACAACCCACTTCAGTGTGATTCCGTTCTCTATCCACGGTGTGCATCGTCAGGTCTTCACCAAATTTATATGTGATCATTCTGGCAGTAAACACAAGACCTCTTTAAAAAAAGAAGAAACATTGAAATCTGTTCGCAACTGGCCGAGATATCGTTCCATCTAACTAATATTATAAATGCAAAAGTTTGGATGTTGGTTTGTTTATTTGTTTGTTTGTTGCTCAATCACAGCAAAACGGATCAACGGATTTGAATGAAATTTGGTATATAGATAGAACATATCCTATATTAAAACATAGGATATTTTTAATCCCGATAAAGTGAGTAGTACTTGCGGGATAAACAAATTTCCGCGACAAAGTTAATCCACGCAAGCGAAGCCGCAGGCGGGAAGCTAGTATGTACATAAAATTTTTAATAAAAACGCAGTCCAATTGCTAACCTTCTACTTTTGAAAATCGGTTGTATTACAGGTAAATCTTGTTTAGATGTATAAAGTAGGGTAGTTAAACTGTTAAACATCGTAGACGCACCATTTTTCATTATAATATTATTTATATACATAGAGGTATGTAACAGTAAGGCCCACAGGTGCATATATCTAGTCCCAAGGTAAACAATTATTTATTAATGCTTTTGTATTTATAAGGGAAATTGTTTGTAATATTGTGCAGTCAAACGAACGTACTACGTAAGATGAGTACCTAATCGACATTAAATAAAAAGCGATTCGATAAAATTTAAATCATTTGAGCATTATATGAACCCGATTATTAAAGTGCAGACATTTTTAATCAATTTCGAATTTAAAGCAAGTATCGAGTACTATTCTCACAGCACTTATTACTCAAGACTTAGGTACATACACCTACTTATTTACTTTAGAATTTAATGGATCAATGAAAAGTAACATTAACTTATTTATTTTTTAAAAGTATTAAGTCCTAATTTACACGTTGTCGCCTGATTTAAAAATATACTTATAATTCATATTTTCAAATATTCACACTTTTGTATAATTAGTACCCATTAAATTAGGTCAAGAGCAGTTGCTGAAGTGGCTGGGTTCTGAAAGTTGAAGCTGAAGTTATGATGGCGTGCTTTGGGAAAGCCTTATATTCAACTGTGGACGTCTACAGAATGATAATGTTACATAATGAGTCTAAGCCAGGAAGTCCGGACTCCAGATCAACATTCTGATAACTAATCTAAGTTTATAAAATAGGATATTTCCCCACACAAACTTCCAAATCTTACTTCATCTTTAAGGGGTGAAATTCCTGAAATGCATCAACAAAGTCTTTCGTGGTATGCTTGATATGATTATTTACATCGTAGAATAGTATTGCAAAATTCTGGTAAGATTTTATAAATCTAATCTTAATTTATCTAACTTCTAATGTTAGATATAAATGCGAAAGTTTGTATGTTTATTTATTTGTTTGTTGCTCAATCACGGCGAAACGGATGGACGGATTTGGATCAAATTTGGTATGTTGGTAGAACATACCCTGGATCAAAACATAGGATATTTTTTATAAAGTGAGTAGATCCTGCGGGATGGAAGTTATTCCACGCAGAGGAAGCTACGGGCGGAAGCTAGTTATGTAATAATCCGTTAGAAATAGGATACCTTAAAAGAGCTAAAATGTAAGCAAATGGTCATACATAGTGTTTTTATTAAGTCACACAGTTTTTGAGATATTTTAGTCAAAAGAAAATTGAACTTTCTCAGAGCCCTCTGCTACCCGCTCACTTATTTCTAACACCCTTCATGCATTCTTTTACGACCTGTTTGGTGTAGTGGTTAGCAACTCTGGCCACTATACCAAAAGGTTGCGGGTTCGAATCCCGCTAGGGGCATATGTTTGTGTGATGAATACGGACATTTGTACCCGAGTTATGGATATTTTCATTTATAATAAGTATTTATTTACAAAAAAATGTATTTATGTAGTATAACAACCATCTGGTATCCACAACACAAGCCTATAGTTGCTTACTGTGGAACTAGATGGCGCTGTGTGTATGTCTAAAAAAAAAAACATAAAAAAAAAAAAAAAATTCTACACCGTCTTACGGCGTCGGTGACTGAATTAACACGTACGTGATGCTATAGAACACACAGTGGCCGACAAAAAGTCCGTCGTTTACGCTGCCCCTCTTCACAAAGACAACAAAATAACTCTGTTGTTTTTAAAGAACTCTGTATTGGCTTTGCACTGTTTGCGCACGGTTTTTTGGGATATAAGTAAACCATTTTTTTTTGACGCGGGGAAATGCATTACGCGTACCACTCGCCTGGGGGACGGCGAGTCGGTTATGTGGGACTCCCCTCCCTATCGGGAGGGATACCCACTAAAACCCCGCGGCGACCTTCCTCGGCAGTAGAGAGGACCTGGGAACGCGTTAGCGTCTAACAAGGGGAGGCCCGTTCCCGTGACCCTCAGACGAAGTGCAGGGGGGCTAGCGAGCGTTGCCGCCCCCCCGACGTCGCCTCCTGCGAGCAGGATCGGCTCTCAGGGATATAGGTAAACCAGTCTCTGCGTATGAGAAATGAGGATTCCAGCAACACGTGACGCCAGATTACTGACTTAATATATAGAAGAACTATTTTTTTCCTTTGGGTATTATTTTAACATTACCTCACATACGTGAATTAACGAGTCTATGTATACGTATAATATGTGTTACTGTCACGATAACAAATCGAAGCGCTTGCCATTTCGAACAGCTGATGCATATTAATAAAGGCAACAACAGTTTTCCTTATTGTTGGAGACTTGTTCAATATAAATGAAAACTGCATTTGGTGGGCGACTCGTTAGACTGTAAAAACGAAATAAGTTTTTTATAAGCAACTTTGGCACTGAGTTTGGAAACTTTGGAAATGTTCATAAGGGTTGAAGATTGCAGATTAAATTAATGGTTAAAATTTTCCCTAGAACAGGTAAATTAGCATAGATAAGGGGTTAAGTATTAAGGACCACTACTGTAAGTTGATTGGATTTTAAAATTAGTTTGCTTATTAGCTATTTCAATGCACTCGATAATTTTCAGATCAAATTTTGTCAAATTCTCTCGTCTCGGACCATTTTTGTTTACATAAATAACTTGCCAAACTTTCTAAAGGATAAATATAAGAAATACTATTGTTTGCTAACGATACCTCTGTATTGTTTAAAGTAAATAGACTAAAATTAAATTAAGACGACGTGAATAACGCTACTTCTCAAATAAATTCTCAAAAATCGTCAAGGTTTGTGGCTCCACTTCTATTATATATGTTATTCTATGTATATTTTCTTGTATGTTTGAGTTTCGAATTTATTTCGTGTAATTCCTGTTCACTGATGATTCCACTCTTGATTACCTACAAATTTCTCCAAGGAACCATAGTCAAATTCGATCAAAAAGTTTCGGATTACCCATACAAAATAAACCATTCTGGAACCGTCTTTACTATGGAAGTCCAACAATTTTCGGCGGAATTCGGCTATGGTTCCTTCGGAAAAGTTATTAGTAATCAGGAGTGGAATCGAAAATTGTTGGACTTCCATACTAAAGTTGGTTTCAGAATGGTTTACTTTGTATGGGAAATCGAAAATATTTTGATCGACTTCGACAATGGTTCCTTGGGGAAAGTTGTTCGTAATCAAGAGTGGTGTCACCAGTTAGTGAGAATTACACGAATACAAATTCACCCTGTATATTATTCTGCTACGGCTAGAAACTTCGAGTTTAATTATTTTAATATTTATGTTCTGTGCGACTAACTGTTAGTTCGACAAATGTGTCACGTTTTGTTATTGATCTGGTTTGTTATGGGCTCTGCTTTCTGCATGCACGTTTGACATCGACCAATAGAACAGATGGACACATGTATTTAGTGTTTACGGACAGAACTCCGATCGTGGTGGACGGAGTTTGTACTTGATGAATATTAATGTTTCATGGCAGACTATTCACACAGTCTACTGTTATGCTCAGAATAGTAAATAGCTTATTGTCTCTATAGCTTCATAGTCAATACTTCATTGTAACCACACAGCCATGATGGCTAGTGTTGTGGACAATAAATTAAAATTTAGAAAACCACAGGGAAAACAGGCTATTGGCTATATTCAAAGCGCAAGTAAAAGCGCACCTCGTTCATTAAAAAAAAATTCATTGAAAGTCCTCATTTTCTCCGTGGTTGTCAATATGATTTCTAAGTTATTTCTGAGCAAACAAATGGCATGTGTTTATTAATTTTATGTATTTAATATTATATATTTAATATATATATAAATTTATGTGTGTTATGTAGTCAATAATATATTATATGTTTAAGTGCAGTCAAATTATCTAGTTATAGTTTGTAGGCTTAGTTTATGTATTTTTATCTTACATTATAATTACCAACTATAAAATACACCCGTATTGCTACTATTAGTGCAATCCTCATCTACTGGTAGCTTGTATCTTTACCCTAAGGTTTGCCTGGAAGAGATCGCTGTTAGCGATAAGGCCGCCTTTTTGTGCGATTAATGATGTACGCTGCATTTTTCATGTAGCTTTTGTTAATTGTGCAATAAAGAGTATTTGATTGATTGATTGTATCATCCACCAACTGTGTTAAAAGTTAAATATCTTCGTATTACTAAGAACCTGTTCCCTCGATTAGTATTTAATTCAAAAGAAAGCGCGCTCAAATTGCTGAGAAAAACCACGTATTACTGAGAAACGTCTGGACAAAGATAACACACACATACATTTTATTCTACATTATATTATAATGTAACGATATGAAACAACAAATTTATAAAACACAATTAAAAATACCTATTATCTTATAGAAAAAATACGTCGTCCAACTCGCACCGTGAGGCATAGTACCTAGTAGTACGCTAGCGCTATTGCCTCCGCTGAATGCTTAAGCTCAGCTCCTGAGCAAAGTAGGCACCAGCTCTCACATCTCCAGAGGCGTGGACCAGTCTAACGGATAAATCCTTTACAAATTGTTTATAGATTTTTGTTTATTAAATACAGTGAATTGCGGACTAAAAAAATTCAAAATAAAAACAAATTGTAACGACTGTCAGTTTCCCGAAATTAAATAAATACCTACATATAACACCGTTAAACACCCGTCGTTTGTCGTCGGGGGTCCAGAGGTATGGACCAGTCTAATGAATAAATCTTTTATAACTTTTTTTGTAATAAAATTATCTATAACGTAAGCTCATGGAAACTCAATTCAAAATGACATATACCTAACCAACTGCGAAAATAACTTTGTATTTTAAAACTGTACACTGACTATCTATCTTACTGAGGCTGGTTGTTTACTCTACAGCCCCAGGAAGGAAGGGTAATGTTTTTAATACGAATATTTGCGACAAAATTAATGCAATATAAGCATTCCGAAAATAAAATGTCGCAATAACGCGCGACAAGCGATAACACGAAGGTAATTATTTTTTGGGTAACATTTATTTATTTATTTCTATTAGGCACACCAACAGCATTATATATGTCTTGAGTGAAAAAATAATACACACATGGTAACGTATCTTATATGCATGCCAATTAGAGGTGTACAGTTACACAGCATTGCTCAAACTTTAAATACAAATTAAATTAGCTATATTAATTACTTTAGTAACTTATTAGTAATCTGTGATATTACTTTAATTATCTATAATATTTAACTTTGAACAAGCAAAATGTACTTGTGAACTCATAACATCGGTCGTAAACCATTGTCAAGTATTTCGTTCTGCTACAATTTAAAGTGACAGTGCCTTATAGAAGATTTCATCGGTTCCTTGTGGGAATATATCAGCTCAGTTACGCACTTATAGAAGAGAATAGAATGGTTTTTTCCAAAAAGACCTATGACATGGCAAAAAATTTTCGCCTCAATTCGGATATACTTCCTAGTGGAAACTTGTTCGTAATCAGGAGTGGAGTCACCAGACGAAAATTGTTGGACTTCCATACTAAAGTTGGTTTCAGAATGGTTTACTGTGTATGGGTTAATCGAAAATTTTTTGATCGAATTCGACTATTGTTCCTTAGGCACAGTTGTTGGTAATCAAGAGTGGCGTCACCAATTAAAGGGGATTACACGAATTCAAATTCACCCTGTAGAATTATTCAAAGTTTATTTCCGAGCAATGGATTCATCTGCTCTACAAAATTGGAGAAGAAGGCTAAGAGATTTTTACTCTTATCGGTCCACTGGATCTTCCCCTTCTGAACTTCACAGAACATCCTTCTCTGAACGGCTCTTTTCAGAAGAATATGGCCTGCTATCTATACTCTCCACTGACATTAATTTACAGCAGGCTAAATTGCTGGCCTATTATTTTATGGCCCCAGAAGTCATTATGCTCAACATAACAGAAATGCTGCTTCTTTTAAAGCACAATAAGTTACAAAGAAGAAAGACATTGTTCATATCATTGGCTAATACACGAACCCTGAATTATCTGATACATGATACAGAATATCTCGATTCGTACAATGTTGTTACATATGTGAAAAATCTGTCTAGAAGGAAGAGTACAAAAACTTGTAGTAAATCTGTTTAGTTAGTTCAAAATTTATCTACAAACCACCACGCTTGTAACACATATTTTATAAATAGACAATGCACCGCAACACTGAGCGCACTAAAACGATACTTTTCACCGCAAGATTTACAAAGGAGAACTTTTACTATCGGCTAAACGATACGGGAATAGGTATTTGGCTCTTAAACTGAGGACAAACGACGCAACTGGGAAATCTGATCGCAACTAAAGCAGGAACCGAAGGTAGCGTTCCCGAGCAGACGATTTATAAACGCTAAGTTTTAAAGTAAACGTTAGTTCACATCCTCTTGGGACTTTTATTTATATCAAAAATTATTGGTGCAGTGTTATAAATATAACACTAAGTACAGTCTATGAAAAACTCTTAGCGCCGTCAAGGAAAAAAAAATAGCGCCCAACGGGCATAATAAAAACTTCTTCAGCTTCATGCTTGGCGCAAACGATTTCACTACTAGTTCTTGACTGCATAAATGGCCAGTATTTTTGTGATTCGGGATGTAAAGTCCATCTCAGTTGACTTGATACCACCGACCGTCAAGTGACCACTTTTAATTTTAAGTACACATAACAGCTGACGGAAAATTCTCCCATGGAGCGATTTTCATCGCCACCCTTAGCAGGCGGGTTGGTGATAGCAGATTTTTTGGGGGCACCGCACTAACGATGCTGTGTTGCTGCCCATCACTAGTGTAATATTATGTTATATTCGGGAAACACGATCCCTTAGTCACCTTTTACGACACCCACGGGAAAAGTTGGTCCTATTCTACTCCGACGGGACGCACAGGGCCAAAGTGACCACAGATCCAATAGAAATCTATCAATCCACACTGGACCCGTGCAATGGTCTAACCCTATCCTAATAAGAGAAGGCTGTACATTAGCAGTGGTATAGTGGATTATGGATTAACGGCCGTTCACTTTTCTATGCTTATATGCTTATATTTCAAGGACCTTGTTCAGGTTGTCTTATGACCGCCTTGCTGGGGTCCATTCATAGCAATCAAGGATGGCAATTAAATTAAAATTTGATAATTCTGCCTCTGGTGCTCCTTTCTCATCATCATCATCATCATCAGCCCGTAAACATCCCACTGCAGAGATATAGGCCTTCCTTCGTATAATAAGGGACTATATGGGCCATAGTCCACCACGCTGGCCCAATGCGGGTTGTGGACTTTCTTATACCTGAATTTAAAAAAATTGCCGCAGTTATGTATGACGACGTGACACTGACTATTAGTTATAAGTTACCATACAGCAATATCCTTTTATTCTCACCTCCAAAGCGGATAAAAAACGACCATAATGGACCTGATCCTGTAATCTGTCAGCCCCAAAAAATAGAATTAAAAATACGTCACAGTTCGTCGAGTGGCGAGCGCATCACAATGGGTCTGATGGCTCGATCTATCTGGCTTAAAAGATTTAGGAAATTGAATTAGGCTTTTCAGTTTCAGTAAAAATGTGGGTGTTTATAATAAATTACGGATGCTTGAAATTGCTTTTCGTACGTATCCCGTATATGTTTATTTATAATTTCCTGTTTATTGTAGTTTTGAATTTATTTAACGGCTTTTGTCAACTATTCTTCGTACCTAAGTACTTGAAATTGTAAACATTTCGTAACATAGGTACTATCAATACCATCACATCTCCACTGTTGGGCCTAATAGCTTGTTGTCATTCGAAGAGAGTACTAAATAAAGACAAATCGAGTATAATGCGATAAAATATGCTTACTGGGTGATGATGACATAGAATGAAATATTAGAAAACCTCCGAGAAACTCTGATTGTAATTTCATCCAGGTAAATAAAGCAAGCGTGTTAAAAGAAAAATATCTTCTGAATCTTCTGGCTGAATCGATTTCCATCTAAAATGACTAAGAACTATGTATTTCACAAACACCAGCTTTCGGTAAAAAACATTTAAATTTATTCACATGGCACAAACCAACAATTGATATTGATATTGACAACAACAAATTTGGTTAGTGGTAGGGCATTTAAAATGTCCGCCTGGCTAGCTACCACCATCTTATCCAAAACTGCCACCAAACAGCAATGTTAATAGCATTGTTGTGTTGTCAGAGATAAGATAGCCATCCCCCAAGGTTTCCGGGTCAGTACGCTTCCACCTTCGACCTCACTTAACTTCACTTAGCATCAGGTGTGATTGAGGTCAAGTACGAACTCGTTGTGCGTAAAAAAAAGAACTTTAAAATTTATAACACCCCTATTTTTGCATTGTAGGTTAGAAAAGAAGTGGTCAGCAAATTGTATTCAAAATCTGCTTGTTATGTTAATGATTTTTGTTATTATTTCTAATTATAATGTATTCGGAATGTCACCATCAATGGTCTATGTCCCAACAGTGAGCATTTACCTGTAATGAGTACCATTCAACAGTGTATATTCGAGCGTTGCAAAGCTCGCATTCGAGCGCGAACTTTCGCATTGAACCTTGAAACAATTGCATTTATTAATGAATTTTGTATGCAAATGAGCATTTTGGTCTCTTACGGGTAAATAATAGAAACATTATTTTAGTATTGTTTTTGTTACTGTTCTACGTGGTTTTTTTAATACTTTTAAGAATAAACCACCTATAAGTATTACATATACATTTCATTAAACTCGGAAAAAGTTCATTAGAGTAGTTAAAAAGATAAGTTACAAAAAAAATAAAAAGTAAAAAAATATTTTTTTTACACATCACACGGAAAATTGTATGTATGTTTTTTTTTATGCACAACGGGTTTGCACTTGACCTCAATCACACCTGATGTTAAGTGAAGATGAGGCCGGAGGTGGAAGCGTACTAACCCATATGTATGTTTTTTTAAAGTAAATCACTTCCTAAACATACAATTTCTGAATTTAATTAAATACACTCAATATGCATAGATAGATTGTTGACCTACATAATACATTAGGACAAAGGAGTAACAAGCAATGTTTTCATCAGGTGAAGTGTATGTAAGTTATCATATATTACTAGTATTGAATTCCGTGAAGATGGGTTTACGTGGAAGAGATCACTGTTAGCGATAAGGCCGCCTAATTTGTAGTTTCTATATGATATTTAAATGTACCTACCTTATTTTTTTTTTCAAATAAGGTAGTACATTTCGTACGACGAAATTTTTTCAAAAAATTTATTAAAAAATAAGAGAACTTGTTATTCAGCAGTGGAGGTCCTGTTCCTGATATAATGATTGTGATGAATCAAGGTAATAAAGATACGATCAACCTGAAATATATCAATCAATCAAATACGCTTTATAGTTTAAATAAGGTAGGTACATTTAAATATCTTACAAAAACTACAAATTAGGCGGCCTTATCGCTAACAGCGATCTCTTCCACGATACCACGATATACGACCACGAAAGGGTCTCAAATTCGCTCCTAGAGTTGGAACTCTAGGAACGAATTTGAGACCCTATCCACTCTTAATGCCGACTTTGGGGATGTTCCAATAATAATCCGTACGTACAATATGTATTACAACAATAGATATAGTACCAAGTGAGGCAATTAGAAAAACATTTTCGGTTATCTTGATCACACAAAGAATGGGAATGACGCCCAAATGTGATTGATCTGCAATCGTATAAGAAGACAATGCCTCCCAAGGGTAAGGTTCATTTATCACGCGGTCAGTCATCAATCGAAGCATTTGATAGGACGACAACTCACTTTTTCCCATTTGAACGAAAAAACCGGTAGATTTGTTTTTTAACTAAGTACTTTGATATAATTTTACTATTTTACCTACCTGTTTCAATTGTACTGTCCTTATACCAAAGGTAGCCTGGAAGAGATCGCTTTTAGTGATAATGTCGCCAAATTGTACATTCTATTCTTACTACTTTTCTGAAACTGTATTTTCTTTTCTGTTGTGCAATAAAGTGTATTTGTATTGTATTTTATCGGTGTCAAGAAAACCGACATCTTCTATTTATTTCTTTCTTTTTTCTTTCCGGGCCAGTACACGGCGCTGTGCTAATCCGTTGCGCATAAAAAATAAACATCGAGTTAGCATGAGGTTAATCACATCAGCCCCCGTAACATGACATCGTTTGACGAGCGCGACGCAGGAGTGAGACTGGGATAGTTGTATATTTCGTCCAAGCGTATGAGCAGGACAAGTATTTTCTCGCGCGACATAAACATTTAACACGCTTGTCATACTACTAGTGCTGGCGTTGAGTGAGGGCTGAAATGCGTTCACTGTGACACCTCAACATTTTTAGAAGTCAGCCTATCATATCTCAAAAAGCGAATGCTATCAATAGCTCTTAACATTTCTACTTGGTCCCAGACTTAGATAATAATGGTGGTAGTCAGACAGATATTTTAAAATGTCGTACCGTACCACAAACCAAACCGAGTACTAATCGCATAGGACAGTCTATCTACTCCTTAGTCACGTGGCTTCTCTGTTCATCATCGACCACACGATTCAATGCTATTTTGGTATCAGTGGCAAATACAAGTCAAGGTTTAGTCAAGTTTTGCCTAGGAAGGTTTGGAACTATAACCAGGTAGTCCACATACATATCTGAAATTCAATATTTTGTTCTTTGAGCAATCTCGTATACACCGAGCTGTGACCCATTTGTCCTGCTGCAATATACATAATAGGGTGGTCAAAGATTTCGCAAACATTTGTGTTTGAGTCTTTCAAACAATAAGACTTTCAAGAAACAACATCCCGGTTCACCTTACGAAATATAGAAATGCACATGTGACAGGGGATGAGCCCACCGCCGTTAAAACGTGACAATCTATCGATGATGTTTGATGCAAAGTCTCTTAGTCGCCTTTTACACCGGGAAGGGACTGGTTGATTCTGTTCTTTTAACCGAAACTACCCACATGCAAAATAAATTAAAATAAATAAATAAATACTTTAGCTATTTTGTTTTTCACAGTAACTTCACAAAGTCAATGCACCACAATTGTGACGACAAAAAGGTTACAATAAATTCATTTGTTGAATTTCCATTAACATTGAATTACAATGACTACCGAATATACACCATTCACAAAATTACCCTTCAGCATTAATTTCCGTTAGAAATACTTTGTTCTAATAAAGTTCTTGGAATTCTATTCTTAGAGGCCTCACTGTGAAATTACTTATGTTCAGGAAAATGCGGGTTGGTTTGCGGCAATTGCTTTAGAGCATAAACACACCTAATCGTTTTCATCTAAGTTACGGCGACCGCTGCGAAACCATGACTTTGTATTTTACGACTGTTGGTTTTATCGACTTTATTTAAAGCTTTTCAGTTTTAAATGCAATATTTAGTGGCACCTCTAAAGAGGAGTTCTGCAATTTTACTTTTGTTTTTACAACTTGCTTAATTTGGTTTTTATTAGATAAGTAAGAAAGTAGTATATTAAAATAGCTTACTAAAAGAAGAAAGATGTAAAGGTCTATAAGCATATTTAAGTGGATGAACCGCCTGCTTCTGCTTTGTTACCTGTAATCATGAAGGAAAAAAAATTGCAACATCTGTATAACCTACATAGGTAATCAACTTTCTGGAAAACCCAGTTTGTATTTTGGAAATCTTTGAATGTACTTTTCTTAACTTTGATACAGACGTCACGGATTCTTGGAACAAATTTCTCTATCTCAACTTACAGATTTCCCCATAGTGAACCAGAAAACCGGCCAATTTATCAAAGTTGACATAACTCCTTGATGACAGGATGACTTTATGTAATCAGTTCCAATTCACAAATCTAAAATTAAATAAATTGAGAAACATTTTGCGTCGAGGGTTCGCTGAAATAGGTACGGAAATTGCTTAATCAAAATTTATTGAATAAATTGACACTAATTTATAGCTTCGCAAATGTTTGAATTAGTATGAATTATTGTACCGGCAATAGCAAACGCGAATAGGATTCCGTTCGTTCGGTTGTATGGACAGGTGAATATTAATGTGTCGTTAACGATGCCATTCGATTGACAGAGAAATATGACTGTCGGTGAAACTGTGACGCTAGAAATTAATTTTCAATTCCCAGTAGGTAATAGTAGTAGTAGTGAAGTTGCCTTATTGTTTTAAACCGACTTCAAAATAGGACCGACTTTAATGTTCGTTCGTATTATCGTCAATTGTATACCGATTTTAAATTTTTTTTTTTGTTTTTTATTTTAATTTTTTTTATGCACGACGGGTACGTACTTGACCTCAATCACACCTGATGTTAAGTGAAGATGAGGTCGAAGGTGGAAGCGTACTGATCCGGAAACCCCTACACATTTGGGGGACTGGCTATCTTATCTCTGACAACTAATGATTGTTATTTGTTTGATACGTTTCATCGCCAGGGTGGTGCAGTAACCTCTAACTCAAAAAAGGTTTATTTTGTAAGTTATAAAAAAATACCATCTTTTGTTTGCTACGTTATCTATCATTAGCTTATAAGCTTATACATGGAATAGCTAAAACTTCTGTCAAACGCTATATCCGTCACTTGTGGCTAATATAACCTAACCGTTTCTTGGGGTATAAACAAAGCGGTAGACTCTTATACAGCAACACCGTTGCGGAAACATGTGCCGACTTGAGGAAATGGAACGTTTGGTGTTGCTGCCTGTTCGCGATGCGAACAAAGAAAGAAAGAGTTAAATTAAAATTATTTAATTCCACTTTCTAATTATAATACATTGGGATTTATATTTTGGAAATTGATGCGTTACACCGAAGGGCAAGTAAAGTAATGGCGCGGGTCCGAGACCGGTCGCGATGCTTGGGGCCATCTCATTGGTCGGCAATATTTCTCTGCATCGTGATTGGTTGGAAGCGACGAGACGGCGTCGACACTGCCTGATAGCTGATGATTTGTACATTCTTGATTGAATGGAATGGAGGTTTAATATACTTAATAGCTCATTGATTGAAACAGATTCTATATTCTACCGCTTATTTTCTGAAAAGAAACGCGTGAATTCAAACTCAATCTGTCACTATTCCATGCGGTTAGACATTTATGACTTGGAACTTAAAGTCGTCTCTGAATATCAATCAACGAGTACCTACGACATTTCTCCATGTCACCCAAACCAGATATCTACAGTTTTTCAGGTATTTAAGGGTAATGAACTCTGTCGGCGCAAATTCGAAGCGCGTAGATAATGCTTTGATAAAATAAACACAAATTGTGTTGAGGTGTTCGGCCTAGCGCCGACAGCCGATTGACGGAATAATAGAAAGCATTTTGGCGAAATTTGCTGTCGATGTGAAAATGGGCTTCCATAATCGCGAGGTTCAGCTTTGAAATTTTAAACATGCGTTGCTGCATAATTGCTCGTTGACCATTATTTCTATAGTAGAATGGATAAGTTGAAAATTTAGGTGAAAGCTAAGAAATAACATTTTGAGCTAAATTTTGCTGTATTAAAATTGAAGCTATTTTATGACATAGTATTTTTTTTTCTTTTTTGTACAACGGGTTGGTACTTGGCCCCAATCACATGAGGTCGAAGGTGGAAGCGTACTGACCCTGAAACCCCAACACATTTGGGGGACTGGCTATCTTTATTTTATTTAAACTCGGCCACGCGAACATTTACTATGTCCACAATTGCCTTAAGTTGATCATTAATGACCGCCTACGTGGCTCAAAGTAAACAAGATAAGGTTTACGAATCGGAGATCGTGGGTTCGATCTCCAGCGGGGAACATGTTTGGTACTCGGTTTGGTTGGTAGGGCATTTTAAATGCCCACCTGTCTAGCTTAGCTACCACTATCTTACCTAAGTCTGCCGCCAAACAGCAATGTTAATAACATTATTGTGTTTCTGGTTGTCAGTCCCCCAACTATATAATATGATGGGATTTCCGGGTCAGTGCGCTTCCACCTTCGACCTAACCTACACTTAACATTAGGTATGATTGAGGTCAAGTGCTAACCCGTTGTGAATAAAAACATTAAAAAAAACACAACATTTTGAGGAAAAGTATAGCTTGTTGTAATTTCCCTTATGGCCCAAAAACAAAGGCTCAGTGCTATATGATTGGTTTACCGATTCCATTTTTTCGTTTGCTGAAGTTGTAATGGCCACATCGCCAACATATTCGCATGTCAGCTTACTAATTCACTGAACTATGACAACAACTAATTATTTATTACATATACCATTTAAAAATAGAAAATTGTTTGATTTATAGCATTTGGCAAGATTTCAAAGAAATATCTCACCTTTCAGATGATATGTCTCAAATTAACTACGCTTGTCACTAAGAATAATTATTCACTGGTTATAACAAATTTAGGAAAATTGCTTCTAAAATAACGTTAATTAACGTAGTTACGTAAAATTAATTAAAGCATCTGTTAATCAGTAAATAAACCCGATTTAGTTTTACAAAGCTAATTTTAGTTAATGGCTTGTTTTCATTTGAGTTGTTATTTATATACCACGGGTTAGCGGATGACCTCAATCATACCTGATGGTAAGTGAATATGTGGCTGAAGGTGAAAGCGTGTAACTTAAATTGGGGGTTTGGCTATCGTATCTCAAATAGCCTGAATAAAACAATACTATCAATACTGATGTCGGACTACAAACTTAGATAAGATGATGTTAGCTGGCCAGGCGGACATTCCAAAATGCCCTACCACCGACCAACCCAAGATATTTTTTTGATGTTATTAAATTTCTGTCGTCGAGATCTATCATTTGATAGCCATCTTGATGGGGTGCTGGAATTATTTCTTGTCAAGTGTGACAAAATGGCTGCTAGTATCATGACATCATATTACACTCCCGGGACTTGTACAGTCAGCTGTAGTGTTAATAGTATCGCGCAAGGCAAAAGAAGCTATGGGTATCAAAATTTCATATCCTGACAGTATTTATGCAAGCTGCATTACGCACCGGCTTTTTATATCCTTCATCAACAGTCCTACACCATGCCTTGGAAACAACCAGGGCCGACTTTTTAACGTGCCCTCCGATGCATGGAAATACTCGTAATAAAATGCCACTGGTGATCACCCATCCAAGTACTGATCAAGCCAGACATTGCTTAACTTCGCTAACCGAAATCGAATAGCGAATGCGACTACACCACGAGTGCACGAGTAATTTTCTTTGCAAGATATAATGCAATAGATACAGGTATACTTTTAGCTGCAGCTGACTGTACGAAACTAACAACATCCTATTTATCAGCTGAAGTGTTTAGGATGTAGATAGGTGGTAACATATATGCAGGTGCGTTAAATACATTACCCTCTTCTGGTCTCGCTTTAGGTAAAAAGTGAATACGCGAAGTAGGTATACATGTATCTACGATGTGTGAGTTTCTTGCTCGTTCTTCTCTGGGGAATCAGCTTTGTGACGTTTTCAAGTGATAATTTTTATCCTACGAAATAAACATTTTTTTGATTTGATTTGATTTGAGAAACCCGTGACCCCGTTTTATAAACCTTAGACAACATTTAGCCACAGAGACGGTGTTAAACTTTACTACCTTTACTATCTATACACCATATTTTATCTGAGGAAGAGAACAGTATTTTCCAGGTTGCATTTCGGAGAGTTGGTCGGAATTCCACGATTTTATTCCACTATTGCTTCTTCGGACTAGTAGGCACGGGGGGGTTTCCAACCGTCGGTATGTCGTCAAATATTCGCACTTAACGTTTTGGCTCTTTATTCATGGAATTTTATTTTCTTTCGGCATCAATTTTATCGAAATCGCGTGCTTTCAAGTGAGATTGTGGTTAAACGCATATCCCATCATAAATAACAACATAATATTTAAAAACCCGACAGCATATTTTGTATTTTGTGGGGCGCCAAGCTGGATAGTTAACTATAAAATGTATCCTACGAATGTCACATTCTGGAGATCAAAGACGAATATAACGACATCTTGCACTTCAAAATCAACCTAGTCGTTAAGTTCAACTACAAGAGGTAACATAAAATCTTATATACGCACTAAGTACATGCATCCGAATGACATTGGTTCCTTCCTGGGGCTGTCAGGTAAAGAAATTACCAAGTCATTTATACCACCAATCTGAACAACTTGTCTTATGCTCTGAAACATAAATTTTCGCTGTAACCGATAGTTGCCAGTATCGCCCAATCGGTTTTCAACGTTTCACTAATTTTATCGAGTGCCCCCCCATGCCTCTCCTTATACCTGTGTATTCAGAGCACTTACAAAGTACTCTGAGAATACACAGGTTCTACTTCGGACGCTAGCTCCCAATCTATCTATATTTCAAGATCAATGCCTCCCCATTTACGATATATATACACGATTCACTTTCTGATATTGTATACAACGTAAAAAAAACATATGGAAAGTTATTCTGTCACATTTCATTATTTAAGTAATGAGATCAACTCGTTAAAAAACATTTCTTGTGAAATAAATAATGTAAAATATTACAATAACAGAGTACAAACAATAGGTCACGTACAAAGGTGGACTTATCTCTTTAAGAGATCTCTTCCATTCAACCTGAGCATTGAAATAGGAAACTGAGTAAATTTGGGGTTTAGCAGCAAATTGTGTGCAAAAGAAAAAATCCTACAACGAATAATAAAAGAAATAAAAAAGAAAAGATAACCAAATAATAAACTTACACTAAATATATTACATATACCTACTGCTATATATAGCAATTAAAGGGCTGTTCCTGAATTAATTTTGGCAGTTTATTCCACATCATGGCTGTTTGAACACTGACTCTTGAATCTTATTACCTCATTTATTTTCGCATACAGCCTTATAGTGCTCGGCTCTTTAGTCATTTCAAAATTGTCAGTTACAGACGTGGATAATTCCAAATTCAAATAATACTCCCTCTATTTACTAGACTTCAAACTAGCTCGATCCTTTAAATGCGAATATTTCAAGGCATTTTTAAAAAGTTAAGGCCTATGCAATGCACTCGACGCTCGGCGGACCTATATGTATTACTGAAAATCACGATCCGACAATACCAACTGTTGGCAACCACTTCCTATCACGGATGTATAGAAAGGCCATGTAGTAAACACTAAATCACGCTGGCCGGTATTTGCACAACATAGAACCGTATCGGAAGCCGCATATTAATGTGGATGAAATGGACTATACTGTATCATCATGCAGTTCTAAACCTATTTTGTTTTGTGCCCAATGTTACGAATTGGACTAAAGTAGGTAATGTCTTTACCATACCTGTATTATACAGGTATAGTAAAGACTAATATTAATACTAGTAACCAATACTAGTTGCAGAACTCCCTGTGATACCAGATACCTTATGTACTTTTTGTCCTCATTGTTGGGGCATAGTCCCCTCTCACTGTATAGTTAGTACACAAGATATAATTTTAAATGTGTTACATACATACATTTTCGAGTATGCTAAATCGTAAATAAATAAATCATACATACATATATATGCTGACGCCTGTTTACCGTTGGGGTTGGCAGAGACTATTGATTTCCACTTGTCAGGATCCTGACATACTCTGTCGTCTGCTACGCAGACGACACACTGGTGTTGGCCGAGGGGACCGACTTCGAGGAGGTGCTTCGGCTCGCCGACCTTGGCGTGGTATGTGTCGTCGGGAAGGTCCGCGAGCTGGGCCTGGAGGTAGCGCCTCACAAGACCGAGGCGCTATGGTTCCACGGCCTCCGACGAGGCCGGCAACCACCCAGCTTGCGACTCCGGGTAGGTGACGCTGAAGTCCAGGTGGGGCGGTGCATCAAGTACCTGGGCCTCACCCTGGACAGCCGATGGGGCTTCGAAGAGCACTTCGAGCGCCTGGTCCCCCGAGTGCGAAAGGTAGCGGGCGCGTTGCACCGCCTGCTATACCTAATCTCGGGGGACCACGGGAGGAAGTTCGCCGCCTCTACGGTGGCGTTGTGCGATCCATGGCCCTCTATGGGGCCCCCGTCTGGTCGGACGACCTGGCGAGGTCCTCCCGCTGCAGAGCTCTCCTCGGGAGCCTGCATCGGCTGATGGCCATTCGGATCGTACGAGGCTACCGGACGATCTCGTTCGAGGCGGCGACGGTCCTAGCGCGGGCTCCACCCTTCGACATCCTGGCCGACATGGACGCGGCGATCTACGACCGCATCCGCTCTGTCGAACGGGATGCCGAGGGGGTCGCGCCTGACCGTGCGCTCGAGGTGCTACGGCAGAACACACACCGACGTGCGCTGACGCTCTGGCGGGAGCGCCTTGTGATACAAGGCTGCGCCCGCCAACGCGCCGTCGGAGCCGTTCTGCCGAATTTCGAAGCATGGATGGGGAGGAAAGGCTGCGTCACCTACAGGTTGACCCAGATACTCACCGGGCACGGGTGCTTCGGTGAGTATCTGAGTCGAATCGGACGGGAGGAGACGGTACGATGCCACCACTGCGCGTCCGACCAGGACTCCGCGCAGCACACGCTGGAGGATGCCCCGCGTGGCAGTCCGAGCGTAGAGACCTGGTCGACCGGATCGGACGAGATCTGTCCCCGTCAGCATTAGTCGCGGCTATGCTGGCGACAGAGGAGGGTTGGAGGGCAGCGGCCTCCTTCTGCGAAGCAGTCATGCTCCAGAAGGAGGCCGCAGAGCGGGATTGGGAGAGGGCCGATCCCGCTCGCAGGAGGCGACGTCGGGGGGGCGGCAACGCTCGCTAGCCCCTCCTGCACGTCGCCTGAGGGTCGCGGGCGGCTATATCTCGGGGCGATGTAGTCGTCGGACGCGGCCCGAGAGAGGATGACACCCCCCGGAGCGACCGGGGGGGTGTCGTCGCATCGGGCCCTGTCGCGCCTCATACCGCCCGCTGATCGCGGTGTGAGACTCGACAGCGCCCCCCGTGGAGGGCGCGCTAGCCGCCCTCCGGGAACGGGCCTCCCCTTGTGAGGGGGGGGCAGGGCGGGGGGGGCCTGGAGCCGCTTAGGCGTTCCCAGGTCGCCGCGGGGTTTTAGTGGGTATCCCTCCCTTCAGGGAGGGGAGTCCCACATAACCGTCTTGCCGTCCCCCAGGCGAGCGGCAAGCGTCAGGCATTTCCCCGCGTCAAAAAAAAAAAAAAAAGGATCCTGACATACTACTTTTGCTCCTTCAACTCTCATCAAATGCTTCATACACGCTCGTCCGTTAGTGGTAGATAAATAAATCATTAGATACCAAATTGGGTAAAAACTTCTACGTATAATATCGAACGATCTTAGCCTCTGCCTTGGCCTTGTATAAATTATAACGGGAATTGCAATAAGGTCAACGACCCTTCCTAGGCTTGTTTGTCACATGCAGCGTAATAATAATGAAAGCCACTCAATTCAATTCTGGTTAATTATATTTTTTGTACTTTGACCTATATTTAATTTTATTAAGTATGTAATTTAAAGACAGCTTAGAGCAGGCATGTTATATTACTCGACAACTATATTTATCTAAATATACGTATTCAAATTTAACGCAGGCTATTTCTGATCTGAATGTCGATAAGTAACCACAAACTCAATCAATAATAGATCGGCCGCAGGATTTGAATGTTACATTTCTTTATGAACTACTACAGCTACCTTTCACCACAATCTCACCTGCCTCCTAGCATGATACCGTTTGTTGCCCGCAACGTAGGAGTGAGGGTGGGATAGTTGTATATTTCATCCAAGCGAATGAGCAGGACAAATATTTCTCGCACGACATAAACGTTTATCGCACATGTCATGCTACAAGTGCTAGAGAAAAGTGACGATATTTATGAAAATGATGCACGCGAGTCTAATATTCACCCCAGACTTGAAGATATCGAGATTATAAGAGTGGAAAACCGACGCCACCGGGCATGTACCATACCTTAGCAGTCCGCATTATGAAGTAAAAAGCGACACGCTTAGTGCATGTTCGACATACATCGACATCGAACGGGCGGAAACTTCCGCGGCCCGACTTAAAGCTATGCCCGTAAAGTTTATAGTCGTTTGGAGTCTCAACGTAAGGTCGGATGTGAGTTCTGCCTGTGGGCTTACGGAATAACACGGACTTACTGGATTAACACAGATCTCTCTATCTCTGTAATGCTTTCCGGAGTGAGATAAACAATGTTCTTTCATATTTAACTATTTTTTGTTCTATTACGGCGATTTATGTAGACAAAGTTTGGCACAGAGATACATATACTTATATATACCTAGCTACACGATCTGAAGTAACTCAAGTTAAGGACACATTTTATCTTAGTGGCCAGTTCCTTCGAATTCTTATTTTTTTCGGGGTTGTTGAGGCTCAATCACGCTGAAATGGTTTACGAGTTTCGATGACACTTTGCACACATACAGTGAGAATCCTTTTCTTTACTATATTATATCTGGGCAAAAGATTTCCTCAGGATAAATTACAAAACAGTTTATTATTATCAAACTCACCCTAAAAGTATTTGAAAGATCCTAATGAAAACCAGAGAAAGTATCGACAAATAGCACATCTCTAACATATGAAATGATTCTGCGGCGCGAAGACAGTAGAGAAGTGGTGATACTTCATCTTCTATGCACCAGAAGGTGTGTGCATAACGTTCGGGCGAAATATATTCGTAGCTCAACTCCGCAAGGACCGCAATATAGACCCTAGCTGTGGCTCATTTGCAGGAGTGCAAATTGGTTGCGTGGGATGTTGCATATTGCTTGTAGCTGGTAGTAGAGGCTTTGAACCGCAGCCTGCAAGACATTCGCGGCAACTAGATTGTGATAGGCGGTGTTATCTCATTGCTCACAGGCGAATTAAAACAGACAGTGCGAGTGGAAAACTTTCACCCCACGTGCATCGCGTCTAATTTTATAACGACGAAGACTGAAGTACCTCGAGTAAGCTGATACAAATCGGAAAGGGTTTATATGCAGACACAAACGGCAAAATTAAATAAAGAGTTTCACGAATGTATATTTTTACATCCAGTGGCGAAACAGGATGAGCTCATTTCATACATTTTTTCAAAATTTAAAGTTATTATTAACAATGAATAGTCACTGCTGTCATTAATGAATAAGTCCGATAGACACTAGTGGCGACCAATGACGATAGTACTGTCGACAGTACCTCGTCGAGTTTCTAGATTGCCTGTAGTTTACGGGCATGGATTCCTACAAACTGAAGCTGACGGATATTCTACTGATAAGATATACGTTCTTATTGCAAAGGCAATCACGAAGCACTCACTACTGCCTGAGAAAGCATGTGTTCAACATTGGGCTCAGAATGACGTACACAAACGCATCCACCTGGGTGGTTAGTTCCTGCACCCGAATGAGAGAATAACTATCGCTAATAAGAAACTGCTGCAATTTCTCGAAGCGAAAAACCTCAGCAACAAAATCGGGAATAGTCGCAGTGATATAGGGCTGCTATGACCTCCAATAATCAAATGTAGAAGCAATACTCTTCATGCACGAATATTGAATTCGCGCTCCAGGTTGCGCATCATAACTGGACTGGACAGAATAAGCATCATAACGGCCACTTATCGGAGCAGCTAAAGGAGAGAGCCTTTTGATTCCCATATTCCAATAATTTGTCCATTAAATTTAGGAGGCTGCAATTCCCGGAGAGTTAGTATTCATAATGACCATTAATAAGTCTCAGGGCCAACAGCTCACAGTGGCAGAAAGTCAGTAAAGGACTCAGTGCTTCTCGTGTGGTCATCGCAACGTTGGGCGTTCGGGAGTTACTTATCGAGTTATCTAGTGCCCCAAACTTGCATGTAGGTACTCGTTTTGGCGGAAACTACCCAATAAATAAATTCCCCCTCCACTGGCAACATCGAACTTTTCTAACGAGTTTTCAAAATAATTTGGAGCGAAATATCTTTATTGATTGCAAAGCGTAAATTTCGCAAATGAAGTGAAAAGTAAATTAATTATTGTTGACTTTTTGACTTGAACTAATTCTGATATTTAACAGTCTTCAAATATATATAATTTAAATATTCAATAATAAAGTTGAGATGATTATTCAAGATTTTCCCTTTGCCTGTTCAGTCATTTCCTGTTTTACAGCGAAACTTTGTTATCTAAGGTATGAATAAATTCTAACTTTTACGAGATCCTTCAATTCTACAGACTCCCCAATCTAAACTAAGTTTTTTTAAAATTTCTGTAGATTTTCAGGAAAAATTTTCTAAAATCTAAAATCTTTGTATGTATGGTAAAAAATCATTACAAAATAATTGTTTTCTTCATTCGTGTAAATATAAAAAAAAAAACAATATATTTTGTAGGGAGAACATTACGTTTTGTCCATCGATAAATTGTATTGATGTCTTTTAAAAATTGAGCAACATTCTGAATTTAACAGAAATCAGAAATAATACAACAGGACGGTATAAAACAAAATAGAAAAAGCTAAATTTTGAAGCAAACGAATGTTTTTTGTACGTTTAATGCAAATATTAACAATGGTTTCTAAAACTGTTAGGCCTAGAATCATCCCTAGATTTTAAACGAATAATATGAAATCGGATTCGTGGTCGACATCAAAAAGGTAATGATATTACAAAATGTAAAGTAAAGTACTTGGACATCGTCCCACATATGCACTATACATAGTACATATTATACGGAGCTCAAGTTAAACAACATTCTCGAACCAAGTTCCAAACCGAGACACCAAGAAAACTTTGTTAGTTTGCAAAACTATTAATCTCTCTATTTAAGCATGGCCTGAACAGAAAGTCCGGTTTCCGCGAGTGAATCGAGTCTAAAGTAAACTGATATTAACTTAGTGAAGTTTGTAGTCAATTGATTACGAGTTTAGTCATATTAGTATGACTAATAAATGTGTGCTTGCATCGACTGCTTCTGAACATTTAGCAAAAAGCTAACATTTGTACCATGCAGTACTTGACAAAGAAAACCAATAGGTCTAAGTCGCCTCTCTGTGGGAAAAGACATAACATACAACGTACATGTGCAAGATTCATTTTATAAACAGGTTTACGGTTTCTGTTTACTCTCTGTGACGTCTGATCGAGCGGTTGGCAATCCAGTTGATCCTTTATTGCTTCCAAAGGATTTACTTTGATTTAGTGCCATATTATAAGTTTTTGTTGCGTTTTCGGATCGCGGAAATTTTACTTGGATGCTTTTTAAAAACTCTTTGATTGTACATGACAATTATTGAAAGAATATTATTTAACAATAAATTACGGTTGGAAAACATTACCGTAAATAGGTGTTCTTTTTCATTTCTCTGCGCATATATTTTTAAATATGAGGTTATCTCATTGATAGAACTTTTCATCAAAGGTTTTTTGTATGGCATATTAGCATTGTTCTATATACGGAGCAGGATTAACTTGCTAATTTTTTTTCATATTATTAATACTACACTAATAATACTAATCTGGAATTACTCAAATAAGACATTGAATACTCAACCAATCAGCAATGTTAATAGCATTGTTGTGTTCCGGTTGTCAGAGATAAGATAGCCAGTTCCCCAAATAAGGTGGAGTTTCCGGGTCAGTACGATTTCACCTTCGACCTCATCGTCACTTAACATCAGATGTGATTGAGGACAAGTGCTCACCATGGTACATAAAAAAAAGTAAAATACTAAGCAGTTCGATTCGTCATTCATAATGCGAACAGCCAAGGCATGGAACTCCCTTCCGGCGTCAGTCTTTCCTGAATCCTACAACCTTGGGATCTTCAAGTGTAGGGTGAATAGGCATCTACTGAGATCGCGTGCTTCATCTTCGGCCACATCATTACTTCCCATCAGGTGAGATTGTGGCCAAATGCGTATCCAGTTAACCATAAAAAAAAAATAAGATGGATCCGATGTCCTACATAGGCATATACTGAGATCGCGTGCTTTTTCTTCAACCGCATTGTCACTGTCCACCACATGAAGTTGTAGTCAAATTGCGTGTTCAGTTAATCAAAAAAAAAACTATTAAACGTGACTAAAACTTGCAACTTTTGAAAGGCTAAATAACGTAAAGTTTACGGTGGCAATAACATTAATGATAAGTTCATAACTCCAAATACTTTAGTTAACATTACCAACTCTTCCAGAAACCTAACTTAGAGAAATGTGAACAGTTACTCGTACACAAAACAACTATCTACACTTCAGCTGCTACAATCCCTAATTTCCGTTCACGAAACAAAGCGAGCGATTTCCCTAAAGGAATTTGAATTGGGCCGAAGCAATAATGACTTGGCAGTGCTATGCTTGGTGACGTCTCTATACCTTACCAGTCTCGCTTACTGGTGAATATGATGATTAATTGAAAAACGTTCCGCTAACCACTTTTCACATTCTAATTGGTCGGTCGGCGAGGGTTCGTACAAATTACTTTTTCATCAGATACAAAAGATCCATTATCCACTCAAATTAGTTCCCCAAGGAAGTCATTAATATTAATCAATGTTTGAAAGGTTTGGCCTATGAATATAATAAAATATCGAACTACAGCAATTGGTTGCCCTTAATATTAGCTTCAAATGGGGAAACTGACTAGTTTTTAACTTGACGTAACATCATGGTGAGAGGGGATCATCAGTCACAATACTTATGTTAGGACTCTCTCTCTTCAATTTAAGTGCTATGCTCTTATCGGTGGAGTCCTTTCCACGTTTCTCTACATTCCGCCTTTTCTTTCTTTTCTTATATTACGTAGGACATAAAAAAATATAATTATATTTTTTTAAATATACACATTTACCTGCTAAACAAGGAAGTGAAATCAAACGTATAACATAGTAAAACAAAGGCAACGTATTATTTTTAAGTGAAATACTGTTGTAATAAATAACACTGTTCGACAATAAAATTTCTTAAGTAAAGAGTCTTTAGTCAAAGAAAAGCTGAAAAAATATATCCATTTGCTGAAAGAATTTAATGGTTTTCAACAAAGCGTTCAAACAATCCGCTTTGTCCGATAACTCGCTTACTCGACCGTTTCCACTACCTATCGTAAAAGATTTAACACATTGATTAGCGACGGCGTTGCTATAATTCGAGAAATTAATGGCTGTACAATTACTTAGTCATTACTTATGATTCTATTTTCGTAAATATGATTCCAAATCAATCCACGACAATATCACATTGACGACCGATTGGTGTAGTGGATAGAGCTATCCACTACACCAACGGTTGCGGTTTCGAATCCCGCGAGGGGTAAATGTTTGTGTGATGAATACGAACATTTACTCCCGAGTCACGCATGTTTATATAAATATTTATGTATCCGTTATCTAGTATCCATAGTACAAACTTTGCTTAGTTTGGAACTAGATGATTGGTGTAAGTGTCCAAAATTTTAATATTAATTTAATCAAATATTGTTACTTTGTTTATAAAACGCTTTAAAATAAATTTACTGTATTTGGTAATTAAGAAATTGCATCTCAGCATTTGCAGACGTAGGTATTATCTATCACACAATTAACTACTCGTTAAGATTTTTCTATTAAACTTTTATATGGATTTGTCTATAATATGAATATGTTCTTTCTTGCTTTTTCTGGTTCATTTTCCTGAAATTTTTTAAACGAACCATCGGATACTTATCTTTCATCAAATGGACTCCGGCCATAAATCAGCGGTAGGAATTCAATCGGCATAAATTTGGACTTGAGACGTTCGCACAGGTGGGGTGGGTATTAATAATCACGCCCCGGGTAGCCAAACTAATCTCATATGTTCGTCTCCAATGTACTGCGGTTAGTAAATTATTAACTGTACTGAATGGAAGTGGGTGGGTAGAGAATAAGCATCGGTGTTCTCTATCCGATTCCATATTTACAGGTATTATGTGACTAGAAAATCGGTGGTACGGCATTGCATACATTTAATTTTAATAATGTATTGGGTTTTTATTACTATTATTAAAATTCCTGCGATTTTCAAAGCTATATCCAAATTTGTTTTTTATTTGGAAAATGGAATATTATTTCAAGGTTTCACATGAAATATTTTTTCATTTCTGGGCTAAATCACATTATAAAACAAAAATTTAACAGAGCTCTTTTCATGTGCTTCCCACAATCAATCAATCAATCAAATACGCTTTATTGTTTAAATAAGGAAGGTACATTTAAATATCTTATAGAAACTACAAATTAGGCGACCTTATCGCTTACAGCGTTCCCTTCCAGGCATAATCATTTCTTAGATTCGCTGAAACTTTTATAAAGCGGTTACTTTTAAAACTTAACACTGCCTATACCAAATGTTATCCGATAATACACACAAAGTTTAGCTAAATTTGGATTTGCCTTTCCCAAAAAAAAAATCAAAAATGTTTGTATGGAGAAAACAGTCTTAATGAAATTCTTCATTCAAAACGCCAATTTCATAGGTAAGGACCTAATATATGGCATGAGAATATGGGATTATATTTTAGTAGATATTTTAAAAAGTATTCCTGGTAAACAATATTCACATAACATAAAAAAATGTAAAAATGCATCGAAGAAGTACTTTATAGGGATCTATGTAGGAAGTGCCTTTCCAACAAATTTTATTTCGATAGAGAGTCACATGTCTACTTGCTTTCGCACATTCTTTTATGTATCCCTATAGATATATTCGTAGGCTTATTTATGTACTTATTATTATGTACTTAATATTTATTTTCTTATTTTCATCTTACTTGTGTGCACTCTATGTTTCCCCTTCACTATTGTTATCTCCTATGTTGGGTTTGCTGGAAGATATCTCTTTTAGGGATAAGCTCGCCTTTTGTATATCTTACTCTTAAGTATCACTGTAATTGTTTTCTGTGTATGCAATAAAGTGTTAAATAAAAATAAAAATAAAATATTTAAGTTACATACCTTTTGTAATAATTAATAATGCGGCGGGTCAGTGACCTCATTTGCACTACACACAAACCTTTACAGGTTTTCGTAGGCGTCTTAAAGTGAAGATTGTTAAAATAATTGTTATTCATCTTCGGACCACTAGGCGTAGGGAGGGACTCCACCCATATGTAGTTAATATACCGAACATTCGCAATAAGAAGTTCGATTGTTCATTCATCATCCGAACAGCCAAGGCATGTAACCCCCTTCCGGGTCAGTCTTTCCTGAATCCTACAACCTTGGGACCTTCAAGAGTATAGTGAATAGGCATTTACTGAGATCGCGTGCTTCATCTTCGACTATATCGTCACTTTTCATCAGGTGAGATTGTGGTCAAACGCGAATCTAAGCAATCATTAAAAAAAATGTTTTATGGATAAATACACTAACAAAAATGAACTTTTCTGCTAGTATTATCAAATATATCGATGCGATTAATAATGTGCGCTGTATTCTTCATGTAGCATTTGTTAATTGTGCAATAAACAGTATTTGATTGATTGATATTTTATACATACATAAAGTCACGACCAAATAGGGTGGTCAGAGATATCCCAAAAATAAGCAAACATTAAAATTTGAATGCTGGGGGTTAGCTCATCGCCGTTAAAACGTTTTTTTTTTTGTCGAAAATCCCATAGTTGCCTCTTACGACACCCACGGGAAGAGATGGGTTGATCATCCCGTTCTTTTTAAGTGCTGAAACCACACGACACCAAATACATTTTATTACATTATATATTAATATTTATTATTATCAAGTAGTCCTGAATCCAGTTCTTGGCTAAAATCAATTTTTCGTTCATATTAATCGCAATCAACAAACAGCAAATCAAATATACTCGTATTTCCTTTTAGATCACCAATTAAATTTGGCAAAATATTTGTAATTTAAATTTGTAATAGATAAAACTTTTAAAATGTTACTTTTACTAACAATGAAACATTTTATTTATATGTGCTGTTCTTATCTTGGATTAGGCACAGAAAATAAACTAGTAGGTACCTACGAGTCATTTTAATAAGGTATTTTAAAATATCAGTTCTTTTGTTATCAACATTACAAAAAACGTAATATTTAGACACGTATATTTCAAGGATTTCTGAAGTCAAAAATAAATCTGTCTGCAAATACAGAGAACGTCAATGAATTCTGAATTTAACTGAATTTCAGGTAATAACATAGACGGTGAAATTCAACATTATCCCGGTCGTTCGTCATCCACGTTGCTATCACGGTTCCGCAGTGGTTCTGTCGACAGAACCGTGCTTCTATAGAGATAAGTAAGCATGCAGTTATAAGTAGGTATCAGTATAAATACAAATGATACTTGAAAAAAGATACGCTATTTATTTGATAGAATAGTTAAGAACAACTGTATATTTTGACCGCCTCCGTAGCTCAATGTGAATATCATAGGGTTTACGAATCGGAGGTTGCGGGTTCGATCCCCGGCGGGGCACATGTTTAGAAATCAGTTTGGTTTGTAGTAGGGCATTTTTAATGTCCGCCTGACTAGCTACCACCAAATTTAAGTCTGCCGCCAAACAGCAATGTTAACAGCATTGTTGTGTTCCGTTTGTTAGAGATAAGATAGCCAGTCCCCGAAAATGAGATGGGGTTTCCGGGTCAGTACGCTTCCATCTTCGGCCTCATCTTCACTTAACATTAGGTGTCATTGAGGTCAAGTGGCAACACGTTGTGTAAAAAATAAGCTAAAAGAAAATGTTGCTTCGGGCAAAGAATTAAAGTAAACCAACAAGCGGAATCTAGTCCATTAACGGATTTGAGCGAATCAGAGTGGAACAGGACATTTTGCAGTATTTGAAACAAACTTTGCTTAGTTTGGAACTAGATGATTGGTGTAAGTGTCTGAAATATTATATTATATTATATTATATTATATTATATTATATTATATTATATTATATTATATTATATTATATTATATTATATTATATTATATTATATTATATTATATTATATTATATTATATTATATTATATTATATTATATTATATTATATTATATTATATTATATTATATTATATTATATTATATTATATTATATTATATTATATTATATTATATTATATTATATTATATTATATTATATTATATTATATTATATTATATTATATTATATTATATTATATTATATTATATTATATTATATTATATTATATTATATTATATTATATTATATTATATTATATTATATTATATTATATTATATTATATTATATTATATTATATTATATTATATTATATTATATTATATTATATTATATTATATTATATTATATTATATTATATTATATCATATTACATCATATCATATCATATCATATCATATTATATTACATTATATTAAAGAAAAAAATATTATAAATCCGAATGTTTGTGTGTATGTATGTATGATGTTTGTAACCACTTCACGCCTAAACGGCTGGATGGATTTTGATTAAATTTGGTTTATGACAGACTAGGACCTGGATTAACATATTGTAATAATGTATTTGGTCGCCATGTGGTATTAAAAATGGTGGTTTCTCAAAGGACGGAGGGTTGCATAAATAAGACTAGTTGTCTATTGTGATGTTGCACGAACAAGGCCCTTTAATTACGAACACGCCTATTTATTACATTGGTATCGGCGCGTTTAAGTTGCAGTAAGCCATTACGCTACGGTTAAACACCGAAATAAGGCAAGGTTATCAATATACTACAAGTAAATTTTTTTGCTGAACCGATTTTGATGAAATGGCCCACGCGAACGAAGTATATAGTTGAGAAAAGAGCCAGTTAAATAAGAAACATGCCAACTCATACCAGTTATCTACATCTAACGTATTCAGCAAAACTCATATTATAGGTGATATAAAACAAGAATACATCAGCGTTCTAAGCGAGGACAGTAAAGCGATCCGGTGCATTCATGCCTTATCCATTTGGTTGTGTTCCAACAGCCATTCGTCAAATTACTGCCGGCACTATCATCTGACTTGACACGTCTCTGTAATTCATGTCTCCCAACTTTGCCATCATGAATGGTATCTTCAATGATACTGGACTTAATGGGTTATTCAGATGAAATAGCACTGCTCTTTTTTAGAGAATTCATTAGAGATAATTTGTTATTATGCAACTACGCCGGAAACTTTTAATGGCGATGGTTATTATGTGTGCATTGCATATTTCGAAAAATGAACCGTGTTTGGTGTTGTGGTGTTGATTCAAGTATAAAATTATTAATATTAGCAACATCTAAACGTTTATGCTTGGAATATCTCTGACTACGCCGTTTGGGATAAAAGTAGTGACGTCAAAATTATATCTAATCAAAATACCTTACTGTATTACGAATACGTATTTTAAGAAAATTTAGCCAAGTCCGTGAAATTCATAACAACAGTTACATAATTAGAAGTATGTGAACTTGTCTTAAATCTACTATCAATCAAACCCTACGGACTACAGCGAAATCCGTTAATACGACCCACAGACCAATAAACACACTTATTGATCTGTGATACAGCCTCATAGCGGCCCAAAAATCCAGACCATTCCATCTCCAGATTCCTTTACAGTCGGTTCAGGCATTCCGATCACTTGCACCTACAGATCATTGAAATGGCATTTCGGCCCTCCAGTATACTCGTTCCTTACTCGAATGTCCTGACTATGCAAGATATGAATGCTTACTGTAAAGATCGAGACCTGGTATGAATCTGCCAAGGCTTTTGTAGCTGATTATGTAACTAATTACCTAGTAAGCTTGTAGATGTTTAGGTATGTAGTGCAAGACAAAATTTCATGTTCGTACAACACTACATATCTTCACACAACCAGTATATACCTATCCGGGCTTGTTTTCAAATTCAAACATTTTTATTTTGGACTAATAAATCGATAGGTGTTAGTTACAGACTAAACCGTTTGACATGAATCGCTCGGCAATATCCAGTATATTTTATTCTTATTTCTCTTTGTTGAATCATTAATTTTACAATTATTTCAAATTATATTTGTATTCTTCTTTTCGTGTCGAGGCAAATTTCAAATTATATTGGAACAAAACTTAGCCACTCTAACAGCACTGTCTGTGGCATTAAGGAGGTTGTCATTATATTTGCATTAACTTATTTAAAAAGAGCAACCCCGGAGTTTCTTGCTCGTTCTTCTCTGGGGAGACTGCCTAGTGAATGAGCGATAACTGTATGTCATGACGATTTCAAATGTTATTCTTATAACTTACGAAATAAAACATTTTTGATTTTTGTTTTTTTTTTATTTTTAAAATTTATTGAATGTTGTTCTATTAGGACAAAAACTCGAAAGGCACTAAAAACGATGAGGCTCTGCGACAACAGTAGCGTGCAGTTGTATCCGACACGCCTTTCGTCCTGGTATGAACACGATTTAGTAGAGGCGCTAAGCTTTCTGATAACTATAAAAAAGGAAGTCGTTCGCGCTTCAGCTAACATATTAGATTGGACGCGCTGCAGTGTCATGCCATGTCCCGGTTGTATTATTCTACTCTTTGGCCATGTCATGTTTTGCCTTGCACGACATAATGAATGCAATAGAGTTAGCGCGCCAGGTATTTTCCATTTGCTTTGTATATAAATAACAAAACAAAATATTGTAAGTACGTCAAGTATTCGGGAGAGGTATTTAGTGTTTCCATACGTCCATGCGTTGTCGTGCTGCACTGCCGTACCACGCACCGGGGTGGTGAATCTATCTGCATATGTAGGTATGCATATATGTCACCATAGTTGGGCATTAACTCGTTAATCCGTTAATCGTTAATTAACGAAGTTAACATTTCGACTAACGGATTAACTTTTAAGTTAAAAACGTTTTATTTATTATTAACGTTTTATAGTTAGTTAATACCGATTAACGGACTTGGGGAAATTTAACGGAAGTGAACGAGTCCGTTAACGTTTTTATAGTTAACTTAAAAGTTAATCCGTTAGTCGTATCCATTACCTACTATTTACTAAAATGATACCGCACGTTAATTTACCCTCTCCAATTATACACTTCTTTTTTTTTGTTCCCAACCTGTTAACTTTCAGAACTCAAACCAACAGATTTTATAGATAGATCATTAGTGATCTATCTATAATCTATAATCGTAATATTATCGTGGGGTTAGCCCACGATATAAAAAATGTAATTTTTATCACGTGTTAACGGATTAGTGATTAAGTTAACTTGCGTTAAATCTTCCGAAACGCTCCGCTTTAACTTTTTGAGTAACTTTTTTAGTTTTTTGAGTAGCTGATTAACGATTAACGAAATTAATCAATAATCGGAACTTAAAAATTCAATATCGAAATAGGGTTGCAGCAAATAAATTCAGTTCGATCTAAATATTCGTAAGAACTGTCAGTGAACCGCAAAAGGAGCACCTCTATAAATTGGGGGAAATATCAGAGGGGCCTACTACGATAAAGTCATAGATATTATGGATGGATATTACGGCCCATTGAAATCAATGATATCTTTATTGAAAGTTCACTAAATTTGGGATCTCTTTCTCGGGGTATACTCGTATGTACACATTTTACCTGTAAGAAATGAAGCATTTATCAATTCGAGTTGATTTTTTTTTCTCAATTTTATAGAGTTTCATCACTACGTGACAATGTTGTGTAAATTAGGTGAAGAAGTGTTTTACTCATGGGTGCAGATAGACAAGACCGAACCTGTCTCTTGCATACCCACTTGCACAATTTTGTCAAGAACTCTTGCCAATTCGGTTATGGAGAGGCAAGAATGCTGTTACATACAAAGTCCAATATGGTATACAAGGTTATTTATTGTATCCCTAATTAGTTTGGTTAGAATCGATTATAGAAATATAGGGTTATATTTTTTAAATTATGGGCATTATGCAAATAGTATAACTGTTTAATTTTCAACAAAACCGAACAAGTACGAACCTGCATCGCGCACCGACGATTTCGTACGTGTACGTAGATACTTCGTCCATCTCGGAAATCGAGCTTCAAAATACAAGTGTTGATTTGCAAAAAAAATGTGATTGTAACTGCAAATTCTTTAAGAGCAGGGTGAATAGCCATCTACTGAGATCGCGTGCTTCATCTTCGGCCACATCGTCACTTCCCATCAGGTGAGATTGTGGTCAAATGCGTATCCAGTTAAACATAAAAAATAAATCACGGTTAATTAATATTTTTCCTTATTTGTGCTGTGAGACCTTGCTTCTTGCCTAATTTCATGATTCCAGCTCAACGGAAAGTATTATAAGTTTATTTCAGTGTCAATATAATGTGCATAAATGAACATATTTTTTAATGCGTTAACTTCGTGCGTCTTCATTATTTCAAAGCTCCAAGGGACCGTAGACCTAAATACTTGATATTAATTTCAACTAGATACCTTCAGGCGTTCCTGAAAAAATAGGTCTGGAGAGTCGGACAGAGAGATGGACAATGAAGTAATTCTGTGGTAAAAATGAGTACAATCAACAACAAAATTTATCTGAGACGTAAGCAGAAGATGAGTCTTATGTTTCTAAATAATAACGCACAGAACAATAAATCTTTCATATGCCCCAGTTGCCTTACGTTTTTTATAGCAAGTTATTTTCATCTCCTAAGAAATAAAACAAAAGGAAGCGAATAAGAAACAAATTATACGTAGGACAAGAAACTAATATATCTGAAAGAATCCACGTAAGAATGCCGGCAGATTTTTCTAACATACCAAAATTATTGCGGACCAAACGATACCTACCTACTTTCCACGGTAAGGGGCTATAAATATAAAACTCTAATAATCCTCGAGGATTGATTTTGGTGCTCTATTGTAGAAGATATCATAACTGTATTTTAAACAAAATGTGCATTTCTCCATTTATGATATTTAAAGTTTTATTACTTGCTATCCTAATTTATATTTTTACAAGTTTAACATTATTCTCATCTATCATTATTCATTACTATGCTCGTTTGGCTTCGTCTCATTTATTTGCATTCTGTTTTACTTCAAAAGGAAGGGGAAAACGTGACCGACATATATAAAATAAACTTCTTTTACAGTCAAATTTGCAGGGAAGTTTTTTTATCGAGAATACTCGTTAGAAATACCTATATTATAACTATGACATGTAGGTAAGAGTAACTGTATTTTATAAGCAGGAAAAAAAAGTATACCTACAAATAGTAGTATTCTCGACATGCTAACGATTATGTTGATAAAAGTAGATCACAAAAATGGGCTTATTTTCCTTGTTGTTACTTTTGTTAGAATTTCGTTTACAATACCTAATACTGGTAAGAGTAAGGATTAAAGAAATCCGTTGAGGAACGAAAGTCACTGGCGTAGTCCAGCGGATTAGTAATTTGAAATGGTAGTAGCGACCATGCACCGGTAAGCGCTACGTAAACACACAAAGTGGACGGATGATGAAGGGCGTAGGATGTAGCTGTAAAATCGCTCTGGAAATCCATGGCGGATGATGTTCAGAAGTCCTGGGGCTGACATGTCCTAATGTAATATGGTCGTGTTATTACATGTCACAGTAAAAGTCAAACTCCGTAGAAGGGTACAAATGTCAACAATATAAATATTATGCGGTGAGATTTCTTATTAATGAAATCAAAAACTTTTTTTTAAGTAGATTCATGATATTAATGCACACAATAAAGGAGGTATTTACAAGAAATTACAAAAAAACATTATCATGTCACAGTAAAAGTCAAACTCCGTAGAAGGGTCAAATGTTACCTATGTAATTAACACAGTAGGTATACATTTTATAAAATATATAAATGGTCATGAAACGGCAGTGCAGTTAGTAATACAACCTATTCCGACCCACAGAGCGGTAGTGGCGAATGCAAAACGAAATAGTAAAAGATTGCATGATACGTCCACTTTGGCATGCAATGTTCTAGCCAAACGATTAAATGAAAGCTTGCCGTCGAATTTGTTAGTGGAGTTGAATTTTAATTTGAAAAATCTCACAATTGTGCACTTTTGTTGGTTTACTAGAGTGTACGAAAATTAAAAACTCCAAGGTTTTACATAATACATTGAAAGATTGCTTGTAAGTATACCACCTGTCCGTATGAACAGCGGCCATAGGGAAATAGGCAATGCAGGCTTGAACGATTTTGAAGTGCAAGATGTCTTTATATTCGTCTTGGTCTCCAGAGTGTCATTGTAAAAAAATCTTCTATCGTACAAAATCTAACATCACGCTCGCAAAATACAAAATATCGGCATTTTACCGACCAATAAAACGCTTATTAAGCGATAACCTTATTTGAAGCCTAATTTTGAAATTTTGCCTGGTGGCATAATAATTATTTCAGATCCAATGAGCAAGTGGGGATACGCAGAAAGTGGGAGTGTCCTTCATAGAAACCGACTCGCTACCGGAACACAAGTTCGATTCTCTCAAATATTTAGGTTTGAAATAACGGTTCAAAGCTTAATAATATTAATTATGCTGTCGGATTTTTGGTTCTTAACATTGCTATATGCACGAAATCCACGTAAGCAGAGCCACGGGCGAAACTATTAGACATTTAAATGTAATTTCTGTTTACAGGTAGTAAATGTGTTTAACAACCTGTTTGGTGTAGTGGTTAGCAATTCTGACCGCTACACCAAAAGGTTACGGGTTCGAATCCCGCTAGGGGCATATGTTTGTGTGATAAATACGGACATGTGTACCCGAGTTATGGATGTTTTTCATTTATGATAAGTATTTATTTACAAAAAAAATGTATTAAGTAGTATATCGACCATCTAGTATTCACAACACAAGCCTATAGTTGCTTACTGTGGAACTAGATGGCGCTGTGTGTATGTCTAAGGATATTTATATTATTATTGTTTATTTATATTATATTATTTATAAATGTAATATAAATATATTATATTATATATTTTGTGGCCTTTGTCCAGTAGTGGACGTCTTTCGGCTGATATGATGCTGATGATGATATATTTTATCCTGTTTTTTATAATTAAATATATCATGTCAGTTTTGTAATCTCAATCAGATCATTATGTTTAGTTTTAGAAACATTAATTGAAAATGTTATTTAAACCCTGTTCAACTCGCTCGAGTTAGTAGGGTAACATAAATCTAAGGCTTGCGTGACAACAAACTAATCAAAACGAGCCGAATAGAACGAGGCGAAGGGTGCTGAAAGCTGAAAGCGTTCATAATTCCCAAAATCAAAACCGCCCAACCAGAGAACTGGCGGATATATGTTGCATAAATCCGAAGCAAGAAGTTATTGAACTTCGCCGCGCGACGCAGTCGTCCGGGCGATATTGTATTATTAATGTCTTTCAGCTTATATGTACTATACGGTACATGTGAGCGCACGGCGACAGTAATACTTCCAGAATAAGTAGGTCTCGCTGCGTACATATTGCCGGTAGCTTCGCGGTCAGCTTACACTAGTTATTGATATACGATCGCATTATCATCGACTGTACAACTGTTAATATATTTCAGCAAAGTGGTGACTAATGAATGAATGAGATATGTAGGTAGGTAAGCGGTAAATTGTAATCAATAACAGGAGAAATCACGAGCAATAAGGTTCGCGTAGACATTATCTTTTTTTTTTATATTAATTTTGACATTTTTATTTTTGCATCATGTAACAATATAAAAAATCCAATCTCATTCCGTGTAACTGTGATAACCGAAGTGAATTACAGCTTTGTATGCAGCAGTATATAATATTTGCAAACTTTTGGCACATAAGGTGACGTCTCTATGTGAGCGTAAGCGAATATCTTTGCTGCTCTCTAAGAAAACCTGAATTAAAGTTGCAGTTACATGTCGTTTTGTTTTATATTATTCGAACAACAACTTAAAATTTAATATTTAAAATATATACAGGGCGTCCCAAAGTTATGGGACATGAAGGGGAAGTACCTTAAATATTGTAGATAGTGAATTTTGCTCAAAGAAGACTTTATGTTTTTTTTAAAAGTTAGTAATTCTGCATTCATAGATTTTCTAAAAATTACTTGCTTCGGCTGGGAATCGAACCGACTTAAATGTGAAAAAAAAAACACCCTACTTTTATGATGCCAATCGAAAGAATAGCTAAAAAATAATAACTCTGCCTAAGTAACATAGTATTTTAAAAGAAAGGAACAACATAAAATGATTGAGTCAAATTTCAAGAAAGTTATTTATTGCCGACGACGTTCGAAAAGTAGCGATATTATCATTCCAAAGATAGCATTGATTATTCGTAAATAAGTACCCACTTCATAAATAGATATGCTATACAAAAAGCGATACGAGAACGTAGGCGAGTTGCAAACAGAATTGTGCCATATCACATCGAGTGTTCACCATAAAATGATTAGAAAATCAACAGGCAGCGGGCTCATTAAAAGATTGGCGATTTGCGTAAGACAAGAGGGATCACATTTTGAGCATTTAATTAATTAATTTACAAAAAAATACCTACTTAATTGACTACGGCAGTTTCATGTATGTTTTTTATTTGATTAAAATGATTAATTTCACGTTGTTCCTTTCTTTTAAAATACTATGTTACTTAGGCAGAGTTATTATTTTTTAGCTATTCTTTCGATTGGCATCATAAAAGTAGGGTGTTTTTTTTTTCACATTTGAGTCGGTTCGATTCCCAGCCGAAGCAAATAATTTTTAGAAAATCTATGAATGCAGAATTACTAACTTTTAAAAATAACATAAAGTCTTCTTTGAGCAAAATTCACTATCTACGATATTTAAGGTACTTCCCCTTCATGTCCCATAACTTTGGGACGCCCTGTATATAACGGCACTGAATCGTGGTCTCTCACTATGGACCTCATAAGAAACCTCAAGGTGATGCTACGAGCTAAGGAGAGTTCGATGCTCGACGTTCTACAAGATCGAATTCGCAATGAAGAAATCCGTAGAAGAACGAAAGTGACTGACATTGATCAGCGGATTAGTAATTTGAAGTTGTAGTGGGCAGGGCACATCGCTCGAAGATGCCTGGCGGAGCCTCATTAAAGTTCTGGACTGGAGACCACGCACCGGCAAGCACAGCGTAGGATGAACGACTTAATGAAGTTCATAGGAAGTCACTGGAAGTCGTGGCCGTTTCCAACTGGTCACTCTAGACATATATGGACGAGCCCTATGGTCAGCAGTGCGACGTCCTGTAGCCAATATGATGACAATATTGAAATAAGAATTATCTATAACTGACTAATTAATGTGACTGTTTAGAGCCATGCTCATAATGATTTTAGATGGATGGATCATTCAGCATTTTTTTTTCAAACATTCACAAACATATGAACTGAACTATTTTGTACATTTTATGGAATAAGAATTTTCCAACTAAAATTCTTAAAATACAAAGGAATTATTAAAAATTACAAACCTTGAATGAGTGAATGCGTTTGTTGAAACTCATTTCAACTATATGACGATTTCATTATGCAAATAAATGTATATTATAAATTATAACACAATACATAGTTAACTATGCACTAATTGAACGAAATCAAGATTACCACGAAATAGACACAAGATATTGAGTTGCATGCAAGGGCCGTTCATAATTACACTGTGTTTGTAGTCTGAGAGCTATTAACGTAAAATGTAATGAAATATTAATCAAATGCAGCGAACGTTGGTATGTCAGTGAAAATTACATTCATGTACATTTTAGAGGAAGGAGTTGCTCTGTGGTACAAGTAGTTTTAGCACAATATCATTCACATTTACAACATATGCGGAGCAAGTGTATAAAAATCATTTGCCGCGCTTTTTATTTTTCAAAACACACTTCATTCGCAAATCGTTTTTGATTAATGTACCTATAGTTAATACATTCCAGGACACATCACTGGTGATGTGTCCCGGAACGTATTAAGCAATGTCTGGCGGGGTCAGTCCCTGGATTGTTGACCACTAGACAGTGCGTTGTGAAAGAGTGCTTCCGTACTTTAGTCGGTTCTAATTGTTTTCAACTAAAGGCAGTTGTTACGCAGAGTCGCTGGCCTGCAAATGCGGTTTAAAAATACGGTTAGGTGGCCACTAGATTATGTTCATCAATACACACGGGGCTGCATGGTGGATCGTGGTGCTCTCTCTCTCTATAGTGAAAGGTGACCTCTATAGTGAAATGTGATCTCTATAATGAGAGGAGCAGCGCCCCAGCAAAAGTGAGAACATAAAGCTGGGGAGGCGGGCTGAAAATCAACAGACCGAGAATCAATCGCCTCCGTGGCTCAATGTAAACAACATTGCGTAGATCCCGGGTTCGATGCCCAGCGGGGTACATAGTACTCGGTTTGGTTGATGGTAAGGGCATTTTAAATGTCCACCTGGCTAGCTACCACCATCTTATCTAAATCTGCCGCCAAGCAGCAATGTTAATAGCATTGTTGTGTTCCGGTTGTCAGAGATAAGATAGCCAGTCCCCAAATGTGTTGGGGTTCCCGCGTCAGTATGCTTCCACCTTCGACCTCATCTTCACTTAACATCAGGTGTGATTGAGGTAAAGTACCAACCCGTTATGCATAAAAAAAAAGAAACAGATTGCTGTATACCCTTTCATCTTTCCCCTTATTTCTGTTGATATGAAATATGTAATCAGAATCAATTGACTTATAATCTCGACCAAGTTTTCTAAATAGGATGGTGTCTTTACTCCAATTAGAGTATCGAAGTTCCATGATGTTGCATTAGTATCGGGGCGTATAACAGTTGAATTCAGTTTTTGGGTCGATATCGAGGGCGTTTTAATGTGTGTAATAATGCCAACTAATAAATGTTAATGTTTGTGTGTATGTATGTATGTATATTTGTTACCTCTTCACGCCTATACGACTGGATGGATTTGTATGAAATTTGGTGAGTAGACAGATTAGGACCTGGATTAACATTTGATCAAATCTTCCACGCGGACGTAGTCGCGGGCGGAAAGCTAGTATGGGATATCACAAACCTTGATAGAACCAGTACTGAAACATCGTATAATGTACCCTATTCAATAGCAAATAAATCATTTGTATTGTATTGTATTGCTTGCGGCTACCATATCTTATATCCAATATTGTGTCCACACTAGACAAAGTTTAGTCGCTTACTCCGTAAGCAAAATTTTGAAGTGAATTCTCCTGATTTTCAGTACCATTGATGACCTAATGGCCTAGATTTAATTAACCCATAAAACATTTATTTTCTGTTCAGGAAATAAACTTGAAGTGCTTTCAGTTAATTACTCGTAACAGCATTGCCCATAAAACGTATTATGTAAAGTCGACGCACTCAAATCTAGAAAACAGATTGAAATACTTATTTATATTGCCAAATTATTTAATACAAAACAGGTAAATTCCACGCTAAAGCAATAATCAAGCTTTACTCAAGTAAAGCAATAATCTCTTATCTTCAGCTACCCCACAAATGATTTTTACGTATTTAGACATAAATTGCCTTATTAATCGTGAAATCTTGAAAAGGGTTGACTTTAAGTGACAAATAGGTAAGTTTAATGAGAACGACAATATGTCGAGTAAGATCTTAGATTAAAGTAAAAAGGCTTCCGCATTTGTAGTATTTAAATCATTTGGAAATATAGATACTTTCACTTCTTACCAAGAAATAGATAACTTATGAAGATTATTATTTTATTTTTGAAAAAGGTTTCATAAAAAAGCGCTACGCTCCATGTCCGTTTAATAAAAAGGATTTTTTTTTTTGGTATAACTTCAAAGTCTTTTGCTTAACTAATCGGATTAGGTGCTTTTTTGCGGAATCTCCAAATACCTAAAATAATAAATATCTTGAACTTTATTAAACCCATAATGTTGCAGCCAGCCAGTGTCTTAAAAATGTACATGCGCATATGGTTGAGCTAGCGTGCTGTACTAGCACCCTAGCTCCACCATATACACGCATACAAGAACTGACAATCACCACCAGGCCGAGCACCAGCCGGGTAGCTGCAGCATTGTGGGCAGAATAGAGTACAAGCTACTATCGGGTCACGATCTGGAGTGGACCGTATGGAAATCACTTAATAACTGCGTACCTGGGGCAGTAGATGCCGAGAGAACATGTCCAAGTGGGGTTACACGGACGACAACCGGTGCTTGTGCGATGACACACCACAAACTATGGGGCATCTTCTATGCTGCCCTGCGTGTCCCGATACCTGTACGCTACAGGACCTCTAGAATGTCATAGGCAATGTTGTACGCGTGGCCGCATTCTGGTTCTCAAGAATTTGACGTATTTGCCATCGACTACAGCTAAGAAGAAGAGTTCAAGGTATTTAAAACGTTTGAAATTTGGTGTTATCAAATAATAATTTTGATGAACTATTCAAAGTGGTATCTATCATAATCTGTTTGTATTTGTTAAAAATTGTACGTCTCTTGTTGTTTTTATGAATGTTTGTTTCTTATTTGTTAATGTAGTATTTATGTTTATTTGTTGTGTGTGCCAGTTTATGCAATAAACTTTTTATCTATTTATCTATCTATCAACGTTACAGTTCCATTGTAGAGAAAATCTTAAGCAACATTCTATTATTTACAGTATGAAAACGTATATGCTATGCTACAGATAATCAGCTCAAGTTCAACTTCCGAACTGATTTATCGGAAATTTTTTTCTTCATACCACCGCGGAAGAAGGGTAAAGATTGAGAACGTGATATCTATAAAATATTTGACGTGCAAGAAATAGAATCACAGTTAAAGAAAAAATTAAGCAAATGTCTACATAAAGAAGTGAAATCGCAACAAACACAATTCTTCCAATAATATGGCCAAGTCACGTCATTGATTAGCTCTATAAAAAGTTATGAGATCTTGTACACGGCTAAGTCTACTCCACAAATAATATTATTTCTAAGATGATGGTTTTCTTTTTCCCAGAATACAAATCTTTTATTTGAAAAATATTGTACTCTATGTAGCAACCAGTAGTGATCTGAATAAGTAAATCAATATTACACTTCTATTCCACGACAATTTAAAGCAAAGCCATGCAGAAGTTTTAAGCATATCAAATCAATATTTTACTTGAATTACTGAATGTGACCAAGTCTTTTTCATAGTTGCTTAAATGCCAGCTAATATCTTCATTGCCACAATTTCGAATATAAAATAGGTCACAAACTTGTATTCCATAGACAGTCCTGATTATTTTTCATTTCTTACAAGGTCATCGCGGCTAAGTAGAATGGAATTTGGAAGCCGCTCGTATACCAGATGTCTTACAAGGCCTAGAAGCCGAACTTAAACCGGAGGGAATATGTGTGAAAGTGTACTTTACAGGAACTGTCCTTTCTTCAGTAATAATCTTATATATCGCAGATAGCGATAAATTGGCGACGGAATTTGTGATTTGGACTATCGTATGACTATTATAATACGCGGTTTGCTACAAGAAATGAAGCTGATGGCGCAGGTATCACCAAAAATGGCGCGGTGACGTTTACAGTAATGTTAGGTCTGGACATCAAAAATGAATAGTCCTATTGCTACCAGCCGTCAAAGGAGACGGATCACCACTTAACACATCAAGGTGATCCCGTCAGTCGTTACTTAATGAGAAGTTGGTCATGGAATGTGAGCAGGAGGGATTTTTGACTAGATAAATCTCACAGATTGCATGCGAGTCCAAGTTGGATAGGAGATGGAGATTTGTATGAGGAGCATACAAATGTTTACCTTTCATAAACGTCCCGGTCGATAGCAACGCCAGTGTTTCTGTGACGCATGTAAATATATATTTATATATTTGTGGGCTTATTTACGAACTTATTATTATGTAATATTTAAGTATTCGGTTTGGTTGGTGGTAGGGCATTTTAAAAATGTAAAAGCATTGTTGTGTTCCGGTTGTCAGATATAAGATAGCCAGTCCCCCAAATGTGTTGGGGTTTCCGGGTCAGTACGCTTCTACCTTCGACCTCATCTTCACTTAACATCAGCTGTGATTGAGGTTAAGTACGAACCCATCGTGCATAAAAAAAAAGAAGTATTATCAATTATGATAATATTATATTAATAATAATCTTGTGTAAGACAAACCTTGAACCCACAACCGACCTATTTCAAGTTCCTTTCACGCTTCGCGTCATGAAATTCCAAACAAGGCCGTAAATCTAGAGCCCGCAGCTGTTAACATGTTAGCTTGTAATGCGAGACTGAAATAATAACGCACTTATTTACCTATTTACGTTGTAAAACATGAACTGTCAGTGGTGGGAGTGATGAGAGAGTAGCTGTTCGGGTATACACAGGAATATATAGATGTGAGTATATCTAACTAATATTATGAATGCGGATGTTTGTCGCTCAATCACGGCGAAACGGATGAACGGATTTGGATGAAATTTGATATATAGGGTCTAACAAAATTAACCCGACAAACTTTGGCAATTGCGCGTACATGACAAAAAAATAATATATACTCATTAAAAAAACTAGCCTTAAAAATTTAGTTTCCGAGTAAAAAAATGAAATGTAAGTGAAAATGAAAATACAAATTAACAGACTTACTTCATTTCGATTGTACCTTAATTCATCAATGAGAAAAAAAGGCAACGTTCATATGGAAGACGCCAATGGTGGTGGCGGGGCACATGGCGCAACCAATCTCAGCATGTCGCGGCAAGTGGTCGCCTTTCGGCGTCTTGAAAGATACCGCGGCATGTGTTTGTGTGTTGTGGCAAAGTACTTAGAGCGCGCGACCATTAAGGTCCAACTCACAAAATTTACATTTCGAAATTTTATTTTTTGAATAAAATCTGTTAACTTTAATGTTTAATTTTTTATTTTTTTCGTAATAGGTACATTCTATACATACACTCTGCAACGTTTGTCGGGTTAATTTTGTTAGACCTTATATAGGTAGAATATACCCTGGATTAAGACATTTAACTCGATAAACTGAGTAGTTCCCGCGGGATAAACAAATTAAACATATGCGCTATAAAGTCAATCCACGCACTCGAAGCCTTGGGCGGGAAGCTAGTTCCTACATAAACGTTTTTAATTTCATCCAGAAGGATTAGAAGTAACTTTATGTACAATGCCAAATAAGTTTAAAATGTTTGTCACACAAGTGCCTATTACACATTTTAACTAATTCTATAATAAATTAATACCAAGTAGGTACCTAGTAAGAGCGTCGATAGCTCAGCGGTTAAAATGCGGTCTCCCAATTTAGGCATACCGGGTTCGATTCCCATGCAGGCCATGTACCAGCGAGTTTTTCAATTTAATTTAATTACTCATGTGCATTTATCCGACTGCTCTTAAACGGTGAAGGAAAACATCGTGATGAAACCTGCATGCCTGAGAAATAAAAATTCAAAGGCATGTGAAGTCCACAACCCGCATTGGGTCAGCGTGGTGGACTATGGCCCATATTCTCCCTCATATAATGAAGGAAGGCTCATATCCCTGCAGTGGGATGTTTACGGGCTGATAAGGAGGAGGTACCTAGTGGCTAACACTATCTTACCTAAGTTTGCCGCCAAATAGCAATGCGTAATGTTAACAGCATTCTTGTGTTCCGGTTGTTATAGATAAGATGTTTTAAAAATAGAAAAGGGGACTGTTTTTAAAAATAGAAAAATTGGACACCCATGGGAAGAGATGGGATTGGTCTATACTTTTTGCGTGCCGAAACTGCACAACACTAATTTATAAACCCGATTGTACTTAATATAATAAACCATATAAAGGGTTACTAGATAGGTAATATAAAATGTGTAATATCACCGAATGTGTTGACAGCCATATATTACAATAATCAATCAAACGCTACAAGGAAAGAGGAGAAATTCACTCTATAAATAAAATCGCTCGCGAAGTTGAATATTTTCGGCTTTGTTTAGAAATACTGTTTATATTTAGGTAACATGGTTAAATGCCGACATCTGTCCTAGACATAACATAAAATTCGTTGCTCCTGAGTCAAAACTAAAATGAGTTATGTTCACTTCATAAATTAATTTGCATCTAGCCCACGTCTGTCAAATAAAGTCAGCGTAGAACTTTAAAAAACAAAAACAACTTTTTCGTAGTATACCGCAATCAGATTCTGGCCCAAAATACATGATGTACTAACATAATTCTAGTTAGGAAAGAATTCACGTTACACCAAACTCGTAATTAAAATAATAAGTACCTATATAATACAATACAAATACTCTTTATTGCGTAAAATAATTTACAATAATTTTTGATGATAACTATTGTTCATTCATTGCTTATAACTGAACATTTTATGCTAACCAAACAATAAACAATAATAATGAAGGATAACATGTAGCCACCAAACTGTAGATAAAATTAAAACAATTAAAAATCTAAAAATATATTACTTATACCGGGCGTCCCAAAGTTATGGGACATGAAGGGGAAGTACCTTAAATATCGTAGATAGTGAATTTTGCTCAAAGAAGACTTTATGTTATTTTTAAAAGTTAGTAATTCTGCATTCATAGATTTTCTAAAAATTATTTGCTTCGGCTGGGAATCGAACCGACTCAAATGTGAAAAAAAAAACACCCTACTTTTATGATGCCAATCGAAAGAATAGCTAAAAAATAATAACTCTGCCTAAGTAACATAGTATTTTAAAAGAAAGGAACAACGTGAAATTAATCATTTTAATCAAATAAAAAACATACATGAAACTGCCGTAGTCAATTAAGTAGGTATTTTTTTGTAAATTAATTAATTAAATGCTCAAAATGTGATCCCTCTTGTCTTACGCAAATCGCCAATCTTTTAATGAGCCCGCTGCCTGTTGATTTTCTAATCATTTTATGGTGAACACTCGATGTGATATGGCACAATTCTGTTTGCAACTCGCCTACGTTCTCGTATCGCTTTTTGTATAGCATATCTTTCACGTATCCCCAAAAGAAGAAATCTAATGGTGTGAGGTCCGGGGATCTGGCCGGCCATCTAATCGGTCCATTTGTACCAATCCATGTAGGAAAACATTCATTTAGAAAATCTGCTGCTCTCCGACTATTATGAGCCGGAGCTCCATCTTGTTGGAAAATTAAGTTTTCTTGCTCCGCCGCGGAATGGTTTCTTATCTTATCCCTTAAAATTTGAAGTATTCCTAAATACTTTTCTGTGTTCAAGGTTCCTTGGTAAAAATGGATTAAGAAAACCCGGTTTTTTAAAAGTCCGCACCAACAGTTGAGTGAAAAACGCACTTGGTTATTAGTTTCAGTCACTCGTAGGGGATTTTCTTTAGACCAAATACGATTATTGTTGCGGTTATACATACCGTTATTGCTAAAGTTAGATTCGTCTGTCCAAATAATATTATCCAAAAAATTTGGATCTTCGAGCAATCGTGCCTGGATATCAAGACAGAAATTTTTTCTCCTTTCTGTATCGCCCGGAAGTAATTTTTGAACCAATCGTCCTTCAACATAACTCTTAAAACCGTGTTTTTTTAATACACGGTGTATTTTACTTTTTGAAACTCCAATTTCATGTTCTCCTTCTCTCACCGATGCTTTCGGAAAAGCCGAAAAGTAAATTAAAATACCAAGTTCTTCGTCGTTGATCGTATGGTTTTCTTGCTGTGGTTCTCTTGGGCGTTTATCGAAACGTCCCAGAGTTTTCAAATTGTTCACAAGCCTTTTCAAAACTTTACGAGACGGTATTTGTCTATCAGGATATTTTACGCCATACCACCGCAAACTTCTAGAGATATCTTTATCGTTCAAAAAATATGCTTCCATTAGATCAAAACTTACTTGATATGCCATGTTCGCAATAAATTAACACAATAACACTTGTGTAAGTGAATTGAGACTAAACAGATCAATATCCGAAAAACAAACGCTCGCACATACTGTTCCATTTTCAAATTTAAGAACAACATTTAAAAATATCACTTCTTTTTAAAATATCTTAAAAAGTATGCATTCAAACAAACGCTGTCATAAACTGTTCCATTTTCAAATTATAAATTATTTATTTTTGTTTTTAATTTGCCTTCTGTCTAGCTTACAGAGGACGTATTGAAATACAAGTTTTATCATTTCATCTACACGTGCACTTATAATAAGGAAAACTATGTTAGTACCTATTTTATGAAGTGGGTACTTATTTACGAATAATCAATGCTATCTTTGGAATGATAATATCGCTACTTTTCGAACGTCGTCGGCAATAAATAACTTTCTTGAAATTTGACTCAATCATTTTATGTTGTTCCTTTCTTTTAAAATACTATGTTACTTAGGCAGAGTTATTATTTTTTAGCTATTCTTTCGATTGGCATCATAAAAGTAGGGTGTTTTTTTTTTCACATTTAAGTCGGTTCGATTCCCAGCCGAAGCAAGTAATTTTTAGAAAATCTATGAATGCAGAATTACTAACTTTTAAAAATAACATAAAGTCTTCTTTGAGCAAAATTCACTATCTACGATATTTAAGGTACTTCCCCTTCATGTCCCATAACTTTGGGACGCCCTGTATATACTACCTTTTGCCTGAGTGAAAAAACTTTATCGCGCATATGTTTCTCGCAAAATATCCTAGCAAAATCTATGTTCTAACTATATACCAAATTTCATCCAAATCTGTTCATCCGTTTCGCTGTGATTGAGCAAGAAACAAACAAACATCCAAATTTTCTCATTCCACTCACTTTATCCGAATATAAAATATTCTATGTATTATCCAGGGTATAAATAATAATATCTTTGCACATACACACAGCGCCATCTAGGTCCACAGTAAGTATCTAGGCTTGTGTTATGGATACCAGATGGTTGATAAACTGCAGAATGACATTTTTTTTGTAAATAAATACATACATAAATGAAAAACATCCATAACTCTGGAAGACATGTCTGTATTCGTCATACAAACATATGGCCCTAGCGGGATTCGAACCCGCGACGTTTTGGTATAGTGGTCAGAGTTTCTAACCACTACACCAAACAGTCGTTATTGTTGTCGATATGTTCTACCTATATTAATTCTGTGCCTATATATCAAATTTCAACCAAATCCGTTCATCCATTTCCGTGATCATCCGTGTGGTTGAGCAACAAATATCCCAACTTTCGCATTTATAATTTTTTTTCCGCACTCGGTGTCTACAATATATGTTAATAATTTCTAAGTAATCTTTGTTACTGTAATGACTGTTTGTTTTACAATAAATGAAAAAAAAAATTATTATTAGTTGGATAAAGAAAAACAAACCGGACGAAATTATTTTAGTCGATTGATTTGTGACTAAATTGGAGACCTCTATGCATTGATATCAATTTATAATAACAGATTTTGTTCAGGCGACCTCCAACCTTAATAAATTGACTGATATCGTCTTATTTCTTTCTAAGTACTTTTCTATTATTTATAACCGAAATCGAACTTTTATAACTTTTTTATGTTATTTATACATTTTTCTTTCAGTGTTTCTTTGAGACCTATCATTTTACCCCTTTCGATGGGGTGATGGAATCATTTGATAACATGACAAAATGGCTCCTATGGCATCCGCCATATTGGATTTATCAAGACGACGTAAACTATAACGCTGCCGGGACCAGTACGCTTCTAATGACACCTCAAGTGTCTAAATCGGTTTAGGAGTTTAATCTACGCACATACGTACATATAGAAGTGCTAAATATATTACCCTCCTTTTGGCTTCGCTGCAGAGCAGTAAAAAGTAAACCACAATATTTATATAAATCACACGGCGCTCGAAAAATTAATATGCGAGGACAGTTTAAAGTGTAGTCATAACAAACCGTGGCGCAGTCGGATTCGCTATTCATTTTCGATTATCGAAATTAAGCAATGTCTGACGAGGTCAATCCTTGGATAGGGGAACCACTAATGCTTCGAATGGCACGTTAAATAGTGGATCATTGTTTTCGGTTGTGGTCCTTAAGCCAAGTCGATTACCTACAGGGGCGGCTTTAAAATGCTGACTGTCAGATGGCTTCCACTCTGACACAAATCCATCAACCTGCACTGAACACGCGTGGTGGATTATGGCCATACCCTCTCCCAGTGAGACGAAGCTGTGCCCCAACAGTGGGAATGTGTAAGGCAATTTGGATTGTCAATATTATTTATGGTGTCCGTTAAAATGTTCAACTTACTCGTATCTAGTTAGTTACTTACCACTTGGACGTAGGTCCCTTGTTTATATCTTACAAAACAACACATGCTATGTGATTTAAAGAGTAGGTAAGCTGTAATAGTGATGCATGCAACTGTCAAGTAATGTCTAATTTCGCAGTTGTCAGTAAGTTATTTTTTCTACTATCTTAAAATAATTTTAAATAAATAAAAAAATATAGAATAAGTTGAGATTGTCGGAAATGAAATACATTACAATACGCCTAGGCATTTAATGGAATGGTTAATTTAACGATCGCCTGATAAATGTCACTTTTTAGTGAAAAATAATACTGTATTAAGGGTCAAAAGGGTCAAAAGGGTAATCTCCAAAAAGTAAAGTGAAGTGAATACCTTTTAGACCTATTTGACCGGTTGCTAAAGTTAACGAATAATTCACAACCGTCTAATTACCGATTGATTAAGTACGAATAGGTAAGTCTAAGGCCGCCGCCTAATAGCAGAGTAATCAGAGACATTACATCTGCATTTCGAGGAAATGGAAGTGTTTTCAGCAGTATAGGTCGAACCGAACCCAAAGTAATCGTTTTGAGAATTCGTGTCCATGTTTTCTATCTGACGACATTTTCATCCCTTAATGGATATCTATTTTGGAAGCTGCTTGAGAATTGAAATAGGAAATCTTCACGACTACTAAGTGGATTTATAACAAACTGTAATTAATTTTACAAACTAAATTTTAAAGGTACGAGTATGTAGGAAACTTTACAGAGACACGTAATAATTAATACTTTCAGTCACTTAGATATTATAACTTGGAAACTGAAAACAGGAAATGAAGAATTTGGACAATCTGACAATAATTTTAATTTTCCATTTTTCATATTTGTTAGAAGAAAACTCTGCATCTGTATGTATAATGAGGATTAAAATGGGAAATCCTACAGATGATTAAGTGGATTATGAGTTATAAGTTTATGATGAAGTTTACGATCTGAATCGCGATTGACCACAAACTCACTGTTGGTAAGGGACGATGTAGTTGAAGATGAAGTACGCGATCCCAGCAGATGCCTATACACCATGCTCGTCAGATCTCAATATTGTAGACTTTTGGGAAGACTGACGCCGCAGGAAGGGAGTCCCGTGCCTTGGTTGTTGGTATTATGTAAAATGAAACCACTGATTACTTTCACTAGACACTAGTTTATTTTTCTTCAACCTATCGGTTACACTGCTAGCACTCAACTAACTTCCACTAACCACTGCCGTCGCCGTCGAGGAGTATGGCGGGGCGCAACTATACTCCACCACGCCTCGCCGCGACCAATCACGGCTTAGTGCATACTTTTACAAACGATATAATTACTAATAATGTTAACTAACGCTTATTACTAAACAATATCGCTTGACATTATATTATTAAATGTTATTAACAGTAATAAGCTACCTTATCTATAATTATAACTAGGTACCTAAAAATACTAATACTAAAAAGTTACTTAACAATGTCACTTCCGTTGTTTGTTATTTTAATCGATACACAAAATAAGTCTAAATGAATTATTCATCAAATATAGTATAGTTACATAATATCTAAATAAAATAGAAATATTTTAACGAATCACAACATATGAATGAGTAGGAAACTAAACCCACGTATGTCTAATAAACACTTTAAGTCATTTCGATATTATTATACATTAGAATCTGCTTAAAGATTAAATTGTAAAAATCTAAAGATGACTAAGTGTATTTATGATAAACTGAAAATAATTTTAGAAACTCGGAAACTCTATAAACCTGTTCAGTACGAGTATCTCCACATTCACTTGTGTATGTATCTTGTTCAAGACTGTACCTTAGTCATTTCGTCCTCCCGCTTTATGAAAAATACCAACATCATTGTTTCTGTTGTGTTAAAATATTATTCTATAATCCTTTGTTCAGTAGCCCAGAAAATAAAGCATGTTTATAAAAACAACATAAATTTTTCCACTCTTAAAGGGTTCGTGGCATAGGTGTGTGTGTGACTTTGTATGAGTATGAATGTGTATGTGCTAAAATGAGTAACGTTTCGCGACGCCTCCACCCCCAGGGGCGTCGTAAATACTACGGGCAAAAATGAAACCAGTTTTCACTTGACGGTTTTTCATCGCGCAGTCTCTAAGTCATCGGCAAATAGCGGAAATACAGTTTGGATCGTCTAATATTAATACCTTCTATAGAAAGGCTTCTGTTATAACTTGGTAGGAGTGCGTAGCCTTACTATGCGGAATTGTATACAACGTGACAAATTACTTGATTATGGGAGGTTCCTCCCCGAAGCCGCGTTAGAGGTACAACATATTGATTGACAGACATTATACAGAAGCCCGGTTAATATTCCCAATTATAAAATATTGAAATAATGCTCCATCGATCGAAGGATCGACTATCACATGCAGCCTCAAAACAAATAGTAATATATGTTTCATGCATATGAAGATGAATTCATCCAAACATATGTCTTTTCTTTAATAACATCAGCGTTCTGCTCAAGGGGTGGAATTTAGTCTATAACCTCGTAGTTCAACCCCGGCAATGGATTCAGCAGCTCTGAAGAACTGGAAAAGACACTCCTTGCTATTCTGGCTCTCATCGGCCCGCTAGACTTATTCTTTCAGAAGTGTATCCTGCTTATAAAGACTATAAAACATGACAAACCGCTCTTTTCAGATCTAGTTGACCAGGAGTATTGGAGTTTCTGTCCTTATAGCACGATTACAGATTTTTTTATAAGATAATGTATCAACCTATTGGTCGCATTACAACTATTGACACGCTTGTTATAGTACAGTATTTATTATCGGTGATAGCAATACTCAACTTCTGTGTTGAAACTAACACAGTCATATACTTTATTTTTGCTGAACTTCGCTTCAAACGTTTTGGAAGCAAATCGGCGACCTTCTGATATTATTGTGAATTATCCCTAAACACTGATTAGCGTGACTATGCTTTAACATTGAGGGTTATTTAATCCAGAATATTACTGCTATATAAATCCACAGTTATTTGTATTTATTCTTAGACCATATCCATAGGTATTCCACCTGCGGTGACTTTAGTGCCTGCGTCCCTAACACTCACGTGTCGTCAGACTTCGGCATCGAAAAATTGCTCGGTAAAAAGCTTTTCCAGTTCACCACCCATTATTTACAAAACACGGGTATCTACCCGTGTAAATTTTAGTTCGCAAAAAGGTGGTTAGTATAAATCTTTATACTAACCACCTTTTTGCGAACTAAAATTTTTATGTGCATAAAATATCGTCAATTGTTATGGTACCTACTCCATCACAAAATCAGAGTTTCCGCTCGGCTCGCAAACTTTTACATGTTTTAGTTAAAGTCAACAAAAACACGTCGAAAGCGAAGTCAAATCAAAACATAGGGAAATCTAATAACGCTACTTGTTTTACTTCCAATATAGCATTAGGTTATTCGTCCGGCCTTAATATGTAGGTACCGCGTGTTTACTCTTACCCAACTTACAAAACCGTTTTATTTCACTACAGTTGGAGGCACTTTTGTAAAACTCATCCAGCCAACAGGGACCCCTAATCGACTTTAATCGCAACCCCGTTTTTTGCTGTGCCAGAAAGTTTTGCGGCGAATTCAAGTTCTTGTGGCGATGGTCGGGATAAATCGTTCTACAAAATGAGTTCTCTCATCTCTGCAACTTCTCACGTTACCAACAATTTATTGCTGTTGACATCCCAACCGAAACTAAAAGCCTTATTGTGGATCGACTTGTAATATAATAGCTTTTCCTTTCACCCCGCCTTTGCCTTACGTTTACTATCAGTAATGGTATCATTATTGGCCCAGTTTTTATTACGACATTTACTTTTACCTACCCATACTTATTCGGTTTTATTTGTTAACTTTTGCAAGTCATCATAATCATACTTTAGGCCGTTGTATAAAACTACTTGTTTACTTTTACATCACTAATTCTACACTCACATTTCATTATGCTTCAGGTCTCAACCGAAGACGATTACCTATTATTTACTTGCAGCAGTACATGATATGGTGCCATCTTCGTCACACATTTAGAGCTAGTATATCCTAAAAACAAAGCCTTATCTTCTGTCTCATTCTCGCCTTGCATCGGACGCCCTGCGCACCGGTGACCTCATTACGTGTTTTTGTGTTATCGGATTCACACCTATTTTGTTTAACGACATTAATTTTTTGAAGTTACGATGGGAAAAAGGAAGCGATCGAAGTCCAAAGACTATGATTATGATCGCATTGTTAAGAAAATCAAGAAATTGCAGCACAAGCTGAGCAAAAAAAGACATCGAACGTTATCAGTGTCGTCGGAAAGTGATTATTCGCACTCGGGTGAGTGCGATGCTAATTTGCCAGGTAACGGCTTGTATTTTAGCTTCGTGTGTAGAATATAAGGGTACCTACCTACAAGAACTAAATGTTCCATTAGTCGTGCAAAGGCTATTTTATAGTGTCGACTGTAGACTCATACTATTGACTCCACTTTTACAGTGTTGAGGGTATACCTACTCCACGTTAATCGTGTGAGTGGCTATAATGCTCCACTTTTACAGTGTCGAGGACATACCCCATGTTAAGCGTGTGGGTGATATAGCTCCACTTTTACAGTGTAGAGGTCTTACTCCACGTAAATCGTGTAGAGGATTAAGTTACTCCACTTCATTAGTATTGAAGGCAATTTGCCCCACGCAAATCGTGTCGTTTGAGGTTTCTTCAATAAAGTTAAAAATAAATCACCGTAAATCGTGTTGATTGTTCATTCACACCTACCTACATAGGTTTATTAAATATTACCCACTTTCAGGTGAGGATATTCAGGAGGATATTATATGTTCAGAAGAGGTAATTGACGCGACCGACGACAGTCTGCGAATACAGCTGGAGTCGTCCGAGGCGGGTGCACCACCATCACCAGCGCCGGCAATGGCAACAGCTGGAAATTCAACTATGCTTGACGATGCTACTCCGCTGCCATTGGAACCTGAGATTTTGCAACTACTTGGTGACGATCCTGCAAACCAGAAAACTTACGGAGATAATCTGCACAGAGACATTGTTCCCAGGTGGATGCATGTTCTAGGTAATGGTTTACCTAAAGATACTCAGTTGGAACTAGTGAAGCATTACTTACCACCAGAAAATTGTCCGAATATGAGAGCCCCAAAACTTAATTTAGAAATTAAAGCAGCCCTTACGGAGGTAAATGTCAAAAAAGACCTGTACAGCCAAAGTAAGCAAAACCAACTAGCAAGTGGCCTTTCGGCTATAGGACAAGTATTAAATTGGGCTATTGCTTCCAAGAATACTGTACTCCAGTTAATAATCAGAACTTTGAGTGATGCTGGAAGACTCATTTGTGATAGTCACTACAGAGAATCCCAGTCGCGGAGGTACGCTGCTTTGAACTCTCTAAATAAAAACATTAGAGATACAGTTAAAAATACAAAGATCGACGAACATCTTTTTGGATCGGGACTCTCAGAACACATTAAATCGTCGAAAGCGATAACCAAAACCGGTTCTGAAATGAAGCCTATGATGCGCCCTTCATACAAGGCGCCTTCAACTGTACAGCCTCAGAGGGGCGCTTTAAACTCGAGGGGGGCGCCGCGTGCACCAGTAGCCGAAACGCGATCGACCCCTGCAACCCGCTGGCCACCGCGGGATCGCCGCCAGGACGCGACGAGGGGGCGGCGCTCCAACGGCTACACGCGACAACAAACGAGGAAACGCTAGAGGAGCCACAGGTACCTATAGCTGGCCGTTTACAGTATTTTTACGACAAATGGAGTAACCTTACCAATGACTCCACTATCTTAACTTGGATCAAAGGGTATAAAATCCCCTTTAAAGAGCAACCTATACAATTTATTGAACCACAAAATAATGCTTGTAATTCTCAATCACAGGCTAAAATAATCGATGATTGCATATTAGAACTATTAGCGTCTGACTTCATATCACCTTGCACATCCTGTGAAGGGCAATTTATTTCACCTATTTTTACAGTGCCTAAACCGAACGGAAAATATAGATTCATATTAAATCTCAAAGAGTTAAACAAGTTCATAGATGTGCAACATTTTAAAATGGAAGATTATCGCACTGCGCTTAAATTACTGGATCTAAACTATTTAATGTGTACGTTAGATCTGCAAGACGCGTATTTTTTAATTTCTATAAGCGAAACTGACAGAAAAATGTTGCGTTTTAAATGGAGATCACAACTATACGAGTTTAACGTCCTTCCGTTCGGCCTTTGCACTGCGCCGTTTGTTTTCACCAAATTAATAAAACCTGTTCTGCAATATTTACGCATGTCTGGCCTATTATCAGTGGCTTATTTGGATGATTTTTTATGCATAGGCCGCTCTTACTCTGAATGTTTATTTAATGTAAACACTACAAGAAATACTTTAGAGTCATTAGGGTTTGTCATAAACACTAACAAAAGCGCAATGATACCGAATAGAATATGCAAATTCTTAGGTTTTATTTTCAATACCAAGGACATGATTATTACATTGCCTGATGAAAAGAAACAACGTATTAAGGGCAGAGCTACGGAGCTCATGTGTAAAAGTAAATGCACGATTAGGTATTTTGCAGAATTCATAGGTCTTTTGACCTCCGCATGCCCAGCTGTTAGATACGGATGGATGTACACGAAGTTGCTCGAACGAGAGAAATTTTTAGCATTAAACTACTCAGATAACTACAATAAACAAATGAAAATAGGACAACTTCTTATGAATGATTTTTCGTGGTGGGGAGATAACATAGAATCATCCTTTTGTCCTATTCGTAAAAATAATTATTGTAAAGAGATTTTTAGCGACGCATCTAAAACTGGGTGGGGCATAGCATGCGGCGGTCAAAGTGCAAATGGAAACTGGACAAGGCTAGAATTGATCCAACATATATATACTCTCGAATTGAAGGCTGCATTTTACGGACTAAAGATATTCGCTGCGGATTTGCGAGATTGCGATATTCTATTAAGAGTTGATAATACCACTGCCATATGCTACATAAACCGAATGGGTGGTGTACAATACCCTCATTTAAATAAATTAGCCCGAAAAATTTGGCAGTGGTGTGAGGCCAGAAATATTTATGCATTTGCCTCTTATATCAAATCGTGTGATAACGTAATAGCAGATCGCGAATCTCGACAAATGAATATTGATACAGAATGGGAACTTTCTGAACAAGTGTTTAAACAAATCACAAAATGTTTAGGCTATCCCGAATTCGACCTTTTTGCAAGCGCTCAAAACTATAAATGCAATAGATACGCATCATGGAAACTCGACCCGTACTCTGAAGTAGTCGATGCATTTACGTTTAGTTGGTACAACATTCACTTTTACGCATTTCCCCCTTTCAGTTTAATAACTAGGGTTTTAGAGAAAATAGTTACTGATACAGCACAAGGAATTCTAGTGATACCTTACTGGCCCTCACAGCCATGGTACCCCTTGTGGTCCAGACTTGTTATATCGGAAAAAATGTACTTCGGACCTGATAAATTTTTATTGCATTCTCCTTTCAGGGACTGCCATCCACTACATGGGGATCTTATCCTGGTGGCAGCCAAATTATCAGGCAATCGATGATTAAGCGAAATGTACCACAGGCGTCATTGGATATAGTGATGGCCTCTTTTGCTAAAAAAACTCTGAATCAATACAGTAGTTCAATAAAGTCTTGGTGGTTGTATTGCAAAAACAATAATATTGATATTTATGAGGCAACTAGTTCTAATGTAATATCATTTCTAACTATGAAATTTGAGGAAGGAGCAAGCTATAGTAGTCTTAATATACATAGGTCTGCTTTGTCGATTATTTTAGGTACAAACATTACATTAAATGACTGTGTCAATCGTTTTTTGAAGGGTGTGTATAGACTTAAACCGCCTAATCCAAAATACAGTGCAACATGGGACACAAATATAGTGTTAAACTATCTGTCCCATATTTATCCTTATGATAATATTTCATTAGCTGATTTATCGTATAAAACCTGTACTTTGTTAGCTATAGCCTCTGCACACAGAATGCAAACTATTAGTTTAATCAAATTAAAGAATACGTCATTACAAAATGATATGATTGTTATCAAAATAACTGACCTAATTAAGACTTCTAGGCCTGGAGCCTGCCAACCGCTCATTAGATTACCCTATATTCGTGAGACTCCTAGCATCTGTCCTGCACTTGCAGTTCAGACTTACATAGATAGAACCAAACCTTTAAGAAGTAATCAACCTGATGGGCATCTTTTTATAGGAATACGTAAACCACACAACAAAGTTGGCTCCCAAACATTAGCCCACTGGGTTAAAAAGATATTGTACGACAGTGGTATAGATATATCTGTATTCGGGGCCCACAGTACTCGGGCAGCATCGACATCTGCTGCTCATAGATCCGGCATTAATCTAGAGGTGGTTCGCAAGGCTGCAGGCTGGAGTGATTCTTCTAACGTATTCCTTAAACACTATTATAGAGACATTGTACATACAAATGATGATGCGTTTGTGAATGCTATCTTTACCAGCTCAAAACCCTAGCAAAACACTAGGTATTACATTTAATATTGTATTTTTACTTTTGCTTATATAAAGTTGAGGTTAATTACATTTATATTATTAGCTTTTGTAAGTTAAAAGAGCGATAAACGTAATTTTAACCTTATTCGGTTGAATTATTCGATATAATTTATTATTTTGTAATAGCTTAATACACACTTTCCTTTAATAGGTATTAAAATGTTCTCAATTTCAACATTTTTTAATTATTTTTTTTTTATTCTTCAGCAAGGCTTTGCTCTGAATATCTGCAAGTAAATAATAGGTAATCGTCTTCGGTTGAGACCTGAAGCATAATTAAGAATCAAACGAACTTACCTCGTGATGTTTGATTCCAATTATGCGAGGGTCTCAACCGAAGACGATTACATCGACCCAGCCCTCCCAAAAACCCAAAAAAAAAAAAAAAAAAAAAAAAAACGTGTATATAACACAAAAAGCTTGTTTCTCTGAAATAATGAGGTCACCGGTGCGCAGGGCGTCCGATGCAAGGCGAGAATGAGACAGAAGATAAGGCTTTGTTTTTAGGATATACTAGCTCTAAATGTGTGACGAAGATGGCACCATATCATGTACTGCTGCAAGTAAATAATAGGTAATCGTCTTCGGTTGAGACCCTCGCATAATTGGAATCAAACATCACGAGGTAAGTTCGTTTGATTCTTAATTATCCATTCTTGTGAGGGTAGAAAATTTTATCAAGCTGGTATCAATATTATCAGGTATCAAGTTCACTTTCAAACTAATATCAATATGAAAGGAAACTATTACGTGTTCCGCGTCGCTGTCCATGGTATGTCCGAATTATTTTTATCTCCGTCATTAGTTTGATTAACGACCGCGGATCCGACAGAGCATCGTGGTATTAATCGCAGACCATTGTTGTCGGATCCAAGATTTCTGGTAAGTCACCCGTATTGGCTCAGCGATGCGCGTTCAGGCGCTAATATCGTATCTTTGCGGATAAAGAAATTCAGCGTGTAATAAAGATTGGGATCTACAATGGGAACATTGGTAGTTTATTACATCAACGTTAGTGAAATGAATGGCGTTTGTAATAAAATTATTAAACCACCATAAATTAATAAAATAACTCATATTTATAAGGTTCCGTTCTGGAATGCATTATCAAATCTTATATTAACCTTCTTAATCAAAAATAAAATCGCTTCACACCTGGCGGATATATCGCAGAAAACACATTAGGAAAAATAATTATAAGTAATCTTCAGTTCAAGACACTCGTCACTTCCAAGTCGGTCGAAAATATTAAGGGACTTTTCATAGTTCGCTAATTTTAGCAGAAACTGTAGGTAACACTTTTAGACTGGATATGAGTTTCTTTCGTTTCGCATTTCAAGAATCGGAATTCTGATTCTTTTTACATTTTGATGGAGATCAAAGTGTAAAATTATTCAGAATTCCGATTTAATGGTAGGCAACCTAAGCATCATATACTGAGGTTGCGTATATTTTATAAACCAAATTATCTAGGTAAACACTAGTAATACTTAATGTTAAATTATAACCTCCACCAAAGAATGTTGCCTAAAGTTTTCATTACATGAAAATGTAATACCCTGATTACTTTTTCGCCTTAAAAGTGAAACAAGCTAAACGGAAAGTAGGGAGTGACTTCAAAGTAGCACATAATAAACTACGCGCTGGGTGCACGAATATCCACGAAAATACAGCGAGCTAAGCGAGCTATCTCAAAAGCTCCCATCAGGAGCCGGATAAAAATCAAACGTGAAGTCTTGTAAGTTTCAGTTTTAGCAAGATAGAAACATTAAAGCTAAATAAGCCCCAAGTATCATAGCAAAATCTAACAGTGCGAGCTAAGGAATTTCGATTCTAGATTTTTTGTTATTCATTAAAGTTAATCGATTATCATTTTAATAATTGAAAAAAAATTACAAAACATAACGAAGACGAAATTTTTGAAAATATCAGATGTGACAGAAGTCAAGCGCTAGCTCGTTGTGCCAAAAAGAAAACATGGAATATAAACACTAAAAACAGTGCAGAAATGGTCACTAAGTAGGAACAAATATTCTGTTTAGTACAATGATGGATGAGTTACAAGAATTATAAGCAGACAATAATTATGGCAGACTATTAAGTTAATGAACAGTGGATAGTGCAGAAGTAAAGGGAACAAAGATTAAATTTGCGCACAGGGAATAGTAGAAGTGGAATAATCGCAGTCTCTTGTTGGCGGGTCAAGAAAAATTGCGCCCGTGAGGACGGTTGCTCTCAACATTTCCACATTAAAACCTTTGTTTTGTTACTCTAAAATGCATGAGTATTTTTTAGATAAGATAATCAAAAATACGTTTCCAACCGAGATAATAATATCTGTATAGATATCTCAATAGATCACAATTATTTTAAACGTTGCGTTCATTTATACTGAGTACAGTGAATTTTCCTTGCTTTGCAGTCATATTTACAAGTTTTCAACTATTTAATAATATTCAGGATACTCATACTTCAGCACGTTCCATTCCTTTGTTCCCGAATCGCTCTCACAATTTGGTGCAAAGAGTCAAATATTTTTCACTACATTCAGAGTATGTTATTGTACCGAGGTAGTTCATGATTTCAGCTGAGTGAAATACACAACTATAGCTTGTACGTACAAACATACAAATTGTGATTGCACTATTCAAAACACCCCTACGTATCGAGGCTATTTAAAGAAGTTTGTTTTGACATTTTAAATTCATCTCGGATCCTCTGTGGTGTAAGTGCTGTTCACAATATTATTCAAAATCAAAATAAAAAAATGCTTTATTTTGTAGGTATACAGGGTACACTTAAAACAGTCAGATTTTACATTTTTTTTAAATACTGCTTGTTCAAAAGCCAATTTTCCCCTCAGAAGAACAAGCAAGAAACTCGAGAGGTTTTTTTTTTATATATGAGAGGGCGGCAAACGAGCTTGCGGGTCACCTGATGGAAAGGAAATGTTGCTCTTTTTTAAAAAAAGATTTTTATGTTACAAAATTATTAATTATTATTTTATATTATAATATATCGTTATTTAATTGTGAAATAGCCTGGTTATGCGAACGGGCTGTTCATGTCCATGAATGTTTATCATCTAAATAATCTGATATTTTGTAATATGCTTTCTTAATAAGTTTTTGTTTTATAGTATCTTTAAATTTATTGAAAGGAAGATTTTGTATGTCAATAGAAACATTTTGTATACATAACCCTTTGAATGAATTACTGACTTTGCGTAGGTACATTACCAACATTGTCTCAACCACAGCATTATATTCATCCCACTGCTGAATATGGGCCACCGCCACGTACGCCGAACTTACATAAACCTTCCAAATTTCGGCTCAATCAGATACCAGCAAGTGGTTGAAAAAGGGCTTTGTAAATTTGGAAAGGGACAACTTACATAGGAGCATTGCAAATTATATAAAAGTTTGTAAAAAAAGCGTAAAGAAATTGAGACACTACCACAGAATTAATATAGTACCACTACACACAAAACTTACTCGATTACAGTAAAAGCTCCCTATTCGCGCTTCCGTCATTCGCGTTTTCACTATTCGCGGATTAAAAAAATGCAACCCAATTTCTTCATTCGCGGCAAAAAAATTCTTTATTCGCGGATCTAAAATTTCATACAAAATTCCAATAGGTGTTTAACGCAATATCTTTTGCAAGTGTCGTCAAATGGTACCGCCGAGCACTTTGACCTAAGGCGCCTTTGTCGCATTTGCCGCAAACACCGCTGTCGGCGTTTTTGAAAATGTAAACAAACAGAAGAAAGCAACCTTATTTCTGAAGGAGTAAAGTATATTTTTAAATGTTGCTGTTCCGTTCTTTGGTAAAAGCCGCTTTGCCTATTTTATTGTTTTATCTTTCACATTCGTTACAAAAATTGTGATCGAGTAACACGTCTCTACTGCTCTCTTCGTTCTTCGTAATTAATAATGTCAACTAAAAAAGAGGCAAATTGCTAATGCGACTGCTGAGTATCAGTCTGAATTGTCGGAGCTATTAAAAACTGCCAAGCAAGAGAAAATAACAAAATTCTTCAAACCATTGCCTAAGCCTGAGGATAATGATTAATCAAAATGTTCAATAACATCAATAAAATTGATTTTCTTATATATTTGTGTTTTTTATTTTGGCACCTAGGAACGTATCCCCTATAAACCCATATAAATTACCATTCTGTATTCACGGTTTCTGTATTCGCGGCATATTTATGGAACATATACCCCGCGAATAAAGAGATTTTACTGTATTTCAAAATCACAACAAAAGTGTAAAATATCTGTTGAGAAGTAAAAAAAGTCCACGCTGTTATACGAGTATTGTTATATAGTCATATATAGCTTGATCGTCAGTTCACTTGAAAAATAGGAGTGACTATACAGGTGGAGGCAGCCTCTGGAGTATTTATCGAGGGCACAAGAGAGGTTGCAACGACTAAATGCTGTGATATATCTTCGGGAACTGCACTGGATGGCTGTTACAATACGATTTTCGGGAATCGTTAGCAGATCCGAGTCACGGTACAATATAAACCTTAGCTTAGCAACGGCTATATTTATGTTACTGCCAAGCTAAAGATCAAGCTAAGTTAGGTCCCTATATTAAATTAGGTTTTTGTTTTCGGTCAAGTCCAAATCGAGTATGTCGTTTATTTTCAATGATTCTATATTTTGCATTAGGATGGTAGTAGGTATGCTAAATTAAAAGAAATTATTGAAGATAATGTATCAGATAATAATTATTTGGTACGGACACGCGAATACTTCTAGCGATAAAATTAACCTGAACTTCGTCTGTATCAGAAATTACAAGTATTTTCACGACTTTCAAACAGAATTGGTAGTCTGTGAGATACAGCAGATTTTTTTTACATATTTACAAAACAAAATTAATATAATATATATTCACAAATTAAAAACTGTACTAGGCCGAAAGAGTATCCAAGAGACTAAGTGCGCTTTCTCTTTGAACAGCGAGACTCAGCTGAGAGAAATAGAGGCCAGCCATCCGATCATTTGAACCTTGAGCCAGAAGCTCAAATATCTCTTGAAAAAGACAATGAGCGCCTGACCCCAAACGGTCCAAGGTTTCCACCCCAAAGAGAGCAAAAATATAGTTCTCACTGAGACAGGATATATTTACACGGTTGAGGTTCTCAACGGATGCATCGGAGGAGATCTCGCAGATTATAACAATTAAAAAAAAAAGTCGTGCCTGTATTTTTCTGTCAGGACGTAAAGTAAAACAGAATTTCGTATTCGAGATCACGAATCTGCCTAAAATACTTCGGCTCAACTCATCCTAAATCTACTCAACCGTCTTTTGCATAATCGGAATTGAACGTCACGTCATTCATCCACTCTGTCAATACACATTACTCGTAAGTCCTGAGATTGCACTAAGTAAGTGGGAATGTTTTATCTATGTAGAACATTGATTTCCCTAAGACGAATGTTTGCCTTAGCTACGTGTTTTGTAATATTTCGAGCCGATGCCGCGACACGAACCGACTTTTATACGAACTGATTTTACTAAAAGCCGACCTTCATTAGCCGCTTCGAAAGCTATTAAAAGGCAATGTATACTTGATTAATTAATGTACAACGACGACACAACGAAACTGAACGCTAGACTGTAAACGAGGACACAATAGCCGGGGGAACACTACGATGAAATGTAAATCGAGTTCAACCCTTTTGTTAACGATAATGAGTAGGGAAACGGCTTCGTCCCGAAACGGAATGTCACTCCACCAGTATCGGAAGGCCTTCCTATTGCCGCTCGAATAACTGTAAATGTAGTTTTGGAGGTTGTTTCTAACAGTTATCATGGGTCATGTAGCGGTGGCCAGTTAGAGCGGCAGGAGCTATGGGCGAAACGGCTTGCCTCCAAGCGATTGTTACTTGTACAATTACGCTAAATGACATGGCGGCGACTTCCTTTATATCTTAAACGAATATCCTACTACACTTCCGATTAAGTGATCGCTGTAGGTTAATTAGCTATGGGACAATTTCCCCTATGCCGTCATTTAGTATTTTTTTTCTTGCCGGGCTAGATACGCGTTTGCCAAAATCTCACTTGGAAAGTGACGATGTTGTCCAAGATGACGCGATGCTTGTCACTTGGTCTTAAAGATTCCAAGATTGTTGGAATAAAGAAAACTGAAGCAGGAAGAGAGTTGCATACTTTGGCAGTTCTGATTTTGAATAAAGAAACAATAGGTACGATTACGTACTTAGAAGATGGGAAGTACGATGATGGGATAATATCTCATATTTCTCAATATCTATGGTAAATTTTATGGTTTAGTATAATTAAAATTTAAGGATCATTCGACCTACAAAGTAACAAAGTAGCTTAAGAGGGTTTATCGCCCTGGGCATTCCATACAAACTTTCAAATCCAATTTTTTTCTAAATGAATGGACGGAATCTATTACCTTATAGATATGAGCAGGATACGTAGATAAAATCTATTCATTTCCATAACATTATACCTGAAAGGTTGTATTGAATGCTGTGTAGGATAACCCTCTTAATGTTGTTTTGTTCTCTACTATTGCAAGTGCTGAATTAAATTTTTAATACATTAGAATAAACCTTAAAAGCATTGAGCCAGCGAGGTGGACTATGGCCCACATTCCCTCGTTTTACGAGGTAGGGCCTATATCTATTTATGCACAATGGGTTAGCACGTGCCCTTAATCACACCTAATGTTAAGTATCCCTGCAGTGGGATGTTTATGGGCTGATGATGATGACAATAAAAGCATTTCAATGACAACTAAAACTAGTACAAAAATTTGACAAGCTCGAATTATATAGTTTATTGCTTAACCGAGAGGTGCCTGGGGGCTTTTTGAAACGGGTGAAATTCCTCCCAAGGTTCAAATCAATATAGTGTACGTAAAACGTTTTTCACTTATTTACAAAACCGCAATGCTGGCTTTTACATCAAGGTATATGGTCTTTTCGTCCTTTGATCCGGACATCTTGAATATTTAATAGCGGAATGGTGAGTCGCATGCTGGTGTCTCTTATTGTATTTTTATCAGAAATATTTTGCAGTTACAACTATTACAGTTACGATATGTACATACATGTACATATCGTAAATTATCATAGTAAACTCTACCCTACTTTCACGTAGAATGAGATAGTTTTATGATTGCAGAAAAACATTCAGAGATAATGGAACAGGGATAAGAACTAATTCTGTAAACTGACATCCTATATCTCCTGCATTTATACTAATATTATAAAACTAAACTACTGAAACGATTGTAGGCTACTTTTCACTGTCTTTTCAACAAAGTCGTTCTATTTCAGTTCATTCTAGGTGTGTATTTATATAAGTAATTTATTTACTTTATTGAAATTACTTTATCGCACACGCTACCATACCTATTATGTGCGTAATGCTTCCTAACCCAAAGGTTGCCTGGAAGATATCCTTTTTTTTTAATGAGGCAGCCAAATTATAATGTTCCCTTTTTGTTTATCCTTGTATTAGGTTTGTTATTATTGTGCAATAAGGAATTTGTTGTTTGTTACATCTGTGTGGCTTGTAATAGTTGTGTAGCCTGTCAGAGATTATTATTTCATGCTCATTTCTCTTAGGCTTAGACATTGAGACAAACAAATGGCATGATTTATTAATTTTATGTATTTAATATTATATATTTAATATAATATATGTATATATATTTAAATTGATGTGTGTTATGTAGTCAATAATATATTATATGTTTTAAGTGCAGTTAAATTATCTAGTTATAGTTTGTAGGCTTTGTTTATGTATTTTTTATCTTTACGTTATATAATAATTACCAACTATAAAATACACCCGTATTGCTACTATTGAGTGCAAACCTCATATACTGGTAGCTTGTATCTTTACCCTAAGATTTGCCTGTTAGCGATAAGCCCGCCTTTGATGTACGCTGTATTCATCATGCAGCTTTGGTTAATTGTGCAATAAAGAGTATTTGATTGATTGAGATGCATAAAATTGTTTATCTTGTTTTTAACAAAAAACAAACGCAGGCGGAGTCGCGGGTGTAAAGCTAGTACTTATTTAAGTTAGTAACGATATCACAATAATACGAAAACAATGGTACCGCTTAACAAAACAAAGCACAATGTGATGTGAAATTAATAGAAACAATTTAATTTTCAAATTATCTGTATTACTGAAATGAACAAAACGAAGCTGACTCGATATAGGAAATAAGCTATTTAATATTGTAAGTCTACCTTTATTCAGTAAGTACGTACAATGGCTTTCTTTGTACACCGCTGGGTACCCCTCTTTGTCTTATGTCTACCGCCTCAGTACTATTAAAGCACCGTATATAGTTAATATACCGAACATTCGCACTAAGAAGTTCGATTCTTCATTCATCATCCGTACAGCCAAGGCATGGAACTCCCTTCCGGCGTCAGTCTTTCCTGAATCCTACAACCTTGGGATCTTCAAGAGCAGAGTGAATAGGCATTTACTGAGATCGCGTGCTTCATCTCCGACCACATCGTCACTTTCCATCAGGTGAGATTGTGGTCAAACGCGAATCCAGTCAATCATAAAAAAAAAAAAAAGCACCATTCCCAATGCAAGCTAGGAACGAGTAAATATAATATTATAGTTTGCATTCCAAGTCGAATTCGATTATTACGTTATGTTGATATTACATTAAGAAAGCGTTCACTGTACCTATTGAGTGCACAAAATTTAAAAAATAAAATTGAAATTATTTCAATGACATAGGTAATCATCTAATTACCTTCCTAAATCGGATTTGTTGAATTATAAAAAAAAGATTTTCAAAGATTCATTTAAAAAAAATACTAATAAAAATATAAATTTTGTCAAAAGCCGGTAATGGAATTTATTTGACACAAAGTGCTGTGATTCTACTATTTATCAAAAATTTAAGGTACAAATTGTTTGAATGGCAGTATTAATTAAATTTCTTTTATTTTATTAGGAATACTAACAACAGAAATAAAAAGGTGAATCTATTATTATATATCTATAGAGGTAAATCTAATATTTATTGACATGAAAACTCTTACATTTGTCATTTCGAACTTTGTTGTATTTCATTTCGTCCGAACTGGGTGGAAGAAGTTATATTTCCGATATTTCTAGTACTTTCTACTACATTTGGTCCCAAGACGTCTCATAAAGTATTTTGATTCGTAAAAGAAACAGGATCGGTTGATATCATATAATAACGTAAGAATTATCCTGTCTTATTGATTGTTAGCTTTAAAATTAATACAGATCGAAATACCTTCAAGAGTTAGGGGTAATATCATAAGAACGGATTGGGTCGCAGACCCTATCCTATGTCCTGATCCATCTCAAATTACCACCCGCTCTGTATATGAGAATCTATTTGTATGCCAGTTATATTTTCACCACCAAACATTGTAATTTATCTCTTGCAATACCTTTTTATTTGGCAACACAAACTTGAAAGAACATTTTGATTATTCCTTTCTTTGACGAGGTACTTTTTGATGTCGGAACAATAAACTACAAAGACTGCTTGTTTTCGAAATTACAAACGTGGCCACTTTGGCATTTCTGAGAACCTTTTTCTACGGTTCATTATCTAACGTCGTCGCAACCTTATGGTTCATATGGCCAACAAACAACCAATGCTTTTCTTTTAGACTTCTCTATGGGAAGTCATCATTGTGGTAAATAGACGTTTTGGAAAGTTGTCTTTATGGGAAGTTGTCGTTATGGGAAGTTGTCGTTGTGGCAAGTTATCGTTGTGGCAAGTTGTCGTTATGGCAAGTTTTCGTTGTGGCAAGTTGTCGTTGTGGCAAGTTGTCGTTATGGCAAGTTGTCTTTGTTGCAAGTGGTATAAGTTCAAAATTCAAAATATTTTATTTCATAGGATAAAATTATCACTTGAAAACGTCACTATTATAAATTTACGGCTCATTCACAAAGCTGACTCCCCAGAGAAGAACGTGCAAGAAACTCTAGGGTTGCTCTTTTAAAGATTATGGGTTACAATTTGTGATTTCATAATTATATGAATAATAAGACAGCTATGTCCATGCTTGCTTATCATTCAAATAGTCAGTGATATATAAGTATAAGTATATAATATTGTATAAGTCTTTATGGGTCATAGACGTTTGAAACAATTGTCATTTTAGGCAGTAGACCTTTTAAGACGGTTGTACTTTTGACACTGTTGCCATTTTGGCACAATTAACCATATGTACCAAAAGGGCACAAAATACACTTAATACTCATTAATAGTTCAAATTGGAGTAATTTTTGATTTAACTGCATTTATTTTAATTAATTACACCACTATTAATTAAACATAAATCTAAATCTGTCGTATCACATGAATGATTGATTACTTTTTTATGATACAATAATGTTAACGTTTACGAGAATACCGTAATTATAAATTTACTAACATCAAAGTCCAACATTAATGTCAATGATAGATAGCCATAAAAACTTCGTATGTCATAAACAAACTCCTACCCTACTACCAACTATCATAAATTTAGAACTAAAAATAAACTTTTTAAATCTCCAGCAATCTCATCTAAATCCAAAAAAATATACCAGCTGTAGTAGTTCTGGATCGTATTTACGTAAATTGCGGCATCCGGATGCCAGAGGAACGTTTAACTCCTACTCCCACAATTTCTTAGCGTTCCCCAGACTACATTTAGATTTATCTAAACCGTTGCGCTTGCAGTTGATTAAAAATCCACTTACACCCGGTAAGGAATTCCTGGATGTTCAATTTAATAGCTATTTGGTAGGAAAACATTTTGTAACATTCCAAGTTATGAGGACTTTAACATTAATTGCTTTAAAATACATACATAACGTCACGACCTTGATTCCAAAAGGGGTGGTCAGAAATATCCCAAACATTAGTGTTTGGGTGTTCTAAACATTAAAAGTTTAATGCTTGAAACAACATCCACACCTTATGAAATGTACAAAACTGCACATGGGACGGATGTGAGCACTTCGCCGTTAAAACGTACATATCTATAGATATTTTTTGATGAAAAAATCTGGTAGTCGCCTTTTACGGCACCCACGGAAACAGCGTTCCTTTAAAATAATCGTTACTATGGAGAAACGTGGCCTCCGACTATAGGCCTCATAATAAAAGCTCAAGGTCACGCATCGATCTATAAGAGGGCGATGCTCGGTGTTTCACTACGCCATTGAATCAGTAATGAAATTAGTAGAAGAATGGTTATCGACCTAACCCACCAACACCAAGTAAGGTGAAGCGACAGTGGGCAGGGCATATAGCGGGTAGAACTGGTGGCCTTTGTGGCATAAAAGATCTAGATTTGAGACACAAAGTAGACGGATGACAGGGCCGCGAGATGATGCTGGATGCAGGCCACTTCCAACCGAAGTCTATGGAAATCTATGGGGGAAATCCACCTAGGCCTATTACCGAGGTAATAGGTATGTCCTATTACCTCGCTAATAGGCCTATGTTCATCATTGATGTTGATGAATCTTTACTATTGATTGAGTTCAATATACTTACTGAATTTGATCAAACCTATATGAAAATATAATGTCTGCATCCGTTATCTAGATAATGACACTAGTCGCAATGTATTAAAACGCAGACTCTATAGCCTGGGATTTCTTAGGGTAGAAAATTTTGAAAATTATAGAGTAATTATTTTAATAGCAAAAGGGAAAGCAACACAGGAACTATTCAAGTGTTCCTACCAATTTTTCATTTTGGTTTTTACAATACATAGTTACTTAAGCATTTTCAAAGACATGCAGATGCAGTTTTGCAACATAATATTCTATAAAGGGTGTCTGCTTAATTGCTTTATAATCATGGTTGAGGTGTACGTCATCTCCGTGAGAACATGCACCTGAAACATACGTGATTAAGCAGAACGTAACCTAACCTGTGAGTGCATTCACTTAATTGGAATCTCTGAAAATTCCTTAACTATACAATTAGCGAAGTTGGGACAAACAAAAAGTTCTGAAGCTAAACTGGCCGGCTATACAAGGCAAAATTGAAGTAATTCGGCAAACTTTTACATTATTACCTTTTGAAACAGAAATAGCAGTAGACATTTCTGTAGAAACCTCTTAGTGATGTCTACTGATGAGATTAGTTAGGTTGGTAAGACCTATTATTGTACATATATTACCTATTCTTATACGATTATAAAATACACCCGTATTGTTACTATTAGTGCAAACCCCACCTACTGGTAGCTTGTATCTTTACCCTAAGGTTTGCCTGGAAGAGATCGCTGTTAGCGATAAGGCCGCCTTTTTGTGCGATTAATGATGTATGCTGTATTCTTCATGTAGCTTTTGTTAATTGTGCAATAAAGAGTATTTTATTGATTGATTGATTGATTATTTATGTATATTATAAGTTATACGATAGTATAGGGGTCTAAGATAGAATATTTATTTAGTACACCTATATATTTACGTTTGTATTTTGTTGCTATTTTATAGATGTTATGTTTAAGTAGGTATATTTGTCTGTTGATCTGTGTATGTGTATGTAAATATATGAAATTTATTCCCATCCCTATTTAATACCGCACAACTTACCTATTTCAAATGTACTGTCCTTAAACCCAAAGGTTGCATGGAAGAGATCGCTTTTAGTGATAAGGTCGCTAAATAGTACATTCTATTCTTACCACTTTTCTGAAACTGTATTTTCTTTTCTGTTTTGCAATAAAGCGTATTTGTATTGTATTGTATTGTAATTTGTATTAGATTCTTATTGCTCCACATTTTTAACCATCGACGCAAAGAGGGCTAGTATAAGTTTGAAGCCTTTGTCTCTCTGCGTCGTAGCGCTTCTGTTCGAAAGTTAAAGTTAGTGAAAAGGTTCTTAGCCATGTTTATTAGAAATCGATTTAGGCATTTAAATGTTTTGTTACCTAGACGATTTGATAGTCTCGAGAGTTTTTAAAATTTTTAATTTAGTTATTGCTTTTAATGTATTATGTTATAATTACCTTATATTTATCTGTAGCTACTATTATACCTATTATTATAAATAATATAAATCAGGGTTGATTAAAAAGATTATAACAGACTGCAAATATATACATATAGTATGACTGGCGCCAATGGGTATTTCAGGAAACTTATTCGTGTTTTCTCATTACTCAAGATAAGCTAATCCGATGAAGAATTTGAAGTTAAGTGTTTCTGTAATTTTTATGAAACCGAAATGTAGATTATATTCAAAATTATGTCCTCATGAAAAGCTGTTGCTCTAATAGGATTTAACAGCGCATGTAAGATTTTGTATGTCAAACGTGTTCTATTCTATTAAAAAATCCACTTCCACCACAACACCGAGCTTGTTCACTGAAAGCTGAAATGGTGGATTAATTATTTCACATACAAAGCAACTGGAAACATGAAAACGAAGCACAAACAATCCGTTGACCTGGAAACCTTAGAACTGTTTCGGCCTTAAGATTAATTAGTTGGGGCAAACATCTCCAGTAATCGTGAAATCTGCGTGCACCCAAGCGAAATAAATAATTATCTCGGCCCACGAGAAATGCAATGTAAATTTAAACACTTTAAAATTTATTTAACTATATTTGTGGCCCGGTACTAGTGCTCAGTCGTGGGAAATCACGCTTATGGGATAGTTCTGTAAGATATAAGGGATCGGAGAGAAAATAGTTCTGAAGACATGGAAGAACAGGACAATATTACGAGTAAAACTAGTGAACGTAAAGTAAGTTTTTTCGCCATTTTATTCCATTCGCTTATCTTGCTTCGAAATAAATTAGTACGAACATAAACAAGCGAGGTAAACTTTCACTTACCAGGAAACTCACTATGAAAAAGAAGTTGGGGCAATTGTAGTTCTAATCTTTTGGCCACAAACTTTTTCCAGATAACCATCGTTGCCTAAAACTTTTTGGGAGCAATTCAGTTCACTCAATAAGTCATTTTCGGGAAGCTTAGAATTATTATTTGGTATTGTTGGACGACCGATTGCTGTAATAGCTCTACCTTCGACACCACCGTTGCGGGTTGGAATCCCGCTATGTGTAAACGTTTGTGTAATGAAGACAAACATTTAGTCCCGAGTTATGGGTGTAGTATTTTCGTGTATTTCAAGTATCTAGTACTACAGCTTTAATTTAAGACTAAATTTCGTGTAAGTTTCCAAATATCTTTATTTATTATTTGACAGATTAAGAGTTCAATACTACACCTGTTTTTCGTCCACTTATCACATTTAGATACTACGTTCTTCATAAAGGACTAAATAATAAAAAAGAAATGTTTACTTTTCAGAGTAAACACAAAAGTGAACGGCGGCGCAGCAAAACAGAAGCAGAGCCTGCCTCAGATGAAATAAAGAAATTCAAAGAGAATTTACTTCATACTGTCTCGACCGGAAAGTGAGTCTTGAATATAACGGACTCTTTTGTTTTCGTTTAATTTACATAACATTGCAGTACTATGGTCCTCTAGTTTTAAATTGTGTCTAGAAACTTAAAAAATATAGACATTGTTTTTCAAAATCATAAAACAAAAATTTCATTTACTAAACTAAACTAAACTCTTGCATTATTAATAAATTCCTACGATTATTAACCATTCTTAGTTATTTGTTGGTGGAGTCAAAGGATAACTCTGCTTTTTAAATAAATTACATTTTATTTCATTGGTAGGTTTAAGCACAATTGTAGACTACTGTACTTGCTACTGCTTCATTAAACTATGATAGTAAAAAAATAAAATAAAATTAATAATCGGACAGAATTACATTTATTCGTTTGGGATATGTTTCCGTTTTGAAGCATTAGATTTCAGTAGACAATATACATTTTTACTTTTTGTCATTTTTACCCTACTATAAACAACTTTTAAGTTATTATTTAAAATTACATTTAATGTTAAAATCCGCTCTTTTCAAAAACATCATTCCAAAAGTTTTAAGCTGGGTGATTAAATTACGTAGCAAAAATAATATAAAAAAACGCTTCCATTTTTAAATGTTTAAAAATAGAAGCATTGTCGAGAAGGGTCTACACGGTTGACTGGGCCAGATGGATGAGTAAAACATCCTTTTACGGCTTAACTTCAGTTATAGTAAGTATATCCATATAGTTTTTTCTGTTTCTTTCTACAGTTCGATATTATCTGAAAGTGGGGCAGAGATAACAGTTCCATCACGATCGAGGTCTGCTTCCAGAGCAAGAGAAGCTCTCTCTATACCCGCTAAAGTTTTAGCCGAGATGGACGAAACAAAATTGTTCGAACTCAAGGAGGTGTGTATCTCTATTCTGTGCTTAATTAAACAACTTTCGATCAACTTGAAAAGCAAGTCAGTATAAAAAGTTGAAATTACTTTGACGTCAAAATCATTTGAAAATAAGTGTCAATAATTACAGGCCTTTTTACTGTTTGATTTGGACGGCGACGGATATATTGATCACAATGATCTACGTGCAACACTGGTTAGTCTTGGCGAAACAGTGAATGAGCAAGCTGTACAAAATATGATGGCAGAGGTAAGGAGCAATCTTTAGAATTTTGTTTAAAATCTAAGCAAGAAGTTTCTTATCATCGGAATATAACACTTCTTTCATCATTCTTCATATTCGCGAAATAATTACAGTGATCTATTTATAGCCTCATTCTTCTATACAAGAAAGTCCCTTTAGTTGATAAACTTTAAAAATCCGATTGCGGTAAAAATTATGTCACGTCCGCCATATTGATTTTTTTTCGTGAAATCACTTGTCCTATGCAACTCTTCGGGTTGATACTAATCTGTCGACATTCTATTTGCTAAAATCGGTTCAGGGGTGCAGGTTGTTGGAGGTGACTTACATACCCATATGTGAAACACACACCCGTTCCATTTGTTTAATTTGTTAAATTAGTGTAAGTGGAAAATTTAAGAGTGAATGTTAGTTACCATAAAGGATTTACATAGGTACAGGTTTTTTTAAGTGTTTGTTTTTTCTGTAATGTCACGGTACGACCAAACAAGTAAGCAACTTCGATGACACCTAAGTTATACTAGGTCTAACAAAATTAACCCGACAAACGTTGGCAATTGCACGTACATGACAATAAAACAATATATTCATTAAAAAAGCTAGGCTTAAAAATTTTGTTTACGAGTAAAAAAATTTAATGTAAGTGCATATGAAAATACAAATTAATTACTCCATTTCGATTGTACCTTGTTTTATCAATGAGAAACCAATCACATGGGCAAGCGCCGGCGGCGTGTGGCTTGTGGTCGCCTCTCGGCGTCTTCAAAGATACCGCGGCACGCGTTTGTGTCCAAATTTACATGTCTAAATTTTATTTTTTGAATAAGATCTGTTAACTTAGTTTTATTTTTATCGTAATAGGTACATGCTATACATACACTCTGCAAGGTTTGTCGGTTTCATTTTGTTAGACCTTTATATTTTTCACATAAAACGGCGTGATAGTAAAACTTAAATTTAAGTATATCCGACTCTTAACGCTCTGGAATCTCCCACAAATAAGGATAACCGACATCGATGGTACTTATACCCGTTGAAAATTTCAACGATTCTAAGTCAGTTCTAAGCCGAACGAAAATTGATTTACGGTTTCTAACTTCCTCAGGCACCAAATCCTCTAGATTTCGACGGCTTTGTCCAACTCCTCGGTTACCAGACACTAGAGCTAGACTCCGAGGAAACATTATTGGCAGCGCTTTCACGATGGGATCGCGATGGCTCTGGATATATATCGGAGGAAAGGTAATTCTTAGACGATGTATTCCAGGTAGATATGTTATCGACAATCTGTATAATCCGGTATTCTATAGAATACCTTGAATCACTAAAATCTTCAGGCAATGTATAAAATATCATTTATTCAACACTACCTGGGCATTCTGTACAATACCGAATGAACAGCCGGCAAAGTTGTTCTGAAATGTAACAGAAAAAGACCTAACAAACCTAATCAACAACGTGATTTTTTTGACAACCAAATGTCGCGAAGTGTCCTTCACCGATTCTACTGAATTCGGTGAGATTGTAGCTCTGGTAAAAGCGTTTTATTTGTATGACTTCATACTCTTAACCAGGTCTCCTAATGGCATTCTATTCAATTTCTAGGAATTTCATACATTAACCTGGGTTAATGTACTGTGCCTGGGCACAGTATGTAATGATTAACGATAGATAAAATATTTTACACATTACTTAGATAAACTTGGTATTGTATAGAATAACTGTGTATGATAAACTTCCCAGCCACGTATAAAGAGTTGTACTGTTATATACTTTATTGCACAGAAAAATAAAAATGTACGGTCAGAAACAGATAAACCTTTACAGACTTGTATCTTGCAAATTAAATTTTCTCCAGAAATTATGAACACTTTTCGAAAAAAATTTATTTAGATACAGCAACTACTAAGTTTAACGTTTAGCAAAAGTTAAAACCGGTAATAAATAATATACAATGGTGAGCTTATCTCTCAGAGAGTTCTATTCCATTCGCCCCTTGATACGATTTCCTATATCGAGCCATAAATGCTCAATTTAATTCGGGTACCAGAATCTTCATTGGATTTACAGATGTCTAACTGTTATAATAATAATAAATAAATAAATATCCTTAGATATACACACATCTAGTTCCACAGTAAGCTACTATAGGCTTGTGTTGTGGATACCAGATGGTTGATATACTACATAAATGCATTATTTTTTTTGGAAATAAATACTTATTACAAATGAAAACATCCATAACTCGGGTACACATGTCCGTATTTATCACACAAACATATGCCCCTAGCGGGATTCGAACCCGCAACCTTTTGATATAGTGGTCAGACTTGCTAACCACTACACCAAACAGGTCGTCGAAATATTTGTGTGTTGTTTTATATTATTGTTATATTTACGAGAATATCAAATAAACAAGAACAAAGCTCAACATTACTTATAAACTATGAACGATAATAATTAATTTCCCATTGCCGCGTAAGTAATAAGTAATAACGTGGCCTGGAACAAGGCGAATAGGCGAACTTATCTAATCTCACCGGTATTGAGGCTTAGCCAAGTTTTGGTACTAGAAAAGTTTAAAATTATCAAACATGTGTTGGTGATGTATAATTTATTAGTATTTATACTTTACATTTTACGGTATTAGTGATGACATTGCAGTGTTTTTTTATAACGAAATATGTGTGTATGTGCAAAGATATTTATTTATAATGTAATCTATGGATATTAACTCTTACCGTGATTAGTATCGCCGACTTACCATAGATTTGTACAGATAATACGAGTTTACAAATTAATAGTATTGTTAAACTTGGTCGGTCATCTATTACGTGCTGTTGGGTTTTGAAAAGTAAGAAGTATGGGTTAATACAAATGTAATGGTAAGTACTCGTAGACTGGCTCACGTACGCATACACACATACTCAAACGTCCACACATACACACCCAAGTACACTCACCCATAACTTAATCTATGACTAAGACCAAATCCGACTAAAACCCAATCTTGTGCATTTCACCTTTGCAACCGTGAAGCAAGAAGAGCTCTAAATCTGTAGTGGCATGGCGTTAACATTGAGCACTGCCCGAACCCACATTACCTGGGTATAGAGCCCTGACCTATAAAGCCTATTGCTTAATACAAAGCAAAAAGTAAGGAACAGACGCGCTACGCCAAGGAGGATGACGTAGCGTTAAATGAGACAAGCCGAATTATAACGGGCTGCCTGAAACCTACCCCACTTAACTTGCTCTACCCTCTGGCAAGCATAGCTCCACCAGAAGTTCGGCGAGAAGTGGCGTATGCAGTGGAGAAGCATAAGCAGAAAACTGACTCGCAACACCCCTTATGCGAGCACAAAATGCCCAGCGAGAGACTGAATAGTCGTAGAAGTTTCCTAAGGTCCACTATTGCCACAGACAGTCAACCAAGGTCGGCAAGAGCTGTGGGATGTATTTTGCATCAGCTTCTCCAGATTTTGTTAAACTAAAAGAGGCCCTACCAATTGGCCACAAGCTGCAGTGGCCGACGGGGAAGACTTTAGAGACGTGGAGTCGGTCGCTACAGAGCAATCCTGGCGAAGTGGGGATTCATTGACCAGAATTATGAACCAGTTTATACCAGTACCACGAAATAAAATTTTATTGACGTTATTTGTAAACTGCAAATTAAAAAGATAGTGTCTACAAAGTTGCCGTCGTGTGGAATATCAAGAAGATTTATATCCTGTTTTTCAACTTACTTTCGCAATTTAAAAAGAACTGAGAATCTTAGAAAGGTAGAGTAAGTGTGAGTCAAACGCCTGTATCGGTACTTTCCATACCATACATATCAACTGTTTGTAAACTATCTTTGCAATTGTGTACAAAACATATGCACAAACGCAAACTTTATTCTAGCATAGTTTTTTCAATCTGTAATTATGTATGTACGTGTGTTGTGCCCTCATGATGTTTCTGTGACGGTAATGGCTGTAAACCAGCCCTGTGCTGTGAATTCTTAAGAGAACCTGTCAGCAAACTCCTTTAGTCCCTCTTCCTTTGCTACAAAAATTGTCCTTGGATTATGTAACTTTATCGGTATCATCTTCGATAACGACCAATGATAAACCGTCAAATTTCCGAGCGAGCTATAAGCCAACCAATGACATGTCAGAACGTAACCGACGATGATACGGATGAAATTATGTAATAGAACGCCTGGTTATGTCTATGACACATATGGCGGTAAACGGTTAGTTTTGTACAAATATGGCGGTAAACAGTTTATTTTAAATTTTACTTGTAAGATCATCATCATCATTTTAGTCCGTTTCTATCTAGTCCACTGTTGAACTTAGGTCTGGCCAAGGATTTCCATTGGGAACGGCCCATGTTGCATTGCCGCTTGCGTCCATCAGTTTTCGGCTAAGCAAGAGTCTTCTGTAAGTCCTCTGACATAAAATTTTGCTAAACTAACTAAATGTCACATTCAGATCCCATACCGTTTAAAATTATAGAACCCAATGTAGTGGTTATAACACGCGGTCGCCTTTGGAATCATACTATTAACAAACATAAAGGCAAAAATATACTATTTATTATTATAATAAGAACAATTTATTATGAACGCTACAACACGATGCAAAAACAAAGAAGTAGTAAATTATAGCCAAAAAAGACATAAAATTATAAATAAAATGCGTTCAATGATGTTACGTGTTACGGCGTACTCTAATGGCATTCAGCTCATGCTGCGACGAATCACAGCGCTGGTCTTCATTGCCCCCAAATGCCCAGTGACGCACGGACACTACCACAGTATAATAATGAGCAGCATAATAATAAATAACTATAGTCAGTAGTTATTGTATGTATAGTATAATGTACTTAACTACTACTTTGTAGTAATTCTGCCAAAAATTATGACTTAATTATTATTTTATATATTTACACTATACTACAGATAGTCTAAATATATAAAATAATAATTACGTAATAATATTATAGATAAATACGTCAGAATTATGGATATAGTGAACCTGTGAATGTATGGTATAATGTAAGCAACTAAGCTACTGCTTCAAGGTTCTATGCCTTCTTGAACTCCCTGTAGCTGATATGATGATGATGATATGTCTTCTTCTCATTAGCGTAGTCAAGCCAGGCCGTAAAATGGTCTAAGGACTGCTGTCTATGATAGTAGCTGGGACCTTTACGGTGCCTTCCGAAGCATGGAAATATTCTCAGTTATTATAAATCCTAATGTTGTAATTAATATTTTGTGGGTCTTTGTTACATACGCTAATATCGTTTATAAATATATTTTTCAGACTTATCAATCACGAAGCGTGATGCTACTTGTTACTTTGTAATCTGTGTGTTAAAGTATAATTGGTTTTACTCTTAAGTAATTTGCAATAAAGCAATCACTTATGATTGTTAAATCTGGAAAATATATTTATCTCACGCAAGCACTGCCTGGCTGCTTGCTCGGCCGTGCCCCCTGATCCCTTATCGATCTATACTAGCAGTAGACCAAGTGATATCAAGAAATTTCACCAGTTAGATTTCCGTCAGTAATGTTGCAGTGTAGACTAACTCAAAATGATCGGCTAAAACTAGAATATCACAAAAATGCTGTAACGTTTTGAATCTCACATCCTCTGGAGGCCCATAAACAATGTGGATCAAGATTAAATTACATTCTCTGGTATTCGCATGATGTATTCGGCGGGCAGCCTTACTGGCAATGATATACCACGCCGGGTGTAAAATGCAGTAACTTCATTTATTACATATATTTCTCTGGTTGAACACCTGCCTCTTGGCAGAGAAAAGGAGTGGACGTTGTCAAAAGGCAACTAAAACCCGTTTGTCAAGCCTGTCTATTAGGGCAAATTAAGGGCAAATCCTAGAATAATTTGCTATACCATTACAACTTACAGGCAACTACTGCATAGGGTATTTTGGTAAGGAAATTCGTAAGTGGTTCAGTTAACTCTAGATATACCTATTTCTATGGTTTATATTAACAAACTAGCATCATTAAAGGTAAATAAAGGTGGAATTCAATATAATATTATGCTTTCTACTCATAAGAGCCAAATGTCAATTTATTTTGAATGTTACTAGTCTGTTATTGGCAGTCTGTCAGCTTTAGCTCACTCGAAACCCTCAACGTCTCACGGAACTTTAATATTATTTTACCAGGTATTTATAGAAAAAAATAAAACCACCCACATCCTGGTGGATCTAGCATGGGGTTTATTAAATTTTTCAATGCAATCTTTATTTTACGACCCCGCTGAATAGGCTTTCGTATAAATCTCCAGGAAAATTTGACGAGAAAATGAATACGAAAGCATTTGTTGGTCGTATACAAGGAGGTAAAAATATAAATCTGTGACTTACATTTTCCGCTTTTGTTCACAGTAACTTCTATTAAGAATTGCTTCGTTAACTCTCGCAAAATATCAAAGTTCTTCATTTGAAATTACAGGCCAAAGATTATAAGTTTAGGCATACCTTATTTCAATATTTTTGCCTCTGGACGTTATATCAATATTTTTTTAGCTGGTGTTTATGAAGATTGAATAAGCCAATGATTATACATAATAATATAAGTAATTCACGTAAAGTAAATTGACATATTAAAACTTTAGAGCGTTGAATCATGTAAACATATGGTAAACATGTTAATTTTGCGGAATACCTTCAGCTTAAGATAATACCAAAAGTTAAACTTTGTAATGATAAGAAGTTATATGCCGGGCGCATTTGTAACAGGATTTTCATTTTAATTAACTTTATCACACTGATCAAGATAAAGTTCGTGAAGTTAAAGAACTTAGTAACATTTCTATTATATTTTCATTGCAGTTTATATTACACTGAATGTAAGAAATAGTTATGTTCTGAAAGTGTCTCATTTCTTCTCTTAAAATCTCTATAATTTCTATGCATAACTTGATTGACCATTTTATTTCCTATATTTTTAGTGTCGAGAGAGGGAGTTGAGTTTTTAATTTTACTACTTTACTGTTGACACTTTAAAAGTTTCATTGTTATAAAGTTAAGAGCGAGTTGATTTGCTAAATGTAGTAAGTACTTGTGTTATGGTCTGCGCGTCTAATGTAAAACTTTCGTTTTGTCTCTCGTCACTGCAATCTCTCTCATTACCTGCACGGAAAAATATTTCTATATTCTATAATGCTCAGTTAAAAGGGCTTCATCCGTCCGTCATTGGATAAATTAAGATTTCGTTTTAAATACCGAGTAAATGAAAAAAGTTGCTCTGACCTGGACTCGAGAATCTAGAAGCTAATTATAAATAATACCTAAATAGCTTTAACTACGGTTTTTTTCGAGAATTTCAAATTATTGATAAAAACGACCACTTTTTTATAATCGTAAATTCTGGAAAATAAATCCCACTAAGCTATTAGGCTTCTCGAGTGCAGTTCATTTTTGAAGAACAATATTTTTTTTATTTATTAAGTATTCGTAACGAACATTCGTTCTAACCTCATAAAACTACCGTAGTACTTGTTAGTAAATATATCATAAAGAATACGTTTCAATTCTCTAATAAATATTATTACACGAATAGTAAATATCACAATTAATAAATTGCATCTAATAAACGAATCGTAATTATTACAGAGCGATCTAAGTTTACTATAAATGTGGTTTATTGGTGGTATTATTTGTCAAATATAATACGCACAGTTACATGCGCTGATTATGTTTTATTATTGATAGACTACTAGTGCTTACATATTAATAATTCTGTCTGTCACAATAGCACGAGAATATAACGTTGGGTATACGAGATTTTCATTGCAATAACGAGAGTTTTCCTTATGGGTCGACTTGACAACGAAGAATACAGATTCAGTCTTTAAAATTGAATGAATGCTTTCTCCCATTTCCAGGATCCGTCATGACCTGATGACTTGGGGCGACCGTTTCACTGCTAAGGAAGTTGATTACGCCCTAGACGACGCACCGACTATCAAGAAGGAAGGGAATATCATGATTGATTACGTAACGTTTTGTAACCAGCTCTGTGGTTTGAGGAAACCTAACAAGAGAGACGGATAACATTTTGCGACTTCAAAAAGGATTCTCATGCTTATTTTTATTACAAGCTTTTTTCAACTTCTCATTTTTGTTAGTTTAAGGTGTTTGTCCATTTGTAATTCTAATTTTGTGTTTCCTTTACTCACTTCCCATTAAGGTATTGATTGATATTGTATTATCACGGGATCTCTTAAAAGTATATGAAACATTCATTCATATAGGAGATGAATCTGCCGCCAAACAGCAATGTTAAAAGTATAGTTGTGTTCCGGTTGTCAGAGGTAAGATAGCCAGTCCCCCGAATAAGATGGGGTTTCCGGGTCAGTACGCTACCACCTTCAGCCTCATCTTCACTTGACATCAGGTGTGATTGAGGTCAAGTGCTAACCCGTTGTGGATAAAAATCCCATGGTAACATAATGTTAGTTGTCAGCAAACTGATGATAATAATCAGAAAGACGAATAGGGAGTTCGATTAGAACAACAATTGACATATGTGACTACTATTAAGATAAGTAGGTATAACACATAACACATGGTAATGTCAGGCATACATGCGTATTAGCTTATGCTTATGCACCTGTTTAGGATCCGCCAACCTACAGACAGCAAGGGTTTAACTTTTTAGAACATATAGTTTATCTTTTTGGGCGCCCTTGGGAATTTTCGCGGACATTGGTATGCCTTGTGGTTTCAATATGGGTAATAACGCGTACAGGCTCCTCGTGCAATGCACCGGTGATTTGCGAACGCACACAACAAGAAGGGTACCAATACCATAGGGTTAGTATTGAAATTGAAGAAGAGGTAGAATAACGCTTCGTTAACGACATAGGTTTGTAAAGTAAATGAATAGTAACGTTTTTATAAACATACAAAATAAATTCTACTTACTCAAGATGTTCCTTATAGATGTCGAAATCGGTGAAGACTAACTCCACAATCTGGTGTGGAGCCGCGAGGAACGTGTAGAGGAGGCAATCGATCCTCGCGGGATACGGGCGAGGGTAGTCGGGGCTACTGAATGTGCCACGCTCCTTTCCGTAGGTCGATGTGAAACGGATGCATGTGCAACCTGGCGGGTAGAACAAAAATAAACAATTAAATTAAAAACTTCTGATTCATAAAATTATTATTATTATTATTAAATTCTTTATTGCACACAAAAATAAAATACAAAGAACATTTAACATAGATGATGTAGTAGATAAAATTAGTTAGATATATTGAGTCAATAGCCCTACATCGGCACTAATAGAGCATAGTCTCCTCTCACTCCCTCTCATTGATAGATTGTGGTTACCTAACAGACAATATTTTCAAGCCGCCTGCATAAGTTATACGTGTCGTTCGAAACACGGATACAATCGAATGAAAATGCCTCTAGTGGTCAGGTATCCAAGGACTGATTGCAACTACACCACGGGTGCCTGTATTGTTCCGCGTATCTACTTGATCCCTAAACTCGATATTTCTTACTGTAAATAAGGTGTCTCTAGACCAAGATGTGAGTGGCCTTGCAAACTGTGATGAGAATTGATTATTTTGGAAATAGCTGAACTTATTTCCATCAATGACAAACGAGCAAGAGCTCACACTTGGTGGAAAACCATGACATCTAAACTCAAAAAAGCAATTTTACAGAACTAATTTGGTAAAGAGTAGTTTATTGTTAACCAAACTTTACATATAATTAATAAACCGGAACTTACAATTAATAAAACGACATTTTATACACAACAAATAAAATTGTTATCCTTAACAGTTAGTTCTTCATATCACTTTTCTTAACATTCTTTCAGTAAAATCATTAATCAAAACCTTCGACCTGGGATTAGAGAGATGTAATCCTTAGGGCTGGCAAGTAGTAAAACTGGTGATTCCACTGGTCTTATTATCCTTCATATCGGGACAGAACTAGGGATAACAGGGTTAATACTCATCGAGTCAGCTTCCTGGCAAAAGTAAAGAGGCTTACCATCTGATTGATAGAAGGTAAGTCCATTACTGTATTATCGAGTTCCAATGCTACAAGTACACATGGGGATAATTTTAAAATAAAGAATAGACCATCCCGTGTCTTAGAACAACTATAGACTTACACGTTTACACGGCGATGAGCTCACCCCCTGCAACGTGTGTATTTCTGTATCTTTCTAAATAAGAACCGTGGATATTTATCTCTGATCACCCCATTTGATCGTGACGTTATGTTCATATGGTATGCTCGCAGTTCAACGATTTACATTGTATTGACAAGTATGTATTAACAATATGTACTAGTTAGTATTAGGTCCTTACCTATGAAATTGGCGTTTTGTATGAAGAATTTCATTAAGACTGTTTTCTCCATACAAACATTTTAGCTAAACTTTGAGTGTATTATCGGATAACATTAAGTTAAGTATAGGCAGCGTTAATTTTTAAAAGTGACCGCTTTATAAAAGTTTCAGCGAATTTAAGAAATGATTATGGGAAGCACATGAAAAGGGCTCTGTTCAAAGTTTTTTTATTATGTGATTTAGCCCAGAAATTAGAAAATATTTCATGTGAAACCTTGAAATAATATTCCATTTTCCAAATAAAAAACTAATTTGGATATAGCTTTGAAAATCGCAGTAATTGGTACATATGATTAACGGAGAAAAGAAACTCCAATTTCATAGGTAAAGACCCAATATATCCATTTTGACTGCACAAGAATAAAAAAAAATCCATCAGAAATTCAAAAGCATTGTTACAACTCCAATCGATTGAACGGAGAGCACCCCATTTAGGATAAATTTTTCATCTTCGACCACATCGTCATTTTCCATTAGGTGACTTTGTGGTCAAATGCGAATCCAGTCAATCATAAAAAGAAAAATGTAGTGACGTTAACTATGTGTAACTGATAAAGTATCATAAGCAAGAGAGAGATGGTGGAATAAGAGTTGTTACAATTAAGTTTTAGTTTGATACCTTGGGGACACCAGTTAATAGCCTTTAGTTTCCTCTTACAAAATTTAACTCAGACCATGTTGGTGGAAATTGTACCCTAATTGTTGTAGGTAGATTGGTTTAATAATTCAGTAATGTACGGAACGTACACATAGTATATTATTCAACCATACATTGATTACGTCCCACCGATAACGGAATCAGGGTCTAAGTCATGTTGGATATACACGCTGGGTTTTGCAAGTTGAATTTGTTGAATTTGAGAAGGCCTGAATACAGATTTTTGTTCACCTAATCGTTATCATCGCCGTCTATCCACTGGTAACTTCCGAGGCTTTCCCCCGAAGAATTATATTTGAAAGAGTCCTGATGACGCTTGCGTCCAGCGACAGTTAGCCACTCTGACTACAACGTGACTATGAGAACTCTGGTATAATACTTCATAAGGCGAAAATTAATATCCTGAAGATTTGCATTGATACATAGCGACGAAAGTTCATGTCGTAGTTCCCGCTCAAGGTGCAATTTCTCTAACTAAGCAAGGAGGAAAGTAGATTCTTGCCTCTCACTTTATTTGGCGACCCCAAATAAATTGGGAGGAGCACAGTACGCCTTTTTCTTCCAATCTACTCTGGCAGCCGTTACCTCACCATTCACTCCCTTTTCATACATACTATCCCTCACACCATCATTCATCTTTTCTGTGGTATTTCTCTTCATTTCCATTATCGACATTCATATTCATCACTCTCTGAGTAACATGCGTTTCATCCCTCCTCATAATATGTCCGTACTAAGCGAAACGATTTCCTTTTAACTTTTCTGTCACGGGCAGCACTTTTAAACTCCCTCTTATATCATTGCTTATTTTAGCCATCCTCGTCACACTCGTCATCCATCTCTCATCTCCGCTGCTTGTGATTTTCTTTCTTCCGTCTTCTTGGCAATAACTTACAGTCGTACGCTCACATTGATTTTGCTTTATCTAGTTGTACCTACGGGAACATATTTCAAGCCAAATTCCGATAAGGACTATTTCGAATTACTCGCAATCAGTTACTCATAAACTTGCCTAATAGCTTATTTGCGTAAGCACGGTTAATGTAATCGATTAATTAAGCAATCCGTAATTTCCCATTTGATGGGACATCGAGATCTCCAGCAAACTAGTTCTATTCCAACAGACAAGACATTAGATGCTATCAGAAGCAAATTCTATTAACATGGTTGATTTCTCCATTTGGAAATACCCAACCCTTCACGATGGGTATCAATCACGGAATTAAATTAAGCTAAAACGGAATGTGGATCACATACAAGATCCCACATACTCCCCTATAAATGGACATATTAATTCACCATCATTTCGATAATACCATTCTGTATTGAATGATAATTTTCAACAAATAATTTAAGTATGCTTTGATGAGAATATTCATCTTGACTTTTAATTCTATTTCATAATTCTATTCTACAATCATAGTCGACTGCAGAGTCTTGGTAGGCAACACAAATTAAATAAATATACATTTACACAAGTTTAAATTTAAAGATAATATATTTATTTGAGACAACAGACAATTAATCCACGGTGTTATCCATGATTAACTGTCATTTACAAAGTTGCCGGCTTAATGCTTTTAACTTTTTTTATTTAAACAGATAGATCGATACATAAAATAATATAACACGAGCAAACTATAAGTATATTTTTCTGGGCACAAAGTAAAATATATGATTATTTAGTTCAAAGCAATCAAATTTGTTGTGCCATAAACCCATGTAACAGCATACATAACGAGTACAGTAAAGCCTGCAGCATTTGAGCACCCATCTAGATTGAAGTGTTCATATTTTGCGAGAACATTGTAAGATTTACCAACTACGTCTATAGATTTTTCATAAAATCTATAGACGTATGCCAAGCCTTATAAGGCTTGGCAAGGAAATATATTCGTCTATCATTATTGTAAAGGGGATCCTAAATGCCACAAGCATATTTCAACTGAGAAGAAATTAAATTGTTAAATAGACATTTATGTTGAGAAGCGTTGCAAATCAGTAGCACGTCTAATTATAACAATCTGTAGACGTTACTTAAAAGCTATATGTCTGGGTATCCAGGTTCTAAAATTAAAGCTATGTACAAGTTGATTTATTTTACTTATGGAATAATAGGCAATGGCATTTTTGATTTTTTTTTGTAATGTTTATGACGTTAAATTTTTGGTTACTTAGGTTAGGATCTTTATCTTCTTGAGGAAGAAAGTAGGTAGGATATTGATAGATTTGTTAATTTTTAGATCTTAAGCATAAAAAACAACAAGAACAAAGGGCGCTGTATAGATTTCAACAGAATTTCGGAAGTTAGCCGAACTGAGATGGACCATAAACTAATAACAATAACTCATTGGCATCTATAAAAGATGTAAGACACGAACCAACGCAGTAGATATCCCCAGATACATTTAAACGCTACAACAGCAGACGCTACAGAAGCAGCGGTACATGATCAACCCTGTTAAAGGCCTTTCGAAAGTCTTATAAACCACGTCCACGTGAAGACGGTTATTCGTATACGCAAACTGATGCCCAGTAAATAGCATTAAGTTTGTGAGAGTTGATTTAACTTTTACAAAACTATGTTGTTTAGGTACCTACCTACGAAGTCATGTAAAGCTTTTCGAAGACGTCCGACAGGGCACAAACAATCGATGGCAATTGTTTTATTGTTATGCTTAGCTCCACTTTTATGGACCGACATGACGTTTGTGCTTGCCAAGTGCCCAGAAATGCATTTCTTACAGATATTATGCACAGGGTTTTGAAAATAAACTTAGCGATGTTCTTATGAAACTTCAGAGCTGGATTTGATTGATCCAAGAATTTGAATAATCGTTTTCAATCTTGGTGATCGGTACCATGTTGTGGAAACTGCATCCAGGAAAAATCCATAGTAAGTAGGAGATTAAAAACCACAAAAAAGAGGGAATTCATATTTATAATTGATAAATACACGCACGTTAGGGACTACGATCGTACAATAACACTGCTTAAAAAGATGGCATTGCCCCCCTGAATCTGTGTCATCTCACCACTTGTGTTAATCTATGTGGATGAGAAACCAACGCTCGTTGTACAGTCAGGTTTAAAGCAATGGTTCAAGTTCAAACTATAATCGAACACCATTGGTACGAACACCATTTTTTGATACTGTTTTAACAGATTCTCAAGCGTCAGCTTGTGGCCATCTCAGTCTCGAGACCGATTTGTGGGATACGGGCTTTAGTCACCTCTGTTTTTTCGGTGTGTGGAAATAAATGGTTTACTAACTTTAGTTTACCAATAGTGTCACAACATGTTGTACACCTGCATCTATTTATTACAATATATAATACAATCGAACTCAGTTAAGTTCGTTTTATTATTATTAAGTAATTAGTCATACTTATCTGCTATCGTTCATTAATCATTTTAATAAATTATTTACTTATTATAGCAAAATTTTGTTCACAAAAGCGTTTTATTGTTCGTTATAATTTATTAAAACGAAAATGGAGCAACCCAAAACAAAATCTAGACGATCCGGGCCGATTGTATTGTTATTTAATTACTCGCCGAGCACTGAGGGAGGATGACTGGACATGTTGGTAAGGCAAAAGTTGCCTAACATCTGTCTGAATTGATATTTTATTAAAATAATTACTTTCTTGGGCATTTTACATGTATAATAATTTAGGTTACCTTTTTATTGGGATCTCATCCTTATAATTATACAGTTAATAGGTACGTATTATTTAATGCAAATACACATAATAGTCACATATATACAAGCAGTTACATAGGTGAGCTTATCTCTACAAGAGATCTCTTCCACCTACAAGTGGTCATGGTATAATAGGGGTCATCTAAATGCGTACAATACAATAGAGATGATACAATAATATTACACGAACTTGCAACTTATAATTTTAACTATTGTATACAAGTAAGCACAAAATTATATATAAATACAAACTACATACGTAATAAATATATCTATTATATAAACGTATCTAAATTTTTTTTTACGCCCAACGGGTTGTTACTTGACCTCAATCACACCTGATGTTAAGTGAAGATGAGGTCGAAGGTTGAAGCGTACTGCCCCGGAAACCCCAACACATTTGGAGGACTGGCTATCTTATCTCTGACAACCGGAACACAACAATGCTATTAACATTGTTGTTTGGCGGCAGATTAAGATAAGATCGTGGTAGCTAGCCAGGCGGACATTTAAAATGCCCTACCACCAACCGAACTATTAATAACTATTATTATGTTAATTGAGAGAGGTAGTGGTCTTTTAAAGGCTTTATTCTCTTTTATTCTATTACTGTAACAAACAATTTACTTCAGTTTGCAAGTTGTAAATTCTAAGTTTTTAAGTAATCCACCATCGCCATAGAGGTCAACTAGTATCTAAGCATCACTAACTGTGTGCCTCTCTTAGGACTGACTACATTATCTGACAACTTTTTCATCAACTATGTACTAACTACTATTGATTTGTATCAAAGAACCTGTATACCATTGCTTAACTAGCAAGAATTTGATGTTCTTAGCAACTATTAATTAAACGATCAACTTGTCTATCTTGTTTGTGTAGACAATATACCTACTTGTAAATAAGTACAATAACTTAAGCTGTAATCCATGTTTTGAAGGATTTGTTCAAGCACGCAAGTTCAGAGCCAACAATGTAATCTTATTTGATTAGTCGTAATAATAATTCGAATACTTACTGATATAGCATGTATACAGATGTTGGATTGACATGACGTATCTCTATAAAAAGTGCTAAATAAATCATCGGGCGGCACGGCCGTAAAAATATGGTTCAGCATCATCATCACAGGACGCCGACTGCTGAACATATAGCTCTCCTATAGACAGAGCGACCGGTTGGAAGGTGTCTGCATCCAGCGACTTCGCTCGACCTTCATTAGGACCGACCTTGTGAGTGGACGAGCTACGCTGCGCTCGCCGGTGTGTAGTCTCCACTCACACCACTACTCCACAAGAACTCCCATCAGCTATCAAATCTCTTGAGCTATGTGCCCTACCCACTGCAACTTCACTTACTAATCCGCTGTACAAAAATATTTGCAGGCACATTCATCTATTAGAAACATAATTCATTTCCTTTCACATATTAACTTTGGCATCGCAGTATTTTTGCGAAAACTTAATGTACGTAAGAAAGAATCTGCATTTGTTTAGGAAATATTGTGAAACACACAATGTAAATACAAGATATAAAAATAAACTTGCTGTCCATAGCAGTCGCTTACAGAAAGTCACAAGTCATTCAAGGGACAATGTATACGCTTTTATAATAAGGTTCCGATAGACATTCAAAATTTGCCTTTAAATAAATTTAAAACAACCATCAAACGGAAACTATGTGCCAAAGGCAATTATAAAATTTCTGACTATCTGGATGATAAGAATGCGTGGACATGAACCGCTCGGCAATATCCAGTATATTTTATTCTTATTTCTCTTTGTCAAATCATAATTTTTACAATTATTCCAAATTGCATTTCTATTGACTTATTTAAAAAGAGCAACCCCTGAGTTTCTTACTCGTTCTTCTCTGGGGAGACTGCCTAGTGAATGAGCGATAACTGTATGACATGACGATTTCAAATGTTATTCTTATAACTTACGAAATAAAACATTTTTGTTTCGATTTGATTTGATTAAAATTAATAAAAAATCACAATTATCTTAATTACCACTCTCACGCAAGGGACCAATTTTTAAGCTATTGTACGTACTTCTACATGGATATTTAAACTTTAACTATCTCAACGAATTATCTCTAAATAAACAATACATATACTGAGTCGTATTAAATTCTGGTCTTTAAATTTCTTTGAAAGAAATTACCGCCTCCATGGCTCAATACAAAAACAACATAGGTCGGAGGTCGTGGGTTCGATCCCCAGCGGGTTACATGTTCAGTACTCGATTTGGTTGGTGATAGGGCATTTCAAAATGTCCGCCTGGCTAGCTACCACCATCTTATCTACTGTCGCCAAATAGCATTGTTGTGTTCCGGTTGTTAGAGATAAGATAGTCAGTTTCCCAAATAAGATGGAGTTTCCAGATCAGTTCGCTTCCACCTTCGGCTTCATCTTCACTTAACATCAGGTATGATTGAGGTCAAGTGCTAACTCGTAGTGCATAAAAAAAGTATGACACTTCATTTTGGAGCAGTCGAATTGAAATTGATTCAGTCATTCAGTTATTTGAGAAAAAAGCGTTCGAAGTCCAATAATGGGTTTAAACCGCACGCCACGATCACTAAAATTGCAACCGCCCGCAGGTCTACGGAGTTCATTACGCTTTGAAGTTATTTACAAAACAATCCTAGTTTCCCAGCTGTTGCAGAATTAGAAGGCGATGTGATTGCTAGGATCGCAGCGGTGGATAATCACTAGTCCGAGTGTGCCAGTGGCCGGAAATTGGAACCGCTTGGCCGGACCGGAGCAGGCCGGACAGTCCGGAATCTGGACGAAGTTGGTCGTGCTTTGACGATAACAGTTATAGTTTAGTCGAGAAATTAATTCAGAATTTAGATTACATTTGCAAGACAATGTTGGTCTTGATTATTCGATTCAGTTGTTATTAGAGGAAGCATAAAACGAGTTCTAGTTTTAATTTAATACCCAAGTTCCGCTGCTATTCCCAGAACCAAACCAAGAAAGTAAAGCAAACTGAAACAATCTTCAGTATGTACCATTTAATTTCAATAAAGTTATAGTTATTAAATACAAGGTTCCGTCATGTCATAATATATCAAAATACTACAGAAGTCTCGTTAGTCGAATCTAATTTCAAATTAAACTTGTCTTTTAAAATATGGCATAACTAATCAGAACAAATTGAAGAGCAATATTGTTTTTAAATATCCCGTTCCATTTTCTTTGAAGAAACTTCCTTTTATAATGAAATTGCAAGATTCGCAAACATCTATGTTATTTACCTTTATTTATTCTGAGCCCTAAATTAGAATTTGTCGAATTTGATAAATTTCAAACAAGACAATCTGTTAAATTTAGGCAACTGCAGCAATGAGACGAAATGGACATTTCATTTATCTAGGAATTTACAGAATACGCTTCTCAAAACACCCACTTCAATGTAGATAAATTTAATTTGAAATACCTTAGTTGCCGGTCTCCTACAATTTACTTTTAGACTTTGATAAATGTGTATTACTACTTTACGTTTGTATGGAGCTAATATTATTTATTAAACCTGCTATAAATAGAGAAAGGTATTATTTAAATTAATAAAATCATTTTACTGAGAAAAAGTATCAAATATCTTTTAGCTCATTTTTAATGTAAAATTGAATGTGACGATAAACATCAAACGATTTGGCACAAGGCAAAACTAATTCAAAATCTTCATTACGTATTGTTCGAACAATGGTTCAGCGCAAGCCTGGCTGTAGTACACTCGACGGTATGAACAATAACATCTCGACCTGATTGCGGCACGCAACCGACAGCATACCCACAGAGCGTAGAACAGATCTGCGTTCATAAGCTCCGGTACACACGTCACGATTAAAATTATTCCTAAACAGCAAACTAAAACATAAATTGTATTGGAGCACTTGTGACGCCGTTGCATTCATTATTTATTTTTGATTTGCAAAGTTAGACAACGTCTGGTGAGGTTAGTTCTTGAACGGGTGACCACTCGCAATAATGGGGACGTAATGTTGTTAATCTAAATACAAACTAAAATATAGGGTTCACCAGTTCACTTACATAATTAGTAAATTTAGATTTAGAAGAAATGCCACAAAGTTGAAGGAACGACCGATTCTCTGATAGTGTTACGTATAAGTCGGCGGATTTTATCAGTTAGAGAGTACTGTTACTGTTCCATATTTGGACTACTGCAACCACTTTTGATCGTATCATTGATATTCTACCACGTGCCAAGAATTTTTATTTAATTCGTCATCACTGTCAATTTTCATCAAGTGAATTTGATTTATTCAGCCATAAAATATGGCGAAATTGAAAAGCAGTGATAACCTTCACATCAGTCATATAGTGCAATCTGTCATGCATGAAGCTCATGGATATTACGTCTGTTAGATGTTTTTACCAAGTAGAGGTTGCGATGTATGCGAAATTGGCGCTACGATAGAAAATTAGTACGTCACAGCCTATTAAAATGGACTTGGCAATAGTTGTGACGCTTGTGTAAATGGTAAAGCTGCTGTGATAGAACTAGACGATGTCGACGTCTCCATCGACCATTTACCTATTAAACCCCGGCGGTCAATGATCGCTGATGAAAGCCATTATTGTTTATCTATTATGTCTGTTCACTCTGGTAAATAATGATTATCTGCGTATAAATTTTCAAGTCTCTTAAATCTAAAACACTCACATAATTGCTAAAGCACTATGCTACATCACAAACAATGAACATCGTGACTTGCAAACACCTACGACAAAAATTGAGCAGACACATGTCGCAGATAGCGATAAATTAGCGGCGAAATTTATAATTTGGACATTCGTAGTAAAATCATAATACGCCGTTTGCTACCATAAGTGAACCTGGTGGCGCTGGTAACGGCGAAAATGGCACGGTGACGTTTACAGTAGTCTGGACATCGAAAATGAATATTCATATTGTTACTATTGTAGACTAGATAGGATGATTGTCACAGATTGCTTGCAAGGGCCAAGTTGGATGACATGAGGGGCATGCAAATGTTTATCCTTCACCGGTAAGCATCTCAGGTTCCATGATCATAATAGAATGTTATATTTTGTCTATGGGTAAGTGGTCTGTAATTGCCACCTTAAAGATGTCAGGTAATCGGGCCCGTGTTCCATCAGTGGCAGACCATTACCTTGTTCTATTAATACCTAGTGCCATTCGGATATCCTATTCACGTTTAGTAGTTTGATATCATATCGTAATTTTCCGAGCGGCTGGCACCATCCCAGTCGCCAGTAACGCTCGCGTTTCCATACACAAGTCGAATTAAAAGTAATTCTAAAAGGGTGGCACCTGCCATTATGAAGCAGATACATAAAACTGTCTTCATACATGTCAAGAGAACAGACCCTCAAGTTCTGTTGAACTTTAATTAATGCCCCATTCGCACACTACTACTTATGCGACAGCTACCGGTGGGCATGTTAATACAAACCCTAAAGTACGAGGTTCTAAAGTAAACATCTGTTCAGTTCGATTAACTCGGGTGGTTCAGTTTACCTGCGATCGTTACACATTTTCCAACCGCAAACAGTTTTGCAGAAGTCACGATCTCTACATGTGTTAACAGAAATCCGGTGGCAAAAGTTACAACCTGTTAAATTCTAATGGCTCTATCAAATTAAATGGCATTCGCTTCATATTCTGCGCAAATAGCTTAATGTGGCTAATTTATATTACAACGAAATACCGTTGCATTGCTCTTGCTGCATTATACCGAGATGTGCCTGATAGTATTTGGCGAATATTTCTAAGGATATTCAAATCATTGGCGCTGCACAGCAGTTTTTTTGGGGCATTAAATTTCTCAATTTATTATCCTTAAACATTTTATATGGGAACAAAAGGTTTGTACTAAGCATTGTTATCCGGAAACGAAACAATATTATCGAACGATATGAATCAAAGGTAATTGAAACAATTTCCTACATTTTCCAGACTTCCTTTTGGTCTCTCGTGAAACTTAAGCATGCTCTATGGGAACTGTATAGTCACGATCGGAACTTACTCTGGATCGCGGTGCACGAAGTTCATAGTTTGCGTTTAATCTCCGGCTTGGGTATGTATTTTGCCTTTGAATTATTTTGTAACTATATTTCAAAGAAGAAAAAGATCATTGTTTTGGTTATTCGCGTATCATATTTCAGTAAATTTATACTCCCCTGCATCCCAGTGTAATTTGTTTCTCATTCATATGATCATATTAAATCTCTCAGTAATAATATAAAGTTCTAGATTGTATCAAGTATATTGTAGAAGTATCAAGAATGTTGTAGAAGTATTAAGAATTTTGAAATGCCCATGATGTTAGTAATGCCTACGTAAAAATATATTGCTGTAGGTTTGTTTAACAAGTTGCGTCATATAGTGATTTGATGCTTTTCATTTTTGTTAGATATAATCCAATATGGTTATTTGTCAATTTTATAAACGACAAAAATATTGCATAAATACTCTAGCCTGAAATATTATCAATCAACTCGGCCCACATCCACCCACTGCTTACTTGAGTATTAGGCTTTTTCTCTATTACGCCAAATCAATTTTACATTGCCTATAAAATTTCTTGTAATCTATGATGGGCAATCGACTTAAAAAGCAAAAGAGTAAGCAATACTTTCAGAGAAATCAGAGTAGTTCCTCAATCACTACATTTTTTGAACGCAATGTAGACTAGGGTTCGTCTCCTAAGTTTTCTTGTATTTCATCAGTTCTGGAAGTAGCCAATCAAGCCGTATGTCAGCTTTTTACCGCATATAATCTCGGAATGTGATTCGTTTTGGATGTTGTATCCATGTGAAACTATTATGTATTCTGTACCCAAAGAGACACTGGATCAAGAGAGACCAAAGAATAGAGCAAAAAATTATAACACATTTAACTGAAAAAAATTTCATCATTATTTATTTAACTGATACCTGTTTGATAGGGGTTTGATATCTTCGTATTGGTAAGCTTAATTTTTTCTACGTGATCGTCTATCTCAAATATAAACGTCACAAAGATGATCTCAACAGTGTATTCGATGCTTAATTATAATCAGATTTGCGGAAAAACCCATACTCGGTAACTTCATTACTGTTATCTGAACTTGACACTCGGTGACTTTCTTATCAAGTCTATATATTACTATGCTATTTTTATAACGATTAAATATGTAGTGTTTGTCTTTTTGTACCTCAATCTGTAATTTAACAATAATAAATACGAAATATTGCAACGTCTATGAGACACTTTATAATAGCAATAATCCATTTTGTAGTACCTAACTACCGTGACCAGTAATGTTGCAATTGTCATTACTAATTTCTTTGTTATTACTAGTTTCTTGCTTGTTCTTCTCAGGGGAAAATTGCTTTTTGAACAAGCAGTAGTGTTAAAAATGTAAAATCTAACTATTTTAAGTGTACTCTGTGTACAAAATAAGTAGATACGTTATTTATTAATAATCTTATACTAGCCCAAATCAGCAAGGATTATTTTTGTATGGCAACCTGCACAATATTTCCTCCGTCCGTAAACTTTGCAGCGTGATAAACCTGAAGCTAAAAAAGATTTTGTTATGGCATGGTGATAAAGTAATGTGTGCTGTGTGTGTGGATTCGGCATGTAAAAAGAATATAACCAATCCATCTCTTCCCGTGGGTGTCGTAAAAGACGATTAAAAGACTTTCACCAAAAAAACAGCTATAGATTTGCACGTTTTGAGTGTTAGGCTGAGCTCCTCTCACGTGTTTACTGCATATTTCTTAAGGTGTACCGTGGATGTGTTTCAATCATTAAACTCATAATGTTTGGAACACCCAAACACTAATGTTTGGGATATCTCTGACCAACCCATTTGGGATAAAGGTAGTGACATTATGTATGTAAAGAAAAGTAGGTCTATATAGGTTAAGATGGATGAATGGTCGAAAAATATGTTTCTGAATTATTTGTGAATCGTAATCCATAAATATAGTTTCATTGGCGGAGGAAAGGAAGGAAACGGAAAAAATAAATAAAAAATAATATAAACCTCCACCGTTGTTGAAACTATGCAAATTATAGATAGATTTCTATCCTCGAGTGTTCCTTTATCTAGATCGAATATTTTCTTCTTCCCTCTCATTTGGAATTTTACATACCAATTGTGAAAATGGTATGTTTAATAAGATTCCGCGAAAATTATAAAAGTCATTAGCACTTAGCCGCCTACTCGTATATATTTTTGCAGTCTTTGGTTTTCTGTTTTTACACATTTATTAAGGTCCAGGTTCAAAATTGATTTATCGAAAAAAAAAAAATATCACAAACGAAGTCTCGAAAAGATAACTAGTTTATTTGTGTATATTATTCGTATAGCATTTCCAATTGCCAGTGCTATCACAGAGTGTCAAGATGAAACTGTTACTTTTGGTTGCGTTGATATCGTGTGACTGCGGGATTGCACAGGATGAGGTAAAACCATCTGTCCCACACACGCCATTAACCGTGCAATGTACGTTAAGATCTTTAGTAGGAGATCAATATCCGTCAGCGATAGTGCTATGGCGAGGGAATACGCATAGACTAACATGGAACGCGAATGGAGACACGACATTTGATCAGCATTACAAAATGCCAACGTCGTCGTCGCATTCATACCCCTCATCTGGCGGTTTATCGGGGGATGGCACGACGGCTAAACCGCTTGAAGCTCGTGACATCGCAACTGAAATTTCTGATGGATATGAATGGGATGAAATTGTAGATTGGTTTAAGAAAAGTTGTATTAAGCCGTATTAAATTTATTAGAAATTATAAATTGTGTCGTCTTTGCTTCTAAATTCTTACACATTCAATCCAACTCCCAAAAAGGAGGAGGTACTATATCTGTATGTATTTTTTTATGTATGTTTATCCATGTTTAACTAACATAGCTATCCGACGTCAAGGTATATGATGTTACACCGTAGGGCTAGCAGACACACTTATACAGACACACTCATATACACATGTTAAAATAAGTATTTATTATTTAATATTAAGCTAAAACCGTATCTTATGGAAAAGCGGGACTTCCTGTTACAGTTACCATGTGTATGTTGTCATTTGTTAAATTGTTTTGTTATCCCTATCAAGTTTATGACCTGGGGAGCAATCGCGTTATTATACAAAAGTTTTACCGGTCGAACGGAACGTTTTTGGTTTTGGTTTAGCTTTAGTTTAGCTAAAGTAAAAAATGGTGTCGCGCTATTTTTTGTAAACGATTTTATCGTTGACGCTACCGAAGTTAAACCAAACCCAAAATGTTTAGAGCTAACCACGAGTATTAAAAAAAACTAGTTTAATTTCCGTTCAAACGATTAGCGCGATACGAAATGCGCTTTTTGGTTATGATTTAGCTTTGGTATCAAAAATCAAAATCAAAAATATTTTATTCAATGTAGGATACAAAAATATCACTTATTGAAAGTCAACATGTAATTTTTTTTTTAAACTACATCGCTTCGCAAGGTAGTATGGTTAGGGAGAAGAAGTGACAAGAAACTCCGCAACAACACATCTTTTCAATTTCCATCTTTATAATAATATTACATTTTATATAACATATTACAAAACAATAGCAATTAACATAACGACCAGCTAACACCAGACCTCCTTATCGCCTAAATAATCATCTATCCTGTAATAACCCTTCTTACACAGAGTTTCTTTAATGTGGCGTTTAAATTTCTGCTCTGTTAAACTCAATACATGTTCTGGTATTTTATTGTAAAAGCGTATGCTGTGTCCCACAAAGGATGTGCTAACCTTGCTTAGTCTAAATTGTGGAATTTCAATTTTATTTTTGTTTCTAGTATTCAAATTATGATTATCAGAATGTTTACGAAATAAGCATAATATTTTTGCGTACATACATTGTACTGTCATATATATATTGAGATGCAACAGTTAAAATACTTATTTCTTTAAACAGATCTCTTAGGGAATCACGGCAGCGTAAATTATATATTATCGTTGAAACTTAGCACGATCGGCTCCTAGGGCGGTCCCTATAAATTTGTTTAAGATCTGATGATGCAGTCCGAAAATAGAGAGTGGGACCTTACTGAAGTTGGTTGTTTTGCCAATTTTTACTATCAAATCAACAGATTACCAAGGTACAATGGATTTGAATTTTGCAAGACTATTTTTATCTAAGTGCCAAAATTTATATAACAGAACTATGATGAAGTACATGCAGGCACGTTGTAAATAGTATATTTTCCACTACTAGCCATAACAATTTAAAACTAAGGAGACGGCAATAAATTATTTTTGTGCCCAAAATATTTATAAATTATGTCGTGAACACAGATTTCTAGAACCTGCCTAGTCATTAAATTTTTCATGCAACCTGTATAAACAAAAAATAAGTTTTGTTATTTATTTTAAAAACTGGGTAAACGTAAACCTCAAACCTATTCTTTCATATAAAATCAATTAAGTCGGTACTAGTTTTTATCTGGTGCTATAAAACCACTCCAGTTTTATTCGAATTTTAATAACACAGAAGTTATTTTGTGACTCTTAAAGTATTTAACAACCAATAAAGGATGTAACCCTTTCGAATGTCAATATAAGCGGAATGTTTCCAACTGGTACTAATCTTCGTACCTAGCCACTACGAGGGTAGGATTAAAGTGACCTAAATCTCTACATTTCAGTTCGCTAACACAAATTCACTCAGCGAAACTGGAAGTTTGTGTCCGGTTTATTAATCACCCTTCCTATACATTCAAGGGTACACTAGACGATTAATTGTTTAGAAATTATTTTCTACAATTGGTCTATAGCCAATAAAAATTGAAAGGCATGTGTGAAGTCCCTGACCAGCATTGGGCCAGCGTGGTGTACTATGGCCTATATCCCTGCAGCCCACTGTTTACGGGCTGATGATGGTTTATGACCTAGCTGGACTGAAATAACAATTTGAGAAATCTCTTTCCTTCTTCATCTCCATTGGTTAAATCAGAGATAATGTAAGCGTCTAATAAATAACTACGTCTAAAAAAAGGTCTTTATAATGTTTGCCATTGACTCGAAAAGAAGAAGAAAGAAAAAATTCTTCACTTCGAGATTCTGCGTACTTAAATAAGTAGCTCTTCAGAATTATAAGTTAGCATAAGTTATACGTTCAAAAATATTAACAAATAACGAATTACAAGTATATAAATAGCTACTTCAAGAAATCATTAAGCAGCGCAAATATTCCGGTCTCAGTGAAGATCAAGTATTCGAGAGAGGAATATGTGGGCTATGAGGTGTTCTCTTTAGAAAGTTATCAGCCTTCGTACCACGTTAAAATTGTTGCATTCGATCGCATATAATTTGCTGTATAGCTCGTTTGCGTTCATCACAAAATGGTTTCTTACGTGGTACGGCTGCTGAGCGCTTGGCTCGTGGTGCATCGCATGATCAGAGGTGATGAGAGAGCTGGCCAATACTTTGGACAAAGTATCTGTCTCGTTATACAACGAGACTCTGCAGCCAGACTTGTATCTAAACGGTATTTGCTGCAGCGTTATATTACATATCTGCATCTTCAACAGTTTGATATATTGCTACTTCATCTGGCGTAGCTGTAGGAATTTCAGTGGAGTCAGAGGCTTTCCATAAATATAAAACTAGGGCTTTATACTCTTCAGGCTTCTGTATGATTTGCTGTATTTGGCGAATTTGGTCATTTGTATTAAGTCCTCCTCGAAATCTGGCCTGCTCTGAAAACTGAAAATTATCAAATATTATTACAATGCAGTTCGTAATAAATCTGAAGAATAGCTTATTAGATGTATCTCAAGAGTGAGATAGGCCTTTAATTTTAACTAAAATCACAGTTTCACACGTCTGGAATTCTTCCATTCCGCAAGACAAATTTCAAGATATAATTTTCTCTTGGATGTTGTAAAAGGCGAGTAGGAATTTAGTGTTAAGTCATAACTGATAAATAACAGTGAAGTATCTTTGTTCTCACTCAATTGACTACCTCAGCGACACCCAGCAAAAGTAAATTTATTATCTAATGTCCCCATGGGGAATCTAAATTGAAACCTGGGTACATCCCCATCTGATATACCATACGTCTGTTAAAATAACCTTATTACGCTCCCAAGTTTAAATGATGCATCGCTACCTATATTTTCCACGTCAACAGCGTCCTATTTTAATAACACGGGCGTCAGCTCGGTAATCCCTGCTATGGTCCATTGGCTACTTTCACGAGCACTTTCAGGCACCTGACCCCTGTCACGCTGTCTGGCTCTCAGGCTCGGAGACAGCCGTATTTAATATTCAATTGGGCAACATTTGGTCATCCATCAGTCAAAGTAACACAAATACATGTAAACCTGGAACGAGTTAGCTAGTTTTCGCTTTTATATGTTATTTCCAGTTAATGTCTTCGCTAACGTCTTTTTCAAACGCGAGTAGTCTCCAATTTTGAACACAAGAAGATTAAACTCATGTCGTATAGTATAGCCATTGTTTTAGTTTAATATAGCCTAGCGATATTAGAAAAATAACATTATAGCTCTAAATTAGGTTTAGAGCTATACTGTTATTTAAGCTAAGAGTTTATCTTCTCATCATCTAATTTGTCACCCCTCCCGCGGCACCGCGCCCGCACTCACGCGGGGCCGTGTTCTAATTGGAATTTCTTGTAAAAGTATTATTGAGGATGATAAATCTTATAAATTATCAAGTAATTGTCCCACTACCCAATATAAGCACGAAGAGCAATAGTAGTTTCTGCGTTATGAAGATTCTAAAATACCGAAAGCAAACCGGAATTTTATTGATCTGAAAGGTGGAAAATAACGTATCCGTTATTTTCCGGTTTATCCGTAAATAACTTTATATTGACCATACGATGCACTTAAAACTAAAACCCAATTAAACGAAAATTTGTAAATTAGAAATAAGTAACCAATTCTTTTTTGTTTTTTTTTGGTTTTTTATCTTTGGTTGGTGGTAGGCCATTTTAAATGTCCGCCTGGCTAGCTACCACCATCTTATCTAAATCTGCCGTCAAGCAGCAATGTTAATAGCATTGTTGTGTTCCGGTTGTCAGAGATAAGATAGCCAGTCCCCCAAATGTGTTGGAGTTTCCGGGTCAGTACGCTTCCACCTTCGACCTTATCTTCACTTAACATCAGGTGTGATTTAGGTCAAGTACGAAACCCTCTTGCGCAAAAAAAAAATAAAACCATATGTCAAAAATTTTACATTTGCTAGAATTTCATAATTTAATGTTTTTCCCTTTTTTTACTTTTTAAGGCCAAAATGATCTCGAGGGCAGCTCGCTGCCCGAGTACCAACCGTAACACTAGTTTGTCTATAGAGATCACTCACTGATATTTCTTTTGTTATGAACTGGATAGATATGTGTTTGACCACAATATTTATTAAGATAAGACGATTAAAGATTCGTTCATAGACATTTCAAAATTTCACTTTCATTGCGCTTAGCACTCCTTGGTGTAAAGAGGGTTTTTTCTTACTTATGGTGACCGAAAAAGTCCACTGGGGTTTATAATTGTCTTTAAATTATTATTTTATTAATAAGTAGTCTCTTCATGCCACTCTACATCTTTTTCCGTTGTAAGGTCGTCCCAAAGATAAAGTATATAATGGACACGTCTTGCATAATTTATACACTTCGGGTGAGGGGTGGCGACATTTTGCATTCATTTGTTGGGTGCCGGTGTTAAGGTGAGTACAAATTACACAAACATAGATTATGGAAATTACGTACTTTTTGTTTATGGCAAGTATTATGTGCCTTACATTACATTTACATGGTGATTGGGACTAAGCCAGCGAATTGTATGAACCATTCTAGTTTGTTATCTATTTCTTTATCTTCTATCCTTTTTTTTTATATGAGAGGGCGGCAAACGAGCTTGCGGGTCACCTGATGGAAAGCAATAACCGCCGCCCATGGACAACGGCAACACCAAAAGGGTCACAGATGCGTTGCCGGCCTTTGAGGAAGGTGTAGGCTCGTTTCTTGAAGGTTCCAATGTCGTACTCGTTCGGGAATACCACTGCAGGAAATCCGTTCCACAGGGTGGTCGTACGTGGTAAGAAGTTTCTTGAGAAACGTACAGTGGTAGACTTCTACTCATCCAGGTGAAGTGGATGGAAATTTAATTTTCGGCGAGAAGTGTATCGGTTAAATTGAGCAGCGTGTATTAGCTTGAACAGTTCTTCAGAACACTCCCCATTAAATATCCTGCGATCGATCTGGCTGTGACTTTTGCAGTTATGTATTATTTGTTAAATTTTAATTTAACCTTTACCAGTGGTCCAAAATTGTTACTTTATGTGAAAGAACAACCTAATTTCGAGTATTTTTTTTTTGTTTGCGTGGTAGGTATTAGAGACGCACGACCGCACTAACGCGTAGAACATCACACAATGAATATTAATTATTACTTATCCTATGTTTTAATTTTTCTTTAATTAAGTTTAATTTGATACCTTGCACAACCGATTTTTACACACTTTACCCGACTGCCTTAAGAAAGGAGGGTAATGTTTTTCAACTGTATATATGTAAGTATATATATAGCATCTTGTAGCCTAAACGGCTTGGCCGATTTCGAAGTGCAAGGTGTCGCTAGTCTTGACACCTGAGAAACCTATTATGGTTTTTTTTAAATACTTATTGAAATATATCTTAGAGTAAAAATACGGCATCCATCTAGCTTGCGTGAGGCATAGTATGCCTCGCATATGGGAACGCATACGTGGCTCCAGGTCTTCCCCTGCCCTGCCCCCCTCACCAGCGAGCGGTATGAGGCGCGACAGGGCCCGATGCAACGACTTCCCCCCGGTCGCCACCGGAGGGTGTCATCCTCTCCCGGGTCGCGTCCGACGACTACATCGCCCCGAGATGTAGCCGCCCGCCACCCTCAGGCGATGTGCAGATAGTCCCGACGTCACGATCCTGCTCTGCGGCCTCCTTCTGGAGCATGCTGCCTCGTAGAAGGAGGCCGCTGCCCTTCAACCCCCCTCGCAGCATAGCCGCGACTAATGCTGGTGGAGACAAGTCTCGTCCGATCCGGTCGACCAGGTCTCTACGCTCGGACTGCCACGCCGGGCAGTCCTCCAGCGTGTGCTGGACGGAGTTCTGGTCGGACGCGCAGTGACGGCACCGTGCCGTCTTCTCCCGTCTCAGATACTCACCGAAACACCCGTTCCCGGTGAGTATCTGAGGCAACCTGTACGTGACCTTCCTCCCGATCCATGGTTCGAAGTTCGGTAGAACGGCTCCGTCCGCGCCTTGGCGGGCGCAGCCTTGTATTACAAGGCCTTTCGAGCGCTCGGTCCGGCGCAACCCCCTCGGCATCCTAGCTGTCCACAACCTTACCACATGAAATGAAAGCAGCCACATAATTTTTTTATATGCATTATTAGCTTAGCCCATGATCTGCAGTGTGAAACTCAGATAAAAAGGGATTACATGGGAGTCATAAATAGGAACCTATGATAAACGAAGGGTGAGAAGATAGATAAGATACGATATAGATAAAAATATAATTATTTATCCACAAGATTACAGGGATACAGTATATGTAATGCGGTTCGTAAGTAAGAAACTAGTTCCTATAAGTACTAGGGGAGTCCGGTACCACAAGACACCAGACCACAGATTACTAATAAGTTACTAAAGTAAACCAGACCCCCATTTCCGAACAGATTCGAACACTTGCCTTTATAATAAAACTTTAATCAGGTACTTCCGAACACCAGTAAGTCCGTGTGATCAAATTGTTCATGACAGGCCAAAACTGGATTGTGTCAAAACAATAGTTCAAAGAAAAACGATCAGATTTAATTCCATCTAATGTTTATGTCTCCCCGTTAATGTCTCCCCATGTCTAAGTTCCCAACCCGCATTGGGCCAGCATGGTGGACTATGGCCCATACCCCCTCATATACGAGGGAGGGCCCATATCCCTGCAGTGGGATGTTTACGGGCTAATGATGATGAACGTCTTTGTTAACACTAAGTATAAACTAAAGGCTCTATACAGCAACAACTCTAATAGTGATTTAGTACCTAATAATAATTTACGTATGGGGGAGGTCTATGTTCAGCAGTCGACATGCTGTGACTGATATGATCATGATAATGTTTTTATTATACCTGTAATAAAATGAAAGAGAGCCTTGAATATTTTGTGAAATAACATTTGACACCTTTCTAAAAATAATATTTTGCAAGCGGTCACAGGGTTCAGCGCGTTTAAATGTTGGAGGGCGGATGAATTTTACATGATGGCAGAATTTTGTAATTTCCGTCGAAATCGTACCAGTAATAATTGAGAACACGCAGACATTTTGGTCCACAATCATTATTGTAGCACCCATAAAAACCTCAATAAAAGGGTCATAAAAGGGAAAGGAATGAAAGAAAGGGATTATGTTTCGACTAGGAAAAAGAACAGTTACGCGCTAGCATTCATATTTAATTTGGTCGAGCTCAGGCACTTTCGGTTATTACCTGAGGATTTTCTGTCTCATTGTTCCAACAAAAATATTTAGGGATTTTTGCCTGGGGAAAAGTTTACGGGTAAAAATTAAACGAATGTCGGATTATGGAATCCGGTTACTTTCTGTCCCTTTTTACAGGTTTATTTCGTTTAATCTGACGGACGACGATAGTGTGGTGGACTAAGAAGTCGTACGTCACTGGAATAAAATAATCATTGCAACATTTTCTGTTAAAGGTAAAGAATGAAATGAAACGTAGTATATTATGTTACTATTGTTAACATTAAAGTAACCATTATTATAAATGAGAAAGTTTGGATATTTGTTCATTTGTTTGTTTATTTGTTGCTCTCTCACGGCAAAATGGATGAATGGATTTGGGTGAAATTTGGTATATAGATAAAACATCCCGTGGATTAAGACATAGCATATTTTTTATCCCGATAAAGTGAGTAGTTCCCGCGGGTTAAACAAATTAAACATATCCACGATTCCATGCCGGCGAAGCCGCAGCCGCATTCATCATACAAACATATGCCCCTAGCGGGATTCGAAACCGCGACCTCTTAGGAAAGCAGTCAGAGTTGCTAACCACCATATCAAACAGGTCGTCAAATAATAATTAAAAATACTTTTAAAACAATATTTTAATAATCCATCAAGATTATCACTTATTATTCTAGTACGAAGACATTTTAGGAACTGGAATGTTCTAAAATGATAACCTCTATTATCTGAGTAAAACAGAACCTGAACAGGTATGTGAAATAGTTCAGAACTAGCTGTAAGGGGTGCTAAAATGACTCGTATTGGGTGGGTTCATGTATTAGTGTATCGGCGTACGAGGGGCCAGTTTGTTATGCCAGTGGTTAGGTTTGGTTTAAAACAAGAATATGGGAATTCAAATCATTCTACAAGAATGAGTTTAGTCAAATATAGCCACGTCAATTTTTTCATAATATAAATAAATAAACGTTAAGTTTTCCGAGAAGAATTATGCCCGAGGGGATGAAGATTACCTTTAAATCCCGCAGACTTCGCCATAAAACAGAGTTCATTAAATAATTTGCCGCGTTCTCATTTACGTTGCACAGCTTTATTTCTCCGCAGCTAGACGATTCCTGGGTAATGTTATCAAAACATTTTACTTTGCGAAGTTGAAAGATTGGCAAATTGGGAACTCCTGGTAGGTTGAAGGTAAAACAGAGATAGACAGGCATTATTATCATCTCTTTCGACACAACGTAGAAGCTTTCCAAAAAAACTCGTCTGATTTTCGTTCCAATACTGATTTACGGGAGTGAATGCAGGGTATGGCAGAAAAAGAATGAAAGTACAATTAATGCAATGGAAATTAGATCATTAAGTATGCTCAATGATGGGGTGACTTTGAAAGATAGAATCAATAATAGTTTAACTCCCTAATTATGTCGTGTGAAAGAAGACGCAGTGACAAAGATTGAAAAATGTATGCTGAGGTGGTTTGGACATGTGGAGAGAATGAATGGAAAAAGACTAATGAAACTGATATACGAAGTGATTGTAGATGGTAGTGTTGGTAAGGGAAGACCACGGCGAACGTACCACGATCAAATCGGATCGGACGTCTTAAAGAAAGCCAAGCTAAGAACCCTAAGGCCAAGCTACTCTAAACCGATGAGCATGTATGAACAACATTATTTTATTTTATTTTTATTTTATTTTTATTATTTTTTTATTATAAGAACACAAACAGTCAAAGCATAATACAAGAAACATATTGATAAAATAATAATTCTTTGACAAACAGTGTCCACAGATAAAATTTTTCAGAAAACATATTCATTTAACACCACCAGAACTTATAATATAACAGACAAATATTTTTATGTACCTATGTGCAATGGATCCCAAAAGCGCACGAACAACCACAGCCCCGGCTTCTCTGTTTTATTTTATCATTTTTTATTTAAATTATATTTTATTCTTGTGCAGTAAATTATACTACATTAGAATAATACTCGATTTTTGCCATAACCCAAAAAGTGTTTGATAAATCAGAATACAGGGAGCCGGTGATACGCACTTCTGTGGATTACCATACCATTCTACCAGAACATAATTCACACAAAGAGAGAAAGAGAAATTATGAGAGTGAATGAAGCAAAAGAGGTGTATCCGGATCGATGCCACACGCGTGACTTTCTTCTTCTTCAATTTAAGAGCAATGCTCTTGTCGGTGGAGTAATGACCACGTATCTCTACTTACCGCGCTCGTGACTTTATGTATGTATAATTCGCTATGAAAGTTAGTATTCCTAAAGGTTTAAAATGAAGTAACATAATTCACTGGCGCAGCACAAGCCTGAACTGGAGCCTGGCGAGTACATTTGTTAGCTGGACAGAACTATTATCAGACAAAAAGTGAGTTTGCTACAACACAAACAAAACTGTATTTATAATTCTAAAACTAAAGCTATGAATGAGGAGTATTATCTTAGATTACTACTTACTATCTTATATAACTTTACCCGCTAAAATCCGCTCTTATTACACACGGTAAAATGTAATAGGAAATCAACAACGGCATAAAATTTTCTCTTCCTCCAGCTGAAGTAAATATTTACTTTAGAATTTAGTTCCCAAGTAACGATAAAATTATAATCGCTATTTTCTTCGTAGGTTTTAACAATTCACAAAAACTACCGACTGTTTCTAAATAATTTATCTTGTAGATGAGCAGAGTTCTCAACTGGGAATTGACTTTTTGTAATAGTTGCTTAATATTTTTTGTACAAACGTGTATGAAAAAACTGTGTGAAATGGAACTTTCAATATAGATATAGCAGCGCGTCAGAGTCACAAATAATGAAAATTTCGAACTTCAACTTGGTTTGACATGTCATGTCGTGTCACTCTGTCGGTCCATAAATCATTGGGCTCACTCACGGCCGTCCCTCCATTTTATTCACGGTAGATTGCTAAAATGGAACTTGATAATTAAGACTAAAAAACCACGAACATCGAAGTAATTTTGTGAAGGTACTATGGACGGATTATTCACTTCTCTTTTATTCGATTGCGCCAAAATGACAAAAATGTTTTTCTGAAGTATTATGTAAATTAGTGATCTGTTTCTTTGACTTATCCTCGGCTTGATGGATTTTGATAAAAGAGGTGTCGTTAGATTTATTCGGCTCCGAGTCAACGGATAAAAAGATTATACAGACTGTATCTGCGTTTCGTTGGACACTTATATAATCATCAACCTATTGTCTGCGGCTAGACCTATTTAGTAGAGCTGAATTCTAAAGCACATCATTGTTACCGATCCCCGCCTTTCCATTTTTATTTATTGAACAAAAAAAGCGAAAGAAAAACCTTCTAATTACGTGTAGGTACCTACTCGATACAAGTGCAATCTTATTACTTGCGATCCCTTCTATACAAATTAAAATTGATTCTAAATACTTGGTGAAACAATAAAAGTAACATATCTAACACTGACTGCTATCTAGGCTGCAAGATAATACTTAAGAGTAAATTATAAATACAGAATATTATATAACAGAATTCTTCCTTTTCTTAGTAAATATTCTAAACAGATTGATCAATCAATGACACTTTGAATCCGACCAAATATTCTAAAAACCCTAACGACGTTACTTTGCCGGGGCGCACAGATCAATCAAAATGTCTATTGACTTGTCCAATTTAACAGCTGTGGCCAACTTTAAGTCCGCAAATTTCACGAACCACTGGAACTATATGGAAACGTAATACCCGACCCTTTAAGTTTCAAATTGGGTTCATTGATTCTGGGAACATTGAAACTTCTTTTACAATCTGTCCTTGATGTCACGTGTACTATAAAATTATTGGCTTATTATAAACCGACCTACTTTATTACCATTATCAATCTGAAATCGTATTGTTACATATGTTTTCAAGCTTGCTCCTTCTCTAGGGTTCCGGACACGAAAGGTCCAATCGGAGTCCTTATGAATCAGTTAACTCCGTTCGTTGGTCTCTTACTACGAAACATTAAGTCATAAATGGTGACATGCGTGTGTGTTCTAAAACTAAATATTGTGTTAAGTTTTAACAACAGTAATCAATTTTGATTCTTTCCAGTTTCGTGAGTTTTATATCTGGCATTTAATAATTATTCTTTGCTCACACCCACGGGAATAGATGCAGGTTCAAAGACATGTTTGTTGAAATAGTTAGCTCATCCCTATATCCATATATGACTTTATGCTATCATTGATCATAACTCGTTTCTGTTTGTGAAAATGTTGTTATTTCATAGAAAATTAAATTTATTTAATACCTCACATAATTCATTTATCTGTCAGGATGCAAGGCTAATCTTGTTCTGGCAATCTGACGAGATTATCTAGTCTAAATTGGAGCCGCATTAGTCGAAGCACCACACGCTTTTAGGTTAATGGTTATCATACGACAGCTGGCTTTACACTCTCCAACACACAACTACTCGTGCACCACCATCTAAATGCGTGTATACTAATATCATCTTTATTTTAAAGTGCTACCGTCGATTATTGCGTAATAAACGTTGACGAATGTTAGGGCAGTATTCGCTTCAGATTTAGGTGGGACTTATCTCGACGTTATTAACACGAGATTTAGGACAGTTTTCGTATAATGTGTCGTGGCTTTACATTTGATACCGTAAGTTAAACCATTGCTGTGGCCACGTTAGAGCACTAATTTTATGCACTGAATTGCTCTTTGGACACTGAATACAAAATACACAGGATAACGCTGTTTAAAGTTAGCCTTATCTTCAAATTGTTTGTTCAGTTTTATTTACAAGTACGATTGTTTTTATCCGTTGTAGGTAGAAAATGTTTAGCCACACTGAATTTGGTTCAATATATGGCTTTAGTATCTATATTTACAAATAAATGTTTTAAACGAACGAAACGAGTACGAAAATGATGTTGTAAACTAGAAAGAACAAGAATTATTCAGCCAATATTAGAACAATATTATTAAGCCAATATTAGAACAATATTAGTAAGCCAATATTAGAACAATATTATTAAGCCAATATTAGAACAATATTATTAAGCAATATTTATTATTTTTATATTTTATGGCAATCGGTCGTCTTTAATGCGACAACCATTACTGCCAGTGTCCGGTTGTGCGGATAAAACGTTGGGTGAGGTTGACCAGTAAGAACTCTGAGCCAAACTATTGGTCTGTGTCCTGTTTGAGCCACCTAAAACAAAATGGACGAACACAAATATACATAAAGTAAAACAACACAAAGACTTCACAAATACGGTATTAAATATTATAGTTTAATATTATATGTAGAAATATATTTAGATAAAATGTTAACAAATGTGGAATTTGTATATAACAATAAGGATTTCATGTTAATGGGCCTGGGGATATCAGGGGGGAGAATATCATACAAAGAAACTGATTGATTAGGGCAGTTAAAGAATATATGGTATGCGGATCCTTCCTCAAGGCCACAATCAATCAAGGCCAATATTAGAACAATATTATTAAGCCAATATTAGAACAATATTATTAAGCAATATTAGAACGGCTTACATTACTGATCATACTTTCTGACACTGACATTTCCTTACCTTTATCAATGAGTGGATAATGAAAATTTATACTTGCTTTCCGACCGCGGCTTCGCCTGCATGGTTTAACTTTATCGCGGATATATTTAATTGACTAGATGATTGGTGTAAGCGTCCGGAATTATATATTATTTGTTTATCCAGCGGGTACTACTCACTTTATCGGGACAAAAAATATCCTATGTTTTATTCCTGGTCATGTTCTATCTAATACCAAATTTCATCAAAATTCGTTCATCCCTTTCGCCGTGATTGGACAAACAAACATCCAAATTTTCGCATTATTAATATTGGTTAGATGAATGTATGTCCGTCGTGTGCAAATTGTTACTGTTATGACTTGAAATTTAAATAACATACTTATATAGCCACATATAGCATGGAAAATCATAACCCTCCTATTTCTGTGCCGCAATCGGGTAAAAATAACAATAACATTAATAAATAAGTAGCTGTTACTTTTCACAAAATAATAGTTATTTTAACTTGGGTAACATATACGCGTATAGCAGCTTGACTGTTGTTGATCACAACAAGGACCAAACACATTTACATGATAAAGCACTAAAGTTGCGAATTATTGGCCACGCTTTCAAAGAAAACTTATCCATAGAATATTCCCATTGAATATGCCGAAGGAGAAAAGGATGACTTATCTCTTTGTGGATCTTTTTATATCCATAGACCGACCACTCGTCGTGTGAATAATGATTATCAAACTTTTGTATTAGATAAATACATGCCTTATTAGCAAACAGTGCTGTGTGTAGTACTCCCCTCGTGGTATCGTAAAAGACTAAGGGACTTTCCACCAAAAAACATCTATAAACGTGCGCGTTTCAAACTTGTAATGCCCCTTTTTTGCGTCTAGGGTTTTATAACACTGCGTAAGCATTAATAAATAAGATAAATAAATAAGAGGCACAATGTAAACAACATTGGGTTTACGATTCGGAGGTCGCGGGTTCGATCCCCAGCGGGGTACATGTGTTGGGGTTTCCGGGTCTGTACGCTTCCACCTTCGACCTCATCTTCACGTAACATCAGGTGTGATTGAGGTCAAGTACCAACCCGTTGTGCATAAAAAAAAAGTATTGACTGGATCTACCTAGTTTGTAGGGTACAAGTGAATATACGGGATGCAAACGTTAAGCCTTACGCAGGTGATGATTTTCGTTATTATAAGAAACACTAAAAAAATATTGTATAAATTAAATATTAAACAACATAAGTGCCTTCAATATAAATGTGATATGTCAAAAATTTTGACTTCTACTTCTCTCGTACATTTATCTCATATATACCTATATATGACGTAACAGCGTCGGTGGCTCAGCGGTTAAGACGCGGTCTCTCAATTTGGGAGATCCGGGTTCGATTACCAGACAGGCCATGTACCAATGGGTTTTTAAATTTAATTTAATTACTTATATGCATTTATCCGACTGCTCTTAAACGGTGAAGGAAAACATCGTGAGGAAACCTGCATTCAAATTGTAAGGCATATGAAGTCCCCAACCCACATTGGGCCAGCGTGGTGGACTATGGCCCATGCTCCCTCATTATAATATCCCTGCAGTGGGATGTTTATGGGCTGAGATGATGAACAGTGTGAGATTGCGTCTACCACGCACGTATAATAAACTCTTCCTTGACTGTGACATATTCTGTCAAACAAAATATCAATTTTCAAATAGCATACTGCGATGCCTTGCGCAATCAAAGTAGCAAAGTAGCACAGATAATATTTTATCTAGTTCTTTAATTGTATGTTGCTATGTTTCGATATATTTATTTAGTTACAATTATCATGACATATATATATTATTATTCACTATACGTTCTAATGCTTCAATTTGTATATATTCTACTGACACTTACTTACATAAATATAAAAATCGGTAAGAAACTAAATGATTTGTTCGGCTGTATTTCGCGGCATGTGAACCCACTACAATCTACAATCCCGCTTCACACATAAACACACTTCGTCAGCCTACCCACACCGGCAGGCGCCCGCGCCGCTCGGTGGCAGGTTAACAAAAGTACTCAACTACCGTACATACCAAATAAACACGTACACACACACACACACATAATACTCACAGACACTACAATCGAAGTCGTTAATTTGTACACATGCGACAACTTATTGTATTTCATCATTATTTTTATTAGTTAATTGTTACATAGATCTATAGTTTTGACATTTTTACTTGGCTTATATTACTTAATTCTTTTATAATTAAAACGTTACCCACTCCATTATAACGATAACCACTGTCGGTAACATAATGAGAATCACTAATTGGCATAAGTTTGGTACCTATTAGTTTACTATAATATAATTTCTGCAATAATGCTGTTGATTCTATGTAAATAAATAAATAAATAAATGAGGTAAAAGGTTTCAGTACCCTTACTGAAAAACTTAGCCACAAATTAATTATTATATTAACACAGAATAGGCCTATTCCTAGCAGTGGGTGAATATGGGCTGAGAGTGAATGAATTACCTGCAGAAAACAGACATATCTGAACTATTAAGAAGTAGTGAAAAGATAATTATTGTGTAGGAAAAATTAAATATACGGGAGCAATAAAAGTCAATTACATATCTTATTGCAATGTTAGTAAGTACTTTATTTTATTTTTTTATATATGAGAGGGCGGCAAACGAGCATGCGGGTTACCTGATGGAAAGCAATCACCGCCGCCCATGGACACCCGCAACACCAAAAGGGTCACAGATGCGTTGCCGGCCTTTGAGGAAGGTGTAGGCTCGTTTCTTGAAGGTTCCAATGTCTTACTCGTTCGGGAATACCGCTGCAGGAAGTCCGTTCCACAGGGTGGTCGTACGTGGTAGGAAGTTTCTTGAGAAACTATATGCAGGTCTTACTTACTTAGTTTCGAGATTGTGTCTCCTCCTTAGAGCATAGCTCTTAAATTGAACAGAGAGGGAATGTCTCCTATAGTAACAAAATAATCACTGGCGAATACTTATCATTTTCACCCTGTATACATACTTATGCTAATAACCAAAACTTCCGTAATATGAAAATGTTGGGTATTCTAATAATAAGTTATCCTTAGCAAGTTTTTAAGGCAAACTTGAACTCTTCCCCAGCAAAGTTTCAACAACTATCATCATTATTTTAGTCCGTTTTATGAAGATAATATCTAACAATTTCCTTATCAAATTCTAAACTACGTAAATATATATTACAAGCAAAACACAAACATATTTTCAGTAACTGTTATTTGAAGATTAATTAAGCCTTTTCAAACAAACCAAGCCTTAGCAAGACCTCATAACAGAAGTCTTCGGGATTTGGACAGGAAAATAATTAAGTATTTACAAAAAAGAAATCTACGCAATAAAAATACAGCCAAAATGAATAAAATCCCAACCCTTTGTAATATTCAACAATGGAGCGGCTTAGAAGTTTTTTAACCGTTAATAAATTGAGCGTGCTAAATTGCCACAATTATTAATACCTATTTCCTTTTGTTTTCTGATTTGTGAATTACAAAATGGTATCACTTTTACATTCACAAAAGGCTTAGCAGGTTCATATATTTTATTACATTTTATTTTGTTCATTTTGTGTTTCTACAATATTTTAACATTAGAATTATATTAAATAATCATGTATAGTTCTCCACATTATGACATGTATGTATAATGTTATTATTTTATGTTTGACAAACACTTTTATTTTATACTTCAGTAATTTACGAATCTCTATGATATGACATTGTAAAAGTGAATTAATAAATCTAATCAAATTTAATCGTAATGTTAATTCTTCTGTAGAATTTTTCACAACCATTAGTATGAGTTTGACTAGGCATTTATTATTGGATTTGTTTATGTATTTGTATAGGTTATTTATATGTCTTTAATTGTTTGATTTTCAAGTAGTTTATTATTCAACGTATTTGTTTCCTCCTACCTTGTAGTCGGATAAAAAGGAGGTAGTCGAGACCAAGTAATTCCACACGGGCGAAGCCGCAGGTGGAAAGCTAGTACTATATTGAGACACTAGCTTTCCGCCCGCGACTTCGTCAGTGTAGAAGATTTCATCAAAATTAGCTTATTATTAATCCAGGTCCTAAAATGTCTGCCAACCAAATTTCATCCAAATCCGTCCAGCGGTATAGGCGTGAAGAGGTAACAAACTTACAAACATACATACAGACATACACACACACAAACTTTCTCATTTATAATATTAGTTGGGATACCTATTTAACTAATAATTATAACTAGCACACAGTCACATTTAGTTCTTTTGATTTATCTATTTCAGTGTTTCGTTTTTTGGCTTATCTATTTCAGTGTTTCCCAATTCGTTTTTCCTACGTATCACTCCAAGTAAGACCTCAAATTCGCGTACGTATTGCAAGAACGATAAACAAAAAATGGAATAAAATCTTCTGTATTTTTTAAATGTATTTTTACATTTCATTATAAGCTCGATACTTGACTTACTGATTGTTTAAAAATATATTTTGGCAATTGTTGTTTTAAATATCTTAGTTAAGATATTGCTGCGTGTAACCCTTGATGTAACCTTGCGACCCCTGGGCGCACGCGTGATACTACTTGGGAAACAAACTGATCTATTTGAAAGGTAATCTATCTACGTACATAGATAAATGTACATTGACAAAATGTTTGTTTTATCCTACTGCCTTAGAAAGGAGGGTAATGTTTTCACTAATATTTTTCTACTTTTATTAGCCTTTGTGCCATCACTCCCTTATAACACCTCAATTAGGCGAGTGGCTGAAAATCAGCGCTGTATGGAATCTTGTTTCTGGTGCAGCTCAAGCTGGGCCATTTCCAGTTGCTCAATATTTAAGTAGCAGTATGTAATAATATGTGTATTCTCGCCCCAAATACCGCAATGTCTCAAGACGAAAGTTTTGATCAGTGTGTGTTGCCAGTGATGACATATGGAACTGAAACGTGGTCGCTCATTATGGGCCTCGTAAGAAGACTCAAGGTCACCCAAAGGGCAATGGAGAGAGCTAGGCGCGGAGTCTCCCTGCGGGATCGAATCAGAAAAGAGGAGATCCGCAGAAGAACCAGTGTGACCGATACGGCACATTGATTGCAGGACTGATGGCCGTTGGGGCGGAAAGGTTCTCGAGTGGCTACCACGCACCGGAAGACGCAGCGTGGGTAAGCCCCCCACGTGGTGGAATGACGATATGGTAAAGATTGCGGGAAGCCGCTGGATACGAGCAGCGCAGGACCGATCGTATTGGAGATCTTTGGGAGAGACCTTTGTCCAGCAGTGGACGTCTTTCGGTTGATATGATGATGATGTATTAATAAATTTTACCTTATTCGAAATACCAGAGTCATCAATGCTTTACTGGCCGATATTTTAGGATACTCCAGCACTATAGGATACCCCTGTTAACGAATCTCCACGATTAATTGCAATCATCATAATCATAAAACACAACGAAAGCCTCGTTTCTCGTTCGTTGGCTCGTGCATGGCACAATATCTGGCGTCCGCTCGCGGCCTCTCATACATTATTCAGCTGCGGACGCTCATCATACGCCTATATTATCGGCCCTTGAATCTACGTAATATTACTTTATTTTTCCCTGTACCTATCAGCTATTATGCGAGAGAGCGAAAAAGCATTTTCTTATTTGCTCAATTATTATAGACTTCCGGCATACACATAATAGTAATTCTTTTTTAATTTATTTATTTAAATCCGCCTGTACCTAATGGCCCACTGCAGGGCCTCCCTAGGTAAAAATATATGTATTATATTTTACCTAACCTGTTATTATTTAAATACAGATACTTTACTTCAAAAACTTTTCAATGAATCACAATCTGCTACTAATCTACTGGATTACATTGCCTCTTTTATTAGTAGTATCTAGGTACTATCTGTGAAGACTATTTTTGTCTATGCAATGACTATTTTGTTCTACTTCATATTATAATGTAACGACTGTCAGTTTCCCGAAAAATAAATATATAAATAAAAGTATATCAACCATCTGGTATCTACAACATAAGCCTATAGTTACTTAATGTGGAACTAGATGGCGTTGTGTGTAGATATGTTCAAGGATATTTATTTACTAAATAGCTTGTATCCGTGATCGAGTTCTAGGCTACTTCTCAGCCAAATTCTATATGATCGGTTCAGCAGATTAAATGTGAAAGCATAAAAGGCGACTATTAATGTAACGTAAAAGGCGACTATGGGACTTTCCACCAAAAAACATCTATTTTGCATGTTCAACGGCGATGGGCTCGCCGCCTGTATATTTCTGTATATTTAAAATGGTAAACTGTGTATGTTATTTCAAGAATTAAAATTTTAATATTTGGAACATCCCAACGTTTATGTTTGGGATATCTCTGACTACCCCATTTGGGATGAAGGTCGTGACGTGACGATGTTTATATAAATTAGTAATCGAGAGGAATTGCTTTGTGTTCTGTTTGTGGCGTGAAATTTTAGCCTATGTCCCAGGCTAACTCTCTGGCAAATGTCTATATAGTTCAGCAGTTTAGGCGTGAAAGCCGGACAGACAAACTTATTTACAATATTGTTATTTTATTTTATTTTATTTATTTACTTTTTGGAAGAATTACAGACTTATATAAACTATAGAACAAAAACTTATCAGTAAAAACTTATCAGTCATGGTTATAGTTAGCAATTCGCTTGGTAATCTACTCCATCTCGGTGGACTCCACATGGACGCAAGTGGCCAGTTTAAAATATCCAAACAAACCATACATTGTTTCTGAAAATATTTCAACAGTTGAAAATTCCCGAAACGTTTTACAAAGACCACTTTCCACTTTTTTATACCCTCCCCCCCACCATTTCCTGTGATGAACATTAACCTGTTCGAAAGCTGAAACGGCACTCGGCTCTACACACCACTCGAATAAAGTTTTTTTTGTTCACCGACGAAATGCATTCGACCTATTTCGCACAATCCTCATAGAGCGGATAGAATGGGTTTTTAAAAATTTGGCGGGAACTGTGGTAACAGGCATTGGAATTGAATTATTGGGACTGTTAACGATTAACGAATTGCCACCTCCCGTTTTACTTATATTTTAATTGATTGATTCGAATTGTTTATACCTTCTTACATCCTGATAACAAAACATTACGAATAAACACCACTTTCTATCAAACCGAGTAGTTAAAGTGTGGAACAAATTACCGGAGTCAGTTATCAGTGCATCCTCGGTGAACTGTTTCAAAAACTTACTTCGTGAAATGAAATTGGCGTTTTGTATGAAGAATTTCATTAAGACTGTTTTCTCCATACAAACATTTTTGAATTTTTTTTGGGAACGGCAAATCCAAATTTAACTAAACTTTGTGTGTATTATCGGATAACGCATTAAGTTAAATATAGGCAGTGTTAATTTTTATAATTAACCGCTTTATAAAAGTTTCTGCGAATCTAAGAAATAATATGGGAAGCTCATGAAAAGAGCTGTGTTCCAGTTTTTTTTATTATGTGATTTAGCTCAGACATTAAAAAATATTTCATATTTGAATATTCTATTTTCCAAATAAAAACAAATTTGGAAATAGCTATAGAATCGTAAGATCGTAAAAAAATAGTAAGGCCAAACATAGTTGCAGTGATATTCACGCACCGGCTTAAAACTGCTAGTGTATTAATAATAATAAATATATTGTGTAAAGCTTGATAAAATTACCTTAAGCACAAATTCCTTTGTACGTATTCGTTGTCAATAATTCGTGCCTCGTATAATTCAAATAATAAATTAGAACTGGATGTGGGCATGTGCACAAACAAGTCAATTCTGACATTCATGTTCATGTTAGGAGAAGTGTGTTTTTTATAAAATTTTTGTGTGGTCATCGAAAAAGTAATGCATGCAAATGTGTAATTACTCATTACGCAGTTGCAGAAATGACTGTTGAGAATAAAATTTGAATGATTAATTATTAAATTTCACTACACTGGAAAAAAAACAGTTTTACCCATAGATACCTATTACTGCACATGTACCAAAGCTATTACTGCTTATTGAAACAATCAAAATGGCCTCACTTCATTGATGTTAAAATGGGAATTTGGAACCAAGGGAACTCAGTCATACACCGACTTCATTCGCGAATCAAATGGCGGGTTATTATGTTAAAAAATGCAATACCACAGAAAAGTGACCGAAAAACATGCGAGTATCTTTTAGGTATAACAAACATAATAAATTACTCGTAAAATTCATATTTTTAATTGATCATTGTAATCTTTTCTTACTCTTCTAGAGGTTGTGAGCACAAACTAAAAAAATTTGGTTTGGCGCTGTTTTTGTTGGCAATTTATTCTCAGCTATTAGTTCCTATTAGTTAGTGAGGATTCTAATAGATGGCTCTGTTTTATGTACTAAGAAAAGTACGAAAAACATAATTATTTTGTTCGCGCAACTCATTTGGTTAAGAGTGACTTTGTTCATTGTTAATGAAACTTTGGTTAAAAATAATATACTTATAATTAACAAAACGGGACTTTGCAAATAACAAATAAAATAGCTGCAGATCCCTTGTAAGGAGTTCCGATGTCACTTTTCATAAAGAGGATATAATCACGATACGTTCAAGATGGCCGAATGAATGATATAGACGCAACCCTTTACCTGCAAGCTGCGCCCGCGGCTTGTCACGGGTTATTTGTCAAGTAGGTAGTCTTGATTGGTACTTATAAAGTTAATACTACCGCATCCATTTCTTATTTCAGGAAGTCGATCGAAATGTGTAAATAAACGGACTAAAAGGCTCAGTAGTCCGATGATCTATAATCATCTGCATCATCGGACTACTGAGCCGAAAAAGTCTCAGTAGTTCGATCATCGGACTACTCCATCGGACTACTGATACTAAGGGCTTCCCCGCTATCGGTAGTGTCGGGATATTTTTATACGGAATCAGTGTATATTAAAGTTGCGAAAATAACATTTCATGGATTCAAGCTATTATTGACAAAAACATAGTGTAGGTATTCGGGAAAATGTAACACTTGTAGTGTATGACGCACCTCTACCTTCCTTCAATGTAAGTAGGTTAGAATATATAAGTAGAGACACGTGTAATTTACGGATCATTATACGCGTGACACCGAGTTGTGAGTTTTATTAATATTCTTCCTTGGTCCCCACATTGCATGGCGACCCTGCCAGTGCTGCCTGCTCCAGGCAGCGCTGTGCATTCATTTTTTATTATTAAATAAGGAAATGTTTCGAAGCACTTTTTAGAAAGTTATAATTTTGGGCTTCGGTATATGTAAACTATTACGGTACGTTCGTCGAGTTATTTCATCGAAGATTGGAGAATTTGCCTAATGGGCACCGGGAGCTGATGGACATCTTGGTGGAGAGATACCTATTAGCCGGTGCTGAAAGGTTTACCAAGTCGAGCGATGTCCGAGATGAGGGAGGATGCAGGCAGCTGCCCACGGGAGCACGTAAAGTGGTATGTGAGTGCGCTTCCATGATTAAAAAGTGAGTGAGGCGAGATTAGTGAACCATGACGTTCAATTAATTTTTTTTTTTTTTACATGCCATGCAATGTGGGGACCAAGGAAGAATATTAATAAAACTCACAACTCGGTGTCACGCGTATAATGATCCGTAAATTACACGTGTCTCTACTTATATATTCTAACCTACTTACATTGAAGGAAGGTAGAGGTGCGTCATACACTACACACTATTCACTTTCCTATGTTACCAAAACTCATGAAAATTACACCTGAAACATTATAAAACCCTTTACACGAGCTTTGTACATAAATTTCCCATTATATTACCCACTCTAGCCATCTAGAGGTGGGGCGGTCGGTCCCAACTATACCGGCTAACCACCGACAAACTGCTGACATCTTAAAACATTTCGAAAACCACGCAATCACCGTTGGGGTTCTGAAGAATTATTACAACCATTTTCTCCGTTGCCTGCTTAAAATTGAATTTTTGACTAAAGAACGCCTTCAAGAACTTCAGAGAATACTAATACTATATAATAACTTACTTTATCATCAGCTTATACTACTCCACTGCTGGACACAGATCTCTTCCGAGGCGAGCCCTAAGCCCGATTTTCGACTTTACGAATCCAAAGGTTCCCAACCGCCCGAAGTGGATCTTCGGTCAAACTAGCTGTGGGACGACCCACACTACGTTTGTCTAGACAGAATCCGCTTGCTCCAGCAATAGTTGGTGATAGATAATTTAACCTGGCCATTGCCAGTACAGTCTGCTGATTTTACCTAAGTTTTCTTATATTTCATCACCACTGTTCTGACTGACGACGACCGATTGGTGTAGTGGAGTGACCCTGTCTGCGAAACCAGCAGGGGTAAATAAATGTTTGTGTGATGAATACGAACATTTATTCTTGAGTCATGGCTGTTTATATAAATATGTATGTATGTTTATCCGTTATGTAGTATCCATAGTATAAGCTTTACTTAGTTTGGGATTAGATAATTGGTGTATGTGTCCGAAATATTTATTATTATTATAGTTTGTTACCCTAACGTTTCATTGAAACGTACAATCCAATAAAATTTTTAAACTTCCACTATAATGGTAGCGGTTTTCAACTTTCAAATACCCGTTAAAAGACTCTAAAGCCTCTGGTGCAAAGCGGAATAATACAACATGTAGGGCGACTTTCACAGCTTAGAAACTGAACGTACCTCCAAAGAAGGCAACGAACCCCGGGAAATCATATTTTATTTACACAACATATTTTCAATGCCACACAATAAATGTGATCTAACGTCATTTATGTACTTAATTAGTATACGAAATGTTATAATAATAGTACTATCAGAAGTAGTTTCAAGATGAAACTTAAAATTCTACCTTTAACTTTTAACATTTTCTTTTAAAAATTATGCTTATGTTGTTATACATATTGAGCCCTGGAGTATATATTATTAACTGACTTCAATAATAGAGGAGATCTTAATTGGACTGTATTTTTTGTGTTTATTATGCGATACATTCGTCAATTATTAACAGATTTTGATGATTATCTTTTTGTTTGATACGGTTTACCACAGAGGTCACATATAAACTTCGTTGAGAACTGATGATGCATTTTGGAGATAGATAGTGGAACCTTACTGAACTCGGTTGCTTAGCCAATTTTTGGCGTTTCAATAATTTATACAGGAAATTTCTAGAAATTAACACATTCATTTTTTATTCTCATTCTGCTGACCTCGAAGATTTTATTAAAAAAACTTCATCAATTTTAAATTTTCAAACATAATTGAGATAACTAAAAGACTAGAACTTCTGTATTGAGAGGGTCCCTTTTAATACAAGCAGTCAATCATAGGAAAAATTTAAATGTTTTAGCATAATAAAGACAATATTATAATTATTAAGACACTGATGCGCCATAACGCGATAATATAAGTGGATTAAACATTTCAAAAAGTTCATTTTTCGGACTGCAAAACTAAGGTCGTTCATGTAAGTTTTTGCTAATTTCTCTAAAATCTTTGTGGACATTCTTTCTTCTCCTGAATAGGTGCAATAACCTCAATCCCCAAAATATGTAAGTCTCAATTTAGTAAGATCAATTTTAAATCTTCAAACATATTAAGACTAAGCAATCAATCAGTGAAAAAAAAATGTTTTAGCATAATAAAGACAATTATAGTATCTTAATAATAAGGCACTGATGCGTCACTATGCGTTAATGTAAATGCATTGAACATTTCATAAAGTTCATTTTACAGACCGCAAAACTAAGATCGTTTATGAAAGTTTTTGAGAATTTCTCTAAAATCGTTGTGGGCATCCTTTTCTTTACCTGAATAGATCCAATAACCTCAACCCGAAAAAAATATTTTAATTTATTTATTCGCTTTATAAAATTCCTATATAATGGTCACTATTCGCGTACTGGCGGTGCCTTTATATCGGTATCATTGTCGGTTTGCCCTATTTTGAAACCCTAGGCACGCTACACTTCGCATTCTTGTTCTCTTCGCACTATCAGCTGTGTCCAACAGATTGCTTGTGGTCAAAAAATAATGAACCAAAAATAGTTTAAAACGTATGAACTTGTCGACTTGACCTTCCAATGTCCAAGAAGTGAATGACAAACGTAACCCAAAGTAAAACCAATAGGGTTCATTTAGGGTACAGAACCCTAGAAATTGGGTATCCTATGTTAACAAAGGCTTAATCGACCAAATTTCCATGGTAGGTATATTGGTCCCTAATTTCCATTCCTTTAATATGGCGACCGACATATTTTACGTTGATTTAGAAGTCTGACTAAGCTTAATGACTCTAATTTACTAGACTTAGTGAACTGAATGTGGTTTAATTCGAATAGTTTTACTAAGAACTAATAATTAATAGACTCTAACGTGTATCCACTTGCATAACAATTTCCCTGCGGAGCGAGAACTTACGCCTATATACTGACATAAAAAAATTAAAAGTGATAATGATCAAAGAACTCGTAATCCATATTTAAGTAATTATATTGAGGTTAATGAACCAAACAAAAGATTTCTTTTCATCGGCATTATCAGGTTAAACCAATAATAGAAATTTGATGCTATTTCACTTTAGGTAACATCAACTGTAATTTATGATTTTTTATGACTCACTGGATACGATTTTGACCTCAATCTCACTTAATAAAAAGTGACGATGTGGTCCAAGATGAGGTAGTAGATGCCTATTCACTTTGCTCTAGAAGATCCTTTAAGGCTGTAGGATTCAGGAAAGACAGACGCCTGAAGGGAGTTCAATTGCCTTGGCTGTTCGCATTATGAATGAAGAGTCGAACAGGTTCATGCGATTTTCGGTATGTTAACTTAACTACATACAGGTGGAATCCCTTTCTGTGCCTAGTAGTCCGTAGATGAAATGGCGATGGGGGAATAAGATTATGTAATTCCAACGCACACTCACCTAAATGAACCCTGTAAAAGACTGATGCGACTGCGACAGTGGTTCAAAAACATATAAATACAAGTTGGAGAGATGAAATATTGCTTATTTATAATGACCACTTTATTATCATACTGCGACGTCTTCTAGTTCGACACCAAATGATTTCAAACCTTAATGGTACCAGAGAATTTTTCCTAGAAAAAGGAAAGCCATCAAGTCGTAACTATAACCAACGAAAACGGGCCAGAATAACGGAATAATATTTATTCAAGTGTTTCGAACACAAAAAGGCACTTAATTCGGCACCAAAAACCGGGTTTATATTAACGAACATTATTACAATCTCACGAAAACATCAACAGGACGCACAAAGGCAGCTTTTTAGTTAGCTAGTAATTAGTGGAAAAATACAAAGAGGTCGACCTACAAAACGTGGATGTAAATTAATGTAATGCAAATGGTTGTCGTTGTAAAATGTTCAGCTCTTGTGGAAAGTTCACTTAACCTTTAACTACTCAGTATACTTCAGAAACGTAACTGACCATGTTCAACGAACTAAGGCGTTTGAAATAAAACAACGAATGCAAATGTAATAACTAAAAATTGAAAATTTAGAAAACTCCCGATGTAATAAATAAATAGTTATTTCGTACACTTACACTAATCATCTACTTCCTAAAGCTTGTACTATGGACACTAGATAACGGATAAACATATTTATATAAACATCCATGACTCGGGAAGAAATGTTCGGATTCATATAGCACAAACATTTACCCGTTGCGGGATTCCAACCCGCCACCGTTGGATTCGCAGACAGGATTACTATCCACTATACCAAACGATCGTCAATGATTATATCATTCAGATAAACTGTGCTAAATGTGTTCGAAACGACTTAACCGCTTTCCGACAAAAATGGCTAAAAATCTTTTCCAAGTATTTAAAAATTGTCCTTACATCGGACTATAATAATCGGAATATACTAATAATACTACTGGTAAGTTGAACACAACCGTGTTTAGTAATGCCCTTCCGCAATAAACCTGACAGATCACGCTTAAACACAATCTGTTGGATCAAACTGCATCAATGCAGGTGTAACGTATACTAGATATTCGGAAACATAATAGCACATTCTATTCCTACAGTCAATGCAGTATGATTTTTTTAAGTGGGCCTGGATGGCCAAACCCTAAACTATGAGGAATAACAAAAAGTACTCAAAGGAGCCTCGGGCCCGATTTTTATGAAAACTAAAACTGCTTCATTGGAAAAATTTATATTCCTAGCCAGGAATCGAATCCGTTGATTTTGAAAAAAAAAACACACCTGTATTATTACGCCATTCTCCAGTGTCGCTAATAAGGAACGAATTCTGGGAAGTAATGATATATGGCAAACTTAAGGAAAGTTCTATCTCTTCGCTGTTAAAGGCCACAATAAAAGAAAGAATGTAAACATTTCAAATTAGAACGTAAAGTGATTTGGCGCCCTTTAGGCCTTCTCGAGCTTTTGAACATTGAGGTTAATGTCTGTGATTTTTCTTTGATTCAGACATGGCTATATATGAACTAAGATTACCCCTGTATAACTTGACGTGATCGGATCCGAACAAGTAACATAGTGCAGAGGTACCTACATACGTCACAGACGTAGATACACATACACCTTCAGCATACAGGGCACTTTACAATATTTATGTCGTGCAAAGCAATACAACCCGTGTGAATTGTTGTCAGAACATGAAATTTTGATGCTCATGGCTTGTTTTGCCCTGCACGACATAACAAATAGTCCCCATATCGTACCCATCAGTAATAGAATAGAAATGTTTTCTAAGCATTCTGTAGCTTGCTATAAGTATAATATAGGTATTTAGTTATATAAAACCTACAATATTAAATTAAAGTTATATTAAATTAAATTGTAGAAGATGCTAAGATCTCCTAAAACATATTTTTTTAATTAATCAATTGCTACTTTATATTTTCTAAAAATAGTTTAATGAGTCGTGATATTTGCCCTTGGTGAATTTTTCATTCATGTAATGACGTTATTGGTAGGAAGTAAAAAGTGTATCCTTACTGGACTAAAATGCAAAGTATGTTCTACTATATACTTTTAGCCGCAGATGTACGTCACAATATGGCATCAAATAATGAACAGTAATGTTATTACGACTGCACTACTCCTCTCCCTGAAGATAGGCTGTACCCCAAGTAGAAACGTGTAAGGCTGTTGATGATAATGATGATATATGATGGATAGACTTTTCATTGTAACATGCGCTTCTGTCAATGCCGATATGCTACACCGGCATGATATTAATAAACTTACTCGGGGTGACGGCATGCCCTTCGTCAACGACGTGCATCGATAGGTGAAGGAGCACCAGCAAAGACGCTGATATCTGCAATAGAAGAAATAATACGTTAGCATCTAGACGTTATGTGCAGGACGATAAAACCTGCAAGTCTAAGAAGAAATTCTCAGTCACAAGCAAATAAACATCTTTGATAAATATAAATAAAATCAGACACTGCCAATTCGACTTTACAACCGACTTCATATAGTCCCAAAACAGGAAAAGTCAGTGCTATAATTATGAATACGAGACAAGGGATAAACAAAATATATTTACGTCAATATTTATATAAACAACCATGACTCATGTAAATAGTTCGTAGTCGTCACACAAATATTTGGCCATAGCGGGATATGAATCGCTCAACCATTGGTTTTGAAGACAGATTCGCTAGCCACTAGATCGTGAGACACTTTTCCTTGTCATTATTATTGCCCATTGACTTCGCAGACAGGATCCAGAAAACATAAATACACATCTATCTATGCGTGTGTATATATGTGTGTGTTAGTGTGTATGTGTGTGTCTATGTGATATATATTGTTAAATATATACATACATGACGTGACATGATAAATACATGACGACCTGTTTGGTGTAGGTAGTGGTTAAAAATTCTGACTGCTATACCAAAAGGTCGCGGGTTCGAATCCCGCTAGGGGCATAAGTTTGTATAATGAATACAGACATGTGTTCCCGAGTTATGGATGTTTTTCATTTATTTATATATTTATTTACAAAAAAAATGTATTTGTGTAGTATATTAACCGTCTGGTATCCATAATACAAGCCTAGTTGATTAGTGTGGAACGATGTATGTATGATGATGTGTGTATGTGCAAAGATATTTATTATTTATTTTTTATAGACACACACATAAAGATATAAGTTATATCTATATATATTGTTGAAGTACCTGTGCAGTCATCCTCAGTCTCCCTCTTATCTGGGATAATACGGTTTCCGATTATCAAGAGTTGTACAATCCAGACGTTGACGAGTTGTGCTACTTTGTGCAATAAAGCGTTTAGAAACAAACAACCGAGTTGATCAACTTATTATCAAGGCTGTCACACATAACTGTCAAACTTACGGATTCGAAAACAAATGGGTAAGGTATACTCGTCGTGAATGCGAGTTATGTGATGTGAATTTTCAAAAATGCGACGTTTTGAAATGTCTCTTTTGTTTTCACATCATTCAAAAATACGACCTACAAATAAGAAATACTCAAATTAATGAGTCTGAAACATCATTCCGTGGCATAGAATATCAATGATATGAAATGACAGCATGATATAGGAAGCTGAAGTTTGAGCATTCGGGCGCGGCCCACTGTATAGGCTGCTTTAGGCTGATATGATGTGATTTTCAATTTACAAAGTTATAACTATTCAAAAAAATTGGCCTCTAAATAGTATAAAATAAAGTCGCTATCCGCGTCTGTCTGTTTGTGTGTTTAAACTACGCAACGGATTTAGTAATGGTTTTCATTATCATTCAGACAATTTCTTCGGGAAAGTTTCATAAATATAAATACAAGTGACAATTTATATGTAATTTCCAGATCCACGCGGACGAAGTCGCGGGCAGAAAACTGTATACAGTACGAGTATAATTATTTCACACGGCGCAATTCGTAATTTATACTTTAATTCAATAAAGAATTTATTTTATAGCCACTATTCTCGCCGTTGCCGGAATTATCTGGCACTGGCTGGAACAACAGTTATTTCAGCTTAAGCTCTGGTATTTTTATGACTTAACTTTTTTCTGGCTTATTCTTCTCATGTGACACCTTTCGTACTCAAAGCCTTGGTGCACTTAAAAAATGCCACAAGCTCTTGGTTGTACAATGCAGCTAGTAAATTGCATTAAAATTCCGCTTTGCACTCGACAGGCAGTGCAAAATGAAAAATTAAATTTATGCCCTGACTTAGCAGGGATTTTTTGTAATCACTTATAATGTACAGTTAACCATAAAACAGTAGTGTTTATTCTGGATTTTTAAAAACCATAACAGTATTTCAGCCGATGCTAGGCAATGCATAAAGAAAAGGAGAGCTACTAAATACTTAGATTATCTACTCAATTTAAGACTAAATAGCTATTTAGAGCTATTATTATGAATGAATTTTACAGACAGATAATTATCACAATATGAGGATATTCTATCGTTTTAAAGGTTTCATGTTACAACACTACCAAATTTTATGCAAATCGGTTTAACACGTTCGCTGCGAGGCCATTTTTGATGGACTTTCAGCCAGTGCGTATGAGGTCTTTTCGATGCAAGATTGAACTTCCTTAAAGTGCGAATGAGACCGTTTCGGCCTCACAAAATGTTGTTTCTAAAAAGCACCATAAATATAGCGCAAAATTGATTATATTTGCTTGAAACTTTACTGATATATACTTAAATAGTAAATAAAGTTAAATCTAGCTTCGCCCGCAGTTATGACATTTCGGTATTGAATAAATGAAAAAAATATATATGACATCGATTCTGCCTCACATCGCACTAAAAGAAAGTACAATTTGTGTCTCGACTAGTGATGGGGATTGGGAATAAAAAAGAGTTGCAGTTATTATAATATTTTTTTACAAAAAACCAATAAAAAGGTTTTCATTAAAACAAGGCAAACAAAAGGATTTATTGCACTGGACTCAAAACGTAACAATTTTTTTGTTTTTTTTTGCAGCCTGACTGCTATTTAATGTAAGCCTCAATTTATTTATCGTAGCAACCAACGCAGCGCTTTCGTTGGTCGCCTTTTTGAAGCGAATGATCAGCACATCTGCCACTAGGAAATTCTGAAATAAAACACTTAACTTAGGTGTCTAAAAGTGCCATACCTACCATACATACCATTTTTAGTTTTAATGCATGTGAGTTGTTTATGTGTATATGTCTATGAATGTGTGCATATGTGTGCGTATTTGTCTGGGTGGGTGGGTAATTATGTGTGTGTGTGTGTGTGTGTGTGTTTGTGTTAGATGTGTGAGAGTGTGTGTAGGTATGTACTCTTACTCATTGAGTATATAACAGCTTTGACCACTGCAAAAACGAACTCGAATTCGCCAAAAGAGAAGATAGACTTCCTAGTCTAAAGGAATCTGAAATTATAAACCGGAAATATAAACTAAACAAAAAGTTAAAACACGAGTAGGTATATTAAATTTCAAATCACATCAATGCTATAGCAATATATATTTCAAACAACCCATACCTAGAACAGGAATAAAATCTGATAATTCCATAATCTGAGCCTCTTTTTGCATCGTTTCCGATTTGAACGATCCATAATAAACTTTAGGTACACTAAATCGTAAAAATTCGAACACTTCGCGTCGACATGCTTCCGTATCGAAACTTGACACATCACTAAGTTAAGATGTGCGGCGCCCGCGCCGCCCGCTCTTCACTTCGTGCGGCTATGAGGTCTAAAAACTTTTGAGGCAGATTAGATCTCACTCCGCACTATACTCTATTAATTTCTATTCAGTGCGTATGAGGCCTAATCAACCTCATATCTTATTAATTACGCCGTTGGACTAGACTTTGTACGAGAAACAATTGTACATATTTGTCTCTGTCATACTCATAGAAATGTTAACATAGTCGTCCCCCGCACAGAGTGAAAGAACGCGATTTTGATTACCGCACCTGCGACAAGTCACGCATGTGGCTTGTTAGACCTCATGATGCCGTGAACGTGTTAACCATGAAACAAAGAAAACAGATGGACAAATCTTTCATCTCATTATATTAGCGATGGATGGAGATGAGCATATTTTCAATTCACATCTATTATTGTTTGGACAATAGATATGAATAACTACTTCTACTATAAATTAATGTCCAAACTCTGGATCCAGATTACAGTCGCTGGGGTAATCACTAAGATGAATTCTTCTGGGCCATCGGGGAAAAGACTGCCAGGGCACTCATCCACATATGAGTAACTGTACGCTTCGGCGCACTACATTTGCATGCCGGTAAATTTGGGGGCCCCACTTGCAAAGGTGGTGATTAAATAATTTCTAATTAATTGACTAATTCATCCTAAACTCTTTTGACTTTCCAATATTTCGATGCTATTGCATGATTATGGATAAGCTGCAGAACTGTGGGTAGTTAATTCTGAGCAGACAATTTGTCTCATACTGAAATCTAATCTAACTAATATTATAAATGCCAAAGTTTGGATGTTTGTTTTTCGTTTATTGGTTTGTTTGTTTGTTACTCAATCACGGCGAAACGGCTCGACGGATTTGGATGAAACTTGGTATATAGGTAGAATATACCCTGGATTAAGACATAGGATACTTTTTATCCCGATAAACTGAGTAGTTCCGGTGGGATAAATGAATTAAACATATCCGCGATAAAGTTATTCCACGCAGGCGAAGCCGCGGGCGGAAAGCTAGTCTTTAAATAAAACTTCGGTACAACTATGTTTTCGTTCTCTATATCTACATCAAATTTAATAAACGCATACTCCGAAAAAACAATTATGGAAATCAGTTGGCAAATGAGATGTCACTGAACGTACCTAATTTAAAGATAAAATGGGCGACGAATTTATGCCATCTTCCATTTTAGAAAACGGTTGTAAACATCATATTATTATTGTACACCGCATAATCGAATAAGACAAGCACTCCTGTGACGGTCCGCCTAAAGCAGCCTAAAGCCTGTGCTGTGGTTGGTCTGTACCAACCACCATGCCAGAAGTAATCGCAGCATAATCCATGCGTTGTTGAGTGAGGAGCTCATGAATAAAGAAACAAACACCCGGGTTAGAGGAATAAGTATAATGTTTATTTAGAAAATATTACATAGTTGAAACAAAATATGTTAGGCTATTGGTACTAATAATACTAAAGCCAAAGCTGCCGAACAAGGTTTATGCAACCTGTATTTCATCATACAATGCCCTTGCCCTGGAGATTAAACAGGATTAGCCTAGTGTAAAGGCAATTAACAAAACAAATGCGCTGATTTGTGTATGGAATTATACATAAATATAAGTGTGAATGTGTTTGTGTATTTGATATTTTTGGCCTCTATTTAACTATGGTAAGTAGTTTTTCAGTGGCATCATAACTGAGAGATTTTAGTCAAATACTCAAGTTTTGTTTTTTTTTATGCACAACTGGTTAAGTGAAGATGAGGCCGAAGGTAGAAGCGTACTGACCCGGAAACCCAAATATTTGGGGAACTAGCTATCTTATCTCTGACAACCGGAACACAACAATGCTATTAACATTGCTGTTTGGCGGAGGATTTAGATAAGATGCTGGTAGCTGGACCGGCGCACATTTAAAATGCCCTACCACCAACCAAACCGGGTTCTGTACATGTTTGCAAAGATCCTGGAATTTCTACGGAGCCTACGACCTCATCTTCACTTAACATCATGTGTCATTGAGGTCAAGTGCAAACCCGTTGTGGATTAAAAATGCCTCTATTGGTACACAAGTAGGTATATTCCAAAAACTTTTCCATTTACATGATATCAATGAAATGGACCCTTAAATTACGTACCTGTATATATGTTACTGTAGGTACGGGTATTGGTCATATCATAACCCACGATGCGGGCCTCGCCCACATTGGTGGATTTGTGACACCTGACAGTCAGCGTTTTGAAGCCGCCTCTGCTAGGCTTTACGACCTTCAATATTGAACAACCAGGATGACTACAATAACTAGACTACAACCAGGAGCACTCTGTGAAGCATCAGATGTTGCTTAACTTTGCTAATCGAATACAAATAGCGAATGTGAATACGCTACGAGTGCTTTATGGCCCGACCAATCGCTACCAACTTTCTTTCACGCCAACTGAATGAATAAAAACTTATCAACGTTTACTAAACTAATCTATTGGGTAGGTTCCTATTTTATATGCAGTACATGTTCACGGGCCTTAATAAAAACGATTTTATGGGATCCTTTATTAATTTTATAATTTTAGAAACGCTGAATACTTTCCGTTGACTCTTTGTGTTTCAATCACTTTAAACCCTTTTCATGCCTCCATACTTTTGTTTGAAATGGCTTTTGTCTCGGTATTAATTTAAATTCCGCTTATTCACATCAGGAGTGATAGCCATAACGAAATTCCTGGAAAGTTATGTAAAATAATCCTTTATATTAGGCGATTAATAAAATAATCGTTAATCATAAAGACGTGAAAATGCGATAATCACGATACATCATATTTTTTTTGTTTTTAGGTGCACAATTAACTTCCTATGTGAAGTTTCTAACAGAATTTTAACAAAATATAACCTAAGACGTATGGAAATCCTTTGTGGTGAACTGAATACAATACAATTGACAATGAGTATTATTTTTTTTGGCTTTAATTATATATACACACACATACATAAAGTCACGATCTTTGTCTTGAATCTGACCACCTCGGCAGATATATCTCAAAATATAAGCATTTAGGTGTTCGAAACATTAAAAGTTTCCAGCTTGAAACAACATCCACGATTCACTTTTCGGAATATACAGAAATATACATGTGACAGGGCATCGCCGGTTTAGTTATAACTGACTAAAGTAGAGCTCTCAAATGTGACGAGTTTACTATCCTCGTTTCACTCGCACAACTGTGATTTTATATCAATATCACAAAAACTACACGGAATCCACGTATCGTTCAAACATTTTTTTAAATACACATGTGTTATATTAAAATACTAGACAGCGAAAAATTTATTTTATCCTACAGGTTTCAGTACCAAGTTAGTTCTAAACAAACTTCTAGAATGTGTGGCCGAAGTACGCTTAAAATTCAGCACAGGCTGCAGGCTAAAATTTTAGTTTTATTTTATTTTTAACTAAAAGAGGCAAAGTTTATGCTTCAGGAAATGCCTGAATAAATATTTTTCACACTCATTGCATTCACGTACACTCAATTTGTATAATATGTTTTTAAAACATGTACCGTGCTATGCTAACGTCTTTAAAATTATTTCGTCGACGGAAAATGGAATGGAAACCTATTGTGATAATTGTAATACTTGAAATTTTGCAAATATATGCAATCAATTCTGATGGCAATACAATATTAAGCAACCATCACCTTGATCTCTGATCGAAGGCAAATGTTAAGCCAAGATGGCCTACTTGGGCAGCTTGAAAGCATTTACTATCCACAAGGTGGTAGATATATGGGGCTACTAGTCCTACTTGTATCATATTATGTGGATTTGTATCCATCTACATGCACTGGGCCCACGGCATTATTGACCTCTCCAATAAAAAAACCAATATGGCGGTTGCAAAATGTAAAGGACGCTGCCGGGTTTTGTCGTTTTTAAATATCGTATTTGCAGTTTCATTTCAACGACCTGTTTGGTGTAGTGTTTAGAAAATCTGACCACTATACCAAATGGTTGCGGGTTCGAATCCCGCTAGGGGCATAGGTGTGATGAATACGGACATGTGTACCCGAGTTATGTATGTTTTCATTTATAATAAGTATTTATTTACAAAAAAAAATTATTTATGTAGTATATGAACCATTTGGTATCCACAACACAAGCCTATAGTTGCTTACTGTGGAACTAGATGTCGCTGTGTGTATGTCTAAGGATATTTATTTATTAAAAAAAATCACAGAATTTTATATCACTGTGCCAGGTCCTTTAAATTCCTAACGTCAGAATACAAAGGGTCATATTATACTGGACCCATATATTTAGTGACACATGGCATCAAGATAATCTGAAGCAATAAGCGTCTACAATGTATGTACATACATAAACCGGAGTAGGTAGATACCTACAGTATGATTTATAGCTATAGAGGGTTGTTTTTTTTTATCGAAATCTATTACATACTTATAATAAATTTGGAAATTGTATGTCTGAACGTGTATCACACCCAACCAAAGACTGATCTGACTACTGCCACCAGACAGTAAGCGTTTTTATTGGCTGATAAAAAACCAAGCAAACAAGCGTGAACACAAAGACAGCTGTCAATTTTCCATTTCATTTCGACGTTGTAAGTTTAAGCTTAAACTCAGAATTCGCCTCTGAATGTCAGCCTTAATCTAGATTTTTGCCGTTAAAAGAATAATACCTGTACAGAATAAACAAAAACGAATTGTATTGCTAAATAGGATCAGCTCTATATTAGACAGATTTAATTAAGCCGGAGTGCAGCTAAGCCTGATTTAAAAGGGCAAGAGTATCACGACTACTGCCAGTGTCTTGCCATTAATCCTTGGACTTATGCCCAGACAAAGTTAAATCGCGGATTTAAATGCGGAGCAGGGCTTTATTAAACTTTCGAGACGATTTTGCTAATATCCTGCGGGTACCTCCACGACGTGATGCCTCTTTCTCTTCATTGCTCGGATTACGTTTGTAAAAGGGCCTAGAAGATTTTTCACGGGTCTTGCCTTCTATATTAGATTACTACGTTCTTAATTAAAGAAAATTTCTTTCTCTCATCTTATTGATGGAATTCTGTGATGTTGATTATACATATTATAAATTCTTTTTTTTTGTGAAAGCAATATTTTCCTTCCCATTTTCTAGTCTTCAAGCACACTCGTTTGATGTAGAGGTTAGAAATACTGACGGTTATACTAAAATGTTGCTAGCACGAATCCCGTTAGCATATGTTTTTATGATGAATACGGACATGTGTACCCGAGTTATGGATATATATATTTATGTAGTTTATCAACCATCTAGTGTCCATAATACAAGTCTAGTTCCTTAGTGCGGAACTATATAGCGCTGCATGTATGTTCAAGGATATTTATATTACCTATTACACTTCTACCATTGAATTGCGAGTTTATAACATAAATCTTACAGATATGCAGACCCATAAAGTACTTAGTTTCGTAAATTGGCTTGGGACTATTATTTGTAATCTACATCTCTAATAACTTTATGAACATAACCCCAAAACATCACATCTCAAGTACAACGACCAATTAGTAACTATCAAATCTAAGTTGTGTCCCCATGGAGGCCTTCACGTCAGTGTATCAACGGGTGATGAATAATAGTCGGTGCTCGGGGAAACGTGTCAATCTTGGATACTCGTAATTGAGATGAAGCGTCGAGAAATTCGATCGCTTGAATAATATGTGCCTAGTCATCTTCAGGAGCGAAGGGGACACGTTTACTTAACTGAGAGTCACCTATATTTCACGTAGGAAACTCAATCCGCATCCATGGATTTAGTGGGTGGACCTTCGACCTATAAATAGTAGCAAACCAAAATATAATATGCTTGTGCAAAAGGCATGGCGTACTCCATGCAGCTTATGTAACTCTACTAGAGTTTTATGTATACATAGTGCTTGTTTCTAAGCAAAATACTTACGAGGTTGTAGTCAAAGTATTGTTAAAGATTAATTCCCAGTGTTCCATGTAGCTAGTTCCACATGGAACTACAGCAACTCACTAGTTCCGTGTATGGAACTAGTGAGAATATTACAAACTTTTTAGTATTTATTCCCAGTGTTCCACGTAAAGGGAAAATAAGAATTTACGTCTACCTTTTATATCAAATTTCGCTCTCACGGGTTTGCTGGAAGAGATCTCTTATAGAGATAAGTTCGCCCTTTGTACATTTTTCTTAAATCTTTGTTAATGACCATTTCTTTGTGTATGTGTACAATAAACTGTTAAAATAAATAAAATAAAATAAATAAATAAATAAGAAAATATACTGTTGATGAACATCTTTGCCTTATTAGCTGTCAATAATTGGAGAAAAATGTTGTGTAACTTATTAATTATTGATATTAAATGATATTAAATGTTTATTCATTTTAAAATTGTTATAAAAAGTGCTCATTTATAGAAAAGTGAATGACATATTGAATACCACACGTAGTTCCACTGATAATTCCATTTTAATTATTACGCGAGGCCGTGGTTCTGTGTTGTGTTGTTAGTTAATATGATAAATCATATACAATTAGAACCAATTTCTAGACATTTCCTCATTCTTCAAAGCTTACACATGGATAATACTTTTATAGAAAACCTGTTTGGTGTAGTTAGAATTGCTGACTATTACACCAAAAGGTCGCGGGTTCGGATCCCGCTAATGGCATATTGTGTAATGGATACGGACATGTGTACCCGAGTTATGGATGTTGTTCACTTTATGTATTTATTTACACAAAAAAAGTAAATAGTATACCGGTTGGTATATCCGGTATCCATCCTAGTTGCTTAGTGTGGAAATAAATGCCGCCGTGTATATGTCCAAGAATTTTTTTTATTTATGTATCTGCCGTCTGTGGGTTGGACCACGGGAATATATATATTAAACAGACTGCTTTTTTTACCTAATAGAGACCTACACCTAAGAAACGTGGTGTTTCTCGTAAGAACATAAAACAATAGTAAAACGAACAGTAATTGGCATTTACTTAATTTATAGCCGCTTACGTCTAATGCGAAAGGATTTCAACCGCAATGTCCTTACTTTTGTGGGCACGTTCGTCACTTCATTACAAGTAATGTCCACATCTCGCTATATATTGCCGTATCCAGCAGTGATCGCGACGGGGTGCGCCATGTGCTGACCCTCTGTTAACGAAGATTTACTGTGCCAACACAGTGTGGACGCACCATTATCAACGCCCTGGAAACTATGAGGAGTTATTGATACAGTCACTTTGTTGTGCAAACAGGGTAATGTGACAAGTCAATTAAAACACAGTTTTTATAACCTGTTCTAGTAACCTATCGGTGACAGCCCTGCGAAATGTCTATTAAATTAAAAATAATTATTTCTGCCCAATTAAAAGTTTTGCGGTCATACATAACATAAGTGGTATAAAGTATTGAAAATGTATAATTAATAAAAATATTGACAATGAAACAGACGAACAAAAGTTTTTGTAAGTGATCAAACTTTTTACTTCATGTTTTATTTCAATTACAATAATTTGACTGTAAAGTAATGGGCACAGAAACGGAATGCTGAGTATAAACTTGACTGACCGCTGACTGACGAAACACTACACTGCAATCTACCATTCGAATACTCCAACGCTTGTTAACTATCGTACCTATAGGAGTCCCGTATACATAATTCCATCGCTTTGAATGTCAATGAGATGAAAGTGACAGCACGATATTTAAGAAGTTCTTAAATTTAAGAAGCGCTTGAATTTGGAGCGTAAAACTCCAAGTTGGGGTCGATGGAGATAAGTATTTTTGCAATGTCAGATTGGCATAATGAGCATGTTGACGGATTATATGAATTATATTTTTTTATTTATCTCAAACGCTATCAAATTAGAAGTACCAACAAGGCACTCTAACTCTACTTAAACACTATACGTAACCCTGTAGATGTCTACTTTGTACTCCTCAGAAAAAGGTTAACAACAAAAAAGTGTAACATTCACGACTTAAAGTTCTTTCCGGGGAATATAAATCCCGGACCTGTGACGTCAGAAAGCATTAACCTCGCTTCGTTTATGGACGTTGTTGGGTCCACGGCCCTCAAGACGTGATATACTGATTCACTTGGATAAACTTCTTATCCAAAAAGAGCTTCTTTTCTTAATCTGGTTGAAATACTTATTTTAGAACATTTTGACCAAGACTTCACTCGTGGAATTAAGAAGCGGCAAAGTTCTATTTGCAGTTAAATTCATAGATCGTCCAGTAAACACATACTTAAACGATCTTATGATAATGGTGTCGATTCGGATGTACACCAACTAAACCAAATCAAACTAAACTAAAACCAGTTTTGGAGTGGTGCCGTCGCATCGTACTGTTCCAGGGAGAAAGAGACAGTACTACTTTAAAACTGATTTTAGTTTAGTTTAGTTGGTGTACATCCGAATCAACACCAGTATCACGTTCCGGAACACATCACCAGACCCAATAGTAGTTTTATTGTTAGTAGCCTAGAGGCATGACGTGTCCCACCAATTTTGCCACACTCGATTTGAAATAATGATTTTTGTATTTATTCCTTTACTTGTACAAGTGCTTCTTTTGTACCAAACAAGATTGTAAGCCACAGGGAAGCGCCCTGGTTTTGATAACCTGTCAGTGAGTGGAACTTTTAGTACGCTTACTGCTTAGTTAATTACACTAAAACTTGCAGTTCAACTTGATACCTCTAACCTGATCTGAGCAAAATGGCCTTGACACATGGACATAGAGACGGCAAACAAAGGGGTACTATAAGGGTTCCATTTTTATGCCAAAATGTGGTACGGAGCCCTTAAGACCAAAGAAGATATACACTAAACACTTGAAGTAGGTATTGCATAATGCGTAACTCACGCACATCACAAGACATCTGTGCAACAATGGAAATACACAATACTTATTATACACATTTAGTAAAATTTCATTTTATCTAGTAGGTATCGCTCAAGTCATGCGCAAATACTTGAGGAGTGCTTCACTTTTTAATTAGGCCCGCGCAGTCCTTTTTACTGGTCCAATACTAGCTAGCTAGGAAGCTAGCCAGACCGACATTTACAAATACACTACTACCTAATCGAGTGCTGAAGCGCTTATTACACCATCCTAAATTCAAAGACTACTGGTTGAAGTAAGGATATTTGAGTTAACAGAACCAAGCCTCCCAGCAATGTATATCGAATTAGTCTCTAGTTTAGGATAGTTTAGTTTAGGATAGTGTAAGAAACGCTTAAACGTATATGTAACCCGGTGCGTATCAAACCCGCGACCCCCGTTTTGTAAACATTACGTTGTTGCGGCCTAGTCGGCGTTAACATACCACACTTAGTACCTATTAATGGATTCAGGAATTTGTAGTTCGAATTTAATATAGGGATTTATATAATGAGGTTACTTTCGATTCTGCCAAGGTCTTTACTGTAGCCAATAAAACACTATCTACGTGAACCGTGAATGATACATGAACTCGCTGATCCCGCACGTTGTGTACCGTATGCGTTGAGTGTATGTAGCTTTTTTTATGCATAACGGGTTGGTACTTGACCTCAATCACACCTGATGTTAAGTGAAGATGGGGTCGAAGGTGGAAACGAACTGACCCGGAAACCCCAATACATTTGGGGGATTGGTAATGTTATCTCTGAGAACCGGAACACAACAATGCTATTAACATTGTTGCTTGGCAGCAGATTTAGATAAGATGGTGGTAGCTAGCCAGGCGGACATTTAAAATGCCCTAGCACCAACCAAACCGAGTACTTAAACATGTCCCCGCTGGGGATCGAACCCGCGAACTCTGAATCGTAAACCCAATGATGTTTACATTGAGCCACGGAGGTGAGTGGTGGTGGGTAACTCAGTTATGAGCCGGTTCAAATATGCAGATCACATGTACTTGAGCTGTTGAACTCAAATGCAAAGTAAATAGCTCACAGCTGAAAAAGAAACTGTTGGGCTGGATTGGTTTACCGCAGAAAATGCGAGCGTCTGATTCAGTAACTCATTGAACTAAAGCCAATATCACAGATTAACTAATACTAGTTCCTACGGATCTGCATATACTGCAAAGCGAGCAGACTTGAGTTGAGCCGTACACTACACTCATAGGCCCATATCAATAGTGTGGTCTCAAGATTTCACAAAAAATTGTATATAATTTGTCAGCCCAGGTTTTATCTAAATTTTGAGATTGCAAATTATTATTAGCCATTAAAGATACGCGATAACCGCCGCCCATGCTGCGCATGTCGACTTTCAGAGCTATTTTCACCCGCCTCTCAAGTATCCCACGTCGTAGCTTCTTTTAATAAGAATAATGGACGAAGATAATGTAGTAATAATATAATTAATATTGTAAATTTATGGAACAGGCTGGCGAAGTTTGCTTTATTATTTTTAAATTTTCCGTAAATTATATTTCGAACACCAGGACAACTAAGTGCTTGGTTTTACATAATTTAACAACTGTGTGGGAGTACAAAAGTAAATTAAAAATCTAACATTTACGTGTTGTTATGTTAAAAGGAAGATTATAAAAGTGACTTTTTGTTCTCACAGAGTCTATCAACGAATTATGTTACCTTGCTCCACAAAACTTACAAGAAATATTTAAGAAATATTGCAAATAGTTTCTACTGCACTGTTTCACAGAAACAATAACTTACAAGACTTTTCAACATCTAGATTGTTGGTGACAGAAGTACGACTATAATGGACATATTATTTATTGTTGAGGTCACCGTGCCGAAATGTTCACATGTTATCATCATTCGGCTATTTGCACAGCGCCATACTGCGCCCCTTTTATTGCCCAACTTGGCCCCTTCACTGCTGAGATGATTTGTGCGAGTTTACGGTCTAAATTTATTTATAGCGTCACGGCTTAGTTCTAAACATATTTGGCAAGTTTTCATGTTTCTCAAAGCTTACTCAGAAGTATGGCAGTTGGAGATTAACTGCTGTATACTTTAGTCAACTCGAACAAGAAGGATTTAAGACATTAAGGCATTATTATTATGTACTATAGACAAATACACATTAGCTGTATAATTAATACATGGGAGCCACGGCCAGGAAAGAAGTTGCATTTTTTTTATGATTGACTGGATTCGCCTTTGACCACAATCTCACCTGATGGAAAGTGACGATATGGTCGAAGATGAAGCACGCGATCCCAGTAAATATTCACTCTGCTCTTGAAGATCCCGAGGTTGAAGGAACAGTGTCAATGATTCGACATATCGATTTTCTGTAGTACTTATATCGAAAAATATATAAAACAAAACACGAGCAATCAAAAGTTCTTTATAAGTTGAAGAAGTATGATTAATTGATTTGTGTACGAGTATTAAGATCATAAGTTTCTGTGAAGTAATTTAAATAAAAATAAATAATTCGGACACTTACACCAATCATCTAGTCCCAAACTAGGAAATGCTTTTACTGTGGATACTAAATACGTGCTTGTTCGTATTCATCACACAAACATTTATATTTCGCGGGATTCGGACCCGCAACCCTTATATAATCATTTGATGGTGGCAAGACAACTTATAAGAGAAAGAGAGATCTAATAACATTAATATTTATTACAAAGCAAATACTATGCTAGTTTATAGAAACTAAAATTAACGACCGTATATGGTTAGCTAAGTCGTTTAGAATAGGTGCGGGGAATATTTATTTCCATGTCATTTTCATACATTGCCAAAGATCAGCAAACGTCGATTTGATAATATCAAACTCATCATCTTCTTGCCCTGGCCCTAATTTACTTGGGGTCGGCGCAGTATTCCCATCTCCTCTATCAGTCGTTACCTCATCATTCACGCCCTTTTCGTTCATATCACCCTTCACACAATCCATCCACCTTTCCGTGATCTTCCTTTTCCTTTCCAACCATCGATATCCATATTCATCACTCTCCTAGTAACATGCGTTTCATCCCTCCTCGTAACATGAGAGACCTGAGTTACCAAAAATTCACTTCATGTACATTATTGTAAACTATTTCTTAATCTCTGTACTGGCGCGAATTTTATTGTTCGAGAGGCGATCTAGGCAAAATATATATTTCCTTTTCACACTATCATTCGCTGTGATCACTGTGATGTGTTGAAGGAGTCTCAATCAATATGTATCTGTACCACCACAGTGAGAACATAGAGCAGCGAATAAAACTAAAATTACGTTTCACTCATCCGTCCATTTATTTCCATTCTATGAAATACGAGTAAATGTGAGAACAATACCTACTTAAACTTCTTTTATGAAGGTGATTTACTACGAACTTTTTAAATTGAAGACAAATTTCCTCCGCTTCAGCAAAGGAAAATATTACACTAACTATTCAACGACACGATACAATCCTGCTGTCAACTTCATGCTTTATGCGACTAAGAGAGACGGAGAGCTTCCATCTCGTGTCTATATAGAGTGACTACGGGGTACGCTAGCCCCGGTGGTGAACATGATAAATATATTGTATATATTTAATACAACCGACCAAGTGCGTGTCAGGCCACACGTAATGTAAGGTTCCGTACTTATCCTCACAATATGCGGACTTGGCTTTTTGTTGTTTGATAAATAATTTTCAACGGTAAGTATCCAAAACCAACCGTTTGGTTGGTAGGGGGGTGGACGACGACGACGACGCTTGACTCTAACAAAAATTCGTACAGATCCCTGAATCGAAAATTGTTCAAGATAACCTCTAATATTGAACGACCTATCCAACGACATCCCACAGGATAGAGTACAAATCTAAATAAAATCCATTTCTACGTATAGAGGAGGTACTCTAAAAAAAATATTTTTTAGATTTTATTTTACCACTTTGTCATTGTGGTTAATATGTATATCCATGCCTAATTACAGATTTCTAGTACTAAAAGCCTTTGAGCTGAGCCTCGGACAGATAGACAGACGGATATGGCGAAACTACAAGGGTTCCTTGTTGACTAAAAAACCCTAAAAACACTCATAAATAAATATCAATACAAATAATTAATTCACTTTTAGCTGCGTAGTTAAGTAATAGAGATGCCCCTATGTATGTAAGTATTTATTTCATTTGTTAAGGATTTTATATTTATAAGATCACAAACGCCTGGTTATTTCTAGTCTGTGGCACCATCTGACGTTGTTTAGATAAACAACCAACCTTTCGGTTGATGTCCCCTCATTCGGAGGGACCGCGGCCGATCTTGTTAAATTCTCTGAACTCAGTTGTACTGATTTACTCACAAATGGCCTTTTTATTTCGCAATCCTATAGCTGATTGGGTCATTTTTAACCCCAGAAGGGGTGTCATAAGTTTGAACCTTTGTCTGTCATATTTCATCAGTTCAGCCGTTTTCAAGATATAGTTTGGTTTTTTACATGAATTAATTTACCTCGGGGCTTTTCCAAATTTTCGATGAATAATATACACTAATGAGTAAATACTAAAGTAAGTCTGTCTCTTACCTTTTTCACCAAACTTCTGAACGGATTTTACCACGAGGGCCCAGAGCAGATTGGTGAATTTAATTTTGTATCAGACTAGTGGCCACGTCACAGTCAGTATTTAAGAGCCACCTGTCTAGGACATCGATTCGCCTTAACGACTACCTTCAATTGAAAACAACCGACACCGACTATTTAACTTGCTCTCCGAAGCACGGAATATTGAATGCCACTAGTGATCACGGATTGACCGCGCTAGACATTACTTAATTTCGCATATAGAAAACGAATAGCGAATGGGACATATAGATGCAACACATATATAATCTGTGAAAATCTGTGATAAGACACGTGGCGTAAAAATAGTAGAGCCTGATAAATCATTAAAGGCGCATGAAGTTATATATATTCTAATCTGTGTAAATGACTTTGAATGACGGCACTATAAGCTACAGTCTGAAATTTCCCAGGATATCATGAATGTTTTTCAATAACTTTCTATTTCCTTTCAGCTATTTCATGATTTGCTAGGAAATTTTAATTTATCTGTTTCAGACTGTACACGTCGCCTGAGTCCTTCACCCATACCGAAACAATTGCAATGGCTGATAATATTTTTACATTAACTTACAAGGGTATTCAATACAAGCACAGTTGCATATACGCCTCGCCCAAGACGCGTATTCCCATCGTTGGGATGGAATTTGGCTATAACTGATTTTTGAGAAGTTTGTAATAATGCTCCGGATGATGATGATAACGATAACATCATAATGTTCCGCTGAAATATTCCTCTCTATTTACCCACCTATATATCTATAAATAACTTCAAAGGTGTTTTCGAGCTAACTTCCAAGTCAATTCTCATCAACTTGACCAAAAACAACATTATTATTCAGGGCTCGTCGAAATTTCATTTGCTTATCATGACGTGTCAACTTATAGTAATTGTCCAAAGAAAAGTTTTTAGACAATTTTTAGCAAGTTGGAGTGTTCTCTCCTAAGACAATTTTATTCTTGTCATGAAACTTGAGGAGATATTCCCAGCTAACTCACGTTGATAAGTTTTCCGGAGTTTCCGAGTTGGGTGCGGGCAAAGCCCTTGATGCAATTTTGGCATAAGTCATTTTTATAAGTTGTCTTTCCGTGTGTGTTCAGCTGGCAAGATATGAAATGAATCGAATTTAGCAGCTGAGCTCTGTTTGTAGAATTAATTAATGTTATGGTTACTTATCTACCCTTTTTGACTGCGTGGTACAGTTACTTAGTTGAGTTAGTTGACCGTACCAAGAGCAATTTTATTTTCCTTGGTCGAGTTGACCTTAACTATGGTTTTTTTCCTTCATTTGACTGTAGATATAAAGGGAAAATAATTCTTTTCCTTTTACTATTGTTTTGTTGATCCTCATTTTTCCACATGTTTTCTAACTGATCTTGGTTTCTTTAATATTTTACAATCATACGTAGGCATTAATACGTCAGGACTATATTACCTTAACATTTGATATTAATTTTAGTTTGATACCTCTAGCCGTTCTGAGGAAAAGCGATCTCGACGGGCAGACAAATGGATAACAAAGTGATGCTTTGACGGTCCCTTTTTTACTTAGTGAGGTACGGAACCCTAAAAATGAATTATCGAATAATGTAATGTAAATGTAATGAAATGATTTAGGTAAATAAATTACAATATATGCATAAATATATCTTCTCCATAGCAATATTTATAGGAGTAAATATAATTTGCAGTTCTATTTCCTCTCCTACTAAAGCATTTGTTTACAATTAAGTATAATTATTATAACATGAACTATATACTAAGAAAATTTCTGCATACGCAGTGTTTACGAAACGCCCACTCAGTTTTGGAGCCCTTAATAAATATAAGCACTTGTAGTCTCACATCAAACCATATGTCGAACTAGCTCATAATTAGTGGATGTAGTAAAAGGCGACTATAGGACTACCCACCAAAAAATATCTAATAGATTTGCAGGTTTCAACGGCGATGGTCTCTCACGTGTCACATGTGCATTTCTGTATATTTTATAAGGTGAAACGTGGATATTGTTTCAAGCATTAAACTTTTAATGTTTGGTATATCTCTGACCACTCCATTTGGGATATAGGTCGTGACGTTATTTTGTTGTTATTTCATTTCATTTGTTTCGTTCACAGAAGGTTCGTGTGAAAGTTACATTAATTACTCTACAACTTGACTTCCGTTTGTGTTCGTATACTAGATAAGGTATTTTGTTACTTTAGTAATTAATTAACTAGTCAAAAATATATTAATTTCTTAGTAATACTCATAGTTCTTTCACTTTGTGTCAGTACCTAATGGACCTCCGCGTCGGCCTAAATCGTCAAATTTATTTTCTATAATTTATTTCATTGTAAAATACATGATATCATTTGTTGAATGTCATTTTAATCTACTGGAAAAAATATAATTGCTTATTGCATTTATCTATCCGTCACTATGTCCAAGCTGCTACCGCTTCGGAAAGGGAAATTATCTATGGTAAAAGAAGCGGGGCAAGGAACTTACCAACCAAGAAATCATTTTTGTCCTTTTTTTTGAGTAAGAAGTACACAACTAATACAATTTTATAATTTTGGGGAGCTGGTCGAAATATACTAAGTGTGTTTATTATCCAGATAATGTGGTTTTTATATGATCTTTAAATTTTTCCTCAGTTAGATTAATCATATTCTCAGGTATAATATTATTAAAACGTATACAGTCTCCCATAAATGATGTGTTAACTTTGCTTAATCTGAACATAGGGGTAGCCAATTTGTCCTTATATCCCAAATTTAAGTTATATTTGTCACGCGAGAAGTCCGCGATCGCCAACCTGCTAGCCATGCTAGCGACTAAGGCAAACCCTTCCTATGTGAACTCAAAGCCTCCGGCCTTATTGTCTACATTCAATTTATTTAATTGGCAATAATTTCATATCTTTCACCATTCGTTGAATTTGTTAATTTGATATTATTGGTCAAAATTATTATTTGACGTTGGAGTCCACTCCCATTGAGTTAGACAATTAAATGGCAGGTTCCCAAACCCCGGCGGTCCTGCTATTCTTGGATTTGATAGCGGTCATGGTAACAGCGGGGCAGGGTTACTAAGAATCTCCAGCAGAGAGAACTTCAGCGTGGGACGTCCACTCATAACGTGATGACCCAATAAAAATCGTGGTAAATCGCTGGATGCAGGTCATATCCAACTGGGGCAAGCCTGTAACTGTTAATTGTCCTATGTTTCAATCAATGTGCTCAACCTGAAACTTGAAGTTATTGAGGGAACTGGCTGTCTTTTTTTCAAACTTAAAGCTGCTGAGATAAGATGATCGAAGTTAGCCAAGCAGACATGTTCTAAACAATTAACTGAGTATAAAATAGGTTCCTCGCTGGGAATCGCAACCGCGATCACCGTTTTATAAACATTGTTTTTGTTTTGTTTTCATAGAATGAAATAGGTCGTATATTTGATCATTACCTATATTTACCTACACAATATCTGTAGCAGCGTGTTTACGTACAAGAACATTAGTAGATTTATGAATATTAACTACTTAACGTGCTTTCCGGAATATGTAACGTATTGGTGGTTTAGTTGTGATATATTATTCACTATTTAACTGGACATTATGTATTGTCCACAATCAATAAAGCCAAAGTTGCAACAATATTTACACAGGTTTTCTTAAATTTTGTTCTTTGAATGTAAGTTTTAGGAGTCCATTGAGGAGTTAGCAGCTGATGTGAGCATCAGTTATGTGTTATGTGTTATGAGTAACACAAGTATATTTAATGCTTAACATGAGCATCAGCTGGGAACATAATGTTTTAGAAATTCTAATGAATGTTACAAAATTTACCGGTTGTAAACTACTATATTTACCTGTGGTTAAAAATAAATTATTCTTATTTCAAGCCAAAACAGCGTAACGTCTTCTCGTCCAAAATACCTTAGAGCTTAAAGGCGAAAGTTTTTAATTAATATATAAATCTACCGCCAAGCAGCAATGTTAATAGCATTGTTGTGTTCCGGTTGTCAGAGATAAGATAGCCAGTTCCCCAAATGCGTTGGGGTTTCCGGGTCAGTACGCTTCCACCTTCGACCTCATCTTCACTTAACATCAGGTTTGATTGAGGTCAAGTACAAACCCGTTCTGCATAAAAAAAACAGTATTACCAGTGATCTCTCACTATGGGCGTCGTAAGAAAGCTCAAGGTCACGCAACGAGCTATGGAGAGGGCGATGCTCGGCGTTTCACTGCGTGATCGAATCAGGAATTAAGAAATCCGTAGTCGAACGTAGGTCACTGACATAGCAAAGCGGATTAGCAAGTTGAAGTGGCAGTGGACAGGGCACATAGCTCAAAGAACTGATGGCCGTGTAGGGCATTAAAGTTCTCGAGTCGAGCCCACGCACTGGCAAGCGCAGCGTAGGATGCCACTTACAAGGTGTACAGACGACCTGATAAAGGTCGCGGGAAATCGCTGGATGCAGGCTGCTTTCAACCGGTCACTGTGGAATTCTATGAGGGAGACCTATGTTCAGCAGTGGACGTCCTGTAGCTGATATGATGAGGATGTTGATGAATTTAACTAAGCTAGCGCTATGTAATCATGAAGGGACACAGGGATTCTTCGCACGATAGCCGAACCTAATTGGTATTGTTGAAACTTTGTTGAACCTTATAGCAGTATTTACTTGATGGATATATGATATTTCTATTCTTAAATAAATATAAACCCGAATTAAACAACGTTTGGCTCGATGAATTCCTGGTCACCCACCATTAGCCATACGCCAAGTCGGTGGTCTACATAGGTGACTTAAAAAGACTGTCAGGTGACCACTAGTCTATTAATACAAATCCACACTAAGCCTGCGTAGTGGATTATGACCCGTATTACTAGAGGAGAATAGGCCTAGCAGGGCAGCAGATATAAGTTGATGTGTACTGGTGTGATGCATTTGCATCAGCGTTTATAGCCGTCTACAAAACTCGTTTCAAAATATTTTGTTTTATGGTCTTGGAAGACAAACGTGTAAGCTGTGGAAAGTGAATACTATTGCGTATGGAAATTACTTAATTATCATCGTCATATCAGCTGAAAGACGTCCACTGCTGGACAAAGGCCTCCCCCAGAGATCCCCACAACGATTGGTCCTGCGCTGCCTCGTCCAGCAGCTAAATAACATAATAGAATAGAATAATATTTGTGTCACGAAGGTAACAATGTTGGTGACTTCTTTAAAATTATGTGCTGTATATCCTTACACGATAAAGTTTCACCTGTTTCATTTCGAGGGCGTAAGTAAGGTACCTCTACTGTGTAATACAATTTATTTTACTACTATGCTCTTTGTATTAAAGTACTGTAGAGAATAGAGATAATGATATTCATGCTACACTTACATACCAGGAATTCACCAAGTTATTACCACCCTAAATTATAAACATTGCTCGGTTTAAAGTTTCGGTCGAGGTATATGAGTTCAAGAAATTCCTAACGGGCGGCACCTTACCAACTTACAGAAGAACCGAATAGTTTTAATACATTTGGACACGAAAGTCACTAGAATTACCATCACTAGAATTATCACTAGAATATTAATTTTTGCATCCAAAAATAAGTTAGCCTTCACAAATAGTAGTTAGGTTAACTATAATTTGATCGCATATTTGGAGGCACGCTTTTTTTTTTGAATGCTGAAATAAATCAATTATCAAAGTAACATTCATACCGCGTTTTATCAAAATAGACGAAGAGCGCTATAAGAACTTCAGATGCGCCTCCCGGAGGTTGGAATTTTCCGCCAAAACTTTGATTGCTAAAATTAATCAAGCTATATTCATACCGAGTTTCATCAAAATAGGTGAAGGACACCATAACAATTTTAGATACACTGCCCACATGATTGCGAGTTCCCATTCAAAACTTTAAATCATTTAATCAGCTTGCCAGAGATTTGTAACAAGTTTCTTTAAAATCGGTGTGGGAACCTCGCAAGGTAAGTTGTAAGTTGGGCCTCAAACAAAGTAGGTACCTATATAGATCCCTGTGACAAATATACAGACCGCTAAATGTCATTAGGCTGTTACTGGATGGTAGAACCTAACTCGTTGAACACAGCAAATTTAATTAAAGATTTAGATAAGATGATGGTAGCTAGCCAGGCGGACATTAAAATGCCCTACTTGAGTACTTAAACATGTAACTCGCTGGGGATCGAACTCGCGACCTCCGAGTCGTAAACCCAATGTTGGTAATAGGTACTAAGTGTGGTATTTTAACGCCGACTAGACCGCAACAACGTAAGGTTTACACAACGGAGATCGCGGGTTTGATACGCACCGGGTTACATATACGTTTAAGCGTTTCTTACACTATCCTAATACCGCCATGCAGCAATATTAATAGCATTGTTGTGTGCCGGCTGTCACAGACAAGACATCCAGTCTCTTAAAATAATTTGGGAGTTCTTCCTCCTTCGGGCTCTCATCTTCAATTAACAACAAGTGTGATTGAGTTCAAGATTCTGTTGTGCTTAAAAAAATGTAAGAAAACATAATTTTCAATATAATGAGACAACCCTACTTTGAAAATAAATGATTCTGCTTCCGACAGACCGGGCGGCGATCGCCGAGTATGCAGCTAGAAAACTTCTTTGCGAACAGCACTTCAACACACCAGTAAAGTTAGATCGCATCATACAACTTTATCCATGACTCGAAAGACGGGCATTAAACTTATGTCTTTGTAAAGTCCAAAAAAACAATACATTTTCATTTAGGCTAAATACAATTTAAGTCTCAAACAATATACGACTATTTTCCTCAAGTTGTGCCGACGGCGTTCTTCGTCGTTTCACTTTTGGAACTTACCCTTGCCCCACGAGGTTTAACGAGCCAACTTTGTGAATAATTCGCCCCAACAACAGGACTTCAACTGAAAGGAGTGTTACCTTCAAAGAATTATCTATTAATTGACGCCAACATGTGGCTCTGAATTTTTTTTATTGATAATACAGAATCAACAGCACACACAATATTACACAAAAGTTATGCCAATTACAGATTCTCATTTTTCATTATAATTCTTTTAAAAATAATTATGTGGAAAGTCACTATTAAATAATAATAAATATGTCACTATTAAATAAAAATAGCGAGTCAAACTAAATAATAAAAACAATTTAGTCAATAAGCAATATTACAAATAAAAAATTGGTCAAATAATTCAATCAATGTCAAATAGTCAAAAAAAAAATAAAAGTACAACTACATTATCGTTATACAACATACATGTATGAATTTCGCAATGTCATGTTGTTGTGTGTGTGAGTGTATGTGTGAATTATGGTATTTCCGTCTAATATCTATATATTTACGTTTTACTTCGTAGGTGTTAGTAGATAAAGACGGACAGACAAATGGACATGGTGAAACTATTACAGTGATTCCTAGTGTAATATTCAAATATTTGATGAGATTTCGTATATGTGGCCGCATGCATCCGCTGTTGAACAGCGTCCGCTCGTACTCATGATTCTAGTCATCATTATCAGCTACAGGACGTCCCGTGCTGAACATAGACCTCCCCCATAGATGTCCAGAGCGCCCGGTTGGAAGCGGCCTGCAACCACACTGTGAGTGATCCTCATGACCCTAGTAAATCACCCGAACTACTCGCTTTTGTAGTTATTTTATTACATCAAATCGGTCAACAAATAGAAATGACAATAACAACACTACACCTGTACAAAGTTTTCCTACTTTATAAATTTTCACCGCAAGCTAAATAAACCTGCCAGTCTACCATATAAATAAAACAATGTTTGTGTATCTGCAACTAAAAGGAGAGCTCAAATATAGACTCACGTCTCCAGTGTATGAAATTCTTACTCCTTTATTTATTCAGGGCGTTACAGGAGACGGCTCGTGTCGGATACTCGATGCCGACAACGTTTCTGAACACGTTTGACTTGTATACACGGAAATGGATACATAAGTTTTAGTTGTAAAGCATGGGGTAAATTAACAACAGTAGCAGCTTTATAAGTACGTAGTGTATTATATGAATCATAATCAGCCTTACACGTCCCCACTCTTGAGGCATAGCCTCCTCTCACTTGGGAGAGCGAATGGGTTATAATCCACCAGGCGGGCCCAGTGTGGCTTGGTGGATTTGTGCCAAGCTAGTGGACCCTGACAGTGAGAGCTGAATTTGAATAATATATTAATTTAAATTTATTATTTAGATCATTGGAGATCACCAGCTCAGGAGATATACAAATGTGGATGGTATAGTATTGGTAGAAGTAAAGTCAAGAGTACCCTAATCCGACGAGCGTGTGTGAACAACTTTATGAGAGTGAATGAAGCAAAAGAGGTGTGTCGGGATCGTAGCAAGTGGAATCTCTGGTCTCTGTCTACCCCTACGGGAAAGAGGAGTGACTTTATATGTATCAGCATATCAGCTCATTGCGCCGTTTCGCTTGGGTACCAGGCGCTCATAATCTCTTCAGAGAACAATCTGAGCGCCTAGCTATCCCATTACGTGACCAGAGGTCTGTCAAATAAGCCAGCTAGGTATAGCGTGGCAGTGAGGTCAGCTTTCTCCTGGGTACGAGATTTCTTATGGACCAAGGGACTTTGGACAAGTTTTTTATTTACAGTAAATTGGTAAGTATATTTTAATGTAAATGGCAATATCCTTTCATGTTTTATATAAAAAAAATAACGAAATAACATAACATTTTTGTAAAATTTTCCTATTTGTCAATATTCTACTTCTATCGCGTACCTATAGTACCTAGTGCCGGCGAAAAGTTATTCCCGGTGAATCTATATTTCTGACAGATAGTACAATCGAATTTGGAATGTCTAAGTTTTAATGTCTAGTATGTTTAATATGAAAATAAAAATTGTCGCAGACTGCTATTATTTAATCCTCAGTATTATTCTAAAAAGATTTTTATTTATTTATTCGACACATATTTTTTTTTTATTTCATTAAATAAATTATGACTTTAGTGACATACAAACCTCTACCGTGCTTAATGCTCTCCCGTGATTTTTTTAAAAATTCAAATTGTGAATTCTTAAGTATTCTTAAAAAAATCTACTAAGATTTATTTTCCTTTTTTTGGAGCACTAGAACACTACCTATATCGTAAGCATTCTTAAATATACCAAATTACCTCCTGAATTATTAAAATGTAGGACAACCAACTGTTTTTAAGATTCGCAAAGTATTTGCAATCTTCGGACTCGTTTACTCACTGTTGAAGATGTTTCATTAACTTGGATTTAGTTACTTTGAGACACAATTAACGTCATTACGAGACACTGCGAATTGTCATGAACGAATAAAGAGCTAGTTTGCACGGCTTTCTATTTTTATCTTTTCTTTTTTCAAGATACTTTTAAGAGGTTTCATTATAGATAAGGAGGCAACGGTGATATTTCGCATAGTTTTAATGTAAAAAATTGCTACAAATAATACAAAAACAGTTTTTAAAACGTGTAAACAAAGTTCTTTCATGTGATACACCAATCAACCGTGTTGTTTCACTTTAAAATGTCAACCTACCACTGCAGTGTCCATTTTCAATAACAATATTTTAACAATATTTTCATTGTTGTTCAAATTGTGATGGATGAAGTTTCTATTATTATAATTATATTGAGAGCGTCGGTGGCTCAGCGGTTAAGACGCGGTCTCCCAATTTGGGAGGTCCGGGTTCGACTCCCAAGTCATGTACCAATGAGATTTAAAAAATAATTTAATTGCTTATATGCATTTATCCGACTGCTCTCAAACGGTGAAGGAAAACATCGTGAAGAAACATGCATGCCTAATAAAATGCCTAAAAAATTAAAATTCGAAGGCATGTGAAGTCCCCAACTCGCATTGGGCCAACGTGGCGGACTATGGTCCATACTTCCCTCATTATACGAGGGAAGGCCTATATCCCTGAAGCGGGATGTTTACGGGCTGATGATGATGATGAATTTTTTATTTCTCAGATAAATTGCTGATTTGCTGATGTGTACGGCAAGCCAAGTGCACTTCACTGGTCTTATGTTCTCTGTTCGGTTATGGTTGTTTTGTTCAATCTGCAAACTTTTTCTGAGTACGAGTATGCGGCATGTGTAAATTATTACTGTTATGTGTAATAGGGTGGAGGTGGCAGTTGTTTGTGTATTACTACTATTGTAACTTTTTCGAAATGCCAATGTCGAGATAATTCATTGTTTAATTCTATTTATTTGGCCCAGCGAAAATACGGTTTGACCCCGGAAAAACCGCGATTTTCTTGAAACTTTTAATAAAGTGTTGTAAATCTAGTAACAATTGATAAAAATTAAGCATTTGTAAGAAACGCAAATACTAAGTAAGTAACTAAATAAGCTAAAGTTGAAAAATGTGTTTTTTTTTTATTCTCAATTGATGGGTATTTCTTTAAATTCAAAACGTTTAGGGTCATCCAGATTTGATAGTGTACGATACCTAGGCAGTTAAGTGGTTTTGGATAAGAGTGACTTTATCCGAGACATCGGAAAATGGCGGGTTTGCCATTGGATGTCGAAGGGCTGTCGGAGTAAGTTCTACAACTATAAGTTTAAATCATTAGTTTATGTAATTCTTGTGATAAACAGGTGTGACAGACAGATGGACGAGTATACACCAAAGCGGGTAGATCCCTAAAAATGGGAAATTTTTGGACTTCATTACGGTGAAATTTAGCTGCAAATATTTTAAGCTCCTGGAGATACGAACAAATTTACATTACAACCGCATTTTTCGCATCTCAGGCTCTACCACAGACTATATTTTTAATCTCATGAATAGTTGCAAAAGATGTAAAAATGGGAAGATAGGTAGAGGTATGTCAAGGTGGCTTGGGCATATAGAACGAACGAGTGAAAGCAGATTAACGAAAGCAATATATAACGAAAGCGTGAATGGAAGGGTCGGTAAAGGTCGGCCAAGAAGGACGTACGTCAATCAAGTGACTGACGTCTTCACAAAAGGTCGGTCAACTATTTACTAACCGACGAGCGTGTATGAAGCATTTGATGAGAGTGGAAGAAGCAAGAGTAGTCAGGATCGTTGCAAGTGGAAATCAATAGTCTCCGACTACCCCAACGGGAAACAGGCGTGATGTATGTATGAATAGTTTACGGTGTAGGTTACATAATTTTATTGTGAGACAAACATCTAAGGCAATCAACTCATCTCTTTCGCATGTCGTAAACAGATCAGTTAAAGATTACATTTGACATGGATTGGTTACTTCGCATTTAATGAAGTTATATAATTTTATTTGATTTATTTATTTATTTATCATTTATTGCACACAAGAAAAAAAACATACAGATACAACATAATAGAGACGACACAACATGCTTATTTCTACAATGAAATTTCTTCCAGCAGACCTACGAAAGAGAGATAGGCAGATAAGACGTGCACAATGGAAATCTAAAGAAATGGATAAATATGATAGATAAACCTAACTGAATATAAATGTAACTACATACTAATAAGTACATAAATACATAAATAAGTACATATTTCAATACATACGAATATAAAATATAACATACATATAATACACGGAAGAACACTATGAAATGGAAAGGTAATGGTCCTTAACTCTTTTCCTAAAGACAGCGACAGAAAGATAATAAGGGTATGAAATGGCAGAATTCCCCTTGAACAATGTTTTTAAGCTGCCCCTGTAGGCCACCGACTTGGCTTAACAGCAGCTTTCAATTGAAATCAACCGGGACCGACTATTTAACATGCCCTCCGAAGCAATCGTATTAAAATGCCACTAGTAGTTACCTCATCCAAGGACTGATTGCTCTAGACATTGCTTAACTTCGCTAATCGAAAACGACTAGCGCATGTGTAATTAGACACCTTCTCTTCCTTCGACCTCATTTAAAAAGTTGTTGATCTTGACGCGTTTGTATAAGTTTGGACTGCTAAAGTTCACTCGTTAACGCCTACAATATATTAAATTGAATTCACTCCACTTACTCACCAGTAATAGGTACAAACTCTGTGTGCTCTTACCTCATTATACTCACTCTTTCAAAAAAGGAAATCACATACGACGCTCGCCATTTCCTAGCTGTTCAGCGCACCGACCGCATTAAGAAGCATTAGTTCGGTAACAAAGGGCGGTATGACAAAGTGTCTTCCCTCCGGGGCGGGGTGACGACAATAAAGGTGTCGACTGCTGTAAGAGCTAGTTCAGACAAGCGACTCCGCCGCGACAGCAGCGCTGTACAGCGATTTGCTAGAAAAGGGCAATTCTATGCAACTATCGTCGTGGCGCGAATGTGACGCAAACAAGAATTATGTATATAGATACGGCATGGTTACAGTTTAGTCTGGTGCTGGAGCACGAAAATCTGCATGATTGAAGTAATGGAAAGACGTATTCATTCCTAGTACATTTTGTATGAGAACTGTGTGTAAGAATGCGTTGTTATAAAAAATGTACTACGAGCTGATATCGTAAGATAGCGTTGCTGGTAGACCGACGATATGCACCCGTCTGGGGTGACTTTAACAGCGGCACTTATATAGTTCACATTATACCTACTGTGCGGTATTAACAAACATAATGGTAATTGGTTTGTACTGTTCAGTCACGTTTCTCATACCAATCGTAGATTACTGGGATCAATCAAGATCGGCCAGCACTGACAACCAGTGCTGCGATAGATATCTGTCGCAACATAAGGTGAGTGCCATCCATTTTTGTGCGCCGCAATACGTGACGGCATTGTGCACATTTTTATTCATTATTGTATTCCTTTTTTAATGATAATTTTCTGCATTTCTTTACCTATGCTAGTTTTACTTGATTGTTTGTATACTATAATAAGGACATATGTAATCAGATAGAGTCCTTAGAAAAGCGAAGCGTTGCAAGCTGGCGTGACCTTGAACGCGTCTAGCATGTGAAATTCAATTGTATACTCTACATAAATCGCTTGCGAAAACACACTATCGCTACGGAATCGCATGTGTGTATTGGCTCTAAAGAAGCTCAGAACTAGGACTACCATTGCCGTGTCGCACGCGACCGGAGTTGCGCAGACGATCTTTCCGCTGCCTAACGACTTAATGCATCGTCTCGTTTTCTTGATATATATTTTGTTTCACTATACCATTTACGGGTGAAACAACTGGTTGTAAAAGTTTACAATTGGGTTTATTTCCCGGCGCTATTGTACAAGTTATTGCTGGTGATTACTGCGATTTGTCAGCTTCGTTAGAGTTAATAAGTTCGTTTGCGAAACTCTTCGTCTGGTAATTATTTAATTAAATAAACAATATCATCTAACTACATAAAATATTCCTATTTATATAAGCCATCATTCGTTGTAAGAATTGGATTAACAAAAACTCAATTTAATATTTTATGTTGAGTTCTCAAACAATTTTTTCAAACAAGTTGTCTGTCTAGGTGGAATTTAATCACCAGTTAAATTTACAATCATATTTTATTTTTTGGCAATTACAAGTTCCTATCTATTAAATTCAAGTAATAATAGAACTGACAACAAACCTTTAACGTCAAAGATAAAATTTAATAAACTTCCAAAAGTCGCTCAACGAATTCCGAAACTCTAAAGCATTTTCTCTCTAAAATTTATTACTTAGGATTGTTATGTTTGTCACGTACTGACTTCTAGACACTTTAATTCAATAAATTATAGCTTGCGAAATAAAATAAAAGCTCTCCTTACCCTATCACAGTCTGCTTTGAGATGGAAATAATCTGTCTATACGTAGATATATACGGAAGTACATTATCCACCGGAAGACCCAGTATGAAACTTTTTGGTTTGGTTTCTGGCTTCTGTCAAAAGTTTTCCAACATATTCACAACTCAATGTTTGTAAAATTAACAAGGTCGTACGTATGAGTATAAACATAATATATAACTAGAGTATGCCCTGCAATGTTGCCCGGGCTGATCTGGTTTTACAATTTTACAATATATATATAGGCCATAATTCACCACGCGGGGCTGGATTTCTGTCAGACTACACTTGGCTTAACGACTGCCTTCAATTGAAAACAATGGGGCCCGACAATTTAACGTGCCCTCCAAAATACGGGAACACTTGTTAAAATTCTACGAATGAACTTCCCAGAAACCACATTGCTCAACTTCGCTAATCGAAAACGAATAGCGGCATATATCACATAGAAGAAGAAGAAAAATTCTTTATTGTACACAACTTAAAAATATACACTGCCAAATTATTTAAACAGGTGTACAAAGGCGTGTAGTTGTGGTTTTGGCACGTAAAAGGAATAGAACAAACCTGACTCGTACGTCGTCACGTGTACATTTCTATATATTTGGAAAGATAAACCGTGGATGTTGGTTCAAACATTAAACTTTAATGTTTAGAACACCCAAACGCTAATGTTCGGGATATCTCTGACCACCCCATTTGGGATAAAGGTCATGCTATGTATTGTATATATATATACGCGAAATGAGTAACATGAAGCCTTGTAACACGTCTCACTATAAAGCATGAGTGTTCCATTACAATGATGGAGTACGGACCTTAGTTCACTTTGTTATCCGTGTATCAGCCCAGATTAGCGGACAATTACAAATGTTACCTAATTCTTTATTGTTTAACTTAATTAAGTGGCATTTGATTTAGGTGGCAGGAAAAGTACTTCGAACCTTTAAACACTTATTAGGTACTTATAGGTAATGTGAGTTGAGTACATTTCAGTAAACCCATCAAGTATTTGTAAAATTATTTTTTAGTTCACAAATTTATATTATAATTAATACATATTTTTACTCAATAAATACATCCGTCTTAGGTTAAAAATTTGAGGCAAGTGCAAATCCTCGAGGCTGCATAGTGCCCAACAGGCAAGCAGTGTTCCCGCGCTAAATAGCGAGACTTATTCTCTGTTCTAGGAAGCCGCCTGCTCTGCGGTCACAAGAAGCCTTGATGAGATGCGCCGACAGGTCTTGGCTTGGACAAGGCGGTTTACCTCAGAGCCCCAAGGCCCCGGTACGAACATGTAACCCCAATGGAGGTCTTGGTACTTCCACGACTTTTTTAACAGCGCTCCTGCAGCGTCGGCGCCCGCACCCACCGCAGTCGCACGTATATGGGTTGGCGCTAGCATGTCCAGTCGAGTTACACCCCATGCTATATTTTATCTTAACTTTATTGTACACAAAATTATTACAGAAATATGGATTGTATATAAAATGTACAAAAGCGAGCTTAACTCCGATAGAGTTTTCTACCAGCAAAGCTCAGAGATACATAGTGTTTATTAGATTGGGCAGAAAATAGTGTACACAACAATTGAAAATTATTTTATAAAAAAAAAATAAGATAAATAATATATATAAATAAATATACTACATAGCCTATCCAATATACATAAGTATATATAGTACGAAGTATAAACAAGTACTTAAATACATTATCAATACTCATATTATGGTAAATAATTAAATAATTACTATAATACTGAGGCGAAAACATAAAGACAAATAATGCTCTTTTACTCTTTTCTTGAAAATTTCTAACGATGGACTTGCGCGGATTGCATGCGGTAGTGCGTTCCACAGTCTCACTGACCGAATCGTGAACGAATCACTATTTTAGTTGATTTATATCTATAAATATATTAGGATGATAACAGTGGGTTGTATCATATCAGCCAAAGGGCGTCTACTGCTGAACATAGGCCACCCCCATAGATTTCCAGAGCCTGTCGTTCATATGGCTTGAGGGTTTTAGGCCAGTGATGCTGCTGCCCAGTGGGACCAAGATGTGAAAAACTTCCTCCGTTCCGTTAGCCGCCTTATGCACCCACACGGGAGGAATTGGCGTGGTTCCATTCTACTCTGGAAACCAGCCTACAATGGTTGAATTTACATTTTAATTTAATTTTAATTCGGTAATTCGTTGTGCGGCCCACTGTACCTACAAATCTCATAGGTTCATTTAAATGTACTCAACTGACACTATAGGTATATGGTTTAATGGTTCAAAATACTTTTCCTAACATCCCTGATAGTAGTTTCAAGTCATGTTAAATGAAAATCAGGCTGAAAGAAGAGAAGCTCGCTACAAACTCCAACCTTATTGCGAGGATTGGCTCTCTTCTCGCAAATTGCCTAATCACAACAAGCTGCTTGGCGATAGACTGAGATAAAATGATGATAGCTATTTATAAAATGCAAAACGCATGTGTGAAGAAACTTCAAGTAAATTAAATAAGTTGTCACGTGAACGTGGAGCGTCGGATTAAGTTCTGTGAGATAAGAAGTCCCATCTGAATAAGTTATCTGTCTGCGAAGCTCCAATAACACATAACTGTGTTGTGATAAATACTATGAGTACTTATATCTAGCAGACACTATCTATCGAAAGCAAAAAACCAATTAGATAGCCAGTCCCCCAAATAAGATGGGGTTTCCGGGTCAGTACGCTTCCCCTTTGGGCCTCATCTTCACTTATCATCAGGTGTAATTGACATCAAGTGCTATCCCGTTGAGCATTAAAAAAAACCGTTGTCAGATCGGTTCAGGAGACAGACATAGGCTTCAATTGAGTATAATGGTATACATATACCGTATTAGACTTCTCCGAAGAACATTTCGACGAGGCATGGTTCCTCGAATAGAAGCTGTGTAAATAATTACAGACCCATTTCAATTTTACCTACCATATCCAAAGTTTTTGAAAGAATAATTAACAATAGGCTAACCAACTACCTTGAAAGTAATAATCTATTATCAAACAAGCAGTTTGGATTCCGAACAGGTAAATCAACTGAAGATGCCCTTCACAGATATACGGATATAATAGTGCGAGCTCTTGACAATAAAAAAAAGTGTATTTCTATATTCTTAGACCTTGCAAAGGCTTTTGACACAGTTTCTATTCCCATCTTGTTAAATAAATTAGAAAAACTAGGTATTAGGGGTCTTCAACTTCAACTATTTCAAAATTATCTCACAAATAGAACGCAATGCGTCAATATCGATGACGTTATCAGTGATGAAACAACAGCCTCTTATGGAATACCACAGGGTAGTATTCTTGGTCCCACCCTATTTTTATGTTACTTAAATGATCTGTGTAACCTCCATATAGAGGGCTGTGAAATAATTTCTTACGCAGATGATACCACTCTCACCTTTGTAGCCGATAGCTGGGAGGATGTGTTCCTACAAGCTCAAATAGGATTCAATAGAGTATGCCATTGGCTTGCTGCGAATTCTTTAACTTTGAATCCAGATAAAACAAAATTTATCCCGTTTGCAATCAGAAACCCCTCCTTTCCCCTAAACTTGAACCGAAATATCTTGGCACATAGTTGCACGAATCCATTAATGGGCTTGTGCCAATGCCCACCTATACAGTGTACGCAATATGTAAAATACTTAGGGTTAATCATTGATAAGAATTTGAACTTCGAGGAACATATACTACAGCTTTCAAAAAGAATTAGGAAACTAATATATATATTTAAGCAACTGAGGCATGTCGCTGCAGGTGGAATCGTGAGACAGGTCTATCTTTCACTTTGCCAGTCAGTTGTCTCGTATGGTATTACCTGTTGGGGCGGAGCTGCAAAAACAAACATAATCCTAGTCGAACGAGCTCAAAGGATCTTACTAAAAGTATGCCTATTTAAACCATACACCTTCCCTACAATTACATTGTATAACATAACACAAGTTTTAACGGTAAGACAATTATACCTATTAGGTACTTACCATAACAAAACAACACTCATCGTTGTACTACACAGTAGACCATTTATCAGCAACTAAGCGCCTTGATCACAACGTCTGTCCTCGGAAATTATTTAGAACCTCTTTTGCACACCGGTTTTTGTGTTATCAAGGTCCGAGACTATATAACAAAGTAAATGAACTTCTTGCAATCTTCCCACTAAATAAAAAGCAGTGCAAAAGAGTTATTAATAATTGGTTAGTCACTCTTTCCTACGAGGAAACTGAAAATTTACTTTTAAACATAACCTGACTGTAGACTTACCTCTTATTTACCTATATAAAAATATTTATATATCACTATATATATACAATATAATACAAAAGTAATAGTAATTTCTCGTGGCTCACACACGCACACACACGCACACACGCACACGCACACACTCACACACACGCGCGCACACACACACACACACACACACACACACACACACCCACACACACACACACATACACCCACGCTCACGTAGACACTTTCAAGCACTTACACTATACACATAAAATTTAATATCTCCCTCACACACAGGCGATAACAAACACAGGTTTGCTTAGATTTTGTTCTATTAATGTAAATTGAGGAGTCCATTGAGGAGTTAGCAGCTGATGCTTATAACACAAGTATTTTTAATGCTTAGCATGAGCATCAGCTGGGAACGTACTTTTAGAAATTCTAATTAATATTACAAAATTTTACCGGTTGTAAACTACTGAATTTTACCTGTGGTTAAATAAATTATTCTTAAATTATTCTTATTCTTAATTCCGAATACATTGTGGAGTACATTTAATATGGCATACTATTATAATCGCCGACTTCAAAGTTATACCACCCTTATTTGCGTCGAGGATTAAAAAATTTGGTGACAGTAGGTACTATTAGTTATTAGGTAATGCTCATCTACTTTATTACATTACTCAAAGTAATTATTTCTATAGCAGTTTTTTCATCAATTTTCCCTAAAAATAGGAAGTGTTGGACTGAAGCAAAATCAATCAAGTAAATAGCTCCAATCTATAAAAGCTTTCATTGTGACCAAAAGCATTGTTTCCCGTTTGCTGTCAGTCTTTTTTTAGCTTCCAACAATAAGAACCTTGTTGGTAAAAGGTTGTTAGGTTTATATTCGTAATTTGTTTACAGGACGTCTGTTTAGGTAGGTACTCATATATAATATGTCTAGATCTACCTTCATTCTACAATCATCCAATTCGGATGGACAGCGTTCGGAAAAGTGTGCAACGTCTTCTCGTCCAAAATACCTCAGTGCTTGAAGACGAAAGTCTTTAATCAATGTGTGTTACCAGTGGTGACATACGATACTGAAACGTGGTCATCTCACTATAGGCCTCATAAGAAAGTTCAAGGTTACGCAACGAGCTATGGAGAGGGCGAAGTTCGGTTTTTCTCTACGTAATCGAATCAGAAATGAAGAAATCCATAGGCGAACGAAGGTCACTGACATAGCCCAGCTGATTAACAAGTTGAAGTGGCAGTGAGCAGGGTACATAGCTCGAAGAACTGATGGCCGGTGGGGCATTAAATTTCTCGAATGGAGACCACGCATCGGCATGCGCATTAGGACGTTCACTCACAAGTTGGACAGAGGACCTGATAATGGTCACGGGAAGTCGCTGGATGCAGGCCGCTTCCAACCGGTCACTCTGGAATTCTATGGGGGAGGCCTATATTCAGCAGTAGAGGCCCTGTCGCTGATATGATAAAATTCATTCTTAGGTATAGTAATAAAAACAATGGTCTATTTTATAGAGGGGCAAGAACGTCAGAAATATTTTGCTGTTTCATATATCACATCTGATGTTAAGTAAAGATGGGGCTGAAGGTTGGAGTACACTCACTCGGTATTCCCAGCTTAGCTATCTTGTCTCAAACAGTCATAATAATTTGTAATGTGTACCTACATAAGTACAAGGAACTTCAGAGAACCACAATTTCAAGTAATCTAATAACGATCGAAGAATTCCAGATGTTCATTACGTCTTTTGCCTACTTCAAAGGTAATATTGTTACGAATTCTAAACACTAATGATTCTAGTTACAGATGAACTCGGTCTCGAGACTGCATTGTTTCAAAGGACTCCATATTCAGCAGTTTGATCAACATTTATGCTTGCACTACCTTTGATTCCGAATCAAATCGTAAATCACGAACATAATTAGCACATTTCTTGCTTTGTGGAGCAGAAGGATATATTTAGTAAGATTATTTACGTAACAAAACTCAAAATATTGAAATAATGCAAATCTGAGAATTGGAGATTTTTTTAACCGCTTTTATTTTGACTGCCCCAGGAAGGAGAGTGTTATTTTCGGGTGTATGTATGCATGTACATTTCTATTACATCCTGTAATCTAAACGGTTTGTGTACTTTGTCATGATACTCAGAGTGTCATAGGATACATTTTAAACCCACTTCAAAAAGGAGGAGGTTCTCGATACGGCCGTATGAATGTTTTCTTTATGCTAAAAAAAATCCAACATTGCACTCGCAAAATAGAAAATGGCGTCTGCTTACAATCATTCCAGCGAACGGTTTGACGAATTTTGAAGTAGTAGTAGTCTGTATAGGGTAAAGCCCCAATCGTTGGACCAATGCATTCATTGGACCACCAAAGTATTTCGAAAACTAAACATTCCACAAAGTTCCAAATAGTGTCGACGCTGCACCCCTGTGTAAAGGGCAGTCTCGCCTGCGCAACTATTTAACGCGGGATCCTACGGTACCGTTTGTGGTGTAGTGAGAATTGCTATTAATATTTCAACTAACAAACAAGACAAACAATCAAAGTATTCTTCAACTACGACGCACGATAATACACGACACTTTTTGAATTCAATATGCAGAACTTTCAGATGTACTCAATTAGGAAATTATTTGTGCTAACCCACTTAATTACTCGTAATGAATTCCATGACGATAGGTTTGCATGGAAGAGATCGCTATTAGCGATAAGGCCGCCTAATTTGTAGTTTCTATAAGATATTTAAATGTACCTTCATTATTTAAATAATAAAGCGTATTTGATTGATTGACAATAATACACATAACATAAGGAAAAATAAACAAGACATCAGTATAATTGACTTCACGGGCCTAACTTCATTTAAATATGGTTTTATGGGAAAATGAGTTGGAGTTTTCCGTCTCTTCTTCTTCTTCTCTAAGTTCGGTTAAGGGAGTCATCGTCATTATCACAAATCTGCAAACAACGCCATGTAGCTGTGCTTTCAAATCATTCTCGTCTTTTTAAAATGCTGAAAGTTTACATAAGGGTTCTTGCAATTCATATCCTTAGCAGCTTCAAGCTGACACAGATGTAACCTGCAACGAGGCAAAGACAAGAGCTCCGTAATCCCGAGACCGTGTTATAGCGGTAACACTCAGCTTTACCTGCGGTGGCATCGTTAAATCCGGTTTACAGGGTGATAATGTCCTCTCAGGGCTAATGCTTGCTATGACGTCGGTTTAAACTTGGCAGTATTATAACAAGGTTGCTCCATTGTCTTCGGAAGAATTACCGGTAAATTAGGCCGTACTTTGGCAACCGGGACGAATCGTGTGAATATAAGGCCAACCAGCGCGTTTTGGAAAGAGCGAGTTTAGAATTTATGATTTATAGCCAAATTTCTAAGACCTCTAAGCAATCTCAATACAAGTCTTGAGGCTGTATCAACCGATACGAATAAACCTTACAAAACCCGACCCTGTTCAGACTCTGCAAGCCGGAAAGATTCCCCAAAGGCTGGATGTATTGCTCCTCTTCAAAGCGATACTCTGGCGACAAAGTCATATTATTAACCGCCTCTGTGGCCGAATTAAACAATATAAAGTGTACGAAACGTAGGTAAACGTAATCGTAGGTTTGATTGCGAGCGAGGTCATATTTAGTACTCGGTGGTGGTACTTGGTGGGTGGTAAGGCATTTATATATGTCCGCCAGGTAAGCTACCACATTCTTATGTGAGTCTGCCGGCAAACAACAATGTTGATATCATTGTTGTGTTCCGGCAGTTTGAGATAAGATAGCCAATCCGCCTTCGACCTCATCTTCGATTAACACCAGGTCTCATTGAAATTAATTAATCACCCGTCCGTTGTCCCTAAACAAATATATTTCTATTTAATACAACTAAGCTGGATCAAAATAGTCATCTTTATTGTCGACAAAATTCAAAGGCTGATTCCTCATAAAATTGTGAGAATTACGTAAATGTATAGTGACTTCACGATTACAGTCTGAAAATTTCAATGATTTTTCTATGATTGATCGGAAACACGTCTGATCATAATCATAAGTAATGGAAACGACGATGTAGCCAAAGATTAAGTACGCGATAAATGCATATAATCCCTACACTTGGAGATCCATAGAAGCATTATGAATGAAAAAGGTGACCCCTGACACAAAATAGGAGTTGCTTTACACACATAGTCAGTCTGTGGTACAGATAGTAATATTTTATCACAGGAACTTGTATACCCCAAACCGTGGGTTCTATTATATAATTTCATCGTTATCGTCTTCGGTTACATTGTGACATGTGATTGGTTGGCTCATCACTTGCTCGGTAATTTGACGGTTTCTCATTGGTCATCATAATCATGATATACATGAAGTTACATAATCTAAGGGCAGGTCCGGTCAAAATTGGTGAAGCAACCTCAAATGTAACATTGTAATATTTAAAGATATTCAGGGTTAACACAATGTTGTCCTTTATCGTGTCTGTTTATAATCGTTGCATGAATTTTTAATTCCATTTTTATATCTTAAATATTTGTACGCCCTAACAGGCAGATTTTGTTGGACTACTTACCTATCTACAAAATAAGACCATTATCTGTAGACCCAAAATCAAACAAATAAATAATTTTCTTTCTTTCTTTCTATCAAACGTATCCTTTCAATAGTGATCTCCGCCCCTACATCCGGTTTTCAATGTATCCCGTGCGTATAATGGTATATTCAAATGTTAAAAGAATTTTTATTCTTGCATTTACATTAATTTGGCCACAATTTTCGTTTTAATATAAAGCTTTCGAGGTTATTGTGCGATGTCTCAAAGACTGGAAAAGGACTGCGGAGGAAATCTCTGAGGACAATAAAGTCTTGGTCTCGTTAGGGTACAGTGGATCTCAAGGACGAAAGACAAATCTTTCTGTTTGTACAGCAAATGTATCTAAGTCCTGTTTTGTTAAATTAGGGTTGGTGGAATACTATAATATTAAATTGTACTTCTTGTCATACTCTTTATCCCAGAGAATACAGCTTCTAACCTCCTTAACTCAACTTCACGGCATGTCCGCCTCCGTGGGTCAATGTAAAATAACATAGGATTTCGGAGGTCGCAGGTTCGATCCTCAGCGTTAAAATACCACACTTTGTACCTATTACTAACATTGAGTTTACGACTCGGAGGTCGCGAGTTCGATCCCCAGCGAGGTACATGTTTAAGTACTCGGTTTGGTTGGTGGTAGGGCATTTAAAATGTCCGCCTCGCTAGCTACCACCATCTTCTCTAAGTCTGCCGCCAAACAGCAATGTTATAGCATTCTTGTGTTTCGGTTGTCAAAGATAAGATAGCCAGGCCCCCAAATAAAATTGGGTTTCCGAGTCAGGACGCTTTCACCTTCGGCCTCATCTTCACATAACGTCGGGTGTGACTGAGGTCAAGTGCTAACCCGTTGTGCATAAAAAAACAAAGAAAGATTGTCTTGAATTTTTAATTTAATTTCAGTTTGGTTTATCATGACAATCCCTGGATCTGTCATCACCTAAATAAGCAATAAGCTGCAGTATATTCAGTTACAGCCGTTTAAGATTGTGATTCCGTCGATTTTATAACTAGCGAATAGAAAGAGATCTTGTAGTCCAAACAATTATCGGATTTTTGGAGATTTAAGTAATGCGTGATAAATAAAATCACCCCGCAGATGAAAGTCTTCCACGTCGGCTTCATTTTTACTTACCAATGTCCTTTGAGAATTAAAATATAAATATTTATTAGCTAGACATATATGGGCAACTACCTATTATACATCTTACAATATAATTAGTATGACAAATACTCCTAGCGTATCTGAAGAGATATAGGATCTTAAAGATAAGTATGTAATATAAAAACTTGCTAACGTTACCCGTTAAAACTGTTCAATTTACTTGCTTGTTTGTTGAATACGAAATAAACGTAAACTGGATCCCAAATAGCCGTATTACTGATCGAATAAATTAATTGCCTTTCCAGTCTGGTCTGAAAACGAAATCGGAACCGACTTAATCCCTTTCCGCTTAAAGTTGTGGGATGGAGGATCGACATAGAGTGCACCACACCCACGCCTTACAGCAATCGCTACGAGGTCTGCCAAGCAAAATAATAACACTAATATTCTAAGTGGAACATGTAATACGAAATTTCTTATAACCCTTAGGCAGTGTTAGCCCTTTATTTTTCTTTGCCATCGCCTTTTTGCCTGTGTTTATTTTCGTGTTCATTTTATCTATAATATACTGAAATAACGCCTTCATCTTCTATATTACAAAACTCAAAACCTGGCCTGATTTCCCTCGAACAGGCAATAATTAAAAAATATTGCTGTAAAATGGGTGTATGCGTAGGCTTTCCCTGTAAAGGCAATTATAACAAGATTAAATAATGTAGGTTTATGGAGTACATGTACCTACTTTACGCATATTAATTATCCATCACACGTGTAATAATTACTAATTGGGACGAGCTCATTGTTAATTGGAGCAGGTTTTCGGTTCGTATTGAAATCAAAACCACCAATACGTATCGTTTTAAGAGGCTGCACTTGTTCCTCGTAGACATATCAAAAATTCGCGCGAATCGTTTTGCTTCACCTTGCCCCATATCAATCGTGAGATTGTGGTCAAACGCATTTCCCTTCATCCAGTCAATCATAAAAAATGTTCGTTGGCATTTGTGATTTTAGAGAGTTATCTGAGCGCCTGGTTGGTACATCGTGCAATCAGAGGGCTAGCCAATACCTGACTGAGACTGTGTACGATTCCACCAACCAGGCACATGGTGTAAGTGTTCTATTTGTAACTACTTTTAAAAGAAATTGTATCATTGTTATTACCACTTCTAAAAATAAATTACCAGCCTTTTTAATTAATTAGGTACCAGCCTTAGAAAATTAGCTTTTTCAAAGCACTTCCTTAGTTGTAACAAAACACCGGTATTTATGAATTACAAAAAAAAATTATTTATTACCACTACCCTGATCACAGTACCATCTGCCATCCACCAAATTCAAAATAAAAGATTGTTTTTTTCTTCAAACATTCTTCATAAGTTGTAATAAATAATAATAATAAATAAATGTCTTTGCACAAACACACAGCGCCATCTAGATCCACAGTAAGCATCTAGGCTTGTGTTATGGATACCAGATGGTTGGGAAATACACAAATACATTTTTTTTTTCTAAATAAATAAATGAAAAACATCCATAACTCGGGAACACATGTCTGTAGTCATCATACAAACATATGCCCCTAGTCATGAACATGACTTGTGTATAAGAGGTATAAAGGTTTGAGGACCCTAATTTCATATTAAAAATTTAATACTATCAAATTAATAAAACTAATAGGTGTTTCTAAATACGTTAAACTCTAATCAACTTTAATTCGGTTACATTGAAAATCAAATACGCCGTTTTAATGATGGTTTTCAAGTGTTTGAAGAAAACATATTCCAATCTCAAAAGTAGAGCGCAAATTTCTTGTTTGAAAAGATTTTAACAAGAAACTAATTATGTAATATTTTGGATATTTGGGATATCTATTTAATCAGCTCCCATTTGATATTCTACACGATTACCCTGTTAAAACATAATAATTTTCACTTTTATTTACTCCTTCCTCTATTACACCTTCGTCTAACAAGGCCACTACTCCATATGCCTTTCAAATTCGCAACGTCAAATCTACGTATGCTATCTGGCAAGTTTTGAATAAGTTCTAATATTTTGAAAATACCATCAAAGCTCAGGCTCAGCGGTTAAGACGCGATCTCCCAATTTGAGAAGTCGGGGTTCGATCCCCAGGCAGGCCATGTACCAATGAGTTTAAAAATTTAAATTAATTACTTATGTGCATTTATCCGACTGCTCTTAAACGGTGAACGAAAACATCGTGAGGAAACCTGCATGCCTGAGAAATAAAAATCCTGAGGCATGTGAAGTCCCCAGCCCGCATTGAGCCAGCAGCGTGGGGACTATGGCCCATACTCCCTCTTTATACGACGGAAGGCCTATATCCCTGCAGTGGGATGTTTTCTGGCCGAGATGATGATGAATGGTGTTCAATAAATTCTTGGCAACTGATCACTGCTTTACTGAAGACTTCGTCAGGGTTAATATACAGTTGGAATTGATTTGTAGCAACTTGGCTCAATAGCCAAGTTCAAATTAGCCAAGCGTCAATACGCGCTCTATAATTATACGAGTACAATACGAAGCGGGATTAACTAGTTTCTGAATTAGCGCCAGACCCCTGGAATCAACTAAACAACCCATAGATTTTCTTCCTCATTTAACTTTGCCCCGTCCCTGCTCAAGATAAGTGGGCCTCCTGATAGAAATACGGCAAGTTTTGGTAAGACTAAAGTCTAAAGTAACTACTGCTCTAATAGTTTAATAGTCAGTTACACTACAGCTTATTACGTAATCAAGTCTCGAAATCACAGACTTACAATAATGGAAGGAGACCGAACATGAGGATTTATCGTGACCAATTTTCATAGAAAAGAATAAGCTGCATTTAGACTTTGATGTAGCAGGAAACGTATAGAAATGGGTATTATTATCTGGTTTATTACATTACGGTGCTGTTTAGAATTGAAATAGAACCAACCCGTCTCTTCCCGTGGGTGTCCTAACGACGACTAGCAGAGACTTTCCATCAAAAAACATCTAATAGATTTGGACGCTTTGACGGCTAGGGCTCACCCCCTGTCACGTGTGCATTTCTGTATATTTCGTGAGGGTTAACTGTAGATTATGTATCAATCATTAAACTCTGTTTGAAACACCCAAACACTAATCTTTGGGATATCTCTGTGACATTGTATATGTTTATTAGATTACGAACTTCAAGGTGCATGGTGTCATTTGATTCGTCTTGATCCCTGGAGTCTCATATAGGATACATTTTATTATAAAAAAACCAACCGACATGGCGCCCACGAAATACAATATATGTTGTCGGGTTTGTTGTTAAACTTATATTGTTATTATACTGGATGAGTTTTTAAAATTCGCATGATAGGAACCCTAGGAATCCCGCCAGTCGCATATCAACTTCCGGAAGGCGCGTGGGTCGATGATGATTTTGAAAAAAAAAACAAAAACTACCTGTGCCAATAACTTCTATTTCACTTTAATATTCCCTATTTTTTCCTTACGATAAAAAAACTCAGTCGGTATAGCCTTCTTACAGCAATCAGAAAAATATATTCTATACTAATCTCCGAAAATACTACACAGAAGGATTTTAGTTATTTGTGCCGTGTTATGTGCTTTCAGGCAATCGAAGCAACATGCCTAATCAATTTATTTATATACTTGAGTTCTAAAAGAACATTCGATTTCTACTGAATTTTACGATCGAGGTTACGCTTGGATTTAAAAGTAGCTCGCTGAAGTCCTTATTTTTATCCCTTAAAAGACGTATTACGTAAACCCATCTTACTCGTACAAATCCTTAAGGGACTATAAATTGAGTTAGCAAATTTTTTAATGTAAATACCTATACTACTTTGTTGATATATAATTTTGTGATTACATCTGTTACCCGTGTTTGTTTTCGCATCATATTCTTTTATATATCTACGTAATATAAGTATTTCTTTAAAAATTTTAAGTATTTAGAAATCTCCTTAAGGTCAGGCGATATTTCACCCCGAAACAACTTTTGGTGCTTTATAATGCTCAGGTCCGCTCGTGCATGGAATACTGCTGTCACCTCTGGGATGGTTCAGCCAAGTACCAACTAGCTGCACTCGATTCCATGGAACGACTTACTATAAGATTCATAGGTGATCATTCGATTACTTATAAATTTTAGAGCCTCGAATACGCCTGTCTCTCAGTATTTTCCAGGATGCATTTCGGTGAGTGTTCGTTGGAATTGCATAACCGTCGCCTTTCCATTTTCGGACTACTAGTCGTGGGAAGGGATACCACCCGTATATAGTTAATATACCGAACATTCGCACTAAGTAGTTCGACTACGAACAGCCAAGGCGTGGAACTCCCTTCCGGCGTCAGTTTTTCCTGAATCGTACAACAGGTACAACTTTAGAATCTTAAAAAGCAGAGTGTATAAGCATTTACAGGGATCGCGTGCATTATCTTCCACCACATCGTCAGTATCCATCAGGTGAGATTGTGGTCAAAGACCTATCCAGTTTATCTTAAAAAAAAATGCGATGCATATTTTCAATTTTGCAGGCGCCATGTTGAATTTTTACAGTGTTATTTATTCTATGACACTCTGCATGGTGATTAAGACGAACTTAACAACAGCTCGCATTTCAAAATTGGTAAACCCTTCAGGTTACAGAAGGTCACATAAAAATCTTCATACATAAGAAAAAACAAAATAATTACCAAGATTTGTAGATTGTGTTTGGTGAAGTGAACTTGACGTTGAAACAATTTAGATTCTATTATCACGTCTTTGATCATGAAAAGATTCCCCTTAAACAGTTTTTATTCGTTATAATATCTTACGCATTTTTACGTATTGCAAAGGATGGGAATCCTTTGTACTTAATTCAAATAAAACGCGTAAGAAAAGAGAACTGATGGTCGGTGGGGCATTAAGTTTCTGGCGTGGAGACCGCGCAGCAGCAACCGCAGCGAAGGACGTTCAATCCCAAGGTGGATGGGCGACGTGAATGAATGAAGAACTGGAAGTCGCTGGATGCAGGCCGCTTCGCCTGTTATGGGGGAGGATGATGATGATTCCCGGTAAGCAAATCTTTTTCATTAAAATAAATATCATTCGTAAAGTGTCTCAATTGTTATTGTCCCTGAATTCATATTTCTTCCACAAAGCTTTGTTTTAAAACTGGAGAACGCAATATGCACTCGTATTTACGTGAATACTTTGTAGTTTTCATTCGCAAGTTGCACATCAAAACGCCTCAATATTCTGGCGTGGACACCATGAATCACCAACCGCAGCGTAGTTCAATCCCAAGGTGGATGGGCGACGTGATGAATGTCGCGGAAGTCGCTGCGGATACTGGCCGCTTCTGCCGCTACGGGAGAGGATGATGATTCCCGTTATGCAAATCTTTTTCGTTAAAATAAATATAATTCGTAAAGTGTCTCAATTGTTATTGTTCCTGAGTTCATATATCTTCCACAACGCTTTGTTTTAAAACTGGAGAACGCAATATGCACTCGTATCTACATGAATACTTTGTAGTTTTCATTCGCAACTTGGACATCAAAACGCCTCAAGATTCTGACGTGGAGACCACGCATCACCAACCGCAGCGTAGCACGTTCAATTCCAAGGTGGATGGGCGACGTGATAAATGTCGCGGGAGTCGCTGCGGATGCTGGCCGCTTCTGTCGCTATGGAAGAGGATGACAATGAATCCCGGTAAGCAAATCTTTTTCATTAAAATAAATATCATTCGTAAAGTGTCTCAATTGTTATTGTTCCTGAATTCATATTTCTTCCACAACGCTTTGTTTTAAAACTGGAGAACGCAATATGCACTCGTATCTACATGAATACTTTGTAGTTTTCATTCGCAAGTTGGACATCAAACCGCCTCAAGGCTCGAAACGTCTCCCAACTTCTCGTTTTCGTAGACGCTATCTATTATTTCAAAATATGAAATATATTCGCGTTCAGAAGCGGTAAACAAGTTTTAAGAAACGTTTGTAGTAGATACGTAAGTTCGGTAGGTTCTTTCGGGTTCATTGATCAGAACAAAAATTCGTATTAGTTTTGAACGATAGCAGTTATTTGTAGAATTAACAGTTTATCTTTTTATGACCATTATAATAGGTATATCCAAATAAGCTACAAGCTATTTTGGCTTCAGCATCAGAGTGCCCTCCAAAGAATCAAAATATCTTTAATGTACAGAATTGGACCTGTTATAGTTTTATTATAGGTACCTATAGATTACTTCATGAGGCAAAGGAAAAATTTCAATGAGAAATTTTATTGTCACAACCCAAATTGTAACAAAAGATATCGAGTGGAATCTAGAAACGGGTTTTCTCGGAAAGTGGTTAGATGACAGAAAGTTTTTCATTGAAACAGCTAACTGAAACACAACAAAGACAAATAAAACAAGTTGAAAGAAAAGTCAAACATTCCTCAACTTTCCATCCTTCGAATTAACTCTATATTTGCTGACTATTCCTTTTGTTTTGTTTCAACAATACCTAAGTTCAAATGTTAGAATGACTTATGTCAATTAATGAATGAACCTATTGTTCTACATATTGAAATGCCTTATTTTATAAACGTGTAGTTTGAATGAAGGTCGTTCATAAAGTATGGAGAATAATAATCTTCTGTAGGATTTGCTTGTAATTTTGAGACACTGGATACTGAATATCATTTATCTAATCTTTCACTCTATTATATCTTATAACTAAAATGACGAATACTACCCACAAAGTACAGTAAACAACGGCTGGAGAATCAAGTAGCAAGCGCAGAGTCGGCCAATCAAATCATCCATCCTACGAGTTCCTATACATAATGTACATCTCACGAGATTTACTCAAGAGATTGCATCTTACGATACACAAGGAAGAGCATCGGGATTCTTACTTGGGATTCATCCTTTACCTATAGATATACATCAAATCTAACTTGTTTGGTAATAACATAGACCATATTTAATTGTTCTAAGAAATATTCAGTATCCTTGATAAATTATCTTCCATTTCTAATGTTCCATACTCAACAAGGATTTATAGTTTCGCCATATAGGTCTGTTTGTTTGTCTGTCCGACGCTTAGCTCAGTACTCTTAGTACTAGAAAGATATATAATTTGGCATGGATATACATAGTAATCACGCCGACAAAGTGATAAAATGTTGTAAAATATTTTTTTGCGTAACTGCCCCACACGAGAAGTGGGGATGAATTTTCTTTTATTTTTGTACCCCATCGTGTAGGGTGTCGTTGGATAGGTCGTTCAAAAATATTAGAAGTTATCTTAAACAGTTTTTCGATTTAGGGACCTGTTTAAGAAATATTAAGCTTTAAATGCAATAAAGTGTACTTGATTGACTGATTAATTAACTTTTGTTAGATTAAGGTGTCGCCCCCCCTAAAAGCTAAACGGTTGATTTTGGATACGTGAAAAAAATCATGGTAGTATATATAATGAAGTTAAAAGGAAAACTATTACTGGTAGGTTTTACAAGTTAATAAGTAATAGTCGATAAACTTATGAAATGTACTTTCCGTTGAAAATTATTTATCAAACAACAAAGAGTCGCCTTCAAAGTCCACATATTATCAGGACAGGTACGAAACCCTACACTGCGCGTGGCCCGACACTCACTTGGCCGGATTTAAGAGTTTAATAATATTGTTTTATTACCGGAATAACTTTGGGAGGCCTCTGTCAGTGGACGTCTTTCGGCTGATATGATGATGATGATGACTGGAATAACTACAAGGGTGCAGACTTCGAGTTAGCTGCTATATTATTCTGTAAGCTCACAGGCACAACTATCATATGAATCCACTATGAAACTCCAAATGACTTTTTTTTATGCACGACGGGTTCGTACTTGACCTCAATCACACCTGATGTTAAGTGAAGATGAGGTCCAAAGTGGAAGCGTACTGACCCGGAAACTCCAACACATTTGGGGGATTGACTATCTTATCTCTGACAACCGGAACACAACAATGCTATTGACATTGCTGCTTGGTGGCAGATTTAGATAAGATGGTGGTAGCTAGCCAGGCGGACATTTTAAAATGCACTACCACCAACCAAACCGAATACTTAAACATGTACCCCGCTGGGGCTCGAACGCGCGACCTCCGAATCGTAAACCTAATGTTGTTTACATTGAGCCACGGAGGTGGTTTAAGACTTGGCTTGACTAAGAACTATACGCACATACTCGTAGCTTACAATCCATTGGCCACTGAAAAAATTACCACCAATTCAGACGCGAGCAGCACAAACAAGCTTGCTGAATAACCACGTTAGCGTAAGTAAAGTAAAGTAAAGTAAAACCCTCTTCTCTAAACTTGTCGCCTGCAGCAATGGTATCATTGTGTGTTCCATTATGAAGATTAAAGAGTCCGTGATATCACTGGCATGTAAGACAAGTCCTCAGGTTGACAACGCGAATATGTTGCCGTAAAAATATGACGAATTTTGATTTTATATTTGGTAGTCAGGGGTCAGTGATCGGTCAGTGATTTTCTTTCCTCAATTGAGCTGCTCTTACTTATGTCATACATATTATAGCCAGAAAAAGCAATACTAAATGAAGCAATAAAATATAGCGACCCTTAACAATTGAAACAGTAACGAAGTCGACTCGTTATGTGTGAATTACCCCAAAAGTTACACGTCACAGAGCAAATTAGGCAGCTTCCTACAAAAGTTAGTAATAAAGTGTGCAAGTAGAGTAATTTGAGTGAGTTCTAAATTGCGCCAGATTGTCTCCGAGTGGTGCCACTGTTTTAGCCAGGAATTAGGAGCTACCAACTATATAGATCTCCTCGCTTTGGCCATTACTTTGATGTTGAAACCTGAAGGAATGGTCCATTTTTCAAGGAATTTTGGTTCTCGTGAGTGTAGATAATTTTTTTTTCGCTAGAAAATGCGTGTCGCATACCGCTCGCCTGGGGGACGGTGAAACGGTTATATGGGACTCCTCTCCCTGTCGGGAGGGATACATACTAAAACCCCGCGGCGACCATCCTCAGCAGTAGGGAGGATCTCGGAACGCATAGAAATGTAAATACCTAATTTCTAGGTATTCACAAAATCATATGATATGAGTGCTTCTTTTTTCTGAAACGATATAAAAATATTAAATATTTAAAAATAATTCTTAGCGAGTCCAGCAAAACCACTTTGATAGTGGACCAGAAAGTAGCCACGCATACAGCATACACAGTCTGTGGCATCATAGAGGTCGTCAAAGAGGAGAGAGACAGCAAAAAAAAAATTATTTCCTTCAGTGTATTGAATATTCTTTAACGGTTTTTATAGAAATCTGAACTAGTGATTTCCATCTATTAATCCACAGAATAATCCACCACAGCCATTAGCCCATAGAATTGACTAAGAACTGCTCGGACTTGCATTTTCTCAATTATATTTCTATTTCTATTTATATCCTTTCGTTTTACCTTGTTTTGTAGATCTTAGTTTTCCACATGTTTTCTAACGGTTCTTGGTTTTATAGTTTGCAATCGAACGTAGACATACACAGTAGGTACTATATAATAATATATATTTTTAACCGAGTTCCAAAAAGGAGGAAGTTGTCGACTGCATTTTTATTTTTATATGTGTGCTCCACGATGTCTTCGTCAATTGTTAACCGATTTTGATGTTTTTTTTTGTTTGATAGGATATACCGCAATAGTGGGCTCTGTCCTCTGGTCTCCACAGAATACTAGCGTCACATCACTATATTCTAGGCAGTCTAATGTCGCTTTTAGGCATCACCACTAATAATAGGAATTATTCTAGTTTTAAGTAGATTTAAGCAATTGTGGGACCAAATAAAAACATATTCTTTCTCTGTGTATAAATTTAGTAAAGATCTGATAATGCACTACGGAGATATAGAAGAAAACCTTACTGAAGTCGGGCGTTTGGTAAATTTTGGCATCTCATTTATTAAAAATACTGTTGAACAAAGTGTTATTGTTTCCAAAATGGTAGATATACACTACTGTAGGCAGTACTATATCCTCAACATTGAAAAGACAATTCTCAATTAACACAATGAAAAAGCATTTCACTATTTCAATTTAGGTATCAGACACAGAAAAAGCCAATTAGCACCGACGCGGGTTCCCTTTGATCGTTCGTTAGCCAAACCAACTGGTAACATGAGCCGAAAATAAAAACTATTTCCGAACTGTCGCTTTTTAAATCCTCTTAAAATTTCAGCACCATTTTGGTACAAATAGGATGGGGTATGTTTGAATTTTATTTAACATCAATGTTTGTACATTAAACAAGCAGTTGTCACAAACGCACTTCTACAGACTGCCGTACTACTCAAGCAAGTAGCACGGCAGTCTGTAGATTATGTGAAGGAAACTATACATCCTTTGCGAGTGTTATGTACTCATCCACACTAGAAGTTCAACTCTGGGAGGACCTCACATCACACCAGAGGATATAAAACCCTTCGCTCCCGGGGATATCGTGAGGTTGCTTTGAGATTGCAGATTGCTGACATACGAGACGAACTTTAACCAGAGGGAATGGCACAACAGATCTATTACTGGATACTGTGTACTGGTTCCAACATTGATTTACGGGAGTGAGTGCTGGGTATGGCAGAAGAAGAATGAAAGTAGAATTAATGCAGTGGAAATGTGATCATTGAGAAGTATGAGTAGTGGTGACTTTGTAAGATAGAATCAAGAATAGTGTAATTAGGGAATTAACAGAGTGAAAGAAGACGTAGGGACAAAGATTGAAAAATGTATGCTGAGATGGTTTGACATGTGGAGAGGATGACTGAAAGAACACTAACGAAACACTTTGTCGTGATGGACGAACTGTCCACATTCAGGTGCTAGAGTCAGACTGACGTTTGTCCTGTTTATGTTTGCTTAAAGTAAGCTGACCGCTGGTAATTAAGTTAGTAATATTATCCGTAATACTATAGTTCGCTCTAAACCTGACCACTACAACCAGCGTTACGTTTTTTATGCATCCAACCGTACTACTTGTGATATCGATCGATTCTCACGCTGCACACAAACTAATTAAGCAAGGACTTATACATATTACCGGTTCCGCATGCGGTCACTTAAATTAACATAAATCGGAATAAAAGCACCCGGCTTTATGGTATAAAAATTTAAACAATAAAAACACGGTTTAATACGTATGAAGCAATTTAAATTGAATTTACAAAGTACATTTCAGTGGATTTTCCATTTACAAAATAATCAACACATCTCCGTAAATATTTCGAATAACTTTTGCTCTCGATTTCGGCTGTAGGTAGACGACGGGCACAGACGGATGATCAGTTGACCAGTGGACTATTCTATCAAAGCTCTATTCAGTCTGCATGGCCACAATATCTTTGAGTTTCACTATATCTTCTTAGTACCTACAAAATTTCACTATATCTTCGAACTCCACTTGTTGTAATCTATTTTCGTCTACTTTATAATATAACATGAAGTCACGATCTTTATCCCAAATGGGGTGGTCAGAGATATCTCAAATATAAGCTTTTGGGTGTTCCAAATTAACAGCGAAACCAAAGAAAATATTTATCAAACATTTGCAATGGTGTTTAACTAAAACCCTCTGTAAGGTTTAAACAGCGATGTAAGTTTTCATGATTAATAGAATACATATCTACTTCAACTAAAATTACAGAGTAACGGTGCGGCAACGTCGCATTTTCCCTGTTATCCTACCAATTGCAATGGTTTAACCATATGACTTTTAGTGACGGTGACGACGTGTCATTCTAATTTAGTCGAATTGAATTGTGAAACAAACCTTTCTGCGAGGAATATTATTTGTTATCTGTGATCAGTTTCAATTTTTTATTTGTTGTCGGCACACGTCTCGTGTAATTTTCGAGTTATTGGGATACTCCCATTGTAATCCTCTGTAAGCACATTGCAAGAGCATTGTAACTTCTATGAATTCGGCTGTAGCAGTTTAATGCTTGAAATAACATAACTAACATAATATAACGTCGCTGTTAAACGTGCAAGTCTATTTCGTTGTGGAAAGTCCCATAGTCGCCTTTTACGACATCCACGGAAAGAGATGCGCTGATTTACATGCCGAAACCACACTAAATATTTTCTAAATATCCCAGGTCTCAGTCAGGAGTAGATCACACCCTGGTTTCATCTAGGCTGAATTTAAACTTGATACATCTAACTGAAAAAAGAAGTCATGATGAACATACACACCAGAAGACAAAGTGATGCTAGAAAGCGAGCTACGGAATCGTATAGAATACAAAAAAATGTGTCTTGACAGAGACTGATGTTCAGCATGCTTAACCAAGCTTACTGAGCAAACACTTGGAGAATTAATTTTTTGCAATAAAATAATAATAGACTTCGCAATTTGTGTCCTGGAGGATTGCCAGTTACGGGTAACTAGTTTAAATGCAGCCATGATGAGATACTGACTGAACTCGGAAACTTGAGAGGATAAAAAGCGCTTTAGAGCACTTTTTTGATAAAATTACTTTATCCTGCTTTTGCGTGATAAAAACTTTCTTAATGTGTTCTCCGTGTCCATAAAAGCCATTTTGATGCCCAGTTTAAAATTAATAGACGCCAAACATAAATTTCGCTATTCCGACAGAGCTATTAGCTTACCCGGACCGTATTTTTTGAAAACTGTTGATATGAAAATTCTAATAACTTTAAAAATACTTTTAAAAACATTTAATACTCCATCATGATTATGAAATGTTATTCTAGTCGACGCATGTAAAAAAAAATCTAATATTTCGTATCCGTGTTATTAACGGTTGAGGAGATCCTGGCTGCAGGTCATCACGAAAATCATGTTTATCTATAAAAACTGACCGTGTTTTCTAAATTTTGTATCTGAGCTTATTAACCCATGAAGGAGGGAACTCCTTAATGGTTACCTAAGGAGCTGGAATTTTGCAGATTCATTCAGTTCAGATACATACATTTATATAATAGACGTGAACTAATGCTGCAGCCAGAATTGTCTCATACTGTGTCACTAGAATCTAAGGACGTATTTTATTTTTTTATGCACAACGGGTTGGTACTTGACCTCAATCACACCTGATGTTAAGTGAAGATGAGGTCGAAGGTGGAAGCGTACTGACCCGGAAACCCCAACACATTTGGGGGACTGGCTATCTTATCTCTGACAATCGGAACACAACAATTCCAATTGGCGGTAGATTTAGACAAGATGGTGGCAGCTAGCCACGCGGACATTTAAAATGCCCTACCACCAACCAAACCGTGAACTTAAACATGTACCCCGCTGGGGATCCAACCCGTGACCTCCGAATCGTAATCCCAATGTTGTTTACATTGAGCCACGGAGGCCGTTGCATTAATTAACGTAATATTTAGATTTGTTTGTATGCTTCATAAAAAGTTAGATATTGTGCTTTGGTTCGAATCCAGCAATATTGATTTTTCTTATTCATGTTATGCCATCATAGCTAATAATCTCCTTGGTAATAGCGAAAAATTAATGTTTTGTTCTATGAGCAACCTTATACACTGAGCTGTGACCTATTTGTCCTACTGTAACACACATAATGCAATATAGGTTAACGTCTAAGTTCTATTTAAAAATTCTCTTAAAACTTTATGTATGTATGTGACTAGAGTAACAAATAAACTCTTTATCCATTTTAAGCTGATTTTAAGACCAAGCTATCAGAAAGGGCAAAGCTATACGGCGTTTTGCGCGGAAAAAGATGACATAATATAGGTTAGATAGATTGTCAGAGCGCATTTCAAGCCTAATTACCTGGTGTTTTTTTTTGTGAGCGAAGATTATAATTGAAATAACATTCTAGAGAATCGCCCATCCATTTTAGTCCCGTGCAATGCAAATCATAGAAGGCTTTATTTTGAAATCCGAATATCGGAACATTGTGCAAGTGCTAAAAACTTTTTAATTATTACATCAGCCATTTTGGTTGTATTAAAAGTACCTATCAGTTTTGCAATGCAAATTATTGGTTGATTTTTACTGAATTTAATTACAACATCCCTAATATTCCACATAGCAAGCATTATTCTCTGTATAATGTGACCTGACTGGCTGATGATTATTCACACGACGTAAACATTTACCAATAGAAATTCCCTCAGAAATGGAAAAAATGGGTAGGTACTCTCTAGCGTATTACAAAAAATTTCATTAAAAAATCTAAATTATCTGTTATAAAATATACGATGATAAATAGACTGGGAACTTTTGTTTGAAAAATAGTTGATTTAATTAGCAGTAACTTATACAGAGCTAGACACTTCGGCAACAGAAAGTTAGTTTGAAAAACAAGGCAAAAAATAAAAATGTCTAGTGGCGCTTGTCGGCGCATCTCCAAGCCCTAGTTATAAAACTGAACCGAGACGATGGACCAGCCGGATAATATAGGTCTGTTTTAGGGTTCCATAGTCACACTAAAACCATTATTATACCGGTTGAGTTTTTTTACCATAAGGAAAAAAATAGGGTGTATTGGGTAAGTGAAATAGAATTCGACCACCGATTGGTGTAGTGGATAGTGACCCTGTCAGCGAAACCAACGGTTGCGGGTTCGAATCCTGCGAGGGGTAAATGTTTGTATGATGAATACGAATACGAACATTTATTCCCGCGTCATGGATGTTTACATAAATATTTATGTATGTTTATCCGTTATCTAGTATCCATAGTACAAGCTTTGCTAAGTTTGGGACTAGATGATTGGTGTAAGTGTCCGAAATATTTGTTTATTTTTTTATTTAATTATTTTTTTTTCGAAACCATCATCAACTCACGCGCCGGCCGGAGATTATGCGACTGGCGGGATTCGTACCCTACGAATCCTATCATGCGAAATTTATTTGGAACTCATATTTTCTCCAAGTTTTCTTTATTTAATTAATTTAATGACGTGGAAAGGCTTTATTCAATGATGGTTTTGAATAAAAAAATTAAACTACCTATGCCAATACGTTCTACTTTCACTTACCTATTATGCCCTATTTTTTTCCTTACGGTAAATAACTCATCCGGTATAATCTTAGCCTACCTGTGTATAACAAATAAAGGATTTACAATAGTGGTGTATACTTTAAATAAAATTTAGTAAAATTTATTTGCTATGCGTACGCCTAGTCAATGTGTTCTTTGGCAAATACCAAGGGTCCGTCTTTGTACTTAATTCTAAGTAAAATTTATTATGTTCATGTAAATCTTATGAAGTACCAAAAAAATATTAGTATTCCAGAAATTAAAAGTTTAATGCTTGGAACAACATCCTACAGAAATGCACACGTGACGATGGGTGCAACGTCCCTTAATCTCCTTTGACGCGACTTACGAAGAAGACGGATTGGTTATATTCTTCTGGCCGAAATCATGTAGAACTGCATCGTGGTCACCTAATAATGCTATTCAGGCCGGGTTGGCTTGTGACTTAATGGCTTAATGACTGCCTTCAATCTTTAAATTCAAATAGGGTAATATTCACGAGTTGGTGAGTACACAATGGAAGAAACGGGCTTTAAAATATTACCCAATGCATACAGAGTGAAATATTAACCCAATAAATAGCTTAAGTTTTGATAGCAATATATTTCCTAATACGAGTACCACACTAAAACAACAAAATAATGTTACGGAAAATACAGCAATGAAAAATCTAAGCTATAAATTGTTAGAAGCAGAAGATAAATCGATGAGCATAAATAAGCTAATAAATATACAATTCAAATAATAGTGAAGACCGGGTATAGCGATCATAAATAAAAACGTCTATGGTACGAGCAAAGCTTGAGGACGGCTACGATATTGGATATTTAAATGTACCTTCATTATTTAAACAATAAAGCGTATTTGATTGCTTGATTGAATTTTTAACTTGATGCTTCACAAGATTTTAATGCCAGCAGCTACTGAACACAGACCTATCGGTGTTCTGCAGTGAGACGTTTGTGGCCTGCTGATGATGTCAATTTTTTTAAGGACAGTGGGTTAGTGTATGACTTCCTCACACCTACAGGCAGCACGACTTCTATTTTAAAGTTTGTCACGTTTAAAATCTTGTCAAGTTTCACAATACAACTTGATAGGATGAGAAAATGTGTGTTACATGTCGTGATTGGTGTCACATGGCTATGTGGACGGGGGATATACATACATTCTTCATTCCACAAGCTCTATGTAGCGCCCACCGCGACTCCATCTCACTCGAGTCTCGCTAATTGCAATACTGATGTTAAATGCAGGTAAAGCCGTAGGTGGAGGCGCTCACCAGAAACCCTCAACTTACTCGTATCAAGATTGTTACTTGGTGGCAGACTTAGATAAGTTAGCTAGTCAAGCGGGCAAAAATAGACTACCATCAATCAAAACCAAGTACTACACATACACCCTCAGGGATTGACCAGAAACCGCGGTTTTTCAAACCTCATGTTGTTTAAAATTAGCGACGGAGGCTGTATAGATAATCTGACGTGGCACTTTGATAGCACCTCTATAAATTATAAAACGACAAATTAAAGTACTTTTGGCATATTCGATTAAAGTCAGAGATTATCAATTCAAGGTATAGTTTATGAATACAACTAGAAACATTATAAAGTCGGTTGGCAGAAAACGCGACTAAAAAATTACAATCTATTGAAAATTGACCTAAAAAAAGTCCACGTATTTCTATTCTCCTACTACTTTTGCGACGAAGTGCAGTTTTGTTGTTCAAACTACGATACTTCAAGTTGCGAACCATTCTGTTTGTAGTGCTTCCCTAGGAATAAGTTTTGTAAATTGCTGATTTCGTTTACGGAAGTTGATGTAATTAGTTCAATGTATAGTCAACAGCATGTTGAGTTTCACTACGTGGCAAACGCTGTTATTTTCTGACTATGATGATAAGCAAGCAAATCTTTCAACTTCTCGGTGATATTCAATTTAATTATAGCCTTTCACAAATGTAATAAATACATAATATGTTCAGTTTCTTGCTCATTTCTCTCTTGGGAAAGAGCCTCGTGAATAATAATAAAAACTATCTTTGCACATACACACAGCGGCACCTAGGTCCACAGTTAGCATCTAGAGGCTTGTGTTATGGATACCAGATGGTCGATAAACTACACAAATTTTTTTTTTTTGTAAATAAATACATTTTTTTTTTTTTTTTTTTTTATTAAAAACTGGATTCGCGTTTGGCCACAATCTCACCTGATGGAAAGTGACGATGTAGCCGAAGATGTATCACGCGCACCCAGTAAATGCCTATTCACTCTAGACTTGAAGATCCCAAGGTTGTAAGTGTCGGGAAAAACCGACGCGGGCAGTGAGTTCCATACCTTAGCAGTCCGCATTATAAATGACGAAGCAAAGAGCTTAGTGCGGATGTTCGGTATGTTGACAACATATGGATGAAAACCCCCCCCGCGCCTGGTTGTCCGAAGATGGAAAGGGGACGGTGGAATAAGATCATGCAATTCCATCGCACACTCCCCGAAATGTATCCTGTAAAACACTGAAAGGCAAGCGACCCTACGGCGGTGTTCAAGGCTTTGCATATTTACATATATAAATGAAAAACATCCATAACTCGGGAACACATGTCTGTATTCATCATACATTTTATATATTTGCAAAACTAAGCGTACTTTTAATTAGTGCTTGATACCAAAAGATATATTATGATTACAAACAAATACTCAAAAAAAAAACCTTTTTAAAATCCACTTTTTAATTTCCCATAAATGTATGTAGGGTTTACAAATCAATCTCTTAAAGAAATAAATTGGGCCTTGTCTTCACTTAACATCAGGTGTGCTGTTCAAGTGCCAACCAGTGTAGGTAGTTCTTAAAATAATAATAATTTTAAATATTGTTATTTTGGGAAAGAAGTTTGTAATCATGAACACATGCATGTCTTTTGGAGTCAAGAACTAATTTCATGCATGTTTGGTATTAACAACTAATTATAAGTCACCCTGTACCAGGCCACTCAGAAAATTTTGCGAAAAAAAGTTTTTATGAATGAGAGACTGGCCAGTTAAAATCTATTTTAAAAATATGATTATTTATAAGTAAAAATAGGCACATTCCAATTTCAAATTTTCCCTCCACATTTTTTGCAAGCTAATTTAAATTATCGTGTCTCAGTGAAAAATGGATCTGCACCGGGAACATTATCGCGCTATGATTTTATACGATTTCAAGTGCCGCCTGAAACCGAAAAGACTTCAAATGGCTTTCATGGATGAAGGCCCTTCTAAGGCAACCGTGTATCGTTGGTATAATGAATTTAGGCGCGGTCGACTAACTTTGGGGGATGAAGAAAGAAGTGGTCGCCCTTCGACGGAACGGAAGAAAACGTGTTAGCAGTGAAAAATTTAATCCAAGACAATAGGCGAGTAACATACCAAGAGATTCAGCACATTGTGCAGATTGGATCGGGAAGCCTTCACAAGATTCTGCACGTGCATCTTCGCGTGAGGAGGATAGTTTCACGCTGGGTGCCGCACAACCTCACCGATGCTCAGAAACAGGCCCGGGTGAAATGGTGCCGTGATATGCTTAACAAATTTGAAGCAGGTTCGTCTCGGCGTGTTTATGACATCATTACAGGTGACGAGTCCTGGATATATCAATACGATCCAGAAACGAAGCGCCAGTCGACAGTTTGGGTGTTTCAAAACGAAGCAACGCCCACCAAAGTGAAGCGATCTAGAAGCGAGGGGAAAATTTTAATCGCGAGCTTTTTCAATTTGACTGGCTACTTGGTGTCAATTCCTTTACAAAACCAAAGAAGCATCAACGCCGAATGGTATATTAATAAATGCTTGCCAGAAGTTTTCTCTGTTGTGAGCAACAAGCGATCAAACACAGGGCTCCGTGGGCTACTGCTCCACCATGACAACGCGCCCGCGCACACCGCGCTCAAAACGAGGGACTTCCTGGACAGCACGCCGGTCAAACTCCTAGGTCACCCTCCTTACAGCCCGGACCTAGCACCGTGTGACTTCTTTTTATTCCCAAAAATAAAAAATCAGCTCAAAGGGATACAATTTTCATCGCCGGAAGATGCGCTGTCAGCGTTCGAGCAGGCCGTAAACGAGGTGTCTGCGGCGGACTGGAAAAAGTGTTACGAAAATTGGTTCAGACGCATGAAACTTTGTATAGATGCTACTGGAGAGTACTTTGAAAAGATTTAATAAAAATATATTTGCCCATAGAACAATTTTTTTCTGTTTCGCAAAATTTTCTGAGTGTCCATAGATTAATATGACAGGAATCCTCTATATTTGCTCAAAATCTTGGGATATTCAAGTTAATGCGAATGCTTGTGTTGTGATCACCTGCTACAAGTTGGTGAGATCGTGATCAAACCAATCCCAAATTCATCATAAAAGTTAGAAAAATCGATAGCAGTTACATACCTCCATGGCACTACCACTTCGTCCCATGGCGATCCCACATCGCCCTACTCTTGCGTTATACCTGAAAATATATCAGAAATTCTATTTAGTAATTAACAAAAAATATTAGTATAATCCCAACTATCCCAACTAATCCCAACTAATATTATAAATGCGAAAGTTTGTATGTGTATGTATGTTACCTCTTTACGCCTATACGGCTGGACGGAAAGAAGAAAGAAAGAAAGAAAGAAAAAATTCTTTATTGTACACAGCTTAAAAATATACACAGTGATATTATTTTAACCGGTGTACAAAGGCGGTCTTATCGCTTATAGCGATCTCTTCCAGACAACCATGGCAAAGAAACTTAATATAATACACTACTACTGCGTAGCGTAAAGTAAACTACAAAAGTAAAACATATCTAAATCCTTATACTATAATATATATAAATGATAAATATACCTAACATTCAAACAATAGTAATAATATATAATCATAATTATAAATACAGACTAATGGGCATAACTACATAAAATACTACAAAATATATAAATATATACTTACATAAACAAAATAAATACCATTATAATGTTTTAACATCAAAGCGATAAGTAATGCTCTCTTAAACGTCGTTTAAACACCGCTAGCGACTCAGCGCAACGAATAATGCGAGGCAACTCATTCCACAATTGGACAGATTTTGCTGCAAAGGAGTCATAAAAATAGCTAGTACGACAGCTGACAGGCTTTAACAAATTGTCGAATTTGGACCTTAAATTCACGTCATGATCTGATCCCAAAAATTTGAACTGCTCTTTGAGATAAGGGGGAGTTACGGAGCTATATAAAATATTAAAGAGGAGGGTTAGGATGTGAGTGTTACGACGATACCTAATTGGAAGCCATTTTAGTAGTACGCGATATTCCGTTATGTGATCAAACTTACGTACCCCATATATACGGATTTGGATGAACATTGATGGGTAGACAGATTAGGACCTGGATATAGGCTTTTTTTTTTTCTGAACTGATTATGATGAAATCTTCCACACGGACGAAGTCGCGGGCGGAAAGCTAGTAATGTCTATAAACGAGATATATACGACTGTACGTGTTCGTGACCGACCGCCCTCACACTAGCTCTTGTTCATACACAACAGATCGATCAAATTTTAAGATCATAAATATTATTATGTTTTTATTTTGAGTACAGCACAATGCCAACTGTAGCGGGCTTTTGTGGATGCCGATTTGACCACGGATAGAGAATTGCTGTATCGCTGTATAGAAAGAAAACACGCTCTTTCCAATTTATCTCTTTATTCACACCAGGCTACGCCAAGCCAAGATAAGAGGAAATACCCACTCGTAGCATGACCTGTGGTCCCTCTTCAACGACACGAAATAGAATCTTGCTGTCACGAAGCTTTATGCGAGTAAAAGAGACGCAAAACATTTATTGCGTATTATTATAGTGAGACACAAGGCATGTTAGCCCTGCAAGACCCACAAGTTAAATTAATTTTTTTTAACAAGACAAAATTGAAGTGTAAAATGAATAAACAGCTGAAAATCAGCAATAAAACACCGAGTTCATGTTGCTAATGGTGCTAGTGTTGGTAATGTTGGTAACCTAAATAAAATCTGCAAATTGACCAATCTCGGTCAATTAAATTAAAAGTAATTTAAGTACTCGGTTTGGTTGGTGGTAGGGCATTTTAAATGTCCGCCTGTGTTGGGGTTTCTGGGTCAGTACGCTTCCACCGTCGACCTCATCTTCACTTAACATCAGGTGTGATTGAAGTCAAGTACCAAACCGTTGTCCAAAAAAAATCTAACTAATATTATAAATGCGAAAGGTTTGATGTTTGTTTGTAGCTCAATCACGGCGAAACGGCTGAACGGATTTGGATGAAATTTGGTGTATAGGTAGAACATACCCTGGATTAAGACATAGGATATTTTTATCCTGATAAAGTGAGTAGTTTCCACGGGATAAACAAATTTCCGCGATAAAGTTACTCCACGCAGGCGAAGCCGCGGGCGGAAAGCTAGTCTTTTATAAAGACAAAAAGTTTTAATGAAGCAGGTTGCGTGCCGAATTGCAATCTACATGGACTGCCCTAATGATTAAGAAAATTGAAGAATTTCTCATATTACATCATATCCGCTGTTTCGACGCACAATGAGTTCGTTTACGAGCTTCTATTTACCGCTCCTTCATTCATTCATTTTCTGAAATAATCGGGATTATAATGACGCGCGATTGTGTCCGATTCTCACAATGAAGTAACAATTTTATCGTTCGTTACGTACCTGCTGCGGGTTTATCATCATCAGCCCATAAATATTCCATTGCAGAGATATAGGCATTCCTTCGTATTTGAGGGAGTATGGGCCATAGTCCACCACGCTGGCCCAATGCGGTTGGGGACTTCAGATACCTTTGATTTTTTATTTCTCAGGCATGCAGGATTCCTCATTGATTTTTTCCTTCGCCGTTTAAGAGCAGTTGGATATATGCACTTAGGTAATTAAATTAAATTTATAAGCTCATCGGTACATGGTCTGCTTGGGAATCGGAATCGAGCCCGGACCTCCCAAACCGCGTCACAGACCTCTGAGCAGTTAGCTGAGTTACCGACGCTTTTAGGTTTATAAAGGTCTTATAAAAGAGAGAGGTCAATCCATTAAGATATGAGTTTGTATGTATGTAAATACATGTATACGTGTATTTAGATGTACAATATAATTTTCATTACTCATACTCGGAATGTAGGTCTAAAGTAGCCTAAGGAGCGGGTTGAACGTAATACTTTTTAGCCTTAGGGAGAATCGCTTTCAACTGACAGCTGTCAAATAATAAAAAACATGTTCTCTTTTCAAATTTCAATTGAACCATATTCCAACTTTCTCTACAGCCACCAATTACAGCGCGATGTACAATTGAAATAACTTAAAGTTAAGTACCTATTAAATTAAAGAATGTATTTTTTTAAATGACCTTATTATAATTTAGTTTCAACTATGTCTTTAAAATAACATAGATTTCGGCAAAATATTTACCATTTTTTCAATGATGAAAATGAAAAATAATGTCTGACTAGCTGGTCGGCCACAGAAAAAAATCAAAATAGGCGGGAGAGAGAAGTTGTGTTTATACTTCCGTATAGCAGAGATTTATAACTCATGTTTTTATTTTTATTTTACTTAAGCAGATTTTACTATAACTCATGTTTTTATTTTTATTTTAGGCTTGAAACTTATAACTTTATTCAATTCAATCACTACATCAAAACAAATAATAAAGAAATAAATAATAACAAAATTTCAAATAATTGAACCACCAACAATTAGTAAAACAACCGACATCGGTATAGTTTCACTCTTTATCTCCGAAGAGAATTATTTTAGAACGGTTTACAGCTGATTATTAACAAATAAAAAACAACGCTAAAAGTCAATTAAAGACCTCTATATATAAATAAAAATTCTCTTTTGACGAATACAGATGACATTCACCACTCGTCTGGAACCTCGAATACTCTCTGTCCATTTCTGACATAGTTAAGGCCAAACGATTGAACGGTCGCAATCGGAGATCGCAATTATATCCACTCGTCCGGTATAACACCCTGTGACGGTACTATTAGTTCGTTTGACAACGCAACCGAACAAAGTTTTTATTAAGAGGCGGGTCTCAATTCGTCGCGTTTTTAGCCGACTACGGCAAGCCGAACAGGAAGGGTTGAAACTTTTACCAGCCTATAATACATGGGTGATAGATGTTCCATGGTAGCGAGGAAACTACTGAATCATACATACATGTATGCATACATAACGTCACGACCTTTATCCCAAATGGGGTGGTCAGAGATATTCCCAACATTAGTGTTTGGGTGTACCAAACATTAAAGTTGAAACAACATCCACGGTTCACGTTACGAAATAACAAATGCACACATGATAGGACAGTGAACCCATTGCTGTTAAAACGTGCAAATCTTAAATGTTTTTGGTGGAAAGTCCCATAGTCGCCTTTACGAGACTCACGGGAAGAGACGGGTTGGTTCTATTCTTTTAACGTGCCGAAACCACACAGCGTATGCACGCTCATTGATGTAGATTCCGTGATGGGTTTGAGTTATTCCTTTTTTATTAAAAGGAATATACTTTCGAGAAGGTTCAATTTAATCATCGAGACCTGATTATAATGAAGAAAAAGTCACTTCGGGACTCCTTAATGGTATTAAGAGAAAGATGTGATTTTTTTTTCATTCCTGTATTAACTTAATTTTAAAGCAAAATGGGATAGGTTTATAAATAAACCAAATCGCTTCGTGAAGACGATAGTATGGCAGGGCCTTGCTCGACTTGGGTCCCGCACTGCCGTGGCCTCATTAGTTCTATTTCTATCCTATTTTATCCTAGTTTAGAATCAGCACATGATGTGAGGTCACTACTCGTCTTTTTCTTTGATACGTAATTTGCGTTCACTGGTCAGTTTCATTTTCAATAAAATCGCCGTTTGCCAATTTCGTTCCACGTAGGAGATAGACGGATGGCCATTCATCTCTGGGCCTGGCGTTACAACTATCAAAATAGTACTATTGAATACACAAATTTATACACTAAAAACGTCTAAAATTTTCAAATCGCTTAGCAATGGGAATAACCAAAAAAATATATAAATAAATGTCATTTATTTAATTTAATTGTTATTTTATTCAAGTTAACTCTTTTTACTGACCTGCATTTGATAAAACAGGCTTAAATACCTCACTATATGTATATGTTCCACTACTTCAAAAGCTTAAAAGATAATGAAATCACAAAAATGTTATTATGATCCCACAATTATTATATAGGTATAGAATACCTACGCGTGGTTGGTTTGCTAGAAAATACCTTTTTTTATGCCTAACGGGTTGGTACTTGACCTCAATCACACCTGATGTTAAGTGAAGATGAGGTCGAAGGTGGTAGCGTACTGACCCGGAAACCCCCAACACATTCGGACATCACATCTTATCTCTGTCAACCGGAAAACAACAATGCTATTAACATTACTGCTTGGTGGCAGATTTAGATAAGACGGTGGTAGCTAGCCAAGCGGACATTTAAAATGCTTCGTAAATACATCATAATTAGGTACGTAGCACCGAGTAATCATTACAGATAATTTGATACATGGTCCTAGATAATTTATACTATATACTTAGTTTCACAAACGTCAGCGATCCATGGATGGAGTTCTCACTAATTCCGTGTACTGTAATAAATAAACAGGGAAACTAACAAAATAAACAATCTTCTGTCTGATATTGAAAATCAATGAAATCGCTATGCAGCACATTCACTGCGCAAGAGTACGAAGAAAACAAGTGTAAAGTGTACCTGATATGGCTGCCATAGAGTTCGGTAACAAGAGAAACAATCAACTTAACTCATTCACTATAAAAGAAGTCATTGACTATAAAAGAAGAAGATCCTTATTTTTACTCGACTATGGCGAAGGCAAGAGGGTAATGTGTTTGTAGGAATGTTACGGAGGCAACATTCATACATAACAAAATTAAACCCCGTCTATAGTAAAGAAGACTTTATTGAGTCAAAAGATTTTTTAATGTCCAATTCAACTTTTTATTAAGACGTTACACATTATTATATCACTCCGCGGGTTGATACGAATCTATCCTTTATCTAGGAGTACAGTCTACACCTCTAAACCGATTCTAACAAATGGGGTAAGGATAGATTCGTATCAACCCGCGGACTGATATACAAAATGGGTAACGTCTTAAAAAAAGTTGTATTTGACATCGAAAAATGCTTTGACTCAATACTAAGTTTCTTTACTATAGACGGGTGTTTAATTTTGTTTTAAACGAGTTATATATGTTAAACCTTGTAACTGTATAAATAAAAGTAATATCAAATAGTAGGGGCTATTGTTAGCCGCCTGACTGAACTTCCACAGTCCGCATACCCTCACTTACTAAACCGAAATAAACGTGTAAAACGGAAAGAAGTGAATTGTCAATAAATTGAAAAAACCTCCGCGAAAATAACTGATTATATCATCGAGATAATCGAAACCGACTTAGTTAAAAGCAATTTTCATCAAACAGGGCTAAGAAGCTAAGGTTTAATATTAAATTTAAAAAAAATAGAACCCTTCGAAAGACCATGACATTATCCAAATACACCAAACAACACGTGTTAAAAGTTAACCGAAGAACTCGCTTAAACGATTTTCATTAAACGGAAAATCGAAAGCACAAAGACTGCATACACACACATAGCGCCCTCAAAAGCATAAGACCCGGCGTTTTTCATATTACAGGTACCTACCTATACGAGTACATGTGTTCAAAGAATCACAAGAAAAGATTTTTAAGCAATTGAGAAAGCTTATGAGGAAAATTTTACATCTAAAATTCCACTCAAATCGAACCACGCATTAATGAGATACGTCCGGACTAAGACTAGACACACACACACGCCGCGCGCACTTAGTACTTTGCACCCACACACACACAACGCCTTCAAATTTGTTTTCGTCAGAGGTTAAAAAACATAACCGTTCTGCGGCAATAAGGGTTACGTGTGCGATAAAACTCCGACTATAATATAAACAAAGGAACCGGAAGGTTACCCGCCATTGGTGGACTATTATTTATTGACCCCCACATTCCCGATTACAACCGAAAAGCAATAAATTTTGTAGTCGGAGTCATAGGAAAACATTTTATAATACCAATTCAAATCACTTTCGCCGAGGAAAGATATAAACTAGGTTGTAAAAGTTATTTTCATCTACTGAAACCAGAATGGAATTCTTAATATATTTATCTATAAGTATAATTTCACAGTTTTGAGAAGGCTTACCTATTGGTATCGAATTTTGGTACGGTCGGCAGCACCACTACCACTATAGCTGGCCGTGCGAAGCGATCATAGATGTGAGCATTGCATTGCATTGTATTGTATAATGGTAGTGTTACGAAAAAAACTTTTTAACAAAAAACCACCGACTTCAGCCACTACAAAGTAAACTATTTAAGCTGAAAACCAAAAAACCCTACAGCATACCTATTTTAGAATTTTGCGGACGCCATGTTGGATTTTTTTACCATAAAATTTACCTATCCTATGACACTCCAAGTCAGGTATCAAGACGAATCTAATGCCACCATACACTTCGAAATCGATCAAGCCATACAGAACGAGCCAAAGGAACGGACATACTTTCACACATGGATACATACATACACTCGAAAAACATTACCCTCCTTTCTTGAGCAGTCGGATAATAAAAAACGCTAGTAAATTGTTAATCAGTTATTTTTTATGTTCACTATCATAATTATTATTATTTCTAGTATATGAAAAAATATCTTTAGAAGTCGGTGCCAATGTTTAAAGTGATTTTAATGTAGATTTATACTAGCAGTTAAATTAGCGAATGACTTGAGGTATTTAAGAAACAATCACACTGCATGGACTTATTGAGTGCAATTCAATAGAAATAACTTGCTACAATCTCTAGGTCATTGATAACTTAGGTAGTGTTGGTTAAATATTAATTATATATAAAGAAATAGTTGTAGTTGGTGAGGTGATATTATTATAGATAATATCACCTCGTCAACTATTTACTCTACTCCAGAGTCTACTCCAGCACTAATAGCATGACAGGAGCGATAAACGTTTATGTCGCGAGATATTATTTGTCCTGCTCGCTTGGACAAAATATACAACTATCCCATTATCACTCCTACGTCGCGCGACAAACGATGTCATGCTAAGGGGGCTGAAGTCTTATTCAATCCATTTTACGTATTTAGGAAAAACATGTAGAATGTAATTTATTTAATCCTTGGAAATCTCAAATCTAATCTAAACTCTAAAGCTCGTAAAATTTCAGCTTGTACTCGAATGAATAAATCTCATTAAATTGTTTTAATTGTTACTTTTATAGCAGTACGTAAAACTGTGAATGTACAATAGGTAATGTTAAAGGTTTATGTTACAACGTAAAGGCTTATTCACACGAAGGTTAAGTCTTTGTTCCTTGTAACAATAAATTATGTATTACGTTGAATTTGATGTTTCAAAGCTAAAATTTGGGGAATTATAATTTTAATTTATGTAACGGCCTAACTTATGTAGAGGAATCTAATGTCACGGCTTGTATCTTCTAAATTGTCTTGAGCCTGTAATGTTCTCAACAGTTTAATGCCTCGAGAGATTGTTAGATTCTCTTAGTAAATTTATATATGGTAATCCTAGTTTATGTATAGAGTGCATAAATCTTTTTCTCATCTGTGTTACTCGTATATTGATGAAGAATGGTAGGATATACCTATCAACAACATAACTTGTAACAATTTAAGCATTTAAAAACCAAAAAACACGATAGCACATTTTGTATTTTGCGGCCTTTGTCTCGGATTTTTTACCATTAAATGTATTCTATGACATTCTGGAGACCAAAGCGAATGTAACCACACCCGGTGTTCAAAATCCGTTTAGGCTACACTAACATAGAAATCTACAACACATACACCCGACAAACATTAGCCTCCTTTCTGGGGCAGTTGGTTGAAAACTTCCTACTCTTAGACTGTATTTCAAATAACTGAAGCATCCTCGTTTAAAGTACCCTTGTATTTATTATATCATTATTTTATCAACAGACTTGGTCCACAACACAAGCCTATAGTTGCTTACTGTGGAACTAGATGACGTTGTCTGTATGTCTAAGGATATTTATTATTATTATTTATTTATTATTGCACCCACTTGAAATGATCGATCGTTTTCATTCTGTGTATACTATTTATAGACAATTCAACTACGCGATCTGCCCTTGCCAATCAAATATGACTGGGCTATTGATCAACACAAAACTTTTGAATTGTTCATAACTATTTTAAAAACCATATTTCCTCGGTTAAGGTCGATCGATTAACGAGTCTCAATCATCGAGCAGTTAACTTTTTGAAACGTTCGTGAATTTCTACAGTAAATTGGTTAATGATTGAATATTCTAAAGTGATTCAAAACAGGACTTGGGAGAGGCTTGTGTCCAGCAATTGACTTCTATGCTGTCGGTTAAAGTGTTAAGCAGTAAACACTATTAATCTTGGGGTCTTCAAGTCCACGGGGTATAGATACAAGAATCGCGTGATTTAAACTCGACAGCGAACTTCTCCATTAAGAAAATAGTTATAGCGTTTATTAATGTTGCATAGCACGACGGTTCAGATAATTTCTGAAACGATGTGATGTTATACAACCACCCATAACAGTATCGCGATATTACCTCATGTGAATAGGCCCTAAATAGTTTCATTTAGGCAGCCGCACGCGATTGCGGCCCAACACTTTGGCTAGAGTGCGTGTTTATTACAAAAAGGGTGCGGAGTGTGGAGACCGAGTGAATTTTCACGTATAGCTACCACTATAATGAGAGCGTGCACGCAATGTACCAGCGAATTACAGAGCTTGTGTTAGGTGATTCAGGCTTATTAAGATTCTTATTGGCTGTTCGTTCATTATTGTGTACACTTACACAAAATTAACTTGTTTAAATAATTCAGAAGATAACATATTTATTTGAAAAACAACCACATAATAACTAATCATATACTTACAATAGAAATATTTCTGAAAATTCTTTATGGAAGAGCGGTGTTTCCTAACACAAGCAAACATATAGATTAAAACGAGACTCCATACATTGTTTTGTAACATAGACTAAGTTACTTAACATTAGTTATTTCATTAATAACTAAGCCTACTATAACTATTCTTGCATTGGGATGGGATCTCGGTGGTCTCTGATTTCGCGTCTAGTTAAGGTATCAGACCCTTATAAAATATATACTGTCACCTTGATTTTTGGCGTGAAACCTAATAAGTATTTTGATTTCATCGTCCTCTGCTGAACATTATATACCTATGATTTATTCATTATTCATGTATTATTCGTTTTTATTTCAAAATATCTTTTTTAATTCAATTATAACAAACGAAAGAAAGAAAGGGCGTCTAAAATTTTGTTCGTACATCAGCAAGACGTTCCAATTCCTTTGCATGTAATTAATCGCCTAGTCTCAAAATCCAATGCGTGAACGAGCCATCCGAATAGCTTTTTTTTCTATAAACTATTAACAAATTATATGTCTTGAGGTTACTAAAATTATTATCTAAATCAAAGACTAGGTAGCTTTCAGTTGTCAGTTGCCTCTAGGATTAAAAAAAAAAAACAAATACATAACTATTTCCCTAAACATCTCCCGTACGATTCAAACACTGCTGCTCAATTACCCAGGTACCTTATAAAGGTGTCCTTTACCTAGCAAGATGGTGTGTCTGGTGAGGATATGGATGGTTTTATACATGTGTGACATATCAAACGATTTCTACAGGTGGAAATAAAATTATTAACTTAACATAATTAAATCAAGTTAAAATTTGTTGTATTGAAAAGACGAGCGAGTGAAACATCAGGGGCCTGCGCAAATAATAAATTAGAATATTTAAGCCTTAATTTGCAGGCAGGGTAAAAATAAACGAAATTAGCTTTACTGTTAACCTTGCCCAACGTCACAGCACATTAAAAGTAGTAACACCAGTATGTATGTCGCAACACTCATGTATACGTCGTGCATCTTAGAATTGTCCTGCGTTAATATGAAACCATGTCCATATAATGTTGTAATTGACCTGGGAACCGATCGCGCCAAGTTTGAACGTTATTACCAAAGCTAAACCATAACCAAAAACGTTACGCTAAGCACATTTCGTATCGCGCTAAGCATATGAACGGGAATTGTACTAGATTTTTTTAGTACTCGTGGTTAGCTCTAATTATTTTGGGTTTGATTTTACTTTGGTAGCGTCGACGATATAATCGTTCACAAAAATAGCGCAATACCATTTTTTTACATCAGCTAAACCAAAACCAAAAAGGTTCCGTTCGAACGGTAAAACCGTTGTAAAGCGCGATTGGTCCCCTAGAGCCGTACCACGTAAAACCGTACCGTTTTGCGTTTGATTGCAAAAAATTTGCTGTTTAGCTCGCTTGCTTTCGATCGCTAAATTGAGTAGGAACCACCCCCTCGAAGTAAATTATGGTAACTCGATACGTCTGTCAGTTAGAAGTGTTGGTAAGTTCATGCGTGGTCGTGTGGATCGCGATGCACTGTATGAATGTCTGACTCCAAATTGTACGTATAGATATACTACCAGAAAGAGGGTGTTCAAAGTAAATAGGTACGGTATTCAGTTCACGAAAGTTTCGCTTATATTGTCTCGTAACACAAGGGACTCTATAGTAGTATAGTATCTTAAATAGAATTTATATGAATTAGCGCGGTGCGCGTGCGATCTGTAGGGCGAGGGGAAGACGACAGACGAACATCGTTCCGTCTCCACATGCGAGGCGTTCGGAGCAGGTATGTACCTCTACAGAAGTTTATCTCCTTATCCTTACTTCTAGGGCCCTTACGTGGTACCCAATTTAATGATCGAAAGCAAGAGAGCTAAATCGCAAAAATTTTTACATGATGCGATTGCTGATCGTCACGTCGTCGAACAAAAAGTCCTTTAGTGAACGACGTGCATGGTGACCGTAGTGCTGAGCGTTCTCCTGCATGGTCGCATCACCTCATGATGTGTCCCTGTTGACCCCCGACGATAAACGAAGAGTCTTATGTGAGATGGCGTTGGGTGTGTGTGTGTGTGTGTGTGTGTGTCTAGTCTTTGTCCGGACGTATCTCAGTAATGCGTGGTCCGATATGAGGACGTCTTTTTTTACAAGCTTTTATTTAGTTTGCAATGTAGGTATGTAAGTTGTCAGTTTCAAAATTTGCAAATCATTCAACCACTTGCTGGTATTTGATTGATTTATATTAAACATGATTGATGATGATTTATATTTTAGTTTTTACCACGTTTCCGATGTCAATCTTTCGAGGGTTTTATAAATTTTCATTCTATATTTCGGATTAAGCTCGGGGATAGGTTCTTAACACAATTTGACGGAAATATCACTTGTATTATTGGGGGTTCTCAAAATATTCAATTTACTTTTTATCTAGTCGTATCTGTCTTTTCTGTGATAGTTTGTGAAAGTTACTCTCGCGACGATTTCCTACAGTTGCGGCACGTTGGTTATCACAGTATACCGCGAGAATAACTTTTACAAAAAAATATCCCAGTGAGACTTGTTCAATAGCTACGTGCTATCAACTTTTGCGATAAGGGTTGGCTGCATCACATTCAACATCAATAACAACATCACCAGTCTATACTAGTCCTCTGTTGAATAAAGGTCTCTCGTGAGATCCGTGCATCACTTTTCAAGGGAAAATTTGCCCCAATCGCCACCATGTGCAGGCAAGGCAATTTTAGATCATGTAATGATGTTGCAACCCATCATGGTTGCTGTGCAAATAGCTGCCAGATATCACTTAGATGCCTTTTCCAACACCTAGGCGAAGAACTGCGGCACATCTTGTACTTTCACATAAAAATGTACAGAAAACGACACTAGTGGAGTGGATACAAAATGTGGATTAAAAATTGCCTTAGAATTACGTTTTGAACAATGCAAAGGTTACCATGGCCGGAGTTTTTGTGAGTTAAAATTTCGAATGTCTATAGCATTCGGGTACAGATTACTAATAGTTACTACCTGCTCGGGTCTCAAAAGTCGGTACTCAATATCACATTTTCTCCCCACCCAGAGGCATAGTTATCTACTTAGGTACAATAATTTGTCACTTATGGATTTCCATTAAATTATTGTACCAAAACATTTGTAAGATTGTTTGTTTCTTTTACAAAAAAAGTTGAACCTGTTTAGCAAAATATGAGTTAAAGAGATTTATCTGTATATAACCTATATACTATGTTGATAAGGTATTTTAAAGATATGGTTAAGTAATTTCGTCGAATGTCTGTGTGACGGAGATGTCTAGAAACTAAGGCCACCACACGGACCACAACCAGAAATATATGTTAGCTCGAAACGTACTCAAAGTAACTTCATTTGCCTCGGTATTAATGGAAGACAAACTTGATGTAGGTACTATGTAAGTACGTAGAAATTCTCCAGAATAAATCCAGAGAATCTAATCAATTTTGATCAAAATTCAATGCAGACTCTATGACTAATACTACAGCAGGACGACAATGGGATGGAAAACACCATGTTTCACCATCATCACAAAGGACGTCCGCTTCTGAACATGGTACTCCCCCATTGAATACCAGAGCGACCGCTTTCGCCAACACCATGTATAATTTTGTATATGTCTGGGTTTCTCTACTGTGTAAGACTTAGATGATTTTTCTGTTATGAGATGGGTTAAGTAAAGTTTCTTTCTTTCATGCCTGCCTCAGAAGATAATTATTTGGTCCGTTTGTCTGTCCATCCACGGAATAGCTCAGAAAGTAGATTTGAAGTTTATAACAGTTTATGAAGAAAGCGGAGATTTCGTAGAAAATATACATCCACCACTCTACACTCCGTAGCCTGAAGACAATGCTCTGTAACTCCAGCATTAAAGGTCGCAAGTTATCGACCTCGTGAGATTAACCACATAATGGGTAATTTTCAGGTAGTGGCCCTGAACACTTTCCACAGTAAGCAGAAGCTTATCTAGAACGATTAAGTACAAAAAAGAAATACATATAAAAGTTTTACATATTATATTGAATTTCAGTTAGTTTATCAAACCAATAAAAAAAATTTGTAACTTGTATTATTGGCTCCTAATATGACGACTATGGTAAAGTCAACTCTGTTTGATGCGAGAAAGAGAAGCGAACGTGCGAGGTGGAAGGAAAATTCTACAAGCAGCACACTAATTGGGTGCTAAAGTAAATATTTAAAAAGGTGAGCGGAACGTGAGGTTTTAACTTTTCAATTGCGTCAATTAAGAGTGCTGAGCGCAGAGCTGTGCACATAGAGTTGATAGAAAAGTCTATTTCATACTGTGTCGCGAAATGAGACCGCGTTCGTTTGAATAGATCGCGGAGATTCTTGAAACACTCACCTCGTATGTTTAAATTGATTTACTCTGGAGAATTTCTATGTACTTACATAGTATACCTACATCAAGTTTGTCTTCGATTAAGACCGAGGTAAATGAAGTTACTTTAAGTACAGTTTCGAGCTAAAATCTATCTCAAATGCGGTGGTCAGAGATATTCCAAACAATAGTGTTTGGATGTACCAAAGATTAAATGTTTAACGATTGAAACAACCTACGGTTCACCTTATGAAATATACAGAAATGCACACGTGACAGGGGAAACGTGCAAAACTGTAGATATTTTTTGGAGAAAAGTCCCTTAGTCGCTTTTAACTACTCCCACGGGAAGAGACGGGTTGGTTCTATTCTAACTTAATTTCCTTTTAGACTTTCTCCTACATACCTACATTTATAAATAAAGGCCTGGTATCTTAATAGTGATGCCGACTGTACATAGGTAGAATATGCCCTGCATTAAGACAGGATATTTTTTTCCCAATGTTTTCCACGATGATGATGAATTCCACGAAGGCGAAGCCCCAGGCGGAAAGCTAGTATTATAATTAAAATAAAATTACCAATAATTTTATTTTAAAACCCGTTGTAAAAAAAATAGCAGCTATTTTTCGGCACCCTATGTATTAATGACATGGAACTCTTTGTTGCTTTTGTGTGTTTTCGTCGTAGTGCCGCCAATTGATTTCCATTTACATATAAAACGTTTCACCGCGATTACTTTGTTCTCCGTCGTTTATTACTTTCCCATGGGCCGTGAAAAGATCGCTTGCGAAATTAATGCAATTTTGTTTAACTTTTCACAGTATTGCAATTTCAAGATGCTTACACAGTAACGTATATTTTTTTATTGCATAAAGAGTTAGTGCATGCATGGAAGCGTGCTCACTCGGAACCTTCAACTGTCTTATCTCAAACAGCTGGAAGACAACAATGCTATCAACATTGCTGCTTGGCTGCAGACTCGGATAAGATGGTGGTAATAGGCCCGCGGACATCAAATCTTCTGACATCAAAATTTTTGTTGTTACCCTTTCATCATCATATCAGCCACAGGACATTCATAGGTGTCCCCCATAGATTTTTAAAGCGACCGGCTTGATGCGGCCTACATTCAGCTACATCTGGCGACCTTGGACGTCCCACGCAGAGCTTGCAACTCCAGAATTTTATTGTTACTTTTTTGGCTTCCGAAATAGGTAACACCTATAATTTTAAGATACAATACTAATGAAATCAATAGAATTAGGCTTGAACAATTTGTCTTGCTTTATCTGCGACAGCGTTATTTCCGCAAAGACCACCAGCATGCACAAAAGGGGCAGGTAACTTTAAAAGTGAAGCCGCAGGCAAAGTTGAAAAGATAAATAAAAGACAAAATAGCCGTCCATAAAGCAGCATTTTTGCTGCGGATTCCCACGGAAACGCGAATATATCCGAACAAATTGCGAGAAGTGGAGCGCGCTTCCTTTCCAAAGAGGTACGATTTCCAATATGAAAAAATGCGACTCTGTTTGATATTGATTGAATGTAGGTAGGTAGTTGTTCTCTGAATACTAAAAACAAAGAATTCTTGAAACCTCTTTTTTTTAATTTTAAATACTCATTAGGTATATACGCTTTTCAATGTGAATAAAATCCCGGCTTTGTTGTTTCATTTTATTTTAATTTTTGAACTATTATTATTATTTTCTTCTTATATTACACAATTACCCCAAAACCAAATTGATCGGTTTATCTATGGGAGTATAGGTATCAGACTTCACTGAGCGGGGTAATTAGACAAAAGATGGTTATTAAATAACTTAGCAAACTTGCCTTTGCTTTTCTCGTTTCCGATTTCTGCTGGCAAACCGTTGTAAATATACAAGCATGTTTATGTAGCATTCTGTCTTTCTTATAGTTGTTGGCACATTTAGTGCTACAGAATGAATGTCTGCAGTCTCCTCAAAAGCTGTAATTTACTGTAGGTAGGTTCTCTCTCATTTACATTAATATTCCTGCGCCAGGACCAGGACAATATGAATCACTATGAAAACAATCATGCTACTTATTTTTTTTATCATAACTTCTATTAGTAAAATAGGCTATATCATAACAACTTAACTATTTAACATTTTTTTTATATGAGAGGGCGGCAAACGATCATGCGGGTCACGTGATGAAAAGCAATCACCGCCGTCCATGGACACCCGCAACACCAAAAGGGTCACAGATGCGTTGCCGGCCTTTGAGGAAGGTGTAGGCTCGTTTCTTGAAGATTCCAATGTCGTACTCGTTCGGGAATACCGCTGCAGGAAGTCCGTTCCACAGGGTGGTCGTACGTGGTAGGAAGTTTCTTGAGAAACGTACAGTGGTAGACTTCCATTCATCCAGGTGATGTGGATGGAGTTTTAATTTTCGGCGAGAAGTATAACGGTTAAATTGAGCAGCGGGTATTAGCTCGAACAGTTCTTCAGAACACTCCCCATGAAATATGCGATAGAGGATGCAGAGGGACGCGACGTCTCTTCGCCACGCCAGGGTATCCAGTCGGTCAGTGAGCATTTTTTCATTTCAAGCACATTAGCCAAAAGAAGTTGGTTTTGGTTTGGCATTTTAATTCATTGATGCAGTTTCTCTGATTTATACCCAGATATATAACTTAAAACTAAATAAACTGCAGTGCTGTATGGTTTCGGCATTCAAATAGAAGAGAACTAACCCCTTTCCTCCCATGGGTGTCATAAAAGGCGACTAAGGGAGACTTTCCACCAAAAACATCTATAGATTTGCATATTTCAACGGCGATGGGCTCACCCCCTGTCACGTGTGCATTTCTGTATATTTCATAAGGTGAACCCTGGGGGTTATTTTAATCGTTAATCTTGTTTCGAATACCCAAACGCTCATGTTTGGGATATCACTGACCACCCTATTTGGGATAAAGGTCGTGAATTATAAATAAACTGTTAGGTCCAAAAAGTGCTTGCGTATTATGTTAAATTGAAGCTTCAATTTTGTGAAACGTGATACGAATTTTACAGTTGGTCAAAAAGTTCATACAAAGCTGAAAATTGGAACCGGAATACGTTAACATACACTAACACTACAAATTCACGACACAACAGACACAGCCTACTCGTTCAGAAATTATTTTAGGTAGTATGTAATCCAACTATAGGTATGTGTGCCAGTACCTGATTGCTTGTGTCATGAGATGGCTTAAACAAATTTTTCTTTCTTTCTTTGTAGGGGCATATGTTTGTATGATGCATATGGACATGTGTACCCGAGTTATGGATGTTTTCATTTATAATAAGTATTTATTTCCAAAAAAAAAAATGTATTTATGTAGTATATCAATCATCTGGTATCCACAACACGAGCCTATAGTTACTTAAAGTGGAACTACTCGTAGATGGCATTGTGTCCAAGTTATGTCCAAGGATATTTATTTATTTATTATTTTTATTTATTGATTGTAGAGTAGTGGTTCACCAAAGAAAACATACCTATTATAAACGTTTACCACGATGGCGAGTGTGTCCTATAAACGACATTTCTCATTTGTCTAAATATTTTCTGGGAACTTAATTACAACCTGTCTTTGCTCTCACGCAAGGTCGTCACACATACATACAATCAAACAAACAATCAATCATTTATTTGTAAGAATACATGAAATACCTCCATATAATATGTATAATGATGCTGTTGATTCTGTACTATCAATAAAATAAAATTTAAAAAAAATACAATTTTTTATAGCTTTTTTATATCGTTCTCTTCTAGCACAATAATTTTTGCCAATGATAACGTATATAAGGAAAAATCAATAACTTCTCTGTATCCTCGTAGGACAAATTTTGAAGAAATTCTTGTAGTTGTTGTACATAGGCGTTTTCGCACTTTCGCACAAGAAATGATCCCAGGAATACGTAAAACCTAGATGTTTTGTTCCTCTGTTGATATGGCGAACTATAAATATATCGTTTCGCTTTTTCTTAGTAATTTCAGTGCTGTATGGAAGACTTTGGTGTTTTTAGTAGGACGTTTATTTTAAATAATTATCAGAGTGTTAATATTTTACAAGATTTATAAAGAAGATCAGTGACTTTCGGCTATTACCTAATTGTATTTGTATTTATTTGTTAATCCAAAATGTTACAAAGATATATTTACAAGTGTCACAAAAAGCTACACCTATAGTAAACCCTAATACAATCCGCCTCAATTCAAGTGTACGAGTTTCTTATATTAATAATATATTGCTTTGACATATCTACCAATTTGAATTGCTTTCCAAGTGACTTCACACAACACTTTAATGTCGACTACGAGGATTATGATAAGCGAATATGCTTAAACTATAGCCGGTGCAGACACAGGTCTGCAGTCGTTCATTATGTCAACAGTTGGACACAAACCTCGCTTTATAGTACAACACAAATCATAGTTGAGTTACCGTTGCACTAAATTATGTAATTCACTACTTCCAGCTCTGAAAATATTTCGCTATTACTGCAGTATTTCGTAACAAAACATTTAACTTACGATATCGGACTCTATTGTAGGGCTAAATATTTTAGCCTTTTTCTGCGGTAACCCTAGAACAATCGCCTCAAATCAAGTGTAGAGGTTTCATATTTCCCGGAGGTTTTGAATTGAACTACTTGTTTACGCTTGATTTGTAGACCATTGAACATTACAAATTTGAGCTTTGAGATTTGAACCTGCAACCTTTTGGTATAGCAGTCAGAGTTTCTAACCACTATACCAAACAGGTCGTCAATAATATTTTGATGAATAATAATAAATAATAATTCATCCATTTAAAAAATTTACACTACATGATTTAAAATTATATAGTTATATATTTGCTATGGACAAATAGGTTAGAACCTCAGGGAAATAGCTGTTTCAGTGTTCACCTCGTGCATTCACTGACAACAGAACGTATAACACGTCAGAAGTTGTCGTACACTACAATACTATTGGCTACAAGCTACATGCAAGCAAGGATTACATGACCAAAACTAAAAAAAAATAGAAATAATAATAATTGGAGAAAGACACCTACAATCCTGTATAATTATAAAATTAAACTCACAAACAAATCTCAAATAATAGAGCATGTCATACTTCGGTATCTCAGAGGTATACATCATAGAGGTAATAGGCTATCATTGAGTAAATTACAGCTTATTCAATGATAGGGTATTTAACAGCCTCGGCCCGATGTAGCGCTAACGAAATTGAATCTATACTGTAATTATCATCATCGATACAAAGTAATGTGATTATCAATATTACACAAATACACTGCTCTACTTAGCGAAATAGTGTAGTGTTATATTTGGCTCTTATAGAAGTATCAAGGCCAAATTAATATCAAATACTAAGGTCTATAATGAGTTTTTAAATTTAATTTAATTACTTGTGTGCATTTATCCGACTGCTCTTAAACGGTGAAGGGAAAACATCGTGAGGAAATCTGCATGCCTGAGAAATTAAAATTCAAAGGCATGTGAAGTTCCCAACCCACACTGGGCCAGCGTGGTGGACTATGGCCCATACTTCCTCATATACTAGGGAAGGCCTAAATCCCTGCAGTGGGATGATGATGACTAAGGTCTATGCCCATAGTGTTCTGTATAAATTCATAATATCCCACCCAAGCTCATGAAAAGATATGGCCTTTCAAACACAGACGAATATGGACCTGTCAACAAAACCCATTAGGTATCACTTGGTGACGTCAGAGAAGAATGAGCAAGAAAATATTGTTCAAGAAATAAATAAATCCTTTCATAACCTTTAATTTCAATATTCTGGGAAACTGGTAATGTAACATATACCAGTTAAAGCGTTATAGAGGAGGTCAAGAGCCATTTAATATGTAACGAGCTTTATATATTATTAAATAAAATTCAAAATTACAATTCTAGAGCTAGTAGAATTCAAATGGAACACGTCTGTGTCGCAGGAGCTTTTATACATTGTTACAAAAAGCTGATCGAATAAAAGTTTTGAATTAATGGTACAACGAGTGACAAATTAATTTAATAACAACTTTATGGACTTGTATTATATTTTACAAGCTGCCATCGACATTGGCATTACATATTGCCGTTACCAGGGCATCGAAAGAAGAGTGAATGCCGGAAATCAGGTGAATGGAGTATTGCATGCCTTTATGAGGAGCCAGAATGTGTCCAAAAAAGCACGTCTGGCTGTTCATTGCGGGGTGCTCGTTCCAACACTGATTTACGGAAGTGAATGCTGGGTATGACAAAAAAGAATGAAAGTAGAACTTATGCAGTGGAAATGAGATCATTGAGAAGTATGAATGGGGTGATTTTGAAAGATAGAACCAGGAATAGTGTAATTAGGGAGTTAAACAGTGTGAATGAAAACGTAGTGACAAAAATTGAAAAGGCATGCCGAGATGGTTTAAACATATGGAGAGGATGAATGAAAGAAAACTTACGAAAGTGATATACGAAGCGAATGTGGATGGTTTAAACATGTGGAGAGGATGAATGAAAGAAAACTTACGAAAGTGATATACGAAGTGAATGTGGATGGTTTAAACATGTGGAGAGAATGAATGAAAGAAAACTTACGAAAGTGATATACGAAGCGAATGTGGATGGTAGTGTTGGTAGGGGAAGACCACGGCGAACGTACCATGATCAAATCGAGGACGGCTTAAAGAAAGGCCAAGTCAAGAGTACCCTAAACGGACGAGCATGTATGAACTACCTTATGAGAGTGAATGAAGCAAAAGAGGTGTGTTAGGATCGTAGCAAGTGGAAGTCTGTGGTCTCTACCTACCCCTACGGGAAACGGCCTCCGTGGCTCAATGTAAACAACATTGAGTTTACGATTTGGAGGTCGCGGGGTCGATCGTTCGTGGTAGGGCATTTTGAATGTCCGCCTAGCTAGCTACCACCATCTTATCTAAATCTGCCGCCAAGCAGCAATGTTAATAGCATTGTTGTCTTCCAGTTGTCAGAGATTCCCAGTTTCCCAGAGAGAGATAGCCAGTCCCCCAAATGTGTTGGGGTTTCCGGGTCAGTACGCATCCACTTTCGACCTCGTCTTCACTCAACATCAGTTGTGATTGAGGTCAAGTACGAACCCGTCGTGCAAAAAAAAAATTATGTTTGTATGTATGTGTACAAGTTGCCCTTGATATTATTTTCACCGTAGAGATACGTAAAGAGGTAGTGGTTTTGTTAAAATTTGGATGGAATTTTAGCAAAATTTTGGCTTCCCCATCAATGGGGATGGGAAGCTCAAGCTCCTCTTTGATTTTGTGATGATGCTTGTTTGCACCAAGTGCCTATACAGATGCTTAATGCATAGAATCGATGTTAGCCCTCGGCTTACTAGCAATGAACTATGTACAAAAAGTATGTCCTAATGATCCAATGACGCATTGCAAACGTGAAATCGACATGACGAATCCTTCATAATAATTCCATTAACATGTATATGACATTTGCTTTTAAAATTTTTATAAATGAGAGACAGCTTTACGCGTGTGCGATAATTTGGGACAATGCTAAAGTGGCGGACAGGCAGAGCTGAATGCCAATATATCATGCGCATGACATTTCACTTAGTTAGCATTTTCATTACTCGATGTTGTGAGCCATGTTATTCAAACCACTGGATGTGAAAATGGCGAGAGTTTAGAAATATTGGAATTGTAAGCATGAAATAGGGTAGACACTAGAATGAAATCGAATAATTGTTATGTCATAGAAAGTTGGATAAAAATATTTCGCGGTTGGTACAAATTAACCTTTACAATAATAATCGGACGACCGATTGGTGTAGTGGATAGTGACCCTGTCAACGAAACCAACGGTTGCGGGTTCGAACCCCGCGAGGGGTAAATTTTTTTTTTTTTTTTTTATATGAGAGGGCGGCAAACGAGCATGCGGGTCACCTGATGGAAAGCAATCACCGCCGCCCATGGGCACCCGCAACACCAAAAGGGTCACAGATGCGTTGCCGGCCTTTGAGGAAGGTGTCCACCCCAGAATAAGTAGGGCAGCCTGAGCGATGAGGGATTCTCCAGCACTAATAGTGCTGGTACCCTCCTGGGGTACTAACTCTTTAAATACCGCTACCATTCTGGAGAGAGACTGGAAGGTGGGCCTCCGGCGCCCTCGCTCACCGGACGAAGCGAAATGTTTTGTGTGATGAATACGAACATTTATTCCCGAGTCTTGGATGTTTATATAAATATTTATGTATGTTTATCCGTTATCTAGTATCCATAGCACAAGCTTTGCTTAGTTTGGTATTAGATGATTGGTGTAAGTGTCCGAAATATTTATTTATTTACAATATAAGCTGTGAAATTAAAATGACTGAAGTGATAAAGTTGCCAAAATAACAACCTCAAAGACTTGGTCGTAATTCAAAGATGTTAAATTAATATTTACTACTACTACACCGACAACAACGTAGATCCTGTTCAAAAAGAGAGGTAGTAACTCTAAACATTTTATTTATCTTTTATTTATTTATTTTGCGAAAGCGATTTTGCGATTTGAGTGCGCTTCTTTTTATGTTGAAGATTAAACGAGGGGCGGGTTCTAGCAATGTTTGATGGAAATGGGTTAACACGTTTTAAACATATTTAGGTTTTAACAGACTAGTGGTGTATTTGGATGATGTCATAGTATTTTGGGGTTTTTTTTTATATATTTAAGTCGTTTCAAAGATGTTTAGCATTTAACACAGTTGGTTTAGTTTATATGGATAATCATCATCATTAGCCCGTAAAAATGCCGCTGCAGAGATAAAGCCTTCCCTCGTATAATGAGGGAGTATGGGCCATAGTCTAGCACGCTGGCCCAATGCGGGTTGGGGAATTCACATGCCCTTGAATTTTTATTTCTCCGGCATGCACGATGTTTTCCTGCACCGTTTAAGAGCAGTCGGATAAATGTACATTACAAATTACACATACAAAAGTAATTAAATTAAATTTAAAAAACTCATTGGTACATGGCCTTCGTGGGCATCGAACCCGGACCTCCCAAATTAGGAAACCGCATCTTAACCGCTGAACCATCGACGCTCTTATATCTGGATAATATAGTTTTCTAAAGCAATTTATAATATTTTTTGCTGTTTAAATTCGGTATCAATGTTCTCTGTCGTAAACGTTATAGGCATTAAATAGCTCCATTTATTAACAGTATATGGTGTGCACGTCCGTCCCATTGCCGTTGGTATTTTTGCTCATCAAATTATGAGAGCGTTATCATAATGGATGTAAATTTCCGTGATGTTATTACCTTATTATATTTCATGCTATGCGATGTTATTAACCGTTATTTCACTAAAATAGAGACCAATTATTATTTTGAATAATTAGTTTGGTGTTTAGAATTGAAGATGTGTTTTAATACCTGGGTGCATAAACCAGAATATCGCTAGAAAAAACGAAAAAATACGTGCAGCGCAACTTACCCCTGCGGCCCTGTAGCGTAACGTTTGAAGAGCCTAGCGATTAGATATACAACTTTGAAGAATGGAACAAAGCAACAATTTTAATATTAAATTTATCAGATTAAAGCGCAAAATTTATTAATTCGTAATAATAAGTTGAGATGGATCAGTGGAGTGAAGGAAGGAAGTGAGGAAATAAGGAATGAGCAGATAAGAGGAAGTTTAAAAATGGAATCCGTGATAAAAAAGCTGAAAGGAAATTATTTAGTTTGGTATGGACATGTTATGAAGATTTAAGATTAAACGTATGACATTAAGAAAGTGAGAAATATGAATGTCGACGACTTTTTTATATACACAACGGGTTACCACTTGACATCAATCACACCTGATGATGAGTGAAGATGAAGCCGAAGGTGGAAACGTACTGACCTGGAAACCATTTAAGATGAACTACCACCAACCAAACCGAATACTAAACACGTACCCGCGAGCTCCGATTCGTAAACCCCATGTTGTTTTCATTGAGCCACGGAGGCTGTTGGAAAGGAAGAGGAAGATCACGGAAAAGGTGGTAGGATTGAGTGAGGGATGATATGAACGAAATAGGCGTGAATGATGAGGTGACGGCTCACAGAGGAGAATGAAAGAACAAGACGTAGTGCCTCAACCCCAACCCCAAATAAATTGGAATCAGGGCAAGAAGACGATCATGTATCAAACAATAATGAAACTTGCGAAAATGGCGTACTTAAAGCTTTCGATCATATTAGAATAGTCGTATAAAGTTACTATCAAGTAAAACTTTTGTAATTTACAAGGCACTCATAATTATTACCAGTCACAAAAGAAACAACTCTTCTGCACTAAAGTCACAACAAAAATACGTTAGTTTTAAACCGGACAACAAAGCAGTGGCTCTTGAAAATTAAAATAAGCTTGCGCATTCGGACGTTTGTAACTACATAATGTATTTAGACCAGTGCAACCCATCCGACAATGCATTGTAGCAGATTTCAAAGAGCCAAGCCGGAAAGAATAATAGTTTAATACCATTTCACCTAACTTTAACAATGAAAGTTATGAAAATTAAACTTATCAGTATAGAAATTAAGTAGGCAGGGTAAACACAATGCAATAGTTATATTTTTATATTTCGGGCACTTACAAGATTCATCTAGTCCCAAACTAAGCACAGCTTGTACTATGGATACTAAATAACGGATAAACATACATAAATATTTATATAAACATCCATGCGAGTCATTCATTCATAGTCCAAGCTATCCATTAGTAGCCACTGGAGAAACTTTCTTCGGTTCAATAAATTCGAAGTCCATGAGGTCTGCTCGCTACCGCTTCACATTACTAATCCTGTAATAGATCATACTAAGCAAAGCTTGTACTATCGATGCCAGATAACGGATAAACAAACATACATAAATATTTATATAAACCTCCATGACTCTGGCATAAAAATTCGTATTCATCACACAAACATTTATCCCTCGCGGAATTCGAACCCGCAATCGTTGGTTTCGCTGACAAGATCACTATCCACTACACCAACTGATCGCCAAGTTTGCCTAAAGGTTACTGATATGAACCTTCAATAAATGAATGGATGAATATTCATTCACAACCCGTAGCTCTTGCCCTCAATCACAACAATGGACACATTAACGCTGAAGCCGAATGTGGAAGCGCTCTGTCCCGGAACCCTTATTTGGGAGACTAACTATCTTATCTCAAACAGCTAGAATACTACAATATTCTCAGCATAACAGACTTAGATAAGAGGTTGGTAATGGACATATTCTGAGATGAGAGCAAAGAATCGTACCCGCATACTCCGATTTTAAACCATGTTGTTTAAATTAAGCCACGTAGGCGGAACTGGATGCAGATGGCACAGAATAGAAAAGAACGAGGATTGCTGAAAAAGTTTTGATGAACACGGAAGGTTAAGAAGAGAAAGATATTTTATTATATCACTTTAAGAATGTATTACTTTAAAATCCACCAGTAAATGTAATTACGGCTTTCGGCACAGTTGTCGCCTGTGGGATATCATGTGTGTATGAATAGTAGATAAAAGTGCGATAAAGAGTCCTGTTATAGCTTCTGGAAATTTAATTTTATTGTATACTAGCTACTACTACAACAAATAAACAAACATCCAAACTATCGCATCTAACTAATATTATATATGCGAAAGTTTGGATGTTTGCTTGTTTGTTGCTCAATCACGGCGAAACGGTTGAACGGATTTGGATGAAATTTGTTATATAGGTAGAACATACCCTGGATTAAGACATAGGATATTTTTTATCCCGATAAAGTGAGTAATTCCGTGATAAAGTTATTCCACGCACGTGAAGCCGCGGGCGGAAAGCTAGTTTATAATATTAGTTAGATTCGTGCGATTTTAAATTACAGTCATAACTTAATTGACACTAAAAGTTTGAAATTTAATGATATAATGCTTGACATTGATTGTGTTTTGAAGGAATCAGTATGCAAAATTTTAAATGTACAGTTAACTTCGTCGTCATGGGCCCAGGCGGTTCTTCCTGTAAAATACGGAGGTTTGGGCATTCGAACAATTTCAGATTTGGCACTGCCGGGCTTTATCTCCTCCATCCACAGCACTTCTACCCTCATCAGCAAGATTCTCAACGTTTCTAATCTTGCTGACTTGCGGGTGTCGGGCTTGCTGGAGGCGGAGTCAGCTTGGTGTGTTGCTAATCCTCATGGGAGTATGCCTATTGAAAAGGGTTTTCAGAGTGCTTGGGATTCAGTTTCTATTAAGTCTAAGCATTCTGCCCTAATCCAGCATTGTCCAAACCCCTCGGAAATTGCTAGATTGTTGGCAGTCTCCGAGAAGGAATCCGGGCATTGGTTGCACGCGTTACCTTCTGTCAATTTAGGGACGGTATTGGACCCCAGTTCACTACGTATTGCTGTTTGCCTTAGGCTCGGGGCCAATGTTTGTTCAACGCATCGTTGCATTTGTGGCCAGCAAGTGGACAATCTTGGTCGTCATGGCCTTTCGTGCTCCAGAAGTGCCGGTCGTGTATTTAGGCACTGTACCCTCAATGACCTCATTCGTCGGTCTCTTGCTTCTGCCTCAGTTCCCTCAACCCTGGAACCCTCGGGAATGTCATCTGTGGATGGCAAGAGACCTGACGGTTGCACTCTGGTGCCTTGGCGACTCGGTCGCTCTCTGGTATGGGATGCCACATGTGTTGACACCTTGGCCCCGTCTTACGTGCAGAGCTCTGCCCGCAAGCCTGGTGCTGCTGCCGATCTCGCCCAGATAGTAAAGTGCCGCAAATACGCATTTCTATCTGCTAATTATGAGTTTGCGGCACTTGCCTTCGAGACTCTGGGCCCCTGGTCTTCAGACACCAAAAAATTCGTAAAGGCGGTGTCTGATAAGCTAATTGTGGCATCAGGTGATATAAGGGCGGGCTCTTTTTTCGCTCAAAGATTAAGCCTAGCTATTCAGCGGGGCAATGCAGCCAGTGTGTTGGGGACAATGCCCCAGGTGGGAGAGCTGGACGCGATACATTTTTTGTAATTATGTAAATATTATGTTATTTCTATTGTAAACTATTTGAAATTAAAATAATTCCTAGAAATAACTAAAAGTTTTTGTTAAAGTTTTCTCATGCGATTTCAAATAACAATTCCTTATTTGGTTAAGGTTATGTTTATAGACTAGCGCAATTAAAGCACCAGGGAATTATAATGCCTTGTTACCGCTTAATTTCAGCTTGTTATACTAGAATCTGGAAATGTCATCAATATTATATTTCCCATTTCCGACGGGAATTCATGAGATATAGCTATATCAGATCACGCCTCAGGAGATGTGGTTACATAGTACTCTGATTCTAGCGAGACTGATGAAATAAACCCTTATTAGAATCCTCGTAATTCCTCCCTCAATATAACTCAATACTAATATTTCTCAGAGAGCCCATTTGCGGCGGATTTCCTCGGCAAAGCGAGAATCGTTTGCAAATGGTACAAGGATTGAACGTATAGCGGTTAGAACTGTTACAATAAGAGTTACTGAAATATTTACACTAATATGTCAGTTTTATTACGAATAATAACGGTAATATCAAGTAATGGGTATACTTAACGCGAGTACTGATAATGTTATGCATTTAGAGTTTGGGTTTCCACCATAAGATGAAAGTAACAATATTGACGACCTGTTTGCTGTAGTGGTTAAAAATTCTGTCTGCTATACCAAAAGGTCGCGAGTTCGAACCACGCTAGGGGCATATGTTTGTATGATTAATACAGACATGTATTCCCGAGTTATGGATGTTTTTCATTTAATTATGTATTTATTTACAAAAAAAATATGTATTTGTGTTGTTCATCAACCATCTGGTATCCATAATACAAGCCTAGTTGCTTAGTGTGGAACTAGATGGCGGTGTGTGTAAGTGCAAAGATATTTATTGTTATTATTGAATTACTGTACTTATCTATTCTATTGTTTTCCTTTTGCAATGGTGAGTAATAGTTTCCTATTTTTGATCCCCTCGTCTAAGTCTTCATGTTTAAAATATTGGAAAAAAATATCGAAATATTTTTGTAGGTGACACATGCTTTTCATCTAATTGAATCGACAAAAATTGGCAAAATAAACAACTTCAGTAAGGTTCCTGTTTTTTTAGTTTATCTCCGGAGTGCATCATCAGAAATTAACTAGATTTTTATAGGAATAACATGATGATGAACGCCATCAAACATATAAACAATCATCAAAATCGGTTAACCATTGAGGAAAACATATATAAAAAACATACATGCAAACATATAGTACCTTCTCCTTTTTTGGAGTCGGTTAAAAATAGAATAACACTACAGTGATGGATGATGAATCAAAATATACTGTCATGAAGTCATGTGAGTAGTGCGGAAAGAAATAATTTGGTCCCGTTTAATTATAACTACAACGTATTTACAGGAGATAACCACAACGCAATCGCCTGTGGATTGAACCATGGCTAGCTCTGAGGGAAACCATCGAGTGCTAAGTTCGCGTGCGCTAAACTTTTGCTGCGACTCCTTTTAACACTTCTGTAGCTATTTACATTTTATTGCACGATCCACAATGCGCCTCCCGCCCAAACACTTTGTCTCATTTATGACACTTTGTTTTAAAGCACAATAACTCGTTTAATATCTGTCGTTTACCGAATATTTATTACATTTTCTTATTCGACAATTCTTCGCGTTTTAAAGTAATGGGGGCACCGGAAGGAGACATCGAAAACAAGTATGGAAGATGTGAACGTTTGCCAGAAGCAATTACTAGAGAATGATAGCCGTCGTCTCGCTGTAAGAGCCATGGTTGTATTCGGTCTATACGAACACTAAATTTTAACGCGTGCATCGCTGTAAGGCGTTAAACCTTATTGAGTGCAAAGCCCCCGAAAATCAACAATTGCCAACCCGCAAACCCTGTCTGCCGATTAGGACAAATCCTACCCAAATAGGCAGAGAGCGAATACACGGATTTTGGAATATATCTAAACTGAGACTGTAGTTAAAGGATAATATGTGTAGTAAGCCGACCTCCATGAAGTAGGATAAAGTTTACGATAGCCATGACTTGTGTTCAATAATTTAATTAAGTATTGATCTGCGGTTGTTTCATATTATTTTCCTTTAACTGTATACTAATTTTTATTATCAATTCGCTTTTGATATCTGAGAGGATATCAAAAGCCATAAAGTTCCATAAAATGAAACGTTTTTAATTAACAAATATTACCAAACCAAATTCACCAAAATTTCACGGATTTAATTATTAGTAAAATATATACCTAAACGAAACATGTTATTGGGTAGATGTAACGTATGTTTTTAGGCTTTTAGGGTTCCGTAGTAACCAAGGAACCTTTAATTTATTTTTCCGTCTGTCCATAGCTAGCATAGCAGGGCCCAAAAGCTCTTAGTCCTAGAAAGCTGTAATTTGGCATGGTATACATATTTGCATACATGTGTAATTGGCATGCTGTAATTTGGCATGTGTATACATATTTGTTATTAAAAAAAATGTTTAAAGTACCTACCTACCCTTCACCTGAAGTGGGAATGAATCTTTTTTATTTTCGTAAACCATATTGTGGAGTGTCGTTGGATAGGTCATTCAAAAATGTGGCAGCTTTCAAGGATCTGTTTAAGAAATATTACCTTTGAATTGCAAATTTTTGTTAGTCAAGTGTGAACCTTCTGCCAGCGAAAACTATCAATGCACGTTAATGAGTAATAGCCGAAAAATTTTTAAAATTAAATTTCCGTAGAAAATTATTATTAGATGTTAATAAAAACAACAAAGAGCCCCCTTCTAAGTCCGCATATTGTGACGGGCAAGTATAACGGAACCTTACACTGCGCTTGACCCGATACATACTTAGCCGGTTTTCTATATTATATACTAGCTTTCTTCCCGCGGCTTCGCCTGCGTTATAATAACTTTATCACGGATATGTTTAATTTCTTTATCCCGCGGGAACTACTCACTTTATCGGGATAAGAAATATCCATGTCTTAATCCAGGGTATTTTTTAAATATATTCCAAATTTCATTCAAATCCGCTCATCCGTTTCGCCGTGATTTGAATTCAATTCAATTCATTTATTCTCACAACTTTCACTAACAGTACTTAACCTAACATGTACCTAAGCCTTAGTCAATATTAAATATAGGATTATTACATACCATTCATTTGAAATTTAATATAGGTGGGTATAATCATCAATCAATAAACGTCTCTTAATACTAAAAATTTAACTGATATTACGAAAAGACTGATTAACAACAACTGATTGAGCAACAAATAAACAAACATCCAAACTTTCGCATTTATAATATTAGTTAGACTATAGTTAGATGCATAATTAAATTGATTAAAATCAAAATAATCTGTTGTACGTATGATGTAATTTTCCAAACTCCCGTGCGCATTAGGATAATGCTTAATGTAGACACGCCCCGGCTGTATCTGTCTGTCTGTAAGTGTCTGTAAACACTAAACGTAGACTTTTTAAAGGAAATCATATCGTAGGTTATATTCCTAAAGTACGTGCGACACGGTCTCAAAACGCCCCGCTTCAGTTACGTACCTGTTACCAAATATATTTGTAACTGTATATGAACAGGAAAATGGAAACTTACTAATGCAATAAACGGAGGATTTTGTTTGATCTAACGGAGAATGGAATGATAACAATACTGTCTGCGTATGATAATGGCTCAAGATAATACAGGTTCTTATATTACAAAGTAATACGTCATACTCTTATTATTTACTTACAATATGTAACAAAACCCGGTTGGACCTTGAAGACGCTTATAGTATATAGGAAGGCAACCAATAGTACTGAACCACTTTTAAAAATTCACGAAAGAAATTTAGACATCCAAGCAATATTATTGGGTCATCGTCTAAATCAGTAAAGCTGTGATTACAAATACTTTCCACAAAGAACCGTAGCCGAATTCAGCACACAATTGTTGGACTTCCATACTAAAGATTGTTTCAGAATGGTTTACTTTGTATTGTCAAATGAAATTTTTTTTAATGAATTCGACTATTTTTCCTTGGGGAAAGTTGTTCGTAATCAAGAGTGGTATTACCAGTTAATAAGAATTACACGAATTGTAATTCACCCTGTAGAGAGATCAATTTTAACCCCGATGCAAAAACAGAGGTAGTTTAACTGTCTGTCTGTGTATCGATGGGTCGGTAGCATTGTAGAGATCAGTGTATGCGAGATAGTTCTTATTTTCGGTGGAAATCGGTTCAGTCGTTTCGAACAGTTGCTTTATATCATCATCATTCAGTCACAGAATGTCCACAAACAATAGGTGACCGACCTAATAAAGGTCGCGGCAATCGCTGAATGCCAGTCCGTTTCCAACCGGTCACTCTGGAATTCTATGGGGGAGGCCTATGTTCAGCAGTGGAAGTCCTGTGGTTGCTTTGTATACCTGGGTGATATTATTAGTAGTAGTTTTTCGGCATTTTCTAAATTTTCAATTTAAGTTATTGGGAATTTAAATAGATTTTTTCTGTGATCTCATTCAAAGGTTTGTAGTAACTATAAATTGAAAATTTAGATAACCCGGAGTCAATCGAAACGAAAATGTCATCCAGAGAAACAAACATAGCTAAATGTCTTCGCGACGGCTCAGTCAATCAATAATTACAATGTCAAAGGTAAGATGTACACTTGTAAATAGGCAGTTGGCGACGATTGTAAGTCTTCCTTTGAGAAGAAGTCCAGGAAACTCAAACGTGGTCCATTTTAGAGTTCCGTAATCTGTTGTTCCTTGTTAGGAACCCTTATAGTTTCACCATGTCCGTCTGTCTGTCCGCACCTTAGCCCAGAGACTTAGTACTAGAAAGCTGAAAGGCATGGATATACATATTAATAACGCTGACAAAGTGGTAAAATAAAATTTGGAAAAAATTTATATGTGACATATTATTATTGATTTGGTTTGGGTGTTGATATTGTATGAATACTTTCTAATAGATGGTGCTAGAGTGCTTCGGTCCATACGGTCCATATAATACTTTTAGGGAGATTCGACTGTACACTATTTTTATACATCATCGTATAGATGTCATTGGATAGGACGTATGAAAATATTAGAGGTTATCTTAAACAGTTTTTCGATTCAGAGATTCGCTCGCGAAATATTAAATTTACAGGGCTAATTTTAGTTAGAATCAAGTGTCAAGGGGGCTGACAGCTAAACACTTGTTTTTAGATACTTGAAAAGTTCTATGTGTATATAAGTAAGTTAAAAGGAAAACTATGACAGCTATTTAGCTGCTTATTTAAGCTTTACCAGTTAATGAGTAATAGTCAAGAAACTTATGAAATGTACTTTCCGTTGAAAATTATTCCAAAACAACAAAAGTCTTGAAGTTAAAGTCGTCAAGTTCTAAGACCGCATATTGTGACGGACGACTTTACTACGAAACCCTTCACTGTACGTGACCCGACACACACTTAGCTGATTTTTATATATCCAAAGAAATAATTTGACAATAAGGCAACAAATCCCATGCATTTGCCATCAAATGCCAGTATTCGAAATAACACACATCAACTTTATCCGTATTGACCCTACCAAGCCACAGACCGACATAAGAGAGACATACCCCGCTTGGCGTCGAGGCTAAAAATGGGCAAGTTATGGACCATGCTCGTAATCAATCAAAATATGATTCAAAAATACAAGCTAAATAATTCTTAAGTAAACTAAAGTAGCAGCAAACGTGCCACATTTGCGACAGAACCGACGGGCTATGGGACAGACGAGTTCTGGAACGGAGGCCGCGCTCAAAGAAGCACAGTAGGACGCCACTCCCTCCCTCCCCCTCCAAATGACCGGAGGCTACATGACGAAGGTGGAAGACTTTCTGTGGTAGCGTGCATTGGTTTATTTGCAGCGGTAGCATAAATATATGGGTCATGTTTTATGTTTCATTCCTATAATGAATATATTTACGTTGTGCTAATGGCATCATAGCCTTCGCACGCGATATATATGAATTGGTAACTCACACGTCTCGCCTTAATACAAGGAAGACAATTCAGGAGACGGAATCTATCTCCTAACTTATCCGATCACGTCTGTGCCAATTCATATAACAACTTCTCCCCAAGTTACACATAATATTCCATGTACTTACAAAGGGTCTTCTACATTGTTATATTTGATTATCATAGCTATGGGTACATCGACACTATATCTACCTTAGATATTAATGTATTTTAAGTCATAATCCATTATTCACTTAACTACCGGTTTATGGATATCTAAACGAAATGTAATATTTAAATTTTATAATAAGGTTTATAAAGAGTAATAGACACAAAAACATTATCTTTATATTGAAATTGCTTTAGTAATGTAATGGCAAATCGTATTGTAAATTTTGGACGATTTAAAATTACAAATGTATGAATAAGGCCTACATCAGCCTAGTGTGGATGTTACAGTAAATGTATAATTATGTATGGTCCTTGTTGGTAAATAAACATCTTATCTTATCTTATTAAAATTACTTATAAAAACAAACTCTTATATAATACTTCATCATGGTTATCACATATTATTCTATTGTAACCGTGTATGTAAAATGTCGTATTCGTATTCGTATCGAGACAAACCTGTCTGCAGCATCAGGTCATCGCGAAAATCATATTTAACAATCAAAACTAATGTTGTGTGCAAAATTTCGCATCCGTGCTATTAACCGTTAAGGAGTTCCCTTCGTGAGAAAATGATCCTCACTGCAGCAGTAGTTCATGTCTATCATATAAATGTATTGTCATTAGAACTGAACAAGTATGCAAAATGTGAGTTCGTTAGGTAAACAAGAAATGGTTCTAATTTGACTTGCAAATTTTGTACGGACATACATACGATGTACGAGAAATTTAAATAAGAAGAATATACATGGACCTTAATAACTACCTCATCATATTCCTGCCCTTATCCCACTCTAGGTGGGGTCGGCACAACATGTCATCCTCTTCCACTCTCTTCTATCAGCCGTCATCTCCGTACTCACCCCTTTCACACACATAACATTCCTCACGCAATCTACCCTCATAATAACTACATAATAAGATAAAATATAATTCTAATCTATACCTATCTTACCAATACTACTACCAATTTTACAAAATAAGAGCACTTATACACCTAAGATGAACAACTAATCAAAAGAGCATGTTCCGCTCGTCATTTAGTTTAGAAGGTGGCATAGGTTAGACCCGCGTGGGAGACTACCCAAAATGCTGGCTGCATTACCTCGCTGGGGTTTGACGCATACCGTCCCATTAGCATTTCGTCACGAATTCAAAAATGGTCCCATTCGCATTCGGTCCCATTTGCATTCGGTCCTATTCGCATTCGTTCCCATGCGCATTCCGTCCCATTCGCATTTGGTCCCATTCGCATTTTGTCCGATTCGCAAAATGGTCACACTCAGGATAAAATGCCTTAATCTTTGAGCAAGATAATTGTAATTATATTGTAGGTATGTCAAAAATAAGTACCTCAGGGTACTTACTATCTTATCAATATTACATCAGTGTAATATTATCCATAGATAATATTAAATCGCTGTTAGCGATAAGGCCGCCTAATTTGTAGTTTCTATAAGATATTTAAATGTACCTTCCTTATTTAAACAATAAAGCGTATTTGATTTGATTTGATTAAATATTTTATTATTCATCTTCTCTTGTCATCACTATAGCAAGCAAGTAACGTAGAGAAGCACTCATGTGGCACGGAATCTATTTTCCCCGTATTTTTAGGGACCCTAAAATTTTTACTCATAGTTCCTACATGTTAAGGATTTCCGGGCGACTTCTTTTTTCTTTTTTTTTTTTGCACAACTGGTAGGTACTTGACCACAATCACACCTGATGTTAAGTGAAGATGAGGTTTAAGGTGGAAGCGTTTGGAGAAACCCCAACACATTTGGAGCACTGGCTATCTTATCTCTGACAACCGGAACACAACAATGCTATTAACATTGCTGCTTGGCGGCAGATTTAAATAAGATGGTGGTAGCTAGCCAGGCGGACATATAAAATGCCCTACCACCAACCAAACCGAGTTCTTAAACATGCACCCCACTGGGGATCGAACCCGCGACCTCCAATGTTGTTTACATTGAGCCACGGAGGCGGTTACTTCACCGTCAGTTAAATTTGAATATAATTAAATTACCTACATATTTTCTATATAATTCAAAAATTAGTTTTCTTATATGTTCATAAAGTCTTTCAAAAGTTAATAGAGTGCGAGAAGTCTACTACGCCGTGATATATAACTGCCGTAACGAATAATAGAGTACAACACATGGCTTATGCAAACTCTGTACGTATAGGAGTAAATATGGTAAAGGGGAACCTCGGTCGAATTGACAAATTGGACGAAACATTGCAAAACAAAGTGATGTTTCCTACAAATATATTAAGGTTTACTTGTAATAAATGGCAATTGCTTTAATTTGTAGTTGTATTCCGAGTTTACTGAAACACGGCCTATGTCCTAATTTCTAAACATTTTTAGTTTCCTTGTCTTTATTCTTTAGCTGGGTCTTTATTTCTTCACTATTTTTATGAGATTCCTGCTATACAACAAATGGTTTAGCCTAGCGTGCGTTCGTAATCTCTGGAACTTCTCCGCGCTATTGTCAATGTGTAGGCACGGCTGCTGACCTAAAAACAACTTGCTCCGGTGTTAACGCGGCATATCGTGGTTGCCAACATACACTATGTACTAGCACCTATCATTTAGTTACCTACCTTTCGCCAGGGCTTTGTTCTCCCGTGGATTATGGTGCGTTATAGGTGCGAAGCTTTGCATAAACAATTATGAATGCCTGGAGCTCAGAATATCATATCACACGTTACATCTACAGCCTATGTAATATTATTGGATTTAATTCTGTCTTGCGTAACATAATCAGTTTAGGAAATAACTGTTATTACTTTATTGACGGACAAACCGGTCAAGCCAATAATTGGTGACTTTGCTGTGGTACAGTGGATTCTGTAGCCATTGGAAAGTCGCCCATAGTTTCTTTGGTGGCAGCAACTACTCTGCAGGGGGGGAGGGGCTGAAAATCAGCAACACTGCTAAGTCCCTACCTATTCATCACAATACTCGATTCTTCAGTTCTCGATTCTTTGTGATGAATAATTTATTATTATTTATTATTATTGTGATGAATGCTTCCGTTGGTTTCGTACCTCAATAGGTAAATAGGGAACCTCAATAGGCAAAAAGGCTGTCTGTGTATCAAGACCTTTTTTTTCTAAAATAGTTGGAGATATACGAATGTACAATACCTGTGTGTATCTACAAAATAGAGCATTTTTGACTTTGTATCAAGTTGAAATTAATATTGAATAAGGCCCCATGCTGCAGTAAAAAAATTAAGTTCATAGTGTTAACAGAATGCGGCTTATTTCTGAAAAAAAAAAAGACTTTCAAACATTTGTCAATGGTGATGTCCGCACGGCACCCTCAGGGCACGAGTCCCATTCGTATCTGACCCGTCTTTTTATGAGTGAGTTGAGTGTTGTCTGCGCCTCTCCTATATTGGTAGGATAATACATGATACTCATACATTTTAAATTGAATATAACATATTTTAAAATATTTACCTGGTGCAAAACGCATTTAAAGTAACCCCTCATGCTTTTTTTGGCATTTACGACGTAATTTGCATGAATTGTTATCATTTACATTATTCTTTATCAATTTTCTATAGTAACTTTTCCGATACGTATTACAGATTAATACAATCCAATACAAATACACTTTATTGCGCAAAATAATTTATAATAATTTAATTTATTAATTACGAAGAAACTATAGGATCCGAACAGTCTTTCCATTGACTACAACTTCCATTTGCGAAATGGAAGGTTTTAGTCCAAAGTAGCAATAGGGTAATACTGTTAATCCCGAATTACAGGGGTGCAGTGGACTGCCCGATAGTGTGTAAGCCCAGTTACCGCAATTATATAAGCGATTTTACTCCGGGGTGAGATGAACAATGGGACTTGTCATTGACCCGCACTTACCCTTCATAATTGTATACCTAGTGGTACTAATGACAATTTTACAGAAAAGTAAAGTTACAAATACAATTTTTTTTAACTGCAACGAATTAAAGCCATTTGGCAAAGTGCAGTGAGAGGGGAATACGAATAGAAAGTACCCGCGCTCAAACAATGGACTAGCCGAGGCTAATTGGCAAGAAAATGTTCAGAACTTCGAAGCATTTCAAGATTTTTTTTGCAATATAACTGAATAAATATAATACTCCTATTCCTTAATAATTGTAAAAAGATCACATTTATATTAACTATAGCTATTACAATGGTTAAAGGGAATTCCCACAATATAAAGGCAATGATAAAAGAAAATAAAAGTTGTTAAATTATTTAGTATGAAATAATGATTTTACGGGGTAGTTGGTCTGTGATTTACACTCACCAAGTTAATCTCTATCTGTGCTGTGTGATTTTGGCACATAAAAAGAATAGAAAATCCCCTCTTTTCCCGGGGTATGCTAAAAGGCGACTAAGGAACTTTCCACCAAAAAAATTACATAGATTCGCACTTTTAACGACGATGGGCTCACCCTTTCTCATATTTTCTTGTTCTTTCTGTATATTTCGTAATCACGGTTTTACATCCGCGGTTCGGATGTTTGGGATATGCCTGACCTACCCTTTGGGATAAAGGTAGTGACGTTATGTATGTTTGTCAACATGATTCGCTGCAAAAACTGAAACCTGCGTAGAATTTCCATTCATGTTTCGACAATGACATACAATTTTATGTACATATGTAGGTATAGTGCTCTACTTTTATATGGATTCTCAGACTGAATACATGTGATTAAAATAATATAGTTTAAGCAAATATGGAGTCAAATCCACACAAGATACTATTACGTTGTTCGATTTCCTATTCAATAAAGTTAAGGTTCAAAATCTAACAATAATTTACATTGACAACAGCAAATGTCAATTTGTATTTGAGTACGCAAACACAAACCAACAACGCGGAGGCCTATTCGGGGGCGAGATGTCGATGCCTGAAATTCGGAACGGAATTACTCCGGAATAAATTGCTTCCGATTCGTATAAAGGATACGGATTTGGGATTTGTGTCCATTTGACTCTGCAATCCAAGCCCTTTAGGGCTGATAAGACTGCATAGCAGTCTTTACTACTTAGATGCGTATTTTTCCATACGACTAAATCCACTAACTTCGCAAAATAAATATAATGTTATTGCTAGTTACTAACCGATTTTGTGCATCTCAAACCAGGGAATGGAATGCAAAACGTCAACTTTATCATTAAGTTGCAGTATCCATTCAGAATAGGCTTTTCAGCTCTGAAATACGCGGCCTCGTTGCTCAGTGACACTGAACGCGACGCGCCCAATAGATTTGTGTGCTCCACTGTGAACGGGAGTTGTCTATGAAAATTCATTAAGAAGATTAACTACTACGCTAACACCATGCTGTTATATCGTTGCCGCCTGTGACACTTATTGCTAGATAAATACACACTGTATACGGGATTATTCCGCCTGCTCACGAGCGCCGTATTGTGCGTAAATTGTTACTTCTGTTCCGAGGCGATAGACGGAGCAGTTTACTATAAGTGCCACGCTATTGATGTTTAGGAACTCGTGTAGAAAATAACATTACGCGATGTAAATTTTGATGCCACCGGCGCGTGACGCTGACGTATCTCTTTTCGCTGAAGGGGTTAAATGATAAAGCCCAATCGAATTTAGTCGTCCTACATGTCACGAATGTTGGACTGGCAAAATGAGAGACATAAATTTGCCGTAAAAGCTCTAATCCCTGACAATTATCCCTGTGTCCCGGAGAACTATAAATTGGACGATGGTTTGTAGGTTGCAATGCCCAATAATAAAATTGTAGTAAGTCGAAATCAATACTTGTTGCCAATAATCGAAAATACTCATTTCACTATAATTGCGTGCGCTATCGTTCTCGTACTTACTAGCACTCGTGACGCAGTCGGATTCGCTATTCATTGTCAATTTAGCTGTCGTTAGCGAAGTTAAGAAATATCTGGGGCGGTCACTAGTGTGGCATTTCAATTGAAAGCGCAGTCGTTCAGCCATGTAGATGGTCTATACAGGGATGACTTCAAAACACTGGCTGTCGGTCACTGTCTGACACAAATCTACCAAGCCGCACTGGGTCCGCGTGGGGAATTATGGCTCATACCTTCTTCCTATGCCCCAACTATGCCGACGTGTAAAGCTAAAAATGGTGAACTATATTTATATGCTACTTTGTCAAAGGAATGACGGCTATGATGATGATGACTCTTATGTCCGTTATAAAATTCTTAGGAGAACTTATAACAATTATTTCAAAATAACTGATGCAACAGGAAAGATCTTTACGTTTAGATATTAAAGATGGAAGCTTATTTTAGTTGAGGTTAAATAAACAAAATATAGCCACAACTCAGTTTACCAACATACGTGTTATTTACGTAATTTCAAATAGTAGCAAGTGCTCGTGCGTGAATATAAGGCTCAAGGACTACCCGCAGGGGAAAATGGGACATGCGGGAGTGCGGCCGATCGGAAGCCATAAAAATAATCTGCAGTGAATGACCTTGTTCTTTCACTCTTTATTTATTATTGGAAATATAATCCCCTGTAAAACTTCTCAGCTCGAGAATGCCTTCTATTATTAGAAAAGTTAAAGTTGTTCAGCTAAACATCTTTCTTTACATCGCAGAGCTGTTAAATGTTACGTTAAGAATAATCTTGTACAAATTTTCTTGCTATCGTCACGTAACTTCGCAACTTGTGAAAGATTTTTTTGTGGTTATTCCGTTGGCTAAACGCCGCGATAAGGGGCCGTTTTTGCTTGGTATCATTCATCAAGCCAGCCGATTTGAATATGGAAAAACATAACACGCAAACGAGGGCATCCTAATTTAATACTCAAATGACGTGGCGCGTGGGTTTAGGGAAAACTCTAGTGATTTATTTTGTTCTGATAAATTCTAACTTTTGCTCCAAAGGGACGTATCTGATAGATTATTGTATCTACTCTACATATTGAAGAGGAAAATTTTCAATAGTTTAGTGTCATAGACTTACAATAATTCTAGAAGCAGACCGAACGTAACCTACTATAAATTGAAAATTAGAATACCCCCACATTTATTGAACAAATGACTTAATGAACCAAAATAATGAGTGTTAAAAGCTAAATACGTTTAGAAAAACAGCGCAATCGATTTCCATAAACATGGCTAACAAACTGTCCCTTCGTTTACTTTTTCACATAAAAAAAATTGGCCGTGTGGTTTCCGTTAGATTAGAATAGGACCAACCTGTCTCTTCCCGTGGGTGTCGTAAAACGCGACTAAGCGTTCGCGAGCATAAGAGCATAAATAAGTGATGGAATACGAATCTTCTGATAAAAAGAATCTTTCGATCCCCAACCCCGTCTGCAGAGGGTGGCGATTAAAGCAAATCCTTCTAAAATCGCGCAATGGGAGAGGCGTGTGTTCAATTGAGGGCTTTTATATGCTGTTGTCTTAGGCTACATTTAGGTTTTGATATACGGCGAAATGTCCAGAAAGTGGTTGGTTTCTCAAGTTAAGAAACGCCCGAGGAAGCAAATGATTATATAATCCAGATAGATGAAGCCAAATGTAAAAGCTAAATATCCTCAAAATAAAATAAACATAGATGAAACCTGTCCCCGACATTAATCTACTATTATAAATGCGAAAGTTTGGATGTGTGTTTGTTTGTTGCTCACGGCGAAACGGATTAACGGATTTGGATGAAATTTGGTATATACGTAAAACATACCTTGGATTAAGACATAGGATATTTTTAATACCCATAAAGTGAGTAGTTCCAGCAGGATAAACAAATTTCCACTATAAAGTTAATCCACGCAGGCGAAGCTAGTCTTAAATATTAAAAAAATAGAAACTCTTTAATGCTCAACATATAGCTCAACCGATTGTTATCAAACATGACTAAGCACCTATCCGCTCATTTAGTCTTTATTATAAAAAAATGCACCCAATACGACCCACGCGTCACTGAGATCTGTACGGGCAAACACTACACACACACACGCACACACATACACACACAACGCCGTCAAACACCATAACGCCCGTTATTTTTCGTCGGGAGCTAAAAAGAGCATATACCTTAAGTTGCATATATATCCATCGCCTATCCATGTTAATCTTTGCCTTCTAATATTAATCACATTTACTTTATTTACATTTATTAAATGAAAATGAAGCCGATGGTAGCGCGAACACCTACCCCCAAATTATTAAACGTCAACTATCTCTAATAGCCGGAACACATTAACCGCCGCGACGTTCACCCAACTGAAAATCAAATGTTTGTGGTCACCGGTGACCGCGGCTTAGTACACTTCAGCTTAGCAATACATTTCGATAACAATGTGACAGTGTTAGCTTCAGGCGAACATTTTAAACTTAGCTTTTCTCACTGCCATTATGAGGCCCATAGGTGTTTTCTTATTAATGTTGCATGTTTATTCGTTGTCGAGTATCCACAGTACAGGCTTTACCTAGTTTGGAATTAAATAATTGGTGTCTGAAATATTTATTTAACCTTTCACCGTTAAAGGCCCCCACACATTAGCTGGAGAACTCGTGCTACTTTTCCTTAAGAAGGCCATGTCTTGACAGGTAGTTAGGACTAGCAGATAAATTAAGAGTCAGAAATTGGTCACGTTAGAGCGAGTTGCGACTCCAAATATATCATGTCTCACCCAAGCCCTACCCATATCAAGGCGTGAAGGTAAATAGGAACCGTATAGTCTACAAGTCGCGAAGTCCCATCTAAGTATTAATAAGGGTTGTTTATTCGGTACGATTCGTTGCGATCGACGCCGGCGCGGCGGCACGAAGGTCCAATTAGATTTGCCGTCGGTCGAAGACACGTACCGGCTCTAATCCTGTTTGCGAGTGCCTCTCACAACAATATTACATATCAATTTCTAAGGAAATTTCATTCGCTAAGAATCGGGCGAAATTTTGATGAATTGTATTTTCGGAAAACAGAGATATAAGTGGAAAATTGTTTCACGCATATCTCATAAACAGTCTATAGGTATTATAATGGCTGGATATGGAAATGACTTGTGTCCAAATAAAACGCAGCAAATATTTCTTATCTGTATTATAGTTCTAAGATTGGCCACTGTAAGCGCTAGTGCAGCTAAAAGCGTACCCCTTTTTTCTTTTTTCTCTTCCACCGATGTCTGCTGCATGTGCTACGTAATAAATCAAAGTCTGATAAATGTATCTTTTATTTACCACAAACCACCAAATATTCATCTATTTGCATCATCATATCAGTTACAGAATGTCCACTGATGAACATAGGCCTCCTACATAGAATTCCAGAGTCCGATTGGAAGCGGCCTGCATCCAGCTACTTCCCGAGACCAATATCAGGTCGACTGTCCACCTTGTGAGTGAGTGAGGACACGCTGCGCTTGCCGGTGCATTGTCTCCACTCGAGAACTTTAATGCCCTATTGGCCATCAGTTCTAGAAGTATGTGCCCTGCCCACTGCCACTTCAACTTACTAATCCGCTGGGCTATGGTGGTGACCATCGTTCACCTAGTTTTCTTCATTCCTGATTCAATCGCGTAGTAAAACACCGAGCATCGCCCGTGTTGTGCATTGCTTTGCAGGCAATTTATGTGATGTAGGATATATAGGTAATGTAAAACAGAGCAAATAAAACAATAAACAATAGGTTTTTAAAATGAACCTACTTACTTTTATTCTTATAGGTAAAAAAGAAATTTCAATTGCTCCCGTTATTAAGTTCTTCCTCAAGGAACATTGCAGGTTCAGTCCCTCAAAATGTGAGGAAAGTCGATTTTTTCGTTTCGTTTCAGGAGGCGTGGAACAGTCTAATGGATCAATCTTTTATTTATTTTTTGTATCAAACGACCAAGGGCATACATCTACGAGTATACATTTAGATGTACATATATATATGTACATACAAAACGTCAGGATCTTATCCCAAAATGGGTTATATAGTGTTAGTTAAATTTTAGAAATCTTACGATACACCAATGTTTTAAAAGGTTTCCTAATAATGCTGAATAGAGCTGCTATAATGTGGTATAACTAAATGGTATTAACCACTCAGCAAGGGCATAATGGCTACTTATTTTACTTGTGAAATAGATATTAGCTGCAACTCACAAGCAGTTCGTACTTTCAACCGCTCTTTCTAACAAGACAAAATCGACTACCCTACATCGTCAAGATGAGGTGTCTACAAGTACTTGAAGACTGAAGTACTTTAAAGGAACGTTATAGCATTAGCCTTCCGACGAGCACTTTATTGTCACTACGTCGGAAAGGCGACGTAAATGGGGACAAAGCGCGCAAGAGTCAGCCAACAATGGAATTTCTTGGTTCGTAAATTGTCAAACTATAAGGACTGACTGCGGTTTTCCTTGTGCGTTAATGTTTTCATTTAATAGAGGTGATTTTACTTTTCATTCGTTTGGTTTTGTGTGAAGTACTTACTGGTAATTGTTTTACTTGCTATTGTTATATTGTGCGGTAAAATATACGGGTTAATTTAATTACATATTCGTTGTCATGCGTTTCATTAAAGAAGCTAATGACATAATGGTGTTCTGAAATTTATCTTCTAATTTGAGACGTTTAGTTTCTTATCTTATAAATAATAACTCCTAATTTATATGTAATCATTTATCTGAGATATTAAATCCATTTTCGTTAGTATACCGTATGCTTAGCTCTAATGTTAGTAGAAATACACAATACACAAGATCGGAAGAACTTTGCACAATTAAGGGCAAATACACACTTAAATCAATTTCTAAGATGTGTATATACACCCCCAAGAAGCCCCACCCAATGTTTCAGGATGGGACTAAATTGGTCCTTTATTATTTTGTATATAATAAATCGTTTGATTTATTATTTTTATTTATTTACAATTTGCTACATTTTAATATAGGAATTGACAGGTTATTATTTAGGTTATATGGTCGCTTCTAGTGATAAGGCCAATTGTACTGTTCTGTCGTTTGTTTTTTCATGTGTTTAGTTTATTACCTATTGTTATGCAATAAATAATATTTTGTTTGCATTGCATGCATTCAGCAAACTTAATAACACGAGAAAAAGTAAGTCAAAAATATTTACGCAATGTAGGATACAAAAATATCATTTATTGAAAGTCCATATGTTATTTTTGAAAACTACATCGCTTCACAGCGACTTCAGTGAGGCTCACTCTCTATCTCTGGAGTACATGAACAGATCTTAACCAAATTTATATTGGACCACCCTGGTGATAAATCCTATCCAACATAAAACAATCATAAAAATTAACGAAAATATGGCTAAATATGTAACCACCTTGGGAGCGTGTCCTATTAAATTAAAAAAGATTTTTTCGGAATGGGTTTATAAATGACTGAGTTCTGAGGTAACAAACATACAAAAATAAATAAAGAAACTCCTTTTTTAAAGTCGGTTTCACACCATAAAAATTCTAGTTAAATAATTTCTTGGATATTTGCTGTGCTACAAACATGACGATGCGGTAAAGGGGTACCAATTCGAGATTATTCCGGAATTCGTGTCGAGTTGGAGGCAAATACTGCAATCGCAGGTAGTAAAAGGAACAGGATCCAGGGTTCTATGTGTTTAGTAAATAGCTTTGAGCAATGGTATAATTTAATTTGAAGTTGCGTTTGACTGCAGTTATATTCCTGTGTGTGATTGAAAAATGTAATATGCAACATCTGCTTAATAAACAAGTAACATTAGATGGAGAAATGAATAACAGACCACTTTCCTCTACCTACGTTATCATTGGCAGAGTTTATTGTACTAGGAGAGCATGATATAAAAAGCCATTTAATAAAATTAAACACACACACACAGTAACATTTTAATCGAGTTTAATCGTCAAGTAGATAAATCGATCACTTGTAACTCCAATCACATACATACAATGAGTTCGAACGCAAAGTGAAGAAAAACATTTTACAACATTCGGAATAACTATAAATTGATAATTTTAAAACCCTCCAAAATGAACAAATTTATTATATTTATTTTTTATTTATATGAAATCTCACGGCATGCCATTCGTAATGTTGACAGATCCGTACTGATTACACTTTTTGTCATACAGAATTTACATATAGTAAAATCAGGCATCAGGGGGTCTACTCTCTAACGAAAATAGCTTCGGACGGCCGTAACTTCGGACTTTTTCTTTCGCAGTTTGCTGTGTCAATTATGAACCAATCGTCATTATTTTCCTTTTTTTTTGTTGTATATAGTTGGACATGATCTGTTAGTACGGGACGCAAGAAACGTCTGAAGTTATTCAAATAAAGTATTCTTAGCAAAAGAAAAAGTCCGAAGTTATGGCCGTCCGAAACTATTTTCATTAGAGAGTAGACCCCTGGGTACACATAGGCGGCTTCCAAAGAAGATTTGACCTAATCGTCACGCTGAGCAATTCTGGCTATCACAGATTTTTATGAGGCCATCGTAGGCCTATGCTTGATTTTTGGCTCAATATTACTACACCGTCACCCAGGCGACCGGTATGCGTAGTGCACTTCCAAGAGTAAAAAGAAATCAAATCTTCCATGTTTGAATACCTACTACAAGGCGCCTTTGGAACTGAAAGTTATCTTTTATCGTTGTAGCGTAACACATATCCTAGTATTATTATATTTATTTATATTAAAATGCAGCCACAAAAAATAGGCAATATAAAACATATTTTTCTTGGGAAATTCATTTTAATATGTATAAATAATATTCGTCATAATTTTGAACATTTTAACTACAATGCAGTATTTCTTTTCAATTGATATAATATTTCTGTATTTATCGGAAATCCGAATAAGCATTCGCAATAATCGAAACACACTCCCAATTTACGAGAGGTTCCCTTTGATTAATGGATTTCATAAACAAATGGAGGCTTGAAGTATGTTTGAAGTCGTCTACAGAATGAATGAAAGTAATTTGCATATCAAAACAAAAGCGATGTTTCTCCCTCTGTGGAGTCAATTTCAATAAAATGAATGTACAGTAAAGCCCTTAGAGACCCAATTTCAGATTTCAATTTAAAAATGCGTATCTTTGAAAACTTAATTGGTAAACATTTTACAACAACTTACAAAATTAAACCAACTTACAATATTATATTTTCTGAAAACTTGAAAACAACATATTATTATAACTTGTCATTTTGAGTATCTACTTGTTTGTCTTACATCACGGAAAGGGATCAATTTGCATAAACGAATTTGTATTTAGGTATATTATTCTCAACTCGTCAAAAGTTAGTGGGAAGACTTTTGTTTTAGTGAAAATTGATTCCCAAAATTATTCCATCAAATCGGAGTGGCCGACTTTCAATTTAATTGCTTATTCAAAAGTTTCTGATGTACGGCGCGTTAAGGGGAAGCCAGACGCCAAAATTCGGCACACTCGACTGGACCGAACGATACACGGGGGACGAGAAAAGACCCTTTTCTGGTATGTAGTAGTAGGTATGTAGGTTAAAAGGCGTAATTTTTTTTAGACATAAATGTGACAAGTTACTGTTCTCAAATTTAAAAAGTTACTTTATTTTATCTGTTTAAATCGTACGTACAGTGGGCAACACAATTAAGGTAGCAGGCTTAACTCTGATGATATTGTTTGGAGGTTCTTGGTTGGATTTTGTTTTATTTTCCTTTACATCTCGATAGGTGTATATCATTTTGATAGATAAATTTCAGTTAAACTTAAATAACATATACCTATTATACATAACGTCATTCAGATCAGATTGTTAAATCAAATATATTAAAGAAATTACTGAACATACATACATAACGTTTCCATATCTATCTCAAGTGGGGTAGTCAGAGATATTCCAAGCAATACTGTTTGGGTGTCCCAAAAATTGTAAGTTTAAAGATTGAAACAACATCCACGGTTCACCTTATAAAATATACAGAAATGCACACGTGACAGCCCTCTGTAGCTGCACCCTTGCAGGGAACCGTACAAAACTATAGAAGTTTATTGATGGAAAGTCCCTTAGTCACCTTTAACTACTCCCACAGGAAGAGACGGGTTGGTTCTATTCTAACTTAATTTCTGTTTAGTTAGGTTAGGTTAGGTTAAAGGCTGCTACCTTAATTGTATTGCGGACTGTACATAACCGCTAAATACAAATCTTTGTAGTTAATGCTATTGAAGAATCTGGGTATAGGACAGAATTGAAATGTTTTTAGTATACTGTCCTTGTATATTATTACTTTAAAATCGGTTAACGGGTTAGATTAGATTTCATTTAGCTCACTTTTACAATGTCATATTACATACAATTTCGTAAATTAATGAAGTCTAAAATAAATAAAAAACATAAAATAATTATACATACAACTCATGATGTATAGTATAATAGAACTATTCAATAGAATTTTATAAATATGTAACCATTGTTATATCAATGTTAAAATATTGTTGAAAGTCAAAATAAAGAAAATATAAAACATGTCACGATATTATCATAACACAAATAAGAATTGTAACGATGTCTAGTTAGTCATAGTAATTAACAAAACTAACAAGAAGAGCCAACTTGATCGGTATTAAAAAATAAGACAGAACAAAATCTAATTTGTTCGTAGGTTCAAATCAAAAAATCAAAAATCGTTTATTTCCTTTACTACATATTGGCAATACAAGTTGTAGGATTCTCCTTTTAAGCTTAGAAAAGCCTGTAGTAGGAGGAAGCACTCTTCCATATCATAGGTTAGTAAAGGTTTTTTTTTTACAAAACAAAATGTCTTACAAGATTTTTAACCTAAGATACATTTTACATAATCGTGTATGTGTTTGTGCGTGTGTGATGATGTATGTGTGTATAGTGTGTATCAGTGGTGTGTGTGTGTATGTATATATGTATGATAGTTTTGAGTTTTTATCCAAGTAACTAGTGTTTTTTTACATTCATGGAGAGATTTATTTGAGTGTTGAGAACAAGATCATTTTATAGCATATCAAAACTATCCCATGATATCAAGAATGGTCTTTTCTATATGACTGTGTGAGAATTGTAAACGATTTTTAAATAAATAATCCTCACCCTTAAGTGTTCGCAGTAGAATTCGTGAGAGACTAAATTATATTAAGTTCCAACGCTACTGGGTATGCCTACTCGTAGTAAAGTTGTAGGGGTTTATATTAAAGTTATTATTGTATCTGGACCTTCTACAACAAGTCCCTAAGTACCTATAGAAAAATTGACTTTCACTTCTCTTTTAATAAAAGTTTACGAACCAGAATCTCTGTATTACCTAAGTCTCGTATAACACTTTTTTTTTTAATTGCAGTAACCTTCTCCTTGGTTCAATTTTAATAATCTGAGGTTACGAACGGTGGTCGCAGGTTCGACCATTAGCCGAATATTGGTAAGTACAATCAGGGAAACTGTGTATGTACATATACAGACATTGTCCCTTCAGGAGTGCCAACAAATATAATTACGTTTTTAATTAAAAAATTGCTAGTTCAGCGTGTGACAGGGAAATCACTTACCCCTAATCCTGATAAAGTATCGGTGTTGCCATAAAAAAATCAATATCCATTTTCCAGAGCATCAACAATGGCAACATTGACACGTATGGCGCGTATGCGGAAGTGCGCTTAAAAGGCAATCTAGAATCCATTAATAACATTCGACGGTACATAAGCTTGGCGGGTTCAGCACGACAACAACACGCTACGTTCCGTTACAAGCACGTTTACAGGTATTACAACTTTTAAAGTGCTTCTTGAGTCAATAATTGTAAGAGCGTTGTAAAAACGCACAGCTACCTACTGCCACTCTCGTTAGGCTCTGTCTTGTCAGAATCAAAATAAACACTTTGGACTTCTACCCAAGACTGACTTGTAACCATTCTATTGTTGATATACATGATATATATTATTTATAACAATAAATAATCGGTTTGTAATAACTACATCAAGTCTAGTCTTTTTAACGAGCGCTCCAGCGTCTCTACTACGGCTTTTGAATATTTGTATACGTAAACCGACCAACTCTGAAGACACTACGACGTAGTAGTATCTTAATACCTACTTCCAATGAGTGAACACAGCTAAGGAATTGAGGTTCTCAATATGCTATGCAACTTGGGTACAAAACGTCGTGAGCTTGTCGAATTATTGTATATTTTGTCGTAGATTCATGCACAATTCAGTGTACATCTCAACAGTGTGAGCTTCAGCACGCAGCCCCGTGAGTGCAATTGACGTCCTGACACGCTACCGACATGTTCAGCACAAACCATATTTGTTTTGAACTGACTATGGTCTACAATAGCAGCTAAATATACGCTACGAGTAGTTGCGGATAACGAGATAGCTGAAACAAAGGATTTGGGATTGGTAATTGTATCATTATTTAAACAAGGATTTGCAGAAGCTAGCATTGTTTAGGAATGGTACAAATTATTAATTATGTATAAAAAAATGTACATACGTAAACGTTAAAAGGAAGAGAGGAAAGCCTAGAAGAACACACAAAGTAAATGCCGCCTCGTATCAGGAAGTCAAGGAAAAGGCGTAATGTAGAGAAGTGTGGAAAGGACTCCACCGACAAGAGCATTGCTCTTAAATTGTAGAAGGAGCAAGAATCGTTAAAAAGGTGGTAATAATAACTACAAGAACTAGATCTGTTTTTGCAGCTGGCCTTTTGATTATTACGCTGATTCAACGTGGTTTATATTTATACTTATCTCAGTACGTAGTAATGATAAAAATTGTTTAATATCTCTGAGTGTGTTTAAAAATATTTACATCATATATACTGGTCCATAAAACAATGTAGATATAACAAATTGTTTTTTTTTGTGATGTACCGACTAGTCGGGAAAGCTTACTAATCGGATATATTTGTAGTCGGCGAATAGTCGACTAAAACCGCAGACTAGTCTATGCTTAAAAATTTAAATTCCACTTCTAATAAAATAATATACACTGTTTTAGCTACATAATTCAACTTCGTTTTACTTTTTACTAATTTAAACACTAAGAAACTCCGGCTCGCACGTAAACAATAGTCGTAGGCGCCGCCGCACGCCAGCATCTACGAGCCGAAAGCGTAGTCACGAACATTGCCGGTGTCACCCGAACTCAACCGAAAGCAATGATCAGCTTGACCGTATACACTATTTTTTTTAAGCTCGAAGAATCGCTTGAACTCAATCACACTGGCTATATTAAACAATCATTAGGTACTGCTTGCTGAATTAGATCAGTGATTGGTAGCCAGGTAGACATTTAAAATACCTAACCACCGAGTACTAAACATGTACCCCGCTGGGACCTCCTTCTCTTGCGCCACGGAGGTGGTAAATGAATAAGTAATGTCAGTTGTTATATTTGATCTTCTTCTTAGCGGGTCGATAGCAAAAACATCAAATTATTGAGGACCAGAATGTGACCACGCATACAGCATTGTTTGTGGCATCATAGAGGTCCTGTAGCGTACCAGAGACGGGACACGCAGGACAGCATAGAAGATGCTCTAAGTTTATGGTGTATCACCGCACAAGCACCGGTTGTCGTTCGTGTAGAATTGATTGAATTTGATCATTAATGATGATGGGAGCATCGGTTAAGTCTCCCAATTTAGGAAATCCGGGTTCGATTAGATGAGTTTTAAATTTAATTACTTATGTGCATTCATCCGACTGCTCTTAAACGGTGAAGGAAAACATCGTGAGGAAACCTGCATGCCTGAGAAATAAAATTCAAAGGCATGTGAAGACCCCAACCCGCATTGGGCCAGCGTGGTGGACTATGGCCCATACGCCCTCATATACGAGGGAGGCCTATATCCCTGCAGTGGGATGTTTACGGGCGATGTTGATGATCATTAATGAAACATAGATTTACTACACCATAAAATATTATTTTTGGCCCTTGTACAAACATAACATTTATGTGACGTAAAGTTGTTGTCAGCCTTTCCAGAGACCTGTTAAAGTTATTTTAGCATAAGAATTATCCGGTTACATCGTAGTTTTCATGAGACTGTGCTACTGCAGTGGAGGCGTATGGCTGTTGACTTTGTTATTTATTGTAAACTAGCTTCCGCTCGTGACTTTGCCCGCGTAACAGTTTCTTTGAATTTCCCGCCCAAAAAATTGACCTATTTTCTGATTCCTCAACTAACTTTATGTCATTCTGATGCTCCGTAAACATGTGACCGACGATCAGACAAACATACTTTCGTAATTGAAAATTAGTGTGATACAATTTGAGGACTTTGATTTTTATTGCGGTTTCTCTGCGGTTAAAAATTTTCTCATTGATTGATAATGCGGTGCAGGCGGGTTGATAAGGCAGATTTTCACGAGGCCACGAGGTACGTCATAGATGTTTGTCTCAATAAATGCCTCACTTATACGTGACCCACGGAAAGAGTTAGGTTATATTGAAATAAATGTTCAGTAGATTGTAATAAAAATTTATTACCTACAACAATGAAACTTGACATTAGAACTCTTGGGAATCTGTAAAAATTTTATTAGCTGTATGCAAAGTTTCGGTTTATTAACACTTATCTACCCACGCGGGGTTCATTTGGACCCCAATGTACATTGAAAGTTGTACCATTCCTCGAATTTTCCTTATTCTTTCATTCATTTCCTCATATTTCATTAGAATTTATTTTATGTATAAATTGAATCTAATTAATCTGTAATATGCAAATAATTTTTTCTATCTATCTAGGCTAAGTCGCGGAACGAAAGTTAATACATGTGAATTACACTGACAAAGTGGTAAAATAAAATCTTGGAAAAAAAGTAAGTTAAATCAAATCAAATCAAACCATTTTTATTTCGGACAAATAAATCCAATAAAGTGGGGAAGCATTTTCTTTTGCTTTTGTACCTCACTGTTAACCATTCTCGGCGGTAGTAAAAATGAAGTTAAAAGAAAAACTATTACATATTAGTACTATTTACAAGTAAATAAATAATAGTTAACAGCAAAGTTGATAAATAAATAGGTAATAGTTAACACTATGCAATTTAGACTCACTAACGTAACGACTCGTATATCACTGAGGATTGTTTTATTGATACCTATATAATAATAATAATGTAAAAGTACCAATTTTTTTGTAATATAATTAAAACGTTACCCACTCAATTATAACGATAACCATTGTCAGTAACATAATAAGAATCACTAATTAGCATAAATTTGGTATTAGTTTACTATAATATAATTTCTGCAATAATGCTATTGATTCTATGTAAATAAGTAAACAAATAAATAAATAAAACAGTCGAAAATCTTATAAAATATACTTTTCGTTGAAAATTATTTGTCAAACAATAAAAAGCCCCCTTCTAAATCCACAAATTGTGAGGGCCGGTACATTTTTTTGTATACTGCGACACACGTAATATTTGATATTTCTGTATGTGTGTGAACTTGTATGCAAACAAATACTTATCGATCTATCTATCATACAAGAATCATCTATAATATCACACATTACCACAATATCCGATGCAGCTGCGTCATTTATCATATGACAGGTGTGTTTAGCTGTTTACACAGCTCTCGCAAATGTCAAGGGCTATCATCTGGACGACCGCAATATCACAATTTATCGGTGCCTAGGTGATGTTCTGGCCGTCAGCCCAGCAAGTAATTGGCAGCTAACCGACTCCAATGCACAGCCTTCCACTAACTTTTACGGCAACTTAAATAAGCTCCAAGTTTAGTAGTTCATGTGAACTAAATTTCAGTAATGTACACGTTTATTGGCAACCTAATAGCTGTTGGTAAAACATTTCTTATTGGCTATATATTTGAATAGTTTATGGCTTAGATTTTAACAGGTACTAATTTTGGAATTTACAATCTATACCTAGGGAGGAATAGCCCTGTGAATAATGATGCTTGTACATATTTTTCATGTTTCAACCGAAATCTATGTTTATGAGTTTTTACGCGTACTTTACCGATAGAATTCTGAATGCTTTATACAATTTTTTTTAATAAAGATTAGATATATACCTATAGTTGTACAATAAGTTTGTAAAATTTTCGAACTTATAATAAAATACATTTTATTAAAATAATGAGAGAATCAAAGTAGTTTTAGCAACATCATTTATGTACGTCATATTGTTATTATGTTACGTTATATTTCCGAGCTCTTCTTCTACTGTATGTCTTACTCTAATAATCGAGCTAATGCTATATTAAATAGTCTCCTTAACATCTTAATTGCGAAGCATCCTTATTGTCTAATTTCGATGATAATGTAATCAATGAAACTCCGTCGGCTACTGTCAAATTCAATTGAATGGTGAACGCGATTGCAATGAAGTTCCTTAGGTAGATACCTACCATTAAAGTTAAAGTTTTCATGTAACTCGTGTACCGGCGTATCATGTACCGGCGATGGTACCCTAAAAGTGTTAGTCTGGTTGCAGTCAGTTCTGGTATTGTGCTTAATTAGCTATTATCGAGATAAAAGGCAAAGTAGGTAGTCAACTGATGGGAATTCCTAATTATTTTATTTTAAATAATCAAATAAAAATTATCTTTTTTGTCATAAATTACAACTCATGCAACTGGATATGTCGTAGTAGATGGTTTAATAAGTCATTTAATAGAATGCCTAGGTAGATCGTTAAGTATGGCGGACATTTTCTGCATTATAGGAAACTACGATAAGTTACTAAAGATAAGATAGCCAGTCCCCCAAATGTGTTGGGGTATCCGGATCAGTACACTTCCACCTTCGACCTCATCTTCACTTAACATCAGGTGTGATTGAGGTAAAGTACCAACCCATTGTTCATAAAAAAAAAACTACTTTGCCCAGAGCGGAACGTTAATTACTTTGATAGGTTAGATACAACCTAACCAATCAGCTCTGGACAGTACAGTGTACTACAAAAGCTATAGCTGCTTACGACAGATGTATACCCCTCTCTACTGCCGAGGGAAGATCACTGCGCGGTTTTAGTGGGTCCATAAACCCCCAGGCGAGGCGATATTAATAAAGCATGTCTCCGCGAAAAAAAAAATTGGTGTTACGTACACATACATATTATAACATAAATATTCCGGACACTAATTCCAATTATCTGGTGTCTCTAAATATTTACATATATAGGTAAATAGTAATAAAGTTCCATTATGTACTCGGGAATAAATATTCGTATTCATCACACTTCGAACTCGCAACCGTTGGTTTCGCAGACAGGGTCTCTATCCATTACACCAATCGGTCGTCGTTATTTAACGATATTCTCAGTCGGAATATAACTTTACCCGGATAAAGTTTAGCTTTGCAGCTCACATACCGGTTGCACTCTCAAATCATCATCCATCATCCACAATTCCACTGAGAGATAGGCTTCTCTCATTGTGCTACGCATCCAGTTTTCAATAAATTTAACGATACTATAATTTATTTTTTATTTTTTATGCATGACTTGTTCGAGCTTGACTTCAATCACACCTGATATTCCATGAAGATGAGGTCGAAGATGGATGCGTACTGACCCGGAAACTCCAACACATTTGGGGGACTGGCTATCTTATCTCTGACAACCGGAACACAACAATGCTATTAACATTGCTGCTTGGTGGCAGATTTTAGATAAGATGGTGGTAGCTAGCCAGACAGACATTTTAAAATGCCCACCACCAAACAAACCGAGTACATAAACAAGTACCCCGTTGGGGATCGAACCCGCGACCTCCGAATCGTAAACCCAATGTTGTTTACATTGAGCCACGGAGGCGGTTGTATAATACAGAAACTTATTAAGAAAGCATATTATAAAACATCACAATATTTAGATGATAAATCATCCCTGGTCATAAACACCTCGTTCGCATGCCAGACTATATCACAATTAATAATAAAATATAATTGTGCCTTTTTGTAATATAAAGAGCTGTTTTTAAAAAGAGCAACCCCTCGAGTTTCTTGCTTGTTCTTCTCAGGGGAAAATTGCCTTTTGAACAAGTAGTAGCTTTAAAAATGTAAAATCTGCCTATTTTAAGTGTACCTATAAAATCAAGCATTTTTGACTATGACTCTCAGATTATGTGTGGGAAGCTCAAAATTAAGCTTACATGATCCTTACCCACCAAATATAGTATTAATTATAGTAACACTGATATTACTCAATATTAGCGCAATTTCACACGAGATGAGGTTTTGGAATGATCACAGAGATATTACAGTTACAGGTATGATATCAACGCAACCACAAACAACTGTATGATTATTACCTCCCCTAAACTGTAGTCACGACCACCGCTGTAGATAAACTACCCGCCTCCACACTCCTCCGACTGTAACTCCTGTAGCCAGGACCAGCTGTGGGTACTTTGCATAATAACTGCTGAATGTTGACGGTACCCTGCCTTGACTATATTGCATTATTTGACCTCTGACTGGATTAAAAATGTAAGATGGACAATTGGGAACATTTTCCGACCTACGTCATAATGTATTTACTCGTATAATGTCATCATTATTTCATGCTTATTCTACTTTCAGGGTTTCAGTACTTTAAATTTATTTATTTTATGTTAAAGCACAAGTGGATCGCATTTATTTCTTATTGTTTTATTAACCTACATTAAATCTTCAATTAATATACGAGTATGTTTACCAACTCGTACCTAGTTTTCTTTCTTAATACCTGTAGAGCTCTCATGGCAACTGGCTATCGCAAATCAATTACTAACGCGTCATCGAGTACCCATCTAGCTTGAATGTGGTTTGCAGTCTAGTGGCAAGAAGTTGAGTTAATAACTGGCATATACGAATAGTCAATGCTCGCTAATTTAACCAAATCATGAACTATTCGTACACTCTGCTATCGGAAGTTTATATTTTTAGCGTTCCGTATCAAAAAATGTGGAATGTAATAAATAAATTGAATTTGAAAATGGAAAAACGGAACACCTTTATAATCACCTACGTGCGTGTCTGTGACCTCTATTTCGGTATTTCACAGACTTGGACTATTAACATCTGATATAGCTCTGGAATATAATAGCCCAAATACAGACGCGTATAGGGGTTACATTTAGGGACCTAAATGGAATATTAAAATTAAATAAAAGGTCATCATGTGAGATAACAAGAAAGTCTTTGACAAACGTTCTTTGGCGGTTTAGGTAATACCTACACGGTTACTTGAAATTCGACGTATTCCTTCCAAGACGTTAACGTCCTGGAATCTCCTTCCCTTAAGGGAAGTAGATTTTTTTTATTCGCAACGGGTAGCACTTGATATCAATCACACGTGATATTAGGAATTTAAAGATTATGTTACTTTAGAAGTATGCAAATATAATTAAATTGTCGCAGTTTGTAGGCAATTGATTACAATTACTCGTATTTATAACAAGAACTGCCGTAACCCTATTGATACTCGTAGTATGGAACACTCATTTTTTTTTTTTTTTTTTTTTATATGAGAGGGCGGCAAACGAGCATGCGGGTCACCTGATGGAAAGCAATCACCGCCGCCCATGGGGAATTGGCAACACCAAAAGGGCCACAGATGCGTTGCCGGCCTTTGAGGAAGGTGTCCACCCCAGAATAAGTAGGGCAGCCTGAGCGATGAGGGATTCTCCAGCACTAATAGTGCTGGTACCCTCCTGGGGTACTAACTCTTTAAATACCGCTACCATTCTGGAGAGAGACTGGAAGGTGGGCCTCCGGCGCCCTCGCTCACCGGACGAAGCGCAGTGGCAAAATGCCACTACTCAGACGTCGGTCTTCTGCGAGAGGGTGGTACTTCCCCGGTCGAGCCGGCCCATTCATGCTGCAAGCTAATAGCTTACAGCGTGGCTCTACCACTACATTTACTACCACATACACTACCACACTATTTTCCGAGTTTCTTATGTCATTTCATTATTTTAAAACCGGATTCAAAAAGGGAGGAGATTCTCAGTTCGACTACTTTTTTTGTATGTTAGTTACGCTTTAATTTAGTCAATTATTAACTGAATTTTATGATTATTTTTTTGTTTGAAAGAGTATACCACCAGAGTAATCCTATATTTTAGTAAAGATCTGATGCTGACGCTGGAGATAGAAAACGGAATCTTAGTGAAGTCAAATTAACCGCCTCCGTGGCCCAATGTAAACAACATTGGGTTTACGATTCGGAGGTCGCGGGTTCGATCCCCAGCGGGGTACATGTTTAAGTACTCGGTTTGGTGGGTGGTAGGGCATTTTAAATGTCCGCCCGGCTAGCTACCACCATCTTATCTAGGTCTGCCGCCAAATAACAATGTTGATAGTATTGTTGTTTTCCAGTTGTTAGAGATCAGATAGCCAGTCCTCCAAATAAGATGAGGTTTCCTGGTCAGTACGCTTCAACCATCTGCCTCGTCTTCACTTAACATCAGATATGATTGAGGTCAATTGCAAAGTCGTTGTACATACAAAATTACCAATTTTTTAATTGTGTTACCCACAGTAAAGCTATATTATGATTTTAGTCGAATTAGTGCAATTAGTGCATTGTCCTATTGAGTTTCGTCAGACTTGGTTGCTGAAGCGTACATTCATACATAAAGTCACGGCTGTTTCCCTATATCCTAATCTAAACAATAGTTGTATATTCTATGATTGATTGATGGACAAAGAACTAAGCCACAGATTAATAATGAGTTCATTTGTCGTTCGGAAAACCTTTCAGTCTTTGTTTTTCAAACCTTATACAGTACTTCAAGGTAAATAATGGGCATCGATGCGAACTTGGTTACTATGTATTATGGTATTATTTAAAAAACACAATACTTAAAGATATAATATTTTTTTTCCTTACATAAAACACGATGGAGGGGTTGTATCAACTCTGTATGATTCCACAACGGTAGCCCACATCTTCTCTGCTTTCAATCAAAAGTGCAACTGACTCATTAGCTGCGCCCTGGCATGGCGTGCAACTAATTTGCTCTTTTTGAAATTTTCATTGACATTTATTTGTTTGCGATAAAGTTGAATTTAAGGGTGTTTTTACGATACATTATATTTTGACAATTGTTTTTGTAATGTTGTAGGATTGTTTCCGATGTTTTGCGATGCCCGTTATATAACTTGAAGTACAGTACGCTAGATGCTTCTGTCTAACAATGTGGTTGTAAAGGACTTTCTGGTAGGAGCATTTACTTTTATCTTCGGTTCCCAATTTCTTTGTGTTTAGTGGCTATTTATACCCGACTACCCAAGAAAGGAGGGTAATGTTTTTCGAGTGTATGTATGTATATAAGTATGTATGCATGTAGGTATGGAAGTAAGAAGTAAGTATTTATGTCCGTTCCTTTGGCGCTTTTGTTCCTTGCTGTGGCCTAAACGGCTTGACCGATTTCAAAGTGAATGGTGTCGTTAGATTCGTCTTGATACCTAGAGTGTCATAGGATACATTTTATGGTAAATAAATCTAACATGGCGTCCTCAAAATACAAAATTTGCAGTCGGGTTTTTTGGTTTTTAAATACTTAAATAGTTATTAGTATTACACTTATCCGTGTACCGACTAACCGAATGGTGTAGTGGTGTAGACCCTGTCAGCGGAACCAACGGTTGCGGGTTCGAATCCTGCGAGAGGTAAATGTTTGTGTAATAACAATGCCGATGAATTTTATTGCCTAGTAATATATGTTTATATAAATATTTATGAATGTTTATCTGTTATCTAGTATCCATAGTACAAACTTGGCTTATGTTTGGGAGGGACTAGATAATTGGTGTAAGTGTCCGAAATATCTATTATTATTATTATTTCAAATTCTTTTGTATTTCTTTCTTCTGAAAAAGGTAAATAGTCCTGCCGCACGGGCTTTAGCCAAGTGTTGAGGGATTATTGATTATGGTAGTGATGATGGATGTTGTTAGAAACATGCGAGTAACGCTATTATTATTATGTGTGTGTCGCTAAATCGATCAAATAAAGTTTCTTAATCAAATAAAATTCAAATTCTAGAGCTGTAGAGTTACGTAAACCCCCTTGTTTACTTTTAGGAGTTCCTCATTTGCCCAACACAATTAAATGTCAAGAGAGAGTTCCTGCAACGTGTCACTCACGTGGCAAACTAATCTCTCAATGTATTGCAACAGAGATACCCGTTAACGTACGTGACTCCTTTGTATTCAAGTTGCCCGGCCCGGTTAGAAATGCACGTCGCACTTATTGTGATGTCTCACTTGATTTGTGATAAAACTGTGCCACTGCCTGCACTTACCGTGAATGAACAATGTATTCTAATATGGCGGTTTCTGTGAGACATTCGTAGTAATGTTTACTTTAAAGAAGACTTTTTAACGGTAATACATAATATTATTTAATAATAAAACAAATTAAACTGTTTATGGTGTGGTGAGGTGTGTCAGGATCGTAGCAAGTGGAAGTCAGTGGTCTCTGCCTACCCCTACGGAAAACAGGCCTGATTTTATGTATGTACATAAACTAGTTATATACGGCAAAATTCAGAATATAGAAAGCTAGAAAAATACGAGAAAACCAATCAAATCAGACTCCAAAACACATATTCAGCCTCGAAATCTAAGCAAGGTAGAAAACGTGTTCAAGATCGCTACAATGTAGGAGGGTAAACAGAATGTTAGCACCTTTACCTTGTTGAATGCTAAAAGACTTTTTGCAAATTAATAACTTAGTAAATCCTCGAGAAAACAGGCGCTTATATCATCCAGATAAACCAAACCAACTGTGTTAAAAGCCAAATAACTTCGAAACTGCTTAACCGATTTCCATCAAACATGGCCGCCTATTGCCGAGTTTAACTTGAAATATAAAAAAGAAGTTCAAAATTTAGAAAACCCCTTAAAGCATTTTGTCGATATACCTACACCAAAAAACTGTCTAAGGCTAAATATATTCGAAGCCGCTTAACCGATTTTCATCAAACATAGCTAAGAACCTGTCCCCTCGTTTAGTCTTTAATATAAAAAAACCGCACTGAAATCTGACCACACATTGCTGAAATACGTCCGCATAAACACTGGACATACTCACACACACAACGCCATCAAGCACCTAACACCCCTAATTACAAATAGAAATTTGGTTAATTCAATCAAAGTGAAATAAAAAAAATAGTCAATATATTAGAGGGATTGTATTTATGGATATACGTATACTAACGTATATATAACTTTTGACCGCGGTTCCGCTCCTGTGGATTTTTTTAAAATTCCCAAGGGATAAGTAAACTATGTCCGTCTTCGATTCTTAAACTATTCTAGTATATCTATATCTATAGTCTATTTTGTTGTTTTAGTGAACTTGGCTTTGGTGATACATGCCAATTTCACATGATCATTGGTAAGATGCTGTCTAATTAAGCTGTACCGTCAGAAGTTATCTAATTAGATAGTCATAGGGTCATTATTTAATATAAAACCACCCTGTATGAATAACTATGAGGTTGACCGTACTTTTTGATTAAAACCGCAACCAGACACCGTGAGCATAACAAGCTGATTTAGCTAATAACTGTCACTGGGAGTGTTTTAGGAAAGTCGTGCTGTTTTAGGAGTGAGCTCTCTATTTCATGAATATTAAATTTACGACCGGTTGGTGTAGTGGATAGTGACTCTGTCAGCAAAACCAACGGTTGCGGGTTCGAATCCGAATATTATTATTATTAAAAGAATTTTTCATAGTTTCATTACCCTACGTGCAATTACGAGGTGACCCAATAAAAAGCCGTCTTACGATTGGATATTATATTGCGTAGCAACGTGGAAGAAGACTGCTATATTTAAAAATTTAAAAAGGGTACTACTGGACGGAAACCACAATGAATAAAGTAACTGTTAACCAAATTAGTTCTGTAAAATTGTTGTTCCTCACATTCTACCGTACCGTAAGAGAACTTTTACTCCCCGAGGGATACGAGGAGGTCATTTTATAATCTTGAACTAGTACGATAAATATTGGCAAATATTGACACGGAATACCAGTATCTGACATGCCAGCTACAGCATCATGGCCTTTAATATCGAAACAACATACCAATAGCAAAAAAATTGTAATTAATATGAAACGTAAGAACATGAAAACAGTGTTTCAAAATTTCTCGAGCCACCTAGCTACGTATTCCCCAAGTGATATAGGACAATATGTCGCAGGTATTGTACTAAGGCAACAATGAATAAAAAATCACCTCGCGTGATCCTGAAGCCGCGTGCCAGTGAATAATAACGCGTAAACTACAAAGGGCTGGTAAGTAGGAACTATTAAACAGGGTTATTATCAAGAGGTTTTGGTCACGTCTCGCTGCATATTGCTAAATAAATAAATTTCTACTCATACTGACTAGCATGGTTTGGGCACATTATGAGGAGGGATGAAAGGCACGTTACAAGACGAGTGTTAAGTATGAATGTGGATGGATACAGAGGTAGAGGAAGACCAAAGAAGGTGTGGGTAGACTGCGTGATGAATGATATGTATATGAAAGGGGTGAGTACGGAGATGACGGCTGATAGAGCAGAGTGGAAGAGGATGACATGTTCTGCCGACCCCACCTAGAGTGGGATAAGGGCAGAAAATGATGAAAAATGATGACAGATATTTATTGGACATTTTTTAAATGATAAAAGAGGGATGTTATCGGTTTGAAGCGTTTATCTGTATACGAGTATGTATCTCTGAATGTCTGTGGCATTGTAGTGCTAAAAAGGCTGAATCGATTTGAAAGTGTAGTCTTATTTAGAAAACTGGTGTTTGTATGATGGTCCTTAACCACGTTTCATGGAAATCGGTTAAGCCGTTTCGAAGATATTCAGCTTTTAATATACAGTTAGTTTGCTCATCAGGATGATGTAATCATTGTCTCTCGGAAGTTTTCTACATTTTCAATGTATACATGTCATGTCAGAGATACATACAATTTTTTTAACTTTATAGGCATTGAAATAAAATTAAAATTCAAAAAATATAAATATTATTTGAATTTCAATTTTATAAATATTTGCTAATGTTCAGATCTTAGCAAAGAACCATCACACATTGAAGAGAAAATTTATCATGATTGAGGACCCAGGCTCACATCATCAACGTATCAGCTGTATGGTCTCTCCCATTGAGCGATTTGTATCCCATTCATGGGAAGGTTTTCCAAAATTGCCACCCTGGGCATGCGGGTTGACGATTGATGCCCCACAAAACCGATTTCCAATTGATTTGTGGGAACTCGAGTCTCACAGGGAAATTACAAATTATCTAGTTACAAAGTCGATGTAGGTGTTAATTAAGGAAACTACAAATTATGGTTACAATTATTGAGAGCTCCGCACCAATCATGGTCGTTTAGTCGTCTATTTTGCTAGCCACAGGGGAGAGTGTTGGTCCTACTCTACTTACCTCACAGGACCATCTCTCGTACTCATTACAGATAACTTTTTAGCTTACTGGATTCACCTTGAACTGTTCTTAGTTCCAATATACGTTCCGTTATAATTCATTATATTTTCTCTTCATACATACATTAATTTCTTTAATATATATTCATTAATTTCTATTTTTTTTTATAGGTATGACATAGAGTTATCCATATAAAGGCTAGCCTTTTTAACAAATATAATCAGATACATGGGTAAATTTGGTATATTACCCAATTACATTATACACGACGATAAAATTATATGTATAATACTCGTTTACGATTCAAAAAAACTTTATCGGTTTTTACACACGGTTTTAAATCTGCTGACTCTAAAAACCCCCTTGAAGTGCCTCAAATAAGTAATTCGATATTAATCTTTTATTTTTTACGTTAAATAATGAGGCGTGCTTAATTAAAAAATGCCCTCCTAGGTTAAGAAAGCGAACGGACGGTTAGTTACAGGAAATTATTCGTGAAAATATCTATGGAATTTAATTCGATACAGCATCGCTGATGAACTCCAATTTAGGAAGCAGATTATGGGCAAGTAATATTATTTTAACAAATGGAAAATTGGAAGCAACAAATTTGGGAGAAGAAATATTTAGTCTGCAATGTCTGGCGCGGTTAGTTGGTGGATGGATGGATCCAGTGACATTTTAATACGTGTGTCTCCTTGCCTTTGGAGGCCTTTTCAATTTAAGGTGGTCGTTTAAGTCAATTCGGTGGTATACAGGAGCGGCTTAAAATACACACTCTAAAGTCGCTAGTCTGACACAAATTCACCCATCCACATTAGGCCTCCCTAATGCTCCAACAGTGGGAGTGTCAGGCTCTTAGTGTGTGTATGTTATGTGAGCAAATATGTGTGTGTACGAGTGTGCGGTATGTATGTGTGTATATGTTTATTTACAGTGTGGTCCAACGAAAATGTATCGCCGTCATAGGCCCAAGTAACTAACTAATACCATACCGGGTGTTTCAAATCTGTAGGGTACGAAAGGAAAGACCCTACATATAGAGAATTATAAATTATACTAGGTACTGTGAGTTTGTATGTTTCTAGTTAGATCTTGTTAAAGTTTCATAGCATTGGGCGCGAAAAAATATGTAAAAAGATAGAGTAGAGGTTACGGACAGAGGAATTTAGAAGGAGAAATATGTTTTAATTATAGAGTAAACCGACAGATCCAAATGGATATAAACACGCTGGGAAATAAATAAGATGTAGAATCGTTCTCGGTGAAAATATATGTCAAATAAAATTATTCGACACAGTCGCAAGACAGGGGTTATTATCAATACATAATATTCACGGTAAGAAACCTTTATACATACATATATTAAGTCACGACCATTATCTCAAATGACCGTCAGAGATATACCAAACTAAAGCGTTGGGTGTGCCAAACATTAAAAGATTAGTGCTTGGAACACCATCCACGGCTCACCTTTCGTGAGCCCTCTTCCCTTAGACCCCTTTATAATTTTTTACAATATACGTATAACTTTCACAAGATGATTAGATTTCTGGAGTTTGCTCGATTAGTGAGCTGCCCTCGAAATTATTGTAGCTTAAAAAATCATATGAAACAAAAATGTAGCAAAAGATTAACCCTACTTGAGGACCCCCCTCGACGCCTCTTCACCATGGACACCCCTTAACGTCCCTTGTTAATGACGACATTTTAAATTGTTTTAGTTCCACAGTTTCATTATGTACATCGTGATTATATATAAAAAAAATTGTTTACATCTGCTTTGTTTATCTCGTGAGAACTATTCACCCTTCCTGTATACCAAATCCGTTCATCAGTTTTGCAGTGATTGAGCAAAAAACAAACACATATCCATTTTCCCATCATAATTGATAACATTAATTAAATCCAAGAATAATCTCCGAACATAAAGCGGAATAAACATAAAACTTGTTAAATCATTTGCTCTCCTGAATTCTCAAAACACTTGAAAGATTCCTTAACTCCTACACCGACGTAATTGGGCTGTGCTGAAACAATTTTTTTATGAAACCTGAAACTTTTAAATATTGCAAAATGTTGTGGATCCAATATCTACAAGTTATAACAATGTAAACAACGTAAGGTTTACAAAACGGATAAGGCAAGTTCGATTCCCAACAGGGCACGTGTTTAGTACTCGGGTGGTAGGGCATTCTGTAATGTCCTCCTTGCCAGCTACCACCAACATATATCTAAGTCTGCCATCAAGTAGTAACATTGAGAGCATTGCTGTGTTCCTACTACTCGAGATAAGATAGCCAGTCCCCTAAATACGTTGGAGGTTCCGGTGAGCCTCATCTTCACTTAAATATATCAACCCCCGTAGCGTGCTAGGCACGATCAACTCATTCATTTGGACAAAAAATACAACTATCCCAGTCTCGCACCAAAGTCGCGCGCGACACACGATGTCATGCGTTATCCCGTTCTGCATTAAAAATACTGAGTGTGGCGGAATATTGGATAATCCTTTACCAATTATATGTGCGATCTAATGGGTGATCTCGTGACTATTCACAAAAATCTAAATCATGTTTATTGAAAGTCTCATAGTTTTACAGATATGTGGACAGATTTGAGTTTAAACCCTTTTAAAAAAATATTAGAGCAGTAGCACAAAAATGGCAATGCACATCTGATGGTATACTGCTATACAAGGATATTATTTAAAAAGCAGACTGAAAGAACCTTCATTTGTGCCCGTTGTGTCTTTAAGCAAGGATGTTATTTTAAAAAAAATCGAAATTTTTTGGAGAAGGTTTATCTAAAAATCTCGTACACATTGAATGATCGTACAGTCATAAAACATATTTACACCAAAAAAAAAAACACGGTGAAGGGTTTTTATGATGTACTAGATATGCGTTTGACCTAATCTCACCTTCTTCCTCTTTTCGAGTCGAGGCAAATATGAAATTAAGTTAAAGTGACGGTATATGATCTTAAAAGAAGCTTGTGATCGCAGTAAGCTTCATGGCATGAGCGAAAAAATATCACAAAAAGCACTTTTCCGTCAAATTGGGAAAATTGTAGCGATGGAAAAATGGCGGTGTTATAGGAGCCACATTAAACTAAAGGAAATAGATACATAGTTCAAAATACGCATGTTGTTATAATTTTTCGCATTGGACTAATCGATCAATGCCGCATAATTGCTGTTCGATCCAACTAATATTATAAACGCTAAACTTTAGAAGCTTGTTTGTATATTTGTTGCTCAACTACTGCGAAACGGATTTGGATTAAATTTAGTCACAGATAGACTGACTATACCCTCGAATAAGACATAGGATACTTTATATCCCGGTAAAATGAATAGTTTCGCGGGATAAACAAATTAGTCATATAAACATAAATTACATAGATAATTCCACGCGAGCGAAGCTGCGGGTAAATACTAGTTATGTTAATAGAATTGTGGGTGGTATAACTTAAATACGCCCACTGTTTTCTAACATTACCGTCTGCTATTACGTATCCACGAAAGCTTGGCAAAAATATACACCGCAGTAAATCAATATTCGAGATAGGGTATAAATTGAGTTATTTACATAGCTAACAATATTAACCGTTCATATAGCGGAGGGCTTTGATTTCGATTTCATTAACTTCCTTGCTTATAGAAGTGCGTTTATGCCTCGGAGGAATTCACTGCGCCAATATTATATGTATCTAGCTCATATACTTGCTATAGGTACTACCTACTCATGAACTGCAAATGCAGAACAGCCCCTCTATTGCAGTATTTAAGAAAAGGTTAAAAGTGCTATTACCTTTTTATTTACCTACGAGTATCAAATTGGAGTTTTTTTTCTTATATGTTACCTATTCCTGCGATTTTCAAAGCTATATCCAAATTTGTTTTTTATTATTTCAATTATTATTAGAATATTATTTCAAGGCTTCACATGAAATATTTTTTTATTTCTGGGCTAAATCACATAATAAAAAAAAATTGAACAGAGCTCTTTTCATGTGCTTCCCATATTCATTTCTTAGATTCGCTGAAACTTTTATAAAGCGGTTACTTTTAAAAATTAACGCTGCCTATACTTAACTTAAGGTCTTAGCATACGTGACTTGTTTATTCTCGTGCCGGACGGAACGGGACGATTTTTTGACATCGTTGCATTTAAAAACATAGCAATAAAATACACGTGACGAGAAACACGGGCGGAACGGGACGGCAATAGAAAAAACATCGTTATGGCATCTTCTTCATCTAATACTACGGCAACCATTGCTAGTTCTTCAAAAGTAAAATCGAACATTTTGTGCTGAAATATGGTTGCAGCACTAGCACGACTATCGTTGAACACCGTCACTGTACGTATGTTTTAAAACCACTTTCACGTTAGGAACTATACCTGTCCCGTCTCCGTTCCGTCTGAGAAATTACCCGTCACGTATTCTAAGACCTTTAATGTTATTCAATAATACACACAAAATTTAGATAAATTTGGATTTGCCGTTCCCAAAAAAAAATCAAAAATGTTAGTGTGGAGAAAACAGTCTTAATGAAATTCTTCATACAAAAAGTCAATTTCATAGGTAAGGACCTAATATTTGATATAAGATCCTTTAGAAAGAAGAAAGATAAGAGATCTGTTATAGATATAAGCCTTTGCACATATAAACTATCGTTTGTACTATTATATGTAATGTTCTGGTGCAATAAAAAATATATAATACCTTTTTTTTATGCACAACGGGTTGGTACTTGAACTCAATCACACCTGATGTTAAGTGAAGGTGAGATCGAAGGTGGAAGCGTACTGACCCGGAAACCCTAACACTACTACTCTGTACAAACTATCTATTCGACAACTGATTGGTGCAGTGGACAGTGACCCTGTCTGCGAAACCAATGGATGCCGGTTCGAATCCCGCGAGGGGTAAATGTTTGTGTGATGGATGAATACAAACATTTATTCCCGTACAAGCAAGAATGTAGGTGCAGAAGAAATAAAAGGGGGGGCCTTTAATCTTGCCCTCAAATGTTTATTGCTCGGGATTGTGAGATAAGATTGTAACTAACTGTAAATTGAAAATTTAGAAAACCCCCGAATGATCTGATCTATATATGAATAAGTATTTTAGAATTTAAAAACCAAAAAACCCGATAGCATATTTTGTATTTCGCGGACTCATGTTAGATTTTATTACTATAAAATGTATCCTATGACACTTCAGGTATTAAGACGAATCTAACGAAACCATCCACCTCGAATGCCGTTTAGGTTACAGAATGTGCGCCAAAGGAACGGACAAATTTACAAATATACATACATACATGCTCAAAAAACATTACCCTGTCTTGGGCAGTCGGGTAATACCTATTTAAGGATTTAAAAACCCGACAGCATATTTTGTATTTTAAGGACGCCATGTTGAATTTTTTATCATAAAATGTATGCTATGACACTTAACAACACCATAAGCCGTTTAGGCTAGGATGCGCTAAAGGAACAGACATATTCACTTGCACTCTAAAAACTTTACCCTCTTTTCTTGGGCCGTCGGGTAAAAATAAATAAAAAATATTCCAAACGGCCCAACCGATTTTCATCACACGTGACTAAAAAACAACTTTCGTAAATAGGAAACCATTTTCAAATCGGTTCATCCGATTTAACATTACAATTTTGGCAATAGTGAAATGATCAGCCATAAAAATGTTAATTCAATGCCGTCTGTATACAGGGAATGCGTTCACTTGGCTCATACGGAACAGGTCTAACCTAATGTGATAGCCACAAATAACAGATGTATTATAGTGTTACTTATGTTTGAATACGTTTTTAACCTCCTCCGTGGGTCAATTTAAACAATATAGGGCTTACGAATCAGAGGTCGCGGGTTTGATTCCCAGCGGGGTAGGTTTAATTCTCGGTTTGGTTGATGGTAGGGCATTTTAAATGTCCGCCTGGCTACCTACCAATATCTTATCTAAGTCTGCCGCCAAACAGCAACGTTAACTGCATAGCCAGTCTCCCGAAATAAGATTGGGCCGGAAACCCAGTCTTATTTTGGGGGACTGGCTATCTTATTTCTAACAGTCGGAACACAACAATGCTGTTAACATTACTGTTTGGCGGCAGATTTAGATAATACGGTCGTAGCTAGAACGCTTTCATTTTCGGCCTTATCTTCACTTAACCTCAGGTGTAATTGAAGTTAAGTGGAAACTCGCTGTGCATAAAGAAAATAAACTTTAAAAAATAAACTTTGAAACTTTAAATGCCACAGACAACAGGCTTCAAAATTATAACACTGCTATTTTTGTGTAGAGGATTAAAAATGTTTGCATTTAGACTAAATCAGTGAGGAAGTTATTCAAAACTTGATAAGTCTAGGACAACAAACTTTAAAGTGTACTCATCTGGATTTAACTCCGACAGCTCTCCCATGGGCTTCTTTGCATTGTTTTCCTTGGGAGGACTTGCCATAATCACAACAATAGGCGACGGGTTGGACGTAATATTTGTTTTAGTAGCTGATATTTTTTTTTGTCAGCGTCAATTTCAAACGCAAATTCCAGTGTGATTTGGAACTGTTACGAATAAGAAAATCAAAAATGTATTACCAAAAGTTTCTAAACTATTCATCAAGTATAAATATATATATACATATAGTTATAGTTACTAATTTTTTTTATCGAACCAAATAACTCAATTCATGTTTTGAGCTGCAATAATATAAAATATCGATATAGCACAACTCTCCCGCACCATTATCATTCAAGAAAATTACATATTATATCGATCGATAGAATGGACTGTCGGTCAATAATTATTTGTCGGGCTTTAGCTTTATCTCGTTTTATTATTTTGTCGGTCAAATGTACCTACTGTCGCTCAAAGGTTCGTCGGTCCCAATAACCGTCGCGTCGTACGAATGTAGTGTCAGGCAAAAATTATGTCGCTCTTATTATCTTTGCTACTTTATTATCAGGTGAGATTGTAGTCAAACCAGTTTTTAATAAAAAAAAAAAAAAACGTCTGTGGAGGAACGGTTTTACTATACTTGAAAACAGTAAATCCGTAGGTCTGTCGAAAATATCAATAGCCAATAGTTTGCGGTTTAATTTACTCGTTAGTGTCGTTAGTATTTAATCTAAATACTTAGATTTATGCATTTATGAGGGCGTGTCATTGATTGAGTCACATAAATTATTCTTATAAATAGTATCGATAGTATAGAAACTAAATTCTATAATGGTACGATACTTTCGATAGTTCTTTCTTTCAGCAATAGTATCACAAACTATGGGCCATCGATTACTGTTTTTCAAGGTGAACTATTTAATAGTAAAACTATCGATTCGTATGCAACACTATTTAGAGCTTCATTAATTATGACATCAAACCATAATCATTTTATTTTATCACGGAAAAAAATCGAGGTTTGTGTAAAGGATGATATGAACGAAAGGGCGTGAATGATGAGGTAACGGCTGATAGAGGAGACTGGTAGAAAAATACGTGCTACGCCGACCCCAAATAAATTTAGACTTGGGCAAGGAAATGACGATTATCACTTGATTTAATGCAAATTTTCTCATGCTGAAATCTCCACCCTGGAATTGCGAGCCTCTTAAGGCTCTTAAGATAAACGCAAGGAGCTAGATAGGTCACAATGTTAGAAAGAAAACAAACCTATTCAACAAAGGTGTAGTTGTTAGGACAAGATGGCCATTATCATCGTCTACCTCTAATTTTGGTTGTCAATAAAATAGCATTTTTTAATGTACAACGGGTCAGCGTTTGAATTACATCACATCTGATGTTAAGTGAGGATGACGTCAAAGGTGGAAGTGCGCTCACCCGGAACTCCCAACTTATTTGGGGGACTGGCTATCTTATCTCAAACATCCGTAACACAACAATGCTATCAAGACTTAGATAACTCGATGAGAACTAGTCAGGCGAAAATTAGAAATACCAAACTAAGTCATGTAAGCAACTGGTAGTACAGAACACTCATGAACGGAATGACTCGTAACTTGAGGGATTTTTTATATTAGTTACACTTTCTCCTTTTAGCTTTTACATAGCTCTGGAATTCTATGGGTTAAACATATGTTCAGCCCAAAGATTCCCTATATTTCTCGTTAGGCCTGTGTCAATATTTCGTCCTGTAGCTGACATAATGATGATAACATTGCCCTTTGAAGTGAAACATAATAATTAAAAATGATAGTCAGACTTAATTTTTTTATGAGTAGAAAGTGTTACGATATCAGACCAGTAATTATTTCTCAATACCTACCTACCTATTTAGATACATGAAAATATGCATACTTAATTAACGCTGCAATGACCTACTGGCTCCGCACAAAGAGTGCCCTGAAACGACGACAATTTCAATTTCAATTTATTCAATTTTCAATTTCAATTTATTCAATTTAGGTAAAATGGACAAGCACAGATGACCTACTACGAACCCTATAAGAAGTTGGTGGCTGGGAATAATAATGTTTATTGCAGTTTTTTGTCATAAAACAGGCTTTGAAAATTATAAAAAAGGGTTCCTTTTTTTCCAATAACTTTAAAAGGTTTTAATGGATACTCGTTAGGCCTGTTTTAAATTAACACGGAATTTAATTTTTTGGCTGTGATTTGGATACGCCTAAACTAGTGTTCTCTAACTGGTCCCAACTTTACTACCAAATTTAAACCACTCTTAAACCACTAAAATAATGCGAGTATTATCTCCGGTTAACTGGAAGAAATTACGCTATGTAATGGTCATTGTACTTATGTGGTTAAACTTTCATAATATTTTAAACTCATGTATTAACTTTGTACAATAAAGCGTTTACATACAATGTTTACACTAATTTTATACCCTTCTTTATTCTTCATACAGTAGCGTTTTCTTTAGAATCTAACCTTAATTACTGCGTAATTAGATTTACAAACTAAATATAGTAATTACTCACCTCCGGTGTATAACGAAGCATTAAGTAGGTTACCGTGCACTATTCAGTCACTGCCCTCCCCTAATGTCACTGAACATTGTTTAACTAAACTTCAACTTAATTAACAAATCACATATTATTAAATAACAATTTGCCTATTTCAAAATAATTAAATTAAATTACAAAGTTACGATAAAAGTTACAGAACACGGGTCGAAAGTAGCGAGCGTAGCGTTTCGTAGAGCGTCTACGACGTAGAGGACCGCTCGGTCGGAGCGACCGCGACGGACTGAATGGTACTATACCCATTTAGTAGGCTTTTGAGCACTTAAGATTTTTCCTTTGAACCGAACAATGAAGGTCGTCTTGGTATGAAATGATGAAAATATTCCTTCGTGTCCAAGAATCTAATACAACTCACCGAAGCGAGAGGCAGTTTATTCGTAGTCACAGAACGTCATGCTAGGCACAGATTTGATAACGCTCATCGGTCTTTATGAAGGTTAGAAAAACAATAAATAAATAACCGTATTAATAAACAAATCTCACTACAAATCTTGAGGCTGTATCACCCGAAATGCGACTTAAGCAGTTGACGCTATCTCAAGCTCCGTGCTAATTTATAAACCAATCTTGACGTCTACTCAGCTGAGAACACTTTTAAGTATTCGCCTCAGCGGCGAATGAATGATAGTCTTGAGTTTCGTTTATTAATACGTGAAACTCGACGCACCTCTCAAGTGAGTATTGCTTGAGTATGCACTTGCTTTTCAGGTTCCAAGTTAGGTTTATTAATCAACACGTTTATATGAGACCGATCACAAGACGTTCTCAATCTTGCAAATGGTTTATTAATGCGGGCCTTAGAGTAGTAGATAGGAGTTTTCGTGCTCTTATGAAACAAGTGCAAGAATATAATATTTTGTATTAGTAAATCGATAATACTGTATCAAAGAAAATGTAACATATAGCTCATTTTATTATGAGTTATATTATGATTGACATTTTAACAAATAGTAGCAGGAGAAAGAAAAATATTATCTTAGGGTAAAAGCTGGTTAAAACATAATAGCAAAATAGAAGTAATATTGCATTTATAACAATGCTGAATATTGGAATTCGCGTCATTCTTTTCTTTCCATTCTTTTATATCGTCCAAAATAAATTTCTCGCCAATAAGCTTTGAAAGATGCTCTTAAAACAAAAGTGACATTAAAAGTTCTATTACATAAAAGTTTTACAATTTTCGCTGAAGGCTTCAAAACAATATACTAATTTTAATTTATGGGTATTCCGTCGCTAGCAATTTTTTTGCAAAGCCAATGTTTGGATAATTTACATGAAATTGCATACTAAAGCTATGCTCAGAGCTGAGTAAGTTCATATCATGTGCATGCCATTATTTTTAATTACATACATGCATTTATTCAAACATTGTAACCCTCATGAATAGGAGTTCTTTTTCTAGGAACAAGATTTGTTTTCTCTTCTAGTTATATGAAGCGTTATTTCACATATTTATTATCTGAGCTTGTTAGATCTAGAGAATAATGAAAAGAGCATCTCAAAATGGCTATTACTGATTTAGAACTATAGTTATTATGGTCTATTTTCAAACGGTTGCTTAATACAAAAGAGTACACAATCACATCACAGCAACAGTTCATAAGAGTCCACTATTGAATATAAAACCCTAATTGCCACGCTGAGAAGGCGGGTTGGTGATCACAGATGTTTTGGGAGCTTCACACCAGTGAAGCTGCTGCCATCACTGATCTGTATATATGTATATAATATTAATATTTCGGACACTTGCACCAATCATCTAGTCCCAAAGCTTATGCTATGGATACTAGATAACGGACGGAAATACATAAATATTTGTATGTACATCGCGTAGAGAGAGAACTAGCTTTTACTTTCAGGATTTCTAATGGTTACATTTATTTGACTCGGGATTAAATCTTCGTAATCGTCACACCAACATTTACCCCTTGGGGGGTTCGAACCAGCATCCATCACTATCCACTACACTAATAGGTCGTCATGCTGTGACATGCTCATGCTCATTTAGTATACAATTTTATCATCTAAAAACGCATTTAGTCAAACCTACGCTGTTTAGTTTTGAAGAGCGCTTGTTGTTAGAAAGCGGTTGGATAAGGTTGGAAAAAGACTACTAAATAAACTCACAAACTAATTGTATATATTGGGTCTTGGTACCTATGAAATTGGAGTTTTTTTTCTTCGTTAATCATATGTACCAATTCCTGCGATTTTCAGAGCTATATCCAAATTTGTTTTTTATTTGGAAAATGGAGTATTATTTCATGGTTTCACATGAAATATTTTTTTTATTTCTGGGCTAAATCACATAATAAAAAAAAATCGAACAGAGCTCTTTTCATATGCTTCCCATAATCATATCTTAGATTCGCTGAAACTTTTATAAAGCGGTTACTTTTAAAAATTAACGCAGGCTATACTTAACTTAATGGTATCCGATAATACACACAAAGTTTAGCTAAATTTGGATTTGCCGTTCCCAAAAAAAAAATCAAAAATGTTTGTATGGAGAAAACAGTCTTAATGAAATTCTTCATACAAAACGCCCATTTCATAGGTAAGGACCTAATACATTAGAATAACATAATCATTTCTGGTTTCCGGCTATTAAAACCACACCCTCCTTTGTGGGGGCAGTCGGGTAAAAAGAATTGAAACTGCCCGGGAAACCTTATGAAATAAAACATGACTCTTGTTGGATCTTGAACCGTTTAGATCGAGTGACTAAGTGTTGTGATGATTGGGATTGATGTTACTCACTTCACTTAGATATTCAAACATACATACATAATGTCACGACCTTTATCCCAAATGGGGTGGTCAGAGATATACCAAACAATAGTGCTAGTATCAAAAATACGTAACAACTTTTTTCAATGATAGGTAATTAACAAAGCAATCAACAAATGTTAAGGAAAAAGTCACAAAAACGAAAAGAATCGGATCATTACGACCTCCATTCACACGTTTTTATTCAACTCTGAGAATAAACCATGGCTCTTGGCGCAGTCTCGATCAATGGACGGAAATATACCCAAGTAAGGTAAGTCCACCTTTGTACTTTATGTTAAGTTTGGTATATTTTATGACGTACAATGAAACGTTTACAAACAAAAAATTGAGCCATCAAACATTCAGATTTGACCTACATCAGTTAAAAATTAATTTAATTTAATTTAATTTCTTTAAATCAGTTCACAAAATGTCGGAACCATGAATCTGAAAAAGATTTTATCATATCCGCCCGCAGTTTTCTTTTCTTCATGGTCGCAATATACATAAAAAACCGGCCAAGTGCATGTCGGGTCAAGCACGGTGGGGTTCCGTAACTGCCAGTAACAATATAACAGACAAAGAAAGGGGTTTTTTGTTGTTTGACAAATAATTTCAACGGAATTATAACTTCCACTGTTGCTTATTAACTTGTAAAAGCACACCTATTTACCTGTTTTGTGATAGTTTTCCTTTTAACTACATTATATATACCTACTACTGACGTGAATTTTTTCACGTATCCAAAGCCAACCGTTTAGGGGGGACACTGGACTCTAACAAAAATTTGCATGTTTCTGAAGCGGATTCCTAAATCGAAGAACTGTTTAAGATAACCTTATATTCATCTACTACTACTTTACGTGTAGGGGTACCTTAAAATAAAAATATTTTTCAACATTTTATTTTACCACTTCGTAGGCGTGATTAATATGTATACCTACGCCAGAAACCTACTCCAGAAAGTGTAAAGCTGTGTAAATTACTCTCTTACCTTTCTGTTTCATTCAATCCACCTTGTTAGGCAGATGGATTGCCACTCTTTTAATATATACGTGTATTTCAACCATCTGCAGTATGAACAATAAAAGAATTAATTATATCACAGACTTATGAATTGGCAGATGGAGCCTCTATCAGCATCCAGCGGCTGGAAGCTATTAGATAAGTGAAGCTGAAGACTGGGCAGTGGCGCAGACAGAGGTCCATATCTAGCAGTGGATTAGTGTAGGCTGACGATGAGGCATTGCTCCTGAGTTCTCAGAATTGTAGTATGTTTATCTTATTTATCTTTAGGGATAATATCAGGGTGTTACAAAAATACCCGTAAAGCTGAAAGGGTGTTAAAAGATCCCATGTCAAGAGTCTATTGACAATATTTAAAAACTGTAGTGCAATATTATGACATACCGAAAAATAATAAAAACATTGAAATAGTATTGCGCTTCCATGATGACTGTTTAATGATATTATTAAAAATAATTAATTTTTCAATAAGTCATAATATTACATAATACCACAGTGCTTAGTGCGATTTATACTTTCCTCATTAAGAACTTCTTGATCATCTGCTGTATAATATAAATAATAACTCCTGTATGCTGATCAAGTCATAGTGGTTACTGTCGCCTATTACATAACATTAAATTCCTAAAGTTGTGGTTAATTTTTGGTCTCAAATACCCAGATACAGCTTCAAATAGATAAGTTATACGTTTCACCCTCAAGCGTAAGGCTCCTCGAGTCATTAAGTCATTAATTAACTGTTTCTCTTGAGTACCTATCGTACCTACTCTCTCACTTGGGTGGGTCACTGTATTCATTAGACTGCTAAAGATTGCACAGATTTAGGCAATCCAGGTGAAAGCCCGAGCCCGTGTACACGTGCTTCCTTCCTTCAGCCTCACTTTAACATCAGATATCAACGGACAAGCACTTCTAGATGCTTAAAGACCATATATATACGACCTGTTTAGTGTAGTGGTTAGAAACTCTGACTGTTATACCAAAATTCGAATCCCGCTAGGGGCATCTGTTTGTATAATGAATACAGACATGTGTTCCCGAGTTGTGGATGTTTTTCAATTATATATGTAAGTATTTATTGCACACATGCTCAACATAGGGCTCCGAGAAACAGGAATGTGCAGACTTTGCCTCCTCGCAGAGGAAACACTGCACATCTGCTGTGTGAATGTGGCCCGCTAATGCGTAAACGTAATATCCACCTGGGCAGCCACTTATTACACCCGGATGAGATAAAAACCATCGGTGCCAGGAAAATTATCCAATTCCTCAAAGAGGCAAACCTGAGCAACGAACTGTAGGTTAGTGGCGATCACAATAGATCGGCAACGGTCGCAGTGATACAGGTCTCCGATGACCTGCAACAGCCACACACACATACAATACAATACAAGTATTTATTTAAAAAAAGCAACAGTATTTGTGTAGTTTATCAATCATCTGGTATCCATAATACAAGTCTTAGTTGCTTAGTGTGGAACCAGCTTGCGCTGTTTGTATGTGCAATTTATTTATTTATTATAATATCTATTATATAAATGACTTCATGACAAATGACAAATAGTTCATTCTCTTTTCATAAATTTAAATTTCCCTGAAATCAAAAATGTTGTATTATAAATTTCATCGATCCGATCGGTGTGGAGATCTTGGGGGGAGGCCCTTGTCCAGCAGTGGACCTCTTTCGGCTGATATGATGATGATGATAAATTTAATACGTTCACCGATTCGTGATGTTCACTAAAAAGCACTTTTTTACACACGGCTGTCTACATAACCTTGATATTTTGTAATTGAAATCCTTGGCGGTACCGTTCGTAGTTGAGTTACGTACTGTTTAACTATATATAAAGCCAAGGAGGCATTCAGCCCGCACGATAGCCACTGCGGCGAGCCGTACTAGCCACGGGACTAATTAATATAATATTAGATGTGGTCGACCAACCAACACAGCTAACGCGCCTCGCTATGTTGCGGTGAATTACTACCTTTTTTTCATTAGGTACATAATAATTTTCTATTGAATTTAGATTAACAGGGTTTATCCCCACATGGCAGTCCATACAAACTTTTAAGTCCAAATTTTTCGAAATAAATAAACCGATTCTAATGAAATGACGTATAAGCAGGATCAATAGAGAAGTATATGCAAAGATGTTTATTTATTTAATATACATTTCTATATAAGTATTAGTCACATTTTCTTTTTGAACCTACGTTATGTTATAATAAATAATGAATAATAAATTATAAATAAATATCTTTGCACAAACACACTACGCCATCTAGGTTCACAGTAAGCTTCTAGGCTTATATTAATATGGATACCAGATGGTTGATAAACTACACAAATACATATTTTTTTTGTAAATAAATACATATTATGTAAATGAAAAACGTTCATAACTCGGGAACACATGTCTGTATTCATCATCATCATACAAACATATGCCCCTAGCGGGATTCGAACCCGTGACGTTTTGGAATACTGGTAAGAGTTTCTAACCGCTACACAAAACAGTCGTTTCAACCAAACAAATATTTAACTTAGGTTCAAAAAATTTTTTATTATTTATTGCATTTAAGTATCTAGAATAGACGTAAGGATAACGACATAAATATACAGTTTGTGTGTGAGAGTTTGTTACCTCTCCATTCTAAACGGCTGGATGGATTTGGATGAAATTCTATGCAATTTAATATTAGTGTTATATTATTCTGTATATTTGAGTTTGGACTGGGTTAGAAGAAAACAGTAGGAGTTTTTCTAATTGTGTTGAGTAAAGAAATTTGCATGATTGCAAAATCTAGATGTATGAGACTATAAATATGTAACAGCTTTTGTACTACATTTAAAGCAAATACATCTTATGTTATGATAACATATAGGTTAATTTTTTTGCTGATCCGATTTTGATGAAATGTTCCACGCGAACGAAGCCGCGGGTAACAGCTGGTTTCCCATAAGTGCAAACTATTTTTGGGTACTAATGATACCCAATAATAGTTTTCACTCATAACATTTCAAAGTGATATTCAACAGCCAGATGCCGCTGTAAGATTTATATAAAGCTCTCGTTCATTTTCTCGAGGAGTTACACTCGAGTGTGACGTAGTGTCCACCTTAGTGCTTTTACCACTCGTAACATGCTCGTACCAAAGGATTGTCGCTCGAACGAGTTACGCGGTAATTTGAAAATTAGTAAACCTTCGAGAAAACAAAAAATTATCAATATCATCCAGATCGACCAAACCAACTGTGTTAAAAGGATCTTTGAAACGGTGACCGGTTTCTATTAAATATGGCTTAGAACCTATCCACATTGTTTAATCTTAAATATAAAAAAATCTCAAGCTTTCAACAAGCTAAATATCTTTGAAACCGCTTAACCGATTTACAGCAAACATCAATAACCCAGTAGTTTTACCGAGTCGTGTTACTGGGAGTTTCCTTCCCACAGACTTACTAGTAAGATTACCGGGAAATTTGATCCCAGTAGACTTACCAGTAAAACAAAACTATACTTTCATGTAGACCTAGTGTAAATAGATAAATACAAAGAGATAATTATCCTCCTTGGTGAACTTGAATCTATGAAAACATTCGTTTGACATCTTGTAACATAATAATCATCAAAACGCAAATGATTTTGAACAACGCTGCAGCCATGACACTAAATTGGAATTGGAATAAATTAATACTGGCATTGATTTATATGCTATGGATATGGTCGCGCGAACGAATCTTCTTCGCGTTTTTCTTAATAGATTTATCTATTAAATGGGGATGGCGCTGTTTTAACACCGTGCACAACCAAAATTTTTTAAAATCTGTGCTCACAACCTTTACAAATTGATTAAAAAAGTTTTATGATTAAAATATTATGTTTGTTATACTTAAAAGATACTCGCATGTTTTTTGGTCACATTTCCGTGGTAAGTCATGCATTTTTTTACAACATAAATCTGCAATTAATACGACAGTTCGCGAACGATGTCGGTGTATGACTGAGTTCCCATTGGTTCCAAACTCTCGTTCTAACACCAAAGAAAAGGTGCCATTTTATTTTGTGATTGTTTAAACGACCCGCTGCATATGCAGTAATATATGTCTATGAATACTGGTAATATTGTTTGTTTCCTCTTTAACATAAAAAGCCGCACTCAAATGGGACCATATCAGCAATTATATACGTCTGCACAAAGACTGGACACATACATACATACACATATACAACATCGCTATCAAACACCAACAGCCGTCGTTTTTCGATGAAGTTTAAAAATTAAATACATCCCAAATGACGGGCTAAATAAATATATTGGGAAGAATTGTAAGTTCTGTCATATAACACGAAATAGTAATCCAGAATCTGTATTAAAAACGAATCTGCCCAAACCAGATACTGCTGTGACCCGGCGAAATATCTGAGAACAGGTAATTTAAATTCGGACATATTTGGAAATGTGATCATAATAATTTATTTATTTATTTAACACTTTATTGTACACACACGTCAAATTACACATTAAAAAGAATTAAATACAAATGTACAAAGGGCGAACTACTTATCTCTATAAGTGATCTTAATAATCAACACTCAACAATGAACACGTTTTTGGAAGCTACATAAACCTGAATATGGATGGTGGCTACGTAACTAGATAAATAACCACCAAATAAATACTTCGACCAAAATCACAAAAATATTTTTTGTTTTATTTGCATAAAAAAATTTACTTTTCGATGTCTCCCTCTTCACGTCGCTGTACAAACAAACCTTTCAAAGTAACTCCCAAAGGTAAATCTTGTCGAATAAGATAGGTTTCGTACAATGCCCGCAATGACCCAGTACAAAGAGGACCTTGTCGAAACTTTTGCGTAGAGAGATGATGATATCACGCTTGTTTTAAAGTAATAATAACGTTCTTTGTCATCTTTCAGTTCATTGAATAAAAAATAAAATTCTGGGCGAGTGTATTGGATTACTTTATTTCCCCAATTATCTGTCTATAGAATTTGGAAATTCGATTCCCATGCAGGCCATGTAAAGAGCGTCGGTAGCTCACCGGTTAAGACACGATCTCCCAATTTAGGAGGTCCGGGTTCGATTCCTAGGCAGACCATGTACCAATGAGTTTTTAAATTAATTTAGTTACTGGGCATTTATCCGACTGCTCTTGAACGGTGAAGGAAAACATCGCGAGGAAACCTGCATGGTTGAGAAATAAAAATTCAAAGGCATGTGAAGTCCCCAACCCGCATTGGGCCAGCGTGGAGGACTATGGCCCATACTCCCTCATTATACGAGGGAAGGCCTATATCCCTGTAGTGGGATTGTTACGGGCTGATGATGAGTAATATGGACTACATGAACGAAGTCGTGGGTTACAGCTAGGTAGGTAGAATATAATCCAAAAAATATATCCATATTTTTAACATCCTACGAAAAACGATGGGTGTTATGTGTGTGCCTTAGTAATGCATAGTGTCTCAATAATGAATAGTGTCTCATTAATGCATAGTCAGATTTAAGTGCGGTTTTTTTTACGTTAAAGACTGAGGGGACGAGTTCTTAACTACGTTTGATGAAAAAATATTTAGCATTTAACATAGTTGGTTTGGTGTATTAGGATTATATTATTTTCTCGGGGGTTTTCTAAATCTACATTTTATTCCCACTAGCATTACTCGCTTGGTATGCCAGACCTTCATAACTACGAAATGAACTGTAAAAAATTTACATAAATAGCGGAACTCGGGAGCGATGTATATACTTATTGTTTTACCTTATCTATTTATACACGTAAAACTTGCATTGCTAGCGCTATTAAAAATCACTTATTTTTTTTTACTTTAAAATCCATAGTAGCGGCGTTCCTTCGAGACGATCGCGTGTTAGAGGGTGTAGTTGTTCGCAATCTTAGCGCCAAGTTCCAAAAAAACTCGCAGCTAGTACGTGCACTATTTACGGTATTTCGAGCCGCTTTTACTCTTTCTTCAACTCAGTAATTTTACATCAGCCGGCTGTGCGCGGAACAAGTTCCTAAAAAAAACTATAGTACGCTATTATGAAACCATTTCAAGCCACTTTTACACGCTCTGTAGATCCTGAGATATGACCCTCAAAAAAAGTTGATTGTGGCACTCCGAGTGAAAAAGTGACAGCTCATCAAAACTAAGACCACAACCAGTAAACCTAATTATTGTTAAAACTTTGTAATTAACAAGTAGTTTATAAAACATGCACTATAAATAAAATGTACAAAACGCAAAGTAAAATCTAAGAGAAGTCCCACTTCTTCTTGAATTTTATGCAACTGCCAACGCCCGACCGAAATCTATTCAGAAATTTACTTAGATACAATAATAGATATAATAATAGGAGTAACCGGTATTCTTCTTTATATGGCTAAGTCCCATTGATATCATTTATTTTATAACAGAAGAGTGCTGTGTGGTTCCGACAAGTTAAAAAAAGAATAGAGCCAACCAGTGTCTTTGCTTCGTATGTCTCGTAAAAATCGACTAAAGAACTTTCCATCAAAAAATATCTATAGATGTGCACGTTTTAAGGGCGATGGGCTCATTCCCTGTTACGTGTACATTTCTGTATATTTCGTATAAGGTGAACCGTAGATGTTGTTTCAAGCATTAGACTCTATTTTTGGAAAACTCAAACACTAATGTTTGGGGTATCTCTGTGAACCTTATGTGAGAAGGTCGTGAAGTTACAAGTAAGTTATTTTAGGTTTTGAGGATGGTCCTGGAACTTGGGATTGAGGTAAATTTTTATAGGTCTAAATGAAAGTTGTAGGAGAAGTTGGCCCCTTTTTTACACTAATGTTTTTGACGGGATAACTGTTACTGGCAGCACACTGTGACGGTCGTCCTTTAGTTGTTGCACATTTCCGCTATGTTGCCACTCGGGGATAGGAGGCCGATTTTGTATCGTTCGAACGGATTTGTGCTCGTAAAAGTTGTATATTCAGCCAGCCGCCTTTTACAAGCTATTGTCTATCTAGTTCAAAATCTTGTGAGCCGATAGAGAAAAAAAATAAAATAAATATCCTTGCACATACACACAGCGCCATCTAGTTCCACACTAAGCAACTAGGCTTGTGTTATGGATACCAGATGGTTGATAAACTACAAAATTACATTTTTTTTGTAGAAATATCCATAACTTGGGAACACAATAATTGTCTGTATTCACCATACAAACATATGCCCCTAGCGGGATTCGAACCAGCGACCTTTTGGTATTGCTATACCATTTGTCTTTGCCATTGCCAAAAAACCATTGGTATTGCAGTCAGAGTTTCTAATCACTACACAAAACAGGTCGTCAAATTACAATATTGAACAACTGCCGATGGTTCGAACGAGCTGATTCGAATTAGATTAGATCGATTATTCTGAATCTCTATTAGCGATACAACTTATAATGATCACAATAATTTATTTTTATATTCCCTTTTGTGATACCGATCATTGTATTGTGGCGAGTTAATTATCTACAAAATCATGAATAGAGAAAGTGTGGAGCTGAAGAACTCATTACGAAACACAATATAGTCAATACTTAATCGTTACATTTTAAATGTGCATTTCCTTTAACATAACTTGATGACGACAGTAATTTTTCTAGGACACACAAAACACTTAATTTTTTTAAAATAAAAATCATCATTCAAGTCGCGACTTCTATCCCAAATGGAGTGGTCAGAGATATCCCAGCCTTTGGGTGTTCCAAACATTAAAATTTTAATGATTGAAACAACGTCCAAGGTTCACCTTTCAAAATTATATAGAAATTTTTCGTTCAAATGTTCAAACTTCAAACGTTCAAGTTGATAGATTTACGACAGTAACGGGAAGAGACGGGTTATTTCAATTATTATTCCGTGCCCGAAGCCACAAGGCACATCACACTTGACAATTAAATGTAGCCTTTATTCTTGTAGAAGAATTTACTAATTTAAAAAATCTACCGTTCAATATCAACAAAATGCAAATGAAAACATTTGTATCGAAATGTCGTGTTTCGGTTTGAAACGATACCAAACAAGTACTCACCTACTCTTTTCCGAATAGCGTGAGAGAGAAAATTTGTGTAAAATAATTACAGTGCACGTAACACGGCATGAACCTAGGCACGTAGTCATGAACTTCTAGTTTTAAGTTATTTTGCATCGCCATTATTTTAGCGGCCGGGCAGTCAAGTTGTGACCACTAAATAAGCGAGCAGCGAGTGATGTGAAGCCAAGTCAAATAAGTAGTCAGCTTTTCAACCGCCTCCGTGGCTCAATGTAAAAAAACATTGGGTTTACGATTTGGAGGTCCCGGGTTCGATCATATTTATGTACTCGGTTTACCACCGTCTTATCTAAATCTGCCGCCAAACAGCAATGTTAGGTAATAGCATTGTTGTGTTCCGGTTGTCAGAGATAAGATAACCAGTCCCCCAAATGTGTTGGGGTTTCCGGGTTAGTACGTTTCCACCTTCGACCTCATCTTCACTTAACATCAGGTGTAATTGAGGTCAAGTACGAACCCGTGGTGCATAAAAATTAATCTTAATATTTAATAATAAAAAAACCTGTAATATATTTTGGTTGATTAGCATTCATATGAAAGCATTGGCATTCATGGGAAAGGTTAGATGCATTCGAGATGTGGTGCTGGAGACGAATGGAGGGAATAAGCTGGACCGAGAAGAGAACAAATGAAGGTGTTAATGATGGTAAAAAAGAGATGCCTGTTAGCCACAGTTGAGAACCGAAGAGGAAAGATGATAGGTCACTTGATACGACACGATATTTTTTTGAGGAACATAAATTGAGGAAAAGATTGAAGGAAAGAGAGGAAGGGGAAGACCTAGGCGTAATTACTTTGACCAAGTGAAAGAAAAGGTGAATATCGCGTCGTACCAAGAGGTTAAAACGAGGGCGGAAAGTAGAGAGACGTGGTCATTACTCCACCGACAAGAGCATAACTCTTAAATTGAAGAGAGCATTCATAATGGACATGTATGAAACCTAGTATTTATGATCTTTCATGGATATCGTCCAAACGAACGGATTGAGTTCGACTGACCACATTTGCTTAGGGAAGAAAACACCTATATTACAAAAAAGTCCCACCTAGACAGTGGAGAAAAGGCTTTTTATTTGTCTATGGTTCATCTTGTGCATTTTCCTCGGCTATTTGTTTTAGTATTAGCGACTCTACACTTCATTGTCTTCTTATTACCATAGGTAGGTACTCGTTTATTATAAACTCATCATAAATCTTTAATTGTGATACAATTAACGTTTTGAAGGAGACTTATGTCATAAGTCCCGACATATACCTGTGGATTTTTAAAATTTGTACCCCCTTTATCGAAACATACTTACATTTTACTCGCAAGATCAAGCCACATATTTCACATTTCCTATGGAAGAACCAAAGACACGTTCATCATATTAGCCACACCACAACAGACGTCTTTAGGTTTTCAGAGCGACTGGTTGGAAGAGGACTGCATCCAATAACTTGCCGAGATCTTTCATCATCAACATCATATATCAGCCGAAAGACGTCCACTGCTGGACAAAGGCCTCCCCAAAGATCTCCACAACGATCGGTCCTGCGCTGTCCGCATCCAGCGGCTTCCCGCGATCTTTACCAAATCCTCGGTCCACCTCGTGGGGGGCCTGTCCACGCTGCGTGTTCCGGTGCGAGGTCGCCACTCGAGCACCTTTCCGCCCCAACGGCCGAGATCTTTATCAGCTCCATATTCTAAATGGGTTATCAGAAAGTTTCAAAAGTATAGTATCAAACGTTTAGTTACAAAACCGTTGAATGATTATTATAACGTAAGTACATTTACTTCCTAATGATAAACAACGTTAGTTTAGGGGCCACGCCCATAACCGGCTGGCGGGCACGCCCACGACTGCGGTTTATGTTCCCAACACGAAAACTGGGTACCGAGATTATCTTTATGAAGGGCCCTGTAGATTATTTACTAGTGTAATGCTGCGAATTATCCCCACGGGTTGACGACGGAAGTGACATCCTCACAGACGTAAGTGGGATTTTGTGTCCGCTACGGAACATTACCTTGAGAATAATCTGTTCCGACAGGGTAAATACAAACATGTGTCATAAAACCTTTGCGTGTTTAACAAACCAAGATAAGTAGTTACTATGTATTGACGTTGTATTTTAATTAAATGCAAAAATGGGCAATAAAGTACGGGGAAAACCATTATAATCTGATAAAATTTGATATACTAGTAAGAGCACAGTCGAGAAAAGACCATAAAAATTAAAAACTTAACTATGAACCGCTATTTTTTTTTATATACACGATGGGTTAGCGTTTGACCTCGAACACACCTATTAGGAACATACATCTTACTCGTAGTATCATCACATACTTTATTATCTGTGGGAGAACCAAAGAAACGTTCTTCATATATTAGCTACACGACGTGCACTGCTGAATAGGTACAGCTCTCCCTCGTTTTAGAGCAACCGGTTGAGTAGCCTGCATCCTCGATTATCAGTCCCCGTATTCTTAATGGCTCTGCAGTCGGTATTCTATTCGGTATCCGTAATGCGTTTTTGTACGTTTAAACTTTCCGATAATAAAGTGAATCTCGCTAATCAAATCATTTAAAATACCTACGGACACAGATATTAGACGAGTATGAGGCCGAAAGTGGAAACGAGCTCACCCATAACTCTCTACTAATTTGAGAGACTGGCCATCACAAAATGTCGGAGCACAACAATAATCAACATTGCCGCTTGGCGGCAGTAGTATAATAGTCAAAAAAAATTTGCCTTCGGTCGCTAATAGCTTAGCTTAGTTTAGTTTAGCTAGCTAGTGTGACCGCTAAATACGTGGTACTCGTAAGCGCCCTAGGGCGTTTATCGCCTTATCCTAACTTCTAGAAGTTAGGACAAGGGATGGACTTCTTTGTCTAATGGATAGACGTATCGAGTAACCATAATTTACTGCCACATCGCTTATATTGTTCTAAATTTAGCTAAGAGGTAAATCTTTTGCAATCGGATGCAAAAAATGTTATGTTGTACGGCTACAGGTGAATATTTAAAAATACCATACCACCTAGTCAAACCGAGTACCTACTAAACTCTCTTATAGAGATAAGGTCGCCTTTTGTATATTTTTAATATTGTCCTGGTTTCTTGTTTCTTTAATGTGTATGGTTATATGCAATAAAGTGTCAAATAATAATAACAATAAACATGTACATGGTTTATAGATTTTGTGTAATATTTTTTTTTTTCTTATGCACAACGTGTTAGTACTTGATATTTATAAGAATGATGTCGATTCTGTATTTTTTCAAAAATAAAATATCGAACCCGTGACCGTAAAGCTTATGTTGTTTACATGCAGCAACGGAGACGTTATTTTTATGCCATTGTATTTTATAAGTATTACCTATTACAGTAAGTCTAAGTGAAGAAAAGCAGGAGAGAACATAATATAAGTATTAAGTTGTCCCATGCTTTTCTCCACTTAGACTTACTGTAATAGGTATTTATAGTATGGAGTCACTACTCCATATAGGTATATTTGTTAGGTATAGGTAAACCTAACAAAACACTACTATATTTCAATTAAACATCTAATAAATACTATATTATCGAGTTACCAACACGACTAACTTTGTTGAAACATGAAATGTACTAAGGCTTTTTGTATTCAGAGTGAGACGGTGAACACGATCCTAGAACAGGACAGGTGTGAGGTGATGTATGAGTTGTACATGCTCTTCGTACTGAATTCGTGAAAATTTTCAATTCCATTTTTACTTCCGTCTAATCTTTAAGACGTTCTTCTGAATACTGAATGCGATATTATATAAGGGAGAGTGGAGATATTACGGTGCTCTGATTTGATACTCGTAGTTACAACTTTATAGGAGATATCAAGAAACTATAGGTATTGAATATAATTTTCCCAACCGCTTAAGAGGGTTCCCGCACAGTATTCCATATAAATTTTCAAGTCACAATTTTTCGAAATGAATAAGCAGATTCTAATATCTATTCTTCTAATTAATAAAAATAAAACTAATTGCAATGTCGTACATAATAAGTAAATGTCGATCTGTTTGGTGTAGTGGTTAGCAGCTCTGACCGCTATACCAAAAGGTTGCGGGTTCAAATCCCGCTAGGCGCATATGTTTGTGTGATGAATATGGGCATGTGTACCAGAGTTATAGATATTTCATTTATAATAAGTATTTACTTACAAAAAAATGTATTTATTTAGTATATCAATCATCTGGTATCCATAACACAAGCCTATAGTTGCTTACTGTGGAACTAGATGGCGCAGTGTGCATGCGTAAGGATATACAAAAAAAAAAGTAAATGTCATCTGATTCCCAAATTATTGTGTAAAAGCAGTGTGAATATGTGAATTTGAATCAACGGTAGTAGTAGTAGTTTCATTGTAATGAAACGATTTCTTGCATAATCGTTTAAAGTAAACGGTAGTAAATGAAAAAAATGAAATAAATTGGGCCTTTATTTCATAGGATACCAAAAAATTATTTAATTTATTTAACCATCCTTTCATCCGTTTCGCCGTAATTGGGCAACTTTTCCAAACACACAAATGCCAGATTCGATATCTAATCTAGTCAATACAGTAAACACGCCATGCTATTTTTTCTGGACAAGACCGAACTTTTATTTTTTCACACTATTTACTGCATAATAATACACTTATAATAAATGAAAGATAAACAGACAAAGACAATAAACAGTCTCGTCGTCACCTTTTCTTCAGGTTGTCAAAATTATAGTTTAGACTCTTAATTCTAAACTTAGTAATAATAGAAACAACTCGGAATCTTTCTGCTATTAAATATTTTGACTATTGTACTTACATCGGATTTTAACTATTTGTAAGTATGTTAACATTTTGAGGCACCTAAATATATAAGTAAATTCCATGTGCCCGGAAAATGTAAAAGGTATTTACAAAGGACTGTAGGAGTATAAGGGAAGGAAATGAATTGATGGTAGTGATTCCTGTTCACCCCGCCGCAATCGCCTCAAAAGGGTGGAAAATTGGAATCCAATCAATAAATGAATATACGGCACAGATAATGAATTTGGCCATTCATGCTTAGTTTCTTAATACTGTTGACTGAAAATTCAATGTCAAATACGGTCAGTGTTTTAATATGACACAATATGTATTAAAAAGAGGCCCAGATCGATACAATCCCCCATGGAATGTTATTTAAAAATATTTTTAAAACAGATTTTACAGAATACTTAATTACCTGGTAACACCGGCATATTTATACATTCTTTGGCAATATAAGAATTGAAGCAAGTGGAGTTCATGACTCTTGCTTGACAATCTAAGTTCTGAAATCTTATGCAACTTCGAACTTTCGATCTTTCATGGCACTATAACTTGCGGTAGCCTTCTTAACCGAAGGCCACGTTTACTGTGTAAAGCTGTGTAAAGCACAAAACCGTTTCAAAAATCGGTCGAGCCTTTCCCGCGATAAATAGCAGGTAACAGACACACAAACATATACCCTTACCCCGATCTCTATTCTGTAGTGGGTAAGGTTGTGTTATTTCATTAAAGCATAATTAGAATTGATAACATATACTACAGATAAAATCTGACAAGTGCTAATAACTTTTATTAAAAATAATATATTTATTTTTTATAAATTGTTATGAAATAAAATTTTGACATTATCCATATTTATGCCGGCGTAAGCTGCAAAATTGTAGCAAATGTACTAGGCTGGGAAAAATATTTAGAAATTATTCTGAGCATTTACAATATTTTCATGATAGCCTCTATGGCATTAGCCGTACTTTACATGGTCTTCAAATGGACGTTAAAATGTCATCTTGCAATCCGATTCTCCTTTTAATATTCTAATACAAAATTCACGGACAATATATAAAATACTGTCGGTTTGCATCAATAAACTAATAAGTATGGCGGATGTTATTCGATCCTCAATCATTAAGCTCATTTCGTCTCCCAAATATGTTTCCATACAAATCTGATCATAATCTAGCTTGATTGCTTGTTAACTTTACAGCGAAACTCACAATTCCAGTAAAAAATATTTATGGATTCCGCTATTCCTCTCATTTAGTTCCTTACTAGCTGTAAAGTAAATAAGGAATAGATTAAATAGAGTGAAAGACTACCAAACAAATATATCGATCGCCGGGGCTCAAACTGGAATACTCTACACAAAACGTTCCAGAACTAGGTTGGATTTCGAATCCGCAGCAGCAGCATAACCAGCATAAGTGGCATCACGATTGCGGCGATGAATTTTGCAATTACAAGCTTGAAGTCCAGAGTTCGGTAGTGTCTTTAGAACATTGGCATGCAAATTATGTACCCAGGTGTGATCGAAAGTCTATATTAGGATCGAACCCGGGGATTCGAGAATATATGGGTCAGCCCACGCACCATCTGACCATCAAAATATACCTTCATGGTTGTAACAGGGAACTTTCGTTTAAAGCCAGAGGAACCGGGATTATCGTCAATTTAGATAATCTACATTACCGACGACTACTCCGCTAAACACCCAGACTGTGCCCCCAAGGGTACGACGGATAAATTCGAATGCTCCGTTGTGCCCCTTTAGTGGTTCAGAAGAGAAATTTTTGAGTTACCTATCGTGCTACTTTTAAGTAAGGGACTCGTATGACCGATGATAACAAAGACTATCCCTACAATAAAATCTACTTAGATAGAACTACTAATATGCATAGTCTTTGTTATCATCTAAGTAGATTTTATTGTAGAGATACTATAACTTATTTGAAGTACTCTTCAAAGTCGAGTGCAAATAAAATGGTCATCATGCGTTCCATCCTTTGTAGGGGTACAGTGGAACCATAAATATAATGACATAAGATGTGCTCCACCAAACCACAAAGCACTACATACAAAATTTACCCGTTCTACCACCAGAGGCACACTTTGGGTGTTCAGCGGAGCAGTCATCACATTACCAGCTAGATTTAGTTTTATTTTATATTAGACCAGAGACGATGTAAACCACAATATCTCTTGTTAGAAAGTGCTGGTGTAGGTAGCGTAATGTCTGTAAATAACTATTCACCTTATGTTATGTGCTCAGGTGATTTTGTAATGGTAACGAACGGAACTATGTAAACTTACCAATGTTAAAGCTATGTTATTAAATTGTTCACACTCCTGAGCTTTGTGGTTTATTTTCGTTTGTTCTGTTCCAAATGATAAAAAAATACAATTATTGTTCATCAAAGATACTTATAATCCTAATAGCTAAACTGTTTTCAACGGCATATTCCATTTTGATCAAACACTGTTCCTCTCGGGAAGAAACACAGAGATTAGGTCTATTTTCTCCCACCAGCCCCCCGACCGCCTAACTCAATTGCTTTGGAAATTGCTATCGTTTATGACGTCAATGCACTGTCCGTCCTTGTCATATCGTAACACAATGACAAAGACGGCCAGTACTTTGCTATCGCTCTAGCTATAGCTTTGAGTTAGGCGGTAGAGCCCCAGGTATGGATGACGGATGTTGATGACGTAGGTACAGAGCATATGAAGCACAATACATAATCATCGCTCTTAATAAAAACTTTTTGAAACACTGATGACATACATACATGGATAACATCACTATCTTTACCCCTAATGGGGTGGTCAGAGATAATTCCAAACATTAACGTTTGGGTGTTCTAAACATTAAAAGTTTAATGCTCGAAACAACCTTCACCGTTCGACATATACAGAAATGCAGACGTGACAGGGACTGAAATCTATAGATGTTTGTTTGGTGGAAAGTCCCACAGTCTCCTTTTACGATACCCACGGGAAGAGACAGGTTGATTCTATTATTTTTACGTGCCGAAACCACACAGCACGAAACACTGATTACTGACCTCTAATTATAATTTGATGAACCCTATAACACGAAGGCAACGTCAAACCAAACGTACTATACTAATAAAGGTGACATACATATGACATAGTTACAATAAATAGTAATAAGTACTAAATACAACGCGAGCTCAGTGCGGATTGGCGGATTTGTGTAAAACTAGTGGCCAACTGACAGTCAGTGTTTTTAAGCCGCCCCTATAAGCCACCGACTTGACTTAACGACTGCCTTCAATTGAAAAGAACCGGGACCGACTATTTAATGTACCCTCTCAAACACGGAAACACTCGGTATTAAAATGCCACTAATGGCCACCCAACCAAGATCTGACTGCTCCAGATATTGCTTAACTTCGCTAATCGAAAACGAATAGCGACGAGTGCTTCTACTAACTACTACGTACACTATATACTAACACAAATGCTCTATAGGCTTCTTCAACCGTCTTAGTTTTAACGTCTTGATGAGGAAATGGGTATATGACGGGTAAATAACTGGGATACTTCAAGTCGTATATATAACTTTTTATAAACTTCTCGAAATCTTTCGGAACCGGGTATACCGTTGCTAGATCTGAAAGGAATACAAGAGAAAAGTTTTTTAAACTACTTGAATGTGTGAGAGCAAGAAGAGACAGTAAGAAACTTCGGCAGATTTTTGATATTAGTAGAGTGCTTTTAATCATACCTTTTTCGTAAGCCATCTTAGCAATTTCCACAGCGATTTTAAAAGATATGCTCTTCACTTGCCCTAATGGTGGATAAATGCGACCGATCGCCAAGTCTTCGTCTTTCACAAGATTCGCAAGTGTCTGTGAACGTTAAGTAAAAAAAAACTAAATCTAGTTACATTTTGTCTAAAAATTAAATGTCACCAAGAAAATTATTCTTTCAAATTGCTACAATAGGATTAAATATTATCCACCGTGCTTGAAATGAATTGCCACAAAATTTTGCAATATCTTTAAGCGTTGAAATAGTGCAATAGAGCCCAGTTAACATACTCGGTACAAGACTGACACAGAGACAAAAACCCGCTTTTGTGTTACTTCCTTTTTCTGTGTATGCGCATATATTTGACATTAAATGAACTCCTAATACTGCTATCGTACTGCAACTATAGCACCGAAGCCCGTACTACGTGGTCCCTTTTCGGTCGTATAGAAGCAAAAGAGAGTGCTCTATCGCTACTGTAGCGCTTAGCTATGAAGGCTACGTCGTTACACAATCCTATTAAGCGACTATTGCAGCTCTTCGTATACCACTTGTGTGCTACTTGGGTATGAACTAATGATACAAACCCTAGCAGCAGTCAGAAACACTTCCTCCGGTATCGTCCGTGAGGACACCGCGATGACGCCAAGTGCAATACCAGGAAAGATGTAGGAGTTATTCCCCTGCCCTGTTAAGTATTCCTTTCCATTGTATTTGACTGGGGGGAATGGAGAGCCGGACGCGAAAACGCAGCGACCCTAGAATTTACAATGTTTATAACTTACATTAAACCAAAATGAATGAATATACGGCGCTAATGAAAATAGGCTGGCTCCTAACTGTAATAATTGAAATCACGTTTACGATTGTGACAAAGCGATGTGCTTATTCGGGAGCACAAGCAGGGTAAGCACTAACTCTTGGTTCGACAGACCACCCACTGCCTAAGACCTGAAATATGCAAAGAGCGCTGCTCGCAAAACGCTGCTTATTAAATCATTCATAAATATTTTCCTGTTAGGATGCCTTTCTGTGCCATAAACTGGTATGGGAACCATTCAAATATATAAAAAAACTCAATGCTTTTTTACCATCGGTAAGCGATTAATAAAATTCTTTAACTCATTTTCAAAACATATCTCAACTTAAATTCGTTGACGCGGTGGTAAAGTTTACATATGAAACGATCCCGTTGATATCCGACTTCAAAAAGGAAGAGGTTCTCAATATGGCCGTTTCTGTTTTTTCAAGAACTCCTGTTACGCTATTAATTATTTTGATGTCTAGATACATACATACATACTCGTGAAGTCACGCCTGTTTCCCGTAGGGGTAGACAGAAAGCACAATCTTCCACTTACTGCGATCCTGACACACCTCTTCTGCTTCATTCGCTCTCATAAGATAATTCATACATGTTCGTCGGTTTACTTTTCATTTAATGTGAATCATTTCTGTACATACCTACTATTAATATTGGCGGAGATTTTATATACGCATTGTTTTTACTCATAGGTTAAGTCTGTAAGCCCATTCTACACTACCAATTACTAGTTAGATTGTATCTCGTGTCATAGCATTACGATTGGTTACGAAAAAAGCAACTGACTTCAGACACTACAAAGTAAAAAATAATTTTACTGAAACGCTTCTATCACTTAATCAGTTATGTTCTATGTGTGAACTATTGTTCTATGCTTTTAGTGATAAGGTCGCCAAATTGTACATTCTATTCTTACCACTTTTCTGAAACTGTATTTTCTTTTCTGTTGTGCAATAAAGTGTATTTGTATTGTATTGTATTGTGAACGTCGTATTTCTAGTATACTTATAAGAAAATATTTTTCGAAGTCGGTAAATCAATATACATTAAAGTCATTCTACATTAAAGCTATGTCAATTGACCAGTGAGAGTAGCTATATATTTTTATGTACTTACTAAACAACACCTGACTTATTTAACTAAAATTTAAATTTAATAGAATTTAAAAAAAAAACTTATGTTATGAATAAGAAAGTTTATATGTTTGTTTGTTGCTCAATCACGGCGAAACGGATAAATGGATTTGCATGAAATTTGGTACATAGATAGAACATATACTGAATTAAAACATAGGATATTTCTTATTCCGATAAAGTGAGTAGTTCCCGCCAGATAAATAAATTAAACATATCCGCGACAAAGTTATTCCACGCAAACAAAGTCGCAGGCGGAAAGCTAATACGTAGGTACATCAAGATGTTAATTTGTACAAACTAAAGTTACATATTTTATCAAAGGTATTTATTATAATTTATAGGGGTATAAATTCTTAAGATAATTGTTTACCTCTGTATTGTCATATGCTGCTTGAGCTGTACACTCTGCTTTCGTCGTTGGATTTGACAGTGCAAAAATTACAGGCCTTTCGGCATTCTGGCCCATCTGTTGAAGAATAGCAGGTGTAAAAGCGCCACCTACAGTTGAACATCCTGAAATATTGAATACACATAGATATTTGTATTACTTGAAGTGCTTATTTTAATTTCTTGATTACGATTAAACATGAAGATGTTTTATGCATCAGGTTTATTGGACCCAGACAAGCACAACGTGCTCTCCTGCTACAGCGAGTTAAAATTATGCTTTACAAAGCTTGTTATTAATTTTACACCTGGCATATTTTTACACAACGATATATAGGTTGGTAACACTCTACATCCAAGCCAAATTCACAGAAGTTTCAATTCTCTTGCAATGAACATACAAAGGAGCGTTGGTGGCTCAGCGGTTAAGACACGGTCCCCCAATTTAGGAGGTCCGGTTTCGATTCCCAGGTCATCCACCAATGAGTTAAATTTAATTTTGTTACTACATATCCGACTGCTCCTAAACGGTGAAGAAAAACATCGTTAGGAAACCTGCATGCCTGACAAAAAAAATTCTAAGGCTTGTGAAGTCCCCAATCCGCATTGGGCCAGCGTGGTAGGCTATGGCCCATACTCCCTCATCATAGCGAGGGAAGGCCTATATCCGTGCAGTGGGATGTTTACGGGCTGAGATGATGATGACGATGAACTTACAAAGGGTTTACTTTACAAGAAGGTATTAGTTACAAAGCAATGTCAGCGTTTGGTAAAGAATATCTATGAATTCGGCTGTAAGAATATAATACAATGACGCTTTTCGTACTTTATTAAAGTTGCTTCTATTCTGCAGTATATTAGACGTGTATACGGAGCGGCGAGAGTGTTTGAGTATCACCATCATAGGACTCGTATAACCTCCTTCTGAAGTCATATTCGCGCGAGTAACAAGTTCATATTAACCACTCCAGTCGCATCTGTGACTTGCTTTGGACCACTCTAACGACGTTAAATAACGACAGGTCTTGTATGTTTGTGTACTATTTTAGTTATTTCATTAATTTTATACAAGGTATATGGGATTATTTTGCGCCCGAAATAAAAAAATCTAGACACGTGGCAGCGTGTCAAGCCAAGATCAAGAAAAGAGAACTGACGGCATAGCAGCCGTATATTACACGAACCATTTGGAGCTATTAACACATTAATAACTCAATATCTATTTAACCTGGACACATTAAATTTGCTTTTTATATTAAAGCTCCTTAGATTGACTAGAATCCCAAATTTCATAAATGTAGCCCAAACAGTTATTGATTGATTTATTATTTTTATCACTGACTGTCTGACTGGTCATCAAAACCTAACCCATTTCCAGATGACCTAGAGACTTGAAATTTGGCGATGAGCTGGGTAATAGCGTGTTTACAAAGGAAAAATCAGAAAAGATAATTATTACGATTTAAAATATTTTAAAAAACGAAATAGAAATAAACTTTAATTTTATAGGTTTGATAATCTAATAAATGCGAAAGTTTAAATGTTTGTTTGTTTGTTGCTCGATCATGGCGAAATGGATGAACGGCTTTGGATGAAATTTGGTATATAGGAAGAATATACCCTGGTTTAAGACATAGGATATTTTATCCCTATAAACAAATTTTCGCGATAAAGTTATTCCACGCAAGCGCACTGAAAGCATGAGTTTGAATTATAATTAAATTATCTACAGGACTTGGCATCCGTTTAGATCTCAATTCTTTTGTTAACAGTCGACAACCACTTTCATATTTATGTTGTTGATGGGATTACAATTATCAATTTAAGGTCATACCCGGACAATAAAAGTACAGTAAGTATTGTGTGCAGTTCCTTCTCGTTTCTTCAACAATTCATACCTATACCAAATTAAACTAACCGATCAGACACGTCGGTTTAATAGTAGCTATACACTTTTCAAAATTCTTCTCCGGCGCTACATTCTTTCCAAAATTTTTAGCATGCTCGGGAACACCGCTTGATCGCTGTGTAGTCACAAGCCCATCGATATCAAACATGTACACTCTGTCTCTTGCTTCTTGTTGCGACAGACCTTCTTCTTGCATAGCTAATACTGCCAGATTAGCAATGCCATTTGATGCCTATGTCAATGAAAATAGAGTTTTTAAAACTATAACATAATAAAATACCCGAAGTGTCATAGGATACATTTTATGGATAAACATTCAACCTATATGTTATTGATTTAAACAAAAAGAATGCATTGTTAGCCCTAAGGCTGCATACGAGTTCCGTCGCTTTCTGCAAAATAAGTAATATAATTTTACGGGTTCACCTAGACCTTAAAGCAGGTGGTGGTAAGACCACTGTCACGTTCGGCGACATGACAGGTTGAAATCCTGTTCCAGTTTGTAATATTTTGTTGTCTTATTTTTTTATCTCGCTTAAATGCAAAAAGACCGATCACGTTCGATTAAAGGAATATAAGAATACTTACAGACCCCGCACCAAGGAACATATAAATATTTTCGCTTAATTTCTTTTTGGTTATCCTTGTAGCAGTCATAAGGCCAGCGACAGCAACGCCCGCTGTGCCTTGAATATCATCGTTGAATGTACAGAAATTTTCACGATATTTCGTCAAGAGGGGGCCTGCATTCGGCAAAGCAAAGTCTTCAAACTGCAACATGCAACATTATGACATCGAAATGAGTGTTTCTATCTGCTTGTGTACCTTCAAAGCTAAGCTGCAAAATCGACTTCCATAGAGCGTAAAAGAGCTTAGGCAATATGAAATTAATTAAACACAAACATACCAGGAATAAACTAACCGCCTGCGTGGCTCAATGTAAACAACCTAGGGTTTACGACTCGGAGGTCACAATTTCGTTCTCCAAGTACTCGGTTTGGCTAGTGGTAGGGCATTTAATGTCCGCCTGGCTAGCCTACCACCATCTTATGTAAATCTGCCGCCATACAGCTATATCAGAGATATTCCGGTTGTCAGAGATAAGATAGTATTATTATTATTTATTGAGGCCAAGTGCAAACTCATTGTGAATAAAAAATACTAAATGTATAGTTACCAAAATCGAGCTTGTCTGTATAAGAAATCTCTTCCAACAAACTCAATTGTACTCGATTACCCAAGTACGATTATAAAAGGTAGAGGGCACGACTCGCAATACCATAATGACGTAATTTTCTGCCAGATCATCATGATGGACGCAATCAAAAGCCTTAACAGGTCACAGAAAATGCGTATCCTGTGAATCTTCCCAGGTTTCATAGATGTGTTCAGGAAGAGCAACACCGCTGTTGCACGACTCCGTTTAAATCCAAATTAGCTTGCAGTCATCATTTATTGGTATAGAAATAGAACAACTATTGATTTAAAATTAGTTTTACGAAAATTTTACAACAAGTCAGTAGATTTGATGTGGGTCGAAAAATTATGTAGGGATGTAGGTATGTTGTGTTACAGGCTTTGACAGTCATTACCCTAATCTGTTTCTTATGATCGGGAAGTGCAACACTATCCATACTTTGTTAAAAATACACGCCAAATATGAAGCAACGCAATCAATGACAGAATTATTTTTCAGAAAGACCATAGAGGTCAGCGGCTTTTTCATTCCCAATAATTTAAACGCGACCTTCAGGTTACTGGGACTAGCATGTCTAAATATTTTCAATTTACACTCGGAGTATCGCTATACATTTTAAACAAAGATACGCTACGATGGGGATGTATTAGTTGATAGTAGGTATAAACCTACTAACCCTCGTACTCGCCTACATAGATTTACTTGTACGTATGCAGATCAACATCAACGTCTACTTTTTTAATGTTATTTTGCTTTGGTAGCCATTGATCAACTTAAATTATTCATAGTACCTAAGTAATTCAATGAAATTTACTTGCAGGAGTACTCTCGTGCCATATTTCTGTACTGCAGCCGACATGAACTCATCAACGAATTCGTTATACTCAGGACCACGTACTCTCTTATGCCGTAGTCCAATGTATAACGGATCTTCGAGAAGTGCCTATAAAAATATGATAAACATCAACACGTCACTGTTTAGCTCTTCACAAAATATACTATATTTGATGCCGTGCCAGCCCAGAAGAGAGTTATATGATGATCCATTACTTCCCGTGAAGGTGTGATTTATTAAAGAGTCATCGATAATATAACAGCATAGACCATAGATAAGCAGCGCCCTTGATCCGAGGCTCCAGACAATTTGCAATCGTCAACCGAGATGGGATTGGCTCAGGGCAAATCCTAAATCATGACAATTTGCCACATAGCTTAGCCTACCTACTAGTCACAAGAAAATAATTTTAATAAATGATCACGGATCTGTATAAAAGAATACCGTCGTCACTCAAATAGAATAAAACCAACCCGTCTCTTCCGGTGGATGTCGTATAAAAGGCATCTATAGATTTGCGCGTTTGAACGGCGATGGGCTTATCCCCTTTCACGTGTGCATTTCTGTATATTTCATTGGGTTAACCGTGGATGTTGTTTCAATCATTAAACTTTTAATGTTTGGAACACCCAAATACTATTGTTTGGAACATCTCTGACCACCCCGTTTGGGATAAAAGTCGTGACGTTATGTAAGATATTAAATCATTCGTAGCCCGTAGTACATCATCATCACATTCTGCCTTACAAGTCCCCACTGTTGGGGCACAGCCTTCCATTACTGGGTGAGGGTGTGGCCTATAATCAAGCACTCAGGCTCAGTGCGGACCTGTCAAATCGTCTCAGATTTAGTGGCCACCTGACTGTCAGTTTTTTGAAGGCGCCCCTGTACCCCACCGACTTAGCTTAACGACTGTCTTCAATGGAAAACAATCAAAACGGTCCACTTGTTTAACGTACCCTAAGCACGGAAACACTTGTAAAATGCCACCACGTCACACCTTGCTTAACTACGCTAATCGAAAGCTATTTATTAAAACGTTACAACTGAAATTACTGTGATTAAAATATATAATGGTATTTTGCCTTGAATGGGGAAATAAAGCAAACTTAACTAACTTCATTGTCTGTTCCCACGTCCAAAGTTATGGGCAGGCACTGATGAGGCATTATACCAGCCAACGCGGTGTAGAGAGCGAGTTTGCCGACAGGTATACCCATACCGTAGGCTCCGAGATCACCTAGCCCGAGAATCCTTTCGCCGTCGGTAAAACATATTGCTCGCACGTCATGCTCAGGCCTAGCATACAAAACCATTATCATTAACAACAAATAGACGTCTGTATCTCTTCCTGTGAGTTGTAAATGGAGAATGAGGTATCGTGAACGTAGATTAGTGATGGGCACCACACCAACGTCGTTGATGAGGAACCTTGGGTAAATCTCAAAAAATCTGGGGGTTATTACATATCCCTGCCAAGCATGACGATTAAGGCGAAAGACACATATAATTTATAAACCATACCTACTAGTGTCTACTTAAGCGTATATCTGCAGCCCCTTCTAATCACGAAAAATAAAATTACACCATCAACTTCATTTTAAAGTGTGTATTTGTTCTTAGAAATAAATAACCTCTACAGATTGGTTAGGTAGGTACCTACTGCAAAAAAATTGGCTTAAAATGGTCAAATGAAAACTTTTTGTTATCGGTGCGAGTCATTGATAGAATACTATACATTCCATCCTCCGGGACAAAATCGTCCGATTTGGATTTGTTGTGTGGCCTACAAAAAGTTCGTCACATGCGCTACTGAATGTTTGATGGAAATCGGTTAAGCCGTTTCGAAGATATTTAGTTTTTAACACTATCTTGTGGTCTAATCTACATGGATGATATTATTCTATAAATGTTGTCAGGGATTTTTTAAATATTCAATACAATTTAATTAATAAATTGCTCACCAATTAGAAAGTATTTCATAAACATGGTCTTTATCATGGATTGATACGAACAGGCCTTTAGGCCTTCTATAAGCGAGTCCAAATCTCTGGCAAGCCAAGCCCACAGTGGGTGTGTACACGATCGGCAAATATTTTTCAATGTCTTGCTCGAGGAGACTGTAGAATAATCTCTCATTTGTGTCCTGTAAGTATTCTTATCAATCAAATTTATTCATGGTACACAGATGATATACAATAGATTGATGTAACAGACAGAAGTGATAGAACTCTGTGTAAGTACCTTCAATTAGCATTTAAACAGTTTTTCTGCAGTATTTTATTGCGTTTTGCTCACAGCTTTATCTAATAACTTTTCCTGCATAGGGATTATTCTATGCTTGCAATATGCCAATATTTGTCACAATCGTTTTTAACGGTTATGGCGTGATTTGATTATGTGAACTTAAAATGGCACCAACCAGTGTCTTCTTAAGCTCAACAGAATGTCGGTGGATATAATTATAGCAATCTCATTAATTAGCTGGTGGTAGGTACTCTCTCAGTGGCGTACCCTCCATACAGGCAGAAAAGCAGTGCAGGAAATTGTAAGCTTTCCTCGAAATGCATTGTCAAGATGGCTGATTTATACTGTTGTAAAGAGAAATATTCTAAACAGTTTATAGCAAAAGAGGCTTATAGCAAGTTATTTTTTGTAGTTGTATTTTTTCTCATTTAATAGTAATTTTATACATCCTTTTCAAGACGTGGAAAAAAGGAAAAGTTTAGCATTGTACCCAATGGTTTATTACTCCCTTATTTTCCAAATTTTTAAAGAAACGTAAGTCGCATAAAGATTTTCTTTAAAGTCGGGTCTTGTGCGACGTATTATTATGGTTTTCTAAAACATGTTATTCTAACCAAATATGCGCGTAGTCTAAAGCCAGGTCTTCTGTTTCTAAAAATTACAAAACATGTTTGTAGATTATGTTAACAAAACATTGCAGTCTTCTGCGACTTTTAAACAGAAACAAACAAATTTCTGTGAAATGAAAAATACCTCCCTCCCGCAGGCGAACGCAGGGATGTTTGCCGTCCACCTCGAATAACATGTCTCCGTATATACATTGTAGTCTTTGATAACATGTACTTACGTTTGTTTTTGCTAACAAAACAGTTAGCCACGCCCATATTTCGTTAGAATAACATGTTAGGTTGTTAGAAAACTATAAAACCATGTCGCACAAGACCCGGGTTAACTGTCTTATTAGCAAAAAAAGCGAACATGTTATCCGAGGTGGACGGGAAAAATCCCCGCGTTCGCCTGCGGGAGGGGGATATTTTTCATTTCATCGTTGCTTGCGAAATTGAGGGCAGCTTCTTTGTTTCATCTATTATTATAAATGCGAAATATTTCCATATTACCAAGTAAGTTTGTTTCTGTTTAAAAGTCACAGGAGACTGCAATGTTTTGCTAACATATTCAGCAAACATGTTTTGTTAGTTTGTTTTATTTTTTGGAGTCTTCTACGCGGCTTAATTCTAATGTTTACATATCATCATTTTCATCTAGGTAGGTAGGTAATGCTAATTACCTAATTCTCTCTTCAAATGCGAAGGCGACTAAGAGGATAAACCAATACAATAATGGACAGAAGCGTATCGATGAACGGGACATCGACTCGAGTTGCAAGTTCGTTCACTACGTTCGTTCTTTACGATTTTATAATTTGAGTTTTCGAACACCTCACTATTTAACCTACCAGCAATTCAGCAAGATAAAGATATTTGTTCAGACTGTTCTGATATCGATCGAAGGATATTTTTGCAATAGCTATCTGTTCCTCTTGGGATTTGTAGTCAGCAGCCAACAAACCGTGGATTCCGAGAGTATGACGCTCTTCCATCGTGAATGCAAGACCCTGAGTGCAAACGATAAATAATGTGTCTTTATTATCGATTGGAGTCAATTAGTATTATCGCCAAGCAACAGTGATAGCATTGTGATCCGGTTATTTGAGATAAGACAGGCAGCTCCACTGATAAGTTAAGGTACCTAATTAAGAAGCCGCGGGCGAAAAGCTGGTCCTATATAAAGAAAATAAAAAGTGACTAATAAAATTTCGTAATAAGTTCTTGAAAGGTGAATAAATAAATTTATTATTCTACGATAAATTAAATAATTCCTTAAAACACATTTGTCCCAATTACATTTTATTTAGTCGGTAGATAAAACATCCGTGACTATCACAGACCTATTATCGATAATTTGTGGTAATTATACCAAATAGGTACAAGGAACTTCTATGATATTATTAGACGTGTTACCTTATTAAGGCGAGGATCCTTCAAATGGTCTATACCTCTAACTTGATTTCGACAAAAAGTGGGGACAGTATAATCACTTTTGTCCCGAGTCTGCAGTAGCGAGTTAACAGAGCATTTTGTTAGTGAACATCTACAAAACCTGTAAGTTCGGGATTTAATTTTACTATGAGATATCCATCGTAGCTTAGCTAGTCAAACAAGCAATATAACTCACACTAATGATCTAGGAATAGTAGAAAACATAACTAAAAATATCTCTCAAAATAAATATTCAAAAAAAAATCATTTGCATTGCAATTATAACATTCTATAAAGTGACATAAAGAAATACAAATCCAATAATACATATCCTTTTTACAATTTTTAAGTGTCACTAGAAAAAAGTCATTTACAGCCAGAAGTAAGGGACAGAACTTTTTGGGATGGATCAGATCAAAAAGACTGATTCAGTTTATCGTAGAGTTCAAGCATTCGTTTGTTTTGTTATAACTCAATATAGAGTTACGGTGAATTTCACACAAATTTTCTTTAAATATTAAAATTAAAAATAAAATTAAAATATCCTTAGACATACACACAGCGCCATCTAGTTCCACACTAAGCAACTATATGCTTGTGTTGTGGATACCAGATGGTTGATATACCAGATAAATACATTTTTTTGTAAATAAATACTTATTATAAATGAAAACATCCATAACCCGGGTACACATGTCCGGATTTATCACACAAACATATGCCCCCAGCGGGATTCGAACCCGCAACCTTTTGGTATAGTGGTCAGAGTTGCTAACCACTACACCAAACAGGTCGTCAAAATATGGCTATTATATTTGCTTATTACTACTAAATTCTAAAGTCTATATTATCCACAAAGATTTGTACATTACAAGTCTTAGCATTGTTATAAAAAAAAAGAAAAATCAAACAAAAATCTTTAATAGAAACTGGTACCTGAACTAGGCCTGTAATGAATTACAGAATTACAGGCCTAGTTCCCCAGGTCCCCACCTTCGAAGTGGTCACATGAGCTGTGGTAGTAGTTGGTCAAATAGTTTAGGATAAGTACAATCATTTATGTCATGGAGTATGCCCACGTGCATTTTAGAGTGGGTGTGGTGTGACCATGTGTATAAGTGTGTATATGTGTATGCGTTTGTGGGTGAGAGGGTGTGTACGTAAGTGGGAGTGCGTGTCTACCTGTGAATGACCTACGATATCGTGGTCTTGAGTTCGGAAGCACCTTAAGTTATTAAAACATCCACATCACAGGTTATAACAAAAAAAAATAATAAGACAGTCAATAGCAATTCTATTTCTTCATAGGTATGTTACACTTTTTTTGCATTCAAACTTAGATACGATATATCGTGAGAATCTTGTTGCATTTGTTATACAAATGACCTATGACAAAGTTGAAGAATATGCTACTGCGCTTTTGCCGGGAGTGGTTAGTTGAATGCTTAATTTTTAGCAATTGTTACTACATTTACAACACTTTATTAAATATTTCAAGAAAATTTTTCATGGGCTAAGACATTTGACGTTAGGGACGTTCCAAACAAGGGCAGGAGCAAAGACGGCATACCGCAGTTACTGTTACGGTTGGAAAATGTCGTGTTTGGTTTTTTCAGCGTTTATGGTAAGAAGGTTACTATTAAGCCAATCCATTACAGCGTTCAGTCCGTTTTCAGCAACCTAAAATAATTCCTCCCAAGTTTCTCCGTAGAATATGAGAGCAGTGTCATCGACAAATGTGATAATTTTTCCGCTTTTTAACTGCATCTGAGCCAGTTTATTTATAAAATACTAAGAATAAGGTTGGGCCTAGTAGGTATATACTTCCCTGTTGCAAACTGTAGGTAAATGCATGGTCATGGCTTATATGGTCATCTATTTTAGGTACCACACAGATTTGAATTTGTAAGATAGGATTCAAAGAGTTTTAGCTGAATATTTCTTACTCCTACTCGTTCCAATTTATTTAAGATGGAAATCGAGATCTTGTCGTACGCTTTGGCAAGATCTAGGCATTTCGAAAGACATTTCCTACAATTATAGTCCAGCTATAAACTTAGTAAGATCATCTACCGCATTTGCTGTCGATTTGCCAGCTCGAAAACCATATTATGGGATGGACAGAGCTTGTTCCCTTTCAAGTATTTGATGGAGTCTGTACGCGCTCTAAAACCTTGGATAAAGACGGAAGAATCTAGATAGGACGGTAATTGTTAACAAGATCACGGTCTACACTCGTGTGAATGGGGCGAATGAGAGTTTTAAAATTTAAATACCCTTTGAGAGACTGAGTACAAACATGCGTGAGAAGTGTGTTACACTGTTTAAGCAAATCGGCATGCCATCAAATCTCTGTGTGTGTTTTCAAGGGCATAATTAATCGCTCGACTTCCGCTTCATCAGTATCAAGCATTGCAAGGGAATGTGAGTGAGAAGTAGTTTCCAGTATAGCTGTTCGTGTCATAAAGCCATTTTCTGCGAGGTTTTGCCTATATATTTACAAAAACATCTTGTTATATCATATCATTTTTGTGATAAGACAGTTGGCAGGAACATTTAATTTCGTCAGTTTAACATAACGTGCTTACAAAAAAGACAAGTAATGTTTCGAACATATTTAATTAGTAACATCCATAATATTGTACCTATGTAACAATTACACAATAATAAACCTTTAGTGTTCAATAGATTAATTGCAAGAAAAAGAACAAAGGTCATTGACGTAAGTCTAAACAAGAGATAAACAAATAACACCAGAATAGGCTCACGATTTAACAGATTTAAGAAAGTAAACCGGTAAAACATTTATATTTGATGGACAATTAGAAAACTATATATACATAAACAACAAACAAAAAAAAACAACACATTTTGTACAGTTGGTTAGTTCAAACAATAGTTCAAAACGCTTTTTACATACGTCACAGCAACATAAATCACTTTGTATCCACGGATACGATACGTAACATACCAAAAGGTTCATTCGCACATGATCATTATCAGTTATTGAAACGTGTGAAAGGAAAGTAATAAAAAATATAATACAGTAAATAAAAGGTGCAAAAATCATACAGTTCGATTAATGTCATAAATAAAAATCTAAAAGCTGAAACATTTCACGGAACTGAACGATGTCAGCACTAATGGAATACTGAGGAATCACGGATGATTCACGTTATGATAAATTTAATAAACTGGGGATCAACTTTTGAATTGAAGTGACCTTGAAATCAGTGATGACAAAAATGTCCCCGACGACTTAGAAGATCGCTGTTTTAGAAAAGTCGCATTTTTTAATATCACACGGCACACCCTGTATACGTTTACCAATACTTTTTTGGTAAATTTCCTTCTAACACAGTGATTTCAAATCGATTGAGGTTGGGCAATAGATTCAACATCATTAGCATGATTTGTTTAAAATTACCCACGACTTTCAAAATTACGACATTTTATAAATTCAATATTAAACTGATATTAATACCATGTGATATTGTATTTCTTTTGACAGTAATAAAATGAAACTTCCCGATTTAGAAATCGGTGACATTTAATTTTACGGTGATATTTTGTTCCACGACGCACGGTGACATTCAAAAATTTATCCCCTGTACATTTGCCTTTAACTTAACTCAAATAGGACGCTATACAGACATGTGCGAATGCACCATATTATATAGTGTAAGCTGAAATACTTAAATTAAAAACAACTTTTCGCTCAGCGAAAACAAAATTGTCTCACTATTAAAATACTGAAATCAAAACCTAACTTCTCCGAGTCAAATTCACAATACACACGAACTTTTAACATCTACTTTATTCTATGAATATTTTAGTAATACTTAGTGGATAGTTATAGTCAATTTTCTACAACTATCATGTTGTACGGTATTTGAGAAAATTAAGCATATCAAAATCATGTAGACACGTACGGAGTGTACAAGTGTGCTCTGTTTGTGTAAATACACACACATACCCATTTTTTTTATCAATTACATGCCAACTGGGAGAAAGTGTCAAGTGGCTTTGTAACATGCACTAAAATTTGGTTGTAAACCAACTTCATAATAAAATATTCTATCATTATTTGAGAATAAAAAATGACACTGACTTTTTCATTGGGTTGAGTAAATAATTAATCGATTTAAAAAGTATTTTCTAATGTCTTTCATATATTTCATTAATGTTTTAATACTTAATAATAAATTGATGTAAAATGCATAAATAGATGACCTGCATTTATGATAAGCTTTAATGCAGTGGTGACTAGACAATGTTACTTCCCGAATAATAATTACTGTAAGCAGTTATTTAGAATTTATCATATCTTACAAGAATACAAATCACACAATTTATTGTAATAAAAGTAAAGTATTCATTTATAACTTATAAATAAGGTTTGAATGCAATTCTCGGATGCAAGGTGTTATTGACATGAGCACAATAAAATTCATATATCTACACAAATTTTTGGGATAACATTCACTACAAAGGCGCGATTTTAACAACGATTAATTTTAAGTGCGCTATTTACGTGACCTACAATTAAAACCCTACGAATGGTTTCAATTCGCAAATGAACACAATTTCACCTCAAAGTGAATACACATTTTAGTGATCAAAACTACAAAAAAACAGTTAAAAAGGCCACCATAATTATTAGTCACGCACGCTAAAACATTTTAGACATCTCAAGGCGAGAATAAACCCCAAAAACCTTAATTTGTTGATCGCCGGTCAAGCTCCGTCTATTTTCTTTTCAACCGAACTACTAAAACAGAAGGTGCATGTAAAATGAATTGATAAATAGAAATTAAATTATGCATCCTTTAAAAAAGTGTCGCCAGTCGATTTGTCCGGAAATAACAAAAAAAAAACACTTTAAGCTGATATCAAAAGTTCGTTGAGTAAAATGATATCGAAAACTTTTTAAAAGAAACGCGATTTATCCGAGATTTTGAGGTTAGTTCCCATCATACATTTAATTTCCTATTCCTTTTAGACAAGTGTGGTAAAGTTGATTTTCCAAATATTGCCAACAGTGAACGCCTTAAAGTAAACTAGTGGATTTAACTGCTAATAATAAATATAATAGTAGCTAACTCTCCAAAGTAATTGTGTAAATGCTGGGTAAATCAAAATTTCGGACATCACACATTTTTTAGTTATTCGAATCATTTCATGTCCCACTAATGGACCGACCTGGAGCCCACAGACGTCCCACCTTCAGTATCAATAACACAATCAATTTCACAATTAGGCAACCGTTGACAACAAATTAAATCGGACTAATCGACTAGCGCCCCAAAAATAAAATGATTATACACTGCAAAAATGAGAATGAATTGGTGATCATAGCACGTTGTATGAAGAGCTTAGAGGTGTTATTATATATTAAAATAAGGTACCCAAAAGTAAAGTCTACAGAATAATTAGTGTAACGACACACAAGCTGGGACATACGGTGCGTAATAAATAGCGTATCTCTGACCACATGGAATTAATTGACACGAGTAATTAGGGATTCTTATCAGACACGACGCGGGATTAAAACGATTAGTGGGATAGTTTCATCCAGGATCGGTCACCGATTTGTTGCCTAGTGAGTGTCGTTACACGATTCTCATGGTACGTATAGACAATCACCATATTATCATAAAAACATCACAGACAAAAAATAGAAGAATAAATACGATATGTGTAAATATAGGTTATAGAGAATGCGATGACAGATTTTGAAAAAAGCAGGTATTAAGTCGAGCGTGGCTACAAATGTAAGGAAAGATCTAAATGGGAACAGTTCGGTTGCATTTGGGGCAAAAAATTCACACAAATCATTATAACGTCTCAGTATGTCATACATCGCACCACTCAATAAACGCACTAAAGCGCGCCACACACTACACAGATAACAGACTTCTAATGACAGATGCTCCATCTGTGAACGATTTAAGCGCCCAGGCCAAAAGTTTCCAATCTGTTATTGGCTAGTCCTGTCAGCATATTGCACTCTAATTGGCTCTGTCGAGGACGGAGACGTGTGGTCAATGGCTGGGGCAGAAGCGATACGTAATGGTAGTAGGCCGAGATTTTTTGTATGAAGCACGTCATGTCAACGGTGGTCCCTTACAAATCCCGCTACCGCCCCCGACAGTTCCTGGGGCTCTACCGCCTAACTTAAAGCTATAGCGATAGCAATGCACTGAACGTCCTTGTCATTGTGTTACGATATGACAAGGACGGATGGTGCATTAACGTCATAAACGATAACAATTTCCAAAGCAATTGATTTAGGTGGTCTGCTACCACTGCTGCTCTGGCTTCAATATGCGGAGCGTTTAACGCCCGAGTACTCAAACGCTTCAGTAACATGCTGTAATTGAATGTCGTTGACATTGACGTAAGTTACAATTTGTATTTGTGTTGACCTTGTTAATTGCTTGATTTAAAGTTGAGTGCTGTACGCTACCGAAGCGAGCAATAGCGATTCAGTGGACGCGCCTTCATAGAAAAATTAAAGTGCCTTTTTTATGCACAACAGGTCAGCGCTCCACCTCAATCACACCGAATGCTAATCGAGCGCACGCCTTTGTTTTCAACCCTTACTTACTAATTACGGTTTCCAAAATAATTTCTACACCGATATGACTTTGCGTCAAATAATTTACATTTATGTACTTTTTTAAAGTAAATAGTTCGAGTAAACGTGCGCTGGGGGTTCATTTCCACCTTAAAGGCTTAAAATAAAATGTTCATAAAATACATAATGCCGCAAAAGTAATCGCTCCAAATACTATCGAGTACAGATGAGAAGGTATACATTAGTTGATAAAAATACCATGATAATACTTTGTGTCAAATAATAATACAAAGACAAAAACATTCCGGCGTAAATATGTTTTTGATTCGTTCGTAAGTAAACGAAATCATTTTATATCAACGATTCTAGACGATACGAGGAACATTTAAATTTAATAGCTAATTTAACAGCTAGTAGCTACAATTTTAGCTACTAAACGCATGTAAATTTTAAATATTTAGTTCAAAATAATAATATCATAAGAGATTATTGAGCAAACTCAAACCTAGAAGATCTAGAAGCGTTCTAAATGATTTGTTAGCATCATTAGTATACTTTCATAATTATGATACACCGATTGAATTCTCTAATTGAAAAATATTAATAAAAACCTACAGAAATACATTGACGTGGGTATTTCTTACGTTAGTTTGAGGAAATTCCATTTGCATCTACATTCACTAACTTATGAAATAATTTGTTTAGATATTTTTGGGCACTGGTTGTATAGGCCTTACATTAAATTTCTCTTCGGGTTTCCAATCCCACACGATGGGCATAGCGCTCTCGTAATGGTAGTTGTACATTTGAAGCTCGATGTGTTGCGCTATATCTTTTGGCTCGGGGTACACCGAAGCCAAACCTGTGAAAAATTAGTGTAATTATTATAACAGTTCATTTAGAAATGGACCAGTCCATCCAAATTCTATTTCACAACGTATTTATTTAATATTTATTCGACATTTAATTGTCCTACTAAAAACAACAGCGCTGATATAATTTATGAATTATAATTATAACAATTATCCAATAAACCAAATTTCGTTAAAATTATAGGTTAGAAGGGTATTAAAACATCCCACGGGTGTTGCCACTCAAATAAATAAGTATATATCTCATAAACAAAGTCTTAAGAGCGGGAATATAGGTCATGTTTGTTTCCGATTGTCTGATCAGAGGATCTATTACGTAAGTCAAACGATGAGTCCATCGTAAACGATTATTACGATCATCGACGTCAAACTCGCGAAATCTTATTACGCATTTCAAACGATTACGAATGCGAGTGTCATCGTTACGATTGACGATGAATGAATGATCTCTCATACAAAAGTAATGACATCGGCATTACCTATGCACATCGTATACGATTCAAACGTTAACGATAAAGGTGAGTCGGGGCTTACCACAATCGTATTCGTATTCACTATTGATACTAAGAATTCTTATGATTCTTTTGTTAATGCAAAAAAATATTATTTCAAAAACGTGATTTACGTTTATTAGTTAAGCTACTGCTCCTACTAATAATTTGTAGAACAAATACCTTTTCCAAAAAGTGAATGTACGCTGTATTCTTCATGTATCTTTTGGTAATTGTGCAATAAAGAGTATTTGTATTGTATTGTATTGTATTGTATTGTATTGTATTGTATTGTATTGTGAATATTTCGACAAATAACCTACTATTATAAAATTATTTTTATTACATGATGATTTATGAGTCATGTAGATGATCGAAGCATGTATCAAACAATATTTTTAATGGTTCCTACGTAATTTTCCAGAAATTTCTCCGAAATGATAATTAAAGAAGTACAATATTGTTTCATGTAAAATGTTGTTTAATGTTTTACTTTAACTTAAAAACTTGTTGTTCTTATTACGTAAAAAATGAAGTAAAATGAAGTAACACGATTAGCAATAAACATACTATGGGTTCTTTTACAAATTTTATTGGCCTTGATTCCCCGATAAAGTCCCGATTTGAATTATTCCTCTCTCTATTTTCCCACAAATCGAGGAATTTTTTCGTAATTGGCAGCATTGCATGTACAAATTTGGTAGGTTAGAAATTATGTAATGCAAAAATAGAGTGAGATAACGTTATTCTGCGTATAAGGGCATCCCTTTCTATTGCGCTCTTTAGCCAAAGGTGTTAACGAAAAAAGTACACAATAGCGCCGTCTAGTGTCGAGTAGCAACACTTTTGGACAATTCCAATATCATTCATTCATTGTATACGAGTGTCAAACGACGACATACGTAATGCAGTAACTTTTATACGAGTGGTCGATGATCGTCAACGATGGCCGATGGCCGATTGAAACGTTTAAATTTACGTAATAGGCCCTCAGACTCGTATCGTATTTACTCGACACACGTCCGATTGTTTGTTATGTCAGACTTTTTCTGAACTCAGTCGTTCTCGAGCTATTATCCCGAGTGCTTGCATGCGGAGCAGAATGAAAAAATGGACGACGAAGTAGTGTTAGTGATTGCAAAACAAATTGAAAATCTCACGAAAACACGAGCCAAATCTCGCGTGACGCGAAAGAAAAAACCGGTAATAAAATCGTAAACACCTCTTCCGACTCCAACTTCCGATCAGACTATCGCATCGGACGTGAACGAATTGGACGGACGTTGAAATAAAATAATGACTCCAACGCCTACGATAAATCAGGGGGACTACCGATTGGTGTAGTGGATAGTGACCCTGTCAGCGAAACCAACGGTTGCGGGTTCGAATCCCGCGACGGGTAAATGTTTGTGTGATGAATACGAACATTTATTCCTGAGTCATGGGTGTTTATATAAATATTTATGTATGTTTATCCGTTATCTAGTATACATAGTACAAGCTTTGCTTAGTTTGGGACTAGATGATTGGTGTAAGTGTTCGAAATATTTATTATTATTATTATTATTATTATTATTATTATTATTATTATTATTATTATTACTACTCTCTAACGAAAATAGCTTCGGACGGCTGTAAGTTCGGACCTTTTCTTTTGCAGTTTGCTGTGTCAATTGTAAACCAATCGTGATTATTTTACTTTTGTTGTATATAGTTGGACATCACAAGTTAGTACGGGACGCAAGGAACGTCTGAAGTTTTGCAAATAAAGGGTTCCTAGCAAAAGATAGACCCACAGACTATCGGATCCGACTATCTCACGGAAAAATCTGAAAAACAAAAAATGCAACCTGTAGTTGATTGCGATTCCGATATTTTCAAGTATGGCTAAGGGTTTTTTCGGTGGCCACCGTGATCCGTGACATGATCGTGGACAACCAGAAAGTACTAAAGTACTTTCTGGTTGTCCACGATCATGTTTTAAAAAACATCGGCATCTAAATCATCTACAGCTTGGCATTTTTGTAATTCCTGGTTTATGAGACATATATTATTTACTTGGGTGGCAGCACCGTCGATGTTCATTTAATAGGGTACCCTTAATTATGTTGTCTAAAATAATTTCTGTCAATAAGGAAATTTCAGAAATAACATTTTTCCTACAAAACATTTACTTCGCCATTCAAATAACCAATCTAATATGTAGGTTTTACCTTCAACCACACGACCCATAGTCGCCTAATGTTTGATTTACTGCTGACATTTGAGAGAGACGGGGTGTCACATTCCGATCGGTCGTACCCAAGGTTATCACTTACGTGTCCTTGACAAAGCTAATCAGAGTGCAATCACCTAACAGGACTTGCCAATAACTGATTCGATGTGTATGTGCATCAGCCCCCGTAGCATGACAAGCGCGATAAACGTTTATGTCGCTGGGAGGTAATATTTGTCCTGCTCATTCTCTGAACGAAATATACAACTGTCCCAATCTCACGACTACGTCGCGCGCTACACGTATCATGCCAAGGGAGCTGTTCTATTATCCTGATGTATTCACAAATCGCCTGTTATTTAAGAATTCATGGATTGTGTGGTCGACGGTTCTTACATATTTAATTCTAGAAATTCCCCCAAAATTGTTACGAATTCATAATCGTTTATTACTGATGTGGATTGTTCAAAGTTTTCTAATAACATCTTAGAAACAATAAATACACCAACTAAATCATAATTACACTGATTAAAACTACAACACTAGTTACGGATACTAAATTTCTGTTTTTAAATGAAGTAGTCTACACAAAAAACCTACGTCCGACAAAATCAGAACACTACTTATTTATTATGTACGATTCGAATTTTTTAAATCACCTTTTGATTACTGTAAACTTAAATTCATTCTTCAAAAAACTTCAAACCTGTTTGTTATTCTAATATTAATTGCAAGGCACCAGCCTCCCTTTGCAATCTGTGTAGTCCACTTTACCATGGTCGGGCCAAGGGTACGAGTCCGGTAAATTTGTACTATAGTTGAAGTCATACTGACAGTTCATGACGTGGCATTTGAAATCCCCGGGCTTGGGATAGAATGAACCTAGTCCTGGTAAAAGGTGATTGTGTAACATTTTTAGTTTTCATTGGTAAAATGGATAAAGTAGAAACATACTAGTAGCACCAGCTTCCGTAAACAAGTAACAAAAGCTCCGTGGCGTTTTCGCGTTCACAAACGCTAAAATTTCACGTCTCTCACCCGATTGGCTGTTAACTGTTCGCAATTTATTGACAGAGATAAAGCGTTTAAACTTCGATGTTGTTCCAATTATTAATGTTTTATGTTTGGAACGCTAACGCTCGTTTGGGATATCTCTAACCACCTCATTTGGGATATGTAGATGAAGCATTAACGAAAATTCCATGGAGCGTTTATCAATCGCTGACCAATCAAAAAATGCCTGCCTTTATTAACCTCAAAGTGGATTGAGGTTAACCTTACAGGTTACACCCGAACGCGCATTCATTGATCAATGCGTACACAAACCTCAAACCATTGACCAATCAGGTTACACCTAAAGGCGCATTCATACTTAACTGCATAATTTCGGAGTTATATGTATGTTAACTATTATATTAAGTACTTATATTATTATTATTGTAATAATAAAATAGGAGTCAGAAACTAATAAGATACCGAAGGATGAATTTCCTATTTATCTGTTCGTTATTATTAAGACAATTGCTTCTTGTCATACACATACGGTAGAGGTTTTTAAAAAATAAATATAACATCAAACTGCATAAAAAGCACTACCGGAAATTTCGACGATAATTTAATTATAACCGTGTATTCACAACCTTTGACTGCAAAGCAAAATCTATACCTAAATCGTATCATTTTAATAAAATAACATAACTTACTTTATTACAAAATTACATGATACAATAAAATGTCGTGACATCACTTTATAAATCTATCTACAAAGTCATCACTATATCACTTTGTATAAACCAAACTAAATAAAAAAAACCAAAATACAATCAAGAATTACTAAAATCAAAAATAAAGAAAATAAAGAAACTGAGACCGGAAGTATAAGCCGAGAATAAAAGTGCCTTTTGTGTTACTTTTTTTTGTATACGAAACCAAGTAACAATTCTAACTTATTAACTGGTTTCCAAAAAAATATGATGTGATTTTCAACATCAATGAATGGCGCCCATATTTATCGCAATCGTAAGGGCCAAGAAAGGTTAACAACTTTCAAGGTTAAGTGTTACTGCGCCGGATGGTCTTTCGTTCCATTCAAGCCATTTGGCTTGAATACACAGAAGGAAAATATAAAAGAACATAGGTATCACAAAACCATTTGAACTTGATATCTTGAAGATTTGCAAAAATTTTAAGTGGATATAATTTTACACAGATCTGTGTTTACGACTAAGATTTTTAAACCCTCGGCGTACAAGTCCGTTCCGTACCTAACCAGTCTTTCACCTTGTTTTCGTAACTCTAAAAACAAATGAAACCAGTTAAAAAATAAATTCCAAAATAAACATAATATACACACCTAAGATATCCACAACGATGTCATCGTTTTATCACGTCCTATTCCTAAGTCAGATTTTGAGGTTTGCCGTACTAAGATTCTGCGATGAAACGCAACTAAAGCATTCTTAATTTTTATTAACTTAAACTCACGGAACAGTATCTGTTTACTATTTTAAATGTTTATGGATTCTTGTAAACATAAACTTTCGGTCATCATTATTACTTATGTATCCACTGCTGGGTCTCAGTCTCTTCTCACTAAGAGAGGATATGTGCCATAATCAACCACGCCACCAGTGCAGATAGGTGGATTCGTGCTAGACTAGTGGCCACTTGACAGTGTTTTCAAGCGGCCCTTTTAAGCCACGGATTTGGCACGACAGCCCTTATTTGAAAAGAATCTGAACGGTCTCGTTACCGTAGCCTTCCAAGCACGGAAACACTCGTATGAAAATGCCACTAATCCAAGGACTGCTCGCGCCAGACATTACTATTTTTTTTTGGGAATCATACTAAAGGTATTTAAATTTTCATGGCATCTTTGAAGGCAGGTCAAGTTAAGTATTTTTAACAAAAATTACGTCCGTGAAACTAGAACACTGTATAGGAATTCAGCTATTTCGATAATGTCTAAAATTGTGCTCAAAAGTGCCAAACAGTGCTCAAATGCAGAATTCCGCTTTGTAGCATCACACGTCGAATATTTAAGTAATATATGAATTGAGAAAGATCACATACCTTCGTCGTAGGCCAATCTGGCTACTTCGATAGCAATGGCAACCGATACATCTCTCACTTCAGCTAGCGATGGATAAATGCGACCCATATTTAGATCATCTTCACTCACATAGTTAGCGAGGGTCTGAAAAGCAGAAAATATATCTTTCACAGATTCTGAACGAGTGACAACCTGACATGTCGCATGATATAAAGACAGAAATGCACCGCGTTATAAATATGAATCTCTTAAATGCAGACCATTGGGAAATATGCTCAACCAGCAATCAAGAAGGACTATCGCATATATGTTGTTCCCCTGGCATGTGGGTGTCTTACACTATTCTTAACAAATGGTCTGTAATATGCAGTTTCCATACGTCCATATTTGACTGCCGAGTACATATTTGACTGCCTAGTCCCGTATTTTAATGTCCCCTGGCTGTCTTGCAAGATTATGTCTACCTATGCACCTACAATATATGTAGATTTCAATCCATGGGCTGGGTCCATCTCTATACAGGCGTTGCTTTAAATTTTAATAGGTATGTATGCGATTCGTGGTGATAGCTTTGCGATACAAGCAAGCAATGTACAAGCTTTTCCCCTGGCTAATGTGTCTTGCACTATTATTATATCTATATTATTATTATAGTTTGTAAACCATACGTACCCTTGCTGCAGTCAAGAACATGGTCTCTGGTATGTGATGCGTGGCGGTCGCGATGACGCCAAGAGCCATGCCAGGGAAGATGTAGGAGTTGTTCCCTTGGCCTGTTAGGTATTCTTTGCCGTTATACTGCACTGGGGGGAACGGGGAACCAGAAGCGAATACGCAGCGGCCCTGGTGTAAAAGAAATAGAGATTATAAAACCGGACAGAAGACAATCAGAATTGGGCCCTAAGGATTCCGTCCGTATCTTTCTCAAAAACAATATCAGGTTGGTCTACATACCTACCTAAAGTACAGTCGCGGAATGAAAAGGTTCGTCATCTTAAAGTTGACTTTTGCTTGTAGACAAGTTGTTGATTTGACATTCGATAACACTGGCAGGTCAAACTAATAGAAAGGTTTTAGTTCAACCTTGTACACCTGTTAAAATAATATCACTGTGTATATTTTTAAGCTGTGTACAATAAAGAATTTTTTCTTTCTTTCTTTCTTTCTATTCACAGTCAAGGAACACTAGTTCGGCTAAATATGAACCCTGTCTTTCAAGCCCATAAGCATAATTTTCTATGCAACATATTAGTTTAGAGATGTAACATGTGCTAGCTAAGTGTCAAATTAAAGTATTTGATAACTGACAAAGCTTTTCATTCTGCGACTGTATGTTATGAATGGAAAAATTAAAAGTTCATGACATATTTATTTTTCTTGTTATTACTTAGGGAAAACAATGAGCACACAAAACCGCAAAACAAATTTGCTTGAATAAGAAAAGTTTGCCAATTATTAAAAACCTATATTCCTGTAAACTCACACATAAACTCATTGACACCTGTCTGTATAACATTTTCCAGGCTCTTATTGTCAATTAATTGTGAGTGGGTAATGTTTTAAAACTGGTACTAACTTTAAACCGCGTCTTGTAATAAGGCCACATAAAACAACTTATTAAAGCTTCTTCACTTCACGAACTATGAAATTAAATGGAGAAGGGAATTATTTTTTACATCTTCCATGCCAAGTTAACTATCAACAATACATGCGTGAGTTGCAGTCTCTGTATAATGATACAAGTTAAAAAAAATGGCGAAATCCATGACCCACCTAGAGCATGAACAAGATAGCAAGTGGTTGTAGAGAGAATACGTATTGTCAGGGACTATAGGGTCCAACTTGCCTCGGTGTTGTCATAAGCTGATTGAGCAGTACATTCTGCTTTGCTGGTCGGGTTCGAGAGAGCGAAGATTATAGGTCGGTTAGTATTCTCGGCCATTTGCTTGAGAACTGTTGGGGTGAACGCGCCGCCAACAGTCGAACAGCCTGGAATAACATGCATAAATAACAAGATAGATAGTTATGTTGTCATTATAAAAAGGGCGGGTTCCAGTGACGCTGCCTTTAAAGCAGTTTGTTCTGCATACACTCAAGCTAAAGTTGTAATTGAATTCACCACTAAAGCGAAACGACGTGTATGAAATTCGTTCGTTTCGATCTTGCCCTGACATTGTGAGCCTATCGAAGCTACACGTGTCACACTCCCCTAATATACAGGTTGAATTTTTCAAGTGGATGCGGATAGCCAAATCCGAAAGTATGAGGAATAGCGAAAAGTACTCAAAGAAGCCTCTGGCCCGATTTTGATGAAAACAAAAACTGCATCATGGGATTTTTGAAAATCAATATTCCTAGACCGTTTGAAAAAAAACACATACTGTATTATTACACCATTCGATAGTGCCGCTAATAAGGAATGAATTCTGGGAATATGACTATGTACGGGCTGCCTATGTCTGTGATTGTTATTGATTCAGACATGGCTGTATAAACTAAGATTCCTTTGCCTAATTAAGACGACTAACCCGTCTCTTTCCGTGGGTGCCATATTCCTCTTTATTGGTCAGCTCCAAAAAACCTGCTATCTCTTAAAAGCGACGAAACTCGCTCTCGAAAACGACGAAAAACAAGAAACGGCTTATTTCCACAGAGAAATTGGAACATTTTGTTATGTAGATAATTAAGTCGTAATACTAATGCTATGTTTAGAAATACGGAATATTACGATATAAAACATATGACATCATTAGATAAACAAACGATATTGTACTATCTTATCGACTGAAATCAAAATAAGGAATGTTGCAATAACAGTGAGTTGATGTAGGCTGATAATATGACGATTAAATCAAATTCTAATTTAAGTATTTGAAAACCAAAAAACCCGACAGCATATTTTGCGTGCGCCATGTTGGATTCTTTTACTTAAAAGGTAACCCTACCTATGACACTGGGGATCAGAATGAATCTAACGGCACCTTGCACTTAAAAATTGGTCTAGCCGTATAGCTTCAAGACATAACATATAAATATACCGGATGAGTTTCCTTAACGTAAGGAAAAAAATGGGTATATTATGCAAGTGAAATAGAAGTTATTGGCATGGGTAGTTTCATTTTTTTTTTTCAAAATCGCACGGGCCCGGCCCCTATTGATATGCGACTGGCATCATTAGCATCATGCTTTACTTTTTGCTTTGCATGGGTTGCTATCATGCGAAATTTATTTGGAACTCATATTTTCTTCAAGTTTTCTTTATTTATTTAATTTAATGGTGTAATTATGTGGAATAGACTACAAGCTCGACCGTCAAGTTATTTGATAATGGTTTTGAAAAAAAAAAAAAAAAAAAAATTCTACCCTCCTACCTGGGGCAATCGGATAAAACGAGAGTAATGAGGAAAATCACAATATACCTTGATGCCTTGAGAACATGAGAGGTAGGTAAATATGGACCAGCTATCACGGCAGATTATCAAAACAATATTGGAAAGTAAGAGTAGAGGAAGGTCAAGAAGAGAGTGTAAATTGTAATGTTACACATGTCTGGCAAAATAAATTACGAGGCGGGCGCCGAACGACAGCCATTTTGCCATATACCATAGCGATTTCCCTGCACACACGGGCAAAAAGAAGTATTTAAAAAATTGTCAATTCCTCCGAGTAACTTGTCATAAAAAAGAGACAATAAAAATCTTACCTATAAGACAGCTAGGTTTTATCTTAGAGATACATTTCTCGAAGTCCTTTTCTGGTTCTATGTCCTTGCCGAAGACACTCGCGTGTGGCGGGACCCCTCCTTCGCGGCGAGTCGACAGGATTCCGTCGATATCGAACATATAGATACGTTCCCGTGCCTGCTTCTCGTCAAGACCTTCGGCTACCATGGCTGCTACTGTCAGATTTGCGATGCCGTTTGCTGCCTGAAAGGGGTAATAATATTTTTTTATTGAATCATTATTCCACTGCTGAATAAGTAGAAGAGATTACACTCAACTCATACAGACATATACACGCACACATATTACTCCATACATTTTGTCTCTTCCTTACACCTACAAACACAACAATTTGATGTCTCGATAGATAAGGTAACAAAATAAGCTATGTATAAACTTACTCTGTTTGAACTTGATCTGTTTTGGCTTCTAAATGTATAACTTAAATTTTAAATTTGTAATTATGGCTGTGATTTCAAATAAATCATTAATAATTAATAAATAATTATTTCGTCAATTTCCAATACAATTCTCATCACTATAGAATATGTTGAAAAGGGGGTAGTCATTTCTCTATCTCGAAGGTTCTTACCGATCCGGCGCCAAGGAATAGATAAATATTTTCGCCAAGCTTCCTCTTGGTGATTCTGACAGCGGCCATGAGGCCCGCCACAGCTACGCTGGCGGTGCCCTGGATGTCGTCGTTAAACGTACAATATTTGAACCGGTACTTCTCCAAGAGCCGGCCCGCGTTTGGCAATGCGAAGTCTTCAAACTGTGGAGGTTAAAAATGTTTGTTGTAGAATAAAATCGCAATTTCGAAACGCCATTTTCAAATCAGTCTTTTAGCTCGACGCCGTTACAAAAAAAGGCATTGTGATATGATGACAGTCTAAAACCAGATTCACGGTAACTAAGAAACTAGTCTACTTTGGATGTAGTTTGATGTAAATATGAGCCTATAATTTAATCGTTGTTTCATCGAAGTGTTTTACACAGTTAGTTTATGCTCGCCGTCAATTTGTGTGTATCAACCGCGGTACCAAGTTAACAATTTGAATATCGAATACCATCAACAGTTAGTACCTGCATTCTACTAATTTCTACCTTTAATGGCAAAGTTAGCACCTTATACAAATTTACTAATTTGCACTGGGCCCGTGTGGTGTATTATGGGCCACACCTACTAGGAGTAATAGGAGTGAGGAGACTGTGCCCCAGCAATGGGAACGTAAGACTTTTGATGTGTAATGTTAGAAGCGGCTGAAAACCAAATTTGTTTCAGTGTGTCGATATAAATCTATTAATAATGTAAATACGAGAGTTTGACAGATTCATAGATCACGCTACAACGCCTAAACGAATTTGGAGTATATTTGGTACATAGATGGTCTATGTCCAGGATTTAAGGGGCACCGGTGGTATTCTTTATTATGAAATTTCAAAGAAACCCTGCGGGACAACAACCCCATTCCCGCGGACGAACCTGTTGTCTGTGACTTATTATAATAAATAGACAAGGGGGTTTAACGAATGTTGTGTTCAAATAATTGATCGATCCATCTTGTCATTATAGGCAATTGATACTAAATCAATCAAAACATATCTTTATTACGCCAATGAAATAGATAAGATATCCTTGACTGGCAAGGAATTGTATTAGAACCTTACATAACGCAACGTTAACTGATAATCAAGTATCAACTATGATTTAAGAGATAGATAAGTTTATCATCATCATTGTAATTGTTTTCTTATCTATTTTAGTTTTACAAACTACGCGAATAATTTAAAACTTGACGGGACATAGATCTATAAGCTGGTGGAACTATTCAACTCATTCATTCTCCAACTGTACGATACACGCGCTCTTATTCGTCAGATCAAAGTTAGACACCTACCTACTGACTTATTTGATATTATTTATTGACTGCTGTCGGTGATAAGTACAATTGAAAACTGACGTGTTATGCGGACACAATACGTAGGTATAACAATATGATAATTTTTTAATGCATTTGGTCATACGTTTCTTGGGTTCTTTCAGATAAGCTAGCCAATGAAGACGCTTCCACCTGTTCAGTTAACATTTTTAACCGACTTCAAAAAGGACAAGATTCTCAATTCAGCCGGTTGTATGTTTTTCAACTGGTAGATTTCTAAAAATATAATTAACCCGTGGTCGTTTTTCTCGGCACAGTTGAATAGGTGGTCATATTACCCGTCGCTTAAAGCGACTTAAGGGAAGGTGAGCACACACCAGAGTAGTGGACAGCAGCGTCATTGGTCGGCTCTCAAATAGCTTTCCAACCTACCTGCCAAGCGTAGCGATTGGAAACCGATTCAAATCGCGCCATGGTAGAGGCAGGCTATCTAGGCTGTTGATGCGATGTGTGTGAATCCTACTAATACAGTAAATATAGATCGTTACATACGAGAAGCAGTGATCCGATCTGCGCAAACAAGCGTAAATGACATTTTACAAATTACTAGATAACCGACCTGTGTGACGCTTCGTTTACATTCAACCACGATGTTACGACGCTATTAAATCTAATTTAATGGCAGTTTGTGGTATCGATCGTGACATGGAGACATTACAATTCGTTCAGACACTCAAAGACAAATCCTAACATAGAGTCGACTCATATTCTTATGAAAAGGAAATAGACTATATAGCACTAGACTAAAAACACTGTTATTAACACCATGGAGTTACAGTTTAAATTAAAAATAAATTGTATTAATATTTTTTTGATGTTTTTTTCATATACGAAATTGTGTTGTGGAGGAGGAGTGGAGAGCTATTGCACTGGACAGAGACATGTATCAAAGACACGAAATTCAAGCTAAGATAATTACAAGTTCATAACAAATGTATATTGTTATGTATGTCAGTTACGGCTACAATTGAACATGGACATGCTGCTCTGTGTGTATTGTCAAAAAAGGTGTAAATCGATAATTTCTTGACTTTATACCTCTACATCCAGGTAAATAAATGTTCCATGTCAATGATTAATCCCAATACCATCAAGTTGAAAACAGGACAAAGGTGTATTACGAAGGGGATATAACATCATAGACAATTACGAAGTGGATACTTCACAACGCAATAATAACATCATAGACCAACAACCACTAAACGGGGCAGTTGTGAAATAACATGTAACAATGTTTACCAAATGATTAATTTCAAAATTAGAAAAGTAAAACAAGCGATCTATTTCTGTTGTGGCTAGGTTCACATCGCAATAATGACATAGTCGATACGCAAACAAATAGGTCAACCCTCGTTGCTCTAACGATGGTTCGACAAGACAAATACTTGACAAATCCATTCCGCTACGGTTACGTAACTAAGGGGGCGCTAAAATAACTAGGAAACCAATTCGGCATTTAAAATAACAATAAACTTAACAGAGACAGAAAAATGATAAACACGGACGGCCGAAATTATAAGATCGCCGGCACCGGTAGCATTTGTATCAAGGTGGTATGCAAGGAGTCTTTATTTAGGTCACAACATAGCAAAAGTTTCGGAAAAACACTGGAAGAATCATCGCGTTTCCCTTGCCTTTACCCAATAGAGTCACCATGACATAAAATCAAGAAATGTATAAATATTGTAATAATTGCTCACTTGTAATAGAGTGTTCTGTCCATATCTTTGCACACATGCCTCCATGAATTCGTCGATAAAATCGTCGTACTCCTGCCCCCGCACCCGCTTCTGCCGCAGACCGATGTACAGCGGGTCTTCTAAGAGGTCCTAAAACATAAGTCGTCATCATCATCATCAGCCCGTAAACATCCCGCTGCAGGGATATAGGCCTTCCCTCGAATGAGGGAGTAAGGGCCATAGTCCACCACGCTGGTTGGGAACTTCACATGCCCTTGAATTTTTATTTCTCAGGCATACAGGTTTCCTCACGATGTTTTCCTTCACCGTTTAAGAGCAGTCGGATAAATGCACATAAGTAATCAAATTAAATTTAAAAAACTCATTGGTACATGGCCTGCGTGGGATCGAACCGGGACCTCCCAAATTGAAAGACCGCGTCTTAACCGCTGAGCCACCGACGCTCTTTCATCAAGAATCAACAATTAAATCGTCTAAATTGTCTCAAAATTATATCAATCAAAATATTATAGTATAGGAGTACTACTGTAATTCAAGTAATAGGCGCCGCGAAGAAGTCATAAAAATTTTAAGATAATATGTATAAGCCAATGATATTCTGTTTCTATTCTAATGTCAATATTACTTTATATTGTGTCATTTCGAAACAACCACGCATCTAAAGTATATTACTATGACTTACTATTATGATTTTGTATTTTATTATGATTATACTATACTAAACCACATAGATAATTCAATTATATAATATATACTAAAAATGGGAACCAGTAAGGTGACCATTCTCTTGCAAACGCTAACGTATTCACGTTGACATGTATAATATTCGGCGGGCTAGTAAAGATACGAAAGAAACATGCTATTCTTTCCAATTGTTCTTTTTGGCGAATGAAAATCGAACATGATTGTAGATCGTAACGTCATTTTTTAAGGTGACAATTATCACAATCGTATTCCGAAGCGAAAGCTATTGCGAATACGATCGACATTCGCGGTCGCACTACTAATTTTTATTATTATGTCATTTCAATGTTATTTCATAATACCCGCCGCCGTTGGAACTAACTTTTCCGCGCTTTTGTTAATCTCTTAGAATCTTCGAGAACTAATAATACTACTGAGAGTAAATGGCCAAAACACCGCGCACCGCACAATCAAAATTTTTTTTTTGACTGAGCTCACCACAAATCAGTAACAAAAATGTAAGAAAAAATTAAAATATTAATTAAAAATATGAGTTTTACGAGTAATACAATTATGTTTGTAATACATGATTTTTTGGACACTTTGTTGTGGTAAATGATGCATTTTTTACTCGACTGCACAAGGAAGGAGGGTAATGTTTTTTACAACATAAATCAGCATTTGAAGCGACAGTTCCCGAATGAAGCGACTGAGTTCCCAATAAGTCTATAGTTTCGACGTATTAATTTTTTTGTATGAAAACACACAAGTGACGAAATAATCCCACAAATAACTACTATTACTAACATACCGAAAATAATCGCTTCATTTTTTACTTGTGACCGATTACAGCCTGCATGAAAACGGGTCACTATCGTTCACCCTTAAGACTGCACCTGTCAAACTTGTCTGCCGAATTTGGGGGACTTTGTAGACGTCTCATACTTATTTACGCAATAAAATTTAAATGATCTCTGTGGCTGCAAATGTTCACCAGCATACATGTTCGAACTCAGTTAATTGGAGCATTTGTGAGCCACTTCAGAACTTATCTGTTACTCAGATATAAATTACGATAAAGATATCATTATTAGTTTCAAGGGTTTACCTGATTGTTGGTTCCCACGTCCAAAGTGATTGGCAAACATTGGTGAGGCTTTATTCCAGCTAAAGCAGTGTAGAGGGACAGCTTCCCGACGGGTATCCCCATGCCATAGGCTCCAAGGTCGCCCAAGCCCAGGATCCTTTCGCCGTCGGTAAAGACTATCGCTCGTACGTCTGGTTCCGGCCTACAAATATAAGAAAACTATTAAATTCATAAAGCTTCTCATGGACGCGCACAAAACTCATCGGGCGTATTCATAATATTCCCGTACAATTGTTTATATAGTGGCGCGTGAACCTCGACGTTTTATAAGAACATTATGAATCGTAATTCACACGTATACGCGCGGAATATGGCCATGTAAACCTAGTCTGTGGAACGAGGGATTTGAAATGTGTTGTTGAGCATGGGGTCGCCGAAGTCTGCCTTGTAATCAAATTATAGGGAACGGCCAACATACATTAACTCCTGACTTGTAATAGCAAGTTGTAACCGAAAAACTCTGTTAATAATAACTATAAAGTCAAAATTTTGTAAACCCTCTTGAGTTTCTCGAAACCAAAATGTCATCCAGATAAACAAACCATCTGCGTTAAAAGCTAAATATCTCCGAAACGGCTTAACCAATTTCCATCAAACATAGCTAAAAATCACCTAGAAAAACACCAGCTTTGGAATATAAAAAACCGATTTAATTATCGAAAAGGATACCGTACTTTAAAACAAAACATATCGCAAATTTTACTAAGCGTTAGGATAGCATGTATGGAACGCACAATATGGATCAAATGACTAATGTATCGGAGAATTAACTTGGGCGACTATTGTTTAAATGTTATATTATAACTTATAAATAATAACACAATAGGCTAAATTTAATACATTTATAAGGTAGCTATACGACGATTCATGAATTTTATGTCAACAATACTAAACCTATTTTCACACAAATATATAAAAAGATACAGTTATTCATGGTTTAAAAAGAGTGATTCATCATTACACATTCTTATAACAAAAATTTTATTATGACAAGGGACAAAAAATAGATTTTATTTTGTTCACAAGTACGAAGAGTTTCAATAAAAATGCTTGGAACAACATCCACGGTTTATGTTTCGTAAATATACAGAAATGCACACGTGACACCCATCACCGTGCAAGTCTGTTTTTTGTAAAGTCCCCAAGTACGAAAGTTTCAATAAAAATGCTTGAAACAACATCCACGGTTTACCTTTCGGAAATATACAAAAATGCACACGTGACACCCATCACCGTGCAAGTCTGTTTTCTGTAAAGTCCCTCAGACGTCTTCTACGACACCCACGGGAAGAGACAGTTTGGTTCTGTTCTTTTTTGTGTTGAAACTACACAGAACGTACCTACTTATAGTGTGCAATAAAATTAAATTAATTAAACCTTGATTTGTAAACACTCACCAATTTTTAAGAATGTTAAATATATGCCCTTTATCATTGATGGTGATGAATAAGCCTCTTGGTCTTCTGTAGATGAGGCCAAATCTCTGGCACGCCAGCCCCACCGTCGGGGTATAAACAATCGGCAGGTACTTCTCAACATTCTCCGATAGAAGTCTGAAGAACAACTTCTCATTTCTGTCCTGCAATAATACGATTTGCATGTAGATAAAATCAAAGCCACTACAAACAAAAGACCTGTGACAATTGCAACTATATCTTGTCTATATATAAATATGGAACGTATGAGTATAAATAAATAGATGAAGTCATCCTCAAAATTATTAAAATCGATTTAAAAACATCTCGAAGCGCGCCTGTCTAATCCCTCTTAAATTCTACGGGTATGCACTGAATCTTACTAAAGAATGACACCTTACGATAAAAATATCATCAAGGAAAGATTTCGTATTATTAACAGAAATCTTTGATTTCAATTATTGAAAGAGAAGGTCTGTATAATTTTAACTTACTGAAAACCTCTGATAAAGAAAATAGCATTCCAAGACTAGGTCTTGGAACTTATAATTACAATTATTCTCTTACGTTAAAATACGCGAATAAAGAGGCATAATATGGTCAAAAAAACGTACATGGATGTAACTAATAAATAACTATACCTTTATTGTTTTTAGTCACCTGTAACTCCACGAGGTAGAGGTATTTGTTCAGGTTGTCTTCATATCGATCGATGGATATCCTGCAGATGGCCAGTTGCTCCTCTTGAGTTTTGAACTTGGCTGCCAAAAGACCGTGGATGCCGAGGGCCTGCCTTTCTTCCAACGTGAACGCAAGACCCTGAAAGTGTATATTTGGATACCCCGTTGGCCATCAATATGCCACGAAGATGCTGGCTACAGTGGTATGTACAGTAGCAAGTGATGGTTAATGAGCCACTGGCCATTATACATAATTTAACCATCGTAGCCGAGACAATTTATTGAATTAGTAAACTGAAGTGGACGTTGACCATTGGAGATAAAAGGTTCTGAAATAGGGACCACAAACTGGTAAGCATAGCGTTCTACGACCCCTGCCTAGGTGGACTGATGATTTAAAAAGGTCCGCAGGAAACCATAGATATGAACGCAGGAACGGTAGAGTGGCAGAGGCATTTGTTTAGCAGTGGATAGTATGATGAAACGATCGATGATGATGAAACAAACATCGACTAATGATAGATCATTCATGACAGTTTATTTAAAGAATAGTATGAATTATAATACGTCAAAAAGCGATAACAGGATAGTGGTTCAACAACGATCACTCGGCGCGAGTACTAACGCGGCAAGGATGCAGGGGGGTATAATATACAATAATATGTAGTGTATTCGGCATGCGACTCTAGTATATACTTAGTATACGCTCGCTTTTCCTTCCCGCACTGCACTCTTGGCGCACCGAAGACGCGCTCTAGGTTGCACCACAATTGGCCAAGAGGGAAATGATGAGTGCATGGTAAACAAAATTTACTCATGGTCTCATCAGTGTTGCAGTGGTAAACTATCTAGCTCATCTATAATGCAGATCTTACTTGTGTAGACCATTTTGTGTGGATTTGCAATAAAAACTAAGCAAGATTTTTCAAGGACAAAAACAATGAACAACCACGCTCGCCACGTTTCTAGTGTTTCGTTAAATTATGTGACCAAAGACTTATACGTATACTACTAGAAGTCTTTGTATGTGACAGTAAATGTATTTTCCATTTTATCACCTACCTTGTTAAGGCGAGGATCTCGCAAATGGTCGATACCCCTGACCATATTCGAGCAGATTATATTGCCGATGACCTCGTGGTATTCGCGGCATGGTGATGATGAGGGTTCAAAGAATGCTGGACACTTGGTTAGGGCGTACGCTATGGCCCGGTTAGGACCTAATACGTTGGAACAACACCTGTAACAAAGATACATAAATGTATACATAAAAGATACATAATTATTCTCCGTAGTTATAGAAATGCGTGGGTGATTTTCTACCGGCTATATATATTTCCCGTTTATACACAATATGGATACCGCCTGACGTCAATCATAGGTACAGTCGACGTCATACTTATTAGGGCGTGTATCAGGGTACATTTACAGTGCGAGCTGGCTACGCGACAATTGCAATTAGGTCTAATTTTGCTCTTTACAATAGAAAATAATTATAAACCTAGTAAATAATTATAAATAGTAAATATCTAGGCAGTGGAGTCTCGGGCATACAGGCCGAAGCCGATGCGCGTTCACCGAACCTAAAAGCGAGAAATTCACGAATAACAATCTATTTGCTCATACCGATTAGTGTAGTGGGTAGTCCCTGCCCTCAAAACCTACGGTTGCGGGTTCGAATACCGATAGAGGTAAATTTTTTGTACGATGAAAACAAACATTTATTCCGGAGTCATGGATGTATATGTATCCGTTATCTAACACAGTGGCTTTGCATAGTTTAGGACTAGATAATTGGTGTGTCCAAATTATTTTGGAGAACCGATTGGTGTAGGGGATAGTGACCCTGTCTGCGAAACCAACGGTTGCGGATCGAATCCCACAAATGGTAAAAGTTTGTGTGATGAATACGACCATTTATTTCCGAGTCATGGATGTTTATATAAATATTTATGTATGTTTATCCATTATCTAGGATCCATAGTACAAGCTTTGCTTAGTTTAGGACTAGATGATGGGTGTTAATGCCTGAAATATATTATTATTTATTTATTCATATTTATATCTACTGCGCAGACCCCAAATAAATTGGGACCAGGGTAACAAGGTGATGATAACTACTTCACACATCGGCGTCTATGTTTATATTATGTGACAGTAGTTGTAGTAAACTACTACTATTGGTACCTATTTTTAAGGAAGGAACTGATAATCAAGATACATGACCTAGTTTAAGGAGCAGAGCCCAAGCATAAGTTTTTATAAGTGCCCGAGTAATTAGACTGAAATGTATTTTTTTTGAACAAACATTCATTCATTCATTCGTATCTTCACACTAAGATGTGGCGGATGTGAACACATCAGCTATCCATTTATCCGACATTAGCAAACCTCAAAAGACAAAACCACAGCACCTTCATAATGGGCATGTTTCTTTTTATGCACAACGGGTTGGTACTTAACCTCAATCACACCTGATGTTAAGTGAAGATGATGTCGAAGGTGGAAGCGTACTGACCCGGAAACCCCAACACATTTGGAGGACTGGCTATTTTATCTCTTACAACCGGAACACAACAATGCTATTAACATTGCTGCTTGGCGGCAGATTTAGATAAGATGTAGGTACATAAAATCAACTAATATTTTTCCAAATATGACCGTCCCAAAAATAACGAAGCTTGGGTTCCCAGCAGTGGACACGTTTAGGCTATAAACGTGACGTAATAATGAAACTAAAAGGATGTAACGGTACAAATTGGGTCGTTCCGGTAAAAAATTATAGCCACTGGCACTGCCAATGACCATGACCTTAACACTGCATACGAGATGTAGACGGTATATCGTGGCTAGGTACGTACTACGTAACTACATAGCAGGGGCGCCTTGTATTAGTATTAGTTATGTATATGACTCATGCTTGCATACATTTTTGAGCAGAAATCAAAAACTTTAAAATATAATAAAAAATGTTAATAATGCTATTAGTCCAGTAAAAATACGTAATTTTTTGGTGTAACTTCCTATAATCTTAAAGTTCATTTTTTGTAGAAGGATAGAGTTATCAGTAATAGAATAAAATAAAAAAAAAACCGTTGTGCATAAAAAAATTTAAAAAAAAGAGGATGAAAATGTTTTCTAACCATTATGTAGCTTGCTTTGGGCATAGTATAGGTATTTCGTTATAAAACCTACAATATTAAATTATAGTTACCACTGTGAACTTCATAGCGTTGTAGAAGATGCCAAGATCACCTAAAACAATTTTCTAAACTATTTATCAATGGCTACTTTCTATTTTCCAAAAATAGTTTATTGAATTGTGATATTTGTCCTCGGTGAAATTTTTCATAAATATAAAGAAGTTATTGATCGATTTTTTTGAAAATAGTTTAGTTCAAAGTACATTCTCAGACTCAATGAAATTCAGAGTGGTAATTTTAATCTAATAGTCTAATGATTTATTACTTGAAAATACCTATATTATATCTAAAGCAAGCTACCGATTTGTTAGAAATCATTTTTATATTATCAATGACAGGTAATGCATGTGCAAAAAATCACGGCCTTTAAGATTATAGGAAGTTAAATGTGTATCCTTACTGGACTATAAACAATCTTTTTTTATATATATATGCACAATGGGTTGGTACTGGACCTCAATCACACCTGATGTTAAGTGAAGATGAGTTCGAAGGTGGAAGCGCATTGACCCGGAAACCCCAACACATTTAGGGACTGGCTATCTTATCTCTGACAACCGGAACCAACAATGCTATTAACATTGCTGCTTGGCGGCAGATTTAGATAAAACAAAAAGATAAGTTTTAATAAACTCAACTAAGAATTTACCCTGAGCCTTGGAGCGACGAGGGAGCATTATCGGTGGCATACCAGTCACACCACTCGATATTATTCAGGTACACTCAAGTATGTCAAGTAACAGGCTAGTGGCAATGCTTCATTGCAAAATAATCTCATATTTTTCAAATCGCTATAAATTAGAGATTGTGCCAAAAATGCATACAAATAACCGAATTCGGCGACTGGGAGTGTAAAACCCTCAACTTGCTCACCTCCTCATCTTACCCTATTAACACATTCAAACGTTTAGTCACAGATTAACTCGTTAATAGCTCATAATTAGTTATGGTTTTACAACGTGCAATACATTTCATTTATAATATTGTAACTAAGGAATAAACTAAACTATGACTCAATTCATAGATGTTGCTACATATAAACATACGTTGCTGACTTGACGCTCATTGTGTTATACAAGTTATTCAATGGTTATTCATTGCTGTTTTCACAGGTGAGGTCACTTGCATTTATTTTGTAGTTATAAAATATTTATATTCTAAGTCGAAGACATGTCTGAATATTAGATATATAGATTTTAATTTTGATAAGAATGCTTTGTAATATAAAATAGACTGTTCATTTAAAGTGACTATACATAAATTGGATACGAAAGGCGTATCCGATACGTTTATTATAGTTATTAGTGTTCCGTACCAAAAATACAAAATATTATCAGTACATATTAAATCTATTTATTAACATAATAAGAGAAAAATCAACACAGAGGTGTGATTTAAGAGTCGTTCCTTTTCAATGTCCGAAAATTACAATTTTACATTCCGTTTCATAAGTACGCTTTTCTGAAAAGTGACATCATTTGCATTCCCGCCGAGTATCCACACATTCGTTATGAATTGGTTGAAAGTATAATGAATAAATTTATTATGTGGGCGTGCACAGCTAAATCCAAAACTATAAGGAATAGCAAAAAGGGCTCAAACGACTCTCGGATCAGGATTCGAACCCGTAGATTTAGAAAGAAAAACACATACTGTATTATTACACCATTCGATAATGTCTCTAATAAGGAACGGATTCTGGGAAGTAATGACAGTACAGTAGTCTTCTCACTTAGTAATAGTTCATGTACAAAATGTGTTAGGTGTAATGGATAATATTTGACTTATTAATGAAGCATAGCTTTTGAATGGTACAAAAATATGGAGCTCTCAGAACCCAAAAACGGTACCAATAGAAAACAAATTCACACGTGGAATTGATTCTTTTTGTGCAGTTTTTGGCATATTAATCACAACTGATGTTAAGTGAATCCTAAGATGTAAGCTCACTTACCCGGAGTCTCCAACTTACTAGGGGGGCTACTCTTCAAACAGTTGGAACATAGCAATGCCATCAACAGTGCTTCGCGCAGACTTAGATAAGATGGTGGACAGCCAGGTGGGCATAGATGCCCTAGCCCCAACCAAAATGCTGTTGCCAACACGAAAATTGGACAGTAGATACCATTCATAACTTAAATCCACACTAATATATTATATATACGTGCTTGTTACCTATCTAACGTGTATTTACCTTGTCATGACTAAACCTTTGAATCGACCATATTGACATTTGGTGTTTGGTAGCCTGGGACCTGGAGAGGTACAAATATGCTATTTTTCAGCCAGAAAAAAATGTGCGATGAAGTAATTTCACGTGAGCGAAGCCGTTGCCAGAAACAGGGTGAAACATGGCATGAAATTATGCATGCTGTTTATATTCTTTTATCAATTCACTTGAAATTTACGGATACCTACTCCATAATACATAATGAAACACGTGTTTCAGCATTTTTCAGAATTCAACCCAAAGTCTTGAATTCTGAAAAATCCTAAGTACATATCACAATTTTATTGCCGTCGTACGTGCGGTGTGCGCGTAATTTTGAAATGTAATGTGAAGGCTTGACTATTAGTTGCAAGAATTAAGTAGGTATGAACGAACGAACCTCATTAGACTACCTCCATGACGTACCGCCATGCCAAGGTGTCGAGTTCATTCCAAGTCCCACGACTCGAGGTAATGTAGGAAACGAACTTTTCCAAGTCTAGGAAAATTCTCTAGATAATACAGTACATACTTTATTTAATTTTATTATTACGCCATTCATTGTAAGACGTAGGTACGTCTCGTTTACTATACATCTTATTATACTGGCACAGATCACTGGAGTACTGAACTTGAATATACAAAAATGACCATTGCAATTTCGCCAAATAAATTTTTAGGCCCTAAAAGATGTAGCAATGGAACGATATCAAAGAGAATCAAGAATACTCATCAGAAACAGCATCTAAAGTAGCTGCCTATAACTTATCAACGGAAATAATACTTCATTATGGATATTAAATAACATTGCTTAAGTCTACTACTGTTTCAAGTAGGCAGTCGACCTTGTGTTATAATAACGCTGAATTAGAACAGTAAAGCTAACGACTAATTGACGTTTTCCGTAAATGTGTACATAGAAATTACGTAACTTTTGTCAACGCTCGAAAGTCTACCGCAACCGTTATAAAAACTTCATTTTACACATTTAAAATTTAAAACACAAAAAAAAATTGTGCATTAAAATATTCAATTCATTTAATGAATTTATGTTGTATACAGAGATCTTAAAAAAATATGGGTATCAAATATAATCCCTGGTAGAGCACAGCACTATCCTACTTACGGTCACTATGGCGATTAAGACCGATGCAGTAATTGGCGGGAATTCCCGGGACTATAGCTCGAGACATTCGGGACATCATATGCATAACCTTAAAAGTCTAGGTGTATCACGGCACGTTTCAGGGCATTTCTCTTTGGAGTATACAACGCGATTATTGAGACTTATTCCAGACTTATTTTTGAAACTGAGTTGTGTGTATTTTTAATTGTGATTATGCGTCCCGAGAAAGGATCGAGATATCTCGAGACCCAAGACTTAAAAAAACCCGAGACTTTACACACCCTATTCCCTGGGTAAGTGAATATGAAGTTCGAATGTACTGTACGTAATAATACAAATGTCAATAAAAAAAACTACTAGGTATATGTTTTGGGCGCTACCGCGTTATTGTTAGCACTGGTGTGTGTGATATTATTATTTGTGTGAACTACGAATAACTCGGCGTCAGAATGTCGATAAATACACGTCACGTAAATGAATCACATGATAAACAGGTAATATACGTATTGTACGTACCTACATGGACGGAGGATTTCTTAAAATATGGTAAAAATAATATCCGTCTTGCAAACGAAAAGGTCTATATTTCGTAATACGCGACAGTTGACTGCAAGTCGCGCAGAGGTAAATTATTACGCGGCGCTGGGTATTAAATCCATCTAAAGATTTTTATTTATGGGAAGTCCAAGAGCTTATCTGATCTGATAGTAGATATATCTTAGTTATCTAAAACACCAGACCAAATTAAGTAATAGATTTTTAATCAACAAGTTATTATTGGTATAATAAAAAAATGCGATGGAAAAACATTTAAGCTATTTCTGTAAGCCTATACCTATATAAAATATTTTAAGTGCATGTGCGGCATTGTGCGGCGTTGCCAAGTCATCTGAATGGGACAAACTATAAATAGTTGGGTGCTTGCATTTTTGCCAATATTCTTATAGTTTTGATAATACATTGTTGACAAGCAATATTTTTAATCGACTTCGCGGCTCAACGTATATGTGCAGCCTAAGGTTTACAAAGCGGAGGTTGCGGGTTTGATTCCCACATGTTTAGTATTGGGTTTGGTTGGTGGTAAGCAGTTTTGAAATGTCCGCCTGGGCAGGTATTACAAGTCTGGCTGCAAGCAACAATGTTGATGACATTGTTATGTTCCAGGTGTTTGAGCTCTGATAGTCAATCCTCAAATAAGTTGAGGACATGAATGAGCGCGCTTCGGCCGGAGAAGTTCATGCGTGTCGTTTTAAAACTTTAACAAAGACAATTTTAGGATTCCAAACTTTAAAGGGAATACGGAAGCCTTATCACATCACACCTTTTACTTTCCACTATCCAACTACTTATTAAAAAGCTTCTGTAACTGAGGTTGTCTGGAAGAAATCGCTATCAGCGATAAGACCGCCCTTGTACACTTCATCATCTATGTTAAATATTCTTTGTATTTTATTTTTGTGTGCAATAAAGAATTTAATAACAATAATAATCACTCTTGTGTCCGTCTGTCACAGAGGTTTTCAAAACTATGAAATGTAACAATTTGAAATTTGGTAAAATGTTGGCTTTTAAGATGCGCATTTACCGCCAGTCAGCGATTTTAGGTTAAAATGGGATGCTCCAAAGAAAAAAAAAGGTTTTATTAATAATTCTATGAGGTATCATTTTAAAGAGCTATCCTGTAAGGAATTTAGAAATATTTTTTTTTATAATTTTTATGATAATGTAATTTTGCTTTGCTAGAAATGGCGGTTACCCCTGTTCTTCTAGGATCATAAAGATAAAATTTTGATTTAAATAGGGTTATTGAGTCATAAATTACCAGAAAACTGCAGAATTTTTTACCATGTAAATAGTAGCTAAAGGCCAGGCAATAAATTAACAGAAAGTCGTCTTTTGTTAGTAATTTCAGTGATAATTATAAGGAAGACTTCTGTGCTCTTTTAGTTCAATGTTCATTACGGCTAACTTTTTTTTTTTTTTTTCACCAGACTGTAGTAATTTCCAAGACTTATAAAGGTCAATGGGTAGAGAAAAGGACAGAAAATTCGCTCTCTATGCTCGATTGTTTACGATAGCTCTAAGATAGCAATATTAAGATAGCAATAACCACACCAATGCATGATGTAATGCATCAATAATGATTGACACAATGTAGGTACACATTGGCCTTATTATTTTTGAATCTGCTAGTGTGCAATTTTTTAAATACAAAAATTAACTAGCAGAATCTGCCAGTTAGAGCATCAATATGATGCTTGAACAACAGAGTTTTATCTTGCAATACACAAACATTTTATATCAGAATTTAAGGCAATGTCTGTCAAAAAACTTGATGTAATTTGTCTTTTTCGCATTCAATATTAGCCGAAATGACTGTGTTCCGGCATGAACATCCTACATGGCCGATGATATATGTTATTATATATAACATTTTTGACCTGTTGTGAATAACAGTGTGGGTTATACAATCAGCATACCTACAAGCTTTTAAACATTTCTTTTTTCAGAACAGTATACCTACATTGTGCTGATAACTATTTATTGCCCCCAAATGAATAATAAAAAAAAATCACACTAAATAGGTACCAATTACACCAGTATTATAATAAAATTAAATTTTATAATATGCCTACTGTAAATATTTAGGCTCGTTGATCATCAAAACTGGGAAATGTATTAATCATTATTATACTAAGTTTGTAACAAACAACTTCACAACTATTTCTAGCATGTTTTGTGATTCTAACTTTTATACCCAGGTAATTTTGAGCAAGTTTGGCGTAGGTTACCTATCATTTTAGATTGATTCATAGGTAATTAACTAACGCAACCACTTAGATAAACAAAGAATTTTGGTATCATCACTGAAATAACATTTATGTCGAGGTGGCTGCTTTATAGTTAGAACTGAAGCAATCCTATATCATAAAGAGCGACTTTATAATTAGACCTTGAAGTTGATCACAACTCGGTAACAGCCAAAAATATTTTCTGCAGAAATTTCATTCAAAACGTAAAGATGAAACCTCGAAAACCATTCGATAAATCACGCAAATGTAACACTTTATTTATATCGAAATATATCCCGTGAAACTGGATTTATATACTTTTATAAAGGTTAAAATACTGGCGCGGGTCAATAGCGATCATTTCAATAATTATACAGCACTCAAATTGTTTATAAAACCGATTAAAACAGCTGTCACGTTATGTAAACTCCGAAAATAAATGGAAAGGTACTTACACTAACGATCTGGGCACCACGGAAAACATTTCAAAAAATAATTTTCATCTAACAATATTAGAAATTTAAAGCAAATGTAGCTTTTATGTACGCTCCGTGTGAAATAATTTTTATAAAATTATTTTAACACCTCCCTCCATATGGCAGTAATACACAACTAATTGATTGGCTGACTGACTGCACTCACTCACTCACTCACTGCGCTGCGCTGGGCGCTGGCTGGCTTACCAGACTGATTATGACTGACTCAGGGGGGGCACACTTCAAATGTCATCAATTTTCATAGCAGACTGCGACCTCTGAACTGCGGTTGACGAACTAACCGTTATTAGTGTTCTGTGGCAGCAGCCGCCATCTTACCGGTGGGTGATGTCATGTCGAGCTCTCAGTCAACGTCGATTTCCTTTTGAAAGTTTTTGTAAAAGTTCAGATTTTTGTTAATTTGTTGTTTGTTTTTGTTATACTTGTTTTTCATAGCTAATAAGAAATTATAGTTATGAGAAATAAAAATTTCCTCATAAACAACAATATCTATTTCTAAACCCAGTTTCTACCTATATAATCAGTGTACGTAGGTATGTATAGATAGATTTAATTCCTCAACCAATCGCTGGCAGCAGCACTGTCTATACATGCAAATTTAACCACGGAGTTGCCACTCTTTCTCGGTAAATAGTTACTATACTCTTTGGACTGACTTCAGACCAGACTTGACAGCAACACGGTGTTGCAAAGTATGAAAAGATATTTATCCGATGTCTATAGTAGGTGTCTATGACATGCTGCACCTATCATTCCAGATATTGCCCGTTACTTTGTTTTCTAGTAAATAAAAAATTCAGATGTTTCTAACTAAACTAAGGCCCGTAATAATAAACCGTTCTCAAGATTGAGATGACCTTAATAATTAAAAAAATAGAATTAAAGTTATATTTTTAGCATTTAAAGCATATTTAGCATAGCATAGAATAGCATAGCATAGATTAGCAAAGGTAATGGTCGCGTCTCTCGTTAGAGGTTACATTCTCTTTGGTCACGGACTTTTTGGCGGGAACTCGTCGAGTGAAGTTGCATTTTTCTTTATAATTCTTATAATTTGTGCATTCTGACTTTTGAAGCTTAATAATGGCAGAATATTGTGCAGCAAACGTTAGTGATGGCATACAAGTGAAGGGAAGTGTAAATTTTAACGGAGCTTTCGGGTTCCCACAAGAAGCCGCCAAAATCTTTTGTAAAGCATTCTGCCACTTTACTGAAGAATGACTTGACCGTGACTAGATTCTGTATACACCAAGTATACGACGAATTACTTGTTTTGACTGAGACTGACTTACAAACTGAAGAAATAAGAGAAATAAGACATGGCTGTTATGGGCTAGATCCCTTTGCCTTCTCCTAGAGGAGAGAATAAATCTAAAAAAAAAATCTCTTTGGTCGCGTTAACAAATAATCTTTGTCGCGCTTTTGTTAGTAGACAAAACAGCGCCATCTCTTAGAATCTTCGAGAACTAATAAGACTGTTAGAATAAATGGCCAATTGGCACCAAAACCCAGAGCCGAAACGGCGCACAATAACAGTAATTTAGAAGTCTATGTTGTGTGGGTAGAGTTAGTTGTTTTTTGGGGCTTTTAATTATCGGTTTTAGGGGTATTTCGTGTTGCTTTAAAGGGGTATTTTTTTAGGAGTTGGTAACTTTGCTAAATGACAGTTGACAGCTGAGTTTGAGAAAGATGTTTGAATTTATTATGTATATTTTCTCGTAGGTGTGTTTCCGACTCGGTAAACCTAATTTATTAGATGCCATGATTCGAGAAGATGATCCACGATTTCGGATTACTCCATTTCAGCAAATGGCATCGGCATGTTCCGGTGCTCTTATAACCTCTTTATTTAGTAAGTTGTCTCCATTGCACCATAATGTGTTTAATTGAGTTATAAGTTTCTTAAAACAATTGATAATTTTGCAGTGACTCCACTAGACGTGGTTAAAATTAGACTTCAAGCTCAACAAAAGGCTCTACTCTCGAATAAATGTTACTTGTATTGCAATGGCCTGATGGAACACTTATGCCCTTGTGGTGAAACTGCATGGATTCCTAGACGTGTGCACTTCGATGGAACATTGGTAATACTTTTGTGGCCAAGCAAGCCTTAAATTTTGAATATATCATTTTATTGAATTTCATGTCAACACCATAGCTCGAACTTTGGGAAGTTATACATATATGTTCATGCCTGTTTCCCGTTGGGGTAGGCAGAGATTAAAGATTTCCACTTGCAACCATCCTGACATACTACTTTTGAATCTTCCACTCTCATCAAATGCTTTCATACACGCTCATCGGTTAGGTGTGACCTGACCTTTGTGAGTAGGTATCGAGAAAGTTATGCTATAATTACCTTTTTAGATCCCATTAATTAGTGAATGCATTCGCGCTATGAAATATCAATCCCAGAGGTATTCGCAGAATTTCTCCTAGATCTCACTCAATTTATTTGCGGGGCAGAACTTACTTAAACCGGTATTTAAAAAATGGTAATGTCTTCCCTACCACTAATTTCTAGTATTTCCTAAATGCTAAAGTTATAAATTGTGAACATTTGTCTATATTTCTTACTCTATCAAGGTTATATATGGCTGATTTATTTTCCCAAAAAGCAAGTCACCTGTTCACTGGGTACCTCAAGTCTATTTCTGGAGCTGTAAATGTCCCCGATGGTGATTAATTATTTTGCTTAGTTTTTCTTTAAGTTGTACACATAATGGTACTTCGAATCGATGGCAAAAGGTCTTGAGCACCAGGATATTGGCATACATACGGCATAATGGTACTGAAGCAAGTTCACCTAATTGAGTTTTTTGGCAATTTTCAACTAATAGCAATCTGCACTCTTATTATTGTATAACTTCAGTGGTAATGAACTTCATTGCTATTGGTTAATTTGACAGGCTGAAATGAAGTTCATAATCAATGAAGTTTTGAAAGAATTTGCTTTCTAATTACATGACCTGACAAATTACTAATTCTTTTTTCAGGATGCCTTCTATAAAATAGCCAAAATAGAAGGTGTTCCGGCTCTGTGGTCAGGTTTAAGTCCAACATTGGTGTTAGCACTTCCATGTACAGTTATCTATTTTGTATCATATGAACAGCTTCGATTTAAGATGAAGACATTTTATAACCAGATATCACATGACAGTAAGTACATATGAAAATTTTACTACCGCTTCAATGAAGCTTACCAGAAACTAGGTTTCTAGTGGAACTAGGTTTTGTAGGTGATCTACAAAAATACATGTATTAAATTTGAGAATGCATGTGTGAGCTTACGTCTACTAGACTTGTATTGCTGGCCATCTAAAAAAGGAATGTAATGAAACAAGCATGGAAAAAAGAAAAATAAGTGATACAATACAATTAGTGTCAATAAAGGCATATCCAGAGTGAAGTAAATTTCAGCTTGGGAGAGTCCATCCATGCATTTGATGGAGCCTTGACAATATGCTAAATGTTAAAGCCAACCTTGGGGGTGACTTTGTGGGTTCCGCGAATCCCTCTAGGGGTATATGTTTGTATGATATGTACCACAGTCATGGATATGTGTTGTGTACCATCTGGTTTGGATACTAGATACAAGCCTAGCTGCTTATTGTGCAACTAGATGACGCTGTGTGTATGTCCAAGGATATTTATTTATTTATTATTATTATAGACTATACTGGTATTGCAGTACTACTCTTAACATCTAATATTTGCTTTCAAATAAAATGACCTTCACACCAAGGTAACAACACTTATCAACAAACAAGACAGGGTATAGTGATTATCTATATGATGTAATTATGAACTTCAATGTAGTAATCAATCAGCTATTTCTTTCATAACAAATAATAATATTAAGGAATTCAAAACAAAATCAAGACAACCCATGTTAATCGATTTTGTGTAATTTCTGAAATAATATTTTATAAAGTAGTTGCCCAAAGTGGAAGAGCAATCAACCAGAAGACTAAATTTAAAGATGTATGATGTATGACATATATGTATGTTAGGTATATCGTTCATTTCATGGCCAATGAAAGAAGTATCTAGCCACCCATTACATTGATGGACAAGCATACACACATATTTTATAAAAAAATCTGTAAGGTAGATTAATTTGTCTTCAATAACAATAAATTATATATTCTTTATTGCACCAAAATATTGCAATGACAGAGTACAAACAATAGGTCACGTACAAAGGTTATCTCTTTAAGAAATCTCTTCCAGTCAACCATTGAAATAGGAAACGCCTTTTCCTGGTTTACGTTAGGTTTGACCTCATCAACATTCGGCCTCATCCTCACTCAGTTGCGTGCACAGCGTTTTGTCAAAGGGTAGGAAGAATGAAAAAATTAGGTATTAAATGAGAAAAACTACAACTACAAAATAATAACTTAGGTACTCTTATAGCAATCCTCGTAACTGTTTAGAACGTCAGTATGAGTCAGCTGTCTTGTTGATGCATTTCAAAGATATACAATTTTCTAGGGTAGGCACTGCCTTTCTGCCTGTATGGAGGGCACGCCACTGTTCTCACTTAAAATCGGATGTGATTGAGGTCAAGTGCTAAACTCTTGTGCATAAAAAATACCTAGCTAGGTAGGTTTTAATGATTAATTATCATTAAAATAATATCACTATTTCAGAAAGCCAACCAATGTGGATACCATTAATTGCTGGAGCAACAGCTAGAATGATGGCTGTAACCATTGTCAGCCCACTCGAGCTCATCAGAACAAAAATGCAGTCCAAAAAGTTGACATACTCAGGTAGTTTATTTAGCCATGTTTCATGAACTATTTGGCATATGACACAATCTGGTGTTTCTGACTTGGACTATAACGCGCCCTTGGGAGCAACCCAGGAGTCCCTTGGGACCAACCCAGGAATTATTTTTTAAAATCAGTGGCAAACAAGGTGACTCACACATAAAAAGGAGTAGAAAGTGTCCAAATATTTATTATATTGTCATTGTATATGTTTTTTCAATCTTTGCAGAAATTACGATAGCATTACGTCAAGTAGTAAAACATGAGGGATATAGAGGACTGTTTCGTGGACTAGGATCGACGTTATTAAGAGATGTCCCATTCTCAGGTAACAGGTTTTTAACAGTTATAATTACACGGAAATTATAAAACAATTTATTATTATGCCTATACCCATTGAGGCCTCCGTGGCTCAATATAAACAACATAGGGTTTGCGAATCGGAGGTCGTGGGTTCGATCCCCAGCGGGGTATATTAATTATTACTCAGTTTTATTGGTGATGCGGCATTTTAAAGTCCGCCTGGCTAGCTACCACCAATTTTATCTTAGTCTGCCGTCAAACAGCAATTTTGATAGCATTGTTGTGTTCCGGTTGTCAGATATAAGATAGTCATTCCCCCCCTATAAGATGGGGTTTCCGGGTGGGTCTGTACGCTTCCACCGTCGGCCTCATCTTCACTTAACATCAGGTGTGATTGAGGTCAAGTGCTAGCCCGTTGTGCATATAAAACAAAAAGGCCATACAAATCCATAACTAAACAAAAGCCCTTCATATTTTCGTCGCTTCCCGTGGGAGGACTTCCCACAATCACTGCTGGACAAGTAGATTCGCAGATAACAGTGGTGTATGCCTAACATGCTTGGTCGCCTTTTACGAATTGGCGGGTTGGCCGTATTTTTTAATTGATCAATTTTTTAAAAATAAGTTTCATTTAGTTTTCTTTATATTGGTGTTGCTTTTCAAATGATATTTAATAATAAGGGGAACTAAACTTTACAGGCATATATTGGACAACATTCGAGACAACTAAAAGGATGGCTAATAAACCAGATTCAGAAAAGAATACATTTTTATTCAACTTTGGCTGTGGCTCTATTGCAGGAAGTGTAAGTAAAATGTTATTTAGCCAGTAATTGAGAACCGAATGTTGCCGAGTCACTACAGATGACATTATCCTTATACATGTATTTCGTCATCGTTCAGTGCTTGTAAACTGCAAGTTGATTATAGCAAGAAACTTAGAGAATACAATTTCAAGAAAGTTTTTCTACAGTTGCTATAGCATTCTGTACAATCTTTATTCGCTTAGATGTCTTCTCTTATTACGCTTTTTGCTATGTCTGTAAAATTAATCAACCAAATACGCTTTATTGTTGGTGTAGTGGATAGTGACCTTGTCCACGAAACTGGGGAAAAGGGGTAAACTTTATGTGATGAATACGAACATTGATTGCCGAGTCATGGATGTTTATATACATATTTATGTATGTTTATACGTTATCTAGTAGCCATAGTACAAGCTTTGCTTAATTTGGGACTAGATGATGGTGTGTCTGAAATAAAAAAATATTTGTACAATGAACTTAGTAGTAAGTTTTAAATTATCATTGTTTCGTAATGTTTTTGTATAGTTGCTGTAAATCTATATTTAGTTTATAATCTTTATTTATGTTTATCGTATTACATTCAGTGATTCAGCAACTCATAATCATTTATGGACATTGTTATAACTCTACTTCTAACTAATATTATAAATGCAAAAGTTTGGATGTTTGTTTGTTGCTCAATCACGGCGAAACGGATGAACAGAGTTGGATGAAATTTGGTATATAGCTAGAAGAAACCCTGGATTTAAACATGGGATATTTTTTATCCCGATAAAGTGAGTAGTTCCCGCAGGATAAACAAATTTCTGCGATAAAGTTATTCCACGCAGGCGAAGCCGCGGGCGGAAAAGTTATAAATATTTTCTTGTTGATTTTAGATTGCGGCATTCATAACTTTACCATTTGATGTAGTGAAAACCCACCAGCAAATAGAATTGGGTGAAAAAGAAATATACACAGGTTTGTATTATTTTTATAAAAATACAACAAGTTTATTGCCCGACATGATCCTCTCTGCCTTAGGTGGTAAATGCCCAATTCACCACAAATTACCAATTCTACAGACTAAATATCTACTAAATATGCTAAATCTACAGACGCCTAAAACTCAAAGTGGTCTCAATTACTCAAAAAGGGGTTTATTTAAATGTTACATCATTGGGAAAAAAATAATATAAGTAAAATATCAACAAAAACAATGCTGTTCTATTTATTCCTTTATAAAACATTTTAAGTACTACCTACTGGTGCCTACTCACTTTTTTAAGTTTAGTAAGTAGATATAGAAAACTATAATTTTGAAAATCGTCAAAATTTTGTGTTGATATTTAGAATTTGTGGAATTAGCCATTATGAGAGCCATTTTTAGAATTAGTTGTTTAGAGAATTGGATTTTGTAGACGGATGTGCTAATAAATATACACATAACCGAAGAAGACGCAACATTATCCAGTCAAAATTGACCAATTAGTAGACTTAGTAAAGTTAGTAAATCATTCGGAGGTCAATGTGTGCGCTTCTACAACAAGGTTCCCATGGATATACGGAATCTTCCGCTTAATAAATTTAAAAATATTATAAAACAAAAATTATGTAAAAAGGGATATTACAAAATTTCAGATTACATTAATGAAAGTAATCCATGGGATTAAACGGCTCCTCTACACGATATATAAAATTGTTGTAACCTTTCTTGATTGTAAATGATTGATTGAAAAGAGACAAACCCTCTGAGTTTCTCGCTAGCTCTTCTCAGTAGTGGTCGCGTTCCGAGCTAGTGGTAGTTTAAAAAACAAATGACGTTCATAAGTGCATATTGTATTGCCTACATGAATAAATGATTTTCATTTCATTTCATTTCAATCAGAACATTTCCCCTGCGTAGTTGTCAATGGACAAAGTTAAGTGAAGGTTGTTGCGCCGTATAGAGGGAGCCAGAAATGTAAAAGTTTAGGCAATGGAATAGGGAGTGGCGATTTTTTTATAGATAAAAACTTAGCCCGGGTAAATGTTCATAGGAATATTTCTATCTAAAGTGATATGCAGATGTATTTAGTAATTGCTCATTTTGTTACTTATTATTTTTTTATTCAAATTTCAGACGGCAAAGGTAAACAGAGAGCATCTAACATGCAGGACATTGCTAAGAACATATACAAGAACCACGGCTTCAGAGGATTGTTCACAGGACTATTGCCCCGAATATTCAAAGTAGCGCCGGCTTGTGCGATTATGATTGCGACATTCGAATATGGCAAACAATTCTTCCAGCAGTATAATACCCAGAAATATAAGGAAAAAATGCAAAGGTACCTGTCAACTTGCCATTGTAACCTTTAGGGTGGGTAGCGCAGATGTGTTTTACCTGTCGATTTGGTAAGATTAACATTAGAAACCATCTACATTTTCTAGCCTGTCAGTCTAAAATCCTTCGTGTCGTATCCACTGTCTCGATAACTTGTTTTTACGACTAAGCAGACCCAAAGTATTGCACTGAGCTCGAATCTTTCGCTATACACCGAGTTTTTTTTTTTTAATCTTAATTTTGAGAGCTTAGTCAATAACGGTCTCGATTCGGATGTACACCAACTAAACTAAACAAAAACCAGTTTAAAGTAGTACTGTCTCTTTCTCCCTGGAACAGTACGATGCGACGGTACCACTCCAAAACTGATTTTAGTTTAGTTGGTTTACATCCGAATCGACACCATTGACTATGTCGCTCTATTGTACAGTTAATAGTTCATCATCCCTTTAAGTTTACACCTACTTTAACTAATTTGTATAGTTTCTGGTTCTAAAATTAAAAAAATTAAAAACAACCCACTTAATGTCAGTCTCTTTCACTCAGCCATGATTTAGCACTGTTTGTCTGTTGTCGGGTATGTGTACTACCATTGCTTGGCTTTGGAAAGGGAAATATCTGTGGGAAAGAATATTGGCAAGAAGCGACCCTCTTTTTCTACTTTCAAGCATCAATGCCTGCATTATTGCATTCCGCTGTGAAAGTTAAGATGATGAGGGGTGCTTTGGACGAGTGTTTGATAATTTTGATTTTATTATTATTTCACCAATTTGCACTTTTATTGCACCAAGCAGAAAGTAATTTATAATTGCACCGAGTCGACAGCGAATTTTAAACCATGAAATTGAAGATCTGCTTTTCTTCCAACTATAATAAAAGTAACATCTTTTTAATGGGAGTTTACGCTCCGACAATGTGGGTCTAAGCAAGTCCCCAAATGTCCAGAAAGAAATGGAAGAGTTTTGGGACGGTGTGAGGGACGTATTGGAGAAGTGCAAGGAGAATGACAGGATAATAATGCTCGGAGATTTTAATGGATGGATAGGTGTGAAGCGTGATGGATATGAAAAGGTTCTCGGTATGTTTGGTGATGAAAGAGTTAACGAGAATGGAAAGAGTTTACTTGAGATTTGTTTGGTGTGGAATCTTACTGTGACGAACACCACGAACGCCATGTGTTTAATCACAAAAAGTTTGTGTTTACTAGGGAAGAAAGAAATCAGAGAAGCATGATTGATATTGGTGGATGAAAGACAGACAAAGTGTACTAGAAACTCGGGCACATCGAGGGGTCGGCATTGATACAGATCACTTCCTGATAATGAGCCGAATTAGTGGTCTTTTCAAAGATGGCGACACCGAATACATGAGCCTACGAGCGATCTAGAACTCTATGAGTGGAAAATTTGAAAGAAAAAGACATCAAAGATAGAAAAAACTTAAATGAGAGATTTGATGGTTTGGATGATGTGAATAGCATTGAGGCATTATGGAAGACGATTAAGGAAGGAATGGTAAGTGTTGCAAGTGAAGTTTGTGGTGTTACAAAGAGGAGGAAAGGGCATAAGGTGAAAAATGTTTAGTGGGATAAAGAAGTGCAAGAGGTAGTCAGTGAAAAAAAGAAAGCATGGTTAGATTGGTTAGCCACAAAAGCTAATCAAAGAGTACAAGGAAAGAGGCTGGAAAACGGGATGGAAAGTGTGAGAAGGACATCGAAAAAAGAGTGAATGCCGGAAATCAGGTGAATGGAGCACTGCATGCCTTTATGAGGAGCCAGAATGTGTCCAAAAGCTCGTCTGGCTGTTCATGGTGGAGTGCTGGTACCAACACTGATTTACGGGAGTGAATTGTTGTACAATAAAGAATAATGAAAGTAGAATTAATGCAGTGGAAATGAGATCATTGAGAAGTATGAATGGGGTGACTTTGAAAGATAGAATCAGGAATAGTGTAATTAGGGAGTTAAGCACTGTGAAGATGTAGTGACAAAGAGACAAAGATTGAAAAAGGTATGCTGAGATGGTTTGGACATGTGGAGAGGATAAATGAAAGAAGATTTACGAAAGAGATATATATACGAAGTGAATGTGGATGGTAGTGTTGGTAGGGGAAGACCACGGCGAACGTAACATGATCAAATCAAGGACGTCTTAGAAAGGCTAAGTCAAAGTACCCTAAACCGACGAGCATGTATGAACAACCTTATGAGAGTGAATGAAGCAAAAGAGGTGTGTCAGAATCGTAGCAAGTGGAAGTCTGTGGTCTCTGCCTACCCCTACGGGAAACAGGCGTGGCATTATGTATGTATGTAATAGCAAACAATATCAATAACTTGTCAGCGAAAACTGCGTCAATTTCCCTTGCGCCAGACCTGTCGTACTTCGTACTTTATGTACGAAATTGTACAACGGCGCGCCATCTCGAGAGAGTTTATTTTGTGTAGTTGTCTCATCGCACCCTCTGCTCACACCTATCTCGCTAGTAAATAGTATTCAAGACCGCTCACGTTACAGTAATTTTCGTAAAAATGTTTTTGTTAGGGAGTGAGTCTTCTGTACGTTAGTACTATGAAGTACCTATTCTGTGCTTGCGCGCCTATTTTTCTTTATTCTAATAACAAGCTGGCTGCGGTAAACTAAAAAATGGTTCTTAATTTCAAAGTCTGTTCGAGTCTAATCTGGTTGTTCAACCCGCTTCAAGTAAATATAAATACTATGCAATAATGCATTTCCGTATAATTTTAATATTCTAAGCTACGTTCTAGGCGTAATTAAGTGCTGCTTTGTGAGCGCCACATTAAAAAGTTATTAGGAAAATATAACGTAGTTGGAAGAAAGCTATTCTCATTTCCCACATTGTTCCTTTTCCAGTCATTAGTTATCCACCATTTTATTTGTTTCAGGTACCGACACGAAACGTGAGCGGTGACTTTGGCTGTGCAGTAGTCGATTTTTAATAGTCTGCACATATGAGCGAAGTAAGCCCCGTTACCCGGTCCAGCGCTCACAATTCGTGTCTGTACCTACAAAATTTTATGTGACTCATTTTTATTTATTATAGCTTTTATTTGCCGACTTTGATTTCTAATACTTTTTGTTCCTTTCTTACTTTAATATATTCTTTTCAGTGAAGGAATAGAAATAACAATAATCAAAAGTGAATAATTGCATGAGTTTGCATATTCCATCATAAGGTATTTGATGAGTGTACTTTAGGTAGTTAATGGAAAATACATAATTTCTTTCTATATTCTGTAAGTAGATATTATATATAATATATCTGGTTATGTTCCTTTAGTAAACATTATTACACAGCATGCAATGAAGTTGGAATATCTTACTTCACTACTAGGTACAACTAGATCGGTATTCATGTATTTATTTAATATATGGTAATGAATAAATGGTCTATCTCAGTGATTACGCCTTCGAAGCCAACAGTTAAGTGGGTTCGAGTCCCACATAGGAGTAATGTTTGTCTGGCGAATAAAAACGTTTATTCCCGAGTCATGGATTTTTATATAAATATTTATCTGTTTATCGTTATCTAGCGTCCAAAGTATAAGACTTTGGCTAGTTTGGGATTAGGTAATTTGTGTAAACATCCGATATATATTTTTTTTTATATAAAATTACCATTAGTCATTCGTTAATGAAACGCGATTGTCCTGAAGTGATGCCTAGCATTGGATCAATTTCCCTAATAAATTAATGACCAAGTCTGCTTCCGTAGCATGACATCGTTTGTCACGCGCGACGTAAGATTTCGCCCAAGCGAATGAGCATCTCGCTTATATATCTCACGTGTCATAAACGTTTATCGCGCCTGTCATGCTACTGTTGAGGTGTTACTATTTCACCCTATATATTTATTTTGGCACATATAGTTACGATTCATTAATTAGTACTACAAGAAGTTATATTTTTCATTGTAAAAGTAAACAAATTCCTTTTTGGCGGATAACGTCTTTCAATTCATTTTTTTTATGCACCACGGGTTGTTACTTGACCTCAATCACACCTGATGTTAAGTGAAGATGACGTCGAGGGTGGAAGCGTACTGAACCGGAAACCCCAACACATTTGGGGAACTGGCTATCTTATCTCTGACAACCGGAACACAACAATGCTATTCACATTGCTGCTTGGCGGCAGATATAGATAAGATGATGGTAGCTAGCCAGGCGGACATTTAAAATGCCCTACCACCAACCAAACCGAGTACTTAAACATGTACCCCGCTGGGGATCGAACCCGCGACCTCCGAATCGTAAACCCAATGTTGTTTACATTGGGCCATGACGCGGTTTCCGGGTTAATTCCGGGTAAGGGTATCTATAATAACACAGTCGTATGTTGGGTCACAACCTCATCACAAACTTCACCATGCGAGACCAGCGCGAGTTAATAAATTTCTGTCAGTCTACCTTGGAGTTGGCTACCTGTTGTTTTCAAGCCGTCACCGACTTGGCCTACCGTCTGCCTTAAATTTAAAATAACTGGGGCCATCTGTTTGACTTGCCCTCCGAACATACTCGTATGCAAATGCCATTTGAAGCCTAGTAGTCATCCATGACCGCACTAGACGTTACTTAATTTCGCTAGTCGAAAATGAATAGTGGAACTCTGTTGCAAATAAAATTCGTTTACTTCGGTGCTGTACTTGAGTCACCTACCGAAATAAATGGGATATATTATATAAGTGAACGTAAGACGTTTTCCGACAAAATCTCTAGTCTAGCAAAGTGTCGGGTTTGTAGCGACCACCCCAGAATTTGTGTCCTGAAAAAATTAATTTGTCTAAATGTCCCGACGTATTGAAACGACCGAACTTTTCATAAATTTTATGTCTCATTCGTCCATGTAACACAGGATGTGTTGGATTCTTATTTTTTCTTAAATCACTTACTTCACGAAGAGTTTAGGTTTTAAAAACCTAGGGAAATCGTTTATTTCTGGTGCTGACTGTATCTAAATTAAAGTTTCTTGGTTCCACAGACATCAAGATATAGTGCTGATGAGCAAGTCATCAAGCAGTAATGATTATTCCTGAGTGACCAAAAAGTAAGCAGGTGGAAGCAGACAATAGAATGTACAGGAGGCCGTAAATCTTTTTTTCTGGTTGATTGAAGTTAGACACGACTTTTTGCGTCAATCACTAATAGTCTTTAGGTACAATCTATGTAGTGGTTGATGCGTAAGTGTTATTAGAGATGACCAAATACATTAAAAGATTGGTCTGATTGAATTAATTTTTAGTGTATATCTAATCAATCTTTCGTTATTCTATTATTGATCGCTATAGTTGTTTTGCTATTATGTTATTACTACAAGAAATTACGACAAATTAAAATAGTAAATCATTTATTCACGTCGTATCTAAGATGTAAATAACGATAAATTATTTTGATGTTGAATTAATTGAATATGCTATAGTAATTAATAATAGTAATAAGTTATATGAAATATTAAAATAATTATTGCTTTAAATATGGCTGTGCTGACTTTGCATAAAAGAGTTATGTGATTCAACTTGTATAACGAATTATCGCATGTCGTCGGTCTATCCGTCCGTCTCCAATGTACCCATGCAAAGCCAACCTGCTAAATTCACACCTAAAATTGGCCGTTGCGCAGGTATTCGCAGCCAACTTTTCGCCCAATAAAGAGATTTACGGAGTATGTGCATGATTGCAGTACAATGCTAGAAAATGAACTATAAGTTGCTAGTTAGTATTTTAGTTTTTGGATGGCTGTTTATAGTTATTTATAGTGTTATATTATGTTTATAATTTACATTTGCTCTAATTGTTACGTAAATAAAATGAAATCATCAATAATTAATGTATTAATTAATAAATATTTGGGGGTATACATTTGAACTGGGCTCATTGTTTATAATTATTAAATACTTCAGGGCTAGACTGTTATAAAAAGTCGAACGAGAACATGCTCTTTAGGGGTTTTGTTAAGTATGATTTCGTTTTTCTGTTAAATGGCCTGTTATTATCTTCAGGAGTTCCTTCATCATAAAAAATAACATTTCTTACCAAAAATCTACAACATTAGGTACCTACGTAGCGTGAATTCCCTATTATATTACGGGGATCGCGTGCTACATCTTCGACCACATCGTCACTTTCCATCAGGTGAGATTGTGGTCAAACGCGAATCCAGTCAATAGTCATTCTTCTGAATATATGAGGTTAAAAAAGACCAATATATTTCGATGTAGTATTAAACGTACAGTGCCACTAACTTACCTGTGAATGTGAAACTATTCTATCAGCAATCCACCATATTACATTATCTTCAAATCTGATGACTGGGACTGGGACTGCGATGCAGATTTGTGCAAGTGGCCATAAGTTACAGAAACATGATGAAAAGTACTTGCCTGAGTTAATTAACTAAGATTACAGTACTTAACATGATGAAAAGTACTTGTCTGAATGAATTTGTTAATTAACTATATCGATAATCATGAAGAGTGAATGATCTGACCTCACGATTCTCGTATATTCTTTATCATTAACTAAATACGGTGTTATTCATAAAAACTACGTAACGTTATAAATCTGTTTTAGTTAAAATATTTTGTCTCTTTCTAAACTAAATTCTTAGTTTGAAAGAAAGAGACAAAACATATTTTAACTAAAATAGGTTAATTAGTTGCTTGCAAATTTAATGAATAGCACTTAGTTTTTATAGTAACTTATTGTTGTAGGTTTTGGTTGAGATTTTTTCTTTTGATGAGAGCACCGATTACCTGTAATAGGCCTCTTAAGTTTTCGCTTTAGTGGACACTGATGGATGATACACAATATAGTTTTTATTAATTATTGACTGCTATTGCTTTCATGGTCCACTAAAATTTTAATTATACTTAGATAATATTGTTTGTAAATATTCCATTTTAATTTGTAAATAGAACAAAAATAAACTGAACAATGTTCTTTTGAAAATTTTAGTGCAAATTAATATACTTACCCATATCTTATTTTTATCCGACTACAGGGAAGGGTTATGAGTTTAACACCCTATGTATTTCTTTTGGATGGTGTTTAAAGAATCGTATCTATAGATGCCTGCATGATATAGACTATTAGTGGCATCTATCAACAGGTATGCCTCATAGTCTATGAAATTAGTAAATTAGTTATTCTGTCTGTGGTACCAACAGATAGATATGGATTGATAGGTATTTTATGGTGGCCCCAGGTGGCCCCCAAGGATACATGTCCAAAGGAATAATTTATCAGGGGCTATTCAAATCTCGAATTCGAAAATGTAAGTTCTTGTTCTTCTTCCTACTTTTGAGGATGGCAACCAGTCAACCTCACTGTCGACGCACATTACTGCCAGTTTCAAGTGAAATGTTAGTTAATATTAGATTCGTTAGCGATATTTAAAATTTAGTTAGGAGTCTTATTTGTTTGAGCAACTAGAAATTTCGAACCAGCTGGCTTCATTTTTTACCTTTTCATCTAAATTTTAGTAACCTTAATGACTAGATAGACATTTTTTTTCGGGTACACTGTAAAGTAACAAATTGTAAATTTAGAAAACCCTTAAATCTTCGAGTCAAACATGGCTAAAACCATCTCGCAAATATCAACTTTTGAATATAAAAAACTATTTTCAACTCTGTTCAGCCGTTTTGGCGCTGCACTGCCACAGATACAGGCTTCAAACTTATGACACTCCCCCTATTTGCGTCGGTGGTTAAGAAATAAGGAAACGTCATAAAGAGAAAAATTAAAACTGATGTTAAAAAAAAAACCCAAAAATAAGACAAAACAATTGTCACATCAAAACGATTAAAAATTGACTGAGAAATGGCCAACTGTCCCGAATTGTCTTGAGATGTCCTGATTCTTTGCAAACTTGAGCCATCGTGTCAGTCTTGCAGACTCCTGATTCAAAATAGCGCCCCATATTTTGCTAGCTTGTAATACAGTCTATCTACAGTTTCTTCCAACAATGACTAAAATATTCTCAACTTTTCAATTTAATCGACACTAACACTACGAGTATGAAAATGTCTTATTAAATAATCTTCGATAATCAATTGATAGATGTACCTACATAGCACTGAGTTTATTAAATACAAAGCTGTTAAGCAAAGAAATGAGTTCAATAAATCTGTCAAAAACTATTACTACTATTGATACATCTACAGGGTGTAACGGTTAAGTGTAGTCATATTTTAAGGGCTTGTTCTACCCATCAATACGAACAACTTTTACTATGGGGGCAACTTCGAAATCGCGAAAAAAAAATGAGCTGTTCCATAGAAAATTTCAATAACCTCCCGATGCAATGTATGAAACAGCTGATTTTTTTTTCGCGATTTCGAAGTTGCCCCCATAGTAAAAGTTGTTCGTATTGATGGGTAGAACAAGCCCTTAAAATATGACTACACTTAACCGTTACACCCTGTATATACATAATGATTGTTGTGACTGTGTTATTAGAGCAATAAAAAGCATTTGTATTTGTATTTGATACTCGCCCAAAGATACTTAAATTAAGAATGATCTCATTATTCTCCATGGCTCACTTGTTCTTAATTTGAGTCAAAGAAAAGCACCAACCCGTTGTGCTTATTTTTTTTAATCATAAAATAATTGTATAATAAGTAGCAAAGCCAAAGGAAGAGTTATGATTTTAGCAGTCTATGTTTCACTGTAGCACCAAATCTATTGAGCCGATTAAGATGATTGAGGTGTCAATTGATTCATTATTATGGTCCGGATAACATAGGCTACATTTTATATGAATAAAATCAATATGACAGATGTTAAATCCAAAAAAGCGGGTTACTCTAAAAATTATATTTCAGTATTTATGAATACTACTAGTGCTCTCTATTGGTTTCAAAGAAAACGAATTGGTGGACTACTTTCAGTGAAAAGTCATAATTGTATTTTTTAATTTATTTAAAAAGGTTCATCTACAGTTTATTCATGAGTGTTCTTCATTTTGGATATGCTACTTTCATTATTGTTGAATGAAAAGTTAATTATGAACATGGCATTATGCGAAAGATCTTAGTTCTTAGTATTGATATATCAATTCCAGCTTGAGGCCCCTATTATGAAGTAAAAGCGCATGATGGACAACAGTCAGAATAGAATGACTGTAAGGGTACTGTAGGTACTATAAGGGTTTCATTGTTTACCTTTTGAGGTATGGTTTTCCTTCGAATCTGTCAGGTTTTCCTACCTGTACATGTATCCAAATCTACCTCTATCCACAAAATAGTCATTAAATGTCAGTATATCCACAAAGGTCTAAAATCCATGAATTTTATAGAATGATTAAGAACAACTTTTTTAAATAATAGCACTTATTTATTACATATTCTTATAAGTAGATACTAATGTACAATAGGGCCTAATGGTTCAGCTTTTATATTTCCGAGGTCCAGTCTGCTGTCGATTGATTCATCTATTTGTCCCACAATTGCAATGTTATCTCCTCGTATTATATGAAGTCCGAGTACCACCTGAGCCACACCAGTTGACGAGGAAAACACTCTTTCATGAGATTCGTCTAATATAATGTTTATTGTTTGATCGAATCCTTTCAAAGTTCCAATGAAGTTCCGGCCATCTGAGGTTATAACTGACACTGTTTGATTTACGTAATTCTCCAGACCTGAGGCCATAGTCCGTGACTTTTAGGCAATTGATAGGTACAATAAAGAACATACAAGTTTGGGTTAATAAATATTATTGCATCAAAACAAACGACGCGATTCACAAAATTAACTGTCGATCCACAGCACACACAGGCCAATATTTTTTTTGTCTGGAATTCTGGATTGGAGACGAATACACAAGGGACCACAGACATGTTTTTTTGAATTTGTCCATTTGGAGAGGCAAAGGGAGCTGCGTCCATATAGCCGAGCCCGCAGACAATAGCTTGGATTGAGCGAGTTGGACCTATGGCTCCGATCTCCGATCCGACTAACCAGCGTAGTGTCAAATAAAAAAAAATAAGATGTCCAGTTCCTTGGTGCAATATGTTTTACTTCGAAGCGATTTATTAAAAGATTTGGGGTGGTCTATAGGTGCTCTTGTGGCGCAGGCATGCCATGCTTCTACGGCAGTGCTACAGTTATCTAAAGATGACGAACTTACGATAAAGTACTTAGCTGATTTGGATAACATGCACAAGGTAGTTTTGGAAGTAAGTACATAACCTATAAAGTCTAAATGAAAATATTGTTAAGATGTATAAGTTGGAATTGCAAGTTGGTCATAAGTTTGCACACAACATTGTGAATGGCAAATTCTAATAAATCTTTATTTATTATGGTTTTTTCTCATAATCAGCCCACTGCCAAAAAAAATATGCAGCAATCATACACCAGCTTAAAATAAGTCGTATGTATGCCCAAGAGAATAAAAAAAAAATATCATACCGACAACAAATTATCTATAAATTTTTCTCATCTCAGCCCACATCCATCCACTGCTGGGTACTATGATATGATCCATTGAAATTAAAATAGTTATCTTTTTCATCAATCAGTGTGTTCCCCTGGTACTAATTATTTTTTTTATTTTTTTTCTGTACAATTTCCACGTTTGGTTCGTACATATAACATATGACTAACAATTGGTGTAATAGATAGTGAAGCTGTCTGTGAAACCAACGGTTGCGGGTTTTAATTCAATTGGGTGGGTTAATGTTTGTTTGATGAATACGAACAGTTATTCCCAAGTCATGGATGATTATATAACTATTTAAATGATGTTTATCCGTTATGTAGTACCCATGTACATACATGCTTTGCCTAGTTTGGGATTGGATGGAAGTGTCCTACATATTTATTATTATAGAGGATTACTTGCTCAGAGGTTACATGTAAATTAAATTATTAAAAAAATCATAATAAATACCATTTAAATCAAAACTGACTAACATCAAAAAACAATTGTCTAATTGATTCAAGGACTATTTTTCTTGGAAGCTAATAAAATTGTTTTTTTTTTGTGTGTGATTTTTTTTTATTTATTTTTATTATTTTCCAGGTTCCAAATGAGGAGTCTTTAAAGAAAGTAGCAATTAAATTAACAGAGAATGCTATTTATCATAAGTTGTGGATAGAACAACCAGAGAACATTCCAACATGCTTAGCCTTAAAACCCTATCCTAAGGAAGAAGTTAAAAAGTTTGTAGGAAAATTTAAATTGTATAAAGCTACTCAGTTAAGTCTAAGTTAAAATAAAATTATAAATTAAGTACATTATGTTGTATTTCAATACCTATCTGCATGAGTGCAAATTACACCTTTGTTAAATTATGTATTAGTATTTTTAGTAGTTAGTACCTATTAGTATTATTAGCATAGTGTTCGGAAAGGGAGAGGATGTGGGCAAACCTGATTTACGCGCTGGTTCCACGCCTGCCGCTATATCTCGGGATGGTACTCCACTCCCACTTGCACGAACACTAGCGATGAGTTTCTAGCTTCTTAAACTTGAGTAGACGGTGATGATGATTTACGTTCGCGATCGAGAAGAGATTTGTTGAATTCCGATTTTACGCCGGGAGCTCGCATGCGCACCGTCCGCGATCAAGAGAGATGACAGTTGTCGAATTTATTTGTGGTTACCCACGGAAAGGATTAGGATATAGGAAACAAATGTGTGTGCATAGAAGGTAATACCCAGCAAATTCAAACTTATACCTAACATACCGCCCCCCAAAGAGCTACCAAGCTCTTTAACATGAGTGCAATATATGGGAAAATAAAAAAATTAGTTAATGGGCTCATCATGAGTTCATCATTGACAAGAACCTAAACATACTAATGGTTGGCTTAACGAGAAGAAAAGGAAAAAAAAACTAAATACTAATTCACTAAGCTATGGACTTTGTTGTATGTACTTAATACTAATAACTTTCAGGCTTAGGTAACGGGCATATCTTGATTACTGACCTAGTACATAAGCCGGAAGTAGTTTTTAACTCAACAACGCGAATTATCCCATCGGCGCCGGGATGGAGCTTGGTTACGCGACCCTTTCGCCATTTAAGAGGAGGGACATTGTCGTCTTTGATCAACACAAGATCCCCTAATTGAATATTCGGGACGTCCTTGATCCATTTTTGTCTCTCTTGTAAATTGTGGAGATATTCAATATGCCACCTGCGCCAGAAATGTTGAGATATTTGTTGAACTAGTTGCCAACGATTTAAACGTGAGGTCGGAGTATGTTCAAAATCGTATTCGGGTAGATCAACCAACGGTTGTCCGATGAGGAAATGTCCAGGGGTGAGTGTCTCTAAATCGTGGGGATCGTCAGATATAGGGCACAATGGCCTGGAGTTAAGTGCAGCTTCGACCTTTGTAAAAATGGTACCCAACTCCTCGAACGTGAGAGTTTGCTCGCCAATTGTGCGCTTCAAAAGCTGCTTAGCAGATTTAACAGAGGCCTCCCAGAGCCCACCCATGTGTGGAGAATACGGGGGGTTCATGTGCCAAACGACACCTCGACTGACGAACTCCCTGTTTATACTTGCCTTATCATTATTCAAAAATGATTGAACCTCCTTCAAATGGCGCTTGGCACCCTGGAAGTTTTTACCGCAATCAGTGAAGACTTCGGTCGCAAGACCCCGTCTGGCCACGAATCTCGTAAAGCTGGCCATAAATGCAGTGGTGCTTAGATCGGAAGTTACTTCCAGGTGTACGGCTTTGATCACAAGACAAATAAAAATGCAGAGGTAAGCCTTTTGTATTTTAGCGTTTCTCATGGTGGAGAATTTGACGCTGAATGGGCCTGCAAAATCTATGCCTACCTTCAGAAAGGCGCGCGCCTGTCGAATACGACTGGGAGGAAGATCGCCCATAAAGGGTGTAAGAGGTCTAGCCGCAAGCCGATGACATTGAAAACATTGGTGAATTCTGTGTTTGACAACACGACGTGCTGAAAGAATCCAAAACCTTTGACGCAAAATGTTGATCAAAGTTGCGGGACCCACGTGTAAGTAAGCGCGATGAAAGTAATCAATGATCATATCCGTCACTTGATGAGCCTTGGGCAATAAAAGTTGATGTTTAGCATCGAAAGACAACGTAGAGTGTTTAATTCGACCGCCTACCCTAAGAAGATCATCTTTATCCAAGAAGGGATTTAACCGAGCCAACGAACCTGCGGTGCGGTATTTCTTCTTGAGGGCCTGAATTTGATCTCGAAAAGCCTCTTGCTGCGTCAGCTTGATTGCCCTAATCAAGGCGTCATTCATTTCCTTGACTGTAAGGTCACCCCGAACCCTATTATCCCTATGCATTGAATTGTGTTTAAAACGCGCCCACCATGCCAATGTCCTTTGCAAGCGCGTCAAGGAGCTGAAACGATGAGTTATAGGTAAGTAGGGCGTATCCTTTAGATTTTGTACAGCACTGCTGGCGATCAAAGCGGAATTCGAAGAAGCCTTAAGCCCAGGTAAGTTGTCAACGATACCTCCATAGTCAGTTGGCCACGTGGACGGTTCTTCCCTGACCCATGGTGGCGACCACCACAGCTGGTGGGCTACGAGATCCGAGGGTAGCAAGCCTCTACTAGCACAATCCGCAGGATTAAGTGCTGAAGGTACATGGCGCCAACCGACAGATGGAATTAAACCTTGTATTTGCGAAACGCGATTGCCTTCAAACATTTGCAGTCTATGCGGTGGTGTACGAAGCCAGGCGAGAACTATGCTGGAATCGCACCAAGCGATTGTCTCGTCAATGATGATGTGTTTGTCCAAAACACACTTGACATGGCTAAGTAACTGAGCTAAGAGAACTGCTCCAGAAAGTTCAAGTCGTGGTATAGTTAACCTTTGCTTGATAGGGGCGACCCTACTTTTGGCGAGTAGCAAATGGACGTTAACTTCGCCAGTAGAGGCCATGACGCGCAAGAAAACCACGGCAGCGTAGCCGCTTTCAGAAGCATCGCTGAACCCTAACAGCTGACGATACACAGCTTGCTTGCTCAAAATGAATCGCGGTATTTGGGGAACCTTCAAAGACTTAAAGTCTTCAGCAAAGGAGTTCCAAAGTTTGAAGAAATCCTCGGGAAGGGGATCATCCCAGGATAATCCCTCATAAGTCCAAAGCCGCTGCATAATCACTTTAGCCAAGAAGGTGACAGGGGCAAGATATCCGCAGGGATCATAGATGCGAGCTATATTTGACAACACATCTCGTTTTGTGTTACACTTAGTAAAGTCCGCTACGCGGTATACGAAACTATCAAGTTTAGAGTTCCATTCAATTCCTAAAATTTTAAATATATTGTCGCCCGATTCTTCAAATCGAAAGGGCTTCTCAAGATGATCAGTGGCATATCCTTGCAACACCTCCTCGTTGTTGCTGCTCCACTTCCGCAGCTGAAAGCAACCTTGCGACAAAATCTCGATCACATCTCTTTGTAATGTCTTCGTCGAGTCCACACTGTCGCTACCACTGATAATATCATCAACGAATGTGTCTTCCAGCAAAACACGGGCAGCCTCCGGGTGTTTATCTTTATTTAGGTAGGCTAGCTCGTGTATCACACGTATCGCTAAATATGCTGCACTGGAAACACCATAAGTCACGGTGGTGAGTTCATAAAGTCGGAGGGGCTGCTCAGGAGAGTCACGCCAGAATATTGTTTGGTACTTACAGTCTTCGGCTAACATACGAACCTGGCGATACATTTGTTTGATATCGCAAGCGAAGACTATAGGATGTGTTCTGAAGCGTAAGATGATGTCAACAATGTTTTTTTGAAGTTTAGGACCCGGCATTAATATTTGGTTGAGTGAGACGCCCGAACTGCTGGTAGATGAAGCATCGAAAACCGCTCTAAGCTTAGTGCTACTGCTGCTCTCTTTAAGTACCCCGTGATGCGGAATGTAATACCTGTCCCTAGATAAGGTATACTCGATAGGTTGCATGTGGCCAGCTTCTATGTAATCGTTCATGAAATCAATATACATCTCTCTAAGCTTGGGATCTTTATGCAACTTGCGCTCTAAATTGTGAAACCTTCTTAAAGTCTGATTGTGAGTTTCACCTAACGATGTGCTTGGCGTCCTAAAGGGCAGACGTACAATGAATCTACCTGATTCATCACGGGTGTGTGTTTCTACAAAATGTTTCTCACATTGTAGGTTCTCCGGATCCTGTATGACCCGGGTAGGTGCCTGCTCTACTTCCCAAAACTTGGTAAGTGTGGATTCTAAGTCAACTGTACAAGATAAAGATATCACTTGATGGGATACAGAGTCCATGGGTGCTCTACCCATTAGTACCCAACCAAAGATTGAAGCGTAAGCTGTAGGTAATCCCTCTCCCAACTGCAGCCTTCTACCGTCAAAGATTTGATCATAGAGATCAACACCGATGAGTAAGTCAATATGACCCGGAACACAACATTTATCATCAGCAAGAGTCAAATCTCTACACATGTTCAAAACCTTTGTTGATACCTTAACACTGGGTAGAGTGCCTGTAATGCGCTTTAAGATAACAGCCTTGGTCTCTAATGCTGGTTTAGATGATCCTATAAGCGATTTTATGGAACACTGTATGGTACCACTAGTTTGCTGGGCATCCGATCCCCCTAACCCATACAGAATACCAGAAGATGAACGAGGAAGTCTTAATTTTTGAGCAAAGTTCTCAGTTATTATAGATACTTGTGAACCACTATCAAGCAAGGCACGACCTGTATGCAGGTGACCATTAATATCCAGAATACCGATCAACGCAGTGCCCAACATCATAGTAGAGCCACTATGGATACTATGACTGAGTGGAGGCGGGACTGTCGAACTTAAGGTTGAGGCGGCATCCTCTGAAGTGAGTTCGGCATTGGGTTCGGGCTCATTTTCCATGATAGCATTCATAGAATTAGGTTTGAGTCCCATGTGTAATTTGGTATGATGTCGGCCATGACACACCTGACATCTACTTTTAGATAAGCATTTGCTAACAGTGTGAGTACGTAAGCAATTGAAACACAAACGACGTTCTTTAACAAACTCACGTCGAGCAGTTGGTAACATGTCGTTGAACTGCTCGCAATTATATAACAGATGATCACCTTCACAGCATGCGCAAGTAGGAGTGCTAACTGTGTGAGATGATTTGAGTTGATTCATGTGAGAACCACTAGACCCACTGCCTGATGCAGAGGTAGAGGCTTTCAATCCCGAGACAGACTCCAATACTCGTAGCTGGGTTTCCAAGAAGTGAAGAAAATCATCGAATGTTGGTATAGCTTGTGTTGATTCATTACAAGATGATTCAAACTTACTACGTAAATCAAAAGGTAGTTTCCGAAGTAAAATGTGTAATAATATAAAACTCCATGATTTAACATTGAAGCCTAAAGCGACTAAGGCTTGTGTATTTTCTTTAATGATGTTTACAAATTTGCGCAACCCAGAATGTAATTGATTAGGATTCAAATTGTTAAGAGATAATATCAATTCTAAATGTTTATCTGCTATGAGCCTTTTATTTTCATATCGTTCACGCAAAATGTTATATGCAATGTAATAATTACTATCAGATAATTCCAGATGCTTGATGAGACTAAGCGGTTCCTTCTCTAGAATACTTAACAAGTAGTGCATCTTTTGAACACAACCCAAATCACTGTTGTTGTGAATTAAGCTATTGTATAAACTTATGAAGTTAGGCCATTCAGTGTATACACCTGAAAAACGGGTGAGTGAAATTTTCGGAAGACAAAATTGATTGGCTTTGTCGTACTTCATCTGCTGGACTCCCGAATGCGTACCTGATGGAAACATTGTAGACTGCAATACTTGAATTGAGTAATATAAGTCATAGAATTTACTTAGGTTGCCGTCAATTTCCGACCTTACAGTTAAATCTATACACTTTGCCATGAAGGAATTGTATGCATCTTGATACCGATCGCGTATTGTGTTAATATCCTTAAAGCGCACGTTAAATTCCGCCAAAATTGTGGGATCGGGAGTTCCACCTTCGACTTTGAAAAGATCCTTTGCAATTGTATACAAACGGTTTATTAATCCCATGTTTACATCCATAATTACTTGTTCTCGGGTGAAATTAGCCATTTTAGTTTGTTTTTCCATTTCAAGTGCAAAAGATTCCAATATTCAGCAATCTACAATATCTCTAGTTAAATGTAAACAAAAGGCAAAGGAAGATGTAGACTAAATAGAATGTCAGTTAACTTTTTCTTTAGGCCTGGAATCTTGCCTTTTAGTGTTGCCAGTAAATTGAAGATAATGTCCACAATTAACTGGATAAATGCCCGTGTATAAGGGGGGCCCTAAGTATGTTATTTCCGAACGTTTCTGAAATGACCATAGACAAAATACAATGAATGAATAGCTGTCACTTGTCAGCCGACCAGCTGAGATGGACGGAAACGGAAATGCCGAAATGTACAAATGGAGGTTATAAATGCAAGCTGATGAGAAAATATGAAAATTAGTAAATTGAATATGCTGAGTTTCTATAGGTATCGGGAACGAAGGACCAGTTTATGTTCGGAAAGGGAGAGGATGTGGGCAAACCTGATTTACGCGCTGGTTCCACGCCTGCCGCTATATCTCGGGATGGTACTCCACTCCCACTTGCACGAACACTAGCGATGAGTTTCTAGCTTCTTAAACTTGAGTAGACGGTGATGATGATTTACGTTCGCGATCGAGAAGAGATTTGTTGAATTCCGATTTTACGCCGGGAGCTCGCATGCGCACCGTCCGCGATCAAGAGAGATGACAGTTGTCGAATTTATTTATGGTTACCCACGGAAAGGATTAGGATATAGGAAACAAATGTGTGTGCATAGAAGGTAATACCCAGCAAATTCAAACTTATACCTAACACATAGTATATGTGGAAAAAAACCAAAGGATAGATTGAAGGCGGGTAATGGGGTGGATTAACGGAAATATGTTTCTTTTTGGGTGCCCGATACACAATTAAAACATGACGACTTGGTGTAGTGGATAGTGACCCTGTTAGCGAAACCAACGGTTCCGGGTTCGAATCCCGCGACGGGTAAATGTTTGTGTGATGAATATGAACATTTATTCCTGAGTCATGGATGTTTAAATAAATATTTATGTATGTTTATCTGTTATCTAGTATCCATAGTACAAGCTTTGCTTAGTTTGGAACTAGATGATTGGTGTAAGTGTCCGAAAATTTATTTATTATATTATTTTTCTGATCATGATCCACATCTCTGGGGTGAATATACATACAATCGCCTACCAAGAAAATAACCAACTCTCTTTTCAACTTCATTTATCTTACTTGTGAGGCCTCTAAATCCGAAATGTGAAGAGATACAAAGTCTGTAGTCAAAAAAAATTGTATGTATTTCATTAAAAAAAGTATCACCTTGCTATATGTATAGGTAAACGTTTTAGTTTTAAAATTTTAATACGAGTGTTTCCATGTTTTGGGGGCATGTCAGTCCTGGTCATTTTCCATTGACGGTGGCCACAGATCAAATAAGGTCTGTGATGGTGGCCTACAGGAGTAGCTTAAAAACATTGACTATCTATCCATCTAGTCTGACACAAATCCTCCTAGGCCAGCGTGGTGGATTAGGGCCCATCGCCCAGTAAGAGGAGGCTGTGCTCCAACAGTGGGGACTTGTAAGGCTGTTGATGATATTTTTTTAACCTATTATTAAAATTACTGCTCACTCACATAGCTGGAACCCCAAAAATATATATTATAGTTATTTTTTTTTAATGCACAACTGGTTGGTACTTCACCTCAATCACACCTGATGTTAAGTGAAGATGAGGTTGAAGGTGGAAGCGTACTGACCCGGAAACTCCAACACATTTAAAAGCCCTACCACCAACCAAACCGAGTACCTACTGAACATGTACGCCGCTGGGGATCGAACCCGCGATCTCCGAATCGTAAACCCAATGTTATTGTATAATTATTAAGTACACTGAATTTACCGAGCGGAATATTTATGAACTTTGAACATCTATTGGAACTATAAGATGACGGTAGTTAACCAGGCGGACAGCGGACATTTAAAAATACCCTACAAAAAAAAACCCAAAATTGAACCCGCGACCTCTGTAACTTTGTAAACTGTGTTGGATGCATTGACCCACGGAGACAGTTTCGGAAATATTTTACTTTAAACACAGTTGCTTTGTATTATCATCAGCCCGTAAACATCCCTCTGCAGGGATATAGAGGCCTTCCCTGTTATATGAGGGAGTATGGCTCATATACAGGGCGTCCCACGGCTATGCCACATGGAGGGAAAGTACCTTGAATTTTGTAGATGGAACATTTTACTGAAAGAAGACATTATTTTAATTTAAAAAACAATTTAAACTGCATTCATAGATTTTTAAATAAGTACATGGTTGAACCGGGAATCGAACCATTTATTTATAAAAAAAAATTACCATGTAACTTTATCATACCAATCGAAAGGCTTCATCATAAGGATTCTTTCAGTAAAATGTTCCATCTACAAAATTCAAGGTACTTTCCCTCCATGTGGCATAGCCGTGGGACGCCCTGTATAGTCCACCACGCTTTTCTTTGTATATCTGGTTAATATTATTATGATGTACATATTATCCTCTCGGAGCTTTTCTTTTTGCAATTATATAAATAACTAGCTATCTGTTCGCGGCTTCGCCTGCGTGGAATAGTTTTATCGCGGAAATTTATTTATTCCGCGTGAACTAGGTACTCTTTATATAATAAATGATAAAAAATATCGTATGTTTCAATCCATGGTATGATCTATCTATATACCCCGTTCATCCGTTTCGCCGTGATTGAGCAACAAATACATCCAAACTTTCACATAATATTAAAAACATTCCTGCTACATTTACAAATCCAAAAAAACTGAACTAATAGGACCTATTTCGCTTTCACAACTAAGTTTAAATTCGTTTGCTCGCTTTCTGGGCTGGGAGTCCGGGAGTGAAGCTTTTATTTGTACATATAGTAATATGTGACGTTTGCAACACTAAGCTGCAAAGTAAAGATCTTTGCCTGACCTACCGCTCGCTAAAATTATGTCATTTTTATTTCTTATCAGTGTTGTCACTGTTAGAATATTTTTTAACAACTTTGTATAATTTGCGCAAGAATAGTATGAAACGAAATATTCTAGTAGATTTTTTTTTAAAATTGTATAAATAAAACTATCTCAAGGTTCAGATGAGCTAAAGTTACAGATATGCCCAATATTATGAAGTTTTGAAATCGTTCCTGGTATCACTGATTCTGTCTTTGACAACCATCGCAAAGCGACGTTTGTCTATTTTTTGTCCTCACAATAGTCCTAATTCAGGTCTAAAACGAAAATTACCAACAAATAAGTGTTTAAAAATTGATTTTGTAATGGTGAGTAACGTATTTTTCCTTTATAAATTACTTTAGCGCCTCAAACACGACGAATATTTTTGTCCATGACGAGTTGACGAAATACCTATTCCCTGGATGTTGTTTCGAGGATTTGTACATTATTCGATATATTATCGTCGCCTACTTCGCATCTAAAAATGGTACAGCTAAAACTTGTGATTCTATAGTACTTTGCTCAATAGGTGACCGACACTGAAATGACATGAGTCACTTGCTCAGCCTCAGATATAGATACAAGGACTATATATGAATACACATAGTTTTGTAGCTGATTACAGAATAAACTAAAATTACGAATAAATACAATTGTCTACCCTTGTTAATTTATAAAAACTTCTTCACTTATTTCAATTTTAGACAAAATTATTCACCAATTTATTACTAATATTTATTATATAGCTAGTTCACAATTGAATGATATAGCTGTCTATAAATTTCCAGCTTTAAATTTAACATCGGAAGAATGGCATCTTCAAACACCCTGCAAAAGGCCATTGACCTTGTTACCAAAGCCACCGAAGAAGATAAAAACAAAAATTATGAGGAAGCTCTGCGTCTGTATGAACATGGTGTGGAGTATTTCTTGCATGCAGTCAAGTATGAAGCCCAAGGTGAGAGAGCTAAAGAAAGTATCCGAGCCAAGTGTCTGCAGTATTTAGACAGAGCTGAGAAATTGAAAGAGTATCTCAAAAAGGACCGTAAAAAGAAGCCAGTGAAAGATGGTGAATCTAATTCAAAAAGTGAAGATAAAAAAAGTGATAGTGACAGCGATTCTGATGACCCCGAGAAGAAGAAATTACAGGGAAAACTAGAGGGTGCTATTGTTGTAGAGAAGCCTCATGTGAAATGGAGTGATGTTGCTGGACTTGAGGCTGCTAAAGAAGCTTTGAAAGAAGCCGTCATTTTGCCCATTAAATTTCCACATTTGTTTACAGGGAAAAGGATACCATGGAAGGGTATTCTCCTGTTTGGTCCCCCTGGTACTGGTAAATCTTATTTAGCTAAAGCGGTTGCCACTGAAGCAAACAATTCGACATTCTTCTCCGTCTCATCATCTGATCTTGTCTCTAAATGGCTTGGTGAATCTGAGAAACTAGTCAAGAACTTGTTTGAACTTGCTCGACAACACAAACCAAGTATTATTTTTATTGATGAAATAGATTCCCTATGTTCTTCTCGGTCTGACAATGAGTCTGAATCAGCAAGGCGAATTAAAACCGAATTTCTTGTACAGATGCAAGGTGTTGGTAATGATATGGATGGAATTTTGGTACTTGGAGCTACAAATATTCCTTGGGTTCTGGATGCAGCCATCAGAAGACGATTTGAGAAACGTATTTACATTGCCCTTCCAGAGGAGCATGCACGTTTGGATATGTTTAAATTACATCTGGGGAATACAAGGCATCAATTGTCAGAACAGGATATGAAGGTATTGGCTACTAAAACTGATGGTTTCTCTGGTGCTGACATAAGCATTGTTGTCCGAGATGCTTTAATGCAGCCTGTGCGCAAAGTACAGTCGGCAACACATTTCAAGAAGATTACTGGGCCTAGTCCTACTGACCCTGATGTGATCGTCAATGATCTTTTGACCCCTTGCTCTCCTGGTGATCCAGGAGCAATGGAAATGACTTGGATGGAAGTTCCGAGTGATAAATTGGGTGAACCACCTGTTACTATGTCTGACATGCTTAGATCCTTAGCTACATCAAAACCAACAGTGAATGATGAGGACATGGTTAAACTGAAGAAGTTCATGGAAGATTTTGGTCAGGAGGGATAACTTTCAATTTTCTGGAGATGGTTTTGTCAAATTATATCTTTAATCATTTTGATTCACAGTTATTGTTTTAGGTTTTACTATTAGAAGCACAGTGTTATGCATTCATGCAGATTCAGTAATTCTTTTTATTTTTATATTGATTTAAGAATATGAATTTTTAAACTACAACTTTTGAGAACATGACTTCATTGTGGTGTAAAAGAGTTTCACCACTTTGCCTTTGCATATAAGATTATTGTGGCTATTAAAGTGGCTACTACTTAGATAATTATGAATGGTAATTAGATAGTTGTGAGTATATTATTGAAATATTTTGGTATTGAACCACTTCTCTGTTAAAATTCATGGAAAGGCTATTTTCAAGTTGTTTCATTTATCTAGATCTACTGAGAGATATTGTTAATATTGTTGTTTTAAATATAAAATAAACTTGGAATCTTTGAATTGCCTGTAATTAACAGGATTATGATAATGTCTTCTTATAAAATATGCTTTACTATAATCACTTGCAAAACATAATTCTATTGAAACTATTTCGATATCCAAACACTCCTTGAATCATGATGATTATGTATAGACAATACTGGACCTTGTAAATTAGTGGTTTTGTGATATATATTCGGCATAAAAACTAAAGTGCATTTTACTTTCTTGTTTCCAAATTTGGATTTATTTCACCATAGCATAGGTTAGATGTTAATATTTTCATTGTATTCAATTATTTACGTTTATATTTTTGTAAAAACTATAGATTGATGTAAAATCATAATATTAATTCTCCCTATAACATACATGCTTAGGTTATATCAAAATTAGTGTACAATGTATTTCTGTCGTTTATTTTGTATGTTGTAAAATAAGGTTTAATATAAAGTTATAATATTAAATTTTTTGTATAATTTTCATCTTCAACATTATTGGAGGTAAGTTGCTACAGGACAGGAGGTAAAATAATACAAAGTGTTGCAAGTTTATATTATAATATATTTACACTGACACAGGAGTATAAATAGTAGCAAACCGAACTTCAGGATTAAACTATGTACGCAAACAATGGTGTTTCAATCTATATGTGGTCAGTTAAAAAAGTAGGGCTCATTACATCTTAGCAAATCTATATTTAATTAAGATTACTTATCTTTATTCAACAATTATACAATTTTAAGTGTGCCATATATTTGCAAGACAATATATATTCACAAACGGTCAATATTTCATAATTAATGTGAAACTTTCAAATTAATGTCAAAATTAGAAACGTATTCCATACGCAATTAATAAATGATTCAATATAAAACAATGTCAGAAATATACAGAAATAAATTAATGAATAAATAAAACAAATATAGCATTAAAAATGTCCACTCAGCAAATTCATTTAATGTATAGAAACATTTATTATTGTATATTATTATGTATGAAACATTTATAGCCATGTAGGCTTTGATGAATGAGTAAATGTCTAGAATTGGAACCTTCAAGAAACGAGCCTACACCTTCCTCAAAGGCCGGCAACGCTTCTGTGACCCTTTTGCTGCTTGCGGGTGCTTGCTGCGCTTGCTTGCTGCGGTGTTGCGGGTGTCCATGGGCGGCGGTGATTGCTTTCCATCAGGTGACCCGCATGCTCGTTTGCCGCCCTCTCATATAATCTCATAAAAAAAAAAATGTCTAGAAATGGTTTCTAACTGTATGGTTTATCTAATTACACTTATAATTACAGTTATATACGACCGATTGGTGTAGTGGATAGTGACCCTATCAGCGAAACCAACGGTTGCGGGTTCGAATCCCGCGAGGGGTAAATGTTTGTGTGATGAATACGAACATTTATTCCCGAGTCTTGGATGTTTATATAAATATTTATATATCATTAACCGTTATCTAGTATCCATACTCGTAGCACAGGCTTTGCTTAGTTTGGGACTAGATGATTGGTATAAGTGTCCGAAATATTTATTTATTTATTTATTATACCTTACCTAATACCTCATAAGTTTTTTGTTTGGAAACAAGCAATATTTTAATACTATATAAAATTTATTTTTATATTATATAAAATCTGTGGGTTATACGCGTCGTGTTTTGCATAAGCATAAAAATGTTTGTTCTGCTACTATTTAAGTCTGCACGTTGCGAAGACTACCTATCACGATATGTCATTTACAATAATTTTTTTGCTTATCATTATTACTATTAAAAGAGATAAACTAAAAGACTTATGGAGTTCCGATGAGTTCGTCTCTGAAACAAAATGAAATTTATATAAATTGAGGGTCTCTGTTTCTTTTTATTTTATTTCTATTTACTTTAATATACAATTGCACTACAATTGAAAATAAAAATTATTATATTTTCATAATTATAAGAAATATGTAGTGTTACTATTATTTATCTGACCGACGACCTATTTGGTGTAGTGGTAAAAAATTCTGACTGCTATACCAATACCAAAAGGTCGCGGGTTGGAATACTGTGAAATATGTTTGTATGATGAATACAGACATGTGTTTCCGAGTTGTGGATGTTTTTCATTTATTTATGTATTTATTTACAAAAAAAATGTATTTGTGTAGTTTATCAACCATCTGGTATTATCTACATACATCTATAGTCTATAATACAAGCCTAGTTGCTTGTGTGTAGTGTAGTGCAAGTAGTGTGGAACTAGGTGGCGCTGTGTGTATGTGCAAAGATATTTATTATTATTGTTTAATTTAATTTGTATTCTCATAAATAAAATTCACTATTTAACTGCGATATCGAAATAATAAATGTGTATTTATGGCCATATTAAAAAAATAAATACACAGTATCTCAAGTGTCAATTCATCTAGAAGCTCGATATCGAAGCGTTACCTCTCGTACCATTGAGTAACACCTGAGCGGCTATTTGAACAAGGTAATTGAATAGATGTATATTTCACACCTATCAGAACAGTACGTTCTCGTCGATGTGACCCGATGGTGGCCACACATCGGAGCCTCATCCGTCGCCTGGCCGGAGCTCGTAGACCAAGGGTTGAGACAAGGAGGCCTTGTGGTGCAGGCTTGGCACCGTAACTGACCAACCAGGATCGCTCTCTCACCTGTGAATGTTATACCAGTTTCTCATAACTTCTTCTTTAACCGCCTCCGTAGCTCAAAGTAAACAACATTGGGTTTACGATTCGGAGATCGCGGGTTCGATCCCTAGCGATATTTAGTACTCGATTTGGTTCTGGCTAGCTCCTATCATCTTATCTAAATCTGCCGCCAAACAGCAATATTAATAGTATTGTTGTGTTTCGGTTGTCAAAGATAAGATAGCCAGTCCCCGAAATAAGATGGGGTTTCCGGGTCAGTACGCTACCACCTTCGGCCCCATCTTCACTTAACATCAAGTGCTAACCCGTTATGGATAAAAAAAAAATAGGTGCTAATAAGCTAAGCTCTAAAATTTCAGTGTCACCTAAGTATTTATTTATATATAGTTTATTGTACACTAATCATAAAAACAGTACAGCATAAAGAGGATGTACAAAGGTGCAAGCTTATCTCTAAAAAGAGATTTCTTCCAGCCAGACCGTGAGTGACAAGAGTGAGAATTGAAGTGGATAGACATACATCGTATTACTCCCAACGGCCACCACCAAAGGGATGGATTATGTGAAAAATTATGGTAGGTAGAGGCATACTTACTCGTTCCTTGTAGGTATTTACTTCAATCTACACAGTGAAATTAAATTGTGTTTATTGATACCTAACTACCTGCTACCCCTTTAACAAGACCTAGGCAATAGAAAAGCGTGCTTACTAATCTACGTGTATAGATACCTACCTGTAGGTATCTACTAAATAAATCTAAAGGCGGCTGGGAGAGATCTCCCGTGTTACCCGTCTTTCAATTCGCCCTTTATTTAAGTAGTTGAACATTTCTATGAAACTTCTAAAGCGCGAACCCGTCTAAAGAGTGCAAACAATTATATAGTATACCTACCTTTAGTCCATCAATGAGCCAATGTAAATCAGGAGCCGGAAACCCTTTTGCAGAAGAACAGTTGACATTGAGCGGCTCTTCTAAAGAGTATGACTGCTCATGACCCGTGATACGGGGCCCTTCCCGTGGAAAATCTGAAGGAAGAAAATTGTAGAAATAGTAATAGCTTTAAAGATTTGGTTTGGAAACCATAACAGGTACAATCTACGGCCTGGACCTATTACAGAACCCCGATCAAGTCATGATTTCTACTTAAAACTAAATAAAAAGGGATATAATTTTTTTAATAATGTTTCGACAGATATGGCATAGGTAGATACCTAATACTTAGATTAGAGAGTCGTTCTGGAATACGGACCTCAAATAGAATTAGATGCTTTCAACGTTAGATATCTTGGTATGTGCGGGACGATGCAATCTGTAGGTACTCGTATATGTCGTATGCAAATGATTAAAATAGCCATTCAATTGAATGTTTATGTGGATCGTTTTGTATAGCGGACATTTCCGCTTTTGCAGAAAACTGCTGCTCAGAGCGGGTTGGTCAGGTTGTGTTAGGTAAATTGCTTTGAATACTATAGAGCACTGCCCAGTTTCCTATACTAGGTATAACACAGGAAATGACCGCGCTATTTAACGATTCGCGCGCCTAGGCCGTCAGCGTTGAATGGGTAATTAAACCATCTGCCTACGGCATTATTACCTAAGTCTGTGGCTTCTTTACTCTAGAAGATTTGAATATTGTTTTTTGTTTGAAAGTTCCACATTAAGCAACTATAGGTTTGTGTTGTGGATAGGTACCAGATGGTTGATATACTACATAAATACATTTTTTTTTGTAAATAAATAGTTATTATAAATGAAAATGTCTAGTTATAGTTTTTAGGCTTAGTTTATGTATTTTAATTTTTACGTTATATATTAATTACCAACTATAAAAATACACCCGTATTGCTACTATTAGTGCAAACCTCATCTACTGGTAGCTTGTATCTTTACCCTAAGGTTTGCATGGAAGAGATCGCTGTTAGTGATAAGGCCGCCTTTTTGTGCGATTAATGATGTACGCTGTATTCTTCATGTAGCGTTTGTCAATTGGGCAATAAAGAGTATTTGATTGATTGAAAATGCTGTACGCGTGGCCACATTCTGGTCCTCAAGAATTTGATATTTTTGCCATCGACTCGCTAAGAAGAAGAATGAAGATATCCATAACTCGGGTACATATTCATCACACTAACATATGCCCCGATTCGAACCCGCGACCTTTTGGTATAGTGGTCAGAGTTTCTAACCACCACACCAAACAGGTCAAATATTCGTCAAATATTTGCTGTGATTGTGAGAGGTATTTCTATATTTTACCTAAGTATCTAGGTTATTTTAAACCCTAAGTTAGAGATCTAAGGGATAAATGCTGGGAAGAAGAATTAAAGTAGAATTAAAGCAGTGGCAATGAGATCATTGAAAACTGTGAGTGGGGTGACTTTTGAAAGATAGAATCAGGAATAGTTTAATTAGGGAGTTAATAGTGAGAATGAAGATGTAGTGACAAAGATCGAGAAAGGTATGCTGAGATGGTTGGACATGTGTAGAGGATGAATGAAAGAAGACTAACGAAAGAGAAATACGATGTGAATGTGGATGGTACCTAATTTTGGTAGGGAAAGACCAAGGTGAATGTACAATGATCAACGGGGAAAGATACTCTCTTGCGTCGTTCCTCCCGCTCAAGGAGTCTCTTCCTCCTGGACACCTGGCCATAGCCAACATGGAAATCCTTAAATCGGCTTCGAACTCAGGTTGGCCGCAGCAAAGATAATCTGTGCAGGTGGGGCTTCTCCGGTGGCGGGAGTGATCGATGCGAGTGCGGAGTCTCTCCACAGACAATGGATCACGTATTGTCTTGCCCCGCGTGTCCTGACAGCTGCACCTTTGACGACCTCCTTAACGCCACAGACAGTGCAACAGCACTGTACTCTCAGCACACAGCACTCTAACAAGACTGGCTAAGTTTTGGTCCAATAAAATTTGAAACTTGCCTCGACACGAAAAGAAGAAGAACGGGGACGTCATAAAAAAAGGCTAAGTCAAGAGTACCCTAAACCGACGAGCATGTATGAACAACTTTATAAGAGTGAATAAAGCAAAAGAGGTGTGTCAGGATCGTAGGAAGTGGAAGTCTGTGATATCTGCCTACCCCTACGGGAATCAGGCGTGGCTTTATGTAAGTTAGAGATTCTACTCACAATAAACTTCCATGACTCCTTCAGATTGTGCTGAATAAAACGACGGCGCCTCCTCCGATACTTCACAACGGTAGAGTCCTCGAGATCTTAGGGTTAAATCCTTCAGATGCACTCGACGAGCGCTGGACTTCTCCAACTGAATACAGAAAGAAAAATTAAATAATTTATTAAAAGGGCAACGTATATACGGGCTTAATATGAAGTTTTATAATAATACCGTATATACTTAAATAAAAATGATTCATTTACCACACAAGTACCCACGTATTTGTAAACGCGGCCGCACGCCAACGGTAACACTTTCAGTATAAGCTGCATTTACATTTCTAGTATAGCGTTTGCACTACTGAGGGCGGAGTGTGAGTTTTGTTTCGACTTAACTTTACTACCGCGTTCACGTTTACGTGACGATTTGTATGAAGAAATGTGCAGCGCCTCTAGCGGACAGTTTGCAAAACGATTTTTTTCATAGATACTTTTTGCATAAACGCGAACGCGATGTTAAAGTTAAAAACGAGACAAAACTCACACTTCGCACAGGTAGTGTTACGGTCTCGTCGTGACGTAGACTGTTACCTAACTGCTAGCATAGCAGCTCAGACTTCCAAACTAAGGCAACCTGTGTCAGGAGTCCGTACTTACATTAGGTACCTTCTGGCATTATAGCCCTGATTCCCAAACTAGGGCATCCTGTAGGAGTCAGTTACATTAGGTACCTTCTCGCATTCCTTAAGTCATCCGCTCATTTCAATCAAATACATTTCGGGTTGTCGTAATCGAGTACAAAGAATCCTTAGTTAATACAGCATAACAAATTATCCATTAAATTTTGTTTTGCACATTTTTAAAATCTAATTATCTAATTAATTTCCGAGATATAGAAGAGAATTTTGCTTTTATTTTCGAGACTTTCGCCTTCGAATCACAAAATCGGGAGTATGTATAGGTAGGTTGGTACCTTTCGTAACTTCGCCGCGGATTTCCAATCGCTCTAACTACGATCCTAACGATCCTAATTTATGATAAACTGATAAGTTTCGATCACCACGATAATGCATTCGCGGCGATAAACGCCTATCACGTATCGGAGCAAAAACGAGAATCGCCAGCGGAATCGCTGCAGTGCAATCGTTACAAGTCCCTGCTCCTCCGAGTTTCAAGTGATTTTATACAAATTGTGGCATCGAGGAGAACGTGCGCGACAGCTGTAATAGCGGTGTTCTAATAGTATAGATAACGAGAAAATTCTATACCGGCGCTCGAAACTCAAGCGGTAATGTGACCAGTTCAGAAATCGTAAAAAAGGAAGCAGATATTATACTACAACAATTGTAATATGTCGTCGATTCGGATGTACAGCAACTAGACTAAACTACACCAAAATTAGGTTTAGTTAAGTCAAATGACGTTTGCTATTCGGAAAATTAGAAACTTAACTAATTTGACAGGACTTGACTTATTTTAGTTTAATCGAATTCAAAACACATTTCTGTTATTCGGGATGACCAAATATCGTCTAAAATAAGAAACGTCAAACGTAAATTAACTTAATTTTAGTCGATACATAATTTTGTATGGACTAACCTAACGAAACAATTGAAAATTCTAGTCGGATGTTTTGCAATAATACGTCAAAAGAATACATTTTTAAATTGAGCTGGTTGGCTGAATACATCGTAGAGTACGTGGTTGGAGCTGTGGTGGATGCAGATGAAATGTAACTAGGTATCTACCTTGTAGATAAAAGTTTTACTTATTGATTGCGGCTCACCTATTTAAGTACTCGCTTACCTACCTACTTAAAACTTTTTCTCTGTCCGCTCCTATTTTAATTCTGGTCCGAAATTTTGCAATAATACGTCAAAAGAATATTTTTTTGAATTGATCTGGTTGGCGGGATAGTTGATATATTACCTACGTGTTTGGAGTGGATGCAAATGAAAGGTAACTGGGTCTCTACCTTGTAGATAAAAGTTTTACTTATTGATTGCGACTCGCCTATTTAAGTAAGGACTTACCTAATATATAAACCTACAAAAGCGAAATCGTTTCATAACACCAACTGTAAATGGAGTTCTTTTGGCTGAGAGAAAAATGCTGCAAAAATTTCTAAGCTTTTCAAAACATGTTATCATAAATGACTGCCACACTTTACTTCCTAAAACTTCCCAAATTAATAAACCGTTCTCAAGTCTGAGATGACTTTAAGTTGACGCCTGACAACCTGTTGCTTATTAAAACAGTATCAAAAAAATTGTATTGTGACTGAGATGCGATCTCAATCTCAAGATCGATTTATTAATACGCCCTAAGATGGAAAAAATAGATGTTTTTGAGAATGAGAATGTTAAAACAAGAAATCCGCGTTTTTACAGTGCCGCTATCGCATTTTCACATTGATGATGATGAGTAAAAAATACCGAAAATATCGCAATTTTTTTACATGTGGTCGATTACCATTTGTGAGATAACTTGTCACTATCGTCTACCCTTGAATGGGGTAGAAGTGAACCACGAAACCGCACTGCAAAAGCAACTTTGTAAATCGGAACTTACAATTAATAAAACAGAACTTTGTATACAACAAATAAAATATCTGGTACTAACATGAAATAATATTACTTACTAATAAAACAAACCAAACTACTCATATACATCAAATATTCAGAAAAAAAATATATTTATCATTTAACATTTTTAGCCTTTGTGTAGTGGTTAGCTTCTCATAAGTACTTTGAATCATTGAGAGATAATTCCTTTACCGAAGCGGAGGTAGTTTAGAATAGGTGAGAACCACTTTTGACAAACGAAACTGCACGAGCCCTTTCAGATAGACTGAAATTGTAGCGTAATTATTACGTACGTACGATCGTAGCTTACTTATTATCTATGGCATGCCTTGGACAGCAGTGGACTAGTGTGGGCTGATGATAATGAAATGAGTACGAGCCCATTATAAGAGTAAAGATGTACCCGCTGGAAATCGAACTTACGATCACCGTTTTGTAAACGTCATGAGGCTTTTGTTAAGCCACGGGGCGTTTAAATTGTATACAATATAAGTATATTTGTAACAATTTCTACAATGGCACATAACATTGTAACTTTCAGGCGTACGTAAACTTTTCGTGTATTAGGCTGTACTACAGCGTAACAAGAACAAACATGCCTTCTTATACCGTAATAATTACGCGGTAGCTGTACTAACGTCGACTTTAACGCCGTCAAGCCTGTGCGCGTGTTGTGGTGGCCTCAGTCTCGGCATGTATCGGTAGAACTCCTCGTTATCCCTGTACCACTTCACAGAGTAAAGCCGGCCCCCCTCCAGGTCGTAGTCGCAGGTGAGCGTGGCAGACTCGCCGCGTTGTTTCAAATTTGGCACCGATATGCCGACCACACGGAGGCACATTGACACTGGAAAACAAAAAGACAATAAAATAAAGTATAACTTAGTAAAATATCTATTTCATAGACCAGTGATGGGCAGCATCATTTTATTGGTGTAGAACCCAAAACACTAGGATTATAGTCAATCTTAAAATGTAATTATTAACTTGACGACGGATTGGTGTAGTGGATGGTGACCCTGTCAGCGAAACCAACGGTTGCGGGTTGGAATTCCGCGAGGGGTAAATGTTTGTGTGATGAATACGATAATTTTTTCCCGGGTCATGGATGTTTATATGAATATTTATGTATGTTTATCCGTTATCTAGTATCCATAGCACAAGCTTTGCTTAGTTTGGGACTATAGGATTGGTGTGTCCGAAAAATTGTAAAATTAATTAAAAAATTACACAATTTCAAATTCACCCTATTTGAAATTGTGTAATTCCCATTAACAGGTGACGCCACTCTTCATTACGAACAACTTTCCTCAAAACCATTTTGAAACCACCTTTAGTATGGAAATCCATCAATTTTCGGTTGACTTCGCCTATGATTCCTAGTAGAAAGTTGTTCGTAATTAGTCGTCGGACTAAATATTTTTTTGCATTAGATAGCTATTAATTTGCCGTTTAACTCGCTTGCGTTCGATCGCTAAATTTGGTACTACATAAGCGCCCTAGAAGTAAGTCATGGAAACTTAGACGTTTATCCCCTAATCCTTACTTCTAGGGCGCTTATACGTGATACCAATTAGGTGATTGAACCCAAAAATTTTCATCAGTAAGCAGGAATTACACTAATTAAATTTCACCGTATACATATATATTTTTTTGTAATACTCGCGTTTGACAACACCCACAAGCGCCAAATATCGCAGTCGTTAGTTATACGAGTAATAAGCCATTCAATTGAATGCCTAGGCGAATCGTAACTTAGAGAAGAAATTTCTATTTATATAGGAAACGAACTGTTCAGAGCGGGTTGGTAAGGACTCGCCACCACTCTGGAGAAACAGTTTTCTGTATAAGCAAAAATATCTTCGCTAATTTACGATCCGCCTAGATAATTTGAATGGCTGATTATACTACCCGGCTGCAACTTAGACATAGTGTAATGACCTTTATCTCAAATGGGATGGTGGAAATCCCGCATGTAAATCGTACCCGAATTGAAAATATACATGTTCAGCAGTAGATTTGTATTATGATATGATTATTACATTTTAATTTTATTTATTTACGAATATTTACTACAGTTCATGAGGTTAAACTTTACAAAGTTACAAGTTAATATTGTCAAAGTTACAAGTTTATAAAAGTCAATTACAGTATCTATTTATTAAACAAAAATCATTTTTAATGGTCCAAAAACGTTTGACGCCGTTGTGTATGTGGACATACAGAACGTCTTTGTCCGGATGCATCTACGGGCATCGCGTGCTTCATCGTCGACCACATCATCACTTTCCATCAGGCGAGATTGTGGTCAAGCGTATCCAGTTAATCATAAAAAAGTGTATCTAAATCCAGGCATTCTTTTAGAAGGTGATTAATCGATGATTGAATTGAAAAAAATATGTGTAGTCAATGGCACGACGACCGTAACCGTACTAGTTTAACGTTTATTTAGTACACCTATACAATTTACGTTTCTATTTTGTTGCTATTTTATAGATGTTATGTTTAAGTAGGTATATGTGTCTATTGATCTGTGGATGTATGTGTATGTAAATACATGAAATTTATTCACGTAGTTTGTATCTGCATCCCTATTTAATACCGCACTACCTACCTATTTCAAATGTACTGTCCTTATATACCCAAAGGTTGCCTAGAAGAGATCGCTTTTAGTGATAAGGTCGGCAAATTGTACATTCTATTCTTACCACTTTTCTGAAACTGTATTTTCTTTTCTGTTGTGCAATAAAGTGTATTTGTATTGTATTGTATCACATATGATACGTCATAACGTAACCCAAGCTGGCTGTGAGGCGCTGCCGGAAATGTGAACACAGAAAGTTCTGCTTACATTGGACGTGTTTACTAATACGCTCGTAATAGTAATTAATATTTTATGTAAATTTTCTCATATAAGTAAATTGTAATTATTGTTATAAAAAATAAAATTTCTTTACTCACGTGTTCATTAAAAGTCGATCATGACTTACGTTATGTCGGTCATTTTTTGTATTTTCGTTAAAGATTTATCTTAACAGCTAATTCAATATTTGACGTAGTGCCACTTAAGGAACACTTAGGTTAATTTGTAGTGATTTCGCTATAGTGAGTGAACCTATACCTATGTTGACGCATTAAGCGGTCATTTCAACCGGAAACACACCTGTATGCATTTGTTTGCATTATCTTTTCGGCACTCCCTTCTGAAAGGAGCCACAGTTCATATACGCCATGTGTTTAGTGTATCATGTGTCTCGTTGAGATGCCATAGTCGTCGTAAAGAAACATGGTATGAACTGTTTGCCAGTGATTACGTGCGGGTACGACGTTGACCACACTTGTTATGCACACGCATGGTTAGGCCCATACAGAAACAAAATGTGATTGTGGAATATTGCCTCAGTCGAAAATCAATAAATCATAATTTTAAAATAACTCACTTTAAATACTTAGTAATATTTTTTTTTATGGTCAAGACCACACTACCTAAATTAGACATAAAACGCGGAATACGTATTGATGTTTTTATTATAGTGCTCGTAGGCACATGTAAAATGCATAGAATTACAATCCGGCTTGAGAGGAGATTCATTTGAGCGTAGCTCACTATCAACTCCCGAATAATTCTAGTCTACTCAAGTAATAATCAGGTCATTAGAATCATATGATTCTTAGGATTCTTTGCGTGGTGCAGTTGCAAATAATTCAATTTTTACCCGACTACGCCGAAGCCAAAAGGAGGGTAACGTATTCAAAGAGTTTGTATGTGTATGTAGGTATGTATGTTATCACCTACAGCCTAAATATTTCAGCCGATTTGGACAAATGAGGTGTCGTTAGATTCGTACTGGTCCCGGGAGTATCGTAGAGTGTATCTGTCATGATAAATCCAAACGGCGAACCGTAGCAGCCATTTTGTCACACTTGGCAACAAATAATTCCAGCACCCCTTAAAGATGGGCATCAAATGATTGGTCTAGACGTAAGAAATGCAAGAACAGGTATTACCACTTTTCTGAAACTGTATTTTCTTATCTGTTGTGCAATAAAGTGTATTTGTATTGTATTGTATTGTATTAATGTATTATAAAACATATAATATAACAATTATAAAAACACGACTACGGTTATAAATTTCTACCTATTAACAAAAAAGACAAATGAGTTTAAAAAGCAAAACATCCGACAGCATATTTTGTAGTATTTCGTGGACGCCATGTTGGATTTTTTACCATAACATGTATCCTATGACACTCCAGGAATCAAGACGAATCTAACGACACTTTGAAATCGGTCAAACCGTTTAGGCTCCAGGTGGTAACATAGAAATCTACACACGTACATACATACACTCGAAAAACATTACCCTCCTTCCTTAAAACAATAACTTAATTGTTTTAAGGCAATAGTCGGAGGTCGCGTAAGCAAAATTACGTTTTTAATTTTTGAAATTTTGAATATTACCTATGGAAAATCGCATAGAGACCACCGACTCCGGTTTAAAACAATTAGGCTGTTTTTGATAATTTATAATGCATCGCCTTTTATTTACTCATTCATGCTGGAATTAGCAGATAAAACCAGGCTCACACTAAGTTACCAAAAAAGTATAAGTCACTATTGGAATATAATAGTCTTCCTTCATATTGTTTCATACTATAAACTTATGTAAATTACATTTATTAAATTGAATTCAAATACCTTATCATACAATTTGATATATTAGACGGACGACTTAAGGAACATTATTTGCGGTGATGTAATAAATAAGCGAGACTCTCAAAAGGCTCAATGTCTACAATTTTTAACGTCTATTCGAAACGTATGGGCAAACGTGTGGTGAATAAGTACCTACATGCTGTTTCAGTGCGAGTTTCCTGAATTCTATAAGAAAATCTCTAGGAAATTTTTGCCTTTCTTTTTCCGATTAAATCTAACCAACATCTTTCCTAATTGTCTACATTAATTCTACTGCTGTTGAAAGGTGACAGAGCTTATGGCTATTAAAGAGTCCTTTTATTATAAAAAAAATATTGTGTATTAATTTTCAACACTTCACCTCAGTATAAATAAATAAACAGGTATTTCTATATCTACATTGATTTCATTTCCATAACCTTTTATAACTCAATTTTATTCCAATTCAGAAATTGAAAATGTTGATTTATCTTGAAGTAAACATAGTTTACAATGATTACCTTTAACGAATGCCGATATAAAATAACAAACGATCGCAGCAAGCTTCATGTTTCACTTTAATTAAGTCAATCACAATTGGCATTGTGGAACATCGGGGACATAGTTAATTACCAAACATTCTACTGGATTTATCTCGACAGCAACAAACTTAACACAGATGGTAACAAGTTTAATTAGACACATAATTAAAACACACGAGTTTTTAATTCACAATAGATAATGATAATTTGTTTTTGTACAGTGTGTCGAACTTCGATGTGTAGAGGTCGTAGCGATAGAGAGCGAGCGCATCGTAGCCCGACCGGTATGCAACTGTTGCTACGAACTACTACGAACGGTGAAAAGATCTACGACCGCGGAATAGGATGGGTCGTAAGCTCAGGCGTCAAGTAAGTTAATTATAGTAAAAAATAGAAATTCAGTAGGTGAAAGAATTTGGTCTTGAAAATTATTAACAGTGTCCTTATTTACACAGCGAGTTAGAGTTTTATTTATACCACAACGGCAGAGACGAAAGTTACTAAGAGAAAATGCAATATTATTCGATTTTTTACATGATAATAGTCTAAAGTCTCACCCATGATGCAATTTAAATAGCTTTTCGTGGGAATATGTACATTTATAAAAAGGTATAAAAAGAAAGTTACCAATCCACTGCCGATTTTAATTTAAATAGAAACGACCTTGTAATATTGCTAATGCAGTTTCCTTAGATTAGAAAAGGATTTTATATATCTTGGCGGGCAACTAATTCGCTAATGGTTTACTAACGGGTCCCTCTCTGCTTCGATGTTTTTACAGGTTAATCTAAATGCAAATCATTTGCCTTTCCGTGCAGTTTTGCTTGTGGTAGTAAAATACTTATCACTAAAAAGTATATAAATGTAGAATGAATGGACATTAAAGAAGTTATGATCTTGTTTTAATATTTAAAATAAATATCATAAATGATTTGTAAAATTTATTTAACAAAAACTTTTTCGAATTTTCTTTTTAATCTAGTTTGCGCAATGTCTCGTCGTTATTGACTCGTCAAAGTGATTCGTGCCGAAGGAATGCTGGAAGCTAGGCGTACTCAACGCGAGGTTGCGACCGCATAAACTCCAGATAATGGGGATATTATGGGTAGATACAGGGTGGCAACATTTGTGTCTTTAAACATGATCGGTTTTTACAAACTTGCTTTACAAACTGCTAGAAACCAGTCCAACATCACACCAGGCCAATTCGTGGACAGGTTGCGGTTGCTGTGATAACACCGGGTGGTTAGTCGCAGCTTTACACCAAAGAAATCGAGAAATACGCTTATGTAGTAGTATGTATGTAGTATGTATTTAGTATGACGTAGTATGTAGTAGTATGTATTTATTTTTCATTCTCACAAATGTTATTACAAAAAGTACTTACCTATAATAATTATGGTACATGCCAATAGTTTGTTCACATAACTTATTTGTAAGAATCTGGCGTCTGTAATAGGATGAACCTGTGGCACAGATCACCAGGTTCCCACCCCTCGGACTATTCGCACTACAATCTCGATTGCGCTAACTTAACAACAAGAATAACAATAATGTTTAACTTTATAGAATTAAGCTAATTTATTTATAGTTTTTATAACATATTAGTGGTAGTAGTAAATCATGTATATATATATTATTATAATAGTGTGTGTGTGTGAGTGAGTGTGTGTGTGTGCTTATATTGGAATCGTATTCATTTCTTCGTTATTCCTTTTACGTACCGAAACCACATGGTAAGAATTTAGAAAATAAACTTAGAATATAACGACTTTGATAATTCTCGCATTGTTGTTAGATATTTCGTATTCTTTCTTCTTCTTTAAACTTAAAAGATTTCTTAGAGGCATTATTTTATTTTAAAAGTATGAAATTGGGCTAAGATTGAATCATTTGAAATTTTACACTAACTCTGTGATAAAAAATCAGTTCTTTTTATGATTACTGGATACGCGTTTGACCACAATCTCAACTGATGAAAGTGACGATGTGATCGAAGATGAATCACGCGATCCCAGTAAATGTCCATTCACTCTGCTCTTGACGATCCCAGGATTGTTGAATTCAGGAAAGACTGACGCCGGATAGGAGTTCCATGCCTTGGCTGTTCGGATGATGAATAAAGAGTCGCTCTTCATAGTGCGAATGTTCGGTATATTAACTAGGTATAACATTCCGTTGGTTCGGCTTTCCCCGGGTCTTTAAGTCTTTTGCTATGGCATTATTCCTGGGAAGATTGCTCAAACTATCAATAATGGCAGGAATATTTAATACCTAGATATATTTTTACCTACAATAACGCAGCTGTTCCTCAAGGCGGGTATTAAATCTGTCAATAAATCCCACGGTCTCCTTTTACGACCTACTTTCCCTTTGTAATAAGGTAGGTAGACGCATTTACTAGGTAGGTCCTACTTATGTTCTAATTTCTGTGGTCCCAGAGTACTGCTGCATTTGCTTATATTTATATTTGCCTATATGCTGAAGATTAGTTGCTCATACTTAGTTTAAGTAAGTTCGGTTTCATCTATAATCTATTTCATGGATTCAATCCGCAATATTTGCGACGGACATTGCCCGACGTCCCCATGGTTTAACGAAGCTTGTTAGACGTCAGTAGGATTTCAATTAAGCTGAATTGCTGGCTAGCTCAGTGCTTTAATGCCAGTTAACTTTAGCGTTTACCGTTTAATGATTCATTGTATAATATGAAATACAGCCTGTGTTCGCAACGTCATCCTTTTATTTGCAGACAACTATATACTTATCAATGCCTTTATATTCACAAATATTCTGATTGAACCGTTTGATATGATCGCTACGCTAATGACGTGCTGTGAACAAAGTTATTTTATATATAGATAAAACAAAAATAAGAGGCTGAGAGGACATTCTATGGGGTTGTTACTTTCACCAAGTGCAAGTAATCGTAAAATCACTTCCTATCACACCGAGTAGTGTAAGTGTGGAAGAAATTACTGGAGTCAGTGATCAGTGTGTCGGAGTGCACCCTCAGTGAACTATTTGAAAAACAGATTGGACAAATATTTAAAAGAATAATTAGAGCAAGCAAAAGCGCAGTGATATTACATCACGCTTAAAGCTACTAGTGTATTATATGTAAATATAATTTTCTTGCGAATACATTCAGTGTAATTATACACAAAGCTTAACGTGTTATTTACTTAGATTACTCAATGCCGAGTAAGTAGGTGCATTTATCAACAAGTTTGGCCTTATTAAGCAAGTGCACTGCAGAACATAAGACTTTTTCTTTTTTAATAATTTCCTCGAGATACATTTCAGTACAAACTGATAAGTGTCAAGTGTGGTAATTGTCGATCTTCGGCAGATTGCAACGGTTGGTAGGGTTCCACCTGAGATGCCGACGGTAGATGGAGGTATAGGAGTTGGGCGCCGTGAGATGTCGGTGAATAAACGTTCCCGGAATAAGTTGAAGTTTGTGTTTTATTTAGCAATCACATCTTTATATTTTAAATTAAAGCTCTTACATGTACAATACAATATTATTTGGGAATTATTTTGAATACCTGCAGTTATTTGGTAGAATAAAAATAAAGACGGATTTAGAAAAAAAAATTGTATTCCGAATTTTGAATGGAATTCTAAAAAGTAAAAGCCAAAGAGGTCGAGGTTGAACACCTCGTCACAAGGTGACACACGTGGTCCCAGTAAATATCTATGTATACCCTAAATTTGAAGCTCTCAAGGCATACCATCGGCCTCTATTAAAGTATTTCATTCATATCACTTCTCAAAGGTGTATTCGCGAAAATCGACACACTCTGGACAGACGGGTTAGTATTGGTCAATAGAGCGTCAATTATCTAATCATCAGTTATCCGAACGATCGATTAACCAAACCGCCATCCCCCCCAGTACGCCGGCGAGCCGACCATATCCAACCAGTATAAATAATAATTATGTTGGACCGACCACCTTACATATGTTCCGTTTTGGGATGTTTGGGTGGTCAGCCCCAGCCAAATCGGAACGTCTGTTAGGGCTAAGACGATTTTATAATAAGGTTTTTTTTATATGCACAACGGGTTGTTACTTGACCTCAATCACACCTGATGTTAAGTGAAGATGAGGTCGAAGGTGGAAAGCGTACTGACCCGGAAACCCCAACACATTTGGGGGACTGGCTATCTTATCTCTGACAGCCGGAACACAACAATGCTATTAACATTGCTGATAACTAGATAAGATGGTGGTAGCTAGCCAGCTAGATAAGGTTCTGGTAGGCGTTTAAAATTTGCCTTTAAATAAATTTAAAACCACCATTAAACGGAAACTATGTGCCAAAGACGATTATAAAATTTCTGACTATCTAGATGATAAGAATGCGTAGACATGAACCGCTCGGCGATATCCAATATATTGTATTCTTATTTTTCTTTGTCGAATCATAATTTGAACTTATTTAAAAAGAGCAACCCCTGAGTTTCTTTTTCGTTCTTCTCATCGGGAACTGCCTTGTGAATGAGCGATAATTGTAAGTCATGACGATATGAAATATTATCCTTATAACTTACGAAATTTTTGAATTTAATAACTACGTGTTTCATGTGAGAAATATAAACTGCCTACCTTCACTTTATACGATGAATGTTTGTATTACCTAAACGGATTCTGTATTTAATTAACCTCCGAAAATTGGCGAAACAACCAACATTGGGAAGAATCCGCTCTCTATTTCCGGAGTGCATCATCAGATTTTTACCAAATTTTATTGGAAACAAAAAAAAAATTGAAATCAGATTAGAAATGGCGGATATCGCGGGACAATGTACTTAAAAAATACAGACACTTTGACAACTTCCTTTTTAAAAGCCGGTTAATTAATATTCGCCATGCATAATTAATAATAAAGCTTCTTACTTATATAATAATTTATGGATGTAGTAATTAAAATGGTTAAATAGTTGCTCATTAATGTCCAATGTCATTGATTAAAATGGGTTATTTGCGTCACATTGGCTGGTTTAAATTATAATTTATTTGTTCTATATTTATATCCATTTTGTGCGGCGATAAATTTTTTTATAGGTTCACTTTCTTGTCGTCTGTCCGTCTGTTTTCTCAGAAAAGGACTCATCATCAGGACAACTTGATATCTCCAATATCAAGTTGATCGTTGCAAAATAAGGTCTAACTAAACTCTAAAGCATCATGCTTGGAAGCGATGTAGTTTAAAAAAAAATAACTTGTTAACTTTCAATAAGTGACATTTTCCTCCTACCTACACTAAATAAAAATTTTTGATTTTGATTTTTTGATTTTTGCTTTGGAAGCCCGTATCTTTTTATTGCTTTACACTAAGAACTCAAATTTTTAATCTTGTATAGGTTCATAAAACTTCGTATTCGATTTAATAACTTTAACTTGATACCTCCTTGTGATTAAGAAAAACGGTATTCAAAATTTTGTTACAGGTGAACTGTGTACTGACTGTACTGTACCCTGACAACACGAGTCCTACTCACACTTGACCGTCGTTTTTACTTGATCGTGACATATTGGTATATTTATACCTAAATTATATGTATTGATCACATAGTAAAAGAATCACTCTCAAGCTTTTGGATATTTTGGGTTTCGTTTCATTGCTCTTTTGCGTTGGTATCCATTTGAGCAAAAGTCTTTGGGCGTATAGTTACTTTTGCGTATAGATGCTTTCATTATGTATTCGTAAGTAGAGGTACCCACATTTTTAACCAAATTGTAAGTAGGAAAATGCTCTTAATATGATTGTATTTTATTATTGTTAATTTGTTACGTTTATTCCGAAATATCACCACCAGTTTTGAAATGATTTCTATAAATTCTGTATTCTTTATGCTGGTTTCGTAAAGGAATTTGCTTACTTGGGACTGTATGTTTCTGTATCCTGTCTCAACTTTACATTATTCATAAACATATGGTGAAGATAGGTGCCAAATGAACGGCGGAGATAAAGAACGTAAACATATTGAAGTCGTCTGCTTTGTCAACTTTAAATATTTATGTTTAAGGTAGAATCCGCAGCGAGTGCTGATTATCCGAAATTACATTATAAATTCATCGCAAGCCAGATTTACGTAAACAGGCATTGCGGTTCCATGCTGGCAATTGCAGCGCTCCGTCAAATAAAGTTGCTTCAGTATTCACGGCGTAATTTAGTCGCCAATTCGTAACCAAACCCTTTCAAATAAATTGTACTTGCATATTTGGCTCTAACCTTTACAATTTTTTTACCCGACTACGGGGAAGCGTTATGATTTTAATTATTGGCGTATATGCTTATACTGTATCTTATCAAAAATATTTTATTTAAAAAAATAAAAGTTTAAAAACTAAAACCCAACTATTTAAAAAAATTATAGTAGATGAAATGGGAGGACTGCAAAAAGGCTTATCTATAAATCTCTCATTACAAAAGCTATAAACAAGCATCGTAGGTCTACCACAGAATTAATATTATTTTGTTAGACTTGGTAATCACAATGGGAAAGGAGTGCCAGTTGAAGTGGGAAATATCTTTTACTATTTACACACCCTATTCTTTTTTAATTAGTTTGAGGTCCAGGGAAGCAACAGAGTCACGTAGGGCACCTTCTACCGTCACCAGCGCCGTGTTGAGTACTACCTACTGGCGTACAGGAGGGTGGAGGCAAAATTGCTGGGCAAAGGCTTCCATTCACGCATTCCAGACCCGAGCTTCCTTCGACTTGTCGTTGAGGAACTCATGTATCCAGTTCGTGCCGTCATCATCGTTAGCTTTCTTTTAGTAGTGGTGCCCGGGTGGTGGTGGGTTTGGCCCACATGCCATCTGGTCTGGAGCTGACATGGTCAGTCCGTTTCACTTTAGTAGTTACTTGGATCTTAGAACGCAGTTCTATCAATAGTAATTTTTATTCTGAGTTGCGAACTAAATACATAGTATTAGCCGAGTTGATTATTATCAACCTGCATTCGCTCATTCTATATTAATAAAATGCATGTTACCATACGTTACTTAATTTTCCTTGTTTTAACTGAGAAAAACCATAAGCTAACCCTAAAAGCTGATAAATAATCTATTTTGATACTTGGTACTCACTATCATTTAAGTTAAACGTAAGACATTATTATCATTTATTTTTATGGATACTCATATCTTTAATTCACCAACTTTATCAAAAGATTGACGGTTTTTTGGGTACAATATGAAAGGTTTCTAACAAGTATAAATATGTGCGCCTCCCTTCACCATGCAAACAACTGCAGATAGGTAGGGCACAACACTTTAATATCATTGTACAATAAAATTCATCATTTGTGATCTAATAAGTATTATAAATGGTTATAGTTACAAGAATAAATTGCCTGAAGAATATCAAGCGCTCTTTTTCACGATTTCGAGCAAGGCTTCTCTGTAAAGCCTATGTTAGTTAAGCCGACTTGCATATGCGTAAGGGTCTGCTATCAACCGGAGTTCAATTAAACTTGGCCCATTTAGCGAAGCATCACGTGCAAAATAATGTACACCTTTGGCGCTTAGGTATACTTAGAGCTTCGTGGGGAAACGTGCATGATGCAGATTATAGTTTGTTGTGTACCTGATTTTGTAGTTATTTATTTACGAGTTAATATCTGATGATATGACTTACTTTTTCACATGTTTAAAAACACTAAATTTTTAAAATTGGTGACTATATATCCTGACTCCAGGAATAGGGGCGAAACGATTAATTTGGATAAATTGATGAACTTTTTCACGTCTCATCTTAAATCCATACTGCTGCAGTGTGGATTGCGCCTTCTGTGAAATCTAGTGCTGTCATCGATTGCGTTCAGCAGCGTGATTTGTTAGCTCATTGCTTGCTCAACATAAGACTTTTTTGATTGACCAACGGTATCGACCATGATATCGATGATGTTTCATAAAAGGCCTGCATGTCCTGGGTGTTGCACCTCACCTTAAATATTTTGGACACTTAAACTATTCAGCCAGGCCCAAACTAAGCGAAGCTTGTGTTACGGATACTAAATAATAGATAAACATACATGAATATTTATATAAACATCCATGACACGGGAATAAATGTTCGTATATATCACACAACCATTTCGTTTTATTAATTTAATGTTATTTTCTTGTTAATAATCGGTGCCTGCTAAATTGCAGGGCCTCGAACACGGTCAAAAGGTCGCCTGTCTCCTAAATTTATCTTTATTTATATAAATTACTTATAGCTAAAAAGAAAAGATTAAACCTAAATAAAATACTGATTATATTATTATAAAAAAAAAAAATATTATTAGTACTCTTAGTTTTTTACAGAATACATTTCTGTGTGTGCGTAGAAATTACATAATCTTATTCCGTCGTGACCTTTCCATCTTAGAACTACTAAGCGTAGGGAGGGATTCCACCGGTATGTAGTATATACCCAACATTCGCACTAAGAAGTTCGACTGTTCATTTATAATGCGAACGAATCATACAACCTTCAAGAGCATGCTTCATCTATAACCACATCGTCACTTTCCATCAGGTGAGATTGTGGTCAAACGCATATCCAGTTAATCATAGAAAAAAAAGGATACCATCACAATAAACTAAAATTTGATTTATCATCATCATCATCAGCCCGTAAACATCCCACTACAGGGATATAGGCCTTTCCTCGTACCTATAATGAAGGAGTATGGGCAATAGTCCACCACGCTGGCCCAATGCGGGTTGGGGACTTCACATGCGTTTCAATTTTTACTGAGGCATGCAGGTTTCCTCACGATGTTTTCCTTCACCGTTCAAGAGCAGTCGGAACATAAGTAATTAAATTAAATTTAAAAACTCATTGATACATGACCTGCCTGGGGATCGAACCCGGACCTCCCAAATTGGGAGACCGCGTCTTAACCGCCGAACCGAGCGACCGAAAATTTGATTATGAGGCCTAAATTGAAACGTTCGCTTCTACAAGTATTACCGTAGTAGGTACGATCCTATCTACAATATTTCGCTGTGTATATAAAAAAAACTCGTAAATATTGATATAAATTTTTTTATTGAAAGGTGCAGTGTTCAGAAATCTATCCTAAAATATGTAGGTGTTCATAAATTCGTGCGAATTGATACTTTTGCTCCAAATTGTACTCTGAAGTGGTAAGTATTCATAAACGGCTTTATGCGATTGTAGAGTTCAATATTTTTTGTTGAGAGTTCTTGTCTGTTTGTGGCATAGTAGCTTAAGTATCTAGGTGGACCGATTTCAGGGAACTTTCTTTTGTTTGGACGCTGGTATTTGTGAAATGGTTCTTAGTTATCTTTGATGGAAATCGATTCACCTATGACATCACGTCTACAGACAAGATTTCTATGTTTGATATTTGCCTCGTCCTATGGCGGGAAATTTTCAGGAATTCATTTTTTATTGGAGGAATTGCCCTAGGTAATCGCCACGCAGGATCATTGTCATAGATCCTGACAACTAGCTAAAATGGCAGACCTATGCGTATTTTCAACAGGTGTAGTAAACTTCTATGATTTTCTTCAATAGTACTATTTCTGTTCATTCAGTCATTCTTCATCATCAGCCCGTAAACATCCCACTGCAGGGATATAGGCCTTCCCTAGTATAATGAGGGAGTATGTTACTATTTCTGTAACTTAGCAGTGTTAGTTATATGTACCATTTCTGTAACTACATATATTTGTTTTACTAAACATAATAAATTCCGGTTTAGTCCGAATCTGGGTAGCACTTGCAATATATCAGAGAGTGAAACAATAGCGCGATAGGAAGCACTGGGCGAGCAACAGTTAACCTAACTGTCGGCAATTTGGACCTATACGAGATAGAATAAATCGTTCTTATATATCGCCCGCTTTTTGCGATGGAATTTCTTTCTTAATTCAAAACAAAAACGTTCAATATTGCATGGAGAAATTTGTGAGAATACACCGTTTTCGAAGTCAACACTTTCGCTCTCAGAGAATTTGTGTATTTGGATTTCTGTCCTAAGCTTTTACGTGAAAGTCGATATTTGTGTGGTAAAAATTTCGGATATGGTACATAGTTAAGCTGACGTCTACTGCGGACACAGGAGAGTTAATGGTGCAAGTGTTATTGAAGTCAGATATTGCCTCCAAAATCCTGCAACACAGCAAAGAGTCCTTGGATATATTTTTGGGGGTGCGTTTTGTACAACGTGTTATCCCCGGTAATAACCTAGATTTATTGCATACAAGTTGCTAACACGAGTTTCAGTAAAGGTCAAGAGGTTGATATCTCCTTGTATATAAGGAGTGTATAACTAGGTATCTAATAAACATATAGTATTAGGTAAAAGATGTTTGTTGGTTTTTAAGTATAAGATTCGGTCTTAATTTAAAACATTTGTAACGGACTAGTTAGCACATGTATGCTGTTAAGTTGCTCTACAATTAAGTAGATATTGTTAAAAGTTTCGCGTTATTTGGCTTAAGCTTAATTAAATTTTAATGTTTCCCATCTTTCGCCCTACAGCTGCCTAGTTCGAGACATCCGTGAAGAGCAGTTCAACCACTAGGTATGTACTGTGACCCCATTTTTGCACAACAGTTTTCGCGTCGACATTTCCACAAATGTTTTAGCACTTGCATCTAAGAAAAGTAATTTTGTAGGAAAATTAAGGTTTGAGGAAAACAGTAAGGGCGCTAGAAACAAAAGGCATGTCTTGTTGACCTCGGATAAGTAGTGTAGATAAGGACTGGCTTTCTTCTGTCGACACTCGTTGGAGGACTTAATGGGCACTTTGGAGGTCACTTGCCTGAGCAACGGAAGGAAAAGAACTATAAAGCTGTGAAATAAAATAATTTGGTAGGGTACCGTTTCCAGGTGTTTGTTTACATGATTGTTCTTATATTTTCCGAATGAATTAATGTTATCCGAAGTTAAAATGTTTGGAGTTTACCGAGAGCGCATTATTGCAATGCTAAAGCAATTGACCAAAGTTACGTGCAAAAAGAACCGAAGCTTTGACCTTCTTATGAATCTAGAAACTTCAAATTAATGTGGGACTGACTGTCTTGTAGCAAGCACGGTGGCTTATTATAGATTTGGTTGTAGCTATAATTACGAAATCTACCACTAATCAAATCGATGGAAATCCTGCAATTAATCTTTTAATTCTTGACCTCAATCACACCTGATTTGAAGGTGAGGTCGAAAGTGGACGCGTCACCGGGAACTACGGGATATTTTGAGAACTGGCTATCGCCAGTCACAAACCCTGAGGAAACCTGCATGACTGCGAAATGTATCGGATAGTATTGTATCTCAGAGCAAATTTCTGGATTGAACCGACACAGTGATCATTCTAAATATTTATATTTGGAATTATATTTGGGTTTTTAACCACTTATTTCCACACACCGAAAAAAAACCAAAAACTAATTAGTATTCAGTAGTAAACCAAAAAATAATAGGTTAAGAAACAAAGTTGCTCTAATAATGATAATTCCACCTTGGACCCATACTTGACCAGGGAGTTTGTCCAGTGTTAAAAAAATTCCAAGTGTTTTGTATTGGTGGAGAGATATTATTACAATAGTTCTCTGTAATATAGCTCATGTTTTTCTTATGACAAGTACATAAAATAAATCATTTGGAATTGCTATTATTTCTAGATAGTCTTCGTGATAAGTTACTTAGATATCAGGAGCCATAATGCGCGCAATCAAGCCTTACCTTTGAATCTCCTGAGAGAACATTGAGTATTCCACCGTTAACGTTTCCGCTAGATGGCTGTCGTTAAGCCAAGTCATTCACTACATAATATAAGTATGTGATTTAAAACAAGTTGTGCTACGTTGTACGTAATCATGATAATATAAATCCAAATAATATAATTGAACTGCCAAAAATTCTTTAGCAAGGTTCTCTCTACCTCCGGAGTGCATAGTCAGATCTTAAACATTTATATTAGCAACAATTGACGATAATATGGTGTACATAAAAAAAATACGTACAGTCGAAAATAGTATCTCCTCCTTTTTAGGAGGGGTTAAAAATATTACCATAAAGATATAATTTAGATCGGTTCGTTAGACCATAAGCAGTACATGTAGCGCTGTAGCTTTCGGCAATCGTTATCGAATTGTGAAATTAGGCTAATCTAGCCGTGGTCAATGTTTGGATGCGTGACCATTAGAGCTATTTTCATACGCGTGTTTCCGTGCTTCGTGTCTGACAAATAAATCCAATAATCCGTACTTTAGACTCAGCCCACAGCTGGAGGATAGGTTAGGTCGTTGATAAGTAAATGAAAATAGAACCTCGATCAGTGCTGTTTCATAAATCAAATATCTTCCTCTCGTGTCAGTTGTATTTCAAAAGGCGTCTGCCTCGAAATTCTGCATAAATTAATGTATTTGGAGGATGTGGACAGAATGTTCTGGTCAGTTGACTAGTCTAGTCCGAATAGAACTATTGCATTGAGAGGTTTCTGTAGAGCTGACAAATCTGGTATTCGGGCTGTATTACAAAGAAGCGGCGTCCAACTAATCCACATCATAAATTACATGGAAGCGTTGTCACTCTGAGGATGAGAAAGAATGTTTTTTAAACCTATAACTTTATTAACTCTTTTAACCTTAACACCAAACCCAACATGCTAATGAGATCCCAAAACTGCCGAAAATGCTTCCGGATTCCAGACAAAGGGAAAGAGCTCGCACCACTTGACGACTGGGCAAGTTAATGCCTTATACCTACTCATACCGGTAATGCCTTATTTCATCCGTCCAGCAAGTCATATCGAATACTACTACGTCGAAACTCACGAGATAAAACCCGTTACATCGATATTTTAAATCGATCGATGTTTGATAGTACCTATACCATATGATGGTATTTTTATAGAAACAGAAAAGAGGGTGAGTATTTTGAGCAGAAAAACCACATTTCCGTAGTACTGAAAACTTGGTAAGATTGCCTATAAAAGTACCTCATTGTTATTAGTAGCCACTTAAACAACTGTCACGTAACCCCTAAGTCAGGCGACGTGTGAGTTAAGCCAAGTTTTTAATTACATAGCAACTTTGTCTCGTAAAGATTTTAACTTGAGAGTAAATTAATCGCTCTAGTATGGGGGTGAATTGTTTTAATTTTCACAGAGACATGACTAAACGGTTTTGCGTAACTTTGAACAAGTATAATTTCAAGTAAATCCTTGTTTATGTAGGTCGTATTATAAGCTGGCAAATACCTACCTGTCAACATTAACGAATTCAGTCTATTGAAGTTATATGATGTTGATTTCCATTTGCAAACATTGGTGTGATGTTAAAGAGCGACGCAGACGTTATCTTTCATATTTTTTATTTACGGAAACAGCAGGTTCTGCCAACATTACAACTTGGTAATTTGCACGATTTGCTCAACGGGTCAATATGATCGAGACTAAGATGAATACAAGAAGCACGTCAGCTACTCCTCCATCATAGATCTTTAGAGCGACCGCTTGGGAGCTACCTACATCCAACGACTAAACAGTCAAACACCAAGACCTATATGACCACCCTTGCTTCTATAATCATCTTGATGCATTTACACATTAAAATAAAAATCATAAAATACAAAACAGAAGGTTACAAATACAACATGTCCGCCAGCGTGTCTTGGGCTTGGCTTATGCGGTGCACCAGATAGCTGCCAGCCTTGTGGTCTTCGAATTCCTCGATCAGACGGGTTGAGAGGCCTTTAAAATATTTTAGTAAATTTCGAAACCACCCTTTCGTAAATCACAAAAGAATACGTAATGCTGAAAAGGAAGTGTAAACTTTTATGTTGCAGGCAGCTACAATATAATAATATTTAGACAGATACGTATTCAGAATTGGTATTATTATTAAATATACCACAGCAGTAAGGTCCGCTCTATAATTAATCACTATAATAAATGTTTCTGGCATTTCACAATGCAATAAACAACTTGCCCCAAATAACTAATTAGTAATCTGTGCCCCAAGTCCTGGTTGGTGGAATCGTACCGAGAAGGCTGGCCGCATGGCTTCGCTGTAAGGCTGATTCTTTCACCAAAGTATTGGCCAGCCCATCGATCGTGCGATGCATCAACCAGACGCTGAGACAACTCTGTGGTCAACTAGCTCATTTTCTGTTTCTTGAAGAACCATGCTGTCCGCTCCTCGCTCCTATCCCGCCTAATCTGACAGTTGGACAGAGATTATGTGCAATATCGGAAAGTTACTGTACATTGGTGCTTTTCTCTATTGGCGAGATTTTAGATTATCCTTCCTGTTTTCTAGGACGTATGGGAGGTCCCACAAAGCTCTTTTTCCGGTTTTGGTTTTCATAAATGACTTACCAAACCTTGTAAAGGATAAACATGAAATAGTATTGTTTGCTGGCGATACTTCTGTATTGTTTAAAGTAAATAGACTAAAATTAAATTATGACGACGTAAACAACGCTATTTCTCAAATGGTAGAATGGATTAGGGCAAATAATTTGTTACAAAATGGGAAAGAAACTAAATGTATTAAATTTGTACAGCCTAATGTCCAGGTATGTGTCCACAAATATAATGATAAAAAATGTCACACTAGACCTTGTTGATGGGGAAGGAGGGAGAGTAGTAGTAATTTAATAATAATTATGTACCTTGTTAACTTAAAACTGTGTCATCGGCGTAAGTTATTATTTTGCAGTGATTCAGGGGGAGTTTGCAGAGATCGTTTATATTAAGGAGAAACAGTGTAAGTCCTAAGACTCTACCCTGTGGGACTCCATAAGTGAGGGGTTCATCACGGCTGACAAAACCATCTATCGTCACACATTGAGATCGATCACTAAGATAATGTTTAAAAATGTCAAGAGCTAGTCCTCCTATACCTATAAGCTGTAATTTATGAAGTAGAATGGGGACAGAGACAGTGTCAAAAGCTTATTTATTACAGAATAGAATAGAATAGAATTTATTTGCTGTGAATAGGTAGGTACATACACTGTTAAGTGTACTAGAAACTGCACAATATTCTTGACTAAATATGTTGTTTGTTTTGGTGAACTATCCAGTAAAATGACTGGGTTAATCAATATTTGACAACAAATTAGTTAATTATTTATGTTACTTTTGTATTTCCATGGATGCCACGTAATTTGTTAAATTACATGGCATCAATAATAATTAAGTAATTTGTCACTGGGCAAGAAGCAATAATAAAAAAATATACAAATTTCAGGTGTCTATTTTATTCTTCATAAGTTTTATTTAAAATCTTTAATAAATCCTCCTAAAATTGAGATGGGAAACATGGTATACACTTCAGTAAAATTGCAATAGCAGACTGTTTTCACTTCACAACCAAAAATAACTTGAATACCTTAATATTGCCACACTCTTTCTGTCAATAAACATCTCGCCATTATAATTTTAACCATGACCATCTAAAGGATTTCTGAAACGAGTCGTACATTAAAAACTATACAGTTATTTAATAATGTACTCAGGAAGTTTTAAGGGATAAATAAGTGTGTTAACCAACACATCTACAACCACAATAATACCTGTCGAAATAGCAGCTGATGATGAATAAACAGTCTTGTAACTTTATACCACTGTTCTACAGGCTTACTATAATCTTTACTTGTAAAATGAAGGGCCTCTTCGTGGTTATAAGTGGGTTAAAGCACTCTATAACTCCACTGCTATAGGTATTCTTAACACTTTGATGCTCGAATGGAACCGAAATACGAATGATATACAGGTATAGCATCTCCTAATACGTGCCTGGTTTAGGCGTTTAATTTAAGAGGGTCCTGAGCGCGGAATAATATTAAAAGTGGTTGCTTTGTGAGGTGCTAACAAATTGGCGGCGAGTCAGTGAGGGGCGCTCCCGCCGCTACAACAATGTGTAACAGGGTAACATTAGCTTAACGAACTGAAAAAGATAACTTGTGAGTTTATAGACACTTGCAAACATCTGGACTGATTTCCATCAACATGGCAAGGAACTATATTGCAATTTCTAGAGAATTTTATACAGATAAAATTAGAACTGAATCGTTTATTCGTTCGGGTACTACAAAGCGACGACAGACAGACAACGGTTTCAAGCATTTTAACACTCAGCCTATAGGAGACAAAGAAAGTCGTAATATTTTGTTGACAAACTTTTTAAACTGACAAACTAATTTGTATAATACCTAAACGATGCATTAATAGAAAAAAAACTGCTAATTTAAGTTTGTTATTTGATTTTAGTATTTGACATTAATTTTAGGAAAATTGAAGGAATCTTACAAGACTAAGCAACACCGTGTTTTGTTATGTTCCTTGACTCCAATCGAAACGTAACATGGTTAATATAGTTTTCTGTTATCATATTTATATTATTTATAACTTATAACAAGAAAATGGTTAATATAATTTTCTTAGTTTTTATACTCATTAAGTAGCAACTCTCATAAGTTCCCGCTTGATTCCACATACCGAGCATAGTTAGTCTGACGTTATACCTACATAGGCACTGGGAGCTCATCGGTAAATTTTAAATGTACGTCGGGAGTGTGAATCTGGAACTGGGCTTCAACGACTGTTCCACAGTTGATCACATCACAGAAGGAACGATTCAACTATGGGATTTGTAGATGCACTGATCTTCAGCGTCATTTATGAATTGATCCCGCAGCCGATATATTCTACCGGCTATTATAAAATTCAACAAATTGTTGTTGGGGCTTTATGACTGTATGTACACGAGTATCTGTAAAGAGGAATATTTGAAAAGATTACGACTTTTCGCCGTGGTCTTTGTTCACAAATCGCGTAGGTAGTCGAAACGATTCGCTAGAATGGCTCTAGAGAATGCATCTTGACTTTTGATGCATGGAACACAATTCGGATGCATACGGTGCATGCATGAGAAGCGATATCTTTTGTTTATTGCGAGATGAGTGAACCTGTGAAGTTGTCAGCTAACTATAATTTACAATACAGCTCTTCAAGCTAAATCTAAAAATATGACATTCATTATGGCTTTTTTGACCACTTCGTCAAATAATATATCATAAAAGTCTACCACGCAAATGCCATGTGGATGCTAATTTGCCTACTAGGAGAATCCAAAAAACTAATATCATTATTGTTGAACTGGTTTGGAAAATAAACTAATTTGTATTTGTAAAGAGACCTCAAGGAACGTGCGCTTCCGTTCACGATTCTTCGACTTCACTTTCGATTCTAGAACCTAACATATCAGGTACATTTTGTAAAAATCTTTGAAAAGAAAAGGAAATTTATCCTTATTGGCATTCCTTGGTGGCAGGAGTACTCTACTGGGGGGACTGAAAATCAGTAAATTAGCTGAGTTCCTACCTTTTTATCAGAGTTTCGTGTTAATCTATTTTCATTGTTAATTACTTGATATAGAATAGCATGATTAAAATAAACATTGTTTTAACATGTAGTTTTGAGCATAGGTACACATGTATGTTAATAATGCAACTAACTATTTGAAATACTTAAAATCTCAACAACACATTTTGGGAACTCTTAGTTTATTCAGCTTGAACGATGTGAGACATGTTGACGGCGGAATCCATAATTCATAGAGGAGAGCACATGATATCCATGCCCCGTGAGGCACCTGGGAAGTCAAGCGTTCCTCTACGATTGATATACCTAAACATGCAAACATCAAAAGCAGAAACAGTTTTTGGGTATTCAGTCAGATTGCTTGCGTTTGCTTGGTAGCGATCTTTTTTACGTGCGGAGACTTAGAAATAAATAACCAACCATGTAGTTGCAAACTAAGCAAAGTTTATAAAACCTATATGAATATTGATATAAACATCCATGACTCAGGAATGTTCGTAATCAACACACAACATTTACCCTTCTCGGGATTCGAAGTCGCAACGGTTGGGTTCGCCGACAACTATCCACTATACCAATCTGTCGTCAATTGTATAACCTTATGTGACATGACATTAGGTAACAAATTTAACACTCGACGAAGAAAGACGGGTATTGTGTGTTTGTCTAGTCTTTGTCCGGATGTATTTCAATGATACGTCGTCCGATTTAAGTGTGGTATTCTTTAAATTTGAGATTAAACTAGTGGTCTTTCAACCCGCCTCTGTAGGCCACTACCTTCAAATGAAAACAAGCGGAACTTCTATTTGACGTGCTCTCCTAAGTATGGAAACATCTCTATGAAAATACCACTTGTGCATCCATCGAAAGACTTACCGAGTCAAATATTAACTACATTTATCCCAAAATTAATATCGAACGCGACTGTTTCCGAAGTGCTTCAGGCCAATATGTTTTTAGTTAAATCGATACACGTCTAATGTACCAATTACGTAAAATGTGAGAAAAAGCTAAATTCACGTAATTCAGTATAAGACCTAACTAACTACATCTATGCCTGGTTGGGTAATTTGTAAAGCTTCTTATCTTGATCTAGAATCAAATATTATGACGGCAAATTGGCTCTATTAGTCAGAACTAACGCAACGTATTCCTTTGAAGTGGCATTGCATAATTCAAACTACTCGATTCCCCTCGAGATAAGTGTTAATATTTGTCCCGCCTGAGGTCTCGAAAATGTTACTATGAATATTATCAAAATACCTTGTAATAAGCACGCAACAAGGATAATGTTGCAAACAAGCAATAAGCAAGTATCGTCGGTGGCTCAGCGGTTAAAACGCAGTTTCCCAATTTGGGAGGTCCGGGTTCGATTCCCAGGCAGGCCTTGTACCAATGAGTTTTTAAATTTAATTTAATTGCTTATGTGCATTTATCCGACTGCTCTTAAACGGTGAAGGAAAATTTCGTGAGGAAACCTGCATGCCTGAGAAATAAAAATCCAAAGGCTTGTGAAGTCCCCAACAGCATTGGGCCAGCGTGGTGGACTATGGCCCATACTCTCTCATATATGAGGAAAGGCCTATATACCTGCAGTGGGATGTTTACGGGCTGATGATGAAGCATAATGTTCAGTGCAGTGTTTCCATGTCGAAGAAATATGCATATTTCTTGTGTGCCATGTTATTTATAACTTTAGATAGTGGATTTACTTTACAAAAGCATCGGGAAGAATGCTTTGAGTTTGAAATATATACAATATTGTTTGCTGTCAAACGACATCCCACGGTACGCTTTGAGTGAACAATTTGTAATATCCCGTCAACAGACTTACAATACTAGGAGCATATCGAATTTAAAATTAAAAAGCATGGCCCGCTTCCTTTCAAAAGTATTTTTAAAATATAAAGTCTAAATTTAAATGCACAAATTTTCATAAACTTTCACATGAATGTCGACTCAGTACCATCTATTAAGCTATTTAGTAGGTCATGATTTCTGTAAATCGCAGGGCAGGAATTAGCTCAGTATCGGCGAAATTCGCCAGGTTTAAGTATTTTTTATTTATGGTTTTAGGAAAATGAACCATAATCCGTTCAATGATTGATGTTAGTTGAATGTTGTAATTACGAGTGAAATCGCGTGCCGCACAATTGCGCGTAATATATTTTAATGGAATCCGCCATTTTTCATTGCGGTGTCCGGATTTGATTGATGGGTCTGTGGTATTTTGTTAAGAATTTTGATTTCAAAAACGTTTACTGTGGTTTCAAACGTCACAAAATATTAACATTATGAAAAGCAGAAAGTCACCCGAGAATATAAAAATTTCGTCTTAAAACGCCACTTACCCTCCAGGAATCGAACCTTTGAGTTACAGCGGTGCACATGTAAGTATTGCCGTGATTGATGCCCCAGCGGGCTTCCGATTTGTATACAAATTAAACTACATTTATTAGACTAAATTTTCACAAATCGTGTAAAAATCGTCTTCATTTTTTCACTTCACAGGCCCCGGGAACCCGGTCGACCCAGCAGCCCCACAACTATATCTCATTAATTGCAATATATATATCGTAAATCTGATCACACTACGATTTAGTTATTATTTTTACCATTAGCACAAGCTGAAAGAAAAGAACTGTATGCAATCAGAATTCAGTACAAGTAAATCAGAATTTAGTACAAGTACTTCCTAATTCACTCTCGAATTTCAGCTTGTGCTAATGGTAACCTAAATCTTAGTGTAATCAGATTTACGATATGTATTGCAATTAATGACATACATATATATGTGGTGCTGGGGATGACGTCGTTGCAGAAGCGAAACCGGACCTTTTTATTTCCGAAACCTTTGAAGTAAAGAAATGAAGACGACTTTTACAAGATTTGTAAAAATCTTGACTAAATGTCGTCTAATTTATATGCAAATAGGAAACCGTGTTGCTGCTGGGACGATGCACACGACTTATTAGATACATTTTAACACAGCTAGGACTTTTGTCAAAATTGATAAAGCAATAATACCTACACTCATCATCATCGTGTCACCTACAGAATGTCCACTGCTGAACATAGGCCGCCCCCATAGATTTCCAGAGCGAGCCTGCATTAAGCGAATTTGCGCGATATTTATAAGGTCGTATTTCAGTGCAATTGAACCACACAAACTTGTTCTTGATACTCGTCGGGTTATAATGAAACCTCTTTAGTGAAATTGTGCGCATTTTGAAAATAATAAATAGAGTTATTGTTCGTTTATTTGATATATAATTTTAAATTCAACTAGGCCAACAACTTGGTAGTCATTCAATTCCCTGAATGATGCTAAACGCAGTTGAACTTAAATTGCCTGGCTAGTGTAAAACTTTTGTAATGTAACAAGTTCGGTTAACACTGCAAAATGGTTCCAATTTAACCATTCAACAACAAAACAGGTTTCAGACAACTTTTGGACAGTTAATACAAAAATTGTAGGTACCTAGTATCCATTACTTTCAATTACAGATACGATAACTTTCAAAATATGGCCATCAATCAAAACAAAATAAACTTTGAAATATCAGTAAACATCCCTTAGATCAATATCTCGAAGTCGAGGTTACCGAAAACATGATATCTACAGAACACTATAGTCAATATCAATTCAAAAGTAAACAAGATTTCGTCTTGCTCAAAACACTCAATGAATAGACGGACGAAAACCAGGGAATAGTGCGCGTTTACCTCAATACATCACGTTTAAAACTGCGTGGGAGTTCCAAAGCTACGAATTGAAGGTGTGCCGGGAATGAAAGAGTGGAATCGTAAAAGGCTTTTGGATTGAGAATGCTGAATCATCGCGATGTCGAGAGCCGTGCCGAGGCGAGTAGTGATGACGTGCAATAACGAGCTAGTGATGGGATAGCTATCTTGTTTTGGTTTCTATCCAACGCTAAAATAAGAACGACTTACCTATTGTTGATTTCAAGTCATATTCGAATTACCTACATATAAGTATATTAAAAGCAAAGTCATACCATCCGATCAAATGATATCGCTTTTTTTAAATTCTACAGAAGTATGTTTACCTAATTCTAGTGCATAATAAGAATTGTACTCGATACTTTCTCTATATAAAAAACAATTGAATAAAACATATTTTTATTCAATTGTTTTGCAACTTATGGTATGTGTGTGACTGGAGTTTTTTAAATAAACGATTTATCTATCTCTAAATATAAAGCTTTTCGAAAAAATCGAAATCTTTGAGCTATGCGCAGTTGTGTTGTGAGTTGAACGTGTACACTGTACCCATTTGAAAGTCTATAGAATACAAAGTGCACCTACTCAATATACCTAATAAAATTAGGGTAGAACGAGGACGGTGTTAGAGACTAGCAGCTAGCCTTTACTTTTGAGCTGTCAGAGTGATAGATTATTATTACGCGTTTGTTTAAGGGTTTATAACTTCTGTGGCACGCTTATACAGGGTGAATTTGAATTCGTGTAATTGCCATTAACTGGAACAACTTTCCCCAAGGAACCATAGTCGAACTCGATCAAAAAATATTCGTTTACCCATACAAATTAAACTATTTTGAAATCACCTTTAGTATGGAAGTCCATCAATTTTCGGCTGGTGGCTCTACCTCTGATTACGAACAACTTTCCACTAAGAACTATAGCACAATGCAACCGAAAATTGTTGGAATTCCATACTAAAGGTTTCAGAATGGTTTACTTTATATGGGTAATCGAAAATTTAAAATTATTTTGCGCAATAAAGAGTATTGTATTTTTCGGACTTCGGACAGTTTGAAATTTTTCAATTGCAAAAAATTGTGGTCATTTTGCGGTACAAGTGAAGTATCTTGTGTGCGAACTATTTAAATATTGGAAACGATCGATTTAAAAAGAAAAAAAAATGTGCAAGAAGAAAATGAAAAAGTGTTGGTAGAAGTGAGTATTGGGAGAATGGAGTGTGACGTAATGTTGGGTGCTGGGCGATAAATTGTAGTCAGATCCACCTCTGACTCACCTCTGATCACATTTAGCCGGGCGCCGGGAGTTCAAGGAGACGGAAGTCAGGATGTGATGGATTTCGTGTCTGGTCTAGTGGACACGACATGGCAAAGTTGGAAGGATGTAATCAAGAGGTATTCGGAAAGCGGAAAGTGATAGGAAGGATTTTTAGAAATTCAAATTCAGCCTGTATATTATAGTTATCAGAAAGTTTGAAATTTGTAGATGTTCGTTCAAGAAAACTTTGCTGCTGTATTTTCTCTCTACAATACACTCTCTGATCTTTCGGTAAACATTAGTTTACCGACAGTGCATCGATTACGATACATTCTGGAGTTGCTGATATTAAGGTAGCGAAAACTGCTTTTATTACTAAAATAAATAAATAAAATATCCTTAGACAATACACACAGCGCCTCCCGTCCTGGCTAGTTCCACACTAAGCAACAATAAGCTTGTGTTATGGATACCAGATGGTTGATATACTACATAAATACATTTTTTTTTGTAAATAAATACTTATTATAAATGAAAACATCCATAACTCGGGTACACATGTCCGTATTCATCACACAAACATATGCCCCTAGCGGGATTCGAACCCGCAACCTTTTGGTATAGTGGCCAGAGTTGCTAACCACTACACAAAACAGGTCGTCGTAATCAGTGGCAATTATCTAGGAAAATGTAAAAGGTAGGTATGTAAGTTAAAATTCAATCAATTATAGACAATTTTACAGTGATTTAAAATTGTATTCTTGTTTTTATAGTTATCTCTTACTCGCAAGAAAAATGTAAGCGCAGGTAGATATGTAAGTTAAAATTCAATCAAAAATTTATTTACAATTTTACAGTGATTTCAAATTTTATTCTTGTTTTTAATCGATATCCATAATCAGTTAAATGTCCAGCCCTAACGTCACACCATAAGAACTAGTGCCTAATCTTGCGCGGGATCTCAAAAGCAGAGTTTGAAAGGAACACCTCTGTCTCGACGGTGATGAAAAACTCGCTCGAGTGTCGCAGAGCCCTTTAATATTCACCCTTTTCTTTGTCTCGCCGATTTACGAAAATCATAGGCAGAGGGCCCGGGGATACTGCACGCCTGGTGTGGGTGCTCCTTTACCGCAATTCGTTTATTTATGATGACGGCAGCCGCAGATGGTTTTACGGTGTAATTTGGGTTTACATTTTAAAGCTGGTGTGAAGCGAATTGAGGTACTCTTGATGACGAGTTGTCTAAATTCTCTGCATGTTTAGGGAGGAAGTGTAAATGTAGCAGTTTTGTAGAGAAAATTATGATAATTTACATTTATTTGTTTTAACTAGAGGTAGGTTCCGGCGATTCTAAGTACGTGTGTATTATTAAAAGATCATACTGGAAATTGTTTTTGTAAATGTATGAGCGTAACAGCTACAATTTTATTTAAAACAGCCTCGCGCTTTTTTTGAATTTTAGGCGCTCATTAACTTTTGTAGTATTGAATGATTGTGTTATTCACTACAACAGTACTTATTGAAAATGCATTAGGTATAATATTAGTGTTTTCCTTATGATGACGATACCTACACCACGAATGTGTTTGCATACTTATGGAATATTAGAAACTAATTTCAAAATTAGTAACTAAATTAAAAATAATAAGGGATAAGTCATAAAATTAAGATTGTCTTTAGAATTTTGTTTTTTTTTATTCAATAAAGTAGAAAATACCCTTTATTCCGAAAAATAATTTATTGCAATCGTCTGTTGGTTTGAACGATTGGGTGGTGCTTTTAGAAACAATGGTACTTAGATGCGATTGTGTGTCAGTGTCAGTTACTTGTCGCAATATGCGGCTCTCTGTCGCCACGTTAGCAAGTGCGGCAATCTTTATACACTCGTATTATATATTTAGGTATATGTTATGTACTGGAAGCTTTTTTTCTGTTTATCTACCTGTGTGATCGTAGCACTGGAACTGATGAACCGATTTCAATGCAGTTTTTTTTCCGTTTGAAACTGAATGGCTGCGAGATTAGTCTAGCGATTTATCAGATATTATTAGGTATCTTTGTCGTTTTGAGCACATTTAACACTTATTCTTAAAAAACGACATCGTAAGATCTCGACATTCGTGCGTAGAACACACCCTATTTCTTTCCTTAATTAGTCTAGGGTCCAAGGTAGCAACAGAGTCACGTAGAGCACGGTTTACGTTCAGTAGGCGCCGTGTCGTGTACCACTGTTGATCCTAGCTTATAGGAGTTACAGTGGGAGGAGTGTGGAGACGGGATTCGTGCGTAGAAGTCGCGGCTATCAGTAATTAGAAAATAACATAATTTATTTCTAAGCAGAACTATAAATACAAACAAAAAATAATAAAGACGTTTGAAATAAAAAAAAATCATAACAAAATAGATGCAATTTTGACTCAATCGCTTTAACCCATGTTAGGTAAAAAAGTATCACACAGTTAATATACCCATATACCTACATCAAATCAGATATTAATAGCTCTCACCCAATTGCTTCCAAGGCACTTGATTTAGCAAAGAGCCGTAGGTAATTGTATCAAACAACCAATGGTCATGTCTCGGGCATTTCAATGCAAACATAATGCATCCTACAACTCGATTAAACTTCAAATATGGAGGGTATTTGATCGAGACATACTTCAATAAGCTACTTGTAACTACTTTTGTTATGTATTTTGTGGAGATAAGATATTGGTAGACGTAGTTAGCTTATAGATAATAGTTAAATAGCTTCTAGTTGAAAATAAGTGTTTTGATCTTTGAGCAATCTTATACACTGAACTGTGACCCATTTATCTTATTGCAGCACAATGTATTCTTTAGTTATTGGGAAATATATGCTATAGCTAGTACCTATCTACATAGAGGGCAGTAACTACGCGCTTTTTATAATCTGCGTCGACTCTCTTCGGGACAGGTTCAAGGAAAATAAAATTTTTAACTGTTAGTTCACAGTCTATTTATGAGAACGGTACGTTCGAAAAAAATTTCTACATTTCCGAAATGATATAATAAGGATTAACTGAAATATGAGATACAAGGACAAATTTGCTACGCCTATGATCGGACTACTTAAAGTTTACATCATTTATGGGATACTGTAAACGCTTTTATAACCTTATAAGGTTTCTCAGGTATATTCATATTCATATTCAGGTATTCTCAGGTATACCTGAGAATAACATTAATCGAAAAACAACAATAACAAAATTAGTAATTACCTACGTGAATTACCAAATCGCTTGGTGTACTTCAATCAACTCTTTAGAAGCTTTTCATATTCATGTGTGTCAACATGAGGTCTTACAAAATAAAAATAGTAGGTGCGTACATGAAACCCTGTTAGGGCACTGCAAATTCTAAACATCTAAATTACTATTAACATTATTAATACAAGTACCAACCATCGTCCTATGAATATACGTAGGAAACATTCTATTGGTAAACGCATATTCATGGGACGTTGGTTAAAAACGATTTTTTTGCCTTTGCAAAATCCGTCATAAAGCGAATTTATTCTAAACAGACTCTGTCCTGACAGTTCAAACGTTATTATAATTTCTTTTTACATGAAAAGCAACTAGTGGAGCCATCTATCGTTGTTCTGAAACACAAACAACCCTACAACACATCTTACTAATTTCGTAGTCGGTCACAGGGAGGATTATTGAGGTTCTGGATTTCAAGCAGTTTCATTTCAACGCCATCTATTTCGAACTGGTAGTAATGCTCCACAGTTTTTTCATGTTTCAGAAGTCTTCACGGGACAACTTCATTTAACATCCATTAGATGTCGCTGAAATAATAACGTGTAAAATTAAGATCCTTTGTTATTCCTATCATTAAATTTTTATTATCCTACCTGTTACTGTGACTAACTTTCCAGTTTTCATATATCTGTTAATCTTGACTTTTTCGTCTGTGTTTTCTCGCTAAAACATGGGTTTATTCCTCTTCGCTTACTTCTCACCTCTCAATTCCTAATACAGTCGAGGTGCGTCGTTAGTAATACCCAAAAGTTAGATACTTTATTATTTAAATACCTAGAAAGAAAACGATGTCTTTTAATAACCAAAATATCTGGTGTTCAATTGCGGTGAAATTAATAATTAGAATTTGTCAGAAGAACAAGAGTCCTCCAACAAAAAACAATGGGATATTTTGCATAGACAAAAATTTCGTGATAATAAATTCTGTCGTTAAAAACCCACCCTCATTTTCCGAAGAGCGCTCTTTTTATCGCCCTTGCTATAACAACAAGGCGTTATAATTATCCCAAATTAACGAAAAAAAGAAATTCTTTTTGTCTCCAGCAATAATAAAGCGTGCCAAATGAGGGCTAAAAATTACTGAGGCAATTATTTTACGGGTCGAATATTTTCATTTAACAGACGGCCGCTTACATCTGAAGTATCCGAGACAAAGAAAAACAATAAAAAATGTACATTGAAGGAATTCACAAAGGGGCTCTTTAACGCCTTTTCCAGTAAGATGGCCGTGGAAATAACAGCTGCTACGCATAAATTTTGCACAATTTTTCCTGGTCAGTTATTTAGCGTACCTACTCCGTACTTACATATATATGTTAGAATTATCATTTGTAAAGTTATTGCTCATTATCATTTCTAAGGTTATTAAGCACTTGGAGTCTTGGTAACACTATTTATCCATTCTTGCTATCCACCCTGTCTGTAATCCCCAACAATGAATCGGTTTTAATAAGGTAATCACAGCACGAGAAAACAACATAATATCATTATTGTCAATGACGGTTAATCAAAAATCTTCACAAACATATCAACACCATGCATCTGATGCGATTAGCAAAGTTAGGCAATTTCTAGCGCGGTCAGTCGTTGGCTGGCTGACCATTAGTGTCATTTCAATATTTAATTATTAAAAAAAAAAAATCTATTTTAAAATCTATTTTAATTTTTAATCTAATTTTAATTTTTATAATGTTACTAACGTAGTTGCAATAAGACATACTAACCCAATGGATCTTTGTTATCTTATAATGAATAAATGAATGAATGAATACGAGTGTTTTTGTGCTTCGGAGGGCACGTTAAATAGTCGGTTGCGCGTTGCTTTCAATTGACGGCAGTCACTAAGACAAATCTGTGGCCTGCAGGGGCAGCTACAAACACTGACTAGAGTAACATAAATCCAACAATTCGCACAGGGTCCGTGTGGCTCATCGTGGCCCTTACCCTGTCTCAGTGAGAGGAGGCCGTGTTCCAACAGTGGGGATGTGTAAGGCTATTGATGATGAAATAGTTCGTGTGAATACACTGTGCTAAATTCTGAGATGACCGATTGGAGTAGCGGGTACCTTCGAAACAAACAGTTGCGGGTTCTAATCTCGCTAGTTGTAAGTATTTGTGTGATGAATTTGCAAATGTATCCGCGATTTATTAAAATATTTATGTATGTTATCCGTTACTATCCATTGAACACGCTTATTATCCATCCATTTAATTATATCCATTTAACAATATTTATTATTATTAAAGAAACAAAATCATATCATGGTTCTATTGCAGTGGAGGTAAACCCGCCACCCAGCCCAGGTAGAGTAACAAAATCTCGAAATCGCTGAGCGAGACCAAGTGCTTGATTCAACAGCATTAATTGGCATCTGACTACAGACAGGTTCGATTTGCAATTAGCAAACTTCCAGTTGCAACTGATATAACGACTCAAGCTCGGCTTTAACTAGCATCCGATCGCGTTGCCGGTTGATAGTATTTTGACAATCCACTTCCATTGGCCGTAGGAGTCTCTTTGTTTCAACAGGTCTGTGTAATTCAAAGCGTGTTTTAATGTGGTATCTGGTCTGTATACCATCTAGTAAATAGTTGTGTAGTCACATCGCGCACTCCGCATGGCAACAAAAGCTTCTTGTGGTTGAAATTGAAAAACATAGAAAGATGTTAATTACTAAGTAGGTACAATGTTTCTGGACACATTATCGAAACGCGGTTGTATTTATATGTGAAGTATGAAACTACCATTATCTGGAATTTACATTACACTAGTGACATTAGTCAGAGTGTCTATTTAGAATATATTATAGAGAACTCGAGCTGTAAGAAAATGCTTAATTTAGTGTATGTATTTTCGGCATGAAACTCACTGTCAGTGTGGCTTGCGTTGAAGGAAATGAATGCCCTTCAAACGAGATCCCAATACGCAAAGAGGTGCAACAGACAAGCAAATTTCGTTGAAGATGTTGATGATAAAGGATAGTTCCTGTAGGAAGTGTTGTATGAATCTGTGCCGGTGGCAATTTATTGCATCAATTGGATTCTGTTCTTTATGATGAACTGGAGACGCATTAGCAACAATGTCTTGTCATAAAATTCTGAATTATAGCCGAAGATGTACCACGTGATCTCAAGAAATGCCTATTCGCCCAAGATATTGAACATTCCGGGATTATAAGATTCGGGGAACACTTACGAACGAAAAAGGCGTGAAAAGAGGATTACCAATTACATACATGAAGTCACGACTTTTATCCCAAATACGGTGGTCAGAGATATCCAAACAATAGTGGAACAACAGTTTAATGATTAAAGCAATATCCACGGTTCACCTTATGAAATATACAGAAATGCACACGTGACAGGAAGTGAGCCCATCGCCGCTGAAACGTGCAAATCTATTGATGTTTTTTGGTGGAAAGTGTCATAACCGCCTTTAAATATTTGAGTACCAAAACCACTATTTTGCTATATAATCTCGCTATTTTATATGTATAGAGTTATGATACTATGTTGTGCCTAAATCCATCTCTGTTAAGTAAGATGTCCTGAATTGAGAAACAACTCAACTAACGAAGACTTAGGAGAGAGCTGCGGGGACGTTTCTTGACTCCCTCTGTTTAATACATCTTAGATAACGGGATAGCCAGGATTAACGGGATCGCTCCCTTATTACGATAACTATCTAACGAGGCTGATCTTTCATTTGTTGTACTTCGGGCTTTGTTGTATGTACATATACAAAATAAAACTCTATCTAATGTACTTTCGTAAGTAATGAAAGTTAGTATGTTTTTCATATTCATGTAATAACGGTTAGAGTGATTTTAATGAAACCTGATGCACATGACGGTAGCTGATGTTCTGAATTACCTGCTTCTCCCTCGTGATAGATCTTGCCGTACCAGGTCGGACATTACCCATTTCCGCTGCAAAACATCTATGCCTGGATTGCTATAATGAGTTCCCTATACAGGGTGTATTTGAATTCAGGTAAATCCCGTTAACTGGTGACGCCACTCTTGATTACGTACAACTTTCCCAAAGTAACCATAGTCGAATTCGATCAAAAAATTTTCGATTACCCATTCAAAGTAAACCATTCTGAAACCACTTATAGTATGAAAGTCCATCAATTTTCGGCTAATGATTCCACTTCTAATTACGAAAAATTTTCCACTAAGAATCATAGCCGAATTCAGGCAAAAATTGTTGTACTTAAGAAGCATTCTTCGTAGGCTCCATGGCTTGCATGAGTTAACCTCTGGATTTTTTTTATGCACAACGGGTTGGTACTTGACCTCAATAACGTTCACAATCATCTCTCCATGTCTAGTCATGAATCAAAACAGTTTGGCCTTGTAATTGTATTGGTAGTTGTAAATAGTAAGAGACAGCAGTTTAAATGCAAAGAGCGCAACAGCTTATTCAGAGTTAATCGATAATATGCTTGGGAAGTATGTACCAAATAATCACAAAGGTGTGAATATTATGTCCTGGTGAATAAAGGAGTGAATATGCTTGGGAAGTATGTACCAAATAATCACAAAGGTGTGAATATTATGTCCTAATAAAACTAAGTTTAGTATGCGCACTTCGCCCTCCACGAGAATAGGTTGAACGTATTTACATAGATTGGGGATTAGGTCTCACTTTCAATGGTTCATTCGTCAAGCCTCAAGCTTATAACATATTCGCATCTGTCCCGTATTTTAAATCGTTCGGTAATAATATTCGATTCAGTATCTGACAGTTTCAAATGCGCTTTTGTACACGGAAAGGAAAGAGAAATTTGAAATTTTCCGAGACCGAATCGAATGTCGACTATTAGAATACGGGCTTATGTCATGTGGAGCAAGTAATCACTCTCCACCTCGTAAGCTGCTTGCTTGTTTGTCATACCATCACATAAAATCTAATGCGGATACATACTTACCCGTTCTCTGTAACTGTGTATATTTCTTTCCATCTACGCCATAACTTCCTCATAACTTTTTTGTGTGGCGATCACATAGTAGCACTTTAATACTTCCAGCATTAAAATTATACGAAAATCGTTGAATGTTTTTTTTTTTTTTAATTTGAACGAGTTGATCAATACCCTGGGTCCAATAAGTTTGATATACAGGTTGAAATTTAATTAATGTAATTCCTGTTTACTGGTGACTCCACTCCTGATTACGAACAACTTTCTACAAGGAACTAACAAGGAAAAATTCGGTTAAAGTAAACCATTCTGACCTTTAGTATAGAAATCCAATAATTTTCAGCTGAATGCGACTATGGTTCCTAGTGGACAGTTGTTCTTAATCAGGAGTGGAGTCATAAACCGAAAATTATTGGACTTCCACACTAAAGGTGGTTTCATAATGGTTTACTTTGTAATGTAATCGAAAATTTTTTGATCAAATTCGAAAAATTTCCTTGGGAAAAGTTGTTCGTAATCAAGAGTGGCTTCACCACTTAATGGGAATTACACGAGTTCAAATTCACCCTGTATAACAAGTCATCTGAAAATTTTAAATTAAAAACCGTCTGGTGAGTTGCGTGGTTAGCTTACGTATGCTGTTTCAATAACTATAAATAAAAAAATAATAATAAAAAAAGAAACTGATAAAACAAACGGGAAGTCATCTAGATAAACGAAAACAAATATCAAACATGGGGCTAAGAACCGGGTCTAAACTCCAATATAAAAAAAACTTACAAAACCCTCAAAAGATTACGATATCGTCGAAAAACACCAAAACCGTTAAAAGTTAAATATGTATTTGAAACGGCTTAACCGATTTACATTAAATATGGCTAAGAAACTGTCCCCTCGTTTTTTTTATGCACAACGGGTTGGTATTTGACCTCAATCACACCTTTTGTCTTTAATATAAAACAAACCGCATTCAAATCGGACCACGCATTACTGAGATACGCCCGGATAGAGACTGGAAACATATATACACACACACATAACGCCGTCAAACACATAACACCCCTCGTTTTTCGTCGGGTGTTTTAACATGTGTTTTCATTTTAATGAACAACTTTTGTAGGCTGCTGATGCATTTGTTACTCTAATCCTCATCGAGATTTTGCGGGATATACATAATAAGGTACATTTAGTTCCTATAAATACAATAACACATAATATAATTTCAAGATCCATCAACGACATTAGATTAAATATTATGCGGGCAAATTTGACATAACCTCAAACTATAGCCTATTGGCTTAACTCGGTCGTCCGACGTCGCACATACGCCTATTGTGTCGTAACTAGTTTTGTTTCGCTACTCTGATCGAGTCCTTTGTTCCAAAAGCCATCAAGCTGCCCAATCAAGTAAGAAATTGGTGATCCCGGATGAAGCCTCGGTCCCTTTCTAGGCAGCTGTTACTGAAGATAAGCTCCTTAGGATGTGATGAAAATGTTCCCCGAGGCAGAAAATTTACGAGAAAAACAGGCTTATTAACGTTCAGTAAGTTAAGGGGACTGTGAGCAATGTATCTGGTGGGTTCTCTAATGTTTCCTCAATAATGGAGGAGGAAGGGGATATCAACTTTTTGACCGATTAAAGGAAGATTTTCTCAATTTAGGCTTAGATATTATGTATGTACCTACACAGTTTACTTCGAGATTTAGCAATAATTAAAAATTTTAGCAATAACAATACTAAATAAATACACCAATCATCTAGTCCCAAACTAAGCAAAGCTTGTACTGTGGATACTAGATAACGGATAAACATACATAAATATTTATATAAACATCTATGACTCGGGTATAAATGTTTGTATACATCACACATCTTATCTAAATCTGCCACCAAGCAGCAATGTTAATAGCATTGTTGTGTTCCAGTTGTCAGAGATAAGATAGCCAGTCCTCGAAATGTGTTGGGGTTTCCGGGTCAGTACGCTTCCACCTTCGACCTCATCTTCACTTAACATCGGGTGTGATTGAGGTCAAGTATCAAACCGTTGTGCATAAAAAAAAATACAAACACAAACACTTACCCCTCGCGGGATTCGAACGCGCAACCGTTGGTTTTGCTGACAGCGTCACTATCGACTACACCAATCGGTCGTCACTGACGAATGATGATGATTATTAAGAGAAAGAAAGAAAGAAAGAAAAACATTTATAAAACTGTAGTTGACATTATTCTCTTTTCCATTCCACAGCAAATCTTTCTTTTCTTGATTGAAGCATTCCGGACACAGGAGAAAGAATTTCCCCACATGTGTTTTATTTGGTCGGCAGCCTCTTGACGGATAATATACTCAATATTACTCAATTAGTTACTTGAAAATTTAACGAACAATTTGAAAAGGGATAACCGCCAGTACTTCGATATTATGGCGTCACCCCTTCGAAGGGAATTCTAAAAATGTGTTTAGGAAGTTAATCTGTTGATGTTTGGGCTATCCCCTTGTTTGTTCAGTATTTTTAATTAAATGAATATTATCGAACGTGGAGGGATAAATGTTTACATATCTAACAAATTTTGTTTGCTCTATTTTATTAACTTACGAATATCAAATGAATATTTATCTTGTCTGAAAAAATAAGACTAGAATAAAACTGAACTAAATAAATGTTTATTGACATTATTTAATCATCTGCAATATGAACGCGGCTACACACAACTATCTGCTTGAAATTCAGTGGGAAATTATCTTACTGGTGTGTATTCGGATTACATTCATAATATTATGATGAAATTATACTTCCCTATGTCAATACTTCACCCTCGTCGCAGACTTGCATAATTGGATTGGGGTAAACCGAGGAATTTCCCATGAATCATCAAATCGGCAAACACATTACTTATCCGTTGGAAATAATCAAGTCTTATTCCAGGTTTTATTTAAAAATATGGATGGATTCCATTTAGAGTTGTCGTGTACCTTTTTATTTCTATTAGCTCTGATCCTCAGCTTTCTAAATTGTAATGTAGGTTAAATAGTCGACATCTGAGGTTACTAGGATTTTAAGAAAATATATCTATTTTCTCATCAAAAGCCATGTAAACTGCAAGCTCGTTTTGACCCAAATCTTAATTTGAATGAACTACGTACTACTTGTATTTCTCTCTTGTTTGTTTGGTTTATCAGCTTAGAGGTGATAAATATGTTTAAAAGCTTTGTCTCTGTTTGTATGTGGCATCGCAGCTCGACAACACAACCCATTTCTTTTGTTTCAAAGCTGGTATTTGCATGTAGGTTGTAATTTATGAGATACTTAGTTTTTGAAGGAACTCGTTTCAACCATTTTAGATATAAAGTATTGTTTGCTGTTATATTATGTCAGCGGAATTTTTAAATTTTAATTTATCATTAAATTCTTGCATTGCAAGCTGGGTCAAAGTCGTAAACATATACAATATAAGGGACAAGTAAAGCGACCCGACGAGGGGTGTTTTACAATATTCGTTAATCAGTTGAGTGCATGTGGAAACGTGAATGGCTCCGATCTCTCCTTGTTAGTTTAGGACCCGGTTTGAGTGAGCTTACAGACAAGCGAGCGTGGCTCTTTGTGGAATGCGCTTATTCCTTAATCGTCAAGTAAAATATTCTTTAAAAACAGCTTATATTAGACATAACGTACCTAATATTGAAAATTAACTAAACAGCTATGTTCATACGATGATAAACCATAATCAGCTTTACTCTTTTGATTTAACAATTTTGCTTTGATAAACTTGTGAAAGCGTTTCTTTATTAATTTCTAATCAAAAATAATTATCAAATCAAATCTGAACACTGTTCCATACTAATTTTACAGAGCAATTATAACTTTATTTATTCAGGCCATTTACATTACGAAAAGTAGCTATAGTTGTTTGCACTGAGGTTATTAACCGTGTATTAGGATAATGACGTGGTCCGGTCATTGGCTTCGACAAAGAAACGTCGCAGTACTTGAGTTTCTCTTGAAATGAAACATTTCAACATCCGAAGCACAAACAACAATAAAATCCTAGCTTATTCTGCGATAACCAGATCTTAGTATATGAGACCGTATTATTTTAAATTCTCTTACAACGAACTCGCGGGGATATAAATTGTTCTTTTTGTCTCGTGCTTAAGTTTTCTGACATTTTCAAATGTTGTATATTGTCATGAAAAGACTTGAGTTGCTTTGTGCATGTCATGTCAAAGGCTCTAGACTCTTTTTTGCTGAAAACTAGTCACGCGAACGAATGTTAGGGAACGTAATGGTCATGTTTGGTAGATAAGTAAGTGTTTTACTTATATTTTTTCTCGGTCTCTATTGCGTTGTTATTATTGTGTTTTCTTTGTGATATGTTAGAAGGTTGACATATTAGAGTCTTTCTTTCCCTCTCATCAATGTTTGCTTTTGTATTATCTTATGGATAACCTATTATATTCCCCCTTCTGTTCTAATACGGTTAAAATATTAAAGAATATACTTGATATTGCTCTAAGAAAATACACGATAGTAAGTAGATTATGTATTAATGTAGACTATTTATTTAATAATTAAAATAATAAGTGACATATTATTGTTTTAGGCAATCTTAATGATCGGTCTTCATGTATTGTTGCTGATATTTAAATTAAATTTGTAGATATTTTATATTCCTAAGAGGATGACATGTTCAGCAAATGAACAAACTCTCCTTAAAAAGAAAATAAAATAAGTGACATATTTGAATAATACAAAGGCGAGTTTATTACTGTAAAAGAGATCTCTTTCACGCAAGCTTACCTGGACTTGAGTCTTCAGGTAAGCTGAGTCAACCTCAGTTGACACACACACACACACAAGCTAATTATTATTCTAAGGACGTGAATGATTGTATAGCTCATTGGATAGGTATTTAACAATTCAAACTTTCTGCAAAATGGATAGAAGATATCAGTTTGACTACACAGATAAGCGGGCTAACTTAAGCTTGGGCATTGTGGCTGGCTCTCATAGTTTGCATGACGGGCACATAGTTTCTCTGTGCCTCGTAAAGTGGGCACTACGGGCACTAGATGTCTCGAGGGGTTGGCCGGGCGCCAGCCGGCGTCGGCTGCTAAGGTACAGTTGACTGCATGCTGTTGTATGCATTTTAGGGATCTGTCAAACGAGAAACCTCAACGAAACGATATCTATATCATGTATAAATATCGCATCGACAGATATCTGTGTATTTGAACGAATGACATCATCAATTTATAGTTTGTATATGCTAGTACAAACTCGTATATGTAGTGGTATGAGTAAATAAATCACTTTTAACTACGTTATAACTTTGAGGCCTACGTCTGGCTACGTTTGTGTCTGAAGCGTTATAGCGATAAAAGGCTGAACAATTTGGAATACGGTTTTTTCTCTCGAAAGCTGGTGTTTGACAGATGTTTATTACATACTAACTTTCCGCCAGAAGCTTCGCTTGCGTCGAATAACTTTATCGCGGATATGTTTGATTATCCCGCGGGAACTATTCACTTTATCGGTATACATAATATCCTGTCTTAATCCAGGGTATGTTCTACCTTTATACCAAGTTTCATCATTCCGTTCATCCGTTTCGCCGTGATTGAACAACAAGCAAACAAAGAAACAAACCAAACATCCGAACTTTCGCATTTGTAATTTTAGTTAGATTAGTCACATGTTTTAAAGTATTTTTATATAAGCTTTCAAATTGGTTTGGGTGACATGTAAAATAGAACGTAGCAAATGCATGCTTGCTGCACTTGTTACCTCTTTAACAACACTATATTTTAGAGGTAAGTACCTCTAAGATATGGATACTTACTGTCAAGTTTAGAGCTCAGCAGTTTAGCTTTGCCTAGATGTTAGAATTATGTACTCATAGCATGCTTTACTGTTCTTTGTCACCTGTCTGCTCAAGGAAGTAGGGTTACGAATTTAGGGTGTATGAATTTCTGTTACCTCCTGTAGCCTAAACGGCTTGACCGATTTTGTAGTGAAAGGTGGTACGTTCGTCAAGATCCACAGTGTCATATCTCACATTTTGTGGTAAAAAATTCAACATGGCGCCCGAGAAATATGCCGTCGAGTTTTTGTTTTTACCCGACTGCCCAAAGAAGGAGGGTAATGTTTTTCGAGTGTATGTATGTAAGTATGTGTGTAGATTTCTATGATACCTCCTGTAGCCTAGACGGCTTGACCGATTTCAAAGTGCATGGTGTCATTTGATTCGTCTTGTTCCCGGGAGTGTCATAGTATATAGTATAGATATAATACATTTTATCGTGAAAAATCCAACATATCGCCTGCAAAATACAAAATATGCTGTCGGGTTTGTTGTTGTGATGTAGCGGTGTTTACGGCAATAAATTATTTATATTAGATGACATTTTGAAATTCTCGCGGGTTTGCTCAATTTTCAAGTTACAGTTGTCGGTTAATGATGGATTGCCATTAGTGACATTTACATAAACGAGAGTTTTTATTCTTCGGAGCGCACCTTATGCAGTTGGTCCCTGTTATTTTCAATTGGAGGCAATCGTTATAAGCCAAGTCGATCGTTCATGCTGGCTATTTAAAAAGACTGAGAGTCAATAGCAACTATAATACCTATAGCTTGTGAATCCGTCAATACTTACTGCGTCAGTATGGTAGAAAAGGGTTCTTGAAAACTCAAATATGGTGATGGGATTGACTACAACAATTGCAACAAGCGCCTTATGTACAATAGTTAATCAGATATAGTTACTTCAGTATAGAGTTGGTAGTTTTGGTTTTTGGTTATTTAATTAAAGTTTACAGCCTTTGTGTCAAGATCGTAGGAAGTGGAAGTCAGTGGTCTCTGCCTACCCCTACGGGAAACAGACGTGACTTTATGTAGGTCCATGCAAAAATATATTACATAAACAATGTGAATAAAAACCTGTAACGATTATACATAAACGAAATACTGAATTATATTAATAAAAATAAATGTTTTTTTTTTATTTATTTATCAAATTATTTGTTTGTATGTATGTTGAAGCCTTTGTGTATCTGTGGCATTGATGAGGGGTAAATCGATGGAATCGATTTGAACACGGTTTTCTCGAAGGTGGTTTTAACCAATGATACGTTAGTACTATATTAATTCTGTGCCATTGATGGACGTTAGTTTAGCCGCTTCTATAATTCTTAGCTTCATAGCTTAGCTTATTTTCTATCAAATATCATCAAGGCTAGCCAGGTTTTCAAAATTTTTAAATTATAATTATTCACAATTCATCCGACCTAAGTTGCTGACATTACTTTTCCCACTGTACCGATATTAGAGCAGCAAGCTGACACAGCTAAATATCGAAGTGTAGGATCAGCAATAACATGTTATCTTTAGAGTTGAAATTCTAGTAAAATTGATGCAGAGTTAATTTTTTAAACGTCTCTAAAAAAGGACGAGCTTCTATGTTCGTCTGTATGTATTTCTTTTTAAGTACATTCACCCATATTTTAATGAGTATTTTTTGTTTGATAGGGTTTATCATCAAGGTGGTCTCATATAAATTTAGTAAAGAGCTGTTGTTGCACCTGTAGATTGTATGTACATAGTTGTATACTTTGACGGTAATTATGTCATTCATCATCATCAATCATTAGATAGTTGCTGACCTCTGAAGTCGGTTGTTCCGCCAATTTTTCGGGAGTCAATTATGTGATCTACGAGGGGAGGAACTATGAAGGGACGTCTTGTGGCGCAAGTGAGGTATTGAACACGGATATAATTAATTTCAAATCCCATGTAAACTTGTTTTGTTTTTGACTGAATTTTTTCAATAACTATAACATACATTTGGAATATAGTATACATATTTACTTACATAATAAAAAACAAAAAGACGACCTGTTTGGTGTAGTGATTAAAAACTGACTGCTATACCCAAGGGTCGCGGGTTCGAATCAAGCTAGGGGCATATGTTTGTTTGATGAATACAGACATTGTGTTCCGAGTTATGGATGTTTTTCATATATATGTGATTATTTAGTAAAAAAAATATTTATGTACTTTATCAATCATCTCGTATCCATAATACAAACCTAGTTGCTTAGTGTGGAACTAGATGGCGCCGTGTGTACGTGTAAAGATAATTATTTAATTATTTTATTTATATATATCATTACTTGTTATTTGCCTACCTACCGTATGTACTTAAGTTAGCTAAGTATGAACGCCCAATCTACTGTACTTTAACCAACTTTATAATTTAAGTAAATTTGTTTTATATTTATTTTCTTTTGTACAATAAAACGTTTACAAACAAAACAAATACACTCTGTATATAATATAATATAGGGTGTGTTTATACTGTGAGACTGATAGCTTTTAATTCGCCACAAATTGAAGAGGGAACTACGGTTCTAAATCTATTGAAGACTGACTATTCGGCATTTAGCACACGTGGCTAAGTTTAAGCAAACTCTAAGCACACTTCGCTTCCTTCTAAGTCCGCTAAATTCGCGGTATCTATATAGTTGTAACACTTATAGACTTAGGTATATGCTAATTGTGAATAAACTTCGGATCTGTGTTCGCTTCAAAGGAGTTACGAGGTCTCAAATAATTTTATTGTTCCACACAATTCTCATAATATTGTAAATTTAGTGTTTCATAATGGACTCACTGTCATGTGCATTTCTATATTATTATATTTCGAAAGCTGAACTGTAGATGTTTTTTAGAACAGTTAAACCCTTATGTTTGGGATATCGCTGACCACCCCATTTAGGAAAATGGTCTTGTTTGTACACACTTTACCATACAATATAAAAAGAATAAAAATACAACTTTAGGAATACACAAATAAGTACAAAGGCGAAGTCATGACGATATCTAGAGGAAGTATAATATAGTAAATTTTTGATTGGAATTTTTCTTTCAGCGACGCGTTTCAGAAGACCAAAATACAAAACCGATCTTAACTGAATTCAATCACTATCACTCACGTAATTTATGAATTTATCCATTACCTATTCTTTTCCTTTGTTATTGCAAACTGCGCATGTGTTTAACAACCCCTCCGGTCGCCATCGCTGTAACTGATCTTTACATTTGTGGTACAGTAGGGTTCAGAAGTGCATATTCAGTCCCAGCTAAAACTATTGGAACTTGTAGGAACTCTTTGGAATCTTGAATAAAACTTACTTTGAATTCTTGTGGTGTAAAATTTACTATACAATAATTAACTATTCCTACACGATTTTTATTTTAGCATTATTACAAAGTAGTTAAAAAAAATGTAAAGTGTTTTTGCTGGTATTGGATCTGCATTTATGAACCTGATTGTAACGTTTGCCTACTTTACTTGAATAACAATTACATAGCTGCTTTTAAATAATGATATATTCTGCTTGAATCATGAAAAGACCATGTACATACGATGCTTTTTTAATGATGTAAAACGTAATTTAACACTCCAGAGATCAAGATAGATAAACTTTATTCTCACTACTGTTACACACACCAGTTATGCTATACATACCTACCAAACAAAAAAGGAAGTAACCATACCTTGCCCTTCGAAATCGGTTAAGCCGTTTAAGCTGCAGCAGGTAACATAGAAATACATACACTCGAAAACATTACTCTCCTTCTTGGGGAGTCGGGTACTATTATAATCAATGTAAATGTCGTCGGTCCTATTTTTAACAGAAAAGTACACACTCAGTAACTTACGATTAAATTTGCAAATAAAATCGAACATCCGACATCGACAGATCTGTTGATTACCCACCTTCTTTGACGCGGAAAATAAAGTTCGAACAACTCGGTAATAGAATATCCGTCGAATGGCATGCTCGAGTCGACTTGTAAATAATGTTTGGAGGTCGATGGAGGTGCCAAAAGTTGTCCAAGTACCGTACAAGTTGCTAAGGGCACCTAAAAGTTGAAGACCTCTCTAAATCTACGAAGTTCCCTCCGTTGACAGCCTCCGTGACATTACTTTCGGAGTTATTGTATTGTACACCGAAGACGTGTTCAAAAGAACTGCGAAGTTCGACAGGTTTTGGAAGGTGTTGGAAGACAATTCGTTGCTTTTGAAAGTACAATTACATGTCAGAGCTCAAAGTTGCAATTATAACAGTATCTAAATGTCAAGCTGAGAGTCAGAAAAACAAAAAAAAATAGAATAACAATGAGAATAATTTATTGCTTTTTGGCTTATGCTAGTAGTGGACGTTCCATGGCTGATATAAATATTGCATTTCACAATGGAGTTATGTATAAATAAATGTACTACTGCAAACCTAGAGCTAAATAAAATGAGAGGCGTTATCTGTGGATCCCGCACTAAGCAGAGCCTGTATCGCAAGAGCCACCACATTTAATTCGTAAGTTATTAAAATAACATTTGAAATAGAAGCAAGCCTAGTTGCTTTTTGTGAACCTACTCGTAGGTGGTGCTGTATGCATGTTCAAGTAATTGTTTTTTATATTTGGAAATCGTTCAATACGTAGTTGAAAAGTAGCACCTATAATTAATATACCAAGATTAATTAGATGATGATCAAGATAAGTTATATTTTTGTAGCTTGTATGTTAAGAAAATTTACCTTTTTAATAAAACCTTGATGAATATGAAAGAGATTGTCATATTTCTTCATAATAATTGTTAGGAAGAAGGAAATAGGTTAGCCAGCGGGAAGCGCGTTATTAATATTTTTGGCGAAAAATTCTTCCCTAAACCGCGACAATATTGCGGCCATTTATAACAGCTAGCCGCTGGATAGCCCATGTATAGCTACGTGTACTTTAGGTTAGAAATGTGGACTATAATCCCGGTTGACTCGTTTGCGGTAAAATATACTCCAAGTTTATGGGTAAAACACAATAATTTCCAGTATTCTCAAGTTTCTAAAGCACAAAGTCGCTTGAAACTTACAATAGTTACCCTCAAAAGATACGATCCAGCTTTTTGGTGGCTTTGCATACGGGAGCCGGGCGTGGTTTGCTAGTTTGTTACTGAATAAATACCATTAAAATAGAATTAACGAACTTTTAGGTTCATTTAAAGTAAATGCGGTTGAATTCATCAGCAGTAAGTAAATAGTGTGATTTTAGAAAATAAGGTTGGCATTAGCGAAACTTTATAAGTCTTCGGTCAAGATTGTGATGAGCCCTATGAATTAGAACGCTGTTAGCCGTCATTTAATGAGTTATATATGTTTGATGAGTGCACTATAGCTTCGAGTGAAGTCGTTATTGGCTTGTAGCGATATTGAGAGAGCGAGACGGGCTCTCTCGGTTCGGTGTAACATGCTCACACGCAGATTCACCAAGTGCAGTAGGGACGTGAAGGTGACACTGTTCAAAGCCTTTTCCAGTGTTTCTACACATGTCAATTGTGGGTGATATTTAAAGATCATCTCTGAGCCCCATAATGCTGCAGTACAATGATGCTTACCGCATCCTCATGAAGTTACCTCGAGACTACAGTGTGTCGGGCATGTTTGCCGAGGCGCGTATGCACGAATTGCTTTGCAGTATAGCCTCGTTTTGGGAAAGATTGTGCAGATCTGGCAACAGCATTTTGAAAATTGTCTGTAAGGACCTCCCTGAGTTTATGTTCAAATACTGGCGAAGTGTCCACTTTGACACGAACCACAAAATAATTAGATTTTTATGTAACGTACTCCGTATTAATAGATGTAGGTTTTTATTTTATGTTTTACAGTATATAATTTTATTTTTTAGTAACTATATATATAATGGGATTTATGCCTGATAAATTACTATTATTGCAAAGGCTGCATGATACAATAAAATTAAAATAAAGTAGGTAATTACAGAAAGTCATCAACTGCGCTAGTCGCAACGTAGATGCTTGTTTTTTAACCCCCCGGTGTTATGTGTTTATATTAAAGACTAAATATATTAAAGTCTAAACGAGGGGACAGATTGCTAGCCCTGTTAAGCCATTTCGAAGATATTTAGCTATTAACACAGTTCTTTAATGTGTTTGGATGCTATAAAAGTCTTCCGTAGGTTACCTACATTTTCAAGTTGTAGTTATGTAGTTTCGTTGTTGTAGAATGTTAAGAAAATTACTCCGTGATCAAGAACTGATCGCATTATTTTTTCAATTTCATATTTTCGGTTCCCGGGTTAACGAATTTAATACAACACTTCTTATCGAAATTTCTTTAACATCCGAATACCAAATGCTTCTTAACTTTAAGAGCTCATTCTGTCGCTTTGAATGTTAACGACATGAAACGGTATGATACTGAAGGAGCTCTTAAAGTTAAGAAGCGTTCGATTATAAGAATAAGCTTTCCACCAAGATACAGAATTGGAGTCTATAAATTGGAATTAAGCTAGCCATCCTTTACTTAGTTAAGTACTACTTAAGTAGGTACTGCAAGAGAAGCAATGGCCAGGAGTAAATCAAGTTTTAAAAATGTACTTAATGGCTGAATTCGATAATCGAAAAGTTTCCTGATGCTAATAGCCATACCATCATCATCTCCCAATAGTAGAAGTTTCGCAAGTATCAAATGTTACGAGCTCAAACTAATAAACAAGTTTTCCGTTCTTTTTATTTGCCAGTAATAAAATATTTGTCTAGAGATTGGATTTCCATAGAGACGCCCAAGCACTTTAATAATATGAATCAGTTTGAAATTCTGATTGACTTTCCTAAAGTAGGTACACACTGAGACTGACAACATTTTGTCCCAAGGGCAGGCCCTCGAAATGGCTGAAAAAAGTCTATCTTATTCTATTTGTTTAGGACAAAGGTATTGTGTGCTCGATACGTGTAGCTTATAGCAAAGTGCGGTATGTAACTACATAATGTTTACTCCTATTGTCAAAATCTAAAATCTATGTCGCGTGCGAGCGTGCGTGCGTGCGTGTGTGTGTGATTTTTTTTTATATATGAGATTCAACTCGAATCCCCGAGTACATCAACACACGAAAACATTTCTATGTTTAAATTTTAACACAGTGGGTTCGGTTTAATGTTATAAGTAATCACTTCTTTCCAATATTCTAAATATTCTATATGTTTTCTAAATATTCTATTTATAGTTATTATATTATTTGTTTGTTTTATTTGTATGGTTTTTAATTTTTAAAATGTATCCTTTAAATTTGTTATATATTGCTCGATGATATCTGTAATTATATGTACAACCCTGTTGAAGTTAAATCTGTCGAAGTTCCATCCTGTCGCTGTCTTTCGCCGAATTTTTTAAATAAATATAAGTGGTCATAAGTACACAAAGCGGCATCTAGTTCCACACTAAGAACTAGGCTTGTATTATGCATACCAGATGGTTGATACACAAATAATTTGCGAGATATTGCGGTAGTGCTTTATTATTGGACTCTACTGTACTTAGTTACGTTAAAATTCTGATTCTGAATTTGGTGCTTTTCCTGCATCGTAACTCCGCCAACGAACTCACGCTTGACTTCCTTTTATTTGTTGTTGTGCTAAGGAATCCTGTCCTTTGGCACTTTTTGGCTCGATGCCTTTAATTTTGGCTGTCACTATTTACCCAGATGTATGACATACGCCACTGATTCCCATCTATAGCCATGCTACTTTCTGTGTAATCCATATAGACTTATAGAGATCATCCGTTGGTTCTGTTGGCCACTCGTTACAATGACGTCATCGGGTCGCAAGTCATGACGCACCAGTACAAATAAATCCGCTTCGCCGCCTCCGCTCCTCGCCTTTGCTTTTCACTCAAGTCTCTCTATAGTAACTTAAGTCGGTCTTCTTGTGTAAACATAATACAATCACAAAAATAAATTATCAGAGTGATAATTTATTTTTGTGTTAATTATCACAATCACGAAATTCGTTTACGTCATTTCAAGTTAATGTTTTATTAGATATTATATAATATAATTATTAATAAATATTATTAATTATTATTTTATTATATTGTATATTTTTTAATAAATAATAAAATATTAATTTGAAATGACGTAAGCGAATTTTGTGATTGTGATACTTTGTTGTTTCTTCACCGTGAGTGATCGTGAGGCGGCCTGTCCGTCCATGGCGTCATTTATTTTGGCTGTTTTACAATCATTCAGCTGAAGACAGAGGAAAGTGTTGATTACTTTGCTAACAACAAGAGTGAAGACAGAGGCATAGAGGAAAACCAAGTTCCTTAATAGGAACTTTCAAGCAGATGTAGTATGTAGATATAGTAGATAGGTATGCTCATAAACACGAATATAAAAACCGCAGGTTATGAAGTTATTTTCGTTCATTTAAATTCAAAGCAAACAATTTTACAATTTAAAAATCCCGGCTAACTCGACAAAAAGTTGAGTTACATCTGAAATTTTCCGTAAATTGTAAACAAAATGAACGAAGCGACAGTAACAAAAGAGAAAGAATTTAATATCACCGCGGCATGCGGCATGCTTGTAACAATTTGTTTTCTTCCTGAGAATTCTTTTTTAGGGTTTCACGTATACTACATAGTTGCAAGGTTAGTCATTTGTTTATCTGCGAATGCGTCGGGAAACCCCAAAATGTCATAAATGAGTTAGCCGTGTCGAAGAATCTATTCCATGGAAATAGCTTTCTTATACTTCCTGCTTCGTTTTTCGTTACGTTTCGTCCGCGAATTCTGCCATTTCCACAGAACATTAGTTAGGTATGGATAAATATACATACCTACACTTACAATACAATACCTACACTCTCTTGTTACTTGGTAATATTTTTAGATTTTCGAGTGGGCGTTACGGATAACGAGCAGACAATTAAGTCCAGTGGCGCCTTCATTGGATAAATTAACATTTCTTTTTAAATCATTGTCCAGCACTATGAAATTAACCCGCGTACATATACAACGGAAGAGAGATATTTAAAGAGAGATATTAAAAGAGAGATATATAAGATAAATTAGGACTATATACAACAAAACAACCAAACAACGAACAAAATAAAATAAGCATAAACATCTATATAGATTTGCACGTTTCAACGGCGATGGGCTCACCCCCTGTCACGTGTGCATTTCTATATATTTCATAAGGTGAACCGTAGATGTTGTCTCAATCCTTAAACGCTTAATGTCTGGAACACTCGAAATCTAATTATCAATAATACCTAAATAGCTGTTATTTTCAAGAATTACAAATCTAACTAATTTAGAAATTCTATAATACACCATGTTTTTATATATTATTGCTATCACCAACAGCTTTACAAGTCCCTACTGTTGAGGCACAGGCACAGAGTTCCACCATGCGGGCCCAATGCGGTTTGTGTAGCCTCCTGTAGGCCATACGACTGCCTTCAATTGAAAAAAAAAACGGGACCCGACTATGTAACATGCCCTCCGAAACACGGAAACACTCGTATTAAAATTCCATTAGTGGTCACCCAACCAGAGACTGACCGCGGCAGATATTGCTTAACTTTGCTAATCGAAAACAAATAGCGAATGCGTCATAAGTGCTATAATATATCGAAATGTATCACTTTCATACACTCCATCAGATTGGATTATCTGGGTAATGTGGACTGACGCGAATGTCAGCCTGTCTAAGGATCAAAGACCGCACTCGACGGGTTATGACTCTATTAGTCGGATGAACATCGTAATGTTATTGGAAACATATTGTGAACGGGATCAAAGTTAGTTGGAATAATTGATTGTTAAATTGAATTATCTCTCTTCTACCGATTTATGGACTAATGTAATTGTCAATATTATCGTCATATTTATGAAGTAGGTTTATACCTACTTGATAAATATGCCACTTATGTGGCACACGTGGAGCAGTCGCATACACTTCTCTGGTGTGGTCAGTCCTTGGATGGATAACCACTGGTGGCATTTTAATAGGAGTAATTAATTTAATTTTTTACATGCTTTCTGCATATAAAAACATTGACTGTAGGTGAAATGAAATGAATTGAAATGAAAATCATTTATTCATGTAGGCAATATAATATGCACTTATGAACGTCACTTGGCCATTACTTTTACATAAATCGGCACATGGTCCGCTTAGCGGATACCCACACCCTCTGTCAATGAGAGGAGTCTTTGCAGTGAAGGTTGATGGTGAGGTATAAGCTGGCCGTTCCAAACAACCACTGCCTATAACCCGGACGAATAATTCATGTAAATCACGGCAGCGCTGTTCGATCTTATTGTCTAACTTTAATGGTAATGAACTGTATCTTCAACTTCTTCGGTATTGGGCGAATTTAAAAATTTACGCCTTACTATTGCTCCGATGTATTCGTGGCGCAGTCGCATTCGTTATTCGTTTTCGATTAGCGAAGTTAATTAATGTCTGGCGAGGTCTCTTCTTGCACAGGCAACCACGAACACGAAGTGACTGCGTGGTGAAATGTGGGCCGTATTGCTCTTATTATTGTGGGGTAAGGTCTGTATTCCGCAGTCACATATTTATATAACATATATGAATTTCCCCTTAGAACACACCTTAAAATGCTCAGGTACAGTCTGATATAGATAACATTTACAGGAAATATTACAAATGAAATTTTCTCATGAAATCATGAAAATCATGAACGTTTGTCGATAATTTTTTTATTCGTTTCACATATAAGTAGTATCAGCGCCGATTTTCAACCTGGGTTCCTTTTCTATAAGATAAGTTATTACGGAATAAGTTTTACATTAAAAATACATTTAAAACAATCTTTTAATATTCCATCATGGTTATCACAATTCTAGTACAAAGACGAGTAATTTAACGTCCATCAAGGAGTTCCTTGGGCAATCTTCTGTCTCCATCTTCAGAACCTCGTCATCATGTGTAATGGAAAGTCGCCCAAATTCGACTATCTTGACATTTGCCATCAGGGAGGTCCAGCTCTTACATCACGGCGACATCATCAGATCGCTCGATGGTACCATAATATTGCATTGTCATCGAACTTAGTTAAATATGCAAAATTTCAGCTCAATCAAATACCAGCAACTGGCTGAGAATTGCTTTGCAAATTTCGAAACGGACAACTTACATACATATACGAACATTGCAAACTATTGTAAAAAGAATGACTTCAATTAACCATTCTTTACTATTAATCAAGTAGCTAGGTAGTTAGGAAAGCTTTGTAACTAACGCTAGATCGATAGCTCGTAACTAAGATAGAAGAGTTAGTAGTTAAGACACAAACTTTTATGCGTGACCGGCGTTTCTCTTCGCTGTCTATTCAAGTCCGCGTCTTCGCCCACATACTCGTAACTCGCTTAGTAGGGATCGAGGAAAGTTTTATGCAGCTATGACTGCTTGGTGCCAAGTGAGAGGTGCGCCAACTGTGAACAATTTGAAAAGTACCTTTCTCTATGAGTAGCCGACTCTACTACAGAAAATCTTCCGGCAAATAACAAAAATGTGTTTAAAATTATTATCGCTTGATTTAAAATTACGATATTCCTTACTATGGGAAACACTTCTAGGGGTACTATCCCGGATATCTAGACCTCAGAATATTTAGAAATTAAACTTTTCAGACAGAAAATTTACTGGGTTCTGACCTAGTAGTTGATTATGGGTCACATCATCTCCGATAGTATGGCCAATAAAACATGACCAGTGACATTCGTTACACTAGAAATCGTATTCAGAAAATCTCAATGTCCAGTAAAACTTGATAGCGTTGACTCATAGAAATAAGTAAAGCAGTGTTGACAAATTAAAATGATTTTCTTCTTAAATGTGCAATAATTTATATAAAAATATAGGTATTCATTCAAATCAATAGTAATTTTAGCCTATTTATTTCCAGGCTAGTCAACGCTATCCAGTTTAAGTGGATTTAGAGATATCGAGGTACGGTTTCTCGTACGGTCTACTTCGGGAGATTGTCAGTCCTCATGTTTTCTTGGTCCATGTCTATAGTAAGAGGAGGCTATGCTCCAATAGTGGGGACATAAGAATATTCATATGTTCAAGTCAAATAAGAAGTAATCAAAAAAATAGTCCATTAGCCTTTATATTCTTTTTGAGCATAAGATTAGTGTAAACTGCACTTAAATTGCATTGATTGAAAAAACAATTCAAATAGCATGATTGTCAAATGCTGGATAGATTTCAAGATAAGTGCTTAGCGAATTAAGTGAGCCCCAGAAAACTTAAGTCACAAGATAACTGCAGTGGCAGTTGGTTGGCCGTAGATCTCCTGTGGATCCATTGTTGAAGTAAACAAGAGCCTTAGAATTGGACTAACTTGAAATAGTTTTGCTGTTGCTGCTGCTGCTAGAGTAATCTTACTAGTGGTTTGTGGAGGAACTTGGCTATAGATTAGTGTCTGCAATTTTATTTGACAGAAATATTGCTTTGAAATTACTGATTTTGACTCTCATTTGTTTACTTAAAGTTCTTTGAGAACTACGTGGCTTAATAGGATTTAATAATTTGATAGCTATTTTCATAAATGATTTCCATATTTACGGTTTATCAATAAAAACCAACATCATTAACAAAAATAATAGGCTACAGTCGCATAATACATTTAAAAAGTTGGGATTAACGTTGTGCAAGTTTAGGGTTGGCGCTAGTGAGATAATTTATTATGGCTTAAATATTATAAGAAAAGTATCTATTTGTCTCGGATAAAAAAAGGAAAAAAGAGATTATAAATAATAATAGTGACTCGACTCAAAAAGAAGAAGATAGTGATTTACGCAAAGAAATGTTTACTGCACTGTAATTTGTCAAAACATTGCATCTCTTGGCACGGCCACCGTCCCTTCGAAATTTGTTTTTATAGAAATTTTATCGATAATTTGTCTAAATTTGTCGGTCCGTCGTTTAGAAGACATAGATGTATTCATATATCGGTGGCCGTGCCAAAATGAGATCTCATACTGCTACGGTCACCTTGTGTCTACCAAACCAGAGCACATAGCGAAGATCTGATAACATCAATAATCAGACGATAATTTGTCGAAATAAGTCACAAAAAAGCAGAATCTGACATTACGTCGTTTCAATGATGTAAGGGACTGTGCTAGATGAGCGCTCATCCTGACAGGGCGAACTTAATATTTCCAAAACCACAGGTCCTGGTGAAAATCTGATTATAGCAATAATTTCTCACATATTTGTGGACTTTTTTATAAAACACCAGCATTAGTTGGTGCGTAAATGAAGAGAAATATCAATTTCTTTTTCTAGTCTAGTCGATGTACATTTGCGTACTATGAGTTGAATGAATTAATAAATGAAAAGAAGGAGTAAATACGTATACGTATATTAGGATTTTTACTAAGGGGATTTGGGATCTTCAAGAGCAGAGTGAATAGGCATTTACTGAGATCGCGTGCTTCATCTCCGACCACATCGTCACTTTCCATCAGGTGAGATTGTGGTCAAACGCAAATCCAGTCAATCATAAAAAAAAAAAAAAAAAAAGTAGATAAATAATAAAAAATAAATATCCTTGGACATACACACAGCGCCATCTAGTTCCACAGTAAGCAACTATAGGTTTTTGTTGTGGATACCAGATAGTTGATATACTACATAAATACATATTTCTTTTTGTAAATAAATACTTATTATAAATGATAACATCCATAACTCGGGTACACATGTCCGTATTCACCTCACAAACATATGCTCCTATCGGGATTCGAACCCGTGACCATTTGGTATAGTAGTCAGAGATTCTAACCACTACACCAAACAGGTCGTCAAGATCACATGGATCGTTAAATATTTATCTACATTTCTAATTAGATACCCAATAATAGTTATTCCGTCGCTGTATCAACCCTAGCTTTGCGTCACCATTTCTTTCCACAACTGTTTCCGCCCACGATAAGCTTTCCACTTGCGAGGCACGTACTGGATATTGCCCCGAAATGCCCCGAATGGCCCAACTATAGCCGATCACAACTGCGATATGACGAAAACTGGCTTAGCCCTATATTATGGCTTTGACGTCGTCTAAATGAGCTCAATTTACCTAATCACGTAATTTGCATTCGGGGCTAAACGAAAATTCGCAAGAGTATGGTAAAGGTGTGACGTGACCGACGAAAATAAAGTCAAGTATAAGGCTTATACATCATTGGTCAACTAACTTAATCATTGCGATAAGTAAATTTGTTTAGTTACATAAAAGTAGGAAATATTATGCTCATTTAGAATTTTAATGAATTAGCCAACGAAATAATGATAAGAATGCCTTTGTATTATTTTGCATAATAATGTAAACATACTCGTAGTTTTTTTTATAGCCGTAAGTCGGCACGTAGAAAAGATTGAACTAATTTCGTGAGTGTCGTAAAGGCGATTAAAGGACTTTCAAATATCTCATTTACCGGCTCATATACTGTCACGTATTTATTTATAATAGATATAATAGTATATTGTATAACAAGGGAGCAAAATAATATTATTACGGCGAGGGCGCTATTTTGAATTGCTAGCGTAGCGAGTAGCGAGGGATTCAATGTACATCGCCCAAAGTTATAACATAATTTTGCGCTAGAGTGATACAGTCTACTTTTCATCTCCCTCTATGAAAAAAAACAAGAAGCGCTTATTATGTAAATATATTAGTTATTAATTTACAACTATGTAATGTTAAAATGTGGACAAATTCTGTGCGTTGTTCGCGCGCTATTGTTTAGTATTTTTTTTTAAATTAAGGACGGCGACCTGCTGCCTGCATTCATTACGAAAAAAGTAATTTTAGTTCGATTTCTTTGGAAGAATCGTGCCAAGAAACTATTGAGTATGTATTAAGTCTATGTAAGAAACATTAATTACGATCCTTGTTCCAAATTCAATCCAAATCCATATGGACTCACCGCCTATCCTATATATTTCTAAAAGTGAACTGTGAATGTTTTTTCAAACATTAAACTTTTAAAGTTTTAGAACACCTAAACACTTATGTTTGGGTTAGGTTAGGTTAGGTTACTTTTGGGATGGTGCAGGTTCTCTCGGGGCATGGCTGCTTCGGGAGATACCTGCACCGGATCGCCGGACGGGAAGCGACCGAGGAGTGCCACCATTGTGGCTGCCACGAGGACACGGCGTAGCACACCCTTGAGGAATGCCCAGCCCTGGGCGGGGGAGCGCCGCGACCTCGTCGCAGCGGTAGGGGACGATCTCTCCTTGCCGGCCATAGTCAAGGCTATGGACGGCGACGAGAGGTCGTGGAAAGCATGGGATAACGATCGTGACGTTATGTTTGAATCTCTTGGAGAAAGTACCTACTTTGAACGCAGTTATTGAGGAACCAATCATCGTTTTTCGATTTTTTTTTATTCATAAGGGGTTGGTACTTGGCCTCAATCACACCTGATGTTAAGTGAAGATGAGGTCGAAGGTGGAAGCGTACTGACCCGAAAACCCCAACACATTTGGGGGTCTGGCTATCTTATCTCTGACAACCGGAACACAACAATGCTATTAACATTGCTGCTTGGCGGCAGATTTAGATAAGATGGTGGTAGCTAGCCAGACGGACATTTAAAATGCCCTACCACCAACCAAACCGAGTACTTAAACATGAGATGATAAATTATTTTGATAACTTAACTTAACTTAACTTAATAGATGAGATGAAAAAGTATTTTGCAAGGTGAACCGTGGATGTTGTTTCAAGTATTAATTAATATTTGTAAAACCCAAAAGCATATGATCGAATTTGAGGGAAAACAGGACAGATTTTCATTCACACTCGTACCTATAGTCAAAATGCTTGTTAACTACATAAAATACAAAAGTATAGTGTTTTTCAATTTGATAAATAACCACACGTGTATGAAACATTCGATGAGAGTTGAAGAAACAAAAGTGGTATGTCAGGATCGTTGCAAGTGGACTATTGATGGACTCTACTCCAACGGGAAACAGGCGTGAGCATGTGTATGTATGTATAAATTATCACAAAAAATGTATACTTATTACTAAGTGATTCAAAAAATGGTTAATATTGTCCATTCCTATCAAATACTCGTGACGCAGTTGCATTCGTTAATCGTTTCCGAAGTTAAGCAATGATGGCGTAGTCATTTCTAGGATGGGTGACCGCTAGTGTATTTTCATGCGAGTAATTCCGTACTTCGGAGGACAAGCGTGGGAGATACCCATACCCTCTCCAGTGAGGCTGGCTGTATCCCAACAGTACGGTTGTTGATATACCACCATGCAATTCTTACAATATTTGTGTAGGTACACAACACCGTGTTTATTTTGTTCCGTGCGTAAAGCTTGATAAGTAGAGGAGTAAGAGGGTTACTTCCTCTAATGCTCATTCAGAACCACCAACTTGGAGAATGAATATATTATCTTATATCACAAGTAGCTTTGAATCACTGCATTGGTGTCTATAGAATTGACACTGAAACACAGGTACTCTAATTTATTAAGGTAAAATGAAAATGCAGGTTATTATGGGTCATTAAATTGATTAATGTGAAAAGTTGCCGCTGTTTATGCCAGCCAGCTTAAATTTCTGAATGTACCATTTTTTTGCAAAGTTTCCCTACAAAAGGACGACCCAAACCTTAAATTTTTGTCAGTTTTGTTATGAGTGGTTTGAATTTAGCTAATTATCTGACAAAACTCGTGACCACCAGTCGTGGATTTCTCATGGGCCACTCCCTCTGCGATATACATGGTGTCTGGATGTCGGGTGAGGGAGGAGGTGGTCAACCTTTCTGACCACCGACACATCATATTCGCTGTGTCGCTCCGCCATCCTATCCGCCCACGCTAGGACGGCAGCCATCCGCGACGTTGCTCCCTCAAGCGGCTCGACCGAGATATGGCCGCAGTCGCAGCCCAGGACGCGGACTGGAGGGACTGATCTGGAAGCGCAAGGGGCCTGGTTCCGGGATACGAAGGCATCGATTTGCGACGCCTCGATGCCCCGGGTCCGGCCGGCCAGAGCGGGCTCGGCGTATTGGTGGAGCGAGGTCAAGGCCCGGTCCTGGAGAGAGCTCATCGAGGGACTGAATAGAGACCCATGGGGGCGCCCGTACCTAATGGTACTGGGCAAGCTCAGACCATGGGTCCCTCCGTTGACGGAGACCCTGGACCCCGAATTCATGGGAAGAGTGGTCACACACGCTCTTTCTAAGGGTCCAGGGTGGTCCGTCGATCCCTCCGTCGCAGTCAGGCCGGGATCCCTGGTCTAGAGCCAGTTATGCGTTCCCAAGTCCTCCCGTCTACCGAAGAAGATTGCCGCGGGGTTTTAGTGGATATCCCTCCCGATTTGAAAGAAATTTGTTACAGAGGTATACATAGTCTAAAAATAAATATCCGTGGACATACACACAGCGCCATTTAGTTCCACACTAAGCAACTAGGCTTTTATTATGGATACCAGATGGTTTATATACTACACAAATACAATTACAGATGTATCAGAACATGCACTTAGGCCCGCATGAATAAACTGTTCTCAAGATTGAAATGACCTTAAGTTGATGCTTAAGAATCTGTTGCATATTAAAACAGCATCAATAAAAATATTATTGAAACTAAGACACGGTCTCCATCTCAAGATCGATTTATTAACACGGCTCTTAGTGTTATAGCAGACTTTTAGCCTTTAACAAATGTCAAAAGTTCCAAATCTACCTTTACAAATTCTAAAACTTCAACTCTTGCAGCTGATTAGCTATCAACTGTTCGCGATTTATTCGTACCTGATCAGCTGTGAGAAATTAAACCATAGCGTTTGTCGTTACAGAATCGTTTGGCACTTATCTACAAACTCTTTAATGACCTTTTAGTACAGCAATACACGCGCCTAAATCTATTTTTTGCAGCAAACCAAGTTAAGTATAATTAAGTTATAATAGGTCAAAGTAAATGACGCCTAAATATAACACTGAGGATACCCTAGCACACATTTAAGTAATTAATTATACACAGATATATCTTTGTAAGTGGCTGTTTTAAGCGTATTCACATCTTTAATAGCTTATAATCACCGGCACGCGTGCGCCGCGTTCTAATGTAATAGCTTATGGTGTTTGTTCCTTTTTCCATTAAAATCTGAACACGCAAGGACTTAAGAGGTCTATTAATATCTTGATGTTAAAGAACAGTAGGTAAACATTCGTATGGTTTCCGACAGAATAGAACAGAACGATTTACTTGTCTTTTCCCGTGGTTGTCGTAAAAGGCGACAAAGCAATATACCCTAGAAAATTGTCCTACAAGTATTACAGGATGAACAACTCATCAGACTGTACTATTTATTTATTTTAATGATATCAAAATTCAATCACCTTCGCTCTCAATATTCTGTCGCAAATGCGAGTACCTATTCATAGTTTCTCAAATTTTATCATTCTGCTTACCCTGTGACAACATGCATGCAACAGCATGCCAGGCTCGTTCGCATGCTAGGCTATTTCACAATTAATAATGGAATATAAAAACCTTTTTATAATATTAAAACCTTTATGTAAAAGCAAAGTCTGATTTTAAAAGATTTAAGTGTACTCTGTGTACCTACAAAATAAAGCACTTTTGACTTTGACTTTGACATGCTGTGCACGCTACTGATACCGGTAATACCCGTGATGGGCAGTAGTGTCAGTTAGCGGTGATCCGCCAGACCAGAAGCGTGGCGATTCAAACCCTTCCATGGAAAACGATGGAAATCGCGACATGGGAATGGGTTATGTCCTGTAATGGACTTTCTAAGGCTGTTGCTGTGAGACAAAATTAAGAAACCAAAACGAATAGGCATAAAGTTTAGGTAGGTACTTATTGTAAGTTTTATGTTATTTTTAGTTATTTCAAACTCGTCGTTCCATTATCCCATTCGATAGTTTGGGTATGTAGGTAACTACATATTTGTATGTTTAAATTTTTGTTCCTCAATTTACGACTGTTATGGATAAAATTTGGTACGGAGATGGACTCAGTCTTGGAACTCATTTATCCCGAATAACGCGCTGACAAGGCAAACTAAAATTATTAATGAATCTGTCTTAAGTTATGACATATGGTCCGTGGTTATTACTGTCTGTGGTAGTAAGCTCCCTCGAAACAAGGTCCTTCTAATATGATCGGCTGACGCCAGCGCGTCATCAGAACTCACAGTGACTCTCGCCGGGGTATACGTTCAGTATAATTTATATATTAATACAAGTAGAGTCGATTTTGTACCAGAAAATAGTAAACTTTTAACACTCAAACAAAGACCTTTTTACTATACGTAAATGTTGGTCGACTTTGACGCCTGTAGGTAGGGAAACGCGAGTGACAGGCATGAATAAGAAACAATGCGGCATTGAAGAGGCGAGTAAAATTACGTATCCTTAGTATTTACGTATTTACGTATTTCTTTCAAAATAAAATATTATTAATTCTAGAACATCTATAGATTAATCGGTTTAAGCAAGACAAGGTAATCGCATTCATTTAATACTTTCTGAGATTGATAACGACTGTCCATTGAAATAATTGTCTATTACTTATACATAGTTTGGTTTTGTTTGAAAACACTTATTCTCTGGAGTCTACCTGCAGACAATGGATCACCTATTATCTGGTCCCGCGTGTTCTGACAGCAGCAGGTTTGATGACCTCCGGGAGTGATATTGCAGTGGTTAGGTTTTGGTACTTCCCTCGACTCGAAAAGAAGAAGATGTCAAAGGGTCTTTGCAAAAATGTCTTTAAGGCCTCGAAGAATCATTGCTGAGAGCAAACGCGGTGGAACAGCTCAATCACTCAGACCTGTTCTACTGTATCGAACCTAAAAAGCGATCTTAAGATTTCTTTTCGATACCGTTTTGAATAATACTATGTAGAAGTATGAACTTAACTTCATTTCAATATTTCAATCTTGATACCGTTTTATTAATACGAGCCTAAGTGTGAGGCGCGTTCCGGAGCACCGTAGAGAAATCGGGTAAAAGCTATTATCGCAAATAGTTCATAAATTTACGAAAGCCGTTTTTACGAAAGAAATTACAGTACTACCCACCCCAATTTTTATATTACCACCATCTTGTAAGTTCTGCGCCAAGGAATAGTACTGTTATCCGATTTTTTAGGACCTTTTTAAGTAAATTGTGGATGAAGATAATTCCACCTTCAGCTTCTTCAATGGCCGTCATAATTGTGATTAGGTTAAGTGCTAACCTAATATCTACTTATTTTAACACACATTAGTTTTCCAAATTTGTTTAGTTCTGTATTTATGAGCTGCGTGGTATCGGCACGTTAAAATAATAGAACCAACCCGTTTCTTTCCATGTGTGAATCCGAGTGATGTAAAGACGGCTGGAGTGTCCATTAAAAATATCTATATATTTGCATTTTTTAACGGCGATGGGCTCATGCGCCGTCACCTGTAATATTTTGTGAAGTTCAAGACTAATTGATAACATTGCAAGATCATCGATCGAGGATTGACACATACGCAACGTTTATTTATTAATTTTCTACACTTGCATATCTTTATATGCAAATGTAGAAAATAAATAATTCAATCACCTTACCTATTCAGTTTCTCAAATTTTATCATTCTGCTTACCGTGTGACAACATGCTGTGCACGCTACTGATACCCGTTATACCCGTGATGGGCAGTAGAGTCAGTTAGCGGTAATCAGCCAGACCAGAAGCGTGGCGATTGAAACCCTTCCATGGAAAACGATGGAAATGGCGACATGAGAATGGGTTATGTCCCGTAATGGATTTTCAAAGGCTGTTGCTGTGAGAATGAAACCCAAGTTTCATTAAAATTTACCTATTTAAGTATCTGAAATGTTGTCAGTTTTGGTGGACGGTTACTATTGTCATAATAAAGCCTGGATCGAACACAGCTACTTAAAATACAAGAGCAATCATAGCTAAGGAGCAAGGCGACATTGATTGAAATTAAGTAAATTTATTATGTACTTACCTCCTAATTCTCTTAGTAGATACTTGTAACTTAACCCAAGTTTGAGTCAATAAACTTTATTTTATTTTTTTATTTCGTGAGGTGAGCCGTGGAGGTTGTTTCAAGCATTAATCTCTTAATGTTTGGAACACCCAAACAGTAATCTTTGGGATATCTCTAAACACCCCATTTGGGATAAAAGTCGTGACGTTTGGTATGTATGTATACATATTTACTATCTGCAATGGTCGTACATCAATTTATGTTCTTACGTCATATGTCCAACCAGTGGAAATTTATGTGAGAGGTTGTAAAGTTTTATTAAGCAATGGGCTTATGAGTAATTTTATTGGATTTATTATCGACCCTACCTTGGATTACGATCCTACGTTAATTCAACTGTTGGTATTTCACTTTACGACTGCGCCGAGTAATGAAGCTTGCCGCGGAATGACACTCGCGGTCGATGCTGACGACGGTTACGAAAGCAGCCTGGGGAAAAAGTTGACTATCCTCGGCGCAAAATTTCAACTTTAAGTGTTCATAAGAAGATATAGAGCAATCAAAACGCCCGGAAAAGGTGGAATGAAAATGTTATTCAGACTATGTTGTGGCGGTAGGTAGGAATATGACTTGCCAATCTTTCTGGAAGATGTCATAAAAGGCGACTGCTGAGATATACTGCATGTCTTTCAATGATACGGTATATTTATTAATTTCTTCTTTCTTCATGTGTGGGTCTCGTGGTGTGATGTGAATAGAGATACCCCTTCATGGAAAGACCATTTGCTTTACAATGGCATATCTTGAACGGTAGTTGTTCGTATTATGGCGCCTAATACTTCTTTTATGATTTCGTTCAACCAGCATAGCAAAGCTATTCTTCAAACAATTGTTGTTACATTAATCTTCTCAGTATTCTGTACCATTGGAATTTGGAATGGCATCTAAGTTTCAACTATTCCCTCGTAAACATCGTTTCCACCGGCTTACCAATCAATACTGCTTGAGTAAGCAGGCAATATCACTTATTTTTCTGGTCGTGAAGACTCCATCACTACAACTTCGTTGATTTCCTGTTTGTCGTCGAATTAGGCTCGACGCTTCGACTGAAAGTGGGACGCAAAATATACGTGTAAACAAGATATCGAGTAAAAATGTGCGGAACGCCCAGAGGCGATGTATCTTGACACACAGTCCATCGAGCAGGGAATACACGTATAAACTAGGCCTGAATATACTCGTACACGGGCGGCGAATTTATTTTGTTTCCATGTTCTACCCTTTGTGTTTTTTAAGATAGGGGAAACCGACTACGATAAATAACAATCAATGTAAATGTAGTGTGTTTTATGACTATTTCTCCATATATACTTTATTAAACTATAAACATAACACTGGAAACAGTACAAAATAGTACCATTTGAACGATGGATTTTCATGGTAATGATGGATGATGTGCTTACGTTTTTCACATATTAGTTTCAATAACCTGTTTTATTTTTCTGCGGACGACTGCTGAAGTTGTTTTTGAGTGCCCAGCTTCGTTAAAAACGAGTCGTGTTTTAGGAGAAAGTTAGTTAAAGTTCGTGAGAAAATCTTTGCGAAAGAAATCCTTTTCTTCGCAGAACTTTTACCTTGTGAAGAAGTTTTGCTTACAAGACTTCTTTTAAGTTAGTATAAGTAGGAAAGTACTTACTAAACATATAAGCGTTCTTCTAAAGTAATGTGTTTGTAATTAAATATGTTTAGTTAGTACTTTACTACAAACAATAATTCAATTTATATTTTGTGTTAAAGACATCAGGGTGCCGCCCTCAAAAAAATAAATAATAACGTTTAAATGATCATTTCATTGTCATTTTGTGTACACATGTTACTTAGTTCGGATTTCCCTGTGTCCAGATAGGCAAGTTGATGCCAACTATAAAATTAACTAGCTTATTTGGATCAGATGTGGGACCATGGCAGAATATGATGACGATTTAGATCACAATCAGAAATTTTTTATTCAAAATTTTAATGTGGAATAAGTGACGTGACATAACTGCGGAAAATAAATCTCTGAAGAATGGTGCCCACAGAACATCTGTCGGTCCCGGTTGTTTTCAATTGAAGGCCGTAGCTAAGCCAAGTCAGTGGCCTATAGGGGCTGCTTAACAACACTGACTGTCAGGTGCCCAGTAGTCTTACATAAATCCAACTACTAATATCATTATATAATTAAACAGCGCCTAACTAGGAAGCGGGTTGAAAAATATGAATAAGTTTTACTATGAGATTAACTTCGTAATCAAAAACCCATTCGATATTTTTTTATAAACAATGCGTCACGCGATAATTTTTAAAAATCTATTGTGATAGACAGTTCAAAGAGGTTACCAATGATGCCAAATTAAAATGTTTCATATAATAACGATCACGAGTTATCGTTGCGCGTTTTGCATTTCGGAGAGTAATTTGTTAACCAAACATTTTATAATGTCTCTTTGTTGAATAGAAAATGTATAATATTTGTAGTTATAATACTAAACCACGTAATAAACAGAATAAAAAGTCTTACTGAACTTTTCTTCTTTGAATTGATTCTTCTTATTTAAATTTAAGGCCGGCAACGCATCTGTGACCCTTTTGGTGTTGCGGGTGTCCATGCGCGGCGGTGATTGCTTTCCATCAGGTGACCCGCATGCTCGTTTGCCGCCCTCTCATATAAAAAAAAAAAACAAAAAAATTACTGTTAAAGTTTAAAGTATTTGATTACTTAGTTCAATTCGCACCTTGGATACAAAAACCTTGATAGTTATCACTGTCTACTGAATATAGAGAAAACAGAAACTAAGAGATACAAGAGATTTTGAAAATATTGTGAATAAGAATGAATATTATCTTTGTCATAAAAGTTGTTGCGGTTGATCTCCTCGCCAGTTTTTGTGTTGTTTCATGCTGAAACTCGTTTTTGTTTCAGTAACGCGGTTTCAACTTTCGCCTATTCAATTTTCCAAATGATATTCCACAGTTATTTCGCTGGAGTCAAATAAATGTCTACACAAGAAATTGTAACTCGATAAACAACTTGGGGATACTATATTATTGCTTCTCGTTCTTCTAAGGGAATGAAAATTGCTTTCTGTATAATCAACCACACACAATGATTAAATAAGAGACATTTTAATGAACTAGGTAGAACAAGGTGGAGAAACATTATAAACAAATATTAATCGTGAGCTTATGTTAAAAGCGAAATCGCTTATGTTGACTATAACTTAAACAAGAAAATAATATATCATTCATTAAACACACAACCTATTGACGCAATACGCCTACAGCCTTCTCTCACTATAAGAGACGGTATGGCCATCACTCGGGCCCAAATAAATAAAAAAATTGTTTGTTTTCTCACTACAAATGACGCTTTACAAAGTGATTTTAGAACTAGGTAATACATAGAATACATTTGTGGGAAGACTGGTGCCTGAAAAGGAAGAACCAGAATTACAGGTCACCAGGCCCCTCAGCTATGGACATAGCGTATTAGAGCAGAGTGTCGTCCTCAATCACCAATTGAGGACGAAACACTTAAGGAAAGATACAAACGACCTGGTTTTTGGAGTGGAGTTATAGTGTTGTGCACTGTTTTTTTTTGGTGAATTAGTGGTGAAATTAACGTCAATAATTTCCCCTGATTTTTTTTAATGCGTTTTGAATGAAAACATTCTTATAAAAATATCATTAGTGTTCACCCATCCGAGGACTGACCGCGCCAAACGTTGCTTAACTTGGCTCATCGAGAACCAATTGTGAATGCGACTATGCCACGTGTGCTGCTATGTGACAATAACCAATTTTACCGTACTATTGCACACAAAGTAGAGCAAAAATATTAAAACCTAAGTTAGACAATACCTTGAGGGCGAAAAATAGAATCTAAGTCGGATTTTAATTCACAAAACGGACAATGTCAAAATTAATGCGGAACATCTTTTCAGCGATGATATTACGAAACTTGGATCTCAGCTGTAAATCTCGTAGTTTATGATTGCAAACAGCCAATCAACAACAGGACTTAAAAGCATCCGTTTAATCATCTGGGAAAACCTAATGAAAATTTGAAGACCTCTAGGGACTTAGTAAAGTTAAGCTGCCCAGGAAATTTGATAAGCTGTAAAAGTTGTGATGAGTAAGTTAAGTAGACGTAACGATTCTGTTCACGTTCCATCTCTAGAGAGTTGAAAATATTATATGTCTTAATGGATTAAATCCGGAAAAAGATCTGTGGACAGCTGTAGTGTTGTTTATGTAGACTGAATTGAAGAAAGGATTGAATCTTGGATTACAATATAAAATACGAGTATATGGCGGAGGGTTGACGCGAGTGACATAAATTTTCGCATTGGTTTAAATTTTGCTCACGAGGTTTCTTGTTGGCGTCACTTTCTCTTTCTGATATGGAGCAGGCTCTTGCTGCAGCAGACACCTTGAAAGGTCATCCAATCGGTAACTATACTACAATTTCTTCTCGAGCCGCCTCCGTGGCTCAATGAAACAACATTGGGTTTACGATTCGGAGGTCGCGGGTTCGATCCCCAGCGGGGTACATGTTTAAGTCCTCGATTTGGTTGGTGGTAGGGCATTTTGAATGTCCGCCTGGCTAGCTACCACCATCTTATCTAAATCTGCCAGGAAGCAGCAATGTTAATAGTATTGTTGTGTTCCGGTTGTCAGAAATAAGATAGCCAGTCCTCCAAATGTGTTGGGGTTTGCGGGTCAGTACGCTTCCACCTTCGACCTCATCTTCACTTAACATCAGGTGTGATTGAGGTCAAGTACCAACCCGTTGTGCATAAAAAAAAGAAAAGAAAATCGATTACCCATACAAAGTAACCACGTTTAGTATGGAAGTTCCAACTATATTCGGCTGAATTCATCTATGGTTCCTAGTGGAAAGTTGTTCGTAATCAGGAGTGGAGTCACCAGCCGAAAATTGTTGGAATTCCATACTAAAGTTGGTTACAGAATTGTTTACTTTGTTTGGGTAATTGAATTTTTTTTTTTCGAAACATTCCTTGGGGAAAGTTGTTCGTAATCAGGAGTGGAGTCACCAGTTAAGGGCAATTACACAAATTCAAATTCTCCATGTATTACTTGACCGCACCTGACCTTTTGTGAGAACGTCAGTCACTTGATTGACGTACGCCCATCTTGGTCGACCTTTACCTTCCATTCACGCCCAAATCAGCTTAACATACCTCTTACTACGTTGATACTACATATACTTTAATAAAAATATAATACTATGTTGAGGCATTAATGCGAGACAATACAATAATGTAAATGTCGAATCGCAATACTTTTGATATACGAGTAGGTTTTATCGTAAAAGTTTTTTGCGACTTCTCTAAAACTCTGTTAGTTGAAGACATCGTGTTACTTTCCCTTAATTCCGCAGCGAGACCAAAAGGTTTCTTTGTACATTTTTGATATACGAATCCCTAAAAACATGAAAAATATATACGGTTACGGTTTATTGCTCTCCAGTTTTCATTCCATGGATACTTAGTTATGTATTGCGAACATCGCATGGGCGGGTCTTCAACGAGATACCATTGAATTGTGCGAGGTCAAACCAAATTTTGTGAATTTATATTTTTTATCCTTTCTGTAGTACTTCGGTCTGAGCTTTGAAGTATGTTTCTATTGCATTTTTACATATTGTTACGTATTCTGTGTGGAGTTGAGAGAAGGTAGAGTGGAAAAACCAAGTGCCCAATGACTAGATGATATAATTAGATTCGCCTCAAACCATTAGAAAAATCTAAAATACCAGTCAGTGTCGTCACAGCGTGATTAATTATACCCAGAGCAGTGGGTTAATCTGGACTGTAAATGATAATAAAATTAGTGTTTATGAGGAAGTTATATGGAGAAAGGATTGACGTCACATACCATTGTCCGACAAGTTACCTAGGTATCTAACTGCCAAATTCCGTGGTAACTAGTTTATCTGTTATATAAAATAAACTCATAATGAAGATATACCAGCAGGATACAATAACATAACAATACAATAACAGTTATTAATGTAAGCATCTAAGTTAAGAATGAAGAAAAAATGATGCAGTTTTAGTTTTCATCAAAATCGTGAGATTGCGTTGAGTACTTTTCGCTCTTCCTCATAGTTTCGGATTTAAATATATTTATTTAAATTTATGATGACCGGTTGGCGTAGTGGATAGTGACCCTGTCAGCGAAACCAACGGTTGCGGGGTCGAATCGACGGGTAAATATTTATATGATATATATATTTGCACATACATGCACACAGCGCCATCTAGTTCCACACTAAGCACCTAGGCTTGTATTATATGTGATGAATACGAACATTTATTCCCGAGTCATGGATGTTTATATAAATATTATGTTTGTATAATAAACGTTGCCTGGTTTGGAACTAGATGATTGGTGTAAGTGTCCGAAATATTTATTATTTACTAGCTTATAACTTTATCGCGGAAATTTGTTTATCCCGCGGGAACTACCTACTCAGTTTATCGGGATAAAAAATATCATATGTTTTAATCCAGGGTATGTCCTACATATTTACCAAAATTCATCCAAATCCGTTCATCCGTTTCGCCGTGATTGAGCATCAAACAAACAAACAATTAGTTAGATTATTATGTTTTGGCAATCCACGCCCACTGTATATTACGTGGGTTGTGTGTATTTATGCATACTTATCTATAATTATTTCTTTAGTTGTATCGTGTACCTGTTTTTCAATCTACAAATTTCCCATAGCTGTGGGTTGTCTGGAAAAGCTATTAGTGATAAGATCGCCTAATTGTGTTCTATTGTTATCATCAAAAATTATTGTAAATTATTTTGTGTAATAAAGAGTATTTGTATTGTATAACTTAACCAGAGAGTAGGTAATCTTTCTCTCTGTAGTATAATTTTTTACATCCTATTTATTTTTTTGAATGGTACTGATTTCGCAGCGATACTCGTATGTACTTGTGTTCGGTTAGAATGTTAGAACGCAGATAGAAACGTAGGGTATATTGAAAAGGCTACAAGTGATGGCTCATTTTCTCTTACTGGTTTCTCTATGCAGTATGAAATATTGGGTATTTTATTAATTTTATAAAAAATTTGAGTGGTTATGGAGATGAGGGAAGACATATTGTAGGTTTGACCAGTTAAAATCAAACTTGGATTAAATTTTCTTTAAAATATATTATTGAATGAAATTCAATATCAATGGATTCGTTTTCTTAATAATATATAACATGTAAACACCACGCTCCTGTTACTAGAGAGGTCTTTTGATTCGTGCCAGAAAATGCCGCTCTCGACGCAAATGTGACTGTAAATCAGCTATTACAAACTAGATACTTAGGTGTGGTGGCGTTATAAATACCCTTTTACCCTTTCTTCATTAAAATAACTTTCTAAATTAGGCGAACAGGCGTCAAACCTGAAACTCGGGATACGTAGTGTCCTCACTAGTACTATCCAAAGTCGTAAATGTCAGTGAAATTTTCGACCAATTTTACTATTAAATCTGTTTAAACGGATTCCTAAAATACTCACCTCGAGAGTGAATATCAGAGTAACTGTTCCGTAAAATCAAATCAATTTGAGGAAATTCTTGCCATCATGTCGGCCGGTCAGTCGACCCGGTCTAGGTTTGTTCGGAAATGAAGGTAACCACGGCCGGCCTCCATTTGACCCCTACAAACGAGACTCGCGTACATATAGCCTTTGATGTCCCGCCTTTCCGATTACTATAGGTCCTACATCGGCTTTGGAACAAACTTTACTTTGGCAACGCAAATTTATTCGTGGACAGTTCTGAATATTTAGTGGGCCGGTGTATAAGTGGGCATGACTCTGTGAAAATTTAGCAAGAGAGCGCGAAATGGAATAAATGTATGATCCCTTTGAGTTCAACTCACTTATTTTGGGATTCAACATTTGCGGTGACACTTTGGACAGCTTGTTTATGTTTGTTTACATTTTGTTTGCATAACTTATTATATCTACTACGTACGTAGATATATACTTATAAATACTTCGAATAAATTTTGCCAAAAATTAATTTTTAAGGCGATCCTGTAAATTCTATAATAACAAGTTTTCCGACGTAGATCTGTTTAATATATAAGTTTGCCAAAACTGAAGCTTTCTCTGAGGCCCACTTATGTGAGCTAAACTTGATTGAGACTTGATCAATTGTATTTAAAAAACACTTATATACTTGTGTGAATATTTAAGAATCCTCCATCATTCATTTCTCCTTAGATGTTTCGTTTATTTCTTTATTTATCTATCACATTTGTTTTACATATTGATTTTATTATATATAATATATTATATTGTATTATTATTACTAATGTTTACATAGGTACATTTAATATTCATATATTTGCTTGTATAGGTCTAAATATCATCTGCTAAACCTGTAACGCTTCTTACACTAAATTTAATATCATAAAATGTACAATTTCCCAAACATATATTTTGCCGTGTTTCTGTGTGTGACTATCTATGGTAATTATTTTTGTGTATGCAATGACTATTTTGTTCTTCTTTATATTTTAATGTAACGACAGTCAGCTTCCCGAAAATAAATAAATTCAAAAGTAGGTAAGTATTCTGGAAAAACATTAAGACATGAAAAATGTCATTTCAAATTCAGCATCATCATCATATTAGCCACAGGACGACCACTGCTGAACACAGATTTCCAGAGCAGCAGGCTTGACAAAAATATTTATTAATGCACAACAGGTACATAATGTTTTCTTTCTTTTTTTCTATAATATTTAGGTTCGTACGATTTTACAGATATCATATTTCTCTGTCACGCCAGTGAGCGCAATCTTTTCCGGTATTTGGTCTAGTTCGTTAGAGATTAGTTATGTATATTTATTTCCTAATCTCAATGTTCTAAAACTACATAACACTCTTCTAATTACATATCAATTGCTCAATTTTTTCTTGCTACTAATGAACAAAGCTGAGCAGGTGTTTAATTGATTAAATATTAATTGGTATTTGTTTTAAACCCGCTTTTCTGCGACCGCTACGACCGCATTCAATCAAATTTCAATTTAGCATTCAATCAGTCCAATTTAAATGAAATACCCTATTTATTCGTGTTCGTGACAAACGTTTCTGCTTGCCTTCGTTGGTGTGATTTTGTAATTGGAAATAGAGGAATGAAGTTGTGACAGCATTTTATAAGCTAACTTTTTCAAAAAAAATTGTATCTCTGAACAATATAAACTTCAAGAGTGCATTCTAGCCCCAGCTCGAATAATTATATTTTTTGGACGACGTAATCGACATTGTCAATGAAATAAGTGGTACCTGTTACTGATTCAATTGAATATCTTTGGAGTGTCGCAATCCATCTCGTATAATTCCAAAACGCCGACTCATTTCCTGCTCCACAAGTACAGGGTTTGATATCGGTAGGCGCGCATGTAAAGAGGAAATTTCACGCACCGACGATCGCTAATGTTTTTATTGGGAACGCACACGAGGAAAATTGGATCCGTTTATTTTTATGGCCCCTGTATAGACACTGATTTTTTACAGTTCCGCTCCAAAATGAGGTAAATATGGAAAGGATAAGAGGAAATGAGAAAATATGTGTTCGGCAGCTGCCCCTAAATATTTGTATGTTGGGGCATATTGCTATTCTGCAGGAAACGACTTGCAGTGAAGCGAAAATGTGAGTATTATCGAATAAAATTGTCTTTTTTAGCCGATAACAGAAATAGGAGGAGGTTCATAAAACGTCGTCTACTGTCTATATTTATTTTATATGTAGGTAGGTATGTACTGTTTACTCTAAAGATTTCATGACCGATTTGCATGATTCATTTGTTTACAATTGACGGTAAAATTGATTGGGTCAAATATTAATATGCATATCTAGTGACTTTGTATGATGTCACTAAGCTGATGAAGAGAGATGATGTTGATGATGATGATGAGAACTGAGATGCATTTGATGTCTTCTGTTTTGCCACCTCATTGGCGCTTCGATTATTATATTTGACAACCAACTACTTATTTTAGGGAGAGTTTTGAAAGCGATTTCCTGAGCAATCACCACCTACGCTACCGCTCAATGACATACCTAACTATAAAATAAAAATTTAGGAAACCATCGAGAGACTGATTGTCTCATCCAAATAAACAAACTGCAGTGTTGAAAACTCTTCGAAACGACTTAATTAATCTATTTCCATCAAACATGGCTAAGAACCATCTTTCACAAACATCGGCTTTCGAAAATAAAAAAAATTAATCCGAAGTTTTACCAGTATAAGGCCCGCCGGTAAATGTGGCCACACGTTATTATTTCAAAAACGAACGTGTAAAATTGACATTTGACCTAATACGTTCGCGGGCGAAGAACATATTCGAAGTGTGTTAGGAATAGATTAGAGTAGGTAGATCGGGTTTTTTAATATTTTTAGAATAGTTTAGGATTCAACCTTATAATCACTCCCGTCCGTGTAATGAAAAAAATGAAAAAAGTAGCAGGTAAACATTACATTGTGGCAAAATAGGAAAAATATAAGCTAAATCTAATCTAAAACTTGATACCATCCATAATAAAATATGTCCATATCAATATGGACAATCCCTTTTATTTAGGTGTATTAGTATAAGATACATAGTATAAGTGACTTATTTGAAACATCCTCATTATTGGTAAAAAATTGCGTCTAGTGCATCTCCTCGAGGCGGCATAGTGCCCAACAGGCAAGCAGCGTTCCCGCACTGATTAGCGAGCCTTACTGCGCTAGGAAGCCGCCCGCTCTGCGCTCATGAGACGCGCCGACAGGTCTTGGACCTGAGTCCTTTTATTTGAATTTCTGAGGTATGCAGTAACTTAACTTAATTATTCATGCAGATAATATTGTCATATCGCTGGCCCCTACACTGTTGGAAATATAACCATTTTCTAATTAAAAATAAAGGTTCAAATATTTTGAAAATATAGTTTTGCTGGCATTTATCCTGTATTATGGAAGCTTTTATAGATAATTATCGTTGCTTGCCTTCTATTCTTAAAATGTGGTGGCCATTGAGGTACCTTTTTCAAATCGATACAGCCGTTTTGTTTATACAGTGCCTCAGACAGACAGGTATAGGCTTGAAACTAAAACTCCAAATTTTCCGTCGGGGGTCAAATTTGATAAAGTAACCACCGAAATACCTGACTTTTAATTAATAAATGTGTATGTTTGGTTAAATTTAAACAATGCACTTTGTGCACAGCTATTTTGCAGTTGGAATAATAAATTATTATGTTACGTAATTAGTGTGCTTGGCTGAGCGAGGATAAACACGACAGTACACGTTGAGAACATGAATCATTTTATATGCATTGGTTATTTCGGAGTGCGCGGAAACACGGCAAAAACTCCACACAAAGTTCGAAAGATAAAAAGCCACGAGAATAGAGGACGGTCCAAACGAAAACATTACGCTGCAGTGTACGTCCATAGATTTTCTACGTTTGACTTTTAAAATAGTTAACTGGCCTCCATGGTTATGTTTCTTTTATTCGGTTGGAGGGAGGCTGTTCTTTGTTTCAGAACCTAAAAATAACTAGGTACTACTCATATAGTAACAATGAACATATCAATGCATTTCCAATTATGAATTAGGTAATAGAATATGAAGAATGTGCACAGAATACGTAATATGATACCTAAGTATTACAAAGATAGTGGGCGAAGTGTGAGTTCTGCTTTGATTATAGGTAACTGAATTATATTAATTTTATTACCTATCTGCTAGAGGCAGGTATACCTAATCTTTTTGATACAAATCTATCTACTTAAATTTGGGCAGCAGTCATTCTAGAATTTTTTTTTATCGTTTGAACTCAATCACTGCCTCACAAAAGGTAGAATCGCTCACTTTGAACCTCCAAATTAGGTATTTGGGCAAATTCTGAGCAACTTTGGAAAGTGTTAATTTTTTGGACTTAGATATTATTAGCTGAACCTACTGTATAGTGTTATTGAAAAGTTAAAAATAATTAAAAATAATATTACAAAGCGCTTTTTCTTCGGCAATAAACAAGTACTTCCAATAATAGAGTGTTGCACCCGGAGTATGTTTGAGAAACAATTTAATCTCACCATTCCTGCCGAAACATCATCGTCGGGAGCGCTTCATCCGCTTTTGTGTATTTGCAAATTCCTCATTCTTGGCAATAATTTATGAACTATCCTTTATAGTATTCTATTCTTATTTGATCGTGATAAATGTGTGCTCGCGTGACGTTTCGTGTTTACCTAACTTTTGATTAATGGAGTGCTGCTGGCAACCATATTCGGGCAGTATGAGTGTTTCTCAGTAAAAATACAGTGTCAGTTTCCGTATTTTTATTGAATACTTGAAAAAAGAAATAATGCATATATTTATTTACATAGTTGACTGCGTATTGGATGCGAGATGAAATTCCAATCGATTTCAGTGACTGCACAATTTTGTGAAAAATTGATATTTCGTGTTTACCACACCGTATCGATATCCGTATTTGGTTGTAGATTTGATGTATCGTTTCACATATAGGTAAATGAATAAATATTGCTTCAAAGCGACGTTACAACCACACTACCTAATCTATATAGTTCATAGTCATGATGGAATTCAATAAATAAAATATCATTGAATAAAGCTCTTATGTTTCTGACCCATGAATGTTAGAAAAACTTGTCGTAAATAGGACGTCCATCTGCTGGATGGTGCGACGACCTGCGGAAAGGCTGGCAGTGACTGGAAACGAAGTATCACAAATTGGGTTCAGTGGTACCTACACCCTGGGAGACGCCTGTGCCCAACACATGGTTAATGGTTTATATACGCTACACATTATTGTGTTTAAGTAATGTTTAAATCCTCCTTCATAGGTTTTCAGAGCAACCGGTTGAGAGCGGCATGCATCCGGGCGTATCCTTGCAGGTTCTACGCGCGCAGCTTCGGCAGCGCTTTCTATGCTCCAATGGTTAGTGACCTAAAGATTTATATCAAATAATTAATCATCTCAGAAAAATAGGTGCACAGTACCGAAAATCAGTGTTGTTTACGCAAATGCACGGTAAAATAATAGGGAGTGAAAAAAAAATATGCCCTCGTGTTCAAAAGTACAATTTTATGTTACTAATACTTCCTTTTTATTGCCCATGACTGCACGTGTTGGGTCTGTAATGAAAATTACATGCTAACCAAATAACATTGTCCGTGCTTGAGGAGCGTTCCGCTGTTATTGTTATTATTATTAGGCAATTGTACCCAAAATAATATTTATTTATCGTTTTCATATTTCAGATCATAAAAATTCAGTATGCAATACCGGCTGAATATATAACGGTTTTATAGTTATTGATATAAGGATTGCTTTGTATCTAGCTCTAATCGAAAAAAAATCATGAGGCGGCCTATATATGCCTACCGTTAAAAGTGACTAGTAAAAAAGGCAAATTAAAATCATAACCCTTTCTCCGCAGTCGCGTATAAAATTAGTATTGAGTGAAATATGTAATTGCGAACATTATGATTAAATAATATTTTATATAAAATTCGAATGATGTCACCAGGCTTACACTACTGTGTTTTGAAAATACAGCATTTATCATATTATGAGACGACCTGTTTGGTATAGTGGTTGGAAATTTAAGGTCGCGGGTTTGAATCCGGGGCATATGTTTGTATGATGAATACGGACATGTGTTCACGAGTTATAAATGTTTTTCATTTATTTTTATTCATATGCATTTATTTACCATACAAAATGTATTTGTGTGGTTTATCAACCATCCATAATACAAGCCTATAGTTGCTTAGGGTGGAATTAGATGGCGCTGTGTGTATGTGGAAATATATTTACATTTATTTAATGTGAAACCATGTCTGTCTGTATATGTATGTCTACTTATCTGAACCTCAGAACCGCAGAACCGGTGTTTGCAAGATGGTTTGATGGAAATCGGTTTAGCCGTTTCGAATAGCTCTAATCACGGATTGTTTATAGATGACATTTGCGTAGTCTCTAGGGACTTTTCTAACTTTTCAATAATACACAAATTATGGTACATAAATACGATATTGTATGTTATTTTTATCCTTCGAAAGAAATCTTTGTTTGAATTTCAATTCAATTGAACAAAAATTTCAATAGTGTTTTGTAAAATATCTGTATAATCTCCTTTTGTGTAATGAAGTGTATTTTTATTGCTTTCCATAGGAAGATATGGCATAATCGTCATGCTGGGCTTTACTGGTCTAAATTATTACGCACACGAACTGTAAACTCTACCATGCAGGTATTATTGATAATTGATTAAATATAATATGCCGCACAGTCCGATACATTTACTTTGAAGGGGTATTCTGTAATCATATCCGTAGCGATAAACCGGTCAGTTGCAAGTGGGACGATGCGGTGCGAGTTGTAAGTGCATCGTCATATAACCGTAAAGTGGGCGGGTTATACCCCCAGGCGTTTGGCATTAATACCACATGTGGCCAAGTGGGAGCTCTCTCGTATTAGACAGGTCATCAGTACGCTTAAAGTATTACAATTTTAGAATAATAAGTGGTAAGTGGAGGGTGAGAAAGGCAGATTAGGTAATACATATGTTAACCTATGGGTTTTATATCACTACGTCTATTGTCCGGTACTTACTAAGTACGACCACTGCCATCTCGAATACCGTAATACGTACGTAAAGGCCACTGTTAGTCATAGATATCTGTGTCCTCTTAAGTGGTGAAAGTGCGTCTGAATATGAACATCTTTTGCTACTGAATCAACAGTGAAATCGCGTTAAAAATTTGCTATTTTATTATACATTTTGATTAGAACCTAGGAGATTGAATTTTCTATGGATCAGCTTTTTTGTGATTTCGGTGTAATTAGAGCTGTTTTTATTCATGATTACCACTATATGCTTTCATGTATACTATATGTAAATAATACAGTAAATATAGTTAATACAGTTTTAGGACTTCCTAGGTACTATTTTATTAATTGTTTAAGGTGGTGGAGGCAGGTACTTAAACTTACCAATTCTGTTTATAAATTAAAATTCATGCGAAATAATTGAAACAGCTGTTATTTCAATTTAGACTGCCTTAATGTGTTCTGTATAAATATTTTTTTCCAGTAGATAACAATGATCGTCATGTAAAATTTAACACTGTATGCATTTTTACCCCAAATATGCTGAAGCGGAAAAAAAATATTAAAAAGGACTCCGTTGCAGAAAAATCAGGTATTATCCTAATTATGCGTTCCCACGATTTTGGCACGGATGCATTAAATAGCAACCCTTTATAAACTTCGCATGTGAATAAGTAAAGACAGACAGTGCTGTTAGAGTGGCTACGTTTTGGTCCAATAAAATTTGAAAATTGTCTCGACACGAAAAAAAAAAGTAAAAATATAGATGTACCTAGGCACCTACGTATTGCACATCTGTAATACTGTATCTACTGTTTATTATCCGTCGATAACATTTGTTACGTCACTGATACGATACTTTGATGTTCAACTTCAGTACAGGCTGTCTAATAGGGTTATAGTTAACGTTTTCACCTCGATATTGATACTGAAACATGTCTGCAGGCTTCAGATCCTGTTTCACATATTGCAGTTCTTCTTTCTCAATTCTGTTCTTTTCAAAAATTTCTCCTCTTAGCCTGGAGTATACTACACACTCAGCTAGAAAATGTTGGCTAGTTTCTTCCTTCCCGCAATCAGTACAAGATGGACTGAAATTAATCTTAGTATTGATAGGTGTCTGTGAAATCTACAGTGATCTGTGGATATTGCTCCTGTAATAATCCTGTAATACTGACGATTTATTTTATCTCTCTCTAGGTTTAGAATATATATAGTGGTTAGTCTGATTATTTTCACCTTATGCAGGAGCAAATGAAATAATTCTTATTATAGGAGCACATCGTCCATCCATGGGGTTAAAACAGCAACACGTTAATATTTTTGAGATGTTGCTGCTAATTACTAATTAATGCAGTGCAGGTTAGTCCGCACGACAGCTAGATTATATATTTGATTGGTCTGGAAAAATTATAATACTCCCAAACAAAAAAAAATCGAGTAAAATATCTGCGTTCCAGCTGCGATGGGCATATTTCCAGATTAATAATTTGTGGATGTTGTATCCAGCAAAAAACTTTTAATGCTTGGACCCTCTGATCGTTTATGTTCGGTATATCTCTGATAACCACATTTTGGATAAAGGCCGTGTCATTATGAAAGTATGTATTTCCAAGCCTTGTCTCTTATTATCTGTAAGAAGTTATGATTTTTTTTGAATTCAATGGTTATCTAGAGTACCTATACTTGGTGTATAGATAACCATGATTATGTTTTTCTTTCACTCAAAATACAATCTTTTCTATTACTCATCTGGTGAAATTGTGATATTGAAGGTGTTAATATTCGGTCATTTAAGTTAATTATCATCAATATTAATTTAAAAGGGTTTTTTCGTCACTGCAATTCATATAAGCTGTGTAGTTCAAAAACGTTCTAATTAAATTTTAGGCAAACATAGTAGAAACACAAACAGAGTTTTTACATAGTAGAAAATAATTTCAAAACATCTTCTTTAAAAATAAATTGTGTTTGTTTTTGTTTATTTGTATTTATTTATTTATCTACAATCTTACAATGATATATTTACAGCTGTCATTCAATTTAGAGTTATTATGCAGAACTTATATACCTACCTGTTAAAAACGGCTACCTATAGCAAATTATATTGTGCTTTTGAATGTGTCTTGAAGTATTTTCATATTCACCAAGTCTATACAGTCTCTGTTCTAGTATCGTGTAGAGTAGCAATAATTACAGACAATGATGTGACGATCCCCACGGCTCATCCATCAACCGGCTCCGGTGGAGCGCGATGATGTATGGCACAGTATCATATCAGAGGGATTAGTTGAGCTGGCGTTGAAATACAGTAACGTACTTTATTATAAGGATTTTCTTCTATACGGCACCCACAAATACAATACAATACAAATACACCTTATTGCACAGCAGAAAAGAAAATACAGTTACAGGAAGTGGTAGGAGTAGAATGTACAATTTGGCGACCTTATCACTAGTTAACAGCGATCTCTTCCAAGCAACCTTTGGGTATAAGGACAGTAAATTTGAAATGGGTAGGTTGTGTGGTATTAAATAGGGATGTAGATACAAATTACGTGAATAATTTGCATATAGGTACTTACATACACATACTTACATAATAAATTTTAGTATGAAACCTATTCAGAACACTTCGAAAAATGTTAGCATTCTTTTTATTATTAAGAGCCCATACTGTTCCACTGCTGGGCAAAGGTCTCCCTCCTCTGTCTCCACGCCTGTCGCCCCGGACTTCCTCTCACCAGTTAAATTAGCATAACAAAAATGTATATAGTTATGTAAGTATAAATAGCTATTGTAGTATAGTATAGGTTCTATATTCTAACGAATACACAATTTTAGTATATTTGCTTTATACGCCTACTTGTTCTTTGGTAAATACCAAGGTTGACTGGACGAGATGGAATAGTCCGCCATTGCACCGAACATTAATTTATTTTGTTCAGATAAATATTATAAAGCGTTTACAATCAAAATCAAAAAAAGTTTTTAATACTGCGAGTCAAAAACATAGGAAAAAATGGTCACACCGATCAATAGATATCAATTATTTATGAAAATGCCAATGAGTTTCATACAACACAATTTGAAATTAGCAAGCAATTAAATTGCATACAACAACCGTATCCAGTGCGGATTGGTGAATTTGTTTCAGGTCTTTGCCTACAAACTGTTAGTTTTCAATTCGCCCCTATATAGTCTGATGTCTGACCCCAATTCACGAAACTAGATGGACCATGGTAGATTATCATAGGCCATACTTTCTCCAAGAGTGAGAAGGTTGGCAGTGAGGAGGAAAGGAAATTGCTGATTGCTGTTGTTCAAATTTTATTCAGTATTTCAGTAACAATCTGCCAGTAACTAGATTTCACTTTCTTCGTGTGTTTGTCTGTTTGTAATTAGTTGTCTGTGTCGATAATAAAAAGTTTGTTGCCAATGTTCTCTGAACAAATGATTATTTATTCATTTATGTTACCATCCATCAGACCTTTGAATTTTAAAAAACGATTCGTATAGAAATTAGACACCAAAAAAAAAGCTACTTTGTAAATTACCAAACGAACGTTTACAAAAATTTAAGTCTTATAAATGATATAGTTACTATTTTCATAGAGAAGGGGAGAGCAGTATTATTAGATTCGTTACATCTGGGAGCTCTGGTCCATTAGGCTAATAGCTGAGCAGTGAGATGGTAAAAGGAGATTAGAGCATGCACACTCATCGTTTCATCGTCATTAATTGATAAGCCTACCGTTTTTCTAACAATTGTTACTTCCCTTTGTATTTTCAAGTAAATCTTGTGGGCAATTACATTATTTCTATGCTCTTGTCGCTGGAGGCCTTTCCACACTTCTCTACATTCCGCCTTTTCTTTGACTTCCTGATACGACACGGCATTTACTTTTTCTTTTACTTGTTATTTGTCAAATTTTGACAAGATTTTAATAGCATCCATTGTACTCGTACGTCACTAAATAAATAAAAATAAAATAATCTTTATTTTGGACAACTGGATCCATAGTTTGGTCTATTTGGATAGTTGATCCAGCAATAGTAAATATTATTATTATTGTAATAACACCCCCAAGAGACTGTGATAATTATACAATTCACGTTAATAGCCAGGTAAATCTTTGAAACGGCTCCACAGATTTCATGAAACACGCCTAGGAACCATCTCGCCAGTTTTCAAAATTACGAAACCATTTTGAACCAATTCAGACGTTTTGGAGCAATAGACATAAACATAAAATTTAAAACACCCCTCTTTGCGTCGGAGGCTGAAAAGTAAATTCATCGGATGACTCTCAGACCTGTAATTCGATTAAAACAAATTATACATTACATCAGTTATCCATTAACTGAGTAACTCTATTCTCTTGGCCCAGCCCAACTTAAATATACCAATTGATAAAGTTTGCTTAACAAACTATGGTTGAAATGGATTAATTTATTTTAAACAAATAACCCTCAGGGCAAGGGGAAGACTTCTGTGAGATTGAGTTAACATTATATTTCAATGCGAGCCTGCCTGTCATTTTGAAAAACCAAAAAAAAACTTATCTGCAATAAAATTTCATCGCACTTTAAAGCTTTGTCAACGAGCAATAGAAAGGTGTTTGCTCCGAAAGATCAGGAAAGGTAGAATTAACAACATGTAAATTTGGAAGATGACTGGGTTAAAAGATGTAATAGAGAAAGCAAAAAGAAGCAAATGGAACTGGGCAGGACACAAAATTTCATCATCATTTCAGCCCGTAAACATCCCACTGAACGGATATAGGCCTACCCTTAATTGCCGTATAATGAGGGAGTATGGGCCATAATTGGGAGTTGGGGACTTCACATGCCTTAGATTTTATTTCTTAATTAAATTTAAAAACTCATTGGTACATGGCCTGCCTGGGAATCGGACCCAGACCTCTCAAATTGGGAGACCGTGTCTTAACCGCTGAGCTACCGACGCTCTTTTGCATAGCAACATTGCATAAAAGATGAATAAAACCCTCAGCTTACTTAAAAAGGATTACACCGTAGGTAGGTAGCTGCACTAGGTGCATGATATAAACGTTTATGTCGCATGAGATAATGTTTGTCCCTCCTCATTAGTTTGGACGAAATATACAAATATCTCAGTCTCACGTCCCAGTATAACCGCCTCGGTGGCTCAATGTAAAGAACATCGGGTTTACGATTCGGAGGTCGCGGGTTCGATCCCCAGCGGGGTACATGTTTAAGTACTCGGTTCGGTTGGTGGTAGGGCATTTTAAAATGTCCGCCTGGCTAGCTACCACCATCTTAACTAAATCTGCCGCTGAGCAGCAAAGTTAATAGCATTGTTGTGTTCCGGTTGTCAGAGATAAGATAGCCAGTCCCCCAAATGTGTTGGGGTTTCCGGGTCAGTAGGCTTCCACCCTCGACCTAATCTTCACTTAACATCAGGTGTGATTGAGGTTAAGTACGAAACGGAGGTGCATAAAAAAAAATGCCGTACAACGGGGGCTGGTATTCCAATAATTAGACGGAGAACAGAATGGCAGAAGTTGAGAGAGGTCTTCATCGTAGAAGTAACTTAATATTAGATTTAAAACTAAAACGTTAGTTATGAAGAGTAGATAAAGCCTTTATTATATGACGGTCGGTCTAATATGCAATTTGCGAAGGCGCGAGAAAGTAATTTTATTGAACACTTGGCGGTTATATTTGCTATTCTATCATATCTAGGAACATTCGCAACCTCTCACCAATTCCAACCAAGACATTTTCACATTAGATCATCTCCCCAAACGTTCTGTGTTCGACAAAATTGGTTCGCGTGTAAAGGATCAGTGTGGCTCCGCGTTGGGAATCACAAATATTGGAACTTCACTATACCACGTTACTGTAGATTTAAGTTATCCTTTTTCGACTGTGATCTATACAAATATTATTAGATATAGTTATCATTAATTGGGTAAAAAGATAAAAATAAAATAATAAATGAATATTTCGGACACTTACACCAATCATCTAGCCAAAACTAAGCAAAGCTTGTACCTACTATGGATATTAGATAACGGGTAAACATACATAAATATTTATATAAACATCCTTTAACTCGAAAATAAATATTCGTATTCATCACACAAACATTTACCCTTCGCGGGATTTAAACCCGCAACCGTTGGTTTGACAGACAGGGTCATTATCCAATACCTTTTAGTTTGTATTTTAAACGGGAAATAATTTAATATTTCTTATAAGACCTTCTACAGAATTGCATATTAAGTATCCGCATCCACCAATATTACATGTATTATTAAAAAAAATATTCTGTACCCGTTTGTATAACTAAGGTAATTGTTATTTATATCATTCAGTTAATTTGTCAGTTTTAATTCTGCTATTCAAGAGGTTAAGATGTGCTGGGAGATGAGGGTTTGAATTATTTGCCACATTCTCCAGTCTGGTGAATCCGTTGCTACAAATACAAAAAAATGTGCATAAAAAAGTAAGATTTCTAAAAATAAATTCCCACTCAATTATTACAGTTTATAATTTGATGTTGGCAAGATACAAACCAGCAAATATACAAGATGTTTTGATAAGGGCTTTATTTACGGTATCATCGCCTTAACTATTAAGTTATAAATAATTAATCTGTAACACGCTGTAAGTACAAGAACGAACTCAAGGAACCGAAAAATTTGTAATTTACATTAATTTATATTGTACGCTAAGATTTCGCGCATATGGACTGGACGTAGACGGTAATAAAGAGATCGAAAATACGTCGAACTATGATAAAGCTAGCAATGTATTAGTAACCGAGGATGGCCAAACTTTGGTATAATACATCTGGGCAAGACCATTGCGAAGCTCTTTGCAAGAGCTACTCCACACTCTACCAGTCTCTTCTTCATAGTTGGTTTGAGGCTGAGGGTAAGAGTTTTACAGCCACATCTGTGCAAGTGTGGGCAGGCGAGACTACGTGAGTTGGGGCATCACGAGCTGACGTGCAAGAAGAATGCGGGCCGCACCCCGCGTCACGCCAACCTGAACGATGTGCTCCGGGCTGGCGATGTGCTACGTTAGAACCAAACGGAGTCGTTCGATATGGAGTTTCATGTGGCGTGGAGAGAAGTCAAGTTCCTCGCATGGGATGTAATTTGCGTGGACACGTTGGCACCGACCCATGTACGTGCGCCTGCGGAGGAGGTTGGCGCGGCTGCTTCGGGAGCGGAATTTAAAAAATCGCGGAGGCACCAAGACCTCCAAGGAGGTTACATGTTCGTACGATGGGACCCTGGTGCCCTGAGGCAAAACGTCTGGTCCAAGAGCTGTCGGCGCGTCTGTTGCGCCGCAGAGTGAGCGGTTTCCTAGCGCAGCGAATAAGACTCGCTATTCAGCGCGGGAACGCTGCTTGCCTGTTGGGCATTATGCCGCCTTGAGAAGATGCGTTAGACGCAATTTTTTATCTATAATGTTTGACATGTTTATACATTATGAGTTGTATTTAATATTATGAAGATGCTAATATACTATAAAACTTAGTTAATATATTGCAAATTTTAATTAGGGCAATCTCCTGTAGTTTATTTTATATTTGGCAACAAATTATCGATATTTTAAAATGTACTTCATTCTCGTGCGTAGTTTCCTCATATTTCTCGGGAATTCGGCACAAAAATTCCCAACCTAGTTACTAGCGGAACTCAAACAGTAATAAATTTGGTTAGAGAAATAACTGACTCGACTCTATCAAATTGTTGGTAGATTTTTCTAGAGATATTTACGAGAGGACGCTATGTTATTTATGGAGGTTACGTCTTATTGTGAACGATCTATGACACACCGATTTTATTGCAAAATCGAGCCAAGAGACCGCAACACGACCGATGAACTCCGTAGAAATTTTTCATGGTAAGATATTGTTACTCTCTGCCGAGATATCGGCTATTTGTATAATAAGTCGATAGCGATCGTCGTTTGGGCCCTACTAAAGAAGTCACATTGAAATTTGTTTGGGTTCAGAGCGTACTTACAATTTCGATTGGTTATAACCGTAGTCGTCTATGATCGTTGCATAGAAACAGCTATGAATATTTATGAAATTGTCTATTGAATTAGGTATTTAAAGACAAGCCCCGCGAAATGACATACGACTTTGCTGTCACTCAAGTACGCATACCGCTTGGCGAGATGGTGATGTAGGACTCCGCTCCATTTGGGGAGGTATGCCCAGTAAAACCCCGCGGCGACCTTTCTCGGCGGTAGGGAGGTCCTGGGTACTCATAGGTGGCTTCCAGGTCCTTCCCCGCTCTGCCCACTTTACACGGGGAGGTCCTTTTCCGGAGGGCGGCAAGTGCGCCTTCCACGGCCGCCTTGTCGCGCTTCAAACTAAAGCGCCTCTATCTAACATTGTCTGTATTCAAAATTACTTAAATGAAAAGTCTTCTATAGAATTCATGAAAATAACATCATTATAAATGTAATACAATCTCTAAAACGAAAATGTAAGAGCTCAGCTTTAATTCAAAGATTGGATCATAAAATCCGATGAGATTTTTTTTTCAAAGCATAAAACGTGACGTGATCCAATTTACAATGCTCTCGCAATGATATTCAACATTTGTTACGATCAAATTTATTACAAATTGGAATCCGTTCAATGTATCCCTGGAGAAGGAGCGTGGACCTTTTCATCTCTGATTTCCTCTTGCAAAGTCAAATATGTAGAAACCAAATGCCTTCTAAATAACAAACGTTACAACTCCTCAAAAACATGTAAATCTAAATAACTGCACTGCACAAAATGAAGGCAATTGTCTGACGAAATATTTACAAAATTCGGCTCGAGAATTTTACCTAACTAGAATTTCATTTTGGTTATCTAACGTTGGTTGCCTTGTTCATATTACAATTCATATCAAATGCCTCCATTTACTCTTTGTGCCATGTAGATTAGTCTGGGGACTGCGCCAGATTTAGGTTTGTTACCCGCGAACCTTTCATTTCCACGTGCGTTAGGCTGGCGCAGCCCTTTGGGTTTCCTCTGCGAAATGTATACTAATCGAATGGACTACTTACTTACTTCATTTTTATATATGCTCCGTACTTTATTTCAATTATTTAAGGAAACCTACGACGATACATTGTTCATAACAAAAACTATGAGAAGGTACATAATGTGCAGCTATTACCAGGCTTCTTCATATTACGTACCTAATTAGATAGAGAGATTGAAGCACATATAAGTTGCCGAGCCAGCCGGACTTTTTATGGCCTGATTTTTAAATACAATCATATTGAGAATCTGCTATTATAATGGGTATATACCCCGTAACAAATGCTATTCTTCTTCGGAACTCTAAAATCGCAATGTTGTCAGGCTGAAATTTGATCTCTTTATCTAAGAGGAAGTATATATTACGCTTATGAAGAGGAGTACATTTAATTTGTACAAAATTGTGAAATGAAATCCAATATGGGCTGCCTAGTCTGACGTACGTTCATTTTCATGAAACATGCAAAGGGCGACCGCGCCTGTTGTGAGACCAACCGAACATGGAACACAATGGGATTTTCTGTACCAAAAACTTCACCAAAAACACCCGCTTAGAAGATGTAAATTTGGCCTAATGTTTGTCACACAAGCGATCGCCTAACTTACAGACGTTTACCCAAACAAAACTTTACACGATATTCATTCAAATGCCTTTTAAGTTTGTTTTTCGGATAGTCGGAGGATGTCTCACTAACAAGTAGTTTTCACTACCCTCTTTCAGATGCAAATAATTTTCGGGCACCCGAAAGTTTCCTTACGTCGTCGAGTCCTTTGTGAATAGTAAAATGTTTTTTGTTGGCATCATTATTTGATTATTATATGTAGGCATTATTTCCATACGAAATATCAATGCTTTCTGTATCTACTGTTTCATAAAATTTTCTGAAAGGTGAACCCTCACAAAGCTCACAAAATATTACTGAAGCTCTAACAGCTAGCGAGAAATTGCGCATCATTATTAGATTATTACATGTATAATGTTGCCATAAGAAATATCAAAGCTTCTCTATTTGCAGTTATCATAAAATTTATTGAAAGGTGAACCCTCACAAAGCTTACATAGGATTAGCAGATAACTGAAGCTCTACAGCTTACGAGAAAGCGAGTTAACAAACTTAGCGAGGTGTAAACCGAAGTGGGGTCGGATAAACAATTGGACAATTCCCATGACAGTGGCAACAAACTCTTGGTATTATCATTACCATAACAAGAATGGTGTGTTGGTAATAAAATTACTAATGTGACCATCGCACATCATTACGTATTCGCACTCACGTCCGGTTGTGGCCGCGTCCAGCGTCGCTGAAATTGCGCCCATTGTTGATCGCCACCGGAATTTCTATACGGAGCATTACAACGTACATTCATATTCACTGCGACCCTACGACGCTATCGGAATATATATCGTACAGTATTAATTACATTAATTTAGTAATTACACAATTTAATGGACATTTGAATTATTTGCATCCCCACAAAAACTTTTTAATAGAAGTTGATATACATAGAAAGACGTATTTATAATAAAATCTGGATAGTATAAAAAAAATCCAAATGCCGTTAAAAGAACAAACACATAGGAAATATAAAAGCTTTGCAATAAAAATCGAATCAAAAATAAAGTATTCGGTGCACGCAGTGTGTAAAGCCAAAGCAAACAATGGATGCCAGTACTGCGCCCTGGCCAGACTGTGTCTGTGAGATATATACGATGCATGAGCCGGACATGTATTTTGTTATGTGTCATAACAATTTAAGGATATCTTGATAGAGAAATTGCTTTTGCTAAATAGGATTCTTTGAATCTTAACTGTTGTGTTACGATGGAATCGATATACTTATTTTTATAGGAGGCTCATTGCGACTAAATTGATTGGTACAAACGTTTGTAAAACAATCAAAATAACTCAGCAACCTTCAGAAGTTAAGTCTAAGCACTCAGTTAATTACAAGATGTGATTTAATTTCGGGCCACAATTTTCCATCTCAAAGCCCTGATGAGCTCGAAGCAGAGAATTCCCGTTAAGCGCGCCCAGGTGAAACATTACAGTCGTTAAGCGAATGAGATCTGCCGAATTAGGCCGATCGAACAGGCTACGAGACGAATTATCCGCAAACTCGATTTCTCCGATTCGTGGATCCCGACACCAGAATAAAGTGCGCCTCTTAAAGAATTCTGGAAACACTTCCGTGCTCCGAAACTAAGACTGACGTAATTTGTACGCCCCAACTAAGTTAACTTCCGTCCGGAATTAATGACGCAAGGGCCTCTAACGTTGCCTAAATTCGACGATTTTGTTTTTTGAAAGGTAAGCGCCGGCAGTGGATAGTCCATTTAGGTTGAAACAGAAGTTTTAGGATGTCGGCAGATTGCGTGTAATGAGAGATTAAGGAAACACAATTTCCACATCTGGTAAATGATTAACAACATTATAGATGAGACAGGGCCTTTTATTTACACTGTTGTGTGTTAGAAGTTTCAAAATTAATTTATAATGTAGGAGTTGCAAATCTACGTCACCGGCAGCGTGCGCGGGCTTATCTTTAATTAAGCAGTCCTTTTAAAATTAAATTAGCAAATTATCAAAACGTTAAGACAGATTGAGTTGGTAACTTTTAAGAAGTTTAACAAAATCTGCTGCAGATAGCTTCCGGGGTTGTATGGCGTTCGTTTGAAGTAACATAAGTTCCTGGCGGAAGCGAAGTGATGAGGGGACCGGATATCTGGCAGCGGAGGAACAAAGAGCGTCCGTTCTTCCGCTTTACTGCGAACTTCTCGTTGATTTCTGTGTATTCTAAAAGAATTCGGAATAAGAACTGATTAATGCTACATGTTTCTTTGTAAATATAAGTATATAAGAATTATTTATCTCCATAATTTAATTGTATTTGGATTTAATGTTTGTTTTCCAACGTCAACATAGTATTTTTTTTTTGGTTTTGCTCATGCGTTTAGAAAAATGGGAGTATTTAAGTAAACATTTCAGTATGAATCGAATGGAGAACTGTTTCAACCATTGAAAGCCATAATTCATAATGATTTACCAGATATACCAGAAAGGTTCCGTTTGAACTCGGTCTTTGACATTTCCATGTCGACAGATTGGGTCACGGGTCGAATCGAATATTTAGATTAAGTAGATTCGATATCGTATTAGAATGTCTCGCACCAAGTCCCTCCGAAATCTTTGATTTTGGCGATCTATTGCGAACACCGACTCTGGAAAGTGACTTTAATGTATAGACCCGTTAAAAACTTAACTATACGTCTGATGAATTAACTTAAAATACGGATTAGTATTATATTAAAGAGTTATTTCAGTTGTCGTCTAATAATTAAAACATTCCGTATTCAAAGTGTCAACTTGGATGAAAAGGAACCTCTTTGCCAACCCTCTAAAGGCTTTATTTTTTGTCTAAGGAACTCTTTCAGTTCAACTTATTAATTTATTGCAAAGGGCAATTAGCTTGCTTTGAACCAGGTGACTGCCCTGAAATTATCGTTCAAATTTCAGTTAAAACGACGCTATTAAATTCAAAGTGGGCTTCGGCAGGTAGCTAGGAATTATCCTACAGGACGTTACTATGTTGATATGTTGATTAACAACAATGTTTAGGAATAAAACACTTAGGCCCTTGCCTACTGATAAAAATATTTCAACAAGGAATAAGTTAGCTAATCGGTGTTTTAGCTATTTTATTCTTTTGATCAATTAACTGAGATCAAAGTAACAAAATCCTATTTAGAAAATAATTTTAAGTATTGTGTTAAATGTTTGGTGTAGTGGTTAGAAACTCTGCTGCTATACCAAAAGGTCGCGGGTTCGAATACCGCTAGGGGCATATGTTTGTATAATGAATCTGTATCTCGGGACACATGTCTGTACATGTGTCCCGAGTTATGGATGTTTTTCATTTATATATGTATTTATTTCCAAAAAAAAAAATGTATTTGTGTAGTTTATCTGGTATCTATAATACAAGCATAGTTGCTTAGTGTGGAACTAGATGGTGCTGTGTGTATGTGCAAAGATATTTTTTTATTATTAAATGTTCCTAATGTACTGTAATGTACTTCATAAAAAATGTATCCAAAGAGTTATTGAAAACCTAATTTCCAATATACAGAAATAAAGTGCTGTGTGGTTTCGGCACTCAAATAGAATAAAACCAACCAGTCTCTTTCCGTAGGTGTCGTTGAAGGCGATTAAGGGACTTTCCACCAAAAAAAATCTATAGTTTTGTACGTTTTAACGGTGATGGGCCCTCCCCCTGTCACGTGTGCATTTCCGTATGGTGAACCGTGGATGGTGTTACAATCATTCAACTTTTAATGTTTGGAACACACCCAAACTCTTCGGGATATCTTCAGAGATTTTTACAGAGAGATAATTTGGGCTAAAGGTATGGTGGGGTTATGTATGTATGTATGTATGAAATAAATCGCAATAGAACCTAGATTATGCATTAATTTTAAAACGTTAGTCATTTGATGTCATCCAGAGATCCTATAGATAGTTTCTTTCATCCGATCTTTTTGGGTTAGCCGAGTGGCCCAGAAAAGGGTATAATGAATATTTAACAACATGAACGTCGACCTCCGAATTCTTGGACGGAGATTTTGCTTTTAAAAACATTTTAGCGAATTTGTCTGTTATTAAATAATTTTAGTCAAGTGGAAAATGAGCAAGTCATCTTTAGGGCTGAAATTGCATGGAACAAAGATATTTTATCAGTTTAAATTAGAAAACGTCTGATTCCACTACATTTAAACGTTCACTGTTGAAATGCTTGTCATTGCTTTCAATGTACTTTAATGATGCAATACGCTTGAACAATTTGTATAATGAGTTTATTTTTAACCCCCTAAGCAAAAGGCGTGTTGTGAATTTTAAGCCTTTCTCTATGAGTCTGTCTCTGGCACTACAGCGTCATAACGGCTGAAGCGATTTTTGTTTAAAAGCGGGTTTTCGCGAAATGTTTCTTACGTTTGTTAGAAATTGGTTCAGCCAATTCCAAGATACATAAATAATCCTACTAATTCAACTAATGTTATAAACGCGAAAGTTTGTGTGATACGGCTAAAGGCATTTCAATACAATTGTTTCGGAGGGCACGTTTAATAGTCGGTGCCGGTTGTTTGTAGTTGAAGACAATCGCCTAATACAGGAGCGGCTTAAAAGCACTTCCTGTCAAGTGGCCACTAGTCTGACACAAATTAACCAATCCGCACTGGGCCCGCCGTGGTGGATTATTATGACCCATCCTCTGCTAGTGAGTGGAGGCTGTGTCCCCACAGTGGGGACCAGTAAGACCGTTGTTGATGATTCCGTCAATTTGTCTTATATGATGTTAGTTATTTAATCATATTATCTTATATATTGCTATATTTTATGAAGATATAATGGACTTAACTTACGATAGGAAGTACACGTAAATGTAGCAAAAACTAGGGTGTCACCGCTTACCCTGGTGTTGAGTAAACGGGACAAGAACACGATGGCAGGCTGAACCGCTTTCTGATCAAGATTTATATTATAAACTTGGTGACCGGACTGAATTTCGGCACTTTTTGTTTATACTACAATTTTAACCCCTCCATAACTATTTAATACCTACATGTAGTAGGGAGGAGGCCTATGTCCAGCAGTGGACGTCTTTCGGCTGATATGATGATGATGATGATAGAATGTAGGTATAATAAAGTTGAGCTGGACCGACTTCTTGAGTTTAACATAATATATTTTTATTTATGATTAACTGGATTGGATATACGCGTTTGAACACAATCTCACCTCATGGAAAGTGATTCCGTCCCCGTTGCGTGTACCCGTCGTAGAGACCAGATTACGCAGTGTAGCTAATTTAATTTCAACGGTGTGCATGTAGAATCGTGTCGATGGAGAACTTAATATATTATTACGTAGCCAAATGGCGACTAGCAAAAAATAAACAATAAAAAATACCTAACTGCAAAAGAGTTAACTTATAAGCAATTGCACTAAAAAGAACGAAACAAGATTGAGGATGGAAAACAAAATTAAAATAAACTAAAAGAAACTCTACTTCGGTTTAACGGACTATTTATGAGCTGAAAGTCTAAGTTAAATACCCAAATTAAGTTTGATAGCACTTTTGGATGGAACTGCGCGAACGTCCGCCTAACGCAGTTTCATCCCTTAGACAAGCTGCGGTAATTTTCCTAACATATAATTGTCAAAATCCCACTAGAGATATGTAATCTTTACAATTACCGCCGTATTTGATATTAAGTACACATGGCCCATAGACAGCTCAGTGGTGTATTTGGGTCAGACTAGTGGCTACCTGACAGTCAGTAATTTAAAACCGTTGCCATAGTGGGCCATAGCCCACCGTCTTGGCTTAACGATTGTCTTCATAATTGAAAATAACTGGGACCGACTATTTAACGTGCCACCAGAAGCACGGAAATACCATATTAAAATGTCACTAGGGTTACCTAATCAAAACCGCACCAGGCTTTGCGTAATTGTGCTAATTAGGAAAGAATAGCTAATGCTGCGCTACGAGTGCTTCCGAATACGCCACAAGTGCTTCAGTCTCAGTCGGTATACTTAGTATCAAGAAATTCCATCTTTTTCTTTAGTCTTAGTGAAACATTATAGAGGAAGAATGTATAACGATACGATGGTAAAATTTAATGAAACAGGTGAAATCTTAATGAAACTGTACAGTGGGTGTAATTACCACCTTCCACTTGCTCGAGTCCTTGTAACAGCCTCTCAAGAGTTAATTAGCACTGAATTATATGCGAAGTGTTTCAAGAGCGGCTCCATATCTTAATGGACAAAAGGAAAGCGTTCTGTATTATGATAGTTGCTTCTCTCCTCATGTTTATGATTTTCAAAATTCATCAGAAAATATTTCACATAATAGCTACATAATTAATATAAATATATAAATAATAACCGCCTCCGTGGCTCAATGTAAACAACATTGGGTTTACGATTCGGAGGTCGCGGGTTCGATCCCCAGCGGGGTACATGTTTAAGTACTCGGTTTGGTTGGTGGTAGGGCATTTTAAATGCCGCCTGGCTAGCTACCACCATCTTATCTAAATCGGCCGCCAAGGCAGCAATGTTAATAGCATTGTTGTGTTCCGGTTGTTAGAGATAAGATAGCCAGTCTCCCAAACGTATTGGAGGTTCCGGGTCAGTACGCTTCCACCTTCGACCTCATCTTCACTTAACATCAGGTGTGATTGAGGGCAAGTACGAACCCGTCGTGCATAAAAAAAAAATAAGTAATCATGCAACTACATTTTTCAATCAGTTTACCTAGTAGGAGGGAATTGGAATCAATATCCTTACTTATTGTGTTTTTAGTCGCCTTTTACTTTTACTTTGACAAGATTTTTAAATGAGCAGATTTTATTACATTTATAATGCTTTCAAATAAGGTATGGAAATTGAAATGCTTAGTAACACGTTGACAAAAAAATTATTCATTTTATTATAAAAATAATGTTTATAATTCACCTCACCAGTGTCACACTCTTCTACCAGCTTGATGATTCTTCATGTAAACATGTAAACATACGATGTTAAAACATCGTATTTAATTTAACACAAACATAATACAATACCAGATATTGACATTATAAAAAGAACAAAAAAATTGTTATTATTATAGTTAATAATTTTAAATTTATGGATCAATATCTTCTCAATCAATATCCAATAAAGTAACAACCAAAATTTTGACAAAGGTATTAAAAGAATATTATAGTAAAATTACAACGTGCAATTTGCTTCCGTGAGGCATACACCATTGCCCAGCTAAATGCATATATTAAATTGAAATTGATAATTTTTGTTTGTATAAAATCAAAAAGTTTCTAATCTTTTCTCATCATGAAAAGATTATCTTGATATAAATGTATGCAACACTTGAAATATTCGCATTTAATTTCTTATATATACCTACTTACTTGACATCTAAATACAAACAACATTTAGGGCCACTTACAACATCATGTCTGAATCTAATAGTAACGATTTGTAAGGGTGTTCGACCCTATTTTAGGCCCGTGCTACACAGTTAATTCTATTACTATTATGACGGTTAACCACTTCATGTTTTACTTGGAATAATTTATACAGATAATGAATGAAAAAAGATTTACAGTCTATAATTTAAACCAAACTATACACATAAACACTTACAATACAATACAATACAAATACTCTTTATTGCGCAAAATAATTTACAATAATTTTGATGATAACAATAGAACACAATTAGGCGGTCTTATCACTAAAAGCGATCTCTTCCAGACAACCCACAGCTACGGGACATTTGTAGGTAGAAAAACAGGTAGGGTGCATGCATAAATATAATAATAATATCATATTAATTGACTTAATTATATAAATATATACATAATACATATAAATATATACATAAATAAATAAATATATATATATATATATAAATAAATATGTAGAAATACTTAATATATAGTATAAAACACAATCACTAGAAGCACTTATAGATAGTCAACTAATGTTCACGAGGCGGGAGTCAACGAAAAGAAAAAATTCAGAGACCTAAGTAGTGGTTTTTGACTTGACATTTAAAAATATTTAATGATTGAGCTTTCCTAATAGATTCCGGCAAAGAGTTCCACAGACGAGTGGCTTGCAGTCTGAAGGACTGGCTGTAGAATTTTGTTAAGTTAGGAGGGACGTAGAGACGAAGATTTTCGGAAGAACGGAGAGGGCGATTATGAGAAGCGGAAAGTAATTTGAACCAATTTTTGAGATAGAAAGGTGTCCTTGGATCGAACAACACTGAATAGAGAAGAGAAACTATATGCAAATCCTTGCGACGCCGGATTGTGAGCCATTTGAGTTGAGCCCTGTATTCAGAAACATGGTCATACTTGCGTAAGCCAAATACGAATCTGATAGCAAGATTTTGGAGTCGCTCAAGTTTGTTTAGAAGGTCAACTGTAAGATCGGCATAACAAGTGTCAGCATAGTCTAATATAGGTAAAAAAAGAGATTGGGCAAGAGCAATTTTGGTGGCAGTGGGTAAAAAATTTCGTAAACGTCGCAAAGACTTTGCAGTAGTGAACATCTTTCTGCTAACCTCGGCAACTTGTGGATTCCAAGACAAGGTATTATCAAAGTAGATTCCTAGGTTCTTTACTTTGTCACTATATGGAACACAGATTCCATCAAAAACAATAGAAGGTAGTAATGTTAGATTAAGCCTAGATATATACGATGGGCTACCAATGATAATAGCCTGCGACTTAGTAGGGTTGACAATGAGGCCGTAATTTTTGCTCCAGTCTAAGACACGGGCAAGATCGTCATTTAGAGTCTCAATAGCATCAGAAAGATCCTCAAACCTTGCCTGAGAATAAATTTGAAGATCGTCTGCATAAAGGTGGTAGGATGAAGAAAGATGAAGGCTGATGGAATTTATAAAAATAGCGAAGAGAAGTGGAGATAGCACGCCACCCTGCGGTACACCGGCTGATGTAGTACACCAAGACGAGAAGGAGTCATCAATGCGGATCCTCTGCCGGCGACCATGCAGGTAACTATGAAACCAGTCAATTACTGTTGGAGATACGTTAAGAGAACTCAACAATCCTAGCAATATGTCAAAATCGACAGTATTAAAAGCATTACTGAAGTCCAGTAAAGTTAAAACTGTAAGGTGTTGTTTTTCCATACCAAAGCGAATGTCATCAGATATTTTGACCAAAGCTGTAGCCGTACTATGACCAGGACGGAAACCAGATTGGAAAGGATTGAGGAGATCGGATTTATTCAAGTAAAGGCTGAGCTGGTGGTGAACTAGCCGCTCAAGGACTTTTGAAAGGAATGGAAGGATGGAAATGGGGCGAAAATCGGACAGGATGGACGGATTAGGTTTTTTTGGTAAGGGAATGATTTGTGCACATTTCCATATTTCTGGGAATGTGTTAGACGCGATTGAGTTATTAAAGATTTTGGTAAGGATAGGGGCAATTATGTCAAGTAAAGGAACGATCATATTACGGCTAACACTGTCATCACCTACTGCATTAGAGGCTATGGAAAGAATATTCTTCTTAACGTCACAATCAGCAAATTGAGTAAAGACGAATGGAGTGGTATCTGGGGTCGGCAAATTTGACAGATGTCTTAAGGTATTCGCTTTGATATCACGATCGAGCGCAGAAGTAGTGGAAAAATGTTTATTTAAGACATCTGTATTTACATCTTTTGGAAAAACGTGATTTTGAGACTTCCCAACTCCCAGAGATCTTAGGAATCTCCAGACTTTTGCTGGATCACCATGTTGGACAGATTTGTGAATATGGCGGCGCTGTGCATCTCTACACACCTTATTGCATCGATTCCTAATTGTATGATACAGGTCGCGGTTTCTATCTGTGGGTTTAACCTTGTATTTGGCTTTAGCACGATTTTTCTTATCCATAAGGGATCTAATATCATCAGTTAACCAAGGCGCAGGAAGGTGCTTAACTTTAACCGGGCGTATAGGAGCATGTACATCATAAAGCTGAAGTAAGAAGGAGTTAAATAGTTGAACCTGCTCATCTACCGATGTGGTATCTTCAATTTCTGCCCAGTTAACATTTCGTGCATCTACCAGAAGATGGTCAATATTCATTCCACCAAAGTTACGCTGCAGAAGTATTTTCGGTTTTGGTTTCGGAGGACGAATTTTGTACGATAGATAAATCAGATCATGATATGAGAAAGCATCTGCAGTGAACTGGCCGTGTTTAGCTACATGATTGATGGATGAGACAAAGATGAGATCTAAAAGAGATGGTAAGCAGTTTGGAAAAAAGTGCGTCGCATTAAGGGGTAAAATGTGAAGATTACTAGCATTAACCAAATTCCTCAGTTGCCTTGAACGAAAGTCGTTTTTAATTAAACATGTATTAAAATCACCCATAATAATGGTGTGATCATACGCAGGGGTTAAATCCTCCAGAAGTTTTTCCAACGAGGGAAAATATTGTATTTTCAGGGAAGGACTGTAATAAACGCCGAGAAGAATTTTGCTATGGGCCAGTGAAATGTCCAGGAAAAGATGTTCCGGCGTATTGGGAGGTGGAGGTTGTGCAGATCTGCTAACAATCGTAAAGGGTATTTGATTTCGCAGGTAAATTGCAACACCACCGTGTGCGGTGTTGGTGCGGTCATTGCGGATGAGTTGAAACCCTGGGAGAGAATAACACGTAGATGGAAGACACGGATGAAGGAAAGACTCAGAGACGAGTATTGCATGAATACGTTTGTTGTCTAGTGATGTTAGCAGATCGGCATAATGAGCCGGAATGCTCTGAGCGTTTATATGGACAACGTTAAAATTCTTAGGTTCATCGGCGAATACAGTATCAAGATTCTCTTTCAAAGAAGGAGGAATACTGTGAAAACTATCAGTGTTGCTCGATTTTTCGGAATCGGAAGAAAAGGAAAGAAAGTGGTCAGTTTGGGCATCATCACTCTCGTTATCACTCATATTAGAACATCAAAAGTACCTATGATAAATGTAACAAAATATAGAATATTATAATTTATAAAATATATATGTAATATAAAAAAAAAATAAAAAACAAAATAAATAAATAAAAAAATATGTATATATAAATATAGGGTGTAAAATAAATATACAAAATAAATCACGTTTCTACTTGCTAACAGCAATAATTTTACAGAAATAATTTAACTAACTAGGCTGCATAGGCAAGATTCCTTCGCCTTACAAGAGAACGACAAAACATAGCGTTCCGTTCTCTCGTGTGTTGTCAATGTCAAACAAACAAAATAACTTAACTAAAATTTATAAAAAAAAAATGTAAACAAGCAAATCAAAACAGTGAAATCATGATGATAAGAGATGGTACTAGCTACCTCGGTCCTAAAAGTATTACAACAAGGTGTTTGCATACCTATTTATGCCTATGCAGAACACTACATAACAGCAGGTACTGTGGCTACTTTTTGGCAACTACACGCTTCCTCGGTTTCTCCTGCAGCTTAGAGGGAACAACGGTAGCACTAGCGGTGACCGGCGCAGATTCCAGCAATCCACTCAACTCAGCTACGGTGTTCACTTGATGCCGCTTGTCATCTGGGCCAAGCACAAACACATTCCCGTCCCGAGTCCAACACTTGGATACGCCAAAGCGCCGTCTTGCCGCCATAAAGATGTCATGACGTGCCTTGATTAAGAACTCTGAAAGAGTCACACCGCTGCCCTTCAGCTTGGTTTTGTTGAACCAAAATTTGTCGCGTATCAAGGAATCTTGAAACTTAACCATAATCGGTCTTGGCTTCTCACCACCGGAGCGCCCCATTCGATGGCTACGGCTGATGTTGGTTTCAGCCAATTGAGTCAACCCGAGATGGTTAGTAGCAAGCTTTAATACCTGTTCTAAGGCGTTTTCATCTTTGGCTTCAGGGACACCATGTATTAAAATAATCTTCCGCCGACTCCTTAACTCTCTCTTCACACCCTCCTGTGTAAGCAATTCTACTTGCTTCTGAAGACTGCCGAGTGCCTCTACTATGAACGCTTTAAATCCAGCGAAGTCAGCGGCCAATGAAGAAGTGGTGACAGTGGTAGTCGGGGTGGCCTTGTGGAGTTCTTCTTGAAACTTATCCAACACTTAGTACTTGTTTGCTGTACTTTTGTCTAAAAAATACAGGTATTTATGGAGTACTAGCTTTCCACCCGCGACTTCATTTTATCAAAAAGCGTATATGTTAATTTATCAAAAAGCCTATATGTTAATTCAGATCCTAATCTGTCTACCAGCCAAATTTCATCCAAATCCGTCTAGGTAACAAACATACATACATACATACATACATACATACATACATACATACATACATACGAAATACACACACATAAACTTTCGCATTTATAATATTAGTTAGGAATACTTAGGATTAGTTGAGATTAAATGAACCAAATTCCCTGAAATATCCATTGATCTCAGTAAGAAAAGAAGATGAATTTGGTTAATGAGCACAGGGTGTTTGGTAGATAGGGAGAAGTTTGAAACAGGAAAGTAAATTTGAGTTTAAGGTCCGATTATCGAACATGGAAAATAATTGTATGCTTGAAATTCTTTGTGAAAAATTTGAGATTAGAGTTTTTTAAACATTTGTTTTTACGCACTACGGGTTAGCACTTGACCGCAATCACACCTGATGTTAAGTGAAGATGAGGTCGAAGGTGGAAACGTACGGACCCGGAAAAGCCAAATATTTGGGGAACTGGCTATCTTATCTCTGACAACCGGAACGCAACAATGCTATTAACATTGCTGTTTGGCGGCAGAATTTAACGGCGGCAGAAATTAACAAGACATTAATTCTCTCAATACGCATCACAAACATAATCTTTCCGTGTCTGTGAACTGCGTCCGATTTCAAGCTGGTGTCATTTCAAGCTTGTTTCGAAGCATTGTTATAACAAAAAAAATTGTTCACGGCTTATTGAACTTATAAATGCCTCTCGGTTTCTACGAGATTGTCAGAGAGACGCGTGTCGTCAGTGCGCGTATCTAGGAACGTGAAAAAACAAGTTTAACGCACCGAAAATAGGCCCAATCAGTAATGGCTCTAAATCTATAAAATAGTCTGTATATTTTTGGACTCTTGTCCTATCTTTTGTGTACTTTTTAGTTCTAACTCGTTATACGGTGTAACATATTAACATCTAAATTGTTATCCAACTGCTATTAAAGTTGACTAAATTACTGTGCTATTGACTAATTTCATTCATGATACCTTAATCGTGTTGTCTTATGAATATAAGGTATAATTTTAAATTAGATTTAGAAATTTTTAGCGTATATATCAAAAATAGACTTAAAATTATTAATAAAAAAATTCTTGAAACATTTTAGTAAATATTTATCTTGACCATATTTTTTTTTATTTTTTTTTATGCACAACTATATGAGTTCGATGAAATTTGGTGGAAGGAAAAGACTTCAATGTTGGTTTCTTATAATAATAACAGGTCATACATCACACGAGTATAAGAGCATTGGCAAATGAAAGTTTTTTCATTTGATGGGAAGCTATGTCGTCGTAGCTACTTTGGAAAGATTTAAAAGCAGGTAAATTCTTGTATTACCTAATTTAAAACTGAACTCACTATTTTGGTTCAGTTTCAAAGAAATTAGGTTTGTTTGACAAGGGTCAAACGTAACTAATCGCTTCTAACTTTATGATGAATACTCGTAGGTGTTTGATTATCAGGTAGATATATTCCAGTAACCAAGTGGGCATTTTCATTCAGATTCAAATTAATATATACTTAAAGTCATGACTTTTATCCCAATTAGGGTGGTCAGAAATATCTCAAACATAAGCATTTTAATGTTCCAAACGTAAAAAAATTCAATGCATCCAGAATGGTTTCAACAATATCCACGCTTCACCTTTCCAAATTTACTGAAATTCACACGCATCATGGAGTGAACCTATCGACATTAAACGTGCAAATATATAGATTTTTTGGTGTAAAGTTCCTTAGTCGCCTTTAACGATACCCATAGGAACGGACGGGTTAATTCTATTCTTTTTATATGCCGAAACCACACGGCACTTTAAACCTTCAAATACTTCAATTATTTTATAACAACATATCTACAGACCTGCTTGTTTCAACGGCAATAGGTTCACGTATGCTTCAGTATATATCGCAAGGTGAACCATGGATGTTGTTTCAAGTATTAAAGTTTTAACGTTTGAAACATTCAAACGGTCACTTTGTAATATCTCTGACCATATTTTGACATAAGGTGTCGTTATATATTTATAATTTCAATTAAAAAATGTTCCGTACTAATTTAATATTTGTCAAATCGAAAGAAAGCAGCAGTTTAATGTTTAATGCGTACTCGAATAAAATGAGCTTTATTTTAAGTACAAATCAATGCAATATGAATCCTAAATTATAATACTAATTTGAAATACATCTCATAATATTCACGTTCTATGATTGATGTAACAAATAAGATTTGCAAATTTATGAATGTTAGTCATATTCATGGGTACATTCACCGGTCATCCAGAAAATAATCATTAATTTGCACCATATTTATTTTTCCGCAGACCTGTCCGTAGTCATGTCTTTTTATGCTGGTGCCTGTAGGTACCTGTATGAACTTTTTTTCTAAAGACCCGCTGAAAACCACTACAGATTTTGTCAAGAAATTTTACATCCGTTGCAGGAAAAGTTTAAAGAGGTTTAAAGGAATGGATCCCTGTTGGAATCTCGTTCGCACAGAAGTGTTAACTATCGGTCGAATTGAATAACACCGAAGCTCACAGTGAGTCCAAGCCCTTAGTGAACTCCCTACTCAGCTAATGAAGTTAGACACTTGTAATTTATCCCACGTTGCCCTAACGTTAGTACGTCGTTCAATGTTTCCTAATGTCGAAAAGTTGAAAAGATAATTAGCAACACGAGAACGCAATTTCGGACAAAAAATCTGCTGTTCAAGAGGTTTTTTTCTACATTTTCGTAACACACGGCATATGGTGTGTTTGGTGAGTAATAACGCTGTGAATTTCTTTAGGGGAAAAGTTTTTCTTGTAAGGCACTTTTAAGGAGTTTGCGGGCTGGGTGTATGGTAATGTTTATCTCTCTATTAGTACCTACACCTCATCGCTGAGAGAATGTCAGACTATATGAGGTGAATTTTCATAATTATTTTCATATTCCCTATATCTCATGTGTTTTTATGTAGCTTGCTGCGCAGTTTTGAAGAATATCTGAAGTAATTTGAATTCATCGCCGCATCGATTTTATTTCGCTATGATATTTTATATTATCTTTTAACAACAGAACCTTATTATTTAACAAATAAATAAAATATTTTAACTACATGTCGTCAACATCAGCATTTATCAATAAAAGTCCACTGCTGGACAGAAAGCGTGATTTTCATTGCTTTTCACGGCAATGGACTTTGCATATTTTCGGAAGTTGTATGTGTAATAACATTTGCGATATTAATTGCATCCGTGGTGCAATGTAAAGTTAATAAAGTTTACAAAAAGGAGGTCGCAGGTTCGATTCTCCGCGGGGTACGTGTTAATACTCGGTTTGGTTGGTAGGGCCACCTATCATCATCTTATGTCTACCACCAAGCAAAAATGTTGATAGCATTGTTGTTCCGTCTGTTTGAGATAAGATAGCCAGGCCCCCAAAAGGGTTTCCGGTGAGCGCACTTCCACTTTTGGCCTTATCTGTGAAAAATTTATAAAGAATCAAGAATTATTTCATTAATTCTTGATTCTTTAGCTTTCGTTCGCTTGATCTGTAAGTACGCGGCTTTACGAATGCGGCTCAAAAGGCAGTGGAAATCTAATTTTGATCCGCTCATCGGCCGGTGTCAGTTCCAATCCTGCTCTTCAGTGTCAGAATCACGCGTTTGGCAAATCGATGTTGACGGATGCGCTTTATACGCGAAATTCGAGCCAACATTATAGTCATACTCGTATCACATGTCATATTTGTTATACAGCGAACAAAGGAATTGAAACAATACGGTCCTAACCACAATAAGATGATTAGCAAAGTATTACCTAGTTAAAAGATATGACTGCATATCTGTACCTGTTTGGTGTAGTGATTAGAAACTCTGACTGCTATACCACAATGTTGCGGGTTCAAATCCCACTAGGGGCATATGTTTGTATGATGAATACAGACATGTGTTCCCGAGTTATGGATGTTTTCATTTGTATATGTATTTATTTACAAAAAAAAAATGTATTCGTGTAGTAAATCAACCATCGGTTATCCACAACACAAGCCTATAGTTGCTTAATGTGGTACTAGATGGCGTTGTGTGTATGTCTAAGGATAATTTTATTTATTTATTTATTTTATTTATATTGATCATTTTCGGTACTATAAAATAAAACTTAATGATATTCACTTTGAATTGACCGTTAATTAATTATTAATTTAAACAACCTAAAGAAGTAATTAATATTCGTTTAATAACATCATTAATACTTACGTCCCCACTGTTGGGTAGCCTCTCGTGCTTGGAGAGAGTATAATTATTTACACCACACGAGGTCAGGGTGGGAGTGGTGAATTTTTGTCAGTTAGTGGCTTTGTTTTTTTTTATCATTTGTTTAAAATGACCGGCGACTAATTATTTAACATTTCCTCCGAAGCAAGGGTTCTCTCGTCCAATATGTGGAATATATTCTAGGCTTTATTTTATAGTAAATTGATAGATAATTAACAGGTCATAATTTTCATGATACACCAACCTGTATATGGTAAGTGGAGGATGTGCCCCAAACTTGAAGCTCCAATTCTGAAATCACAGCTGACTCAATTTGTATGAAGATATCGTTTTAATTTCAATTTTAAGATTGGATCCATTAAAATTTGTTCCCCTAGAAGATTTAAGCCCTTTTCACTTCTCTGAAATAATTAAATCACGGTAACATTTTATTTGTAGTATCTCTAAAATGTATTCTTATCGTATTATACAGGATGAATTTTTTAAGTGGGCCTGGTTGGCCAAATCCTAAACTATGAGGAATAGCGAAAAGTACCAAAGGAGCCTCGGGCCCGATTTTGATGAAAACTAATACTGCATTATTGGATTTTTGAAAAATTAATATTCCTAGCCCGGAATCGAACCCGTTGATTTTGAAAAAACACACGTGTATTATTACACCATTCGTTAGTGTCGCTAATAAGGAACGAATTCTGAGAAGTAATGACATACGGCAAACTTAAGGAAATAGCAAATTTTTTACGAAAAGTCATTTTTTATTTATCTTATGTCACCTACCTACTGATCAATTGTTCAAAATGATGACCATTGTTCTAGACACACAGCTGGATTCGTCTTCTCAAGGATTGTCCTGCATTCAACATTACAATATTATTGATTCCATTTAGAATATTTTCCAAAGATAGTTTCAAGTCATTATACGTGTCTTTGTAGATTGTAGATTTCGTTTTTTACATACCCCTAGAGAAAATAATCTAAAGGTGTAAGATCCAGTGACCTCGCTGGCCACGGCACAGGACCATGCGTTGCGATATACGGCTATTATGAGCTCGGCCTGGGCCAAATCCATCATAAATTTTGAAATAAAATATTCTGTCTTTCAGAATACCACACCAACAATTAAATGAAAAACGCACTTGGCGATGCCCTTCGGTTTTCGGTAAAGGTTTAGTATTTGACCAATAATGATTATTTTTTTGTTTATACATACATTATATTATTGGAAAATTTTTTTTTCGCCAGAGAATAAAATATGGCATAAAAAAAATCTATTTATGTCAATTTTCTGATTTAACCACTTGCAAAAATCAAGACGTCTAAAGTTATCTCCTGAATGTAACTTTTGCACAATGCGAACGGAGCGGTAACATTTATATTTGCATTTTTTTAGAACTTTACATATCGTAGCTTGACTCACTTGAATGTTTTCAGCTGCATTGCGGGTGGAATTAGCGGGGGATGAATCAAAATAGGTCAAATCAGCAATTTCTAAATCTTCATTGCAAATACTTGGCTTTCTTAGTTTACTTTTCATAAAGCTATCTCCTTGTTTAAGGTTGTTAACTATTTCTCAAAGAATCTTAACAGTGCTGAAATCACGTTGAGGATATTTCTTTCGGTACTATACCACAGCGCGAGTGGCACTTCTCCCATTGATAAAATATGCTTCCAGTAGATCAAATCGTTCATAATTAGTGAAGTCCATCTTCAAATTTGAAATTCAAATACAAGTAAGTATTGCTTTGATAAATTATTCGACCAAATACGAAACTGTACGCAAATAGTCAATGGTGGTAATCAACGAATAATATCTCAATTATTGGCGCCAATTATTTTTTTTGTTGTGGGATCTATCTACGGGAAAGGCAAAGGAATCTTAGTTCTTACAGCTATGTGTGAATCAAAAACAATCACAGACACAACCGCACTATTCAAAAGCGCGGGAAGGCCTGAAGGGTGCCAATTTACAATTTCAAATGTTCACATTTTTTTCCTTTACTGTGAACTTGAACAGCGAAGAGATAAATATTTGAAATTAGAACTTACCTTAAGTGCGCCGTATGTCATTACTTCCCAGAATTCGTCTCTTTATTAGCGACACTATCGAATGGTGTAATAATACAGGTGTGTTTTTTTCAAAATCAACGGTTTAGTTTTCATCAAAATCGGGCCCGAGGTTCCTTTGAGTACTTTTCGCTATTACTCATTGTTTAGGATTTGGCCATCCAGGCCAACTTAAAAAATTCACCCTGTATATTCACCTTATGGGCCATGATGCCTGAACTAAACAAATAATGAATAAATTATCCAAAACCCATTTTTTCGATAGCTTTAGCAAAGATGTCATAAATCTCGTACCGTTTACAAACTTTATTCTTTCTGAAATGGCACGCAATAATATAAAATATTTATTATGATTATGTCATGTTGATTGAGGAAAGTAATCTCCAGACACCCGACCAATTCCTCAAGAGATCATTATCTTAGTCATTCCGGTTGATAAAGGCTGTCACTACACCGACAGTAAAGCTATTTAATAGATTTAAAAAAATATACGAGCGGTATATTAAGTTTTCAAACTTGTAAGTGTCGAAAAGTATTCGATTTTTTCTGTTAGCATTACATAGTCAAGGTATTCGAAAATGTTACAAAATTATTCGTCCATTTTCCAAAGTTAAATAAACGCTTATTAAATTTTCACCATTATTTAACTATAGATATTTATAGGATTCGGGGTATCGTGCTATAGAGAAATAACAATCCAATGGAAGTGGAAACTCCAGTTTCATTTAATCTAATATTTGATGTTCGAAAATTTTCGTTTTCCACATAAAAGCGGGTCGGGTCGCTAAGTAATTTAATTTGTGAGGAAGAGAGAATTCTTTTTTGTTGAATTCTCTAAGGGCGTCGGCTTCGACCTTAACTTGGCCCTTATTGAGAGTAATTTAATCTCATATACAACTGCGTAAGACGAATAAATAAACAATACGAAAGTAGATGAGATATATTCCAGATTTTTCTATTTTTTTTTCGATAAAATTATTCTTCTAATCATATAGGATATTGATTTTCGTACGTACTATTATCTGGTGTTGTCCAGTTCTAGTATCGAAAACCGATAAATAGCGTGCGCTAATAAATTATAGCTTAGAAATCGCATTCAGTGTAGTTGATAGGCTCGTAGCGTCGCACCCTGGGAAATTACACGTGAAAGGAAATGCGAAAGCGAGCCGCCGACGTTCCCTGGCGTACCGAGTTATGAGCGGTGAGAGGGCCATTAATTGAACGTGCCTTTACGTATTTGCATTCGTGAAGATCGATCGCATGGTTATCCTGGATTCGTATGAAACAAAACTTACTTGTTGGTCGGCCATTGCGTTTTAATACACTGCATTTCCGAAGACCATATGATCTTGTGGGGAAATAAACATAAATAAAAACAAAATAATATCACAGTATAATAAGTGTAACAATTATATTATCTGTGTGATGATTTCATATACAAATTTTTAATCACTGGCAGCTGTAGTAGGTTCTGGGGTTGTCAAACTATATTATCAAAGTATTGTAGATACGACTGACTATCGTAGCCTAGGATTGATTGAGAGAAGAGCTGTAATGGCGACTTGGTGATGCCCTCGCCTATTTAGATATCTCATCCCGCATCCGCAGCAGCCATAAGCAATTATGCTCAATGCACTCAAGTTATTCATCCATCGTCAAAATCCATTATCTATGCGTATAGTAAATGTTCAACGAAGACTGTATACTGTATATGCATATTTTATGAAATTGCGCAGTTGCTACACTATTGTATTTTTTTACCTTAAATAATTTAATTCTTTGAATTCGGGATGGGGTAAAATACAGAGATACTATTCAAATCAAGCTCAAAATTCTTTTATTATAACAAAATATTTCCCTAAGAAAGACAAATATTTTTTATAATAATGTTAAATAAGTTTATGAACACTGACTGATATTTCACTATCAATTACTCCAACAAAGCTAGTTTATGCCAGAAGTGATAATCTGCCACGGTGGTTATAGTGGGATCCATGCTGAAAGCAGTAAGGCTATAATTTCCATTACAATATCTGACAATTCTTACCTTAAAAAAATTATGTATAAAATATAATTCATCTAAGTGAGTGGATAGGGTGGGTTAGGGTTAGATATTACAAGAATATTTGTTATTAAATCTGAAACTTACAGGATCGGCCTGTTTAATTACGAGTATTTGTAGCTAAATAATTAACGTAGGTACCTACTTGAATTATAAGAGTGCTCTCTAAAATGCCGAGAGCTTTTATAAATTTAGACCAAATTAAACTGCCTCGAAATTTATTATTAGATATCTCTTACCTATTTGGATTCCAAGTTTCACAGGTTTTCAATTATATTTTTCATTTTCATTATATACCTCTAATGAAAACAGGTAAGTTATATTTTGAGATAGAATTTCTTATTGTATTTAAAGTTTCTATAGATATCTATATTTAATTTTTAGATTTACTTGTATAATTATAGTAATATATATTATGCGAGGGTCAGTTAATTTCTTATGGCAAACCTTGCTACGCCGTAGCAAGCGTAGTACATTGCTACGTATACTTAGGAAAAAAATTCCTAGAAAAAGAAGTAAAGCCGCAACTCGCTTGCAGCTTCTTCTTTTTTCACTACACCGGGCTTATGATTCAATCCGTGGTCACCCCTCTTTCATTAATCCACAAGTTGAGTGGCAATGCCGTCTTTATTACCGGAAATTGGTTTGCAAAGCTCACGTTAGGTATTGAATTAATAACGAACTGATGAATTCTAAATAATGTAAATTATTTTAATGTAACTAAGCGTATTTGTTATTGACAATACTATTTATTAATGAAATATTTTCAACATTTCCAATAAATAATTTAAAAATACATATAGAGAAATGGGAAATTTTGAAAATAGCAGGTTTCCAGCAATGTCCTTACGTGGCTATGATTTTTGTAACATTGAAAACGTGTTTATGCTCCGTGCCACGCGACATAGTGCCCAAAATACTGGCAGCAATAATATCTACATATAGAGGTGAAAAAGCGTGACTGTATAGATCCTTCTAATTACAATATCCAGTATTAAAAAAACCAAAAAATCCAATTGCATATTTTGAATTTTACGGGAACCTTGTTGGATTTTTTTACTAGAAAATGTAATATCTGCGGATCAAGACATATCTAATAACACCTTGCTCTTCAAAATCGGTAAAGCTGTTTAGGCTAAGTTGATTATTATTAAAGGCTGTAAAATATAACAGTCGTGGTGATCTATAATAATTCGGTCATATAAATTCCTGGAATTAGATAACATATTATTGACAGATGCGTATAAGCTGGAAATAGCTAAAATACTCAAGAATTTCAGGTAACACATTGATGTGAACATTTTCGGCATGCGAGGCATTCCAGCATCTCTAATGGGCTCTCAATCATTCCGTGAACTACGCGTCTATTCGGCAACAGGGTAGGTGCTCGAGGTATTTATCTGCTAGTTTCCGCATTTACATATGAGTAAGATGAATTACCTAAATCTACTTGGTGAGTTTAACGCCATCTTCGTCTTGAAGATACTGTGGTTCATTCGCTCATGTCGAGAATACTTTGTTGCCTTTTAAACCATTTATTTCCACACACAGAAAAAAAACCACAACAATTTACAAGAAACCAAAACAGAGGTGAATATAGACTAAGCAAAGGACCTAGCTAGGCAATACAATGAGTGCGTGTATGGGGGACAGCCTCAGAAAACACTTTTCTTAATGTAGGTATCATACTAATATTATCTTATAACTTTCACAATTTGTGCTATTGACTTGCCTTCTTGCGTAATATTTAATAAAAAAAAAGAAGGATTCATTGTGAGAGTTTTATGACGATTTGATCTGATGCACTGACCTTGCCAGCGCAACCATGTCTGAGCAGACCTTAAGATAAGTATAAATATCGTTGTTCACTTGTATATGTACGTAACAAGAACTTTTCTTGCTACACAATGACATCGTTGTCATTACACATTAACAGAAGTCCACTGGACATAGGCTTCTCCTGTGGCGCGATTTGCATAAATTTCCATGGGAGAATTTGTGCTAATTGCTGTGCTAGGTAGGCGGATTGGCGATCGCGTTTTTGAGAGCGTCGCACGAATGATATTGCTGTCCGTTTTTAGGATTTGCCCTTTCTACCGTGGTGGAAACTACACGACTCTTATGTAACATGTAGCTCTCGCTAGCTCTTCTCAGTAGTGGTCGCGTTCCGAGCTAGTGGTAGTTTAAAAAAAAATGACGTTCATAAGTGCATATTGTATTGCCTACATGAATAAATGATTTTCATTTCATTTTCATTTCATTTTCATTTCATTTTCATTTCATTTTCATTTCATTTTCATTTCATTTTCATTTCATTTTCATTTCATTTCATTTCATTTTCATTTCATTTTCATTTCATTTTCATTTCATTTTCATTTCATTTTCATTTCATTTTCATTTCATTTTCATTTCATTTTCATTTCATTTTCATTTCATTTTCATTTCATTTTCATTTAATTTTCAACTCATTTTCATTTTCATTTCATTTTCATTTTCATTTTCATATTCATTTTCATTTTCATTTTCATTTTCATTTTCATTTTCATTTTCATTTTCATTTTCATTTTCATTTTCATTTTCATTTTCATTTTCATTTTCATTTTCATTTTCATTTTCATTTCCATTTCGTTTCCATTTTATTTTCCATTTCATTTCCATTTCATTTTGATTTCATTTTCATGTCATTTTCATTTCATTTCATTGTAATGCCAAATGACTTTTAAATGTCTTCAGTTTTCATTTACACGCCGTGTACACCACGGACCCAGGAATTGGATAATAGTTGCTACGTATGTAACACTGATTTTTTTTTCAATTTCAATTCAATTTTCAATCAGTTTATTATAATTTCGCAATCCAACGAGCCAGCGTTCTTTATTCATTCGGAAAATAAAATAATTGAATAATTACAGGTGATAGTGCTCACAAAACCGCGAACCGACCATTAAATTAAATGTACAATTGTGTGCTGAATAGGTAAACAATTAAATGTGTTTTGGTAATAAATTAATGCATTGATTAACAATAGGCTAAATGCATTGACTACCGGTGGTAAACAATTTTAAGTGATACGGGCATAACTTATGATTTAGTTGTCTTTACAATGCTAACGGTTAATTTTCTAAACATCCCATTGATTAATTTTTAGAAAATTGTTTTAGGAGATCTTAGTGTCTTCTACAACGCAATGAAGTTCAACGTCGTAACTTTTTAATTTAATATTGTAGGTTCTCTATCCTTTTACAAAAAAATCAGGAACTTTAATATTATAAGTTAATGTTACATCAGAAAAATTTCGTATTTTTACTGGACTATCCGCCACAAGGAACACATAATGCAGGCATATTATTTATATTTATAACATTCCATTCAAAAATGTATAATAATTATTAGTAAAGCTAGGATTTGTAATAGGTTCTGTAGTAAGATAGTATACAAATATTCTTTAATATTGCTGTTGATTCTGAATTTTCTTTACATGTTAAAGCGAAAGGTCACTCCACTACTGACTAAACACGATATCTCAAAAACTACTTCACCTAAGAAGCTGATATTTGGCAGACAGGTAGTATATAGGTAAGCGACGTTCGTTTAGCACGATTTTTGCCAAATTCCCACAGGAACGGGAAAAAGGGGATCGCTGCACGTTAAAAATTGTTAATGTAATATTTTGAAAATTCCTACAAAAAGTTTTCATATGAAAAACGTGATTTTCCTCGTAAAGTACCTATATATTTCGACCGAGTCGCGAGCGGAAAGCTTTTTTTTTTTTTTTTTTTTTTATATGAGAGGGCGGCAAACGAGCATGCGGGTCACCTGATGGAAAGCAATCACCGCCGCCCATGGACACCCGCAATACCAAAAGGGTCACAGATGCGTTGCCGGCCTTTGAGGAAGGTGTCCTCCCCAGAATAAGTAGAGCAGCCTGAGCGATGAGGGATTCTCCAGCACTAATAGTGCTGGTACCCTCCTGGGGTACTAACTCTTTAAATACCGCTACCATTCTGGAGAGAGACTGGAAGGTGGGCCTCCGGCGCCCTCGCTCACCGGACGAAGCGCAGTGGCAAAATGCCACTACTCAGACGTCGGTCTTCTGCGAGAGGGTGGTACTTCCCCGGTCGAGCCGGCCCATTCATGCTGCAAGCTAATAGCTTACAGCGTGGCTCTACCACTACAATAAAGCTAATAAATAAATAAAAGTATTCCAATCACTCTTTTAAAGAATTCTGCTTATACACTTTCAGTAGTTCAATGAATAGTATACATTCTAAAAGTCGAGCAATATACGAAAATGCTATCGACATGTTTTGCTCCTAACCCGCCATTAGAAGCCACTAATGCTTATTCCATGTATACTCGACGTGACTATAATACCAATTCAATGATACCCTGTACCTACACATATAGAGCGATATTTTGAAATTCGGAGACGTGTTACAGTATACATACAATGACGAATAATCCATGGAATAGCGAATTTGGTGTTGAATAAAGTACTCGTTTTCTTAATACCTGAGAAAAATATGCACCCAAATATATTGGCACGACCTTTAATCCAAATGGATGGTCATAGATATACCAAATAAACACACTTGGGTGTTCCAAACATTAGAAGTTTAATGCTTAAAGCAACATCGACGGTTCACCTTTTCGAAACATACAGATATGCACACGTGACAGGGAGTGGGCCCATCGCCGTTAAAATGTGCACGTCAATAGATATTGAATCGTATTTTACAACACCCACGGGGAGAGACTTGTTAGTTTTATTCTTGATAGTACCGAAACCAAACAGCAACAAAATCTCATAAATGTATTAAGATACCATTGTTAAAATATTAATTTCCCGATCTATATACACACTATCTATTCCTATAACTAGTATCCATTAATGCTCAAATAAAACACCCCACTGAAATCATGACTCGTTTAATTACTAAATCTTTCCCAGCCTACTTTAGCCCAACCCAATGGCTCCCTAATTGATGTCTACGTGGCATTACGTTTCATCCTGCATTAATTAGGGACGGAAATTGTGACTTGTTCAACAGAGTGGAGACGATGAAAGAAGATGTGTGTTCGTTTCCAGTTTCATTGAATCAAATAAAACAATAGTCGAATTCTGTGTCTCAGTATCTTTATAATATTGTTGCTACCTGAGTCGCCTAGGACCTGGCAAATCTGAAAAAAGAAAGGTTTATATCCTAGTTTAGACGTAAACTGTCACAAGGGAAATATCATATTTCAATTCAGATTTATCACTAGTGTTCAAAGCATGCGTTCTATCGGGATTGGAATTCAAATTACCTTATTCTCTAAAAATAGTGATTGCACAATGATAATAGAAGAAGTAAACATCTATTTATGTCCACCGACTTCACAAAGTTGCAAAAGCATTTACTATAAGATACCTGCTGAAACCCAAAACTCAAATCTCAAATCAATAAATATAAGACTATAATATAAATGTGAAAGTTTGGATATTTGTTTGTTTATTTATTTGTTTGTTTGTCTGTTGCTTAAAGCACGACGAAACGGATCAACGGATTTGGATAAATTTTGGTATATTGGTAGAACATACCCTAGATTAAAACATAGGATATTTTTTATCCCGATAAAGTGAGTGGTTCTCGCGGGATAAATAAATTTCTGCGATAAAATTATTCCACGCAGGTGTAGCCGCGGGCGGAAAGCTAGTTATAAAATAAGCGATGACTTCAGTGTTAAAAATGCATTGAATTCATTGCTCGATTATCAAGTTATTTCTTTGTATATTAGTAAAATTAAATACATGGCTGCCTTACACTGGTAGCGTTTCGTCATGCTGTTGACTGTACCTAATACAAAAATTCTGTGAGCACCATAATATAGATATACCTTTGTTACAAATGTAATAGTCGACTCAATCGATTCTACGGATCATACGAAATAGATAACTCTGCAAGTGCCTATACTAAACGTTATTGTGTTATCTTTTATCTCAAGCCTACAATATCAATTCGTCTTCATTAAGTCTCGTAACTGTGAAATCAATACTGTTTCTGAAATATTAACCTCTCCACCATAAGATACTATAGTTAGATAGAAATCCATCTGTTTCTCGACAGAATAGAGTAGGCTGAATCTGTAAGCATAGAGCAATGATAGAAAGCAGATTAATTGTTGCGGGGCTCTCAAAGAAATTTGTAATAGCCAGCTTTAGCCCAGTGAAAATACGATAAAAAATTAGCTTAGCTAGACATAATTCAGAACCGACTTATATAATTGCTATCTTATAGAACTATTAGAGATGTAATTTTGTATTAAGCCTAAAAAAAAACGAGCGCTTACTTTAGATTTTTTTAGAAAAAAGAAAGAATGAAAACATTTATTCAGCTTACAATTTCAACCCTATTTTTAATTTGTATCTTAATAACAATAAATATTAACTGATATTTAGTTAGGTTAACTTATTGATGGATAAGGAACTAAGCATGTTATAGTTAGGCATGCAAGTATGCTGTAAATGTCATCGAGCTGCATTGCTTAAGAAATAAAAATTAGAACTAATATTTTGTAACGATAATTTCAAATTATTAAATGTTTCAAGAAAATCGCAGTTATTCGTTTTTCCGAGGTCAAACCGTATTTTCCCTGGGCCACTTGTCCGGCGTGAAGATATGGTAAAAATAAATCTCCTCACAGAAAAAGATTCAAATCGTTAAATTGAACGTTTGTCTGGCTATTCAAGGGGGAACGCAGCAGCAGCTTGAATAGCCAGCTTCTATCCGATAAATTATTTACCAAAGTGGTAAATAGCACTGGATACCAGTATTCTTAACATATATGTAAATGATTATTATTTTAAAATTTCAGAAAGTTTTAAAATTCACTTTGGTAAATAATTCATCGGATAAAAGTATACATATCACATCCTATCAATTTCAGTTCAATGGGAAGTTAAATGTTTGCTCTCTATAGAGAACCATATAAAGCGGGAATAAATCTTTAAAGCAATTCAAACTCAATTATATGGTTTGCATTTCCCTAATGGGAAAGCTCCTTTGTTATGCGAATTCGAATTAATTCGCTTATGTTTGGATATTGGATACTGTTGATGTATGAACATAAGTTTATAGAAATTTGTGACATACGTATGTTATCTCATATCAGTCCACTGTATGCCAATGCGTCCTGGTTGGACTAATAATGGGAAGATTTGCTCCAATGCCCGAGCGCTGGGTAAGAGAATTAGAAATTACACTCCTTACAAAGCCCTTTTTTCTTTTTTTAAGACATCCATAGTAAAAGACGGATTCCCTCTTATCTATGTCAGACACAACTACAATTTTATGTAAGAAGTAAGGTTGGAATATTATAGGCAGGAAATACATAATTTTTTGTACCTTATGCATGTAGTGAGTACTACTACTTAGATTAAAAAGTCTGGTATCTGATACAAGTAAATTTAAGAGTTTCGTAGCATATAACCCCATACCATCGACTTTTAACCTAATAGCACTGAATATCTACTTATTTCACCGACTGCAAAAGTAAATTTGTAAGTGACAAAATTATTCATTGTGTAATATTATAAAACACACATTTATTTTTGCGGTCTATTAACCTAAAATAAACAATGTGAAAACAATGTAACTTTGTTTATTAAAAAAATATATAAAGTTAAGTCTGAAAGTTCAAATAATCAGCTGACTATTCTAAGTAGAATTACGCAATCATCATCATCAGCCCGTAAACATCCCACTGCAGGGATATAGGCCTTGCCTCGTACGAGTATATGAGGAAGTTTCGGCCATAGTCCACCACTCTGGCCCAATGCGGGTTTGAGACTTCACATGCCTTAGAATTTTTTATTTCTCAGACATGCAGGTTTCTTCACAATGTTTTCCTTCATCGTTTAAGATCAGTCGGATAAATGCACATAAGTTATTAAATTAAATATAAAAACTCATTGGTATATGGCCTGCCTGGGAATCGAACCCGGACCTCCCAAATTGGGAGGCCGTGTTCTAACCGCAGAGCCACGGACGCTCTAATTAAATTACGAAATATTGATTAATAATTATACGAAATATGATCAAGTGCCATGTGTTTTACATTTTGAAAATATACATTTCGGAATACAATAGAAATATCTGTGTGTAAATATTTTAATAAGATTAACTATATTTAAAATTCGATAAGACATGCTTATTTTTAATCGAACGTCATTTCTTCCTAATATAATACTATGTAATAAATTATCCAACTTAGATGCCATAGTAGAGAATACCTAATTATTGAGTTTTTGCGGCAACGTAATTCACGGATTATAGGCGAGCCAAACTAGTTCGGAACCAATATCTGGGCGAAATTAGTTTTGTTTTATCTATCGAGGTGCCTTCGAGGTCTGTCAGATACCTATCTTGGTATCCCGTCGGATTTCGATTGGAAAAATAATATTTTTATATTTTAACAATTAACATAAAAAAATATTTTGTGTAGTGTAGCCTATACTCGGTTTATTTATAGCGTTACGCGTTCTTTTAAACTCTAGGATTAGATTCTTAAAAATATCTGAATAAATACCGACTTTGTACTTTACTAAGTTTTATTTAAAAAGACTTCAACTATCACCCTCTTATGGCTTTACCCTGTATATTCTCACACCACACGGCGCATTTGGTATCACTTTTACGCAGATTGGGATCATTAGAGAACCACACTACGAATAGGGAATGTGTATAAAGTTAATCCAAGATTTGAGATTAAATTACAAATCCCAAAATATGCATCTAATACTTTATTTTTTCTTATCGTTGGACATATACGCAGCCCAATCTAGTTCCATACTATGCAACTGGGGATTGTATTGTGGATACCAGGTGGTTAATAAATTACACGAATACATTTTTTTTGTAAATATATGCATATTATAAATGAAAACATCCATAACTCGCGTATACGTGTCCGTACCGTCGTACTATATATATTTTTTTGCGTTCGATGGCTAATAATTTGCCTTTAATGTCGTTTGCGTCCGATCGCAAATGATATGGCTAAATAGAAGTATGGGCGACTGCCCTAGCAACCTATGTCAATTGGTATATAAAACTTCAATTAGAATATTTTGATATGAACTTTTAGATAGGCGTTAGCATACAAACTTCAAGAACTAGATAAATCAAGATTTAAACCCCCGTTGAGATTCCCTTGGACCCCCGGGGGTCCACCTGGACCACTTTGGGAACTAATGGGATAGACGAATTAGCGATCTGAAGCAAAAATTTTTTACATGTACATGTGCTGATCGTCAAATTTCCTTCAATACCTAGTTTAAGGCTTCTTGTTGCCTTCTACTTATGTACTCGTGACAATTTGTTATAAAGGTTTCTTAAAATTACCCTGAGATGGAGACCTGACAATCTGTTAGGCAGTGGTTTGGCAAGAAATTAATTTGATTTTATATGTGAAATTTACAAACCGCTAATGTTGAAAAATTATTGTGTGATTTCGAGAATAATCCCTGTTTTGGAAAAGTTTCAGCGTAAACCAACGGAACCAAATCACGTTCGCGTCACAAACAACAGACATAAGCGGCCGAAGATTACCCCGTTTTATTACACAGGAAAACAGCTGAAAAGCCCTTTGCTTTTTTTGAGGAAAACTTTTTTATTGGAAACTCTTTTCGCTTCGGTATTTGAATAATATATTGTTGTCGGTTACCTAGACGGTTGTTAGACTTAGGATTTTTTAAATTAAGTATCCAGTCAAGATATCAGTGGACGAAAACTTCATTTTACCCAGTCTTTTTTTAAAATTTTAAGTAATTCGACAGACTTTACTGCATCTCATAATCTAACTAATATTTATAAATGCGAAAGTTTGGATGTTTGTTGATTTGTTTGTTTCTTTGTTGCTCCATCACGGCGAAACGGATGAACGGATTTGAATAAAAAATCCAGGGTATATTCTACGTATATACACGTAGAATATACCCTGGATTGAGACATAAGATATTTTCATCACGATTAAGTGAGTAGTTCCCGCGGGATAAACAAATTTCCGCGATAAAGCTCTTCCACGCAGGCGAAGCCGCGGGCGGAAAGCTAGTATATTATATTACTTAATGTAATATTGCTTAGTCATTCAAACGTGTTAAATAACGATTCAGAAATTAAAAGAAATAGGTATTAAATTTTAGCGAAAATTTGACTTTTTAGAGTTTCCTTAAAAATAGCACAAATTATGTATTACTCGTATCTAACGTTATGTAACCTTTTATATAAGAGCGTCGGTGGCTCAGCGGTTAAGACGCGGTCTCCCAATTTGGGAGGTCCGGGTTCGAATCCCATGCAGGCCATGTACTAATGAGTTTTTAAATTTAATTTAATTACTCATGTGCATTTATCCGACTGCTCCTAAACGGTGAAGGAAACATAGTGAGGAAATCTGCATGCCTGACAAAAAAAAATCTAAGGATTGTGAAGTCCCCAACCCACATTGGGCCAGGGTGGTGGACTATGGCCCATACTCCCTCATATACGAGGAAAGGCCTATATCTCTGCGGTGGGACGCTTACGGGCTGATGATGATGATGATGAACGTCATATAATTTCTTCATTACGTCCGTAGGATTACGGTCTTTAAAATATACAGGTTGAATTTGAATTCACATAATTCCCATTAACTGGTGACGCCACTCTTAATTACGAACAACTTTCCACTAGCAACCATAGCCGAGTTCAGCCGAAAATTGTTGGACTTTCATACTGAAACTGGTTTCAAAATGGTTTAATTTGCTTGTGTAATCGAAATTTTTTTGATCGAATTCGACTATGGTTTCTTGGGGAAAGGTGTACGTAATCAGGAGTGGATTCACCAGTAAACAGGAATTACACGAATAAAATTTCACCCTGTATTGTGAGATTTGAACTAGTTAAAAATGACCCTATGAATGAATGAATGAATGAATCTACCCCTTTGTCTTCCAAGCAGGCAACCGCCTCTGTGGCTCAATGTAAACAACATAAGGTTTATGAATCGCAGGTCGCGGATTCGCTCCTCAGCGGGGTACATGTTAGTACTCGGTGTGGTTGGTGCATATATCCGACTGGCATAAGAAGTCTGCCGCCAAACAGCAATGTTAATAGCATTGTTGTGTTCCGATAGTCAGAGATAAGATAGCCAGTCTCCCCATAAAAAAGATGGGGTTTACGGGTCAGTACGCTTCCACCTTCGGCCTCATCTTCACTTAACATCAGGTGTGATTGAGGTAAAGTGCTAACCCGTTGCGCATGAAAAAAAATGTTATGAAAATATTTGATAAAATTTTTAGTTATCCTCCATATTGTCACCAACATATTGCCTGTTTGTGAAATAAGCCCTGCTTCAAAGCTATTTGAAAGTCAAAGGTACTTGGTACATGTCAATAACCCTAAGGTCTTGTGGCACTCACATTATTCTTCTGTTTACTAAGGCTGAGACTAAGTGGCAATTGGTGTTTTCGTCTGCAACGCTCAATTATTTATTCATAAGTTTATCGTTCGAGGAGACAAGTCTTGAGTTTGGAGAAAGGTATATCTTCGTACATACATACAAAATTACTCAGAACAATTAGATTTAATAAAGTTGGACGAAGTAGTACCTAAGTATCATTATTACTTTTTTATTACTTTCAAACTCTGTCGATTTAGTAAGAAAAATGGTTTAACTTTTAGTTATATAATCATTCTTCAAAATGTGTTTTCAGAATTAAAAATTGAGATTTTATTAAGTGGGAGCACATACCAGATGGCATGTGGGCCAAAATCGCCACCACCTGGAACCCACCGTTAGAAAGAAGACGTCGCGGCAGACCGAAAAGGAGATGGCGGGATGAGCTGGATAAGTTCCTAACCAACTGGTCGGACGAGGCCCGGGACAGAGATCCGTGAAGAGAAAGGAGGGAGGTTTTTGCCCAGCAGTGGGACAGTATGGGCTCCTAATAATTACGTGTTAATATCCACATTTATATACAGAGCTGTGGTTAGATTTCCAGCATAGCATTTCCATAGTTTTCTATATACTATAGAATATTTCATATAGATTATTTCATTATTGGAGATTTTTTCACATAAAAACTTAGACTCGACGATTACAGTAAAAGGTTACTTATATAGTAGTTTTTCAACTCCCCACGTAAAACGATGGGCAAATCATCATCAGCCCGTAAACATCCCACTGCAGGGAAATAGGCCTTCCCTTATAAATGAGGGAGTATGGATCGTACTCCACCACGATGGCCCAATGCGAGTTGGGACTTCACATGCCTTTGAATTTTTAATTCTCAGGCATGCAGGTTTCCTCACGATGTTTTCATTCACCGTTTAGGAGCAGTCGGATAAATGCACATAAGTAATTAAATTACATTTAAATTCTCATTGGTACATGGCCTGCCTGGGGTTCGAACCAGGACTTCCCAAATTGGGGGACCGCGGCTTAACCGCTGAGCCACCGACACGGTCGACACGACAACGATGGGTATTATGCGTTTATTATCGGCGTTGTATGTACATGGTTATCGGGATGTATCTCAGTAATGCGTGGTTCGAATTGAGGGCGGTTTTTTTTCTAAGATATAAATATCCTAAAGCTTAAAAAAATTGTTTGTTGTATTTGGAGGATACCATAGTCTTTCGAGGGTTTACGAAATATATATTTTTTAATGCACAACGGGTTGGTACTTGACCTCAATCACACCTAATGTTAAGTGAAGATGAGGTCGAAGGTGGAAGTGTACTAACCCGGAAACCCCATTATTTTTAAGTGTCTGGTAAAATAGGTGCGTAGTGTTGTACACCTACCTACTTTTAAAACTTACGAGCATGCGCCGTTCCATATTTTAATCTTACTTAACATTGATTATTCAAACCTAGGTACCTACAGCCGATCACACAACAACCGAGACTTCAGGTAGGTAATAAGCAGGTGTGTTGCCGCGTTCATGTTTCCTTATGTAAACTGAAAATTTACTAAATCCCCGAGCAACTATATAAACTTATGATTATAATATCATCCAGGTGCACAAAACGGTGTTTAAAGTTAACCGATTTTCAGCAAATATGGCTAAACCTATGTCCTCATTTAGTCTTTAATATATAAAAAACCGCATTCATATCGGACCATGCTTTACTAACATGTGGTGATAAAGATTGTTTGTACCCACATGTCACACACACACATACACACACTCGTCGTTTTTCGCCGAGGTTAAAAAATGATTTACTATTTTTTTTTTAATGCAAAATGGGTTAGAACTTGACCTCAGTCACACCTGATGTTGAGTGAAGATAAGGCCGAAGCTGGAAGCGAACTCACCCGGAAACCCCATCTTATTTGGGGAACTGGCTATCATATCTCTGACAACCGGAACACAACAATGCTGTTAACATGGCTGTTTGGTGGCAAGTTTAGATAAGATGGTGGTATCTAGGCAGGCAGACATTTAAAATGCCCTACCACCAGTCAAACCGAATACTATACATATACCTCGCTGGGGATTGAATCCGCGCCTTTCGAATCGTAAACCCTATGTTGTCTACATTGAGCCACGGAGGCGGTCACTATAGTCGCTTGTATCTCTCCAAAACTCATAATGGCAGGTCGCGTGGTCAGATTACACTGGTAGTATTAAGGTCGACGTGCTGTCGACCGTACAACCTGAAACTTCAAATACAACTCAAGATTAACGTATTTTTAACCAAAAGATTAAATAGATTACTTACCCTCGACGCTCACTCTCAAAGTTCGTGTTTTATCTTTTATCATCTTAATTGAATCCGCCCGAAAAGTCTGTTTAATATCATATTGTTATTTCGGATAGGATTTGAAATTAAACTCATTATATACATAGTACATAGGTATACCCATTTATGACATTTATTCTGCTGGGTGTTATTAAAACTAGAAAGGAATTTTCATCACAATTAAATGCTTGAATAACTTCATTATAATTATTGCCGTGGATGATAACGAAATGGGGAAATATAACTGAGACGTCGAAAATGGCAGTTTGTGGAATTAAATTATATTTTCAATAAAATTTCAAATATTCCGTAACGGACGGATCATTACGTTATGGAAGCTTTTGCATTGAGAGTCCATATTATTACGTTAGGTATATGTAGTTATAGATATTGTGTATTCTAAATAGAGTTTTATTATGTATTCTACATAGAGTATTTTAACCGCCTCCGTGGCTCAATGTAAACAACATTGGGTTTAGATTCGGAGGTCGCGGGTTCGATCCCCAGCGGTGTACATGTTTAAGTACTCGGTTTGGTTGGTGGCAGGGCATTTTAAATGTCCACCAGGCTACCACCATCATCTTATCTAAATCTGCCGCCAAGCAGCAATTTTAATAGCATTGTTGTGTTCCGGTTGTTAAAGATAAGATAGCCAGTCCCCCAAATGTGTTGGGATCTCCGGTTCAGTACGCTTCCACCTTCCCCTCATCTTTACTTAACATCAGGTGTGATTGAGGTTAAGTACCAACCCGTTGTGCATAAAAAAAGAAAAAAGAGTCTAACTAAATAAGACCCGTAGATGATATCATAGATGTATTGTATGTTTATTACTTAATCAAGCATGATTTTTTTTGTGATACTGACATTGTGAAATATATTAATGAAATATAATATGTCACAGAACTGTTAATAATATCTATTTGTAAACCCTTTCTCTGGCAAATAAATAAATCATTCATTCATAAACAGCGGAACGGATTTTTGTGCAATTTATAATAGTATCTCTTTAATTAGCACATAAGATTCTTTTTACCCAGAAAAAATCAAATAAATTCCACGACACGCTAAACCGATTCCACGCGGGCGTAAGGCTAATCTCACATATTTCAAAAGCAAGCATTCTTTCTGTGTGTCAGTTATAAAAATTTTATTCGAGAAGAGTAAGAAATCTCGACTGTAATAAGAGAATTCACCCTAACATCTGAACACAAAAATCACAGATTCGTATGCAGACCGTGGTATATTTATGGAAATTTATCTTTCCGACCCCGGTGTAAAACTTTCACGACCCAGAAATTGTATTTAGAGCAGTCTGAGGGAAACCACTTTATAGTTCTATCCTATCATTCTATTTTAACGATTGACCGACAAATCAGATTGTTAATTTTGACTTGCTTTGTATGTTAGCACTTTTTCAGGCCCATCGTTAACCCGCGACGCGAAAGGAGGTGTAAGCTGGCTAGCTAATAAGTTTGATGCCTATGATTGTTTATCTATCTGTGGCATAGTGACATCAAAATACCTAAACGGATTTGAGAATGATGTCTCATTTAGAAAGCTGTTATTTGCGAAATGTTCTTATCTATGTTTGATGAACAGAGGTTCAGGCGTTTACAAGATCTTTAAATTTTAACACAATTGCTTTGTATACCTGGCAGATATTATTATGATCTCTCTGTGTTTCTAGGGTGTTTTCAAAATTTTGAATTTATTACATATATACATAAAGTCTTCGTCCAGCAGTGGATGTTTTTCGGCTGATATGATGATGATGATACATGAAGTCACGCCGTTAATCCCAAATGGGGTATGCCTAACATTAAAAGATTAATGCTTGAAACAACATTCACTGTTCACCTTTTCACTGATATGCACACGTGAGAGGGGGTGAGCCCATCGCCATTAAAATGTGCATGTCTATTGATGTTTTGTGTGGAAGGGCCCTTAGTCGCCTCTTACGACACCTACGGGAAGAGATGAGTTAGTACTATTCTAAAGCGACCTCTTCCACGCAACCTTTGGGTATAAGGACAGTACATTTGAAAAAACGAATCCGGCCAAGTGAGTATTCGACACATATCCTATTGTTCCGCAGGATGTGCCATTCCTTCAGACTTTTAATAGCATTTTACAGCTATGAATTAAGGCTTATTTCACAGATCACAAATTTAGGTTTGTTGCTAATGACAAATTGCGGATAAAGAACTTGTTAACTTGTTGTATTGCTCAAACTTATTTTCACTAAACTACTTTATGTGAACATTACACATTCGGATCCATATAATCCTATATTACATAATTAATAACTCTTGCAGTTTGTGTTCTATCGTTATTAGGCGTGGGGAGGAATTCCACACGTATGTAGTTAATATACCGAATATTCGCACTAAGAAGTTCGATTCTTCATTCAACATCCGAAGGCATGGAACTCCCTTCCGGCCTCAGTCTTTCCTGAATCCTACAACCTTGGGATCTTCAAGAGAAGAGTGAATAGGCATTTACTGGGGTCGCGTGCTTCATCTTCGACCACATCGTCACTTTCCATCAGGTGAGATTTTGGTCAAACGCGAATCCAGTCAATCATAAAAAATTAAAAAATATATGAAATTTCATAGGAAAATGAGAACAGAGCTCATAAATTTGCTTGTCCGACACGCACTTCGCCAGTTTTTTATATTATTTTTTAAATGGCGTGGTTATTTAAACTCATAGTGGGTTAGGTTACGGTGTAACTCTCTTTGTATGACTGCAATATTCTAACGAGCTCTATTTGATAGATTAGTTTCCCATATAACCAATATCCGAACGGGTTTCAAAGGAGAATTTATACCAGTTAGTGTGCTCTTAGATTAAGTTTCTCAGATATCGGGTTCACAAAACGGATTACGGGACGTTGTTGTTTCGTCAATGTACTTGTATCTACATTCATCGAGAAGCGTTGACCATGATAACCTTAAATTGACATGTAGATATAATTATTAGTTGTGTAATCTAGCATGTCGTTGCAATGAGCGTTAATTAATACAATACAAATAGATTTCATTGCATAAAAGAAAGTACACCCAAGAAAATATCCCAAATGAGGTGGTAACTTAAATGTTTAGTTCCAATGAATACACAGAAATGAACACGTGACAGATGGTAGACTTATCGCTCCGTGGGAACCTGCAATTCTGAAATGTTGTTGGTGTGAAACCACTTAGTTTTTTACGACAACAACTAAAAGAGAGTGTTGGTTCAATTCTTGTTATGTAACCACATTACAGTAATAAACCTAGCACTTAGAATCGATATACGAGATACGAAGAGTAAATTGATGTTTTTAACATTAAGAAGATAAATAAATAAAAATAAATATCTTTGCACATACACACAGAGCCATCTAGTTCCACACTAAGCAACTAGGCTTGTATTATAGATACCAGATGGTTGATAAACTATACAAATAATTTTTTTTTGTAAATAAATACACATATAAATGAAAAACATCCATAATTCGGGAACACATGTCTGTATTCATCCTACAAGAATATGTCCCTAGCGGGATTCGAACCCGCGACCTTTCGGTATAGCAGCAGAATTTCTAACCACTACACCAAACAGGTCATCGTAAGATGAGAGAAAACTAAGCATAAATTCAACAAATTTGACTGGAACAATCGAAACCACGCCGTGTGAAGTAGAACAAGGCTTCATAAAATATTATACCCACAGATTAATTATTAATTCCATTAAAAGGACAAGTAAAAAATAAGAAAGAAACAAATGTTGGGAACAACATGTTTTCGTAATTTATCTTCTATGTTTTGACGAGTCACATCAAAACTTTTTTAATAAACATCCCAGGAAACGTTTTGTTGTGTATGTGCGTACAAATCTTTTCTAATATATATATGTAGGTAGAGTAGCTATGTATTGTACGAGTGGATATAAAATGTGTGTGTGTGTGTTGACAATGTGTTACATAATGGTATCAACAATTCATAATATTACGAGTTGGAATAGGAATAAATAAGTCGAGCTAATTTGCTGCTAGGTGCGGATGGAATCATAATTAGTGACGATTGTACAATAAGCCACATAATACAGCTTGACATTAAATGTAGGTAATTTAAGTTATTGTCAACTAAGTATTGTGGAAATGTTATCCAAAAAAAAAATTATACAACTTCCTTGAGGTTAGATTTTATTTGTCGTACTTTCGAATGAGAATTTTATATCTATCAATTTCATAATGAGGCCACAAGGTGAAACTTTAAAAAAAGTGAAGGTTTCCTCAAAAGATATTTATCAATTATTGCAAACAAAAAAAACATACAGATACAACATAATAGAGAGGACACAACAGTTTCTGCTTATTTCTACAATGAAATTTCTTCCAGCAGACCTACGAAAGAGAGATATGACTGGAAGAGGCAGATAAGACGTGTACAATGGAAATATAAAAATAACTACGTACTAATAAGTACTAAGATATTATAGGCTCACCCCCTATCAACTGTGAATGTTGCTTCAAGTATAACTTTTAATGTTTAGAAAACCCGAACATTAATGTTTGGGATTTCTGTGACCACCCTATTTGGGATAAAGGTCGTGGCGTTATGTATGTATGTTAATTTAGCGAAATAATTTACATAGTTGAATTTATTGGAATAAAGGGAGGACTCAACTGTACTCTGTACGTCCAGTTGTAAATCTGTCCAACCCAGCCAATTCAGATGCGAACCCGTTCCGTTGAGAATTCTTGTAATTGAGAATCTATCCAGATGCTCTATTTAAAACAATATTTCTCAATCTCTATAAAAGTAATTGTTGCGGCTACTGTACTTGCAAACAATATAGTTTAATACATAACCGCGTAAGATCGTTAACTTCGTTTACGACGCCACTAACGAAGGCTGTGTTTGTAATACATCGAGCCTTCTCATTATGTGATATACATAATACAGTGATGTAATTATTACATTTTAATTGCCTATCTCGCATGTAACTGGCACCGAGATTATATCTCCAGAGTGCAATTGGTGAGCTTCACAATATATGAGCAGCTAAGTTGACTGCTAGATACAAGCATCTCTGCAGATGGCATGTAAATTAATTATAGGCAGACGTTAAACAATCATTTAACCTCTTAAGTACGATTGTTTAATTCATTAAGGATCAGATTTCTAATAAATAACTCATTTATCATACACGGAGTATGCAAACAATCGATAAACAATGGCTTCCGTCAACGATCGTTGATGTCGGTGTTTGAGATATAACGTCACGGAATTTTTCAGAATAGAGATATCCCAAATATAAGCGGTTGAAAAGAGGTTCATCTTTCAAAATATACAGAAATGCGTTACTAGAATCTGAGGCATAAATTGGTGTAGTGGATAGTGACCCTGTTAGCGAAACCAACGATAGCGGGTTTGTTCGCTTTTGAAGATATGACAGTTATTACTTAAGTACGAAGTAAACATCAGTGAACTTACCTATTATTATGTATATTCACACTGTCTTTAATAAATAATAAAATAAATAAATATTAAAAATAGACCAATAAACACTTACAATAAATGTTCGTATTCATCACACAAATATTTACCCGTCGCGGGATTCGAACCCGCAACCGTTGGTTTTGCTGACAGGGCCACTATCCACTACACCAATCGGTCATCGTAATAATTCAATAGTTAACATGGATTTTGTCAGGCGCACGTGAGGACGCATTTGCAGACCATAAATCAATTTAGCAATCTAGATTAAGTAAACTAACTATATATATTATGGAACATTAATTATTTGTACCAAGGTAATTCAGAGCTAGACACTTTGAAACACTGTCTCCCAAGTGACTCTCTGTTGTCCGGACTTTATGTTTCCCAAGACATGCGTACCACGATTAGTTCCTTTTATCTTTTCGTACAACTGTGTAGGTAACTGTGTTTTCCGGCTAAAAGTTATCGTTATAGAGGACAGATTCTTATATGCCTCCATTGGCTAAGTAATTCAGACAGAGAATTTATTGTTAGTTTTGTGACCTTCGCAGCCTACCTATGCCCAGCGGGCCTTAAAACTAAAAAAATAACTATTGAGATGTAAAAAATGATAAAAATAACGATGCGACTGAGTTGAAATCTGAAAATCAATGTGACAAAAAAAAGGATCCGTCAGTTCATCAGTCAGTCAGTTAGTTTAAAATTTCGAATTTGAACTCGAATAACCCAAACCCACCAATGAGCATCAGCTGAAAGAACGACACCGTTACAGTTTAGTGCTTGTTATTGCCTCTTTTTCAAGCACCGGCCGGCAACGCATCTGTGACCCTTTTGGTGTTGCGGGGGTCCATGGGCGGCGGTGATTGCTTTCCATCAGGTGACCCGCATGCTCGTTTGCCGCTCTCTCATATATAAAAAAAAAAGCACTAGTGAAAAGTTACGTCAAATTCAAACAGGTAGATAACTAATATTCATAGATTTTTTTTCCATATTTAGTCATATCCTCTATAAATGAAGTGTGATTATAGCTCATATAAAAGCAACAAATTCAGGCTATCAATATGCAATGCCGTTAAATATCATCAATAAGCAATAAGGAATGATTACGTAGTGGTCGTTTGTCTTCATGACAGCCTGGTTGGGTCCCGAGATAAGAGAGTTCTGTGAGTCAATAAATTCGCAATCAGTCCCGTATTGTATATTTTATGTGCCCTAGTAGGCCTTGATTGTTAAATAATCGGTCTCGTGTAATTTCAAAATATAGTCTTGAAAACTACAATAGTCAATCAGCGAGACGACGAAAGCCATATACGAATTGCTAGGTTACTCGAGTTGACAATTGCAAACAAATATTTACGTAATTTCAGATCGGGACTCATTGTTTTAATGCAAATCGGTATAATAAACACTTTTCTTTTTGCTAGATATTGTCCAAAAATATTCGCAGATACTGTTCTTCTACTGTACTCCTCCTTTATGATTAACGTACCGTTTATAGCCTAGTAAAGTAGACCATAATTTTTTCAGAGCTACATGACAATTAATTGTAGTGTTCCACAGTTCTTTTGTGATAAATTTGAGAAACCTGACTTATCCTTAATTTTTACGGAAACTACAACAATTTATCAATAATTGCTAATAGATTGAGGATAACCTTTTTTCATATAACGCCGAAAACCGTCGGAAAATGTGCTCCATTACATCGCACCAGTTTTTGTCAGGCGCTTTGGGAAATCTCTCTGCGGCATACGAGAATAAGCGAGCAACTTGTTTATTTCAGCTACATTTTCATTTTGTATTTTGTTTTAATTAACAAGTTCTAAACTTATTACCCTTAAATTCAGGATGGTGAACAAACTTGCCCTCGAGGTTTATAGTTTTGACAACAAAAGTGGTGGTCAAAAACCTTTTGTGTACAACAACAACTATGGATCTGTGTTTGAAACTAGTTTGTTAAATTTTCCGTCAGTTGTGTTGTAACGGGATCTATAAATTATCAAGCAACTGTCCCTGGAAACAAGAGGACGAATTCAACTTCGGGTCGTGCTTTTAAAATTACCGTTAAATAGATTGAATAAGTTTTGTTCTATCAAAAATAATCAAGTTATGTAGTTCCATAAACTGTGTTCGCCAGTACCTAAGTAGGCTTTGCAAAATCTTTGTCTACTCATTCTGTTTTACAGCGAAAAGCCGGCGCGAAATTAAACTATTAGTTGGAGCTTCTAACTTCCAAGCGGCTCAAAAAGTGTAGCCTTTTGTAGAGACTGCGGGAAGTAGAGTCATTAGAGGCGGAGTGACAACGGGAGGACTGTGAAAATGGCTAATTGCGTCCTCCTGTGTCCTCACTATTGTGGCTGTGTAATTATAGCGACGACTGACGGAACTTGCGTATTGTTAATAAGCATAATAACCACCGAGCTGAAAACATAATATGCATTTTATTCGAAACCCTCAGTTTATTTGCTAATGAGGCGTTGGTTTTGTTTGGGATGTAATTGGGCAAATTAAACCAATCGCTACTATTGAAACCCTATAGTTGAGTAGTGTAGTTTAGTAGAAAATAAGCGACAAATAGGTACAGTCTGAAACAAAAACCTTTACAGCCCGGCAAAACAAATTAAGTTTTCATGTTTGCTGTAGTGGTTAGAAACTGTGCTACTATACCAAATGGTCGCGGGTTCGAATCCCGCTAGGGGCATATGTTTGTATGATGAATACAGACATGTGTTTCCGAGTTATGGATGTTTTTCATTTATACATGTATTTATTTACAAAAAAAAAAAAAATTGTGTAGATTATCAACCATCTGGTATAGATAACACAAGCCTAGATGCGTACTGTGGGCCTAGATGGCGCTGTGTGTTTGTGCAAAGATATTTATTTATTTATTACATTATTATTGTAAATTATAAATGTTTTTCTATAGTCATCATCATATCATCCAGGTGAGCGGTTGTGGCCTTTGTCAGGTCGTCTGTCCACCTCGTGAGTGGATGTCCTACGCTGTGCTTGCGATGCGTGGTCTCTACTCAATATTTTAATGCCCAATCGAGTGACCTGCCCACTACCACTTCAACTTGTTAATCCGCTGGGCTATGTCAGTGACCTTCGTTCGCCTACGGATTTCTTCATTCTGGATTCAATCAGAAACGCCGAGCTTCGCCCGATCCATAGCTCATTGCGTGACCTATAGTACGCGTGTGCGTTTTGTTTAGTACTTAAATATATTATTATTGAACTCATAATTGTATCTAAAATTGTTTATGTTTTCCTGAGGAAACTTAATATGTATTATGCAAGCCTGTAAACGTTTATCTGCGTCAGACAGTACATTGACCATTATATTTAGTCAACAAGATCAAAGTAGCTTAGAAAGCTATTCGAAGATCCATTTCAAAATTTCCTTAAGGGTAGATCAGAAATGAAGAATTGGTAATATAGCTCACACAATTGGTAAACTGAGGTGGCATGGGGCGGGCCACATCTGTCACAGAACCAATGGTCATTAAGCAAAACTAGTTCTAGATTAGAAAGATTAGGTGGTACGACCTGCGCTAGGCGGACGGACGGTAACTGGAAATAGAAAACTGGAAAAACTGAAAAAACTGGAAATAGGGTAGGCAGATAACAAAGTGTAAAATGAGCAAACCTTTAATTTTGGTTGACCCAGTTTTATTCTCCGTTTATTTAGGACTTCTGTCGGTGATATATGTATCTCCGGTGTTTCACAGATTATGAATTTATAGTAAGTATGGATATATAGTTACTTGGAGTCAATGCTTTATCATAATGTAATTTAACGACGATGAAATTCATGGCGATTTCAAAAATTACTTTAAGACACCGGAGTTCCATATGATAATATCATCCAAATATATCAAAAAAAACGGTGTTATAGATAAATATCTTGGAACCGACATACTCGTAACTAATTTCCAACAAACATGGCAAATAACCTGTCCCCTCGTTTAGTTTTTCATTTTATTTGTTATTTTATTTTAACACTTTATTGTACACTAGACACACAAGAAATGGACATTAACAAACATATTGACGACCGATTGGTGTAATGGATAGTGACCCTGTCAGCGAAACCAACGGTTGCGGGTTCGAATCTCTCGACGGGTAAATGTTTGTGTGATGAATATGAACATTTATTCCTGAGTCATGGATGTTTATATAAATATTTATGTATGTTTATCCGTTATCTAGTATCCATAGCACAAGCTTTGCTTAGTTTGGGACTAGATGATTGGTGTAAGTGTCCGAAATATTTATTATTTATTATTATTATATAAGAAAAATGTACAAAGGGCGAACTTATCTCTATAAGAGATCTCTTCCAGCAAACCCGTGAGATTTTTTTCATGTATTTGTTGTGTAATAAAGTATACTTTGTTGTTATGCAATAAACCCAACCCGCATTGGGCCAGCGTGGTGGGCTATGGCCCATACTCCCTCATATACGAGGTAGGACCTATATCCCTCCAGTGGGATGTTTACAGGCTGATGTTGATGATGAATTGATTGATTGACATTCGACAAAGACTGGACATACACACACCCTACGCACACAATACCGTCAAATAAATAATTTTTCGTCGGGGGTTAATTTTAGTCCTTATACAGAAAACTCAAACTCTTATCACTTGAAAATGTCTCATTTTTTATCTTATTATTAAAATTATTGACATTATTGCTCATTCACAAAGCTGATTCCCCAGAGAAGAACGAGCAAGAAACTCAAGGGTTGCTCTTTTAAATACGTTAGGGTTACAATTATATTATATTGTATAATTAGACTGAATATCGCCGAGCGGTCTATGTCCATGCTTGATTATCATCCAGATAGAAATTTTGTATTAGCCTTTGGTAAATAATATCTGTTTTATGAATGTTTCCAACTTATTTAAATGGGCTGATGATGATGAACGTATACTTAATTGATTGATCGTCGGTCGGATTGGAATTGGTCTCCCAATTTGGGAGGTCCGGGTTCGATTCCCATGCAGGCCATGTACCAATGAGTTTTTAAATTTAGTTTAATTACTTATGTGCATTTATCCGACTGCTCTTAAACGGAAACCTGCATGCCTGATAAATAAAAATTCTAAGGCGTGTGAAGTCCCCAACCCGCTTTGGACCAGCGTGGTGGACTATGGCCCATTCTCCCTCATATTCGAGGGAGGGCCTACATCCCTGCAGTTGGATGTTTACGGGCTGATGATGATGATGAATTGATTGATTGACATTCGACAAAGAGTGGACATACACACACCCTACACACACAACACCGTCAAATAAATTTTCGTCGGGGGTTAATTTTAGTCCTTAATTTACAGAAAACTCAATCAATTCGCCACACGCATTACTGAGATACCTACATCCGGACAAATAGGAACATAAAACACCATTAAACACATAAAATCCGTCGCTTCTCGTCGGGAGTAAGTACATTTTTATTTCTGAATGAACCAGGAATAGTATACGGAAACCGTACCTGATGCATGCGAGCACGTTAAAATTCAGACTTCAGATAAGTTTGGCGGAAACTATACCTATGTATATTAGAAATAGTTGCTAACATTCTGACAGACTCCTATTCCCCGAGCGATTGAAACGCGCTTGTTTTACACAAAGCGATACTTCGCACTTATAAACTTCACAAAGCGGAACGGTGGTTAATCTACTGGATACACAATTTATTCAAAATATTCCCGTGCATGGTGGTACATTTCACGTTTCTAGTGAGATACGTATAATGTAGCATGGGATAGTGGTAACATTTTAAGGTAATATACGCAATCTCATTTTGAATAACTTTTATTATGAGACTGGGGGCTCGGTGACCTGTAGTTCTGGTTCTTTCTTTTCAGACTCCAGTCTTCCCATAAATATGTACACACACATCTCTATTACTGTCCTGTATTTAAAGGACATACAAATTAAATACATTGTTGGTATGAAGTAAGGATATATGCTGAGGGATCGTGAGCGAAACAGTAGGATCAGTCATTGGTCCGATTCGCCCTGGAAAATGTGCGATACCAACCCGGCTGCCCAGCAGCAAATGGTAGATCCAAAGGAGAGGGTAGTCGAGTTTTATGACTCTTGATGTTTTGCTAAGTGTACTTTATGAAATACATTATAAAGCAGTTGATATTTTCCTATAGGCTATCACAACTGAAATAAAACCACGTTCTCTTCAATCAACACTTATATTAACATTCACTTGTGCACAGTACTTATAAGATTTTAAAACTTTACACTGTCGGACATAAATTCAACTCCAGGTCTTAACATGGCAGAGCATAGAACAAGAATGATCCACCGCCCTAATCACGGCATAGTCCAAGTCTATACCCCTACCACTTTCCCACTTTCCCATCCAAACTCGTTCGGAAGTGACGTCAGGAAACAACAGCTACCAATGCTACCACATTATATTTTGAAAAACATGGCAAAAATCATGACACATCCAATTAAATTCAAAACACGAAGTGAACAACTGCTAGCGTTTTCAGTCAAATATATTATTTTTTATTTCTGAAACCCAAATGACAACACATTCTAAAAGAATTGCTTGGTCAGATTCTGGGGAGTCAGGCTTATAAATCAACAGTGAAGTGTTAAAAATATACCCTCATAAGTGATCATTTTGTGGCCTATGAACATACTATTTAAAGAAAATTAAAATCCAAGAAGCACACCCAAAAACAGGACGTTGTTTTGATCCTGCTCTAATTTAAAAAAGAAGTAGTACGTAGAGGTTTAAAATTGATTTGGTTATAAAATAAATAAATAGTTTATTAAACATTTACTTCACTTGCAAATAAAATGTAAATGGATCACCTGTAAAACTTAAAATTTCGTTTTGCAACGTCATATACATAATATTGTTATTCACCTTAGAAGTATTTATATTGTGTGGTGGTATGGAACCCTTTATTAACTATACGACCCGCACTTGGCCAGCTTGAATTTTTATTATGTATGAGCTGTGTATGCAAAGTGATGAAACAGAAACCTATTTAATATTTAAGAACCTGATACCACAATGTTGTTAAATATATTTTTCGTTTACTAGACTCGAATCAACTTTGTTACTCAATGGAAGTTGATAAAAATGGGACAAAGTTAATTTGGGGAATGGGCACCGAGTGTACAATGTAACTGTACACCTGCTCGAATACAAACTCTATATCAAAGCTAAACGACATTTATTACTGCGGGGAAGCGTTAAATGGTTCTTAAGTGAATTCGGCAATGCTGTGCCTATTATCACTGCTTACATTTGTAAAAGAACAGAACTAATACTCGTGTAAGATATTTTTAATCTACAATGTAAAGAGAACCTTTATTTCCCAGAGGGTTGGAAAGATTCAATCTCGAGGAATTTTTGTTGTTAATTTTTCGTTTTATTACAGGTTGCTAATTAATTTTGTTGCTATGGTCCTTAATAAAATTTTGTATTTTGAGCAAGAGTTAAAATATGTTTAGTTCAAGGTCTTCATTGCGAGGCTAAGTGGTACATAGGATTTTATAATTATGTATTGGCAATACTTAGCTCTCTTCAGATATTGCTATACTTGAGGGCTGCTTTTGTCATTTAGATTATAATAATAATTAACAATAATAATTTAAAATCTAACAATTAATAAAAAAAAATTACAGCACAGCCTCCTCACACTGAGAGAGGGTACGGGCCATAATCCACCATGCGGGCCCAGTGCGGATTGATAGATTTGTCTCAGACACTAGTCTAGACCACTAGGCCACCTGACAGTCAGTGTTTTTAAGACGCCCGTATACTCGTAGGCGGCTGACATGGCTTAACGACTGCCTTCAATTGAAAACAACCGGGACCGACTACTTAACTTGCCCCCCCGAAGCACGGAAACACTCGTATTAAAATGCCACTAGTTGTCACCCATCCATGGACTGACGCTCCTGACATTGCTTAACTTCGCTAATCAAAAACGAATAGCGAATGCGACTGCGCCACAAGTGCTTCTACAGAGTGAAATTTAATGGTGTAATTCCTATTTACTGGTGACTCTACTCCTGATTACGCACAACTTTCCATTAGGAACCATATAGCTGAATTCAAGTGAATATTGTTGGACTTGCATACTAAAGGTGATTTCAAAATGGTTTACTTATGGGTATTTTTTTTGATCGAATTCGACTATGGTGCCATGGGGAAAGTTGCTCGTAATCAAGAGTGGCGTCACCAGTTAATGGGAATTACACGAATTCAAATTCACCCTGTATAGAGTAAAACACCTATTTATTAAGAAACATTTTAGGTTTTCAGTAAACGATTTAGGGTTTGTTTTATTCTGAATAACTTTAGGTAGATGTTTATATATTTTGATTGTCATGTTTAAAGGTGTTTACGTATGATAAATACTTTATTTTAGATGGTTCTTATTCAATAGAATCGTATCTGTCCATTCTATAGGATACCTACTTCTAGTAGGTAATTTTACCTGTTACTGAAGCAAATTAGAGTTTTAATTAATACTTTCCAAAATTCTGTAAAGAAAATACTTTGGTTCAAAACAAATTTATTTCATAATTTACCCATGTCTTGAGAATGTGCCTAAGGCATAAGAAATCTTTTAATACGGCCGTCGGTAAATCTTATTTCGTAAATGCAAAGTAATTTTACTTTTCGAGACTTGAAATGTTAAAGCCAGAGATTTGTTAATGAAATGCAGCGATATTATTTACTCTATTTCCATAGTGGATGTGGTAATTTTTTTTCTTACTTGCTTAATTCTTTACAAAGAGCACTCTTTAATATTGGCCAGTCATTGAATTTTATTATTCTATAGTGTTATTGCTTATGCAATCACAAACATACAAGAAGACTGTGTTCACATTCAAAGTCAAAAGTGCTTTATTTTGTATTTACGCAGGGTACACTTAAAATAGTCAATGCAAAATTTTTTGAAGCTCCTGCTTGTTCAAAATGCAATTTTTCCATTAGAAGAACAAGCAAGAAACTCGAGGGGTTGCTCTTTTAAAAACAGACTTTATACTACAAATAGGTTTTTATATTTCATTATTAATTGTGAAATAGCCTGTATACGAGTACAATACCTATCCATTCCCATACAAAAGCAATACTGAAAAATCTTACTAACAGAATAGGGAGTGCCATAGTAAGGAGTTTATGTTTCATAAGTTTATTATATTCCGCTATTTTTATTTAAATATAAAAAGATTTCTTTAAAAGTCGCCAACAATGAGGTATCAGCATAATTCTGTGTTGTTGGGAGTTTGCGCGACGATATTTCTATATTATTCGATAGTTATTTAAAGTACCTGCGGTATATTTTAAACAGCATTTTAACCGCCTCCGTGGTTCAAAGTAAACACCATTGGGTTTACGATTTGGAGGTCGCGGGTTCGAACCCCAGCGGTGTACATGTTTAAGTACTCGGTTTGGTTGGTGGTAGGGCATTTTAAATGTCCGCCTGGCTAGCTACCACCATCTTATCTAAATCTGCAGCCAAGCAGCAATGTTAATAGCATTGTGGTGTTCCGGTTGTCAGAGATCAGATAGCCAGTCCCCCAAGTGTGATTGAGGTCAAGTACCAACCCGTTGTGCATAAAAAAAAAGCATTTAGGAACAGAAAATAAGTCTTTTTGTATTTTAGACTTTACCTGGTTTCAGACCTCTCACGTGCTCTCTCACCTTACCACGATACCTTATATACCTATCCTTGTCATTAGATCATTACTATGCCATAATACCATATCTTATGCGTGATGATGATAAATAACTATGTACACTATACCATTGACATAAATCATAATTGACATCTTTTGACATAACATGAGTTTCAGCATCTCAAACTTGACTAAATAAAATTGTCCTCTGGAATAATTGCTAAATGTGTAATTAGTACGTTTATCTTCAAGACCATCTATATTGCCTACTACATATTTATCGCAGCTATCCCTTTCCTAGACCTCTATTACAGCAGAGCATCTTTCTCTCTAATCACGAAGTTTGTATTCTGTATTGGGAACGAACACAGGCTGACTAGTTGTTTGAGGCCGAGTATAGAAACGCCCCTCGACTCAATAACCCACTATACTGAACGATAATGTTCGAGAAATAGCTCGCATTCCACTGACTTGCTTGGTTAATGTTTTTGAAAGATTCCAGGTAAATACTGCAAATAGTAACTACCTGCTTTTGTTATTATTTTGTGCCTTTAAATACATCGAAGTTAAAATGTTTAGATATTTCGCTAAGTTTCTTGTATATTTTTGTTCGAAAGGTCTGCTTTGACTATTGAATTGAAATGGCTGACTTTAAGGAAAAAATTAAATATTAAAAAACACATGTAAAATAATAATTTTAGTTTTGAATTTTAAATATTTGGTATGATTTAAAAATTATCTCGATCGATACGACCTTCAATAAATATAAAAGGATAAAAGTAATGTTTATGTTCTTTTTTATAACCGAGTGTAAAAACGTGGGGCGCTCAAATGAGTTGCACACTTGAGTTTGAATATAAACCTCCGGAAAAAGTAGGTATCATATAAAGTACTACCACAACACTAATGCTTTCAATATTTATTTTGTAAAATAATTGTAATGAATAAGAAAAAAACAATATCTATTTATTACATATAAATATTGATTTATATTTTAACCACCTCCGTGGCTCAATGTAAACGACATAAAGATTACGAATCGGTACATATTCAGTACTCGGTTTGGTTGGTGGTAGGGCATTTTAAATGTCCGCCAGGTTAGCTGCCACCATCTTATCTATGTCTGCCGCCAAAACAGCAATGTTAATAGCAGTGTTGTGTTTCGGTTGTCAGAAATAATCGCCAGTCCCCAACATAAACTGGGTTTTCCGGGTCAGTACGCTTCCAGCTTCAGCCTCATCTTCATTTAAAATCAGGTGTGGTTGAGGTCAAATGCAACACCTAGTGCATAAATATATATACCGTAAGGAAAAAAATAGGGCATATTAGGTAAGTGAAATAGAAGTTATTGGCATAGGAAATGTAATTTTTTTTTTTTCAAAAAGGCACGTGCCCTCTGGTGATTGATATGCGACTGGCGTGATTCATAGGGTTCCTGTCATGCGAAATCAATTTGGAACTCATATTTTCTCCAAGTTTTTTTTATGCACAACGGGTTGGTACTTGACACCAATCACACCTGATGTTAAGTGAAGATGAGGTCGAAGGAGCTAGCGTACTGACCCGGAAACCCCATCACATTTGGGGGACTGGCTGACTATCTTTGACAACCGCAACACAACAATGCTATTGACATTGCTGTTTCGCAGCAGATTTAGATAAGATTTTTTTTATTTATTTAATTTATTAATGTAATTATGTCGAATAGGCTACAAACGCGACCGTCATATGACACAATTAACGCTTTTCTCGATGATGGTTTTGAAAAAAAAAATAAACTAACTATGCCAATACCTTCTATTTCACTTACCTAATATGCTTTATTTTGTTCCTTACGGTAAAAAAACTCAAATATAAAACAAATAAATACAGTCGAATTTTATTATGCCTTGCGAGTACACTAGGTCTTATTTGTAAATTATTTCTATTTACGTTGTGACGATAGGTAGTAAAGTGAAACAGCGATTAAATAATTGGGAGGGAAAATCCCTTAGCCTCAGAGAACTGCCTTTAAATAAAAATTCAAGATAGCTAGGTAACATATACATACATATATGCACGTCATCCCATCGTCACTTTATCCCAAATGAAGCGGTCAGAGATATCACAACCACTCTAGGAAAGATTTGAAGCTGATGATGAAAAGGAAACTGTCTGTATATTCTCATCAGGTTATGGAGATATTTAGGTTTCTTTCTATAGAAAAAGTATAAAACAAAGTATAAACAGAACGAGTGGACATTTCATTTTCTGTGATTTTATTCAACTGTCTTAATTGAGAGTAAATAGGATAAGAATAGGTTTTTAAAATCTGGAATTAACTACAATTTTGTACCATAGTAAGTTTGTTTTAAAATGCTCCTAGTCTAATATTCCTTCTGCGATTAGCACTTCACCGCAAAGAAGAAGTGGGTGAGACTGGAAGCCATCGAGAAGTATTAAGTGGTCGGACAGCGACTTTCCCGGTAGAAATCGAGCTAGTGATTGCACTTCGAGGTCGTAAATTCGAGGGATTGTGAATATCGAATTTTCCAAAAAAATTCCGTAACTACATTAACATCTCGATTGGTTACAATACATATGAGTTTTCGAATTATTCCATCAATATTAGATGTCCAGTCAGTCGTTACATGTAACGACTGGAAACGCATTTTCAAAAGTATAAATAATACAAAAAAAATTACTTGAAACATTACGCGCTGTGTGGTTTCGGCACGTAAAAAGAACCTACCCATCTCTTCCCGTGGATGTCGTAACAGGCAACTAATGGATTTTCCACCAAAAAACATCTATAGATTTGCAGTTTTCATAACGGCGATGGGCTCATATTATTGGTACAGAATAAATATTTACCAATTATATTGGTTGTACTGATTGAATGACATGAATATTACGAAAAGTACTTATTGTAAAACACTTATTACTGCTAAATGGAACAACTGTTAATACACGATCCCAATGAACCCGCATGATACATGACAGTAATTAATCAGACATGAACAAAACGAACACTATTAAACACATTGGAACGTCCAGTTTCAAAAACTGTTTACCTATTTGATAAACAGTTTTGAAACTTGATTTGCAATTGCTTTTGTGATGGTGATAAAGTTTATTGAAGATCATAAACAAAGCTAGGGCCGAATTCGCAATAGTTGGACGATTCGATTTAGCAAAGTTCGGTCACTGACATATTAATTCGATATCGAATGTGAAGTTTGATATTTATTCTGAAGATTTCCCTGTCTATGAAATAATTTAGACATTCATTTCTAATATAATAACGAATCTATCGACGAAGTAATCTCTACATAACGTATACTCACTGTTGCAAGAACATATAAATTTTGAATGTTTTTTTCCTGAAGATTATCGTTTTCATTAGGTTAAAAGGCAAAAATTATAATCTCTTAATAAGACCTGTCGTAATGTATGGATCCGACTATCCGAGTGTTGAGCCATGTAGAAGACGAATGAAAGAAAATTGCATGCAGCGGAGATGAGAATGTTTAGATGGATGAGTGGAGTGACGACTATGGACAAAATAAGGAATGAGTATCTATGTGGGAGAAAAATGGCACTAGTGACAGAGAAGTTGAAGGGAAACCACTTAGTTTGGTATGAGCAGGGATGAAATGCATGCTACTAAGAGAGTTGAATATGAATATCGATGGATAGAAAAGAAGAGGCAGAACGCTGTAAAGCTGGGTGGACTATGTGTGGAATTGAATGAAAAGGGCGTGAATGGAAGAACGTCCAACGCAGACTTCAAAATAAATTGGGGCCAGGGTATGAATATGATGAATAGTTTTAACATGGAGTTCAAGACTCAATATATTATTGTTGATTATAGACACCTGCATAGGAATATGAGCAAATACACAAGTAGAAGTAAAATATCACATGCACAGTTCAGCAGGTGTTTTCACGCTAAGACCGACCTGCAACGTTACTTAATTTGTTACTTCACGAGCTCTTACGGGGAAGGATCAATTTGCATGCACTTTGACGTCGTGTCGTAAGTTTGTCGTTTACTAAATTGTAGGGCATAAAATATAGCGCAAAGACTTGAAAAATGGTCGTACCATGAGCTTTATAAATATGCACATAACTACTTTATGTCCGTGACTGCGTTCTTGTAAGAAATATTGCTACCCTATTTTGGGATTTGTAATATTAATCTCATACCTTGGATAACGTTTAAGGTGAATCGCATTCCCTATTAGCGGTGTGGTTCTCCATGATCCCGCTCTATGAGAAAGCGGGACGTGGGAAAGTCTTGTATCCAGCGGTGAATTTCTCTAGTATTCGGATGCCTGTGTTCGGCGAAAATAGAGGATAAGAGAGTTCGATACAAAGCCGTAAGAGGTAATAGTTGAAGTCTTTGACATTTTAAACCAAATTTAGTTTATTGTAAAGTCCATATTCAACATATTCAGGCTGTTTTCTAAAGAATCTAATTCTAGAGTTTAAAACTACTTATCGCGTACAGGTTGTAATACAGTAAAGATTACATTTTCTGAGATTTTACTTTTTACTAGCATGTTGAGAGAGCAATGGATATTAAAAAAATCTTGAATAAAGTACAATTATGTATAAAAGTTACGAGGGAAGGCCTATATAGTTAGACTGTAGCACATAGGTACGTTAGTACAAAACAGCTTATGAGATGCCAGTAAATGAATATATTACAGCAATATTCAAGACGAGAGTTTTGATTTCTACCTTCTCACATCGCATGACTATCCTGCCAATGGACGTCCTGGATGTGATGACGATGAACTCAAAAACGTCATACCGAACCCGTTCACTCGGCGATATTAGTTTATATATCTAACAAATAAGTCAAAACATCCACCCGCGCTGGTCAATATCGCCGGAATCGGTGTGTAAGACTGAGCTTGGATTGGGATTAAGCAACTTTTTATTTTGGCATAACTGATTTTTGACGAATTGCTTTTGACAGCAGATGTACTCCAAACTATTTCGCCAAGGTAAATATATACTTACACGAAGTGTTTGATGTCACAGGTATGTGAATAACTTAAATCATGTAGTTTCATACATACTAAACATTAAACCGCGAATCTGTATTTATTTGTTCCTTTCGCGTTGTTTCGAAACATCGGAATGACTTAAATGTTTGGACAGCTATAGTTGAAGGTCAGGAAAAAATTTCACGCTAATAGAGCTGCCGTCGGAAGGTAATTTATTTAATAGTAATTGATGACGAACACTCTTTAAAGAATAATTAACACCACCTATCCACTTCTTTTGAAGTTGAATAGTCATTAAAACTATTAATATACTATGTGATTACCACTGTAATTACTCACGACTTTAGTTAATTAAAGATTAAAGAGTATGTCACATAGAATATTAGCATACGCGTTGCGTGTGGTAGAAATATTGAAAAAGAAGGTCAAAGGCAAACAATAATGTATGCATACATTTTCATTTTTTCCATAGAAAGTGGAATTATGTATAGGTAGTCTTCGCCTATAAAAGTACGTCAAGGCGGTTATTACCAAGGCTCTTTTCAAGTTAGTATTATGAAAGTTGCGGGTAGATAAGATAAAATCAGCCATCGTTACGTTTTACGGCTAACCATGATTACGAGACCGGTCATTGAATACGAAGCAGCTGATCGAGGAAACGATTGTTGTTTGCATAAGCTTTGGCAACTTCCAAAAAAATTCAGTAAACAATTATGTGCAGCAGTGGGAACGTACTTTGGTATCCAATGACAGTTACGTATTATTTGTATTTTTGAATTCACGAATTTTACATTTGAGAGACCAACTAGTAAAATGAGTACCTTTTGCGGTTACCATAATATTCGTTAATAGGTACAACTCAACAATAATGAATATTAATAAATAAATAATAAATAAATATCGTTGGACATGCACACAATACCACCTAGTTCCACTTTAAGCAAGTATAGGCTTGTGTTGTGGATGTTTTTATAAAATGCATTTTTTTTTTGGAAATAAATACTTATTATATATGAAAACATCCATAACTCGGATACACATGTCTGTATTCATCATACAAACGTATGCCCCTAGCGGGATTCGAACTTTTTTTTATGTAGGTATATACTTACTTGCACTTTGTGGTTTAATGCAATTATAAGCATTAAACTTTTAATGTTTAGATCACCGAAACGCTAATATTTGGTATATCCTGACCTTCACATCAGGAGTGAAAACCGTAACGTTATGTATATGTAATATGTGTAGGTCGTTTACTTTATTATAACAAGGTAACTTGATAAAATTTATTTCGTAATAACATAGCGCGTAAACTTTGAATTCTGATAGAGTGCTTTAAATTACCGGAGATATTTTGTGATAATTGAATATTTGTTCAGTCGTTTCGGGCACCGCGAGGGTAAAGTGGGTTGAAAATGTATAACGTTACATTATCATCTTCATTTTAATTAAATTAACAAATACCCTTTTACCCTTGCTTTGTTTATCAACTATTCCTATTTCATTGGTATTGTTTTCCTTAAATTCATTTGTAATTTAATATTACTTGAATATTTTCCATATACTCCAACCTAACTACATATATCTATCATAATAAAAGAAATAGAGCTATTTATAAAAGATCATTAGTGGTAGGTTTCGTACGTTAAAATAATATAGAACTAACTCGTCTCTTCTCGTGGCTGTCGTGTAAGGTGACTGACTTTCCATCTATATCCATAGATTTGTAAAAACGTCGGTCTGGGAGAATGGGTGGCCATTTAAGATAAAGGTAGTGGCGTTATATATATACTTCTCTCAGATAATAAGAACATGACTGCTCTGGTATCTTCACTTTGTAATTTATCATTTAAATATTAGAGCTTAGAAATGCATGACACCAGCACCAGGCGTAGCCTGCTTGTTTCTGCAATTATTAATTAACGCTAACCAGCTTTCGTACATTTAATTAATAGCCCTGAAAAATGTGTGTTAAGCTGTACAATTTCCGGTTTAAAGTTAACATGCAGCTGCGATTGTTTTACAAGGCCTGGTGCGAACCAGAACATTGCACCAACTTGCTAACGTGCCACGTTTAACTATTAGTTAGCCTTTTAGTTCAGTTTCAGCTAAAATTAATTCTATACTGTTACAATCTTCTATGTGAGGAATGCACATACAGAAAGTTTAAGTTAATAATTTTTAAGTTTAATCTTAAGAAGAAGATATATTAGAATTACGTAATTACGTAACTACGTATCTAAGTATCATCTGAGTATGTAATCTTCCGTACAACTCCCTGCTGCAGCAATTTTATAGATACTTTTATGAAAATTTAAAATATGAAAGGGACTAAAAAACAGGTGAAGTTTTAACCGCCTCCGTGGCTCAATGTTAATAACATTGGATTTACGATTCGGAGGTCGCGGATTCGATCTCCAGCGGGGTACATGTTTAAGTAATCGGTTTAGTTGGTGGTAGGGCATTTTAAATGTCCGCCTGGCTAGCTACCACCATCTTATCTAAATCTGCCGCCAAGCAGCAATGTTAATAGCAATGTTGTTTTCGAGTTGTCAGAGATAAGAAGCCAGTCCCCAAATATGATTGGGTTTCCGGGTCAGTACGCTTCCACCTTCGACCTCATCTTCACTTAACATTAGGTGTGATTGAGGTCAAGTACTACCCGTTGTACATAAAAAAAAGCAAACACAAAGTGAATGAAACTTTGACACCATAAAAAAATGTTTAAGTGACGGAAGCTGTTTGAAGGTCAATGCTTGAATTTTGAAATGCCGCATTTTAACTGCTAATCCCTGGTTGTTTGTCGGGCCTTGTTTGTGTGACGGATGAATAATTTCGCTACCTACTTGTGCCCTAAAAATACATGGTTCGGTGTATATTTTTGGTGAGCTTCGCTCCCCTCAATTTTAAAGTCAATGATTTCGCTTGAGTGGCTTTACAGTCTCGATAAAGATAGGTACAGTATTAATATAAACATGTAGTTATATAGCTATACGAGGTTATTTAAATAATAGGCAAGAGCATAGGAAACTACAAATTGAAGAGAAAAGAAGCAACAATAAGTACAGGTCTTTAATTTTAGTCTATAGCATTAAATGGCATCAAATTATATTTTTTTTCTGACAAAACAATTAATATATTTGTAATATGTGAATTTAAAATTTTACAAATAATTTTATATATAACTATGTACTAATAGTTGAGAAATGTAATATAACATGACATTTAATGAAAACTACCGATAAGTATAAGTAAAAAACCATCAAAACATGTCGGTCTTGCCCTAATTTGAAATCCTAGGCACGCCATTGATAGGTAAAGGTTTTACGAATTGTCTATGAAAATAAATGCCTTCTCACTATTTACCGATGCAATAATAAAGTTTCTAACGGATCAGGGGTTCTATTACATAAATTCATCGTTATCGTCATCGGTTACGTTCTGACTTGTGATTGGTTGGCTCATCGCTCGCTGAGCAATGTGACGGTTTCTCATTGGTCAACGTCATCGATGACGATACCGATGAAGTAACATAATCTTAGGGCAGGGTAGCTTGACTCGATCTATTTATTCGTTCGTTTTGAGCTGGTTTGCCGTCATAGTAATATTGCACTATATTTAAATGTATTTATTTTCCTTGCAAGTACAAAATACCAAAAACATTATGGTAATTTTAATATAGGTAAATCTGAGAAGTTCAACCAACTGTACTGTAAAGTACACAGTGAAAGCAGAGTTTACCTGTAAGTGATTGTTACGTTTAAGTAGTGTTAAGAAATATTGTGTACTAATAATGTATTAGCATAAACAATCGTTGGTGAACTTAAATAAATAACTAATAAAAAATAACTCCTGGGACCCCTATATTCATATCCGTCTTTCCTCGTCTTTCATATTCCTCGTCTAAGGTATACAGTTTTTTTTTCAATATTATCTTGCAATTAGGTACCTATTTTACTCGTATTTATACAATTAACTATTACATGGTGACATTTAATTCGTGTAATTTCTGTTTACTGGTGACTCCACTCCTGATTACGAACAACTATCCCCAAGGAACCATAGTCGAATTCGATCAAAAAATTTTCGATAATCCATACAAAGTAAATCATTCTGAAACCACCTATAGTATGGAAATCCAACAATTTTCGGCTGAATTCGGCTGTAGTTCCCAGTGGAATGTTTTTCGTAATCAGTCACCAGCCGAACATTGTTGGACTTCCATAGTAAACGTGGTTTCATAATGATTTACTTTGTATGGAAAATTTTTTGATTAAATTCGGGAGAATCAGTTAATGAGAATTACACGAATTCAAATTCACCCTACATATGGATATCAATTTATGAATGGGTATTATGTGGGTATATTATACGTATACACAAATGTTTACAATACAAATATTCTTTATAATAGTAGAATACAATTAGGCGGCCTTATCACTAAAAGCCTTCCACATCCTACAACTATGGGAAAGATCTAGATTTAGAAACATATATGTAATAGTTTATGTGTAAGTTGGTATAATTATGTAGGTAAATGTGTAAATAACACATTATATATATTTTTTTTTATATGTGAGAGCGGCAAACGAGCATGCGGGTCACCTGATATATAGATCGTGCAGGTATAATAACACCCTTAGTAAATGAATATCTACTTTACGGCACCCACGAGATGAAGTAAGAATGTCATAATCCTATACGAAAACTATTTATTTTGGCACGCCTTACGTATATATAGGTAGATTTGTAATTTCATTAAGCCAGACAACTCAATTATGTTTACCTATTTTGTCGGTACAGTAAACAAAAAGCGTCAACTGCGGATCGTTTGCGTTATGCCCGGGTGGAGGTATTGTTGTTTTTACATGGTATCCGAATATGCCGACAAAGTAGGGAACGTTACCCGTGTACCCAACTCCCTTTAATATCCGGCTGAATTCCGGTTGCACTCAACTCTAGCTTGTTTATTTTCATTCTTTTTCATTTTGAACAGATTCCGTTTGGTACATCAATCATTTTGTTTTCTCTTAGAATATAAAGGCGATTACTTCTAATGGATAAGCATAGAGAACGAAAGGTTGTTTTGAAACTGGTAAATGGAGGGAGTACATGCGTACGTTTTGCTTTCTATAGATCTTTTTATTGGACGTCAAACATTTCAATGCAAGGCATATAACATTATGTTTAAAAGTTTTTGTTTTTTATATTTAGCTCTATTTAAGTTTTAGAATCTACGCTAGGTGACTCAAACTTCGAGAAAGAGGCTAATCATCGAATTCAGCTTTGTCGTCGTAAATACCTGAGTGATTAAAGACGAAACTCTTCAATAAATGTGTGTTATCTGTGAAACCTATTGATCTATGAAAGAGTTAATGAATGGAGACCTTCCACTGGCACTAAAGCGAAAGCTTATGGGCATGTGCAATCTTCCCATTCTTACGTACGGTGCTCAGACTTGATCTTTGACGGAACGTCAGAAATCAAAATTCAGGGTTTGCCAGAGGAGCATGGAACGTAGCATATTGGGAGTCAAACTGATCGACCGCGTCAGAAATGCTACACTACGCTCACGGACTCGGATCTCTGATGTAGGTAAAAAAGCGGCAACGTTGAAGTGGGACGTGGGCCTCATGCCATACGAGTTGTGGCCAAATGCGTCCACTATTTGGACTCCTACAACCGCCAGACGCAAACGTGGCAGACCGCGAAAACGGTGGAGAGACGAGCTTGACGGTTTTAATAAGGGATGGTTTGCGCTCGCCAAGAACAAAAACTACTGGAAACAGATAAGGGAGGCAGTGATGACACATGGCACTGAAACGTGATTTGCCTCACTAGATAATGCCCCTAAATTTCGCGTCCAATTGTGCTCTCACTAGCGACATCTGGAGTGCCCGTATGGAAGTCACTCAATAGACTGCGTACCGGAGTCGGTGGATGCCGAGAGAACATGTCTAAGTGGGGCTACAGGAGCGATAACCGGTGATTGGGCGGTGATGCACCACAAACTATGGGGCATCTTCTATGTTGCCCTGTGTGTCCCGTCACTGTGTAACATTTATAAATCTTGTAAAGTATTAACAATCCGACAATTATTTATAACAAATATCGTACTTAAAAAGCACAGAAGTCTTCCATATAGCACTGAAATTACTAACAAAAGACGAAACGATATAGTTTGCCCTAACAACCCAGGAACAAAACATGCATTTTCATCTAGATTTTACGTGTTCCTAGGACCACTTCTTTATAATAGATTAAATGCAAAAATTGCCATGTACCACCTTACCTACAGTCATAATAAGAAATTACTACAAGATTTTCTTCAAAATTTGACCTACGAGGATACAGAGAAGTTATTGACTGTCTTGAAGTAATCTTTAAGCATAGATTTATTCTGTATATCTACTTTATTTATAGATTTTTAGCTTATATCTATATGATTATATTATATTATTTTTAGTCATAGAAGCCCTAGCTTCGCCTGAAACACAGGATTTTCCTAGTTCAGGCACTAGTGTTACAGTTGAAATTAAGCATTATTATGTAGATTTTATGTTTTAATGTACCATAAGAATTAATAAATATATATTTGATTTGATTTGATTTGACTGTACGCTGCAGGATTTCCACGATGCCGCAGACAATGCTGTACGCGTGGCCACGTTTCTGGTCCTCAAGAATTTGATGTTTTCGCCAACGACTCGCTAAGAAGAAGACTATGGGCCTCATGAGAAAGCCCTTTGCCACGCGACGAGTTATGGAGAAGACGAAGCTCGATGTTTAACTACAAGATTTAATCAAGAATGATGAAATCTATAGAAGAACTACAGTAAAGGATAAGTAAGTTGAAGTGGCAGTGAGTGGGCCACATAGCTCAAGGAACTGATGGCCTACATACACTGGCAAGCCCACAAAATAACACATATTCTGGATCCATTGATCGTCCAGAACTTCTCTCCCAAATCTGTCTCCGATCATCTGCTAAATCTCTTTCCTCCGACTTCTGCGGACTACAGACAAATTTCTGTCTCATGCGAGCAACAATTTTAATAAATTGTCTAAGAAGTTCCATCTAAATCTTTTTACCACTAGTTTTATATGAGCGAGCGTCAACTCAGTCAACGATTTATTTGATGGCTTATTTAAAAACACAAAGGGGATAGGGAAAGGTTAGAGGCATTCGAGATGTGGTGCTAGAGACGAAAGGAGAGAATAAGCTGGACAGAGATGAGAACAAATGAAGAGGTGTTAATAATGGTAAAGGAGAAGATATGCCTGTTAGCCACTGTTGAGAACCGAAGAGGAAAGATGATAGGTTACTTGATACGACACGATATTTTTTTTAATGAACATAATTGAGGGAAAGGTTGACCGTAAGAGAGGATGAGGAAGACCTAGGCGCAATTACTTTGACCAAGTGAAGAAAAGATGAATGGCGTGTCCTACCAAGAGATTAAATCGAGGGCGGAAAGTAAAGAGACGTGGTCATTACTCCACCGACAAGTACATAGTTCTTAAATTGAAGAAGATTTAAAAATACTTTGTTATTGAGTAATTAAGTAAGTATTAAAATGAAAATAATAAGTTACATTAAGATTAAACACAGAAATGATTTATTAGCAATTATTGAATCTACAGCGAAGGCTCAAAGTGTACAAGTTTATTAATGCATCTTCTTCAATTTTATAATGTAGTTCTGTCTCTTATAAATTTATAATAGTTTGTGATAGTGTTATTGCAGCTGTTAAGCCACTTGTTAAGAAAAACGTTTCACTTACTCTAATATTTGGGTGGATAAGTATGAAGTTGACTTTAGGAACGGAGAGATTAAAACTCATTGACGCGAGCAATTGATCATTTACTGAGACTATTGTAGCGTTTGACAATTAATTACCTACCGCAGAATACAGCAGGAATGACATATTTAAATTTGAAGACAGATGTGTACGTAAGACATGTTCACACAAATATGTATGATACCTCCAAACTTGGGCAACAAACCAAATGATACATAGGTACCTACTCGAATTATACACCTGCGATTGGAGCTTTAATTGCGCGTCATTTGAAACCCTCAATCATATAAACAAAGATCGCGTGTGGCCTTTTATTATATCGCAAAATCTCTAAGCTGATTCTTTGAGGAAAGTAATTGCGAGCTCAAATATACAAACTTTAAGATGTAATGGGCTTAATTGGAAGCACAGATACAATTTATAAACAAAGCTCCGGAAACTCCATTCGGAGACTAATTAATGTCGTTTTGATTTCAAACTAAATTGGTTGTAATATTGAGACACGAAACCCGATTTTGATTTATAGTATTGGATTTGTCTACGAAATGGATGAGGATTAGGTATAATGTTATAACAAGGATGTACTCATACCAGTGTAGGTATTATTTAGTATATAATCATTGATATATTCGAGGAAGAAGTAGTGTGGTCCCCACCAAAAATTAACTTTTTTAATTTAAAAATTGAATAGAAAGAACAAACATTGCGTGGGTTTCCTGCGCCGTTCCATTTCCCACAGAAATTTCTTTCTTCGAAGCAATAGGCAACCGGGAGTGGTAGATTTATTTTTTATTGAAAGTCTTGATATTACGAAAAAGTAATAACTGTAGTTTATAAGCGATCTATTCAATCATGGACCTCATTAACTTCAGTTACTTAAAAAATAGAAATAAACAATGTAATATTTAAATTATTTTAGCATAATTGATCATAAATTTGAATGTCCATTACAATAATTATAACGTGCAAAGTAATTGTGATTAGGATGATAGTTTTCTTTGGTAGAAAAAAACTATTTTTGCGAATGTAAATTATGATAACACTCGTGGCGCAGTCGCATTAGCTATTCGTTTTCGATTAGCGAAGTTAAGCAATGTCTGGCGCGGTCTCACCTTGGATGGGCGAATACTAGTGGCATTTTAATACGAGTGTTCCCGTGCTTCGGAGGGCACGTTGAATAGTCGGACTCGATTGTTTTCAATTGAAGGCAGTAGTTAAGCTAAGTCAGCCGCCTACGGGTATATGGGCGTCTTAAAAACACTGACTGTCAGGTGGTCACTAGTCTGAGACAAATCTATCAATCCGCACTGGGCCCGCCAGTATGTGAGAAGGCTGTGCTGTAATTTTTGTGTTATTAATTATTAGATTTTAAATTATTGTTGTTAATTATTATTATAATTTAAATGACTAAAGCAGCCCTCAAGTATAGCAATATCTGAAGATATAGCAATATTAGTCGTCAGGCTAAGTCGGTGGTCTACAGGCGCGGCTTAAGAACCAGCTTAAGAAGCGGCTTAAGTGGCCACTTAGTCTGACACAAAACCACCATTCCGCACTGGGCCCACGTGGTGGATTATGGCCCATACTCTCTCACAGTGTGAGAAAGCTCTGCCCAAACAGTGGGGACGTGTAAGGCTGTTGATGATGAATCATCAAATACTACAAGTACCTACACGTTATTAGTCTACTCAACATCCTGCCTTCAAGTAACAATTCCGGTACACTCGACAACATGTACATTTGCAACTTGAATCATGTATAATTGGATTTACTTTACGACGAAGCGAGATTACTAAAGCCACCGCTGATTGACACTGAGACCTAATCTCAAATACTCGTTACTGGCTGTGATATACTGCTAAGAAGTGCGGTACGCTATTCTGAAAAAGCTAATAATATTAAAATTTTACGTAACTACTTTATTTTTTAACTTCCACGAATAATGACTGATGTTATGTGTTTGACGGCAACGGTATGTGTGTGTGTATCTAGTCCTTAATAATAGGTAATAATAATAAAATAATAGGTAATAATAATAAAATAATAGGTAATAATAATACAATAATGGGTAATAATAATACAATAATGGGTAATAATAATACAATAATATGTAATAATAATATAATAATAATAATGTTTATTTTTGACAGCCTACATACAAGTACAGTCTGATAAAACCAATTTACAATGAATGTAATTAGGTACTCTAAGACAGTAATATGAGGTCTATTTTTTGACGCGGGTAAAAGCATGACGCGTACCGCTCGCCTGGGGGACGGCGAGACGGTTATGTGGGACTCCCCTCTTGTCGGGAGGGATACCTACTAAAACCCAGTGGCGACTTTCTTCGGCAGTAGGGAGGACCTGGGAACGCATAAGCTTTAGCCGTTTTTAGGTTTAGCCGTTTCGAAGATATTCAACTTTTAGTTGTTTTGTGTATCTATATGATATTTTTTTTTACCTGATATAGCATTGTTGGCTATTAACATTGCTGTTTGATGGCAGACTTATATAAAATGGTGGTAGCTAGCCAGGCAGACATTTAAAATACCCTACCACCAACCAAACCGAGTACTAAACATGTACCCCGCTGCGGATGGAATCCGCGGCTTGCGATTCATAATATAATTGTTTACATTATAGATCCTCGGGATTTTCTAAATATTGAATTTATATTTATTTTATTAATAATCACAAAATCTGCATATAAATTATAACAAACGCTTACGGCCAGTAACGGATTTACATTCTATTAAATCTTTGTTTTAATCAAAAATGATTTCAGGCATCGTTGATACATACACGTGCACACACAAATTAATTCCAACACTATTCTTGACTGTGCGTTGGTCTGACGCGGAGTGTACACGTACGTGTGTGCGTGTACTCATCTAATTTTCACATTGATTGTGTTAATAATATATCGCCAACCTCCCTTTAACGTAACTCCTAACCAGGATACTACCTACTGAGCTATCTTCAGCAAATCTACATTTGCTATGTAACTCTATTGTTATTTGGTAGATACTCGTGGTAGATACGAGATACTCGTGAAAAGAATCAATCAGCAATGCATATCGACGTGATTCCACTTAAAAATGTATATTATTGGTGATAAGTATTTCCCATCAAGTTGGACTTCGGTCTATGTCCCTTTTTATAATAAAATAATACACTAATTTAACAAAAAGAAACAAGATTTCAACTTTTGATATATTCTAAAGCTTTTAATGTAACAATAAATATAAAGAGAGAGGTTAGTAGGTATACTTTGTGTTTACAATGTATTTACAAATAAAGGAGCAGATAATAATTTACAAATAGAGGTCAAGGCGAGAGCGGAGTGTAGAAATACATGTAAAGAACAACAATGCACAACAGAACAAGCAGCAATGTTAATAGCATTGTTGTGTTCCGGTTGTCAGAGATAAGATAGCCAGTCCCCCAAATGTGTTGGGGTTTCCGGGTCAGTACGCTTCCACCTTCTACCTCACCTTCACTTCACATCAGGTGTGATTGTGGTCAAGTACCAACACGTCGTGCATAAAAAAAAAAGAAATGAAAAAAAAAAGGTTTGCTCTGAAGACAGAGAGACCTACTTTATAACAAACTGCCAAGGAGTGATACACATACTTACATACACATATTACATGCACACTTAGGCATCTACTAACATACATTACATACGACATTCGATGACCGATTGGTGCAGTGGATAGTGACACTGTCAGCGATGGTTAAATGTTTATGTGATGAATACAGGTATTCTTTATAATTTATGTGACAGAAACACATGTGTATTGAAGTTCTTTATTTATAATGGCAATATGTCACGTACAGGACACGGTATTGATCACTTAATCACGTAAACAAGAGCAGTTTGGCTAGATCGTTAGTAGGTAGTCTTGCGCCTCCTATGTTTATGTACATATCCGAACTGACATCAGAACTAGGTAGGTATATTGCAATGCGGTTCCTGGGTACAAGATCTAGGCAGGCTCCACATTTACTCATTAAGCGCCACCGTGGTTCAATATGAACAGGGGGGTTACAAAACGGAGGTAGCAGGTTTAATTTCGTACTAGTTTGGTTGGAGGTGCTATCTTCGTCTGTATGTTTTATATGTATGTTTGTTAAATTATTAATCCATTTAGAAGTTCTTTTTTTGACAGGGGTAATCATCAGTGTGGTCCCATATATATTTTAATTAGCTAAAATCTGACGATGCACTCCGGAGATAGATATTTCAAGGCTCCGCACTCCTCCCACTGTATAACTTTTGTAAGCCAGGATTAACAGTAAGTACTCTGCACGGCGTCTACTGAAGGTAGATTGTGTCCTGCCAACGTGACTTCATTGCCTACCCCAGACGAATTAAAGAAAGAATTTAAGGGTGAAAGAGTTGAAAATAAAGAAAGTAAAATAACAAATAGGGGTGTAGCTAATGTGAAGCAAAAACCCAAAAAGGTTAACCCTATGGAGGAGAGAGTCAAGTGAAGCTCGACTCATTAATTTAATATACATACGGATAGCGCCAGATCGCAGTGAGCGTTGATAGCGGGGTAGCAGAAGGCTAACGTAGATAAAAGTGCCAATTGTAGTATAGCAGCAACGCTTGAATGCTCGGAAGTTGTGGCGGTTTAGTACCAGACCGTCTATCGGTAATGCTAATCGTTGCCGATGCGAATGTCAGTGCCAGAACGATTGTTTACTATAACGAGAGTAATTTGCATGAACTTTCAGGTTGCCGTAATATACCGGCCATTATCCGAATTTAGATCGTCAAGCATGTGAAAAATGTCCGCCTGGCTGGTAATCTAAGTCCATGCAGTCCATCCATCAGTTGATAGCATGATTGTGTTCTGGATGTGTGAGATTGGTCCAGTTGCGCGCACTTCTATTTTCGGCCCCATCTTCTGGTGTGATTGAGATCAAGCGCTAACTACTCAAGTAAGGATACACTTTTAAGTTACAATAATCTTAAAGTTAAAAATTTTTTGCACATGAATAGAATACCTGTCAGTGATAGAATAAAAATGTTTTCTAACTAATCGGTAGCTTGCTTTAGATATAGTATAGGTATTTAGTAATAAAACATAGACTATTAGATTAAAATTACTACTGTGAATTCATTGCGTTGGCATTGTATTTAGAACTCTTGTAAGTATTTTAAAAATTACGATCTATAACTTCTCTCTCTCTCTCTCTTATATTGAAGAACTATGCTCTTGTCGGTGGAGTCCTTCCCACACTTCTTTATTTCTATGAAAAATTATTCGAGGGCAAATATTATCACGACTCAATAAACTATTTTTAGAAAATATAAAGTAGCTGAGAACAAATGTCTCGAGTCAATAAATTTTTTGAAATATTAAGTAGCCATTGATTAGAAAATTGTTTTAGGAGATCTTAGCATCTTTTACATCGCAATGAAATTCACAGTGGTAACTTTAATTTAATATTGTAAGTTTTATAACTAAATACCTATACTATACCTAAAGCAGGCTACATAGTGGTTAGAAAATATTTTTATTCTATTACTGATCGGTACTCTATTCTTCTCCAAAAATCATGAACTTTAAGATTATAAGAAGTTACACCACAAAAATTACATATTTTCATTGGATTAAACCTTGCAGCATAAAAAAAATATTATGTGGCTTAAAACTCTAACTGGTAGTGTTATCACTCTAGTTCGATTAGTAACTTTAGCATATAAGGAATGTTCACTAATAACTGTTTAGTAAAATAACTATTTAGATCGGTACATATATAAATTGTTAAGAGCGCTGACATCTACGACTCATCCTAGTTTAGGAGTCAGAGTTCCCCGTTAAAATTACATACATAAACTTGGCCTGATGGTTGACTGCGTGATATTAAAATTATGTCTGCCGAACTATTTAGATCGGTACTTACGCGTATATACATTTCGAAGAACGCTGCGTCCTATAACACGGGTCATCCTAGTTTAGGAGTCAGAGTTCAACTATAATTTTGCCTAAACTAACCTCTGCTGTAAAATAATACTTGTAGCATAATAATGAACTGTAAATAACAATAATTATACTATACCAGATGTCTGACTTCATGGTTGCCATGCTCGTATTTACATTAATCCAAGCTAAAGTTAAGTATTCCGGTGAGATGGTAGACCAATATAGATATTATTATATCACATAAAATTTTACACCTATATTGCTTTGAGTAACTCTAATTAATGAACTTTAATTAATGAATACTTACTCTATACAATTCCCACCTAGATTGAAAAACAAAAGGTTTCGCCGAATAATTCAGGGAATTCGCAATAATAAAAGCCAAAAACATCAATTCGCCTTTATTGTCGTTCGTATCGTAAAATTTGCGAAATCTCTCCATTATTAAAACGTAATTTCTGTTTATGTTCCGATGGCAAGCGCTCAATTTTACACACCTTATAGATACCGCCATTTTATTACGGTCATCAACTTTACGGCCGATAAAATATGTTGTTATTGTAAACCAACCAACCAATGTGCGTGTACTGCCATCAGATTATTGTATTAATTGCGTGACGCAACATATTTAGATAGCGTAGGTATTCAACGCACGACATATAATCTAGATGCGGGCGTAGTAATAATGCAACATAGTGTCATCATCATCCGATCAACATAGAATTCCAGAGTAAACGGTTGGAATCCAGAAAGCGACCTGCATTCAGCGATGTGAGTGGACGACTTACGCTGCGCTTGCCGGTGCGTGGTCTCCACTAGAAGCCCCACCGGCCATATTTCTTCGAGCTATGTGCCCTGCTCACTGCCACTTCAACTCGCTAATCCTCTGGGCTATGCTAGTGACCTTCGTTCGCCTATGGATTTCTTCATTACTGATTCGATCACGATGTGAAAAGTCGAGTATCGCCCGCTCCATAGTTCGTTGTATGACTTTGAGCTTTCTTACGAGGCCCATTAGTAAGAGACCACGTTTTAGCGTCAAATGCATAATTGGTATTATACATTGTTTATAGTATCTTGTGCGCACCTTTTGTCCCTCCCTGTGCGTAGTAAGTTATGAATGAAACAAAACACTCATTCGCACCTTTACCTCTTTAAAATTTTCTTGGATTGAAATTACCCTTCTCTTTTGCTTTATTTTCCCAAAAAGTAAGCATAACGAGTAAAATAATATACATCGACAGGCATACCTTCCAAAAATATACGAACATTCATATCCGCGTCAAATCTAAACATTACACGCGGGGAATATTTCCTGAGGAAATGTTGTCATGTTTTTAAACCGTATATTAACGCAATACTCACACACCCTGTACATTATACCTCTTCACTAATGGCTTAAGATAACAGAGTACATTAGCATGTTGGGCCATCGTGTGAGATAGTAATATACAGGAAGCTTACATTATTTATAGCAGAATACCAACCCAGCTCGCAGGCTTCAGTTGCGGTTTTGCTGCACCGTTACAGGTGTGTCTCTGTTTTAATCTCCTAATGGCCTGCGCCGACGGTTTTTGCTTCCCATCGCTTAAATATTTTACTAGAAAAGTCGACTTGAACAAATTTTATAAAATACATTTGTCTACTGAAAAATATCGATAACCGCGGCTGCTGCAATGAATATTGTCTACCTAGACGTTTTAGCGATTTAGTTTTATTTTAAGAGGTCACCTTTTTAACCAGAAATGTCACTTACCTATTAGACAGAGATATGTATAACATGAAAGACTTGTCTATATTATAGTAGGAGTATTCAACACATTTTTATGAAGTTCAAACAATGTGTTTGTCGCTTTGAAAAGCAATTTTTCTTTCATTAGATTACTTTACGGGCTTCTCGCGCGTATTTGTATTTACTCTCAGTTGAGACGCTTTAAGAAATATTCATTTTTTATCAATCTACGGTTTTTGTAGAACATGGCAGTTTGTTAAGCCAAAATGGTTAGTGGCTAGGGCTCTTCTAGTTCTCTATGTTAGACGTTCATGGCCCTGGTTTTAAAACTCATTGTGCATTTTATCCGTTCTACTACAGTGAGAGCACACTAAAACGTTTGTAATTTAAAAGGTGAAGCCTCTGGCGGACTTTTATTGTAATTATTTTGAAATTTGTCTATCTTTTCCGTTTTTCCCAACTGATTTAAAGTAAAATAATAGTTTTATTATCGTAAGGTATTAAAGAATTATGTAACAGGTATGTGTCTAGTATTTGTATTAATTAATCTAAAATGTTACAAAGATATATTTACAGGTGACACTCGTGTATAACAAAGTGATCGGATACTTATGTATGACATAGTGAATAGTCTTAATTAGATAACGGAATTACGTCTTTTAATGTGTGTTAAGCTCGACCACCTCATCATCACCATTACTTAATAATGATAATATAATGATATATAATATTAAGAGCTGGCTCAGTGGTTACGACGCGGTCTCCCAATTTAGGAGGCCATGTACCAATAAATAATAATAATAAATATTTGGGACACTTACACCAATCATCTAGTTCCAACTAAGCAAAGCTTGTGCTATGGATACTAGATAACGGATAAACATACTCGTACATAAATATTTATATAAACCTCCATGACTCGGGAATAAATGTTCGTATTCATCACACAAACATTTACCCGTCGCAGGATTCGAACCCACAAACGTTGGTTTCGCTGATAGGATCACTATCCACTACACCAACCGGTCGTCGTCGTCGGTAATAAACTACTTATTAAGCGACCACCTCTCGTGATACATTATTTGCAAATTATTCGTGCACATTCAAATCCATCGATAGTGGATAAGCTGAAGTAACCATAAGCTTGCCAAATCTGTCATAGAACCAATGTCTGTTGGGAAAACATGTTCTGGAGTTCGGGTTAGCGGCAAGTCCTGGGGGAGGTCTATATCTAACAGTGGATGATGAAATCGATCGCAAGCCGACGAATTGCTTGAACTCGGCTGTAATAACATTAATTTGTATAGTTTTCTATATAAAATATGTTAGGAAGACCGAAGATATCGTGAAATTACTACATATATAATTTTAAAAGGTAACTTAATAAAATAGCTTCTGAATAATATTGAAAATAATCAGTTAAGTTACTAAAAACCCGGACGGTCTCCCCTGATACCATTTCGAAAAAAAAATCTGAAAAGGGTCAAAAGTAAAATTAGCTTCAGAGCTCTTTTCTGCCCAAGATCGCGTGTTCTAATTATCCAAGAATAAGAATTAGGTAATTAAGTGGTGCACCTGAAAAAGATCAATGTCATTACTGGGTCAGAAAAATATTTTTTCCTCGCGTACCGCTTAGCTACCTCGCACATGCAGCTTTGGTAGAAACCCACCCTAACAGATAGCATAGTGCATATTATGTGGCAGGGCTGTGACGGATTTGATCAATCCGTTGAATCATGCGCCTTTTTTTCTTTTCTATATTTATTTCCATTTGATTAAAATATATTTATAATCTAACAGATCACAACTATATTATTTATAAATATTGTACCGTTTAAGGATGTGACTTTTCAAAACGATTTAGTACCATTGAATCATGTACAGTAAGATGTTTTGTATTCAAAGTCCACCTTTAGGTAAATATTAAAAAACATTTGTACTGAAATGATTTAGATATTCATACAGCGTTCAAGCTATCTTGAAATATAGCGATATCATTAACTTCTGATACTGAATGTATATGCAAACACACAAAATTAAAATTTAGAAAAAATTAGATAAAGTTGCAAAACAATTTAATGTCAAGGCTCTTAAACACGCGGTCCCCCAAAATACTTTGTGTCGAAGATAACGTATAGGATTTGAATTATATACCTAAGTAGATTTAAATTAGTATTTGCACGTCTGCAAGCGGATTGGATACATCGAACTCTCTATTTTATTAAGAACTTATATAACTGTATACATGCAAATAAATTATTGATTGATTGATGCGCAAGGGTACTTATAAGATTGACAGGATTACATAGTTTATAGGTTGCCCCAGGTATGTGCCAGCTCTCTGATTACAGAATCCGGGCAACGAGATAGGTTGAAATGTAGCCACCATATCTTCATCTTATGTAGGTATCCTATAGAAATGAGATGGTTCGTCAATGAACCAGAATGGTTGACTTAGAGAATTAGCAATCCACTTTGTTGCAAGAACAGATGGCCGGAAAAACGACCTACCTCTGCTGTGGAGACCATGTCTCGATGATCCGAGAATCTGCGCAATGCGGCCGAAGCAACTCGAAACGAAGAATCGGAGAGACCAATATAGAAGAGAGGAGTAGGATAGGCTGTGATAATTATGAGGTATCTTACATTAAAAAAAATGAACGAAGTAAACTTCGTTAAAATCTCAAGGTTTAAAAACCTTGAGATTGGTTGAAAGTCAGAGTAATTCTTTGTTGCCCATTCATGTGATTAAATTGAGACTTAATTTCATCATAATTCCCAAGGAGATTCAGAGTAGACTAATTTAGTAATAGTTAGTAGGTATTATTATTAACTTTTTGCAGTGTAAGAATGACATCGAAAGAAGAGTGAATGCCGGAAATCAGGTGAATGGTACCTTTATGAGGAGCCAGAATGTGTCCAAAAAAGCTCGTCGGGCTGTTCATGACAGGGTGCTGGTTCCAACACTGATTTTTTTTATAAAAAGCCAGGACATTTGACGGCACGATAATGTTTATGGCTTATTTGTATGTATATTTTTGGTATTACTGAACTAATTCAGAAATCATTCATAATTATTATAATTTAAATTACATATTCTGCGCCGCAGTCGGTGACACTGCATGAACTACGATATTTCCATAGTAACAATCGTCGTCCTCGAAACTTGGCTCGTTTCAAATTCGAAACAGTCGCTCGCATCTGTGTCGCATAACTAATCCATTCATGTATCTGTCACAGTTTTACAACTGTTAAAAATGGCAGGAGTAAGATAGAAATTACCATTTTCCCGCATTTAAAGTTCACTTTAAATTGTTTCTCGCCACATCTTTGAGTAAGTTTCCGTACATTCTCTAAGGAAAATCGTATGCATTGGTACCTACATTTAAATGTTGTTGGTTTATAGTTTTAAGATTGCTCGAAATTGCAATGGCTCGAAGCAGAACTGTTTGAGTGTTTTATTGTTCTGTTTGTACGTACCTAGTATTGCAAATGTCCTCAGCTCTGCTTCACTGTTGCAGTTCACTAGATTTGGATGTGATCTTTTATTTTATTTTTTAATATCCACATCGCTTTAACCATTATTAATAATTTCATCCGACTTAAATAAGACAAACAAGTGCCCCCAACAAGAAATGATGTAAAATCAAGGCCAAATACATTGTGTAATAGAAAATGTGATGAGTGTGATTTTTTAGAGCAACATTTCTTAAGACGAAAGGTTTACTCTCAGTAGGTACCAATACAAATTGTGGATAGCGGAGGGCCTGATTTTAAGGTATGAACCTCAATTTAGAGACCTTTGCCTCACAGTAGAAATAAAAATAGTACCTACGTTAATCTTCCGTAAAAGGAGACATTGGCTTATTAATTAAAAAGCACAGCATAAACGCGTAGACTAATCAAAGTTCCTTGGGTTGCTTAGACGCGTACTAAGAAAGAATTTTATTAAATTCCCTCGGGAACGAGCAAAGCTAAATCAGCGGGGGTAACTCTTCGGGGTTATCTCTACTAAAGAATACATGCCTACATACTTACTGAAGAAGCTACGTAATTATTGTTTATTGTTACAGTAATGTTACAAAACGTACAGTGGAGTAGGCTTGAATTTTATAAACCAATAGTTTTGGTGTATTTTCGAAATTTTCAGTAATCAGCTATCTTTATTTTTGTAGGATTAGAGTGGGTAACTACAAACCCAACAAAACATAAATATGGAAAGAGTAATTGAGTAGAATGAGTACAATACCTAACATTGATGATTATTATTCTTATAATTTTATTGAGATATTATATTATCACCATTCAAAAATAAACTGAATCGCTTCGAGAAAAGGATTATATTAAGGCAGCACGCAATGCTTGCCCTCCACTTAGCCGGACACAGGCAGCCAGATGCCATTCGAAAAAAAATAAAAATAGTATTCCCCGTAATATTCAAAGAAAGAAACATAAATTTGACGATTTCTAATGGGTAATCTTAGAACCAATTTTTTGCAAATAAATATGCACAACCTTTGAATAAGTGTTTCGAAGATTTTCTGAGTAATTCATGGAGCACTTCCATTACTCCCTTTTAGGATTAAAGTATTGAGTCCACATATCCGATCGTGCTTCACTGCCGCCGGGAGAACTATTTTGTCGTGTATCAACCATTCTACTATGCTGCTAGCGTCGGCTGCATTAGCTGAAATCCTCTTGGGCCTGCAGATCGCTCACAAACAATAATGTAAAGATGTTGCTTCACTGGAACTGGCTCTTTAATTTCCTGCACAACTCGATCATCTGATGTTAAGTGAAGATGAGGTCTCAGGTGGAAGTGCGCTAACGCAAAATCCCCAAGTTATTTGGGGCACTAACTTATTTCACTTTTTTATATTTTTATATGCACAACGGGTTAGTACTTCACCTCAATCACACCTGATGTTAAATGCAGATGTGGTCGGAAGTGGAAGCATATTGACCCGGAAACCACAACATATTTAGAGGACTGGCTATTTTATCTCTGACAGCCGGAACACAACAATGCTATTAACATTGTAGCTTGGCGGTAGATTTAGATAAGATTTCACCATCTTAGCTACCACTAGCTAGCCAGACGGACATTTTATATGCCCTACACTAAAACCGAAATATATTTCATACAGCAAGAACACAGTAATGCAATCAACTTTGTGGTTTAGCGGTTTACTTAGATAAGACGGTAGTAACTGACATTTAAAAATGGTAGTAAGGTACACCATCAGTAAACATGTACCTCGCTCGAACCCTCGACTTCAGTTTTGTAAACCTAACGTTGTTTGGATTGGGCCATGTCAACGGTTAAAATTCGTAGTAGCACTATGGCTTATTTCTGTATTCATATCAGTAGTAATAGTAGAATAATCATTGGATGATGGTAGTATTTCAGTGGATAATACCTGCTTATTACATCTAACCGTCTTTAGTAAAAGGACCTAATCTCACGAAACATTACACGACCCTATGAACAGAATAAACAAAAATGTGTTTCGTTAAAATTACTAATTTTCTCTTATTTTCTTTTAACCCGACAATTTTCTATACCTCTATGTTGTATCTCCCGCAAACAGTGTGGATGCTTTTGTCGTTGCGCCTAGGGACTACGTCTATTCTCACTTAATACGAATACAATGCATGGAATGCTCGCTCGATTTATCCGCTTTTGTGCTCAGACTGGGGGGTTGGTGTTGCTCGCGTCCGTAGGCTGTACCCTCGAGACCCTACACGTGACCCCCGGGTGGTGCTAAACGAGCAACAGTTCCGGTGGTAGGCTTCGGCCGCGGCTGGTCACCACCCTCCAGGCAAAGCCAAACCGCCAAACGGCTTAGCCGTGTTCCGGTTTGATGCCTGGAGTAGCCACATAGGGAACGGGTCTGAGCAGTTGCGCTGCACTAGTAGACCGGTCTTGATATTGCGGTACCGCTGTGCTGGTTGACTCGTCGAGGAGGGTAGCGGGATCCGAAGCACGGTTCTCCGCTGGCCGACCGCAGTTAGTAGGGGGCCCAAGTAGTAACCTAGCCAGTTATGAAAGGCTGCCCCGCCAACTCGCGAAAAATCCCGAAATGCTCCATTGAGCCGGTTGGCGACCGGATGAGAGGACCCAATGGCCATTTCGGGGGGGTTCGGGCGTCCCCGCAGTCTCCAGACGAGTCCACCATTGGCGTGGCGGGTCCGTTTACGTCAGCGGGTCAACGGTGTAGCGCCTCGTTCAACTGCCGTTCCCTTGCCTATTCACTCTATTTAAACAACATGAAAAAATACAATAATAAGAAAGTGCGGTTTACACAGCGGAAGCACGTCCTCTCTCTGAAAGTGCACCTCAGTAATATTCGAGGCCTGCACTCAAATCTCGACCCAGTTCATCACCATCTTGAGACTGAAAAACCGCATTTGCTTTTCCTCACCGAGACGCAGATCAGGTGTCCGACAGACGCGGCATACCTCCACTACCCAGGATACTCCCTGGAGCACAATTTTAAACCACACGCTGGAATCTGTGTGTATGCTCGCGATGACATCTGCTGTCGGCGTCTCCGTAATCTTGAGGATCCCAGGTTCTCAGTCTTATGGATACTTGTGGATACCGGAATAGAGAAAATTCTCTATGCTGGTATCTACAGATCGCACAGTGGTGATCAGGAGACAACCAGACTTATTGAATACCTTACCGCAGCATCCGATACCGTGCAGCAGCGATATCCCACTGCGCAAATGGTCTTCTTGGGGGACTTTAATGCACACCATCAGGAGTGGTTGTTCCCTTTCAAGAAGACCGACCACGCTGGGAAAGAACTTTATAAGATGGCAGTGTCACAAAATCTTACCCAGCTGGTAGATCAACCAACGCGCATACCTGATGTTGCCGGTCATACACCCAACTGCTTAGATCTTCTGCTGACAACTGATCCCGACAGATATACGGTCTCAGTTTCATCCCCACTGGGGACATCCGATCACTGTCTGGTGAAATCTGTGTCAAACTACTCTCCGCCCGATCCTAGTCCTAAAGGTAGCAGGCGAGTATGGCGATACAAGTCAGCAGACTGGGATGAGATGCGAAGTTTCTTTGCGTCTTATCCTTGGCAGCAAACATGCTTTGCTTCGGATGACCCGTCGAGCTGCGCGATAGCCATTACCGATGTGATGCGTCAGGCGATGGAATATTATATTCCATACTCTGACGTTTCCACCGGGGGCAAAGCGCGCCCATGGTATAATGCGGAGTGTTCTGGTGCCGAGGCACTGAAACACTCTGCATATCAGGCCTGGACTACCGCTCGTTCGCAAAAAGCTCCGGATGTTCATCGTACGAAGCAGGCATTCAACAAAGCTGCCAAATCATGCAAGAAGGTGCTGCGTAAGGCCCGTTTCGACCATGTTGGCCGGATCGGTGACAAACTTGCCTCATATCCCTCTGGAAGTAAGGCATTCTGGTCGTTGGCCAAATCGGTCGAAACGAATTTCTGTCGATCATCGCTGCCGCCTCTGCTGAAACCGGATGGGTCACTAGCTCATACTGCGACAGAGAAAGCAAATTTATTTGCATCCCTCTTCGCAAGCAATTCGCGTCTGGATGCTGTGAATAAAACTCCGCCTGTCATCCCACCCTCTGGCACTAAGATGCCAGAGGTGCGAATTCACCAACGGCGAGTTCTTAAAACACTTCGCAATCTGGACATAAACAAAGCTAGTGGTCCTGACGGTATTCCTGCAATTGTTCTGAGGCTATGCGCGCCTGAGTTGTCTCCTGTCCTGACACGCTTGTTCAGACTTTCTTTAAGAACGGGTCAAGTCCCAAAATCCTGGAAGCTTGCAAACGTGCAGCCTGTGCCCAAGAAGGGTAGTCGTGCCGATCCTGCCAATTATAGACCTATCGCAATCACTTCCGTACTTTGTAAAGTCATGGAACGTGTATTGAACGACCAGCTGATGGCATATCTGGAACACCACGATCTGCTCAGTGATCGGCAGTATGGTTTTCGCCGGAACCGATCTACTGGCGATCTGCTCGTATATACCACTCACTGCTGGGGTGAGGCCATTGAGAGACATGGCGAGGCTCTTGCTGTGTCCCTCGACATTTCTAAGGCTTTCGACAGGGTCTGGCATGCTAGCCTGTTAAGCAAGCTTCCAGCGTACGGGTTACCTCCGGTATTGTGTACCTGGATATCTGATTTCCTGAGCGAACGGTCAGTTCGGGTAGTCATTGACGGCTGCTCTTCTGACTTATTGGCTATTAACGCCGGTGTACCTCAGGGGTCTGTTCTCTCTGCTACTTTGTTCCTATTGCACATCAACGATCTGCTCCAACCCGGCACCCATGGGTATGCAGACGACACCACAACGTCAGAGAGATACATGTCCAGTGCACAATCTAGTGGAGATGAGATTCGTTCTAACAGGGAGTCAATGGTGGAGGGTACGAATTCGACATTAAAGGCAGTGTCCGACTGGGGCGACGCCAATCTTGTCGAGTTCAATTCTTCTAAAACACAGGCGTGTCTATTCACTAGCAAACGGAGTCCTTTCCACCTCACTCCGACTTTCCGGAATGTATCCATTCCAATCTCTGACCATCTCAACCTCTTGGGTTTGGAGTTAACCTCGAGTCTGAATTTTGGGCGCTCCATCGAATCGAAAGCGAAACTAGCAGCCAAGAAGCTTGGAATTCTCTCTAAGGTCAGGCGGTATTTCACACCAAAGCAGCTGCTGGAGCTTTACCAAGCTCAGATCCGCTCGTGCATGGAATACTGCTGTCACCTCTGGGACGGATCAGCCAAGTACCAACTGGCTGCACTCGATTCTGTGGAACGACGCGCCATAAGACTCATAGGCGATGACTCAACGGTCACCGGCAAATTGCAAAGCCTTGAACACCGCCGTAGGGTCGCTTGCCTTTCAGTGTTTTACAGGATACATTTCGGGGAGTGTGCGATGGAATTGCATGATCTTATTCCACCGTCCCCTTTCCATCTTCGGACAACCAGGCGCGGGGGGGGTTTCCATCCATATGTTGTCAACATACCGAACATCCGCACTAAGCTCTTTGCTTCGTCATTTATAATGCGGACTGCTAAGGTATGGAACTCACTGCCCGCGTCGGTTTTTCCCGACACTTACAACCTTGGGATCTTCAAGTCTAGAGTGAATAGGCATTTACTGGGTGCGCGTGATACATCTTCGGCTACATCGTCACTTTCCATCAGGTGAGATTGTGGCCAAACGCGAATCCAGTTTTTAATAAAAAAAAAAAAAAAAAAAAAAAAAGACTCAGGCTTTATATTATTGGTGAGATAAGAGTTTCCGCCGTTTAAACCTTTAGTTGAATAGAAACTATAAAATCTATTGTTGCACTTAGATGTGGATTGGAGGTTACGATACTGCGCGGCCAAACCAAATGAATACATACAAGGTTAGTTTTGAAAGGAAAACCAAAAACGTGTGCGGTCATAGACTTATATAATAAAGGTATTACTATGTAATCTGCGTATGGACCTGATCGTTCAAACAATCAAAATGGCGCCACTTCATTGGTGTTAAAACAGGAGTTTGGAACCAATAGAAACTCAGTCATACACCGACTTCGTTCGCGAATTGTCGTATCAAATGCTGATTTATATTGTAAGAAAATGCATCACTTACCACAGAAAAGTGACCAAAAAACATGCGAGTATCTTTTAATTAAAACAAACATCACGTATTTCTCGTAAAACTCATGTTTTTAATCAATATTGTAATTTTTTCTTGCATTTCTATGTGAACGATTTGTAAGTTGTGAGCACTGACCAAAAAAAAATGATGTTCGCGGTGGTTCTGGCCATTTGTTCTCAGCAGTCCTATTGTTCTCAAAGATTCTAAGAAATGACGCCTTTCTAACCGACTTCAAAAAGGAGGAGATCCTCAATTCGGCCGTTTGTATTTTTTTTATACATATTAAGAAAAGCGCAAAAAAGATTTGTTCGCGTGACCATATCTTTAGCAAATAAATCAATGGTGTGGGTAAACAAATTAATGTCTCTGGTTTGACATTGCTTCCAAAGCGATGTCAATAAATTTGGGAGAAGCTTATCAGTGGTACTCAGTGGTACTGAAATTGAAATGCTAAGGTAAGTTATGATTACTATTATTTTATAATATATTCGTACCCTATCCCCAATAAGGAATACGAGTAGGTACAATCCATCCTCTAACCCATACATTTATTAAGCAAACAGAGGGCTGCCGTAACCAAACATTGATTCATTGCATTGAATTTCCTTGAATCTGCTGCTATATTTGTTTTGTATTAAGCTATAAGCATAAATTTACGAACAATCACATAGATAGAGCAACTGAATATATCGTCGAGTTTACTCATTCACAACAATCTTAGGGTAAGTACACACAACAAATGCATATTATTATGGTAAGTATACTATTGTGTGTTTAATAGAGTAGTCATTAAAATGAGTTACTGTTGCCGTCTTGTGAGAGTAAGTGTGCAGAGAAGACGACTAATTAATGTAGTAATAACACGGTACTGAGAACACTTCGTGTTTGTCGAATGCACTCAAATCTAGTAATCTTGCTCTGAGATTCTATAAAGTTTGTTTAGGCGAATATACTCGAATAACAGGCTTGATTTCACGGAAGCTCAAAGGTTTATCACTGAGTTATAAAACCTGCTGGAATATCGTCAATAGCTTGTTTCACCGCTGCTGCGCTACTGAGGACGCTATCCTCTGCGAGAGGGTATTGATCATAATCCACCACACGGGCCCATCCGCATTTGATGTATTTGAGACAGATTAGAGGCCACCGGATAGTGTCTTTAAGTCGCCTCTACTGAATTGGCTTAAAATAATATATTGAATGTACCCTCCGAAGCATAGAAAAACGCATATGAAAATGCCTCTGTGGTCATCCATCAGAAATTTTCTTCAGTGCTTCAGATATTGCGTAACTGCGCTCGAAAACGAAAAGCGAATGCGACTGCGCTGCAAGTGCTTCGATCGCTTATGCTCAGCATAAAATTTAACAACCACATACGAAACACTACATTATTCTGTCAAACCTTAGTAGCTTGCGTAGCCAAAGTCATAACCACTTGGAGTCCACCTCTAGAAAGACGGCGTCGCACAAACCGAGATGTAGCCAAGAGGAGTCGAGCTGGATAAGTTCCTCAACGACAAATCGTGGTACGATAGGATTATTAGGTCCTGGTGATGATGTATATAAAACCCATAAATAAATTTTGATTAAAAAAAATTAGACTTGGAGAGAGGAATATTTGTCCCGCAGTGAGACGGACAGTATGTACTTCTAATAATAACTAAAGAAAGTTGACCAAATAACTCTTAATAGTATAGATTAATGTGAGAAATTTTCCATTTTAATGTAAAAATTTGTAAGTGCAAGAGATTCTCGGTCACAGCTCCGCACACCAGAGCCGCGCCTAACGTTGGCTGTATGTGATACCAGTTTTGCTTTATGAACCGTGAATATGCGATACCTCCAAATGTATTTTCTCTGCGTCAAGCCCGTACATGAAACTTTAGCAATCACAGCAATATCGATCTCCAGACGAAAACATCCACAATATGGATTATTTTCTAATAAAATATTTGAACTATTTAAGTTATTTTGATCTAAAATAAATCGCTATGAGTTAATGTTGTTTGTATGCTTGTAAATTCTTTATTGTACAAAAAAGAAAATTCATGAGTTTTACATATGCACAGAATTTGACTACAACGGTGGACTTATCCCATAGTGAGATTTTTTCCAGTCTACCATAGGGTTAGTTAGAGACCAGTAGATTGGGCGTATACAAATACATTTAAACAACTAAATTTAACTTAAAACATATAATATATAATGCATCACTATACCTATAAATAGATAGAGCTCAAAACACGTCAGAACTCGAGAAGTTTTTGTCGTTGGTTTTAAAAAAGTTCTGTTGGCAATACATTTATATGATAGACATGAACTGATGCTGCAACCAGGATCGTCTCCTCACGAGGGGATCTCCTCAAAGGTTAATAGAACGGATACGGAATTTTGCATACGTGGTTAGTTGTGATGGTTATACATGATTTCGGACCTGACCGAAAGAAAACCTTATAAAACCAACCTTTTACCATCATATGAAGATGAGGCTTCATGATCGTAAAAGGTTGGTTTCAAAACGATTTATTTTTTATTTTTTAATATTTGTAATGTTGTTATCTATTTTTATGTCCTTAATGTATTGTTAATTGTGGTTCCATACAATATAGAAGTATCATATAGGGTCCATTTAGATGAATAGCATGCTGCCTATTCAAACTTCACCATCCGCAGATATTAAAACTAATCATTTAAGGTCAACAGTTAATTTGAAGAATTGCGGATGGTTTACGAATTATTTAAAGAGGGAGATGCCTCCATTAAGCTTGTAAACAGTCTTCCTACTAAGTTCACTACCGATTATTAATAATAATAAATAAATAGTAAATAAATATTTCGGACATTTACACCAATCATCTAGTCCCAAACTAAGCAATGTTTGTGATATAGATGCTAGATAACGACCTGTTTGGTGTAGTGGTTAGAAACTGACGCAATACTGAAAGGTCGCGGGTTCGAATCCCGCTAGGCGCATATGTTTTTATGATGAATACGGCATGCGTACCCGAGTTATGGATGTTTTTCGTTTATATATATAGCGGATGAGTTTTTTTACATAAGGAAAAAAAGGGCATATTAGGTAAGTGAAATAGAACATTCCTGTTCCTGGATAGTAGCAGTGTTGCCAGAAGTACCGCTTTCCCACTTTTTACACCGCCTTTTGGACAATGGATTGGATGGATTTAACCTACGCGGTTCCGTAGAATCTGCTACAAGAACCCTTCAGTTTTTCAAAGCAGACTATTGAAGAAATATGGTTATAATAATAAATAATTAAAAACATCTATATGCGTATGAATTGAAAGAGAAAAATTGATGTTGATGTTAAAACAAGAAATTCCGCTTTATTGTCCATAATCAGCGTTTTTGAAGTTCCGCTATCACATTTTCACATTCCTCATCTGGCAACACTGGATAGTAGCTACATTACAATGTAAACTTAAAATTTATCTATGCTCTTGGGGCACGTAGGTAACCAATTTACACATGCTCCAAGTAGCCAAGTACTTGCTTGTTTACTCGTGGCGCTAGAGAGAGTGCAAAAGATACCCTCGGGAGAAGCAATTTAATTAATTTCAAAGTAGAATAGATTGTACAACTTTAAACTACAATTATTATGGTTCTATGCGTGTAGGTTGATTTGTGGTTGATCATATGTATACGCATTTATTTTATAAAAGGAGAAGGGATGTAGCAGAGAAGCATACACATAGCATAGAATAGAACTGAATATACAATCCAATAGTCGATTAATTTACTTTTTTGAATCATAATCTATAAACTCCATTTAATCATACTACAAAATTTCACCGACGGAGAAATTATTGTAGTATACCTTCACCTCCTATAGCTAAAAAAAGAGATCAACATTTTATAAATAAAATGCGCACAGTGCTGTCACGTCTCACAGCGCTGGTTTTCACTGCTCCCATATGCCCAGTGACTTATTTGCCCTAAGCACCACGCTGGGTTATGATGTTGCTGTCCATCAATGCAATGGTCTGAATTATTACCACGAAAATACGGGTTACTTCTAGTCTTTGTTTTATTCTGTGAATAAAACGACAATTATAATGGGAACTTAATAGGATGCGAAGAAGCACACGTGACGCATATGCATTCGCTATTACTTTTTTTTGGTTAGCGAAGTTAAGCAATGTCTAACGCGGTCAGTCTTTGGATGGGTAACTACTAGTGGAACTTTATAATATGATTGTTTCCGTGCTTTAGAGTGCAAGTTAAATAGTCGGTCTCGGTTGTTTTCAATTGAAAACAGTGGTTATAAACCAAGTCCGTGGCCCACAGGGGCGGCTTGTAACACTGAGTGTCTGTCTGACAGAAATTCACCAATCGTTTCCCGTGGTTGACCCTCTCCCAGTAAATAGAGACTGCGCCTCAATAGTGGGTAGTGTAAGGCGGTTGATGATGAAAATGACGCGATATATATAAATTCAGTGCTCGTATCCAATTTGTAAAAGAGGCTAAGTGACTCATTGGTTGACGCCAAGGCCTTGTTTGTGCGTCAATTTGACTAGCAATCCAATTAGCTCTCGGAGCAGAAACAGAATACTAATTGTCACAAGAGTGCACCGGAGCGGTAAATGCGACTTTGTGCTCGATCGGGATGGATATCTATAGATATAGGCCATTCGTTTATTTTGGAAAATCTTATACGGTTCTGATCTATTTTGGCAACGTACCGATATATTATCATTCAAAGTCCTTACACTCGACTGCTTGCTAAAATATGGATATTACGAGTAGGTACAGTTAGAAATAAGTGGGCGATTCACAAGGAAAACAAAACACTTTGACTTTTATTACTTATGTTTTACCTTATTTGTAAACCTTAAAATTTTGTAGTGAGGGAAATGAACCATTCTATTAACTTATTCTAAATAATAATTTTAATACTCTTTTTCAAAAATTTTAACTACTAACTTTGCTTTTATATTATAGTATAAAGTACAAAGTTTTAGTAAAATTTATTTATTCGTTTCGAAAAATTTGGACGTGAAAGTTTCTATGGAAGGTCTTCCATTTAATCCAAACGCACGGTCGTGCAGGATTAACTCTTAACAAAATACGCTTCTCATTTGTATAGAATAATAGAGGTCATAAATTCATAATAAGTAACAAACTGACACTTATTATGAGAATAACAGATGGATGACCCTCAATATTGTACATAAAATTTTTCAAAAGAGAAACAGCAACTCCTCTTACCGTATTGATTTAATTGCGATCGAACGTAAAGGTACCCGAATTACTTACTATTTGCCGCACAATAACCGACAGCTGACGTTGAGCTGAGTGGATCCGATAGGAAACTGGAGCCGCGGGCGCTGTTTCGACCAATTATTGGCGTACGTCAGCATCAACTGAATTTCAGTAGCATTTGGGGACCGCTGACTTTAAATGCTGTTTGCTGAAATGGCTGTTTGAGCCATTCGTTTTTATTCGCATTAACATGATTGCAAAACATGATTACGTCAGCTTAATTAGTAGGAGAATATGTTTTAGCAATCAGTATGCTGTATTAACCGTTTTAATAATTATTATCTAATTGAAGATGACACTAAAAGAGTGGTGTTAATTACTTTCATTAGAAATGATTTTATAAGAGGTTTAAAATTTCCTCAAATTGTTAGTATATTACGGCCAACACTTAGTTTGAATATTAAAATAACAGGCGATTGAAAATTGTTTGAATGAAAATAATAATAACAAATATCTTTGCACATACACACAGCGCCATCTAGTTCCACACTAAGTAACTAGGCTTGTATTATGGATACCACATGGTTGATACACTACACAAATATATATTTTTTTGTAAATAAATACATATACAAATGAAAACATCCATAACTCGGGAACACAATGTCTGTATTCATCATACAAACATATGCCCCTAGCGGGATTCAAACAACATTTCTAATCACTACACTAAACAGGTCATCAATTAAAAATTAAGTTTTAATTTTGTATTTAATAGCAATAGCAATTGAGTGAATTACGTTCTTTTGCACGATCCTCAATAACTTCTTAATTTGAATTGTTTTCTATAATATTTTTATACTACAGTAACAAAGGTAAACTATGACAACAATTGACTCTATTGTACAGCTAATTACTTACGGTACGGTACGGTACCAACAACTACGTACATATGGGTGGTGAAGCAATTAATAAGATTGCTAGTTATTATGGAAACAGGTAATATTTTGGTACCTAATAGCTTTTTTGCTGGAGTTTTTTGCTTTTTTATGGCCCTTATGATTACTTAAACTGATTTCTTTTCTTCAAAGATTAAACAGCAACATTAGGCGTCGCATGATATCTAGAACACAATATGGTAGTTCGAATAAATAGGTATGTCAATATTAATAGACTTCATGATGAACCTTTAGTCATCGTATTATCTATTTTTGTACATATATGTCACAGTAAATGGGAATACAAAATCAGAAATATATATCGTATCTCTACGTTTTTTGTTGCAATATTGGTAAGTATATTTTTCCTCTGGTATATTCGGAAAGAGAAATACAATGACCTGCTTCATGTTTATTCTCGAGAGGTTCGCGTAGACAATTGCTACGCCGCGTAGCACTCATGCCACAGATAAAAATAATAACTCTTTGCGCTTATTCGCAGGATTAATTCTACTCAGTGCCTGAAGTTTATGTCTCTCATAGTTTACGACGAATAAAAAACATTTATGTAATCCCTCGAATTCTCGCCCCGGCCTAGATAAGCTAGTGTTTTTCCGCACCGACGATGTCCATTGAAAGGGAATTCACACTCAATGAAACACACAAGAGGCCTATAAGTACGGCTGAATGAGAGAAAAACTGCACCATGTAAAGCCAGTCTCTAAAGCAGGAAGTCCGACCTCAGCGGTATCCGGCGACTCTGTCTGCTACTGAAAGCCTTTTAGTTCAATTTACCGTAAAAAAGAGACCGACCATTCCATTCCTGTGTTTTATGTCATAGTGAATTGCCTTCGTCACGATATTGATAGGTCTAATGATGTGTTTATTTTTAGTATTGTATTGGTCAGAGTAGGTATTTGTTGAAAACGATGTCTATCAAATTCTCAGTAGAATTGTTCAGTGTTAGAAATTACTACCTTCGTTTAGAATGAATTAACACAAATTAGAATTAAAATTATGCAGCTTGTAGTAATTGTAGTGAGATCTATTAAACCACAAATAGTGTAATTCAGTTATAATAGGTTTCTTGTATTAAAATTATTAGTTTATTTGCGATTGTACCCAATTATGTCCAAACAGAGAAGCTTATATACAAAATGGTAGTTATATAGGAACGCATCTACTTAAATGCATCGAAAGCCAAGCCATCGGTATTTATGAAGTCAAGGTGAAATATGGAGATAGACAACGTAAACTAGTTTATTGTTATCATAACAATAGTTCAATATCATGTCTGAGCTATTTCATTTAACTTACACTAATACTGTAATATTAAATAAATGTAGAAATTGTTTTGAATTTTGATTTCTTGCAAATGTCCTAATTCTATTTCTCATTTAAAGCAGAACAAAACCGTCAATGCATTGTATAAAATTTGATAAATTATTAAATTTGAAGCCTTTACAACAAATATTCAGGAACATTGTAACTCCTGTACAAAACATATATAGTTACCAGTTTATCGATCCATTTGCAATTCAAATGACTAGCAGAATCTATAGGCGACCTTTCTTAGGAAGAAATTACTGTTCCAAGTTAGAATAAGAAGAGATGGCTGCGGTGGGTAATAAAATCGGCCATCCCTAGACATTTATTCCCGTTGTTTGTGATGTGTACGTGATTGGGGTGTGCGAAGTATCTAAGAGAGATGCCGAAGAATGATAACGCGGAAAATCTGGCCTTGATGAGATTTTTACGAGTATTATTATCATAATAATTGTTCCTGTATGATGGTTGGAATAGTTTTGTTATTGCGTTCTTTCTTTTATTACTACAGTTACATTTCTCAAGGAAATCCCTCAATGATCTAAGAAATAAACAACTAGTTTTGTTTTTATTTCATTAATCATTCATTTTGTTATTTATCATTTCACAACGAAATTGAAAGTTTTCAAACGCATTAATTCCTTATTTATTATTATTATAAATAATAATAATATCCTTGGACATATACACAGCGCCATCTAGTTCCACTTTAAGCAACTATAGGTTTGTGTTTTGGATACCAAATGGTTGATATACTACATAAATATATTTTTTTTGTAAATAAATACTTATTATAAATGAAAACATCGATAACTCGGGTACACGTGTCCGTATACATCATACAAACATATCCCCTTGCGGGATTCGAAACCGCGACCTTTTGGTATAGTAGTCAGAGTTTCTAACCACTACACCAAACAGGTCGACAATTATATAACACAATAAGTGTAAGTATTGCAGACTTCTCGCCGTTTGTATATTTATTTGTTTTCCTTTTCTTTTGTCTTTTTGACGTTTACTTAATGCCAGTTTTGTAGTTGTCAGTGTGTATATTTTGAGCCCCTTATTATCGCATAATCTGTAATTCAATATTCCTCTATCCCATTGCTATGCCGAAGAGTATGGATATATTTTTACATCATCACATTTTTCTATTTTCATACTTTCAGAACTAAATTGTTTTGCATTCTTTGTAATGATGAAATATACAAGTTTTAACCATTACTTAATAAAAAACAAACTAAGAATACAACAGAATATTTTTACACATACAAAACTTTGTAATGTGATAATAATTAGCGGGTAAAACGAGGATATTACAAAGGCATTAACTAAAAAAAAATGCAGCAGGCATTGCATGCAAACTAAGAAAGCAGTAATTTTGCTGGTAAAATAAAATCGGATGTAAAAACTTAATTTTCTTTTGTTTGAAAACCGGTGTCGTGCCATGCCAGTTTTCAGGTTTGGCATTGAGTCACGTGATTGTTTATTCTTTCTTTGCTAAATTCGTTTGCAGTCCGCGGTTAATTACCCGACAGCTCCAAAAAGGAGGATTATGTTTTTCGAGTGTACGAGTATGTATTCATTTAGATGTCTATATTACCTCCTGTAGTCTATACGGCTCCACTAATTTTGAAGTATAAGGTGTCTTTCGATTTATAAAAAGAGAGAGAGGGTAGACAATGAATGACGTTGACTAAAGACGGTTGTAATTTTTGAATTGTATTTTAATAAAATTTATTATAAGTGCTTGTTGGCCTGATTTCACATTTGAATCTGATGTTCAGCAGGTGCAGACGGCTGGGGTCAAAAGGGAAGACCAGCCCTTAAAAACTTTCTAATCTAACTAATCGTTACGTTAGTGAAAAATTGTTATCTATCGCTTCTTTTGTTAATGTAAAAATTGGTTATGTTACTAGTTAAACAAATAATATTCTTTGTAATATAAGTTCCGTTCACGTTATCATGTTGCTGAAATTGCTTAGAGAGATGTTGGGTCAGATATTCCGTGGACCACTTAACGTGTTATGTTAGGTACACGATAGTTCAGGAAATGTTTATAATGTATGCATGTCTATAAATGTTGTACTTTTTTGGATTGGGCAATACTATCTCACAAAATGTTATTATATACGAAGACTAAAGGGATGAAGGTGTCTATCTCATTAATTCTTCTTAAATGTTATCCAAACAAATGTAGATACCATCTAAAGCTACGGTCACCCTAAATTAGAACACGTCATCCATAAATATTATTTTAATTCAGTTTTTATTCTATAATTCATTAAAACTAAAACAGGCCGCAAAGAGGTCTTTCCCGTATGAACTATTCTTTCGAAGAGATTTTAGAGATTTAAGAGATTTTAAGTATGTTAGTTTATTTAGTTTTAAGGAAGCGTATTATGACAATAATTTTACTGTTAACTAATTCTCAAATAAATAATTGGAAAAATAAAATAATAAAGCTATACCTAACTACTATTAACGTGTATTGGACATCGATTACAAAGAAAAAAGTAGTTGCTGAGGATCAATTAAAACTCTTCGCGTATATTTGGGTTAGTTTATTTCATAGTAAGTAAAGATATTTAGTCAGAGGTCTATTCATTTCAGCTTTATTATTTAACTTTGCTTCGTCAAAGGCATAACTTGTAGCGCTATTTACGAAAGTATAATCCTCAAACAGTGCAGTCGAGTTCTGCAATTGCACGGTTTTAGGACCTTCGCTCATGCCAATTTAAAACTGCTGCCGATTTATGGTATCTGGATATGTTATTAATCCAAACTAATATAATAATTAATGGGAAAGTACGTTTGTCTATTCATTTTCCTTTAACGTCATTACACAGTGCACAAGGACATAGATGAAGGGTCGGAGAAGGATGTAGGTTACTTTATTTCTTTGGAAAATAAAACAACTGATTGCTGGTATGGTAGACCACTCCTATTTATGACAGGCTTAAACTTTGTTAGATTAGCTAATAAGAAAATTAAGTAATTTAAAAATTTATTCTACATATAAATATTATTTCTTTATGAGCAAAAGGGCCTTGAAATACGGTTTGAAAGTGACCCTACAAGGGTTCCGTTTTTCCAAAATGAGATACAGAACCCTAAACAGGAATGTAGGTTAGTATGTACTCGTATGTACTTTTTACGATCCTCATGTGAAGAGACAGGTTGATTCATTCAACGTCCTTACATTTTATAATACAATTCTTTAAGCATCTAAAATGGCGAGGTGCCTCTATTTACTTTTGTTACTTTTTCAGAGAAAAAAAAGTAGCATAAATCCTTTTCTAACCTATCAATAATCATTGTAAAAAGATTTTGTAATTTTGATGCTCCGTAAAAAGACTTAAACCCGGTCTTTTTGGTATTTATGTATTATATATACCTTGTTTGTGCATAATATGTAAATAAGAACCCCGTTTAACTAGAGTAATTGGTACTAGAATGGAGTATGATATGAAAACCAGATTGTTAACTGCATAATAAAATTGCTATCAGCACGATGGAAACATTTCTCATTTTTGACAAGAAAGTCGATATACTTACCTAATTCAACCGCGTAGAAAAAAATTAGTTATGGAAATTTAAAATTATAATCTGCTTTGACTAATTTAAAAATGCCTAACTTGTTAAACGTGCGGTTTATCTCATCGTCTAAATAAATCTTAAATAGAGACAAAACGTTTCTCAAACTAATTCCACTTAATTATTTTATCTCTCAATGACGCGGGGCATTCGTTCCTCAAATACTAAAAGCCCAGGGTCTTAGAAGATCGTTCCACAATACCCGGAATGGAATGGAGTGGGTCAGAACTTAATCCAGGTAAACTATACGATTCGAAGGTTCACCCGAAATTACTGGGATCCCAATTATTTGAGTGCAATTAGTACCCTGAGGTTTATGCCAACTTTGGGCTCGGTATTATTGTTAATTGATAAGGTTTTGGAGAAGTTAGAAACAATTTATTTCATTGTTAGCTATCACGTTTTGGAGAGGTAAGAAACTATTACTATTTGTGTTTGCTAGTAGGGGTGCTGTTACTCGCGTAACCGTAATTTTTCAACTTGTCGTGTTCAGTTACTTTAAAACAAAAATGTCCAAATTACCATAGAAATTTTATTTCTTTGACTTAAGCGTTTCTTACAGAGTCATTCGGGGCTGAGTGTAATGCGACTTCAATGGAGAGCATTTGTTGATTGTTGGTTGTTCATCTGATAATTTAAGAAGTAATAAGGTTGCGATTCTATTCAAGGGGAGCGGAGAGCGGATAAAGGCCGGCAACGCATCTGTGACCCTTTTGGTGTTGCGGGTGTCCATGGGCGGCGGTGATTGCTTTCCATCAGGTGACCTGCATGCTCGTTTGCCGCCCTCTCATATAAAAAAAAAAAAGAAAGATAAATCAACCAATAAGATTAGGTACTTATTTCGCATTTCTAAAACAGAGTGGACAGTATAGACACTGCTATTCGCTTATTCTTCTCTCAACGTATCCCAAGTTTTTGGTATAGGTAAATGAAATTGCTGTTACATCATTGGGAGAAGATGAATTAAACTGTAAGTGATTGTTACGTTTAAGTAGTGTTAAGCAATTTGTACTGAAAATGTATTAGCGTAAACAATCGTTGGTGAACCTAAATAAATAAATAAATAAAAATAAATAAAATAATTAAGTAAGTTGTAAATCGTATCCAACGCAATGTTAAATTGGGAAATATACAATTGTTTATACAGTACATTTATCATGGATTTAGTACTCAATAGCGAATGCCGCGTATTTATTTCTCTAAGAGAAATATACTACACGTAAGGATGACTGATTATCCCTGAGCTTATCTCCAAGAGTTAAGCTCATCTTTGTAAAATGTAGGTATTGTTATGTGAATGTGTATATTATTTTGTTTTCCCTTATCGTACATTTCCTTTTGAAATGTTACACACTGCATCCAATTCAAATTGTTCCAATTCCTTTCATGTCGTGGCTCGGTTCGTGTAATTGAAATATAAAAAGAGACGGTCAAGTACGAGTAGAACTCTTATCGTGAGGGATACGTTATTGCCATTGACAAATTTTGAAGAGCCCTTTTTGTATGTCCGTTTGTTCGTGTGTCAAGGCCTTTTCCTCAGAAATGGTTAGAGGTATCAAGTTCAATTTGAGTGATAAAGTCCGCGGCTTTATACAGCTGTTGAAAGATGAAGTTGCTGGTGTAATACAATAAAAGGATACAGCTTTTTAAACCTTATTTTCAAACTGTAAGTCCCACTCACTGACAGACCATCAACACCTATAGGATACGTACTTTAGTTGATAGCTACTGCCGTTTTAGAGAAAAAGGGTCTTGACACGCGGATAGACAGATAGATGGACAAAAAAGTGATCCTATGAGGGTTCCCTTTTACCTTTTAAGATACGGAACCCTAAAAAGACACGGCAGCGTGTATGCGCACAATCAACTAAATTCCGTTTTACATCTTCACCGAAAAAATCCAGGCTATGACATGAAAATTTAATATTTTGTTGATTTTATAATATTGTATGGGTGTAGAAAAGTAATGTAGGCACATCAACAGCCTTACTTCCCAACTACTGGGGCTTTTAGATTATTGCAAACATTCATGCAGCAGACGTGGTGCAGTCGCATTTTTTTTTCGATTAGCGAAGTTAAGCAATGTCTGGCGCAGTCAGCAATCAGTCAGGTGAGCATTAATAACATTTTGATACGAGAGTTTCCGTGCTTCGGAGAGCCCGTTAAATAGTTGGTGCTGGTTGTTTTAAATTGAAGGCAGTCATTAAGTTAAGTGGACGGTTTACAGAGGCAGGCGGCTTAAACACAGTTAATGCTGCCCTAGCTCCGCTTGGTGAATTATGATAAATACCCTCTTCCAGTGACTATGATGATTGCAAACATGATAAATAACCAATCAATTTAGATTTATTTTCATAGGTAAAATTTAAGTTATTTTTTTAAGCTACCAGGCGTTTGGAATTTACAGTCCTTCGAGAAGAAGCCCAAGAAACTAAAATGTTTTTATATGTTCAATAGGAATACTTTATTGTATTAGTAACAAATCAAATAACTCGACAATCGGGCGGCTAGTTCTATGCATTATATCACTCAATTAACTATTTTATAATAGCCTTCATAATTTGCGTATTATTATTATTAGTATTGTGTATTGCGTAACATGAAATTAGTCTTATATTAATCGAAGGTGAGGTTTTGGATATCAGCATGAACCTTATTGTAAAAGCGTATACATTTCCCTTCGAAGGATTTACTTACTTTGAGAAATCGGCTAACTTAAACTGATAACTGGTTCTTGTTCCTTGTATTATTCACTTAAAATAGAGATTGTGCCTATCACTATTTTAAGTGAATAAGCTTATATTTTTCTGCATATAACAAACTCTCATAAATGTATTGATAAGATTATTATTATTAATATTAAATTCTTTATTGCACACAAAAATAAAATACAAAGAACATTTAACATAGATGATGAAGTGTACAAAGGCGGTCTTATTAAGATTGTTAAGATATTCATCATCATCATAACCACTGGACGTCCACTACTGAACATAGGCCTCCCCCATAGAATTCCATAGTGACCGGTTGGAAGTGGCCTGCATTCAGCGACTTCCCACGACCTTGTCAGTAGATGTCATAAGATATTGGTTTCCTTAAACTTAATAGCACACAAGCCAAATTTGAATTGTCTTGAAATTTCTGAACCAGATTTCATGCAAGCGAAAGCAAATTTTTGCAGTAAACACCAAATGTTAATAAAAATATGCTGCATCGTTCTTTCGATGTAGCTCCATCCACCAGTTAAGAGGATTGTAAAAAATTGAAAACGGTTATTGTGTAAAAACAATTTTCATTTAAAACATTTTTCCTCTGGTATTTTTGCAGGAACCAGCGCAATTAAAAATGAAAGCTGCTGTGTCTTATTTTTGTTATTACCGTGCGCGGCTGTGGATTAATTGCATTGATAGTTAATGTATTTTAGAATGAAAATTGCCGTTTATTATTTACTTTATTTCAAATATCGTCTTAACAATATTGTTTAAAACTGTATAATCAATTCGCTTCACAAGCGATAAAAAATTATACGCAGCTTTCTGGACATTTATTATTTCGTTTTTATGTGTTATTTATCCATCTACTAGGTACTCACTTTGTATGTTATATATCCTATGACATATTCTAGCTATGTACCATACTTCATTCAAAGCCGTTCATTCGTTTCGTGTTGATCAACAAACAAACAAACATTTAAATCCAAAAACATCGACTGAACCATATTTTATTATGATAGTCGTACATATAAGTTTAAATATCTATAGGTTCAGACTTATATAGATACGTTTTTAATGATAAAATATTTATCTAGCTATAGTGGTACAAATAGAATAACACAATCCACTATAACATTATCATCAAATCTAGAATAAAATACAATCGCTATTTTGTTACAAGAAGTGACTGCACTCAGCATGTTGACAAGGTTGACAATGCTCAAACCGCTGCTTTTCATGTAGATAAAATTGTAAGCCAGTAAGTAAGTGAACTCTTCGTTGAAAATGTCTCGAAAAATGGTGGAAAACATCTCGTGGCCACAATAAAATACTGTTTTATAGGATAACATCTACGGTATCGTAGAGTAAACGCTTACTTAGAGTGGTTTGTCAATACAACTTCGGAAAAGCTTTTAGTAACGAAGGCTCCTGTTAAGTACATCTTGCTATATTCCGTTAACTATTGTAGTCGGAAGTGTTAATGGAAGTTTAACTTTAAACGTCGTTTTCAGGTTGATTTTGTATTCCATTAGAAGACTGCTTTGCAAGGTTGTCGCAGTAGGTGTTAGGTAATCCATACTTATACTAACTACCCAACCGAACATATAGATATTTCGTAGATAGATAGTCTGGAATCTTGTTACTTAGCATTTTGAAAAAGCGATAAGGCACACGGGTGAGACCGCGGCAGGTACGGTATAAAGGACCTGTACTGCAAAATGAAAATGATGATGCTAATTTCTGATTAAAAGTATGCGATAACTTCTACATGCGGCTTCACCTATGTGGAGTTAATCATGTGGGAATTACATGAACATATTTTTTTATCTTCGATAATCTTTAGATATTCAGATGAAACAACAGTGATCAACATGAGCGCTAAAAGTCTCATCAAAATTCGTTCAGTTTCGGAGCCTAATCAGGAAATTAAGAATCAGACAAGTATTCTTCCTTAAGCTTAGTAATCGTGAAAATAGTATATTTCACTAAATTTGGAAATCACAGACAAACACTTCATTGTGTAAATTTTATAAAATGTGTCCTAAAATACATAGAATTGTGTGGACTAAACCAACTACATTTTTGTCCTCCATCAGCGTTGTAGTAAGATAAACATAAATATACATATATAACCATATATATAAACATATATAATACTATAACATCCCAACGACCAGTCAAAACTACGTCAGGTGTCTTATTATTTTTGCCTAAGGCATATCTACTTAGCTGTCTCACTGAAGTGACAAGCAAGCAACGCCTTTGGGAGGAAGTGTTTCTGAGCCTGTTCTGTTATCCTTTCACACTCTAGACACTTGTTTACATAAAACCGACAGAGACGTTGTAACGGAACACAAGCGTACCGTTGATACAAATTCAGTGTGTGAGGCATTTTGTGGGTTCGAGGGGGTACAAGCTTATTAAAGAGTAATAAAGTAGTTAGGACACACTTTTCTAGGTCAGGTAGTATTTTAAAATGATTCCACTTAAAATCCAATCTAAATAACAAAAACTTGATTTATTGGAAAACTAGGGGGTATTTCACAAAAATGAAAACGAGGAATTCATTTCAGTTAGCAGTGGGTCCTATATCTCGAATTTTAGCAATTTCGTAATTGTTGTGTATTCTTCTATGTTACCTTAAGGCGGACGGTCATAACCCGCTGCTGGTATATATGGGGAGGAGGCTTGTGAGTTTAATACAAGATGCGAGGAAGCGACGCCGGCCAGATCGGCCGAGTGCCGCGCGCGTACCAAAGTGTGTTGGTAGATCGCGCGTGGAAACGCCGAACAAATAAAAAACTTACTTTAAAAGGCATCGAGTGGTGACGATGGCCTGGCCTCCTCCTGGCGTTTCAAGCTTCCTTGCATAACAGTGTGGTGGTGGCGCACTAGAAAAGCATTTGCAATTGATCGAACATGAAAGCAAAATTATAATCATTCTCACGTAGGGTGATTGGAAATGAAGATGCGTTGATGTCTCTTGTATGAGAATTTCTCGCATAGTGAAATCGCAATAAAATCTCACATTTGGTAAATCCTAAGTAAAGGATGATACGCTGCGGCGTCTAAACGAAGTTCCTTGATGGACTTAGAGGTGGGTTGAGCACCTCATATGGAAGAATGTTCTTCCTAGTTATATAATGTTGTGTCGGCTGAATGCTTCAAGCATTTTGAACAGTCGTTTAAATTATGTTGAATTCATAGTGGGCGTTGATCGCTTACCTTGCGTTTAGCATTGTCTAGTACGATACGTCCTTCGGGGCGCCGTTCTAGTAACCAATTAACAAATAAGGCGTGACGAGCTACACGCCAGATATCAAATGATGTCTATAAGCCTACAGGCGAGCCTACGGGCCGATTCTAGTATGAAACGTCTTTCGGGGCGCCGTTCTAGTAATCAGATCACAATAAAGCATGACGAGCGACATGCCAGATATCAAATGATGTCTACAAGCCTTCGGGCGAGACTGCTGGCTGAATCTAGTATGATACGTCCCTTGGGGCGCCGTTCTAGAATTCAGTTAAGAAGTAAGCGTGATGAGGGACACGCCGATGTCTTATGATGTCAATAAGCCTACGGGCAGGTTCTAGTATGAAACGTCCTCTGGGCGCCGTTCTAGCAATCTAATAGTGTGAAGGTGGCACACTAGAATGGTCACTGAGGTGAACCATCAGCGTGAGTGGGTACACGCTCGATGTTTACGAACATCTAAGGCCTACGGGCTAATAAATATGGATCTGCGGATACCAAAATACGTGGCACGGCACGTTGGCGTGAGTGGCGACACGCAGTGTTTACGAACACTAAAAGCCTACGGGCAAATGAATATCTAAGGATATCAAATAAACAGTGTGAGCTGGCACACTAAAAATGGTCACTATGGTGAAACCATTGGCGTGAGTGGTGAGTGGAGACACGCAGTGTTTACGAACACAAAAGGCCTACGGGCTATTGATTATGCAATGATACCAAAAATCGTGTTAACACGTAAAGCATGTAGGGAGGGAATACATGCTAGGTGTTCGAACATCGACCAAACGGGGCTTCAGTCTGGAGAAGTTTACTAACCAAACCCTTACTTCAATCATCTCATTTTAGATGATTTAAATATGAATCAATGGTTGAAACGCCCATTCATAGCTCTTGATAAGAAGTCGCTGGTCGCCGAATGGACGATAGGGGAATGGCTTATCAAGAGTTGTGGGGAGAAATTTAAGAAAGGTATTCAACCAATAGTTTTAAGGAAACCTAGCGTAATTAGTTTTAAGCTATACTTTTAAGGAAAATCAACCTGGGATCGAGGTCTACCGAAATATTAGTCCGTTTATTGAGTGATACGTAATAATGCTCGAATATCTTAATCGCCTTTTAAGCACCTTAGTCGCCTTCTTAACAAAAACCGTAAAGGGAATTAACTGACGATAAGCGATGCTTCGCCAACTGTATTCGTAAAACCAAACCTGCTTTAATGTCATGTTGTTCAATATTTTATAAAGAAGTCTGTTGCCCTAGTAGGATTCTCAGATAACGATCGAAAGGGAATCTTATAGGAAGATATAGATTGGATGCAAATAACAATAGTACATTCAGGCTATGCTGAAAGGATGTATTATTGAGGAAGAGAGTTATGGAAACTAACAACTAAGCAATTCGTATGATAGGCATGTAAAGGAATAATAACTGTCAGAAACTCTGTTTACCCCGATAGGATTCTCAGAGGTAATCGAAAGGGAGGCTTGTAGGGGGACAGAAGTATGCTCTACGCGGTTGTTTGACGCGGTTGTTTGCGTTTAAATAGTGAGAGCGCGTTAGAGATCTTTTTCAGAGGGGGGGTCTTTTACAATTAGAGTTGCCGTGACTAGGATGTTAAAGTTAATTCTATGACTGAGATACCTACCTTAAATTATTATGTCGGCTTTCGAGCCTACAATTGCTGACCGTGAAATGGAAGAGATTGACATAATATAAATAAAGATGGCATTCACATGTACCTACTATGTGAGAACTTGAAATAAAAGATTTACCCTTCTGGGTTAGATCACTGATTTTTAGAATATTAAATAATTTTCGAGTGGAAGAAGGGTAAAGTTGTTTGGCTGCTTAATCAGTAGTAGTATTTCAATGAAAATAAACTATAGAATAACTAAAGTAGATTTCAAAATTGAGGTTCCATTGGCGTACAATTTAGTTAGTTTAGCTGTAGGACGATCATTATTCATTCTCAGAACATGAGTTCGAGTACTATAATAGGTTCTTCTTATTATATTGGTTTATAGTGTTAAAAATCATAACGACTGATTATGATCATTATTAAATATGGAAATTCAGACGACTTCATTTTGAGGTCTCGTTTTATTCTTTTTTCTTGTAGGACTCCTTAGGGGCCCTAGATTAATAGTTTCATTTGTTGAATGTTGGAATGCTATGAAAGCATAGGTAACACAGTAGTTTTAGTCGGTTAGAATCAAATTAAAAGCCTGTTATAAAGTCAAAGGTATGAAAATAGATATCTTATTTATTGAGTTAGAACGAAATCAAAGCAAATAAGTTATTTTGCGGAAAAGTAGGTACCTAATGATGGTCCAATATTAAACAATAAGGCCCAATTCATCCTGCCTCTTGAACGAACACAAATGAGAAAATGTATCTTTACTTATAATTACTTAGCCATTGTTAACTCCTTACAAATTTTTTATACCTAATTTGCAAAAGAAATTCAATGTTAAATTAATGTCAGTTATTCGAAATCTACTCGATACCATCACATTTTAAGGCCAACTAATACTTATCACTGTCGAAATTTTAAATTTACTGTCATTAGTTCAAATTGTTCCCTATACGTAAAAGAAATACAAATTTGATTTACATAATTAAGAAACGGTTCAATTAAAGTCAATGTTTGGAAATTAATGCATATCAGTCAACAATATCAATGACATTAACAATAAGTTAGGAAGAGAAAACAAATAATAATTAGCAAGTTCTTTTTATGAACTGCTGTTCTGTTAAGTTTTGCGTATAATCGTAACTCTGATTGCTTTTAGGGTTTGATCCTCGTATTTAACTCAGATTCACTAGTAATTTGATGCATTCATAATGTTGAGTATATAGTTAGTTAACTACTCAATTATAGACTCCGATTCTTTTGGTAAAACCAAATAAAATACTAAGACATTGTATTTTAATACAGCTCGGGTATTTTAGGTTGAGAAGTATAGGTATTTTGTTAAAAGTTCTGCTACTACCATAAGAAGCTCTTTTAGGCGACGATGTTTAACGTCTTGTAGTTCAGTGATTGTAAATTGTAGGAAACCGAGACAAGTATGCGATTAGTCACTCGGCAAGTTGAGGACAAATACAGGAATAGGTAATTTATCACGGTTTATAAGTACTATAACTTCGGCTTTAATCTAACAAGCCCAATAGGTTTCGCGAAGAAAGGAGGGTTTATATGTTAATTACTTTTCATCGGATACTAATTATAGGTTAGGAAATTGGTAAGATAGATTAGATGTGGGAATAATTGGGTATTGGAATTATTCTATATAAGAGGCTTCGTTTAATCAATGGAGTTTTGTATTCTTTATATCTAGTGTGAATTATTGACGTACTACGCCTTGCACCATAACGGTAATTTGGATAGTGGGTGACGATATGCAGGGGGTTGTATAATAGATGCAACCTTTTGCTGGTCGCTAATTATCTTTAGTACTGTGACAAAAGAGTACCTTTCAGATATTGAAGAGTTACAAGTGGTCTGCAAGGAATTCTTATACTCCACAAGAAGCTAGAACCTATGACTACTTTACACTTTACCTAGATTTGCAATGATAGCTCATCAAGGGAATTTTGAAGTGGGTTTAGAATGATTATACTGGTTGGATGTGTCACCTTCAATCTGGAATGTGTGATTGCCGGAGGGCTATTTAAGTAGTGTAACCACTCTTTACCCTAAATTTACCTTTGATACTTGAAAAGGCAAATCAAACTTTCAACATATCACATTTTTCGGACGTATATATGCCAACAATTCATACGTTGATTAAATATTATAAAAGAGCTGAAACTTAAATTCGTTAAAAAGAAATAGCATTAGCTGGGAAGAACGGGAGTGCTAGGTTATAAACGATTGTTACTAGAGTTGTAGTGAATAGAGTGGTGAGATAGTGGAAGCTTGATGATCACGTTACAGATACGATTTTACTTTACGTATTATTTATCAAATAACAGTTGTTCTACGAACTCAGTACTACCAAATGTCAGCATAAATGTGACGCTGCATGGAAGAGGCGGAAACGACCTCAATGTCGGATAATTTACCTCGGATTTATTAGTAATATCGGAAGCTTGGAGCAACATTGTAGTAATTATTGTTATTTATTTTTTTTTTGACAAGGGACATTTCGGCTCCGAGATTATGAGATCAGGGAAGTCAGTTTTGAATAAGTAAATAGTTGGGGCTTTAGATTGGAATTTGTATGGTTTGGGAAAATTTTAACCGGGTAAACCTTATAAAATTTTGGCGGGCGAGTGTAACGGAACACAAGCGTACCGTTGATACAAATTCAGTGTGTGAGGCATTTTGTGGGTTCGAGGGGGTACAAGCTTATTAAAGAGTAATAAAGTAGTTAGGACACACTTTTCTAGGTCAGGTAGTATTTTAAAATGATTCCACTTAAAATCCAATCTAAATAACAAAAACTTGATTTATTGGAAAACTAGGGGGTATTTCACAAAAATGAAAACGAGGAATTCATTTCAGTTAGCAGTGGGTCCTATATCTCGAATTTTAGCAATTTCGTAATTGTTGTGTATTCTTCTATGTTACCTTAAGGCGGACGGTCATAACCCGCTGCTGGTATATATGGGGAGGAGGCTTGTGAGTTTAATACAAGATGCGAGGAAGCGACGCCGGCCAGATCGGCCGAGTGCCGCGCGCGTACCAAAGTGTGTTGGTAGATCGCGCGTGGAAACGCCGAACAAATAAAAAACTTACTTTAAAAGGCATCGAGTGGTGACGATGGCCTGGCCTCCTCCTGGCGTTTCAAGCTTCCTTGCATAACAGTGTGGTGGTGGCGCACTAGAAAAGCATTTGCAATTGATCGAACATGAAAGCAAAATTATAATCATTCTCACGTAGGGTGATTGGAAATGAAGATGCGTTGATGTCTCTTGTATGAGAATTTCTCGCATAGTGAAATCGCAATAAAATCTCACATTTGGTAAATCCTAAGTAAAGGATGATACGCTGCGGCGTCTAAACGAAGTTCCTTGATGGACTTAGAGGTGGGTTGAGCACCTCATATGGAAGAATGTTCTTCCTAGTTATATAATGTTGTGTCGGCTGAATGCTTCAAGCATTTTGAACAGTCGTTTAAATTATGTTGAATTCATAGTGGGCGTTGATCGCTTACCTTGCGTTTAGCATTGTCTAGTACGATACGTCCTTCGGGGCGCCGTTCTAGTAACCAATTAACAAATAAGGCGTGACGAGCTACACGCCAGATATCAAATGATGTCTATAAGCCTACAGGCGAGCCTACGGGCCGATTCTAGTATGAAACGTCTTTCGGGGCGCCGTTCTAGTAATCAGATCACAATAAAGCATGACGAGCGACATGCCAGATATCAAATGATGTCTACAAGCCTTCGGGCGAGACTGCTGGCTGAATCTAGTATGATACGTCCCTTGGGGCGCCGTTCTAGAATTCAGTTAAGAAGTAAGCGTGATGAGGGACACGCCGATGTCTTATGATGTCAATAAGCCTACGGGCAGGTTCTAGTATGAAACGTCCTCTGGGCGCCGTTCTAGCAATCTAATAGTGTGAAGGTGGCACACTAGAATGGTCACTGAGGTGAACCATCAGCGTGAGTGGGTACACGCTCGATGTTTACGAACATCTAAGGCCTACGGGCTAATAAATATGGATCTGCGGATACCAAAATACGTGGCACGGCACGTTGGCGTGAGTGGCGACACGCAGTGTTTACGAACACTAAAAGCCTACGGGCAAATGAATATCTAAGGATATCAAATAAACAGTGTGAGCTGGCACACTAAAAATGGTCACTATGGTGAAACCATTGGCGTGAGTGGTGAGTGGAGACACGCAGTGTTTACGAACACAAAAGGCCTACGGGCTATTGATTATGCAATGATACCAAAAATCGTGTTAACACGTAAAGCATGTAGGGAGGGAATACATGCTAGGTGTTCGAACATCGACCAAACGGGGCTTCAGTCTGGAGAAGTTTACTAACCAAACCCTTACTTCAATCATCTCATTTTAGATGATTTAAATATGAATCAATGGTTGAAACGCCCATTCATAGCTCTTGATAAGAAGTCGCTGGTCGCCGAATGGACGATAGGGGAATGGCTTATCAAGAGTTGTGGGGAGAAATTTAAGAAAGGTATTCAACCAATAGTTTTAAGGAAACCTAGCGTAATTAGTTTTAAGCTATACTTTTAAGGAAAATCAACCTGGGATCGAGGTCTACCGAAATATTAGTCCGTTTATTGAGTGATACGTAATAATGCTCGAATATCTTAATCGCCTTTTAAGCACCTTAGTCGCCTTCTTAACAAAAACCGTAAAGGGAATTAACTGACGATAAGCGATGCTTCGCCAACTGTATTCGTAAAACCAAACCTGCTTTAATGTCATGTTGTTCAATATTTTATAAAGAAGTCTGTTGCCCTAGTAGGATTCTCAGATAACGATCGAAAGGGAATCTTATAGGAAGATATAGATTGGATGCAAATAACAATAGTACATTCAGGCTATGCTGAAAGGATGTATTATTGAGGAAGAGAGTTATGGAAACTAACAACTAAGCAATTCGTATGATAGGCATGTAAAGGAATAATAACTGTCAGAAACTCTGTTTACCCCGATAGGATTCTCAGAGGTAATCGAAAGGGAGGCTTGTAGGGGGACAGAAGTATGCTCTACGCGGTTGTTTGACGCGGTTGTTTGCGTTTAAATAGTGAGAGCGCGTTAGAGATCTTTTTCAGAGGGGGGGTCTTTTACAATTAGAGTTGCCGTGACTAGGATGTTAAAGTTAATTCTATGACTGAGATACCTACCTTAAATTATTATGTCGGCTTTCGAGCCTACAATTGCTGACCGTGAAATGGAAGAGATTGACATAATATAAATAAAGATGGCATTCACATGTACCTACTATGTGAGAACTTGAAATAAAAGATTTACCCTTCTGGGTTAGATCACTGATTTTTAGAATATTAAATAATTTTCGAGTGGAAGAAGGGTAAAGTTGTTTGGCTGCTTAATCAGTAGTAGTATTTCAATGAAAATAAACTATAGAATAACTAAAGTAGATTTCAAAATTGAGGTTCCATTGGCGTACAATTTAGTTAGTTTAGCTGTAGGACGATCATTATTCATTCTCAGAACATGAGTTCGAGTACTATAATAGGTTCTTCTTATTATATTGGTTTATAGTGTTAAAAATCATAACGACTGATTATGATCATTATTAAATATGGAAATTCAGACGACTTCATTTTGAGGTCTCGTTTTATTCTTTTTTCTTGTAGGACTCCTTAGGGGCCCTAGATTAATAGTTTCATTTGTTGAATGTTGGAATGCTATGAAAGCATAGGTAACACAGTAGTTTTAGTCGGTTAGAATCAAATTAAAAGCCTGTTATAAAGTCAAAGGTATGAAAATAGATATCTTATTTATTGAGTTAGAACGAAATCAAAGCAAATAAGTTATTTTGCGGAAAAGTAGGTACCTAATGATGGTCCAATATTAAACAATAAGGCCCAATTCATCCTGCCTCTTGAACGAACACAAATGAGAAAATGTATCTTTACTTATAATTACTTAGCCATTGTTAACTCCTTACAAATTTTTTATACCTAATTTGCAAAAGAAATTCAATGTTAAATTAATGTCAGTTATTCGAAATCTACTCGATACCATCACATTTTAAGGCCAACTAATACTTATCACTGTCGAAATTTTAAATTTACTGTCATTAGTTCAAATTGTTCCCTATACGTAAAAGAAATACAAATTTGATTTACATAATTAAGAAACGGTTCAATTAAAGTCAATGTTTGGAAATTAATGCATATCAGTCAACAATATCAATGACATTAACAATAAGTTAGGAAGAGAAAACAAATAATAATTAGCAAGTTCTTTTTATGAACTGCTGTTCTGTTAAGTTTTGCGTATAATCGTAACTCTGATTGCTTTTAGGGTTTGATCCTCGTATTTAACTCAGATTCACTAGTAATTTGATGCATTCATAATGTTGAGTATATAGTTAGTTAACTACTCAATTATAGACTCCGATTCTTTTGGTAAAACCAAATAAAATACTAAGACATTGTATTTTAATACAGCTCGGGTATTTTAGGTTGAGAAGTATAGGTATTTTGTTAAAAGTTCTGCTACTACCATAAGAAGCTCTTTTAGGCGACGATGTTTAACGTCTTGTAGTTCAGTGATTGTAAATTGTAGGAAACCGAGACAAGTATGCGATTAGTCACTCGGCAAGTTGAGGACAAATACAGGAATAGGTAATTTATCACGGTTTATAAGTACTATAACTTCGGCTTTAATCTAACAAGCCCAATAGGTTTCGCGAAGAAAGGAGGGTTTATATGTTAATTACTTTTCATCGGATACTAATTATAGGTTAGGAAATTGGTAAGATAGATTAGATGTGGGAATAATTGGGTATTGGAATTATTCTATATAAGAGGCTTCGTTTAATCAATGGAGTTTTGTATTCTTTATATCTAGTGTGAATTATTGACGTACTACGCCTTGCACCATAACGGTAATTTGGATAGTGGGTGACGATATGCAGGGGGTTGTATAATAGATGCAACCTTTTGCTGGTCGCTAATTATCTTTAGTACTGTGACAAAAGAGTACCTTTCAGATATTGAAGAGTTACAAGTGGTCTGCAAGGAATTCTTATACTCCACAAGAAGCTAGAACCTATGACTACTTTACACTTTACCTAGATTTGCAATGATAGCTCATCAAGGGAATTTTGAAGTGGGTTTAGAATGATTATACTGGTTGGATGTGTCACCTTCAATCTGGAATGTGTGATTGCCGGAGGGCTATTTAAGTAGTGTAACCACTCTTTACCCTAAATTTACCTTTGATACTTGAAAAGGCAAATCAAACTTTCAACATATCACATTTTTCGGACGTATATATGCCAACAATTCATACGTTGATTAAATATTATAAAAGAGCTGAAACTTAAATTCGTTAAAAAGAAATAGCATTAGCTGGGAAGAACGGGAGTGCTAGGTTATAAACGATTGTTACTAGAGTTGTAGTGAATAGAGTGGTGAGATAGTGGAAGCTTGATGATCACGTTACAGATACGATTTTACTTTACGTATTATTTATCAAATAACAGTTGTTCTACGAACTCAGTACTACCAAATGTCAGCATAAATGTGACGCTGCATGGAAGAGGCGGAAACGACCTCAATGTCGGATAATTTACCTCGGATTTATTAGTAATATCGGAAGCTTGGAGCAACATTGTAGTAATTATTGTTATTTATTTTTTTTTTGACAAGGGACATTTCGGCTCCGAGATTATGAGATCAGGGAAGTCAGTTTTGAATAAGTAAATAGTTGGGGCTTTAGATTGGAATTTGTATGGTTTGGGAAAATTTTAACCGGGTAAACCTTATAAAATTTTGGCGGGCGAGTGTAACGGAACACAAGCGTACCGTTGATACAAATTCAGTGTGTGAGGCATTTTGTGGGTTCGAGGGGGTACAAGCTTATTAAAGAGTAATAAAGTAGTTAGGACACACTTTTCTAGGTCAGGTAGTATTTTAAAATGATTCCACTTAAAATCCAATCTAAATAACAAAAACTTGATTTATTGGAAAACTAGGGGGTATTTCACAAAAATGAAAACGAGGAATTCATTTCAGTTAGCAGTGGGTCCTATATCTCGAATTTTAGCAATTTCGTAATTGTTGTGTATTCTTCTATGTTACCTTAAGGCGGACGGTCATAACCCGCTGCTGGTATATATGGGGAGGAGGCTTGTGAGTTTAATACAAGATGCGAGGAAGCGACGCCGGCCAGATCGGCCGAGTGCCGCGCGCGTACCAAAGTGTGTTGGTAGATCGCGCGTGGAAACGCCGAACAAATAAAAAACTTACTTTAAAAGGCATCGAGTGGTGACGATGGCCTGGCCTCCTCCTGGCGTTTCAAGCTTCCTTGCATAACAGTGTGGTGGTGGCGCACTAGAAAAGCATTTGCAATTGATCGAACATGAAAGCAAAATTATAATCATTCTCACGTAGGGTGATTGGAAATGAAGATGCGTTGATGTCTCTTGTATGAGAATTTCTCGCATAGTGAAATCGCAATAAAATCTCACATTTGGTAAATCCTAAGTAAAGGATGATACGCTGCGGCGTCTAAACGAAGTTCCTTGATGGACTTAGAGGTGGGTTGAGCACCTCATATGGAAGAATGTTCTTCCTAGTTATATAATGTTGTGTCGGCTGAATGCTTCAAGCATTTTGAACAGTCGTTTAAATTATGTTGAATTCATAGTGGGCGTTGATCGCTTACCTTGCGTTTAGCATTGTCTAGTACGATACGTCCTTCGGGGCGCCGTTCTAGTAACCAATTAACAAATAAGGCGTGACGAGCTACACGCCAGATATCAAATGATGTCTATAAGCCTACAGGCGAGCCTACGGGCCGATTCTAGTATGAAACGTCTTTCGGGGCGCCGTTCTAGTAATCAGATCACAATAAAGCATGACGAGCGACATGCCAGATATCAAATGATGTCTACAAGCCTTCGGGCGAGACTGCTGGCTGAATCTAGTATGATACGTCCCTTGGGGCGCCGTTCTAGAATTCAGTTAAGAAGTAAGCGTGATGAGGGACACGCCGATGTCTTATGATGTCAATAAGCCTACGGGCAGGTTCTAGTATGAAACGTCCTCTGGGCGCCGTTCTAGCAATCTAATAGTGTGAAGGTGGCACACTAGAATGGTCACTGAGGTGAACCATCAGCGTGAGTGGGTACACGCTCGATGTTTACGAACATCTAAGGCCTACGGGCTAATAAATATGGATCTGCGGATACCAAAATACGTGGCACGGCACGTTGGCGTGAGTGGCGACACGCAGTGTTTACGAACACTAAAAGCCTACGGGCAAATGAATATCTAAGGATATCAAATAAACAGTGTGAGCTGGCACACTAAAAATGGTCACTATGGTGAAACCATTGGCGTGAGTGGTGAGTGGAGACACGCAGTGTTTACGAACACAAAAGGCCTACGGGCTATTGATTATGCAATGATACCAAAAATCGTGTTAACACGTAAAGCATGTAGGGAGGGAATACATGCTAGGTGTTCGAACATCGACCAAACGGGGCTTCAGTCTGGAGAAGTTTACTAACCAAACCCTTACTTCAATCATCTCATTTTAGATGATTTAAATATGAATCAATGGTTGAAACGCCCATTCATAGCTCTTGATAAGAAGTCGCTGGTCGCCGAATGGACGATAGGGGAATGGCTTATCAAGAGTTGTGGGGAGAAATTTAAGAAAGGTATTCAACCAATAGTTTTAAGGAAACCTAGCGTAATTAGTTTTAAGCTATACTTTTAAGGAAAATCAACCTGGGATCGAGGTCTACCGAAATATTAGTCCGTTTATTGAGTGATACGTAATAATGCTCGAATATCTTAATCGCCTTTTAAGCACCTTAGTCGCCTTCTTAACAAAAACCGTAAAGGGAATTAACTGACGATAAGCGATGCTTCGCCAACTGTATTCGTAAAACCAAACCTGCTTTAATGTCATGTTGTTCAATATTTTATAAAGAAGTCTGTTGCCCTAGTAGGATTCTCAGATAACGATCGAAAGGGAATCTTATAGGAAGATATAGATTGGATGCAAATAACAATAGTACATTCAGGCTATGCTGAAAGGATGTATTATTGAGGAAGAGAGTTATGGAAACTAACAACTAAGCAATTCGTATGATAGGCATGTAAAGGAATAATAACTGTCAGAAACTCTGTTTACCCCGATAGGATTCTCAGAGGTAATCGAAAGGGAGGCTTGTAGGGGGACAGAAGTATGCTCTACGACTGTAAGGTTGAATCGCCTGTTACGATTCTCTGTGGGAGGTCGCTGGTCGCCGGATGGACGATAGGGGAATGGCCCACAGGAATCGCGGGAGCTAGATTACAGTAAAGGATTCAACCACCAATAGTACATTCAGGCTTGTAGCCGAAAGGATGTGTTATTGGGAAGGATCGCAATGGAGACTGACATCTGTGGTTAGCCTCTTTATCGGCGTGGCAACTACGAAATGGTACAGGGATAGTAATTATCTAAAGGTTTTAAACTACACCGTAGTCTTGTAGGCAAACAGAAGTATGCTCAACCATAAGGTTGAATCGCCTGTTACGATTCTCTGTGGGAGGTCGCTGGTCGCCGGATGGACGATAGGGGAATGGCCCACAGGAATCGCGGGAGCTAGTTTACAGTAAAGGATTCAACCACCAATATTACATTCAGGCTTTGGCTGAAAGGATGTGATATTGGGTGATGTCGCAGTTGAGTTTGACATGTAACTACCTAATGGTAGAAAGTTCGATTACCTAAACATTACAGGCAGTTTTAAAATTATCCAATGACTTGTTTCAAGAATAACTAGTTTCTTCCTAAAATTGGTTAGGCCCAAGTCGAATCTCTCATGGCGAGATTGCAGACTGACCAATCTCCTCTCAGTAGAAGCTATACTTCTTTTGGAAGTTTCTATCACCTCTTAACTACGATTGTCACTAAATAAAGCTAAATAACGACAATGTATCTAAACCCCTTGCTATATTAGTTCAGCGGATGACCTAAAATTTCATATTGTAAATTCTAATACTTAATAACTTCCGAAGGCTCAATTGCCTCAGGCATAGGAACTATATTTGAGACTTAATTAATACTTATCGGCTGATTGTATCAGTTGAACTTAAAGATTTCATCATCACTTTCGGGAAAGTGTTAGGCACGCTTAGAAAATCACTTGCATGACTGTTGATACCCGCTGGGAGTAAGGGTGTGAGTGGGGCCCTAGGGTGTAAATTCCGTATAACGCAAAACCCTTTGGTGATTACTGAAATCTAACTACATAGTAATGGTTGTTACCATTATAAACCTACACTTTTGTAACGTGTCCTCCTGAGGCATGGTTTCTTCAAAGTTTATGCAAATACTTTACGCTTCACCTAAGGTCTGGCGTTTGAGCTGAAATAGTAGAGGGATCTATTCCTTCTTAGAGTTAGGTCTAGTTGTACTAGATCTGTATTGCGAATTGACTCGTAACTATATAACACTGATTGCATTAGTGTAAATTTTAATACATTTATCAGCGTTCCAACTGATTGTATCAGTTGGACATGTGGAATATTTTTCCAAATACCTAAAACCATCAGCCGATTGTATCGGTTGAATTGATGATGACAATCATTTACTCCCTTTTTCTCCCCTTGGGGGGGGAGTCACCATAATGGCCGGACTCCACCGTGGGTGGCGGAGGAGGCGCCACCCGCCCCTCATCTGAGGGCTGCCAGGATTACAACTTTCATGTTGAAGACTGGGGACTCAGATGGGGGCTAACTAGTTAGGCTTCCTTCAGAAGCATTATTCCTTTAGTGAGATTTGGGACTCGTTTGTCGTTCTGACAAACGGGACCCCTTTCTATTTAAAATCATAATTAAGTCGCTTACAACTTTACAAGTTGGGTCTCGTTTGTCTACCGGCAAGCGGGACCCTTTTCCATTTAATCTTTAGAATTGACAGATTCTGAATACCTTGCCTAGTCCGGTCTCGATCGTCTTCGGCGGTCGGGACCTCTTTTTATGTAAATTTTCTTAACCGTCTCAGGACCTTTCCTCTAGATCGCCATCTTATTTTGTACTGTAAATCTCTAAAAAGACACCAGGGTTCTATTACCATCACAACGTAGGTGTCCTAGACGATCACAAGGCCAAAACTATCCTAGTATACCTAGGGCTTCAATATATTTCCGGCATCTTAGTCTATTTCATAAATTTCACGTGGGTTCTGGGTTAGCTAATATTTCCAGGTTGTTAAACTATCCGAGGACTCGACTTCAGTGAGTGGGTAATTGTAACTGCTCTACGCGGTTGTTTGCGTTTAAATAGTGAGAGCGCGTTAGAGATCTTTTTCAGAGGGGGGGGTCTTTTACAACGTGTGCCTTCGGTTGTCGCTTCAGTGACGTTATTTATATTATCGCGCGAAAATTTCTAATCGCTATTGTTATCAATCTGCGTTACTTAAAATAAACAATTAAAAATATTTCGGATAATTACACCGATAACTTTTCAAATTGGATAAAACCTGTGCTATGGATACTAGATAACGGGCTTATACATCAATATTTATTTAAACTCTTATTGATCGGGAACAAATGTTAGGTATTCGCCATAGTTTGCCTTATGGTTCCTGACAGAATAAAAGACTAATCCGTCTCTTCCCTGGGTGTAATAAAAGGAGACTTAAGGGATCGTGTTTATTGCACCTATTTGTGTGGTATTGGTGCGGAGATCTCAAAAAACCTACCATGGTCAAGCCGCCTGACCATCGTAGCGATTAGGATAAGTTCACAAAGGCCATGGAAAGCGATGGCAATTGCTCCAGGGCCCAGAGGCTTTCATTCAGTAGTGGACTTTTGTAAACTGTTATTGTACGTAAGTATTCACTTCAGAAACATTTCGTCACGGTCACTGCACACACTGAACAATCGGCCTTCAATTCAACGTTAAGTAGTTGTATTAAAGCTAATATTTCTTTTTGAGTTCATCATCAATAACAGCTTATACAAGTGCGCTGTGGGAAGTAAACTCGAGGCTCTTTGTAATTATTTCCTCCGCACCAATAACGTCTGGTTTTATGGCACTGACGGAAAGAAACGGTTGAGTAGGTACCTTCTATGGTATTTCTTTGCCTTGAAACGAATACCTGGGTACTATTTTAATTAGTGCAGACGGGTATTAGATCTTTTTCTTCTTTTCAAACTTATTAATTTAAAATTAGAACGAAAATTTATGCAAATTTATTTTTTAGTTTGAACTTGGTTTACCAAGGGGATGAGTCAAATGAGTTCGATAGGTATGTAAAACTTGTAGGCTTCGTTCAAAGAAATTTAAACTAAGAACATTGTTCGTCGCGACTAACTTGTTCTAAATTTTCGCCTGATTTATAATTTCACTCGTGTTTTAGAGTCCACAGATCAACTGTTATTATAGTTATACTTATGTTTCATTTTCTAGAAAATACCCAGTTCATTCGCTGTCAAACATTAATGTATAATATAGATGTTTATTCACCTACTAACTGTTTTAATATCAAATTTACCTCGTCTTCTCTTCAACATAACACGTGAAATCAATCGTTTGTGTCCGTTGTTGAGACACGTTCAGTTTTCTAAATCTAACTGGACCCGAAATGTTCCGTATAGTATTTCCAGTCAATTAAATAGCTCAATGGCATAGAAATGCGAGTAAAGGCAGATTTAATCACAAGACATTTCGGTCTTATTCGGCTTGCCTTTCATGTGTAATTTCCCACGGGTCGGGTCAAGCAGGTCACACCATGATTACGCCAATTTCAGTAAAAGCCTATGTTCAATAGTTCACACAATATTTTTATTGAAGGTAATATTAGTGGTTATATTTGAATCGCTCGGACCATTCCTTCTATTATTCGATGGGGTTATGGTTATAGTATAAATTGTGGATATTGAATTAAAGAAGATTGTTCTATTGTTAACCCTCGACGTAAGCGACGGGGTTTTTTTTTCTCCTTTTTTTGGGATTTTTGTCATTGACGATGTCAATCCTATCGTATCCTATTACTTAATTAAATCTACTTACAAAAAAGTGGAACATAAACTTGGCTGAGGCTGAGGTAGGATTGGATAGTATGCCATGATACATTCCAACATTTAGCATATTCAATCCTAACTTCATTATACGTAACTCCCTTTTAGACGCGTAACGGACACAATCCACCAAAATATGTTGCATATCTACGACTTTACCACATATTTCACAGTTAGGTGAGCTGACCTTTTGCATCAAGAAAGCAAAAGAGTTTAGTGGACCATGTCCGGAAGTCTATGACCAGTTATAACTTGTTATCCATTTCATTTAGATTTAATCTAGATTTCATTTAGGTGGAGCTAGATGGCGCTGTCTGTATATGTCCAAGAATATTTTATTATTTATTTATTTTATTTATTTATTCTATACCCCTACTATTATTAGTATTATTACCCTAAAACCACGGAACATGAGCAGGCTCACACTGAATGCTTCTATATGCCTTTGCTCATTGACCTTTCGTTAAAGTAAAGTTTCCATTCATGGGCACATTTACGTTTATATTTGTGAAGAACTTCAGAATAGTTTGGTAATACATTACAGGACACACCTTCTCCGATAGCCTGTTCTGCAAACTTGTCAGCCTCCTCATTCCCGAAAAGCCCTATATGAGCCGGGACCTATTGTAAATACAAATGAATGCCTTTGTGCGTTTGGCGCGTGATGTGTGTGTGTTTAAGGGAGGGTTATGAGCTATATTTGATGAAAATCGGTTAAGCAGTTTCGAGGATATTTAGTTTTAAACAACGTTCTTTGGTATACCTATTGGGATGATATCATAGTCCATCGCGGATTTTTTACATTTTTTTTTTGTTTAGATTCTTAGCTATGTTCGATGAAAATCAGTTAAGCTGTTTAGAACTTAACCTCAATCAGCCCTGATGTTAAGCGAAGATGAGGTCGAAGGCGGAAATGTACTGACCCGGAAACCCTGTCTTAATAAGGGAACTGGCTATCTTATCTCTGACAACCAGATCACGACAATGTCATTAACATTGCTATTTGGCAGCAGATTTTGATTAGATAGTGGTAGTTAGTCGAGCGGAGATTTACAATTCGCTACCACCAACCAAATCGAGTACAAGACATATACCCCGCTGGAGACATTGAAAACCGAGGCTTTTAAAAAGTTGTGACAATATTTTCATTGCTTTAATATATACTACTAATCTATACCTTTTATATTGATGTCCGGTTTATATAAAATGACAACGGTATATTTCACATAAACAGGTAGCTAGTGTACGTACATTGATATTCCCTAGCATTTTACTGCATTTCGTTAGTTCTCTCCTGAGAAACTTCAGATTGCACCTTTGATAAAAAAAAGCAAGGCAATTACAGATTCATTACGGCACTTCCAAGTTTCCTTTCTCTCTCGTTTCGTTTTTATTATTCAGGTAATGTTCCTAATGGATTCGTTTGATAATAATTAATTGAAAACCTTATTATGTCTTTTGAAAGTGTATGGAAGTATGGTAAAAAAATAGGAAACAATTAGCTTTGAATTGGAACTCAGTTCCCACTTGGTTTATATTTGTTACGATTACTTTTGCTTTTACAAAACGATGACATTTTCTCTTTGTAACATAAAGTAGGTACGTTATTATTTATGAAAATTAAACTTTAATTGCTCAGTTAATTTGTGCAGGTAAATTTTCGAGGCAGGGAGAGTGCTTTCAAGTATTTTTGTTCGTGAAATAAAGCTGTTTTAACAACTTTTCCATTATACTGAAGACAAGCGCACTTCAACTATGGAGTATCAAAGGAAGTTTGCGTTCTCGTCACTTCGCTATGACTACACTATATTAGCCTGGTGCCTGTCTTCCCAGCCGTGACCTACGCCGCCCCTTGTTGCCCATATAAATTAGGGATAAAGGGGGTGAAAGGAATAGCTTGTCAGAGGTCATGAACGCCTGGGTGTATGCCAGTAGTTGTTCGTTAGCCGGGGATCGGCATCCGGTTTCCTTATCATGGCACATCCGGCTCTTGCTGTTTTGTTTCTTTGGAGAATGTACGGAATATCCGGGTACACCCCGGACTGAAAGGATGGTGTCTGAATGTTGGAGTGGACGTGTATTCATCTCGCGAGTTACGGTCTTTTATGTAATAACGTTATTTTCATGTTTTACGGTCGAAATGTAACGCGGGCCTGAATAGAGATGGGTTGAAAGGTAAGGCATGTCGACAGCTACTAAAGGTCTGCGGTTCCTTTTATTTTTTATTTTCTAAGGATGGCAAACAATGTAACACTCTCATCTGGTGGGAGGGTTCAGTCGTCTATGATCGACAATACTGCAGTAATGGCGAATTCTAAACATTCTTACCACATATATATAAATGTAATTTAATAATTATCGTATCGCTATTTAAATTGAAGCACTTGTGCGTAGTCGTATTCACTATTCGTTGTTAGTTTCGGCAAGTAACTGCCGTGTAGTTTTGGCACGTAAAAAGAATAGAACCAACCCATCACTTCCCACGGGTTTCATTAAAGGCTACTAAGGGAATTTCCACCAAAAAACATCTATAGACTTACACGTATTAACGGCGATATGAACTCACCTCCTGTCACGTGTTTTAATTATTATAAATGTAATGTTTGGAACACCCAAACGCTTGTTTGGAATATCTCTGACCACCCCATTTGGGATAAAGGTCGTGAAGTTGTGAATGTCATGTTTTCTTGCTACGAAGGGTACGTTAAACAGTAATGTTTTTTTTATGCACAACGGGTTAGCACTTGAACTCAATCACAGCTGATGTTAAGTGAAGATGAGGCCGAAGGTGGAAGCGTACTGACCCGGAAACCCAAATATCTGGGGAAGTGGCTATCTTATCTCTGACAACCGGAACTTTAATTTAAATTAAAGTAACTAAGTACTGAATCTTTTATACTTCAAATCTACAATAGTATAATATGTAATACATAGGATAGTTCTTACGATCAAATAAATAATTTTGAACAACTGCGGAATACACGATAAAATCGGTTTTCATAGATTTGACAAAAGATGTGTTGTTATCGCCGCCTGTTATTGTGTTTCTCATATCACACTACTCCCTGACAGATACATTGTCGGAGAAAGGTTTTAGTTTGAAATTCTGATTTCAATTGGATAAGTCACTTAAACTTCATCTTTCTACTTTCAATAAAAAAGTGAAGGAAGAATGGAACATAATTGCATACCTCTTTGAAACGAATATTTCCGATTCCAATTATGAAAAGCACACAATTTGCCTCATCTTTCTTGCTGTATAAATAGATCACATTATTGTTTCCATACTGAAATATTCATGCAATTATTCCCTTGTTTGAGCATTCCGACGGTCCATCAAGACAGAGAATTTTATTTCATTGCATCGAAAAGCCAGCTCAGTAATTTTTCAATAATACCTACTAACAATAAATCATTCATGAACTTGAAATAATCCAATTTATTGTGTTGGGATACCTACATAGAAGATAAGTAAAATTAATTGACGCAAAAACATTTTATAACTCTGAACGTAGATATGGAATAATAGTAGTAATTTTTAATCAATATATTTTCAAAATTACAATACATAAAAATTTTGGACAGAACATAGATAGTTCAAATTTTATTTTCAGTGAGGTAGAAGTCGACGGTGCGACCGGGGGAGTGTCGTCACATCGGGCCCTGTCGCGCCTCATACCGCTCGCTGATCGCGGTGTGAGGCACGACAGTGCCCCCTGCGGGAGGGCGCGCCAGCAGCCCTCCGGGAACGGGCCTCCCCTAGTGAGGGGGGGCAGGGCGAGGGTGACCTGGAGCCACTTATGCGTTCCCAGGTCCTCCCTACTGCCGAGGAAGGTCGCCGCGGGGTTTTGGAGTCCTACATAACCGTCTCGGCGTCCCCCAGGCGAACGGTATGCACAACGCATTTCCCCGCGTAAAAAAAAAAGTAGTCAGTAGGCGTTGCCGGTAGTCGGAGAGGAAAGTGAATGATATCATGGTTTGTTTCAAGTGATTTCTAAACTTCGACACTTCTGACTCAGTCGCGTTCATTCGAAATTATAGGAATTTCTTTTGAGTTACTGGATATGCAAGAGCATTTTTGCCACTATATTCAAAAATATACGATGATTAAATATTACAGTGGAAGTCATCCAAAAGCGGATCTAGCAAACCCAAAAAGTAGAATATGAAGTTCCGAGCCCGGAAGCGAAATCACATTCAATTTTCTCTTTCAAAAGTGTAATGGTTAAACAAACTTCCTTCAATCATTTTCACGCAAAAGTCTAACGTGTTGCCCCGATTGTGCTCCCCATATTCCGAAAATATACCATCGAAAGCAACAAGATTTGTTTACTAAATATTTTTACATCTTTCTTCTTAATTTGAAATCAAGTCAAATGTTGCTTGCTAAGGGGACTTTTCGAAACTCTTGGTCAAATTATAAAAATATTTCTGTTAAGTATATTTGATGAGGTTCTCTGTTCAAGGATTATTCAGGAAAAATTGAATTATTGTTTCCGAACAAAATAACCAGTGAATTTGTTAATTGACCAGATATTTCTTGTGGTTCTGGCACTTAAAAAACCCGACTCTTCCTGTGGGTGTCATAAAAGGCGGCTGTTTGACTTTCTACCAAAAAACAACTATAAAATTACTTTGTAACGGCGATGGGCCCCCTGTCACGTGTGCATTTCTGAATATTTCAAAAGATGAAACTTGGAGGTTGTTTCAAGCATTAAACTTTTATTGCTTGAAACACCCAGACGCTATGATTGGGATATTTCTGATCACCCCATTTGGGATAAAGGTTGTGACGTTATGTACGTATATATGTTTCTGTACTGCACACGAGACAAAGTAACTATTTAGTCATCTGTGACACGAGTCCTATTCCATTCTGTGGCTGTACTTATTTCTACTATCTTTAAAGCACGTACAATAGAGCAATATGATTAGGATAATCTTTGAAGGATTCTATCGAATTAATATTGGCTAAAAGATTGAGGACATCAGATCATTGACCCATTCTTCTCTGCGTTGCTCTAATCTGATTACGGGCTATTGAGACTGATTGAAGATACCGTCGGGGTAAGGGAATATTTCATGATTCCGAAAAAACATTATACGCAAGGGAATACGGTTTGGCTGGTTTATTTATCCTTTTATTCTTGGCTCTCTAAGACAGAATACAAGTTCCAACTCAGTATCTGAAATGATTTATCTTGCTTTGATTTATGTTATTGCTATTATTATTTATTTATTCCGGACAGTTGTTATTATGTTCATTTAAGTATTTAAAACATTAGGATCCTTCTTCTTACATAATTTTCCACAAACCGAATGTGAATCAATCTAACCAATGGATCAGTCTGCGCCCTTGTCTCTGTCGTATAATATTAGTCACAATAAATCTCTCTAAATGTCACTGTTCATGCCAGTAACATGACCGAAATATTCAACTAATGCATAAACTGTTACTCAATAATACCTGTGGTGAGTTTGGCTATAGTATAAACTTATATGTATAACGATACATTTGTTTCCAAGATTTGTCTTAATTGCCAATTTGAAGGTAGTGATTTTAGAATCTATTGCTGGATATAAGTTTTGTCTGTCTTAATTGCTATTCAAAAATATTTGTTCTAATCACTTATTCAATATTAATTTAAGTCTATTGAATCAGTTTTATATTCAATGCAGTTTATGGCAGACATGTCCAAAGTAGTACAGATTTTTTTATGCACAACGGGTTAGCATTTCACCTCAATCACACCTGATGTTAAAGATGTGAAGGTGGAAGCCTACTGAGCCGGAAACCTCAACTTTACCGGGGTGGCTGGCTATCTTATCTCTGACAACCGGAACACAACAATGCCAAAAACATTGCTGTTTAGCGGCAGACTTAGTGATGGTAGCTAGCCAGTGATATTTGAAACGCCTTACCACAAACCGTGTACTAAAACATGTACCCCACTGGGGGTTGAACCCGCGACCTCCGTAAACCCTATGTTGTTTACATTTGGCCACGGAGGCAGTTTTGCAAAGAGACATCTGTATATTATAACACAAAAGTCAAAAGTACATTTTAACATTGTATTTTAATGTGTAGCCTACCATTTCCACGTTTACAGCGTAGAAGTTCTTAACTGATACAAACTTTTACCATTTCAATTCAACTTTAACATAAACGTGAAAGTGGAAATGACAAGTTCTTTTGCTTCCGGTGTCGGTTATTTGTAGCAGTTTATTGCGTCTATTTTTACTAGCAGTGAAACATTGAAGTATTATTAGTAATTTATGTTTTACAGTCCCTAGGGAAATAATGAAGAGCTGTCTCTTCAATGCAGTTTTGAAATTTTAATGAATAGGTAGTTATATTTTTATGCATGCATACATGCATAATGTTGCGAACTTTGGGGTAACCAAATTAATGGTTAGAGATATCCCAAACATAAGGGTTTGGGTGTTCCAAACGTTAAAGTTTAATACTTGAAACAACTTCCACAGTTCACCTCTAGAAATATATAGTTATATATATATCAGTTCATGTGACAGGGAAATGAGCCAATCGCCGTTGAAACGTGTAAGTCTGTAGATGTTATTTGGTGTTAAGTCCCTTAGTCGCGTTATCCGACACTCACGTGCCGGAAATTGCACGGCATCTATAAAAATATCTTAATTTATTTGCCGTGTTACTAATTTGTTAAATATTAGAAGTTGTAACAATAATAATATATTATGTTATATATAATAATATATAATGTATGAAGCGCGGCAGGGCCCGATGCGACGACACCCCCCGGTCGCTTCGGGGGGTGTTATCCTCTCCCGGGCCGCGTCCGACGCCTACATCCACCAATGGGGGAGATCTAATGTTCAGCAGTGAACGTCCTGTTGCTGATATCATAATGATGACTCCGTAGCAACATATTAAAATGTAGCATAGTACTCGTGAAAGTTGTAAAACTAAGTTATGTGCGGCAAATTTTTTTTATAGCGTGGCACGAACCCGGTGATGACTCAATTCGGTTCGACCACAACGTTACCGATAGTATAGTCAGGACTTCATTACAGATTTCTCTTTTATTTCCTTAATCAATATTGCACAATGTCTAAGAATTTCATAAACAAAGTTGTGACCTTCCCAGCCCGCCTATGCCCAGCTGGGTCGAGTCACGAGGTGTATATGTACACAATGGGGCGGGACAGCTCTGGCGAGGGTCAAAATAGAACACCGATCACTACACCAACTTATTTATGGCATAAAACAGGTCGTACAGAGGATCGAAAGGGGCTTAAAACTAAAAAATTAACTATCGAGATGTAAAAAAATGATTAGAATGACGGTGCGATTGAGTTGAAATCTGGAAATCAATGTGCCAAAAAAAGGATCCGTCAGTTCATCAGTCAGTCAGTCAGTTTAAAATTTCGAATTTGAACTCCAATAACCCAAACCCACCAATGAGTATCAGCTCAAAAGAACGACACCGTTACAAAGTTAACAACACCAGGTGGTTTTATATTTTATGGCTGGAGGAGAGAAATAGAAAAGAATAGAGATTGGTGGTAAATTATATTTTTTTTTAATATTAGTTAAATTCTAAGTAAGGCAGTTGCCAAATTCAACCAATGGGGAAGGAGATGACAATGTAGTTCATTACCATTCAAGTGAGACAATAGTTCCCCTGAAGCTGGAGGAATTGATTACTAGACCGATTTTTGAATTCGAAATTTTTAATACAGTCGTTTCAAATACAAATTCTTAAAAATTGACAGTAAAATTCTTTAGGAATTAATTTGCTTTACTTTGGAATATTGGAATAGGATTTGCTGAATTTCATCGAGTTATGAACGAATTCTGTATACAAAACTCAAAATAGATCCTCAGGATTTTCTCAAACTTTTAAAAATCCCAGCGTATGTTGATAGTATGACGCAAGATAGGCTTCCATCGCAGCTATTAAACTTAACCTCATGAAAATTACAGTTTTTATACTCTCTACGTATCCAGACCACATCCAAGGTATTATAATATTCAGTAATAATACCTAACACAAAATCAGGTCATTTAACTGTCTCCTAAAACACAGGTAAGCACTTGGCATTAAGATGGGTAAGACGGAGGGTGATAGACAATTAACATAAATGTAGGGTCTAGCTAGATCGCTAGCTAGATAGCTAGCATCAACATTTAGTACTGTATCTACACAGCAATAATTCGTTAGGGAACCTATGGCATTGATTATCTATTAATCAATCGGTAGATAAAACATTTATTTGCATATTACAGAAAAACGTGAAAAATATTCGACCGCACAATTATTCTGCTAGGTTTTCGAAATGTAGCCTTAAGTCACAGTAATTGGAAATAAATAATTAAGTACTACACCGCTTACCACTAATAATAGAGTTGTATCTATACCATGGGCTACCGCTCAGTGTGAATCCTCACCACATATTGTCACATTAAACGATTACAAAAAAGGAGAAGATAATCAATTCGGTGTGGTTTTTAGTAATAGCATCGCCAAGTCTGTCTGTGTCTGACCGTCTGTACTATAAATACACGATAATTTAATATGGGACTGAAAGAGACTCCGACACGCTCTTAATATGGAATTTAATTATATTGGGGAAGGAATCCGATAAATACTGGCTTCTTCTTGGTAATTAATATTGTTATGCATTAAGCTAAAATCAAAACTAATGAAATATATTGTTGGATAAATAAAACATATTTTTATTTATTCAACAATATATTTTTAGCCGATAGGAATCATGTTATATATTTTTAAATAGACATGAGCTCTGTCTGACTAATTCATCATTCCTCTTCTTTATTCGTTCAGCCAAAGTGATTCTAACTCGCATACATTTTAGCAATGACATTATTTGTCACGAAAACATTGTGGCTATTTCGTTTTATACGTTTTTACATTTGTACGTTTTGACACTCGTACTTCATGTCCATTAAACAATTCGTTCAGTGGAGATTTTGTCACGTCAGTCAGTCCCGGAATGGAAATGTTTAGTTTATGTTTAGTTCAAACAAAGACCCATGACCCATATGTTTTGCTTGTGCCTAAACGTAAAAATATATGCAAAGTGACAGATTCAGAGATGATCTACTACTTTAAATATATATCAACTCACATGCGAGCAAGAGCATCGAACTAGCATTCTGATCCAGTGCTGTTTGTGGCAAGTGCTTGTAACTTTGCGAAATTATAAAACTTGGTGCTTGGCACTTATTAAGGACACCTATTCTTTATGCCAGAGAGTTGGTTTCACGCTATATCAAAGTTATCCTTTTAATGGTGTATAATCTTTAACGATAAAGAAGGGCTTTCTATTACAATTTGGAAAACTGAGGCAAACTTGGATTTCTCAGCATGGCAAACATGGGTTTCGCAGCATAGTTATCAACTTCAAGAAGCATATATTTTTTATTTCAGATACGTTATAAACAGTTTGTAAGTATGTTATATTTTTAGCATAAGATGTAGGTATCATATCAGTGTTGCAAACTCCAACCTCCAAAAATGAAGGGTTGTCATCAACAATCTTACAAGACCCACTATTGGGGTACAGCCTCCTCTCACTGGGTGAGGATATGAGCCATAATCGACCACGCGAGCCCAGTGCGGATTGGTGGATTTACGTCAGACTAGTGGCCACCTGAAAGTGTTTTAAAACCGCCCTTGTAGGCCACCAACTTGGCTGCCTTCAATTGAAAACAAGCGGGTCCGACTATTTAACGTGCCTTCCACAGCACGGAAATATTCATATTAAAATGCCATTAGTGGTTACCCATGTAAGGACTGACAATAACATTGCTAAACTTGCCAATCGGATACGGATAATGCTCAAAAGAGAAGGGTATTCTTTTATAACGATTCGGTAGATGGCCATAAAAAGAAGGCGAAACTATCTAAGTATTAACTTTATAAGGCTAAATATTGTCAATTCCATTTTCTTGGGTTTCATTCCCTTATAAGTTCTCCAATAACGCATTAGTTAGTAGCACAAAACTGAAAACTGTTAGAAAACATTTTCTTAAAAGTGAGAATATGGCCAGCAAAATCACTGCGCCGAACAGCGCTTGATATTACTGTAAGTATTTTCCAATAACAACAAAAAGGAAATGGTTTCCGTCTAGGTACAACGTAAAAATCCATGTTCACGACAATTCGTAGTTTCTCGTAATGTCTAAACAAAAGCAATGAGAACGAGGCGGGGAATGATCGAAATCGGAGTTTAGCAGTTACCGTCCGACTTAACGAAAAAGTTTCGTCATTTGTGGAACAATAGTTGGACTGTTTTGACATTGCTATCGAGATATAATATGAGAACCTATTACAACACCAGCGATTAATACTTAGTTCTAATATAATTTAAGTAGTTATGTATACATATACATAACTACATACATACTTACTAAAAAGTAATTTTTTGTCTATACCGGATGAGTTTTTTTACTGTAAGGAAAAAAATAGGGCATATTAGGTAAGTGAAATAGAAGATATTGGCATAGGTAGTTTAATTTTTTTTTTGAAACCCTCATCGATTAAAGCGTTTATTGTGTAATTTACCGGTCGCGTATAAACGCGACCGGTAAATTTAATGATGTAATTCTGTGGAATAGGCTATAAAGCCTATTCCACAGAATTACATCATTAAAGTAAATAAATAAAGAAAAGTTGGAGAAAATATGATTTCTAAATAAATTGCGCATGATAGAAACCCTACAAGTCCCGCCAGTCGCATATCAATATCAGGCCAGCCGTGCGTTTAAAAAAAATAAACTACCGATGCCAATGACTTCTATTTCAATTACCAAATATGCCCTATTTTTTCCTTATGGTAAAAAAACTCATCTGGTATAAAGAAGACTCTGAAACCGGAACTGCCTGTGCTTACAAGTCAATTTCATTTTTATTTTTAATGATCGTTTGTGTTTGACCTCAATCATATCTGATACGAAATGATGATATTGAAGGTTGAAGCGTGCTTGCATATACTCATTTGGGTGCTACCTTATCTCAAACAGACGGATTACAACAATACTCTCAAAATCGGAGCTTGGCGGTAAGCCACCAACCAAACTCGTGTACCTATTAAACATGTACTCCGCTGGTAATCGAACCCGCTACTCCTGTTTCATAAACATTTTGTATCAGTATTATATAATGCTTCTTTGTTGGGCACTATGCTACCTCGAGGAGATAGACTAGACGCATTTTTCAGCGCTTCTTGAGCAAAATATAATACTAATTACTTTTCATGCCGAAATCAATTCATCAAACAACTAGACAACCCTCTGGAATAGTTGATTCCTACCTCGGATTTATTCCTGTTCCCACTTTCTAAAAAGGAAATTTTTCTCAATTTCATCGGTTTTTTGTCTCGATTGGGTTCCCACCAGAAAGAGTTAGGTTATTTAACCAGTTCTCATAGCTTGAGTTGAGTGTGTCTAGCATTATATAAAAATAGGTCTAAATAAAACATTAAGTGACTTGAAATGAAGTCTGCAAAGTAATCCTTTACTATGGATACCTTTATGAGTCCTTTTGCAGCAAAACTTTCCTGGAAGTATTTTCAAATGAATGAACGTTCTACATTTCCTTTACCTTGTTGCTTTCTGTACATTGAAGTTGCGAAGGGTTTCAAGTTAAAGCGAGATCTAACTTAACATGGTAGGTATAACTTGAGATGGTCTCGTCTCGAGTGAGATCACGATACAACCCAGTCATGAATAATAAAGTACTACCGGGAGCCTTTGTGATTGGTATAACGAGATTTGTCTTCTTGAGCACTGAATTATATTTAGAAGGCTATAGTAGGTAACGAGTTTCACGTCCAGTTGCGTGTCCGAACTCAAAACGTAATACAGTGTATAATAAAGTGTATGTACAAAGCGAGTTTTCCCAATGTTTTAAGTTTTAAATTGTTAAGGCATTATCTCATTAGTCTTTAAGTTTCACTCACTCTACCTATACTGGTTTGATATTCCACCACTATAAGCTTATCCTAATTTGTGCTCTTCAACTTATCCGTTGAAAGTAAGACATGGGGCCCGTTAAGAGCCATGTGAATACTCTCAAGGGTCAGTAATGCATCCTCCCCTTTGCCACAGCTCCTCTGCCTCTACTAATATTGATGAACGGACTTTTTGTTACTATATTAAACATTACACACCCACTGTACCTGTACTTAAAACACATCTCGACATTATAACTGTCCACAACTAGACATAAGCCTCATGGAGTGATTTGCATCTGCGCCCGGCAATGACGTGGCGCCCAAAACACTGGTATACTCGTAATATACTGTCATGAAACAATACAACATTTTTATTTAGTGGTTACCTTTTAAATTTTTATAAATAAATATAAATATTTTGCACATACACACAGAGCCATCTAGTTCCACACTAAGCTACTAAGCTTGTATTATGCATACCAGATGGTTGATAAAGTACAAGGGACTGGACGGAGCGCATGCGGGGCTCGCTGACCTTACCTGCACCGGATCGCCGGACGGGAACCGACCGACGAGTGCCACCACTGTGGCTGCCACGAGGACACGGCGCAGCATACCCTAGAGGAATGCCCAGCCTGGGCAGGGGAGCGCCGCGACCTCGTCGCAGCGGTAGGGGACGATCTCTCCTTGCCGGCCGTAGTCAAGGCTATGGTCGGCGACGAGAGGTCGTGGAAAGCGGTCCTCTCCTTCTGCGAGAGCGTGATCTCGCAGAATGAAGCGGCGGAGAGAGAGAGGGAGGCCGATCCCTCCTCTCATCCCATCCGCCGCAGACGCACTGGGACCCGGAGAAGGGCGTACGCCCACCTTCTCCCCCCTACCTAGCGAGGCTGGGTGGTGACTCGGGGGAGTCACCACCCACACGCAAGCCTCGCGAGAAGGCGCGCGTGGTGTTCCCACGCGCCTTCTTGAGGTGGCTGGACCAGGAGATGCCTCCCTGCTCCAGCCTATAGGAGGGCCCGCCGCCGCCGCCGTTGCCCTGGAAGCGGGCGTCGCGCTGGCGTGGCTGCGGACGATTACCGAGGGGTACCCGTGGCCACGCCGTTTCGGTGCGCGCGGAGGAACACCGGGAGGTTTTTAGTGGGTAGGGCCGCTCCCGTCTGGAGCGGTGAGTCCCACATATCCTCACCGCTGACCCCCGTCAGCGGCGGGTCGAACGCGTAACTGCGTTTTCCCCCCGTCAAAAAAAAAATGGTTGATAAAGTACACAAATACATTTTTTTTTAATAAATGCATATATAAATGAAAATCACACATAACTCGGGAATTCATGCCTATATTCATCATACAAACATGTGCCCCTAGCGGGATTCGAACCCGTGACCTTTTGGTATAGCAGTCAAAGTTTCTAACCAGTACACCAAACGGGTCGTCGAAATATTTCAATTATCTAAAAAATCTAGTTGCTATTATCTAAAAAACTCTTACGCGGCAATAATCATCATTCTACATGCCTTCAGCTGGACATAATTGCTGTCAATCAGAGGCAGGCTGTTAGAGTATTTTCCATATATTTTTTCCCAAACAAAATTCCATTTAAAGTGGTAGTCAAGCCTATTGACATATGTATAGGTACAAGGACAACGGTTGTATAAAATAAAGAGAAAATAAATTGGGCAAGGAGAACATAACTGACAAAAGAAATGTGACGCGCAAAGAGCGACAAAATGTTTCTTTTGTAAGGTACGTAAGCTACTTACAAATTTATTTTCCCCTCCTTGACCCGATGTTAATAATGAAAGAGGAACGACTCCTGAACCAACATGTCTAGATTTTTTGTTTTAAATCGAGGTTAATGATTACTTTAGAACATTCTTATTGTACGTTTTCAAGTAATGTCCTCGGATAGGTGACCAATTGTGTGATTTGGTTTTTCCCGGTTATTTTTAAATGAAGGCAACCGGTGGCCTAAGAAGACACAAATTGACCAATCCGCACTTGAGGCCTTCTCTATGCCCAAGCAAATGGGATAGAAGGCTGTTAATTGTAGTATGTATTTATACCTATTGTTTCTATTTTATCCGACATTTCCGACATAAAGTAAGATCGAATTATAAATACTTTTATAAAATCCTTACACGCATTGTATCCTATATACCTAAGTACAATCAGCTTTTAACTTGTTCAGGTTTTAATATAAAGCCATTTGGGAGCTGAGATACGTCTACATAACGTAAATGACAATTTGACAATGTTCCCGTATTTTCCGGAATGCTAAAAGCTTCTGAGAAAACCACTCTAGACGGTCCCTTTACATAATCTTACCTATAGATCGAACAAAAAGTAATGTTTGTGTACATAGTTACATACAGCTTTCTAAATTAGTATATTTTGGTGAAACAGAAAAATAAGTGCCTCAAAAGATGAAGATGTGCTACTTGGCGCGTCTCGTATCAGCAATATCTATCATTTAATATTGTTGAAGATCAGCCCTTAGATTACGTAACTTCATCGGTATCGTCATCGATTACGTTGACCAATAAGAAACCGTCAAATTGCCGAGCGAGCAATGAGCCAACCAATCACATGTCAGAATGTAACCGATGTCGATAACGATGAAATTATGTAATAGAACCCCTGACAGTCAGGAGAAGCCTGACATCTGGTCGAAATGGCTGGCTGGCTGGTTGGTTCGAAAGCAACTTCCAGGGTTTAAGGCACATTATCTGGTTTAATGTAGGACGTCCACTCACAAGGTGGATAGACGACCTGATAAAGGTCGCGGGAAATGGCTGGATGCTGGCCGCTTCCAACCGATTACTCTGAAATTCTATGGGGTGAGGCCTATGTTCAGCAGTGGACGTCTTGTGGCTGATATGATGATGATGATCTGGTCTGAACGATATTAATTAGGATCTGGAAGGGGGTTGGTCTGTGTAACCATCATTTCTGCAAATAAGGACCCGATGACTCACTGGTAAGCTAGTGCGGTGCTCTTTCAGATATATCAACGCCTTAGAAACAGCTGCTGTGGCCTGGGGCTAGAACTTGGTCATTTAATTAATAGCGAAATGAACTACTAATCTATTAGCTAAACTAAAAAAAATAATATAAAGTAATCTTTATCGACGACCTGTTTGGTGTAGTGGTTAGCAACTCTGACCACTATACTAAAAGGTTGCGCGTTCGAATCCCGCTAGGGGCATATGTTTGTGTGATGAATACAGACAGTTTTCATTTATAATAAGTATTTATTTACAAAAACAAATGTAGTTATGTAGTATATCAACCATCTGGTATCCACAACACAAGGCTATAGTTATATAACTATAGGTAGTAATCTATCATTATTACCCGATGAACACCCTTCCACTATGGAACGACACCTTCCAACAATATGCGTCCGATTTGCTCGCCAAGTAATTAAGTTTGCTCCTATGGAAAGCCACGACAACTTCGTGCATTAATCAATAATCAGAATGTGCGCCAAAAAAATTCCCTATACTCGCAATGGAAATCGAATAATGTAGAAAAAGTTTATCCAAACATACGGTTCCGTGAAAAAGCTACATTTCGCCGCAGAGTTTAAGTTATCTGTTTTTACTTTCTCGTAGCTTTGATAACGAGATTTTTAAGTCTGCAAGGGTTTAACTCCTGCAAAATTTAGTTTGTATCTGCAATAAACATTTTTAGCTCCATCCGCCGTCCGATTTTTTCAATTAAGGCGCTTATTGGATCCTGTAAAATACGTATCCCAAAATTTGCTTTAGCTCCATCAATATTCTGGGGTCATACATCACCCTGTCTCGAGCGAGTGTAAGATTGATAGCTCAAGTCACTAATTGAACTTCATTAACGATTATAATTAATAACGTCGAACAAAAACTCTTATTAAGCACAGAACTTGGAGTCTGGCACAATATTGTTTTAGCCGCGAGGTATGAAGCTCTTAAGCGGAAATTGCTTTAAGTTTGTAATGTTGATCAATTTTGAGTATTCTTTCTTTAGAGGTAGTGCTCTGTATGTGTAGTTATATACCATCCGACAAAGAATAGTAGGTACATTAAAAAAAATAGTTTTGCATCTTGTCCCATTAGGATATTTTTGCGTCTCAATATTAGTTATCGATATATTACAGTGTTTTATAGTCCTGAATAATACAAATTAAGTGTTCGCGGCAAATCATCGATAATTTTTATTACCCGAGTACCCCAGGAATGAGGGTAATGTTCTTCATGTTTATGTATGTAGTATTGTGGATGGGTATGTAGATTTCTATGTTACCTCGTGTAGCCTAACGTCTTGCCGATTTTGAAGTGCAAGGTGTCGTCAGATTCGCTTGATCCCTCGAGTATTATAGATAACATTTTATGGTAAAAAATTCAACAGTTTTTGGTTCGTTTGGACTATAAAGGTTATAAGGAAACTGCCTATTGTAACACAGTGAAAAGATCAGTAACTAAAGTTGGCAGAACTTCATTATTAAAGTGATGATTTACATTTTTTTTATGATTAACTGGATACTCGTTTGACCACAATCTAACCTGATGGAAAATGACAATGTGATCAAAGATGAAGCACACGATCTCAGTAGATGCCTATTCACGATGCTCTGGAAGATCCTAAGGTTGTAGGATTCAGGAAAGACTGACGCCGGAAGGGAGTTCCATGCCATTATAAATGAAACATCGAACCACTACATGAAATACAGAGATTTATTATTAATATTAATTGTTTCTGAATGAACAAATAATTAAGTATTAAGAATCACTGTAAAGAATATTACGTACGGAATAAAGTACTTTATCAAACTATTTCTTCCCGCGGTTGGAAACCACACTATAATTAATAAACTGCAGCAGACTAAGTTTTCATTAACGTTAAAATTATAATATAATGTCTACTAGAGTCTATATAATAACTTTCATAATAAACTGAATAGCTGAAACTTCGCCTCTATATTGTTTAAGGACTTAACACCCCCAACTAATTTGTTCACCTGTGAACATCGACCTCTCTTATTGGTCTTGTTGGAAATTATGTAACTACTTAGTTCATAATTTATGTACGACTTTACGGATACTACTATCTGTGTACAGTTAAACTTTATGGATGTTTAGGATTAGTCTCCTTGTTTCATTTGTGACTCAAGCACGCAAAATTTAAGATAAATCTTCAGGTAATCTTGCACTTGTAAAGACAGTCAAATTTACACTAAATCTTTACGTGACACTTGGAGCGAGTACAATGACAGCCAAATTTACAAAAAATCTTCACGTAACCTCGATAATGATACACTTGGAGTGAGTGCAATGACAGCCAAATTTTACGTAAATTTCACGTAACCTCGATATTGATACACTTGGAGCGAGTGCAATGACAGCCAAATTTATGGTAAATCTTCACGTGACCTCAATATTGATTACACTTGAAGCGAGCGCAATTATAGCCATATTTATAGTAAAGCTTCGCGTGACCTCGATAATGATACACTTGGAGTGAGTGCAATGACAGCCAAATTGACGGTAAATCTTCAAGTGACCTTGATATTGATACACTTGGAGCGAGTGCAATGATAGTCAAATTTATAGTAAATCTGCACGTGACCTCGATATTGATACGATTGGAGCGAGTACAATGACAGCCAAATTTACGGTAAATATTTATGTTGATACGCTTGGAGCAAGTGCAATGACAGCCAAATTTACGTAAATATTGACGTAACTTCAACATTGATACACTTGGGGCGAGTGCAATAATAGCCAAATTTACCATAAATCTTCACGTAACTTCAACTTTGATACATTTAGGACGACGCCAAATTTACGGTAAATCTTCAGGTAACCTCGATATTTATAGACTTGGAACGAGCGCAGATTTAAGGAAAAGTTATCGCGTTATTTTTATACTTAAAAAAAGTTATAAGTGCTACATGCAACTGCATGTTTGTCGATTTTACTATTGAAGTGTTCATATCTACATTAATTAAAATCCCTAAATTCCTACGCAAAAAAAAACACTTTCATTTTAGAAAACTGCGGATGGTATAGCCAGCATGCCACGGAACAGCTCGTATGAGTGACTATAATGCCGACTGTACTTTACATACAGTAATATTTTTCTTCTAAATTAATTATGTTAACACAATTCCTGTAGGTTACCCAACGAACTTCGCTACTTTATTAAATTATGTAGTAGACGGTGCGTGGTCTGTTATTAAATTTTAATAACATTGTTTAAATTAAGGTCCCGCCCTTCCTTATTATTAATAAGATGCGTCTTACATATTAACTAAGAGAATAAATTTCTTCAGACAGTCAGGCGCATTTAATTAATTGAATATCAAAGGATTGTTTTGTTTATTGAATCAGATAAGTAGGTGTAGGTTTTACTAGGTTTTTACATTTTTGTGATGAATATTTATTTACCCGAATGTCACGACGGGCGCTCTGGAAATCTATGGGGGAGATCTGTGTTCAGCAATGGACGTCCTGTGGCTGATATGCGGATGATGATAAGTTAAGATAAATTATCTCTAGTCTCTATTTGGGCTACAATTTTTCTTCCACAACTATACCAAATTCCAATGTAATTATTTACGTCAAATAGTTTCGAAATAAGGGCTTGAAAATTAGTCTCTTTATCGGTTTATACTTGGTGGAAATTAGTTTTTGTAATTAGACCAGAACAACGTTTAAGGATTACAGATTAATTTAGGAATATGAAATGACGGCATGCACCTTTAATGTCCATGCACAAAATCTAAGTATTTTCTACCTACATTCTTCTGAACAGCAAAACGTGGTTTCATATTCACATTTCCTATTTTGCAAAGCTCAGTTTTTATTTAGCCGTGCCATAGATGAATGCGCATAATACAAAGGCGTGTCAACGGAAGTATACACCGAATTGCAGGAAGAGTCATTTGTAGCCCTCGAAATGGTGACATAAGTTTTTATGAAGTTCCATGTAATTTCGCTGTGAATTCCTTGCGTAGACTGTGTGACTATTAAAGTATTTGCGTCGATTACCGCTAAAACAGAGATAATACGCAATAGTAATTAACTTATAACCTACTCAGACGAGAACCCTATATATAATTACTACATACAACTATATTTTAATTAGTTGACGACCGATTGGTGTAGTGGAGAGTGACCCTGTCAGCGAAACCAACGGTTGCGGGTTCGAATCCCGAGAGGAGTAAATGTTTGTGTGATGAATACAAACATTTATTCCCGAGTCATGGATGTTTATGTAAATATTTATGTATGTTTATCCATTATCTAGTTTCCATAGCACAAGCTTTGCTTAGTTTGGTGACTAAATGATTGGTGTAACTGTCCGAAATATTTATTTATTTATTTAAAATATACAATTTAATAATATGCGCGTACTTTTATGCACACACACTTGTAGAGGTTGTAACAGAAAACCAGTGTTTCGATGTTTGACTGATATGTCACACTGAGTTATGACCCGTTTGTGCTGCACACACTCTTGTATTTTCCTTCTGTTTTTTAACTTTTTTTGTGTGCATACATTATTATTAAAAAAAATGTGTATATGTGTGAACGCAATGGCTTAAATAAATTCTTTATCTATCTATCTATAAGATGCCTTGACTTGCAAAAAATTACAAACAAGAGTTAATATAATGTTAGACAACAAGTAGTGGATAAATTTAAGTGGCGGTGCAGGACACATAGCTCGAGCGACCGAAGGCCGGTATAACTTAAATTTCTAGAGTGGAGACCACGCACCGGCAAACGCAGCTTAGGACGTTAATCCACATAATGAAGCTTGCAGGCAGTTCCTGGATGAACGCTGAACCTATCGGGGTTGCTTATTTTCATCAATGAACATCCGTGTAGACGATATGATAATAGTGATAGAGTTTACGTAAAACTCAGGACAATATTTTAAAGTGAGATGATTAACGAAACGCAGCATGACAGTAACATATCAGCAGTCTAGAGAAGTCCACTGTTAGACACAAGCCTATTCTACATCGCTTTCCATGGGAGAATTGTGTCAAAAACTTTGACTTTATCACCATGCTAATCAAGTTAAAACTCGCTGCTCATTATTCATTTAAGCTGTTGAGTTCACGATTCTTTAGCCTCTGTTAAAGTACCCACAAGGAACCACACCATATTATAGGAAAAGCAAAACATATAATTCTCAAATTAGGTGAACAGCTGACACATCCCTTTCTCCTGAGATTACCGCGAAGATTATTACTGTTATCATAATTAGGTACTTACAACGGTAACATGGGTCTGCAAACGATTAATTTCGTTTCCTTTTAGCCCGGAGCTTTACCCGGATTCTTGGAAATTGCTTTTGTTTCATGCATATACGACTGCAATATACACCTACATAATATACCACTACGTATGTACCAGTATGTATATCTCTCACAATTATAGCTAGCCATATAGATTTTACTAGAACAATCATTTTCTGTTTGTTGTTTACTCGGTATTGTGATGTTACGCTGTTGTTTTTTGTTGTGATTAAGATTAAGGGCCAGTAGTCATTCGCTTTCGATTAGCCAAGTTAAGCAATATCTAACGTGTTCAGTTCTTGGATGGGTGATTAATAATAGTGGTGTTTGTATGCGAGTGTTTCCATACTGCGGAGGGTAATTGAAGGGAGTCGTATCAAATCGTTGGCTCACAAGAAATTGGCTTGAAAACACTGATTGTCAGGGTGAAGTGGTCACCTGTCTGACGAATGCATAAATCCGCTCTGGGTCGGCATGGTATGACCCATACCCTCTACTAATGAAAGGAAACTGGGGCGTAAGACTATTGTGGAAACCTATCAAAAAGATGTCTATTAAGCATCCTTTTTCGTTTAACTGGCTTGGATAATGTTGCGTTCATAAAGAAGTCATAGTAGACAAGGAATTGATTTTCCTATGTCATGAATTACAGTAACATGTGCAAAACTCCAAGTCACTTAGCGTGCAAGATTAATAATCTGAAGTGGTAGTGAGCAAACAACTTATTCGTAGAACTGATAACCGTAAGGGAAGAAAGATTCTAGAGTGGCGACTACGTTGGTATTGGTTAGTATAGCGCGGAGGGATTACTCGAACAGAGTGAGATGTCGAAGGGCTCAAGAGTGCTTGGGATGACAGTTCTTAAGAACTGTCAACTGTTCTCTTCAACAATGTACCTTCGACGATTGGAGCGTTGCGTTGGTATATCGAATTACCGAGGAACGTTTCGTCGAACTACGGTTCCCGAAATGTCAAGTAACTACAACGCAAAATTCATGACCAAAATATTTAATAAAAACAAACTCCTTCGTGAAGTATGGGTATCTTATTTTCTTTTTATATTATAATCTCACTCTTCAGCGGTGTTAGTTTTAACGTATTATCATAATTCATATTTAACGACTCATTTATGTGTAAGCCCCCGGACATAATTTCCTATTTCACTGACTGCGGTAATTCTAATGTAAAGTAAAGATTTAAACTATCTGCATGTACGTAATGGATGTTCCACTACACTATTACTCTCCTATCTAAACGATGTTGACAAATTGAGTAAAATAAAAGAAATGTGAAAACCACATGCTTATTATCCTCGATGCATAGTCGTATCCAGTAACTTTACAAGCACTGTATACTCCGCTATGGTTGTATATAGTGTAATCATGGTTTCATCAAAAGAGCGCCACACACGCTCCCGCATCAGGGCTCGTCACGCGGCATTCACCGGCTGATGGTGGCGGCAATTATGTGGATGCTATGAATGTACTGTCGTGTGTACTGCCTTTTAGAAGTTGAGGGACTTCCTGCGTTTTGTGGTGTGGCGGGTGACGTACTTGTGTATGTTTATCAAAATGTGTGTAATATTTAGATTTTTATCATTGCAAATGTACATTCGGGACACTGGTGGGACTTCCTATAGTAATCGTTATATTTGTAAGTTTGTGAAGATAATTTCGAATGATGATTTTTATTTTATAATTTTCGTCACACACGATGGTTCTGTAAATTATTAACAGATACTATGGATGACAAGATACAGAGAATTATTTTCTGTGTGTGCTGTGTACTAGCATAGACGCCTTAAAGAAATGTGTTTATTCCAATTTATGAACGTAGATTTACAGGTTTTGGATCGCAGAAAATAATGCTATAACCTTTTAACCCCATGAAAGTGGGACGATAATAATAGTCCATTTCCAAAATTAACCTGAGGAAATCATCGCATGCCGAGGACATCATCATCGTCGGCGTACTTTATTCGGTCGAAATTCAGCTCTTGTAAGCATTTCACTTTATTCGTGAATCGTAATCTAATCAAAACTAATAATTTGAAATATTGTAGGGAAAAGGTCTCTCAGATTTTATTAATTTGCAATCTTCGGAGATGATGAGGAGCAACATATACTTTTTTAACATTTTCATAATCTTGAATCAACATTTATTTTAAGTCTTTTTGCGCAACAATACACTGCATTGAGTCATTTGCGAAAGTTTCAATGTTTGTTTGTTTGTGTGATTGTTTGTTGCTGAAACACGGCGAAACGAATGAACGGATTGGGATGAAATTTGGTATACAGGGTGTAATCGTTAAGTGTGCAGAGGCGATTATTCCGTAACTAAACTGATATCGAAAGTACTTTACCTAATGAGTAAAATGACATTAATAACTTTTTTTAAATAAAACGAGAAATATCCAAAAAAATATATTAAACACTCCCATACATTTTGTTTCTTAGTAAGTACAAAATTTTGTACCTATTCAAAGCAGATGTTCGAAGTGACGTCCTCGTTGTGCAATACAATGACGAGCTCTATTTACAGTTTCTAAATGAACTTTCCTTAACATTTGCTTTAAATAGGTACAAAATTTTGTACTTACTAAGAAATAAAATGTATGGGAGTGTTTAATATAATTTTTTTGGATATTTCTCGTTTTATTTTTAAAAAGTTATTAATGTCATTTTACTCACTAGGTGAAGTACTTTCGATATCAGTTTAAAGTTTTTTGATATCTATAATAGTTACGGAATAATCGCCTGTGCACACTTAACGATTACACCCTGTATAGGTAGAACATGCCCGATACTTTTTATCCCGATGCAGTCAATAGTTCCCGCGGTATAAACAAATAAAACAAATCGGACATAAATTTATTCCATGCAGGCGAAGATGCAAGCGGAAGGCTAGTTTTTATAACTGTCCCAATTTCTAAAGCCGCTTTAGCACAGGAAATCATTGCAGTCACATTCGCCATACGTTTTCGACCAGCGCCGTTAAGCAAAATCTGGCGCATCAGTCCATGTACCATTGGTGGCAGGCAGTTGGTCAGGTTGTTTTCAACTGAAGGGTTTTGTTAACATAAATTGGTGACCTGTAGTCTTAAAAACTGTGGCCTTAAAAACATAGCCGACTGATGAAGACTAATCTATCGCAAATTCACCAATCCCTGTGGTGGATTATAACCACACCACACCCACCCTCTCCTGGTGAAAGGAGGTCATACTTCAATTACAGGTAAATAAAGCTGTTGATGTATTTTACCCCTTTTGATATGGAACTCTAATTAGTCACAGATTTATCGAGTCAATAGTTTATTGAACTCAAGTTATGAACAAAATTCGGAGAGGTTTTTATAGGCTGTGTGCGATACAACATTTGGAATTGGACTCTACTTCTGATAGACTAGCTGAAAATAACGGTAGCGAAACACTTCTCTTATCTTATTATTTCATCAAAAAATAAAACATAGCTCGGAAAAAGAAGTTGGTACTGAACGATACAATGGCAGCCTCCTCGTATACTTTGGTTTGCGTCTAGTAAATTTTGTAGAGCTGACCTTAAAATTGCATTTACGCTTTAGCTTTTTTGCTTTCCTAATGAAGAAGTCGTCATCATCGAATTGTAAAACATGTGGATGTGGAGAAGACATTGAGTATCTTTTAATGGAATGTGAGCGGAACAAGACAAACGAGAGACATTCATATGATCATTAAAATTGTATGTTGAGGATTTAGGATTATAGCAAAGTATTTTCTCCACTGTCAGATGAAGCCAGATTGTTAGATCATTTTCTTGTTGGAAGTTTCTACTAAACGAGTAATTTATTGTAGTGCTGATTATTTTGGGGTGTTATGGAGCTGAACTTAGTCACACAGTGACTCAAAGTTCCAAAAAAAAGAAAACAAGCTCTGATTCAAAAAGCAACTTTAACTGCAAAATTACATTGTAAGTCAAAGAAAAAAATGTTTATAATTACATTGTCACAAATAATACACAGTTCGGAACAATAATTGTGTAAGGCGTAGTACATAATAGCGTGAGTTGTAATGTAATTAACACTGCGTCTCTACCAACACTGGCCGCCACACGCCACGCCATGACATCGTAATTACGACACGAGAATACAATTTAGCCAATATTGTGTACACTGGTTAAATCGTTCTTGCAGTTATACTCTGCTATTACGAAATATAAGAGACAAAATATAATTGGAGAGCAAGAGTTACAGAGTATAAGACCTGAGATGAAACATATTCCTAAAATTGGTGTAAACTGGACACGGGCATTAGCCATAATTTTCGTTTTATCCATATTTTAATCCATAGTTTTAACCACCTCCGTGGCTCAATGTAAACAACATTGGGTTTTGGGGATCCCCAGCGAGGTACATGTTTAAGTACTCGGTTTGGTTGGTGGTAGGGCATTTTAAATGTCCACCTGGCTAGCTACCATCATCTTATCTAAATCTGCTGCCAAGCAACAAAGTTAATAGCATTGTTGTGTTCCGGTTGTCAGAGATAAGATAGTCAGTCCCCCAAATGTGTTGGGGTTTTCGGATCAGTACGCATAAAAAAAAATATATATATTTTGTTTGTTAAGTGTGGATGTGTGGAGTGTGGATAGTTGTGCTAAAAAAAAAGTTTACCTTAATGTCCACCTGTTGAGATCCTTGAATTTAGATATATAAAGCAAGTAGGTCAGAAATTGATAATGAGGGTACTAAGGTTTATATCTTTTTTGACGACGACAGTACATTATCTGCCTTTATGCAAATCTGTCCTGCTAATCTGGGATTTTACTTTTCCGGAATTTTGCTTATCTGTCCTTCTGCTGCAGTAGGGATTGAACTATTTAAAGTTAATAAAATGTTTGTAAAAAATACGGCGTTTATTCTAAAGCAACCACACAGAATATTGTAAATAAATAAAGATTATATCGAACAAAATGTTTCTTTCTCGACAACATTCAATAACCAGCACTTTTTTTAAATAACGATAAAGTCTTTGTCACGTCGATCGCGCGTGACAACAACGAAATTCAATCACTGTGGCGTGGCTACGTGGAAAAAATAGCTTTAGTGTGGCCATGAAATGAAAATAAAGAGGATTTGGTATCAAAAAGTTCGTTTCATCCATTTAATCCATTACAGTACATTGAAAATTTCTCTCGTGAATCGCAAGTGGCAGCATATTATTCGATATGCAAGATATTAATTAGCATTCAGTACGAAATCGTCCATTGCTGAATTAGGCTATCATAGGTAGCTAGAGCAACTATTTGGAAATGGCTTCATTCAGTGATTTCCCTTTAGCAGGTCCTCTGTTCATCTTACAGGTGGATGTCCACGCTGTGCTTGCCAGTACGTGGTCTCAAGTCTAAAACTTTTCTAGACATAGGACCATTGACTTATACTATGCCACGCATACTTGGTTTGCATGCAATTTGCAAAATGCATTAAGGCAGACTCTAAATCGTTATTGGGAGAACTAATGGAGGCTAAGCAAGTGCGTACGCCAATGCTTACGCAAGTGCATATGTAAGTACGTAAATACGTACGAGTACATAAGTACTTACGCAAGAAACAAAGTAAATCATTATTGTTACAACATTAGTGTTAATAAAATAGTCGATCAGAAAAAATAAATTTATTCAGACATATACAACAAACAATGAAACTAGCACAATTTTGTAGCGCAAAATAATATTTGCAGTTATGTATTACGAATTATTGTTCATTAATCATCATCAGAAATTAATTAATTAAATTAAGAATTAAGCGTCGGCGGCTCAGCGGTTAAGACACGGTGTCCCAATATGGGAGGTCCGGGTTCGAGTCTCAGGCAGGCCATGTACTAATGAGTTTTTTAATTTAATTTAACTACTTATGTGCATTTATCCGACTGCTCTTAAACGATGAAGGAAAATATCGTGAGGAAACCTGCATGCTTGAGAAATAAAAATTCTAAGGCACATGAAGTCCCCAACCCGCATTGGGCCAGCGTGGTGGTCTATGGCCCATACTCCCTTATTATACGAGTGACATATCCCTGTAGTGGGATGTTTATAGGCTGAGAGATGAATCATCATCAATTAATCACATTTAAGTACAAGGAATATACATTAGAATCCCACATACCATTATTATTATTATTATTAGGAGCCCATATAATTGTCAATCATAAGGCGCGAAAAATATAACCCGTTCTTTTCAGTCATATAAATACGATGTCAGTTTATAAAATGTCAAATGAATTTAATGATACAGCAATGCAGTGAGTCAGTTCCATTAAAAAATTAATGAGACTCCGCGGATTTTCATGACCATTAAAAACTATATCAGCCGATACAGTTTTTGTATCGTGTTGTGAAGTTTACAGTAAATTGTTAATATTTTTATACCTACCAATAAGTGGTCGTAATTGCAATAATTTCCATTTTAAAAGCCTATACAAATAGATACGCAAGACCCTGAATGCTCTACATGTCAAACTTTAGCCTGTGGATAGACACTTTGACCGAGATCTCGAGTTTACAAGATTATCAGCCTCATGTTTAGACCTTGACCATCATCCCAAACTAGTTCAGTGCATTTTTACCTAGTCACTATCTCCACTTTAAAACCCGCTTGCTCGAGCTATTATTGGTACAGACAGAATTATCGCTAAGCCATTGTAACTCTATGCTATGTCTGCCGAGGCATTCATTCACAATATGGGCAACCACCTGCTTCAGTGCGCCGCAGTCGCATGCCTGAGTCTTTGAGGCATCACTTGTAGAAGTGGTCGTTACACGGGAGACTCTCGTCCGGATACTATTATAACGATAATCGTTATGCACAGCTACATAAGAAATGATACCGTTTCTGATTAATCATCATCACATTGTTGGTGCAATGACATCATACAGTTGGCGGAATTTCATTGGATTCTACTGGAACAGGACTGCGAGACTTGACGTTATGGAGAAGAAGCCTACACTCAGCAGTAGGCATTGATGATGATGACGATCATAGCAAAAGTCTAATAAAGTACAATTTGCATCGCTTTGCATTACAAGATTTATTCCAAAAGTAAATGGATTGACGATCGCAAAATTGTTAGTACTATGATTTTATGTCTTATGTTATCATCCATAACACATGACATTGCATCCCTTGCAGAATATTAGTTGAGTTCCATCTCACCGGAAAAGTATTTTATTATTCAGAGTTTCATCTCGGAGATTGTACCTATCTAATATTGTCGCGTTGCAATAAAAATAATAAAGTTTGTTGGGATGTTATTTTCACCTGGGTATTACTTTGTTTCAATTTGTTACATAACATTTCATATAGAATGAATGAATACGGTAGAGAAGTGTACCTATTGTCTAGAAAGTGCGTGATATAATACCATATTATTATGAAACAAAACGTCCACGGAATAAATAAAAATACGGATGGTATTGCAATAATTTCGTTCGTGAGAAAACCTTTGTATGTGTACGCATAGGGCTGGGGTTTTTGACCCATATGGGAGGAAGCTTCACAATATTCATTTCCGATATTGACACAGCGCAGTAGGGTTTTCTAGTTAATTAATGACAGTATAAATTTCACTCCAATTCTCCTCGAATTATATAAGTAGCGATAAGAGAACTTTTAGGAAAATTAGCTCAATTTCAGTGGTTACATTAGAATATACAGGTTTTTTATGATCTTTCCTTTCACTGAAAAGACGTTAATAAAGGTGACTACAAATAAGGTCCAAGCATTAGATTCCAACTAGTCTCAGATAACAGGTGTCTTCAGCAGTACGTCGTGCTACTTATATACCTAAACCTTGTACGGTGTCTTTGTGTTGTAAAAAAATATTTTTAATAAATAAAGACATAATTTTCTACCAGTTGAGCTTCTTGCTCGTTTATTATCATAAATATGACATAAAAATAAATCTCATCGCCTATGGATGTCCAGTTCCCTCTGATTGTGTATCATCATAGGAGACTCGGTAATCATGACCCAAGTTATGCATTTATGGATCCTTTGGGTGATATTTTCGTCCACGGCTTTAGGGTGAGCCCGAGACGTGAATGTTAAAAGAAATTCTCTCCCCTCATCTTGTGTTCTCAACAATTTCCCATCGGTGGCCATAAAATCGCCCAGCAAAGCGAACATAATGGGAGACAATTTCTTTTTCCACCTGAGCCAGTTTGCGTGTCTGTTGTGGAATGTCTTGTGGAAAAATTATTATCGTTTTCAGTTGCATAAAATATTGATAACTGTGGGTAGTTGTATTGAAACCTTGCATAGGTAGGTACATCTGCTATGACATGAGTCGAGTTTTGATTTGAATAGTGTCACGAAATAGGAAATCAGACGTTAACACTTTCGCAGACACTGAAGGCCTGTAGACGTTATAACTATTTATATCTATATCTAGCTTTCCGTGAAAATGTTAGTACTGAAATTTAAAGGTACCTATTTTTTATAGAATAAAGGTTTTTTCACAAAATAGGTTATCTCTCAGTGATGTTGTGATTGTGTTTTGTTCGCCCATACATGTGATGTTTGCGGATGGCTTTCCAGTGTCTGCAAAAAGTACATTTTGTTAAAATAAACGCCATTACGTAATCTTGACAAGAACACACTATTGTTTTTGTTGGTTTATTAGTTATAATTTAGGTGCTTTAATTTGTAAATTATGGTAGTGGTGTATACATGACTTTTCAACTTTTTATCCGGTTGCAAGAAGGATTATGTTTTTCACACGTAAATAATATGTATGAATATGGGATTCTTTATTCCGTTGTAGCATCCAAACAGCTGAATAAATTTTAATTAATGAGGTACCAACATAATACAAGTTTCATCGTGACAGTCCAATGTCATAGGATAGGTCGCGTCACAAAAAACTAACCATAGCGGCCTTAAGACTCAAGGTTATCAGGGTGAAAAAAATAGGTATTATCTGAGGAGTGTTGTTATCGTGAGAAAGGTCTTTTCATGGGGATTACTAAAATAAAATAAATTATTTCAAACTAATATAGTACACTAATCGAGAAGTCGTGACAATTGGCGTGGCAGTCGGGTTTTAATTATTTTTTTGTTAGTGTACTATCTTTTTAGGTACTGTGAAGATGCAATACCTATTTTCACGTTCAACCTTTATTGTGATTGGTTTCCTACCTCGCTGTATATTATTTACATAATTTAATTCTATTTAACTCAATTCTCTAAACATTTGTACCTAAATACTTCTTTCGTAACTTTTTTTGTCAAAACGTTATTTCTACAGAAATTCTCCATTATTTATGTCCAGCGGCCAGACTCTACAATGCTTGACTTACTCCGGAATGCCTCGCTTGAAATTGGATTTACGTTCCTACAACTGGCATTGGGGTCAAATTATACACTGACCGTATTTACTTCGCCGACTAATACAAATTTACTGTTAGCTTTTCAATGACGTTATGCAGAAAGTAGATTAACATTTAATATTAATAAACTTGCTGATAAACAGATAAAAGCTAGTGTCAAAAAGTATAATTTTGAATTCTTAGTCAGGGGTTATAGCCATAAATTCTACTAAAAATCAACATCCCGACTTGGGCAGATTACGTAAGTTTTGCGATTAACGATATTGTTTGTTATTCATTGATCGAACGGCCACGCGGCCGCTATTTACACTTTGATCAAAATGCAATAATCTCATAAACTGCCCTCTACTATGTATCCTCCACTTAGAATGTGGGTAGATGCAAGCGACGCGTCGACTGCTAATGAAAAAGTAAAATTTTATACAAAAGGGTAACGTAGAACTGGTTACTTTGATTGCATAATATAAAGACACATAATCAATAAAGCAAATTATCCCGCTTTATAGAGATAAAAAATATCCTATGTTTTAAGCCAGGGTATATTCCGGGTTCAGGGTATCCAGTCCTCTTGACATGGAGAGGAGTCCCACATAACCGTCTCGCCGTCCCCCAGGCGAGCGGTACGCGTAATGCATTTCCCCGCGAAAAAAAGGGTTTCTACCAATATAACAAACATCCTAATCCGTTCATCTGTTTTGCCACGATTGACCAACAAACAAACATCCAAACTTTCGCATTAATAGTATTACTTAGATAGAAAAATCACCGGCTGGAACCATTTAGTGATATTTTTTCAAACGACACTTTTACGAATTATTCAACCATTCTGTATAGTATCCCGAACTTATTAAAGCTCAAATATATGTACTTAACTGCGGAAGAATTAGTCTCAGAGTTTATAATAAAATTCATTATTTTGCAATCGCCTCCCATCTTCAGACTACCAGGCAGCGGCTCTCCACGCGTTTGTTGGTCGACGGAACGAACACTTATATCGTTTTTTTTCGTCATTCGTAATGCGGAGCAGCGGCTCCGCTAAGATATGCTCTTTGTTACAATCTTGGAATCTTCGAGTATACGGTGAATAGACATTCAATGGGATCGCGTGTCTTTGGCTACATCGTCACTTTTCATCCAAGTGAGATTATAGTCCATCATAAAAAAAAATTGTTATTATGATCGTTATGCTTAGAATAATATTCGTATATTTTTCTTTATATTTTTCTATATATTTAGTAACGCCAACAAAATCTAAAATTCCGTTTTTCATATGAAACTTAACTCATACGTGCGAGCTGTAATAAGGTAATGGTCCATTCAAGTCCCGGAAGTCATGTAGGCAATCCAACATAATTATGCAACTATGACGTTGCAGCGGCATTGTATGACAGCATTAGTGGCCACCTACATGTGACACTGTATATATATATACAGATCTCGCCAATAGGACCTTTATAAAATACAATACAATACAAATACTCTTTATTGCGCAAAATAATTTACAATAATTTTGATGATAACAATATTATAACAATAAAATTTAAAATACTTCAAACATAATTAATAGCGGTGTATTTCATTAGAATTTTAAAAAGTGATTTTGAATTGCTTCTGCTTCTCCTATGTCTCTATAAACTTATATGCGATAATTATACGTTCTTAAACTTCAGCATGTATATGGATAAAAAAGCAGAATATAAATCTCGATAAGTATGTAGGTATATATCTCATCTATGGCACGAGTATAAAATTCTCTTACGTCCTACAAAATGGTCCAACAAAACGAGCCTCTACGGAAATACAAAGTAAGATATTGTTTGATTTGAGGTCTTTGTTGCCGACATATTTATTTATGAAGGGAATTGTAAAAAATAACAAATGAACCTAGTACCAGTCGCCGTCCGCCACAGGATAGTTCGTGAAACGAAGTGATTAAGGGGCTCGCTCAGCAAACCGCTAACTTAGTTTTCGCTGTAAAAATATTAGCTTTCCATATTAGAGTTGTATCAAGACGAACCCGTCTATTAATTTTCTATAGTGTTAAAAAAATAGCCAAGTTTCATGCCGGGTGTCTTTGTAAAACTACAGAATATAACTATAAAATAATCTATTATTGGCACGATAAAAAGTATAGAACTAATTACTCCACTGTCAAGTTGTTTCCTGGATTTATGGGCAAAATTAATTCGTGTCGTATCGTATAATTTAGTACTACTTTTAGTGGTAAGATCAGTTGGCACGACGCAATAAACCGTTATAGTGATTCCAACGGTCTTTGTATGTACAGTCAATGGCACTACAACCATAAAGCCGCGCGACGTTACCAGACTTCGCCCGATTTCGCCAGACATGTGTGATAGGTTGGGATTCACTGATGTGAACGAAGACACGACATCGGCCGACGTGAGACGATGTAAGGCGATGTCGACCGATTTCTCTGGGGACATATGTCGATCGCAAATGTCGCTTAGTGGGGACGCGGCTTAGTATTATCTCTATAGCACGGAAACACTCTTATTAAAATGCACGACTACGTATTTATTATTAATCAAAACATCCACAACTCGGGTCACGTGTCCGTATTCATAATACAAAAATTATGCCCCTAGCGGGATTCGAACTCGCGCTCTTTTGGTATAGGAATCAGAGTTTATAACCACTACACCAAACAGGTTAAAAAAGGACTCCTATACTGTTTATAAAAGTCTGTTGATCATAGATAGATGACGAGATTGTTTCGTTTGTGATTATACTGGTATAATGTAGGTAAATATTAATAAGGATAACGAGTCGTTTATAAAGCAGCTGTTAATATTTAGCTTACGTAATTCAATTTTCGAACTTAAAAGCAAGTAAATTGCCTTTGCCTCGAGACATTTATTTAACAGAAGGTCAATATTTAGTTTGAATTCAGCTAAGTACCTACCTATTTATTTTGAGTTATTATAACTTAAAATACTGTACTAGAAACTGTAATATCGCTTATGTGAGGTAAATAGTTATATTAAATAGGTATAAGTTTCTAGAATTTTTTCTCCAAAACTATAATATAGATTGGATTAATGAAGGAGATTTTAATTGTCAAAATTTACACCAAGTCATTTACACAGAAATACTTTTAAAAACAATTGTTTGATATTAATACCTATATTTCCTAAAAAAATATAGCTGAATAGATTTATTTAATTACACCATAAGTACACAAAGAATATTGTTTGATTATACATTTAATGGATAATACAACACATATTTATTTATTTATTCACACGAAATCTTAACAGCATTTAAATATATATTTAACAATCAATATTTTTAATCTTGCATGCCAGATAATAAGATTTCAATACTGTCTGTATGTGTGATCCGGTAGCAAACTGATACCAATACTAATACACTATTACTGAAACAAATCAACCAGACATTTATGTAAAACCATCATTATCAGTTTACATTTTTCCACTGCTGGGGCCCACAGCCTCCTGTAACTGGGAGAGGAAATAGGCAAAAGTCCACCACGCCACCAATGAAACATGCCCATAATTCAAAATGTTTCGATTATGCTCTTGCAGGCTAGAGCGATATCTCAAAAATATTTAAACAATTACGTACACAAATGTACAATTCCAGTATTTTACAACATAACTTAACACGTTGATTGTGCGTGCTTCGTAATGTGGCGCATTACATGCCTAATTATGTCTTGTTTTAATAAAATATATTTACACGCTAGGGATAAAATTGCAATTCTGACCCTGCACAGTTAAAGAGTTAGAACTAGGGTCAACGTTGCTGGATGTAGATTGCTTCCAGCACTGGAAATCTATGGCGGGATCGTCCATTTGACAGTCCTGTGACTGATATGATGGTGAAAGTGAAGAGCGCTGTCAATGATTATCATTCGGTATTATAATATTTATCAGACATCTCGTAGTAATTGACCTACTTCAAGCGTTGAGATATCTGGGCACATACCTATAAGGATATGTACCAAGATGTACCCTTCAAGGTATCTGATTTCGAATATGGAGTAGCCATCCGTCATATATATCCATAGGTATGTTATGTCTATTTCCCTGGCTCCATGTAATTCGGTATAATTGATTATTATTTGACAGGAGAACAACATCATTGCGGTTGACGTACTGAACCAGAATATAGGCAGGCAAGTTTTGTAGTCCTTAGGTTAGATTTTCTCCAATGTTTTCTATATTTAGAGTTTTGGTACTTGGAATGGAATTGGAAATATACAGAAATGTACACGTGACAGGGGTTGAGCCCATCGCCGTTAAAACGTGGTTGTCTATAGATGTTTTTGTGTGCCGAAACTACAGATATTTAATTATGTACTACATTCATTCCTTGCTTAAACAATGAAGCGTATTTATTTGATTGACATGATAGAATAATACGGAGTATTCAACATAGTTATTATAGCTATAATATGGATAACTTTCATGAATATAAATACAACTCGCAGGTCGCAGGCAATCACGGCTATAAATTGATATCAAATATATTACAGAGCAAGTGTATTGCGCCAGGACCTGATTTGCAAATATGTAAAAATGTTATTAGGTATTCTTCCAATTTATACCTACGCACAATAGAGGGATGTACTCGTTTCTTAAATGTTGTAAAAGAAATTATAAAATCTAGCAGTTCTGTTACCTAGTTTTTTTTTATGCACAACAGGTTGATAGTTAATCTCAATCACACCTGATGTTAAGTTAAGATGAGGTCGAAGATGGAAGCGTACTGACCCGGAAACCTCAACACATTTGGGGGACTGGCTATCTTATCTCTGACAACCGCAACACAACAATGCTATTAACATTGCTGCTTGGTGGCAGATATAGATAAGATGGTGGTAGCTAGCCAGGCGGACATTTCAAATGCCCTACCACCAACCAAACCGAGTACTTAAACATGTACCCCGCTGGGGATCGAACCCGCGACCTCCGAAACGTTAACCCAATGTTGTTTACATTGAGCCACAGAGGCGGTTCAAAATAGTTGTCATAATTGTAGGGTATGGGCATATACCTATATAATTTAAGGCCAGGATATATAGTCACGAAATACATAGCGATCGCCATACCATTGATTTGTTTCAATAAGTCCTAACTATGTTTTTTAATGAGAGTTAGGTCTCTAATTTCGAAATAACCGATAGATTATGAACACTATCAAATATAGAATAATATCATTAGGAGAACGACCGAAATCGGTTGCTATAGCGGTTGGTATTGAGATTGTTAGATCAGGTGGCCTTATACACGTATTTATCAGGCATTTTTATAAGTGATTTATATAAAAAAACATAACGGGTTAGTGCTTCATATCAATCTCACCAGATTAAAGGGCGATGGGTGAAAGCGTTGTATTTTTAATTCTAAACACGTTCAGAGCCATAACTCACCCGTCGACGACGTTTAAAAAATCTAAGAATATTAAAAGGTAACCGAGTGGCGACGAAATCAAGGGCTTACATTATCTCCGAAGTTAAGTTATAAATTTTACTGTTAAAATTAAAGAAGTTTATTATTATAGAATGCCATTGATTAGTAGCAAACATTGTTGTAGTGCAATAAATCAAAAAAAATGTTATATATATTTTTTAAATGTTGTATATTTTTGGAACTAAACTTTCAGGATTATCTACAGTTTATCTAAAGTCGCAACCACTTGTAGGCTTAAAATTGAACTTGGCTCTCATTTTCACAGATAAGACACAAAGATAAGATAGCCAGTCCCCCAAATGTGTTGGGGTTTCCGGGTCAATACGCTTCCACCTTCGACCTCATCTTCACTTAACATCAGGTGTGATTGAGGTCAAGTACAATCCCGTAGTGCATAAAAATATTTTTTTTCTTGATGGGAACAGATTTTTGTTTGTCGTAGAGGTAGGCACATACCACATATTTCTACTTTAAATAAAAAAAAAAGGGGGTTGATCCATATACAGCTACATATAAGGATGCTACATAAAACAACATGTTTTATGTACATTAATAATACATTAATTAAATATTACAAAAACGGATCACCAGTCACCAATCTACGTTTATTAAACAGAAATATTGTTAGACGAAAAAGACATGTCGTCTTATTAAATAGACTTAAAACGTCTACTTTTCCGCATTTTCTTTTGTAATAATTAAAAATCTGATAATGGACGCTCATTGTCCTCTTAAGCAAAACGTATTTCGGTTGTCGGTCTGTCAGACCTAGTTGCGAGTCCGTAAGTCTTAAAAATACCCGTCCACCAACAAAAAATTAAAGTATAATGTCCGTACATTTGTACAGTCCCTACAGTTGAGTTGCTACCAGAAATAATGCAAATTTTACTCGTTTTAATTTCGCCGACGATGGTTTAATTCGGTGACATAATGCATATTGCATGCGATATCCAAGTTGTGCCTCACGCCTCCTCTACCGAGGGGATATCAATTTCACACTTGATGGAAATTCCAATTGCTTCCATTTGATATGGAATGACCATGCCGTGTAGGTACTACGCTATGCTAACTAAATTGTCAATGTTAGATTAATTTCCTAATGGCATTAGAGCATTGCTTTGCTTATTGAAATTTTTGTAGTTAATTAACTATGAATGCATTTTTGCAGACTATAGTTTCGTTGCAGTGTAAAAAAATATTTTCCTTATTTATAATACGTAATATTTTATGAAAATTCTAGATAATTCTAAAACTTAATACATTGAAATTTTAACCCAATTGTTCACTGTATCTACAAAGAGAGAACAAAAGACAATAGGCGTAAACAAACACCTAACCGAAGTGAAAATGTGTGCAAGGCCTGAGATTACAATCTGGTGGTGCAAAAATTGCAACGGCAATTACAGATACAGCCCCTTATGCATTTTACATGAGCAACCCGTTAGAGCAGCTGCAAAAATCAGATAGAATACCAGTAGTGATACTACTAAAACGTTGCCAAGTTGGATGCTAAATCCCCCTTACTTAGAGGGATAGAGGTAAAGGATGGAGGAATTTGGGAATAATTACGTAATCTTTACAATCACATGTCATATTGTGTGTCTTTTCGAGAAATTACTGAAATAAATATACAAAGTTTCAATCGATCTAGTTTAACAAGAAATAAATACGATTAGTTTAATGGCGTTTTAAAAATAATACTGCTTTTAAATATTGTTCGGTTTATAACCAGCAAATGAAGTAATATGTGGTAAGACTCAAACAACTGACAAACATTTTGATTAACATGAAAACTGACTGACGGTTTACATTTTAACATACGTAATATTTTGAAGATTCAACAAGGCAAAAATATTTTCCCTTTAGCTCGGGCACAAAGGTGTACTAAACTAGAAGTCGGGCCCTTCGCCCTCCGATAACAGGGTCGGAAGATATGACCAATAAGGTTTCCAAAATGTGATAATAATTACCGATATTTGTCAGGACAAAATAAACTATTTGTAAGTATGTATTGTGTATCTATAATTTAGATCACAGCATGCAGTACTTACCTACATTAATTTATAGAGCTTTATCGATAGATCAAGTATTCGTACCAAATGCTTTAAGTTTTAATATTGCGAACTACTGAGGCTTGGAACTCCATTTGAGCGTCTATTTTGCGTATATATATATAATAACTTTAGGATATTTTAGACCAGCTATGATATTCGGTAAACCACAGGTACAACTCATACCTGAATTCGCCTTTAGACACCAAACGACTACCAACTTTACGGTTATAATTTAAAATCTCACTAGCAATCATACCACGAATTGAACGCGAGTCACACGAACAAACTGACAGAATTTATAACCAAACAAGTTGTATAGGCATTGCCTGAGATCGCCTGTTTCAACTCGACCACATCGTCACTATGTATCAGGCAAGATTGCGGCCAAAGGCGTATTCAGACGGTCATAAACATTAATAACTTCAAAAATCGTGCTCCAACAATTGTTGCAAGGATAAAAATCCCCATAATAAAACCATTTTACTCAAGACAATGACATTTAGGTGCAATTTATTCAAGTAGTTAGGCAACACTGAAAGTTTCTTAAGAGGAACGATTTATCACGTAAGCGATGGACCATTACACCGGGTGTTGGTGCGATTGAATGCAGGTTGCGATGAATGATGCATAAGGAGTCGCGAGTCGCAACATGTGCACAAGAATGCATGCCAACTGCGCCAATACGAAGCAGTCTGATACGTCTAATTTAATACATCGCAACATCTGCCAACTGACGCAGGATTATCCTGGGAATTTGGAGCAATTGCAAATGTGGACCAATCTCGTGTAAGCGAGGGAATAAGCTGTAGATAATAAGTTACTAACTATATGTAGTCAGAAATAAATATATCTACAAGTGGTATCTTGCTTGGAGACTGGCCACCACTAAAAATAAACACCTCTATGTGTTATTTTCATTCCGGTGTGAAAAATAAGAAAACCGTGGGGTACACTAATCGTTCGCAAAAAACTTTTGGCAAATCATTGGTTTAAAATTAATGCATTTTATTTAGCAAACAAAGTCATTATTTCATGTTACGCTGACGGCACAGTACTTAGTTAAAATTGGTGATACATTTTCAGAGTGAGCTCATTTCTCATGCACTTTATAGTAACTTCGACGCGTCAGAAAAACTAACCGGAGCGTAATTATAAAATGAAAGGTTAAGCTGCTATCCTAGACAATAATATTAATATTACTTGGCTAACTAAATATAATATGACAGAAGCTATACGTCTACGGATTTGAGTAGGTAGTCCAATCGTTTGGATAAAATTACAAACAATTGTTATTGCTTAAACGGTTTATTTACTTGGGTGTGAAGTTTGATTTGAAGCTTTGTTACATACAACACTAACGCGAACTGTACAAACCCTATTCCACATATAGCATCAAACAAGATTTGGTTTAGTGATATTCTTCTATCGTCAAATATGATAGATAGCTAAAGCGTTAAAAACGTAGACGGTAGGTACTAAGTACAAAATATGTTTATTAACTACTAAAGTATGTGCTGCAGCTGGTCAAATAACTGATTCTCAGCTATTAATCATATTGCAATAGACTCTTACACAATCATTTTTAAATGTGATAGTTATTATGGGAAAACCACAAACCTATTATTTTCAACAACATACTTACAACATCCCATTGAAGGGTTCGTAGAGTTCATTTTGAACATGCAGCGTATGTATATGATAGTAATAGTGATAAAAATTTGCGAGCTTCCGCAGCGCAGTACAGTGGAGTACGAGCCATAATCGTTCTTTGAAACGTCTAAAAATCCGTCGAAGTTCCACTCTCGCGCCGTTTCCCGTCGCTTTTTATATTTGATAATAACGCCAAACTTGGACAGGAGGATGCCTCTTAAAAGTTTGAGCTCAGGGATCGCGTCCCGTGGTTTCTGGCATCAGTCCAGGGTACCTAGTCACGCTTGTTCGAAAAATATTTTATTTCTTTATGACATTTGTGAAAATGCGCATTTCTATTAGAAGTTTATAAGTTAGAGGTATATAAAAATAATTTACAAAAGTGTAAGTATATCTGCGTTAGAAAGTTGTATCAGGACTATCAACAAAAGGACAGAAACAAACTCGATGCTCATCTGTTTATCACTAGTTTCTAAAGTAATAAATAGATGAGGTTTTTGATTCCGCATTCGTTATTTATTCTGCTGGGAGCTTCTCTCTGCCATAGTAACTCAAATATACGAGTCAGTTACTGTCACGAATATTGTGAACTATGTTACAAAGCTTTTATCATATCTAGTAATAACTTTTCTACGGGAAATGCAACGAGGACAGAATACCTCTATGGATTTAGTCCCAATTTGGTCAAAGTTTTATCTTAAGTAAGTGCTATGAAAGGTATAAAATAAGCATCCGAATGCTCTGCGTTAGAAATATCAGCCCCGGTTACCATCGACGAATTAACAACATTAATCTAAAGATAATTAATTATCATTATCATCATCATATCAGCCACAGGACGTTCACTGCTGAACATAAGCCTGCCCCATAAATGGCCAGTGCGGCATTAAAGTTCTCGAGTGGAGACTACGCACCGGCAAGCACAGCCGTAAGAACCTTTACTCACAAGGTTTACAATCGACCTGATAAAGGTCGCGGGATGCAGGCCGCTTACCACCGGTCACTCCGGAATTCTATGGGGGAGACCGTTGTTCAGCAAACTTTGATCTTGTCTGGTTAATTTCAACCCCTTGCCGTGAAAGATTACCGAACAAATATCGGGAATCATCGTACCTATGATAAATTGTAAATTGAAGATGAACAAATAAAATAAATATATTTGCACATGCAGATACACAGCGCCATCTAGTTCATACCAAGCATTTAGGCTTGTATTATGGATACCAAATGGTTGATACACTACAGAAATACATTTTTTTTTTTCTAAATAAATACATATTTAAATGAAAAAGATCCATAACTCGAGACCACATGTCTGTATTCATCATACAATATGTCCCTAGCGGGATTCGAACCCGCAACCTTTTGGTATAGCAGTCAGAGTTTCTAACCACTACACCAAACAGGTCGTCATGATTCTTTGATCATGCAGGGAACATAATAACCTCAGGAGACATCGATGTTTGGTTTCATTGAATATATGGTTTCAAAGCAGCACTTCTTGAATTTAAAGCTTTAATTTTCAGGATGAATACCTGACGTTAATAGTATACTGCCTGTAAGGAACAAGTCGACATTCGTTGAAACAGGTGGTTAGGTACCTCGACTTTAGTCGACTTTTTATGTTAATCGAAAAAATAAACAAATAAGTTATTTTTTCAAACAAATTAATTAGGTAGTCTAGTGTAAGTCTTCGTCTTAAATGTAATTGATAAACTGGCAACGTTGCATCAATTTAAATAATGAATTACTCCATCTACTATCTTACCAATCAGTCATAGTCATTTCCATAGTGTGCGTTAAGAGTAAATTTCTTCGATTTATTTGGATATTTATTTACGACCGAAGAAAATAAGATTATTTTAATTTGGATTTCGTATTTAGATTTTGAATTAAATAACATGCCCATAAACGGAATGTCGAGTTATCCCTTACAGAGAGTGTAATCTGTTGGCTAACCTAATAAATAAAATGAATGACTTTGTACCATTGAAACTGCACATATTTTGTATTCGATGCCGCTCTATAATTAGAATTGTTCCTTACAAAGTTACGATATCATTGTTTGGTAACTGCCAATTGCAGGCTCCCAAAGTCGCTTAAAGTTCGATGCTCAATTGAATTTGCATTTTGCATAGGGCGATAACGGTACCAATACCCAATAACACTGAAGATAAACCTAGAAACAATGTTCGTCAATAGCTATTGGAATAGGTTAGTATCATAAAGGGAAAATTCGCAGTTTTATCGTATGACTATTAGTCTCCCTGTGGATGAAGGAGCATGTATATTAAATGAACAAAATTAAGTTATAATTACTATGAAATGAGCGTCGGTGGCTCAACGGTTAATACGCGATCTCCCAATTTGGGAGGTCCGGGTTCGATTCCCAGGCAGGCCATGTACCAATGATTTTTAAATTTAATTTCATTACTTATGTGCATTTATCGGACTGCTCTTAAACGGTGAAGGAAAACATCGAACATAGAATTTTTAAATTCTAAGACATGTGAAGTTCCCAACCCGCATTGGGCCAGCGTGGTGGATTATGACCCATACTCCATCATTATACGAGGCCTAAATACCTGCAGTGGGATGTTTACGGGCTGAGATGATATGATGAACTAATGAATTCATCCATCACAAGGTGGACGGACAACCTGATGAGAGTCGCCGGAAGTGGCTGGAAGCAGGCTGTTTCCAATCGGTCGCTCTGGACGTCTGTGGGGGAGACCTATGTTCAGCAAGGGTCATCCTGTGGCTTCTTCTTCATCTTCGTGTCAATGAGTCCAATCATATTTTATCCGTCCTGAATTCAGCCACAAATACAGCGTTGTCTGCAGCCACGTAAAGGTCCTGTGGCTGACTTAACCTATTACCAAACATGGCTAAGAATCATCTTGCAAGCACCAGAGTTTTAAATTAAAAAAAAATGATGTTATTTCAGCTACAATGCCACAGATATACGCTTTAAGCTTATAACACTTGTCTTTTAGCGTCGGGGGTTAAAACTGATGGAGCATTAAAAATACATATAATTTATCGGCACTCTTAACGTCTAACTGTAACATCATTTCATTGGAATTTATTGGTTGAATTTGACAGTTAACTATGAACTTTATTACTATTAAATTTAGACTATAAAGATGCGAGTCGGAATGTCCGTGAGGCTAGGGTTGGAAGTTCAGTCTTGGTTAAAAAAAAAGGTTCAGGCGAGGTTAAAAAAAAAAGCTTGTTGGGATACCTTCTTGATCTTAAGTATATTGTCCATTTTTCTAGTGAGGAAAGAGTAAACAATAATAAATTACAAGCCACCGCATCCGCCTCCGTGGCTTAATGTAAACAGCATAGGGTTTACGAATCGGAGGTCGCGGGTTCGGCTCCCCAGCGGGGTACGTGTTTAGTACTCGGTTTGGTTGGTGGTAGGGCACTTTGAAATGGCCGCTTGGGTAGCTACCACCATCTTATCGATAAGTCAGCCACCAAAATGTTAATAGCATTGTTGTGTTCTGGTTGTCAAAGATAAGATATCCAGTCCTAGATAAGATAACCTTCGGCCTCATCTTCACTTAACATCAGGTGTGATTGAGGTAAAGGGCTAACCCGTTTTTGCATAAAGAAAGAAAAAAGCCACGTAAATATAACGAAAATATAATCTGTACACAAGTACAGATTGTAGATATTTTTAAACCCCGTCGCGAAAAGTGGTGTTATAGGTTTGAAGCCTATCTACTTGTGTATCTGTTTCTGCCGGTTGTGTGTCAAAATGGCTGAACATAATTTGAAAACTGTTTGTTATTTTCGAGAGCGGTGTTTGCGAGATGGCTTTTACCTATGTTCGAAGGAAATGGGCTAAGCTGTTTCGAAGAGATTTAGCTTTTAACACAGTTAGCTTGTGTGGTTGGTGTCGAGGGTTTTTAAATCCAATTAGACCGTGAGATTGGCGTAATGGAGAAGAGGCCTATACCCAACACTGGGTGTATGTGAGATTGATTGATATCCAAATAGAACATTTCAAAATCTAGGTGTAACCTATATCTATATTGTTTAGTTTCGTGGTTCCGTCAGAATAGAATAGGTCCTACCCGTCTCTTCCCGTACCCGGGTGTCGTACATATAAATATTAGTAAGATAGGCAGTAGCGTCATTGGTAAATCTGCCCAGATCTGAATCTGCCAGTTAAACGATTAGGGCAAATTTCCCCATGGACACGGGTTACAATTCACGCCATGGGAGAGCTCCACGCCCAGCAGTGAACTTGTTTAGTCTATGTGTGTATGTCGTTTGTAGATTTTCAGTTTTCATGCAACAATCACTAAATAATAATATGTTAGTTGTTGTACCGCGTGGGTTGTTAACAGTTTGGGCGTCTGGCGGTAATTATCGGCGCCGGTAAAACTAAATGACCCTTGAATTCACCCGCATGCAATTTAACGAGCGAGAGTCGCTATGAGTAATACCTATATAAAAACATTACCCTCCTTCGTTGGGCAGTCGTGTAAAAATACCACCGCATGTCAGTAGTATACATTCAGTGTACTAAGTATCGGGAATTTGTCAATAAAACAAAAAATACAAATTATTCATCTAAATTTATTTTATCGCCTTCAAAGTAGGCCCCATCGCTTGCAATACAACATCTCCACCGCTTCACCCAGTCTTCCATACATTTTTCATAGGCTATTTGCGGTATGGCCTTTAGCTCATTCAGCGAATTTTCTTTTATGGCTTCTATCGACTCAAAACGTTTTCCTCGAAGTGGTAATTTTAACTTGGGAAATAAAAAAAAGTCAGACGGAGCCATATCAGGTGAATACGGTGCTTGGTCGAGAACTTTTGTTGAATTTTTCGCTAAAAACTCTTTCACTATAATGGCTGTGTGTGATGGTGCATTATCATGGTGCAGCATCCATGAGTTGTGTTGCCACAAATCTGGACGTTTTCGGCGGATACTCTCACGCAAACGCTTCATGACGTCTAAATAATATTCTTTATTCACTGTTTCTCCCTCTGGAAGGAATTCGGAGTGAACCACACCACGGTAGTCAAAAAAAACTGTCAGCATCACCTTGATTTTGGAGCGACTTTGCCGCGGTTTTTTGGGTTTCGGCTCGTTTTCGAGACGCCATTCTGAAGACTGTTGGCTTGTTTGCATGTCGTACTCATAAACCCATGTCTCGTCGCCAGTTATTATACGTTTCATAAAGGTCGGATCCGTAGAAGCTCGGGAAACCATGTCTTCAGCGACATGCTTTCGCTGCGCTTTTTGAACAAAATTGAGCTCTTTTGGAACTAGTCGAGCGGCGACGCGTTTCATGCCTAAAATGTCAATGAGAATGTTGTGGACGGACTTAAAAGATATGTTCACCTCACTAGCCAACTCTCTCAGACTCATACGTCGATTTTCGAGCACTAGCTTCTTGATTCTGTCGATGTTTTCTTTGGTCGTAGCGGTTGAAGGTCTACCAGAACGAGGCAAGTCTACTACTACTTCTCGGCCTTCTTTAAAAGCCTTATACCATTCATAAGCCCTTGTTTTCGATATACACGATTCGCCGTAGGTATTTCGCAACATTTTTAGTGATTCACCACATGAAATATCATTTGAAACACAAAATTTAAGGCACACTCTTTGTTCAACAATATTTTCCATTGTAAAAATCGCCGAGGACTCAAAACTATGACCAACAAACAGTGTAGTTTAAAACAAATTAAATGACAGATCCCGCTCAAATTTTGCGCGCTAAATCAGTACAGTGCTACCAACATGCAGTAAAAAAATTAGAACGACCTCTTTTACGCGGGTCTTTTTATTGACATATTCCCGATACTTTTTACACAGAGTAGTATGTAACTACTATAAAGTATAAATTTTTGTAATTGACTTTTTACCGTAGTCTGATAATAATAAAGCAGCTTTTAAAGCGGGTATCGTACTTATTTCTGTCTAACACTGGTTTCAAGCCGCAAAATAAAGCTAGTATAAAAAGTTTCTTCGTAATACAAAAATTATCCAAAGTAATGCGCCTGGGAGGTGTGGAATGTGGGGAACCATACTAATGCATAATTTCAAAATATTTAAAGATTTAAATTGTTTGTAACGTTTTACGGAAAAGGCATCGAAATTGCTATCCAAACTGCTGATTTGAACTAAAATATCCATTAGAGAATTGTGAAAAATCATGAGCTAAAACAGGAAGTGTAAACAGAAAGAAAATTTGAGATAATTGTATGTATAATATATTGGATAGTTTTTCTTTTTACTTTAGAAAGATTTGAAAATACTATGTTTTGTAGTTTAGATGGATTAGGCAGTAATAATCGCAATTAACTACGTTTATTTACAGCTATATGATATTATTTTGGTAAGATGCAGTTTAAGTTGCCCGACAACTCTTGCCCGATTCTTGCACTGGGGTTTTAAACCATTTTTTATTAATTAATTTCTACAACTACCAAAATTTTAAATGTTTACGTTAAATAGTGTCGGAAATAAAGGACCGTGACAGACCGACACACTACGAGAGGAGTCCATAAGTGTCTCGTTTTGCCATTATTAGTTTGGTAAACTAAAAAGAAGAATGAATCAGAGACGAAGCAATGTAAAGTAGTTTCTATAAGATATTTAAATGTACCTTCCTTATTTATACAATATATTGATTGATTGGAACAATGACAAAACTTTAATTACGTAAATTTTTAGGTACCTACATTATTTTCGGATAGATTTATATGAAAAACAACAAAAATAGTTCCTCGAAGATAGTGTTAAAGGCGTTATTTATGCGTTTAAAAGTAGAGATGCAATATACCCTCACCACTTTGCGATCAAACGCTAAAGTGACAATATTATGCAATTATAGGTACGTACACAAAAACATAAATTAAAAATCAACACACCATCAAATCGTAACTTAGCCGTGAAAACTAAACTGTATTAGTAAAGAAACACTATTAAATCCACAAGTTTAATCAAAAGTACGATTACTCTCATTGGGTTGAATGAAATTATGAGTTGAATTGCATGCTTTAAATGGGTATTAAACTTTTAGTGATGTAGGCACTTAGATATTGTGACCAAGCGTACATTGCGATTAAAATGTTTATAGTCGAACTTATAACATTCGTTTGGTTTTATTGAGTGCATTGCCTCTCACTCTATCATTTACCAATTCTGTATCTACTGTCTCGGTTGTATAATAATTTAAACATAAAAGCACATGAGTACAGTAATTGGTAACATAATCTAATACACTGGAAAATTGTAGGTATGTTCTCTGGCCAATGACAATCGCTCTGGCTCCGTTTACATGTTCCGCTCGCGTGCTTAGCTCCGTCTTTCCGTTCCCTTATTTTGTATGAGATGGGGTCATCACTCGTATGTCTATTGTACAGAATTCTAGATCTATTTTTTATATGATTTATTTGTGGCACATATAATATACGATGATGTTAAATGAGATGTTTATACCCCAAATAAGATGGGGTTTCCGGGTCAGTACGCTTCCACCTTCGACCTCATCTTCACTTAATTTAACTGTATACAATTTGTTTGTAAAAGTAATATTATGGAGGATACATTAAGCTTTTATTTAGAAGTAAGTTACACAATATCAATAATTAAATGTCAATTTAAATCTATTGGAAATAATACTAGAGATTGTATTTTGTGTCAATCAATAAGTCCACGTTTTCAAGTATAAAATATCTTATCACATAATCCAAAGGTGTGTCACTATTTCCAGCGATCTATTAATGACATTACTCCAACAATTATGTGCAATGCACTCACTACCAACAGGGATAATTTAAGAGATCGTCCGGAACACGGGAATTCTCCTAGGAGAACGTGATTCGCATTCCCGTCTCGCGGGAATTCCACCGAATGAGTCTCCACGCTTGGCCTCCTTAGCGTGCTGGAGGAAATCTGCCAAAATATTTGTGCATTCTCAGCTTTCATTTGGCTTGGAGGAAAGAGTTGGAGCACGTTTAATCTTCAACAGTTTTGTACGAAAGTGTAGAATTTGATTCTTTGTTTTATTTTCTTGGCTGAAATAGCCGTTTAGTTTTTAATTTAGGGTGTAAAAAATTTAACCTTAACCAGGCTGGACCCCATTCCATTGTATTATAATTTACAGGTATAATAAAAACCATAAATTCGAAATGGTTTATTGCCGATTTATCGTGCCGTTGGTAAGTATGTTTTTTTTTTGCACAACGGGTTAGCACTTGACCTCAATCACATCTGATGTTAAGTAAAGTGTCAGTGGCTCAGCGGTCTCCCAATTTAGGAGGTCCATGTAACAAATGAGATTTTATATTTAATTTAATTACTTATGTACATTTATCCGACTGCTCTTAAACGGTGAAGGAAAATGCTTGAGAAATATTCAAAGGCATGTCAAGTCAGGTGGTGTACTACGGCCCATACCACCTCGTATACTATATCCCTGCAGTGGGATGTTATGTGAATGTTATGCTGATGATGTTAAGTGAAGATGAGGTCGAATATGAAGCGTACTGATCCGGATACCCCATCCTATGTGGGGGACTACATTAACGTCCGTCGGTGCAACGGATTGCACATAAAAAAACCTTCTTAATTTATAGATAATAATATTTTTTGATAGTTTAGGACTATCAAAAAATAAAATAAAGTTCATATTAGTTGCTATATGGACTTGAAAAATATCGAAGTATCGATATTATGGAAAACTACATACTGTTCGGAGTGTACGATACACACCTTATCTACATATCCTGTCATGTTCCTGTAAAGGTAAATAGGTAACAATATTAGACGGTAATGTACTGGGCACTTGTATATGATGGATTGGTTACATGGCTGTGATATTGATCTGTGAATGCCTTTTGTCTCCACATTTGAACGAATGGCAGTATTTAACAATAATGGCGCTTGTAACAGATTGGCTTAGTATTTCTGAAATCTAATATGCAAAGAATATAAAATATAAGTTTAAATCAATTCTTGTACATTTAAATACACATTAACACTTATCAAAAGCATACAATAAAGAATTTAAATTAGTTTGGATATTTTATTGTAGTTCGCTTTCGCAATTGGAATATACATGGAGAATATACTAAACAAGTCTCGCGTCGTACCAATGTTCAAATTAAACTTAAGTGTAATTATTCATTCTACGTAACATTTAACTTGCTAAGTGTAACTACTTATTATATCTACCCAAAATTCACTAACGCAACCAAACTTTAATCCTTTGAATCTACTGTGTTGTTAAACCGCTTCTTGGTAGTTGGCTACCAGGGCATCAGAAGCGCAGTAATGTCACGAGCCGCAGTAATTCGGCCCTCGTGCCGCATAACTGCTGTTTGCCAGTACGTGACTTGTATCGTACTTTGTAACTATGTCCAAAAAGTTCGTATCTTAATTAAACTCAACTTCTGTCATTGAAGGGTTGACGGGTGAATTAAAAATGTTGTATGGTAACTCATGGCAGCTCCATCTAGAGAGCGTAAGCTAAACTCAACTGATTAACTTCTGTCACACCTGTTGTTAAGTAAAGATGAAGCCAAAGGTGGGAGCCCGAATGCTATCGATACTGCTGCTTGGCGTCAGACTTAAATAAGAATAAGACCGACTGTGGCACCTGGCTGATGGTGTTTTCAAGATAAATAAATATATTACTACCAAATATCATAAGTTATGTAGAGATCGTTGATTACTCTTAAAAGTATGACCTTGAAAATTTTCTTTCCTTAGCAACTAGTTTTGGAACCACTTTGTAATATTGTAAAGTAAAATCGCTTTTGCGAGCTTGCTACCAGGATATCAGTAGTGCAGTAGAGTCACGCGTAGCTCAAGCCGCTAGCCGGATAATTCCGCCAAGTTCGGCCCTCGTCCCATGCGGCTGTTCTCCAACACGTGACTTGTATCGCAATTCGAATAACTTATATCAGAAACGTTGTTGATTTGAAAAGTTCATGTCGATGATGTCGGTGCATTTGTTGCGAGTTCCTACGTCGTCAAGTTTATTCAAAGAGTTAGATTAAGTAAATCGATTTATGTTCTTCAATTCGGCATGATTATGAATAATAGATTAAAGAATTATGTGATTAGAGAAAAGTGTGGCGTGCAAGATGACGTATTGAAGAAAATACCGAAAACAATATGTATAACGCAAGCGTAAATGAAAGGGCCAGTAAAAGTCAACCAAGAAGGACGTACTCACAAAAGGTCAGGTGCGGTCAACCACTAACCGAGGAGCGTGTATGAAGCATTTGATGAAAGTGGAAGAAACGAAAGTAGTATGTCAGGATCGTTGCAAATGGACATCGATCGTAACAAGCGTGAGCATATGTATGTATGTTTGAATGTCAATTTGAATAGGTAGGTACGTAAATGTGAGTTAATCAACTTTCTTGCCCGCGATATGGGCTACATCTGTTGGTTAAAATCCTGTTAACTTTGAAAACATTTACATTAATGATTAGTACGAAAGGTTAGCAAATTTCAAGTTTTTTTATATGACATTTAGATGAAATTATCGGTTGCCGGGGGCAACCCTGATTTTTTATACAAAAACGAAGATAAATATTGTCCCATGTATCATCTCAGTTTTGGCAATTGTATCATCTATTGCTGAAATTAAATACGCAGAAATTAGAGATGATTGGTGAAAATGTTCAAAATATTTATTTAAAGGGACAACAAAAGTTGATTGACTAGTGATAAAATGTATTGTATAGTTCACATCAATAGTCTTACGTCATCGCTGTCGGGTCACAGCCTCCTCTGACTAGGATAAAGCATACTGTGCACGACCTCCTTATGCGATGAAGGAACGGGCCGTGTTGCACCTGTGTTGATTGTTGAGAAAGAATACACTTTACACTTCTGTTTAAACTGTATATTTTTCCCAGAGCGGGGTGGTTTTAGTCGACTGCACTGTTTGACGAACTGATTCCAACTGGCGTGAATTTGTCTAAAACGCCTATTTACGCTTTTTTCGCTATAGCGTATACGCTATACGTTCCTGCCTGATTTTACAAAACAAACTATTCTAAGTGTATACAATCTGACTTATATCTAGTTATTCTAACTTATAAACTGAAACTATTTCTAATTAAATAAATCACATACTTTAATTATTGTCTGTTGTAATCTACACACACACACACTCACTTTCACTTGTCCCGCACATTCTCCCGCCGTACAGAGCCGTCCGCGGGTTCTGTATTCTATTCTGGTGCGGGCACGTCGGTTGGTGGTAGCACTACGATGCGTTTGGTAGGTCGACGTAGTACACCACCTTGCGTCTGGACATCGACTACACGAACTTGGTCATCTTTACCGGGGTGGAGTGCGGTGATAATGCCTCGCGGCCATGTGTTGCGAGGCAGGTTTCCATCCACTATGAGCACGATGTCACCAATGTCGAGCCGTTTTCCGTGCCCATGCGGCTCCCGCCGGTGTTGAAGCTCGGGCAAGTATTCCTGTAGCCAGCGCACCCAAAAGTGATCAGCTAAAAGCTGTGCGCGACGCCATTGTTTCTTGCCTGCCGAGCCACCGAGATTGAAGTGATTCGGCGTTAATGCTTCTTCATCTACAGGCTCGACGGATACGTGCGTTAACGGTCGACTATTCACTGTGTGTTCCGCTTCAGCTAGAAGCGTGGCCAGGCATTCTTCTTGCGGGTGTTTCTCGTGTAGTATGCGGTAGAGGGCTGTCTTTACTGATTTCACGAGCCTTTCCCAGGCTCCACCCATAAACGGTGCGGACGGGCATATAAACTTCCACCGGATCATATGTTTCGATGCTTCATTCCGTATTGCTTCTCCGAGTTCGCGTTCTGCGCCATGCATGTTCGTCCCGTTATCGGAGTAGATCTCGGCCGGACATCCGCGCCGTGCTATGAATCGGCGCATTGCCATCACCGTTGAATCGCTGCTGAGATTCGCTGCTATTTCGAGGTGGATCGCGCGAGTCGTGAGGCACGTGAATAGTGCCACATATCTTTTTTCGTGGCGGCGTCCAACTGTCACGGATAATGGTCCAAAATAGTCGAGTCCGACAAATGTAAATGGACGCTGATGATGTCCCAATCGAGTATGTGGGTGATCTCCGGTTGGCGGTGTTGCAGGCTGTGCTCTTCTAATGCGACATTTCAGGCATTGCTTTACAACTTGCTTAACGGTGGGTCGAAGGCGCACTACCCAATATTGTTGTCGGACTTCGTTCACAATAATTTCTGTGCTACCGTGTGATAGCTTCGTATGTATCCAATCGAGGTACAATCTTGTATATGGATGATCGCCGTCCAGTACTGCGGGTTCTCGCTGTTGAGCGGTGATACCGGCCGCAGCTGCGATGCGGGATTTGAGCTTCACTGTGTCGGTATCATCAATGTATACAGACAGCTGTTTCAATCGGCTGTCCTTATGCTGTACTCTTTGTGCTCGTAGCGCCGCGATTTCTGTGGCGAAGGCTTGTTGTTGAGACGCTCGCACCCATAGTTGTTCGGCTCGACGAATGTAATCGGCGTCCAAGTATTTATATTGGGCGGTGTTAGTCTTGCCGCGGGCTGCGGAGCGTGTTGCTAATTTTTCTTTACGTGTTGAGCTTCGCCATTGTGGATCTTTTTCTATGTGGCGCTTCGTACGGCTGTAGTTAGTCTTCTGTGTTGATTTTGACAATAGGTCAATAAACTGAAGTACGCGTGCACTTGAGCGTATTAAGCGTAGCCACGATGAGAAACGTGTAATGTCTGGTAGGGCCCCGGTAAGTTTGGGTCCTGTCATCGATGTCACGTGCACTCGTTCCTCGCCGGTAGTGCCAATGATTGTATCGGTTGTTTCTTGCGGCCACTCAGCTTCGGGTCTGTATAGGAAGGCTGGCCCGGTAAACCATCGGTGTTGCGTATCGAAGTCTGCCGGTATTCCACGCGTTGCGTCGTCTGCCACATTATCGCGGCTTGGTACCCAGTGCCATTCGTCGACTGTAGTATCTTCTTCTATTTCTGCTACTCTGTGTGCGACGAAGGCCTTGAAGGTACGCGGTCCCGACCGTAACCAGGCGAGTGCTGTTTTTGAGTCGCTCCAGTAATATCGCTGAGAATAGGATACTTGATATTCGTCGGCAACTGTTTTTGATAGGCGGCAGCCTAGCACGGCGGCTTGAAGTTCTAGGCGCGGTACAGAGGTGATCTTGAGTGGTGTGACTTTTGCTTTAGCAGCTGCGAGGGACACGTGGATGGTGCCAATATTATCGATTACGCGCCAATACACGGCGGCAGCGTAGGCGGACTCGCTTGCGTCGACGAATGTATGTAGCTGCAGGTCAACAGCGTCGGTGAGATGTAGATGACAGCGTGGTATCTCGATGTACTTTAATCGTTTTAAGTCTTCAACCCATTGATGCCATTTTTTCTGCGTGTTCTCCGGTATAGGGTTGTCCCATGCTGTGCCGGTACGCCAAGTCTCTTGCAATATTTGTTTTGCCTGTATAGTGATAGGCGAGGCGAATCCGAGCGGGTCAAACAACGACATCACGGTTTTCAGTGCTTCTCGCTTAGTCGGTGTACGTAGTCCATTAATGATTTCAGGCGAGGCGCGCGCGAAATTCAAATTAAAGCCGAGCGTGTCTGTAGTGGGCCGCCAGGTGAGTCCAAGTATCTTTTCTTCTTTTATGTCGGCAAGTGTGACGTCACGGCTGTCGGTCGATGACTGTTCACCGTCGGTTATTGCTGTGATCACTTCGACATTATTCGACGTCCACTTTCTCAAATTGAAGTTAGCTTCACGGTGCACTTGTTTCACTTCGGTCGATATTTCGATGGCCTTCTCTATTGTTGGAAAACTTTGGAGATAATCGTCCATATAGTGGTGTTTGATGATGGCCTCTGCCGCCTCGGGGTATTGTTCGCGGTGTTTCTCGGCATTGTAATTCTTCACGAACAAAGCTGTACTAGGTGAACAGGCGGCGCCGAATATTACAGACTTCATACGGTACTGTTGTGGTGTGCCCTCCCGCCGCTGATCGCGCCACAGGAATCGCAGTGAATCTCGATCTTCTTCACGGATGCCAATTCGTAGAAACATTTCTTCGATGTCGGCGGCGACTGCGATTGGATGTTGTCGAAACCGCATTAGAACGCCGGGCAGAGATTGAAGTAAGTCGGGTCCGGAGAGTAGGTGGTCGTTCAGCGACGTATTATAGTAGCGGGCGGCGGCGTCAAAAACTATACGAACTTTTCCCGGTTTAGCTGGATGAAGCACAGCGAAGTGTGGTAGGTACCACGTTTTTCCAGGCGTGGTATGTGGTGGCGCTAGTTCTGCATAGTTCTTCACTAACAAAGTTTCAATCTGTTGTTCATATTGGATACGTAATTGCGTGTCTCGATCGATCTTTTTTTCAGTGCTCTGAAGTCGCTTGAATGCGCCCTCATTCGGGGAGCGTGACGTCCGTCTTCCATACTAAAGCTGTTTCGTATCCTCCCTCGGGTCTTTTCACTGTATTTTTCTGTAATATTTACAGGGCGAGCTCGTTAGGATCGGCTCGCGTAGTTTTCGGCTGCACACAGAGAGATTCAATGGAGAAGAACTTCTTCATTTCTTCATCAAAGCGGTCATCAGCTGTTTGGTGGCGGTCGGTGACGTGAGCGACGTAATGGACACGTTGACCGAGGCTTCGTGTGGTAGCTCCATGTAAAACCCATCCCAGTGGTGTGAGGGATGCGGCGAGTTGCGTAACTGTCCCTCTTCTTGTTTCATCGGCAATCAGTAGAGGCCAGTTGTCTTGCCCGATAAGTATTGTCGGTTTCGCATCTTCATACTTCAATTGTTGGTGTATATCACGAAGATGTTGAAGATTGTTAATGTCTATATCTTCTATAGTTCTTCTATAGTAGTTAAGATGATCGACGGTTCTCGCTTTCACTGTGAATGTCTTGTCACTTCGGCCACGTAACTGCAGAGTTACACGTCGGGATAATTTCTCAATATTATCGCCCGAAACGGTTTCTATGGAGAGAGGGTCGACCGGTCCATCGGCACCAACTTGTAAAGCTGTATCTGCATTGATTAATGTCACTGTTGACCCGTCGTCCAAAAGGGCGTATGTGTCGACGTAACCGGTTGCTCCTATGATTCGAACAGGCACTATCTTCAAATATGTATCCGTTGCGCGCTGAGTGTACGTAGAGGCAACTATCTCTTTCTCTTTCTTTTCTGTAGACGTATCTTGTAGTGACACGAAGTGTAGCAGTGGATGGTGCGTTCTCGTACAGCTGTCTTCATCGCAGGTCTTCGTCTTGCACCGATGAGAAGCTGATTTGTATCGAAGACAACGGAAACAGAGACGTTTTTCTTTTGCAAGCGCCCACCGCCCGTCGTTGTCGGCCTTTTTAAACTGTTCGCAATCTGTCGGATAATGAGCACTACTCTTGCATATAGCGCATGTCGGAAACTTCCGGTCGGCAATTGTGTGAGTGCGGTGGTGCTGTCGTTGAGGCACGGTGTCGTCTGCACTTATTATTTCAGGAGGAGCGAATTCTCGGCAATTATCTGCTTCACTCACAATAAAATCTTTGAATACGACGAGGTTGGCCTTTTTTACAGGTATATTGTTCCGGAAGTCGTACCATCGGTATCGAAGCGCTGGTGTCAACTTGTCTACCAAGCCTTTCATGAGCTTCGGATTGTAGTAGTAGCCATCTTCATCGAGTGCTCGCAGTATAGCTACGACGTTTTGAACTTTGTTCGCAAACAAGCAAACGTCGCGCGCAGAGTCGGTCGGCCGCTGTATATTTTCTAACTTCTCGTATTCGATTTGAGCGATCAATTCGGAGCGTCCGAAGCGGTTTTCCAGTGTTTTAATTATTTCTTCAGGCTTTGCACCGGCGACTAATAGGCTGCTAACAGCTTCCTTAGCTCGACCTCTAAGGGCGCGGCGTAATCTTGCTATATTTTCGGATGGGCCGACGTGCGGCGACGACTCGTTGTAGGCTCCGATGAAATTCAACCATTCTGTATGTGCTCCGTTGAAGGGCGGCAATTCGGTAATTGTAATCTGACGGATGACGGAAACCGGCGTAGGCGGTGGCATAATAGCCTTCGCGGTTGATACAAGTGCCGCTGCCAACTCGGATAAGTCGATCTTCTGTGGTAGACATTGTTTCTCTGGTATTTGCGACGGTAGAGCGCTGGCCTTTGTGCCAGCTACATCATTATTCTGCGGCGGTGATGTTTTCACTGCTTGTACTTGCGGTTTTGTTGCGTTAATCCACTGTTCCACGCGTGCTCGTGTTATATCTGTTTCACCGGGACTTGTTGCCTGCGATCCTTCGTCGTCAGAGTCTTCGGCTTGAATAGCGGCGAGGCGGGCTTCGGCTGCCTCTAGCTTCAGTCTCGCGACTTCTTCTTGAGCCTGAGCTATCCGTCTCGCACGTACAGATTTCGATGTCGATGCGCGAGACGGATTACGGAGAACGGTTTGCTCAAACTCTCTGTCTTGCTGTTGGACCGTAGGTGAAGGTGACGGATCTTCATATACGAGCGGTGCTGCCACTCGCGGCGGTGGCGGCTTGCCGCTCTGAGAACGTGTGATCGGCATTATTTCCGGTCCGTGATATTCTTTCTCTTAATCCGGCAGCGAAGGACCAGCTTATGTGCACGACCTCCTTATGCGATGAAGGAACGGGCCGTGTTGCACCTGTGTTGATTGTTGAGAAAGAATACACTTTACACTTCTGTTTAAACTGTATATTTTTCCCAGAGCGGGGTGGTTTTAGTCGACTGCACTGTTTGACGAACTGATTCCAACTGGCGTGAATTTGTCTAAAACGCCTATTTACGCTTTTTTCGCTATACGCTATACGTTCCTGCCTGATTTTACAAAACAAACTATTCTAAGTGTATACAATCTGACTTATATCTAGTTATTCTAACTTATAAACTGAAACTATTTCTAATTAAATAAATCACATACTTTAATTATTGTCTGTTGTAATCTACACACACACACACTCACTTTCACTTGTCCCGCACACATACTGTTGGATTTTGAAAAATTAGTAATCACGGCAATCTGACTCCATCTTTAATTGGAACTTACATTTTATATTTGATATATGCTGCCCGCGAGAATTATTGCTAATCGGCACAATACATAGGTTACAAAACATAAGAAGAAATAAAATTAGATCTCCATAGAACAGCTTTTCTATTCCTCATTTTGCAGTGATTCCTCCCGCGATTCGGCCAGTATACCTAGACGGTGGTATGGCCATGGGTGGTGGTGGGACTGCCCATTTTGCAGTGCTGCCATTCAGCAGTTTAACCTCCGCCACGAGAAAATGTCCGGACCCTTAATATCCTCCTGCACTCTGCCCAGAAGCCGTTTCAGGGGTCATTGTTTATAATGACTATAATAATATCGTCAATGGTCAATAAGGGCCCTTTGCTGCGGTTCCATTGTGTTCTTCGCTGTAATTCTCTAACACATACATACTCCACCACAAGAGCACAGTGCGGCTTGTTGTATGTTTGTCAAACCAGTACTCACCAAATAGAGTTTTCAAACAATATCTAAACCCGGGACCGACTGATGCACGGCAGCACTGGTATAAATGCCACAAGTGGCCATCCATCCATGAACAGACTGTGTTGGACGTTGTTTAATATCGCTAATCGAAAACGAACAGCGAAAACGATTGCGCCACAAATGAATAGCAATATTTCACAAAAATCTCAAAAAAGATGATTTACCTTTCCGACGAGATAGGAACTTGGGCATATTGATTGACTGATAAATACAATAAAACCCAATTTGCAGTAGATTTTGAAATGAAATTCAACAAATGCTTTAAGTTTAAAGTTTATTGGAAAGAAAACGCTGCCGCCGAACTCGCATTTGTGTAGCACCATAGCACCAATAATGCACCTGGAGGCGCCATTGCCCCATTGAAGTGCTTAGTTATCGAGCGAGGTAAAAGCTAGACGCCGACTTTCCCAAATTTCTTTGGTATGGGGTCCATTGTCTCCACTGCAATAAATTTATGACTTAGATACACAGAACGACGCATTTTGCGACACTTGAGATTTTAAGCTTGTTCGACCGGAGCTCCCGTTCCGAGGGCAGTACTTGTGTGTGGGCTCTTCCCGATACCCTACTAAAATAACCCCCAAACACCAGGGCACCAGAGACGTCGGGACGAGATGTGGTGGAGGCGCAGCTCTTGAAGTAGCAAAATTGGTCTCTACCAGAGACGGACAGCAATGAAGTTCGCAAGTGATAATTTTAATTTTTATTATAAAATAATAAAATTATATTAAAAATAATCCCGATTAAAAATTTATAAAAGTTGTCAAAGATAAGTAACAAATAAAGTTTCCATTTAGAGCACCACGATTTGGCAGTGTATGAGTATCTTAAATGATTTCTAGGTTAAAATATAAAAAAAATTGTTGAAACAATATATAAAAGTATTACTTAAAAACCCGAATTGTTTTTCAATATGCCACACCGAAACCAAGAACAAAGGAGGGTAAGTAATGGGCACCGTAACCGTAACCCTTTTACGTTTAAGGCTCAACAGCCGTAAAAGCATCGAATGTCGTAAAATTGATCCCTGTAATAAAATTACAGAACCGTGAAAGGCGAAAATGAAATATTGTGTCGCCATTACGAAGAAAAAATGCGAAATTTAATAGTATCAAGCGAAATTAATGTTTTTACGTTTTCTACTTACATCGGTTGTGGTTTTTTTTATCAAAGAAACGCTTTGTTATTGTTTTGTTTTATTGTTCCTCCTTTAGGAGTCACGTTCTGATGGAAAATTTATTAAAATACATAGTCTGAATTTCAATTTTTCTAGGTTCCTTTGCTCATACCTCCTCAATAATTATTCTCAATAAGACTGCTTTGATGTGGCTACAGAGTACGCCAATGCCGTTACATGACAACGCGAATTTCAAATATTAACAAAATTAATTTGAAAATAATAATCTGCTTTGAATCTCCACCATATTATGTTAAGTCTCGTAGCTTAGCTTTAAGGTTAGGTTGTGGTCTTCTCTTCCCTATATATTGTATATTCTAGACAGTTTACTGACCACTTACCTATGTCGGCCATTCGACAACTTAAGTCATGACAAGTTGATGTATGGTATAGGTACTTGACCCAATTCATGTACTATCTAATTGATAAATAATAACTATTATTGCGTTGTACATTGTTACTGGATAATTTATATTCAGCTTGCTATATACGAAAATATTAATATCGAGCTGGGTTACTAATATTATGTTCGATTCTTGGAAATCGAATCTATAAAACTGTGCAAACTATCATCCTATAATTTTCTAACATGGTGACTTTCATCCTTGAGATAGTAGGTATAAGCTTCGACTCGGTTCAAACCGGATATCCGGCTTTAAAATCTAAGGAAACATGGTCGGGGATGTGAAGAGCTCCGAGTGCTTAGAGAGGATTTTCATTTATATTTTTCCTTTCTTTTTAAAGTCGTTCCCCCTTTAATGAGAATCAAAGAGAATAATTGAAGGAGGAAAAATTTTCGTTACATGTAGTTAAATGAGAGTAAAGAATACTGCTGGAACAAAGCAATTCGGATTAAGGAAACATTTTATTTTCTACTTTCAACGTATATTTTAATATAAAATATAATACAGACCTTAAACAAATACTATTTACTTAGCAAGGGTTGACTATCTGCGTAATAAAATATATAAAAACAATGTAATGGTTTCACAGATCTATACTTTCCAATTAATTGAAGGTAGAGTTGGATCTTGTACAAGCCAAAGCGTCAGAACAAAGAGACTAATTTATCTTGATTGAATGGAGATAATGGATTTTTCGAACCGCAAAATGTTCCAATTATCCAAAGTATTCCGATCCAAGATTCAATTTGTATAAGTTTCCCGAAGGAAACGCTCGGCATTAGGACGAGATTCGCCCGGGTCCCACATAAAACCGGTTGTAATGTGACAGAGTTCGCGACAGACCAGCTGCTCCGGATAATGTCTCTCCACTCTCTTTATACCGTTGGGTTTATCTCCGGACCTTCTGGGACACGCTTGACCCTGATTTATATATGAAAAGTCCGAATTTATTGGATACCGCGTTCCGGTAGTTAATAGCTTAGGATATTCGTGGGTTAGCCGCTCAACTAAAATAATGAGAAGGGGACAAAACAGCCTAAATGTTTGGTGTGTGGTTTTCGTTTGTTGAAATTAGTTTTGGTTGCGATCGACATTGGAATTTATGAGTGGCGACATAAGGTCTATCGTGAGATTGTTGTATAAAATTTTATTAATGTTCAACTAGCGAAAAACTGAATCCAAGGTTAGTTAGGTCAGACGGTCTGACTCTGGACAGTCAATTGTTAAACTATATCAAAACAATGATATTTCCATTTGTTTATGTGGTTTAGTAAAAGAAGTATTATTTTTATGAAATTTGTACGTTAGAAGGCACTGGGGTATATAAGTTAAAATCATTATTATCTTATCCCAGTGTAATAGAATTTTGATGTTTAGGTAGCAACGTATAAACAATATCTATTATTGTACGAAATTGAATAAAGCCAGACGTCGAGCCCAAGGATACAAATAATTACGCAAACACAGTATCTGAGGGAAAATTTCAATTTTCGCCGCGGTTGTGACTTGTGATCCGACTTGGAAGAAATGAAATATTAGAAGGCCCCAGTTCGGGGCCTGACCCATGTCAAATCAGCATTCGCAGGTATGCCTCGAATTATTTACGGGCAGCTCACGGCTATGAAATTTTTTATCGGAACGATAAATCTTTATTAGCTAAGTTAAACGAATTTTTCCTGAGACGGGTGCAGACGTTTACATTTTTTTAGATTTCTGCGTTCTCTTATAATTAGTTCGTGAAAGAAACTGTGGATGGAATAAGTTTAGTAGGTAATCAACTTCTAAGCCAATGGAGTATGAAAAATTATTCTTGTATACCACCTACCCTTGTCAAATTCGTATAACATTTTTCCGATTATTTTATCCATAAATTCTTCAATACTGAATGCTAAAGGGAGTTTATTAGTATGTACTTTTTACGTTGTGACAGAGCATCAGAATGATTTATTGTTTTTCGCGAAAATACATAAAAGATCGGGGGACATTGTTACTTTAATTCTTTGGAAAATAACAAAATCATTGCACTCGGAGCCGCAAGCACAAGCTAGTAAACAATATATATTTTACGTTCTATTCAAAGATCGTATATACAAAGTGTTAGTATAAGTAATATCTTGAAAATACTACTAACATAACGTGTTTCCGAGAAACTTAGTATGGACAGAAAAGACTTTAGTAGCAACGATTCGCCGTAGGTGTTTATCATAATCCATATATAACGTCACGACTTTTATCCCAAAATGGGGTGGTTAGAGATATCCTAAACATTAGCGTTTGGGTGTTTAAGTTTATTGTTTGAAACAACATCCACGGTTCGCCTTTCGAAATTTACAGAAATGCACACGTGACAGGGGGGAGGGGGAGGCCATAAACTAAAATAGAATATGTATAGATGTTTTGTGGTGTAAATTCGTAGTCGCTTTTAACGAGACCCACGGGAAAGTACGACTTGGTTCTATTCTTTATTACATGCCGAAACCATACAGCATACTTAGTAATACAATAACATAATATAATAACAATATTTAATAACTGAAAACTATCTACAATCTAATAGATATTTTCCATTCATTTACAGTCAAATGGCCAGAAATTTCATTATAAACAGAAATAGGATTAGACAAGTTTATCACAGCCGTCATTTAGACACCCAAGTCGTTTTGAATTAGGTCGTCCCTGGAGACAAGGATCATTTCACTTGGACGTTTGCGGCCGGTTATAACTTGAGATACATCTGCATGTTTGTGAGCAACATAGAATATATTGGGCAAATTGCCATATTCTCGAGCTATGAATATTTCATGAGCCGACCATACGATGCGATCACTCCATCATAAGTCATATAACTTAGGGGACGAGCAGAGCAACTCTGGCATTCGAAATAGACAGTCGGTTGATATGCTAATTAAGTCGGTTTGTCGTCAAAATGTACAATTGTAGTTTATATAACATCGTATATTATAGATATAGACATTTATTTATCATTAATAAAGCACATTACAAATTATAATCATCCTGTACTATCTTAAATTGATCTGTTTCACATGAATGAAGTACATAAGTGTTACAATTTGTGACACCTTAGAGCACAGACAATAAAAATAATTAGTTAAGTTAAAAAAGGTAGGTGACAAAAACAAAGTAATTCTTTTTTACAAGTGTTTAGTAAATTGCATATGTGATTATAGAACACGATGTGTTTGTAGACGCTGTGAATGTGTGTGGGTACGGGTGTGTGACGAATATGCGTGGAGGGTCAGTGAAGGTGTGTACGTATGCATATGATCAGTAATTTAAAAAATAAATGAACGTAGCCTAAAAATATACTTTATTCCTTCGTTTAGAAACTATTTCAAACAAGTTTTATGTTTCCTCATAATGGTCTCCGTGGCTCAATGTGAACTACATAGCGTTTACGAATAGGAGGTCGCGGGTTCGATCTCCGGCGGGGTACATGTTTAGTACTCGGTTTGGTTGGTGGTTATCTATGGCAGCAATCAATGTTAATAACATTGTTATGTTGCGGTTGTCAGAGATATGATAGCCCGTCCCCCCAAATAAGATGCGGTTTCCGGGTCAGTACACTTCCACCTTCGGTCTCATCTTGGTCAAGACTTACGCTTTGTATATAAAAAAAAGTTGTGTAACATTTTCGAAAATTAAAAACTGCCTACAAGTCTACTGCCCCAAAAAGGAGTGTTATGATTTCAGAGTTCGTTTGAGATTCTTTACTCCATCATAACTTTTAAAAACATCAACCACCGATTTAATGGAATGAATCCTCACATACTTGTGTGTATCATAGGCTAGGCTGAAAACCTGGAACACCTGGTTTGGAACCTAAATAGACCAGTGAAACTGTTACAAATATGGAAATATTGTCTTAATAAAAGTTGTAAAGCGTGATGGGGATTTTCACTTTTTATCACAGTGGAAGTCATGTTTTTTTAATTAATCACTTCATTTCTTTTTACCTAAGTTATAACTTTAAGTCTTTACTTATTAGATTGTATAAAAGAGCTTGTGGTAGATACACGTGGTTGGTGGTAGGGCATTTTAAATGTCCTACTGGCTAGCTACCACCATCTTATCTAAATCTACCGCCAAGCAGCAATGTTAATAGCATTGTTGTGTTCCGGTTGTCAGTACACTTCCACCTTCGACCTAATCTTCACTTAACATCAGGTGTGATTGAGGTTAAGTACGAACCTGTCGTGCATAAAAAAAAATACACATGTGTTTTTCATTCTGATTCAAAAAGGAAAAATTTCATGGTATAAAAGGAGTCATCCCGTCATTATTCACATATGCGTCCGCCAATAAATCGATAAACAGTATAAAGCTTTTTCTATCGATTCTTGCTCATTCTTCTTCGGATAGTCAACCATGTAAATGATTGTTTGTCACATGGTTATTCATATTTTATTTTTATAACTTACGAAGTATATTTTTAGATTTTGTGAAAAAAAAAATTATAATTAACATTATCGTACAGATTAAGTGGGACGTCCTAAAATTTACATATCCTTACTTTTCATGAATTGACTAGTATTTATGTAATTAGTTGAGGGAATTAGTTGAAATTCACTTTCTCATAATTCACCTCGGGTAATGAATTCACTAGTTTTAGAACTGGAGAAGACCGCAAACAATTCCGACTTTCAACCGCCCCGCTGGATCTACTCCTTCAGACTCTACCTTATAAAACATGACAAAGAGCTCCTTTCAGACCTAATTACATTAAGTTATAGCAGAATGAAGAATTTAATATTGGCTGAACTGTTTTTTTTTTAACACTTTATTGCATATAAATATACAAACATACATTGAACAAACATAGGACAGAAATTACAATACACAAAATGCGAGCTTATCTCTGTAAGAGATTTCTTCCAGCAAACCAATTGAAAGTTTTTTATTGTAGACAAAGAGCGATACTTAAAATATAGAACAATATATTAACAAAACATCACTGTTATAGGAACACAATTGACAAATGACAAAAGATTAAGATTTAAAGCAATGGTTTGATTATAGGACTAGCTTATAATACAGCGGAATAATTTTATAAGACCATAAAACTGTAATCATAACATTGTAGGAATATAAATTAAATATAAATAAGTTTCAGTATCTTTATTGTTTTCAACTTATTACAGACATTTCCAGTAGTTACAACAATTGCAATAATACAATTCAATACAATTAATAGTACAACAACATAGTACAATTCTGTAATTGAAAAGAATGCTTTAAATTAAATTAAACGGGCAAATCGAGTACATTCTGTGGTAGCTAGAATATTTATAAATAGTAATAGAAATACAGTAGTGAAGTATATTGAAATTATTTGTGCGTACTATATTTATATAATATAATATACGAGTATTGTTTCAATTTCTGAGCGCAAATTTTTGTTTTTAAATATTTATACATAATCACATCTAAAACCTCGTCTTTATCACGTCAAATCCTCGCGACTAACTATTCTAGCCTGATAAAGGGATTTCTAGTAACAGTGTAGTTTCGTATACCTCCAGCACCCATTTATTTATCTAGGATTGGCTTATTGACTGCCCGAATATGCATATTGCATGATAGACCTTCCTCAGTGGCTTTACATAAGATTAGCAGCTCCAACATTTGTTACACATAATCCTGGGCTGCTATAATCTGCTTAGGTAATGTTACCTTACAGGCTTTGCGAAAACATGTTATAAATAAAATGGCAAGAAGCGACGAAATGTATACAGGGTTATGACGAAATATTACGTTACACAAATAAAAATGGCAGCGAAATGAGATTATGTATGAGAAATACCTAAACAATAATCCTATATTCTAACCCTTATTGCTATAAATCTTAATGTTTTATCTTTTGTCAATTGTGTATTTTAAGTATCGCTCTTTATCTGCAATAAAAAACTTTAATTTCATTTTTCCTTCCGAGGGTTTGCTGGAAGAAATCTCTTACAGACATCAGCTCGCCTTTTGTGTATTGTAATTTGTCCTATGTTTGTTCAATGTATGTTTGTGTACTTATATATGCAATAAAGTGTTAAAATAAATAAAAACAATATTAGCAACGTTGAATCAAGTATATTGAACAATTGTTGCGATAATATCAGTATCATACTCGATTTTTTTTATTACATTTTTATACAATTACATTCTTTGTGCTTGTTTTTATATAGGTGCTTCTTAACCTACAGTTTGTTTGAGAGATAACGAGGCCCAACATCTAAAATCTATACTACATCTAAAATGTATAAACCGTAAGAAGCCGCGTTTCGTTTGAAAAATAATATGAAACAGATGAATTATAGGGAATGCTTAGACGTCGCCTTGAGTAGTGACGCGCACGAGGAGCGGATCACAGATTAAGTAGTCGCTCTATATTTCTCGTGTGAATCTGTGCGCTGGCTTTTGGCCTATAACGCAAAAGGCGAGGTGGCTGAATATCTTTGAAAATGGATTTTATTGTCGAAAGCTGGTGTTTAAGAGATGGTTCTTAACCATGTTTGATGGAAAACGGTTCAACTACTTCGAACATACATACATACCGTCTCGACCTTTATCCCAAATAAGGTGGTCTAAGACATCCCAAACATTAGCGTTTGGGTGTTGAAAACATAAAAAAGAATATGCTTGAAACAGCATCAACGGTTCACCATTCGAAATATACAGAAAAGTTCACCTAACTCCTGTCAGGCTCACTCCCTGGTGAGCCGATCATTGTTAAAACATGCAAATCTATAGATGTTTTTAGGTAGACAGTCCTATAGTCGCCTTTTACTACACCTACGTGAAGAGATGGGTTGGATCATTTCTTTTTGTGCTGAAAACATTTTCTTAACATAGGTAGTTGTTTTGTATACTTGGATGTTATTATTATGTTATATTTTAGTGATTTCACACTAACTATTCATCAAGAATGTTTACCCAAAGTGTATTAAAGTGCCATAGTCCGTGTATATTATTTGATACACATTTGTGATGATTGTTACGATACATTTTTTTTGCTCAAAACGGCATTTTGAAAATGTTGTGTTTCAACAAAAACTTCCTAAACGCATCGCAAGACGGTCACATACTATGATATGAAGTCGTTTCTGATCCCGTGAAAGATATCATAAAGCTCGGTACGATCCACTTGACAGACGCTCGCTATATGTTCCACGTTAATAAGCGGTTAGTTTAATGTTTAAAACGGAACGTAACTCAATGCACTATCCAATGTCAATGAACTCACAACTGTCAAACTTACGATTATTGGGATTCGAAACTAATGGGTGGACTCACTCGTCGGGAATTCGAATGATGTAACTTTCCAAAATGCGAACTATTCAAATCTGAATTTTTGCATGTGCATTCAAAAGCAAAAGATAAAAACATCGGTCTCCGGACCCTGCAGTGTTCAGAACAGGCGACTCTGCAATATTTCAACTTTCTACAGATCGTTCATGATCGACTTTATGTATTATTATTAATTAACACTATATTGCATATAAGTATACTAGCTTTACGCCCGCGGCGTCGTCTGCGTGTAATAGCTTTATCGCGGATGTTTAATTTGTTTAACCCGCAGGAACTGCTCACTCTATCGGGAATGAAATATCCTGCCTTAATCTAGGGTACATTCTACCTATGTACCAAATTTCTTTCGCCGTGATTGAGCAACAAACAAATGAACAAACATCCAAACTTTTGTATTTATAATATTAAGATTAAGAAGATAATATTAATACATAAATGATAGCTATAAATAGGCTGAATAAGTTACCGTTGCTGATAATTGTTTGGAGGGCCATGGGATGGATGTTAATCACCTTTACACCTATAATGTCATTATGTGGCAGATAAATTTCAGTTAAACTTGATTTAGAACTTCACCTACATATATTTATAAACAAAGTCCTGCTAAAGTTAGCAATTAAGTAATTGTGTTGCCTACTGTACAAATCCAGAAACTTGATCATTGCATCATGTTAGTAAAATGTACCAGGTCTTTGATACATAAAATTTATCCCCGTCCATACCTACCAGTAAGCAATCTGATGTTAACCTAACAACAACATTCCACTAGACACAAATGAAGTTGTGTTTGTATTCACATATTAATTGTGAAATCACAGACAGATATTTCAATGTTATTTATGGAAAGGATTTACATACTATTATAGAAAGGTATACACATTGTATAGACATCAGGATATGCAGCGATAGCAGGGATGGGTTATTGATCGTTGTCGCGGTTGTTTTTCTTTTGTGCTTTACCGACAATATGAGGCGGGAATCGGGATATATCTCGATAATGTAGCTTCACATATTGTTCAAAAAACATCTTTGAAGCGTGTGTTCCGCATCATTGTTTTCTTCTTTGCCATTATAATAATGGCAGCTCGTCTTGTAAAAGGTGAAAGCTTTTGATGAATATAAAACAACATTAATAGTAGCTGTGTTTCTTCCAAAGCAATAATAGGTAATAATAATAAAACAATATAAGTAATTCAATACTCAAGGTCAGGTTTGATTTGATTGTCTATTAAGCTTCCTAATTTTAATGTTTATAGTATGTTTCTAAGTATTAGTACAGAAACGGCACCTGAATGAACACCTGCTGCTGCGTCAGATCTATTACATTAATTACGTTGTATAAAGCAAAATAAATGAACATTTCGGATATTTAACCAATCATCTAGTCCCAAACTAAACTATTGATACTGAATAACGGATAAACATACATAAATATTTATATAAACATTCATGAATCGGGAATAAATGTTCGTATTCATCACATAAACATTTATCTCTCGCGGGATTCGAACCCGCAACCTTTGGTTTCGCTGACAGAATCACTATCCACTACACCGATCGGTGATCAAACAGCAAACAAGCCATGGATTTCAAAATTACATGCTTTGATACTACCCATGGTTTATTTTGCTTTGCACGCTATATACCAAAAGTGTATACTTTAAGCTGCAGGTGACTGCAGTAGATTAGTTACTTCGAAGATTACAAGTGGGTTCATAATATTGTGATTTTTTTCCAAACTTGTTATTACGATTTTCTATTTATTATAATATTCTGTAGCTCAAAGAGATCGCCTTAAATTTTGTAGCTTAAAACTTAATAAAAGAAAATGCATTCCTAAGATATTGCGGGAAGCAGCACCAATGCACAAAATAAAAGTTTTATGAGTGTATGTCTAGAGGCGGGTTGTGTCGCCTATTGCAAACCCTGCAACTGTGAAAATTGGTGTTTCAATTTAATTTTCAAGATTTTATTATCCCAGATCAGAGGGACAAAGGGTCAAAGGAAAATTTCATAAATACTGATGTTACCAAATGTCAAAAATTAATTCTTATTTTATATTAAAACCCAGAAAAAACTACTTTAATATTAAATAATTTTTATTTTTAGGGTTTCATTTCAAAACGATCCTTGAACAGTTAGGACAGAGTACTTGCATACCCCCATTAATCACAGTCCCAAGAATTATTAAATATGAATGTTTTTATTAAATATGGGGGTTAAAACATTTAACCGCCTCCGTGGCGCAATGTAAACAACATTGGGTTTACGATTCGGAGGTCGCGGGTTCGATCCCCAGCGGGGTACATGTTTAAGTACTCGGTTTGGTTGGTGGTAGGGCATTTTAAATGTCGGCCTTGCTAGCTACCACCATCTTATCTAAATCTGCCGCCAAGCAGCAATGTTAATAGCATTGTTGTGTTCCGGTTGTCAGAGGTAAGATAGCCAGCCCCCCAAATGTGTTGGGGTTTCCGGGTCAGTACGCTTCCACCTTCGACCTCATCTTCATTTAACATCAGGTGTATAAAAAATTTGCAGCATAGGAATAAACAGCATAAAAAAATAATTCGTTTTACATTTCGAAAAAATTAACTTTATGACATGTTCAGGTCACTTATAACGATCTTTTATTCATTAAATACCATTAAAATTTTTCACCTTATTGATTGTTTATAAGGGATGGAACCCTCGGCGCGGGTGTTCGACTCCTATTTGTTCGTTTTTTTTTTGGATATTTCTCTTTTACTACTCTGTGTAAAAAGTATCGGGAATATGTCAATAAAAAGACCCGCGTAAAAGAGGTCGTTCTAATTTTTTTACTGCATGTTGGTAGCACTGTACTGATTTAGCGCGCAAAATTTGAGCGGGATCTGTCATTTAATTTGTTTTAAACTACACTTTTTGTTGGTCATAGTTTTGAGTCCTCGGCGATTTTTACAATGGAAAATATTGTTGAACAAAGAGTGTGCCTTAAATTTTGTGTTTCAAATGATATTTCATGTGGTGAATCACTAAAAATGTTGCGAAATACCTACGGCGAATCGTGTATATCGAAAACAAGGGCTTATGAATGGTATAAGGCTTTTAAAGAAGGCCGAGAAGTAGTAGTAGACTTGCCTCGTTCTGGTAGACCTTCAACCGCTACGACCAAAGAAAACATCGACAGAATCAAGAAGCTAGTGCTCGAAAATCGACGTATGAGTCTGAGAGAGTTGGCTAGTGAGGTGAACATATCTTTTAAGTCCGTCCACAACATTCTCATTGACATTTTAGGCATGAAACGCGTCGCCGCTCGACTAGTTCCAAAAGAGCTCAATTTTGTTCAAAAAGCGCAGCGAAAGCATGTCGCTGAAGACATGGTTTCCCGAGCTTCTACGGATCCGACCTTTATGAAACGTATAATAACTGGCGACGAGACATGGGTTTATGAGTACGACATGCAAACAAGCCAACAGTCTTCAGAATGGCGTCTCGAAAACGAGCCGAAACCCAAAAAACCGCGGCAAAGTCGCTCCAAAATCAAGGTGATGCTGACAGTTTTTTTTGACTACCGTGGTGTGGTTCACTCCGAATTCCTTCCAGAGGGAGAAACAGTGAATAAAGAATATTATTTAGGCGTCATGAAGCGTTTGCGTGAGAGTATCCGCCGAAAACGTCCAGATTTGTGGCAACACAACTCATGGATGCTGCACCATGATAATGCACCATCACACACAGCCATTATAGTGAAAGAGTTTTTAGCGAAAAATTCAACAAAAGTTCTCGACCAAGCACCGTATTCACCTGATATGGCTCCGTCTGACTTTTTTTTATTTCCCAAGTTAAAATTACCACTTCGAGGAAAACGTTTTGAGTCGATAGAAGCCATAAAAGAAAATTCGCTGAATGAGCTAAAGGCCATACCGCAAATAGCCTATGAAAAATGTATGGAAGACTGGGTGAAGCGGTGGAGATGTTGTATTGCAAGCGATGGGGCCTATTTTGAAGGCGATAAAATAAATTTAGATGAATAATTTGTATTTTTTGTTTTATTGACTAATTCCCGATACTTAGTACACTGAATGTATATAACGAAGTGTTAAGTAATTGCAAATTATTAAATAGAGCAGCAGGTACTAATAAAATCATGCATAGTTTCCGTGAAATTGGCAGAGAAAAAACACCAACATTTTAAAAGTGAAAATACGAGGTAGCAAAAACCCTCATGAAGCCGGGCAAGCAGAGGCAGGTATCAAAAAAGCCGTTTTTCGCGGTAACCTCATAAATAACGTGACATTCATCTTCTTGACACTTGAATAACATGCCCGGCTCGGCGGAGGCCCATTAGCCTTTGAACGAAACAATGGCGGTGAGGAACGGACCCCATGTCTGTATGTCTATTAACAAAGGTCAAAATAAAATTTGTGTCTTTTTAATGATGTTACTATTTCTGTAGGAATAGCTTATTTATACTTATTACGAAGAGGGAATACATGTCAACGATACATTTTAGATTTGTTCGTTTCACCCTGATCGAAGTTTTCACAAAAAGATTTTGAGATATATTTAAAGGACAATAGATTTTAATCATTTCCCCCAATACCCATATGGATATATTACTCGCCTCACCAAATAGAATAATGGCTATTCACCATCATCCAATACCTTGTATGTTCTGAGATATTTAGGTTTCATCAAATGGGAATTTTTACTGACTTCTCGACAGTCAAGCATAGTTAAATATATTCAGCATAAATCTAGGCGATAGTAGTCTGTACTAGTAAGTACTACTACTAGTACAGATTTCTAGACTATGCTAGTAACATATTGCTTTGATTAAAAATATACATCAAAATCTGTACTTGTGCAACATTTCGCCGATCCGACAACGAATAAAAAAAGCACCTTAATAGTATATATCATAACCATTACAATTATATAAAATTATTGCAATTGTAGGTGGTATAGTAGGACCCATATATTTTTACCTGTTATCCTTTACAAAATGAAGTTTGATATAAGTAGATACTTTTGTTATTTTAAAATTATTCAACGTGTTACTGAAATTACATACAGTTTCATCTCCATCTCTCGTCTCTAAATTCTTAGTATGAAACAATGTCGCTATCCGCGTTTGTTTTGAGCGAATTCGATAAAGTTTTCACTATCTAGAATGTACAGTCCATCTACTGTTGAGCAATTGGAGTTGCCTGAAGAAGCTACCGCTAGGATTTTATTGCGCTGTGTGTTACATCACCCACAGGACTAGATGCGTCCAGAATTGATGAAGTACAAACAGAAGATATATTCAGTAATACAAGTGTTGATCTCGTACTGCTGGTATTTCGTATTGTATGTTATTTATTTGGCTTTGACGGTAGAACTCAATTTTGAGATTATTGGTCTCTACTCTAACAGCTAAATGAATAAATAAATAAATAATAATAAATAAATAAATAGCTTTGCACATACACACAGCGCCATCCAGTTCCACACTAAGCAACTAGGCTTGTATTATAGATACCAGATGGTTGATAAACTACACAAATACATTTTTTTTTGTAAATAAATACATATATAAATGAAAAACATCCATAACTCGGGAACACATGTCTGTATTCATCACACAAACATATGCCCCTAGCGGGATTCGAACCCGCGACCTTTTTGGTATAGCAGCAGAGTTTCTAACCACTACACCAAACAAATTACACAAAATCAATACAGCTTTTTCATGGTTTTATCAAAATAATTTATTTGTATATTTTATTTAAATTTATGAAGTAAAATCGATATCTTACATCTGAGTGATTAATTACTATATATATTTGTGATTTAGACACGCCGTGTTCATTCTTTATTTACTACAAAAGAAAAAGTAGGTATTGTCAAGGATTTCCAATTTACCAAAATGGAAATTATTCCACCCGCTGTTGTTTTTACGAATACCCGAATACATCTTTTATTCTACTTTACCATGCCTCTGTGAACACGAATTTGTATTCATTTTCTAATAGCAAACCACTTTTGTTCATGACAATAGGAGCATTGTTTATTTTCCTCCATTTATACAAACAAATCTTCGAATCGTCTTTTCTTTTTTGCAGCGTTCTCGATAAATTCCATGGGGGAGTTGTTAAAAAAATCTAACGAATTTTTTGCCAGGGTAATCCCCAAATATCCAGCAGGGGGGATTCTTGAGGGTCGAAGTTTATCTGAATGGCTTGATGACAGCAATGATTTTTACGTTTGCAGACAATTCAGTTCTCTTCAAGCTTATCACGCACGGTTTTTGCAGTCTCGTTATTTAATGGCCTGGAAACTGTGATAAATTGCGGCCTAATGCTCTTTTTTCTCTTACACAGGCCTATCGTTAAAAGATAGTGTTTTATTGTCGGAGTTTTCTAACGTGAACGTGAATTATAAATGTTTAAAGCACTACTTTGTTATTTGGATATGTAAGGTTTGGTAGTAGGGCTTAGCCTGTTCTTACTGAGCTTTGCAAAATAAAGACATAATATTTTCGTTTAGCATTCTGAAATCTAAGAAAATTGCATTTGATATAGCCGTGCAGTTCCCGGTAGAGTCGAGTACAAACAAATCAAGGCGACTTAGGGATGTTGAGTATGACGGCTTAATCCAGTAATGGACACTAGCGTTATTTGAATATTCATTGAATATTTTCTTTTTTTTTGCCATAATTTCATTTATTTGTAACATCTAATCGTCAATTATCGGAGTTTTGGGCGCTGATATCTGCGACTCAATCTTACGACTAATAGTGTTGTCAACATGCAATATCGTTTTTGTAAAACCGTTATATGCTACTTCAAAAAAATTGTATTTGTATGGAGAAATCTGCGATCGCGAATATACGATAAATGACAGGCATTATAAATCACGTCACAGAAGAAGCTCACATGTCCAGCAGTGGATTTCCGGAAACTGCTGCTAGTGGTCATCCACCAAAGTCAAATCAAATCAAAAATGCTTTATTTTGTAGGTACACAGGGTACACTTAAAATAGTCAGATTTTATATTTTTAAAGCTACGATTGTCTGACTGACGACTAAGAAGGACTGACTTCGCAATATTTTGCTTAATTTCGCTAATTGAAAAAGATGCGAAATGCGACTGCGCCACGAGTACTTACAACGTTTATGAGAAGTCTACAATACTCGATAAAAAAGCATTTGGCATAACCTACCTAATTTACTCACGGAATTCATAGTATTTCGTATTTTTGTTTAATTATTAACATCAATAACACATGAGGCGTGGAAGTAATCTATGTGATGTACGACTAATATTAACGTTTATAAACGAAATAAAACCACGGAATCGTGTGACGCCAGCTATCTATAGTTCCATTACGTTGAATTTATATCTCACGCACGGTGGAACAGCCTTTCATATTTCCAAAGGCGCGGTGTAGCTTTCCATAAACATCAATATTCAAATACGTGGCCTCTAAAAACTCATACGGTCCAGGTTTTTATTATGGGGATATTTTTCATCGCCTGAATATTAAAAAGGGAATCCCGAGCGGTTCGCGGTACCAATTGGGGCCATATTTTCACAGTCCAACCTTTGAATATTGTATTGAAGTTGAAAGGTCTCTAACCGAATCTTTTGAGCAGCACTAAGCTCGTAGTGTATTGACATTAAAAAACCGGCTAATGCTACAGTGAGCAGTCATTACATTGTAACAAACTTTATCCCAAATGGTATGCTCAGAGATATCCCAAACGTGGCGGCCAAACATTATACTAAATAATGGTACTAAATAAATGCACAGTGTTTTATAGTTATGTAACTAATATTATAAATGGGACAGTTTGGATGTTTGTTTGTTTGTTTATTTGTTTGTTGCTCAATCACAGCGTAACGGCTGTACGGATCTGAATGGAATTCGGTATATAGGTAGAATATACCCAGGATTAACACATACTTTTTATACCGATAAAGCGAGTAGTTCCCGCGGGATATTCAAATTTCCGCGATAAAGTTATTCCACGCAGGCGAAGCCGCGGGCGGAAAGCTAGTTGAATTATAAATTGAATATTTAGAAAACCCTCGATAACATTGAACAATTGATTATATCGTTCGGTAGGGTTTTTTTTGTAGACTGGAACTCGCTGACAATCCTCAGACATTTTCAGCTTAACCGAGCGGTGGGACGAGCGCGATAGCGCCAGGTCTAGCATAGTCTCTCTATAACGACATGAAATAGAAGTTTTCTATCAGGTTTATGCGTTAGACGAGTAAGAGAGACGCAGAGACTATGGGGCATGCTAGCTCCGCTCGTAAATCTAGACCAAATGGTAATGTTAAAAGCTAAATATCTTTGAAGCGGCTTAACCGATTTCCATGAAACATGATTAAGAACCAGTCCCGTCGTTTAGTCTTTCATATGAAAAAACCACACTCAAATCGGACTACGCATTACTGAAATACGTCTAGACAAAAACTGGACACATAAACACATATACAGATAACGCCGTCGAAATACATAACAACAGTCGCTTTTCGTCGGGGATTAAAAAAAGGTTACATTATGAGAAGCAGTTTGAAGCTCTTTACTTTTATCACAGCAAAGTGGCAGAGACTTGATGTTCTACCTACTAGCACTCATAGATAAAATAGCATGTAACTTGAAAATCTAAAATGGTTACCACACGACGCTTGAACATAATTCAGTCGTGAGTTGTTACCCTCGCTGTGACAAGAAGACTTGACAAACTTATGGGTGCTGCCTCACCGAAGTAACACAATATTCTACCAGAACCATGTTGGCTTACTTAACTCTAATTAGTATAGTGAATAATAGCGACAGGTCTCAGATTATTCTCGCCCAAGATTAAATTGTTGACGGGGACTTGGTAATTTATTTCAATTAATTCAGCGACGTGAAGCCCTGACAGATTCACTGAATCATTTTTCTCCTCCGCAAAGCGAAGACATTGACAAATGAGGGAATTATTCGGTCACTTCGCCATATGGCACTGTATAGAGTGAACTAGCGCATGGACTGCAAAAATTATAGGTTTCACATACTCGTTGTTCCCGGTTTTCACAATTAATTGGTAATATAGAGGCGGGGTGTAAGGTTCAATTTCGTAATGGTAAAGTATTTTAAAATCGTAGGTTGATTGTGGTCTTATCATCGGGGTTCCAATTCGTACGCGATTTGGATAGGGTTTGATGTTTTTTTAAGTTTCTGCTAAGTAGGTAATATTACAAGAAATTATTACATTTGCAAATTTCGAGATATTGGCATGCTTCTCAATTGAGTCTTCTTCCGTCTTCTCTTCACTTAACATCAGACATTTGATCAAACCCAAATCGCTGCTGATAAAAAACTGTTTGCCATTTCCGAGGTTTCAGAGTGGAGAAAAAATGGGTTTATTAACGACCTCATCGCTGTATCCGACCCCAGAGATATGGTGACTGAAACCGACAATATTTCAAACTGAAAAAAATCTCCCTCGATTTATTTGTGCAAAGTGCTATAGATAAAAATTGACCGTTCTTCACGACTCCATTGGACAAACAGCTGGGGCTAAAGTGCTATTTAACATGAGTACTGACCGATGAGTAATATGAGCGTTCATACACTTACACACTCATCTTGCTAATGTCTATCGATGCTAATGATTGACCAATTTTTATTAGTTGAATGTACCCATTTTGTTGGTGGAGTAATTACTCCACCGACGAGGCTTAGCTCTTCAATTGAAGAAGATGACGACCATTTTACTTTTCATTAAGTAGCTCTATGGTTGACAAGAAGGAATTCTATAAGATAAGTTGGCCATTATACATAGCCTACCTACATAAAGTACACTAAGTTTATATGTTGGTATTAGAAAAAGTTACCGTCTCTCGAGTACCGTCACGCAACTATTTCACCGCCCTTTATATATTGATGCTGGCTGAATCATACACCATTCGCTTTGTATACTCGCGAAGGGCTTGTTTTGTCGTTAGACCTGTCAGTTGTCCGTAGTCAGCAGCTACACTAGAAAACCAAAAATATAAAAGCTCAATGTCACACATGTACCAGACATGAATACATAAAGAAATCCAGATGACAATGGTTCCAGTGGTCGGACAAGTACGAATTGTTGTCCATCTATCATAGTCCCCATTGCCGAATAGGACGCTCGTGTTACGTCAGAGTATTGTGTTCCGTGTAACATGGCGAATGAATATTCAAATGTTTTGTGAATTTTCGCCTGAACTACAACGGTCGTTGAATTTGTGCTCTCGTTACTTTAACAGCTTCAGATGTCTTTTTAAATACTATAGAGAGAGAAAGAACACTATTAAATACATCATTTAGTCCCCTCATCATCCTACATCCCCACTGTTGGGACACATCCTCCTCTCATTGGGAGAGGGATCACAATTCACCACGCGGGTCCAGTGAGGATTGGTGTATTTGTGTGAGACCTAGGGCCACCTGACAGTTAGTGGATTGATATAGGTCTGTCTTCAATTGAAAACAACCGGGATCGACTATTTAACGTACCCTCCGAATCAAGGAAACACTCTTATGAAAATCTTCAGAAATTCAGAAATTGTTTAACTTCGCTAATCGAAAGCGAATTGCGCATACGGCTGCGCCACGAGTGATTGTATACAGAGCGAAAATACACATCAGTTGGTTATATATACATGCTGTGTATCTATGACCTTAAATGTTGTATGTATGTACACACTCTTAGGCCCGCATTAATAAACCTTTCTCAAAATTGGGATGACCTTAAGTTGACGCTTGAGAATCTGTTGCATATGAAAACCGTATTAAAGAAATTGTGTTGAAACTGAGATGCGATCTCAATGTCATCTGTTAATACGGCCCTTAAATCCGTTTTTACAATACAAACAAATAGTAAGTAGTAGTAGAGTAAGTAACTCTCTGTCCTTCTTAATATATTGATCAAATTTGCTTTGTTCTCTGTAATATTTCCAAAATTACCTGCCCATAAATTCAAGCTTTAGTTATTATTTCCGTATTACCACCGACGTGGCCAGGAGTAAATATATCGGAAGGTATGTATACAGGCCGTGACAATGCATAATTCATGAGCCAGCCGCCTTGATCACTGCCATGCCCGGACAACCTTCGTATACCTAATTGTGGACCACTCAATCTTGCCTGCCAGAGGTCACTTCGTGTTTGCTGATGCCCGATATTTTTGGGTCATATTTCCTACGAATATGTAGGCAAGTGAATACGGATAACATTCACATTCTATATGCGTTCGAAATTATATTCACTGATTAATATAAAGTATGTTTAATATAAAATTTTTGTACATATACTGTACAATTTTTCAAACTCATCAATATGAGTTTGAAAAATTACATTACATCACAGGGCCAATGCCCTGTGATGTTCTAATGTAAGCCCTCTACAATTAGCTCCCGCTCAGCATCATATGAAAGCAAAAGCTGAGTCACTTCTTTCCCTAATAAAATACTTAAGTATTCTGACCTAATTCTTCATATATATTAATCTATAAATTGACATACTGATTTAGTGTACCTACATCTATTGCCTCAACATCTGTTGTAGGTACCTTTGTTATTAGCGCAATAAATAGCATCCATATATGTAATTGTTTTTGTAGATTTCTTTGTCAGGATTTGATCTCAATCACACCCGATGTTTAGCGAAGATAAAGTAATCCTCATTTTATTTGGACGACTGCTTATCTTATCTCAAACCCCGGAACAAAACAATGCGATCAACATTGGTTCTTGGCTGCATCCAGATAATATAGCTGACATTTAAAAATGCATTACCATCAACCAAACGGTGTACTAAACATGTGCCCTGCTGAAAATTTAACCTGCTATTTCAGTTTTAAAAACCTATATATTGTTTACATTGAGCAACGGAGGCGGTTAATAATCTTATTTAAATATAGCGTCGGATATAAAAGGCATTCATTCCCGGAGTCCTGCGGGATAAACGCCGACGACAATGCGTCTAGCATTGGCGCGCCGCGAATATTGTCCCAGATATTCCTATGCAATTATGCAGCTGGGATATTTGCTATTATACTCGTTTGCGTACCTACCAATGCCTGAGAAAATATAAGTCAACGTCCGCTGATCTGCACTGGGCCAGCAAATGGGGTATTAAGATTTACAGTCCGCACTACCTCCATTATGCTGGAAGACCTGTGCTCTGCAGTAGGGCGTTTAAGTAAGACACCGGTGATGATGATATACAAAACAAAAGATATTACTTAGGATTAGCTAGGTACATACCTAATCAGGAGATCCGTAGTTAAAATAATATTATACGTTTTTATGTACGGAGTTGTTCCTGCAAGAAACGTCATTTTGAAAGGAGTTTCTATGAACTTTATGCAGACTCGACATATCACAAGTTCATAGAAATATACTTCGGCCTTATCTTCTAAGTGCTAACCCGTAGTGCATAAAATAAAATAATTGACATCATATCAGCACATGTTGAACATAGGCCTCCCCCATAGATTTCCAATTTCCAATGCGACCGGTGGAAGCGGCCAGCCTCCAGCGACTTCCGCAACCCGGGAAGATACAGGTCGATGTGCACGGTCACATATTATGTCGTAAGCATGTATGCACCCTAAAAAGTAGAAGGTATCTTCTATTTCCATGGTATTACTTATGTGATTCAGTTCCACATAGAATTTAGCACTGTTATAAAATGTACAGCAATATACCTCCCGGTATATAAAATGTTCATTACACGGGCATTCTTTTTTGTCTCTTTCTATGTGGAACAAAATGCAATACAAAATGGAATGTGCTGTTAGACAGGTATATGTTACATTATTACAAGCTATTAAAATCGCTTATGCAGTCTGGATGAGTATTTTAAAATTATAGATTTAGATAAATATGTACCTAATACAACACCAGACGCCGTACATGACATTCAGAAATAATCAAAAATGGGGAAGGAATATAAAATGGAAACTTCCATTCGCTGTTAACTATTGAACTCGTATAATAAATTGTTCTATTGTGAAATAACCTACATCATTCTTATTTATTTCATCATCATCATAGCTGCAGGCCGGCCACTGCCGAACATACACCTCCCCGACAGATTTTTAGACTGATCAGTTGGAAAGAGCCTCCATTCAACTTCTTCCCGCGACTTCGCGACCTTCATTAGGTCACAATAAAGTTTGTGGGTGGCCGTCCTACGCTGCTCTTTCCAATGCTTGGTCTCCACTATAGCTTTAATTGTAGTGTATAACGCCCCGCTCTCCCTATGTGTAGGCTTTAGTATGTAAGTTGCTGTAACCTCTATTTTATTATTGCTTAATATATACGTGTATCAAAGGAATGTGCATTTCAGCATTTCATTTAACGTCGCCCTTATACCACACACCGCATAAAGTCCCACCGGCCATCAGACCTATTTATTCGCCGTCAATTACTCTGGCTTATACAAACAATATTCCTGTATACTTTTAATATACAGATCAATTCAGCATTTGTTATAAATCACATCAGTTTATTAAACGCGGCCATAACTGTATTGAATTACCGCCCCGTAAATCAACAAAGTTTATCATTAGTGTATGCAGTTAATCGTATTAAAAGAGGCAGTGGACAAATTAATTTATAGCTCTATGTGTGGCTGGGTTGCAGTTAAAGGCAGATAAATAATACTGCGGAACGGGCTACCCTTCCTCCCACCGCTACTATCTCCGATATAAGGATTCACATACTGCAACACTTTATCGATTGTCACAACGATGTATAGAATAGACAATTAGACATACAATTAGACAATAGACGGTGGAATAGTATCAAATTGCATTAGATGCCACTTTATTTCCAATGTACCTATTCTGACATGAAGCTGTGCTACTAGATGACTGGTTTGAGGAAATATATGCATTCAAAAGTTACTGTTGGTACGAATTTCAGAGTAGAGTAATATGATTGAGTTCAGGGTACCTACCAGTGATATTTTCAAAATTTTGGGATTTTCATAACGAGAGGCGATATACAATAACAAAAGTAATTTGTTTGATATGTCCGTAGGTGCCACTTTCCATTAAAGCTTATCATCATTATTACAAGCCCGTTGACCCCTGTAGGACAAAGGCCTATTAATGTAAAAAAATAATGAATTAGTTTTGTGCCATCACATTGACGTAGGGCAGGGTTTTACAATTTATGGATTTCTTTCAAAGAATCTGATGAGAACTGACCGAGTCAAGAGAATGAGCCAGAAACAAAACTACACTTCAATTGTATTTGCATAAAAACCTAATTTAATAATAATACTTAGTAATAGTTTATTTGCAGTAGTATCTACGGAAGTTACTATTACAATTACCGTACAGTCTCATGATTATTATCAGTTACATAACAAAAGGCAACTCTGATTTCTAAACTAGGCAAAAACCTGTATCAATAAATTTAATTACAGAGCATTAATTAATTAATTGGGCTCGATTTCATTTTCCAATTTTGTATAATGTATCGGTAGCCTCTTTTAATGTGTTCGGTCTAACGTGTCTATCACAGCCATGGCTCATATGTTGTATATTTTATATACAACAGACAGCTCACGCATAGTTAATCGATCGCTTTGATGTTTCCGTTTTCAAACCATCTGTCACTACATTTCATTTTTCCCTATCCCCTGTTCGATGCAACCCTCTATCCTCAAAACTACAATCAACTGTTCAGTTGATTGTACTGCTGGGACTTTAATTGTCATAATCAAATATTGCAACATTTTTAAATGCTGTAATGAAATCCTCATTTTCAATCCACCTTTGGCATTGTTGATTTGTTGAAGATATTAATTTTGTTTGATTTGTTGACCTGGAATAAGGTATAAACTGCACACTCAATTAAAACTTCTTGTTGATAAAGTTATACGTTTTATTATAAGCTGTAGTTTACAACTCTTAACAATATGAAGTTTCCTTGAAACTCGGTAGCTTTATGTTTATACTTATCATTGTATTTACATTTATAACTGAATGAGATGGTTACAAATTGTATACCTACATGAATACGAGTACAATAGCTTTTTCGCGATGTCAAAACACACTTCTTTGAAGTTCAGTAACGTATGTTGTGTCATACACACTGAATTCACCCATAAAACAACGAATACATGTATTATTTTCCTAAATATATTACAAACAATAAATTCATTTTTTTCAACGCGGTGACAAAATACATATTTTTGTAAAAAATTTATACAATAAGAACACCTATGAAGTAGCTACTATGTTATATGTATAATATTTTACAGTTTGTTAGTGATACTTATGGTTTGAAACTAAGATGAGTAAGTATTTAGTGGTGGAAAAGTCAGTCTTTACCTCACTAAAGTAAATAGAGAGAAAACAATTAAACTTGCATGTGCGCATATGCGTCTAATGCATATATGTTAGGCGAGTCGGGTGGTCTTGACACCGTTTTGTTGATTCCAAATTTATTTGCATAATTAAAAATATTATTCAAGCGGCCAACCCGTTCCTTGTGGTGTATTTTTGTTAGAATCACTAGAAAATTGTTCCAGAAATTTCGGTCGCTCCACAAAATCGTTGTCCTCAGATCACGCTGTTCCTTTAAGAAAGCATATATTGAATTTTCCGGGTCAATATCGACAAAAACATAAATTGTATTTCTGGCCTTCAACATTTCACCTCGAATCTTCTTTATATTCACATGACTATAATGCGATGTTAAGTAATTCGGGGAAAATATGACGAGGGTTGTGAACATCTCCTTGGCAGAACTCGTTAAGCTATTCCTGTAGCCCTGTTTATTAGAGTTATTTATAGGGTTTGTGTGTATTTCCATGTCCAAATGATGTCTCACACCGGGTAAAACTTCTTTCAAGACAAATTCATCGTCATTCTCTGAGTATTCTACTACAATACCCTTATTTTCATTTATATTGACATTTTGATTTGATATAGTATAGCAAGTCTTCTTTAAAATCAAGTATAATTGTCTGCGTAAATCAGCGTAGACGATTATAATAATTGTAAGGAATGTCGCAAATATTGCTATAATTATTATCATTACAATTATTCTCATGGTGCAGGTGCCATTCGCCCAGAAAGGACAATCTAAGTCGGCCAAGTCCATTACCTGCAGATAACAAAATTATGAATTTTATGTAAACATATTTGATATTTCGATTTAAGTTTTTCAAAGTTATCAATTTTGAGTACAAACCTTCGTTTTCAAGTTGTCATGCACAAAGTCAATAAATTCGTTATTCGTACATCTGCACTGAAACATATTATGAGAAATCCATATCTCCTTCAATGGTTTTTTTAATAAACTCTGGTATTTGATTGGTTCTGAAGAATTTTCCTCGCCCTGAAATCAAAATTTTTCATTTTAATTTGGCGATCTCATGATGGTACTATTAGTCACTTAGGAATGACTGCAACTTACCCACAGATACGAAATAGAATTGTAACTTATATCCAATATATTGTGACCATTCACCCACCAATCTTCAAAGGTTAGTCGGAATTTATTGTGACTTAAATTCAATAGCCTCAAATTGTATGTATGGGCAAAAGGTGAAATTTTGTTTACTGTCCAAGAATCGTTACGAAGTTCTTTATTCTCGAAATCCAATTCATTGTACGCCAGGGATATAGACATTCTCTGTCTGTTGTTACTAAATAAGTATGACGATATTATTTTCAGGTTGTTATGTTCCATGTTTAGATCTAATAAGCTCAATAGTGGAGAAAAGGTCGACCTGAAAGACGAACACAACATTAGAAACGCATTCAATACATAAATCGTAAAAACTAGTAAAGGAACCGGTCTTACCCAGATATTTTTATCAACGAATTGTAACATAAGTTGAGCGTTTCCAATCTTACTAGCGATGAAAATAGTTTCGGCTTCAAATCTTTCAAGTTGTTGTGGCTGAGGTCCAGTTCCAATAAATTGATCTGATCGTTGAATATTGGTTCTGGCAAAGTTCTGATCTCGTTGTATGCTAGTGATATGTTTGTGATTTGGGGAGAATTCGCAAAAATATCATACGGAATATCTTCCAAACCGCATCTTTGTATATATATTTGCTTCAAGTTTGGTAAATTTCCAAACAGATTCTTGGGCAGCTCTTTCAGTTCAACATCATTGTTAAGAATAATGACAGTTTCCAACTCATCGTTGTTTTTAAACAAACTTTGCGGCAGTGACGAAAATTTATTAGAAAATAACGTCAACTTTTTTAATTTACTCAATGGCTTAAATATTGATGCAGGGAGCTCGTTTAAACCATTAGAGCTTAAATCTAGCTCTTCAAGGACATCTACGCCGTTGAAAAAGTCTTTCGAAAACCATGTCACATTACTTTGCCACAGTGACAGTTTTCTCAAGTATGACAAATGAGAAAATAAATTAGAAGATATATTGGTCATGTGATTATGGCTAATTTCTAATGTCTCTAACTTTTCGAGAGGTTTGAATAACTTTTCTGACAGATTGATACTATTTGAGCGAATATTTAGCCAAGTCAGCTGGTTTATGTCCACAAATAAGTTATCCGGTAAATGTGTGATACCGTTTACTGACAATAATAATTTGGTTAGATTTTGTAGCCCTGCAAAATGTTTCCGGTCAAAATATCCAGATAAATTCTTTGCATTCTGGAATATTAGTGCCATCGTTTTCGATACTCCCATATTAGTTAAAACATCTTTGAACGAGGATGACGGTAAAGGACAGTCTTTGAAACTGACAGATTTGAATGTATTTTTACGATTGGCACATTTTGGTAGTTTGCTGTAATCAAGAGTTGTTGCGTCTATGCATTTTATATTTATGTATGTGTTTGGTAATAAATTAATCTCTACTGTGCGACCTGAAAAAAATAATATTTCATCGTTTTCAACACAAATTGCAAAGGATTAAACGATTACTATTTTAACAGGATATAAAAGAACAGTGAGATTTGAAAACGTAAGTGCACTTACCGTCGATGTTGCAATTGAGTTCGACAGCGAGCGTGCCGCCGCAAACGCAGTTAGGGTCACTCGGGCACATCACTCGCGCTGCACCAATTACTTGTAGTACCAGCGCTGCGGTCAGCACGCATGCGAATTTACGGCTCATTGTTACCTCTTTTACATTCATTTTTGATCTCATTTAATTCCAATTTGTTGTCATTTGGATTAGATGCAATGTTGTCATTAACACAATCTGTGACTTCTGCCTTAGTTCCATAGTCATTGTCACCGTACCTGTGGGCAATTTAATTGAGTATAAAAATCAGTGAATCAACTGGAAAAAAATGAGATGGAAATTTAAAGGCACAGTAGGGCACAGGACAAGCGCTCAACAAAAAAATTGGCCGCTCGTATGCTCTGTACTATTTACACGAACCATTTGGCGCCATTTTTGCACCCCGTCCAGCTCAATAACTATTTGACATTATGGACTGTTTCACTGATATATCTATCATTACACTAGGTTCAAATGTCAAAAAAAAACATTAATATATCCTCTTAATTGACCCTCAAAAGAAGCTGATGATTATAGCACGGACTAACTGCCTCATTTATTCATACATTTGCTGACAGATTGTCAAAACTTTGAGTCGGAACACCTTCAATATTTTGACAACCCCATATTGCATATAGATTATATTTTAGACACATCAAGACTATGTACATAGACAAGGACAATGCGCGCTATATCCAGAAAAATAATGAAGTTTTTGTTATTATTGAGTTTTATTTAACTTTATTGACTTTATATTTGGCAAATTTTAATTCATCACTACATTCAAGAGAGTAAGTGAGGCTTATCATAAAACTTAATCCAGTTTAAATAAAAATTGAAATAATACAAATCTTTTTTAAAATAAAGCGACTGCATATGATAATCTTACGATATTTTGTATTATAAAATTTTTTGGATTATTGTTCAACTTGTAGGTCTTATTAAAGGCACTTCTTTCAAATTCTCGTGAAAAGACAAAAATGGATGGGAGACAATATTTCGGTTTCGTATGAGCACCGCAGAATTTCTTAGAACTTGACATTATCTAGATTTCAACTCTTTTGTAGGTCTTAACACGTTCCGAGACATAACCTGCCTCTCGACGTTATTTCATAAACTTCTTTACTTTTGTTGTGTCTGGTAATGTGTCTCGAAATGTCATGATGACATGACATGACTGAGTGAGATTACAACTGATTCAGTAGTTGGCCCTTTTTTTCTTTTTTTATATTCAACTGGTTAGCACCTAACCTCAATCACACCTGATTTTATTTATTTATATTGCTGTTTGGCGGCAGACTCAAATAAGATGGTGGTAACTAACTAGATGGATATTTAAAATGCCCTACCTACCACCAACCAAACCTAGAACTAAACATGTACCCCGCTGGGGATCGAAGCCGTGACTTCCGATTCGCAAACCTTAAAATTTTCAAATTTTTTTTTTCAAAATTCAATTCAATTCAAAATTCAAAAATGTTTTATTTCGTAAGTTATAAGAATAACATTTGAAATCGTCATGTCATACAGTTATCGCTCATTCACTAGGCAGTCTCCCCAGAGAAGAACGAGCAAGAAACTCAGGGGTTGCTCTTTTTAAATAAGCCAATACAAATACAATTTGGAATAATTGTTAAATTTATGATTCGACAAAGAAAAATAAGAATAGAATTTACTGGATATTGCCGAGCGGTTCATGTCCACGCATTCTTATCATCCAGATAGTCAGAAATTTTATAATAGCCTTTGGCACATAGTTTCTGTTTAATGCTTGTTTTAAAGTTATTTAAAGGCAAATTTTGAATGTCTACCGGAACCTTATTATAAAAGCGTATACATTGTCCCTTGAATGACTTAGTGACTTTGTGTAAGCGACTGCTATGGGCAGCAAGTTTATTTTTATATCTTGTATTTATATTGTGTATTTCACAATTTTTCCTAAACAAATGCAGATTCTTTCTTACGTACATTAAGTTTTCGTAAATATATTGCGATGCCAAAGTTAATGTATTGATTTCCTGAAATTTATTCCTCAGAGATACTCGGGAGCCTAACTTGTAGATCGCACGAACCGCTCGCTTCTGCAGAACAAAAATACAATTTATGTCCGCGGCATTTCCCCATAACAGAATGCCATAAGCCATTATGCTATGGAAATAGCTGAAGTATACCAGCCTCGCGGTGTCCACGTCGGTTAAATAGCGGATTTTTTTAATGGCAAACACTGCAGAACTGAGACGTTTCGACAACCTTTCGATATGTGGACCCCATTGTAGTCCTTTATCTAACATAATGCCTTATGTTGTTTAGATTGAGTCACGGAGGCGGAGACCCCTATTTTACATAAATGTTTTTGATTGGATAAATATATATCTCCACCATTTCAAATTTGGCACAAAAGGCATGTAAATATTGTATAATTTATTAATCCACGTTGACTTTCCTTGGGGATTTGGCTGAAACCGTCCAGCGGTCTCTTCTGCCCCACGTGTTAATTTCGAGATTAAAATTAAGAAAAACCTAACAGTTCCCTTAGGATTAGGTACTCGTACATTGGTACCTATGCAATGCAAGAATAACCTGTTGTTTAATCAATTAAGTAGTTTTATCAATATTAGAATTTTCAAAATTCAATAATTCGGGTAAATTATCATCACTTCGTAACGAAGCCTTCGTTATATCATTTTCATTAAATGGCCAATGAACTGAGGGTTTACAGTTGAATTGTTTCGCTCGGCGTTGGCAGCGATGGAATTGATTCCGCTATTCATAGTTTAAAAGCGGCAAAAAGCGCTCCGATATAAATTGTTGGCAAAATATAATGGAAACTGTCTGAGTGATAGCCAGTTATCTCGGTCCGACGAACGCGCGAGCACTCAATATTACTTTGCAATTACAATATCAGTTAATTACATTGATTGATATTATCTAACCATCCTTCGAGCGCTACAGCATGGAAGAAATTGTCGCAAACTCCCATGGAAAGTGATACCAATCGCTTTATGGGAGACCAGCAGTGGAGTACCTACTATACACATGTAATTTTATTTTATACTACAGTACGTTAGTACTATAATAATATATGTATATACACATGACTACAGTTTCGACAGTTATTCAAACAGGGCTGTTCTACAGGATGAATGTAGCATGATGTCTATTCAAGCTACTAGTAGTATTCTATATAGTAGTAGTAGTAAGTATTGTAGATACTAGTTTAGCCTATCATTTTAAAGAACTGAGGATGATTTGGTATAAATAAGCATAATTTACAATAGCCTTGTCTGATTAATTATGAAGCGACTGTTCATCTCGATGTGAGTCTGATAAATATATATCTGTGTTTTGTAAGGGCTTAATCGACTATATGTCCTCAATGGAATGTTATACAATCATTTTCTCATAAAATAAACAAATTATTTAAAATCTGTCTAACACGATTGAGGCGTATCCTAGTTTATTACCCGACTGCACCAGGAAGGAGAATCATGTTTTTTGGGTGTATGTATGCATGTATGTAGATTTCTATATTACTTCCTGTAGCTTAAACCGCTTGACCAATTTCGAAGTGCATGGTATCGTTAGATACAGTTTGATCCCTGGAGTATCATAGGATATGGTAAAAAATCCAACATTGCGTCCGAAAATACAACATATGTTGTCGAGTTTTTGGTTTTTATACTTTTATTGTTATTTAAAACTTGTAAATTCAATGAAATATTGTTCAGTATTGAAATAGAAAACAAAAAGTATATTTATCTGCTTAATAGCTGTTTAGTAGTAGTAGTAGAGGTTTTATTGAATTTATAAGTTCTAAAATACCTACAGGGCTCGTGTATTCATCGTGTAACACAGATATTCGAAACACTGTTGATTAGCGATAATATGAAAGAGATCATTAGACGACAGATTAGTGGAGTGGGTAGTGACCCTGCTTGCGAAACCAACAGTTGCACGTTCGAATCCCGTTAGGGGTAAATATTTGTGCGATGAATACGAACATTTATTTCGGAGTCAGGGATGTATATATAACATTTGTGTATGGGTGTCCGTTATCTAATATAAAAAAACAAACATAGTATAAACTTGGTTGCGTTTGGGACTGTAGATAACTGATATAAATAGCCCAAATATTTATTATTATAATTTGAGCATCCTATTGTTGACACATCGAGAAGAATACGCAACAAATTTCCTTTTTAGCGAGTGGAGGCAATGATGCCGGTATTTTTAATGTCGAAACGAAAAACCGTGTGAAATGTCCCCCATGGTACCCTAATTCACTGTTATATTCATCACAGCACACGTGATTTTCATGATTGTTAAATAGAGTGATATTTGTACCACACTTAAGAGGGTTTATCCCGCACGGTATTTTATACAAAGTTTCAATATCTAAAAAGTTGGTAGAGAATATTTTCTAAAAGAGTAGAACTATTAAATTACAGTGATTTAAAAAATGCAATATATTCTTTGAAATTCGATATTGTGAAAAGATTTTCTACTAACTTTTGGATCTATGTACGCTGCTTATACGTATAGTTTAATTAATCGGTCAATTTATTTCGAAAAATATGAACTTAAAGGTTTTTATGGTAAGCCGTCTTGGATAAACCCTCTTAAAGTACCAGGACACCATAAGCCACTAAGAGGTTAGATGGTCCCTCAGCGCATGTTTTGTGCGGCCGCCGCCGCCGCTTGATTACGAATCGTGTTAACTTGAACACACATTTTCTACTAGTTTTATCTTTCTTTTATATAAATTACTACATGGTCGTCGAAATAAATGCATGCAACTCCGTAAATAGGCAAGCATTACAACACTTATTTTTGCTGACGAAAGAAACTCATCTTCACTTAACATCAGGTGTGATTGAGGACAAGTACCAATCCGTTATGCACATTAAAAAAAAAAAAAAAAAAAACAAAAGTGTCAATAAAATAGAATTAACAAACCATTTTTGAAAAACAGTAATTCAATCTGTGAAATATCTAAATTTTTCGAAAATACTAAAATTTTTAGTAATGCTACGATTGGTATACCTAGTAACCGAGCCTCTAAAAAAAGGTAGGTAAAAACCTTTAAAAGCAGGCTGATTTTGGGAGCCTATGTACCTATCTATAGTGCGTATATAGCTCTATGTTATTATTACAGAGTATGGGTAGTCTGGCGGCACGTGCGGTTGGCGTTTGAGACAAATGACCACTGCATTACAGGTTTTTATTAAACACTAGCTTCGCTTTCGTAGCTATTCTGTGAAATAGTATTAGTGCCTCTGCTTTATTTATCATCGCATAGGAAAAGATATCGACTAAAGATTTTCAAATTATCATCATTATGTGTTTATAATTTTTTGCTCTTTTTTATATTTTATTAAGCCATTTATGTTACATATATTTTGTTACATATATATGTTTTGGAGTGGTGCTGTCGCATCGTACAGTTACAGGGAGAAGGGACAGTACTACTTTAAAACTGGTTTTAGTTTAATTTAGTTTAGTTGGTGTACATCCGAATCGACAACATTAAGTGTTTATAACTTTCTTCTGTCATTTTTATATTATATTAAGCCATTTATGTTATATATATTTCTAATATATTATGTAGTTATGCTCACTATTTTTATTTACACATTACTGTTGTTATAATGTTAGGTATATTTATTATTTATATTTCATTGACATTTAAATGATGTATTGTATTTTTCATTTGTAGTTTTGCTTTACGTTACAATGCTGTAGTGAATATTCAAGCTCCGTTGCCACGGTTGTGCCACAAGTTTGTCGTATATTTGTATAAATTATTTCTCTGTATATATATATCTTGTACAGTAAAGAATTTTTCTTCTTTTTTTATTAAATGTTGCAATATTATTACTATTAAGGTAAGAGACGGGTTCGTCCTATTCTTGTCCACTGGTAACCACACAGTATTGATACAATGATCTACAAATTTCCCACTTTGGACATTGCTGCCGAATTGTCAAAAAAATATGAATACTCAATTCTAGCAATATTTCCGAAAATGTAGAGCATTTACACATGATTGAGCAGTAATATACAATAAGATTCATATCTTCATATCTTCATCTTAATAGCGGTTCATACCGCTATTTGGTATTCCCGCGGTCGACTAGGAGCAAGTTTTACGATTATTTGGTTTAAGTCCAAGTCGAAATGTCATACTAATTTACGAGTATAAGCTTCATATAAAATTATAGAGAGGATATAATAATAAAGTAGTCTGTGGAACTCTGCTCTGCAATAGCAATCCTTGAATATCTATAAGACTAAAGTTAAAGACCATACTAGCTCTCTGATTTACTTTTCCCCAACTTCCTCGTTTGAACATTGGTCGATTATTACTTCTTACTATTATATACAATACGACGACCAGTGGGTGTAGTAGATAGTGACCCTGTCAGCGAAACCAACGGTTGCGGGTTATAATCCCGCGATGGGTAAATGTTTGTCTGATGAATACGAACATTTAATCCCGAGTCATGGATATTTATATATAAATATTTATGTATGTTTATCAGTTATCTAGTATCCATAGCACAAGCTTTGCTTAGTTTGGGACTAGATGATTGGTGTAAGTGTCCGAAATATTTATTTATTTATTTAATGCTCATCTATCTAAAATAACACAAAAAAATTAAAAGAAAAAAAGCTCATCATTCAATACACGAACGATGGGTTATTACGTGTGTGTGTGTGATTTGTTTACTAGCGTAGCTTAAGGGTGTTATCTGTAGATTAAAATATATATATATAATATATATAATATAATATTAAACAAATAAATATATTATATATATTAAAATATATAGCTTGCTATATCTATAACAAAAATATAAAAATCCACTAGATTTCATTAGGACAGGATTACACACACACCTCAGCTTGATTTCTCGTACTCAAGCTTGTGTCAGTTGTCTACGTCAATCATAATATGTCAATAATCAATATTATGATGTATCGAATATTGCATCGTAGTTATAGGTTTGCCTATATTATGAATGAATTAAAAATGAGACAGACACCGAGGATATTTCATATAAGTCCGTTTTGTCAATTTTGCTAAAACAAACTATTAATTGTCTTAATGCTATCTGTGGTTGACAATGTGTCTGCTAATAGCTAGTCTTTGTGTTCAGAGAAGCTTTACAATGTAGCGCAACGATCCTGGTTTGGTTTAAGGCTTCTTGTTCAGGTGTTGTGTTACAGTCTGTTTACGACTAGAGAGCCACCTCCACAATTACACGGGTCCTTTCTCTGTGTAATTTAATATTGTTTGCTGGTAAATTACTTATTAAGTCAACAATGTACCAACGTTGTTGATTTGAAAGACAGTTATTTACATGCGAGGCAATTTATGAATTGACAACTACTACCTAATTATTATAATCCTCTGTAAATAAGTGAATACTTGATAATATGTTATCATCAGAGCTACTAAACTCGTCATAAAATGCAGGTGTATGATCCATGTTCATAGAGATGTTTTTGTTTATTACCTAACTACGACAGTCAAAGGAGTTCTGTTCCCTCTAATCTTTCACAGAGCTTTATATTTGTCTTTGTTTGTGTGTTCATCTATTCTTAGAGCACTGTTTAGGACTTTGTATGAATATTAATCTGTTCTTAATATCTTAATATCTTTATTGTACACAAAATTGTTACAGAAATATGCATTGTATATAAAATGTACAAAGGCGAGCTTAACTCCGATAGAGTTCCTGTTCCCTTATATTCCCTATATTATTCTTCGTAACGTATTAATAAATGAATGCACACCAACGATTCCTATTACTGGTGGTATTTATAAACTGTATGACAGACAACAATATCTTCCCAATATATTTTGTACAACCTGTGTAAGTACGTAAATGCAATTTAGTCTTTTTCTTTGAATATACCCATCCCTACATCTATTTACACGTGTGTCAACAACAATTGAGATTGCCGTGACCGCTAAACACACACCCCTCCCACCATGCCGCCTGTCGCCACCTGCGCCCGACACACGAATTAATGCGGTGTGATAATACTTCGTACTCCGCCAATTAGTCTGAGAATGTACCAAGTTGCGCCTGACCGCTTTTGAATTATATTGCGGTATAAAAAATCCAAATGTGATCTGCCCCTGTATTCTAAATTGTGCGACATTTATTAACATTCGATTCCGTTCGGAGACTTTCAAATTTCGAATGCGTTTCCGTCAACAAAAAATGCACTCCATATTTGAAAGTTTGGACTTATTCGATGTAAGTTACGCTAGGTCTGCCTTCTCATAAACAGACTGTTATTTATTACCTACCTATAAGGATGTTTGAAACTAAACAGCCTTTCAGACGAAGTCACAATGAGTGAAAAAAGGTTGGGGAAAGTACTTTTAAAATTCTAAACACATGCACACAGTTGTTCTTGCTGAAAACCTGTTAGCGTCGCGACCAAGGTCCACGCATGTACTAGTACATGTTCACTCACTTTGGCAAAACTATTCCGTATTAACCTGAGTGTCCGATAGATACAAGTGATAAATATTAAGTGAACTTCCGCACTAAGTTATGGTAGGTTTTTGTAGTAGGTTTTTATTTTCGTTTTCAATTCATTATCGATGTATAACCACCTCGATTTAGATATATGCCTGTATACGGTTCAAACTATGGTTAATTTATTAACTATTATCCATAGCTCCTTTATAATATTATGTAGCGTGCAATAAATGAGTACCTAAGTATCTACATAGCAAGGAGTCAACGTCGATAAATCGGTTCGTTTTGGTGTTACGTCTGGCGATCTGTCCGTGTGCCATTTATTTCAAAAACTATTTGACTTAAACTTAGTATAGCTGATGAAAATGGTGGCCCATATATGAAATCGTAGACTATAGACTTACAGGCAAATGCATAAACCGTATCATCATTTAGGTTAGTAAAGAAGTAAATTCTGTAAAATCTATAATTCCGACAATTTTTTTTTCTTCCTGAGACAATAAATAGAAAAATATAAACATTTCCTCCTCTCAGCTATGGTCCCATCATGGTCCGCAATTGATACTTGTAAATAGTTTGACATCATAATCAGGAATGCAATGAACAATTTGAATTTAGAATTTGATTTTTAAATAGATTTAAATTGAAATTCAGTAAATGATACCATGTACCCTACACTGAACTAAATGAATTTGAAAAGTTAATCCAAAAATTTTAAAATTTGGTGTAATTTTGGGGGACTAAATTGAATATTAAAAAAATCATAAGATAGCTTAAAGTATCTATTATATAGTAAGCATTAGTATAGTAGTGACACATGGACAAATAATAAGACATTAGAAGCACGTCAGATCTTCCAGACGGATTTTGTGGTTTTCTAATATCGGGATCCCTATATATCCGGTGTTTTCGGCAAAACCAATATTTCTCAGTGATCATTAATCTAGTCACTTATGCCAGAGGCGAGGAGGAATTTCCTCAAGCCTATATATATTTATACATGCTCGAGAGCTCGACAGCATTTATACACAAATTTTTCGTATATGCGAAAGTGTGCGTCTCTTTCGTGGTCACGATTAAACTTCAGATCATATTGAAATATGAAAGAGAAGGTAACCTGACACAAAGAGAATATATGCTGTTTATAGATAGATAAGATATGATTAGTTTGTTACCTTTTCACAACTAAATCCCTTAACCGATCGTATTGAGACTTAGTAGAGGGGTTATTTGGAATCTGGGAAAGACATGGCATAATATAAGTTTGACTTCATTCGAATTTGAGATGAGATGAGAGTCCGCGATAAAGCGACAGGGCCGCCGGGCACAAAGCTAATATTAGAACCTTACCTATGAAATTGGCGTTTTGTATAAAGAATTTCATTAAGACTGTTTTCTCCATACAAACATTTTTGATTTTTTTTTTGGGAATGACAAATCCAAATTTAGCTAAACTTTGTGTGTATTATCGAATAATATTAAGTTAAGTATAGGCAGCGTTAATTTTTTAAAAGTCGGTTACTTTAAAAAAATTTACGCTGCCTAATTATAAAAGTTTCAGCGAATCTAAGAAATTATTATGGGAAGCACATGAAAAGAGCTCTGTTAATTTTTTTTTATTATGTGATTTAGCCCAGAAATTTAAAATATTTCATGTGAAACCTTGAAATAATATTCCATTTTCCAAATAAAAAACAAATTTGGATATAGCTTTGAAAATCGCAGGAATTGGTACATATGATTAACGAAGAAAAAAAACTCCAATTTCATAGGGAAAGACCCAATATATTAGTAAAATAGAACATTGTAGTTAACCGTATTGTGATCAGCGAAAACAACAGTAAGTAAATAAAGGTAAAGTGTTATTTGCAGCCGACTAAACCGACAGTCTGTCACAACGTGTAATGAAACCGCAACAGCTTCTAACCAACCACACAATACATATTCATTCTGAAATTTGCTCTATTACGATTCATTCAATCACCAAATAAGACAATGTAGTGGAAATAGGGGCCAATAATATTCGGGAACGTTTAGTTATAAGTGAAACTATATTATTTCCATTTAACCTATTGGTTTTGAAGAGATTATATATTGAAAATTGAGAAAACCTTCGAAAACAGAGTTATGCGTCGACCACGCGATACAAGATGAGAGAAGACCATAATGTCCAGGTATACAAAATTGTGTTAATTGTGTCTGATACACACACACACACACACACACACACACACACACACACACACACACAATACATACACCCTCACATATCCTCTACTACACACATTCACCCGCTTACACATGCAATTTGGAAACATATCTGTTACTTAGTTTATCTTTTTTTTTTAAATATGTAGAAGCCTGTAATAGCTGTACATTATGTAACTCCTCAATGTTTTTGTTATAAACAATGAATTGCCGTTAATCTCACATCCACGTCACACTCTCTCACACACACATACGCACGTGCAATCTGTAAAATTTCAAGATACTAATACAAGTTCCATTGTCTTTGTGCTTCGCATGCATGTCTATTCCCCCAAGTCTAATTAATAGATGTTGTAACGACCAGTAAAATTGTTTCACTATTATGGAAATTTTAGCATCCACGATACATTCAAGCCTAGTGTGGATGTTACTGCAAATGTATAATTATGTAAGGTTCTATTTTCGTAAATCTTATCTTAAATATCATCGAACATGGCGTCATGGCCTGGCAATGTCACAGGCAAACATACAGACCCACAGAAGCTTCAAAGTAATATTATCCCATTTTTTGCGTTGGAGGTCAAAAATGGAATAGAAATCCTAATTAATCAGTTTTGTTCAAAAGGTTTTCTTTTGATTTATGAAACACCTCAAATACAAATAATTTATTTGCAGGCTAACACGGTACAATCATTGATGAACATTTATTTTAGAACAAGCGTGTTGCGTCATCTAATGGCATGCAAATGGTTAAAAGTAAATTAAATTAAATATTATTCCAATTACCTAATCATTAAAATGTCAACACAATAAAAGCAAAATACAAATGTCAAGATACAAAATACACTAGGTCATAATGTCAATGTCTAATTATTATTGCCGTTATTAAAATGTCATTATAATAAAAGTTAAATACAAATGTCAAGACAATCAAATTAATTTACAATGTCAAAACCAAACCAAAGCAATCGAAAATAATCAAATTAGGTTATTGTATCTCTAAACTTAAATGTCAAGAATTCGGTAACACTATAAAAGCAGTTATGAACCAAAATTTGGTATAGCTCCTTTTTAAATTTTGGTAGGGGTAAATCCTTAAGCACTCCAGGCAGGAAGTTAAATAGTTTTATGGCCATATTGTAACTATTTCTAGAAAAACATGTTGTAGTGTGCGGGACAACAGCCAAGCGCTCAGGGTACCTAGTTGGAAATGTGCATGTATTAAATTTCTTTTTAAAAAGACTAGCGTTCTGTTTCACGAACAAGCATATCTCAAAAATGTACATTGATGGTAGAGTGAGTAAATTCAAACTTTTAAATAATGGTCTACATGTCTCCAACGGTCCCACACCGCACATAGCCCTCACACATTTTTTCTGTATTAGAAAAGCATGATTTATCTCTACTGAATTTCCCCAGATTACAAGACCATATCTCAAAGTAGAGCACACATACCCATGGTAGGCTGTCAGAGCCGTTTTTAGTTCGCAGATCTTTGTGAGACGGTATAGGGCATAGATAAACCTATTCAATCTCTGGCATACGGTATCAATGTGATGTTTCCATGATAAGTGTGTGTCAATAATAAGTCCTAGAAATTTAGCGGTTGTGGCCTCACTTATTGGAACATCACAATAATTCAATGATAAATTTACAGGCTTTCCATTATAATTATAGAATTGCAAGTATTTAGTTTTGTGCAAATTAACACAGAGATTGTTACTCTCGAGCCAATTAACAATTTCCCCTATCGTGTAATTTATTTCTTTTTCATAATCAATATTAGGTTTCTTGGGAACCGCGATTGAAATGTCATCCGCGAACAGTGCGCAGGGATATTTGATGACTTCTGGGAGGTCATTGATGTATAGTATAAATAACAACGGGCCTAGGATACTGCCTTGAGGTACTCCGAATTTATTCTCCTTAAAGTCAGATCTGTATGCAATGGACTCCGAGAATTTATTTAAGTTGTTTATTTCCACACACTGAAATCTTTCACTCAAATAACTTTCAAACCAATTTTTAGCCAATCCACGAATTCCTCTTCGATAACTTTTTAGTTGTGTATCATGTTATGGATGTTAATAAATAAGTAATACAAAAAGTAAGTGTTTGCTTAAGCAACTGTTTAATAATGAGGGGCATACATATGCCAATTTTATAATAGATAGCGTAAATGTTCGTTATTCGATTACATACGATACTTTTTCCACGGCCAAACAATAATTTTATAAAGACCCAAAAATACATCGCTACTTTCGAATATTTTCGTATGAAATACATCACTGCGTTAAATTAAATAAATCAAATATAGACTGCGAATTGCAGAAAAAATAGTTTTCTTACGCGCATGTTCTTTTTTATTTAGAGACTGTAATCACAGATATGGCTCAGGAATTAGTATCTGCCTAAAACATCTCTAGTCAGAGGAGGCTATGCCGTAGTAGTTGATAAGGCAGTTGATGTTGATGATGTAAGGAAGAGCTAGCCCGTAAATATAGGTATTTAAGAGTAAAGAACGTTTAACGTTTGTTCCTCAGCGCAAGTGCAAAGTTATAAATGTAAAATTTTAATGCTAGGGAGAAAACTTCGACTTTAACACCAAGTACGGTAACTTACTGCATCTCCTTTATAATGATTAACTAAGTACCTACAGTTGGCTCCACTTTACTAAATCAGTGGTAGCATGCTGGCTATTATAGTTGTACCATTATAAGTTTCCTAAAATGATTGTGTAGAAAAGAGCGTCATTTTAGAGAGTTGCGGTAGCGTATAGCTTATATGCTACCGTTAATCATGTCAAACAGCCCTGTATGAATAACTATGACGACGACTGTACATAGCTACCACTATAATGATTACATATAGCAATATGTAATCATTATACAGCCGGAGTGTAACTCAGCGAGCCATGCATAAGCAAGTGCATTCGACTACATCATAAAGGATAGTAAGTTTGTCATTGTATATACTAATGCCATAAATATAGGATATTTTATATAATGACCTCAATCATACTTAATGAATCATAATTCGTTGTAATGGAAATTCAATCGTATAATAAACTTGTCCAATGACAACATACACGATGGAGTGCCCGAAAAAATAACTTAGATTTTTCAAATTTATGCATTTGCAGCAAGATACATTTGATATTTTTACAATTGCAAGGACATTCTTATTCAAGACACTTTTCTGTGCAATTTTCTTAAAATCAATGCGTTCTACCTGTAAGCTATGAGATATAAAGGAGATGGTTAGTGCCAGAATGACACCGGTGCCATTTTAGTCACTGAGCTCTAAATATATGTCGAAAATGAAGCGATGAATCGTCACATAATGTATATAATGTCATGTACAATGTTGACAGTTTTCGTAGTAACAAGCTTACAGGTAACAACATTTAGTTAACTACAGTGCAAAGGCCAAATAATTGTAGTGTGAAATATATGATTATACTTCGTTTACATGCCTTCTATTGTAAATATACACACCTCACGCCTTTATAACTCACCCTTATTATTACAAAGGCGTAACCCTATGTCATTACCAATTCTGAACGACAAGCTATCTAAAAATCAATACATAACCATAGTACATTCATTATAGTTGGCCAATATTCTCACTCTGACACGTATTAGGTACAATCGGGTTCATAAGTGCTCAGAGTAATTTTTAGAATCCCGTAGTCGACAAGGAACTCTTATAGCTTCACCATGTTCGCCAGTCTGTCTGTGCACGGTTTAGCTTACAGGCGCTTAATACTAAAAAGCTGTAATTTGGTATCGAATACATATTAATCACAGAGGTAAAATAAAATCTTCAGAACAATAAATTAAACAGCTTTTCGATTCAGGGATCCGTTTGCGAAATATTACGCTTTAAAGTACAAAATTTTTGCTTCCCCTCCCCTCTCCCCCTGCCAACTAGATTGTTTTTGGATACGTGAAAAAATTCACGGCAGTAGTACATATAACAAAGTTAGGAAAACCTATCACACCTAAGTAGGCTTTACAGTAACTGTCGAACTTATAAAATATACTTTCCGTTGTAAATTATTTATGAAACAACAAAGTCCGCATATTATAGCAGGCAACTATGGAACCCTACTTCGTACGTGGCAATAGATGCACTTTACTGGTTTTATTTTCTTTCCGTAGGTATCTTCTGAGTACTTGGACGTAACATAAACGTAATAATTAACGATATTTTCCGTTAAAAATTCAAAGGCATTATTAAAAATCTTAATTCTGTGAGCTGGGCCTAGGCTAGGTAATTTTGAAGTGAACTGTACATCGTTTAGATAGATTAAGGTGATGTTTAGGGGAAAATACTGTTTGTGAAAAACGAAAAAAATTTAAACATAAAAAAATTGGACGTATTTTCAGACGTAATATTTTAATAGAGTCGATACGTCGTTACTTAACAGTCGAAATTTGAGATACCGCATAAAAAATACTGTGACAAAACATTCATCACAAATTCATAAACATAGGAACGAAACAGGGTCATTATCTACACAAAAACAAACAGCCTTGTTTAGCAAACGACGATTGGCCGTGACGGGCTAGAGGGTAATTAATTAATTCGAGTGCACGTAAAGCTGAAGAATATGACCGTAGGGTAAGCTGAAGTGCTTGAGTCCATAATAACTCCCAATCCACGTGTTTGTGAAAGGTAACGCGACCTCGTTCTTAGAAGTCATTATTTATGAACGGTGTTATATTCTCATTATTATTTAGGTATAAATATTATGCGCGGGATTGTTAGTATTTTGATCATTTATTGATCACATTACAGAACAGTCTCCATGGCTCAATGTAAAACAACAAAGACTTTACAAATCTGAGGCGCGGGTTCGATCTCTAGCGGGGTTTATTTTTAGTACTCGGTTTTGTAGGTGGGCATTTTAAATGTCCGCCTGGCTAGCTACCACCGTCATATCTAACTCTGCTGCCAGCATAGCAATGTTAAAAGTATTGTTGTGTTCCGGATGTCAGAGATAAGATAGCTAGTCCCCCGAATGAGATGGGATTTCCAGATTAGTACGCTTCCACCTTCGGCTTCATCAACATCAAAAATTGTCAGCATTATCAACTCGTATGATAATCCTGACATTTTTGATGTCACCGATCCAAGGACTAACCGCACCAGACGTTGCGAACTTTACTAATCGAGAACAAATGCGACTGCGCTACAAGTGTTTCAATTACGTTTGACAATTACTGTACTGAATACCGCCGCACGTTTGCTAGTGCGTAGAAACAGAGTGGAAGAGCTCTATACCTGCTCATCCAAACGCTCTTGGTCAATACAAACAACAGAGTTTACTAAACGTAGGACAGAGGTTTGATTCCGATATATGGTTAATGAAGCATTCGTGGCGTTGTCTATTAGCGAAGTTGAGCAATATCTGTCACGATAAACATCCTCGGATAGGCGACCAATAGTGACATTTGAACACGGTCTTGGCATGCACATAAAATATTTGGTCCCGATTGTTTTCAATTGAAAGCAGTCGTTAAGCCAAGTCGGCGACCGACAAGATCGGCTTAAAAACACCGACTGTCAAATGGGCAGTGAGACATCCAGGAATCCACACTGGGCCCGCGCGTTGGATTATGACCCACACTCTTTCCCCGTGAGAGGACACTGCACTGAGCTGCACACCAATAGTGGAGACGTGTAAGTCTATTGACGATGATGATATGTTTAATACTCGGTTTGCCTGGTTGTAGACTATATCGAAATATCAGCCTAATGACAAAAGTGGTTCAAGCTTTCTTCTTCATATTAAAAGTGTGTTATATATTCTTGTTACTACTATTAATATATTAGAGAGTAGTATTATGGAATAGAGAATTTTGCCTTATGAACTTCAGAAGAGGAGGTATTGCTTTCGTTTCTATTTTTAGCCATTGTGACCCACTTTATTGGAACAGTGAAAATCAATTGGCCTCTAACTGGAACGCACTACGAGAAACAAGGCGATAGCTAATCTTCATTATTGTCAAGCCAAAAAAATGGTTTATAGAATTTTAAAATGAAACAATGGTATATAGAAGTTTGAACAAAGGTACAACTGTTTAAAAACCTTAAGTTAGAAGCTTTAATTTTTTATGCATGTATTTATGACTGTAATAATAGATACAACAATGTCCCATAATAAATTTTCAAATAAAAAGTTATTATAAACCTAATCATGTTTTTATACAAATTATTGTACAATTAAAGCTAGAGCTCAGAAAGTATCTCGGCCCTAGAGGAGCGGAATACTGTATTCTGCCATAACCTATGAAGGTCGATTATGAATCATATAACACACAGCAGTAGAGTCCTGAAGAATAAAATATGTAGAAATAGAGCCACGAGAAGGGAAAACCACTTTTCATCATTTTGATGCAAATATTTTGGTTCTAGATATTCGATCGCAAAATGCCTTGTAAATTCTACATTTCGTAAAAAATTTGTAATATATATTTCAGTAGTTCAATCTACAAAATAACCTAAAATATAAAACATAAATTCTACAAATTAATAATAATTAAATAATTGAAACGCCGAATATACATATAATAAAGTAAGGTTTCCTATCTATTCTCTTTAGAGCATCATCAGATCTTCAACAAATTTGTATAGATCCATCTGGCGGTGAACCCTATCAAACGCAAAATAATCGTCAAAATCATAGATGCAACATGAAAATTACAATCAAAATGGGAACCTTCTCCTTTTTGGAAGTCTGTTAAAAATACAATGAACTACATTCTATTTTATATAATTTTATATAACTCGAACATGTCTAAAAGCAGCGATCATTGATATGATCTGTACGTGATGATGATGATTGTTTACAAAATTTCTTCATTGCAAGCATCCTCTTGATTATTATACGAAATATAATGTAAATTTATAAATTGTAAATTTAATATTAAAACTTACCTGTTGCTAAGTGTTTGATCCTATCACTGAAACTTTTTATATTAGATTACGGAGATTACGGAGATTAAAATCGCTTATCCAACTTTATTTATAGTCCTTATATACGATTAATTATTATACTATATCGTTATATGTATATAATTAATTACAATACGGGTGTCCGAGCTTCTAAAATTACTTCGATAGAAACACTCATGGACGCGTAGTGCCGTAGACCCGCCTACGCGAGGGCTACGCGACGACTGCCGCTACAACAGCACCGTCTACGGCTGCGGCGGTAAAGACATTCGGAACCGCTCGGAAACAGGCGAAAATTCCCGAGCGGTCTCTCTATGAAGTTATTTATGTAATGTTTTTACGATGCACATAGCTTGTAATTTAAATTTCATGCATTTTATATCGCACGTCACATAATTATACCATGCAGGGGAATTGTGCAGGTGACATAAAGTTAGTACGAGGTAATATTATTTGATCAAAATTAGTCAGGTTTGGTTAATGCAATATAGCATTTTCTGCATTATGCATACAATTCAGAGTATACTATACTGTTTTAGTTTTTTGTTAGACTGGGAAATATGTTCTTTAAGAGTGCTGAAAATACAAAATAAGTAGATATAAAATGGACTGTCAACCAAATTATTATTCTTTAGAAAATATTCGTATGTTCAAGGTAATGCTGAAAATACTACAAAATACAAGGTACTACGTTAGAGCACAACCTGTGCTACAATGACCTATTTAAAACCTACATTGTTATATGCAGGAAGTAGATGTTACATGATCATAGTGTACCATCCCGCTTGCAAAAAAATAAATAAAGTACGATAAATAAGTTACAAAGAGACTGTGTATTATTTTTCAGAATATTTCAGCAAAGAGATACAGTTTATCGCTTACTAGATATATTATTATATATTTATTAAGAGCATTGGTATTCGGCCTTATCAGTTACTATCATAATAAAAGAATACATTGTCAGCGATATAATCTTAAATATATCGTTATATTTTGGATCCCCACAGATTTGGATGGAACAGTTCTTTTTATATCACGGGTGTGGCCCCATAACCCTGGCGTATCATGGAGCTAAGAATATACCGTTACCTTTATTTGTAACCAAAATACTTTTCTGTAAATTTGTATCCGATAGGTACTGTATTACGGTAGTAAAATTTTGAAGGCATGTGAAGTCCCCAACCGGCACTGGGCCAGCGTGGCGGACTATGGTCCATACTCCCTCAATATGAGGAAAGATCTATATCCCTGCAGTGGGATGTTTACGGACTGATGATGATGATACTGTATTACGGGGAGGGTTAAACATAATAAATAAATAAATATTTCGGACACTTCCACCAATCATCTCGTCCCATACTAAGCAAAGCTTGTGCTATGGATACTAGATAACGGATAAACATACATACTCCCATACTCCCTCAATATGAGGGAAGATCTATGTCCCTTCAGTGGGATGTTTACGGACTGATGATGATGATACTGTATTACGGTGAGGGTTAAACATAATAAATAAATAAATACTAAATAAATAAATATTTCGGACACTTACACCAATCATCTAGTCCCAAACTAAGCACAGCTTGTGCTATGGATACTAGATAACGGATAAACATACATAAATATTTATATAAACATCCAAGACTCTGGGATAAATGTTCGTATTCATCACACAAACATTTACCCCTCGCGGGATTCGAACCCTTATCTTATGATATAGATTATAACGTGTGCTTACAAGTAGCTTTCTTTTTGTAATCAAGTGCGAGTTACACACACAACCAAGAATGTGCTGTGTGATCATCATCACCTTACACAATTCCACTGTTGGGGCACAGTATCCTCTCACTGGGAGCCTTGTATGGGCCATAATCTACCACGCACTAATCTACGGGCCCACTGCGGGTTGGCGAATTTATGTCTAGTGGCCACCTGACAGCCAGTGTTTTAAGCCGCCCTTGTAGGCAACCGACTTGGCTTAACGATGACCTTCATTTGAAAACAACCGGGACCGACTATTTAACGAGCCCTCCGAGTCAAAGAAACACTCGTATTAAAACACCACTAGCCACCCATCCACGGACTGATCCGCCAGATATTGCTTAACTTCGCTAATCGAAATCGAATAGTGAACGCGACTACGCCTCTCCACTGGCTTTTCGCTGTCGCCTTTACTCTTATTTCACGGAACAGAAAAGGCCAGACGAATTGACATATCACGTTAGCAATACTCGTATTGGAATTCACACATAATTATTCCCATCGTGTAATTGGTTGTAATTATACCATGAAAATATAATATGAACATAAGTCGAACGTCGATTATTTGAATAAATACTTTATTTTTATAAAGATACAGTTATAAATAAATATCCTTGGATATACACAGTGCCAGCTAGTTCCACACTAAACAACTAGGCTTGTATTATGGATACCAGATGGTTGATTTACTATACAAATATGTTGTTTTTAGTAAATAGATACATAAATATTATAAATGAAAGCATCCATACACACATGTCTGTATTTATCTACAAACATGTACCCCTATCAGGATTCGAACCTTTTAGTATAGAAATCTGGGTTTCTAATCACTACTCCAAACTGGTTGACAATTAGGATAACAATTAGATAATATTTTTTTTGATAACTCCGCATATTTATTGTGCCACCGCCACGCTCATTTCACACTTCATATCGTGTTCATCATCATCAAATCAGCCGAAAGAGGTCCACTACTGCATACCGCGGTTATGAATAAGAAGGCTCAAGGTCACATAAAGGGCAATGGAGAGAGCTATGCTCCGAGTCACCCTGCGGGATCGAATCAGAAATGGGGAGATCCACAAGGTGTACTTACCACAATATAATTCTTGTAGCATGTGGTGTAATGATCAAAAACATGGAATAACATATTTCAGTGCATGCGGTATTTTTCGGTTGTTACGTTCCTTCGTATATCCTGGTACAAAACGATTGTTGGGAATAACTGGGATTTCGATAATCTGTTTTTGCTCCCGCGAAGCCTCCCTAACAGATCGGGGATACTATAAATCATTTTCAAATGTTTTGCGGCTTTTTGCGGTTTTATGTGGATTTTCACGACGTGAAGGTTTATCTTGTTTCGATTTAGGTGTCTGGCTGGGTCCGGTTCAAATAACTTGATTTATAACCTTAGAAAAAACTTAAGTTGTTTACTACCTAGTTATATATCGGCCTTTTAGGTCAAACCCTTTTACCTTTCCTTTAGATAAATGGAGGTCGCGTGGATGACAAAAGAGATACGGTGTTGGGTGTTGTTTATGTAATTAGATAGCACGACGAATAAGTCGTTCCCAAACGTTTCAAAATTTACTTACAACATAATACTTGCGTCGCGTAATAATAACAGGAGCGTCGGTGGCTCAGCGGTTAAGACGCGGTCTCCTAATTTGGGAGGTTCGGGTTCGATGCCCACGCAGGCCATGTACCAAGATTTTAAATTTAATTTAATTATATATGTGCATTTATCCGACTGCTCTGAAAGGGGAAGGAAAACATCGTTAGGAAACCTGCATGCCTGGGAAATAAAAATTCTAAGGAATGTGAAGTCTCCAGCCCGCATAGGACCAGCGTGGTGGACTATGGCCCTTACTCCCTCATTATACGAGGGTATAGGCCTACATCCCTGCAATGGGATGTTTACGGGCAGAGATGATGATAATATTTGCCATTTAAATTATTAAATTATGGATTATAGAATATATGATATAAAAGTTTTTTTTTATTTATGATTACTAATCTGTAATACAAAACAAACAATATACGAGACTATTCTTTATTGTTGCAGGCAGCTTCCAACCGGTCGTTCTGGCAAACTATTGGGGAGACCTATGCTCATCAGTGCACGTCCTCTGGCTGATATGATGAATGTTATTTATTCAGTTCTTTATATTCCTGAAAGATTTTTCTCACTTTAGTAGTAAATTGGTCGTATTTAAAATCTTCCTTGAATTAAAAGTGTGTTTGGAGGACAGCTCTAAACTTTTAATGTGGCTTTCCGCTTACTCTAGTAATTAGAGTCTTTACGATGCAACAAAATGTGGCTGCAATATCTTTACCGCGTGCCTTCACTTCTAGATGGTATAGTTATCCAATAAGGGTATACTTATATTCAAATATTAATAATTAAGGGGGTACCCTATGGAACGAAAATCGACGGGGTGCTGGCACTCGAGTAAATAATATACCGGATGAGTTTTTTTACCATTAGGAATACAAATAGGGCATATGACGTAAGTGAAATAGAATGTATTGGCATAGGTAGTTTTTTTCAAAACCATAATCGAATATAGTGTTATGTCATTTGACGGTCGGTTTGTAGTCTATTCCACATAATTACATCATTAAATAAAATAAATTAGAGTATGAAATAAATTTCGCGTTATAGGAACGCGCCAGTCGCATATCAATCTCCGGCCGGTGTTTGCGTCGTTGATGGTTTCGAAAAAAAAAATTAAAATACCTATGCCAATAACTTCTATTTCACTTACCTAATATGCCATATTTTTTCCTTACGGTAAAAAAACCCATCCGGTATATCTCTTAACCAATGCAATAAACAAGAATGTCAGGCTGTAGTTGATTTAGATTGCGATGTTTTAAAGTACCTAGCTCCGATAAATGTCTCCGAAAAATCACACAGACTTTACAGTACGTCTGGCGTCGTCATGTAGTATAACTAATATAGACTCTTCACGTAATTGTTATAAATTAACTACATTAATATCTATGTGTACTAATATACGATATTTTGTGGACAAGTCACACGGTCCTTTGCATATAGTGCCCTCGACAACGGTAAACCTTTCTATAACATAATATAACAAGGACCTGCAGCTTTGAAAAATAAATAAATTTTGCTAGTGTTCATAATTTTAAATATTGGTCAATTTTCAGAGCTTTGTGTATTGTGTTGCAGAATGTTGCAAAATTATCACAAATATTTGTGAACGCTGCTATGGGAGCATCAGTGTGGAAGCTTGCATGGGACATGCTATGGATATAAATGCGCCGATACCCTCTTTTAAATTATACTAGGTATAAAGTTTGAGAGCAATATTAAAACTTTTACTTGGCATTTAATCACTTTTGAGGTAGTTCAATACATGGCTAGAACCCGAACGCGCTGACTTTGATGAGACACTGTTTTGCTCTTTAATTTGAAACGCCACATGCTACTACAAATTTTAAGCTCTCATACTGACAGTTTTCGTATAACATATCCCAAATCTACCTTTGATACAAGCTTTATTAACATTAATATACAGAAGATGCTAGTTAGAAGCAAATAATAATCGTAATAATCCACTACAGACAACCGCAGCCGGAATGAATCTTCAAAGGCTTTTGAATTACGAACTGGCTGTCTCTATAGCTTGTATCATCTATTAATAATACCTATAGTAATGTATATTGCTCAGGGCATGCGATACGGTGATTCCACTAAAAGCATCTCCGTACATGTAGGCCTTTTATAAAAGGAAATGTTACACGCTTTTTCTATAGCGGAAATTTTTATTCAACAGGCGTAGTTTAGTGAATAGTGTTTCGGATACCTCAAAGAAATATTTCCAGAGGAAAGGCACTAGCGGGAAAGCATTAAATATTCACAGCAATATGCCAAGTGTACGCTCCCAAATATCTTATGTAAATATACGTCATGTTTTAAGAGGTGGCATTCCGTTCGGAAGTCGAAATCGAGCATGAATAGAAAAACCGAAACATCCCTGCTCGGGACTCAGGTGTGCTTTTTTCATCGTATACAAAAAATTGTAATGAATATCTCAAAGTAAACTCCGCCTGTATTACACGTGAATTTTGTTTATGTGAAGGTGTTGCATGTCGTGCTCGTATTTACATGGCGCCCGAAAAGTTAAGTTATTGAAGGTACACACTTTAAGTCTTCGTAAACTTGGTAAAAGGTTAGACGGGGTAAAGAATATGGGAATCTCTGGCCTATTTTAAAGTTAGTGAAAGGTCCTTTACGGACGGAGAAACGTTACAACGTTTGTTTGTCTTGTCACGTTCTGTGAAAACATAAATAAAACAAAGTTAGCTCAGGTATTAACAGAGAGTGTCGGGTTTTCATTAAATTGAATTAAAATTATGTCTATTTTACCTTTTGGGTCAGACTTTGAATATAAAGTGTATGTATAACCCATCTCACGATACAAGCAATCGGCTTATTAATATCCCTCTATATTATATAACCCTCGATACCAAAGTGGGATGTTGTAAGTTTGTATACTATGTCTCCCCATGTCTGTGGCATTATAGCGGCAAAACTGTTGAACAGATTTGAAAATGTGGTTTTATTTTCGAAAAGCGGGATTCGCGATGGTTCTTAGCTTTGTTTGATGGAGATCGGTACCTACCGTGCGCTTAGAGTAATTTCCATAAAATTGTTATAATTACTTAGAAACAATTGTCCATGCGTACACAAGAGATGTGTTCAACCGTCCATTCTGTTGAATCAGCGACATACATCATCCGTACCTGCCTCTAAAATACAGAGGGGCATTTGAATAGATACCCCATATCATTGCGCCGTGAATTGTTCATAAATCTCTCTACATGCCGCCTTTTGTTTAGCCTGCCGCCCGCACCTGAATGCTTGGAGCTTAGGCAAATTCAATCCCAACTCCCAACCTCTTCACTGAAATTGGACAGAATAGAACCTTAATAATAAGCCTGAGACTGGCGATACATAAATGAATTCTGTGTTACCTAGCGAACTACTAATTTCGAAAATGTTCTTTAACAAACGAATGTTTCAAATAAGGCATTCAAACAGCGAGGTGCGAAGTTAAAGCGAATGAAAATAACGACTAAAATTGATAGCGCTCTTAGTGTTCCGATACTTTCAAACCGGTCTTTTGAAGTGTAAAATTCATCTTTACTCCACAGATTTATCACTGTGCTGTTAACATTAAACAATCGTTGGAATTGTCACTTTGAAAACAGATCGTTTCTTAGAAAAGGCACTGTAGCAAATGTGTAAAGCAACCTTGAATGAATATTGATTCATCATTTCAGCCCGTAAACACCCCACTGCAGGGATATAGGCCTTCCTTCGTATAATGAGGGAGTATGGGCCATGGCCCACCATGCTGGCCCTAGCGCTAGAATTTTTATTTCTCAGGCATGCAGGTTTCCTCACGATGTTTTCCTTCACTGTTTAAGAGCAGTCGGATAAATGCACATAAGTAATTAAATAAAATTAAATTTAAAAACTCATTGGTACATGGCCTGCCTGGGTATCAAACCCGCACCTCCCAAATTGGGAGACTGCGTCTGAACCGCTGCGCCACCGACGCTCCTGAATATTGATTAGTCGTGCACAAAATAGAAATGGTTTTCTTATAAATATTTTATAACAAACAAGACACGCAGGCAAAAGTATATATACGCACGTACACACGCACACCAACATACGTCATACGGTTGATTTATCTTACTTTTATATTTTCTCATTTCTATTAGGTTGTTTTATATCTACTGCTGATCGAATACATATTGATTGCAAACATACATACATATATACATAATATAAGCAATTACTTTCTAATAACTACATACACAAATTATAATAAATAAAATAAAAATCTACAGTTCTGTAACTAACTCTATTTGTGCATAGATTTAAGTGTTACATTTTTTCTTTTAACAAAATAAAAATATTTGAAATCATTTGCTTATCTGTGGCAACAGGTTACGGGTTTGCCGACGCGTGATTTCCATATAACAACCTCTACACATTCAGTCCTGCATCACTGAATATAACAATTCACAATATAAGTTTTATTGTTATAAATAAATATTTCGGATACTTACACCAATCATGTAGTCCCAAACTTAGCAATGCTAGCAAGCAAGCTTGTACTATGGATACTAGATAACGGATAAACATATATAAATATTTATATTATATCCATGATTCGGAAATAAATGTTCGTATTCATCACACAAATATTAACCCCTCGCGGGATTCGTATCTGCAACCGTTGGTTTCGCTGATAGGGTTAGACGACCGATTGGTGTAGACCAATCGGTCGTCTAAATCGGTATATCGTCTATAGACTTAGTGTGTCGCTGAATTTATCGCCATAATAATTTTAAATAATTCATCAGCTCGGGCTGGATGTACACATATGAAACCGATTGTATATATTACTGTTAACCGAATACAGTGATCATTTGAAATAACAAGAGGGCAAGATAATATAATAACAACTCCAATTTTTACAACGACAGACGAAAGAGAACTTAATAAAAGGAAAAGGGTAGAAATATAACGAGCGCAGCCTTTACAAAGTTAGCACTCGTGCAGCTAGTGTACACACGCGGAAACCCTCACTACATAGATGATAGAACTCATTCAAAGTCGCAAAGCGTAAGAAGTTTGCGAACAGTGAATACGTGGCCTTACCGTACGTCACGTATTTCGGAACATAGAATTGTAGAGAACTTAAAACGGCCGTGTCTCTGTAAAGTTGGCGTGAGACGTCTAAATTAATTTAGTTGTTACACCCCAGTCAAGGTGTCAGACAGAGCCGGAACGACTTCTATATAACTCCTAAATAATTTATGAAAACTCTTGCAGACGGATAAAGTTAGTATAAAATTATTATAATAATTTCTCACCAAAAACTTCCCAGTGAGTTTTCGCTATGAATATGCAAAGGGAAAGTTCACACGATGCCAACTTTTTACGAGTTCTGTCATACTTCGTTGTATTATTGTAGTAATTTGCATTTTTCGTTTCTTTGATATTATAAATGATATGAAGAAGCAACAATGAAAGTGACTATCAACTTACTTACTTTCATAAATTTTTTTACCGTCCCATGATTATAACTTAACTTTTCTGTAAGCCAGTAGCCTATAGGTATATTATTGATATATAATTCAATGTATACGATACGATGCAATATGATACAATCTAAATTTTAATATTCATTTCATCTCATCTATTTGAAAAACGATGATTAGTTCCTCAACAAGTGCGCCTAAAGTAGGTCTTTTCTCCAAGAGACTTTAGAACAGCGAATAAAAGAGTTTTGTATTTGGTAAACAAAACGTGATTAATCACGATTTTACGAAAGAGATCGAACTAAAATATTGGTCATTAGTTAAAAAGATCGTAAAAAAAGCGCGTTTCTTCACATTTTAACATTACATAGTTTATAAATTAATAACTAACATATTTACATAATAAGCGCTTCTTGTTTTTTTTTCTCATAGAGGGTGATGAAAAGTAGAGTGTATTACTCGGGCGCAAAATTATTTTTTACCTCAAGCGATGTAGGTACATTGAATCCGCTACACTCACGATTTTTTTAATGAATAATTACTCTACTCTAGAACCCATAGTTCAGCTCTGGATTCAAAATAGCGCCCTCGCTGTTAAAATATTATATTGCTCCCTTGTTATACAATTTACTATTATTATTGCACACTAACCGTACCTACTTATATGGAATTTTAAATTTTTTTTAAATATTTTCCGTTAGAAATTCGAAAGCATTGAAATCTTAATCATTTGACCTGGGACTGGATATGCACTTCTGAATCCAACTGTTCCTTGTCGTTGCTTACTTTCTAGGCGAACATATTTGCATTTAATTTAAAAAATATCTGATAATTCTTAAATTTTTACAATGAAATTGTGCGTAATAAAAAGTCAAATTGCTCCATAAGGTAGATTAGGTGATTTTTATTCAACACACATATGGTGAAAAGTATATTCTCATAAAAGGGGTAGATTTCACATTCCTAAAAAGCTTTCACACATATATTTTGGGCCGAAGACACGGTCGACCCGATTCCAACTCACACATTGCTTTCATTTTTCTTGAAAGAACCAGGACGATAAAACTTTCAGAGAAAAGAGGTGTTAGCAAAGTAAATTGAAATTTGAGGTGTTATTTAAGAATTGAGGAGATATTTAAGAAAGACATAAAGCAAGGCTAATGGAGTACAATACTTAACTAGACATTTTACTTTATCTTTTGAGTATACAAGGTATATTGTATACGCGAAACCTAAAATTAGTTTGGTCAGAAGCCCGTTTAGAATCGATTCCGGATATAAAAATATGGCGTTATATTTTTTTTCTTATTTATTTATCTAAATTAGTAATCATAAACACCTTGTAAGAGATGATTGAACAGTAACTGAATTCGTAACAATCTTTATTTATTTTTATTTTTTCTAGCCATTTTGATTACATCTAATTGGGGTGTATCGGCCTTTTGGTAAAATACTAGCTTTCCACCCGCGGCTTCGCCTGTCTGAAGAAGCCTTATCGCGGATATGTTTAATTTGCCCCACGGGAACTACTCACTTTGTCGGGAAAAAAAGTTTCATCGTGATTGAGCAACAAACAAACAAATAAACAAACAGACATCCAATTTATAATATTAGTTAGATTACCTTGCATAAAAGTAATTCATAAACATTGAAATTGTCATTATACTTTAATGATAACTTGAATTAATAGTGTCGTGAGCATTAAGCCAACCTGTTTCTTCCCGTGGGTACCGTAAAAGGCGACTAAGAAACTTTACACCAAAACATAGTAGTTTAGACTAGCACGTTTCAATGGTGATCGGCTCACCCCCTGTCATATATACATGAATCATTTCGTAAGGTTAACCTATGGATATTGTTTCGAAAATAATCTTGTAATGTTGAGAACACCCCAGCGATTATGTTTTCGACATCTCTGACCACAGCATATCAGATAACGATCGTGACGTTACGTATATGTTGTTACTATTTCCAGTATTGAATACCACACACTCAGAAACGATACAACACTTGCACGTGTCTACATACCTACATCGTACTGAAGGAAAAGCCTTCACAAAACTTTTCCCCACTACCGCCTATGAAAGGACCTTTTAAAGGACGCAAGTTACCAACGACGTGAAACCGATCACACGTGAACTTTGCAATCCCTGAATGACTAGCGGAACAAGTACCTCAACGTAAAATGGAACGGTACCCCGGAAAGATCCACATGCATTGAGCAAGGTATCCCCAAAGGTGTTCCTGACACTGGAAGAGTAATGCGCGCTGGATACTTTTGCACTTTGATCTATAGCAGCTCTTTGGCTACAAAAATGTCCTCTTCTCCTCTTATACGTGACACTTTTATAGAGACTTGTGAGAAAACTGCGCTCCTAAGGAAGGATAATGTCGTAAGATATCATATTTCAAGTACGGTTTCTCTTTTATGCTCGTTAGAATGAGAAAATTTGGTTTTTACAATCATTTACTGCTCATTTCTATCGATCAGTTGACATTTTGATTAGGCTTTGGCATACAAAATCTATTAATAAAACTTTATTTGGTGGCGTGGAATCTATTATTTTTATTTACTTGGCATGATAATTATAAGTACTACTATGTAGATATAATTTTACCAGCTTCTGAAACCGCTGATCTGTGGTGTGGTGATATCACTAAGCACTCAATACACTTTACACTATTCACATGTATTATTTTCATCATCATCATCATCACATCAACCACAAGACGTCCACTCCTGAACATGGGCCTCATCATTGTATTATTTTGCCACACATTATTACAAAATTTCATGTATTCAAGTAATTTTCAATCCTGCAGATACTAAGGTCATTCTAATGTTCCGTGAAGGTGAGACAAACATATAAACTTACTTTCGCATTAATAATAACAAGTAGCCGCATTAAAGTGTTAATCATTGGTCGGTTAATTACATAAAAACTTTGGATCATGAGATGATCATGTGATCATGGACCCTAAAAGTGTTGTAATTTTTGGTGGCCTTTTTGTCTTAGACTTATTTGATATACGGAATTATTTTGTGTTTCCTACCGCGTGCAACTAAATACCAAACTCAGTTTTTTTTACCTGTCAACAGACTATTGCTCTCTATACCTGATCAGTTTTTTACCCTAAGGAAAAAATAGGGCATATTAAGTAAGAGAAATATAAGGTATTGGCATAGGTAGTTTAATTTTTTTTTTCAAAAATGGACGCACCGGCCCTGTATTTATATGCGACTGGCGGGATTCATAGGGTTCTTATCATGCGAAATTTATTTGGAACTCATATTTTGTAGAAGTTTTCTTTATTTATTTAATTTAATGATGTAATTATGTGGAATAAGCTACAAACGCGACCGTCAAATTACAAAATTAATTAAATAATTTATTCGATTATTGTTTAAAAAAATATAAACTGCCTATGCCAGTACCTTCCATTTCACTTAATATGCCCTATTTTTTTCCTTACGCAAAGCCATTACTATGGATATGAATTAACGGGTAAACATACAGACGATTATCTCAATAAAGGTATTTTATAAATATTTAGGAAGGTATCACACAAACACTTACTGTTAGCCGGATTCAAGCCCTCAACCGTTGGTTTCGAGGGCATGGTTATCGCAATTCTACTCTCTCAAAATTACTATTGGTGTGCAATAAAGCACATTGTGTTGTAAATGATGAATTTGGTAAAATAAACTCAATCAATGATCCTCATATTAGGCACAGGAGGTATATTGCTGAAAATCGCTGAACATCTCTTCCCATAGATTTCCAGTTAGGAGCAGCCTGCACCCAGCGACTACCCGCTACCCTCTCGTCGCGAGAATTTCAGAATTACAGGGATCGATCCTGCAACAGGGTAAATAAATGACATCATGGAATTTGGTCCCTCTGCTCGCAAACTGAACAGGAATTCCGGGAAAGATCCTATGATATTCAGATCGTTATATTTATTTGATAAGAGGAGTATTCACATCAAAGCATGTTATAAACAGTAAAGTAATTTATCCTAAATTTTGCTAGCAGTTGGTACCTATCATAATTAGATTTTTTTAAACCTTGACGAAAAAAACGGGTGTAATGTGTTTGACTGCGTTGGGTGTGTGCCCAGTCTTTGTCCGGACGTATCTCAGTAATAATTCTTCCGATCGGGGTTATATTAGCCATGTTATTTGAAAATCGATGAAGCCATTTCAAAGATATTTGGCTTAAACACAGATTTTTGGTGTTTTCCCATGATGATGCAAATTTCCAAAGATTCACATTCATTCACATTTTTTGTCGAGTTTTGGGAATATGGTAGAAAAAGCTGCAGTGTGCTGTATGAGCGTCGGTGGGTCAGCGGTTAAGACACGGTCTCCCAATTTAGGAGGTCCGGGTTCGATCCCCAGGCAGGCCTTGTACCAATGGGTTTTTAAATTTAATTTAATTACTTATGTACATTTATCCGACTGCTCCTAAACGGTGAAGGAAAACATCGTGAGGAATAAAAATTCAAAGGCACGTGAAGTCCCCAACCCGCATTGGTCCAGCGTGGTGGACTATGGTCATACTCTCTCATATACGAGGAAAGGCCTATATACCTGCAGTGGGATGTTTACGGACTGATGATGATGTAGTTGCAGGGGGTCCGCCGGAACCAAATTTTGAAAGTGGTCTATGAGAAAAAAAGTCTAGGAACCTCTGATCTAGATGATATAATCATTGTATTTTCGGATGTGTTCTAAATTTTAAAAAACTTATATTTTATTCTCTATTATGTATACAGACGGTCGTTCACAATCACAAAAAACATTTTAGCTCCCTATATTACAGAAAAATATTTAGCTTAATATTGTTATCCGCGAACAAAGAATTAGGTCTCCAGCCATTACAACTAACAGTAATCTAAAATCGTTGCATCATCAACAATTTACAGAAATCGACGGTTGCTGAAAGCCTTATTATCTTTCCAGAACCATTTACCTCTTGTCTCCATGCTGAATCTCAAGTCTGGTGGACGAATCTATGTATCATGCAAAACTCGTCGTGAGAATTTTGACATCTCAATTGAAAACTCATTTTTTGCATATTAGATCCGTTGTAGCATTCATGTTTCTAGCTTCAATGGTTTAGACTGGGCATTGATGAATCAATCAATCAGTCAGGACAAGTCTCTTCATATGTTTAAATTTTATTAAAGACCTTTGCACAAAGTGATCATTAGATGTAGCTTCAGTTTATGTGTGGTTGTTTTAATAAATAAATAAAAAAAATAAGCTGTCGTGGTTTTCCCAACACGCCCCGTAATTTCAACGTTTTGTTCATCGATGAATTGGTTTCCGGAAAGTAATACGGATTTCTACTTTCCGTCTTATGGTAGGTTATCAATTTGAAAGTTGAAACTTAGGGAAATAAGAATAGGTAAATTTAGATTTGTCTTAGGTTGATAAAGATAAAAACAAATAATGATTCAACGCCCTGAAGTGATAAAGGCGACATTACTTTGTGTCACGCAGGTATGGCGTGCCAAACTTGTAATACTTTACCGCAGAATAATTTCAATCATAACGGTCGTTCTATAAATCCTCAACTGCAATAGAAATGCATGAAGCATTAAGTTGTTCGAGTCGCATGAACGTTCGGTCCCTCATTAAAGTAATAGAGCTATTAACTTAAACACAGACGGTATGGAAACTACTGGCGCGCCAATAACCGAGATGCCATAGCAATGGCAAGCGTTAAAGGAAATATGCTTATGAATTATTTATATGGTCCAGTACTGTTAAACTGAAGTTTCGCAGCGAAGAAATAAGTTATTAAAATCTAGCCAGTCTTGCGCAAAAATTAATTTCTAAATTATGTTTTAACACTTTTACCATTCAGAATATCATATTAAGCTAAGAACGTACTTTGTTGGAACAGGAAGTTTTTCCATTGGGGCAATTAGAAGTACACAACTCCAGGGAATTGGGCTTTCGACTTTCTAATTAAACTAAATGTAAGGCGTCTACGAATGTATGGCACATAAAGCGGGCCGCTACTTTCCCCTAAAGTTTTTAACGCTGATGAGTTGTAGCTCGAGGCCGCAATTTAAACTTTGAATTCATTATGAATTCCTTGACTAAAGATGCACGAATTCGGTCTCGTGACGTGTAATTTTGAAATTTCCCCCGGGCTTGAATATATGAAATAAACATTGCCCTAACTCAAATTTAAGTTGTTGCAACCAAATTTGGTATATTTTACACATCCGTAACTTTATCATATAGAGTTTCGTTACTCAAAGTTTTATATTATGGGTTCATCCACCGCTGGTTATTTGTGTAAAGTTCCTCAGTCACGTTTGTCGCCACTCATGAGAAGAGCAGGTTGCTTCTATTCCTCTACGTGCCGCCAACCACAAGGCTGGGCATCAAACACTTCGATAGAAATGCCTGAAATGTAACAAAAGTAATCCCATCATTCATCGTTTAATGTGTTTACAAAAGGTGGTTTAACAACAAATGGAAAAGAATTACCTACACACTAAGAGGGAGCGAAGAGGGGATTACTGGCTGATTAATTCCGTCCTTATTTTTGCCAACTTATTCGACCAACGAAGGTCTGCTGGAAACATTTGGATCTATAAATTAGAAACAGCGGCGTCACCCGCTGTGAGTTTTATTGTGATTTATGTATACGATTATCGAGCAAACGACCAAACTGGAAACAGTTTGTTGTTTAATGACATCATTATTATTTTAAAAGAGACGATCCCGCTTCCTCGTATATGTAGGATTATGTGCTTGTCCAATCAACGAGGATGTGAAGGTATGCATTAATCCACTGTTAGTGAAAATTTGTAGTAAGATAAAGTACCTAGTAAACTAACAGGAATTACAACGAAGCACTCACACTCTCTCATAGACAAAGCTTGCACACGATTGGTCGCGACAACGTCATGCACCGGGCGGCTACTCGAGTGTCACAGGTAACCGGCGCGCGCGCTGTCCCTATATTACTTTCAGCAAGCCTTCCAATTATTTTAACATTCAACTTGTTAGTAATTATAATATAGCCATTTGAATGGGTAATTAGTAATATCTATACTCGAATATCTTCACTATTTCATCATCATCAGCCCGTAAACACCTCACTGCAGGGATATATAATGAGGGAGTATAGGCCATAGTAATTTGTAACTACTAATTTAGCAAAATCAACACGAGTACCGATACGTCATTTCTTCATTATACACTTCATTCTCTCAACTCTGCCAAAGTCGAATCGGATGTATTCGGCTACTCGTCAAAGTCGCTCTGAAAAACTGATGATGGACTAAGTCTGTTTTTTTTTATTGTTGCTCAAGTATTTTGAGATTTACAGTTAGTTGTCTTGCATAGAAACTGCCCAGACAAAATTATATAATCACCAATTATTAATATCAAAACAACTTCATCGCAATACGGTAGAGGTCGTTTGAATAATCACAAATTTATGTTCAAAAATTAATAAAACCGGTATTTTGAAAATCTTTATAAACGATGAAATAGACGGAGTATCGCTTCCAACTTAACACAACTTAAGTGATATGCAAACTTGTGTCCTAAGCTCAGAGACTTAAAGACTTTGCACCGGGAAAACTTGATAATAATGTCGCTGATTCTAACGAAATAATAATTTTGGGAATCATTTTGTGAACTGTCTTTTATTCGATTTTTGATACAAACCTTTTTTCTAGGTTACCCTGTAAACTAGAAAAAATTTTCTTCCATTCAGTTCATGCAAATTATTCCCCAAAACCAGTACGTTGTTTACTAACAAATATCTCTATTACGTCTTCACTAGGGACAAGAATACAATCCACGTATTCCAAACCTGTCTTTTAAATCAATGCTGATGACCTACAATAAATTACACTCGCACAGCGGTGTCTCAAGTTCACTGATTTGCACATCGGGGGCGGCCGCTCGACAGCATTTATCAATTTCACCTAACCTGTTTCATTTTAACCGAATTACGTCGATAAAAGCTCCCCGCTCGCGGCGCGAATTATTCACAATGAACAAAAGGCGACACCCACCTTTTCAGGCAGGTGTCTGAAATACGAAATTCATTGCGTCGTAAACAAAGGGATGATTTTTTGTTAAATACCTCAGCAGCGCATGAGTTTTCATCCGGCATTTCTCTACGCGTGATATTTCCTTTGAGTTGATTGGCTGTGTTCGTTTTTGTATTGATCCAATATTTTACGAAACCGTTCATTCATTTCGCATGTCGAAATAATGTACAACGATTCGTTTTTACTTTTATTTTGGCAAAAGCAGAAACGATTTGCAATTAAACTTGGTTATTGTTAATTCAACGCTATTGGCTTCTTTCTAAACACAATCAAACGAGGGCTTGATTTTTACTTAAGTTGAAGTGTAATTAGGGAGTTAAGCAGTGTGAAAGAAGACGTATTGACAAAGACTGAAAAAGGTATGCTGAGATGGTTTGGACATGTGGAGAGGATGAATGAAAGAAGATTAACGAAAGAATATACGATGTGAATGTGGAGGTGTTGGTAGGAGAAGACTACGGCGAACGTACGTACGTACCATGATAAAATCGGGGACGTCTTAAAGAAAGGCCAAGTCAAGAGTGTTCTAAACCGACGCGTATGTATGTACAACCTTTTGAGAGTGAATGAAGCAAAAGTGGTGTCGTAGCAGTGGACGTTCTGTGGTCTCTGCCTATACCCCTACGGGAAACAGGCTTCTCTTTATGTATGTATGATGTCGACGATGGAATGGCATCTTCATATCTCCAACTTGTTGAAATGTATGGTTATCTTATCCCAAATATACCTGGAAAGTAAAACAATGCTATTAATGCAGCAAATTGATGGAATACTTTGATAAATACTTTATTAAACTCGAAGTAACTTCTGTCTGCCACTATGACTACGATCGCTATAGAAATCCATCAAAATTCATTCTGCCGTTTCTCAGTCTAATCTGGATAAACAGATCTAATTCTGTAAAACTGTCATATAATGCTAATAATTAATAACAATAGCATTATAATATTACCCCAATTAGATATTGATTCTGAAATCTGAATAGATACTTCCAATGGTACCACAATAACCTTAAGCAAGCATAGAACAAGTATAATATGTACAAGAGTGTTACCATATAATCACGTTTAATTTTCTTTAACCTGTACATGCAACCATGTATGGTAACTCAGTTTGTCCATAATATATTGTTAAACTTAATATAAAGATTTTTTTTTTATTAGTTTTATCATTTGTATAGATTGTCTTGAGGTTGGTTGACCCTACGACCCCGTGTTCATTACTATAGAGCCAAGGACGTGGTCTAACTACAACATAGTAACACAGACAGATAAATAGATACTCGTATCACTCCACTCCAGTTGCCTACTTCTCGATAGTTGGGCCTGTCAAACTGTCCAACTAAATGCAGCAGGTATGTTGCAACAACTTTATCTACATTTCAACTGCCTCTTAACAGATGGAAATAAGAGTTGTTTTTGTTAGTTTTAAGTGAAGTTTTAAGTTTGCTGTAACGAGATATTAACGCGTCCGAGCGTCAGTTTGCCACACTTTATTGAAGTTTGCACGGTTGCCGATGACGTAGCTACGAGGTGTTGCTTCAGAAACCTGTCATATTTTTGTACTTGGAAAGGTGAGGTATGTACATATTGTATAGTCAATGTACCTTTTTATTGGTGTAGGTGTAGTAAATATAAATTCGTGAACACATGTAATACTATGACTTCAAACACTGCAGATTGATTCCGGAAACCAATTACGACACAGGACTAGTTTTTGAATTACGATGTGCCTTTTACAATTCTCTAACAAGTTTCCTATGCTCCAAAAATGGGCAGAGATCTATCTAGAGAGGCAGCTTACCAGTTTTAACAAATTATATTATTATATTACTTACATACATACATACTTACATACAAAAGAAACATGAAAGCCCACGGTCGATGAAAATGACACTAAACCGAGAATACGTATTAGTAATTATCGGTGGAGCGACTGAACGATTTAATAAGATTAAAGGAAAGCTACCTATCTCTTAAAATGTTAAAGGTCAATATTTTAAATTAGACGCTTAAGAGGCGCCGCTGTGACGATACTGCCACAGATTACTATATCAAGTACAATTTCTAGAAGTGCAAAGGACACGATAGTGGTGCTGCGCCTGCGCTTAAAAATTGTGTGAAAATTGTAGTAGCGAGGTTTACGCGTAACGGTAGCGTCACTACGGTGGTTTTATTTAAGAGTACCTATAGAGTAGAGTTATAATTGTAGTAGTCAAAAAAATTATGTAGAGTTAATCTGGAGTACAGGATATAACCAACCTCGAAAAAGTTTTAATTCGTAAATTATAAAAATAACATTTGAATATGGCATGTTATTATCGTCACTTAAAATAATGAATGCGTAATGTGAATAATGAACTATGAATACTACGACTATGCCTTCATACGGTCCTTACTGATACGATGCACTGTAATACCATCAAAACACAAAATATAAGGAATGCAATAGATAAATTGAGTCTCACTTTGAATTAATCTCCATAGTAGCACCCACTGTGTCACCCAAAACGAAGTAAATATAATGCGGCAGCTAACCACCGCGATGTTTTTTCTTTTTTATTTGAAACAAAGTCAAGCAAGCTTATAACGCTCCACCTTATCTGAAGTGGTCAACACCGTATTTATAGAAAGATTATGAGTTGGTGGAAACCTAATAGCTTTACACAAACTTATAAGAAATTTAGGAAGAATGAAATCATGTATTGATAACACTATTTTCTTTTAATTTAAGAGATATTTTTAGAAATAATAACGTAGATGACATGGAACATGTGCACCATCGTTCATAACTTCAAACATTCAAACTAAACTCATGCGTCACGAACTTGCCGTCAGCTTACGTCAAAAGGAGCTTCCATCCAAGAGACCTTTCAGAGACGCAGGGGAAATATAATAGGTATATACTCGTACATATATCCATTTACCATCACGGGCCATTACCGCCTAAGAAATAAATCAGGAGGCGATATTTATTCAAAGTTACGTCTCCCGTCATTTGAGCTAATAGCTTAATTGGAAAGTTTCGTTGACTGAGTCAATTTTCATGCCGAGAAAGTGGCGGGAACCGAGTGCTTTCTTGCGTGCCTGTTGGCTTCACGCCTGTCGGAGTAACCTCGATTTTAGGGTACCCTTGCTAAATATAACTTGGAAAGTCGATCATAATGCCAAAATTGAGTAGGTGTATTACAAAATAGAATTATGAGGGTATATAGAATTATAACGTTCACTTTATTAATAGATTTAAATTTACCTACTACCTAAAGGTTACAAAAAACGACAACATTAACAGAGAAAAAACCGACAAAGTGCGAGTCCGACTCATGAATAATCTCCCCACCCCACTCCATAATATACATTTGTACCATGTTGATTTTTTCACTCTCTAAACTCAAAATCAAAACAAATTAAACTACATCTTGCACTTAAAATCGGTCAAGCCGTTTAGGCTACAGGATGAACCAAAGGATCGGACAAACATATATATTGTATTCTTAAAACTTCCTTTCTTGGGCAGTTAGGTAATAAAAACAAGTCGCTAAAATGGTCTCGACCTAAAATAGTATAGCACCTGAAAAACACTTTATCTCCTTAGCATTTTGTCTGTGATCCCGTTACTTTTTATTTGCAGGTAGAATAAATTGTTTTACTAAACTATTTTTTATGGTTTGACTATTTATATTATTTATTGATTTACTATAGAATATGAGGGGGGGCTTACGACCGATTTCGGCCATGGCGATCACTTCGACTCCTAATCGGTTTGGCACTAGTGCGCTCGAAGATGTCTAACATAGCCGATCTTTGCGGTGAACGGAAGTGCGCAATGTGAGCACGTAAGCACACCTTCCAGCTGGTCGCGTTTAACGTAGAAGTCAGATTTACGCTGCTCCTCGAAATGGCTTACTCTCCTATGCACTACCCTGCGCCATTCAGGAAGTTGTGCTGCCAAACCTTCCCATCGAGATGGAATATGCAATATGATCAGACCAAGTTTGTTTGTAATTTTCTTCTAGGTTTCATCCTTTCCATGTTATAAACTGTAATGCATTTACTTTACAAAGTCACTCGAAGGTGTTCATCATATTGCTGTCACCAACTGCTGTTGTAACATAAATTAACGAAATAGCTACAGGTACAGAACCTTACACATAAAAAGTGTTCTCACTTAGTACGATTTCTCGAACTACGACCAATCACTTCCACGTACACGTTAAAAAACAGCAGGTAATAGTGTGACGGGGGCACTTAAGTCATTTTGCATGTTTCCAAACATTGAATAATATGATTTTCATAATGTTTATACAAAGTTAGAACAAGTCATAAATAAGTTCAACATTAAAAATACTTTTGAAAACAAGCTTCTAATACTTTATCACAAATTATTCTAGTACAAAGACGAGTAACATACTGTCCATCAAGAAGTTCCAGTGGCAATCATCTGGCTCCACCTTTTCAAACCTTCGTCATCATGTGTAATGGAAAGTCCTCATGGTAACAAAACATTCTACTATCGACTATCTTGTCTTTTGCCATGGGGAAATTCCAGTCCCCACATCTCAACTCCATCATCAAAACAGTTAGATGGTACTATAATATTACATTGTCACCGAATTTATATAAATATGCCAAATTTCAGCTCAACTCACACACGAACATTGGAAGCTTGTAAAAAGCGTTCTTATTAAATCAGCCAATTCTATCAGCGTTTTCCAGTTAACTTTAAGATAGTCTTTATCTTTTTGTATTATGATTAAATATACTTATTTTAATTACTTATTAATAGTAAATTATAAATTAATCATCACCTTCTTACACTGGTCCTAATTTTTTTAGGGTAAATTAAAGTAAATTTGTAAATGGTTACAACTTTTGACCGCCTCCATGGCGCAATGTAAACAACATAAGGTTTACGAATCGGTGGTCGCAGGTTACATGTTTAGTACTCGGTTTGGTTGGTGGTAGAGCATTTTAGGGGTTCGCCTGGCTAGCTACCACCATCTTATCTAAGTTTGCCGCTAAACAGCAATGTTAATAACATTGTTGTATTCCGGTTGTCTGAGATAGGATAGCCTTTCCCCGAAATAAGATGGGGTTTCCGGGTTAATAGGCTTTTTACCTTTGGGCTTATCTTCACTTTACATCAGGTGTGATTGAGGTTGATGTGCAGACCTAATATATTACTGTAAACGTCGTCACCGCGCCATTTCCGGTGATACCAGCGCCACCAGGTTCACTTCTTATAGCAAACCGCGCACCATGGTATTCATGCGACTTTTAAATTATAAATTCAGTCGCTAATTTATCGCTATCGAGACGTTTTACTCGTGCAATTATTACACTTAATATTACGAATGCGAAATAATACTTTTGTTTGTTGCTCAATCATGGCGAAACTGATCAACGGATTTTGATGAAGTAGGTGGAATATGCCCTGGACCAGCACAGGATAATTTTTATCCGAATATGGATAGTTAGAATGATACATATAAACCATTTCCACTCAGACGAAGCAGCTGGTAAATAGAATTTTGTATTCAAAACGTACCTATACTAATTGCCCCAATTCCTATTTAATTTTTCAGTCACCTCCTACATAAATAATCAGTTCACAACAAGCAAAACAAATTGAATTTTGAACAAAAAGGGTTGTTCATTGTGAGCTCACAGAAAGACTTAAGCAGGCGTTTCAAGTCTCCAGACAAACTAAAGTTCTTAATTAATTAATATTGATCTCTAACAAAGTTAGGTAATTAATAGAAACGTGGTCCCCCAAACTTAGACAACCCTTTGTGAAGTTCACGTATTAATCCATCCGAGACAATGAAAACTTCGCTCTAACAATACTTAGATACTTGTCTATTGAACGTTAAAACTCACAGTCTTATTCGTAAGACGACATCTCACACGAAGTTCCACACAGTGTAAACTATTAGCTCCTCTACGTTAATAATTGAATGTTTAACTTTGAAGCATTATTTTTGTGTATGATTAATTAAATAACTTAGGTTTTGATCTAAATGCGTTTCGTTTTTTCGTCGTAGCGGGCTACATTTATGCCCCGTTTGGGGTGGAAACATTGGGTCCATGGGGCCTAGAGGCGAAGAAATTAACAATGGAGTTATCTCCGGTGACAATAGGGCTGGCAGCTACTCTCAACGCATTAGTATTGCGATACAGAGAGGTAACCCTGTCAGCCTCCTAGGTACGGTGCCCCACGGCACTAACTTTGATGAAGTTTTTTTTTATTTTTGCAGCTTAGTTTGTAAATTTAGTATTTATTGTAATTTTTATGAAAATCTGTTTATGTCATTGTTTACACTTGGGTCAATGTTTATGTATTCTAATGTAATAAAATAAATAATGCGTTTCAACTTCCAGCATTAGGTATTTATAAGCGCACACCCAATTTGCCGTTTAAATTTTTTCTTTAGTTCACTTATACTCTTATATGACTACTAATAACTCATCCAATGATTTCTTTTAGCTTCTTTTTATGTGGACGTCCCACGCTGTGCACTACATTATAGCTGTAGTTTATCTTCTTCTTAAAAAGACGATGGCAAACACATAAAATTTATGAGCACCAAAGTGCTATCATGCCTACAGCATTTCCTTATGAAGAAAATTATATAAACAACTGGATTAACAAAATTATAGATCACTAGCTTTCCGCACAGCTTAGCTTTATCAAAACCGGTTCAGCAAAAAAATTAGCCTATATGTTTATCCAGGTCCTAATCTGTCAACCTACCAAATTTCATCCATATCCGTCCAGCCGTATAGGCGAGAAGAGGTAACAAACATAAATACATACATACATAAATACATACGGACAAACTTTCGCATTTATAATATTAGTTGAGATTTTGTTTAATAGTTCTGAAAAAAATAACAAGAATGAGAATATAATATTGTTTTTCATAACGCTACTTTATTATATTTAACTCTCTTTTATTTGCTGCTTGGCGGCAGATTTAGATAAGATGGTGGTACCTAGCAAGGCGGACATTTAAAATGCCCTACCACCAACCAAACCGAGTACTTAAACATGTACCCCGCTGGGGATAAACCCGCGACCTCCGAATCGTAAACCCAATGTTGATTACATTGAGCCACGGAGGTGGTTAATTCCTTTCTTTTAGAAACAGCTAGGTCAACATATTGCAGCGCCCAGCGTTAGACGTCTACAAGATGGACAGCAGAAGGCGTCTTGTAGCTGATATAATGATGAACAATTTTGACAAAATAATGTTTCTATTTTTTAATTATATCGCTCGGACTTCTTGATCATAGTTTGCATACTTATTTAGGCACCTTATTCGGCGAAATAACGTTGCAATTCAATCCAATCTAACTTTATATGAAACCTTCCATTGATATCTTCTAAGATCCTATAAGATCACGTCTGTACGGAACTCCTCGCTGTCCGTTTCTGGCACAAGTTTAAGATTTTATCTTTCAAAGTCTTAACTTAAATGTTCCAGTAAACTCTCTACGAGAATTATGAATTGTTACGATGAGTTCAGCGGTTAACCTCTCTCCGGTAGGAGAGCGCTTTATTTTATGCAACGCTAACTATTCATCAAATGCGGAGAATTTTAAATTGAACGAGTTTAGTTAGGAACTTTTTGGACACACTGTTGGAATGCTTAGCGAATAGGTACGTATATGAAATTTTTAAATTGATCCCGTTTTATCCTAAATGTATATATAGGTATATTCCACATGTAGATAATTATTATTGTTAGTAGCCCCACCCGCGACTTCGTCCGCGTGGATGCCGAAATAAAGTGATATATGTAAAACATTACGGAACAAAAAAAAGTAAATAAGCATAACTCAGGTACACGTATCCGTATTATCATACAAACATATACCTCTAGCGGGATTCGAACTTGCGACTTCCAGACATTAGGGTCTTTTGCTCAACGGATCAAACTCGACCTCAATCGCACCTGATGTTAAATGAAGACAAATGGAATCTTCAACTTAAGTGGGGGACTGGCTATCTTATCACAAATTGCCGGAACATAACAATTCTAATAACAATGCTGATTGGCGGCACATTTAGTTAAGGTGGTGGGAGCTAGCCAGGTGGACATTTAACAATGTTCTCTATAAGAGCGTCGGGTAGCGATATCATGAATACCTAACAACCAAGAACCAGAATACGGAATCCATTTAATCGGTGAAATTTGAGCAAAATATCTGAGGTAATATCGCCTATTTCAAGTAGCAGCGAATATCGCTCATATCTGAACAAGCCTTAATATAAACTGTTTAACAAACCAAATCTTCCTTTGGCATTAATTGAACAGATTCAACTGGTAAAAATGACACCGTTCAGAAATACCTACATTTTGTCTGAGTGGCAAGTGAAACAGTAGAGGATTAGGTGCTCACGTCCACTTTCAGCGTTCACCAACCTCTCTAAACGAGTGTACCTAGCATGTAATCCCGGACGTCTAGTTTAACGAAGCGTTGTGAAACTTTTTGGACCCTCTGTACACGTAAACAACTGAATTCAGTGTGTCGAGCAAAATTGCACCTAAAAAGTAACACAAATAGATTAGAAATTTGATGAAGAAATAGCATTGGCACTTTGTTTTCGAATTTTGATGCACCTTTAGGTATCTCGTTACTACGCACAAAGAACGTGCAACGTGAACTTTTTTGTCAACAAAGTTGCTCCCTCTGTAAGCCCATTATTGATGATAATATTTATTTATATATTAAAGAAACCAACAGCGTTATAGATGTGTAGAAATATTACAAAGTACGAATGCAAAAAATAAGGCAAATGACAGGTTTCATCATATAAACTATTATTGTTTTTTTTTTAAGTTCAAACTAAGGATGGATAAAAAAAAAGGATGTCCACTCAAAAGGTGAACATATGACCTGATAATTCGCAGTGGACGCCCTGTGGCTGATATGTTGATAATGATGTGAAATTCCATATGTATTGTATACATAATCATAAAAAAAAGGTTTCCTGTAGGTGTCGTAAAACCCGACTAAGGAACTGTCCACCAAAAAACATCTATGGATTTGCACGTTTCAACGGCGATGGGCTTCACCCCCTGTCACGTGTGCATTTCTGTATATTTCATAACATGAACCGTGAATGTTGTTTCAATCATTAAACTTTTAATGTTTGGAATACCCAAACACTTTTGTTTGGAATATCTCTGACTATCCAAATTGGGATAAAGGTCGTAACTTTATGTATTTATGTATCAGAAAAGAAAACCTGTAACTAATACATCAACCGCCTTACTTTGTACTGTGGATCACATTTCCCTCTCACCGGCAGAGAGTAAGGGTCGCCACCACCAAGGCCCAGTGCGTACTGGTGGATATATGTAAGACTACTCTTACCTGTCACCTGACAGTTAGGGTTTTCAAGCCGAAGTCCACCTACTTGGCTTAACGACAGCCTTCAATTGAAAATATTCGAGACCGACTAATTAACGTGCCCTCCGTAGCACGGAAACATTCGTATTAATATACCTAGTGGTGGTGTCCTAAATCCAAGGACGCACTGTGCTAGATACTGCTGACTTCATTAATCAAAAACAAATATAGCAATACGTTACAAGTATTTCTATAAAATTAAAAAAAAAAAAGTAATAACATAAAGATAGATAATATTTATAATTCGCCTAGTTGCTGACATCCACACTATCACTATAAGTACTCGTGGCGCCGTCGCTATCTCTATTTGTTTACGATTTGCACCTTCAACCCTTGTATAGACTAGTTTCCGTGCTTCGGAGGGCACGCTAAATAATCCGACGCTAAAGCCAGGTCCGGGACCTATAGGGGTGGCTTCAAAAATACTGACTGCAACCTGACCACCAGACTGACACAAATCAACCAATGGGCACTGGACCCGCATGGTGGATTATGGCCCAAACCCCATCTGAGTGAGAGAAGGCTGTGCCCCAAACAGTGGGGACGTATAAGGCTGTTGATGATGACAATATCAGTCCCGATCCAAACCATGTATAGTAAAGATACGTTGTCGGTATCATGGTTTTTATGGTAAAATTAATTCCGCAATGAATCAAATCATGATTTGTTTATCGAAACTACAAAACAGTTTATAGTCGATGAAGTGTCCCTGGTGTGCGCACGGTCTAATGTTCAAATTGTAAGTAATAGGTAGGTAGAAGGCATCTAGTTCAATTACTAGGAAAAAATACAAGCTTTTAGGAAATTGGAACACGGAATTTCTCTACATCGTTAAGGTAAATTTATATATTCTCAGTAATTTGGGACATCCATTAGATTCGACTAGGTTGTACAGTTAGTAACATTACACTGATCGATATGTCTGCTATTATAAAGGATATATATATGATAAATAATAATAATTATAAATGTTTATTTTCCTAAAAGCCTACTTACAAGTACAGCCTGTTAAAACAATTTACAATGTACCTATGTAATTAATAATTATAAGAGGCCAAGAAACGAACGAGGAAGTAATTGACGCAAAAATGGGTTTAAACCTGTAGCGTCAACTATACTTTAGTACCTGCTAATTGCCAACTGGGTGATACAAAACTGGGTATCTATTAGTGATCATCACAATAATAAAATGTGCAATGAATAAAGCTACGAGTAAGTAGTTTGTGTGTGTATTATTGATTATACACATCTCTATGTTGTGATTTGAGTGGTGAATGTGGGTGCCCAGCTCTACGATAAAATCATGGGATCAGTTGTCATCATGCATGGTGCATTCGGAATAACTACTGAGCAGAGTGTGTATTGCGTGAATGTGTGTGAATGAATTTATCAAGTGTTTGGATGTAAGAGATCTTCGGTCTCAGAATATGAGAGATTTTAAGCCATCGTGTGATTATTTTATTATGTTACATTACTACTATTTGTAAAACATGCGCGTCGCATTTATAAAATTGCAAATTTTGTTCACAATGTACTAATGATCGAGAACAAATACAGGTATCGTAAGTACGAGAGTAAATGAGATATATCTGAAAACATTTTCGCTTCGGATGTATCGCCGTGGGTCATAGATAATCATAAGATTATGAGTTGCAGAGCAAAGACCTTAGTAGGGGTTTGTTTTTTTTTTCATATTGTTACAATTTATTAAAAATATAAATGTTGATTTGCGAATTCGTTAGACAGATAAGTAAACTTAAACAATAAAGAAACTATGATCAAATTCCACTGTTTTATTTAAGTTTTCCCTTAGGTGTTCGTGTTTCCCCCACTTTCCTACACTGGGCACATATAGTAACAAATCATTTGTTTCGGTACAATGATAAGTGGAACAATTACTTATAGGCACACAACTCATATGCATAATGAACAGATTTAACTAAATCTTATTATTATCCACCAATACGTAGAACCAATACGTACCTAACATTCGCACTAAGGGGTTCGACTTTTCATTCATATTACGAACAGTTAGGGCATGGGACTCTCTTAAGAGGTAAGTCTTTCCCGAATTCTACAAACTTGGGATCTTTAAGAGCAGGGTGAATAGGCATTTTGTAGGAGAGCGTGTTTCATCGTGGAACTCATATTGGTATGAACCATCAGGAGTTAACAAAAATTATAGTGTAAAGCGATAAAACCATTTAATATACAAATTAGGCAATACGATTATTTAACCGCCTCCGTGGCTCAATGTAAACAACATTGGGTTTACGACTCGGAGGTCGTGGGTTCGATCCTCAGCGGGGTACATGTTTAAGTACTCGGTTTGGTTGGTAGTTAGGCATTTTAAATGTCCGCCTGGCAACTACCACCATCTTATCTAAATCTGCCGCCAAGTAGCAATGTTAATAGCATTGTTGTGTTCCGGTTTTTCAGAGATAAGATAGCCAGTCCCCCAAATGTACGCTTCTACCTTCGACCTCATCTTCACTTAATATCAGGTGTGATTGAGGTTAAGTACGAACCCGTCATGCATAAAAAAAAACAATAAAGATAACCAGGGAAGCTAGAAACATATCGAAAACACACTATAAATTGCTGTGATATTTCATAATCATGAACTCAAATGTAAAACTTTCCGATTGAGTCGAAGTGATATACACATGACACACATATACATCCTTGGTGCTGGAGAATTAGCACCAAGAACTGTTCTGCGTAATGGCCGGCATAATAGTGTTTACGAGGAACTCTGTTTAGAACACGAAATCTAAAGCGTTTTAATACCTTGAAACAATTTATTTCAAAAATCAAAATTTTGTATAAAAATAATAAATCAATTCGGCGGCGTCTGCATAATGATAGAGGCCATTCTAAAATATTCTATGACACCTTGCACTTTAAAACCTGTCATTCCGTTTAGGTTACAGGAGGTAGCATAGAAATCTACATACTCATACATAGGTACACCAAAGCGGTTACCCTCCATCCTGGTCCAGTCAGGTATTACGTAATTTATCTATTACTTTTGTCTCTGAGCATTTGACGAATCGACGATATACAATGTACCCAAGAAACCCAATTCAAACTAATACTCCCATTTGTACCTACAATAACAATTTCCATAATAACCTCGTACCTACTACTAAATAGATTGGGATAGAACTCCCAATCTATTTAGTGCCCACAAACAATGATAGCGGGACCATTTGGGTTATTACCAAGTAATTGGAATCAAGATCGCATCGGGATGAGAACTGTCGGGACCACTGTACACGTACATTATTAGCTCCTCCAGGAAATCGCTTCTCTAATCAGAAATTCCAGTAATGCTTCCATTATGAAGCATTATATAACTCGATCTTTCTTGTCTTATTCCGTAAGAAAAACATTCATCCGTTTAATAAGAAGACTATAACATAAAATCGAGGAGACATGAATTTTACGGTCATAAAGGCAACACAAGAATAATGAGCCAGATTAGGGTTATATTGTACACATAAAAATTCATCATTTTTACAATGAGAAAGACTCGATAATAACATACATTTTCTCTCTACTCTCTACCTAAAGATATGTGACCCTCTAGCGCGCGTATCCAAGCCAACTGCATAGTCTGTGGCATTAGTTAAGTCACAATTTTATTGGCTTTATTGCAAATCATTCACTTAACATTGTACGCACGGAGAATAAATCAGGAACTACGTGGGTAAGCGACTAAAGTGGAAAGGGTATACCCTTGTATACCATGCCTTCATCAGTATCAATGGCAAGAACAATACGCATCTTTGGTGTTTCGGTTTTCTGTAGTATCAATAAAATAAAATCATCAGGAGGTTTTAACCCCCAATACGATCGCAATTTGCTCGTTGAGACCTTTACAACGATACCCATCTCTTGCCATGATATTTGCAAGAGAGCAACAGTGCAGCAGTTAAAGAGTACCATAACACGAGGAGCACGATACCGAAACTGTTACATGATATTGATGACTTCTTTACAATACATTAAATCAAAAACAGCCATGTATCGCCTTACCTACAGTAAAAGAAAGAATTTCTTCAAATCATGTCTTATGAGGATACAAAAGCTGTCTTCAAGTAGTATTCTACAGAACATATCTTTACTTTATACCGGGACGAGTTTTGTTACCTTAAGAAAAAAAATAGGGCATGTTTATTTATTTTTTCAAAACAATTTTAATAAAGCGTTGTGTGTCATTTGACGGTCGCGTGAATCCATGATGGTTTTGAAAAAAACTCATCCGGTATATGGTTGTAGACTTTACTTTAAGTTATAGAAGTCCTAGTATCGCCTGGAACAGGATTTTCCTAGATCAGGTAATCCGGTTATAGTTAAATTTAAAATGCGTGGCCGCATTGTGGTCCTCAAGAATTTGACGTTTTTGCCATCGACTCGCTAAGTAGAAGTCGAATTTAAGTATTTTAATGTTGATTTTATTTGTAAAGATGTGCCTTCTGGATTGATAAATATATATTTGATTTAATTAATGCATTTCCAACGATATCGACACCTTCTTTAGACATTTTTGCAACCACATCATATGGTTGCGCCACATCACCCATTTTTAAAATTAGAGTTTAATAAATAAGGTGTCTAGGCCAAATCCTTTCCACTCCTTACTTTTGATCGTGCACCGTAAACCAGTCAAACAAGCACGCCGCCTGTTGTCAAAATTATGAACACTTAAGTTGAGAATCCGCTCTCGCCATTGCCGAATGCTTTGCGGTTGGTTTGCATCGGTTTTGTTATAATTTTAACCGCAAGACCATAGGAGCCATCGCTCCTATGTCATTTCACCAACCGCTAACTATTAGTGTGCGTTGATAACCTGGAGGACAGTAATTAGTGTCTGGGAGCTCCCTTTGTGGTGTGTGGACCATCGCCATAGCCAAGGAAACGCTTCAGAGAGGGTTGGAGCAGCCCTGCCTGTTCAGCGAGGTAGGTGCACGATTTTTCTCTTTCCACTCCACCCTGAGTGAGACACCTCGCGGTCTTCAGTAGTTTACAATTGCATCGAAGGAGTCGGATTATCAGCGCCACCAGGTACCAACTGCTTTTCTTCATAAGAATTCAGTAAAAAATTCTGGAGAATTCATTAAATTATATGTTCTGTAAATTTATTTTTAGCACATTATCACAAGCATTGTTATTGAATTCGTCTACGTCAGTGTCCACGATTTGTTGAAATTCTTCCCAGACATGTTTCGGAAACACGAAATTGTAACATAATTATTCATTTCCTCAACCTTCAACATGAATTAACTGCAGGATTAATTATAGCTAAGCTTTATAATTAATTATTTATTACATGCCGTCGTGTTTACTGGAATGTAATATAATTTGCCGGTATTGAAACAGCTTGATGCGAGAGGCCTCGAGTGTTGAGCATATTTGTTTAGTATTTTCATTAATAAATTAATGTAATCAATCAAGTATAAAATATTTACAGAGATGCTTACATATTTTATTTCTACGTGAAATCTTAGATGTAATGAAAGCTTTATAGAGGGTGGAAACGAAAAGTGTATCAATATCTCCGTAACTCCATATATCCTCAATACTACAAGCTATTCCGCTATTTGATGGTCCAAAACAAAAATTTTATATATTCATTAAAACATTTCTATCCATTATTTTTTGTTTCCAGAACATCTTGTTTTTACATCAATTGAAAGCTATATTTTGACCCGAATGCCCCAGGAAGGAAGGTAGGTAATGTTTTTCGGGTGTTTCATTGTCGGCCATATAATGCCAATGAAAAAACCCATGACAGATGAAACGTTGTAATCGAAAAAGGATTAAATAAAATTTTTGTTGATTTGTTGCGTGGTCTGTGATATAAACAACTATTTATTATGACTTTCCTTATTCCTTCCTAACTTTGTGTACCTATTTTTTCATCGTAGAGATAGACAGACACAGTAATATGCAATAATATCAGATATAGGTACTAGATATATTCACCCCCCTATTAATATAATTACAAACCCAAGAAAATCAGCTGGGGAAAAATTACTACAATAAAATAAACACATATCAAAAAACCGTCGCAGATGAATCACAAACTTTTTACTGAAAATCGTATCTAAATCAGTCAAACCGTTTTGGAGATAAATGTAAACATTCGTTTACACAAACATAAACAATACACTCACACTAATCACTAATAACTAACACTAATCTCCTTTCCGTCGTGGGTAGTGCAGTAGTTCTGAAGTGTGTTCTTCATAACACAGTACAAAGTCTTCGATGTATTCAAGTTGATATATATTTTTTTTATTTGACTCATGCTAAACCAAAATGTCCTTCAATATCCTGATTCTTGGTTGGCCTTCTTTAATAAGTCGCCTGAGAGTAGCAACATTATCTTGACGAATTTTATTATGGTGAGAAAAACCGTTACAACTCAACGTACCAACGCGTTATGGTGCACAGCTGACGGTTAATTCCAAAAAAATCCAAAATAATTTTGAAAGGGTGCAGAGCAATATTGCGGACATAGGAATTTTTAGAGCCATAAAAAGTATAGGCGTTAATTCCCTTCCGCTACGAACATTGATGAAAAATAAATCACGGATGGCATGGAAGAGATCGCTGTTGGCGATAAGGCCGCCTAATTTGTAGTTCCTATAAGATATTTGAATGTACCTTCCTTATTTAAACAATAAAGCGTATGTGATTTGAGTATTTAATATTTTAAAATTACTGTTTTTTAAAATTCGTCGTTGAACTTGAGGTATATATACCATCAGGTGATATGTTGCAGTATACTGCCAACCGATTTCATGGTATTCCATGAAATAAATGAGCAGCAATATAAATTTTAATATTTTTCACGATACTTGTGAAATATTTCTCTGTATTTTTATGCAAAAAGTTGCAATGGTTTGCTGAATTAAACAATAAAACGTTCCATAAACCAGCGCCAACACGTTCATAAAATGCAAACGGTTCCGTTTAAAATTAATGAAAAATAACGATGATGGCGATCCCCTTGTTTATAATACTGTTTATACCGACATAAATCTTCCTCACGAAGTGCTCTCCCGTGTCATGTTCCTCTCGAAGTTATACTTATGAAAGTTTTCAATGAAAAATTACGGTAATAATTTTGGTAGAACTGCGAACGTCTTGGCGCGCATCTTTGTAATTAGATCCCCGGCTGAACTCAAGTTGCCTTCGGTCGTTTTCTTAATTGCTTTGTTAGTTAGGTTATTTTAAATAATTTACAATTGTTGAAAGTTTCGAATGTTTGTGAAGTCTGGCGAGAACGTTGCCTATTTTATTTAATTAAAATACTTACTATTCGTTAGTTCGCGTCTGCTTTACAAGATTAGTAGATACATTTTGCTTAATTTTCATGTTAATTTGTAAAGTTTGTAAACAGGATAAATCAAACTATCAGATTCACTGTAATTTTTTCGACAACCCTTTGTAATAATAGAATTTATAGCAGAAGTTTTAGTAGTTGTTATTTTTCTCGACAGACAGGTTCAACCCTAAGAATTAGCAAATCTAATCATGAACTTAAAATGGGAATATAAGAGTTGGAAACTCCTATTTGCGACTTGCCCTTATCTTTGCAATAAATCCACCAATCCGGCTACGGATGACGGCAGATTAATGACCAAATTTGTTTCAAAAACAAACTTACTTTGTTGCCTTATCTGTTTACCGATTGTATTATGACTGAGTTAATTAAAAACTTGATTAACGATCTGCCCGACTTTCAAAAACAAAGCAATCTCCGAGCTAAAAGTAATACAGCTGCTTCATTTTCAATTACAAATCTCTGTTATAAAGAGCTGGTTGAAAAAATTAAGAAATTTTAAAATACTTTTGATGCATGCCTGCCTGACTTGATTAACTATCAAAATATGAGTATTTATTTATAGATGTAGTAAAATAAATCAATAAGATCTAAAGACATTGTTGATCACTGATTATCATGAAATATTTTTTCTAATTCATGTAAGTCTAGGATCGTTCATTATTTCAAGCCGCCATCGCCAGTAGACAATTAAAAGCATATCAAACTCCAATAACCCTTCCTAATGATAATTTATCATTGAATACGCAAACAAATCCGGTATATTACTGAACAATGGAAATGATATATAAATGCTGGTTGTTTTTGTGCACATAACTTGGACAATGAGTTTAGGAAGGGCGTTTGGTTAATTGCGTTAAAATTTAGGGCTCCTCACTAACTTTGGGTCAGCACGTACTTCCTGGCCTGTGTGCAAATAAATACAGGCACTCGTCGGACAAAACATCAACGTGTCGTGAATTTCGGTCACGTCCCCACTGATCACAGAATTCAATTTGCAGCGGAAAATAATACAATTTTACGTCGTCGAGCCCCGTATCGATTTAAGCAGAAAATTAGATTGTAGCCCTGCTTTAAACCAATTAAATTGTCGGCGGTACATTACCCACTGCCCGTTTCAGAAAATTATTTTAAAATTCACTGTGAGAACTTCCTGTCAATTTTCTAAATGGACTCGAAAATGAACGTTCCATACTTTGCAATATTATCTATGTAAAAATTTTACTTATTTAAATATGGAAAATGTTTCAGTCGACTCCCGGGCTGCCTTTAAAATACTTCACATCACGGTTACGAGCGGCCTTTATGGCCGTTCTGAATAAATATAAAAAAGTATAATCACAGTTGAATGACATTTTTCGTCAACTTTCTCCGCGATAATTTATCTCTGGAGGCGTCGAAGTGTTTCAGCATAATGGAGCGAGGGATGTGGATGAAAATTTTTGACAACCGTAAAACAACAGTCGTTTAACTTTTCGTATTATCGTTGTGATTCACAGGAAGTCCCGACTTTGTATCGAAATAATGCAAATATTAGATGAATGACGGTACTTGCAACATTGTCTAGCGACGTCTTTCTTTTTATTTGGAGGAATTCGACTGGAGAGTAGTACTTGTAATAAATTATTGTAGAGACACGATTAAACCTCATCAATTCGATTTCTGTTTGGCAATGAAAGCATTAGGTACGAAATAAAATTACAATTTAATTTATATTTCCAATATAGACACATAAAGCCTTTATTTCTTTCCAAAGTCACATTTAGCATATATGCACATATTGATGCACAAATAAGGATTGATATAGACTGCGGGGAATAAAGCGGTGAGGTATGTATGTTGTCGCTTATTATTATTATTTTATATATCAATAAATATTTATTTAGTACACCTATATATTTACGTTTGTATTTTGTTGCTATTTTATAAATGTTATGTTTAAGTAGGTATATTTGTCTATTGATCTATGTATGTATGTGTATGTAAATATATGAAATTTATTCACGTAGTTTGTATATGCATCCTTATTTAATACCGCACAACCCACCTATTTAAAATGTAAAAGGTTGCCTGGAAGAGATCGCTTTTAGTGATAAGGTCGCCAAATTGTACATTCTATTCTTACCACTTTTCTGAAACTGTATTTTCTTATCTGTTGTGCAATAAAGTGTATTTGTATTGTATTGTATTGTATTGTATTGTATTGTATGTATGACAAGGAATTAGATTATATTACAAGGTATATTACATAATATACCGGATGAGTTTTATTACCGTAAGGAAAAAATAGGGCATATTAGGTAAATGAAATAGAAGGTATTGGCATAGGTAGTTTGGTTTTTTTTTTTTTCATAATCGCCAGCGTCGGCCTGTTTTTGAAATGCGACTGGCGGGATTTGTAGGTTTCCTATCATGCGAAATTTATTTGGAACTCATATTTTCTACAATTTTTCTTTATTTATTTAATTTAATGATGTAATTATCGACGACCGATTGGTGTAGTGGATAGTTACCCTGTCAGCGAAACCAACGGTTGCGGGTTCGAATCCCGCGACGGGTAAATGTTTGTGTGATGAATATGAACATTTATTCCTGAGTCATGGATGTTTATATAAATATTTATGTATGTTTATCCGTTATCTAGTATCCATAGTACAAGCTTTGCTTAGTTTGGGACTAGATGATTGGTGTAAGTGTCCGAAATATTTATTTATTTATTTATTTATTTATTAAGTGGAATAGGCTACAAACGTGACCGTCAAATGAAATGGTTTTGAAAAAAAAATAAACTACCTACGCCAATACCTTCTATTTTTCATTTACCTAATATGCCCCATTTTTTTCTTTACGGTAAAAAAGACATCCGTTATAGTACAAAAATTAGTGCTTGTTTATTTACTACTAGCTTTCCGCCCACGATTTCTTCCGCGTGGCAGATTTCAATAAAATCGGTTCAGTAAAATTACCCTTGTCGTGGTCCCATCGCCAGTATCACTAAGCATATCTTTTACAAACCACTAGTACAGTAAAGGGTTCAGTAGCTATTTATTTTATTTGACACTAGCTTTCCGCCCGCGACTTCGTCCGCGTGGAAATTTCATCAAAAAAATAGCCTATATGTTAATCCAGGTCCTAATTTGTCTACCAACCAAATTTCAACCAAATTCGTCCAGCCGTTTACACATTAAGAGGTAACAAACATACATACAAACATACACACACACAAACTTTCGCATTTATAATATTAGTTGGGATTAGTTGGGATTCTTCACATCATATATTAAGATTTTAGTAACTTCGGTACATATGTATAGCTGGTATCACTTCAAAACCTAACATAATTTTACACTATATTAAAATTGCTGTTCATTTGCAATGCTGACTCCACAGGATGAACATGAAACTCAAATGTCACTATTTTTATTTGTTGCATGTTAATTTGTTACATTAAAAATTGTTTTCCACTACAACTTCAAAGCTCATAGGAAATAACTTTTAAACTTACTTTGCAGAAAAATATTACTTGTAAAGAAACAGCCATTACATCCCTATCGCAGTGATATAAAGTATCCGTAGCAATAGTAAACTAGTAAACAAGACAGAAACAACTTTCAGTTCTGAAACCATAATATTCTTGGGAAGCATTTCCGGACAGAGCGCGAATAATCCAACTTCGAGAACTCTCTAATAACGCTCCCCTCTTAGATTCATTGCACCTTGCAGAAAAATTCTCTAAAACTTTACCGTGGCGCTTAAGAAAATGTTAGTAGAACTTTCCAAATGACATTAATCCGGGTAATTTCTCGCCCGATTTTATAGGAACTTTGGCAGTAACATATTTTTTTGTAAGATCTTCAGGAGTTTACAATTTACTGTGTAGCGTGAAATGGAAATTTGGGTAGTATTTAATATCCAAAAATTTATTAAACTAAAAGCATGAAAAATTCTGCAGCCTCGACATAATAGAAAACGGAAACGGATATAACGGAAGACGTTATAAATTGCCTTTTTAAAATAATAAACTAATGTGGGTTGATACCTATAAGGGCGTGATCCACAGACCAACTACCGCAATAAATATAATAATCGTATATTTCTCACTGGACGAAGGAACTCCTGACCACCTTTTCTTTGAATGTCCGATCTTACATTATTCACTATATGATTCCTTACCCTCTGATATCCCCCGTCCCACTAATTTGAAGTGTTTACTCTCCTTTGTACCGTCCGCATTTGTCCAAATTTTATCTAACTTTATTAGCAATAATAACATTAAACTATAATAGTGTAACTATCTGTGTATACTTGTGACGTTGCTTTATGTGTGTCGTTGTTTTGTTTTAGATTGGATCAACTTCAACTGGTGTATGTAAATAAATTAAAAATCTGTCAACCGGTTATCTGCAATGTTGTCACTCCCATGACTGACTTGATGCTGGCAGAATCCTAAAAAGGAAAGCCATTACTCAAAAGAATTGAATTGTATATTTCTCCTTAATCAGACAAAGTAGTATACAGTGGTAGGTTCTTAAAATGGTATAAAATATTACTAAATCTACTGTAACATCAAATTTGTGGGAGCTGATGATTGCACTAGGCATAAATGCCTGTGTTGCGAGTCATCAGCCCGCTTCTTGAGAAGGTACAAAGTACGTATATCATAGACTGTTCATACTAAGTTGGCAAACATATTTGAGCAGAATAAATAATGAAATATACCTAAGATTGTGATTACATTTAAAGATCCATGGTATACAAACATAAATATATAAGCAAACCTTGTGTGTCTGACTGACTTTGTGTGTGTTCTTGTGTTAAATATTAAGTATAGTAAATAGGTTTAGTGTAGCAAGTCATGCTATTAGAATTAAATGTGAATCAGTGTCATCGTAGTATAATTTTTGTAAGTACTCCGAAACTAGGTTTTTACAGATGTAAAAACCTAGTTTCGGAGTACTTACAAAAATTATACTACAAAATCATAAATAATCTATCACTTAAACTCATAGATATGAGTTTAAGTGATAGATTATTTATGATTTTGTAGTTTATTGTAAAGAAAAGGCCCCAAAAATTATCGTATCGTAAAGAAAAGGCAAAAGTCAGTGATCGTGCATAAGTGAAGGGAAGTGTAAATTGAAGTGCGTAACGAAGCTTTCGGGTTGACACAAGAAGACGTCAAAATCTTCCGTAAAGCTTTCTATCACTTCACCGAGGACTACTTCAGAAGACTAGGCTTTATCTAAAATTGAAACTAACTTCTGACTGAACCGAATATTTCATATTACTACAACTGAACTGACTCTCGTATCGCGTTTACGTCTGAAATGTTTGACACAATCTGATCTTACACAAAAGTTGCATCCAACCACCAAAGAGGTCTTGCAAAGACGAGATATTTTGAATAAACTATTCTATTGAAATTTAGCACCAGAGTGCCTGCAGACTCGACGAGTCGCTGCTGTCCTCACTTTAATGAACTTATGTTAAAGAAGTTAATTTTCGTGAATTTAAACCAAAAATAAAGTTAGATTTTAGTCTGGACACTTTGATTTAATAAAGTTTCTCGTGTGTCTCGTCAAGTCAGCGTTGTGCCAACTTTTTAATCTTACGTTTCCAGTTTTAAGTTTAAGTATGAGTAGACTTACCTATCTACATATATTGTGAGACTGCAGTCACTATGAACAGCTGGATTGCTATTCGAGCATATTTTTCTTAATTTCCACACAGACTTTTCATTTCAAAATATAAACCATACTAACTTTCCACCCGGGACTGCGTCCGCGTGGAACTCGATATAGATAGAATTGGACATGAAACAACCCGTTCCTGTGAAAATTACTCGGAAGAATTTTCGTTCCCATAGAAATTTCGAGAAACCTGTTCTTAACTAACGTCTCCTACCTATAAACTACCTATGTCAGCTTCATACGTCAAGTAGTTTCCAAATTCCTGTGGGAATTTTCAAATTTCCCCTTGGGAATTTTCTTAAATCATAGTTTAGCGAGTGTTTACTCCCAACGATCAAGTCTTTCCTGTTCCCATGGAAAGTTCCCGTATTTCCAGTGGGAATTTCTTGAAATCCGTTCTTAACTGACGTCTCCTACCTATAAACCACCACCTGCCAATTTCCAGCTTTATACATGAAGTAGTTTTCGAGATTTTGCATTTAGTCAGTGAAGTATTCGCTTTTGTATACATATATTGTATAGATTATGTATGTACTCGTTTTCTTGTTAAAATTCACAGTTTATAAAAATAATTCAACAATTTTAAATGTTTGTGTTGAGTGAACAGATGGTCTGCAAGTGAGACTGAATGAAATATCACGGGCGTGAGGCGAAGACAAATCTTGTCGGTGGTTCAGTACACTCAGATTAAACCCCTTATTTATTATACAAACCCTTTAACTAATCACTTGGTGTAAGGTTGAATCTGCAAACATTAGTTTAATTAAAATATACGTATTTACCTACTCACCACCACATGCTACTTTACGGGTCTTCTAGAATGGTATAGATTACTATTCTAAGAAAAATATATCAATTTTTGTTATACGACTTTAGAAAAAAAAAAATATTTTCACAAACAAATGTTACAGATACCTAGTAATTTTGTAGGGATGTCGAGAATTTTCAAAAGTCCTACAGCAAAAGTTGTTTCTATTGGAGACTAAAATTAATACTGTACTTAAGAAGGTCGAATGCAAAGACTTATGGGGTGACAGTTGAGACAATTTAGCATATTTAAAGTCAAACCTACTTTTATTAAAGTTGTATTAAAGTTTCGTACTCGAAAACATACTTTGTCCGAGATATGTTTTTATCCACATTTGTCATTCTTATTTGTTAATTGAGTAACATGTTAGTGGTAGATAAAATCTCAGAGAATGTAACGTTTTCTATTCTGTTGTGTGTACTCGATCTGTCCATACCTTTGTTTTATACTTTACTATTGGAGAATAACCTGAAAATCTAAATACTATGAGATTTTATACTAAAATATAAGTGTTGTTTTAAATTTCCTAAATTACACCAAATATCAACTTACGGCTTTGCATCGGCCTTCCTAACAGCCTGTAAAAGTCTAGTAAACACTCTATATGCGAACATACGTATTCACAAATCAACTAAGCACTTCGTGTATAAAAACATGGAACGGAAGCGTTCCTCGTCATTGGCTAATTGCAACATCTGTCAGCAGAATGCGTAGCCATATTTTTAGGCTAAAAGCTTTCACAATTGGCAATGCTCTCACATAAAAACATGCCAAATCGCGTACCCACATAACACACAAACAAATAGACCGTTAGGCGGTATTCCATAAATCCCACTTACTTTGCCGCTATCCAACGATTTAGAACTAACTCATAGTTATAAATTTTCGGATACGCTGCCGAAAATAGCTCTGCGGCAAAGACCTGGTGTGCAGCCAAACAGATGAAATGTTGCCCCGTCGCTCCATTAGGAATTAATGGGCCGATTCCAGAAATGTCCTCTACCGGTAAATACTCGCCATAATTCATCTTCCACTTGACAACCAACCTTAAGGTTCCGTATCCAGAAGGATTTCATCACAGAAACAATGGACGACAAGCGTCTGCAAGTGAAACTGATTCATCCCGGTATTGGCGGTGAAAAGACGGCTTTGTTATTCGCTAGAGATTGGTGATACAAAAGATATAATCAAGTAAAATAAGGACCGAAGTTCTGAAACATTTTGTTATCAAAGTGAATTAAGCCTCTTCTGTTTGTGATTGATTCGTGAAATACTTAGCTTTGATCTTACATTGACATTATTTTTCCTCAATTATTAGAACTCGACCTTTGAAGACCTTTGGGAGAAGTCATTTTAACAAATGACGAGAAGATTACCTTTTATGTTAAAGTGCTTTGTATATTTTGTTATCTACCAAAATGGGCTTGATGATAGGAATAAAATTTTCCCGGCATTTATATTTTTTGATGTTTTAATATATTAGTCGATTTATAATTAAGAATTCATTATTGCAAACACACATAAACGATACGTTAGTTAGCAAAAATAGTTACGGGATTATTTATAAGAGATCTCTTTTAGTCAATTGTATAATGAAGATTGGAAAACAGGGTAGTCATAAAAATAGTTACATTGGGTAGCTTATTTCTAAGAGATCTCTTCCAGTTAATTGTATAATGGAGAATAGAAAACGGATTTCCAAACAATAGAGATGCTAATATTATTTTCATCATCATATTTATCCGCCACATGACGCCCACTGCTGAAAATAAGTCTACCCCATAGATTTCCAGAGCGACCTGTTGGAACCGGCCTACATCCAGTGACTTTCCGCGACCTTGTGAGTGGACGTCTACGCTGCGCTTACCTGTGCAGCGTAGTCCACTTGAGAATCTTATGCCCCCTTATGCCCCTTGTCTATCAGTTGTTCGAGCAAAATAATTATACACAAATATGAACACATAACTTGTGCTAAATATACCGAATGACTTTTTTTACCGTAAGGAAAAATAGGGCATATTAGGTAGGTACGAGGAATAAAAGGTTTTGGCATAGGTAGTTAATTTTTTTTTTCAAAACAATCAGCGAATAAAGCGTTAATCGTGTCATTTGACGGTCGGGTTTGTAGCCTTATTCCACATAATTACATCATGATTTTTTTTAATTTCTTTTTTAGCTTATTTATCTATAGAACCTTATTTTAACAATCTGCAACCCGTCTCTTCCCGTGAGTGTGGGAAAAGGCGATCATGAGCTTAACAGTATAGACCAGTGAAGGGCAGCGGTTCCAAAGCGATGACAACCTGCCTTCCTGATAGATTCTTAAGTACTTCATTCTCCCGGTTCCGCCACTCTACCATGATGGACAACCATGCTGCTGCCTTACTTTGAAAATCTGTTTTGAGAACTACCACAAATGTTGTTTCAATAATAGCCCACGCAATCCGATTAGCCTTTCCGCTGGACCACTCTCACATAGATTCAAAATTAAAAGAGGCTTATGCCACTAATGGTATACAAATACGGTTAATAGTCGGCAACCGCAGAGTGAAACAAATTAATGATGCAATGAAATGTTATCTTTGCATAATTTATGAACGCACGTCAGCCGCAATAACACTGGCTATTATTCAAGCAATATAATGTTCATTAGAGCCGGGAAAGCTAACTCATTGTTTGTACATATCATGTTTGATTAATAGTCGATAATTGGCTCGGACACGCGCCGCTACTTAGGCTATGAATTGCTAATACCGACGGTCTTGCCATGCCACAACCAGAGGGTGGAGAGGCAATATCTCAATATTGCTCTGTATCTACGTTGTGTGCTGTTCTGTTACAATGTTGTATTCATGGTCCTGAATGACAGATGTACTAAAAAGGACTTCATGGACGCAGAAACCACTGTATCATATCTAAAATGTCGACACTTAACTTCTTTATACCATTATATTAGGTGAGTACTAAGGAACATGTTACATTTATTTATGTAGTGTAGCTATCATCATCATTAGCCTTACCCGGCCCCACTGTTGGACCACAACCTCCTATTATTGCAAGAGAGTATGGGCCATAATCCACTACCTGGCAGTCAGTGTACTTTAGCCGGTTCTGTAGGCCACCGACTTTTTCAATTGTAAACATACAAGAGACTATATTTAACGTGTCCTTCGAAGCACGGAAACACTCATATTAAAATGCCACTATAGTCGTCATTCATCCAAAGATACAACGCCAGAAGTAAAATACTTAGCTAATCGACAATGAATAGCAACTGCGACTGCCCCACGAGTGCTTCAAGCGAGTGCTGTTAATGAGATGTGCCTAACCATAATGTTGACCGGTAATGAGCATGAATGATGCGAACCAAACAATCTGCGCTTGGTATGCCCGGCGTGCTTGCCCTAGGAAATCCTTCACGGGAGAAACTTATGTCCTGTAGTGGACTTTATAGGCTTTTGTGATGATGTAATATTAGAGATATCGTGCACAGTAAACATGCATGTAGCAGCTTTAATAAAATCAAAAATTTTGACATAAGTAATTTTAGAACCAAAGTTTTTTTTTATGCACAACGGGTTGGTACTTGACCTCAATCACATCTTATGTTAAGTGAAGATGAGGTCGAAGGTGGAAGCGTACTGACCCGGAAACCCCAACACATTTGGGGGACTGGCTATCTTATCTCTGACAACCGGCACAACAATGCTATTAACATTGTTGCTTGGCGGCAAATTTAGATAAGATGGTGGTAGCTAGCCAGGCGGACATTTAAAATGCCCTACCACCAATCAAACAACCAAAGTTGTTTATTTTAATGATAACAGTTCCGTGTTAAGAAAGTTTCAATGATATACAGATAACCCTGTAATAATTGCTGATTTGGAAGCGTTTAACGGCAGAGTTCGTGTTCGACCACGCATAGAAGATTTCGTTGTTATACAATATTTGCAGTTGTTAACAACTTAGTAGGATTCTCAGCAGGTATCCTTAAAATGTTCTTTATGATATAGGTAATTTCCTTTGTAGGCATTATAAATATACAGGTATCTATAACCGTCTTTTAAGATGTAAGCACTAATAATCTACGGGTAGGAATACTGTGGCATACTAATCGACAGATAAATCGACGGACATGGGGAAACGGTAAGGGTTCCTAATTTGACACCGAAATTCTAATATGGGTCAATTTATTATCTAAATTGGAAGAAAAATCAAATCAGTCTAACTAGAATCATTCATATTCAATAATCATGTTACCTACTAATCTGTGGAAAAAATTTGATCTATGGTATATCTATAGCTTTATAGCTATTTTACTGTAATGTGTTATATTGTAGTAAGTTCCCCAAATAAAAAAATTAATATTGAAAAATTTCAGTTAAAGTTTTTTCGTTTCCCCTTTTTATATTTAACTCGTATTTAATCTAACCTGTCTTTCTGTAATTAATATTCATGTACCGAAATCATACATGCATAAAATAAAAACTGTTTTCTTTGAAAGACATTGAAATCACACAAAACTCGATAATCTCCAGAAACAAAAGACCGTCGTCGTAACGAATTCAATCTCTAAAAGTTGTGAAGAACAAAAGGTTGATTTGCGAAGGAGTGGATAGAGTCCCGATGGCAGCGCGGTGAAACATTGGTGTGTCAGGCAGCGTGACGGGACTTCCTTCACCGCATCTCCCCGCGCCCCGCCCGAGCACCTACCGACACACTCCGATATCAATTTCACAGATTGAACTTTAGATGGATGAATATCGTACTCCAGTACGTATCTTTCAACTGCACACCATTGAAACTTTACGTGATCCAGCTGTACTCGCTCGATTGTAGCAGTAAAAGTTTAAATTTCACAACTTAAAAAGTTATAGGTAATGCACATTATAATACGGCTACACAAAATTAAACTTCGATGCTCACCGCTCTAAACGGTATCCATAAATCACATTTTTCCTTCTCAAACAAATTATTCAATCTTATATTCTACAACAAGGCAATAAAATCCCTTACAATCCCTTTAAACAAACTTTTATAAGAGGGTCTTTAATTAGAAAATTGAGTTGAAGTTGCGACATCAAGCGGCCACAGTAACAAGTTTTGTTGCTCACCAAATTGTAGGGCCCGCAATATGGATTAGGTCAATTTAAAATTATTACCATAATTTCTTATCATAAACTTTCAAGTGGGCCCAGTCATGAATATTCAGAGGGTGCTTACACATTTTGGGTGTTCATTTTGTGGTGTATTACTCTTCTAAGCCCTACTACGTTATTCTAATAGCCAACATCCTCCCTAAAGAACCATTTAGGAGCTTTGTATTAAGTACTTATACTGAAGACCGGGTTGATACTTTAATAAACAGGAACCTTTAATATTCATGGATTATTATTTATTGCTTGCAGTACATGGAAAGTTCGGCGGCGCTGTCGGCGGTAAATTTGTTGCAACGCAGTGAGATCGTCGATGGCCCCGGGATATTCAGGGAGTCCCGCAACTTTTCCATTTCCCGACTATATGCAGCCGATGTAGGTGCCAGGCGAAAGCGAGCAGCGATAAATCTTTTCATGAACGAGGATCACGCCCAGCAGACCGGCCCTACAAGTCCATAGAAGAACAACAAGAAAATCTTATTCCATACTTTCTTTAAAATTTTTTCTCTAATTAAAAATGAAAATTATTCGCAATTTTAGTCGTATTTCTTTAAATGTTTATAATATGTTGTTGAAATACAAAATATCAAGCGTAAAGAAATTGAAATTGTCCATGAAAGTTTAAAATTTTTATTTTAACGCCAACCCAGATAAAATTATTAAACTGAGGCTAAGGCGGTATGAAGTCAGTGCCAAATCGCCTGTTTTAATTAAAAACCTTGCGCCGAGGGTCTCGTAGTAGATAACAATTTATGTAATGGCGGGAAGAACTCCTTTGGACGATACGCCCTTGAACCTGCATAATTAATGAGGTTCCACCTCCTGATACTTACGGTACCTATTACGAACATAATATAATCGGTCCCAAAAGTGTCATTTCCGTCGATCCTTTATAAACTTAAACCTCAAACTCACAAAGACAATACCCCGGCGATACAGTTTTTCTGCACAACAAAGTTCACGGCCTTCTCGTATTCATGAAGCACTTTGACGATGACTTCTCTCCCTGTGAAAAAGGTAAAAAGAAAAACCGCGGGTCTTGTTTTCATTGTATACGAGTTACTTATTCAAAGCACATATAACCCGATTTACATACGGTTCTGCTCTTTTCCCACCTTTGTTTACCGGTTAAGCTGAATAGAAGGTTGGTTTCCACGGCAAAGGGTGCGTTAACGTCCTTTGGTTCCCTTCAGCTGGGCCAATTTGTGGCGGATTCGAATTTGCGTAAACCAGAGAATGGGACAAAGACAAAAGGTCGACTTGGTTGAGATTTATGAAGATTGCGGCTCCATACAGATGTGTGGCGATGTACTTCGAGGCATGAAAAAGAGGCGGAGTTTACGAAAATAATGGAAGACAATGTCAGCGTAATGGAATCTTACGACTTCGCTGGTAACATAATGATAGCTTTGCTACAACACCAATAAAAGAAAAAGTATTTAGGGTTGTTATAAAACATAATGAAAGATTTTTAGTACCACATTTTACTCTAAATGTGGAAGATACATTCATAAGGTGCTTATGGAAATAAAAGTCTGGAGAAATACGATTGCTTTTAAACAGAAGTAGAAAAAATTTAAGAGCTTAAACGAAATCTGTCGACCTAAATTCAGATATGGATATGAAAATGGAAGGTATCAGTAACAGGTAAGACTCAATTATCGATGACGCAGCCGGCGATGAATATTGATGGAAATATTTGCATATTCACGGCATCAACGGGTGCTGAAAAAAATAATAGACTGTGTATGAAATGCACATCATTTATTCTTTGGATAAGCAGTAATAGCTTTTAGTTTATCAACAAACATCTGCTGCTACTATGGTGTTTTAAAAAGCAGAGTATGAGTTATGGAGATAAAAATAAGTAAATCTTGGGCATTTTAACTCTTTACATTGCAATGACTATGCTGCAAGATGTGTTAACAATTCGCATTTCAGTATCTTATAGTGTTCTCATACAGAGAATTTTCTTTCAATACGTTCTTAATAGTTATGCATATTAATAATTACATATTTTAATCTGTCAAGTATTTTGCAAGTTTTGTCATTATAACGAGATGTATTTACGCTAAATTATGTGGCTATATTTCGCCCAAGTCAAATCACAATCACAAAAACAACCTAAATGTTAATCTTCTGTTAGGTGGGAAATCGCATGTATCAGTTTTTTTTTCGATTTGCGATTGTTAGATGGATTTTTGTTTTTATGCTATTCATTTGTTTTTGTGCAGGTCTGTCATTTTGCTTTTGCAATGTATTAATTTTGCTGAACGTTTTTTAACATCTTTTCAACTGTGGCGTTTTTTAACATCTTCGACTATTTTCTCTTAATCTGCTAAACTAATTGTTTTAAACACCGTGTCGGAAAATATATTTTTATGTAATATTATTACATTTTTCACCCCTATAACTATATTGTAGCATTCTTCATTTGCATTTCTATAAAAAATGTGCACTGGTTTTATAATTCGCGTTTAATAGGTAAGTCAGTAGCTACCAACTGCAATTCGTTTTGTTTCTTTGTCAGTAATGGTGATTGGATTCAATGAAGTTTCTGGTATACTAAACGCTCCACTTGTGCCGAGATGTTTTTCAATCATAGTTTATTTATAGAAGGTTTTTACGCCACCCTTATCATGGCTCTCTTACATAAAGACTAAGTAAATTCTTTATTGAACCGAAATAAATCAACAAGTAGGTAGTGTCAACAAGTGTAATTTATTTCGGTTCAATAAAATATTGTTTATTTATTGTTTATTGTTCTTTGGATTTGCACTAATCGTCTCGCTAAGCAGGTGGGTTGGCGATTGCAGATTTTTTGGGAGGCAATGACGCTGCTGCCTATCTCTGGTTTAATATACTGTTGTGCTCGCGAAACACGATCCCTGACAAGAGGAGACGGGTTGGTCTTTCTACTCTGCTAGGAACACACGGAACCAAACAAATGCTATTTACTGTTACTGTGTGATTTTAGACTTTCACTTACTATTTATTTCTATTACTGAAACACATGTTCATCAATTTGATATAAGTAACCATGGGGACGAGAGAGGGTAATAAAACTGAAACGTCTAGTATAAAACCGGGTATAGGTACGCTTTTAGTGCCGTCTGGTTCGTTACGATTTAACAATTCACCGGCACGTGAGGGGCGCTAAACAAGTTAGTGCAGTTTCCACAGGCCCCAGTAATTCTTTTGGTACGTGAGTTTCCAATCGTGCGCAGCAGCTGTACCGTTACTCCAAATCTATAACATTAAATGGAATAATAAAATGTGTAACATATCTACTTTAGCTATTGTCAATAAATGTCTCTTTGTTATAACGGGGAGGTTTCCAGATTATGTTACAATTAATTGTAGATTCCTTTCCATATACACACATACTAATTATATAATGCAAAAGTACTCGTAACTCTGTCAGTCTGTCTATTTGTTACCTTTTCAGACTAAACCGATCGTCTTAAAATACTACTAAAGTAGTCTTCAAAATGAGATATAAGTATCTTGTGGAAGTAATTTCACGCGGGCGAAGCCGCGGGCGGAAATCTGAAATAAAATAAATATCACCAATGAAATATCTCGTCAAAAATCGGCTAAGCCTGTACGAAATACGAAATAACGGAGCACATAAATATTTGTATAAACATCCATGACTCTGGAATAAATTTCGACTTCATCACACATTACTCACTGTATATATATCATATCACATACAATAGTAAACAGAAAACACTATCAATGCTAGATAAAGTCGAAATTATATTAATTCATACAGAGCTAGCTATTTTACAAGCTTAATAGTTATGCTTTATATTTAAAACAAAAATAGAAATAGGTAATTAAATTCCGAACCAAAGTAACAATAAAATAAGTATAAAATAGTCATATGTGCACCGCTGTAAGACAAAAGAGCTATAGCACAGTTGTCGCTGTTATAAACAAAGAGCTAGAACAGTTGTAGGATACATTTCATCTGAAACGATATTATGCAGCGCGATAATCTCGATCCAACTCGACGGTTGCCGGAAGGGCTCTCGAGGTGGCTTTGTTAGGAACTGAATCTAACTGCGATATTGTTGAATATGGATCTCAGAATAACAAAAAATAATAGGGAATTCGATTATCTGTAGTTTATAGCTGACTGAAGTAATTGGATTGAGATTTAGGAAAATGTTGTTACATAATTATCTAGAGACATTAATGTCAACAGTACATTAGTTTTAATAACATTTCCATTAATTTTAAGATTATAGATGAATATGGAAAACAGAAATAACAATTTAGCTTCATTTTAAACAAAATTAAAATATAAAAAACTAACATTATTATGGATGTGGGTAACAAAATAAAAGCATAAAAGTCTCGAATAAATGGACGTTATTTTTTGTTATAACAATTTTCCTTTGTCCTGGGAATAATATACCTCGTATCGAGTGAATATTTTTTTCACTACGGATACATACTGCTATACCTACATCAATCGTCGAACTTTGACATGACGGATGTTTGTTTTTTCTTCTTTCACATATTCCCTTAAAGGAAATATTATTTATACCTTCACCTTTCTCCTCAAAATTGCATGGAATGTGTGATATAATGAGTTTCATAAGTACTTTAGCTTTCCCCTAGTATATTTACTTTATGGCAGACTTTTTCAGATATAACGTAGGCCGTACCTTCTCTAGGTCCCAAGCTACTCTGATCAATTTCAATACTATCGCTTCAGATGCTTAATCGTGTAAAGGTAATACAGACAGAGTTACTTGCATATTTATACTATTAGTGTAGAAACAAAAAAAAAAATATCTAGAACTACTTATGGGTATCATCGGAAAGGGCTCATCATAAATAATCACATAGGCGTTTCCATCTATTTAGTTGGCTTTTTACACAATCGGGTTTTAACTTTTTTAATTAGGTATTCATTTATTTAGATTCCTACTCTCCTTCAAGGTAATGTTCGTTCTTTCCACTGTGTTTAATATACGCAGTAAACACCAACTAAAATTTTACTGACCTCGCTGTCAGTAATATTTATATTCCAAGAATTTAGAATTTAGTAATTCTTAGAAGGCCGTAGATTGGCTCTATATTCTTGGAAATATTTTAAGTTTTACATCTTACAAATTTACAGGTCGAAATGATATCGTACAGTCTAATAAGCCTAGTAATTCGAAAATTATTTGACATGTAGGTACGACTTAGTAGGTACAGGTATCCAAGCATAATCGTTGATCTTTCAAAGTAGTGGTAGTATCTCAACGGTGTTGTAATATCTTTTTCATTACTCATACTAGGAAAGTGGTCTGAAGTTGCCTAAGGAGCGGATTGAAAGTAACACTTTTCAGCCCTAGGGAGAATCGCCCTAGGAAAAACTAGTTTTATTTCAAATTTCTATTGAACCATGTTCCAATTTTCTCTACAGCCACTCAATTACCTACAATGCGATGTAAAATTTAAATAACATAAAGTTAAGTATTAAATTAAAGAATATATTTAAGGAATATAATTTCTTTTCAACTATTTCTTTAAAATAACATAGATTGGGGCAAAATATTTATCATTTTTTCAATGATGTAAATGAAAAATAATGGCTGAATAGCTGGCCGACCACAGAAAGAAAAACAAAATAAGCGGGGAAACGGCAATCCGAACTTCATTTGTTTTTTCGAGTTGTAGGTTTGTTTATACTTTCGTATAGCAGAGATTTGTATTCTTCTCCTTAGCGAGTGGATGGCAAAAATATCAAATTCTTGAGGACCAGAATTTGAGATATATATTAACTCATGTTTTTATTTTTATTTCCTTTTATTCGTAATGAAAAGCACAATGTTTACCTCGGGTTAAAGATTTGTTTAGTCCCTAGACGGGATATGGCGCCTAAGTTAGCGAGGGCGCCAATTGGTTCGAGGGACTAAATAGTTCTTTCAACGCTAGGATATGAATGTACTATATTGTTTCTAACTCCCAACATAGAGGAAGTCAGAACCTCCAATAACGAGGCACAGTCCATGACAAGCATACAAGATTATACAAGATTATTCTATCACTGCCATTGTACTCACTCCCATAGTTAAAAAACGCACCTCCCCTTGAATTGTAATCAGTTATAATCATCATAGAAATAAGCAAATATTTAAAATTTTACATACCATAATTATATCGAGAATAGGAATAATTAAAAATAATAATAATAAGAATATGACAAAGGGAAGATATATATATATACCGGGCGTCCCAAAGTTATGGGACATGAAGGGGAAGTACCTTAAATATCGTAGATAGTGAATTTTGCTCAAAGAAGACTTTATGTTATTTTTAAAAGTTAGTAATTCTGCATTCATAGATTTTCTAAAAATTATTTGCTTCGGCTGGGAATCGAACCGACTCAAATGTGAAAAAAAAAACACCCTACTTTTATGATGCCAATCGAAAGAATAGCTAAAATATAATAACTCTGCCTAAGTAACATAGTATTTTAAAAGAAAGGAACAACGTGAAATTAATCATTTTAATCAAATAAACATACATGAAACTGCCGTAGTCAATTAAGTAGGTATTTTTTTGTAAATTAATTAATTAAATGCTCAAAATGTGATCCCTCTTGTCTTACGCAAATCGCCAATCTTTTAATGAGCCCGCTGCCTGTTGATTTTCTAATCATTTTATGGTGAACACTCGATGTGATATGGCACAATTCTGTTTGCAACTCGCCTACGTTCTCGTATCGCTTTTTGTATAGCATATCTTTCACGTATCCCCAAAAGAAGAAATCTAATGGTGTGAGGTCCGGGGATCTGGCCGGCCATCTAATCGGTCCATTTGTACCAATCCATGTAGGAAAACATTCATTTAGAAAATCTGCTGCTCTCCGACTATTATGAGCCGGAGCTCCATCTTGTTGGAAAATTAAGTTTTCTTGCTCCGCCGCGGAATGGTTTCTTATAATAAGGAAAACTATGTTAGTACCTATTTTATGAAGTGGGTACTTATTTACGAATAATCAATGCTATCTTTGGAATGATAATATCGCTACTTTTCGAACGTCGTCGGCAATAAATAACTTTCTTGAAATTTGACTCAATCATTTTATGTTGTTCCTTTCTTTTAAAATACTATGTTACTTAGGCAGAGTTATTATTTTTTAGCTATTCTTTCGATTGGCATCATAAAAGTAGGGTGTTTTTTTTTTCACATTTAAGTCGGTTCGATTCCCAGCCGAAGCAAGTAATTTTTAGAAAATCTATGAATGCAGAATTACTAACTTTTAAAAATAACATAAAGTCTTCTTTGAGCAAAATTCACTATCTACAATATTTAAGGTACTTCCCCTTCATGTCCCATAACTTTGGGACGCCCTGTATATACAGGGCGTCCCACGGCTATGCCACATGGAGGAAAAGTACCTTGAATTTTGTAGATGGAACATTTTACTGAAAGAAGACATTATTTTAATTTAAAAAACAATTTAAACTGCATTCATAGATTTTTAAATAAGTACATGGTTGAACCGGGAATCGAACCATTTATTTATAAAAAAAAATTACCATGTAGCTTTATCATACCGATCGAAAGGCTTCATCATAAGGATTATTTTTTGCTAAATAACATATTGTCAGAAATAAAAGGAAGACCATGAATTTTAACATTAGATGTTCAATTTTGTTCAGAAAAATGAAAAGCTGACATTGCCGTAAGGACATACAACTGACATTATCATTACTAATACTAATTACCCACTCGAGAAGTATGCATCATTTCCCTATTATAATTTAAGTTCATGATAAAATGATAAAGAGATACGTAATTAGTAAGTAGGACTATCTCAATGAACATTTTCTTTCCTGGATCGGGACAAATGGACGAAAAAATGGCCGCCGAGATCCCCAGATCTAACCCCGTTAGATTTTTTTTATGGGGTTATGTAAAAAATTTACTTTACAAGAACCAGTGTCAAAGTGTCCACGAGCTACAAACTGAACTTCGACGTATTATTCTAAATATCCACCACAACATGATCAAAAAATCGACAGGGAGCGAAATAATCAACAGAGTGCGACTTTGTATTGAACAGGATGGGACTCATTTTGAGCATTTGATAAATTTGATTAATTTTGTATTAAAAATGTTAAAATTCATGGTCTTCCTTTTATTTCTGACACTATGTTATTTAGCAAAAAATTATCCTTATGATGAAGCCTTTCGATCGGTATGATAAAGTTACATGGTAATTTTTTTTTATAAATAAAGGGTTCGATTCCCGGTTCAACCATGTACTTATTTAAAAATCTATGAATGCAGTTTAAATTGTTTTTTAAATTAAAATAATGTCTTCTTTCAGTAAAATGTTCCATCTACAAAATTCAAGGTACTTTCCCTCCATGTGGCATAGCCGTGGGACGCCCTGTATATATAAAGAACAAGAACTCACTGTTTTAGATTTAAGCATAGTCGTAGTCTTTAGAGTATAAAATGTAAAAAGAAACAAGATAATTTATAAATTATATTTTTGTAAACAAGAGGACGGACCATGTGCCTGTGGAGATTTAAATTACTTAAAAAAAAATAATAAAAAAAAACTCCCAACATAAAATGACAGGTGTTATAAATTTGAAGCGTATGTCTGACTAAGGCATGAACCTGTTAGTTTATCTGAATGATAATACATACGTTTACTAATTACTATATACTAATGGAATTATTCTTTTTGAAAGTTGATTCAAACGTTATTCTCTTCCAAATTTCAGTATGATCAGTTCAGCAGTTTAGCCATGAAATTATTGAGACTTTCGCATTTGTAATATTAGTATAGATTATTCTGATAGAGAAATTCTCTTTGAAAGACGGCAATATATTGAATTGTTATAGAGAAATTCTCTTGAAACACATCTAATATTGAATTGTCATTGAAAAATTCTCTAGAAAGGCGTGAAAGCATCGAATTGCCACTGGTGCTGGTACTTAGGCATTTAGTTTTATATGGGCCCTGAACCTAAACAAACTAATATTCTACTTTTTTTATCTTTATTTTTTTTTATTTCTTATACATTTTCCCCCTAAGGACGGAAACATGTTAAATTACTAATAATAAGATGTTTAACAATTCCAATCGATCACGTTGTTCTTTATTTGAAAAATATCGACAGAAGATATAGATAAACCGCACCGTTGAACGAATAACTTTGTACACAGTTCACCTATTGCGGAAATTGGTCTAGGCGTAGCCTGAAGCGTTTGAGCATTTTTACCGTTAGGAATATAAAGGTATAGAAAATGACAGGAAATTACTTGACCTTCAATTTATCTCCGAAAAATAGGGCCACATTCATTCCCAAATTGAATTATTTTCTGATTTCTTTATTGCATTTTAATTGGAATATAGCATTTGACGACCCACAATTTATACCTCTATAATTACACAAACTTCGCTTGTGATTCGTCCTCGGCATGAACATAATAGAAGTCCACTACCTGTCGGGATGTGGTATCCAGCTGCGACTTCGACGGTGTTCGACGTTACTCAAATTAAAGATAAGATAATAAAAACATTATATTGAACGTTCGTATATTTTAAAATAGACAATTATAGAATAATTGTCTTAAATATGAAGAGACAGAAATGAAGACCACCATTGCGAAATAAAATTAGGTATTGACATTTTGTATACAAGCTGCAAAGATATGTAAGTACCTATTAGGTATAAGTTTTTAAGCATTATATACTCGTACCTAATATCACACACCAACATCCTATTAAAATCCACTATTAGATATAAGCATATCTCTCTATTAGGGATACTGTCAAAGTAGGTTTGCTCGTATGTCATTATGTTTTTCTGCAGATACCAATAAGACTTTCTTTTATAACTTGACATATTTGCATTACTCATATCAACAGCCTTAGCCCTACTTTGGGTCACTGCCTCCTCCATGTGATAGATTAGGAGACGTTGGTCATAATCTCAATGCGGAGTATGGCAGACTGTAGTGTCCATCGACCAGTCAATGTTTTTCAAAACAGTGTTAATAAATTAGTCACCTTTTAAGACACTCACAGAACGGGGTCGTTCATTTTTAATCACAGATCATATGGTAGGTATTTAAGTAAATATTCACCCAGTTTGTAATATGTGCCATACCATGTCGATACTCGCGTTAAACTAAATATGTCAGCATTAACTGATTGTCTCTCATCGAAACAACGCATCGCATTCCCGCGCAATATTGGGCCAAAGCCTGAAAATGTAGCGATAATTACATGTTATTTCATTTAATACCAAAATCGGGACGTCGCAACTTGCATTCTATAAATTTTAACAATATGTGCTGTTTAAGTATTAAACACATTAGCCATAATATTAACAACATTATAAATTAGAATACATTTTTGTTAACCTCTTTTTAAATTTCTTTAATCTTAATCTTTTCATAAAAACCCAGTAATTGAAGAGCCCGGCTTCTTGACACATGTATTGTCATACTTAAAGTGCTCCAACCACATTGTTAACAGATTAAGTAAACGAAAGAAACGTTTTCATAAAACCTGAAGAACCTGCGATAAAAAATAACTTCGTATTAAGTCACAGCACTAACAACTATTTCAGTATTTAAGAACCCAAAAATTATTTTACACGTATCAAGACGAATCGAACGACACCTTGCACTTCAAAATCGACTAAGCCGTGCAGCCTGCAGGAGGTAACATGTAGAGACCTACATACATACAAATTTACATACATGCACTCGACAAACGAGGGCAGTCGGGTTAAGAGTAAAATTTGCTTGCACAATTGACGTCTGTTGTCCGTCATGTTGTTTTTTGTGATTATTATCGGAATCCCTCTTCATATTGTTCGAGTTAAAAAAAAAAACATTTTTAACTCGATCAATTTATAGGTGAGGTGTGACGTCACCTCTCCTATGTTACTCCCAAAGTTGGTACGATCTATGGACAATCGATTTCCTAAAATCAGTTAAGGGGTGTAGGCTGTAGGAGGTAGCATATATACTCACACGCGAAACACACTCATTCTGACTTCGACGTAGTTAGTAAAAAGAAACGTAGTATTTTTCTTTACTCGCCATAATACAATTCACTCGTGACACCAACATAAAGCCTGCGACGACCGTTTATTTCGGACCCATTATGATGCTAGATCGTGCCAGCGCCGCGGTTGGGGGAATAAAAATAAATAAGAGCCTAGGCCTGCTCGCCATCTTTACTTGGCAATTTCCGCAGACCGCGATAGGAGACAGGGTCGATCTTAGGATGGTAGTGTAAATATATCAATGCTAAACTTACAAGCTTATTTTAATTTCAAATAGTTTATCTGCTAATTATGAGTTTGCGGCACTTGCCTTCGAAACTCTGGGCCCCTGGTCTTCAGACACCAAAAAATTCGTAAAGGCGGTGTCTGATAAGCTAATTGCGGCATCAGGTGATATAAGGGCGGGCTCTTTTTTCGCTCAAAGATTAAGCCTAGCTATTCAGCGGGGCAATGCAGCCAGTGTGTTGGGGACAATGCCCCAGGTGGGAGAGCTGGACGCGATACATTTTTTGTAATTATGTAAAAATTATGTTATCAATGCGAATAGTTAATTCAGTTCCTACCTTAATATATTTAAAGTTTCTACTTATATATAACCTGAACTTAAAAAAAATGATAGAGATACACAAAAGTTCACAATCGAAAACTGATATAAAACACCCGAGATTTTGCTTTTCAACATACATACCTACATAAAGTAACATCTGTTTCCCGTAGGGATAGTCAGACACCATAGGCACCATTCGGTACGGTCCTGACACACCTCTTTTGCTTCATTCACTCTTTTATAGTTGTTAATACATGCTGCTTTACAATGGTATTTGAAATAAATTTGTATGACAAGGACTGATTTAACGAACTCCATTAAGCAATTCAATACGAAGCTACGAAGACGCAAATATCACTAAAGTCTACCACAAAATACAGACATATACTCGTATATACCCTAATTCCCAAAGATAGTTTCAATTTGTACATTCGTAAACATCTTTTACTAGCATTAAGTTTGAGGGTGTCAAGTAATCTCAGTATAGAATATCATGTAAATCTAGGACCGACCCTGATAAGAGGCATGGAGACGTAAAATCGCAAGTTAACCCTCTATCTATGCGAGTCGACAGTCTGATTTAGTGGTTTAATCGAACGCCGGAACTTTATTACCCCGGGCCGCTGGGACCAAAATCCGGTGTCTGGTCCCCGGATATGCCCAGACTGATCAACCGCCGCTGCCGCCGCAAATGGCAAAGGACAAATTAGATACTTGATGTGATCGAGTTGCCTTGAATGTGGCAAAAACAACGTTATTTTTTGTTTGACGATGAATGTTTGAAGTGTTACTTTTAACTTTAGGTAGTCAGTATGTTAATGTCAACAATAGTCATTAACCCTATCACGTGCCGTGGACCAGACACAATAGAAGTTTTATTATTATAGCATCTATAGGCGTTCAGTGTCTGCAAAAGTGTTAATAGACATAATTAAGCAATAGTGACAAAATCGGTTCACTCGTTTAAGTACCAATGTCATGAAACATTATTTTTTTCTGCTGAAACCAATAATACTTTTTCTCAAATATACTTTGCATGGTGCAGTACCCACATCAACAGACTTGCGCCCCAGTCTGGAGCACAACCTCTTCCATAAGAAAATATATTAGGATAGTTTATGGGCCATAATCTTTACGTGAACTAAGTGTGGTATAGATTTATGGAGCACTATAACGGTCCATCCAACAGTAAATGTTTTATAAATAGTTTTAATAAATTATCACAATCGTCTTCATCAATAGACACGTCTCCTCTGTTGGTGCACAACTCACTGGGAGAGTGTTGGACCATAATCGACTACGCAGGCCAATTACGGAATTATGGATTTGTGTCAGATTGTGGTCACCTGACAGTTACCAGACAGTACATTTTCAAGCCGCCCCTGTAGACCATCGACTTAGCTTAACGCCTGCCTTCAATTGAAAACAACCGGGAATGGCCTATTTAACGTACGGAGAGTACAGGAAACGTAGGAAGCACATGAACACTTGTATTAAAATGCTACTAATGGTCATTCATCCTAGGACCGACATCATACAATCGAATAGCGAATTCGACTGCGACACGAGTGTGTCTGTGCGTGACACATATAGCATAGAGTAGTATAATTTAATATTGCAAAATGAATACAAACAATTACATCTGTGGAACAAACGCACAGTATAACAATAGATTATTTCCTAAAATAAAGGTGAATTTACTTTTTGAAACCTTTGTTAAAATATATGAAGGGATAGGCGAACGTAAACAAAAGACTACGCTCCCCTTTCGTCACATACTCCCTTTCAGATTTATAAAGGGTGATTCAATAGGAACTTGAATTGAATAAACTTAAAACTTTCGCGGACACTGAAATAATACAATACAATATTTATTTATTTACTCTTCACATAAGTTTACATTGTACTGGTAAGGTTACATAGGTAGGATACATACATGTGGAGAATAGACAGAGCCTCAGTTGAAGTTCCCGGATGTCTATAAAAACAGTTAAATTTCTAAGCGTTACAATTTAAGATATAGTACATAATAAGTATAAATAAAACAGGTATATAAACGTAAAATGGTCTATAGAATTAAAAATTATTTGTTACTGCGTGTGAGTGAGTGTGTGTGAAACCACACTTCATTTAAGGTATTACCGTCTAATTTTTGCTAAAAAAGTCTGTCAACATGGCTCGGTAAATTCAGCAGCCCTTACTGCAAATAGTAGGTACTTGCCAACAAGAACGACCGCTGCCAATAAGAACAACGGTGCCCATTTAACCGATATTTTGATTCATGTGTAAATGTAATCACTACTTCTTTCTAAAAAAAAAAATATGTAAATAAACAATTAAACTAATATATTTTTTTATGTTCTTAAAATTCAAGTCCTTACTGAGACACCCTTTAATTGTGGCGCGTAAATCGAGAACAATGTATCTAAACAAGTAATTTTCACGTGAAACTCAAAGCAAGATAATGCTAACCTACGACATTGTACAGAGCATGGTTATAATTAACACAGGTACGAATTCCCTTGTCGTATTCCCGTGTCGTAAACATGGTCGTACATAGGCACACGTATTGCAGTGTATGAGATTAATCAGAGGAATGTAGCACAGGTATATATTATTTATGAAACTACTGTGCCTAGAGGGTCTGTGTGGCAACGTTAATGTTCCTACTAAATATTCAAATTCTACATTATGGGCCTCACATTTGTGTGTTTGCATATGATCATTATTATGACGTACTAACATGTTTGATGAAGTGTATGGGCGAGTGCGGTTCCATCTGTCTTCGTTTAAAAATTGATTTAAATAAATCTGACTTTTCAACTGTTGTGGCTCCTGGTAACGTTAAGAAATTGAATTAGATGTCGTGAAAGATTGATACGACATTGATAAGAGCTATCTTGACAATCGCCAACTTAGTTGCCTAGCCAGCGTAGTGATTAGAGCAAATTGTCAAAGAGAATGATGCAAATCGCACCTCGTAAAGGATTATTTTTAATCTCCGACGAAAAACGACGAGTATTATGCGTTTGACAGCGTTGTGTGTGTGTGTGTATGTGTGTGCAAGTCTCCAGTGTTGTCCAGATGTATGTTTGATGAAAATCAAGTATCAATTTATAGTTCATCTTATTAGTCCGTAAACATCCCACTGCAGGGATATAGGCCTTCCCTCATATAATAAGGTAGTATGGGCCATAGTTCACCACGCTGGCCCAATGTGGGTTGGGGACTTCACATGCCTTAGATTTATTTCTCCGGCATGCAGGTTACCCCACAATGTTTTCCTTCACCGTTTAAGAACAGTCGGATAAACGGATATAAGTAATTAAATTTAAAAACTCATTGGTACATGGCCTGCCTGGGAATCGAACCCGGATCTCCCAAATTACATATACATAAACTCTAAAAACCTTACCCTTCTTTCAAGGGCAGTGCAATACATATACGAAAAGTTAATGTACGTAAGAAAGAATCTGCATTTGTTTAGGAAAAATTGAGAAATACACAATGTAAATACAAGATATAAAAATAAACTTGCTGTCCATAGCAGTCGCTTACACAAAGTCACTAAGTCATTCAAGGGACAATGTATATGCTTTTATAATAAAGATCCGGTAGACATTCAAAATTTGCCTTTAAATAAATTTAAAACAACCATTAAACGGAAACTATATGCCAAAGGCTATTATAAAATTTCTGACTATCTGGATGATAAGAATGCGTGGACATCAACCACTCGGCAATATCCAGTGTATTTTATTCTTATTTTTCTTTGTCGAATCATAAATTTTATAATTATTTCAAATTATATTTGTATTACCTTATTTAAAAAGAGCAACCCCGGAGTTTCTTGCTCGTTCTTCTCTGGGGAGACTGCCTAGTGAATGAGTGATAACTGCTATGTCATGACGATTTCAAATGTTATACATTAAATAAAACCTTTTTTGATTTTGTTTTTTTTTTGAGTGGGGTAAAAAGCAGCGAACTTTGTAACTTTCTACTATAAATTGACAATATTCTTTCACAAAAGCTGAGTAACCAGTAGCCATAAGTAGATTGATGGCATTTAAATTACGTCCAAGACCTAGGTTCACTTGTGGGACATAATATATTGGGTCTTTACCTATGAAATTGGAGTTTCCTTTTTCTTCGTTAATCATAACCAATTCCTACGATTTTCAAAGCTATATCCAAATTTGTGTTTTATTTGGAAAATGGAATATTATTTCAAGGTTTCACATGAAATATTTTTTAAATTCTAGGCAAAATTACATAATAAAAAAATTTGAACAGAGCTCATTTCATGTGCTTCCCATAATAATTGCTTAGGTTCGCTGAAACTTTTATAAAGCGGTTACTTTTAATTTACGCTGCCTATACTTAACTTAATGTTATCCGATAATACACACAAAGTTTAACTAAATTTGGATTTGCCATTCCCAAAAAAAAATCAAAAATGTTTGTATGGAGAAAACAGTCTTAATGAAATTCTTCATACAAAACGCCAGTTTCATAGGTAAGGACCTAATATAATGGATTTCTTCAAGAGTTCTATCGTGCTCCATTCTGTTTAACAAGTTAGGCACGTTGGTAAACAGGAAACGATGTCTAGGTACGCATACTGCATTGCAGTGTCAAACTTGTGCACGTTTTTGATTTACATCGTATTTGGTTTCATTTATGATCTCAGTATACACGGGCAACCGAAGAATACGAGTACCTTGAACCAATAGATAGAAAATATTCTCGTTTGTTGTTCGTATTTTGATTTAAATATGAAGTTTATATTATAGTGTGTAATGTTATCGTCCGATGATAAACGACGGGTGTTATTGTATTTGACAGCGTTATGTGTGTCCAGTCTTTGTCCGGATGTATCTAAGTAATGCGGGATCCGATTTGAGTGCGCTTTTTTATATTAAAGACTTAGGCCCGTATTAATAAACCAATCTCAATACAAGTCTTGAGGCTGTATCAACAGAGATGCGTCTTAAGCAGTTGACGCTATCTCAAGCTCCGTGCTAATTTATAAACCAATCTTGAGGTCTACTCAGCTGAGATGACTTCTCAAGTATTCGCCTCAGCGGCGAATGAATGATAGTCTTGAGTTTCGTTTATTAATACGCGCACCTCTCAAGTGAGTACTGCTTGAGTAAGCACGTGCGTTTCAGGTCTCAAGTAAGGTTTATTAATCAACACGTTTACTTGAGACCAGTCACAAGACTGTTCTCAATCTTGAGAATGGTTTATTAATGCGGGCCTTAAAGAGAGAGTTGTTACTAACCATGCTTGATGAACATCGGTTAGGCGGTTGAAGCTATGCAGCTTTTAACACAGTTGTTGGTGTATTTGGATGATCTCATAGTGTTTCGAAGGTATCCAAATTTTTAATTTTACTAGATTACCGCCCGTGGCTTCGCCTGCGTGAAATAACTTTATCGCGGATATATTTAATTTGTTTAACCCGCAGGAACTACTCACTTTATCGATATAAAAATATAGGTACTATGTTTGAGAAAATGTTTGTCCATTTTTTTGAGAAACAAACAGACTTCCAAACATCCGCATTTATAATATTAGTTAAGACTAATTACATTAAAACCAAATTATATTACATTGCATACATTGCAATGTACTTTGCGTTGCATTGTATTGTATTGTTTGTCGTAATATGTTATTTAAAACATAAACTCAAAAGAAAAAAGCCTGAGTTATCAATGAGTCTTTGTTAATAAAAAATGGTTGCCGTAAAGTTTATTATTCCTTTTCTTATCTTCTTTCATTGAGGAGGAAAAAAAGACAACATCAATACAATATACATTAGACTGGAAACCTTTTATGGAGGGTTTTGCAAGTGAAAGAAATATTAATAGATAATATTATTGTAAAAATGCTGGCGTCCTAACCTAGTCAACTAGAACAGAATCCCCAACTCGTTGAAGGGATTAGTTATCTCAGCTCACATTAACCGGAACACAGCATTGCTGGTTGGCGATAGACTGGAATAAGATGGTGATAGCTAGCTAGTCAAATAGTCACACTTATATGACGAACCTCCTTCTGTGAATAATTGTCATGTTTAGTGAGAAGGTTCAATATACTTGGTAAGTGACCACTGATCTAAAATTTAGACATAAAGCTGGATGAAATTCAATTTCGCCGATTCGATTCCCGGTGGAGGGTTTGTTTAGTGCTTGACTTTGTGTATGATTATCTGGATACGAAGAATCACTCCTTCAGTAAATGCCTATTCACCCTGCTCTTCAAGATCAGGAAAGACTGATGTTGTAAGGAAGTTCCATGCCTTAGCTGTTCTTAATGAATGAAGAATCTAATCACGCATTGAGAGTATGTTAACAAGATGCAGGTGGAATCTCTGCCCACACCTAATACTCCGAAGATGAAATGGTGATGGTTGTATAAGATTTCTTTGGTGGTGGGGCATAGTTCCACTAATTTGTTAGCTTAAATTTAATAACAATAGGCTAGTCAGTCGGAGATTTATGCCGCACTACCAACCAAATCGAATAGTGAAAACATGTACAGCACTGGAAATCGAATCTGCGACTACCAGCCAATGAGCAAAATTTGTTAAGATAGAGCCTGGGTGGTTAAAACTATCGACAATCTGTATAACGCATATATTACTTTCTGTTCATAAAGTGCCTAGCATTGTGTAGGAGAAGTTACATGTTTGCATTTTGCCAACACGAGAAAATTTATTTTTATATTTTTGTATTCCATATATATTGAGATCTAAGAATATTGTCATACATTTTTTGCTGTGGTCAAGGCAATTTCTTACTTCTTTAGAAAAACTGATGACCGCATCTTCCGTGTTTTTGCCGCAGCGAAAACCGTGTTGGTTGGAGGCTAATATTTGTTTGCTTTCAAGATAATTTGTTAGGCGTAGGTTCACTACTTTGTCCATAATTTTGCTAACTGTGCTAAGTAAGGAAATTAGACGATAGTTTGTCATCATGGACATTATTTATGAATTGGTATAACAACGACTTTTTTGAAGATAGTTGGAAAGACTCCAGTAGAAAAGCTTATGTTGCAAATATGAGAGCATATAATAGCATGAGTGTTTTTCAGGATAGGTAATAGTGCCAAAAGAGTCATTGGTGACCATTCGATCACTGCTAAATTGCAGAGCCTGGAACACCGTCGCCAGGTCGCCTGTCTCTCAGTCTTTTACAGGATGCACTTCGGTGAGTGTGCGTTGGAATTACACAATCTTATTCAACCATCGCCATTTCATCTTCGGAGATCGCGTACTTCATCTTCGGCCACATCGTAACTTCCCATCAGGTGAGATTGTGGTCAAACGCGTATCCCAACAGGATTTATATAATAAAAATAGTGTCAACAACAGTTGTTTCGAAGATTACGAATAATTTTGTCAATTTCCGTGTCATCAGTTGGTTTTAGAATCATAGTTTTTCCAAACTGTCGGATGGAATAACTTTCACTAATAATTATTTTTTTTACAGTTGTATCAAGTTTTTTCCTAATTTCTGTTGCAAGTTTATTTTCTTTTCTACAATAAGGCGTTTACAAACAAACACTTCTTAGTAGGCTTTACAAGTTAATGATTAATGGTCGATAAACTTATAATAGGTATGTACATTCCGCTGAAAATTGTTTATCAATAACAAAAAGGCCTCTTCTAAGTTCGCTTATTGTGAAGGGCAAATACGGAACCCTGCACTGCGCGTGGTCCGACACGCACTTGGCCGATTTTTTAAGCAGTCAAATGTGGGTACAGGTTATTTCTTCGCTTCAGACTTTTTGAATGATGAAGTACGGGACCGTTTATGTTGCCTCTTGATTTTTGTAAAAAAAACTGTTGAAGACCATTCGAGTGCACTTGGTAGGGGTTGTTCATAGACATTGTTTCTTCCGAGCGATTGTTTGACTTGTGGCTTTAACATCTACCGAGTTCCTAAAGTCTTCGAGAAATTTTAATGCACCTTTCCCGTTGAAAGCACGTTTTTCCTAGCTTAGTTTTACTTGGCGTTTTCAAAGAATAATTGCATGTAATCTTTCGGAGTAAAGGATCATATGAAAGGAGAAAGAGAATGATAATAATATTTAAATATTAGCACTTTAATGAAAGAAGAAAGCGATTTAAGTTCACCTTTTGTTATTCAACATTATTTAATTATATAATAACGTATCAAGCCGCTGACATTTACTAAGCATGTCTAAAAGCACTTTTGTCTCAAGATGAATAAAATGAAGCTTTCTTGAGCTTCATTTTAGTTTTTTTTTTAACATTCTCTAGTCTCATTACTTAACTACGTAGGTCAATATTGGCAACGTTGAATAATTTAATGTATGACATTGTAAGACTATTAGATATAAATCAGAATTTGCAATTTAAGCTGGAAATGGACCCAGTCATCATCACCTTATTAATGCTTTACCGCCGGGAATAGGCCTTCCCTGATATTGTGGAATTTTCATAACGCCTCATCGTGCATCGTGTCATCACCCTCTCCTTAGCTCGTTGCGTGACTTTGAGCTTTCTTATGAGGTTCATGATGACAGATCACGTTTCAATACAGTAAGCTATGACTAGTGACACACACCGATTAAAGACTTTCGTCTTCGAGCACTGAGGTACTTTTGACCACAAGATGGATGGATGGATGCTGCCCATCCGAGGCGGAATTGTCGATTGGCCTCTATCCCGAAGTTGGACCTGTCTAGTCGGATCACTTGGCCTAAATAGACATACTCAGTTACAACTTCGAGAATGGACTTCCCAACTGATATTGATAATAACTTTAACATTTAAATAAAAGTTCTATGTGATGGTATTTTGCACAAATATCAATCTACCATTATGTGAACTGGCAACCGTTGGTACTATGCACTAGCCAGTACAATCAACCATACGTACTGTTACGATCCAAGTAACACAACGTGAAAATTCCCTCTACAAATAAACTTCAAGTGTACATTTGATTAAAAAGCCTGGAAAAAATGCAAGTGGCAGAGTGATTCGTGCTGCGGAAGCATTTCCGTCGGCCGAATGTAACGGAAGTGTGCCGTTGCCGACAGCCGTGTTGACTTCGGAGCCCAGACGAGCCCCACCGGCGACACTATCTGACGGGAATGCTAAATACTTCCACGCTTAAATGGGTTAAACACACGTTGTTGGAATCCAGAAATCGTGGGAATAATTGTTCGTGGATGGCGATGTTAAAACCTATCGTATACCTACTGCTATAGTATAATTGTTATTTAGTCAGAGTCTACCGACGAGTGACTATTTTATTAAAGGCTATATAAACTATTTAGAAAAAATCAGGGGCTTACTACCTGATTTCGGAAGCCGTTTTCACGAAGCTTCGCTACATCGAGAACGATCCACCAAAACATCATAACCTCGAAGCTTCGTTTTCGCGACGCACTTTACCTCGAATGTTTTATGGATTAGAGTAAGTGTGGTTAGGTTACTCGGTTCTCAGTAAGCTTCTATTATTTTGTCAATTACAAAATATTGATTACAGATTTGACTTTTCGAACTTTTCCTGTGTAAATTATTAATTATACTTATGATAATAATGATTGAAGAGATAAATTCATATTATATTCACATTTATATCGCTATTAATTTACTGATATTGATTTAATGATGATATAATTACGATTTCATAAGTTATTCAATAATTGTATGCATGGCTAAATCTTAACAAAATATATACAGCCGTGTCTTGTATAGGATCGTGACGTTTTCCAAGAGGATTAAAGGAGGTGAACTTGTGATTAATTTTTGGATTGGATTGGAAGCTCGGTTACGGAAAAGTGCATCCTTGCCGTAACTGAGGTTCCAAGAGCTGGAATTGAGAATTATCTTTCTTTATACCTTGCCTTCGATATTCGTTTGAGCAGCGAGGTAAATGAGGTGTAACATCAAAAGCGTTAAAAGCATTCGACAAGTCGAAAATAATACATAATCTGTTTTATCAATTTAATTTTAATGATCTCCAAAGTAACATTATTATTAGAAAGTTAGTTTTGTTAAATAAATAAATAAATATTTCGGACACTTACACCAATCATCTAGTCCCAAACTAAGCAAAGCTTGTGCTATGGATACTAGATACGGATAAACATACATAAATATTTTTATAAACATCCAAGACTCGGGAATAAATGTTCGTATTCATCATACAAACATTTACCAATCGCGGGATTCGAACCCGCAACCGTTGGTTTCGCTGATAGGGTGACTATCCACTACACCAATCGGTCGTCAAAATTAATAATCAATTCAACGTCAAAAAAAATAATGAAGAATTCACAGAAGCAAATGACAGAGGTCTAATAAGACTATCTATATATTTTATTTTACTAATATACAAATATAAGGGTCTTCTCAAAATAGTGTACAATAAACAAAAACTTTTTTTTAGAAATTATACATAAATTTTATTGGAATCATTTTGACCAATTTATCAGAATAATGCCCGCTCCGCCGGTTGAGTAAGACAATAAGACTTGCGACGTCACGTAAGATTTTCATTTACACAAAAGAAAGGCCTACCTGTGTACACACAGCATAATGTTTATGTATTGATATATCCCAATCCAACCTATTCCTAAATTAAACAGAAAAAAATGAAATAAAAAGACATACAAGTACCTCCTAGCAAAACTTGCACACTGAGGGTACCGCACCGATATATTGTGTAAGACATACCTAGTATTTATTTATAATAAGACAATAATAAGAAGATATTTATAATAAGTATTTATTTACAAAAAAAAACATGTATTTATGTAGGGAAGTCCGCTCAAAGCGGTCATAGGAGGCAAAGCGGTTATGTCGTATTACTCGGTCATTTTAAATGGTAGCGCGTCCTCGATATGTTGGGAGCATAAACTACCCCGCGTCCGCGTCCAAGCAGCCGGCCGGCAGTAGTAAGTCATTGAACGCGCGTGCAGTGAGAAAAATTAATTTCACGGACAGTTTATTAAAAAAATACAAGGTAAGTTCATTCTGTTTTGTTCAAAACTTACTATGATACATTACTGTGGTTAAGTTCATCTCATTTTATGTCTATTTGGCAGTATTTTCAGTACATTTTCCCAAACATAAGTTAAAAGTATGAAGTTGAGAATTGATTTTTAACAAAATGGCCGCAAAAGGCAAAGCGGTTCGGGCAAAGCCGTTAAGTACCGCTTTGCCCGAGTAAGTAATTGTGTTGACTGACAGCAAATTTTTTTGCAGATGGTGAATAATTATAAAAGGAGAACTAATCAAGCGTCATGGGATGAGGTATCGATGGCACAAAACTCAAAATTAATAAAGCTTCAGAAAAATCTACAGCCAAAAAATATAACATCCCTTTAACACCCACCCAGGGAAGATTGGATTTGCTCTGGCGACTGCAAACTGTGGGCCCATGAGGCATGTATATCCTACTCCGGTTTCAGATCTTACTTTTGCGACACTTGCCAAGGTTTGATTAGACCAAATATAAAAGGCTATACTATAAATAAGAATGAATACAAGACTGATTAAAATTAAAATCTCAAATAAAATCTCAATCTGTTGAATTTGCAAGATTATAATGTCACTTTTATGCTTTATGAAAGTGCATGCATGTTGATTATTGATTAACTTATTATGAGAAAAAAAAACCTATGAAGACAAGTTTGTTATTAATCCTGCCTGTAATTATTTGAAAGAGTCTATTTTTGTTGTTTATTTTTTGAGTGTTGTCTTTAGTTTTTAATAAATATTATGCTTATTACTCATTGTTTGGTATTTTACTTCAAAACCCTTTAATAAATCGCCATATCAGTTGTTATTTTGCCCATAAAAACTGCTATGCCCAATAGTAACCACTTTGCCCAAAACCGATAACCGCTTTAGGCACCCCCCTTGGGCAAAGCGGTTTCGGGCAAATGTTTAGTAATTTGCTTTTTAAAGTGTCAGGTAATAGAGTAATGTAAAATTGAACTGCACATTGTCAAACTACATTAAACTTCCTTTCAGTTAGTCTAAAGTTCTTAGCAAATACTTGTCCCTTTATATTTTTTTTCTTTATTCAAAGTTAAGGTAACCGTTTTGAGCTGACCTCCCCTATATCAACCATCTGGTATCGACAACACAAGCCTATAGTTGCTTACTGTGGAACTAGATGGCGCTGAGCGTATGTCTGAAGATATAAAAAAAAATAGTAAGCTTGTAAATTTCGCTTAAAATTAAGAGTTGGCAAACTTCTAACTTCAAGTATTTATTTCAACGTAAGATAAATGATTATCATTTGTTAAATGTCAATTGAAATCTACCGGAAATAAAAAAGGTTTATTGCATTTATCTGTCAGTCGGTATGTCCAAGCTACTACCACTTCGGAAAGGGAAATCATCTGTGGGAAAAGAAGGGGCGCAAGAAACCCACAGGATCATTGTTGTCCTTTTTTTAAATAAAGTATATAACTAATACAATTTTATAGTTTTGGGGAGCTGGTCGAAGTACACCAAGCGTTTTTGTCATTCAGGTAGTCACTAATTTTATAATAACCCTTTTTTTGCTAATGTTATTTTGACATGATCTTTAAATTTTTTCTCAGTTAGATTACTTTTGACTTCTCTCTTTAATTGAAATGTGAGACCTTACTTTATGTTTCAGAGTTTTAAAATCAACAGATCAATTAGTCAGTGCGAAAGTTTTATGAAATTCGTGTATGAAAGACCGCATATGACAATTTATATTTATATTCCTTTAATTAGAAGTTTGAATTTGTTTATTATTAATCATATCATCATCATATCAATCACAGGACTAAAATAATTCTATGGCCTCCTCCATAGAATTATTTATCATGTAATATACACAAACAGAATAAACATTCGGGGTGATGACTTTATCTCTGAAAGGAGTCTGGGGGTCTACTCTCTAACGAAAATAGCTTCGGACGGCCGTAACTTCGGACATTTTCTTTTGCAGTTTGCTGTGTCAATTATAAACCAAATTTTACCTTTGTTGTATATAGTTGGGCATCACTAGTTAGTATAAGACGCAAGGAACGTCTGAAGTTATGCAAATAAAGGATTCTTAGCAAAAGAAAAAGTCCGAAGTTCATTTTTATTTTACTTTCGTTTAAGTTTATTTTCGTTAAAGAGTAAACCCCCAGGTCCAGTCAACTATTTGATATTGATACTAATTTTATGTTAATATATACCCTAAATTTCTTTAGCCGTCAAATAGTCAAAAGGATTTTGACGGAATGGACAACAAAGTAGTCCGATAAAGGTCCGGTTTTAATCTTTTAAGATACGGAATCCTAAATATTAACCAATGAAAAGTTTAGAGACCTTAAAAATTCAGTTTCTGAACTACAAATTGAAAGGAACTGCAAAGAACAAAGTAAATTTCTATAATCAGCGTTTAAAATATGGTACTCCCTACTAACTTTAAGTTTTTCATTTCCCTCCTCAGGAACTTTTCCAGATAATGCACTAACTGGCACTGACAGCTTGACAAGATCTCATTTTCTGAACAAAGAAAGCTATCCCGTCCGACATGTATTATGTGAGGCACCGCACTCACCTTTCACGTTCAAATAATAATTTACGCTCAAACGAGTTGAAGTAAAGTTTGCATGGCGTATAAAGCATGATTTTATCGCGTATACCCCAACAACTGTATTTGGTGGGCGGGCCCAGGTGTAAAGGGGATTTAAAGTTCATTGCACAGTTAGAGGGCGGGTCCTGCGCTCATATATCTTGGAAGGCGCTTTGATAAAGCCTCTACAACAATGTGGCCTCAAGCAGACTTGGAAGTAATCTCAATGGAACTTATCTAAGGTGATTTCATAACTTTTTGTTTGTTCCGTCATTAGTTAATGAAGAAGAAATCTGCCTAGTTAAAAAATTTCTAAGGTAATGCGCAAGTAACTTTAATAGTTATAATATTTTTTATTTAATTTCCTAAAGGAGTAGTTGTCGGGTATACGTATATAGTTTATTTTTCTATGAATATGTAGGTGCTTTTGTATACCATTTACTTTGGTTTTCGGTGACAGATTTTATTAACTCCATTTTTATTTGCAAGAAGTTGCATGGTGTTGGGACGTATGCCTATTATTATAAGATTAGATCTTTAGTTATGAGTTCTATTGACACTTTGACATAATAAATCAAATATTTGAGGTTAAAGTAAAATTCATTGATGTTGCCTTGTTGGTATAAATACTATGTATTACTACTTCATATCTCCATAGCTAGGGAACGGCTTTCTCTTACTGGGGGGTCCAGTGCGGATTGATGGATTTGTGTTAGACAGTGGCCACCTGATAGGCCGTGTTTTAAATGACCCCTGTAGGCAACCGACTTAGATTAAGGACTGCCTTCAATTGAAAACAACCGACTGTTTAACGTGCCCGTAACGTTTCTATTCTTCTTTTCAAGTCGAGGCAAGTTTCAAATTTTATTATACCAAAACTTAGCCACTCTAACAGCACGCTTGTATTAAAATGCCACCATGCAAGGATTGAACGCGCGCGTGAAGATGAGGCCGCAGGTGGGCATCCACTTATATATACGTTTGTACTGACACGGAAACCCCACTTATTTGGGAGACTGGATATCTTGTCTTTGATCACCGGAACACAACAATGCTATCAACATAGCTGGTTTTGGCGGTAGACTTAGATGAGATGGTGGTAACTCGCAAGGCGGACATTACAAATGCCCTACCACCAACCAAAACATATTATAAATTAAAAAATTAAAACATCAATCACTCGCAACACGTTTTCGTATTCATCATACAAACATATAATCCTAGCGGGATTCGAACCCGCGAACTTTTGGTATAGCAGTTATTTCTAACCACAACACCAAAGTCGTCGATAATAATGGACAACGAATAGGGAAGACTGCGTAACGTGTGCGAGTGCAGAGGTAAGTTTGTATATCCTTTAATAATTATTATAAAACTTTTCCATAAGTTTATTAATAAAAAAAATATTGGACTGAAATGGCTCACGTCTTTCATACAACATGTAAATAGAAGTACTGAATTATGAGGACGGCGAACGGGAAAACTTCACTGGAAAAATTGAGAACAGCGGACACATCTACAATGAATACATTTGCAGACACCACCAACTCCCTCGTCTTGACTAATTCTATCATGGTTTCTATTTGATCTAAGTATGCGTCATCTGAAAATAAATAACACATTTAAAAACACATTAGGATCTTCAAGAGCAGGGTGAATAGGCATCTACTGAGATCGATAATTCATCGTCGACCACATCGCCACTTTCCATCAGGCGAGATTGTGGAGTTACCTATTGTATTTCCGATATTTTTTGTTCCGAATATTGTTATTCCGCTAATGTTTTGACATTTATGGTTAGATTTATTTTTGATAATCCGAAATTATGTTTTGTTTTGTATTAGATTTGCTCGTTTGTATTGACCTTTTTACTTATTCACCGTTTTTTCAAATTTCCGTAAAACTATTTACAGCGCGATACCGAAAACCCGTCATAACATTAACCATTCTGTTATATGTCGGATAGATCTAGTTATATATTATATAACAAGGCCGAATTTCATTTCTCCATGCATACATGTCAACCTAACAGAAGGATATGGCGGAAGCGAGGTGGGCGAGCAAAGCGAGGTGGACGAGCAAAGCGAGCTTCTAAACTAACCAACAGATGTCGGTGTGCCTCGAACTCCCGTGCTCGCTTCGCTCGTACCCGCCCTATAAACGTTTTGTGTAGTTCTTATCTACGTTCATCTAAATTATTGTTTTTTTTTTCTTTTACGAGAGTTTAGACTCGTTTTTTTACCATTTTATTGCAATGAAAATTAAAGTTATGTAAGTAGGTAATACGGAAGTTTAATACGGCTGACAAATAAGTATTCTGTAAAATGGTTCTTCGGAATGATCAACATATGTCAAATAAAATGTCTCGCGTTTAAAAAGGGCCCGGTGTAATTTCGGTATTTAGTAAAAAAGACTAATCGTAAAGCCTTGTGCGTAGAAAGAATACTTCTGTAAAGTGTTATTGCGGGGTGATCTAAAAAGATATCCAGACATACATATGGAAATTGTAAAATGTACGAATCGTTTACGGAATATTGAAATTCGGATATCAGTTTTTCGAAAATGGTTGCCAAATTGTGGACAATACATCGATGTAGACACGACATCGTAGACACCGGATCTTCGTTTGAAAATTTACATGTATTCGGAAACATAGTTATACTGTGTAATTCAAAATACGAATCTTATAGCACTCAAGATTATTGAGAAGGTTAAAAATTATCATTTTATAGTGAAGTATGACTTACGTCATGCCTCATCTTTTACAGGAAAATTTGTAAAATTCCGTTAATTTAGGTTTTCGACAATTTACCTTATACAGTTGATGTCATAATTATTCATACATAGCCTATCTACATGAGCAATCGTAGCTATGGGAATCTATCGCCAGATTTCTAATGTCATCGTGTGTCCACTCAACTGTCCGTCTCCGCGCGGTCACATTTTGTGCTGGCACGGTACCTTTATTAATAAAAACCTTCATATCTTGTAAACTACGACAACTATATCGACAAAAAAACGTAAGAATACATGAAGGATTACAGATAATATAAAAGGGAATACCAAAAAATCATATTGCGAATAATAACGAATTTAGTAACTTCTATATAAATCTAGACTAATTTTCCTCTGTAATATTTACCCTTTGTAATATTTGCCCTCTCTGTTAGAGGCTAGCTTTAATTGTTTATTAGACTTACCAATTTCATTTACCAAGCCATTTGTCAATAATGCCATAGTTTTTTCTTTTTCTTCTCTAAACAACATGCACATCTTAGCTAAGAAAACAGGACGGAGAGTTAAAGACACATATGCATATACATCTCTGAGAATTATCATCCAGTGACCCTGAAAATTGTTTACATTATACAAAATCACACAAACAAGTAGTAGAGATATAAAAATAAATTTTTAAAAATGACGGTGTTTCATTGAATTTATAACACTAACGTGCTAAGTTGTTGTTACGGGTATTCAAAGCCATACCGTGTAAATTTGCGACTTTTTTTTTTTATTAAAAACTGGTTTCGCGTTTGACTACAATCTCACCTGATGGAAAGTGACGATGTAGCCGAAGATGTATCACGCGCACCCAGTAAATGCCTATTCACTCTAGACTTGAAGATCCCAAGGTTGTAAGTGTCGGGGAAAAACCGACGCGGGCAGTTAGTTCCATACCTTAGCAGTCCGCATTATAATTAATGATGAAGCCAAGGCGCTTAGTGCGGATGTTCGGTATGTTGAGAACATATGTTTCCATCCATATGGATGGAAACCCTCCCCGTGCCTGGTGGTCCGAAGATGGAAAGGGGACGGTGGAATAAGATCGTGCAATTCCATCGCACACTCACCGAAATGTATCCTGTAAAACACTGAAAGGCATGCGACCCTATGGCTGTGTTCAAGGCTTTGTAATATAAATAAAATGCGACTTTAAATAAAATGTTCACCCGGTATTCATTCGTATTTCGGTCTATAAATGGATGTTCTACCTTATGTGTAACAAGGAAGGCGGAGGTAACAGTGGAACGAAGTGGGTGTAACAGCTAAAGTAATGAGTAGAGGATTTATATACCACACCGACTTGGCCGCGAAAATCACGAGTGAAAAAATCTACAGAACGATTTTTGAGTAATTCGCAGAAAATTACAAACTCACCCTTGCGAGAAGCACGCACATTCAATCGATGAAAGTAAAATCACACTCCTGGTCAAATTCCAAGAGAGCGAGAGGCCTTGGAGCAAGTGCATACAATGTTTAGGAATGAGGTTTTCATGTTGATGGACGGGAGTACATACCGAAATTGAAAATCGTAGTGAATAACAGATGACAGTCCCGGGAAAACTTTTTTTCGTGTTTTAACAAACAAGAAATACGATATTAAGTTATACATAGATTTACTCCAAAGAATAGAATATAAATGTCTCAAAAGACATGAGGTTTAAGATCAAGAGTTACTTTGCTGACAGAAAAAAATTGTTAACTAAGTTCGTCGTTTTTCTCTCAAAAATCGTATTTCACTTTCAAATTGATATTTTGCATTAATGAAGCAGCAGTGGGTTTATGTGGGCTGAGATATTAGGTAAGATGTATAAACACATTTTTTATTGCTGATTGTCACTATCAAATTATTAAAAATTTTTATTCAAGAAATAGAAACTGTATGTAGAAATAAACGTAATGATTACTTATATATTTACTTTACAGATATCAATTATTAACACAATATTTTTGAAAATCTTTAAACACACAAGCGCTTAAAGGGGTCAAAAAGTTACAGATCGTTAAAGTAGCGATTGATTCTTTAACCGACACTGCGAACTGGACCAAATTGAGATTGGATACAATCAATTCCAAACAAACATTAACAATTAATACACTTGGTTAAAATTTCACCGGAGGGTGGGCTTTGTTGGGATTACACTTGATGGATATTATTAGAAATGACGAAAGCAAAGAACGAAGTGGCAGAGATTAGGCCATATCCTGTTGTAGAAGTGATGCCCTTGGTAGAGACGAGTTCTGGAGACCGAGTACCGGAAAGCGCAAAATAGGCCTTACTAGATGGACAGCTGTGCAGAAAAATCTAGCTAAGTCGCTAAATAGGTAAATGTGGATAGTCGATAATCGGTGCCGCGCTTTGGAAAGGCATATATTCTCCGGAGGATGGTAACAAGATAACGATGGAATAGATATTCATATCAGAACAATACTACTGTGTAAGCTACCATAGTGTGATATGTTATTCTGTTGGTGTACCTAATAAAATAAAATGACAATGATCAGAGGGGTTGTATAACATAATTTCATCGTTATCGTCATCGTTGCGTTCTGACATGTGATTGGTTGACGGTTTCTCATTGGGCAATGTAATCAATGACGATACCGATAAAGTTACATAATCTAAACGAAGATATTTTTCCTAATCTTTTTTTTTTATGCACAATGGGTTTGTGCTTGACCTCAATCACACCTGATGTTAAGAGAAGATGAGGTCGAAAGTGGAAGCGTACTGACCCGGAAACCGCAACACATCTGGCTATCTTACCTCTGACAACCGGAACACAACAATGCTATTAACATTGCTGCTTGGCGGCAGATTTAGATAAGACGGTGGTAGCTAGCCAGGCGGACATTTAAAATGCCCTTCCACCAACCAAACCGAGTACCCGCGGCCTCCGAAACGTAAACCCAAAGTTGTTTACATTGAGCCACGGAGGCGGTTAAAAAAATCACATCTCAACCGGTATTTGTTGATATAATAAGCAGAAATCAAACCTCCGCCGTTTAGTCCCAACTTCAAGCCAACTACCTTAATATTCCAAAAGTTGAGGCATAACCTCTTCTTCTAAAGCGAGCCCAGTGTGGGTTAGTAAATGGTAGTGTTAGAGTATCGGCTACCTGACAGTCAGTGTTTTCAGCCACTCTTGTAGGTCACTAACTTGGCTTAAGGCTTTCTTTAATTAATAACAACTGAGACCGACTATTTAACGTGCTCATCGAAGCACAGAAACGCTCGTATAAAAATGCTACTAGTGGCCAGATATTGCTTTTATTTCGCTAATTGAAATCGAATGACGAGTGCTCGTGAGTCTCAACTTAGGAGTAAATAACGACTATCTGGGGGCACGGCCGTGCCCCCACCAAGTCGAGCAAAAAAGCGTCACGGCCGTACCATCCTTTTCTCGAAGCAATTCAGACCATTTTCGACCCCCTGTAACTTCGTTGTGGATAAAAATAGAAGACTGAAATTTTCAGTAACTATGTAGGCATTGTAAAGACACGTATATTTAAAATTTCATTCAATTTGAACCAGTATTTTTAAGAATTATAAGGGGTCAAATTTCTTAATTTTGTCAGTCACTGACTCACCGATCATCAAAATTCTAAGGCACTTCTAGCAGACCTAGAAGCTTCAAATTTGGAATATAAGTAGTGTTTGGTGTATGAATCAAGGAAAAACTAAAAAATCTAGAAAAGACAGCAAAGAAAATTAAGCCCATACAGCCAAGTCTTCAGTTAATTAAATTTTTCAATATTTTATTTTACGGCAATTATTATTATTGCGTGCGAAGCCGCGGGTTTAAGCTAGTCCCATATAAATATAGGCGCATGGTAGTGCCCCTGCCAAATCGAGCAAAAAATGGGTATTCCGGTGATGAAAACACGTGTATTAAATTATTTATTAATGCAAAAAACGTACCTACGTGCGTATTCGTACTTATTACGAGTGCGTAAGGTTGTATAATTATATACCACGCGCTGCGATGCTAGCGAGTGAGCGCGGGCCGTTACTACGCGCTGCGCGGTGCTAGCGCGAGGGCGCGGGGCGGGGACAGTGGCGGGGCGCGCGGAAAGGTGAATGTCGCCGAGCGAACAGCAGCCGCGCTCATACGCGCGAGCGACCCAATGCTGTTCGGATGTGCCCAGAATTCTTACCTATAAGTTTGCGATTTTCATTGATAATTTCGATTGCTATATTAGTTTGACGACTAAAGGCTACTGTAGCTCAAGAAGTAGTACCGGAAAAGAGAAAACGGAAGGCTACCTACAAAAATAAGAAAAGTTCATAAGTCAGAGAGAGGGCTTTAAGAAAATTCGTTGCTGGTAGATATACATATATACAATAAGTAGAAGGTACCGAAAAGGAAAAAAGTAGAACTGTCTACAAAATACAAAAAGAAATGAGATCCCATCAAAAACAATACTTGTCAAAAAAACCAAGTCTCGCAACTCAGTTGTTCTGCGGTAAAAAGTTGTGAGATCCATGTAATACCAAGTCGATTGTTAATTTATTCAGTCTCTACTTAAGCGACTTTCTGTCTTAATACGTCCAGTCTCTAAGACCACGATCGTGGTCCATAACAATTGAAAATCAATTGTGTCTGGAATCTCCGTACTCGAAGTATTAAGTTGTTACGTAATAATTAACAGCATCTTATAGTGACGCATATCAATATTAAAATTCTTTAATGTTTTATATAAATATATTGAGACTTGGCCATCGCCTGAAAAGACGTGTAAATTCAATCGCCTGAAAACACATGTAAATTCAATTATTTAGTGCGATGGCCAAGTCTCGATATATTTATATAAAACATTAAAGAATTTTAATATTGATATGCGTCACTATAAGATGCTGTTAATTATTACGTAACAACTTAATACTTCGAGTACGGAGATTCCAGACACAATTGATTTTCAATTGTTATGGACCACGATCGTGGTCTTAGCGACTGGACGTATTAAGACAGAAAGTCGCTTAAGTAGAGACTGAATAAATTAACAATCGACTTGGTATTACATGGATCTCACAACTTTTTACCGCAGAACAACTGAGTTGCGAGACTTGGTTTTTTTGACAAGTATTGTTTTTGATGGGATTCTAACCTTTCTTGTGGGTGAAATTACTTTGCATACTACTGACAATGTCCGGAATACCCAACTATTATACATCAAAAGTACCTGAGGACAATATACCAGTTATAAAGATAAATGAAATAATTATAACTTCAAGTTAAACACTAATGCAAAAGAAATTCGACATACTTGTCCTGTATAAATATTGTTGAAGATATAGATGCAATCCGAAATTTTGTCATATATTTGCATTAGTTCAAACCAGCAATAGCTCCTATTGAGTTTCTTTTCAAGAATTTGTGTATCCAGGAATATATTCTAAAAATGTTTGTTCTTTAATTATTAACCAAAATAATTTATAGATGAGTGTTGGTTCTGCTCAGACATGCTTTTAACATTTAAGGCAGTAATCAATTGTCTTTAAGTTTACGGTTTCTTCAGTTAGGGCATTCGGATCTTTTATTCATATCCCACGCACAACAAACAAATTAATTTGTATCTTAGTAACAATAAATACTAACTGATATTCAATTAGGTAGACTTTCTGTTAAACACAGTTAACTTATTGATGAATACAAAATTAAGCATCTTATAACTAAGCATGCATATGTTTTCAGCTGGAAATAAAAACTTATATTTTGTAACGATAATTTTCCTAAATGTTTTGAATTAAAAGAAATACCCAAACATTGAGTATTTTTTTAAAAAAAACGCGTTTTCCAACTTTACTTGTTTGGATAAATATATAGGTATTGCGTTTCTTACAAATGATTAATTTTTAGCAATTGTTACTATATTTACAACAACTTTATTAAATGTTTCAGGAAAATAAATAAGAAAATCGCGGCTTTTCCGAGGTCTAAACGTATTTTCCCTGGGCTACGACGGCGATTACAGATTTTTAGGGAGTTTTGCACCAATTACGCTGCTTATCATCACTGGTCTATACAGTTATATTCACGATCGTTTACGGCACCCACGGAAAAAGGAGGGTTGGTCCTTGTGTACTCTGCCGGGAACCAAAACGCTAACAGTTAATACATACATATACTTAATCTTTTTCTACCCACTTTCTGGTATCGGCACGTAAAAGAATATAACTAACCCGTCTCTTCCTGTGGGTGTCAGAAAAGACTATGTGACTTTCCACCAAAAAACATCTATAGATTTGCACTTTTTAATAGCGATGGCTCACGTCGTCGTCACGTGTGCTATATCTATACCTACGTTTCGAAAGGTGAACTGTGGATATTGTTGCAAGCATTAAACTAATAATGTTTGGAACATCTCTGAGCACCCCATTTGGGATAAAAGTAAAACGTTATGTATGTATGTTTTTCGACTCTATACTTGCATATTTAGTTCCTCATAAAACAATTGCAAATTATACAGACACATTATTTTTCTTTAATTTAAGAGCTTATGCTCGTCGTGGAGTAATGACCATGTCTCTCTACTTTCCGCCCTAGATTTTACCTCTCGGTACGACACGACGACTTAGGCGCTATTACTTTGACCAAGTGAATTAAAAGGTAAATGTATCGTAAGATACATTGTACTAATTAATTTGTACTTTCTCTTCCGGCCTCTCCGATATTCAGTAGTGGATTAGATATAGGCCAAAATGATGACGTTGATATTATACTTACTTTAAGAATGGACTCAAAAACTGATTCTCCGTAAATTAACTCCGTTCGAGGGTTGAGTTCACTAACCTTTTTTAACAGCATTATATTTAGAATTAATTGTTTCACGTAAATGTGTGTTATAAAGAACATTATGATTGTACCTTGTAACATAAATAGAAAAAAATATTGTGCGTTGAGTATACTTAAATGAAAAAACTTGAATGAAAATAGACCAAAAGTTTGCAAAATTGGCAAACATATAAAGAAAAAGCTTATTATTCTTTGCTTTCTGAACACTCTTCTCGAAAGTCCAAAATGCTCATCGATACCATCTAATGTTTCCAACAAGTTCACATAATGCCCACTGTTCTGATATGTCGTAATGAATATAAAGTATAACATTTCAGTGGTTTGACAGTAAGTAGATATATTTTTCATATTTGTTAATGGAATATCTGGTGCCGCATCTGTTCCTATATGGGGAGTGAGAATTATCAAAACTATCACAATAATCATCACAATGGTGCAGTATACTTTACTGAACCACTTCACGCTGAATATCCAATTTTTTTCATATTTAACCAATTGCATTCCAAATAGAGATGCAAAATAAACGAGTAGCTTCGCTGAGTTAATAATTGAATATTTAGAAATCATATTTGAATATTTTTCTTTAGTTTTACGGAGAATATCTTCTGTTCTCTTGTTTCGGCTACTGGCGGTGTGCACTAACAGATTGTGTGCTTTCCACTATTGTAATTGAATAATTCAATTAAGTCAAAAATAGCATATATGTCTAAATATTAGGTAGTCACGCACAAGCACTATCAAATTTAATGTAAATTAGAGCCTGTTCACATGGGCGTCAGCGTTAACGCTACGCTAACGCACACTCCTTCTTTGTATGAAAAATTTTAACGGCGATCGACAGCGTTACTATTGAAACGGCACGCATTGATTACAGGGCGAGCGAAATTGTAAACTTTATCAGGCGCAAGGTCTTTTTCCGTTTGTTACGAGACCGGGTGGGTAACACCCTCTGATTCTATGCCTGACCTGTAATGCGCGCATTGTTGTGCTTCAGTGTGAATGATAAAGGAGCCAGTAAGTTACTTCTCAGTGTGACAAGGTATCTGTAACCCTGGAAGGTGACAGATGTTATGAGCAGTGATCACATTCGAAGTAGAGCTGCTTTGCTCTTGTTATCCATGACACAAAAAATCGCTGATGACTCGTAGACTTGGCATTTAACAATATCACGGCCTTGGCCCACCCTTTTGAGCAGACTGATTAAAGATATGGATAATGGAAGTAACTACAACACCATTATACAATAACCATTGTACCCTTAACTAACAATTACATACTATAATTCCTAAGTTTTGAAAATAATTCTACCTATCCTTAATTATTAGTTACATAATTTTTTAGGGTTTCAAACAAAATTATAAGTGAAGTTATATATGGGTTTTAAACGCTGATGATATTTTTGCTATCTTTATCTATCTTTATTAATAGAGTATAAAACAAATTGCTAATTTCAGGAGAACTGAGTTCTTATTTCACTTTGTATTATAGTTAATTAGTAAATGTAATTTTATTGGTTACAAATACATACATTATAATTTAGCGGGAACTGTCTAGAAGAAATGTAATAGGTAAAACTTTTTTCGTTAGAGAAAAAAAACATGACGTTACCTCTTATTTTTTTCCATTTCCAATACTGTACCTACTGTAAATTATGACACATATATTCCTGTAGCTAATAAACACGCTTAATAAAATAATAATAATAATTTAAGTATTTCAAAACAAAAAAAAATTACGGACGCCATATTCGATTTTTTACCATAAAATATATCCTATGACACTCCGGGTACCAAGAAGAATCTAACGACACCATGCATTTTCAAAATCGGTCAAGCTGTTTAGGCTACAGGATGCGCCAAAGGAACAGACATACATACACTTGAAAACAGTACAGTACAGTTTCTAGGAACTTTTTGTGTTGCAAAAAAAGTGCATAAGAATAATAACGAATAACTAGTAACTAGTAATACCTAATATTATAAATGCGAAAGTTTGAATGTTTGTTTGTTTTTTGTTGCTCTATCACGGCGAAACGAATAAACGGATTTGGATGAAATTTGGTATATAGGTAGAATATACCCTGGATTAACATATAGGATTTTATCCCGATAAACTGAGTAGTTCCCGTGGGATAAACAAATTTCCGCGATAAAGTTATTCCACGCAGGCGAAGCTGCGGACGGAGAGCTAGTACCTAATGAATATAAACCAAACTAGCTCGTGCAAATCGTTCTTTATAAGGCATAGAATACTCATTGGCTGCCCTGTACATTTTTGAAAGTTGTAAATTCGTAAGGAAAAATATGTGTATCGGCCGTTCTGTAGACCTTGGGAGACAGTATCAAACACTTGGCAGTGTTGGCCTACTGTAGCTGGAATCTTCCGTACCAAAAAAACAAAGTTAAGCAAAACTCACTTACTTGGTACCGCGCGCCTGGTGTTCATGCAAGAACTACGCAGCAGCAACAGATAACATCATAGAATCCAGAAGCATTCACCGAAGATCCAAAGTGTATCACCGTCCCAACAGCACTTGGTAAATCAGAGCTAGTCGCATATACACCAAAATCGCAGTCTAACAGTTAAATTTAACGGTACAAACACGAGCATAGGAAATATTACCAGTTTACGAACTGTTCTGGTTCTTATATAGGGTTTTAAAAACGAATACTAAGAAATTATTGCCGGCCGGCAACGTTAGACGCGAACACAAACAGCGCCAGAGCAAGACTCCTTTTTCAATGCAGCCAACATAATAATAAAAACTTCAAATGCTTGTCACTCTCGGATGCAGCAAAGGTGGCAGCCTTGATCCGTCTCGCAGCGTCCGAATGGCGCGTAAGATGAGCTCTTTGTATTGGGAAAGAATCATCCAGACTACAGTTTAATTGGCCAAGACAATATGCATCTCTATTCTCTTATGAAAATAACTCTTATAAACGAAACAACCGAACACAAAACAAATTAAAGCATCCACACACAACACTAAGTATGTATAGATCACATAAAAGTCGAACACACTCGAGGTCGATAATAGTATATAATAGTATCCCAAACTACATTAAAGCCCAGGAAAAACTTTCTACTTTTGAACAACAATTAAAAACTACTTGATAGATAAAGTTTTCTATAAAGTTGAAGAACTGTTTACAAATTATATACTCGCAAATAAAAATAAATAAATGATTAATACGAAATACAGGTAAATTGAAAGTACATATATCAGTAATATTGAAATAAACTAAAATATTTAATCTCTGTAACAAAAAAATTATTATTATTAATTAATTATGTATGTAACAGTTTTATAAATTTTAAGTAATATTTTACTTAAGTAGGTATCTTGAATACGAAGAATAATGTAACATAATTATAAGTAATGTAACATGTTCCTTTAATTGTTTTTTAACATTATGCATGTTTGGTTATAGTTGTTTTATAAGCTACATTAATTTTAAATTAATTGTCCCAATTTTCTCTTTGTTTTTTGCGGTGCCCCCAGGGGGTGTCACATGTCTTTATGTGCACTCTCCTTTTGTAACAGCTATCCTACCATGCGGGAAGCGAATAAATAAATTTGAATATAAAAACATTACCCTCATTCCTTGGGCAATCGGATAAAAAGACCGAGGGCGTGGCTAAGAATTTCAGAAACATTTTCTTAGTACATTGAGAAAAACAGCAAAGTCCACGAAAAACATAATATAATGTAATATACGCGAATGTCCTAAACTTAGGTGGACGAACGACCTGATGACGGTCGCAGGAAGTCGCTGGATGCAGGCTGCTTGCAACTGGTCGCTCTGGAAATCAAAGGAGGAGGCTGAAGTCCAGTAGTGGACTTTGTGTGGTTGATATGATGATGATGAATGCCCTAATGACCACCAGCCACTTTTCCGATTGCTTCTCACTCGTTTAATATGATGACTTTATCTTAAGCTAGCACCTAACCTAACAGCAACGATATTGCATTGAGCGTGCGAATTTCGCTTTTAATTGAGGTGACGACGCCATACTTGTCAAATTCAATATCACTAAAATACCGGCGTGTCATTAGCAAACGAAGTGTATTCAACATGGATGCATCCTTAAGTATCAATCTCTTACTATCTCATTTTCTTGGGTCCAGAGTTAACCTTCATCCTAAATTTTGTGCGAACCATGTAAGAAAATAGCAGCTAACAAGCTTGACATTCTGTTAGGTCAGGCGATATTTCACGATATACAGCTATTGGTACTTTTCCAGGCTGAGGTCCGCTCGTGCTTGGAATACTGCTGCCACTTTTGGGATGATGCATCCAAAAACCAACTAGCTGCACCTGACTGGAGAACCTTGAGCACCGCGGCCGTAAGGTCACCGTCTCTCAGTATTTTATGCGATGCATTTCGGTGAGTATGCATTGCAATTGCGCAATCTTATTCGACCATCCCCAATCCATCTACGGGCTACTAGACGTGGGGAGTATTACCACCCGTATATCGTTGGTATACGAACCCCTCGAGTCTTGTTCTTTTCAGGGAAAAATTGCGTTTTGAAGAATCAGTAGCTAGTAGGTAAATGTAAAATCTGACTATTTTAAGTGTACCCGGTATAAAGTAAGGCATTTTTGAATTTGACTAACATTCTCATCAAGCTGTTCAGCTCTTCATTAGTAAACAACCAAAGCATGGAATACTCTGCTGGCGTCAGTTTTTCCGAAATCATAGAATCTTGGGATCTGCAAGAGCAGGGTGTATAATCTTTTACTAAAATATTATGAATCATCTTCGACGGCGTCGTCGGCTTCTATCAGACGAGATTGTGGTCAAACACGTAACTGTCCAACATAAAAATATACGTCACATAGCAGTATTATAAAACCAATAAAGTTTTTCGGCCATTAAGAATGGTAAGCAAGCGACGAATGGGATGACTCCCTGATAGCCCTCCTATTGCCTCTTGCAGGGTTATATGCATATCACCATCGCTACATCATTCACTTAAGGGCTTATATATACCCGTAAATGATTTATTGTTATATGTTGAATGGTTTGTATAGTGGAATTGTGCTGACAGAGCAATCTCATTAAGCCAACAATAGAACAGACAAGCAATAAATCATGGCATTGTGTGTAACCATTCGTGGTTTGTTCGGCGCCGCCTCATTATGGGGTGTGCGATTATGACACGTTGCCTGTGCTCCACAAATAAGGACTCCCTTTAGTGCACAGTGAAGAACAAACCATCAAGATTATGTTAGCCACCGAGCATCATTAAAATTATGATTTTTCCTATTGCATACAGCAACCTTTCAATTCTTCTTTTTACCCAAATTAAAACAACGTTTTGGGAAGCGATAAAATCTTTTGTGTGAAGTAGTCATAAATGATTTTAGTAAGACAACAAGTAAACCCAGTATTATTTACAATAGTTGCGTTGTCCTTTTATTGCCGTAGGATAAAAAAAAATAATCGTCTCTGCAGTTCAATTACGAAGACCTCCACTGGATCCCTTTCCACATGAGTATAAATGTTTAAATCGTAACCAATTTTAAATTGACTATGTCATGTCCATTTTCGCAAACACCATAAAGAGTCCATAAACAGAATTTCAACTTGGTTAACTTAAATATCAAAGATGTACAGCATCGAGACAAGATCATATTCTGAGATATTTTTTGAAATCACAATATTATTATTTGGGTATTTTTTTCTCTAATAATAAATTTTGTTCTTCTTAACATCGATCGATAATGTAACACATTATCATTAAATATTGGACACTATACTTATATTTTCCACTCACAGCAACTAAATGGTAAATTTTTCATGTAAATTTCATGCCGCTGCATGATACAGAGTATAGGATAAGGAGCTGGTATTCCGAGGCTAATTTGGCAGGAAATGGACAGAGGTCTATCCCCTGTCAAATTTGAACAACCAATAAGCCGAAATTTGGCAAAGCGAATTTAGCAACTTCCACACGTCGTTCACAATTTAGAAAATTTATGAGTAAATCTTGATAAACAATTTAGCAACCTTTATAGGCTCTATATTATACTCATTATTATTATTTTTTTATTATTATTATGGCCTTTCCCAATTGTTTAATAAATTTGCAACATTGATTTCTGTACGATATTATTGGAAGATTGTAAATATGCACATTCATTAATTATGCTCTTATTTATTATCTATATTTCTGGGTGCGCGTGATACATCTTCGGCTACATCGTCACTTTCCATCAGGTGAGATTGTAGTCAAACGCGAAACCAGTTTTTAATTTAAAAAAAATATTAGTTTTGATCTTGAAATATTTAGCTCTAATGGTTTTTATTTCAGTGATGGATAATTCTTTAACTTTCATAATAGCTAGGTGCGCATAATGACATAACCTTGCTTTAAACAATATAGTGGTTCATAAATCTCTTGCACTTTAAGTCTAGGTTCCATTATAATATGCAGAGGGCATGAAATAGACCAAACGGCGCCGTCTGCAATCTCGGCACCCAGTGATTTATGATTTTCATTCAAGCTGAAACAACTGCTTTCTTCGCTTACTTTTTCTTCTTAAATGGAGGTAACGAGCATCTTTCCTTAATAATGAAAACGCAGCGGGGAATTAAGAAGCGCATACAAAACAGCACAAAGTAATTGAAACCGCGAAGTTTTTCGTTTTACTGGACAATATTGCTCGAGTTGAAATTTTAAAGTTTCATCGACTAGGCGACCAATTTTGAATTAACATCGATGGATTCAAATTCACAATTGAAATCAAGTCACACTTTAATTTTTTCTAGTTTAATATATTCTGAAATTTAAAGCATATTTAATTTAGTATATATCTACTATCCCCTTGGTTAAATTTACTTCTACTAATCATACTTTACACATTTTTGTACCATTAGAAATGTTGCCATTTCATTAAGTGTACCGACAACATAAAGTACCTACAAAATAATGCATTTTTGACTTTGATTAAACAGTCAATTTTATCCATTTGAGGACAACAAGAACTGCATAAGTTTTGAAAATAAAATGGATCGAAATATAGTAACCGATGTCAACGAACTCACAATTTTATTGTCCAACTTACTATTGTTTGAATTCGAAAGCGAATGGGTTGATCCATTCGTCGGGAATACAAAACGTTCACATTTAAAAAATGCGAACTCTAAAAATTCGAATGTGAATCTATAATTTTCGCATACGCTATCAAAAACGAACGAATCAGACATCGGTCTGCTCTATACGATGAATAGTAATGGTTTTAAATGGGATATTTTGAAGCCACATTGTCTAGATGATTCTGATATATACTTATGTGTTTACCACAGGAATCACTCTTTTATTTTTTTTAACGATGGGCTGGAGACGCGTTTGGAATACACCCTCACCTATAGGCAGTAGGTATAGGCATAATCACTAGTATATAAATTATATTAATAACGTCAATCTAATTGGATTAAACTATTACAAACTTAATAACTGTGCGTCTGTGCGTCGAACTTACTTATTACACTCCTGCCCCATAGGTGATCAAAGTAAATAATAATGTACTTAGTATTAATTTATAATAAATAAATATACTTGTACCTACCTTCAATAAATTAATCCCTACGCACATGTTTAGAAGAATTTATTTTCTTTTAACGTAAGACAGAAAAGTAGTTAAGTGTCTGCTATCCCTAATGGAAGTGTTAACTTCACATAAATTACAGGATAACCAGTGCGTAAACACATGGGCCAGTTCGATCGTGGTCATACATCCAGCCCCTGACATTAAGTGCCTGTTTTATAGGGAAACTCTAAATGAGAGAACATTGAAAGTGAAACAAGCAATAAGAAAGATTGAATGGCGACACATTAATTCTGTTAGTTTCAACATTTACACAGTATATTTTTATTTTACTTTCTGAATAGGTACCTAATAAAATTTTCCTTTCTATATAGGTTTATTAAAGTGAGTTCTTTGCTAATGGTTGCCATAAAAAAGGAGTAGGTACCTCTGAAATTCAATGTAAACCTTTTAGATTTTTATATTCTTACTCAAAGTAGGACCGACAACGTTGAGTAATCCGATTACGAGACATATCCAACGAATACAATATACATATTTTTGTTATTAGGTACATATTATACCAAACTAAACATAGGCCAAAACACACATAGACACACACCACACAACTTCTCCTTACCTATCTGCTCAGAAAATTTTTGAGACTTGTTTAGGTTCATAACGAAACGGCCTTTATAGCAAATGGTCAGAGATATCCCAAACATATGCGTTTAATGCTTGAAACAGCATACATGGATCACCTTTCGAAATATACAGAAATGCACACGGGAACCGGGGGTGAGCCCATCGCCACTCAAACCTGCAAGTCTATAGATGTTTCTTGGTGGAGTCCCTTAGTCACCTTTTAGGAGACCCACTGGAAGAGACCGGGCGGTTCCTTTCTTTTTACCTGCCGAAACCATACGGCACAGATATTTGTTATTTCTCACATTTTCCTTCACATAAGTATACCTACACCTACCTATACAATATGGTAAATCTATATACAGGGTGAATTTGAATTCGTGTAATTCTCATTAGCTGGTGACGCCACTCTTGATTATGAACAACTTTCCCCAAGAAACTAGTCTTTGATCAAATACTTTTCGATTACCCTTAAAAAGTAAACAATTCTGAAACCATCTTTGGTATGGAAGTTCAACAATTTTCGGCTTGTGACTCCAGTCCAGAGGGCGGAGTGTAAGTTTTGTTTCGACTTAACTTTACTACCGCGTTCACGTTTACGTGAAGATTTGTATAGAGAAATGTGCAGCGCCTCTAGCGGATAGTTTGCAAAACGATTTTTTTCATAGGGACTTTTTTCGTAAACGCGAACGCGATGGTAAAGTTAAAAACGAGACAAAACTTACACTTCGCACACTGATTACGAACAACTTTCCACTAGGAACCATTGCCGAATTAAAATTTCAAATTCAAAAAAATGTTGGACTTCCATTCTGAAGGTGGTTTCAGAACAATTTACTTTGTAGATATGTGTAAGCGAAAATTTGTTGATCGAAGTCGACTATGGCTCCTTTGGGAAAGTTGTTCGTAATCAGCAGTGGAGTAACCAGTAAACAGGAATTACACGAATTAAATTTCACCCTGTATATGAAAACTGTATATGATTGACTAATCATTTATCAACATAGCCGAAACTCATAAACTGATGTTGTTAAATTTGGCTGATGTGTTTTTAGATTACATTGCAATACAATGATAATATTATTTCTCATAGGTACTAGACCTATGAGAAATAATATTTCAAACTAAGAGTTTAGTTATGTATTTTTATGGGTTTCAGATAAAATTTATGTGCCCTGCCCACTGCCACTTCAACGTACTAATCCGTTGGGCTATGTCAGTGACTTTCATTCGCCTACGGATTTGTTCATTCCTGATTCGATCACGTAGTAAAATGTCGAGCATTGTCCTCTCTGTAAGTCGTGCGTGACTTTTGAGCCTTCTTATGAGGCATCGGCCTCATGCCCAGACAGAGTATGATATTATAATTTAATTGACATTCTAAAATGGATTTATGCATGACATTATTAATATTATTGACATCTTATTTTATTCTAGGGCGTACTTTTAATTTGCTATTTCTTGTTTACTGTTGATTGACTGTGGAATTGGAGCAGTTTCTTTGAACTTACAACATACATATGTAGCTTCATAAAAATTATAACTATTGGTAATTGAAACGACATTTATAACATAAATATCCCTTTCCTCCATATTGCCATACCTGACAAGGTACATTTGTATGTTAGTACTTACCTATGTATTGTAACTATGACCTGTGTAATGCAATAAATATATGAATGAATAAATGAGACCTCGTATCACTGGTAATACACATTAATTAAAGACTTACGTCTTCAAGCACAGAGTTATTTTAAATGAAGGGAACATAGCTCAAAGAACTGAAGGCCGGTGGGGCATTAAAGTTCTCAAGTGGAGATCACTCACCGGTGAAGGTGAACGGACGAGCTGATGAACGTCGAGGGAAGTCGCTGGATGCAGGCCGCTTCCAACTGGTCACTCTGGTAATAACGAAGGCATCAAGAATCAAGTACAGCAGTGGACGTCCTATGGGTGACATGATGATGAAGTAATTTATTCTTTTTTTTTTAGTTATCCACAACGGATTAGCACTTGACCTCAATCACACCTGATGTTAAGTGAAGATGAGGCCGAGGCGCTACCACGCTACGCTACCGTACTGACTCGGAAACCCCATCTTATTTGGGGGACTGGCTATCTTATCTCTGACAACCGGAACACGACAATGCTATTAGCATTGCTGTTTGGCGGCAGATTTAGTTAAGATGGTGGTAGCTAGCCAGGCGGACATTTCAAATGCCCTACCATCAACCAAACGGAGTAAATATTAAATAGGTACCCCGCTGGGGATCGAACCCGCGACCTCCGAAACGTAAATAAATAATAATAAATAAAAATCGTTTAATTCAGGATTAAACCCATATTTTGTTTACATTGAGCCACGGAGGCGGTTAAAATTCTTATACTGTCTTATTAATATTAGTATCTGAAATTAAATTCTGGAAGCTATATTATTACTGAATCGACTTGAATGAATTTATCCTTACTTTCAGTATCTTTGTAATGTAGATGGTCTAATATAATTGTATAGTGAATATTATATATATTTAGGTACAAGCACCTACAAGCAACGGTTAGCCATTTCCTGCGGAAACACCGTCGACGGAGCAATAAGCGGAAATTAAGCTGCGTCCAGCCTAATCATGTGACGTCACTAATTTGAATGTTAGTTACGGCACTAGTGATCACAACGGACACCGATCGGCCATAGTTGAAGTTTATGTCGACGTTTATGAGCCAAGTTCGGTACGAAGGCTCTTGTTTGGGTTTGTAATAGCTAATGTTGCCTACAATATAGAGAACTTTGAACTATAACATCATAATTTATGTACTTTATGCAAAATGCCGATGAATCTTACTTGAACAATGTTGTTTCTCGTGCCGTTAATGCACACTTGTGGTCTGCACACCCTCTGTATGGAAAGTAAAGTAGACATTACGAAAAGTTGATAGTGAACTAAGCGCTACTCGAAAACTACATTCTAAGTAATGTATCTGTACGCTCGTAAAAGGTTTTCCTATTATGATTGGAAGACTATGGCAATCCTATAAACGACTTCTGTTAACTTTCACATAAGTCTTTACGGTAAAATTCTCGATTTCATAGTAAATTTCAAATATTGAATATCAAATATCTCAAAAATTTTTATTCTCTAGACAGCCACAATATTCAATTTACAAAGGTATTTTACAATACACATACGAAGACTCCCTATTGATTTTGTCGTAACTTTATTAGAGATACAAAATATAGATATACAAGATAGAGATAGAAAAGTCTCTGTTTTTAAGATGTATCTCACATTTTCAGGATTCTTGATGAGCTATACTTCGGTATTTGCGTTCCTTATTCTAATGAGGTGCCTTTTTACTAGCAAACTTTTCTCGAGCTTTGAGACGAGCGGCGTTGTTTAACCACCATTCCACGCAATTAAAATCCACCAGTATTACATCGTTTAAGGTTTTATCAGTGGTATAATTTACTGTTAAATAATTTTAATTGGGAGAATTTATTATATACCTACCGAGTTGGGAAAAAAATTAGAGATATATAGGTATGATATATACCAATTCGATACTATGTTCAAACTAAGTATGTTTCTTATTAAACCAACAGAACAATAATGAGTATGAGTTTCCGCTTCTCACAGATGATTCTTTCCGAAGTGTTGAGTGACTTAGAATACTGGCACACAGCATGTACTACACACCTACTTCTGTTAAAAAAAAAAGAAAAGAACAGTGTTCCTGTGGGTTTCTTTCGCGGCTTCTTTTCCCACAGTTGATTTTCTTTTCCGAAGCGGTAGTATCTTGGACATATTGACTATTTTTTATTTCCAATAAATTTAAATGGACATACAACAAATTATATCATGTATCTTACGATTTTTACGTTGGAATAAATGCTTAAAGTTTGTAGTTTGACAGATTTATAAGTCATAGAATGGATTTAAATTTAAATTCAATAAATGGTATCATTAATCTTACGTTGAAAATGTTTGATTATAAATTTGATTCTAGAATAGTTTGAAAATATCATAATAATAACTTACATAGTTCGCTTTCATACCGATAAATTGAAATTGCATTTGAAGTAACCTCTCACGACGAATCTTGTACAAGTACGACATGTAATATACTTATTTATATAATGTTGGATGGTGTCATATCAAAGGATGGTTTTTCTTTATAATCAATCCTTCATTGAACACTTGTAAATACTAATGGTTCGTTCTTCATTTCACGTTTTTCAGGGGTTATAAAAAAGTAGCGAAAGTACCTATTGTCATTAACTTATCGTTCAAATTACCGTTCAGCCACAAGAAGCCGTATTTTCACCAGCGCCATATATACTCGTATATTTTCGCATTACTGTCACCAATGTCGCCTGCCAGTAAACAGAATTTTGTTCTGAATTTTCTTATAAAAAACGCAATAAATGTCAGTGGCGCGATACGCGTGCCCTTACAAACATACCTCTTCCGTGCGATAAGTTAGGCAATATTTACGCCAACAGTTACAGCTTTTGTGGTTTATCGCCTATTCAATAACGCGAATAAAGGCGAAATTCTTTTCTTAGTTACCATAAATTTCCATTTATCTTGTAACCGCATCTGCAAAGCAGATTAAATGGTGCTTGCCTTTTTAAACGGTGTAATTTTTGGGTTGTATTTTTTGGCGAGTTAGTATAATAACCTCTTTAGAGTTGTTAATAGGCTTACTTACCTAAACGTGCTCCTGTTAGTTAAACAGATATTATTCGTGAAGGCTGGAACCTTTCGACTTGAGACAAGTATTAGCCGAAAAAAGTAGCGTTTTTTAAAATCTCTGACGAAAAATAAATAAATAAATATAAATAAATATCCTTAGACATACACACAGCGCCATCTAGTTGCACAGTTAGCAATTATAGGCTTGTGTTGTGGATACCAGATGGTTGATAGACTACATAAATACCAATTTTTTTTAAATATATACTTATTATAAATGAAAACATCCTTAACTCGGGTGCACATGTCCGTATTCATTACACAAACATTATGCCCCTAGCGGGATTCGAACCCGCAACCTGTTGATATAGTGGTCAGAGTTGCTAACCACTACACCAAACAGGTCGTCGCAAAAATGACAGGTACTATGAGTTTGACAGCGTTGTGCGTGTGTCCAGCCTTAGTCCGGATGTATCTCAATAATGTGTGGTTTGGTTTGAGAGTGCATATACTTTTTCGAACAGTGAACCCAGAAACAATCGAAGCTTTATTTTATAACCTCTATATACAGAATTGGCTATAGTATACCCAACTGTTCACAACATATTAGGGCAGATTACCAACACTGTTTATTTATTTCAAACATCTGAACCACTCAAGCTGGTCGTCGACGTCTTCAGAGTATTCTGAACTGTTATAACGATACGTTTTTTTATGCACAACGGACCTCAAATACACTTGATGTTAAGTGAAAGTGAGGACACAGGTAGAAGCGTACTGACCCGGATACTCCATCTTATTGGGGGGTCTGACTATCTTATCTCTGACAACCGGAACACAACAGTACACCGGTACAGAACCCAGTTTGGTTGATAGTAGGACATTTTAAATGTCCGCCTGGCTAACTAACACCATCTTATCTAAGTCTGCCGCAAGACCAATATTAATAACATTGTTGTGTTCCGGTTGTCAGAGATAAGATAGTCAGACCCCCCAATAAGATGGAGTATCCGGGTCAGTACGCTTCTACCTGTGTCCTCACTTTCACTTAACATCAAGTGTATTTGAGGTCCGTTGTGCATAAAAAAACGTATCGTTATAACAGTTCAGAATACTCTGAAGACGTCGACGACCAGCTTGAGTGGTTCAGATGTTTGAAATAAATAAACAGTGTTGGTAATCTGCCCTAATATGTTGTGAACAGTTGGGTATACTATAGCCAATTCTGTATATAGAGGTTATAAAATAAAGCTTCGATTGTTTCTGGGTTCACTGTTCGAAAAAGTATATGCACTCTCAAACCAAACCACACATTATTGAGATACATCCGGACTAAGGCTGGACACACGCACAACGCTGTCAAACTCATAGTACCTGTCATTTTTGCGACGACCTGTTTGGTGTAGTGGTTAGCAACTCTGACCACTATATCAACAGGTTGCGGGTTCGAATCCCGCTAGGGGCATAATGTTTGTGTAATGAATACGGACATGTGCACCCGAGTTAAGGATGTTTTCATTTATAATAAGTATATATTTAAAAAAAATTGGTATTTATGTAGTCTATCAACCATCTGGTATCCACAACACAAGCCTATAATTGCTAACTGTGCAACTAGATGGCGCTGTGTGTATGTCTAAGGATATTTATTTATATTTATTTATTTATTTTTCGTCAGAGATTTTAAAAAACGCTACTTTTTTCGGCTAATACTTGTCTCAAGTCGAAAGGTTCCAGCCTTCACGAATAATATCTGTTTAACTAACAGGAGCACGTTTAGGTAAGTAAGCCTATTAACAACTCTAAAGAGGTTATTATACTAACTCGCCAAAAAATACAACCCAAAAATTACACCGTTTAAAAAGGCAAGCACCATTTAATCTGCTTTGCAGATGCGGTTACAAGATAAATGGAAATTTATGGTAACTAAGAAAAGAATTTCGCCTTTATTCGCGTTATTGAATAGGCGATAAACCACAAAAGCTGTAACTGTTGGCATAAATATTGCCTAACTTATCGCACGGAAGAGGTATGTTTGTAAGGGCACGCGTATCGCGCCACTGACATTTATTGCGTTTTTTATAAGAAAATTCAGAACAAAATTCTGTTTACTGGCAGGCGACATTGGTGACAGTAATGCGAAAATATACGAGTATATATGGCGCTGGTGAAAATACGGCTTCTTGTGGCTGAACGGTAATTTGAACGATAAGTTAATGACAATAGGTACTTTCGCTACTTTTTTATAACCCCTGAAAAACGTGAAATGAAGAACGAACCATTAGTATTTACAAGTGTTCAATGAAGGATTGATTATAAAGAAAAACCATCCTTTGATATGACACCATCCAACATTATATAAATAAGTATATTACATGTCGTACTTGTACAAGATTCGTCGTGAGAGGTTACTTCAAATGCAATTTCAATTTATCGGTATGAAAGCGAACTATGTAAGTTATTATTATGATATTTTCAAACTATTCTAGAATCAAATTTATAATCAAACATTTTCAACGTAAGATTAATGATACCATTTATTGAATTTAAATTTAAATCCATTCTATGACTTATAAATCTGTCAAACTACAAACTTTAAGCATTTATTCCAACGTAAAAATCGTAAGATACATGATATAATTTGTTGTATGTCCATTTAAATTTATTGGAAATAAAAAATAGTCAATATGTCCAAGATACTACCGCTTCGGAAAAGAAAATCAACTGTGGGAAAAGAAGCCGCGAAAGAAACCCACAGGAACACTGTTCTTTTCTTTTTTTTTTAACAGAAGTAGGTGTGTAGTACATGCTGTGTGCCAGTATTCTAAGTCACTCAACACTTCGGAAAGAATCATCTGTGAGAAGCGGAAACTCATACTCATTATTGTTCTGTTGGTTTAATAAGAAACATACTTAGTTTGAACATAGTATCGAATTGGTATATATCATACCTATATATCTCTAATTTTTTTCCCAACTCGGTAGGTATATAATAAATTCTCCCAATTAAAATTATTTAACAGTAAATTATACCACTGATAAAACCTTAAACGATGTAATACTGGTGGATTTTAATTGCGTGGAATGGTGGTTAAACAACGCCGCTCGTCTCAAAGCTCGAGAAAAGTTTGCTAGTAAAAAGGCACCTCATTAGAATAAGGAACGCAAATACCGAAGTATAGCTCATCAAGAATCCTGAAAATGTGAGATACATCTTAAAAACAGAGACTTTTCTATCTCTATCTTGTATATCTATATTTTGTATCTCTAATAAAGTTACGACAAAATCAATAGGGAGTCTTCGTATGTGTATTGTAAAATACCTTTGTAAATTGAATATTGTGGCTGTCTAGAGAATAAAAATTTTTGAGATATTTGATATTCAATATTTGAAATTTACTATGAAATCGAGAATTTTACCGTAAAGACTTATGTGAAAGTTAACAGAAGTCGTTTATAGGATTGCCATAGTCTTCCAATCATAATAGGAAAACCTTTTACGAGCGTACAGATACATTACTTAGAATGTAGTTTTCGAGTAGCGCTTAGTTCACTATCAACTTTTCGTAATGTCTACTTTACTTTCCATACAGAGGGTGTGCAGACCACAAGTGTGCATTAACGGCACGAGAAACAACATTGTTCAAGTAAGATTCATCGGCATTTTGCATAAAGTACATAAATTATGATGTTATAGTTCAAAGTTCTCTATATTGTAGGCAACATTAGCTATTACAAACCCAAACAAGAGCCTTCGTACCGAACTTGGCTCATAAACGTCGACATAAACTTCAACTATGGCCGATCGGTGTCCGTTGTGATCACTAGTGCCGTAACTAACATTCAAATTAGTGACGTCACATGATTAGGCTGGACGCAGCTTAATTTCCGCTTATTGCTCCGTCGACGGTGTTTCCGCAGGAAATGGCTAACCGTTGCTTGTAGGTGCTTGTACCTAAATATATATAATATTCACTATACAATTATATTAGACCATCTACATTACAAAGATACTGAAAGTAAGGATAAATTCATTCAAGTCGATTCAGTAATAATATAGCTTCCAGAATTTAATTTCAGATACTAATATTAATAAGACAGTATAAGAATTTTAACCGCCTCCGTGGCTCAATGTAAACAAAATATGGGTTTAATCCTGAATTAAACGATTTTTATTTATTATTATTTATTTACGTTTCGGAGGTCGCGGGTTCGATCCCCAGCGGGGTACCTATTTAATATTTACTCCGTTTGGTTGATGGTAGGGCATTTGAAATGTCCGCCTGGCTAGCTACCACCATCTTAACTAAATCTGCCGCCAAACAGCAATGCTAATAGCATTGTCGTGTTCCGGTTGTCAGAGATAAGATAGCCAGTCCCCCAAATAAGATGGGGTTTCCGAGTCAGTACGGTAGCGTAGCGTGGTAGCGCCTCGGCCTCATCTTCACTTAACATCAGGTGTGATTGAGGTCAAGTGCTAATCCGTTGTGGATAACTAAAAAAAAAAGAATAAATTACTTCATCATCATGTCACCCATAGGACGTCCACTGCTGTACTTGATTCTTGATGCCTTCGTTATTACCAGAGTGACCAGTTGGAAGCGGCCTGCATCCAGCGACTTCCCTCGACGTTCATCAGCTCGTCCGTTCACCTTCACCGGTGAGTGATCTCCACTTGAGAACTTTAATGCCCCACCGGCCTTCAGTTCTTTGAGCTATGTTCCCTTCATTTAAAATAACTCTGTGCTTGAAGACGTAAGTCTTTAATTAATGTGTATTACCAGTGATACGAGGTCTCATTTATTCATTCATATATTTATTGCATTACACAGGTCATAGTTACAATACATAGGTAAGTACTAACATACAAATGTACCTTGTCAGGTATGGCAATATGGAGGAAAGGGATATTTATGTTATAAATGTCGTTTCAATTACCAATAGTTATAATTTTTATGAAGCTACATATGTATGTTGTAAGTTCAAAGAAACTGCTCCAATTCCACAGTCAATCAACAGTAAACAAGAAATAGCAAATTAAAAGTACGCCCTAGAATAAAATAAGATGTCAATAATATTAATAATGTCATGCATAAATCCATTTTAGAATGTCAATTAAATTATAATATCATACTCTGTCTGGGCATGAGGCCGATGCCTCATAAGAAGGCTCAAAAGTCACGCACGACTTACAGAGAGGACAATGCTCGACATTTTACTACGTGATCGAATCAGGAATGAACAAATCCGTAGGCGAATGAAAGTCACTGACATAGCCCAACGGATTAGTACGTTGAAGTGGCAGTGGGCAGGGCACATAAATTTTATCTGAAACCCATAAAAATACATAACTAAACTCTTAGTTTGAAATATTATTTCTCATAGGTCTAGTACCTATGAGAAATAATATTATCATTGTATTGCAATGTAATCTAAAAACACATCAGCCATACCCCACTGGGGATCGAACTCGCGACCTCCGATTCGTAGAATATTCTATTATAGCTATTATAGCAGAATGTTGTCTAGAATTTAGTAAAATTGAAGAGAAAGGAGATCTGAATAACATTTTAATGACACGGCCTTTGTGTTCACAAAATAATATACTTAAATAAAAATTCAACAAACATAGATGTTATGAATTAATGGTCACCGTAACCTTGCCGTTAAACCTGCAATTTAAATCTGTCAGGTCTCCGTAGTCTAATCATATGTTTGTTTGCTTATGTGTTTCATCATCATCGTCATATCAGCCACTGGCTTCCCTCATATATTTCCAGAGCGACTGGTTGGAAGCGGCCAGCATCCAGCGTCTTCCCGTGACCTTCATTAAGTCGTCTGTCCATCTTAGACATAGACATATATTTATTTGACACCACACTATAGCAACAACAATATTAATAAAAACAAGAAAATTATCACAATATGCAGAAACAGATTTTGAAATGCGATGTCAAAAATGGACTCTAATCTCAGCATATGCTGTAGCAATTGTTACAGCGCTGGTTTTCAGAGGAGCCCAACATCAAGAGCCTCCGACGCGATGCAGAAAGTTGTACTAGTTGTGCAAATCCATCCACATAACCAAATATAACAGTTGCATATAGATAAAATTAGATAATCTTATGAATGGACGTCCTACGCTGTGCTTATTTAATCCCAACTAATATTAAAAAGTCCCCAACCCACACTGAGGCAGCGTGGCGGACAAAGGCCCATACTCTCTCAATATGAGGGAAGGTATATATCCTTCCAATGGGATGTTCACGGACTGATGATGAATATTAAAAATAAGAAAGTTTGTGTGTATGTATGTACCTATGTTGGTTACCTCTTTCTACGACTGGACGGACGGATTTATATGAATTTGGTTGGTAGACAGATTAATACCTGGATTAACATATTGACAATTTTTTTTGATGGACTGATTTTAATGAAATGTTCCACTCGACTGAAGTTGCGGGCAACAGCTAGTAATTAATAAATATACAGAAACCTGGCATCATTTGCTGGATTCAATCAATTTATTTAACTTTAAGTTTGTAGATTGTGTATGAAAATTAATAAAATGATTGCAAAAAAAATTATTGTAGGAATTGACCCGACTCACCTTTTACCAATTTCATGATTTGGCTTGAAGCAGGTTTCAATAGTGGTATTGTAAGCGGCTGGTATATTTCTTTGTGAACTTAGCCGGACCACTACTGTGCACTTAGTTCCATAAGAAGCATATTTTTGGGATTGTAGTATCATAATTGAGTGAAAGATTGAAGAAAAGATACAATGGGGAAGACTTAGCGCAATTACTTTGACCAAGTGAAAGAAAATGTGAATGTCGTGTCGTATTAAGTTAAATCGAGGACGAAAAGCAGAGAGACGTGGTCAGTACTCCACCGACAAGAGCATACCTCTTAAATTAAAGAAGAAGAATTATCAAGACCCGCCCCATCAGAACTAGATATAAGAGACAGGTGTATTCTAACAAAATCTGGGAAACTGAAGGCCACTATTGGGTTCGGTACGAAAAAAGGATAGAACCCAACCGTCTCTTCCCTTGGGTGTCGAATGCGACTAAGGGATTTTCCACCAAAAAACTCTATACCCTTACACGATATAACGGCTCATCTCCTGTCAGGTATGCATTTTTTTATACCTGTTACATATCATAAATTAACGGTAGATGTTATTTCAAGCATTAATCTTTTAATTCTATTCTTACCACTTTTCTGAAACTGTATTTTCTTTTCTGTTGTGCAATAAAGTGTATTTTTATTGTATTGTAATGTTTGGGACACCCAAACGCAAACCTTTGGGATATTATCTTTGACCACTTTGTTGAGACTCATTATGAGAAATTGAACAAATTATATAAGACTAGACAGATTATTATCTTAATAAAAAAAATATATTCAAATGTTATTTTCAGTCAGTCATGTACACAATAAAACTATTTAGAATTATCTTTCATTACATAAATAATTTGCTGACTTTATCATTTATTCATCGATTAGGTTCTACTTAGCTGCTCATTATAATAATTTACTATCAGTCCAAATTATAAAATACGTAAGATTAATGGTATGAAAATGAATTCTAAGAATAACCCAACATGTATTTCATATCTAATCATATTATTATCACTTCATATATAATCAATCAATATTAGTGCTTATTCACTCAATACCCAGTTTGCAACCTTTTGGCACACTTGGTGTGCTCTTGGTTAGTTTCAATTATTGGTTAGTTTTATCATCTGTCTCTATCTTTCGATCTCTATTGAAGCATCGTTCTCTGTCTTCACTTCATCACTTTTTGTCCAGTCTATCTTCCAATTCACGATATAACTCCTAGGTGAAGTAATTCCGAGGGGATGTGAGTACATCAAAAATTCCACTTTGATCACTTAGGTGATCATAGTGGAATGAACCAGCAATTCTATTAATGGATCAGAATTCAAAAAGAAATTGTCAACTAAACTTTTTTGATTGCACATGAAACCACTTCTTTGCACACTAGTCCAGTAAAACACGTAATTTTGGTGGTGTAACCTCCTATAATAATAAAGTTCCTATTTTTTTGTGGAAGGATAGAGTAATCATCTAACTAATATTATAAATGCGAAAGTTTGAATGTTTGTTTGTTTGTTGCTCAATCACGGCGAAACTGCTGAACGGATTTCGAAGAAATTTGGTATATAGATCGACCATACCCTGGATTAAAACATAGGATACTTTATATCGCGATAAAGTGAATAGTTGCCACGGGATAAACAAATTTCCGCGAAATAGTTATTCAACACAGGCGAAGCCGCGGGCAGAAAGCTATCAGAAATAAAACAAAAATGTTTTCTTACAATTCTGTAGCTTGCTTTATAGGTATTTAGTTCGCCACCCGATGTACCAACATTCAACAGTGCCTCAAAGACTCCAGAGTCGTAATAGCTTTTTGAAGTGCGTTGCTCCCGTACAAGGTGTGGCTTCGGATGCTCGCTGCAGCCTGTGGCGGCAAAGATACTCTCTTGCGTCGTTCCTCCCGCTCAAGAAGTCTCTTCCTCCTGGACACGATTTGCCATGGCCAACCTGGAAATCCTTAAATCGGCTTCGAACTCAGGTTGGCCGCAACAAAGATAATCTGTGCAGGTGGGGCTTCTCCGATGGCGGGAGTGATCGATGCGAGTGCGGAGTCTCCCCACAGACAATGGCTCACGTATTGTCCTGCCCCACGTGTCCTGACAGCTGCACCTATGACGACCTCCTTAACGCCACAGACAGTGCTGTTAGAGTGGCTAAGTTCTGGTCCAATAAAATTTGAAACTTGCCTCGACACGAAAAGAAGAAGAAGTTATAATACCTACAATGTTAAATTAAAGTTACCACTCTCTGAACTTCATAGCGTTTTATAAGATGCTAACTCCTAAAGTAAATGCTAAAGTAATTTTCAAAAAAAATTATCAATGGCTACTTTATAGTTTCTAAAAATAGTTTATTGAGTTGTGATAATTACTCTCGGTGAAAATATTAACAAATATAAAGAAGTACTTAATTTGAAACTTTTCTTGAAAATAGTTACAGGAGTTCTGAATAATATCCGACACAATGAAATTTTAATCATAATAGTCTATGTTTTATTACTAAATACCTATACTATATCCAAAGCAAGCTACCGATTTGTTAGAAAACATTTTTATACTATCACCTTAAAATCATAGGAACTTAAAAGTGTATCCTTACTGAACTACCACACTTTTGCAGTGTAATTACATAATGTAAATACTGTTGGATCGTGTTGCACTTATCGATATAAATTCGACGTTAAAGCAAGTCAAACACAAGTTCAGAGGCAAGCAGGAGCATTCGGCAACCGCAATTAATGGTCACCGCATGTAGCCGGACCGAACATGGACGTTTCGGCAAACACGTCGCATCTAAACTGCTAAACTAAGCCGGTATATCCAAGTTAATGCACTTAAAATGGCTTGCCTAAAACTAGCGCTCTTCATAGCCACTTTTCATACCTGTCTTTCAAAGGAAAGACATTTTCCCAAAGGGGAAAATGTCTTCACTTCACTACTGGCCGTATAATGTTTAAATTGTTTCCAATTTAGATTTCTATATATAGTTTACTTTTTAGGTTTCAAACGGAATTTCATTACTACCCCCTGCCATCGTACCCTATAAACTGGACGGTGACTTTACATTGATTCTTTGCCATTAAATAGAAGATAGAAATAAAAGTAAAAAACTAAAACCCGACTAGTAAAAACATTAATAGAAAATGAATTGGGAGAACTGCAAAAACGCATAATTATCTTTAAATCTGTCATTACAAATGCTATAAACAAGCACCGTAGGTCTAGGTATCTGCCGAACCCAGAAACATAAGGTCCTGATATGCGTCAAATATCCTATTTATCGATTAGTAATAATAAACAAAAAATAGGTCTTTGTTTTCTCAAACAATATCATACAATATAAATTAATTTTCCAGCACTCGGAGGCATTTATAATTTAACGTCTGTATGGCATCGGTTTTGACCTCCTTGATATGAACTAAAAGCAACTAAGTACAGATTAACTGGCAGTCAAAAACATTAATTCAATTCAATATTCTTTAAAGGTTCCCAGTTCGACTATACATCACATCAACAGGCTATAAAATCCACTACTCAATATAAGTATCTCCCATGATGAGCCGCAACAAAAGAACAGAAAACAATAAAGGTATAACTTAAATTAAAATGTACCAACGGCCGAATTGACAAAACTCCTCCTTTTTGAATCCAGTTAATTAAATTTTAAAAAATTTAGGGCGCCGAGGCAATGTGCTGAGAAAGCTGGCACAGTTTCCCCGCTGTAATGCTCACATGCTCAAATATTGAGCGAAGAAACTGTCACCTGTCTAGTCACCAGTGACGTCGTGGTTTAGAAAATATTTGGAAACGTTCGAAGCGCATGGATACTATGGACTTAAAGTTTCGACTCCAAAACCAAGAAAATGTAAATAATTCTAAGCTAAACGGATTTCCAGTTATTTTATCAATCATTTAAAATTGAAATCTGCTCTAATACATATATACATAAAGTCACGCATGTTTCCCGTAGGGGTAGGCAGACACCACAGATCTCCACTTACTACGATCCTGACACATCTTTCAAATAAGTTACAATTAATTCAACAAACATCATAAATTTAACAAAAGTACTGTGAAACTCGTAACCATTTACTATAGAACTTGATTACCAACATTTTTTCAGCTAAGACTAATTAGTCGCAATAAAAAATCGCGTTCACTGCCGCAAACGGTATTAATTGCTGCAAAAAATTGGTCTGGAACGAGTGCAATACTGCATGCGGTGAACGAATGTGTGCCTGGTAGGTATACCAAAGCTAATACCCATGATCAATGTTGCCAACTTATAAAACAAGTTCAGTGATATAAGATTTCCCGATAAGAGAAGTATCCCGACTGCGATCTACTATGGAATACTGTGGTAAACCACCACTAAAACATGATTGTGTATATTTGAAATAGTTAATGCGAATGTTAGTAATAATTATGTAAATGTACGAGGGAAAATAATAAGGAATTCAAAATTCGAAATGAGAGCCATATTTTGTTGTCACTTTCAGTCACGTTTCACTCTTGTAAGGGCCATTCCAACTTCAAAGGTAGGTCATTTTTATGTATAAGTAATAAAATTTACTTTATATACATCTATTTTATTTCATTTTCAATCAATTATAATGCGATAACCAGATCTCGTATGTACTTTTCATCGAATCAAGAATATGAAAGCACGAAATTGTGTGAAAACACTAAACCTGACAACACAGTAAGTTCACAGTACGATTCGCAAACAGAACTGACTCTCTGATTAAACTCATAAATCCGCACGCCAGATGGCGCGCGCCGCGTTGTAAATCTGCAACCAATACGACATTTGTCTCTATTCCCCACAGCACGATTACATCTCGTTATCTCTATCAACTCGCCTATAAAACACGCTCTATTGAAAACTAAAATGATTATGGACGTCACACGGTTATTCTAAAAACATTTGCGTGCACAACATTCGTTTCAAATACGACTTATAAATTCACGTTTAGTACCCCTTATCTTGAGAGGTAATTATTTTTGAAATAAATCATTTCGAGTTCGAAAGAAAATTAATGAGGTAACCTTTATTAAGTCGTAAACTACGTTAGCTTCTGGAGCGGTCAAATAAAATGGCGTAAGGCGTAAGGTGGTGGTAAGGCGTCGTAATGTTATATAGGCTTTCGAAATGACTACTATCGTCAGTAGTAATCCTATCCATAAAATGACACATTAACGCATTTAACTGTATTGCTTTTTGTGCTCTTATTTTTACCCTTACGCTTTATTCTATGCCCTCGGTTTAAGTGGTCGACCAGTGTACCTTTTCATATCACTACGAATTTATATTACTAGATGTTCCTCTCAACTGTGAAAAAAAGTGTTGCCAAAATAGTGATATTATCTGTGAGGTCTGAATCAGCTTCTCATAAACAAGGGCGTACTGCCATTAAGTGCACAAAATCGCGTTTTCTACAGTTTTTTCTACAGCGGCCATTAAGGTCCAACTCACAAAATTTACATTTCCAAATTTTATTTTTTAATAAAATCTGTAAACTATGTTTTATTTTTTATTTTTTTCGTAATAGGTACATCCTATACATACACTCTGCAACGTTTGTCGGGTTAATTTTGTTAGACCTTATATATTCTTAGTGCTAAAGTAACAGTAGTGCTAAAGGGAGGTTAAAATTTATTTGAGGTCTTAAACCGTGACATTGGTGTCGATTCGGATGTACATCAACTAAACTAAAACCAGTTTTAAAGTAGTACTGTCTCTTTCTCCCTGGAACAGTACGATGCGACGGCACCACTCCAAAACTGGTTTTAGTTTAGTTGGTGCACATCCGAATCGATACTATTGCCGACTTATTTTATGATTTTTTCAAAAACAGGCTAATTCAACAATAACTGAAGGATGGGCCTTTTTTAGAGCATTTTCGTAAGCCGACCGTAACTATATTAGTCAGTAAGTACGTTTTCATTGTGTAATAACGAGAAAAGAGGTTTAAATAACTTCATAGGGGTTCTCAATTGACAAAAGTTGTTTATAATACAAGTAGTTGCAATTTTCGTTATCTAAATTTCACAAATTGCATAGAATTCTTAATTTGGGTCACAATCACCATACACTGGTGAAATTTGTGAAAAAAATTAGTTACTACGCTCCTCCTAAACGGCAAACGAAACAAGATAAAAGTAGAAGATAGAGTAAATTACGAGTGTTTCTCGCAACGAACTTCTTGGCTGGGGAGTTTATTTGTTTTCCCCCAGTACACGAGTTATAAAGGGGCGTACACACACGCAACTCGCTAACTCTGCGGGAAACTTAAACGGGCGCAATTTAAACTTTAAACTGGTAAATTTTATTCAAAGGAAATATCCGAAGCCAGTGTTTCGTTGTAAATGAATGGGTAAAATCTTGAGCGTGAGATTCTAATTTTCTTCCGTATTTAGCGTGGGCGCAACTTGACTGCAAGGAATCTTGAGGTAAGAAAGTTGGTTCTCTTAATTTTTCTGCCATCGCTTTGCCTGAATGCAATTTATCGTCTCGCGGGATTTATTTGACATATATCGAGATAAAAGTACAGTCGGCAACACAATTAAGGTAGCGGGCGAAAGTCTAAAGGGAAATTAAATTGATTAGAACCAACGCGTCCCTTCCCGTGGGAGACGTTAGAGGCGACTAAGAGACTTTGCACCAAAAAATATCTATAGTTTTGCACGCTTCCCTGCAACCCCTGTCACGTACCTATGCATTTTTGTATATTTCATAAGGTGCACCGTTTCAATCATTAAACTTTTTAACTTTTGGGAAACCGAAATATTATTGTTTGGAATATCTCTGACCACCCCATTATGTATGTTTAATAATTTCTTTAATCGATTTAATTTAATTATCTGATCTGAATGACGTTAGTATGTAGGTATGTTATTTAAGTTTAACTGAAATTTAGCTATCAAATGATATACACCAATCAAGATGTAAAGGAAAATATAACAAAATCCAAACAAGACCCTCCACACAATATCATAAAAATTAAGCTTGCTACCTTAATTACGTTGGCTACTATACCTACCTACCCTATGTTATAGTTATTACCAGGACATGGACTATCACTTTACCAAATTTTATAAAACAAAATCCTAGAATAGTTTTCGAATGTGAAAAGTTTTAGTGATTTTTAATATTACTAGTTTATGCCAGAAGTGACCACCTACCACGCTGGCTACAGTGGAATCCATGCTAAAAGCAGCAAAGTTTTCGTAACAATATCATTGGTTTTATTCCATTTGAGTGCCGAAACCACACATACCTATTATTATCCATATACCCAAACGTTGCCTTTAATTGATCAGGTCGTCAAATTGTACGTTCCACTCTTACCAAGTTGCTGTAAAATGTATTTTCTTTTTGTTTTTGCCAAAATAGTGTATTGTATTACTAACTCGCAATAAATACAAATAATTTAATAAACCAAAATAATACACTATCATGGTGACAAGGTTTTCTACTTCTTTGTCTTTCTTTTCTTCTTGTGGCAAATTGAACTTGAGATATTTTTTTTTATTTAATGAAAGCATCTTCACAGGCTGTCTCCTTTATAATATTCTTCCTAAGAGAACTATAGGGGATTACTGGTATCATAGAAATTTCATAAATTATTCTTGTAGTTGTGACTAGTTTTAGAGTTACATCGAATATATTATTCCATAATTAATTTTATAGCAATGTGATATTGGACTTTATTTTATGTCCGGAAAGATCAGTATCACTAGCGAAAGCATGACTTTATGTCGTACCTCTTAAGATCTCATTTTAAGAATTCTAAAGGCGTAATAAAACGCGTTTTATTTTAAAACACATCCATTTCATCCTTAATAACATTTTTATATTATATCATGAAACGTACCTAGTAGACCATAGATGTATGAATATGAAGTAAATCCCTAGACTGGAAGTGATAACAATGGAGGGTATTTCAATAAAATTTGCATTAGAATGTGAGGGAAGTGGTGCAGCGGACCTTTTGTGACGAGACTCTAACTGTGCCCCCAATGGGCACGAATTAAGTTAAAAATGGAAGTGAAATTTATTTACTATAATATAGCATAGTTACCTTTAAGAATTGTAAATCACCCTAGGTCTATTAAAAGGCCAATGAAGTTACTTATAGGTATAACAAATGAATTAGCTACTAAAAGTTTGGTGCAATTTAAATGATGGTCCATCCTGACATAATAATAAATAATGTTCATTCTTAATTAATAACAAGGTAAGAATCAACAGGTGATACTGTATCTACCTTTGACAGGGTGACCGAACCTAAAAACATGGTCGTTCATTCTTTAGGGGAACACCGAGTCGAAAGTATAATAGTAATATTATTCTTTATTGACACTGCAAAATTTACAAATTTCCCAAACTAGGCGACTTGTATTCCTGGAAGTAATGCCCCTCCAATTACATGTCTTAATTCCAATATTTTTAAGTATGTATTAGCATTTTCAAAAATTATATCAAACATGGTAGGTACATTACTGAACACTTTAAACAAAAAGAAATCAATTGTATTATTAAAAAAATGTGTCGAAACCCACACACATATGCTGTGGCAGTGTTTGTGTGGGATCGCATATACATGGTGTGAGTACCTTAAGTCAATCAATCAAGTACGTTTTATTGCACAAAAATTTAAGAATACGCTTCATAAATATAGCTTCAAAATTTGTACAACCAGGCGGTCTTATCGCTGTTAAGCGACTCTATTACTCTTTAAATATATTATTTTACTATTGTAAATAAAATTTTGGATTACATTGGGTTGTTAGCCAATTTATAATGTGCGTTTTATTTCCAAAATTATACATGTACTAATAATAAATAATTTATTTAACTAATACCCATAAATACATACCTTCCAAACTTACATTATCATAATAAAAAAGGAAATAATAAATATTATGTTATCTTGTCATAGTGCTGTCTGGCGTCCTATTTCTACCGTTCCTCGAAACCGCCGAAACACTACGCCGTTTGGCCAGAAATCCTTCTTCATGAAGGTGTCTAAGGGCCGTATTAATAAATCGATCTTGAGATTGAGATCACGTCTCAGTCTCAATACAATTTTTTTGATACTGTTTTAATATGCAACAGATTCTCAAGCATCAACTTAATACGGGTTTTTTAATACGGGCTTAGGTGGTCAGTTGTGACTTGCGCTACAACTGTTTTGAAATGGCCATAGCCTGGAGTCCAGGACGTCCACCCTCACAAGGTACTTCGTCATCAACTGGATGTAGTCAACCACATCCTTCGTAGAGGTAATGGACTACAGAATGCGTGAACCAACATGCACTTAGTCGGATTTTGTTCTGTGATTTCACCCAGTCCATAATGGTTTTAATCATAATGAGAATTCGAAAGTTTACTATATACTGAAATAGCTACAAAATTTAGTAAAGCCATTGAACACGTTTATTGTTGAAAGGTAACTAACTCTGTTAGCTATTCTGTCCATATTTGTCTCATTAATTTATCGGCGTAGTCACAAATTCCGCCGCAGCTGCTGTAATGAGAAACAAATGTTAGCTCATACGGTTCTGTAAATATTGTATTATCTACTCTAAACGTTTCTTTGGGCCCTCTGAATAATATTTACGTATATTTATTGCATTTTCTTTAACAAATTGTACGTATATCAACACATTCCCACAATTGTGACACAACCACTACAAGAAGGTAAGGGCTACAATCCGTTACGCGAACCCAGTGCGGATTAATGGTGAATTTGTGTGTGTGTGAATTGACAGTCAATGCTTTTAAGGCGCCTCTGTAAGGCTACCGACTTGGCTTAACGACAACTTGGCCTTCAATAGGAAACAACCGGGTCCGACTGTTTTAATGTGCCCTTAGAAGCTCAGAAACACTCGTAAATTTCCATTAGCAGCCATCAGTGTAATCTGGGGGCACGGCCGTGCCCCCACCAAGTCGAGCAAAAAAGCGTCACGGCCGTACCATCCTTTTCTCGAAGCAATTCAGACCATTTTCGACCCCCTGTAACTTCGTTGTGGATAAAAATAGAAGACTGAAATTTTCAGTAACTATGCAGGCATTGTAAAGACACGTATATTTAAAATTTCATTCAATTTGAACCAGTATTTTTAAGAATTATAAGGGGTCAAATTTCTTAATTTTGTCAGTCACTGACTCACCGATCATCAAAATTCTAAGGCACTTCTAGCAGACCTAGAAGCTTCAAATTTGGAATATAAGTAGTGTTTGGTGTATGAATCAAGGAAAAACTAAAAAATCTAGAAAAGACAGCAAAGAAAATTAAGCCCATACAGCCAAGTCTTCAGTTAATTAAATTTTTCAATATTTTATTTTACGGCAATTATTATTATTGCGTGCGAAGCCGCGGGTTTAAGCTAGTCCCATATAAATATAGGCGCATGGTAGTGCCCCTGCCAAATCGAGCAAAAAATGGGTATTCCGGTGATGAAAACACGTGTATTAAATTATTTATTAATGCAAAAAACGTACCTACGTGCGTATTCGTACTTATTACGAGTGCGTAAGGTTGTATAATTATATACCACGCGCTGCGATGCTAGCGAGTGAGCGCGGGCCGTTACTACGCGCTGCGCGGTGCTAGCGCGAGGGCGCGGGGCGGGGACAGTGGCGGGGCGCGCGGAAAGGTGCATGTCGCCGAGCGAGCAGCAGCCGCGCTCATACGCGCGAGCGACCCAATGCTGTTCGGATGTGCCCAGAATTCTTACCTATAAAGTGTTAAAGCGCAGGAATCCTCAATTTGTGAATACAACAGACTAAGAAGCATTTACCGTCCAGATTTGTCAAAAATTGTAACATCAAAGCCTCCCAGAAAAACCCATAGAGACAGGGAGTGGGCTCTTAGAAAAACTGTAGCTGAAGCTCAAGAAGTAGTACCGGAACAGAGAAAACGGAAGGCTACCTACAAAAATAAGAAAAGTTCATAAGTCAGAGAGAGGGCTTTAAGAAAATTCGTTGCTGGTAGATATACATATATACAATAAGTAGAAGGTACCGAAAAGGAAAAAAGTAGAACTGTCTACAAAATACAAAAAGAAATGAGATCCCATCAAAAACAATACTTGTCAAAAAAACCAAGTCTCGCAACTCAGTTGTTCTGCGGTAAAAAGTTGTGAGATCCATGTAATACCAAGTCGGTTGTTAATTTATTCAGTCTCTACTTAAGCGACTTTCTGTCTTAATACGTCCAGTCTCTAAGACCACGATCGTGGTCCATAACAATTGAAAATCAATTGTGTCTGGAATCTCCGTACTCGAAGCATTAAGTTGTTACGTAATAATTAACAGCATCTTATAGTGACGCATATCAATATTAAAATTCTTTAATGTTTTATATAAATATATTGAGACTTGGCCATCGCCTCAAAAGACGTGTAAATTCAATCGTCTGAAAACACATGTAAATTCAATTATTTAGTGCGATGGCCAAGTCTCGATATATTTATATAAAACATTAAAGAATTTTAATATTGATATGCGTCACTATAAGATGCTGTTAATTATTACGTAACAACTTAATGCTTCGAGTACGGAGATTCCAGACACAATTGATTTTCAATTGTTATGGACCACGATCGTGGTCTTAGAGACTGGACGTATTAAGACAGAAAGTCGCTTAAGTAGAGACTGAATAAATTAACAACCGACTTGGTATTACATGGATCTCACAACTTTTTACCGCAGAACAACTGAGTTGCGAGACTTGGTTTTTTTGACAAGTATTGTTTTTGATGGGATTCAGTATTTTTTGATTGATTGGATTTTTGTCTCTGACTGTACTGTCATCTTAAATATACTTAGTTCCCATCGAGACTTTTCATTTTGATGAAGACACGAGTATAGTAGGAGAATGGATTCTTTTGTTGATTTTTATTTTGTTTCATGAAAGCCATTTCCATAAGCGTGAACTATTGCGTAAGCGTGAATTTTTTTACAAACACAATACATAATACAACCCTAGAAAAATTGTGTACCATCTTTATTTCTGACGCTATTATGTTTCTAAAAATAACTCGTTAGGTATGATATTTTTTCGTTCATATGAAAGCCAAGAGCACTTCACAGAGTATCTGCTACCGTGGGGTAGCGAGTGCAGCTGCCACGAATCTCTCGAGAACGCGAAATCAGCCTTATGAACTTAGTTTGCTAAGTGAAATAAGTTCCATCACTTTGAAATAAGGTATATTTTTGTATCAAAACTTGGAACGTTAAGGTGAGTTTTGTAATAAGAGCCTGCTAGTCTGGAGTCAAGTTGCATGTAATAAGTGGGAGTCGTGCTTCGTTATCCGAGTTCCAAAGCCAGACCATGCTAATTGTGCACCTACTCATCAAATCATATAAAAATTCGGAGAAATTCGACAAAAACGGTTTAGGAGAAATTCAGAGAAATTCTTGCTGCTTAATGAAACTGCGACAGTTTCTGTACAAAATGCAATGTTTGACGGCGTCGTATGTGTGTGTCCGTACGAAGTATGTTTTTTATATCAAATATCAAACTAGGGTAAATGTTCTTAGCTATGTTGATAGCCATTTCAAATATGTCTTTAGATAATAATCTAGTCATACAAGGGTTTTCTAAATTTTGAATTTATAGCTATCTACGATGTTTTGTTGCCCAGAAAAGATTGTTTTTTAGGCGGACCCGAAGCACTTTCTGTGTAGGTAACTGACTTTGTATCTTTCTTAGTCAAATGTAGCTTTTACAATAAGAACATCCGATTTCATACACTGTCTGTTCATTATTATTTCTTTTTAATTGATGCTAAATCTATTTTCATTTTATAAATAGTCATATCTATCTTCGAACATGCATTCTCCTTCTTAATACCTACAACACAAAACTAACAAAACTCATTTCGCGGACTAGGAGTGAAATTTACAAGAATGCAATAACGGGCACTGTAAATACTTCAACGTCGGACTAGACAATAAGTTACGAACTACGCACACATTTAGAAAAGAACGCTCCGCAATAGTCGACTTGAGGCGGGGGATCTCAGACTGAGTCAATATTGACTCCTAGAGGGGCATCTCGCGACTAATCTTATAGAAACTGTTTGCCTTCACGATTGAAGGTTCGGAGCTCTTGCGGAAAGTTGCCGCATTTCAAATAGAATTTGCATATAGGCTACGGGGCATTTCCGCAGCGGACCCAATTTGAATATTGCTGATAAAACGAAAAAATCGGATATCCATCATGATTGGTTCTTTGAGAGCAAAGAGTTTTCTTACGATTTCCCCTTTACCAATATAGTGAGTAAATACTGTCACGTATATACGTACGTTCTTAATAAATAAATATATGATGATAAAAACTATACGGAAAAATAAATACCGCGAACCGATTTGTATAGTGGGTAGTGAATCTACCTTCGAAACAGACAGACGAACATTTATTCCGGAGTCATTTTATTCAATCCGTTCTCTAATATCCATAGAACAGGCTTTGCCTGGTTTAGTATGAATATGTCTGAAATATTTGGCATTTATTATTAGATGTAACTATTTAAATTATTAATAACAATTTATAATATACTGATCACACAATATTCAGGGTAGTTTAGAAGGGTAACGGCTGCTACCATAATAATTGTTGTAGCTACAGTAAAATATGCATAGAAGACTGTCCTACATTTTATTTATATTTAGATGAGATACCTACATATATTATGTAAAACGTTACTTGACACTATTGTAGCTGGTCTAGACTTTGATCACATGTTTATTGTACAAAAGAGATTTGTATTGATAAAATTACTTTATCTTACTGACTGTGATATATTTCTCAAAATCTGTGATTGCAGATCGAAATATATTTAAAAATAGATGATTTTTTTCTAAGAACATTTTCCTGTATAGCTCCAACAATTAAGGTAGCAAATTTTCACCCAGTACTTATAGCACAATATTTCACGAAACCCCTCCAATTTGCATAATAAAGTCGTTAAAAACATTACACGTTTGTGTTATAAACGTTTACATATATGTAGATATGTCATACACATTGTCCTAAAATTACCTGACGTTTGAATTCATAAATTCAAGTGAATATACTTATCTATTGCGTTTGCGAATAACTTTTGCTATAACATCATCTGCATACGTTCTGAAATTCGCCAGTGAACCATAATTTTCGGTTGTTTAGTAGGTATGTACTTTCAAAATATTTCATACGAATAATGTACTAACTTTGCTGTGGGATACGAAGTTGGGTACCTAAATAAAATTGGTAAAAGCGTGAAAACCGTGAAAATGACAACATATAAACAAGTTTTCTATTAGGTAAGTATACTGTAAAAGCTATTGAACAATGGGAAAACAATTTAACTTCCAACTAATGTTCTAGTAATCCGTTTTTCCTACTTATGTGTACCCGAGTGAAATTAATTGTAATAACAATAATAATATAAATGAGAAAGTTTGGATGTTTGTTTGCAAACGCTTTATTGCACTTCATAAAATCTACAAAATTACTATAACTGTGATTGTGGTCAAACGCGTAGCCAGTTAATCATAAAAAAACTAACTGAAAATTAGTAAAAATGTAGATGTCAAAAAAGTTAAAATAGTTTATTTCATTCTCAAAGTTTGTTTACAGTACAGTGGAGGGAACTTTGCGGTAAGTATAATATACATATTTGTATTAAAAAACACCGCTCTTCAATACGTACGGAGCATGGTATAAGAATTAAATATTAACTTATTCTATCTCTTGTGTGAAAACAATGGCAGTAATAAAAAGGATAAATAAAATGACACTGAAAATTACGGCGTGTATGCATTGTTCATGTTTGTTTATGAACTAATTTATTTATTTACTAATTTTGTGGGGAGTACATTCCGTCGCTTAGCGTCCAAAATTTGTGTTCGGCATATTTTACCAAAATTGAAACATACTTTTGAACCTATTCAATTAGGCTTCGGTACAAAGGGTGGTTGCGAGGCTGCTGTGCATGCATTTCGCACCTTCTTAACCACCGATCGAGAAGCAGAGGTGTTGTTAAAAATTGATGTCAAAAATGCCTTTAATTCTGTTAACAGAGACACCCTATTGAATGAGGTAAATAAAAATATACCGGAAATATTCCCATATCTAAATCAGTGCTATCACAAACCCACAAAATTAGTCTACAAAAAGAACGTTTTATTGTCTTCAGTTGGGTGTCAACAGGCTGATCCCCTCGGGCCAGCAATTTTCAGTTTGGTTATAAACTCTTCCATTCGAAAACTTAATTCAAAATTTAATGTATGGTACTTAGATGACGGAACCTTAGAGGGAAAGGTAGACACTGTTTTGTCGGACCTTGCCAATATCAAGGCTGACTTTCAGGCATTAGGTCTGGAACTCAACTTTGATAAATATGAGTTGCACATTCAGGAGTCATCCCAAAACCCAAACAGTATTATCGATAGTTTTTCGAATTTAGCGCCATCTATTAACCTGTTTGATAAAACGTCGCTCAGCCTCTTGGGTTCCCCTATCTTTGACATATCCATTCCAAATTTTATACAAAATCTCATTTCAAAATTCAATTCTTCGAGCAGACTTCTGGAAATAAATTCTCATTACGCTTTGACTTTATTAAAATTTTGTCTGTTTGTTCCGAAAGTAACATATCTACTACGATGTTGTCCGTTTTGGAAACATCAAACACAATTGTTGTTAATAGATGATGAAATTAGATCGCATTTAGAAGCAATTCTAAATTTAAGTTTTTCGGATGAAAGTTGGTTGCAAGCAGTTGTTTGGGACTAGATGATTGGGGTAAGTGCACCAAATATTAAAAAAAATATATATATATATATATATATCATAATTTCCTTTAATCTTGAAAACTATGTGGATTTCTACAATGAAAGTCGCTCGTTGTAGAAGATCCATTATATTCATTGAACGAATACGCAATTACAAATACGTTTTTCACCCTAATGAAGACTAAGCTCAGAGACAGCTGGCTTGAGGAAATTAATGACATGCCCCGACAAAGAGATAAGGGGAAATATTCATCAATTTATTTCCAAATATACAAATAAATTAATAATTAATCCACCGATGTCTTCTTAATCTCCGCGCTCTTGTTTAAATTTATTGTTTTCAATATCTAGCAAACCAGAGTAAGTAGGTAAATAAATAATATAAATGTTCATTTGAACAACTGTAGAGCAGTTTATACATACATACGTTACGACGTCTAGCCCAAATGGGGTGGTCAGAGATATACCAAACATTAGCGTTTAATGCTAAACGTTTGGGATAACCTAATCACATTTAAAGACCTATTATTGAAACAGTCAAAAATTGTCTTTCGTCTTTTAGTTTAATAAATGAGAACGATGCAACTGATTTCCTCCAACTCAACAATAAGGAACTTAATCAAACATCTCGAAATACGAAAACTAAATATGATAATGAGCAAACTTCCAAGTAAACCGAGTATTGTCAACTCTTAAGTGCTTATTCGTATGTATCTGACTAGTATTTGACTGCTGGGGTATAATAAGGTTAGAGTTATTGAAATTGTCTGCAGGTACGAACTCTGAGCGAGCACAAGTTTGGCGTTGTTGCTTTGATGTTTAAGTTTCTCAGTTAATACTGAACTAGCGACAGGGAGCCGTATAACTTAGATCGCTACTACTATACGCACTTTATATGAATACATGTTTAACAGTTTTGAAACGCTCCGACAAATCTTATATGCAACAGCGTTCAAATATGAGTAAAAACTTAAGTTTTTGCGCATGTAGATAGAAAGATGGAGTATTATTGTCATTTTACGACACAGGTATACCCAAATAATCCCTTTTTTACTATTTTAGTCTAATTGTTGATGTCGCAAAGTGGACCCAAAAGGATCTCCAACCCAATTCAGCCTACCCTGTGACAAAACGTTGTGCACGGCACTGATTCTGACATTCTACTTTTGCTTCTTACAGTCTCATCAAATGCTTCATATACGCTCGTAGGTTAGTGGTTGACCGCACCTGACATTATATTCGACAGTCACTTGATTGACGTACGTCCTTCTTGGTCGACCTTTACCGACCCTTCTATTCATGCTTTCGTTAATCTACTTTCACTCATTCATTTTAGTTGCCCAAACCATCTGAACATACCTCGCAGTGAACGCATTTCTACTGCGTTGATTCCGTTTTCATGCTTTTTCTGCCATACCCAGCGTTCGCTCCCATATATCAGCGTGGGTACAAACACACCATTGTAGATCGCCACTCTTGCCTTGCTTGACAATGACTGATTGCCCACAATAGCACGCAAGGCTCTATTCACACAGTTTCCTGCTTTCACTCTCCTTTCAATATCTTTCTCACATTTACGGTCTCTAGTAAACTACTTTCCAAATACACAAATTCTTTAACCTGGTCAAATTTTACCCCATCTATCGTAACGTTACATTCAGTCATATTATCTTCCCTTTCTACAACCACAACCTTCGTCTTACAAACATCACTCAGGAGCAAAAATAATAGATCACCCACTAAATTTCCATACAACTACTTGCATTTCTGGGCTGAGTTAAAAACTCGTAAATAACTCAGAAAGTTCCTACTGTACTTAATGAAATTTTCACTTTTCTTAAGTTGTAATGACATCATTTGCATTATTATCTACGAGAAATTGTTATTACATGACGGATGCTTGACGAAATTAGATTATACTTAGGCATAGTTGCCTATTCCTAGTGGTTATTCCTTCCTTTGTATGGTTATTTTGGATTTATAAGCTAGTTTGTCAAACACATATCGTGTATAAGGATTTATGGAGTGATCCGTTGTTTTGGTCCCCAGTGTAGGTTAGCAATTATGAGTACGGTAAATTCCGCAAAGGTTATAAAGTTATACTCGAATAATTGCTATAGTAGATACGCAGTAACAATAACATCAATTTTCGAGTCAAAAATCACGGTTCAGACAAGACTTTCCAATTCCCTAATAGTATCCCTAATAAGAAGTCAAGTTGTCCTAGAAACGTGTTATAAAACACAAATCAATCACCCTTCTTTGTTGGCAACGGTTTAGCGCTTGTCCCCAATTACACCTGATGTTAAGTGAAGATGATGGAAGTGTGCTTACTCGGAACCCTTAACTTAATTTAGGGACTGGCTATCTTATCTTTAAGAGCCGAAGATACAACAATGCTGTAAACATTACTGTTGGCGTCAGACTTAGATCAGGCCCCTATTTCACCAAGTTGACAATTGTCAGCGACATATGTCGGCTGACAATTCGACATATGTCGCTGACAATTGTCAACGGACAGGTGACAAATGACAATTTTGTAAATTATTTCGTATAGAAAAGCTTATAAACATGATAGGCATTTTGTGACAATTGTCCTTATCTCAATCAAATGACAATTATGTTGTGAAACAAGAATCATTTTTTGAACTCGACATATTTGTAGATTTTGTCGGTAATTGTTGACATGAGATCGAGGCTGTGTTAGGCTAGCGTGACAATTGTAGTGTTTTCGTTGTTAATTACAAAATGGCTCTCCGTGAAAGCAGCAGTAGTGACAGTGATAGTGATTTAGATGAGTTCGCATATAAGAGAATATATAGAGAACGAATAAATTTCTCCTTTGACATTACTGAATTAGCGTTTAAGGAAAAATTTCGAAATAGTAAAACCAGTGTCGAATACTTAATAAATGAAATCGGTGCGGTTATATTTTTTTGACAATTGTCGCACCTGTCAACTTGGTGAAATAGGGGCCAGATAGTGGTATCTGGCTAGGAAATGCCCTACCTGGGGGTAATAAAATCAACTACTAAATAATATACCGTCTGGAATCGAACCCGGCATTATTACCTACATACAGAGTAGACACTATACTCATGATGTATTATTTGCGTTCCCACAAATTATGAAAAACAAAACAAGTCCATTAAATCACACTGTATACATTTGGCTACAACAGCTATCGCATTACCATATAGATTAAAAATAGCTCATAAGTAGAACATTTATGTGATTGCCATAACTATTTCATTGGGCCCGAAACTGTGTGAAACGAAACGTGTTTCAGCATTTAATTGGGACGTTAAGCCAGGCTTAGAGTCCTTATAGAGCCGGCTGGTTGGGCCCTCGTTTGTTTGACTAGTAACTTCACTGTCCAAGTTGTCTAAGACAAACACTAAACTGCTAAACTTCTAGTTCTCAAGCTGGGTGCTGGCGGATTCTGCGGTGCCGCTAAAGACGTTATCTTAATTAAGGATTGTAGGAAAGTTTAGGTGACGAATTTATTAAACTTTGTCGCGAGGCATCAATAATTTTGTATGTAAAATAGCATAATATTCGTACCATTTGCCCTTGGTCGTCATGTCTTTAGCCATCATACTCGTAGTAAGCATAGTTTCTGAAAATTAGTCTTTAATCTAGCATACTAAAAATTCTAACTAAAAAAGTAGATATTTTGTTTTGTTAAATTAAAAATTATCAGTGGTTAACCTAGACGCAGGGGATTTTCATGATCCCTCCTGGTTGACCGGAGTGCTACCATTATGAGCTGGCTGCGCATTCGTTAATGTGAAGCAACGAGACCTACATCACAATTGAGGTGTCATCATAGGTAGGTAGGTATCAAGATATATCCTGTTTAACTATAATATTTCCGAAGAAGATGGATTCCATCTTTATTTTCAGGATATGGGTGCTAGTATCTAATAAGTATATAAAGGTTGGTAATACAATTAAATCCTTCAAAATATCCTATTTAACATCGATTATCTCTTAAGACAGTAATTTCAAATTTATCAAATTCATTTTTGTTATTAAATTACTTGCCCAGTACTAAAAAAATACTGTTGCTTCAGGTATACACATTTGTATTATAACAAGACTGAAATAAGATTTAGAATGATATAAAACGGTCCGAGAGAATGCACCGCTAGAGTCGCAGTTATGTTATATTTCACAATAAATCTAGCGACAATGTTAGATGCTCCCAGTAGCGACGTTGGGTGCCACAAGGAGCAATATGGATGGTGAACATAAATTCTTCTTTGCATCGTCGACGTCGACCACAAATATGATGGGTGGGCGAAAGTGCGCCTTTACCTTGCCTTTGATTTTCTTTATATGATCAGTCATTGTTATCGTTAACCATTTGAAGATAATGTGTTGAAACTTACAATATTTAACGACAACAAAGATAATTTTGTAAGAACATTCTAAAGGTATTCATAGAATTCTATTGTATTTTTAAATGGTACCACCAGAGAGTTTAGGTAAGTACTCGTGTTAAACACCTACTTATACAGAATGGAGAGATGATTACTTAGAATATTATAAAAGAAAATCGAAAAGTAGAAATTGGGTTTGCTACTCGTTTTCATAGCACAAATTCTGATAAGTCCCAAAAAAATTGTGGATAGTAAAAAGGTATGATATTTTTTATTGCCATTTCTTTAAGCTACCAGAGTTTTTATTTTTCATTTGAAAAATTAAATCATGTAGTCGATACAGAGTTGTATTAGCAACCGTTTTTAAGGTAGGGAGGTAAATATCCTATTAGCGAGAAGAATAATTTGGTAGAATAACAATTATGGTAAATTTTGTAGCTGAACCGATTTTGATTAAATCTTCCTCGCGGACGAAGTCGCGGGCGGAAAGGTAGTCAATTGGTTGGTTCAATTTGGGACGTGCGTGGAGAGAAAGGAATTAGAGAGAGAAAAATAAATAAAACGAAGAGAAACTCAAAGTAAGATTCGTCGTTTCATTAACATTACCTTACAATAATGTATTTTTTATTAAAATTGTGTTGGTTTTCCCTGGAATTAAAACATAACTTTATCTTGAAAACTATTAAGAATTTGACTACTAATAGTTTGAAAAGGGTGTCATAAAAAAATTGCCATTCTCATACACAAAAATTGGCACTTCGAAGACAAAATAATTGATATCCTATTTTTCTACCTCTACCCAAATGAATTTTTGAACTTAGACCAGTTTCTGGTTTTCGGTTATCTCTTTTAGATTCGGAGTAATAAGAGTAATAAAATAAGCATCAGTTCCAATTCAACTTTGTTGGTGGTAGGGCGTTTTAAATGTCCGCCTGGCTAGCTACCACCATCTTATCTAAAGCTGCTGCCAAGCAGCAATGTTAATAGCATTGTTGTGTTCCGGTTGTCAGAGATAAGATAGCCAGTCCCCAAGTAAGATGAGGTTTCCGGTGGTGACAACAACGTATCGAAATTATAAATTTCTATAATGACAACCAGACATTTTATTACGACATATTTGGTAAGTAACAGTAGTAGGTAACAAATTCTGCAAATCAATGATTTAAAATACTATGCCGGCCGCATGGTATCCATTTTCACTCCCGCGGGATACGAATAGGTACCCATATTTGAAATTTCGGATCAATAACCTGCCCTATACTACAAGCCGTTCAGGATCCATCTCTATATCACATTTCATACAAATTTATTCCGACGTTTTAGCGTGATTGAAGAACAAAGATCCATTATTGACGATTTGACGACCTGTTTGGTGTAGTGGCACAGATTACTAATAAGTTACTAAAGTAAGTAGTGGTTAGAAATTCTGCTGCTATACCAAAAGATCGCGGGTTCGAATCCCGCTAGGGGCATATGTTTGTATGATGAATACACACATGTGTTCCCGAGTTATGGATGTTTTTCATTTATATGTGTATTTATTTACAAAAAAAAAGTACTTGTGTAGTTTATCAACCATCTGGTATCTATAATACAAGCCTAGTTGCTTAGTGTGGAACTAGATGGCGCTGTGTGTATGTGCAAAGATATTTATTATTAGTGTGACAATGAGATTATTCTACGTCTTTAGTCTCTAATGGGATAAAATAGTAATTGTAGAGAATCTCTTAAATTCACAAGTTAGGAATTCATTGTGTATCAGTATGAGTGATCAGTGTCAGATACTGAGCAGTTTGCGAGCAGAGGTACGGGTGCTATCGGATCCAGCTTAAACAGGAGCTTCCGTCGCCACCGTCGAAGGACCATTTCCCCCGGACGCCGGACGCGGGGAGACTGCGAGGTGCAATGGGGGCGCTAAGAGGATTCCAAACAGATCGCGCGGTGAAACATTTTCGCATTGCCGCCGCAGTAATTATTCAACATCTGCGGAAATTGTGGCAAAATCAGGCAGAAATGCTCACGAAATTCTGTGATATTTGGAGAATAGGTACCTACCAATGATAATATTGAAGTTTGGATCGATTAAAATTTACAATTACTATTTGATAACCATTTTTGGATATGTATAATGGTCAGTGACAGTCCTCCGGTGACTCCCAAAAAATCTTCTCATGGAAATGATGAAAATGAAGCAATGATAGGAGATGCTTACTACTGGACTTCTAAAGGCTATAATAGTCAGTTGCTGTGTGATGTATGTGTATGACAAAAACACATAATAATAATAATCCTTTCGTTAACTTCAAAGGCATATGTGATAAATGACATGGGATTGTGCATACTCTACGAATAGGTATATCCGCCTCCTTGGCTTAATGTACCTAAGCAACATAGGGTTTACGATTCGGAGGTCGCGGGTTCGATCCTCAGCGGGGTTTGGTTGGTGGTCTTAAAATAGCAATTTTAATAGTATTGTTGTTTTCTGGTTGTCACAGATAAAATATAAATTTCCCTAAATTAGATGAGGTTTCCGGGTCAACACGCTTCCACCTTCGGCCTTTACTTAACATCAGGTGTGATTACGGTCAAGTGCTAACCCGTTGTGCATAAAAAAAAAGTAAAAATGGGAATGGGAAAAATTTCAAAAACATACCACTTAGAGGATTTGTTGCATACAGTGGCGCCCCTCATTGGATAAATTAAGAATTCATTTTAAATACGGAATAAATCAAAAACATCACTCTGACCTGCGCTGGAAAAGCCTAAAAGCTAATTACAAGTAATATCTAAATAGCTTTCATAGCGGTTATTTTCCAGAATTCACGATTAGGTATAAAAAAGCAGCTTTTATCAATAATTTGAAATTCTCGAAAACATCCGTAATTTATAATGGTGTCGATTCGGATGTACACCAACTAAACTAAACTAAAATCAGTTTTAAAATAGTACTGTCTCTTTCTCCCTGGAACAGTACGATGCGACGGCACCACTCCAAAACTGGTTTTAGTTTAGTTTAGTTTAGTTGGTGTACATCCGAATCGACACCATTATTTAGTTATTTATAATTGGCTCTTAGACTTTCGGGTGCAGATCAGAGCAATAGTTTGATTTATGTTGTATTTAAAAAGAAATCGTAATTTATAAGTAAGTATTATCTAAATCTGCCGCCAAGCAGCAATGTTAATAGCATTGTCGTGTTCCGGTTGTCAGAGATAAGATAGCCAGTCCCCCAAATGTGTTGGGGTTTCCGGGTCAGTACGCTTCCATCTTCGACCTCATCTTCACTTAACATCAGGTGTGATTGAGGTCAAGTACCAACCCGTTATGCATAAAAAAAAAAAAAAAAAAAAAAAAAAAGAGGGTTGACTCGTAAACATTCAATTTTTATTCTTGTTTTCAATGCACAAAAGTTAATTAAGCACGGTGTATCTAAACTTAAGGCACCGACGACTTCGTTACGGCAGTATTTTTAGTACTTACTACAAATAAAATTACAAGTTAGATAATGATGTCCGCTATTCTATTTTGTTTCAAGATGTAACCATTATAACCTGTGTCACGTAAAGATGACTTCTGAATTCCTCATTATAAACATACATGTATGTATAATCATACATGTATAATATTATGCATTCGTCTTGTCGTCGTAGCTTAATCATGCGCTAAGTTAAAAATCTACCATAGCCTTGGGGTTGCAGATACTGTATAGCACATGTGAAGTTTCATGTTCGAAGCTACTTGCGGAAACGGAAACAGTAATGTTAATAGCATTGTTGTGTTCCAGTTGTTAGAGGTAAGATAGCCAGTCCCCGAAATAAGATGGGGTTTCAGGGCAGTAAGTTTCCACCTTCGGCCGCATCTTCATCTTAACATCAGATGTGATTGAAATAGAGTATTAATCCGTGGTGCGTAAAAGAAAAGCTTTAGCTTAGTTGAAGCCGTTATAGAAAAATTATGTTTCAACTAGAAAAGTCTTTTCATAAATAGCGACCATATTCTGTTTAAACTTATAGCTGGATCTCTTTCCTAGTGGGAGGAGACTATCAGAAGTGAGGACGTCCAACGGGCCTTATGCTAGTTGGAATAAATGGAAAAATAAAAATTTTAGACACTCCAATATTAGGAACGTAGGCCGAAAATAGGTAAGACCCTATAATATGGTTACGAGATATTATATATGGTTATAGATAAATACTAAGGTAACTTCTATTTATGTATCATCTAATATTTTGTGTTATTTAGTATGAAGCGGTAATTTTAGTTTTAATATTGCTGTATTTGTATAAGCCCAATTTACTGTTCCCCAACTTACATTACGGGTGGCTGGAAGATCTATGGGATAAGTCCGCCGTTGTATTAACACTCAATATCTATGTTAAACTCAAGTTTTTTTTTTATATGAGAGGGCGGCAAACGAGCATGCGGGACACCTGATGGAAAGCTATCACCGCTGCCCATGGACACCCGCAACACCAAAAGGGTCACAGATGCGTTGCCGGCCTTTGAGAAGGTGTAGGCTCGTTTCTTGAAGGTTCCAATGTTGTATGCGTTCGGGAATACCGCTGCCGGAAGTCCGTTCCACAAGGTGGTCGTACGTGGTAGGAAGTTTCTTGAGAAACGTACAGTGATAGACTTCCACTCATCCAGATGATATGGATGGAATTTTAATTTTCGGCGAGAAGTGTAACGGTTAAATTGAGCAGCGGGTATTAACTCGAACAGTTCTTCAGAATACTCCCCATGAAATATGCGATAGAGGATGCAGAGGGACGCGACGTCTCTTCGCAACGCCAGGGGATCAGGTCGGTCAGTGAGACTCTCTTGGCCGACAATTCGGACTACAAATTCTCTGAATTCATGTCCCACACTCGCTGAATCGCTACTTAAACAAAATGTGGAGATTTGTGACTCCCATTTTAAATTTAATCATGTAAGTCCTATAGACATCTTAAAAGCATTTCGTTCTTTAGACAAGAAAAAAACTGCCGACCTTCACCGTTTATCAGTAAAAATTATTAGTGCCGTAATTGATTGTATTTCACCACACTTAGCTTATATCTTTAATAAATGTACTGATGATGGCATATTTCCTGATCTGATGAAGCACAGTAAAGTCATACCTTTATTTAAAGCCGGTAGTACATCAGACCCCTCTAATTTTAGACCTATTTCAATACTACCGACCCTCAGCAAAATCTTTGAAAAAATTATATTAAATTAGATATCGAGTTATTTTTACAGTAACAATCTAATGTCATATAAACAATTCGGTTTTACTAGGGGCCGCTCGACAACCGATGCAGGTGTCGAGCTCTTACAATATATTTTTGAGGGTTGGGAAGATGCGCGGGATGCAATAGGAGTATTTTGCGACTTGTCCAAGGCCTTTGATTGCGTTCATCACGACACTTTAATCAGGAAATTACGTCATTAACCGGCCGAGCTCTCGACCTTCTGAATTCTTATTTGAGTAACCGAGTTCAGAGGGTTGATATCAGTGGCAATACATCGTCAGGGTCGACAGTCTGTATGGGCGTCTCACAAGGCTCCATTCTCGGACCATTTTTGTTTTTGGTTTACATTAATGACTTGCCAAACCTTGTAAACGATAAACATGAAATAGTATTGTTTGCTGACGATACATATGTAATGTTTAAAGTAAATAGACTAAAATTAAATTATGACGACGTGAACAACGCTATTTCTCAAATAGTAGAATGGTTTACGGCAAATAATTTGTTACTGAATGAGAAAAAAACTAAATGTGTTAAATTTGTACTGCCTAATGTCAGGGAGGTGCCCACAAATATAATGATAAAAAATGTCACTCTAGACCTTGTTGAGTCCACTGTATTTTTGGGCATTACTTTGGATGCCAAATTACAATGGAGTCCTCATATCCATTAATTGGCGAAGAAGCTCAGCTCTGCAGCGTATGCAGTCAAAAAAATTAGACAAATATCGGACGTAAATACTGCTAGATTAGTATATTTTAGTTATTTCCATAGCCTGATGTCTTACGGTATCTTGCTGTGGGGAAATGCCGCGGATATAAATACAATCTTTGTTTTACAAAAACGAGCCGTTCGCGCAATTTATCAATTGAGACCTGCAGAGTGTCACTTAGAGACAGATTTAAAGAGTATAATATTCTAACCTTTTTTTCACAGTACATTTTTGAAAATCTAATATATGTAAAAAAAAATATAGCATCATTTAGGAAAAATAGTGATAAACATGATGTCAATACAAGAAATAAAGATAAACTTGCAGGTCACATAAGTCGCCTCCACAAAGTCAGTAATTCATTCAAAGGGTTATGTATACGCTTTTTCAATAAAGTTCCTGTTGATATACAAAATCTTCCTTTCAATAAATTTAAAGATACTATAAAACAGAAACTTATTAAGAAAGCATATTATAAAATATCAGATTATTTAGATGATAAACAATCATGGACATAACCAGCCCGTTCGCATAACCAGGCTATTTCACAATTAATAATGATATATTATAATATAAAATAATAATTTTGTAATATAAAAACCTTTCTTTAAAAGAGCGACCTCTCGAGTTTCTTGCTTGTTCTTCTCAGGGGAAAATTGCCTTTTGAACAAGCAGTAGCTTTAAAAATGTAAAATCTGACTATTTGAAGTGTACCCTGTGTACCTACAAAATAAAGCATTTTTTTGATTTTGATTTCGGACTGCGCGACGTTGAAGGCGGTCAAAAGGAAGAAGCTGTATTTTCTTTTGTACAATAAAGCCTTTACAACCAAATATTACACGCGGTTTCGAACCCGCATAAGTTGTTTTCTAAAACAGAGTAACTACCTACTAAACCAATAGGTCCTCAGATGAATTTATACAAACTATCCACTCACAGTAGATAACAGACGAACCCATTTCAACATCGATTTAATCTCATTTAGTGGAAGATAGTCCGTCTGTGTCGTAAGGATCGTGTCTGTTTAAGTTTAGAACTGCGCTCAAGTTTTGCAAAGTACAAACTACCTTTAGCAAATATTAATTGCGAGGTTGGCAGTGGTATGTTCTCTCAACGTTCAAAGACAAATACTTGGATAGGTTGTAGTTTAAACTTAAATTCGAGGGCGCATCAGAGGGGCTAGTGCCGGACTGACTCGAAATTCGAACATCGACTGACATAGCTTATCGATTCTTATGATGTCTCTCTAAACTAAAAAAATAAAAATTAAAAATCGGAGTTATATTACCTATGTGATTATTTACTCCACTTTGGTTTATTTCCGAAGTGAACAAAGTTGACTAATAAATTCCACTTTGTTCACCTGGGTGACCATAGTGGAAAAATCCAAACTAATTATGGTGTGAATCTGGTGAAACTAAATCTAACTTAGTTAATATTTTTCTTAATCACAAAACCGGATGAAACGGCCTTTAATCCTGTCACTTTAGTTTTTACAAAATACCTCAAAGGAAGCGTACTGTCCCGGAAACCCCAACACATTTGGAGGACTGGCTATCTTATCTCTGACAACCGGAACACAACAATGCTATTAACATTGCTGTTTGGCGGCAGATTTAGATAAGATGGTGGTAGCTAGCCAGGCGGACATTTAAAATGCCCTACCACCAACCAAACCGAGTACTTAACATTACCCCGCTGGGGATCGAACCCGCGACCTCCGAATCGTAAACCCAATGTTGTTTACATTGAGCCACGGAGGCGGTTATACACCATAACCGGTTATACAACGACACAATCAGGCGGAGCCTGATGTTAAGGTAGTACACGTCTAAAATGTCATGACGTCTTTTTTGTGCGCATATAATTAAAAAGGATACACGAGTCCAAAAATTTTAAACGTGTGCCAAGCGAATTAACAACACATATTAGAAAGCAATAGCACAATATCAAAATTAGATTTTGTTTAGAGAAGTGTCATGAATCCAAAGCATGAAGCAACCATCGCCTCGAAAGACGGACCATCGACAAGACTGAACTTTAACAAGAATGAGTTTCGAAAAGACTGACCTTCGACTAAACTAAACAAACCTATGTTCATTCGTGCCAAGATTTTATATTACTCCTATTCTAATTTTAGAAACTTTGGCAACGAATTTATCATTACATTGGGTGTAACTAGGTTAATTTTTACAGGCAATCAAAATTGTACTTCACTATTTTAGTACCCCGATTTGAACTACAAAGAAGTAACACGTCAATTATTATAGGTACCTACATTCTACATGTTTAATACCCCCTAATTACCGACTAAATTATTCTATACGTATTTGAAAATGACTATATCTATGAATACATAAATAGGTACTTAGAACTAAAACAAAGCGATGACGTAACAAACATTTTTCATATCGCGTTATGTGTCACGGATACACTTTGTGACAATATTGGTAATTGTTAATGGATTATGATGAGTCAGCCAAATTCGATAATGGCTTACTTACGTCGTACTTATCATTCGCTGTATAAAGTATTTTTCAATGTAATATGCGAAAGCTGAATAATGAACTGATAAAGAAAAACGTTATTACAAATACTTAGATTATACGTGATTAGAAGAAATTTTCCTAGATAAATTCCCAATAATTCGTCATGCTCCAAATCCAAAATAATCAGGCTACATCGAAATTTTAAAAAGATTTTTGGTAACGTCACTTTTATATTGTTATTAATATTGTGTATAAAACCAGGAGGCCTATCTCCTGGTTTTATACAGGGTGAATTATAATTCGTGTAATTGCCGTTAACTGGTGACGCCACTCTTGATTACAAACAACTTTCCCCAAAGAACCATAATCGAATTCGATCAAAAAAATTTTCGGTTGAATTTTGTTATGGTTCCTAGTGGAAATCGTAATCAGGAGTGGGGCCACCAGTAAACAGGAATTACACGAATTAAATTTCATCTTGTATACAAACAAAATAAGTAATTACACATTAAAAAAAAAAAAATATCGCAGATTTAGCTGAATATTGAAAAGTTACCCGTGTTAGACCTAATTTTAAAGACAAAACTATCATTCAGACGTTTCTAATCTCAAACCCATTCACATGGCAGCCATTTTCATTTTGACGATGAACATTATTTGTCTGGTACGAGTACTTAAGTCCCCAAAGTTGCAACAAATTAGTGTCTTGAAACACGAGAGTAATTTTATTTTGAATGTTATTTAAACATGAAAAAGTAAATTACCAACACATTACCCCGAAATATAAAAAAATTGTATTCACTTTCAGTTTCATGAAACTACCGTAGAAATCTAAGCTATGTTTTTTATTACTAGAAAATACCAAAATTTAAGCTCTAAGGCCCATATTTCAGAATTTTGCTAAAGCTTACATCTGCGCTTGAGCCTAGAAAGAGATGGCGATATACAAGTTACATAAAGCTGTCCCTTTTTAATAGTCCTCCAGTGGAGATCACTGCTTGAGTAACATTCTGTAATATAATACCTACATAAGTCCGTCCGTTGCTTTAGGTTACATGTATGTAAAAGTATGTCTAACCTAAATTTTTGTTTTCTTTTTATATAGGTATTTTTTATTTCTTAGCATCACTATCTTATTGTATGTTTTTTTTTTATCTTTATTATACAGATTCATATAGGTTCAGCGTCGGTGGCTCAGCGGTTAAGACGCGGTCTCCCAATTTGGGAGGTCCGGGTTCGATTCCCAGGCAGGCCATGTACCAATGAATTTTTAAATTTAATTTAGTGTATATTTATCCGACTGCTCTTAAACGGTGAAGTAAAACATCATGAGGAACCTTGCATGCCTGAGAAATAAAAATTCTAAGGCATGTGAAGTCTCCAACCCGCATTGGGCCAGCGTGGTGGACTCAGCAAGGATGGTGGTGGTAGAGTATGGCCCATACTCCCTCATTATATATCCCTGCAGTGGGATGTTTTCCTGCAGTTACGCCGCACTATTCCTTAAAACCAAAAATTTTGAAATAATGTTCAATCGGTTTCATTCCAATCTCGACGGAGGCATCCGCATTTTCTCGACAAGGCGATATGAGTATTTGCTGAAAATGTTCAAGGAGTGCAATCAAGAACTGTTCGATCGTTGCAAGTTCCAAGTTTCCGCTCCAACTTGTGACCCGTGGACGGCCTTTTTTCTTCCTTCGAGACTCTGATGAAATTTTGAAAGTTTTCAAGTAGATTGATTTTGAAATTCCAATAGGGGAATGAAAAAAGTTTATAATGCAGATATTGTAGAATTTCTAAATCTATAATTTTATTTCACATGAAACATTATAGAAGTTAGAAGGCATCTTACGATTATTTAAACAAGACATTTTAGAATGAGACTTTACTATTTGCACCTGACAGAACTTTTAGATTTACTTTATCGAACTGTTTTCTATTGGTACGCACATTTGCACTTGACTTCAATCAGACTTAGAGCATAGAAAAACATTGACCTAGAGCGTTCAATAATATGATAAATATTAGATAACATTGTGGCTTAGCAGACTAGTAGCCATTTATTCATATCTATGGCGAAATCTCTGCCGACATTTGGACATTACTGGGTTTATTTCACGAAGCCATTGTTTGCCATTGAAATATGGAATTGTTTATTGAAAAACCTCAATTTGATTATGGTTAACAGTTTTACGATAACTGTAAGAACGTAACAAAAAGCAAGTGTCACCCACAGAGAAAAAATAAGCCGTTGTTGTATCAACACAACAATGAGAAATTTGCGGTCGAATTACCGAGCCCTTAAATTTTGCGTTTGCAAAGTAATCTTTTAAAAATAGCAGCACAAGAAAATGCGCTTCCATTATTCAATGAGACGTAGAGCAGTCTGCCTGAAAAAGCAATGGCCGCCTGCTCAGGTGCATTTGACTTAACACAATTGAGTTCGTTATTCCAGCGGCGTATTGTTCGGGCAATGGAGACTTACGGCGCCGATCCGCAATCACACCTGATTTATAGAGCTGAGAATGCGATCGACTTGCCGGCTCGTCGTACAAACGATTTTTCAATTTATTACACGACTTACCAACGGTTAAGGAAAGTAATGTTCGGAAAGGGAAGAAAAGTTATTGGGAGCGGGTTTACAAATGAACATGACTTTGGTGTATTAGGACAGTCTACACTGATTGGATATGTACGTATCCATAGACAATCACTACCATCAAGCTCATCTATGAACATTATTATACATTGAAAATTTAAGCAAACTAGTATCAAATCATCTAGGTAAACAAACGAACTGTGTGTATCTTGAGAACGACTGAACAGACTTCCATAAAATATGGCTTAGAAATATCTCGCGAGCAGCAGTTTTCGAAAACAAAGAATACGATTTCAGATGGGGTACGCCGTTTTTGTGTTACAATGCTACAGATTGACACACAGCCTGACAGGCTTCAAACTTATAACACCTTTTTTTTTTGTTAGCTATAACAAAAAATTATCTTAACCTGCTTGATACTTTGATAATGTCTTAGAAGTTTTGTAATATTTCAATTCTAACAAAAAAATATCAATGAAATCAACCAACTATGAGTACTAGTTTTTATGGAAATAAAAGATGCTAGTTATTTCTTAGTTTACATTATAATCAGTATGTACATTTGTACTGATTGTCATATGACACTTAAAGTACCTACTACAATTCATTGGGCGCTGCTTATGTTATTATCAGCATCCTAGTTCTTATTTTCAATTTCATGTAAAGGACTTCTATAAATTTTTAAAATCGCCACCCAGACAGGAAGTCAGATCGAAATCGTAGCGGTCTGGCGGAAATTGCTCATTCTCACGCGAGCGACCGCCGCCTCACTCCGGGGAATCCGCTCTAATGGAAAAAGTTAAAAAAATGTATACAAAACTTTTTTTATTACAACAGTCGAGTCGAAGACACTTGGTATACCCGTAGTGGCAATACTAAGCTGTCTGTGAAATCACAGGAACCAGTTTTCAGCTATTTATAAAATTTACTTTGCAATTATATAGGTACCTAAAACAAAAGTAGGTACCTGTTTAAAATTTGAAATGATAATCAATTAGATCCTTAATTTGTTCTAAAAATCTGTAAGTCTGAAAGGACTTACTACATTAGAATGACGCATATATGTTTAGTCTTTACTCATATAATTTTCTAACGTTTATCAATTTGAGCTCCAAGTTTGATCTTGATTTTTTTTATGCCTGGCAAAGGTAGAGGCGTACTGACCCGGAAACGCCATTCTATTTGGGGGACTGACTATCTTATCTCCGATAATCGGAACACAACAATGCTATTAACATTGCTGTTAGATAAGATGATGATAGCTAGCCAGGCGGACATTTTAAAATGTCTCACCAACCAACCAATCCAAGTACTAAACATGTGCCCCGCTGGGGATCGAACCCATGACCTCCGATTCGTAAACCTGTGTTATTTACATTGAGCCACGATAGCGGTTTAATTTAAAAAGATATTAAAGCTTTATTATAGGTATGTTCATGTTCACATTATAACTAACCCAACAACGATGTAATTAAAAATCAAATACAAGATGAAATCATTACATTTAGGCCGGAGTCAACAGCCTATCGTAGGTAACATTAATTCCGGCCTACTGATTGGCGTATTGGGCTAGATTTACACGGGCTCCGACTTTGGCCTAACTGACCAATTATGTATTATTTTTGACTCTTATTACAACAAAGTTGTGAATAATATTTTGTGGCTTTTATTTCGTTTTTTTTTTTTGATAAATACGTAAGTTGTACTGTTTTTGAATCTTTCGTCGAAACTCATCCATCCCCATACTACACACTCATCCCCAACCCGATAGGGTGAAGGCATTATTTGTATGACAATTGGTTGCTAGCGTCAGTCATATTGGGTTTATCATGATGACATACCCTATGACACTCCCGGGACCAATCCAAATCTATATACGACACCTCATTATTCAAATCGATTGAGGCTGTATATGGTAACATACGCGCATACATACAGACGCGTTAAATACATTAGTCTTCTTTAAACGTTACCTTAGTAGGATGAAAAGCATTAAAAGCAACATATAATGTCATGGAACGTGCTAATGGCGTGTTAGCGATGCGTTGAGTGACCTAATTCTATGCATAAACACGACTCAAAGTAAAACCTATTATGCTGTTAAATAAAATATTATATTAAAAGAGAAACGCGAGTGAAATTCAGTTAGCCTTCTCGACCTAATTCTTAGCGATTGTAATTAACTTCACGGTCACAAATGCCACACGGCTCCGGTAATATCCAGTCGACTACTAGCATTGTTTACGTGAGCAAGTACGTGACTGTGTCCGAAAATTTTTATCGATTTTTGCCGATATTATAATGATTAGATAAAACTTATCAATATGTAGGTTTAGATAATAGGTTAGAAATATTTTTTGTTGCGACAGTCGTGATACTACTCTCGTCTGGGCGTTGTGTGATATTTGTTTGTAAACAAAGGGATATAAAATTATAGCAAGATGTGGTAAGTGGAAATTATTATTAAACAGAAATTTATACTGTGTTTGGATGGCGTGTGCTTTATACTTGTCCCTTCTCGTGGGTGTCCTAAAAGGTGACTAAAGAACTTTACACCAAAAAGACTTGCACGTTTCAACGGCGTGTCACGTGTGCATTTCTGTATATTTCGAAAGATGAACCGTGGATGTTGTTTCAAGCATTAAACCTGAAGCATTAAAATGCTAATGTTTGCAATATATCTGACCACATCACTTGGGGTGTTCGAGACATTATGTATGCATGTCAGTAAGAATTGGCTCTTAATATAGGTCATTTGGGTCAATTACGGACGCGTGCACATTAGGTCTAATATGGCGCAAGGATAAAAATTAATAGGCTTTTGTACAAAGTGATGGAAACAAATAAGTTCCATGTTCTTTTCTTTTTGTTTTGTTTCTGTTATTAAACGGGATGAAGTCATTTCGTGTAATTCCCTAAATTATAGTGCTCTTATTGTTGACTCTGCATGAGACTTATGTTGATTCAATATAACTATGAATCATTTCTTTGCAATAAAAATTAAGTATGAAATCTCCAGTTAAAGGTAAAAAAAAACAAGAGATCATTGGCCTTCTATATCCTACTTTACTATCTCTAATAGTCAACTGATTTTGATTATAATAAACCAAGATAATAATAATTTTAAAGTTAAATAACAGCCCTAATATTTATTTTTTATTAAAGAAAAGTCTAATGTAGAATTCATCTACTTAGCAGTACAACACGTGGTTTCCGTAAAGTCTGAAATAAAGAAACCTTTACGTGGCTGGATAGTACAAATGAGGTTTGTTCGGAGAATTGTCAACATTTTTGGATATTTACATGGTTACAGCAATTACTAAGTTCAAGAATTTGCTGAGAAAACTCAATTTGCATTTTTTAACTTAATTCACTTGTTCCAGACTGTACATACTATATCTAGAGTGTGAACGCTTCATACAAATATTACAAGCGTCACAAAGCCATAACTAATACTTACGCAGTTTCATGTAAATGTACATAAAACAATGTCGGTATTTACAGCTAATAAGTTTTACATATATCTACATTGTATAGACTAAAGACCTTCGAGTGACTGCATGTGAATGTGTGTATATGAATCTTATCTAATCTTTTCTGTTACAGTTGTGTCTGCAGCTTGATATCCAAAGTAATCAGTGGTTTGATATCACTAATATTCCTAATAGCTATAGTATTACTCATCCTATGGGGAGTTGGAGTTCTATGGAATAATGAAGACACACCAAATGCCAATGTTAGTAAACCTCTTCAAGCATCTTATATGCCTTAAAATTTAAGGACCCTAAAGTTTTTGTTTAATTAGAAGCCAGGCTTGTGTCATATTTTGCAGGCATATTTGTCAACTTTGATCCAACGGTCAACATCGAACCTTACTGCAGTCTCCTCTGCGTCTCTCAGTCTCACTGAGAGATAGCAAATTTATGTCAGAATATATAAGGCACATTTGCCTATCAGTAGGAGTTCTTATTCAAAAAAAAAAAAAAACTTGGCTTAATGTTGTCTCCAATTAATAACAACCGAGACCAATAACTGCACAACGTGTCTTCCGAGCCTAGAAAGCTATACGAAAATACCACTACTACTACTGCTATACCTCTCAAATGCTGTTCGCATCAAACGTTGCTTAACTACGTTAGTCGTTGTCTGATTCAAGTGCGACTAGTCAAGGAGGTGACCCACTAGGAAAGTAAGCGCATGATAGCTTGTCACTGGCTTCCTTATCCAACCTCTTCCGAGATGCACCCCAAATCTTTAGATCACGAGAGCAAATTAGATGCTTAAGAGGCATTCAACTTAGCCCATAAACTGACAAGGTACTTGCTACCCCTGTATTTGAGGCCCAACCTTATCTCTGGGAGGTTACAGATGTCATGGGTAGTATCTTTCCAGCAGGTAAGCTGCTTGCTCGTTTATCATGATGAGATAAAACAAAAGATCTTCGATTTGCTTGGTGTTAAATATGTCCCATACTGTGCTTCCATGTAAGAGGTCTCCCCTTGTTATAAGCTTTGAGTTTTACCCTAATATGGGAGCATAGTTTCTACCCTAATAGTCTTGTCAATGAAAAGTGGTATCTAACTATAGGCATTGTAAGAAGTAGCTATGTAGAGGGTGATGATGTTTCAGCGCCGGATCGAATCAAGAATGAGGACAACGTCAAGCGGATTAGTCAGTTGAATTGACAGTGGGCAGGGCACAATGCATTGATGGCTGTTGGAGCATGAAAATTCTACACTGCAGTCCACGTTCAGGCAGGCACAGCGTAGGACATCCATCGACAAGGTGACGGATGACCCGATAAAGATCGTGGGAAGTCGATGGATGTAAACCCGCTTCCAACCAAGCGGTTGCTCAAGAAATCTCTGGGGGAAGCCTATGTTCAGCAATGGATGTCCAGTGGCTGATATGATATAAGCTATGCTATAGTTCACTATGCTGGCCCTTTTGGGATTAGCTTTTTGTTCACTTAATAGGATAGAAAAAACTCTAATTACGAATGTGACAATGTGACCAATTTATTACCTCGCGGAACCTGGTATCTTTATTAACCTTATCAATATAAATCCATTGATTAGTTATATACTTTTAAGTATTATTTCCTAAGTACACATACTGATGACTGCTTTCTGTCTTTTTTCAGAGGCAACTGACCGAAAGCATGGGCAAATACAATATGTTCGCAGCTGAAACCGGATAAAGCTCCTCATTCATCGTATGTTATAAGTGAAAATAAATTATAATTAAGAATACTAAAAAAAACGCATCCACCACCGTCCAGCTCTATCAACAGACATTGCTGGTCGTAATATGTAACCAAAGGATTACTTAAAATGAATCTAATGAGCCCAAACTCCCCTCGGTTTACTACCGGCCATTGAAGACTTACACCATTCACCACTTTACACCAGTTGGATATTGTACTCCGATTTTTAAGAGGAAATAATGTGCTCAATGGCACAGATACCAACGCATCATCCCTTCTTTGGATTGGACCGATCCGGTGTTCTGACTCTGATCAACGAAATGCCACGATGGAGATCATCGCAGAAGATAACTTGATTGTCACATGACTGTATCGATCAATGTTGATTGGTTTTGATTTTATGCGTCCAGACCTCATACCGGAAAAGGATATGGCAATTTAAACTGCATCAATAACAAACAGCTGTGGCTGGTTGCAGACCACACTGCCAATTTACGTGGAAAATCCGAGAAGTGCGCAGCAAAGGCAATTTTGGTTTGGTATAGATGGTCAACAATACGATGAAACTGTGTTGAAACTTAGATCGCATTACATGCAGCGGTTACTCTTTCCTAGACTAAACACTTAAAGGAACTTGCAACTAGCATAGAAATGAAGACCCGTGGTCTCCTGTATACCACAAATTCAAAACTGAGCATCGTACGAACAACCTGTATTTTAAAATGTAAAAGCCCTTAAGACCATTTTAGTTCAGCAGACGACACCAGAACAGAGCTCCTTCGGGTACTATTCCTAGACAATAACCAGGAGAACGACACGGCGGTTCAATGTCTGATACGGGGACCGATGTTAAACATCCCGGATACCCCTCGCTCTACCCTCGTCATAGTCATTGAGGTAACAGAACCTTAACCGACCAACAAGACTCCAGTAGCAGATAAAATTTCGAATAGCATATTGAGGGAGTACATCGGAATCGTTGTCTAGCGTCAGAGACATATTCCTCAATATGGAGATTGGGAATAGTTAGGATCATCCCCACATCTGGGGATAAACCTGTCAATGAACCGAAACCTTATAGGCCGATAACGCTTCTTCCAGCTTTGCATAAGTTATTGAAGAGGCTTGTCGTACACCGCCTGCTCCCTAACAGTCTTACGCATCACAGTTTGGTTTAACCCCGGGTAAATTAACAGTGGATGCAATAATGTCGGTACGAAGAACGGTGCATGTAAGAGTCAGCAGCCAAATATGTCTTAGAAATTTTCCTAAATATTGCGGGCGCTTACGAGATTGCATGGTGGTCTGTGAATTATTATGATAATGCTGAAGCTGAATGGTTAGGGGCTGCTCCAGTAACTAAAATATTTCTGTAATATTTTGCCAACGGTTCGATAGAGTTACGCATGAGCTTCTTTTCCTACTTGCACACCCTATTTCTTTGTTTTCTTAGTCTGAGGTCTAAGATAGCAACAGAGATGTGTATAGGGCACCGACTATCCTGAGAAAGTTCCAGTGGGAGGAATCACCCTCAGAGCTTCGTCATCAAGTGTGATATAGTCTCGTCAAAACAAACCAAAAATCCCAAACTCGATGGGTTTACTGGTAGTCATGAAAGAATTCCATAAGTCACCTCCTGACTCCATCATTAGATAACCTTGATGGTACGAAATTATTATATTGTCACCCGAAATACATACACTTGCAAATATTGAATACAACATGACTTCTAGAATTAGATAAAAATCGATTACTTAAATTTTGTTGCAGGCAACTTACAGGTGAAACTTATCAAATGCGTTTTAAAAAGGGGAACAAATGTAAATAATTGTATTTTTATTAAAATGTGTTTTAAATATACTATTTATCTTTAGTGCTTTCGCAAGTTTTTTTTAATCACCTTCTCCGTCGCCCATGCAACATGAGATTATTATTTTTTAAATATTATATAAAGTTATCTGTACATGCTTTCTTTTTTTCACAAAGAAAAGAACTAGTAAATGGAATAAACTAATTTATAATTAAATAGCAATAAGATATCAAAAAAGAAAATAAACTAACAAGGGCACGGTCAATAGTCTGTGGTGTTCTATGTTATAAAAAAATAAGGCTTAACTAAGCATAAATTATAAATTTTGAAACTCCCGCTAACATTGAATGAACAAATGATTATATCGTCCAGCTAGTAGAAAAGCTAAATATCTTCGAAACTGCTTAATTTTTGTCAAACATGGCTAAGAGCCTGTCTCTTCATTTCGTCTATCTTATAAAAAACCGCCCTCAAATCAAACCATCTAGAATATAGGATCGAACCAAGATAGCGTCCGGGCAAAGACTGAACATACACACATACACAACGTCGTTAAACACATAACATCGGTCTTTTTTCTTCGGGGGTTAAAAACGAAGATAGTATAGGTTCGACTCCTTTATAGGCGGACACGTTAGTACTCGGTTTAATTGGTAGCACATTCTTAAATGTTCGCGTGGCACTGGCACAACTGTCTAATATCATATTTTAGTCAGGCATATAACAGCAATTTTGACAGCATTGTTGTGTTTCGTCTGTTTGCGATAAGATAAATATAATAAGTTGGGAATTCTTGGTGAGCGCCCTCTAATCTTTTGCCATCAACAACGGAAAGTTATTCGGCAGACTACACGATTCAGTAAAATGGATCATCATCATCATCAGCCCGTAAACATCCCACTGCAAGGATATAGGCCTTCCCTCGTATATTGAGGGAGTATGGGGTGTAGTCTGCTGGCCCAATGCGGGTTGCAGACTTCACATGCCTTTGAATTTTTATTTCTCGAGCCTGCAGGTTTTCTCACGATGTTTTCCTTCACCGTTTAAGAGCAGTCGGATAAATTCATATAAGTAATTAAATTTAAAACCTCATTGACACATGGCCTGCGTGGGAATCAAATCCGGATCTCCTAAATTGGGAGACCGCGTCTTAACCGCTGAGCCATCGACGCGTAAAATGGATAAATAAAGACAATACTTTTCGCGGCAATGTGAACAACCTGTTGTTGAGAAAAACACGTTGTCTTCCGAGAATATTTGAATAATGATTATCCTGACATTGATAAATCTGACATGCGAATAAAATAATAAAATAGCTGTACCTAAGTGCAGTCGATTACACATCAGACGAAACACTTCGTTCGTTATATGGACGCGCTACCTTAACAAATCACTGAGTTGGTATTAATAAATCAATCAATAAAATACGCATTATTGTTTAAATAAGGAAATAGTGTATCATCATCAGCCCGTAAACATCCCCCTGCAGGGATATAGGCCTTTCCTCGTATAATGAGGGAGTATGGGCCGTAGTCACCACGCTGGCCCAATGCGGGTTGGGGTCTTCACATGCCTTTGAATTTTTATTTCTCAGGCAAACTCACGATGTTTTAAGAGCAGTCGGATAAATGCACATAAGTAATTAAATTAAATTTTAAATTGGTACATGGTCTGCCTGGGAATCGAACCCGGACCTCTCAAATTGGGAGACGGCGTCTTAACCGCTGAGCCACCGACACTCAGTGTATAGTGTATACATAACACAAAATATTTACAGAAACAGGGTGTTGGGTACGATCCCCCGCGGGCACAGATCACCCCCTAGACTTGAAACAGGTAGAAAACCCACTATCAGCGGGCACCTGTCGCGAGTGGGTCCCGATTTGTCGGACCGCCAGTTCGGATTCCGGCAGGGGCGATCGACGGTTGACGCGGTCAATCTCGTTCGCTCCCTGTCGGAATCGGCGGTCCGCGGGGGGGGTGTGGCGTTGGCGGTGAGTTTGGACATCGTCAACGCCTTCGGTGCCCTCCCCTGGCAGGCGATCAGGGAGGCCCTCGTATATCACGAGGTACCTCCCTACCTGCGGGCCTCTCTGCCTATCTGCCTATCTGCGCGACAGGACCGTGAGGTTTATTGGTCGGAACGGGGTGGAAACACGGAGGGATGTCTGTTGCGGGGTTCCACAGGGGTCCGTTATAGGGCCCCTGTTGTGGAACCTCGCATACGATGCGGTCCTTCGCATCAGTCTCCCCCCCGGCCTGTCTGTCGTCTGCTACGCAGACGACACACTGGTGTTGGCCGAGGGGACCGACTTCGAGGAGGTGCTTCGGCTCGCCGAACTTGGCGTGGCATGTGTCGTCGGGAAGGTACGCGAGCTGGGCCTGGAGGTAGCGCCTCACAAGACCGAGGCGCTATGGTTCCACGGCCTCCGACGAGGCCGGCAACCACCCAGCTCGCGACTCCGGGTAGGTGACGCTGAAGTCCAGGTGGGGCGGTGCATCAAGTACCTGGGCCTCACCCTGGACAGCCGATGGGGCTTCCAAGAGCATTTCGAGCGCCTGGTCCCCCGAGTGCGGAAGGTAGCGGGCGCGTTGCACCGCCTGCTACCTAATCTCGGGGGACCACGGGAGGAAGTTAGGAAGGAAGTTAGGAATACTTACTTGATATAGATGTATTAAGAATATTTTAATTAAATTACTGAAAAAATATTCATTTCATTTCTATTAATTAATTTGAAAGACTCCATCAAAGCTATACTTTTGTAATAAAGTATTAAAAAAACAAATACTATACTAAAAACAATCTCCAATTACAGCTGGTATTACCTAAGGAGGTAAATAATACCCTGTTACCTCATCTTGATTCAACGTTTATTCTTAGCCTAACATGCTTTCAAATTTTAGTGAACGAATAAGATTACAACTGATTAGTATATTCTAGTTATTATACTAGATTAATATATTTTAGTTATTTCCATAGCCTGATGTCTTATGTATCCCACCGTGGGTCTTTGTTTTACAGAAACGAGCAGTTCGTGCAATTTATTATTTGAGACCTGCAATTTAATTCACATATATTTTCGAAAATCTAATCTATGTCAAAAAAATATAGCATCGTTCAGTAAAAATTGTGATAAATATAATGTCAATTACAAGAAATAAAGATAAACTTGCAGGTAACATAAGTCGCCTCCGCGAATTCATTAATTTTCCTATAAATTAAAGATACTATAAAATAGACACTTATTAAGAAAGCATATTTTAAACATAAGCATTTTTAGAACATAACAGACTCGTTCTGATGCCAGGCTATTTCACATTGAATGATGAAATAATATTGTGCCTTTTTGTAAAACAAAAACCTGTTTTTTAAAGAGCAACCACCACAGGTATGTACTTGCTTGCTCTTCTCTGGGGAAAATTGTTTGAACAAGTAGTAGCTTAAAAAATGTAAAATCTGACTCTTTTAAAAATAAAGCATTTTTGACTTTGACTAAAAAATTATCTACTGTTATATTTATCTCAATAGTTATCAAACAAAACATAAATAATAATCTTGTAATAACTTAGTAATCAATACCTACTTGGAAATTCTTAGATATTTGGAAAACTACAATATTATGATGTGCACAAACCTTATCTATATAAATTTTATCGTTAAAATCAGTAACTACGAATCAATCCTTACAAAAGGTGGATATCTTTATCGCTTTTTCCGATTGTTTCGATTATCTTAGACGCTATTGTAAATGTTCAACTCAAGCAAAGCTCAATGTGGAATGTTGATCACAGGTACTTTTGAAGTTAATTTGGCTTGTTTGTTTCTTCCTTCCATATCGCATCGATCGATATCGAATCGATAAGTGCTTTAAACGTGGGCTATCGGAAATGTGAACGCCGCGAGACCTGGGCCCCATCCCGCAAAGTTTGAACGATAATACTAAACCATAACCAAAAACATTACGTTAGCACAGTTTATTAATCATTTAAACGTAAATTAGCCCAGTATTTTTTTTATATACTAGTAGCTATTTTACAACAATTTTACCTTTCAAACGGAATGTTTTTGGCTTTGGTTTAGTTTTTGTTTAGCTAATGTCGAAAATTATTTCGAACTTTTTAATTCTGAACGAATAAATCGTTAACGTTTCCAAAGTAAAACCAAACGCAAACTTACCACGAGTAGAAAAATATTACATTAATTTCCGTTCAAATGCTTAGCGCGGTACGAAATGTATTTAACGTAACGTTTTTGGTTACGGTTTAGTTTAGTTATATATCGTTAAAACTTAGCGCGATTGTTGGCCCCAAGCTAAAATTGTGGGACATAATCTACGGATTTGCCCCACAAAATCATACTTCAAACAATTCTAGCCTATTTGAATGTGCGATGTTCAGATTATGTGATTTCCACTCTTATAGTTCCACGATTCATTTACTGATTCATATGAGTATTTATTTGCACTACGCAGTCTATCTCTTTGATCGATTGCCTGATAAGATTATAACAGAACAACTCGCTTTAATAAATCTGAAAAAAATTGATAAGCGACGTATCCTGTATACTTAATATATTTTTTAATAATAAATATTAGAAATTTAATCACATCAACAATGCTTTAATAACTTTTTGTCTTCACTGCTAGGACACAAACGACTACTACCTTTCACTAGAAAGGATTATGGACTGTATACATTTGTGGCAAAGTAGTGGTCAGTATTCTCAAGCCGTGTGTTATATTACACGAACTATTTGGAGCTACTTTTGACATCTAGTATAAGCCTCTGAACATATATCTGTCACCGCAATTTCTTGCAGACACTATTGACGCGGACAATTGAAATTTGGTATAGTCGTGTATATGATTAGTGAAAAACAGGTACACCCCTAAATACAGAATAAATTAGTTTTGAGGGCTAAAAGGAATTGAAAAAAAAAAACAATTTAAAAATTTGTGTATACAATTATAATCCAATGCTTAACACCAGTTGTTGTCACCCACCTTATCTTTAAAAGTATCGCTTAGTAAATTCTGATAAAAGTCGCGAACATTGGAAATTACGTGTAAATGGAAGTATATACAGTTAATACCATGGCAGTTTTTAGGATTCCGTACCCAAAGCGTGCCAACGGGTCATTCTTATTAAGTCTACAGCATTCGTTCGTACGTCTATCGCAGGGTCTACAGCTTCAGCCGTAATAGAGAGCCCATTTAAATATTTTACAAAATTCGTGTTACTATAACCTTTAAGGTGTCAAATAATAATATAAATTAAGTAAATCGAATAGGGCATGTGAAGTCCCCAACCCGCATGGTGTTGTTTTGCGGTGATCCCCTTACATTTTATTTATAGGTATTTCATATATTTAGGTACAATTGTTTATCACTTTTCTAATATTTATTGTTTCTCTATAGACCAATCACACTTCAATCAGACCAATGTCGAAAGCTCTTACAGCTGGAAAATACTATTTTTTTGGATTTCTAATATAACTTCGATTTACTTCATCATCATCAGCCCGTAAACATCCCACTGCCAGGGATATAGGCCTTCCCTCGTATATGAGGGAGTATGGGCCATAGTCCACCACGCTGGCCCAATGCTGGTTGGTGACTTCCATGTGTGTGTGATGTGATGTGTGTGTGTGTGTGTGGGCTGTGATGATACGAACATTTATTTCCGTGTCATGGATATTTATATAAGTATTTATGTATTTTTATCCGTTATCTAGTTTCCATAGTACAAGCTTTGCTTAGTTTGGGACTAGATGATTGGTGTAAGTGCCCGAAATATTTATTTTTATTTTATTTATAATGGTGAAGTTTTTGTATAGTTCGTGGTACGTAACCCATTGTACTCAAGTTCGACTCGCACTTAACCGGTAATAAGAAGAAAGCTCTTTGTTTTGCTGTTTTGGTATATTTACTTGAAATCTGAGTTAAACAGACATTATAACGATTACCTACTTTTACAACTATAAGTGTTGTGCTATGTAGTATGCAGTTACAAATTGTATGCAATTGTCAACGTTTGTAAGGAATTGATTACGCGTAAATATTTTTAGAACTAAAAAGAAATGACAGAACGGAACACTCATTGCTAGAATCGCGACTCGTACTTGTAATTTTTTTATCAGAATTGCATATAAAAGAACAATGGACTAATCAATGATCAATCAACTTTGTATCCGAGTGCATAGGCGAGACAAAGTCATTTGCAGTTGCTAATTATGCATTGCGTATTCCAGAGTTGATTTTGTTCATGTACAGTTAACTGCAAATCTAGTAACTGTTGGTCATTAAGAGTATTGGGAATTCCAAGACCTAGACAATCAGGATGTATAAGCGTGTAGATAAAATAATTCACAACAAGAGGATATAGTAGTAGTACCCGCGGGATAAAAAAATTATTCCACTCAGACGAAGCCGCGGGCGGAAAGCTAGTTGTACATAATTTTATCTATAAGCCAATTACTTTTCGCCTATGATGACTTTGCGGGCGCGGCAATGAACTGCGTATGTCAATGACGCACCTACACCGCATGGCAGCCTACAACTTGTGTATTGTGCGTCCGCAATGAATACTAAGCTGAAGTGAACGGTTGCCGCAAATGCTGTCTATATTGTCGCTTGACTCACCGCTGCTGACGCTGTGGGCAAATAGGCCGCCTTTGAACATTGCCCTGCAAGAATTAGTCAAACACCTTTTTTATGACTCTTTATCCAGTGGAACATTGTACAATCAGTATAATAGTTATTCATACAGGCGTATGTTTCGTAATTGATTGTAGCATTCCGTCGAATTAAATTATCATACCGGTAGTTTTCTTTCTGATGATTTTTTTTTATGCACAACGTGTTAGTACTTGACCTCAATCACACCTGATGTTAAGTGAAGATGAGGTCGAAGGTGGAAGTACGCTTCCAGTACCCGGGTCCCGGGTACTCCGGGTCAGTACCCGGAAACCCCCATCTTATTATAGACTGGCTATCTTATCTCTGACAACCGGAACACAACAATGGTATTAACATTGCTGCTTGGCGGCAGATTTGGATAAGATGGTGGTAGGTAGCCAGGCGGACATTTAAAATGCCCTACCACCAACCAAACCGAGTACTTAAACGTTTACCCCGCTGGGGATCGAACCCGCGACCTCATTCACATTCATACACCCAATGTTGTTTACATTGAGCCACGGAGGCGGTTAATATGTGAAAGAAAATGTGGAATATATGGAAGGAGGTTGGAATAAGTTCTCTGCAGCTTCCCTCTGTTATTGTAGAGTAAAATAAACCAACGACATTCTTGGCGGACTGCACTGAGTGGTTTGCAAATTGCCTTGCCTATTTCATACATCATCGATCGCCATCTGTACTAGAGTGGCACGTCCTGTTTTCGATTCCCGCTCGGACTAGTTTTAGAAAGCAAACTTTCAAATGTCACAGCTCTTTGCTCTGGATAGTAACTCTAGGCACCATTTTTTATCTCTTTGGACCAGGTAGTATTTTAAAGAGATAAATAGATAGGTGTAGGCAATAACTATAGATTTCCACTTGCAACGATCCTAACACTTCTCTCATCAAATGTTACGCTTGTAGGTTAGTGATCGACCGCACCTAACCTTTGAGCGTATGTCAGTCACTTGACGTACTTCCTGTTGCTCGTATTTCGGTTCTTCCATACCCACTTTCGTTATTATAACGCTTTCATTATACTCCGACCACTCATTCGTTCCATAGGCCCAAACAACCTTAGTATATTAACTTGAATTACGAGATGAAAATAAATTAAATACAATTTGTGAAACACTCTTAAGTACAAGGAAAAGTAACAGCTTGTAGTAGATAAAAATAACTACATGACGCGAATGATTCTGAGACATAATTTATAAATGGAAAATGTAGAAAACCCCCGAAAGACTACAATATTATCCATGTTAGCGACGCGCTCACATTAATATTTTATATTTTCTAAATTAATATAGTGTATGATAAAACTGTTTGTTGAATGATAAGTAGGTAAATTTAAGTATTTTTATGTAAATTAATTAAGAAAAATTGGAAGGTATTTAATTATAAATGACTGTCTCGCTACCTGTATTAAGCGGTAATTTTTGTAATTGTCACAAATTCACTACCATCCGCAAGCGAGAACGAACGCCTTTAAAATTATAAATTGTATTATTGCCCTGTTTGAGTACAAATATACGCGAAGTCGCAACTTTGAAGAGTCAATCTTTTTTCGTGAACCATCATCCTCTACAATCCAAATACACCAAAAAACTGTGTAAAAGCTTAATATCTTGGAAACAGATTTACCAATTTTCATAAAATATAGTTAAGAACATGTCCTATTTAGTTTCTATTAAAAAGAAAACCTGACTCAAATGGGACCAAGCCATCCGGACAAAGTCTGAACACACACAAAACATCGTCAAACACATATCACCCGTTGTTTTTCGTCGGGTGTTAAGATATTTAGCTTTTAGTGATATGGTCGTTAATTAAATTATAGGTTCTACTCTCACCATCTTTCTGTACCTCTGCTTTCTGATATATTGTGCAATAAAGTGTATTTGTAAGTATAGTGGTGTATTATATTGTAGGAGAGAGGTGGCATGAAGGGGACACGTATTGAATGGGACAATTCAAATATCCGGCAAATTATAAACCGTCTCTTGACGACACTATTTTTCTTGTGTGGCAACTCCGATGCACATTCAATCGCACCTAACTTCACACTCCTGTCATTTCTGACATTACTGCGATGTGCGTGTGTTAATAATTCCACCCAAAAGTATTTTTTTCGTTATTCTTTAGAAATATTTTGTCATATGCTGTAAATTGAATACGTAATTGTTTACCTTTGTTTATGATCGACTAGTTATAGATAGATCCAAGAACGAAAGGTAAGTAAAGTTTTATTTAAAATTGTAGAATTTCTGATTATGTTTCTAATTTGTGTATGTTATTTATGGAAGGGACACAACAAACGGTTATGAATGGGACGTCCCATTCATAACTGTCCCATTCATGATCAATTATTCATGTCGGTTTTTGAACATCATTGCAGTTTAAAAATGCCCCTTTAAAAAGCGAACGCGTGTGGCTGTACACAAAATTGAAGAAGCTGTGAATGAAGTCATACAGAAAGGGATTTCTGTGAGATCGGCGGCCAAAGCATTTAATGTAAGCAAGTCACATTCACACAGATTGGTCTTAAAAGCTAAAGCATCTGAATGTACGTATTTTGTTTCTGTTTGTTTGTTTTGAAAATCTGAGAATACTTCATTATCAAGAACTACAAGCTTTAATAGACACAACGTTCAAAACTTTTTAAATAACTTGGAGAAATGTTATTTAAAGCTTAATTTCCTTCCAAATATGATATGGAATTTAGATGAGACTAGATGCACTACTGTCACTAGTGCCCCAAAAACAGTTGCACAAGAAGGTGTTAAGAGAGTTGGTCAGATTAGCTCAACAGAACGTGGAGCGCTTGTAACTACGAGTATGCAGGCTTTTGCATATTCCTCCTGTTTTCATATTTCTACGTGTTCATTTTAAAGAACATATGCTTGAGAATGGTCCTACTGGTGCTTTAGGGCTTGCAAATGTATCTGGTTGGATAACAGAAGATTGCTTTTTAAAAGCTTTAAAACATTTTGTTTTGATCGCAACCCCACTGCTGAATCACCGGCTTTAATAATCCTCGACAACCATACGAGTCATAAAGTAAACCTGCGGCATTAAAGGTCTTTTTAATTTTTTTGCTCATTGTGTCACTAAATATCATAACTATTATGTAAGTTCATAATTATATTATGTAAGTAATGGTCAATAAACCAATCTATAAGACTGTTGATTACTACTCTCATTAACAAAACCAAATATTATTTTGTAACTGAATTATCTTTAAGAAAAAGATTATAAAACTGTTGATTTCTCTTTAAATTGTGGCTTGGCTACAGTAAACGAAACTATAAGACTGTTGATAATTATCAAAACACCAATAATAATTTCTAAACTGAATTATCTTTAAGAAAAGCCTTATAAAATTGTTGATTGATCTTTAAACTGTATTCAAGTGTTTGTTCACTAGTTATTCTCTTTAAGATGAGAAATGTAAGACTAATAATATAGCCAGCTACTTTAAAAATAGGATTTAAAAACGTTAGGCAATTTGTATACGTATTTTTTTTATATTTAGTATGTGTGTAGCAAAGAATAAAGATGATTTTTTCTAGATATTGGATACTGTCCCTTTCATAAATAATCGAGTCCCTTTCAATACACTCCATTTATGAAAGGGACAAAAACTACATTTTTAAAAACTGCGAAAATATACAACTAAGTATAAGGAAAGGTTCAATATTGCATTTTATTTCAATAGTCAAATAATATAGGCTTCCCATTCAGCTCCAACCTGTTTAAAATGTTATCTCATTCTTTTACTAGAACCTCCACAACAAAAATGTCCCTTTCATGCCACCTCTCCCCTATTGGATTGCATTTCATTGCAGTAAACTGTATACTCCTACTTTATGGTCTTGTCTAGATTAATATAATATCGACCACATGTTTAAATGAATAGATAATAATCAACTCGAGATAAGGAAAGAGGTGCGTGATTTCCAAATGGAGAGTCAGTCTGTTACTAAACTTTTCGACGGTTAGGAATGCTGTTATAGGTTGTAAAAATATCTGAATATTCAATCGTCAATCAATATGTGGTAAGTTCCTAAATTTTATTATTTAGTTTATCTGTAGTTATAGTCAGGGTCAAATAGACATCAGGCCTTGTTTTTAGAATATTTAGATGCATGTTTCAATCTGTAGTCATCTTGTGAAAACGAGCAGAGGGCTTGGAGCAGAAACTAGATAGACTATATGTTTATTTTAATTATCTTGGTAGAATAGAATACCAGCAAATTTATTTATTTATTTATTTGTCAGTGGATATACTCAATTGACCTCCCGAATATATAGTAATTCTGACTGTTCAATGCATATTGCATACACTAACCAATCAATTGAAACACTCCAAGTCCACCACTATTCAAGTGAGCCTACAAATTTTAAACTGGGCATCACTTCGCCTCTGGTATAAGTACCTCTCTACCTTAAATTATATGAACTGGTGCCTGAATCACTTCTTAAAACACTAACTCAGATAACAGCGAGTTGTCAACATTAGATATGGTTGTATATCTATGTAGGTAGATCGCGTGTGTGTAACATATTTTAGAAACTAGTAGGTAACCTTATCTCATTTTGTTTTGCAAGATGCAATGGTGCTTTATTTGATCTTGATTACCAGATATTTAGACCAATGGAGTCATCCATTATATTTAGGTCATTCAAGATTATAAATGAAGCAGTCGTTCATAAATTCACACACATTACACTAATAATAAGAATGTTCAGGGAATTAAGAAACTGTATATGTTCAATTAGTAATAATGATTATGTTAAATATGTTCATCATCATCAGTCCGTAAACATCTCACTGCAGGGATATAGACCTTCTCTCATATTGAAGGAGTATGGGGCCATAGTCCACCACGCTGGCGCAATGCGGGTTGGGGACTTCACAAGCCTTAGAATTTTTATTTCTCAAGCATGCAGGTTTCCTCAGGATGTTTTCCTTCACCGTCCAAAAGCAGTCGGATAAATACACATAAGTAATTAAATTAAATTTAAAAACTCAATGGTACATGGCCTGCCTGGGAACCCTGGTCTTTCACATTGGGAGACTGCGTCTTAACCGCTGAGCCACTGACGCTCCCCTTAAATATGTGAAATCACAGATAATATTTATTATCTCACTACAAAGAAATAGGTACATCGTTTTGACAATAATGGTATATATATATAGACGAATAACAAACAAATTTCTCTATGGGAGACTGGCCTCTGAAAAAGATTCGAATCCTGTGCTACAGATCTCCTGGCTCTCACTCCCTTACTGGACACTACAATAGTGATAAGTATATTTCAAATTATTTTATTTAACTTCTAACATTTTATTATTATTTGATATCGTTTTATACGTTGTTGAGATTGAAAACGTGAGGTTTCCGCAAACTCCGGTGTCAGAGACCTCTTCGTTTGACCTCAATTATCTCCCTGTGCAATAAACGCGACGGCAAATTACTTGAGTCTAAAAAAATAAATCCTTACTTCTTATGGATTCATAGATAACTTTGGAATTGGTTTCGTAAAAGATGCAAGTAATTTCAGATCTAAGTTATGTGCCAGTTTTAGTAACATCTAAATAGCATCTAAGGATGTTTAACATAACTTGGATGTTAGAGATTATATTTTCCTCATTGTCCGCTAAATAACCTAGTTTATTTATTTGTACAATTTATATAGGCCCGTGTGTATTTTGCAAGAAACATTTCAAATTTCTTACACCCACTCTTTTATCGATTTAGCTAGAACTCAGATTAATCTCGTGACCAAGGTTGGAAAAGGTATGCTGATGCTGAGATGGTTTGCAAATGTGGAGAGGATGAATGAAAGAAGACTTACGAAGCGAATGTGGATGGTGATTCGGAGGTCGCGGGTTCGATCCCCAGCGGGGTACATGTTTAAGTACTCGGTTTGGTTGGTGGTAGGGCATTTTAAATGTCCGCCTGGCTAGCAACCACCATCTTATCTAAATCTGCCGCCACGCAGCAATGTTAATAGCATTGTTGTGTTCCGGTTGTCAGATATAAGATAGCCAGTCCCCCAAAAATGTGTTGGGGTTTCCGGGTCAGTACGCTTCCCTCTTCGACCTTATCTTCACTTAACATCAGGTGTGATTGAGATTGAACCCGTTGTGCATAAAAAAAATATATATATATGGCAAAAGTGGGGTTTGTGTAATTACTGTGTCTCAATAGATAATTACCTATTAGTAAGTAAACTGTGTATGCAACCTGCTCTGTAAAATAATGAGCTTGGTAAAGAGTATCCTGTTTATAATGGCTGTGGTATTGCTCATACTCTGGGGGTTTGGAGTTATATTCAATAACAGTTAATGAGTAAGTATTGTCACAATTACTTCTTGATAATTTTATTTATGTTGGTTAGGAGATAACACCATATTTTATGAGCAACTTTATTAGCGTCGGTGGCTCAGCTGTTAAGACGTGATCTCCAAATTTGCAATTCCCAGGCAGGCCATATACCAATGAGTTTTTTAATTTAATTTCCCACTGCTGCTCCCAAAACATCGTGATGAAAACTGCTTGCTGAGAAATAAAAATTGAAGTCCCCAATCCGGATTGGGTCAACAGCGTGGTGAACTACGGCCCATACTCCCTCATTATACGAGGGGAGGCCACTGCAGTGGGATGTTTACAGACTTATGATGATGATGACACAGGGCATATCTTATTGAATAATACAACAAAGTATTGGGCCATCCAAGAGCATAATAAAATAAAATTTTAACATCCAATTTCGTTTTATTTCCAGGAGAGTCTGCTGCTGTAGAAACATGCTAAAGTGGATAAATGATTATATTCATAATAATACTAGTTAAGATTATTATTTATTTATATTATTTTATAAAAATGCTGAGTTAGTACATTGGAAAACAATTTCATTGTATTATTATTGTTTATACTATTTATAATAAAATGTTCAATTGAAAAGTTCTCAATTATTTCGCATGAAGAAGTGGTAGAAAAGGAAGCAAGCTTATCATAATATATTTTGAGTTAATGACAGAGTAAGTGATGCTACGCATAGTTTTTCGAATGTAATTTAGAATTTTAGCTGCGGCACTTAGATCATAATGAGGATTCTACAATTAGATCATTAATAAGAATCATACAAGTATAGGGGTTTGTCAGACGATCAGATTTGCTTAAATAGCATCGGTAGACTGAAGTGGCAGTGGGCTGGCCACGTCTGGCGCAAGGACAATGGAAAAAACGAGCTGTAACCTTTCAGCTAACGTGGTATGAATTATTGTAAATTATTTTGCGCAATAAAGAGTATTTGTTTTGTATTGTATGAGATGCCTAACTGCTATATACTACTATACTGCAAGACCGCTGCTGGAGACTAGGTTTGACCTGAAGATCATGAGATAGATTTGTGTCCAGAAGTGAACGAAGATAGGCATCATCACCATTACTTCAGATATGTGTACTCATCCGTCTCAGCTATTTTTTTAATAACCAAATGGAACGGCATTTTACCGCAGGGCAGCATAGATGATGTCCCATGTTTGTGGTGTGGTGAGTGGCAAGCTCAAGCACCAGTTGTCGTTCGTATAGCTTCACTTGGTCATGTACATTGTATGTGCATATGCAGACTTACATAGCTGGTTCTTGTTTAAGGTTATTGTTCTGATTATAATGTTCTGCTTAGTACTAGTTTCCATGCTGCTGTCTAATTTCATTGTTTATAAACAGAAAAGCTGTCAGTGTCATTTTTTAATCTGTATTTTATCAACACTAATTTTAAGATTTTGATACATTATTTTATTTTCGAAAACTTTATTATTCCAGCATAAGGCAAAAGAATATTATTAAACATTTTACTTGCTCATAAATGTTATAATACCAAATCTATTGTAATGTAAGTAATTTTTATGTAACCTCGTACTTAGTTTAGTGTCCTGAAAATATTCACTGTTGCTACTCACGAACATGGATTATAGGATTCCTGGGTTACATTCACTAGTGGGCATAAGTCTATACGTACGTCTTTATTCCATGTACCCAGAGTTAATAAAATAATAGAGGTATACATATACCAAAAGGTTGCGAGTTCGAATCTCGCTAGGGGCATAATGTTTGTGTGATGAATACGGACATGTGTACCCGAGTTATGGATGTTTTCATTTATAATAAGTATTTATTTACAAAAAAAAATGTATTTATCTAGTATATCAACCATCTGGTATCCACAACACAAGCCTATAATTGCTTACTGTGGAACTAGATTGCACTGTGTGTATGTCTAAGGATATTTATTTATTTATTTATTTATTTATTTATTATTATTATTATATATGTGACCTTTCTGCTAAATTATAGTAAGTATATGTTTTTTCATCATAATCATATCAGCTACTTCCATGCCCCCACCGGCCATCAGTTTTTCGAGTTCTAAATCTCCTCTTCATCGCCCTCTTCATAGCTCATTGCGTGACCTTCAGTTATCTTACTCATAAGATAACTGAAGGTCACTCCCATAGTGTCCCATAGAAGGGCCTCAGCCCATAGTGAGAGACCATATTTCAGTGCCATTTGCCGGGGATTCTTAGGATATAGATTATGCCATATGTCATCACTGTTAACACATATTGATTTAAGACTTTCGTCTTCTATCACAGGGATTTGGATGAGATGACGTTGCGCAGTTTCCCGAACGCTGCCGATTTTATGCTTAAGCTGCCCTAGCTTATGTTTAAGTGACAAATGTCGTTTTGTTCATAACGTTACGTGTTCCTATCCCGCTAGGGGTTAATGTGTGTGTGATAAATACCTACGAGCATTTTATTCCCATGTCATAGATATTTATCTATATATTGAATTATATTCATTCGTTATCTAACATCGATAGTATATACAGCATTTGCATAGTTTGGAGTACCGTAATACTGTATTTTCCTTAAATTTAAAAAAAAAATTGTAATGGTTTATAATGGTAAATTATGGGCGTCCTTTCGGTTCATTTTAAGAGACATCAACATTTCTGCTTAACAGACTTAGATGTGTTGGTGGAACCTGCCAAGTGGACATATACACACTACTACCAACCAAACTGGGTTGCATAGACCCCACTGGGAATCGAACCCGAGATCCCCATTTTGTAAACCTTATGTTGTTTATATGGGACCAGGAAGGCGGTTTTTTTAGGTTTATCAAATTTCATCGCTTTCTCTCCAGGACGCAATCCAAAAGAAGCTAAACAATGTGTAATTGAGTTTCGATATCGCAGGCAATGTGGTAAGGTATATTAGTACACAATACTATTATTTTTTAACCCTCGACAAAAAAGATGGGTGTTAGTGTTTAAACGCGTATCTCAGTAATGCGTGATCCGCTTTGAGTGCGATATTTTTTATATGAATGATTAAGGGGACAGGTGCTTAGCCATGTGTGATGAAAATCAGCTAAGCGGTTTCAAAGATATTAACACAGTTTTTTTCACTCCGTTTTATGGTCGCTGATATCATATAGTCTTTTGAGGGTTTTTATTTCTTATTATATTCAAGATTGAACCCGGAGATACGTTCTTTGCCATATTTGTTAAAAATTGATTAAGTCGTCCAGAAGATATTATTTAGCTTTTTAAATTTTGGTCTAGATCTTCCAGCCTGCGTAACATGACATCGTTGAGCGCGCGCGATGGAATGAGAGTGGGATAGTTGTATATTTCGTCCAAACTAATGAGCCGAACAATATTATCTCACGCGACATAAACGTTTACCGCGCTTGTCATGCTACGAGGGCTAGACGATATAAGTAATCATTTGTTCAATCAATGTGGTCTGGGATTTTCAATATTTTCAATTTATTGTTTCTGTGACTCTACTATTCATATTTTACAATTTGTATTAATTTTTCTATATTTTCAGCTTGATTATTTCATTCATAGTACTATTTGTGATGTTAGTGGTCTCTCTATACTTCACTGGAGTAATATTGGATTGTAAGTACTTTTAAATAAATGGACCTAAGCTTAAACGTACGTGTAAAAACCATCAGCTTAGTCATCATCATTTAATGCAGGATTTATGCCTTTAGAAGAAACCGGGAATTCCAACTTACCTTGCCTTGAAATTTCTTCATAGGACAGATTTTCCTAATAAGTAATCCAGTGTTCCAAAATACGAACGGCATTTCACATGTACGCTGACCGCAAATGCCTTTCCAGCCCTATATCAGACGTCAAAAGATCGTATGAAAACTCTTGGCAGAAACGTTGTTCGTTGCACCCGAAAACCTACTGCTATATATGTTCAGAATGTGTTATACACAGATACGATAAAATAAAATACTAACTGCGATAATACTACGGTAAACGGAAAAAGTTTACTGTGATAAACCCTATTATTGCTTGTCATAAAACGAATGAGGGGTTATTTTTATTCAAATTACTTGTCTTACCTGATCATATTAAAAACACTATTAGTGGCATTTTGTTTTCATATTTAGCGTTTTCTGATTACAGGGTCCCGTACCAATACAATAAAATCTTTCGAAGAATTTGCATTTCGAATTTTTTCAATTTTTTTTTGAGGTTCCATTTACTATAAGATTTCATATTTTGTGCTAACTGTTACCCGCGACTTCGTCCGTGTAGACCGTGCCGTTCTACTACCAAATGCATCACTCTTTGACTCAAAACCATTCCCACTAATAATACTATCCTACAGGAACCAGTCACTTTTTAGCCCATGTATTCTTCTTAGCAAGTCGATGGTAAAAACATCAAATCCTTGAGGACCAGAACGTGGCCACGCGTACAGCATTATCTATCAGCATTCGATGCCAATGTGTTAATCCATGTCCTAGTCTGTTTACCAACCAATTTTCAACCAAATCTGTCCAACCGTTTAGGCTTGAAGAGGTAACAAACACACACACAAACGTTTGAGTTTATAATATTATGCGATACATCGGGATGGGATTAGGATGATGGCCTTTAGGATTTCATTATTATGAGAAAGTAATGGCGTTGAAATATCTATATCTCGCCCAGGGCGACCGGATAGTTAAGGCTGGTACTACTGCGCTGTATCGCGGGTAGATTTAAGGTACTGTCAGACGCTAGTACCTTAAAACGCTGTCGGGTAGCTGGCTATGCCGACCTTCCCCGTTCCACCGAAATGTCGACATGCCTCACTCCACGTCCATCTGCCGTCGCAATGCTCTGGAACCACATGTAAGCCAGCGGGATTAACTGTGCTCAGAGGCTCCATTATGAGTTTATGCAAACTGTTCTTGTTATCAAATTCTGTCTGTAATAGTGAATAAACCATAGTTTCTTCGAGGTGCTTGCTACCAGCATTAAAGCAAGTAAGCATTTATTTACATTAGAAGATAACAGAAGTGTGGGTAACTCGACATAAAATCCAGTGAACACCAGACCCCTATATAATTAATAATCATCTATCCAGTAATAAGTTTCTCTAATGTGACTTTTATATTTACTCTCCGTTAATTTCAAGAATGTTCTGGTATTTTAATGTAAAAAAAATAAGTATTTAAACCAATATTATAATATGTTGTATGTTGCGGACGCCATGTTGAATTTTTTACCATGACCATCTTATGACGATATATTAAGACCGGACACCATTCATTTCGAAATCGGACAAGCTGTTTAGGTTACAGGATTGGACAAAGGAACAGACACACTTACATACATACATACTTCCATACATACTTTCGAAAAACATTACCCTCCTTTCTTGGGCTGTCGGGTAAAAAAGGCACGCAGCGTCCTACAATAGATCATGCTAACATTGCTAAGTCTGAATTTATTCCTATGCCAGTTTTTGATAATTGTTAATTATATACATTCAGTGTACTAAGTATCGGGAATTTGTCAATAAAACAAAAAATACAAATTATTCATCTAAATTTATTTTATCGCCTTCAAAGTAGGCCCCATCGCTTGCAATACAACATCTCCACCGCTTCACCCAGTCTTCCATACATTTTTCATAGGCTATTTGCGATATGGCCTTTAGCTCATTCAGCGAATTTTCTTTTATGGCTTCTATCGACTCAAAACGTTTTCCTCGAAGTGGTAATTTTAACTTGGGAAATAAAAAAAAGTCAGACGGAGCCATATCAGGTGAATACGGTGCTTGGTCGAGAACTTTTGTTGAATTTTTCGCTAAAAACTCTTTCACTATAATGGCTGTGTGTGATGGTGCATTATCATGGTGCAGCATCCATGAGTTGTGTTGCCACAAATCTGGACGTTTTCGGCGGATACTCTCACGCAAACGCTTCATGACGCCTAAATAATATTCTTTATTCACTGTTTCTCCCTCTGGAAGGAATTCGGAGTGAACCACACCACGGTAGTCAAAAAAAACTGTCAGCATCACCTTGATTTTGGAGCGACTTTGCCGCGGTTTTTTGGGTTTCGGCTCGTTTTCGAGACGCCATTCTGAAGACTGTTGGCTTGTTTGCATGTCGTACTCATAAACCCATGTCTCGTCGCCAGTTATTATACGTTTCATAAAGGTCGGATCCGTAGAAGCTCGGGAAACCATGTCTTCAGCGACATGCTTTCGCTGCGCTTTTTGAACAAAATTGAGCTCTTTTGGAACTAGTCGAGCGGCGACGCGTCTCATGCCTAAAATGTCAATGAGAATGTTGTGGACGGACTTAAAAGATATGTTCACCTCACTAGCCAACTCTCTCAGACTCATACGTCGATTTTCGAGCACTAGCTTCTTGATTCTGTCGATGTTTTCTTTGGTCGTAGCGGTTGAAGGTCTACCAGAACGAAGCAAGTCTACTACTACTTCTCGGCCTTCTTTAAAAGCCTTATACCATTCATAAGCCCTTGTTTTCGATATACACGATTCGCCGTAGGTATTTCGCAACATTTTTAGTGATTCACCACATGAAATATCATTTGAAACACAAAATTTAAGGCACACTCTTTGTTCAACAATATTTTCCATTGTAAAAATCGCCGAGGACTCAAAACTATGACCAACAAAAAGTGTAGTTTAAAACAAATTAAATGACAGATCCCGCTCAAATTTTGCGCGCTAAATCAGTACAGTGCTACCAACATGCAGTAAAAAAATTAGAACGACCTCTTTTACGCGGGTCTTTTTATTGACATATTCCCGATACTTTTTACACAGAGTAGTATACCTAACTTATATAAAAGTAATAATAATTGCAAATATTTTCGACTTTCTGAAAATACCCTTCCATTACCTAATTTCTCAATTAATTTCCAAACTAGTCACTTAGGTAATGCGAAACTAAGATCAAGGAAAAATCCAAGGTTGCAGGAGGACCGTATTAAAAACCCTCAGGGAAAGTTTGAACACTAATCGTTGTTTCGGGTGGCCAAATGCCAACAACTTATCGGGAATTAGCGCTTCCATAAAAATACATTAGTTATTTTCCAATTATACACATAATCACATTTTGTTTTGCATTGCTCTCTATCGATCGCAGATTTTTTCTAGGGGTTCCTGACAGTGAGGTTGCTGTCCACCAACACTGGCTTTTGCTGTTATGCTCATGATCATTTCGCAGCCTTCCACGCCCCTTTTTACGATTATACATACAAAGTCCCACTTAAGGGCTTTCCCTCATAAATACTTATCTTACTAATAATATAAATGCGAAAGTTTGAATGTTTGTTGGTTGCTCAATCACGGCGAAACGGATTTGAGTGAAATTTGGGACATAAGTAGAATATAACCTGGATTATATAGGATATTTTTATGCTGATAAAGTGAGTAGTTCCCGGGAGTTAATGTCCTCGATGGAGATATTCTACGCAGGCCAAGCCGCGGGCAGAAGCTAGTTAATGAATGAATACGTTCCGTTATAAAAAAATATGTACTTTGAAAAACTATAAAACACGCTACAGTTCCACCATCCAACTCCTGGCTCCTTCATCAGAGCCTCGACTCCAAATGCGATTACTGGACTCGTCAAAACGTATCATATATGATCCAACTCGAGGAGTTAACTAGTAGCTACTGAAGAGTTCCACAATCCATCTCCATCATCACATCAGCTCCAAGTTAACAAATTATAGTATTGTCATGAACACAGGCCTCCCGACTTATACATACCAAATTTCATTTCGATACGTCAATGATAAGGTTAAAATTGACTTCCAAGATTTATTGGTTAGTTTGAATTCGTATAATTCTCAGTAACTGGTGACGCCATTCTTGATAACGAACAACTTTCTCCAAGGAACCTTAGTCGAATTCGGTAAAAAAAAAACAGTTACCCATACAAAGTAAACCTTTCTGAAACCGCCTTTAGGAAGGAAGTCTAACAATTTTTGACTGAATGCGGCTAGGGTTCATTTTTTTATATATGAGAGGGCGGCAAACGAGCATGGGGTCACCTAATGGAAAGCAATCACCGCCACCCATGGACACCCGCAACACCAAAAGGGTCACAGATGCGTTGCCGGCCTTTGAGGAAGGTGTAGGCTTGTTTCTTGAAGGTTCCAATGTCCCAATGGAAAGTTGTTCGTAATCAGGAGTGGAATCACCAATAAACAGGAATTACACGAATTAAATTTCAACCTGTATATTTACTCACGTCTTAGTGGTAATTTAATGTGTATAACGTTAATACTACGAATTATTTCCAGGTGACGCTGGAAAACGAGAATGCTGGTAATCGTCTACTACGAGAGATCAAGATTTTTGTAAAAACAAGTTGTGCTACTTTTTCTTACTTTTATAATTTACGTTAATAATGTGAACCCATGTATTATACTACAATTAAAGAAGATAACGCTTATTATATTGTTACAAATAATTAAATCGCAGTATTTTTTTGTTAGATGTTACTAATCTGACAAAATACCACCCATCTGCACTGGGCCAGGGTGGTGGTTTATGACCCCTACCGTCTCTAGTGAAAGGACACTGTGCCCCAGCAGTCAGGACAGAAGAAGTCTATTGATTTGAAATAATAGACAAACGCATTTATCCGATTGCTCTTAAACGGCGAAGGAAAACGTGAGGAAACCTGCATGCCTGAGAAAAAAAATTCTAAGGCATATGAAGTCCCCAACCGACATTGGGCCAGCGTGGTGGAATATGGCATATGGGCCTAGTATGCTCCCTCATTATACGAGGGAAGGCCTACATCAAGTATAGACTATATCCAGGCAGTGGGATGTTTGATGTTTACGGGCTGAGAGAGTATAGACAAATTCTTTTAAAAAATAAAAAAGAGAATGTTTTGTTTATTTTCTCTTTTGGTAATAGATCTTTTTGGTGTAAGTAAACCGTTATTTTGATTCAAGTCACATTCACTTCGCTTGGTTAACATTATATGACATAATGTTTGACAGATCCACAGATATTTGAGACAAAAATTGTGAGTCACAGTGACTTTGCAATGGCAGAAGAATGGCAGAAACCAATTTACAATAAGGTTACTATTTTTTAACAATATCTGGTATAATTTTATATATGAGGAAGCGGCATTCTCAAACATATAGAAGACAATGTATTTACGTCATGTACACAATTTACTGTCACTAATAAAGTTGGAAAGAGTTTTATTAAATTTGGCGACGGAATGTGACGGGCTAGTAGCGTTTTCGCGCTGAATACAAGCTTCCATCACGAACCTGTGAGCTCTTATGGATTACTGCTATCATCAATGATATCCACATAATCTGAACTAAATCTTACCGTCATCATCATCATCTGAATGCTGAAAATAAAAGTTTAACTCCACTTGCTAGTTTAACTTCACAATGTACAGAAATCACCTGTAAACTTCTTATATTTTTAGTTACAGGCAAGACGGTTGACCAGAAAAGAGCTACGACTAACCAAAGTTAATAGTATATACCCTAGAAGAATGTGGTTTGTAATTATTGTTTTACAATCGCTACCAAGTTTTTATGTACCAGTTTACACTCTGATTTATTCTTAAACTGACTTTAAGGCCCGTATTATAAACCGTTCTCAAGATTGACGTGGCCTCAAGTTGACGCATGAGAATCTGTTGCATATTAAAACAGCATCAGAAAAAATGGTCTTGAGACTGACACGCGATCTCAATCTCAAGAACGATTTATTAATACGGGCCTTAGAATCTAACTACTTAATATTATAAATGCGAAAGTTTGTTTGTTTTTTGTTGCTCAATCATGGCGAAACGGATGGACGGATTTCGATGAAATTCGGTATATAGGTAGAATATACCCCGGAATAAAACATAGGATATTATTTATCCCGATAAAGGGTGTAGTTCCCGCGGGATAAGCAAATTTCCGCGATAAAGTTCTACGCAGGCAAAGCCGCGGGCGAAAAGCTAGTGATTATATAAATTTATAAGTTCCTTTTATAGAAATACATACTTCATACATAATGGCGTCACGACCTTACCTTTAATGATTAGAGATGTCCCATACATTCGGGTATACCAAACATTAAAAATACGGCCGGCCACACCCACCGGTATCGACAGAATGGTTCGATTATTTTTACGTGCCGCAAACCACACAATTACAGTAACACTTGTGATTGCTATTGATTTTGCGGTTTCTTTAATAACCTTGACTAAGGTCAAGTTCAAGGTTAAGACCTTGAGCTTGACTGAACGAATGCAGTTGCCGCAGATGTGCCAACTGGAGAATATCTTAGTGACTAATGTGTACCTAGTCTCTGACCGATTGAGCCAGATTACAGAGGCAAAAATATAAGATACCTAGCTATCTCCTAGTACTATTTTTACGAAAACCTGGCTCGCTCTTACTTTTTAACAATTTGTATATAATATCTTTGTCGACAATTTCTAGCTGTTCGAAATAAGCCTTATCCAAATCGTAATTTGAATTGCTTTTAGTAGGATGATTTGCCTTATTCGCTACGTTGCGCTTCTATGGGCAGGCGGGTTCGCAGATTTTGCGACTGTCACACAAATTTGGATGCTATCCAACAATGATCTCCGTTACGCTCACGATAAACCCTATAATTATTATCTTTACTGATAACCATACCCTACTCTAATATTACAATGGTTATTTCAGCTTTTTTTGCGAGTATGTCTGTTATTGGTTTGGACTATTGACCAGTTTGGTGTTAAAATTTGTCAGTTTGGGTATAACTGTCCTATTTGTAGCCAGCCTAGGAGGAATATGTCTGATGGCTATGGGTATCCTTTCAGTTCGTAAGTCAGTCTTTACGTATTTTATTAATTCATTTTGTTGAATTTGTACTGTACTTTCCTCCGTGTGTCAGCTAGGAGAGAATTCGAAAGTTTTAAGATATGTCCAAATATAAAATTGAACAACAATGATTCAATATTTGAGAATAAGATTTACGGGTTTGCCAGCGGAGCATGGAACGTAGCATATTGGGAGCCAAACTGATCAACCGCGTCAAAAATGCTACACTACGCTCACGGACTCGGATCTCCGACGTAGGGAAAAAAGCGGCAACGTTGAAGTGGGACTGGGCGGGTCACGTGGGCCGCATGCCGTGCGAGTTGTGGGCAAATGCGTCCAGTGGCAGTGGTAGTGGCAGTCCGCGAAAACGGTGGAGAGACGAGCTTGACAGTTTTAATAAACAGATGAGGGAGGCCTTTGCCCAGCAGTGGGACACTATGGGCTCTTAGTAATAAATGTAACCTTTTGTTTAAACTGACCGAGTAACTTGATGGTAGGATTTTCGGTAAAAGACAATGTCTTTGGTGAGCAATCAAGGAAAGTGTACTCGTATATGTTAATACTTGACTTCAGTCACACATTAACTGAAGATGAGGTTGAACCTCTAAATACCTTAGTGATTAGCTAAAGTCCTTCTATACAATACTATACGTATTATTATTTATCTCTATATATCTCAGGCGGATGTTTAAGCTTAGGTGATGCAACATCCACTATATGACCTATTTTCGAGTTTGTTATTCTACAACAATTGTGTTTTATATATATTTCAGCAACGGCCAGAAAATTTTTATTGTTATTTCAATTTGAATGATGTGTTATATTAACGCAACGTTTGAGTGTAAGTGATAAACTTTTCTTATTTATTTTTTTCAACGCTACGTATTTAACAGTGTTAAGTAAGCATAACACAGACGATGCTTCCAGTAGTAGTAGTATTTATTGCTCTCAATTAAAAAAATGATTTTTCAAGAAACTGCAGAGTTTCAAATTCAATTTTAATTGTAATTTTCAAATGTTCATGGTACTTAAGATTATTGATCCCTGCTCTCGTCTAATTGAAATACCTTCATCATAATACATTTTGACGGGAGTGTCGGTCTCCCAATTTAAGAGGTCCGGGTTCAATTGCCAGTCAGGCCATGTACCAATGAGTTATTAAATTTATTTACTTATGTGCATTTATTCGACTGATCTCTTAAACGGTGAAGGAAAACATCGTAAGGATACCTGCATGCCTGACAAATAAAAATTCAAAGGCATGTGAAGTCCCCAACCCGCATTGGGCCAGCATGGTGAACTATGGCCCATACTATGGCTCATATACGAGGGAAGGCCTATATCCTTGCAGCGGGATCTTTACGGGCTGAATGATGATGGTGATAAATACATTTTGACAATGAAATAGTTACCAATGCTTGAGCGCCAGCACAGAATCCTCACCTCTCATGTGAGCTAACGGCTTGGAATGCAGACTTGATTTCAATTCAGAAATAGTCAAAAATAGGCTTAAATATTCGTCAAAGTAAAAATATAGTCGCGTTATAATTCCAAATTTATAGCTATAGGTTAGTGTGGATACGCGGTTGAGCCTTTCAAGCCAGAATCATTACGATTTCTTCAGAACGCTTACGTTTTTCACGTTGTACTTGGTGTCAAAAATAATCTTGAAATAGCCGTCTTCAAGGATAATCAATTTCGACCTAGTTTATTCCATAGAAGTATGTTAAAACCCATGTAAATGTCTACATACATTTATCAAGTCAAGTACAGTCGTGCACAAAATCATTACAGATATGTTTAGTGTCTTGTTTCTTAATTTTTAAGTTGTATTATTGTATTGATATAGCATTATAGGTATTTAATGTCTAAACCGTACAACTACGGCCGAGCCGTGTTCTATTGGTTTCGTGGCATCATATTTAGATAAGAACACAAAGTCGGCATAATAACAAAAAAATAACAATGATTTTTCTTTTCTAATTCCACTATCGCCTACAATAGATAATTATAATTACATGGAACATTTTTGAAGTGTCTACCGATCAATAGTTACAGCGATCAGATAATTTCATCGTGATAATGGAACTTGCAATTTCACTATTTATATCTAGGATTACGTTGTGTGCACGTATGTATACTCACTGGACAATATAGTAGGTGTAGTGTGTTACTCGGATTTACTATGTGGTTAGTAAAAAGGTTATTTAAACATCCGTATTCAAAGTATATACCTATTTTCACTACAGTTTTTTATGTAATGTTCTCAATGACATAGATAATTCAAGAGGCAACAACTACAATAAACTGTTTTCTTTCTTTCTTTCTTTCTTTCTACAATATATCCAAACCATAATTCAAATATATGGTTTTTCAGGCCAATACTTTAAGAAATAGATCAGTATTTTGTAAATCTTGTAGTAACATTAAATATATTACAAATTATAACATTAAATATAATTGATTTGGTAGAAATTGGTAGAAATTCTAAAAAAGAAAATATTTTACAATAAAATTGAAATTAGTCAGACCGAAATCTTGATAAAATTTGTCGTTATTGTCTGTCTTCAATCGCAATTAAATTCTTTAAAAATTTACTGAAATGAAACTGTCAAAGTTGAACATTTTATTTAGTTTTCTTTTTTTAATTTTGTCTCCTGCCGTGGTATTTCGTCCACAAATTCGTATGTTTATTAACGCAATCATGATTCACATCTATAATAATTTTATTAACTGGTCGAATAGAATGAAGAAAATATCCACAATTTCACATTGTAATATTTGGGTCAACTAGAACACTAAGTCATATTTTGTATTGTTTCAATTTCAGCTGTATCTGCATCTTATTATGTCAACTGCTCAGTATAGTCTTGACTGTAATCATTATACTAACCTTTGTTGCTGTATTACTGTCATTTTTTGGGGTTATTGATGTGCATTGTAAGTACCTATTTTTCTTTTATATTTATGTAATGCATTCAACATTATTTAATCACATCTCACTCCCAAAATTGCAGCCATTTCGTTTTATTATGTACTCGAGTATACATTACTTTGAGTTTAAGTAGGTGTCGCTTCGTGCACATTTCCGGCAGTACAATGATAGTGGTACGGTCGACGTGCCGTCAACTGCACAATTGGCAACGGAATTATACAGACCTTAATTTATAATATTTTGTCAACTAGTAGCTGACATATAGGCACAGGAATGTGGTCTAAGGTGAACTTTCTGTATTCATATCTATTTGTAAAAATCACAACATGGACTTTCAGCTTTTCTTTCAGGAGCGGTTTTACGAAATGTTATAAATTTGATATTTCATAGCGAAGCGCGGTGGCGGTTGCTGTAAGACATTGAAGTCACAGGTTCTTAATTTCAATAAATTCTTAAATTCTATACTAACTTATATTTCATGCATTTCTATCATTAATTAATTAATTAATTCATTCATTTATTCAATTCAGGTAAAACATCATCTTCACAGGTACTATGTCCAAGTCGATAATGCAATTAATTATTTTTAGCAACCGATTTTTACTTAATTTTCACAATATTTATCATAATTAATATAATTAATTAAATTAATATTTCTTTACCTAACATTCGCACTAAGAAGTTCGATTCTTCATTCACCACCCGAACAACCAAGGCATGGAACTCCCTTCCGGCGTCAGTCTTCCTGAATCCTACAACCTTGGGATCTTCAAGAGCAAAGGCATTTACTGGGATCGCGTGCTTCATCTTCGACTACATCGTCACTTTTTAAATTAAATTTTAGTCATCGTGCTCATATCATCGTCTACACTAATCCAGCTATGTTATCTAGTATCCTTAGTAAAAGCTTTGCTTAGTTTGGGACTATAGATGATTGGTGTAAGTGTCCTAAATATTTATTTATTTATTTTTATTTAATGTTGATTTCTTTATTTATGTTGCACTTGTAATAGCTGAAAATCAGTGTTTTGTTCTTTAGACAATCTCATACACTGAGATGTGCCATATTTGTCCTACTGCAATACACATAATGCTTTAGTTATTCTGTACCCACCTTTTAAGTTCATTTTAAAAAATACTCTAAAACTTTATGTATCTCTCTAGTTACTGTAGGTAATAAAACTGAAATAAATATAAAGCTATTTTTATCATCAAAAAGCACACTAAAATAACGGAGAGATATTAAAATTTGGTCTATTTTTAACGAAATTCAAATGCCTTCGACGTAGTGGAAATTTTTTTTTTGTACTTTTCGTTGTTGAAATCCAGACTTGACCTCCGAGTTCTTTCTGTAATTAAACTATCTTTTTTTAATTTGTAATATATTAGCTTAACAACAGTAGTATATATCCTGCTTAGCTCAAATACGTTGAGATATTAATGATCAAGCGAAATTCTAACAAGATTTCTTCTGTACTCCTTATTTTGCCTGCAGCTATTTCCTGTTACGCGAATGTCTTTTAGTATTTCTGGATCCAGTCTTACTGCTTCCGAATTACCAGGAGACATCCGATAAAATAGAAGAGACATAATTCCTGTACGGGAACTAATAATTGGACCTTACCTGTAAAATTGTGGTGCAAAAATTTATAAGAACTATTGTAATATTATTTACTAATACTCTATAATGTTTTTGCTCTCTAACTGTAAATTTATACTGTAACATCATTATTTATGGATTATAATTATACTGGCAGCAACTTTAGTCCAAAGTCTAATAGTATTAGATTGTTCCTTGCGTGTATATCTTAATATAATTACATAACAGTATATTTTTTTCCGTTATATCACTATATTATTTTTTTACACGCCTCGTATAGACAGGTTTTTGCGGTAATTTTGTAATATATTTACCACCCTCGCCAAAGTGATTTCATTACTTATTAGTCATGGATAGGGTAAGTAAACAATAGTTTTAATTGACTTGAGTTGCGTCTCTGAACTTGAAGCTATATAAACTACTTACACAAAATTACGTTCTAATAATAAATACATTAACTACTATAATTAAAACATAAAGCCTATGTCACTTGAAACAAAGTAGTGATAAATAACCGGCCAACTGCGTAGCGGACCAACGGGTTTCTTAGCATATACTAAGTAAAAGCCATGTAACAGTACAATGACTGTGACATTCGGACGAACATCATAAAATTGACAAATGGCCAAAAGCGTTATTTAATACCGTGGCCAGGTTTGAAGAAACTTAAAAAGTTGGACATGGGGAACAATTTTATCTAGTTTAATTGTGGCGCTTCCACAATTAAAAATGTTTTGTTTCGAACGATGCACACTACGTTTTTCGTACCGTCACCTATAAAAATATATTTCGACCATATACTATACATACACCATATGTTTGCTTGTTAATCATTTAAAATGTATGTTTGTTACAGCTGATGAATTTGCAAAGATTACCCTGTCGGACTTCAGAAGCAACCTTAGAATATTCTAACCAACTAGAAAAAGTCAAAAAAAAAATCAACATTGCTTGAAGCTGAACAGCTGTCAGTACTCTCAGTATATATTTTTAATCTGCGCCCCCTGCATTCGCAAAAAGTGACAGGTTTTGCTTCGAATTAACGGTTCGTCTCTTCTAATGAATTTTGACCACAACTTTGTCACTGGGAATACTATGAATTATGATAGCTTTTATTATTTAGTTAGTAGGTTCTATATTAAGCAATAGTAGATAATACATGAATTATTTTACTATCGGATTAATATACGAAAATCGTGCAGTACTATTTATTTCCCTTTTTCATAATTCCTTTTCAGCCTATCCGATTTCCATCAAATATGGTTATGAACCACCTCGCAACCCGGGGGTTAAAAATAGACCCACGATTCCACATAACTTGGATGTAGCTGCATTTATTAGGTGGTCCGCTTGTCTGGTTGCAGACTGACTAACGCTACACCCACTACTTTTTTTTTATGCACGACGGTTTCGTACTTGATCTCAATCACACCTGATGTTAAGTGAAGATGAGGTCGAAGGTGGAAGCGTACTGACCCGGAAACCCCAATATATTTTGAGGACTGGCTATCTTATCTCTGACACCCGGAACCCGTTGTGCATAAAAAAATGAATTTCGACTTTCAGTCATAGAAGACAAAGAAACCATGCAAAAATATAAATATCTTACAAAAGACTGAATCGATTACCATTAAATATGGCTAATAACTTTTACCCATAGTTTTATCCCAACTAATATTATAAATGCGAAAGTTTGTGTGTATGTCTGTATGTATATTTGTTATCTGCTGGACGTATTTGGATGAAATTTGGTTGGTAGACAGATTAGGACCTGTATTAATATATAGGCAAATTTTTTGGCTGAACTGGTTTTGCTAAAATCTTCCAGAAGTCGCGGGCGGGAAGCTAGTCTTAAATAAAAACAACCGCAATCAGATCACGTTTTATTGAGATACAACCGGACAGAGACTGTGCACACACACACACACACGAACGCACGCACGCACGCATGCACACATGCACGCACGCACGCACGCACGCACACCACACAAAACGAATATGGCACCTACTGCCTCTATCAATACGAGACACTTTTATCATGAATTAACTTTGTACTTCCTGTGATATTTCGTTATACAAACTTGCTATAACTATATGCGAAATTACGACTAAGTACTATTATCCGTCGTATACCGACGTTTTCGGCATCAAATTGCCATGTGTAGTATTGGTTTTCCGTGCAATAACACGCACTCGATGCCCTTGTATAAAGCGATGTGCACAAACCTCGATGCACCTTATGAAAGACCAAGGTGAGTGTTGCGTAATCTCTACTGCTACGCTCCATTGTAACATTTTATGAGATTTACGCAACGATTGTGCATGGCCGGTCTTCAAACTGGCAAATACTGCGTATTAAACTTAAAAATAAAACAGTACAAACATCTTTTAGAATTCAGATTACTTAACCCCCGACGCAAAAAGAGGGGTGTTGTAATATATATATACCGCTAAGTGTGTGTATGTGTGTCTGTCTGTGGCAGTAGCTCTTAAACGGGTGAACCGATTTGGAAGCAGTTTTTTTTTATTTGAAAGTAGGTTTTCAAGCCGTGGTTCGTAAACATGTTTTATCCAAATCGGATCAACCGTTTTAATCGCTTGTTTTCCCGAGAGTTTTCTTAATTTTCAATTTATTTCTTGTACTTATCTTATTATACCTACATTTTCATTTTAAAATTTATTTGCAAAGACAAATTGTCCAAAACGAGACTGTCTCTATGAATTTAACTGGATTGAATAATATCTACAGTTATAGAAATCTAATAGATTAGCAGCCAATGTGTATATCATCAATTCAGGAAATTGACCCCACAAGGCTTGCACGAAACATGGTGAAGACGCAGTGCAAGCATTAGTTTGTATAGATGCGACGTTTCTTCTAAACCTACGCTCTGATGCTTGCGTAAGAAAAGTTGCAATGGAAAATAATCTGTCCACAACATCTGTGAGCCTTACATACAGAGGTGACAAGCAATGTAACACGCACGCAACGAAGACATTTGTTTACATAGTTGCGGTGTTTTACCTTTGCACTATGATGCATGCACGAGAAGGCCGTATTGGAACAAACATTTGCAGCCAATTTGTGTAGTAAGTAGGGACCCTGCCTTCAACACCAATGGTTGTGTGTTCGAATCCCGCTGTTTGGGATTAGGTAATTGTCCGAAATATTTATTTTGCTTTTGTATAAACCGTAGTATGCAGCAAGTAGGTACTTTATCTAGACATCAATTAATAATTTTATAAACCATTAATGAGCTGATATATCAATTTATTACCGAATTTGTCTAATTTAAATATCTTATTTGGCTATGAAGTTGAATACGCAAACCATTTAAATATCACAATGTAAAGGTTAAAAAACATAAATTAACATTTACACTTATGTAACATTATTATTAACAACACGTATTGTCTAATTTCACACATCTGATTGAATCCTCCCACACTCTCTTGCCTAATTTATCACTATAGGCCCAAAGGGAAGGGCGAGTTTTTTTACAATTCTTGAAAAATTCGCCACTTACTTCACCAGCTTGCTCATCTAAAGCCACATGAAGTGCAGTTTGCGCCCCTTCCCATGGAGTCTTAAACAAGTTACCAAAAAAGAACGTAAGGATTACACCGAATAATTTTCCAGCACTATCAAATATTCTCGTCCCTGCTGCACCTGGGTCTACACAGTTTATCACAACGTTCGACCCATCCAACCTCTTGTTTAATTCTCGTGCAAAAAATATAAGGCATAATTTACTTTTCGCATATATTTGCATCATGAAGAAATGGTCAGTCCTATTTAAATGTTTTATATCCATTATTCCGATTCGATGCAAAATCGATGATGTATTGACCACTCTGCTCGGCTCTTTTGGCTTCCCTGTTTCTTTCAAAAGGGGTAAGAGTAAGAGTGTCAATAAAAAGTGACCGAAGTAATTTACTTGCATTATGAAACTCATGTCGTCAGTTGTTAGAAAATCTCTTGGCACTCCAACGCCGGCATTGTTTATTAAAATATCCAATCTATCTTCTGTGCTTAAAATTTCTGCTGCAAATGTCTTTACGGAACTTAAGGATGCTAAATCAAGTAGTTTAAAAATTACTTTTTTATTTCCAGTCTTTTCTATTATAAGTTTAGTGGCACTGGTTCCTTCGTCTTTGAATGGGCAGGCAACTATGACTCGTGCACCTCTCCGTGCGAAATCTGTTGCTATTTCCAATCCCATACCTGCTGTGCCGCCGGTAATTAGAGTAGTTTTTCCATCTAGCCTTTTCTTCGATTTGCACATTGCGTTCGTATTTTTCTCGTATAGTCGAACCAAAATCGCTATAACAATTGCAATGACTGCACTAAGAACAACTGACATTCTGATTGTTTTGCAATTGAGAATTGTAAATAAACAGTTTAAAAAAATCTAAATTTATGACTCTGCTGGATCAAGTGTTCGCCTACCTCTACCGAATAGCAATGAATTGTACGCTTGATTCACGTTACCTACTTTCACTTTAAAATAACGCAAGAACGGATGGATTGCTATACAAGATATCGGTTTTGTTCACAAAGCAATCATCATAATAACCTTACAATATTTCAAACAATAATTAATTAAAGGATAATGAAATTTACATAAAGTAAGTTATTTTATGTATGTATACGCGTATTATTGATTAATGAGAGTCAAAATGAAGACTATTAAACGGGATGTTTGAAATGAACCAATAATACCATTTTACAGCTGCATTAATTTGAAATTAATTTTCATTAATATGAAATTACACTTTCCTCAAAGGCCGGCAACGCATCTGTGACCCTTTTGGTGTTGCGGGTGTCCATGGGCGGCGGTGATTGCTTTCCATCAGGTGACCCGCATGCTCGTTTGCCGCCCTCATATAAAAAAAAAAAAAAAATTAAACTAGGGACCTTTATGATTTCGCCATATCTGCTATCCGTCTGTCTTTTGAAGGTTCCGTACCTCGTTTTGGATAAACGGGACGCTCATAGGATCACTTTGTCTGTCGATGTCTAGGTCTTCAATCTCAGAAACAGCTGAAGGTGTCGAGTTATGAATATCGAATGCAAGGGCTGTTAAAATTCAAGATTCTAATGTAATGCAATAAAACATACGACCTATCAAAGTGTATTTTCATACTAAAAGTCCCACTCACCTACAAATCATCAAAACCTATCTCTATCTTTCCAATGACCTACAATTTTGGAAGGTACAAAGGGTGGTTGTGGCACAAGTGTGAAGAAATATACGAATCTCATAAATTTCAAATAAAAGTCATTTTTGTTCGGTTAATCAATTTTAAAGTTGTTATAAAAGTAAAGGCTCCTCTCAGGGCCACCACAGTTATGTTTCTGCCGTCGATTCGCTGAGAATAATAATAATATGCTAAATATGCCGCCATTTTAAATACTTGTCATATTGTTAGAAAATTCCTCCAAATTGACGAAAACGGAAAACTGACTCAGGATTTTAAAATAAATAAGAACGTACCATTTACTTGGTTAATGCCCGAAAATGGTATGATAATACCAGCTCAGGTTGACAAAAAGAAACATCGAAAATAATAATCATAATAAATATCCTTGGAGACATACATATACCCAATATCAATAATTTGTTTAAAATAGTGTATATAGTGTAGGAGCGTCGGTGGATCAGCAATTAAGACGCGGTCTCCCAATTTAGGAGATCCGGATTCGATTCTTAGGCATGCCATGTACCAATTTAATTACTTATGTGCATTTATCCGACTGCTCTTAAACGGTGAAGGAGAACATCGTGAGGAGACCTGCATGCCTGAGAAATAAATATTCATAGACGTGAAGTCCCCAACCCGCATTTGGCCAGCGTGGTGGACTATGGTCCACACTCCCTCATCGAGGAAAGGCCTATATCCCTGCAGTGGGACGTTGAGGGGCTGATGATAAGTGTATATTAACATAATCATAGCATAATTGACCAGTAATGGGCAGCAGCGTCACTGATGCATATCTCACACAATATCTGCGATTGCCAACCCACCTATCCAGCGTGGCGTTATGGAAAACGAAGCAAATAGCCCCGTTTGTGAGAGAGATATCAATTAGTAACATACTAAAATTAACTTTAAGAATTCAGTATTAAAAGGAATTTTTTATCATTAAATAACAATAACCATAAACTTACATAATATCCTATAATGTCCTATATAATATCCTATATATCTATATAATAATGGTTATTATTCTGAGTCGGTATTACCAAGTTTATGCACCTGACCTGACAACACCTGTCTGACCTTCACAGAGAGAAATAAAGACAATGACATTATGTTATGACATTTCCTCTCATCTGGGATTCAGACAAAGAGGCTTCTTTGATTTAGAGCCTGATAGAATTATTAACATTTTACGTATACACTTACAATTTAATTGATTTTGAACTTGAATTGGCGAAACGTTTAGTGTTATGAGGAATGAATACATTGATACTTCGAAAGAGATGAATTGGTATATGTAAATAACCAGGAGTATGCATGTTTAAATTGGTCACAAATAGCATATTATGTAATAATGTGGTAAGTAGTTAATTTCGAACTTATGCTTAATAAAAACAGATAAAAGATCGCGCGTCGCACTGCGGTCCGCATAGTCATTCATCTCTATATCAAAATACTGCAGTAGCTTTTGGTTCCATTCTCTTTCCTCTCCACACCTCCTACCCCATATACCTTTAGCTTGCTATTCTACTAATTTAGGTACTTACCTGGAATTACAAAATATACTTATATGAGTCTATTTCTCGCAGTGATGGCCAATTATACGCTAATCGCTACTTGCTAATAACTTAGAAAGTCATAATCAATATTACAAACTTTTTAGGTAGAGACCTTTGCGAAGGTACTATGTATATGAACATTCCTTATTCACTATAGGAAACTCTTAAATGAAAGAAGCGGATAGATTTACATTATCAATTCGATACATAATAAGGGCGATGGCTGCGTGGTTATTCTATAAGCTTATTTGGGTGACTCGCGTGTGAATCTTCGATGGAATTTTCAGAGGCCATATACAGTAACCTATACTGTACTGTAAAGTCCGTAAGCAATTATAATGACATAAACAATACTCTTATGTACCGTCAAGTTGATCTCTTGATGGCGCAAGGTGTTGGATAATGGAACTCCTCAATGGTTATTAGAAACCCTCAAGTTTGGAATCCATTTATTTGTTGTGATACTCATGATCAATAATCCTAGTAACCGATATAATAGTAATCTTTGTCTATCATTATACACAACGATGGCGCATTTTTAAAATTATTATAAAACTACAATTTTAAATGTCTGCCTTGCTAGCTGCTATTAAAGTTATATAAATCTGCCGTTGTCTTTCGTTGAGATAATATAAAGTCTCCTCAATATGGTTCACCTCATCTTAACATCGACTGATTGAGGTCAAGAACCCAAGAGTATAATTTAGTGAAAGCTGTATTGTTTGCCACCTTACCTGTACATTATGTAACGGTGCGAATGTTTGTGCCCCATTTAATTACATAATTTTTATTTTCGCAGTTTCTTATGTCAATTTCTCTGTCAATTTCTATGGTGTTCGCTCGTCGTGTTCTTCGTCAGCGCAGTAATTCTACTAGCGATGTGTGTAACCGGATTCATAGATTGTTCCTAATCTGCGATGACTGCAGGATGTGGCATTTTATTGTACATATTTAGTTTTCATTGACCAATAATAATAATTATTTTCCTTGTAAGTCACGAAGTTGTTAATGTAAATTAAAACAAATTGTGGCATGAATTTTCACCATGAACAGGTTCTATCTAGACAAAAGCCATGTTTAATTTGGGATACAAGTAGAGTGATGGATGACCTAATTTTCTTGTAACCGGCTTCAAAAAGGAGGAACATATACATTAAATGACCAGCTAGTTACTATTGGAAAATGATTAACAACATTTTAACCGCCTCCGTAGCTCAATGTAAACAACATTGGGTTTACGATTCGGAGGTCGCGGGTTCGATCCCCAGCGGGGTACATGTTTAAGTACTCGGTTTGGTTGGTGGTAGGGTGGTATCTAAATCTAAATCTGCCGCCAATGTGCTCCGGTTGTCAGAGATAAGATAGCCAATGTGTTGGGATTTCCGGGTCAGTAGGCTTCCACATTCGACCTCATTAATATCAGGTGTGATTGAGGTCAAGTACCAACCCGTTGTCCAAAAAAAAAATTATTTCTACTGTTCTTGATATTGAGCAGCATCCTGCAAGCTTAGATGAATAATCCGGCTCATGCATAAAGTACACTATGATTTATTTTGCGTACATTGATACTACAGACTGTTGAATTCCATATGAAATACTGAAAATGTTTAGTACAAACCTTTTAGATCTTGTATCCTACTTATACATGTAAAGTTTCATTCGAATCGGTTTATTCATTTTCGAAAATTGGGAACGCTCTTAACCATTTATAGAACTTTGCTTTTATTATATTTATACCTGGGTTTTGTATTTGTGGAGATTATTTTTATATCCATTGTACTTTATTATATTTTATAGGTATTATATGTTATAAATGTAAGGTGCAATTTATACTGGATTTATTTTACTCATATAATTCAATAAAGGCACGTTTATTTGGGAAAATATTAAAATTGATTTATTTATGTTTTATTTTCCTTTCTGCTGAACATACCTACACAACCCAACAAAGTTACGCCTAACCATTTTTGAACTATATAAGGTGTAAAAGTGATTTGGTTGTTTTTACTTGGATATTTGTTAAATGATAACAGTAGGTACAGTCGATTGTCAATCAAGGGTTAACATAGTTAATTTTCATTTCGTGAATGTAAAGCTACACTTAAGCTGTAGTCTGCCGTAGCTTTCCATATAAAATTCAGCTAAAGACACTTTGAATCTGTTTATGGGGTCGTGCAGATGTACCACCGTTAATTCCTGTTTATGGAGATAGGTAATATACCCATTTGTCAGTGGTTATATTAGCATTTATATATATATATATGTTATATTAATATATCATCATCATCTTCTTGCCCTGCTCCCAATTTATTTGGGGTCGGCGTTGTACTTATTTTTCTTCCAATATCAACTATAAGCAGTTACCTCATCATTCACGCCCTTTTCGTTCATTTCACCCTTCACACAGTCCATCCATCTTTTCCGTGGTCTTCCTCTTAATTAAAGTTATAAAAAAAAATTAATTAAATTAATATAAACGGTAATAATTGATATGGCGGCGACCGTCATATCCACGTCTGTGGTCATATCTATACACATTTTTTTCTTTATTCTTTGTGTATATATTTTTCACAATTAGGTATTTTAATACTTACTGTAAGCACTTAAGTATTGGATAAATAACTGGGCATAAATACTTTTTCATTTCCTTGGCTAGAATAATATTACGTATCGTAATGATACAAAATAAAAAAAATTATACGGCGGCTATTATTTCATTCATAAGTGTTATATATAAGTCTATGTTAAATACTTCTTCTGGCTTCTGGTGACCGCAGAGCGGGCGGCTTCCAAGCGCAGAGAATAATTCTTGCTTTTCAGCGCGGCAACGCAGCTTGCCCGCTGGGCACTTGCCGCCTCGAGGAGATGTGCTAGACGCAATTTTTTACCCATGAACTTGCTAAATGGGTGACATGTTCATAAATAAATCGGGATGTAACTAGACTACGTTTTTAAAGTAATGTTTATCTAAATATAATACTATTTCTGCTGTTAAATACCTTTATATTTTAAAAATACTAGTTATATAGTAAATCAATATATATAAATATTTATATTACGCATTTATTAGATCATCATATCAATCTGTTACCCATTCACAAATCTGCAATAGTAAGCGTTAGAGGGAAAAGGGAAGGGTCGCCGTTGAATGCTGCTAAGAATGAGATGAATGAGGAATGAGTTGTGAGTACAAATAATGCACTGTGCAATGTACACTAGTTATCTAAATGATTTAGGTGGGGTCAAGTGCACACAATAGTTTTATAGGAAACTATTTATTTACATCATTAAAAAAAATCAGTTTTAATATCACTAGTATTCAGAAAAGTACGGTGAAACACTTAAAAATTTTGAAAACTGTGTAGACACCAGTTCCACGCCCCGAGGATTCGTCCGGACAATCGACCGGTACTAAAGAAAGCGTTTTATTTTGATGACTAAAAGCGATTTTTTTTCAAAAGTGTATCAATGAGGAAAGTGTACCTAAGAGGAATAATTCACAATTATTCCGGGGCCGTTAAACCATCGCGATGTAGTAAATCACAATTCAAATTCAATATCGCCATCTTGAGTAATAAACAAGAACTAAAATGTCAAACAAATGGTCCAACTAAATAACAGGGAGCGGATAGATGGCGACACTAACAATATAGGCATACAAAATAATTATCCAAACGGACTGGCTTCCCAGAACACGCGCCATGTCGGATTGAAACCGAGTTGGTTAGCGGACCCTTCGGATCGTTTATAAATATGCCGCTAGATGACGGTGGTGGCGGACCGGCGAGACGGGAGAGCACACAGGATTTATTCTCGTGGCACAGAGTTGCCGTATTTTAACTGGCAATACTCTATTAATAAGACAGTGTGATATTGTTACATCCATCTGTACTTTTACCTGTGTTCGTATGGTGGTATAGAAAATACATCTTTTACTCGACTGCCCCAGGTAGGACGGTTTTTCAGGTGTTTGTATATTGATTTCTATATTACGTTACAAGTTGTGTACAAGTTGTGCAGTGCAATTCCTTTTTATTTCTAGAATGTCATAGGATAAATTTTGCCATAAGAACATGCCTTCCGCTCCAAAATAATCTGTCGTTTTTTTTTTGTTATTATCATTCTGTTCCCTTGAACGTATTCAAATTATATAATTACGAATGCACGTTTGTTATAAAATTTATGGTAGAATTGTTTATTGCGTACTGTCAAGTTCAGTCATGTCTATATTGACGTGATGATCAACACAATCTATACATCTACACATTTTATTGTACTTCGAAAAAGAACGTAATATAAAGGCCAATGTGTTTTCGCGGGTAATGTATTTGACTGTTTGAAATAGCCTAAATATTCTATACACTTAAACATCACCAGCCTTACATGTCCCATATGCCTACCCCTACGGTAAACAGGCGTGATTTTATGTTGTATGTATTATAACATCATCTTTACAAGTGTGGCCTCAAAGACTCATGGGTATCCGACTACAGTGCCCATATTGCAAGCGAGTGCTCCTGGATGAACTCTACAAGCTTACCCCAGCGGCTATGGACCAGACCCAGAGCTTGGGCATTTTCAAATTATTGATGCAGCGTCCTTCTCATTTTTACAGTCGGCATCATAGTAACTTATTTGAGGTCGTAATTTATTTTATAGACAGTATGCTACCACTGGTCACTTAAAACGGCACAGTATCAATAATGGATCCTACATATAGTTCGACAAATATGTTTACACAATATTTATTTTACTATTGAGGTTTGATCAGAATATTGTGACTGATTGCATAGGGTTAGTTTATTATTATATCACACATCATCTACTTCCACACTGAGGTGTCACGGCTCCTCACTGGAAGAAGGTGTGATCCATACTTCAGAAAGCGGGCCCAGTTCGAATTGGCGGATTTATATCAGACAAGTGACCACCGACAGAGAGTATTTTCAAGCCACCCTATAGGCCACTGCATTCTTTTGGAAACAACCCGTTCAATGCTCTCTCTGATTTGTGAAAACATTCCAATTGAAAATACTACTTCACCTGTAACTGTCCGCACCAAACATAAAGATTGAAATTTTATTCATGTAATTCGTGTTTCCTGGTGACTACTCCTGATTACAATCAACTTTCCATTAGGAACCATAGCCGAATTCAACCGAAAATTGTTGAAATTCCATACTAAAGGTGATTTCAGAATGGTAACTTTGTGTGGGTATTTGAATTTTCGACTATGCTTTCATGGGGAAAGTTGTTCATAATCAAGAGTGCTGTCACCAGTTATTGGGAATTACACGAATTCAAATTAACTCTGTATAGTTCATATAGCTTTTGATAGCAAGTGAGATGGCGCCGTGACTGCTGCTATTAATCTAATCAAATCAAATCAAATCAAAAAAGATTTATTTCGTAGGTTAAAAATTATAACTTAAAAACGTCCCATTTTTTATCTTATTATTAGAGTTATTGACATTATTGCTCATTCACAAGAGAAAAGAACGAGCAAGAAAATCAAGGGTTACTCTTTTAAATAAGTTTGTGTTACAATTATATTATATTGTATAATTAGACTGAATATCACCGAGCGGTCTATGTCCATGCTTGCTTATCATCCAGATAGTCAGAATTTTTTATTGTAAATAATGTCTACTTTATGATGGTTTTGAATTATTTATTGAATTATTAATTAGCAGCTAAGCATTTTAGTAGTAGCCATTTAGCTTCAGAACCTCTCCTTATGGTACAGAGCTCAGGCCAGTCTTCAATGGAGGTCGCACAACCATAGCCGTATCTACAGAATTCCGCAGCTTTATTCGCATCTGCTAGACGGGCCGATGACCTGTTAAAATTGGCCGGAATTGGTTAGAGGCCTAAGTTTGAGAAAGGCCTATTATGTTCCCAAATAAATAAAAAGAAAAAATATATAAATAAATAATGCCAAAATCAAATCGTATTATGCGCACACAGAGATGATGCTGACACCTACGGTGATGATGAAGATTTTAAAGAGAGACATCGCACCAGAAATAAGACCTACTGTAGATGGGCTCATGCTTGGTAAGTTGATTGATTGTGTTATATTACGTAATAATTCAATAATATAGTTTTCTGGATTATAAAAGGAAAAACTTCGTTAGATCTTTCTTTGTAATAAGATTTTTACCGCCCGACACGCAAATTAATTAATCAATCAATCAAGTATACGTTATTGCACAAAAATTTAAGATTACACTTCATAAATATAGCTTCAAAAAAATATATACATTAAAAGTACAAAAAGAGTTGGATGATTTAAAAATTTATATTAAAGCCATAAATTCGATTTCGTGATATTGCCCCCGTACTTTTACCCCATTTTGCCATTCATTAAATAATTCATACAATAATTGCGATTGCAATAAAATTAGGTGATATTTAATTCTGCAGTAGATAGTCTAATAACCATACAGTATAAAAAAATAACTGCTGTAAGAACACAAAACCACAATCATCTTTAAATTTTCCCTAGCACAATAATATTGGAAATAGAGCATTGACATAAAATGAGAGCTCAGGCGCACCCCATTTCGTCAAACAAGATTCTCCGCCCGCACACTCCCCTCTGAAAAAGTGGCACTGCGTAATTTTACCCACTGCGTGTTTTTCATAACCATGAAGTGCTGTTTAAAAACTAACCATTAATTTAATCCTTCTGGCATAGATCAACGTAAATAGCAATTTTTATTGTTGCAGTTATTTTGATTGTTTGCGTTGCTGCTTGTGCTGTTGTTGTATGTTGTTAATATTTGTAATAGTAGCTATCATAGTCTGCTACTTCGAGTTTTATGACTGTAAGTATTTGTTTTACATAAAATATACAATTAATCAATACGACCACCACCTTTTTTGGATATCAATGAGGTTAAGGGCAAGTTGACAAACCTCATATTAGTGACCTTACTTCCCAATTGCAGTGGTGTACCACTGGATAAGGTTGTAACCTCATCTCACTTGGAAAATGAAGAGGCCACAACAATAGTTATTTCTTACAAATACTTGAATGAACAACAATAGTTATTCATTACAATGCATCGCCTGCGTGGAATAACTTTATCGCGGTATTACTCTACTCAATTTATCGGGATAAAGAATATTCTATGCATATTTTAATCCAGGGTATGTCCTACCTATATACCAAATTTCATCTTAATCCGTTCATCCATTTCGCTGTGATTGAGCAACAAACAAACATCCAAACTTTCGCATTTATAATTAGTTAGTCAAAAACTTGTACCATTAGAGTAAAGTCATGCTTGTGTCTACCTATAATAATAACACATTCTTTATATAAGGTACTTTCCCATACTATACATTATAAATCATAATACATAGTATCCATTATTAAACCCTCATATAAACCAATTATATAAATAAAATTTAATCATATCATATCATCCCAACTGATCCCAGCTATAATATTATAAATCCTAAAGTTTGTGTTTAAGTATGTGTGTATGTTTATTACCTCTTTAAGCTGGTAGATAAATTAGGACCTGGATTAATATATAGGCTACTTTTTATCCCGGAAAAGTGACTGGTTCCTGTAGGATAGGTATTATTAGATGGGAATGTTTTTGAATCACAGAGTGAAGTATGTAGAAGTGGAAGTTATAAGTGAGTTTTTCCCTAATGATTATGATGACGGTGATGATTGACGTATTCGGTTGATAGGCTTTAAGCTAGTTTTTTCCTAATGATTTATTTTATTTTATTTTATTTTATTTTCTTGGGAAAACCAACAGCTGTTTTACAAATTATCACTTAAACTAATGATGGTGATGACAGTTGTGATGATAATGTGGGACGAATAAATATCATAAGCTACTAATCCCTATTATAAATGTGAAAGCTTGTATGTATGTTTGTTACATCTTCACGCTTAAACGGCTGGACAGATTTGGTTGATGCTGGTAGACAGATTAGGAGCTGGATTAACATTAAAAGTGTGAGTAGAAAACGATAAAGAAATATATAAATAAAAACATATAAGCTACTTTTTATCCCGGAAAAGTGGCTGGTTCCTGTAGGGTAGGTATTATTAATGGGAATGCTTTTGAGTCATAGAGTCACGAATTTGAGAATGAATTATAGGCGGACGAAGTCGCGGGTAATAGAAAGTCTAACATAAAATTATCCATCCATCCTATATTATGTGTGCGGTGTAGATATAAATGTCGTAGGAATATGGTGTCCAACATCATGTCCTTCTCTTTCTCTGAGCCAGGGGGTCTACTCTCTAACGAAAATAGCTTAGGACGACAGTAACTTCGGACTTTTTCTTTTGCTAAGAATCCATTATTTGCATAATTTCAGACGTTCCTTGCGTCCCTACTAACTTGTGATGTCCAACTATATACAACAAAAGTAAAATAATGACGATTGGTTTATAATTGACACAGCAAACTGCAAAAGAAAAAGTCCGAATTTACGGCCGTCCGAAGCTATTTTCGTTAGAGAGTAGACCCCCTGAGCTAGGGGACAGGCTCCGTCAGTCCGTCTATGGTCGAAAAAATCGACTTTATATCTCTTGACAAAGAAAAAGGCCATTAATGTATGTGCAGATTCCATCTCCATACTTCTCGCATTGTAACTCCTTTACCACTTATTTCACAGGTAATATTGAAATTGGAAGCAAAACAGCTAGGGAACATTTTGAGTATTACAAAGATGAAGCTCTGAAAGAGTAAGTAAATTTATTTAATAATACGGCGTCTTAGATAGGTTGTAATAGTTTGATATTCTTCCCTATCTTACTTTATTTTGTTTCCAAACACTACATTGGCATTGAGGAAGGTCTCTCCTAACCTGATTTTAGCCAAACAAATAGTCTACTAATCGGTTTTTCATTTACTTAAATGGCCTGTGGGATAGGAACACGAACTGATAAACCGTACACTTCTTTTAATCGTTCTTGTATAACAGCAGCGAACAAAATGTGACGATCATATAACACAGCTATTTATAGGTTTTGATAACATTTAGCAATGTATACAGTTGAATAACTAATTATTGAATCGTAATTATATAAAAAATATCACTAAATTATAATATAATAAATATATCATTACATAAATGTGAATTAAATATGAATTGACCTCTTCAACTTTTATTATCATAAATATGAACTATACATATATCCCAAGACACTCAATTGGTGATTTATACATTTATAAAGATCAAACGCAAGTCAAAACAGTAGGTAATCAATATCTTACTAAAAATAATGACAAAATAAAATTATAGAGGTATAGATTCATTATGGGATGGAATGCTAGGTATATAATTTCAACTGTAACATATATGTGACTACACAACAAAAGCATAAATGCATAAGCAAAAACATACCTACAACAAATGAATGAAAAGAAAGGATATCTTTAGTGTCCAGAATTCCTCCAATACAACAAGAAATAATATGAAAGAGGGTAGATGAAAATATCCTTGTTGGAGGATATACTCCGTCTGTCTAAACATCCTACAAAAAATCTACTTATAGTTAATAGAAGCTCATTGTAGATGCAACTGAGATAGAAAAAAATAATAATTAACACCCCCGCAATGTAAATCCGGGACTTTTCCTTCTTCAACACAGATGAATGAACGGACTCTTCGAATATTTAAGAACGCTTCCCCATTATACCTAGTAGTATCAGAAGCTAGAAAAGTTAGAGCCCCCTCAATGTTAAATAAATTGATAAGCAATAGATAAACAGGAACTTGGCAATGATGACATTTTGTTGTTGCAGATTGAAAAAATATAACATAGAGGTTTAGAGGAGACACACGTTTGGAGAATGTTTAAGGCTACTAAGTAGATACTACTAATATTAAGAAACTCATAATAAGTTATTTGTGTATAATTTACACAAGTTTTAATAGGTACGATTACCAGTTTATATCGTTGTATGAATTTCGTTCACTCGTTTATATTTGTATTGGGTATGTTAATTTTATATTATAAATACATATGTTAATTTACAGCAATAACGTTTATTTTTATAAATAATATAGTTTTTTTTTTATGCACAACGGGTTGGTACTTGACCTCAATCACACCTGATGTTAAGTGAAGATGAGGTCGAAGGTGGAAGCGTACTGACCCGGAAATCCCAACGCATTTGGGGGACTGGCTATCTTATCTCTGATAACCGGAACACAACAATCCTATTAACATTGCTGCTTCACGGCAGATTTAGATAAGATATTTATTTATTCATTTATTCTATTGTTTTTTAAATTTAATTCTGGAGATACTGATGTTTTATTAAAATATTTGAAATGAAATGAAATGAAAATCATTTATTCATGTAGGCAATACAATATGCACGAACGTCATTTGCTTTTTTAAACTACCACTAGCTCGGAACGCGACCACTACTGAGAAGAGCTAGCGAGAAACTCAGAGGGTTTGTCTCTTTTCAATCAATCATTTACAATCAAGAAAGGTTACAACAATTTTATATATCGTGTAGAGGAGCCGTTTAATCCCATGGATTACTTTCATTAATGTAGTCTGAAATTTTGTAATATCCCTTTTTACATAATTTTTGTTTTATAATAAGTTTAAATTTATTAAGCGGAAGATTCCGTATATCCATGGGAACCTTGTTGTAGAAGCGCACACATTGACCTCTGAATGACTTACTAACTTTACTAAGTCTACTATAAGGTACAGCTAATTGATTTTTGCTCCTTGTATTGACATTATGTCGGTCACAATGTTTCTCGAATGAATATATATTTCTTTTAGCATATACAAGATTTTCATATATATATTGTGACGAAAATGTTAAAATATTAATTTCTTTAAATATTTGTCTTAATGTATCTCTTGACCATAATTTATAAATTGCACGAATAGCTCGTTTCTGTGAGACAAATATGCTATCTGTATCAGCAGCGTTTCCCCACAGCAAGATACCATATGACATCAAGCTGTGAAAGTAGCTGAAGTGAATTTCTCCCCTTCGTCATTCTTATGGGTGGAAATTCAGTAAAATCTTTATTAGTACTCCTTACTATCAAAGGAATACACCAGCCTAATTTAGTGAATTTGAATTAGTCACCCAGCCAGATAGATCATTGCACAAAAAAAACTATGTTTTGGGAGAAGCTCAAGATAATATCCTGTGACAATTAATATAATGTTAGGTAAAATGGTAAGTGTCTGTGGTCTGTAATGGTATATAGGCTGTTGTTCTGAGGGGAGCATAGCTTTTCTTTGAAAATGTTTCTGATTTTTAGACAATTCATTTCCTATTAATCAATACTGGAACTGGAAGTTGAAAGTTGAAGTTTGGAGGATTTTTTATCATAAACCAAATTAAAACTGGCGTCAAATTTAAATTGTTTTGAACCATTAATTACTGGTTTGTTTATTAAACTGATAATTACAGTCAGGTTGACTGCCGTAAAGAAGCAAAGTAATTGATGCAGTAGATTTTATATTTTTTCTTAAGAGCTATGCTCTTGTCTGTTATATTTTACTTGATAATAATCAAAACTGTTTGACTAGGTGTTACATAAGGGATAAATAGTAAAATATATGACCCGGTGTACTCGTATGCGGTTTTAGTATGTGTACCCTGTGGTAAGTTACTTTGCTACTACTGGTCCAATGACTTATTTGATTTTGTCCATTCTTTTGTATTTCTCGCTATTTAAATAATTTACTTTTCTTCTATTTTTTGCATAAATATTTCTTTAATCTTTCTGTAATAACGCTATAACATAAATTTAATTTAATTATAATTTAAAATAAAATTCTAACTACTGGTTTGTTTATTAAACTGATAATTACAGTCAGGTTGACTGCCGTAAAGAAGCAAAGTAATTGATGCAGTAGATTTTATATTTTTTCTTAAGAGCTATGCTCTTGTCTGTTATATTTTACTTGATAATAATCAAAACTGTTTGACTAGGTGTTACATAAGGGATAAATAGTAAAATATATGACCCGGTGTACTCGTATGCGGTTTTAGTATGTGTACCCTGTGGTAAGTTACTTTGCTACTACTGGTCCAATGACTTATTTGATTTTGTCCATTCTTTTGTATTTCTCGCTATTTAAATAATTTACTTTTCTTCTATTTTTTGCATAAATATTTCTTTAATCTTTCTGTAATAACGCTATAACATAAATTTAATTTAATTATAATTTAAAATATATAATATCTACTACTAACTTTATAAAACAAGAGTAACTAAAATCCCTGAATAACTAACCTGAAGAGCAAGTGTCACCTCATTTACTAGAATGTGGTACAGGTTCAGCCCGTATGGGAGTGCGCCCAAGAGGCATCTTGGGCGCCCAAGAAGCATCCGAGCCAGCAGGCTGCATTACCTATATACCCTGCATTCATCATCTCAGCCCGTAAACATCTTATTGTTCGATTCCCTCGTATAATGAGGGAGTATGGGCCATAGTCCACCACGCGGGCACAATGCGAGTTGAGTACTTGTACCTATATTACCCATATATATTACGCTGAATGGTAATGGCGAGATATGTGCTGGGTCTTGGGTCGCCTGAGACGTCTGCCAGTCTGGTCGGCAACTCATGATAAAGTGATAGGGCTCCTGTGCCCCAAGGACCTGGAGTCTCAACTCCAATATAAATATAATTATTCTTTAGTCTCACTGGAGGTGAGACGAGGCTAAAGTGTCGACACAGGTCGCCTCCCATACAAGAGCCCTACCATACTGACGACCGATTGGTGTAGTGGACCCTGTCCTGCGAAACCAATGGCTGCGAGTTCGATTACCGCTAAGGGTAAATGTTTGTGTTTTATTCCCGAGTCATGAATGTTTACATAAGTATTTATGTACTCGTATGTTTAGTATCCATGGAACAAGTGTACAAAATATTTCTTTATACTGTTCTTCTTATATTTCAGTTTTTGTGATATATGGCCAATCATTTGTTGGGCGGTGCTTATGTGCGGGATAATTACAATTATCGTGATGATCTTATGCCTGACACATGCCATTAAATGTTAGTATATTATTAATATAATCACATCTTCTATATTTATCACTGATCAGTGGTCATGAACAAATAAAATACATATACATGTTACGTATTTGAGCCCTTTGGGCTCAGGTAGGTGTCCGGAGGCGCGACGATTTTTTAAAGATCTATTGCCGCGCTTATTTGCGATCTCTGGTAACAAAAAAGGTGGCAGCGTATTAGCATTGCTCTACAACGAGGTAATGTTGCCAGTCTTTTGGACACCCTACGGTGTGAAAACGTTTTCAAGTCTGATTCCTTTCCTTTGTATTCCCTTTTAATTTTATTTTTTTATAATTTCCTGTAAATAGCTCCTTTTATCTATTGTGCATAAATTATATAATGCATCTTATGTTGAAATAAAATGACTAATGAAATAAAACTAAATTCAAATTTTCTTGCTTAGTTTTTAGTAATTAGTACAACATGTTTTGGCATTGAAATCAGTAGTAACTAACAAATTCTACATATTTTAGGTGAAATGAAGATAGGATATAAAAAAGTTATTTGAAGAGATAAAGGAATTGGATTTTTGGAGGCGGTCATTTAATAAATTGTAATGCAGTATGAAGTCGACACACTGGAAACTGGATCTGATACATACCTATCTAGCTCAGTGAGATACATGATTAGGAATTTTTCTATCAAATCGTATTTTCACCTTATACAATCTGAAATTTTTGTCGATTGTCAGTAGTTAATGATAATAATAAGCATGAACAATGTATGAGTGACTAATATAATTATTACCACTTTCTGTTACCTGAGATAAGTACTTCATTACAATTTTAGATAATTCATTAGAGTTTGCCCATATATCTAAACTATAAAATATGCATCTTTGTTAGAGGCCAATTTCGGATCCCTTTCGAAGCGTAAAGGGATGTTATTAACAATCAATTTCTATGACTTTAATATTTTATATTAATTTTATCAAAGTAATAATAAAAAAAATATCATATATTTCTTGTAATTAAATTATTTAATTGACACTTGTGTGTGTTGATTACTTTCATCGGGCTCGAAATTGATTATTTTTAATATTACAATTAAATTACGATTTGGTTTATTATTCTGATTAATCAAAAGTGTAATGTTATATACTATTAGGTACTAATAACAGAGGAAGCTCGGGACAGAGCGGCGCAGAGAGAGAGGGAGACCTTTGCACTGCAGTGGGACAGTCCTCCTGGGCTCCTAATAATAATAAGATGTTATTAAAATCCAACATCGATAAATCTATTCTCAATAATATTGGATCTTTACCTATGAAATTGGAGTTTTTTTTCTTCGTTAATCATATTATGTACCAATTCCTGCGATTTTCAAAGCTATATCCAAATTGGTTTTTTATTTGGAAAATGGAATATTATTTCAATGTTTCACATGAAATATTTTTTAATTTCTGGGCTAAATCACATAATAAAAAAAATTTGAACAGAGCTCTTTTCTTGTGCTTCCCATAATCATTTCTTAGATTCGATGAAACTTTTATAAAGCGGTTACTTTTAAATATTAACGCTGCCTATACTTAACTTAATGTTATCCGATAATACACACAAAGTGTCGCTAACTTTGGATTTGCCATTCCTAAAAAAAAAATCAAAAATGTTTGTATGGAGAAAACAGTCTTAATGAAATTCTTCATAAAAAACGCCAATTTCATTGATAAGGACATAATATTAAAAAATATTACAACACACATCATACAAAAAAAAAACAATCGCGTCACCTACGCCCATTTATTACTGGATATCTCCTCCTATCCTCACTACACTCACATTCGATCCTCCACCGTTTTGATCATCGCGGTATTGAGATTTAATCTTCTTTCTACTATTTTCAGCCAACCCTTTCAGATCATCGGGAGATCTGATACTTCACTTCCTCCAGAACATATTTTTTTATGTACAACCGATTGGTACTTGACCTCAATCACACCTGATGTTAAGTGAAGATGAGGTCGAAGGTGGAAGCGTACTGACCCAGAAAACCGGAACACAACAATGCTATTAACATTGCTGCTTGGCGGCAGATTTAGATAAGATTACATATACTTGCAATACTCCAACATAGGTTTCAAGTTGTGCTAGAAGTGGTCCACACGTAGTAAGTTCGAATCTCGCACTGGAAGCAGAATAATTCTTACCCTTTTGGCTGTTGCGGCTGTAATATAATGGCGAATACTAACGTAAGTACATAACTACCATTGTATAATTTACCTAGCTTTCATAATGCATTTGGTAAAAGGGTTTGGATCTCCCTATCTTACATGATAAATAAACTACCAAAAGAAGTGAACTACAAGATTGAAAAGAAACTAAAAACAATCAATCGCGTCACCTACGTCCATTTATTACTGGACCTAGATAATCAACAACACACTCACATCCGATCCTCCACCGTTTTGTTCATCGCGGTATTGAGATTTAATCTTCTTTCTACTAGTTTCAGCCAACCCTTTCAGATCATCGGGAAATCAAATACTTCACTACCTCCAGAACATATATTTTTTTTTATGCACAACGGGTTGGTACTTGACCTCAATCACACCTGATGTTAAGTGAAGAAGAGGTCGAAGGTGGAAGCGTACTGACCCGGAAACCCCAACACATGTGGAGGACTGGCTATCTTATCTCTGTCAACCGGAACACAACAATGCTATTAACATTGCTGCTTGGCGGCAGATTTAGATAATGTGGTGGTAGCTACCCAGGTGGACATTTAAAATGCCCTACCACCAACCAAACCGATTACTTAAACATGTACCCCGCTGGAGATCGAACCCGCGACCTCCAAATCATAAACCCAATGTTGTTTACATTGAACCACGGAGGCGGTTGATATCTATCCCACTGCTACTGAGCTTCAGCATCAGCATCATATCAGCCATAGGACGTCGACTGCTGAACAATGGCCTCCCTCATAGCTTTCACTTGAGCTTACTATTTATATGTTAACTGACTATAACATAAAATAACGACATCACTAGATTGTAATAAAAAGCCAGCTGTTCTTGGATAGCCTGCATTATGATAGTCAAGATTTTGGCCTTTTGGCCTCCCTCAACAATCGGTACTGCGCTGCCTGCATCCAGCGGCTTCCCGCGATCTTTACCAAATCGTCGGTCCACCTCACGGGGGCCTGCCCACGCTGCATCTTCCGGTGTGTGGTCGCCACTCGAGAATTATTCCGCCCTAACAGCTGTTGGTCATACGAGCAATGTGGTCCAGTGCCACTTCAGTTTGTCAATTCTTTTTGGCCGAATCGAACTATGTTGACGAATACGCTAAAGCCAAAAGTAGGACTACCTTCCTGAAGAAAAATGGTTAAATTAGCCATTTAATTGAGGACCATTATCTATGGCTGATATTTCCTGCATTATAGGAAACTGCGCTGTTGATTAGGGTCCAAAAGATCGCGGTACAAAAAAAAAATGTAACAACATCTCATCTATCCAAATAAGCTGCAGGTGGTATGTCGTAGGCAGATAGATGAATTAGCCGTTCAACTGAATACCAATGGGGATCGAAATGTAAGGCAGAAATTTGCGTACATCAGAATGACTAGTTTACGTCAAAAAACAGTAATTCTATACGCATGAAAGCAATGTTCTAGCAATGTGAGCAATGTGCGTAAAATTTAAAGCAATGTGCTTTTATAAAACTAGAGTTATTTCAAAAAGTTATAGTTAGCCGCCAACCTGATATGATATTGACGGGTATATTTTAAATCTGAGCAAATTACTTACTTTCCAAATATTAAAACCTTAGTGTAGCAATGTTCCAGTAATGTGCTCGAACTTACCAAAATCAGAATGAGATGTGGCGAAAGGTTTAAAACATAATAAATCCAATATGGCGGACACTAACAATTATTTTATCACAATCCCGTTTACCCATCTGTGGCATACAAAAATTTAAAAATTGACTGAATAAATTAAGAGGTTAGGCTGTAGTCGGGGGCCGCGATATCAAATCTACCCAAATACACCATTCAGTAAGCACGTTTTGTAAATCAGTATTGATATTACCAAGTTACAATGAATAGCCGCATTGAGGCCTCCAGACTTATTCCTAACTCAATGGAGCTATTCCATCTTGTTGTTGGGTTTTATATATGTTATATACATTTGTCAGATTTTTTATAATTGTTAATTAGTATGTTTATGTTTATTTACATTTCTTTCTTATTCTAGGGCTCAATTTTTAAATCACCCGAACAAAAATACAATTTATGTCCGCGGCACTTCCTCACAACTGGATACGTGAGTCGTTATACTATGACAATAGCTGAACTAAACCAGTCTTGCAGGATCTATGTCTATTAAATAACGTATTTTTAATAATAAACAGTGCTGAAACGTTGCGCCAACATATGAATGCGAACTCCATTGCATGTGAAGCACTTCGGCACGATGGGACCTCTTACAATTGACCGGGCTGAAAATATTTAATACCAAGTAGTTGTTGGTAAGAAATATCCCGGACCTAGATACTACGAGTGTATGATCTTCTTCCTGCCTTATATATTACAAGTTATGAATGAAATCAATAAGTTGGCAGTAGGAGATAGCAAAGGCAGGTTTGCACCTAAAAGATCTCTACTATTAGGCTAGGTATTTTTTTAAATAAGTAACCCGTATGAAGTTAACATACCGAACATTCGCACTAAGCGTTTCGACTTTTCATTCAATGCGAACAGCAAAGGCATGGAACTCGCTTCCGGCGGCGTCAGTCTTGCCTGGTTCCTACTACCTTGGGATCTTTAAGAGCAGGGTGAATAGGCATCTATTGATATCGCGTGCTTCACCTTCGGCCACATTGGTACTTTGCATCAGGTGGGATTGTGGTCAAACACGTCTCCAGTTAATCATAAAATAAAAGAAAATATTCCTTTCCACAGCTCCATATAGTTCCACACTAAGCAATTAGATTTGTATTATAGTTATCACACTGTTGATATACTACATTAATTTAATTTTTTTGTAAATGTATAAATAAATAAGAATTAAGTATATTAGTATATAGTAATTAGTATAACCTAACCACTACACCAACCAGGTCGTCAAACATAAGATAAAATATTAACTGCGCCTTAATTTATTTTTAATACCTTTTAGATTTTTACATATTCAAATATTTATTTATCTACTCATTTGATGATTCAACATTAGGTATATTCTTCATTTTGATGTAATTTTGATTTTCACATTGCCTATCACAATAATTTACATCCATTAAATCTTAGCCTAATGTAACTACTGCCACTTAGCTACACTCTTTCATTAAAATTGTGATATGTTACTTCCATCATCAAATAAAAGCAAAAGTATGTCCTTTGAGTGTATAATTTCAAGTATGTCATAATTATTTTGTTAGGTACTATTCGTAGCTCTTAATGTTGTATTCAGTTTGTGTTTCGGTCACACAATGGAAAATATATTCTCCGTAATACAAAACCAAAATTTTCAGCCAACTGAAATCTCTAAATATTCAATCATATACTCGGTGAAACCATTCATTTATTTCTTATCCCTGTTTGGAATGCAAATAGTCCGATACAAAAAAAAGGAGATCTATAATGTGAAATTTGTTAACAAAGTGTATTGCACCATTGTGTTGATTCTAATGGCAACGTTGAGAATTCTAGTTCAACCTTCGCGCTGGACTTTATCTGTTTCAGATATTCCATTGTACACCCTGACCAAAATGTATTCGTTGTCTCATAACTTCGAGATATTTTACTGCATCTTTACTATGACTTTACAAAATAGTGGCAATTACGTGAACTTGTTCAAAATACTCGATGGTATCGATTACCATTTTGGTCTTTCGAGTAAGACTTTCAAAAAACAGACAGCGATAGCCCTTTTCTTGATATTATGGCCAATATTACAAGGGTCCATGCAAGTTTTCCTGATGTGGTTTAACATACATAACATCGGAATTCATCTTACTTTCTTTCTCACTATGGTACAAGGTGCAAGTATAATATTCTTTATGACACACATTTACGTGAAACAGATAATACTCAGGACTATATTGGTAAAAAAAGTTAGTAAACTTAACCCTCCCAAGGAGTTCATTTACAGAGACTCATTTCTTGAATCTATTCTCAAAGTAAGTATTCATGCGTAATATTTAGACGAAAATTTACTAACGTATACCTAAAGTTGACAACTGGTAAAAACTATAATAATTTCAGAAAATGTTCCTGGATCCTCAAATTCTTAAAAGAAAACTCAATAGCCGTTACTGTTGGTTTGAACTGATGATAATATATGACAAAATTTCTGATTGCACCTATATCTTTAACAAAATCTATACAGTACAAGTCAGTATGATGCTTTTCAATACGCTTTTATTACATATGAGTACCTTCACTTATAACTAACAAATCTTGGAAGTCAATTTTAACCTTACTTCTAATTATCGTATTGAAATGAAACGTGGTATGTATGTGTAGTTCGGATGACAATACTATAATTTGGTATCTTGGAGCTGATCTAACGATGGAGCCAGGAGATGGGTGGTGGAACTCTTCAGTCGCAACTAGTGAACCACTCGAGTTTGGGCTCATATGAATCGTTTTGACGAATACAATGTATTGCACATGGTGTCGAGGATCTGGTGATGGAGCCAGGACTCTAGCGTGTATTTCAGTTTTTTTTAACTATATATTTGTTTATACTTCATATACTTTTATGTTTTCATGTTTCTATAATATGATAAAATTGGTCCTCAGGTGTTTATGATGTACAACACTTGGATATTTCATACTTTGATGGTGATATGCCGAAAATTTTCTCCTATAAGAAAGGTTAGACATTATTGATCGACGAATTTATTGATACTAACTCGAGCATAATTACGGTTTAAGTGACCTACCTAAACTTCATTTCAAGGGCCAAGGCCAAGAGGCAACTGGGCTTTGACGTTATTAGATCCTTTCATGGGCTGTGGTGGTGATGGTGGGTAGTGAAGCAATAGTAACTCCACGTAATTTTCACTGACATTATCTATATGACATTATCTATGTACTCGAGATAAGCCTATCGCAAAGCAGCACTTATTCCTCCTTTTCCGTTTCCCGTACTTATTTTCATAGTTCAACAATGTGCACAAAAGCCAGTCCATTCTTCTCCAAAGGTAACAGCAGTCCGCTTTAAGCTTTGGGTGAAAGCCAGGAGACTCGGTGAAACTCGAACTATTTTTGCCAACTTTATAATTATGTCCACCAAGGGACATTGTCCCATTATATGGGGGGTTGTCCTATGACAAAAATCCCAAAATGAAATATAGATAAAAAAAATAGTGGGTTATAATGCTGCCTTTGAATACAATTGGTTGCGAGTAGAATCCCTCCAATGGTAAATGTGGTGATGACTTCGAACATTTCTCGAGTCATAGAGTGGAGACCTGTTTGGTGTAGTAGTTAGACCTGACCCTGACGGAGTAGAGAGAACCCTGACAGCTATATTAAATGGTCGCGTGTTCAAATCCCCCTAGGGTGCTCGAGTTATGGATGTGTTTCATTTAAGTATTTATTTACCAAAACTTAAAATATCAACCATTTAGTATCCATAATACAAGCTTAGTTGCATAGTGTGAACTATATGGCGTTGTGTGTATGTGCTAAGATATTTATTATTATTTATTTCATTGATTGCTGAGACGATAATCACATAAATTAGAACAAAATATATAAGGTCAATCCACTATACGAAATAAGATAAAACAAATGTGAACATTTTAATTGAACTAAAAAATGTAGTCGAACTTTTTATCTACCACATCGCGTCGCGCTAAGTCGAACTATTTATTTATTCATTGGCTTTTCGGCGCGCCGACTCCGTATACGTCGACACAGGTAGGTTACCGCATCAGTACACATCTGCCGTGTGGTGTGATATCGATAGTTAACTTTACTAGATATTAAACGTTCCCAATAAGTCTCCTTGAATGTTTTTTTTAATTTGTATTGTTATTTTTCAATTTTTCAGTTAAATGTATTCTGTCAACGATTAAAATAGCGGGAAATCACTGCATGCAGGCTGCTTCCAACCGGTCACTCTGGAATTCTATATATGAGGCCTATGTTCAGCACTGGGATGTCCTGTGGCTGATATGATAATGATGATGAGTGTGTATAAATAAATAAATAAATAAATATTTCGGACACTTACACCAATCATCTAGTCCGAAATTAAGCAAAGCTTGTACTATGGATACTAGATAACGGATAAACATACATAAATATTTATATAAACATCCATGACTCAGGAATAAATTTATGATGTGTGTATGAATTTATATTTATATAAAATAGAAGATTTTTATATTTCAGGTGCATACAAAGACAATCCTTGATTCGATTGTTGATATATACGCATATTTAAGTGTAAATATCCGTCCCATTTACGTGGCTAAGATGTGCGAGTTTTTTAAAGACGAAAGAAACAAAATTAAGGCATTATTGCTGCATGGCCAGGTAAATGGAGTAGGTAAGTATTCTTTATTGACGCGTGGTGTTCGGCAAAGGACAATAGTGTTTAACATCTCGAGGATGGGCAGCAGCGTCACTGAACTAAATCCCCTGGCAATCGCTAACCCGCCTGCCTAGAACGGCGATTATGCCCCCCCATGAATGACAGAAGAGGGACCAAGCCTCCAGTCCCCGATGGCCTCGTTATTCCTGGTTGGTACCGGCCATGGTAACAGCAGGGCAGGGAGTACTAAGAATTCCCGGCAGATTATTTGGTTCTCACGGAAATACTCAACACGCAACGAGCTAAGGAGAAGGCGATGCTCGGCGTTTCTTTACGTGATCGAATCAGGAATAAAGAAATCCGTAGGCGAAAGTAGATCACTGCCATTAATCCATCGGATTGGCAAGTTGAAGTGGCAGTGTGCAGGACACATAGCTCGAAGAACAGATGGCCGGTGGGGCATCAAACTTCTCGAGTGGAGACCACGCACCGGCTAGCGCAGCGTAGGACATCCACTCACAAGGTGTACAAATGACCTGTTAATATTACTGTCAATATGGAAAACTTTTGTATGGTAATTCGAGATTTATTTTCGAAATAAAACGATATCTACCTTAGTATGCTCAGTACACCCCTTCCGACTAACCCTGTTTTATATCGCCGTAAAACGACCGGTGTTATGCATTTGACAGCGTTGGGTGGGTGTGTGTATGAGGTGTCTATGATGTGTGTAGGTGTATGTCCAATGTATCTCAGTAATCGGGAATATGTCCAGTGTATTTCCAAACGTATCTCAGTAATCAGGAATACGACGAAAAAGGCATTAATCATAGGTATGTGGTCCGATTTGAGTGCGGTTTTTCATATAATAGGTAAAAAGTAAACGAGCACACACGTTCTCAGCCATATTGATCTGCCAGCCCATCGTGTATTTCGATGATATCGCAATCTTACGAGGGTTTTCTATTTTTTTTTATATTTAAGATTAAACTCTGAGACAGTTTCTTAGCTTATGTTTGATGGAAATTGATTAAGCCGTTCCGATGATATTTAGCTTTTAACACAATTGGTCTGGTCTACTTGGATGATATAATAATTTCTTTCCTGGGGGTTTCAAAATTATCAATTTATAATTATTTACCTTATTATCTTTTCAGATGACTTGTACTATAATCAAATAGAAACCATGATACAGTTAGTGGAGACGAGGAAATTAGCTGTGTCTGCTAATGTATTTACGGCAGATGTGACAACCATTCTCAACATTGCCGGTGGTGTCATCCCTTTCGTCGTCATCATAATTCAATACTTCTATGTCCACGCCACGTCATAAAGTCCACGTGTCGTAACCACAATAATTACTATGATATTAGTTTGATTTTAAATTCAACTAAAAACCGAATTAATAATAGTAATATTATAGTAATAAGTTTGTGATTTCGGCTCAAGCTTTGTGCGTAATTCCTTTAAAATTAACACATGAACTTCATAGCTAAATACTCTCAAATATGATAGATTTACCTTTTTTCCACTCCAAAGTAACTTAGAAATTTTGTTGGCTAATGACTGTGTGGGCGAATGATTTTTTAGATTTAGTGTTTATATGGAAAGTGTTCTCGGGTGGTTGAGTGGAGCGAATAAATGAGATACTGAGTAGGTTTATAACCAATTAAGCGGTGATCGTACTTAGAGCCTCCTCTGCGTTTATACGAGACGATGAGGGCCGTATCATCGGCATAGATTATCTATTGATCTATGTATGTATCTGTATATGTAAATATATGAAATCTATTCACGTAGTTTGTATCTGCATCACTATTTAATATCGCATAACCTACCTATTTCAAATGTACTGTCCTTGTACCCAAAGGTTACCTGGAGGAGATAAGGTCACCAAATTGTACATTCTATCCTTACCACGTTTCTGAAACTGTATTTTCTTTTCTGTTGTACAATAAAGTGTGTTTGTACTGTATTGTATAGGTAACAATCTTACAATTTTTTTTAGATAGTTTGCATAAACTGTTAATGTACATAGTGAAGAGAGTAGGACCTAATATGCTACCTTGTGGTACACCGTAATACAATTGGTTATCATCACAAACACATCTACAATAAAATTATTTAAAAATTGTGCAATAACTATAAATTGAAAACAATATATATTAAAAATTTAGAAAACCCCCGAGAAATGAAATGCATTGTAAAACTAAGTTCCGACAGTACGGAGCTCCGACAAAAATACTCTCACGACTTTTGTCCAAATGGGGCGGTCATAGATATAATATGTTCGATTAGGTGTTCCAAACGATTAAAGTTGCAACAATATCCTGTTTGGTGCAGTAGTTAGAAACTCTGACCACTATACCAAAAGGTCGCGGGTTCGAATCCCGCTAGGGGCATGTATTTGCATGATGAATACGGACATGTGTACCCGAGTTATGGATATTTTCATTTATAATAAGTATTTATTTCCAAAAAAAAAATGTATTTATTTAGTTTATCAACCATCTGGTATCCAGAACACAAGCATATAGTTGCTTAATGTGGAACTAGATGGCATTGTGTGTACGTCCAAGGATATTTCTTATTATTATTATTATTATATCCACGATTCACCTTTACAATACAGAAATGCACACGTGACAGTGGGGGAGCTCATCGCCGTTTATAAGTGCAAGTCTATAAGATAGTCGTGCGTGACTTGATAAGAAGTTGGTCCTGGAATTTAAAATCCCAGACTAGTGTAGTAGGAATATATCATGACCCACCTCTACCCTCCTTACTCTAACTAGGTTAAGCTTAGTATATAAGCGATTGTACCATGTATTCGAGACGGATTATACACGTATCATCAACCTGTGCTTTTCTTTAATTGCTCTGCCAGCTCTCCACATCACACCTGCTGCTGCTGCTGCTGCCTTCTTTGGGTAGCGCTGGGCATAGTTTTTTTTAATATTTTAGGATCAGTTGTATACGTATTGTACTTCTTGCCTGTAATTGGACAATTGAAATTTTGGTGTTCCGTAATCATGGTGCGTGTAAGCATTTTTCGATGTGATTTTAATGGGCGCCGGGAATTGATGACATTCAAAAGCCATAGAAGAATTGTAGCGGAAGCTGGCCCCAGGAGATGTTCGGATCCTGGAGATGTAGGAGTCGAAAGCACCAACAGGATGCGTGTGCACACTGGGGTACAGTAATGTGAGTCCACTACTGGCAGCATCGATGAGATCGCAGGAGCTCATAGTGAAGGTGAAGTGAAAGATGACACTGTGAGTTTTTTTATTGCTAAAGGTCTCCACATCACAGTAGTTCGGATGAATCCCACAGATTGCATGCGAAGGCCAAGTTAGGTGGCATGAGGGGTCTACAAGTGTTTACCCTTCACCGGGTAGCATTTCACCTTCCATGGTCAGAACTGAACTTATGATTTGGGTGTAGGTAAGTGATCTATAATTGTCTCCTGAAAGAGGTAAAGTAAGCAGGCCCGGTTCCATATTAATACGTTTAATTCCTCGGGGATATTACAAATTTTTAATTTTATATTTAAAAAAATACCGCTAGCGCCATTTAGCTATTTATTCTAAGCCACTTAAAATTCAGTCATAAATGGCAATAGACTGGTAGCAATAGAAAATAAAACTTAAAATTAAACAAACGTATCGGTATATTTTACTTTTTTTCACAACACTGACATTCCCTAAACATCCACATTTAAAACGAAATAAATCTCACTTTTGCAAAAGAATAATTAGATCATCAAACCCTGCTAATAAGAATCTCTTAACCGCCCCTTGTGTTTCACATAGGACAGAACTAAAAAGAATTAATAATAGAAAATGAATTAATGTTTTATTAGATTGGCTGGATACCTAACTCTCTTTTATCCGGTGAAGCCGCTAATTCCTATTTAATTTTTTTTTAGTCCACAGAGTGACCTCTGTACTCAAAATCGAATGTATTGACTCTATCGCTGGTAGTTTTTGAATGTCAAAAGCAGTGTACAGGTTGAAATTGAATTTGTGTAATTCCTGCTTACTGGTGACTCCAGTACTGATTACGAACAACTTTCCACTAGGGACCATTGCCGAAATCGATCAAAAAATTTTCGATTACCCATACAAAGTGAACCATAATGAAAACACCTTATTATATGGAGGTCTAACAATTTTCGACTGAATTTGGCTATGGTTCCTAGTGAGGCACTACTCCCAGGGTGATGCTGTAGAGGATGTCCAGGAGTAGGCCACAGTATGAAGAAAATGAAGATGAGCCGGCGGAAAACTTGGAAATCGTTGTCAGCGACAACTTTTATTTTTAAGGGTATCACGTACACAAATAACTTGATGAAATACTTTATACTGTATACAGGGCGTCCCAAAGTTATGGGACATGAAGGGGAAGTACCTTAAATATTGTAGATAGTGAATTTTGCTCAAAGAAGACTTTATGTTATTTTTAAAAGTTAGTAATTCTGCATTCATAGATTTTCTAAAAATTACTTGCTTCGGCTGGGAATCGAACCGACTTAAATGTGAAAAAAAAAACACCTTACTTTTATGATGCCAATCGAAAGAATAGCTAAAAAATAATAACTCTGCCTAAGTAACATAGTATTTTAAAAGAAAGGAACAACATAAAATGATTGAGTCAAATTTCAAGAAAGTTATTTATTGCCGACGACGTTCGAAAAGTAGCGATATTATCATTCCAAAGATAGCATTGATTATTCGTAAATAAGTACCCACTTCATAAAATAGGTACTAACATAGTTTTCCTTATTATAAGTGCACGTGTAGATGAAATGATAAAACTTGTATTTCAATACGTCCTCTGTAAGCTAGACAGAAGGCAAATTAAAAACAAAAATAAATAATTTATAATTTGAAAATGGAACAGTTTATGACAGCGTTTGTTTGAATGCATACTTTTTAAGATATTTTAAAAAGAAGTGATATTTTTAAATGTTGTTCTTAAATTTGAAAATGGAACAGTATGTGCGAGCGTTTGTTTTTCGGATATTGATCTGTTTAGTCTCAATTCACTTACACAAGTGTTATTGTGTTAATTTATTGCGAACATGGCATATCAAGTAAGTTTTGATCTAATGGAAGCATATTTTTTGAACGATAAAGATATCTCTAGAAGTTTGCGGTGGTATGGCGTAAAATATCCTGATAGACAAATACCGTCTCGTAAAGTTTTGAAAAGGCTTGTGAACAATTTGAAAACTCTGGGACGTTTCGATAAACGCCCAAGAGAACCACAGCAAGAAAACCATACGATCAACGACGAAGAACTTGGTATTTTAATTTACTTTTCGGCTTTTCCGAAAGCATCGGTGAGAGAAGGAGAACATGAAATTGGAGTTTCAAAAAGTAAAATACACCGTGTATTAAAAAAACACGGTTTTAAGAGTTATGTTGAAGGACGATTGGTTCAAAAATTACTTCCGGGCGATACAGAAAGGAGAAAAAATTTCTGTCTTGATATCCAGGCACGATTGCTCGAAGATCCAAATTTTTTGGATAATATTATTTGGACAGACGAATCTAACTTTAGCAATAACGGTATGTATAACCGCAACAATAATCGTATTTGGTCTAAAGAAAATCCCCTACGAGTGACTGAAACTAATAACCAAGTGCGTTTTTCACTCAACTGTTGGTGCGGACTTTTAAAAAACCGGGTTTTCTTAATCCATTTTTACCAAGGAACCTTGAACACAGAAAAGTATTTAGGAATACTTCAAATTTTAAGGGATAAGATAAGAAACCATTCCGCGGCGGAGCAAGAAAACTTAATTTTCCAACAAGATGGAGCTCCGGCTCATAATAGTCGGAGAGCAGCAGATTTTCTAAATGAATGTTTTCCTACATGGATTGGTACAAATGGACCGATTAGATGGCCGGCCAGAGCCCCGGACCTCACACCATTAGATTTCTTCTTTTGGGGATACGTGAAAGATATGCTATACAAAAAGCGATACGAGAACGTAGGCGAGTTGCAAACAGAATTGTGCCATATCACATCGAGTGTTCACCATAAAATGATTAGAAAATCAACAGGCAGCGGGCTCATTAAAAGATTGGCGATTTGCGTAAGACAAGAGGGATCACATTTTGAGCATTTAATTAATTAATTTACAAAAAAATACCTACTTAATTGACTACGGCAGTTTCATGTATGTTTTTTATTTGATTAAAATGATTAATTTCACGTTGTTCCTTTCTTTTAAAATACTATGTTACTTAGGCAGAGTTATTATTTTTTAGCTATTCTTTCGATTGGCATCATAAAAGTAGGGTGTTTTTTTTTTCACATTTGAGTCGGTTCGATTCCCAGCCGAAGCAAATAATTTTTAGAAAATCTATGAATGCAGAATTACTAACTTTTAAAAATAACATAAAGTCTTCTTTGAGCAAAATTCACTATCTACGATATTTAAGGTACTTCCCCTTCATGTCCCATAACTTTGGGACGCCCTGTATACATTTATACGTAATATATATTTATACTTTTATACTGATTAAAATAGAATAGAAACAAAATTAACAGAAAAGTACACGTCCAATCTCTTCAAGGGCAAATTACGAACTGACTAAACAAAAAGCTACCCTGAAAGAGAAAGAACAGGCAGAATTCAAATTTTGAATTTAACATATTATGACTTAACCGAAATAGAAACAAACAAGGAGAATACTGCAAAAAGAGAACCAACGACTCACATGGTGTCTCGTTACACCAGAAGTTGTGCGTAATCAAGAGCCGAAAATTTTTGGACTAAAGGTGGTTTCAGATTGATTTCCTTTATATGGGTAATCGAATTTTTTTTGATCGAATTCGACTATGGTTCCTTGGGGAAAGTTGGTTGTAATCAAGAGTGGTGTCACCAGTTAATGAGGATTACACGAATTCAATTTCACCTTGTAGAAGTCAAACGACCTTCCACTGGAAGTGCTACCTCCAGCGTTTAGCATAACCTGAGGTCAATAAAATATATTATAATTATTTTGTGTATACAACTCATGCAAAATATATTAATTACATTACTTTCCGTTTTGAAGGACCCCGTAAAATTAACTTTTCTGACATAATCGCCTATAATAATATGTATATTGATTGATTGATAATTATCTACAATTGTTAGTTATACAGAAATCGTATTCTAGTTGCTCTCAATATAACACATTTTATTTTGATTAATTGATTAGTCATTACATTGGTTTCCTTTTTGAAGGATCCCGTAAAATTTACTTATCTGACATAATCGCCTATAATAATATGTATATTGATTGAATTTTAATTGTTGGTTATACGTATAGTAGTTATAAAGAAATTCTATTCCAGTTGCTTTCTATATTACACATATTATTTTGTATAATGGATTTGTTAACTCTTTCATCGCATAAGCCGTGATAGAATTAAATATACTCCGTGAGTTATATATACTCTCTATCCCTCTATTGCGAGTAATGACGGTTACCGTGTGAATATCAACTAGGTAACAGTGTCGTACCATAGTAGTACCATTGTAGAAGTTATAAATGGTTCCATACAAAAGAAGACATGTATGATTAGCGGTAATATTCTAACGTCCGCATCATATAATTTCTAAATATTCAATCATAAACTCGTGTGTGGCGTGTGTTCAGCTGACAGCAGCATAGGTTTAAGCTTATGAAAATTTAAATTGAAACCAACAGTATCGCTGGCTGGCCGCCAAATCAGGCCCAGGATCTTCTCGCCCTGGTCGGTGAATGGGACGTTGCCGCTGACCGCGTCATCTGCAGCTCCGGCCAGACTTGCGATAGCCGCTGTGTCGCTGGCCCGCCACGGCTGCAGCTCGTAGCGGCCGCGGCGAAGAACGGTGTCTATAGCTATCACTGTCTGGTTTGGCTCTGAAACGTTATTAAAACTTTGTAAGTAGTCATCGACGTAATGTTGTTTTATTATTGCTTGCAATGCTTCTGGATACACCGCGGCCTTAAATTCAATATAAAACTTTTTTTTTTTTTTTTATATGAGAGGGCGGCAAACGAGCATGCGGGTCACCTGATGGAAAGCAATCACCGCCGCCCATGGACACCCGCAACACCAAAAGGGTCACAGATGTGTTGCCGGCCTTTGAGGAAGGTGTAGGCTCGTTTCTTGAAGGTTCCAATGTCGTACTCGTTCGGGAATACCGCTGCCGGAAGTCCGTTCCACAGGGTAGTAGTACGTGGTAAGAAGTTTCTTGAGAAACGTACAGTGGTAGACTTCCACTCATCCAGGTGATGTGGATGGAAATTTAATTTTCGGCGAGAAGTGTATCGGTTAAATTGAGCAGCGGGTGTTAGCTCGAACAGTTCTTCAGAACACTCCCCATGAAATATGCGATAGAGAATGCAGAGGGACGCGACGTCTCTTCGCAACGCCAGGGGATCCAGTCGGTCAGTGAGACTTTCTTGGCCGACAATTCGGACTGCGCGACGTTGACTTGTTAGGAAAATCTTTTGTACCCCTACAAAAGACTTATCTAGAAAGTTCACACTTTTTGGGCTGTAGTCACGTTCCAATAAATCTGGAAAAACCTACTCTCTTATTTTAAACGTGACGTTTTTAGATGGCGACTAAATTTTGCTAATAATATGTCCTATATGGATTTCTGGAATAGGTCATGATCTCTAAATTGAATTGATTAGCGTAAACTTAAAATTTTGGAAACGTCAAAATTTTAGAGATGCGACGTAGAATATGAAATCGGTTTAGAGCACTCTAAATTCAAATTTAAGTTTTAGAAGCCACTTCAGAATCGACACCAATGTCCATTTAATTCGACAATCTTTCGCCATTTTCAGGGTTTATAAGCGAAAACTGATTTAAATGATTTATACAGTCTTCCCTTGAATGCAATTTTACTCGATTTAAAGAGTTTTGTAAAGATAAATGATAATCCAAAGGTGCTATGTCTGGACTGTATGGAGGATGCAGTAAAACTTCCCAATTACCAAGCACCGCTGTGACGCGATATGGCCCTGAGGACTGCGGTAAGAGCTTCTTACTTTTCGTCGTTTTTGAAAAATGTGGTTTTAATTTTAACTAGCTCTCCGTCATTATAGACACGCGATGGACGTCTGCCTTTGTCATATAGAATTTTCTGTTTCTCCTGTTCCTCATCAATTCTATCCTTCACTTCCTTCCTAATTTCATCAACACTGTCTTTTTGAATCTCCTGTCTAACTTCACTCATCCTTGGATCTATTTCACTGTTCGTAGAGATTCCGAACATGACTTCGGCAGGCGTCCTTCACGTAGTCTTTTGCGGGGTGTTATATAAATAGTATTGTTTGCTGACGATACCTCTGTATTGTTTAAAGTAAATAGACTAAAATTAAATTATGACGACGTGAACAACGCTATTTCTCAAATAGTAGAATGGTTTAAGGCAAATAATTTGTTACTGAATGAGAAAAAAACTAAATGTGTTAAATTTGTACTGCCTAATGTCAGGGAGGTGCCCACAAATATAATGTTAAAAAATGTCACTCTAGACCTTGTTGAGTCCACTGTATTTTTGGGCATTACTTTGGACGCAAAATTACAATGGGGTCCTCATATCCATAAATTGGCCAAGAAGCTCAGCTCTGCAGCGTATGCAGTCAAAAAAAATTAGACAAATATCGGACGTAAATACTGCTAGATTAGTATATTTTAGTTATTTCCATAGCTTGATGTCTTACGGTATCTTGCTGTGGGGAAATGCCGCGGATATAAATACAATCTTTGTTTTACAAAAACGAGCCGTTCGCGCAATTTATCAATTGAGACCTGCAGTGTCACTTAGAGACAGATTTAAAGAGTATAATATTCTAACATTTTCGTCACAGTACATCTTTCAAAATCTAATATATATCAAAAAAAATATAGCATCATTTAGGAAAAATAGTGATAAACATGATGTCAATACAAGAAATAAAGATAAACTTGCAGGTCACATAAGTCGCCTCCACAAAGTCAGTAATTCATTCAAAGGGTTATGTATACGCTTTTTACATAACGTATACGCTTTTTCAATAAAGTTCCTGTTGATATACAAAATCTTCCTTTCAATAAATTTAAAGATACTATGAAACAGAAACTTATTAAGAAAGCATATTATAAAATATCAGATTATTTATATGATAAACAATCATGGACATAACCAGCCCGTTCGCATAACCAGGCTATTTCACAATTAATAATGAAATATTATAACATAAAGTAATAATTAATAATTTTGTAATATAAAAACCTTTTTTAAAAGAGCGACCTCTCGAGTTTATTACTTGTTCTTCTCAGGGGAAAATTGCCTTTTGAACAAACAGTAGCTTTAAAAATATAAAATCAGACTATTTTAAGTGTACCCTGTGTACCTACAAAATAAAGCATTTTTTGATTTTGATTTTTGATTTTGTTGTTTAGGTCCCACTGAATTTTGCCAATTTTGCCGTCGTGCCTTTTTACTATGCCTGAGGTTTTGAGCAGTCAACGAAGCAAGTATAGTGCGAGTGTATCAATCGACTTGCTCGTTTGAACGTGGGCTGGCTAATGCTCTATTGTACTTTGGGCTGTATGCACATTCGATGCAAGCTTCAACGTAATTTTTCACGAATCTTGCCATCTTTGGAAACCAATTCTCAACCTTTCCATCGTTTTCTCTAAACCAAAATAACCAATGTCATCGTGATTCATTCGCTACAGTTGCCATCTTGCACCCTTTGGCACGACCCAACGTAAGTTTGACTTATCACCGTCAACACATCTGTATAATTTGTTGTCCCGGATAACGTAATCTTCCTTGATCTGTTTTAGCCCTTCACGGTCCAGATCCGTAGCCAGAATGTCCCTTACTCGACATAGTTCACTATCACCTAACTGGAGGGTGTGAAGCCAGTCATCGCCAGTGATGACCATGACTGTTGGGTAAAGGCTAAGACGTCAACCGTTGGCGTCGGTTCATCTACTTCCTCAACCACAGGGTTGCGTGACAATGTACGCCATTCTTTGCCCGGGACGATACTCTATGGTACATTGAAACTCCTGCATCAAAAGCGACCAGCGGGCAATTCGTGGGATGATGTCACGTTGAGAGAATGTGGACCGTAATGCCCCACAGTCTGTTATAATTTTGAAAGTCTGTCCCATTAAATATACTTGATGAATTTCCTGAGTGAGCAGACTACCGCCAAAGTCTTCAACTCATATCCGTGAAAGTTCGTTTTTCTGGAACAGCCTGTCGGTTATAGGATGCTACTGGTCTGAAAGTGTCGCTTTCTGTGGATCGCTGGAGAAGAATACCACCAATGCCATACTTGCTGACATCAATATGCAATTTTGTTTCAGCTCCAGGGTTGTAAATCGCCAAAAACGGTCTATCAACCAGCTGTGCCTTTAACATCTCAAAAGATGTCTCCTGTTCATCAGTCTAGCTCCAAGTCACATCCTTCTTAAGAAGTTTAGTGGATGCGCTATCTGTGCAAAATTCCTAATGAATTTTCTAAAGCACCCTACGAGTTCCAAAAATTGACGGGCTGTATGGACATTCGTAGGACATGGGAAATCCATTACGCTTTGCACCTTCTTATCACCAATGCGAATACTGGAGGCATTAACTTCGTACCCTAGGTAAACGATCGTTTTCTTCAAGAAGACGCACTTTTTCAAATTAAGAGTTATATTGGCCTCTTCCATGAGTTGCAAAATGCCTCTTAATCTTTCTAGACACTCCTTGATACTACGTTCATACACCAGCACATCATCAATTTACACGGCCGCTTCACTGAATCTAGCGGACCCGAGAACTTTGTTCATCATGCGCTGAATCACCGCAGGAGCATTCGTCAATCCGAAAGGCATACGATTGAACTCGTATTGTCCGTCAGGAGTGACGAACGCTGTCAGATAATATCCAGATGCCAAGTCCAACGTAATGAAATAAGCCTGGCCGGAAAGCTTCGCAAATTCATCTCTATCTCTGGCATTGAAAAACGCTCTTTGATAATTATGAAATTGAGCAATATATAATCAATACAGATTCTCATCTGCCCATTCTTCTTGTACACTAATGTAATCGGGCTAGCATACTCCGAAGAAGATTCTCTGACAATGCCGGCTTGTAACATGTCACTGATCATGTCCCTAACTAGTTCTCGCTCCTTCTGTGACAAGCGGTAGGGCCGTTATACAATTGGACGCGTAATATTAAGTTCGATCTGCATTGACGCTATGTTAGTACACCCTAATTCAGTTAAATTTGTTGCAAAGCAGTGTCGAAACTCATTAAGTAATTATAACAACTTTGCCTTAATTTTTACCTATATAGCCTCATTAATGCGAACGTCACATTCCTTAAGTGTATTTTGGCTCGTATTATCAGACATTCGAGCTGCGTACTTAGCTCGAATGTCGACCTGACCTATCATCCTCCTGGCGCGAGTTTCGGCTGGGGCCGCGGCCAGGTATCTCTTTGCACTGACGCTGCACTGACAATGGTACCGCTGCCCCTGGGCATCGTGATCGTCTCGTTGCATGTCTGGAATATTTCGCAAGTATGTTATCACATTCTACTTATAAACACTAACTGAGGGTAAAATTTTAAAAATGCAATTATTTTCGAAACCATTGTTGCCACCTGCCAAACTGCCTTCTCCCTAATCGATTAATTAATAATCGATGAAAATATCTAAACCTAACAAATAAATAAATAAATATCTTTGCACATAAACACAACACCATATAATGCCACACTAATTAACTAGACTTGTATTATGGTTGCCAGCCGAAAATTGTTTGCAGTACTCAGGGCCATATCGCGTCACAGCGGTGCTTGTTAATGATATACTATATATAGGGTAGCAGCAATACCAGGATTAAGCAGCACCAGAAAATATGTTTGCGAGTTAGTCTAAATGTACACTTACCTTAATTATGTTTATTATATTTATATTATTATTTATGCACAATGGGTTAGCACTTGACCTAAATCACACTTGATGTTAAGTGAAGATGAAGCCAAAGGTGGAAGCGTATTGACCCGAAAACCCAAATATTTGGGGAACTGGCTATCTTATCTCTGACAACCGGAACACAACAATGCTATTAACATTGCTGCTTGGCGGCAGATTTTAGATAAGATGGTGGTAGCTAGCCAGGCGGACATTTAAAACATGTACCCCGCTGGGGATCGAACCCGCGACCTCCGAATCGTAAACCCAATGTTGTTTACATTGAGCTACGGAGGCGGAGGTTATACAGTGTGGAAAGATAAATCGGGCCCTGGAGGGAAACTACCTTAAATCCTTAAGCTGGCTCATTTTACTTAAAGGAGACATTCCTTTATTTTTAAAAAGAAACAAAACTGTATTGAAAGATTTTCTAAAACTAGCTTGCCTTGCCCGGGACTCGAACCAACTAAAATGAAAAAAAAAAAAAACAAACCCTGCCTATTTTATTATACTAATCGATAGTATTATTATTCGGGATAAAATTTCTCTAACAAACATTTGGTCTTACTCTGGAAAGTGAACATCTAGTACTTACTGGTCACTTCCAACAAGTAAAAGACACGTAACAGTTCTCTTATCTCTCCAACATTCAAAGACTTCGTATGAAGTACACGCTAGCTAATTTATCGCTAAGTACCTTGTTGAAATCTTCGGTAAGAAAATCGTTTTAATGGTAGTAATACCTCTATGCACATTTGAGCTTACCTCAGTGAAAATTTCTCGGTCTGGATAGGTACAAACGGGACGATTAGATGGCCTGCAAGGAGTCCAGACCTGACGCCCATGGACTTCTTTTTATGGGGTCATGTAAAAATTTTATTTATGAAAGGGTTGCGGTTGAAAATGTTATTAGGAGCATACACCACAACACTTTGCTGTAGGCTACAAGAAATGAATTTCAACGGCGACTAATTTTGTGTAGCCAGAACGAGGGGGTCATTTCGAACAATTTATCAGTTAAATAATTTAAGTGTAACAAATTGATAGTAAAATAAAGTTAATGTTAGATATAACGATCATTTTTATTTTTAAGACCAAATGTTTCTTAGGGAAATTTTATCCTGAATAATAATACTATCGATTAGTATAATAAAATAGGGAGTGTTTGTTTTTTTAATTTTAGTGGGTTCGAGTCCCGGGCGAGGCAAGCGACTTTTAGAAAATGTTTGAATGCAGTTTTGTTTCTTTTTAAAAATAAAGGAATGTCTCTTTTAAGTAAAATGAGCCAGCTTAAGGATTTAAGGTAGTTTCCCTCCAGGGCCCGACTTATCTTTCCACACTGTATATATACGGAAATAAGGCACTTCACTTTGTAAATGGCTCGGCAACGAATAATTTCTCAACCCTGGTTGTTCTTCACTTGGACATTATAATTAAAAAATAATTTATAAGAGAATGAAAATCGAAAATGAACCAATAAATTAATAGATTAGCTAGATACCTATGCTCTTATCCGGTGATGCTGCTAAGGCTCAACGACCGCATTATTGTTTACCGGGGTGTGAAGGAAAATAGAACTGTAACAAGTATCCCTTTTTAATCCACAAGGTCTATATTTGATATCGAATATATCTACTTTATCTTTGGTAGATTTCAGATGTGAAAACAGTACAGCAATCAAAACGTTTTTCACTAGAAATTTTACCCAGTTTTTCATATCATGAGGTAAATAAAATATATTAGAAATATTATTTAAATTGAGCAATGAGACTGTACAGTTAACACTTTACATTTTATTTTCCGCGGACTACACATTCTCCTTTTTTGTACAGACTCTACAAATTAACACTAAAACGCGTTAGTCGCGACACACACACACCACTCTACAATTGCCAATTATAAGCACATCATACAAACATCAAGAACTCCAAGACGCAGAAGCTCTGCCCAGCACGAGATAGATCGCCGCCCAACTTACCTGGCTGAATAAATACTTGGATCATCGTCGCTGCCGCGTTTCACTTCTCTGCAACATCATCTCTATACACATCTTCTACCAACATCCAACTTCGGTCCGGAACCACGCACCAGACCATACAGAGACTATAGATAAGCATTGGGTGTACAACTTACACAAAATATATTCACTATGTTGGTTTTCTTTGTAAGAGAACCCAGTAAATTTACGATGCTAAAGTAATCACCTATAATATGTATACTGAAGGAATTATAAGTGTTAGTTATAAAGAAATTGTTTCCTAGTTGCTTCAATATCACTTTATTGTCATTAATATTTCATCGCTTACGCCGTGATAGCATTAAATATACACCTCGACTTATTCATATTTTCTGTCTCTCTAGTACGTATACTAACGGTTACCGTGTGAATACGACTAATAGTAATAGTGCAGTGTATAGTAATAGTATAGTATGGCAGTGTCTGAATGGTTTGACCGTTCCCATGCAAAAGAGGGATATTGTATGAGATTACTAGTTATACACTAACGTCCATGTGAATAAGCTCTAACATCCTTTATTATAACAGAGTAACGTGTATTAGTGCACACTGCCATTAAAGAGTCAAAATGAAAGAGCTATTCTCGTCATTCTCCGTAATACTAAATGAAAATATTACACCGAATAATATAATTTCCAAATATTCAATCATAAACTCAGCGAAAGCACTCGTTTATCTTCAATATCCACTTGGAATGCAAATGATTAGATATAAAAAGAATAAGATCTGCAGCGTGAAGTGGTCAAATAAACTCTACTGCACCATTATAATGATTTTAATGGCAGTTTACGGAATGGTTTCTCCGTTTAAAAACATAGAAATGGCATCTGATATTCAATTGACGAATATAGTAAATATTACTGTAAAAATTCGCATATTTGAAATATTTTATTTAATTTTTATTATGACGTTTCATAATAGTAGCCATTATGTAGACTTGTTTAGAACACTCGATGCCATCGATAAGCATTTCGGGTTATCGGGTAGAGTTTTCAAAAAACAAAGAGCGTTAACCCTTTTTTTGACATTGTTGCCAATATTGCAACTGATTGGTCGATTTTCACTTGGGTTATTTCAAGTAAATAAACATAACATAGGAGCATTCGTAAGTTTTTTACTGTTCATGATACAAGGTGCCAGTATAACATTTTTTATGATACATATTTACGTGAAATTTATAATGCTAAATACAATACTGTTAAAACGAGTTAGTAAATTGAACCCTCAAAAAGAGGCTATTTACAGAGATTCAGCCCTTGACATAATTTTTAAAGTAAGTACCTATTCATGTCATCAATATTACATTAATTATCATCATCAGCAATCTGTATCGAGCCTGGCAAGGCTAGTTACAGGTATTTCTTCGCAATTGTAATTTGGTGTGTACATCTATTATTTTTAAAAGAACCTAGAAACCGTTTCTAAAGTTGGGGAAGTGGAAAGAAAGGCTAAGATCAAGTAAAGAGTCAGACTAAGATATTTAGTTTCATCACCTATATATAATACTTTTATAGAATGAGCAATACATAAAACAGTAGAAACCATAAAAGAAAAAATGTTAAAATACAGAGAACAATAGTTTTTCTCAGATTTGCTCACGTTATTACTGTTTCAGTAGAAGACAATGATTTAGAAAATCTACTCAATTCCATGGATCTGATATTTGTATAATTTAGATTAAAAATTTATACTAATAAAGGCAAATCCTTAATAACTTCCGAAAAACTTAGACAATAGCTACCAATGGATAACAACCCAGTGCAAAAAGTCCACAGTTTGAAATACTTGACCAGCTTAATTATTAACCAATCAAAATGCACTCGCCATAATATCGATAATAGCAATGGTTACGCTGGCCTTTCAATAAGAAAAATGTCGACTAACAAATAAAGCAGAAATATAACTAACAACAACTAATTTGGTCTATATTATTCATTTTCAGAAGCTGATCCTGGACTCGCAAGTTCTTGAAAGGAAACTTAATAGTCACTATTGCTGGTTTGAACTAATGCAAATATATGACAAAATTTCTGATTGCATCTTAATTTTTAACAAAATATATTCAGGACAAGTATGTCAAATCTCTTATTCTTTTTCACTTAACTATTATTTTGTACACATAATTAATTAATATATTACTATCCTTAGATGTTTTTGATGTTCAATAGCTGGGTACTCCTTACATTGACATTTATATGCAGAACACTTTCTCCTACAAGACAGGTTAGTTAAATTAGTTTTTTTTTTCATTATTTATCCATAGAACATTATTTAAACAATCTTCACTATAAGAGGCCTACGAAAACCTGTAAAGGTTTGTGTGTAGTGCGAATGAGGTCACTGACCCGCCACGTTATTTTTATTACTGTGAAATAAGGCTACATTGTGTAAGAATAACACCAAGCAGAATTATTGTTTAGTCGAATATTTTTGTATGTGTTTCTGTAATATGCAAATAAACGCTTTATCTATCTATCTATCTTATCTTATTAATTATTACAAAAGGTATGTAACGTAACTTTAATATCTAGATACATAAGATGATATGCGAACGCAAATTAAGTTGTCTGACATCCTTAGAATTACTGTCGATTTACCAACGATTTAAGATTTAATACTCGTTATCGTTTCTGTCAGTTTGTTATCATCCTCAGCTGGACGCATGCCTTTCTCAAAACCCGCCACTACGCCAGATTCTCAGCTTATCGCATCAAGCCACTTCCGTTCACCTTTATTCGATCATTGCTTCTTTCTATCTAGCAGGAACTTTCTGCTCTACAATTCGGAACTCGTCTATACCAATAATATGTGATCTGCGAAACACTACTTCATTTTAAATACCAATTCATTTGACTACGCCGAAAACCTTGAATTTCGACATATCAGAGCATAATCGGAAACTCCAGGCATATCGTTCTTCAGCCCCTGCATGCGATATAGAACTTGTGGATCTAGCCAACCTGAAATTGTGTCCATAATTCTACATATTCTGCACCAATTATGTCATTTCTAGTAAAGAAGGGTTAATCGAATATTTATTTATTCATACATTCGTTTAATCATAAGAGGATTCGACGAAAGACTTGACGTAAGTAATTTCATAAGCGCTGACCAACACAACTGACCTCATCTGTCCATTTTTATTGAAATTGTGTCATATCAGATAACTCCTACGGGATTTCGGGGTGCTGTAATATAGATTCCCAGTTTTAAGCTAAGCGAGTATTAGAGTGGCACAAATCGACACGTGTGCTCATTAACGCTTGTGATTTGCGGACTTCTTTATGAATCACACACAACTGAATAAAATATCCTCTCCCATACATTTGCATTGCATTGCTTTCCAGCAGATGGGTCCTAATCACCACCCTGAGCAGACTTCTGGGCGACCGCCTAAGTAGAACCAAAGATTCTACAGATCGTCACTGTTCAATGGGATTATGCTCTTGAACTCATTTGCCTGTAGCTGCTCACCCTTTACAACACCCACGGGTAGAGCGAGTTGGTTTTATTCTACTCCTCCGAGACCGACACGGTCATTCAGCATATATAACTATACGATTAGACAACTAATTATAGGTTAAACCACCTTTAGTATTAAAACTGCCTCCGTGGCTCAATGTAAACAACATTGGGTTTACGATTCGGAGGTCGCGGGTTCGATCCCCAGCGGGGTACATGTTTAAGTACTCGGTTTGATTGGTGGTAGGGCATTTTAAATGTCCGCCTGGCTAGCTACCTAAATCTTCTTATCTAAATCTGCCGCCAAGCAGCAATGTTAATAGCATTTTTGTGTTCCGGTTGTCAGAGATAAGATAGCCAGTTACTTAACATCAGGTGTGATTGAGGTCAAGTACGACCAATAAATGCATAAAAAAAAAAAAAGATCAACAAGTCTCGGCTGAATTCTGCTATTGTTCCTAGTGGAAAGTTGTTCGTAGTCAAGAGTGGAGTCACCAGTAAACAGGAATTATACGAATTAAATTTCACCCTGTATAATATAATGCGTGTTTTCCAGGTGTTTGTTTAAACTTTGGAAACTGCAAAAACTTTTTATATTCCAGGGTCAGTGGATAATAATTGTCAGTGACATGTACATTTATACGTGTGTAAATATTCGTCCTCTCTTCTTAGCTAAGATGTGTGACTTGCTCAAAGTGGAAAGAGAAAAAACAACATCATTATTGATACATAGCCTGGTGAATAGAATGGGTAAGTTTAGTGAACCACCGGTCCAGGGAGAGTCGGAAATTCTTTAATTACACAGCAAAAAATGATCACTCACAGATATTCTGCAAAATGAATTTACCATCTATTCTCTATAACAGTTTTTTTTTAAACTGGGATATTATGGGAAAATTCGAAATCATCGAAGATACAGAGATACTTAGTAACCACTAGACTAGAAAACAATTTTGACATAGTGAATTTTTGGTCAAGCGTGAGTTATCCATAAAAATGAGTCATTGTGATAAAAAAAATTAATGCTAATCGACTCAGTTTCATGTAAGAATTATTTCATTGTGGCGGAAGAAAAAAATCGGAGCAGCAGAAGTTAGTCAAATTTAATAAAATGTTTTCTCATACAATTTCAAAGGAATCTGATAACACCTACTTCAATAAAACAAACACAATAAAATCAAATGTTCAAAATATTGAACCCATATATATTGAACACATATAACTTGTCCTCTTGCTGTATGCAGGTACGGGCACGTTTCACAACACCTCCGGTTTATGTGATAAAGGACTGCATCTTTTAAAGTCAAACAACTTTAATTTTCTTAGTAAATTAATATTTATAAAGTATGGTATTTTATATTAAAATACTGCATTAAAATACGGATTTAAAATGTTTAAACTTATCTTTTCAGATGACATGTACTTGGATCAAATAAAGACCATGTTACTGTTAGTCAAGACAAGGGAGATAGTGGTGTCGGCCAACGTATACACTGCAGATATAACCACCATCCTCAAATTTGCCGGCCAGATCTTCCCTATCGCTATCCTCATAATTCAGTACTTCTACATACACGCTGTTTCGACGTAGCTGACTACTACATTAGGATAATTAAGTTTTGTGTGCTTTAACCTCTAATATATGTATAACAAATAGGCTGTAAACTTAAGTACTTTTAAGCCTTAACCCTAGTATAGTAGGTACATTTCGTTAAGCAACGAAATAGTAGATATGTTGCGGAAGTTGTTTTCATAAGGCTTAAAAGAACTTAAAGTTACACTATTGAAGGGTAGGTAATATTATTTTATTTGCACTTTCTCATCCACCACCATCCCCAATTTTCCGGCTAGATCTTCCCTATCGCTATCCTCATAATTCAGTACTTCTACATAGCACGCTGTTTCGACGTAGCTGACTACTACATTCACATGTTAATAAACGAATCTCAGGATTATCATTCATTCGCCGCTGAGGCGAATACTTGGGAAGTGATCTCAGTTGAGTAGACCTCAAGATTGTTTTATAAATTAGCACGGAGTTTGAGATAGCGGCAACTTATTAAGACTCATCTCGGGTGATACAGCCTTAAGACTTGTATTGAGATTGGTTTATTAATACGGGCCTTACTTTGTTATATTGTGTTTACCGTTGCTTTTACTATCAAACCAATGTCTAAAACTAGATTGTTTATCATGTAAAACCTCATAAAAGTGTTTAATCGGAAACCATAGGTCCTAGGTACATTAAATCAAACTTAATAGGTCTTACACTTACTTAAAAACACGCGTCGACTTAAGACTTTATCGGCTTTGCTTTGTGAATACGAAGGATTAAGTATACATAAAACTTGAAATTAAACGTTTCTGTTTATTGTACCTACTTCTCCTCTTTCTGACAACATTGACACCTCTAGACGTCTACAGGGTAATGAAACAAAATAAATATGGCAGGCGAAAATTTAATTTTAACGGATTTTTCTAAGTGAAGTTTTGACTTAATTATTCTGAAGATTTAAGTTTCGTATATAGTGTAAACTATACACCATAAAACCATAGACTATATGATTAAAATTACCAGTGTGAATTTCATTGCGTCGGAGAATAGGTATACTACTCTGTGTAAAAAGTATCGGGAATATGTCAATAAAAAGACCCGCGTAAAAGAGGTCGTTCTAATTTTTTTACTGCATGTTGGTAGCACTGTACTGATTTAGCGCGCAAAATTTGAGCGGGATCTGTCATTTAATTTGTTTTAAACTACACTTTTTGTTGGTCATAGTTTTGAGTCCTCGGCGATTTTTACAATGGAAAATATTGTTGAACAAAGAGTGTGCCTTAAATTTTGTGTTTCAAATGATATTTCATGTGGTGAATCACTAAAAATGTTGCGAAATACCTACGGCGAATCGTGTATATCGAAAACAAGGGCTTATGAATGGTATAAGGCTTTTAAAGAAGGCCGAGAAGTAGTAGTAGACTTGCCTCGTTCTGGTAGACCTTCAACCGCTACGACCAAAGAAAACACCGACAGAATCAAGAAGCTAGTGCTCGAAAATCGACGTATGAGTCTGAGAGAGTTGGCTAGTGAGGTGAACATATCTTTTAAGTCCATCCACAACATTCTCATTGACATTTTAGGCATGAAACGCGTCGCCGCTCGACTAGTTCCAAAAGAGCTCAATTTTGTTCAAAAAGCGCAGCGAAAGCATGTCGCTGAAGACATGGTTTCCCGAGCTTCTACGGATCCCGCCTTTTTGAAACGTATAATAACTGGCGACGAGACATGGGTTTATGAGTACGACATGCAAACAAGCCAACAGTCTTCAGAATGGCGTCTCGAAAACGAGCCGAAACCCAAAAAACCGCGGCAAAGTCGCTCCAAAATCAAGGTGATGCTGACAGTTTTTTTTGACTACCGTGGTGTGGTTCACTCCGAATTCCTTCCAGAGGGAGAAACAGTGAATAAAGAATATTATTTAGGCGTCATGAAGCGTTTGCGTGAGAGTATCCGCCGAAAACGTCCAGATTTGTGGCAACACAACTCATGGATGCTGCACCATGATAATGCACCATCACACACAGCCATTATAGTGAAAGAGTTTTTAGCGAAAAATTCAACAAAAGTTCTCGACCAAGCACCGTATTCACCTGATATGGCTCCGTCTGACTTTTTTTTATTTCCCAAGTTAAAATTACCACTTCGAGGAAAACGTTTTGAGTCGATAGAAGTCATAAAAGAAAATTCGCTGAATGAGCTAAAGGCCATACCGCAAATAGCCTATGAAAAATGTATGGAAGACTGGGTGAAGCGGTGGAGATGTTGTATTGCAAGCGATGGGGCCTACTTTGAAGGCGATAAAATAAATTTAGATGAATAATTTGTATTTTTTGTTTTATTGACAAATTCCCGATACTTAGTACACTGAATTATATTTAATAAAATTTCACCGAGGGAAAATACATACATACATAATACAACTAAAGCCAGCTACAGAATTGTTAGAAAACATTTTTATTTCATTACTGGTTACCTATCCTTCTACAAAAATGCAGAAACTTATAGGAAGTTTCAAGACAAAAATTGCGTATTTTTCCTGGACTATGGAAGTAATAAGATTACTTGAACACCCAAAATGGTGGTGAGGAGACGCCCCGTCTCATTTCTTTACCACGCTAAAAACAAATGGTGGGTTCTAATTGTTTCTACAGGCAAACAAATGTAATAAATCTTGCACGTGAAATCAACAAACAACAATTTACTTGGTAAGTTCGTTTGATCACCATGTTATTGTGTGTAAGTTGTATCTGGCGCAAGTTTTTTTTAAATTGAATTAAAAAGTACAATAGTAGCTAAAATTGAAAATTTAGAAAACCCTCGAGAAAAGAAAGTGATGTAAACATACGATTATGTTACGACAGGACGTTGCAGCAACAGGAAGCAGTTCCGACTGAAATATACATACTCTCACGTCTTTTAAAGCATAATATGAGGTGGTCAGAAATATCCCAAACATAATCATTTGGGTGTTCCAAACAATTAAGGAATAAGGTTTGAAACAATATCCATGTATCTCACCTTTGAATACCTACAGAAATGCACACGTGTATAACGTATTACGTACGTAGTACCATAGAGGAATATAGTACCTATCGAAGATCGTACTTGCGAAGCACGCTGTAGCGACAATTTTTTTGATAGCCCGATACGTTCGAAAGTTTGTTATATAAATCGAATTATGTAGTTGCGAATATCGTTCTTGCGAAGCATGCTGTCTGAGTAAAATTTGTCACTACTTCATACATTAGATATGTATACGCATACTTGTCAATATTAAGGTATATATCGGCATTTGCCAATTATGTTAGACACATACTGGGTACAGTTCATTTAATGCATTCACTCACTGACTAAGCTAAACACGAAATCTCATGACGCTGATATTTGGTAGAGTGGTAGTTTATTCGTAGGAACGGCAACTAAGAGAGGATTAATTAACTAAGAAAGGAATAAATATATTTACATTACGTTAATATTAGGTACTTACACATAGAATACCTGTCCACTAGGAATTACAGCCGAATTCAGCCGAAAATTGTATCCTATGATACTCCGGGTACCTACCAAGACGAATCTAACGACACCATGCACTTATCTCTCATAGAAACCGATCAAGCCGATTAGGCTACTAGAGGATGCGCCAAAGGAACGGACATTCATACGGTTGCGGGTTCGAATCCCGCGAGGGGTAAATGTTTGTATGATGAATACGAACATTTATTCCCGAGTCTTGGATGTTTATGTAAATATTTATGTATGTTTATCCGTTATCTAGTATCCATAGCACAAGCTTTGCTTAGTTTGGGACTAGATGATTGGTGTAAATGTCCGAAAAGAAAAAAAAAAAAAGAAAAAGAAAAAAGAAAAAAAAAAAAAAAAATCATACATACACATACACTCGAAAAACAGTACCCTCCTTTCTTGGGCAGTCGGGTAAAAATACCACAAGTGCCATTTAGCTATCTGTTGTTCTGTTTTCGTCAAAAATAAATTCCTCTCAACCCTCTGGCGTTGTACATGTAAGATAATAATAAATAAAGGTCAATGTTCTGAAACTGTGTGGTGATTTTGTAAAACTTGTTTGTGCGGCTCGTGTCTGACTCCGCGAATAATCTCATTCGGCTATGACCGCGAAGTGTGCCTATTGTTTACGGAAATACTGCGTTCGGATTAGCAAGTCGTTTTAAGGGTTCCACAAATAAATAAACGACGTAAATCTTGCAGGGGAGAACAGGATCAGGTCAAACTTCACGATCATATAATACCTTTTGCCTGCTTTTATATATAAAACCTATAAGTTTCTCAGCTACAACATTTTACTTTTATTTGCGTATATTCATAACTTACCTAAATAGTGCAATGTTTAAAATATATATATACGTATGTGCAAAATAATGCACTTCACTTTGCAAATAAGTCAGCAACAAATAACATCTTTTATGCTTGTGGTATTTCACATAGGACAAAACTAAAAAAGAATTAATAATAGAAATAAAAATAGAATATGCATTGATATTTTACTAGATTGGCTGGGAACTGGGACTCTATTATCCGATGATGCCGCTAAGTCTCAACGACGACCGCATTGTTGTGTAACAGGGTATGAAGGAAAATAGAACTTTAAGAAGTATTCCATTTTATTCCATAAGGTGACCTTTATATTTGATATCGAATGTATCGACTTTATCTCTGCTGATGGTTTTCAGATGTCAAAAGCATTATAGCAATCAAATCCCTTTCACCTAGATATGCTACTTCCACGTGTATCATATCACGAGGTAAATAAAAAATATTAAAATAATTATTAAAGTGGTCTACCTTAGACGATAGAAGGACGAATTTTTTGTATATACCACTCATACAAAATATATTCATTGCATTGATTTCATTTCTGAAGAAAAAATGAAAAGAAAATTTACGTTTCTGACATAATCGACTAAAATATGTATATAGCTAATTATACATATAGTGGTTATAATAAAATCGTGTTCTAGTTGTTTTCAGTGTTACATATTATATTATTTTGATTAATTGATAATTGAGCTCTTTCATTAGGCGATAGGATTCATCATAGGGTGATCTCGATATTTGATATGGAATGAATCGACTTTAATTCTGGTAGCTTTTGGATGTCAAAAGCATATAGCAATAGAATTACTTTCCACTACAAGTGCTACTCCCTCGTTGATCATAGCATGAGGTATATTCGAATTATTACTTAAAGTGAGGTTACGATCATCGCCTATAATATGTATATTGATTGAATTATAATTGGTAGTTACAATTCCTCTATGCACGTACCTATACCTAGTGGTTACAAAGAAAAGTATTCTAGATGCCTCTAATATAATGTTTATATTTTGATTAAATGATTAGTTAGAATTCTTTCATTGCTTATGGCGTGATAGTAGTAATAATATACTCGGCGAGTTATATATACATATATTATCTCTATTACCTATCAAAATTGTATGTATGTTGTAAAAGAGGGCTAAATAACTCTAATCTAAAGGAGATGAACTTTTTAATACATCGAGAAACGCGAGTAACTTTGTTTACATATTATCACCGACGTGTGAAAGGATCCTGTGAGTCGTTACTTAATAAGAAGTTGGTCGTGGAATTTGAGCAGGAGGGATTGTACCTACATTAGTTCAAATTATTCTCACCGCCTGCATGCGAGGACCAAGTTAGACTTTTGGCTCCTATTCGGCTTTTGGTAGCTTGATATAATATCGCAATTACTCGAACCACCTTTACTATGAGATGACTAACGCCGTGCCAGTCGCTAGCAACATCCGCGTTCCCAGACATTACTAGATGATATTATTACGTTTAGTTTCGCGGGATATTCTAAATTTTCAATTCAATATTATAAAAAATATCGTAAGCACCATGTAGCTATCTATTACAAGCCACTTAAGTCTCAGTCAGAAATTATGTTATTATAAATTACTCTCTATAAATATCCACAGTTAAAACTAAATAAATCTCGCAAGCGAAAGCAGAATAATTAGATGATCAAACGAACTTACCATGTGAGTTTCGATTTTAATTATTCTCTTTACGTCATAAATATTTATTTAAGGTTACTCTCAACTATCTAGCGTTGTCCTTGTAAGATAAACTCAATGTTCTGAATCAGCGTGGCGCTTCTGTAATTTTTTTGTGCGGTTCGCGTCGGAATCCGCTGTGAGATTTTCAGTAGTCCTCGACTTTAAGCTATGACCGCAAAGTTCGTAGTGCAATGGAGTTTCACCATGGATTCAGATATGAGTTGTATCCTATGAGTATACCGAATAACATAGCTGAATACTGCGTCCGAATTAGCAAGTTGTATTAGTGCACAGGTTCATATATACAAACGACGTAAATCTTACCGGCGCAAACAGGATAATTGAAGTCGAACTTAACTTAGTAAGTTCGTTTGATCATTTTATTAGATGATCAATCTATCTGTATGTATCTATCATACATTTTGTCTGCTTTTCTTTTTTACTTCTGTTTTTTTTACTTCTGTGCAAAATGTACCACACTTTGCAAATAACTCAGCAACTAATAATCTCTTGTATGCTAGTTGTATTTCACATATAGGACAGAACTACAAAAGAATTAATAATAGAAATAAAATTAGAAAATGAATTAATATTTTATTAAATTGCATGGGTATTGACCACTCTATTATCCAAGGATACCGCTAAATCTCAACGACGAAAACAGAACTTTAAAAAGTATTTCTTTTTATTCCAAAAGGTGACCTTTATATTTGATATCGAATGTATCGACTTTATCTCTGGTCGTTTTCGGATGTCAAAATCATCAAATAGCAATCAAATCCCTTTCACCTAGATATGCTACTTCCTCGTGTATCATATCAGGAGGTAAATAAAATATATTAGAAAAATTATTAAAGTGGTGCATCCACATTAGTTGATAGAAATACGAATTTATTGTATATGCCACTGATACAAAATATATTAATTACATTGGTTTCCTTTCTGAAGGAACCTAAAAAATTTCGATTTCTAGCATAATCGCCTATAATAATAGGTATATTGATGGAATTATAATTGTTAGTTATATGTATAGAGGTTATAAAGAAATCGTGTTCTAGTTGTTTTCAACGTTACATATTACATTATTTTAATTAATTAATCAATTGATTAATGAACTTTATCGTCGCTTACACGCGCCACCGTGATAGCTTTAAATATACTCCGCGAGTATAGTAGTACCATTATTGTCGAGGGTATAAGTTTGACCTTCGTCTGAACAGGCAATTATATCCTTCATTATACCACATAACACAGTAAGGTGTATTTGTGCACGCTGCCACTAAAGAGTCAAAATGGAAAAGCTACTCACGTCATTCTCCGTAATACTAAATAAAAATATTAGACGGAATTATATAATTTCTAAGTATTCAGTCATAAACTCAGCTAAACTACTCGTTTATTTTCTATATCCATTTGGAATGCACATGGTTAGATATGAAAGGAATAAGATATATAGCTTGAAGTGGTCAAATAAATTCTACTGCTCCCTTATAATGATTATAATGACAGTTGGCGCACTTGTTTCTCCTTTTAAAAGCATAATAAATGCATCAGATATTCCATTAATGAATATAATAAATATTTTTGTAAAAATTCGCGTATTTGAAATATTTTACTTATTTTATATTACAACGTTTCATAATAGCAGCCATTATGTAGATTTGTTTAGAAAACTCGATGATATCGATAAGCATTTCGAGCTTTCGAGGAGCGTTTTCATAAAACAAAGAGCGTTAACCTTTTTCTTGACATTATTGATAATTTTTCAACTGATTGGTCACTGTTCATTGGAGTTATTTCAAATAAATAAACATAACATGTCAACACTCCTAAGTTTCTTACTGTTCATGATACAAGGTGCTAGTATAACATTTTTTATAATACATATTTACGTAAAGTATGTAATGCTAAATACAATAATTTTAAAACGAATTACTAAGTTCAAACCTCAAAAAGAAGTTATTTATGGAGATTCAGCTTTTGACACCGTTTTTAAAGTAAGTATGTCATAACTATTATTATTATCTATTAATAATTACCATTAATTTATATCGAGGATGGCAAGGCCACTACAGGTACATTAAAGCTAATATCTTCATAGACTTCTCGTGCTAAAAAATATAATTTGATGAATACACATACTGTTTTTATCTTTAAAAACATAACTTTTCCTACCTTGAAAACGTTATTAAAGTTAGGGAAGTGGAAAGAAAGGCTATCAAACAAGCAGTCATACTGGGATATTTATTTTCATCACCTATATACCAGATGAGTTGTTTTACAGAAAGGGAAAAAATTGGGCATATTAGGTAAGTGAAATAGAAGTTATTGGCATAGGTAGTTTAATTTATTTTTTATCAAAATCATCATCGACGTACGCGCCGGCGGAGATTGATATACGACTATCGAGGCAACGACAACGAGGCGACTACGACCGCGACGTTGCGTTGTTACGACGTGAAAGTATTGGATCTCCGTATATACATTGTAGTCTTTGGTATTGGATGTGGTAGTACGAGTGCAGCAAATTCAATGACTTTTATTTGTTTACAAATTCGTAAGATTCCTATCATGCAAAATTTATTTGGAACTCAAATTTTCTCAATTTTTTTTTATACTTATTTAATTTAATTATGTAATAATGTGAAATAGGCTACTAACGCGACCGTCAAATCACACAATGCTTTATTCGATTATAGTTTTGATAAAAATTTGAACTACCTTCTATTTCACTTACATAATATGTCCTATTTTTTCCTTACGATAAAAATCTCATCCGTTGTAATATTTTTATAGAATGCGTAATGCATAAAATGGTGAAAACAATTTTAAAAAACGGAGAAATAATGTTTTCATCAGATTTGCTCACGTTATTGCAGCCTCAGTAGAAGGCAATGATTTACAAAATCTACTCAATTCCTTGGATCTGATATTTGAATAATTTAGTTTGAAAATTAATTTTAATAGAAAGAAAGAAAGAAAACAGTTTATTCGCCACAAGTGGGCACACATTAGACTAATTAGACTAAACATAAAAAATTAAATTGATAAAATAACATGGTCAAGCGGGCATTTTAATAAAAAACGAATTACTTCATTCAGAAACTCGACTAAAATAAAGCAGAAGTTTACATGCGCTTATATAAATACATACATAGCGCTGAATCGTCAAGAAACAGACAATTACATAAAAGGATAGACAAAGACTGGACCAAAGAAGAAGTGCTGAAATGTGTAAAAGTGAAGTGAAAGAGATGTATTTTGTAAATAACAGAATATATGAGCAACGGAACGGCAGAAAATGACATGACACATGCTAAGGACCTTAATTTTATAAATTCGACCAATGCTGATATGAAATCCAAACAAAATGAGTTAATTTCGACACAATCACTTCAAAACCGACTGACGGATTAAAACTGGTTAAAAACGATAATAAATTACAAATAGTTTCTTGCAATTTGCTCTAATCTAGATATTTAGTAGTTAGATCCACCAATGCACTCTCTGCCGTTTCATTTATAAGGGACTGGTTACTTACACGTAACTATGCTGATTTTTTTTTTATGCACAACGGGTCAGCAGTTGACCTCAATCTCGCCTGATGTTAAGTAAAGATGAGGACGATGGAAGCGTACTGACCCGGAAACCCCAACATATTTGGGGCACTGGCTATTTTATCTCTGGCAACGGGAACATAAGAATGCTATCAACACTGCTGCTTGGCGGCAGATTTAGGTAAGATGGTAGTAGCTAGCCACGCGGACATTTAATTAGTTCTTGGTCCACAATCTTAATTAATTTGGAGCAAGATCTAGAAAACCAATCCCACTGGTTTTTAAAAGTAGGAGAAAACGTGATAAGAGGGACAGGTGAGTTTAAAAATAATAATGTATTTCGTTTAACTAGGCTTCATTGTGTCTTGCGGATTATATAATATCTAATTTTATTGATTATTTCATTAAACCTTCTGCATTTTGTGTGAAAAAAAAAGCAATATTTCCAATGAAAACAATAAATAACGTATGTAGCTCAGCAACACGATGCACGGACGTTTATCAATACATCGACTTCTAACTTCTAACTTCTAAATTGACGACCGATTTGTGTAGTGGATAGTGACCCTATCAGCGAAACCAACGGTTGCGGGTTCGAATACCGCGACGGGTAAATGTTTGTGTGATGAATATGAACATTTATTCCTGAGTCATGGATGTTTATATAAATATTTATGTATGTTTATCCGTTATCTAGTATCCATAGTACAAGCTTTGCTTAGTTTGGGTCTAGATGATGTAAGTGTCCGAAATATTTATTTATTTATTTATTTAACTTTCTGTAAGTCAGTGTTCGAGACAAATAAAACAACCAGATACCACTAACGAGTTGACGGTCTGTAAAAATTGGATCACATCAAAATTATAACTGTGAAAAATATACTTCCACAATGACTAGAAAAATAACGATTGGAAAAAATACGAAAAGGAGAAAAAATTAGTCTTGGAAATTGAAAACTACAAAGCAGCTCTTACAATTTCTTGGCTAGAGATCTCAAATGCAATAAAATAAATAAATACTATTTCGACTAGTTTAACTTGACAAGTTTTTGTAAAATATTCATATCATAATGTATTATGTAATTATAAATACTAAATAATCTATCGTATAAACATAAATAGCAACGAATATTTCTCATTTTCAGAAACTGACCCTGGACTCACTAATTCTTGAAAGGAAACTTAATAGCCACTATTGCTGGTTTGAACTGATGCAAATGTATGACAAAATTTCTGATTGCATTTTCATTTTTAACAAAATATATTCAGGCCAAGTATGTCAAATCCCTTTTGCTATTTTAATTAACTATTATTTGTTTTATATAAGTAAATAGTAATTTCCTCCATCACGCAGAACCCACCACCATCACACTAACTGTCATACACACTAACTCTTACACACACAGACACTCACAACACACACAGTTTGTACATATTTATAGATCTATAGTTTTGACATTTTCATTGGCTTATGATTGTTTGGTATCTCTAATTTGACTTTCAATACTATGTAATTTAGACATATTAACATAACGACTCTTATATCACTGAGGATTTGATTTGTTTTTATTGATATTCATATAATAATATTATTAATTAATAATGTAACAGTACCAATTTTATTGTAATTATATTGTAATTTAATTAAATCATTACCGTAACATAATAAGAATCTTTAATTGGCATAAGTTTGGTATTAGTTTTCTGTATAAGGATTTGTAATAATGATGTTGGTTCTATGTAAATAAAATAAAATAGTAGATTTGTTGTCCTTAGATATTTTTAATGTTCAACACCTGGGTACTCCTCACGATGACATTAACATGCAGAACACTTTCTCCCACAAGAAAGGTTAGTCAAATTAGTTAAGTCTGACATCCTGAGAATTTTTTAATTTTTTTATTTTGTTTATTATGAAACAAACAGTCGTTTATAAACATATTCAAAACTTAAAAAGAACTAAATCTAGACCTATAGTTTCCACAATTTTTATAAACTTATAATTTAAGAGATTTAAATATTACAATTTATAAAGTGCAGTGGTAAGCCAAAAAAAAAGAACAGTAACAAACAACATTGGTTATTGTGAGGCACAGTCGACGATAGCCTATTGTTGTAAACCCATCACTATATCCCATCAAATAACCGCCATCATAGATCATATCATTGTATATTTGTCATAACACAAAATATATTGTCATACAACATATTATGATAATATGTTTAATATGTTTCTATACATGTATATATATATATATATATATAAATATATAATAATAATAACAAGTATATCAAGCCTTAGCTAACTTAAAAGCTTTCTTCAATGAGTTCAATGAATAGCAGAAATTAATCTCAATTTAGCAACGAATTCAGATTTAATACTCGTTATAGTTTCTCTAAGTTTGTTTTCATCCACAGTAGGACGTATACCTTTCTCAAAGCACGCCCACTACACGCGATCCTCAGCCTTCCATATCCAGCCACTTTCGGTCACCTTTCTTCAGATCATTCCTCTATCTAGCATGAACTTTCTGCTCCCCATTCCGGAATTCCTATACCAACAGCGATATGGTCTTCTGAATGCCACTTAATTTTAAATAGGTACTAACTAAGTGGCAGCTGCAAGCGATATTTAACTCCTGAATCTAGCCAACCAAAATTGTGTCCATGATCCTGCACCAATTATTTCTTTTAAGGTAAAGGAGTGTTGATAAGAACTGGACGAGATAACATAAGTAATTTTCCAAACGCTGACCAAAGCAAACAATCTTATCTGTCCATTTTCATTCACATTGTTTCATGTCAGATTACGTTCCTAGTTTTAAGTTCTCAGCGTTCAGAGATTAACTTGCGTATATATATAATATATATTAGCATGTTTGTTCATCTGCGGCCTTCTTTACGAATCACGCACATACGGTACAAACAACGCACCGCTGAATATATCCTCTCCCGCATGGATATTCATTTGCATTACATTCCTTTCCACAAGCAGCTGCTAATCACCACGCTGAACAGACGTCTGGGCGATAGTTGATTATTTTTCCGGAAATTTGATACCAACGAAGCTACAACCCATCGATATTCAAAGGGATTATTCTCACAAACTCACATTCATTTTGGCCCTCACATTTTTTTACATATGGTCACAATGTAGTCACACAAATATACATAATAACACCACAATCACATACGCAGTCACTTTCTCTCTAGTCAGTGGTTACAAACATTTTACATGCACATATAGACACACACATTAACATAATATAGGTAAGCTAAGTATTATATAAATATCATTTTGTTTCTTATGTATAATATATGGATGAGCGCGTTCCTAACACAGGTATTATTATACTTACTAGGAAGTCTCAACCTTATGTTTTGATAACGAAATAAACATATTTCTTTTTTTTTAACTCACCGTTTACAACTCCCACGGATAGAGACGGGTTGGTTATATTCTACGTCTCCGTGACCCACACGGTGATTCAGCATTATCACGAGTAGATAACTGATTATAGGTATTGGAAAATTATTCGTTTGTTTAAACTTTAGAACTTGCAATAACTTTTTTATGTTACAGGGTCAGTGGATAATAATTGGTAGAGATATGTATATATATATATTTGTCAATATTCGTCCTCTCTTCTTAGCTAAGATGTGTGACTTGTTCAAAGGAGAAAGAGAAAAAACAACATCATTATTGCTACATAGCCTGGTTAATAGATTAGATTAGATTAGATTAGATTTATTTAGTTCACTTTTACAATATTAAGTCACACATACAGTTTCGTAAATTTATGATTTTTAAAGTAAAAGTCATTGTCAAACATAAAACAATAACTATACACATACATTACATTACTAGATTATTTGTTTAGTCACAAAATGAACAAAATAAGATAGAAATTTAGCATCTACATATTATTATATGTAACTATGTCAAAATTAATTAATAAAGTATAAGTATGTAACCATTGTTACGTCAACGTCATACTATTTTTGAATAATGAAATAAAATAAAAACAAATAATGAAATAAAATAAAATAAAATAATCATAATGAAATAAAACAAAATAAAATATAAACCATGTCATGAGATTATTGATATGCCATAATCACCTTTGTCAAATAATAGTTTAATACAAGTTAAGGTAAATATATTAAAATAGAAAGCATGTCAGGAGGTTATGAAAATGTCATATCCATATACTCTTTTATAGAATAAAATTCATTTTCCAACAAAAAGTTTCTCAGTTGGCGATTGAATGCGTCGTCATTTGTTTCGTCACGTAAGTCTGCAGGTAGATGCTCATAGTACGTAGGTCCGATCACACGGGGGTTTTTTGTCGCGAGTGTTGTGCGTCGTGAGACAGATTGTAAGCGACCTGTACTCCTTAATAGATGGCCACCTCCTACGCGACGGCTAAAACTAGACATATTCTGCCGCACAAATAATATCACTTGGTATAAATACAGTGAGTACAATGTCATTATTTTTGTTTTATGAAAATGGGTTCTACATGTGTTTCTGGGTTTAACTCCACTTAGGATTCTTATTGCCCTTTTTTGTAGAATGAAGACGCGGTTTGCATCAGCTGAGTTACCCCAAAGAATGACACCATACGACATAAGTGAGTGGAAATACGCAAAATACGTCTGCCTCAGCACGTCTGTTGATATTAGTGGGCGGAGTTTCCGTAACGCATATGCAGCACCACTCAGTCGATCGCAAAGTGATTGTATATGGGACTTCCAGTTTAGATTGCTATCTAACTTGAATCCCAGGAATTTAACTTGTTCACACAATGGTACCGGGATGGACAAATTCATTGGTCTCTGATTTGTTTTAGCCGTGAAGACTATCACATTCGATTTAGTGACATTCAGAATTAACCCATTAGCCACAAACCATTCCTGCAACCACATGCACACATTATTTATTTTAATATTAAGTTGTTCGTATGTTTTGGCGCATACAACAACAGTAGTGTCATCGGCAAATAGCGCTATTACGCCTTCAGTAATATAGGTTGGTAGGTCATTTACAAATATCAAAAACATAGTATTTCCCAGTGCAGATCCCTGTGGAATGCCTATTTTGACTTTACCTGGGGATGACCTCACTTTTTTACCATTGGCTACGACCTCTACTGTCTGTTGCCTACTGTATAAAAACGATTTGAGTAAACTTTGAGCTTTGTTATTTATTCCATAATGTGACATCTTTTCCAACAATAATTCATTTCCTATTACATCAAATGCTTTTGTTAAATCGCAGAAAATGCCCGCTGTTTTATATTTATCGTCTAGAGCAGTAATTATGGCGTCAATGATACTCTGAGCTGCTGCGGTTGTAGATTTGTTTTTGCGGTAAGCATATTGCCTATTCGTCACTAAGTCATTACTCTCCAAGTGTCTCATAATACTATTTGATAAGATCGACTCAATAATCTTCGAGATTGTGGGAACAATTGTAATCGGTCTGTGACTATCTACAGCACACTTCTCACCTTTGCCTTTATAAACGGGACACACACGCGTGTTCTTTAGAACATCCGGATATGTCCCACAATCGAACATTTCATTTATTAAAACTACTAAAATATCACCCACGACTGGCCACACACATAACAGTATGTTTATTGAGATATCATATATATCTAACGTATTGGGTGTTTTCAATAACGATTTGAGTACTGCGTCTATAGTGTCACGTGTGATCAAGGGCAACTCATAACTAGGGACATCTTTATTGCTTAAATATTTATGTAATATGGAAATAGCTTTTTCGCGGTCTGCTTGGAGTTTAAGATTAGCAGTTACCGTTAAAAAATAATCATTGAAACGATTGGGGATTTCTTCAGGTGGTACTTCCTTGTCTTCATCCCTCAAACAAATATTATGGAGTTTATTTTCTGACCCTACTTCATCATTCACGACACGCCAAATCTCCCTAGATGGGTTTTTTGCCTTTGTAAGTCGTTTCCCAATGTAGTTTTTTTGATCACGCAGCGTTGTAGTTTTAATTAGTTCTTTAAAATGGTTTATAGCATTTGATAATATGTCAGAGGGACATTGTTTGCTAAATTCACAAAAACCTTCAAAGTTTCTAATGTACGTAGATAGTTCGTCACTCATCCAGGGAACTTTATTTTTCTTTATTGGTACCTTTTTAATTGGGAAGTGAATATCTATGAAGTATGTCAGAACACGAAATAATTTAGAAAATTTGTCATTTATATTTATAGAATTATCATTTACAAAGTTCCAATTATAATTACAGATGTCAATATAAAATAAATAAATAGATTCTTTTTGGTGAAAGCGTCGATGAATGTGTGTGTGTTGTTGATGTCGTGACAGTGATAGTTTGTTACGCAACGTAAATAGCTGGGCGTTGTGGTCACTAATCGCGGTGTCTAACGGTGTCCCTATGACGTCACCGTCACTACGAGCAACTATTCCGCAGTCGAGGGACGTTTTACAGTCATCGGTCACCCTAGTTGGAAAATCTACTATGTTTTCCATACCGTAACTCAGTAACAGGTCGTCCAACTGTCGTCTCAACGTATTGTCTGTCAAATAATCTACATTCAAATCACCAACTAAAATAAACCTTTTATTTTCGTCTATTATTTTACTAAATAAACATTCTAATGTCTCTAAAAATATATTAAATTTTCCTTGACCTGTCCGGTATGCACCGACTACAATCAGTTTTGGGTTATAACATTCGACTATTGTAAATTCGCAATGAAACTCAACGGCCACTCCCTGTAGGTCGTGTCTTTGCTTGTAAAGTAACCCGTTTCGCACATACATAGCCACACCGCCATGTTCGATGCGCGAGCGGCAGAAAGAACTAGCCAATTCATACCCACACAGTCTGGCGCGTTGAATCTCATTATAACGACACCATGTTTCGGAACATACGAGTACGTCTGGTTCATGTTTACTTATTAAAATGTTCAGTAACCCAGTTTTACCAGTGATAGACCGTACATTTTGATGTATAATTAAAAAATTTTGTGTGTTCGCGTTCGGATTTGCATAACTGGTGTTAGTCGTACATTTAGTTATTATTTTATCGGTTTTCCGTGTGGATTTTTTGAGTTTTTTGGAGGTACCACGTTAAACTTTCTAATTGAGACACCTTCAGGCCATATCTTGGAGTCACGAAGAGTCTTTATTCGTGATGAAGGAACATCTAGTCTGAAGGATGCATAATTTCCTCGAGTGGGCAATTGTTCACAACGAACATCCTTTAACATGACACTTGTCTCCAGATAAGCAAGAATGTCTGCAGGTTTTGTGTCTTCACTGAAGTTGAATAAGTGAAGACTAATTGTTCGCGGTTCTGCCGCACGTAAACAACATTTGTTGTTGCCTGTCGATGGAGTTCGCGACGGCGATGGCAGTGTAGTCGTTTGGCTTGGTGAATTCAAGGCACCCATGGTAATTGAATGAACAGGGGGACTCGATCCACGTGGACTGACATGGGCATCTCTCGGCTCATCCAATACCGTAGTGGCTGCCGGCAGGCAGTTCTTGTTACCTAAACCGATCACATCGGAAGAATAGGATGCGGTCGACTTCATGTCCTCACTTGTAAGCACTTGGTGATCATTAGCTTGTAGTGCCAGTGAAATGAGGCCCTCAGGCCCAGAATTCTGTAGTGATGAACTGTGTGGGCATAGTTTAGCTGGTATATTGGTGCTAGTGAGGTTGTTGGTGGAGTTGGATAAGTTACATCTGACCGCGGCTCTGGGATTTCCTGCCGGTAAGTACTCTTTTGTAATTCCTGGTGGTTTTGATGATAATCGGTCATGTGATTGTTTACTATCATTGTCAGGTGTTGTCAAGAATATGTACAGTCCATGCAGCTGTTCACCTTGATCTTTAATTAATATTTGTTGATCGCATATAATATTGTAACAATCAGTGAGTTTTTCGTGTAATTCTGTTATTTTAGTTTCTAATTTAAACACAACTTCCACCAACCTGTCAATGCTTGTATTCGTTGCAGTAGATCTTGTACTTGGCGCCATTTCTTGCAAAAATTTATTTAACTAAACCTTTGTTTACACTTCTCTGTCAGTAGTAATAAAAATTTGATTAAATTAAGTTATTATAAATATAGAAATTCGTAAAATTGGTGCAGCAACTTTAAATTTGGCTGTTACACCAACAGCGCCACCTCGCGGAATAGAATGGGTAAGTTTAGTGAAACACCGGCCAAATGAGAGTCGGGAATTACACATCAAGAAATTTAACACTTGTATGTATGTACCATTATATAAGTTTTTCCACGATACCGAATGTGCAACATTGTAATTGTTTAACAAACTCATTTTAAAATAACATCAGAAATATACTTTTAATTATTACCAGTAAATCGATGTCGCTGTTATAATTAGATTTACAGTAATATCGTTGTCACATCAAAACTTAATATTTAATAAATAAATAATAATTACATAATAAACTAGCCACCTTGGCAAAAAAATATAAACATTATGCTTTGATTTTCGGATGAAATTAATATTTATATAAATTGGTATACTGCACTTTGACATGTAAAAATTGGTGTACATTGGTTTTGTAATCGCTCTGTTGTACATACAAGAGTTTTAAATAATGATACTTAAAACACATGAGTACAACCGCAGACTTTCCCTTAAAAGGACTTCTCTCAGTCACATATTCAGTGTTCCGCTTCACTTATATCCTTTAATTTGATCTTTCTCGTTTTTCTATCCGAATATAATATCTACTTGACATATTAACTGTGTTTAACAAAAGTCTACTTCATTAATTATCAGTTGGTATTTATTGTTTTTTATCTTAATATTAAAATTATTTAAGATGTACATGAAACAACAAATGTATAAAACTCAATTAAAAATACTTATATCTTATCTTTACATATTTATTTATTTTCAGATGATCCATACTTCGATCAAATAAAGACTATGATACTGTTAGTTGAGACAAGGAAGATGGAGGTATCTGCACATGTATACACTGCAGATATAAAGACCATTCTCAAATTTGCCGGCCAGATCTTCCCTTTCGCTATCCTCATAATTCAGTATTTCTACATACACGCTGTATCGGCATAGTCAGCCATTCGGTGCAATATTTAAGCCATTTTACTTATAATATTAGAATAATTAAGTTTTGTCTTTAAACGAATAACCGCGATTTTCTTGAAATATTTAATAAAGTGTTGTAAATGTAGTAACAATTGCTAAAAATTAAGTATTTGTAAGAAACGAAAGTACTAAGTACGTAACTAAAGAAGCTAAAGTTGAAAAATGTGTTTCTTTAAAAAAAAATGTCAATTGATGGGTATTTCTTTAAATTCAAAACATTTAGGAAAATTATCGTTACAAAATATTCGTTCTCATTTTTATTTTTTACCCAATGCAGCTGGACGATATTTTCAGCTAAAACACATGCATGACTAACTATAATATGCTTAGTTTTTTATCCATCAATAAGGTAACTTTGTTTAACAAAAATGTACCTAGTTCAATTATCAGTTAGTATTTATTGTTATTAAGTACAAATTAAAAATAGGGTTTTCTAAAAAAATCTAGACAAAGCGCTCGTTTTTTTTAGGCTTAATTATTCAAAGTTACATCTCTAATATACCTCTATAAGATAGCAATTATATAAGTCGGTACTGTCTAGCTAAGCTAATTTTTATTCGCACTAAGCAGTTTAAGTTTTTAAGCCTTAAACCTAATATACTACATTTCATTAATAGGGTTCCGTACTGGCATGAATTCTTTCGCAATCCAAAAATCAACCGGTTAGTTGTCAGAGGGGGGGGGGGGGCTCTAGACTCTAACAAAAAGCGTTATACTTCTTAAACAGATTCCTAAATCGAAAAACTGTTTAAGATAATCGATCTATCCAACGAAGTTAAATCTCCAATTTAAGTGTAGGCGAGGTACCCTAAACAAAATTTCAAGATTTTATTTTACCACTTTATCGGCGTGAGTCAATTCTGGGTTTAATTGAATGTACTACACTGGTAACAATATAATTGGTTTAAGGCTTAAACATACTTAAAGTTACACTATACTGGATGAGTTTTTTTTGCCGTATGGAAAATAAGGGGTATTTTAGGTAAGTGAAATATAATAGAGAGGTAGATATTTTTTTGTAAATTCTTCGAATGAAGCGTTATGTCATTTCACGGTCGCGTTTGTAGCCTATTCCACATAATTACATCATTAATTTAAAAAAATTAAATTAAACTTGGAGAAATTATGAGCTCCAAATAAATTTCGCATGATAGGAACCATACGAATCCCGCCAGTTGCATATATCAATCTAGGATGGGCGCGTGGCCTGGCGGCGGGCGCCGCGCAGGCGTGGCTGCGGACGATTACCGAGGGGTACCCGTGGCCACGCCGCCAAAACACCGGGGGGTTTTTAGTGGGTAGGACCGCTCCCGTCTGGAGCGGTGAGTCCCACATATACCTATGCCAGTAACTTCTATTTCACTTATGTAATATACCCTATTTTTTCCTTGCGGTAAAGAAACTCGTCCGGTATATAGGAAGTGTAATATTATTTTACTTGCAATAACAACCATAACCGATCGACTTAGTAAATTAGTCGCTTATGACTTTTTTTCAACGTGTATGTCAACGTGTCTCATCTCATTAATCATTATCTGTCCATGGTATTGAAAAGTATGCGGACGAAGTCGCGGATATCTGCTAGTAACAGATATTGTTTTTTTCTGACTTAAGGGTTTTTATCGATGCTGTTAATATTAAACCAATGTCGGAAACTAGACTTTTATCACGTAAGACCTCATAAAAGTGCTTCATCAGAAACCATAGGTAATATATTATCTATCCAAGCGATGCGTCGGTGATAGGTAGTCAAAATCACTCATGTTCGTTGATGTGCTAAGTGGTGTTTCGTCTCCTTTAACGGCTGGTAGCATTATGATTGATCATTATCGATGTGAAAACCTAACAAAATAACTACTGTCAACGTTACCGCGCCACTTTCGGCGATACTAGCGCCACCAGGCTCGTATTTTGATAATCAATCCACCCAAATTATAAATTCTATATCTAATTATATCTACGACAGATATCAAGGAGATGGACTTTGTAGAATGTGGACTTGGAGAAGTCACTTAAGTTTCAGTCATAAATATTATGTCAATAGGCTGGTAACAGTGGTCAAGAGGAGCACAATGTACGACGACCGGTTGGTGTAGTGGATAGTGACCCTGTCAGCGAAACCAACGGTTGCGGGTTCGAATCCCGCGACGGGTATTTACCCGTATCAAACATTTGTTTGTGTGATGAATATGTACATTTATTTCTGAGTCATGGATGTTTATATAAATATTTATGTATGTTTATCTGTTATCTAGTATCCATAGTACAAGCTTTGCTTCGTTTGGGACTAGATGATTGGTGGAAGTGTCCGAAATTTTATTTTTTTATTTATAATGTTGAGTACATTAACACTCCTTAAATAGGTGCACCTTCCTAAGCGCAAAAGCAAAGTTATATTTCTTTGTAGCTTTAATAATATTGACTTTGAGGGAGAACGCTAGCAATATTGATTGGATGGAGCTCCATTCTGCTGTGACAATTGATAAGAAGGTTTACAGCACTAAATTCAATCCTACTTCATCTATTTGACATCCATGCTCCTCTACGACGGGTCCGGGTAAAACATTGGGGTAATCCAAGTGAGGAGACAGAAAATTGCGAGTTGTGCCTATAAGTTTATGGCACATTGCTAACCGGATTAGCAAGTAGTACTATGTGTTCCACAAATAAACAAACGAAGTAAATCTTGCAGGCGAAAACAGGATAATTAAGGTCGAACATCACTTGGTAAGTTCGTTTGATCATCTAACACATAACACATATTTTCTGCTTTTGTATCTGTTTAACGTGTCAGTCTGTTTGTGAAATAAACGACTTTTATTCTATTTTAATAACAGACCATATGTATAATTGTCTCAGGTACAACATTTTATTTTAATTTGCATGATTCATATTCATAATTAACCTATACAGGGCGTCAAAAGACTATGCGTCATGGAGGGAAAGTACCTTAAATATTGCAGATATTTTGTAGGATATTTTGCTGAAAGGAGACTTTATTTTATTTTTAGAAGTTAGTAATACTGCATTCTAAGATTTTCTAATAATTTTAATTTTTATAAAATTATAATTATATAAATAATAACATTAGTATCTTAAAAGAAAGGAATAACTTGAAATTAATAATTTTAATCAAATTAAAAACATACGTGAAACTGCCGAAGTCAATTAAGTATTTTTTATAAATTAATTAATTAAATGCTCAAAATGTGATCCTTATTGCTTATGCAAATCGTCAATCTTTTAGTAACTTCGCTGCCTGTTGATTTTCTTATCATATTATGGTGAATACTCGATATGATATGTCTCAATGTGTATATTCTGATTGTAACTCGCCCACAAAGGAAACTTAATACCCACTAACTTTTTGTTTAACTGTTTGTTTGTTAGCTGGTTTGAACTTATGCAAATATTTGACAAAATTTCTGATTGCATTTCCATTTCTAACAAAATATATTCAGGACAAGTATGTCAAATCCCTTTTGCTTTTCTAATGAAATATTATGTCGATTTGTATAATATTGTCCTTAGATATTTTTGATGTTCAATACCTGGGTACTCCTTACGTTGACACTAACATGCAGAACACTTGCTCCCACCATAATTGTGTCTATGATTATAAATATTCTGCACCATATATATATATATATTTAAATTCACATAAGTAATTTCCCAAACCCTGACAATCTCAACCGATCCCATTTATCGATTTCCATTGTCATTTTTTCAAGTCGGTTAATCCTACTAAGTTTCTGGGTGCTGTAATATATATTTCCATTTACAAGCTAAGCGAGCATTAGAGTGGCAGAGATCGACTGAACAAAGCAAAAATCCACTTTAAAATCATGTCATATAGATGAGCCCATTGCATTAATACAGAGTCGTCTAGCGAGAAAACGTTTATTATGTGATAGAGAAGAGGAACAAGGTAGGTACCTAGGAGGGTTTGATAAGCAGGTATGTTGCCTACTGACTATAGTTATAGCTATATACTAATTATGAAACTTATTACAAATAAATACAAATACCTAATAACATTGATCAAGGAAACATTATATAATTAGTCGAATGCCTATTGATTGAAGTATGTAATTGTTAGTTACGCGTTCAGTGATTATGTAGGAAGTTACTTCCATTTATTATGTTGTAGTTACTTCCATTATTAAATTCTATCATGATTAGTTTCAAATACAACTAATGATACTCGTATGTGATGTATTCCATAACCTTCACTTTGTATTTCAGTTGGTAAAATCAAAACAATGGAAAAGCAATTCAGCGTGATACTAAAGAAAAACGTTACACCTAACACAATTTCTAAATATTCAATCATAAACTCGGCGAAACCACTCGTTTATTTTTCATATCTATTTGGCATGCAAATGGTCCGATATGAAAAAAATAAGATATTTAGCGTGAATTGCCTTAATAAAGTGTATTGCCTCATTGTTATGATTCTAATCGCTGTACTAAGAATTCTCGTTCACCCTGTCGGCTGGCTATTATCTATTCCAGATATTCCGTTGAATACTGTAACAAAAATTTATGCTGTCTTTCAAACCAGCGAGATGTTCTGCTTCATTTTTATTATGACATTTCGAAACAGTGTTCATTATGTGGAATTATTTAAAACATTAGATAGTATCGATAGGCATTTTGGTCTTTCGAGTAGAGTCTTCATAAAACAAAGGTCTATAGCCGTTTTCTTGACATTGTTGCCAATATTGCAAGTGTCCGTTCAAATTACGTTAATGACTTTTCGTATACATAACACAGGATTACACTTTACTTTCTTTCTGATTATGGTACAAGGTGCGGGTATAATATTCTTTATGACACACATTTACGTGAAGCAGCTAATGTTAAATAAAATATTGTTAAAGAAAGTAAGCAAAGTCAATACGCAAAAAGAGTTAATATACAGTGAGTCAGTCTTTGACATCATTCTTATGGTAAGTATTTATATGACCGGTTAAAGTTAATGGATACATATTTATTTCATTATAAGGAGAATACTACCAGAGTAGAGTTATTAATTTCTACGTGTGTTAACCATGACGGATGTCAATTTTTTACAGAAAATGTTTCTGGAGCCGCATATTCTTGAAAGGAAACTCAATAGCCCCTCTTGCTGGTTTGAACTGATGCAAATATATGACAAAATTTCTGATTGCACCTTCATTTTCAACAGAATATATTCAGGACAAGTACGATGCTTCTGTTTCGCTTTTATAGCATAATAATAAATTTAGATTCTATTTTTTATTTTTTAGCTTAACTCTGATTTTAATTTTTCATGTAATCTCGTTTCTATAAATAAGGTATCCACATATTTTTTGCCTTCAGATATTTTTCATGTACAATACCTGGGTATTCGGTACATTGATGGCGATATGCAGATCACTTTCTCCAACACTAAAGGTTATACCAATCACTATTCAAACAAAACGCTTATCCTTATTTACTTAAAATTGAAAACTCCAAGAAACTTTGTCGTTTTTCAGGAGCATTCAAAGATAATATTTAGTGACATATTCTCATATACATCTTTAAATATCCGTCCAATTTTCTTAGCAAGGATGTGTGAATTATTTAAAGGAGAAAGAGCCAAAACTAAGTCATTATTGCTACATGGCCTTGTGAATGGAATGGGTAAGTGTCATATTGTGAAAATAGTTGACTAGTCCACCTTCGACCTCATCTTCACTTAACATCAAGTGTGATTGAGGTCAAGAATCAATCGTTGTGCATAAAAAAAACTAGCTAGGTATTTCAAATGCACATAAATAGTCAGAAGATTTAATTGCAAAGTACTGCCAAGTTCTCAAAAAAAAACTAGTCGCATCTATGCCTTGCACTATTTATATGAACCATTTCAAGTCACTCTTGTATTATTTACCAACTACATAACTTATATTACCTACTCCTTATATTTATAGTAAAATTTAGGAACCGAACGCAAGAAATTGCTGCAATGTCTTTTTTTTTAGAAAAAGGAAATATTTAAGAACTTCTGTCTAACTAATACATAATATAAATGCTAAAGTTTGGATGTTTGTTTGTTTATTGCTCAATCACGGCGAAACGGATTTGGATGAATTTTGGTACATAGGTAGAACATTCCCTGGATTAAAACATATTTTATTTACAAATACATATTTTTTATCCCGATAAAGTGAGTAGTTCCCGCGGGATAAACAAATTTCCGCGATAAAGTTTCTTCTTCGCAGGCGAAGCCGCTGGCGGAAAGCTACTTATTTTAATATTTATTACTAAACTTATTCCAATTACGAATTCTTACTTTGTTAACAATAATTATAGTTATTTCAGCGGAAAGTTTAATTCTCTCCGTCATAGCGTAGTCCCCTTGTAATCTAGAGTACAGAATTAATATAGTACTAACCTAGAGCCTATATTGTTTGTTTATGACTTTATATATCTCCAGATACTACATACTTCAATCAAATAAAGACGATGCTACATTTAGTGAACACAAGGAAATTAGTGGTATCTGCAAATGTGTTTACGGCAGATGTGAGCACCGTTCTCCACTTCGCAGGACGTGTCATCTCTTATGTCGTCATCATGATTCAGTACTTCTATTTGCATGCTGTCTTTAAGTAATCAGCCTAAATAATATAGTTTATTAGGTACTTTTTACCCGACGGCCCCAAGAAGAAGGGTAATGTTTTTCGAGTGTATGTATATATGTTGTAAAATTTTAAAGTGCAAGGTGTCGTTCCGTCGTCTTGTGTCATATGAATATAAATTATAAGGTATATCCACGTGGCCTAAGGGAAATTCCACAGGCACCCGCAAAAATCAAAATATGCTGTCGAGTTTTTTGGTTTTTTAATACTTAAATAGTTATTGAGATCTTGTATTAGATTAGCTTATAACAGCGGTCTCGTCTAAAGGATATAATTTATCGTCTGATACTGGTTAAGATATCGAGGTGAAAGAAAGATCAGTTTTTGTAAATACATATAGCGGATTATTTGTAAATTACTGGAAAACTCTTACCTTCAAAAATTTATTTCAGCACTTTCATATAACAGGTACAACGCCCCACAGACAAAATGTAGAGCGAAATAAAAAATTCCAGAATTTAGAAAACTCTTGGAAGAAAAGCGATACGATGTGTTACAAGTAAACCTATGAGAATTTCCACCGCATGTCCTAAAACAAACATTAAAATTAATTTAACCGTTTCAAAGCCTATTCTCGACCACTTGTACTTCATAAAATATAGAGGTGGGCAATAGATATACATACTAGTCCCTCGGAAGTGGTAACTCGGAAAATACTAACTAGGTATACCGATTTTTACCAAGGTTTCAATTTTCTACAGCAAAATCGCCTATACAGGGTGTAATCGTTAAGTGTGCACAAGCGATTATTCCGTAACTATTATAGATATCAAAAAACTTTAAATTGATATCGAAAGTACTTTACCTAATGAGTAAAATGACATTAATAACTTTTTCTAAATAAAACGAGAAATATCCAAAAAAATTATATTAAACACTCCCATACATTTTATTTCTTAGTAAGTACAAAATTTTGTACCTATTCAAAGCAGATGTTCGAAGTGACGTCCTCGTTGTGCAATACAATGACGAGCTCTATTTACAGTTTCTAAATGAACTTTCCTTAACATTTGCGGAGTAATTAAAGCAATTGCACGACTCTGTACACGATTCTGTAACTCTTCTAGGCAGTGTACTCGCTCAGCGTACAGCGTTTTTTTGTTTTTATTTAGTATGTTGCTTTTCAGCCAGTTCAAATCAATGCGATATTGAAACAAGGTTTATTATTAATTTGAAGTGGTAAGATAATTAACCTACACGTGTATCTACTTGAAATTCATCACTATCCATAATACATAATTATAAAATGATAAGGGTAAAATGAGTTGATACTATTCCACTTAAAATAAGGAAACTAAAATCTCTACTATCTCATGCTAAATGTATGGGAGTGTTTAATGTAATTTTTTTGGATATTTCTCGTTTTATTTAAAAAAAGTTATTAATGTCATTTTACTCATTAGGTAAAGTATTTTCGATACCTATCAGTTTAAAGTCTTTTGATATCTATAATAGTTACGGAATATTCGCCTGTGCACACTTAACGATTACATCCTGTATATAATAAAATATGGTGCATTTAAAAAAATCAGAGAACAAAAATTGTATGCCCTGTTAAGAAGAAACAGGTGAATTACAATTAAGTAACCCTCTTTAAATGTAAATTACTTTCGGTAATACAGTACTTACCAATTAACCTAATTGGTTAGTATAACCGTTATTAAAACCTTTTATTGGGAATTGTGTGAGAATTTATGTGTGACCACTTGTGTTAGCTCTCTAACGTATAGTCATAAAAATGTAAATTAATAATTTTGTTTGGCCACATTATAAGAGAATACTGTACGTTTGTGTTTTTACGCCACCTAGCTAAGTTTTACTGCACTACTATTACAATATATAGTTAGCCCCTCACACGGAACGACTGCACACTGAAATGGCAGGTAGTTATAATCAAGCAGTAATAGATGGCGCCCCGTACAGATTGAGGTTCACTTCACTTTTATATTGTCAACTACTGCCACAGTATAATCATATTTTTCTACTACTGTGTTGTAATTCTGCTAAAATCTGGTGTCGAGCTATGAGTCACTAATCGCAATCAAGTTGCGTGTTTAAAACAGACAAAAAAAACACAATGACGATCACAATTTTGTTAGTAAATCATAATTTTATTTAATTGAAATAAACTTTTAAAAGGTGGGAATGATACCTACATATGTGTGTAAGGAGCGATTTAAATTCGTTGGGGGGAAGGACGTCATAGTAATATAATTTTGTATTTCTATTAATTATTAAACACATGTTATATATAATCTTATTGTTTTAAGTTGTACTCACATTTGACATAGACATACCTAATTATCATTATGACATGTACCCATTCTATAAAATATGACATGTATAATGTTATTATTGACAAAAATATTTATTTTAGACTTCATTAATTTAAGAATATGATATGACACTGTAAAATTGAGCTTAATAAATCTAATGTAATCTATAAAGGTAATCTGTTTGTAGGATAATTAAAGAAAATATGGTGCCTATGGTGTAAAGTTGAAATGTGACAAAACGATCACGCATACCACAACCATTCTAGCATTTGAAGAAAATGTTCTTAAAACACTGTCGTTAATATCTTTGGGACATTTACACATTTAGAAAAAATTGTAGTTAGAAAAAAAATGAGCAATTTACCCAAAAACTGTTTTGATGTGAATCGATCCTACTGCTAGTAAGGTTCAAAAGACCCTATCCAATCAACTGAGGTTTATGTACTGAAAATGTCAGATACAGCAAATATTATGCTCATATTTGAACTTGAATTGCTGTGCACCGATAATCTTGTTTTAACGTTAAGTAGTAATAATAATTAATAAATCCTTAATAAAAATTATAAAAACCCAACTACTTTCTCATAAAAATAAATTTACGTAATAGGCCCTCAAGAGCCAGAAGAAACAGCTGGTTGTGATTCCTCGTTGGTATTTTTTTTTATTTGAGTACGTCTGGGCACTACCGTGTCCTTCGACTTCCGCTTATATATATAAGTTTTATAAGGGACTTGTCATCGTGATTAATTCAGATTTGGATTCAAGGATGGCAGCTTCCTCGGACAGCGAATTAGTCTTGTGATTAAGTGGGATTCCGCCAGTCTCTGAGGAACATAGCACGTCTCTACCTATCATAATAATCGAGCATAATGGGCGAGTCTGTTTCCATGTTTTCGTATACTCTTTATGGTTTTTGCGGTGTTAATGTAACTATATAATTTGGGACCTAATAAAATTAATATCTTTGTTTTGTATTGTACTACAACAATACCTACTGACATTTATAGGTTGTCTAGAAAAAATCGCTATCCGCGATATAGACCGCCTTTATACATTTTTACCATTTTTGTGTGCAATAAAGGATTTAATAATAATGAAACATTTTAACAATTTAAGTACCTACTCGTAGAATTGATTTATTATCAACAGATTTTGATGATTATCACCATGCAGCACTCGTAACATGACAGCGTTTGTCGCGCGCGACGCTATTTGAGAGGTAAACATTTATCGCGCCTGTTATACTCCTAGTGCTGGTATAATCTGATGATGCACTCCGGAGATAGAGAGTGGAACCTTACTGAAGTCGGTTGTTTTACTAATTTTAGCGGTTCCAAATTTACTGATTTCTGCCTAGAAAAGCGACAAGATTGTAAGGTCTGAGGATAATACTACCGCCCCTCTCTCATTTTGAAACTGCTATTATGCCAAATATTGGTGACGAAACTACTAATTTTTGGTAACTACTATTATGGTAAAAATAAAAATGTGTACAGAACGTCATTTATCAGCAATCACGCCCAAATTGAAAATTTAGAAAACCCTCGAGAATACAAATGATTGCAATGAAAATATACACCAAACAATGTTAAAATCTTCGGAATGGCATAACCGATTTTCATCCAACATAGCTGAGAACCTATCTCCCCGAGTTTAATCTAACTAATATTATAAATGCGAAAATTTGGATGTTTGTTTAATTGTTTGTTGTTAATCACGGCGAAACGGATGAACGGACTTGGATGAAATTTGGTACATAGGTAGAACATACCCTGGATTAAAACAACCCGCAGGCTGAAAACTAGTCATAAATAATAAAAAAGTTGGAAGTTTAGAAACTATTATAACTATGATATCATTGAAATACACCAAAACCTTCATCAAACATGGCTTAACCTGTCGCCTCTTTTAGGCTTTAATATAAAAAACCGCACTCAAGTCGGCCACACACACACCCACAACACCCTGTCGTTTTTCGTCGGGTGTTAAAAAATTGCCCATCCAGTGGCGGTGAGGGGGTATGCTGGTTACTTGCATGCTTTGCATACGGACTACGCGCGGAATCAAATCACAAGATACTAAATTATTCTATTATTAAAATTTAATGGACTAAATAACACCTAATCCGATTAGTTATCCGTTATCGTATTTCTGATTACCTAATGAATGAAGCCCTTGCAAATATATTTACTTCAAAAATTTCTTATCATTGCAAAATATACCTGATATACTTCCAAGGTATGGTAAATTAATATTGATAGATAAGATATTAACCCAGCTAGTACACCCAGTTTCTTAATACGTGCGACACGTGTTTGTGTTTCTTAGATGTCCGGTAAGTGTTATTTTAAAATTTCATTTTTTGTTAGGTAAGTTTAATGCATATATAAAATGTTAAATGCATCCTCTACGATATTCGAAGATAGTTCGAATTATTGTAGCCGTTATAGCTGTATTGTTCCTGAGATATAAGAGCATACAATGACGTCAAATATATGGATAGTGTACCTGTCAGTGATGGAATAAAAATATTTTTTAGCAAATCGCTAGGTTGCTTTAGAAATAGTATAGGTATTTAGTAATAAAACACAAACTATTAGATTAAAACTACCACTGTGAATTTCATTGCGTCGGAGAATATACGTAGAGCTCCTGTAACTATTTTCAAAAAAATCGATCAGATCTTCTTTATATTTATTCCGTAAAATTCCGGTGTAAGTGTCCGAAATATAAAAAAAAAAAAAAAAAAAAATTATGAAAAATTTCACTGAGGGCAAATATCACGCACGACTCAATAAACTATTTAAAAAAATATATAAAGTAGCCATTGATTTTTAGGAGATCTTGGCACCTTCTACACGCATAAAGTTCACAGTGGTAACTTTAATTTAATATTGTACACTAAAATACCTATACTATACCTACAGCAAGCTACAGAATGGTTAAAAGACATTTTCGTTCTATATATTAGAATAAAAATGTTTTGTTACTGATGAGTACTCTAACCTACAAAAAATCAGGAACTTTAAGATTATTATGAAGTAACACCACGAAAATTACGAATTTTTACTGACCTAAAAGGATAAATATGTAGATACCTATGCTTATTTCTATCAATGTGCTGAATACATTGTTTGTAGCATATAATATATGCTCGTAACATCTTGCTTGACTCTAAGCTTTCATTGTATTAATGAGCATAATAAATATGTATTCGTACATAGCTGAATTAAAAAGTCATTCCTGAAGAGGTTTCGCCCCCTAGTAAACAAGTGTAGATATTGTAGGCTTAATTTACAAAAAGATAAAATATTTGTATGAATGAATCGTTCGCGCTACTTAGCTAATCTTGGCTGTTTCAGTGCAACCTAGCATGATGTTTCGGGGAATCCCAAAAGCTTGTACATATTATGATATCGAGTTGATTACGATTCATCTACAGTGTAGGTTTGCCAATAACATTTAGTAGAAACCTGTTCGTGTTACTTAGGAGCAGAAGCAGAAGTATCAAAATATTGTGATCTAAAAAATAAGGGCTATCGATTAAGATAATATTGTTGTAATTATATTTATACCATCGACTATCGATGCCTAGTTGGTTTACGAAAAATCGATTCTTAAAATATATTATATCAATAATAAAATGCGCGTCTGAAATATTGGTCACCTTACATTTGTATTCCGCTCTCGCCTATTGTCTAGAAAAGATCTCTTATAGAGACAAATTAGCCCTTTGTACATATAAATTTCTTCAACGTTTAGTAGTTTCACAAGGTGGCGGAGTTGATTGTATTTGTTTTTATTGTTAATTTGTTTTCTCAGTGTCACATGGTTATTTACTTTTATATGTGACTTACTGCCTGTTAGGGATTCTAAGGACATCCCCATAAATAGGACACAAGGTTTAAGTTGAGCTAACACTAAAAATTTTAAGTGAAATATGCTGTTCTAGGCACTTAATTCTACCGAATAGTCAACGACCTATGGCTGTGACATTGTCTAGAAGGATAAGTAAAGTTCTTGCTGTTATTCCAATTTTAAGTAAGGTGGGTCAAGTCCAATACTGGGGCCCCTTCGCTACCCGATGAAGCAGTGGTAGCTGGGTACGAGCCATGCGAAGCTAGTCCTCTGGTGGTGATACGGGCGTGGCTGGATGGTGACCTGGTACCTGGAAAATTAATCGTGAATCGAGGTCAAGCTTATGTCCCTTGGGACTTTGAAGAACAGGCAGTTGAAGAGTTTGAGGTGATTATTTGTACAGCAATACCAGACTAAAGGCATGTAGGCCGCGTCCAACCAATCGCTCTGGAAATCTATGGGGAAGTCCATGTTCAGCAGTGGACGTCCTATGGTTGATATGATGATGATAATATCCATGATATATAAATTTTTATGATGTGTAGATATTTACGTACATATCCAGTTATAACTTCATATTAGAGGGAAAATCATCATCACCTGTCTCCGTCTCTCGCCATCAATGGCCTGACAAAGTGTCTGGATGAATGAGAGAGAGAATCATTACCATTTTTATCACATCACTCATAAACATATCAACAGTCTAGCTATTATTGAATCCGTGAACGTGAAATCTTTCCCAAGGCGCGATTTGTACTAGTTACCATGGAAGGATTTGCCCTAATCTTGAATGAATTTTGAGGGCCGACTAATGACGCTGCACATCACCTGGTGTAGGTATACTGTTACGCTGTCTTTTACGATACCCACGGGAGCCGGGAACAACACGGAGTTATTTAAAACGGCATAACTTAAAATTAATTATACAAGGATAAACAGGTTGAATTTGAATTTCCATACTAAAGGTAGTTTCAGAATGTTTTACTATGTATGGGTAATCTAAAATTTTTTTGATCGAATTCGGCAATGGTTGCTTGTGGAAAGCTGTTCGTAATCAGGAGTGGAGTCAGCAGTATATAGGAATTACACTAATTAAATTTCACCCTGTATATTGTATACCAAAAATGCGACAAACCCCAATTAGATCATATATTTTGTAATCAATATGGCTAGAAAAAAAATTAAATAAAAAAAGAATTGTTGCGCCAGTTACTGATATCTTTCCCTTTTTCCCAAGTAAAGTTTGGACAGCTTAGTAGCAGAGTCACTTCGGTTGCACACGAACTCAACTAAAACCAGATTTAGACTGGTGCTGCCACGTTATATTGTTCCAGAGAGAAAAAGACAGGCCCATTCTAGGTAGGTAGCCTCATACCGCTCGCTGATCGCGGTGTGAGGCACGACAGCGCCCCCCGGGAGGGCGCGCCAGCCGCCCTCTGGGAACTGGCCTCCCCGAGTGTGGGGGGGGGGGGGGTACCTGGGGGGACCTGTAGTCGCTTATGCGTTTCCAGGTCCTCCTTACTGCCGAGGAAGGTCGCCGCGGGGTTTTGGTGGGTATCCCTCCCGGTTGGGAGGGGAGGCCCACATAACCGTCTCGCCCGTCCCCCAGGCGAGCGGAAGGTAGCTTCTAGGGTGTTCATCATTCCTTAATTAGATAAATAATTAAGGAAAAAATATTACCCCATATTTTCATAGCCAGAATCGATTCTACACAGAATCGATCCTGGCTATGAAATCAGGATGGCGGGTGTAGGTCAACAGGCTTTCTATACATGAAGGCAATATTCTAGTAATGTGAGGAATGTGCAAAAAATTTGAACCAAAGTGCTCTTACAAAACTACAGTTAAGTAAGTGCTTCTGACCAAACTAATTTAAATTTTCAGATATACAATAAACATATAACCAGTCCAGTCAGAGTAAAATCTTAAAACTATAATTATTGTTATTACTCTCTTAAATGCAAAGAAACTAATCTTACGAACTATAACTAGAGAATTTAACTGCACATAAAATATTATATAATGTATAAAATAGCTAATCTATCATCTATCATCAAAGCTATCATCACGCGAGTCATGCATACAATATAGTCAAGAAATTCACGGCCACTAATCCACTTGGGTCATTTCTTGATCGTGAGCTTGAGATTGATAATTTATACATCAGTAATAGGCAGCAGCGTCATTGGTGCAGAGCTCCCAAAAAATGTGAAATCGGCCCACCCAGTGCTGCAGCGCAGCTTGGCGATCAGAACAAATCCTCCCAAAATATAATAGGTATTTAATAATTTTAACACGATTCAATTTACAAATAAACAAATATAATATATGAATTATATAAATCAAATACCATGTGACCTAAAGCTCTGTATCTCTCCAACCAGTTATACCTAAATATAATAAAGTTTATTTCAAAACAATTGCAAATAAAATATAAATAATTGTGTGGTGTGTATGTATGTGTGTGCTTTGCTCTTTGATGGTTTTACAGAGATAGCAAAAGTCCACGATTCGGCCAACGCAGATAGAACCCATTTAACTTCCAAAACTTGCACACTGGCACCAATACAATAGGGGCGCCGGATGATATGCCAGCTCCAATTATTGAAATAATTTTTGTTACTCAACAACATATTCTTTACAATTGGGTATCGATAAGTAAGTAGGTACAAGTCTACCAAGCAATTTGAGGTATTTAAATATTTTTAATTTTTGTCTTTTTGTTTGAAACGCTTGCATCGATTTTGACGGAGGTCACACTGGCGGATAGCTAACGTGATAAAGAGTAACCTGGGCTACTTCTATTTTATACGTGTAACCGCTGGTATTATAATACTTCTATTGTATGTCGCAGATTATTATTTTGTAGCTTCTCTTATATTTTTCTTTTCACAACTTGGCGCACTTTTTTTAAATAAATCACACATAACGCAGCACAGAAGAGGTAGTACATTACACTACAAAATAAGTGGCCACGATTCAAGACGACATTTCATGAAATAATGTTCCGTCTCGATATCAAAATACACTCGGTCGAAATAATTTTTGTGATGGTGTCACGGATATTCTTCTGATGACGGGGAAACGCGGGCGTTGCCAGCGACTGCTACGGTACCAGTCTCTCGTGGTATAGGGTAGCTCGGAAAATTGCGATATTAAATCAAGCTACTCAAGGCGAGATAGGATATAAGAATGACATTAGGAATTAAACAAAACGAGGTAATGTTCAGTCACTGATGGATCACGGGCCCAGGAGGCAATTACAGACCACCTACCCATACACCTATAATTAGATTCAATTATGATCATGGAACCTGAGATGCTTACCTGTGAAGGGTAAACATTTGCATGCTTTTCATGGCATTCAACTTGGTTCTCGCATGCAATCTGTTAGGTTCATCCTATCTACTCTACAATTCCTCCTGCTCAAATTCCTCGACCAACGTCTTACTATGTAACGACTCACCGAATTCTTCCAAGCGTCGGTGATAATAGGTAATCAAAGTCACTCATGTCTCCTTTGACAGCTGGTAGCAATACGAATATTCATTTTCCATGCCCAGACCTAACATTACTGTAAACGTCACCGCGCCATTTTTCGGCGCTACCAGCGCCACCAAATTTCCGCGATAAAGTTACTCCAAGCAGGCAAAACCGCGGGCGGAAAGCTACACATAAAATTATTGGAAAAATATAGCATACCTAATAGTTATTAGAAAAAAGTCAGCTATATTATTTACAAAATACTATATGAAACTGATGAATATATTTCAGTAAAAATTTGAAAAATAAAGAAATAATATTCCTGTCGATACAAAAATTATCATGTCGATAAAGGTCAGCACGGTCCTGTTAGAGAGATTGGCCATGGCTTTGTAATTCAAGCCTAAGACTGTCTGTATAGGTGTTTCATGAATAAGAAAGTACATACATACAAAGACTACTTAGTTGACGGATGCCACTTAGTGAAATGTTTGATGTAGTCGATGATGAGGCACCTAATTCCAGTAAATGCATTTTGAAGTTTGGGGTGAACACCCCAGACTTGAAGATTTTAATTTTGTAATATTCGTGGAGCACGATGCCGCCGGCAAAGTGTTCTATATCTTAGCATTCCTCATTACGAACAAAGAAGTGATAGACTTAGTGCGAATGTTCAGTATATTGATAACGAATAGGTGGAAATCCTCCCCGGCCTCGTAGGCCGAAGATGGAAAGATGGTGGATTAATTTCATGCAATTCCAACACACGCTTACCAAAAACTTTTAATAGACAGGCATGCGACCTTGCGAGCATGTTCAAGGCTTTGTGGTTTAATAGTAAACGGGTTGTCACCTATAAGCCTTATGGCCCCTCCTTCCACAGAGTAGATGGCAGTTACTTGACGGCGCCATTCTAAGAGGAGACAGCAGCCCATGCACTTATTTTCGCTGTGGATTATTAATTAATCGTTGTCAATTCTATTTTCAGGTCTGCTGTGCACCACAAGATGTAATACGCTGGTGCCCTAGCCAACTGGGACATTTGGCTCCCAATGCAGTGGTGGCTGGTAAGACTGCCGATAACGAGAACTTGTATGCTGGTAGAGCATGCCACGATGGCGTTTGGACTCCAGGGAAGGTATAACAAAAATGTTGATTTTGTTTTATAACATTTGTGTAAGCTATATGTTATTTATTAATTAGATGTTCGTTTTTTAGCTTTTCATGGAAGAATTTATGCTCATAATAGTCACGTTGACTAGACTTCCTCAGGTTATTGAGAACCCCTTGCCAATAACGCACATATCTTGTTGGGGCGGGGAAGACGTTTCGTCGTATTTTATATACAAATCAAAAAACAGTATTGAAACTAAATACTAGATCGATTTTAAGTTCTCCATTGTAACAGGAAACAAAACGCAATAAACCTTTTTTACATAACATTTATATCGAATATATTCTCTACTAGCTTTTTATACTTATGTATTATGGAATAAAATATTCAAGAGAAATAAATTCATTTTGAATATTTTGAACTTGAAAGTTACTATGGAATTCGAGAAGAAACGTTCCAATGGTTCAGCTTTCCATAATATACAGAAAAGTAGACTTGTTAGGGGGTGAGCTGATCGCGCCGTTGAAACGCAAGTCTATAGAAGTATTACGTACCAGAAGTCATTAATCAGAAAATTTGTATTGCACATGCTTACCATGAAGTAATCCATATGGGTGATGACATACCATTTCTAACCTAGCCATCTTTTCTCATTCAGGGTCGACAGTCTCTATGAGCGTCCCACAAGGCTCCATTCTCGGACCATTTTTGTTTTTGATTTACATAAACGACTTGCCAAACCTTGTAAAGGATAAACATGAAATAGTATTGTTTGCTGAAGATACCCCCGTTCTGTTTAAAGTAAACAGACTAAAATTAAACCATGACGATGTGAACTACTATTTTTCAAATTTGGAACACTCAAACGCTAATGTTTGAGATATCTTTGACCACCCCATTTGGGATAAAGGTAGTGTCATTATGTCGCATTGTATGTACGTTCACTTTTACCACTTTCAGTAACTGTATTTTGTGCAATAAAGTGTATTTGTATTATATATATATTATTAGTAGGCCACCCTAAACTTGACTAATTTTATTTTCAGATACACCCGTCCCACAGACTGCTCTACCTGAGCTACGATGGTCGTGAAATAAGTTATAGCGGCTACGAAGTCTTGTGTACCTTATGATATAATTTTTATTAGATATTATGTGTATTAACCAGTGAAATCACATACCTTCTTTCAAGCATTTTTCTTCAACTTATTTTTGTCAATTTAAATGTGTTTTAATAATAATTATCTACGTTTAAATTTTCAATAATAGCTATTATTATATTTACTGTAACTCTTTTGGTCCGTCTCGAGTCTCGACAAAAATTTGACATATCAAATATATCGAAGGGAATGGAAGCTATTGAAGTCGATATGATAAGAGGAAATATAAACAGAAAACTAATATAAAGTTTCATGAATCATGACTTATAGTTTTTTATAGGTATCATGCTAACATGATCTATCTTAAAATAGATGGGTTCTTCTTGTCATAACGATATTACCGTGGCTAGTAACTTTCGTTTCCCCTTTTTAGGGTTCCGTAGTCAAATGCAAAAAACGGAACTCTTATAGTTTCGCCATGTCCGTATGTCTATCTGTCTGTCCGTCCGTTTAAATATCATAGTCATTTTACTCGCAGACTATTAAGTGCTACCAAAGGCATAGTTATAATAGTTATGATGCTACAAAGTTATGAAATAAAATTTTAATTTTGTAGCTCAATAATTGAGACCACCTCTAATTATTAAACGCTGTCCCACTTTTTTATAAAGGCTTCAGTTTACGAAAGCTGTGATTTTTCTGAGTTGTAAACCCCCCTTACCAGGAAAACCTTATTTTTTTAAATTAAAATTTCAAAAGTATTCACAATAGTAGCAGGCCTACATATATTGTCAAATTGTAAAGAAAATTGACACAGCTAAGTAGACTTCACTGGTTTACGAGTAAAAGTAAAAAAAAAATTTACCCATTCGGTTGGATCCGTAAAAAGTTTAACAAAATATAATTAATCAACTGCAATAACTTTGTACTTTTAAATGGCTACGGAACCTTATTGCGCATGGCCCTACATGTACAATCAGCTGCAGCTAAAACTATACCCTCATCTATAGAAAATCACTCGTGCACTCGGTCCACGGGTAAGCAATGTCTGGCGTGATCAGTCCTTGGATGACTGACCACCAGTGGCATTTTTATACGAGTGTTTCCATGCTTCGGTGGGCACGTCAAATAATCGGTCCCGGTTGGTTTCAATTGAAGGCAGTCGTTAAAGCAAGTGGGTGGACTACAGAGGCGGCTTAAATACACTGACTGGCAGATGGTCACTAGTCTGAGAGAAATCCACTGGGCCCACGTGGTGGATTATGATTCATACCCTCTCCCTCTGAGCGGGGACTGTGCTCCAATTAGTGGCGTCGTGTAAGGCTGTTGATGAAGAAAATTAAGCCAGTGCGGAATGCAGCTTGCATGAATACTGTCAGGACCTGAAATTTTGATACCCATAGCTCTTTCGCCTGGCACGATATTATTAACACAATAGATCTAGTGCGTTAGGGGTATACTTTTAGCTGCAGCTGACTATACCTGGCTAGATTTTTTTTCTAATATTATACTGTTTGAATTCTTTTCGAGAAATACAAAATTGAAATTGTATTTAAGGGGTTGGTATTGAACTTGAATTGTATTGATTTGTATAGTGTAGTCGTTGAATAATAATTATTGAGTAACGGAACGACTACGGGATCTGATAATAATCAATGTAGTAATAAAATATAAATGAAAATGATACTACTAAATTAAAATATTCATTAACCTATTTGGTGCATTTACCATTTCTTTTTCTACTAAACATCCATTCATTTCTTAATTTGTTTTTTAATGAAATAAATTAAAATTAAGTATAGGACGTCCTTTACTTCATTCTAATTTATTTCTTGGACATAATTAGATTTTTAAAACTTGCCGGTTACTTGCTTTTTTGGCTACGAATATACTTTTACGTACTTACAGTATCAAAGAATGTTTCTTTTTCAATTAAATTATACATATTTAATTTTACCACGTCATTCATTGCACCATTGATTGCAATGTTTTCTATGAAACTGTACGATCTATTGAGTAATGTATAGTAAATGATAGACGTCACAACTTGAAACCAACTAGCAAACTCCACGTCATAATAACCCTTTCCTATGAATAAATTCATACTTGTATGCATCAGGCGTGCCTACACAAGAGATCTCTCTTATTAATCTGGTAATTTTGTGTCATTGCGACAATTATTCACTTTCACTTTACATTGACTCTTCAGTGTTGTACCAGATACCGCAACTCCTTACGCACCAAGCAATGGGTAACGAAACACGTCTACAAAACGTTATTTAAGTGTTACAATAGTAAAAGTTATGACGCATTCTGTTAACCTTACAAAAAGTACAAACGCAGTTACGCAGACTCGGTGCGTTCCGAAGCTAAACACGAGGTCTTATGTTGTTTCTGAACATGGTCTTGTAAATACAAGCTTATCGTTTATATATTTATTTGTAATGTTATTAGCATAAAATAAAAGATAGTAAAGTATAAAATAAAGTAGTTAATAATTTTGCATACCTATACTAAAAGTAAAAGGCATTCGTAAAGGATATTAGTTTTCGAGCGCGACTATGGTTCATATTTATGAACGGACAGTGTGCGTCGTTCATTGTCTGTCTGATTGACATCTATACCGGTGGTAGTTAGTTAACGTTTGTGTTTAAGTTAAAGTGTTGTTTTCCTTTGATTCACATACAAAATGTCCGGATGTAAGTATCATTTATGGAATATTTTACTAGAGAATTATTCTTTTACAAGTTGATTTGATAACAAACCTATACGGTTTCTATAACATGTCGAGCAACGTTGCCAAAATGGTAGTGCTATAGCTTACCGGTTCAATCAATTTTAGGTATATTAACCACCTATTTTGTTAGTTTCATTATCAGTGTTATACCATATTGAACTATAGACGTAGGGACATATTGTATCTTATATTGGTTATGTTACATTATGGTTATTTAGGACATGATATATCCAATATATATATATATGCATTCCTTTCCTCACAGTCTCTTTTAACTTTAAGTTACTGTACCAACCAAAGACACCGCCTAAAATGATATATGTACCGATGTATGTTGTTACCCACGAGGTTTCAATATTTCATAATATAATCATTAGATATGCTTTCATAAATTTATCATCAAGTCTAGTTCAACAATCTAGTTTAACAATTATCGTCGGCTATTCCTTTCCTTATGGTTACATAAAAATTTTCTCATTTTAAAATTTTCATTTTAAATGTGGTACAGTCATAAATTTAAAATGACTAACTCTTATCACCAGTTTACTAGTTTTTATGGTTATGTTTTGTACTTTTTTAAAGCGCCATATTCGTCGAAATGTATGAGTGTATACCTAAGTACACTCACACCAGCCGATCTGAAAATATTCGACCTTGGATGGCATATTTTGCTCTCCCTCTCGATTTCGTTCATTGATAACTAATCTAAAATTGCAGTATTGATATTAGGTTTTTAGCTAAGGGTTTTTATTGGCATAGTTTCTGTAATATTAATAATAATAATAAAATCCCCGAGGTAAGAAATAATTGATTTAGTTTTTATCTATAACATGAAGTTCTCGAAAGTAACCGTAATTTAAACTATTTAATTATTATACATAATTATCTTTAAGTCTTTTTGAATGCAGATCAGAGCAATATTTTTGATTTGTGCTCTTAATATATCCAATGGGGGAGCGCCCTGGACGGATTAAGCCCTAAACGGGCTAAAAAACATTTGTCTGTCTGCTATGAAATGGATTGACTAGCTATGATTTTAAAATAAACATGCTACAATAATTAGAGAAATTTGAAAAATCAATTTTTCACATGTTGTTCCTAATGTGGCCTTTTTACTCCACTACGTTTGAGTAACGTGAGATAATATTTGTCCTGCTCATTCGCTTGAACGAAATATACAACTATCCAACTCTCACTTCTATGTCGCGCGCGAACAAACGATGTCATATTACGGGAGCTCATAGTGTGTAAAGATGCATTCACTTCCCACTTCCAACGTTTTCCAAAAGAGCAGAAGGAGTGTTGAATTCGTGACATCGTGTTCAGTGTACGTTAAAAACCGCGATTTAGCTGCATCTTTAGAGTTATTCAAAATCTGTCAAAGATCATCAATCATCTATTATACAGATCAAGCTTTATACTACATTTTCAATTATTTTATCATTTCAGATCCTTACGGCGGCAATCCGCCTCAATATCCACCTCCACAGAACCAAATCTACCCTCAAATATATAATCCTGCGAATGCTCCTCCTCCCGGACAACCGGGGCAACCGAGCGTCACAAACTACCCGATGCCTGGACAGAATCCACAGTTTCCGTATCAGCCAGGTTTTGCGTATTACCCTGGTCAACCGCAGCCGGTTCCTGGACAGGTTGGGCATCCAGCGGCTATGTCTTACCCGGGGATAGTGCCAACGCCTACAGCGCCGCCGTCTGCACCTGGATATGGTTACCCGCAAGCTTACCCTAATGTGACACCGCAATCAGCTCCATGTAAGTTTGTTTCTTTTAATTTGTCAATAACCGATATATTTCGTGGGAGTATATCGAAGGAATCAGCATAATTCTAATATATTTTACTTCCTTATCAAAGGGCTTGGGCTCTTTTAAACATAGATTGTGTTTGTACTATACTTTAAATTTCACTACTTTATAATCAATATCCCGGTTCCATATTAGCCATAGAACGTTCTACGCGAAACATACCCCAATATGTTTCCAGAGTCGTACAATTCTATATATATGCAATATATATCGTTTAGATTTTTATTTTTTTTGTAATTTGTATTCCAGCGGCTGTTGAATGGATACCGACAACACCTCAACACGCCATCTCACTCAGCGACAGGGCCGTGGTTGGGGGCTATGAAGGGTATGACCACAGCCCGTTGTGGGTGATCCGAGCCAGGTTCGAGGGTGACCTCATCCCCGGCAAGTTGGCCTCGAAGCACCACGCCGCATATGTAGCCTGGGGCGGTAAAGAAAACGCCGTGCAGCAGATAGAGGTAGGTCCCCACTCTTGGAATAGTACAGACTCCCCCCACTGAGAGAGAGCATTGTAGGACTAGTGCAGATTGGTGAATTTGTGTGAGACTCCTGGACACCTGACAGCCAATCCACGCATTGACGGCGCCAGATATTGCTTAATTTCGCTAATCGAAAGTGAATAGCGACTGCGTCTGGGCCACTACTGCCAGTGAGTGCACGAGTATATTATAATGTGATCCATGTCAACCAACGTAACTGATCAACATCATCAGAAAGACAAATTGCTTACACAACTTATGTCTGATTACTGAAAACACTCGAGAAGCCTAAAAGCTATTAACAAATTATACCTAAATAGCTTTGATGGGAGTTATTTTCCAAAATTCATGCTTATACCTAATGGTAACAGTTAAGTTTGTGTGATGAACACGAACATTTATTGACTTCATTACGAACAACTTCCCCAAGCAAGCATTTTGAAACCACATTTAGTATGGAAATCCGCCAATTTTCGGCTGATTTCGGCTATGGTTCTTTTCACTAAAATTTGTGCGTAATCAGGGCAGTCACCAGTAAACAAAAATGACAGTCATTAAATTTCTTCCTGTATATGTATTATGTAACCATGAGCTAATATCCACAACTTGAGGATAGTTCTAAAAGCGTATACAGATATTATATACCTACATTTTTATCGATCGGTATAAGTAGAACAAAAAATATTACCTGTCCTTATCTCTCTTGCGTTTGTTTTCGGCCGAAACAAAGTTATAAAATGCTTCTATCGCGAATCTTGCGCAGGTAGTGCAAGGTTAGTCGGAAAGGGCGTACTAAGTCGGTTCTTAGGTATCGTGAGTAATACATTGCAATAGCTTAAAATTTTTATTTAAAAAGAAACATCGTCTTCCCATACAGAAGTGACTTCTACTTGCAGTATAACTTTGAAAATTGATTTTCGAATATATTACTTACGCATGGTAACGTCTTCTGTTCGCTATACCTCATAACCCCTTTACCGACTAACGTTGTGTAAAAGGGTATCTTGGACACAAAAGCGTGGTCATTTATTTGTCAGACTCGTACATTGTTCATACATTTAGATCCTACATACGTAATATATTCGTCTACATTCGTAAATGTACGAATGATGAAAAATTAATTAGGTATTCTATCTGGTTTCTTTGGATAGAAAACTCTTAGAATGGGAATCTAACTAATATTATAATTGCGAAAGTTTGGATGTTTGTTTATTTGTTTATTTATTTATTGGTTGTTCAATCACGGCGAAACGCATGAACGGATTTGGATGAAATGAGTCGTTCCCGAGGGTTAAACAAATTTCCGCGATTAAGTTATTCCATGCAGGCGAAGCCGGGAGCGGAACGCTAGTATACTATAAATATTAAATTGTAGTCAGCCCTCAATTCCGAGTAAACCTAAGATCCGAAGGATTTCAACAGTTGTATTAGATGGCATAGATTATGAGGTTCAATCAGGTGAAACATAACCATCTCCGTATACAGCAACAGCATTGGAATAAGACGGAGAGTAAGATTATGTAATGTATGTGAAAAGATTGCAAGCCAGTTTTATAATTTTTCGTATTTTGCAGGTCTGCTGCGCTCGGCCAGAAAGAGTTCGCTGGATAGAAAGCCGCGGTGGAGTCATCCCCCCAAACGCGATCGTCGGCGGAAACACGTCGTCAGGAGAACCCTTATATGTAGGCAGGGCGAAAGAGCAGGGCTCTTTAACTCCAGGAAAGGTGAGTGTCCATTACAGCAGTATTGGTTTCTCTTGCGTAAGTTATTCATTTAGTGAAGCTCTTAGACAATCTCTGTCGCTAAAATGTGTGCCATGCCATGTGCAATTTTCAATTGAAGGCAGTCGTTAAGCAAATGACCAATAGGGGCAGCTGTGCCCCAACAGTGGGGAACGTGTAAGGTCGTTGATAATTATAGCGTATGGTATCTTCATACATTACCAAACTACGGTTGTAGGTTTCAGGAAAGACTGACAATCACATTATTGACAAGGGACAATTGCTCGATTGGAGATAGCTAATACTAATAATGGTGTCGATTCGGATGTACACCAACTAAACTAAACTAAAACCAGTTTTAAAGTAGTACTGTCTCTTTCTCCCTGGAACAGTACGATGCGACGGCACCACTCCAAAACTGGTTTTCATCAAAATCGGGCTTGAGGCTCCTTTGAGTACTTTTCGCTATTCCTCATAGTTTAGGATTGGGCCATCCATGCCCACTTAAAAATTCACCATGTATTGGGATGCAACAGTTAAAATACTTATTTCTTTAAACAGATCTCTTAGAGAGTCCCGGCAGCAAAATTATATATTGCTCTGATAGCTCTTTTTTGTAGAATAAATATTGTTTGAATATCTGCGGCCCTACCCCACAGTAGTATACCATAAGACATAATGCTGTGAAAGTAGCTGCAATAAACGAGCGTCGCTGTTTTAACGTCAGTAAGTTGTCTAATCTTACGAACAGCATAAGCAGCTGAGCTGAGCCTGCTCGCAAGTATATCAATGTGCGACCCCCACTGTAGTGTTGAGTCCAAAGTGACGCCAAGGAAATCTGTGTTCTCAATAAAGTCCAATGGTTCACTATTTAAATTTAAGTTGTTTCCCCCTGCCTTACATTAGGTAAGGAAAACTTAATATATTTGCTTTTCTTGGCATTTTGGACTAAATTATTCACAGTAAATTTAACATATTGACTTAATATGTTAAATTAGAACTATTATAGAACACCCAAACACTTTTGTTTGGGATATCAGTGACCAACCCATTTGGGATAAAGGTCGTGACGTTATATTTGTATGTATGTATGTATAGACGATAGTTTACTTCTAGGGCGCTTACGTGATCCAAATTTAGCGTTCGAACGCAAAACTTATTACGACTGCAGGTCATCATAGAATAATGTATGACAGAATGGTTAGCATCTTTTCGCAGAAACAATACTAAAGTGTCTAGTGGTACAATCTGAAGACTATTTCTAAGAAACCCATTATATGACGCAGGTGTTAAAAAAATAATTGATATCTGTTTTTTCCAGGTACATCCATCTCACAAAGTAATGTACATGTCGTTCGCCGGCAAAGAAGTGCCACACAACATCTACGAGATTCTATGTTCAGTTTAAAAACTGTGATTCTTTTGAACAATATACGTTTATTACGTATTTTGGTAGATCTTACGTTTCTATATTTACATGGATACATTCGTTCCACAAGCATTATTGTGGGGATCCAAGCTAAAGCGCGTCGTAAATTTACTATACACGTATTTAAGGGATGTCGTTTCTCTTATAATTATGTAAGCAGTACTGATAAATTGAGTAACTTGGCAGGGTCTGAAATGCTAAAAAGAAATAATTTTACTTCCAAAGAGATAATAAATATTGGTTGGTGGTAGAGTATTTTTAAATGTCGCTTTGCTGTCTATCATCATCTCACTATAAAACAGCAATATTAATAGCATTGTTGTGTTCCGGGTGTTAGAGATAAGATAGCCAGTCCCCCAATTCGGGGCTCCGGGTGAGCGCACTTCCACCTTCAGCCTTTTCTTCACTTTACATCAGCACTACTAGCATGACAGGCGCGATAAAGGTATAAACCGCAAGAGATTATATTTGTTCTACTCATTTACTTGGACGAAATATACAACTACCCCACTCTCACTCCTACGTCGCGCGCGACAAAGGATGTCATGCTACGGGGGCTGGTGTGATTAGCGTTAACGCAACATGCATAAAAACGTTTACTCATCGTTAAATACCTCAGAATCTCTTTAAGTGAGCTGATATTTTTGTAAGGTACTGTGAAAAGTTGTTTGTTGTTGAGTATAAAATATACTTTTTGGTACATTTGGTATTATATTATTTGAAATGAAATGTTGTTTACTTTGATAATAACTAATCTCTTCCTCATTATTTTTTGTCGTAATGAATTATGAGTATAGTATAATATGGAAGTCATTTGGGTCTCTTGGTAGATGATGATTGTAATAACTAAAACACAAAAATTATTAAAACAATCTTGGATATATTTGCGATAGTCAAAATTATCAAATAAGTACATAATATTTATATCACTATAAGTAGGTACTAACTCAATTATTTCATATAAGTACTAATTTATTTCAACACAATTTTCATCAACATTTTGGAACATAATCACTGAATTGGTACAATTGTTATAACGTTACAGGAAACTTGATGAAACTTCGCTTTATAACATGTTTATAAAAGGTTACCCAGTCTAGCTGATATTTTTGAGTCATTTTGAAACTATTCTATCAGTGTTTCTTTTATTGCTAGAATACATAGCTTATTGATACAAAAATGTGTTGCAACTTTCAAATATCACAGTATTCAATAGTAACATCAACGAGCTTAACATATAAAAATAAAATTAACATTCTTTGCCCACAAAGATTCAGCGGCAGTAAATCGACTCATCTATTAATATATAATCTGAAATTCTTTATGAAAGTTTAAAATATGCTTCAACTGTAAAAGGGTAATGCCGCTATACAGTACACCGGTGGACGTTTTCAGTATCGCCTCAGTCGTCGCGCCATGTAATCCGCAGTGGAATGTTTTCACCTGCTTTAACTTCCATTTAGACCTAAAATTTAGACAATAAGATGGCTGGAGTCGAGCAGTACCTTTAAGCAGACTGCAGCCTTCGTTACATCGGTACCGATATATGAATACGGGATATTCATTCCTGCACTTTAATTTAGATCTTGTTTAGTAGTTCTTTAAAAAATACTGAACCCAGTTCCATGATAGTGATGTCATCTTAATGAATATAAACGAATCGATTTACTGCTCACGGGTGTATTACTTCTATTTAAAATTAACAACTAATAATAACCTGCAGCAAACGAATGCCTCTTTTATGTTTATGACCAATAATTCGGATTTACAAGCTATCAATGCTATAATTATGGACGTAATGTCCTTCTAATCCGTGTAAACTAATCAAAGTTTGTTAGTACAAATCATACTTTCTGTCAAACCCATTTCAATTTGAGATTGGTTTAAATTTTCTTTTTCACTTGGTTGATTCGCAGTAACCACGTTGTCCGACTTCTTCTCTTTGTTTGCAACTTTTTCATCAAACTCGAAAGCTTTATTCTCGACTCCACTTCTTTCTGTTTTTTCATCAAGTTTCGTGTCCTTTTCTTTATTCTCAGCGTTAGCAGATTCTTGAGTGTTGTGTTTCTTATTTGCTAAGTACAGCCATCTAAAAGGAAACAAAATATTTTTAATAGTTGTATGCAAATTATTCCCTTGAGTTGTATTGGTCTCAGAATCTCAAATTCCGTAATTTTATGTAGTATTCTTTACTTACAAAAATATGACAACCGCTGGCACAGTAAGACCACCTCCAAGAAGAAAGAACGCACCAGGAAAGCTCTTTATTGTAGAGGTGTAGACAGTGGTATACATTGGAGCATATACCAAAGGCATCATAGCCTCTGCCACTCCAAAAAATGAATTCACTTTACCTGCAAATAAATATCAGAGTGATTCATCGATGGATGGGGTGAATGCAAAGCAAACCGATCGAAAAAATTTGTCCTCAAAATAGTAACACCATCTGTGTCATCAGTTGTACAATAAGGTGATATGAACTAAACCAACATTCAAACAGAAACCAAATTACATTGTGATAACAAATAGCAACAAATTATAAAATGACAAAAGCATAGTAAAGAATTATATTGAAATTATATTGAAATTTACGTAACATACCTAATTCATCCTTGTCAACTAATTTGGATACCATTGATCTCATAGCAATGAAAGATGTTCCGTTGAATATTTCAATCAATGGAGCTGTAAAACAAATAAAATAATGCATAAAAAAGACTGTCAAAAAGACACTCAGTTGCACTGTCATAATAAAAATTAAGATTTCTTTACACAAAAACGGTATATTTAAAATGATGACTATTATCCAAGATAACAAAGTCAAAAATCAACGCTTTTCTTCGTGATAATTGGACAGTAATCTTACATACATAAAGTCACGCCTTCTATTGTTCTATTGTTTCTGGTTCAGTGTCCGTGAAGGTGTTAATAATAGAAAATACAATAAAATGTGAACGTTTTACCTATGTATATCTGCCAGGTTTTTGTAGCAAACGCGTACATAAAACCTGATAATATTTTGCTCGTGCAAGATATCACTCCGATTATAGCGTCGTCATATTTTAATAGATGGCTGAATACACCGACGGAAAATAAAGTTCCTGAAATAATAATAAATAAAACATTAATAATAGAGAAAACAGAGTAATAAATTAATAGCCCCCAAAAGTTATAAAAAGAATATAACAATGATAGTGTGATAATACCTATTAATGAAGTACACATGGCATAAGTAGAGAACATGCTAAAGTCAACTTCGTTCCAATTGAAACGGTATCTTGTGAACAGGTACATGACGGACATCTCACCTGGAAAGTAATAATAATCCATTATTTGGCAAATCTTGGAATGTATATGAGTTTGTCTACATATTTCCAATTCTATTCATGTTAAAAAACTCAAAAATAACATTTATCTAGACCATAAACAAGTTAAATTCTATTCAATTGTCGATATATTTTAAAGAGAAAATTGAAAACGTCGTTTCTGCAGCACTTTTTACTACTGCCTGTCTACATTCAGCAGCAGGTACTACCTTATAGGTACATGAAAACAAGTCCGGTATTTAATCAAATATATGTATTCTTTCCTTTAAATAAGTTACCTTTCATCCATGTTATTGGAAATAGATAATACGAATACTCTTTTAAAAAACTCGTCCTTAATTCCCCAAATAAACTGGATGTTCCGAGTCAATCTTTATGACCAATAAACTAGTAAATTGTTAATTTCATTTAATAAAAATAAGGAAAGTTTATTTGATCTATTTAGCTACACACATTACAAATAATTGATCAGGTTGTATGTACTACATAATATATACGCATATGGAACAGCAATCTAAAAATAGGCAGTAGGTAGATAGTTTTCGGTGTCGCAAAATAGTATCAAATCAGATCCTCATCTCAGCATAGGTTGTAATCGAGAAGAGAAACAACTACAACGCTGGTTTACAATAGGGCTTAAATTTGACCAAATATCAGTGTGGAATAAGTCGGGCCCTGGAGGGAAACTACCTTAAATCCTTAAGCTGGCTCATTTTACTTAAAGGGGACATTCCTTTATTTTTAAAAAGAAACAAAACTGCAATCAAAGATTTTCTAAAACTCGCTTGTCTCGCCGGGGACTCGAACCAACTAAAATTAAAAAAAAAAATTATTATACTAATCGATAGTATTATTATTCAGGATAAAATTTCTCTAACAAACATTTGATCTTACTCTGAAAAGTAAACATCTATCATTTACTGTGCACATTCAACAAGTAAAAGACACGTAACAGTTCTCTTATCTCTCTAACATTCAAAGACTTCGTATGAAGTAGTACACGCTTGCTAATTTATCGCTAAGGGTTGCGGTAGAAAATGTTATTAGGGGCATACACCACAACACTTTGCTGAAGGCTACAAGAAGTGAATTTCAACGGAGACTAATTTTGTGTAGCCAAAACGAGGGGGCTCATTTCGAACAATTTATCAGTTAAATAATTTAAGTGTAACAAATTGATAGTAAAATAAAGTTAATGTTAGATTTAACGATCATTTTTATTTTTAAGACCAAATGTTTGTTAGAGAAATTTTATCCTGAATAATAATACTATCGATTAGTATAATAAAATAGGGAGTGTTTGTTTTTTTAATTTTAGTTGGTTCGAGTCCCGGGCGAGGCAAGCGAGTTTTAAAAAATCTTTGAATGCAGTTTTGTTTCTTTTTAAAAATAAAGGAATGTCTCCTTTAAGTAAAATGAGCCAGCTTAAGGATTTAAGGTAGTTTCCCTCCAGGGCCCGAGTTATCTTATACACTGTATATTAGGTATTACGATACTTTTAGCATCGGCGATCAGCAATTTAGTTGCTTTTCAAAAGCTCGATGCAGCGGCTGAATGCTACGCTCCGCATAAAATAAAATATCATCGCAGCGATGCTGTTTGAATGCTCGATTCACTACTATGCTACACTCCGCGCACCTTCGGATGCCAGTCGCAGTAACTCAATCAAGCATTCGCTTTTGCGGAACGATCTCAAATTACTCAAGTTCGATTTCAATCCTGAGATCGAGCTTCAGTTTACGCTTGAGGTATAATTTTAATTTAAAAAGTATCTAAAATTTCATGTCAACTCAAGTTAGATTTCAAACTTGAGATCGATTTTGAGTTCAAACCTGAGATGCTATTTAATATGAAATACCTGGCATCTCAAGTTTAATGTCAACTGAAGTTCGAATACACTTACACACACTTGAGATTGCTCTTGAGTTGAAACTTGAGATACTAAGTCTACGAATATAAGTGTAAGTACGGTTCAACTCATTGCAATACCACTGCGATTAAACGCAGCATGTCGCCAAAACGGGGTGCAGTCGCTAAAACTCGGGATTTTAAAGCACAATAATTTATTCTGGTGATACCACATAAGTATTATAAAATACCCTTCAAAAATTTTACATGGCCAGGCAGCTTAGAGCGCGGCAACATCAAATCTGATAATCATTTCTTGAATGGACTAGAGTAGGTTTTAACGACGAAAAATGAACTTAATTTACCGATAACAATTACGAAACCATGTTTTCATTTTTTAAATTGTTAGTAATAATCTATTAATTAGAGTGGATAATGGTTACGTAATGAACTCGTAATGAATGACGGCAATTTGATTGTGGCTCAATGGGCAAATCACTATCCATTCAGTAGTTTACATTTATAAAACAGTCCAAAAACGATTTGACAACAATTCAATCGTATATTCGTGCCTTTTCAAATGAACAACGATTTTCGAGAGAAGAGAATGACGTGATGAGTGAATTGATCTATGCAATCGCAGGAAACGGTGGATAATGGAAACCAACGCGATATTCAGATCCATTGATGTTATTTGAATAGTCGTTCAAATACTTCGATAGAGTTCTTACATAGATGGTACGATGTGGAATTTCGAAACCTAATTTTCGATAATTTTCAACAACAGGCATTTCTTCGTCATATCCTATCAGCCACCGGACGCCCACTGCTGAACCATAGAATTCCAGAGTGACCGGTTGGAAGCGGTCTGCATCCAGTGATTTCCCGCGACCTTTATCAGTTCCACATTGTGAGTGGACGTCCTACGCTGCACTTCTGCCACCGGCCATCAATTCCTCGAGCTATGTGCCCTGCCCACTGCCAGTTCAACTTGCTAATCCGCTGGGCTATGTCGGTGACTTTCGTACGCCTACCAATTTCTTCATTCTGGATTCGGTGAAACGCCGAGCATCTCCCTCTCCATAGCTCGTTGCATGACCTTGAGCTTTCTTAGCAGACTCATAGTGAGAGACCGCCTTTCAGTGCCATAAGTCATCACTGGTAACACACATTGCTTACAGACATTCGTCTTCAAGCACTGAGGTATTTTGGACGAGAAGACGTTGGGCAGTTTCCCGAACGCTGGCCATCCAAATTTGATTCGTCGGATCTCTTATCCTAAATAGACATTGTAGTTATGGCAGAATCGATGGAAAACCTCAACACTACGCTCGAGAACGTCAACGGAGTTTCTCAACAAGTGGGCCTTAATATGAACATGGACAAAACAAGCTCATGTTATACCCAGACTAATATCAGTTGGGAACTCCATTCTCGAAGTTGTAAGCTAAAAACACAAATCATTTTTGAACATTCAAACACTCGTATTGTCTTTCATGAGTTAATTAATTATGGAATATTGATATATAATATAAATACTGTGAAACTAACAACAGTCCCTAGTAGTTCACGCATAGGATAAGTTGTAAGTATGGTTCAACTTTAATACATTATTTTACCCATAACTGCAATATCATGAGCAGCAGCCTGATCAAACCACTAGATATAGGTCTCTTCATGTTCAGACCATGCTCCTGTATACACTTATACTGGATTAAAATCCTAAGGGTCAACATCACTTATCAAGATACTGAGAACATCGGACACTCTAGACCGTATAAACTTGAACAGCCGAAAATTAAGAAATATTTGGCGGAACTCACCATATATTGGGCCAATAACGACACACAATACAATGATTAGCATTATCACCCTCAGTCGTCTGTTGTTCGGACCGCGTTTGAAGGCCACCATCACAGTCTCCTTGACGTAACGTGTGTCAAAGAACTCACGCAACCACTCGCAGCAGTTCTTTGCGGGTTTCTGTAAATTATTGTTTTATTAGCACTCATCACAGTTTTAGAATGAATCCCCAAAACTTTATCCGTAATATCTCATTTCTCTCTTCTCAGTAATTATTTTTTCCGAAAAACATGTTATACAGCTAAATATTACGACAGTTGTATCTTCTGTACTAGAAAGGTCATTGTCATATTCATATTTGAACATATTTGCCGACTTTCAATCACCAGCATATACACCACATCAGCTGCACCGGCACATCGCAGGTAACAAAATGCACGGAACGGATTAAAACATCAACAATCTATCTAAAGCAGTTAACATAACAAGTTTTATTATAATTTGCAGATAATTTTAATTTCCTCATTAGAATCGAAGGATGCTTTCAACCGAGTGTGACACGAATCTGGGTCAAGTTGACGGCCTTTTTGTATCGTTTTAGTCGGCTGGTCTGATTTAGTCAATGAACTTGCAATCTGTCATTACATAATTAAGACACGGTCAACCCAATGTCGTATCACCGTCCATCTGCATTACTTTAAGAAGATTTTTTTGATATTTAAAAAAAATGTAAGTATTTAAATAACGTAAAGTGAATAATTTTTTAATTATCTTCTACCGGAAGGTCTTTGTTTTGCACAATTTTTTTAAGTCTAAATTTATATAATTGACATGCTTGATTGTTTTGGTAATTTTACTTCACTTGATTATTATGCAACGTAAATTTTATATGTAATCACAGGATTCGGATAATAGGTACACGATGTCTCTGCAATCATTACGTACATGTAATTTTAGTCTCAATGACATGAAACTGTTATTATGTGAAGGGGCGTCTAAGTCTGCGAATTTGTCATTGATCGGTCATGGTAAAACAACATGTTTAAGTCTAAACTAATGATTTGCAGTACAGATTTACTTAATGGATTTTATTTGTGATTGTACGACCTTTATTGTATTGCTATAATTGTTAGATAGGTACGAGTAGTATAAACTAATTACGCCGATACATAAGATACTATTTTAAAATGGTTCAATATCAATTGAATTATAACTTGAGACATTCTTTTCTTAGAATATCATGTTAGAATAACAATGAAATGAATGAACTACTAGAGGCAAATTATAACAAAATAAAACTTTTATTGTGTCGTAGGTCAGTGATCTCGAATGTAAGTAAATTTGATTGATCTTTGGCAACATATTTTGTATGCAATATTTTCCTTGCAACAATTACTCGATTAGACAGCGAATCAAAATATTAATAATATTACTAATACATCAAAGTTATTTGTAGGTATTAGTTGCATAATTTCATACTTAATCTATAAAACATAAAATATTGATAATGGTGCTATTGTCTAGTCCGGTTATGCAGCATTTTATAGACCCTTAATCTAATAAACGGATCATTTATTCGAACAAGGTGCAGCACCTAACTGTGAAAATTGTCCATGTAATTTATAATTAGACACAAATGATGTATTCGGCCGTAACACTTCGTCTTATCAAATGAATAATGCTATTGATACGAAGACAGACAAGTTTTTGTTTCGTCCAATGAATAGTATAATAGTAATTGACTTTAAGACACTATAGAAGGGGCAAAATGATTACCGCCTATGTAACACGGTTATCTTAAAATAAAATATAACATGAACATTTTAGTTATTATGATGGACATACTCACAATATCAAGATTAGGTTTCTTTACTTCCTTGATCCTGTAGAAACCGTAGAAGAAACTGAGCACGTACAACGTCGCACTCAAGGAAAACACTCCATATAGACCTATCTTTCGCACCAATATCCCACTGAGAGCTGCTCCTACAGGCACTCCTAATGAGTAGAATAAGTTCACAACACCTATCCTTAAAGTTCTTTGTTCTTCTGTTGTAACATCGGCAATGTAACTGAATACTCCCATAAACATAGTAAACCATCCGCCTGTTAGCGCAGGGAAAATTGCTTCGGTAACTGCAGCTACTTCAAGAGGCAATTCGTAGAAAAAATAAGTATTCAATATAAGGCCCATACTCGTTAAGAACTCTCCAACGATGGGAAGAAGCATACAAAACTTTCTTTGTCCAATCTTATCACTGTATGCTCCTAGAAAAATCAAAATGAAACACGGCAAAAATGATTGTAATACGGTTTTCCAACCAGCGACTGAAGCGACCAACTTCTGAACAGCTTCTTCTTCAGTTGTATAATTTGCTGTATCCCTTCGAGTTAGGGCATCACACACATGGTGTGAAAATCTTAAATTTACTCGACATGCTTTCTCTAAATAGAGGTTCTGAGTTGCTAAGGCTGAGAGAACCGATGGCATTACATAGCACGCCAATATTGGTTCCACAGTTATAAGAGACATCATATGTCTCGATTTTTGTAAAATATTTAAGTCATTCCAACTTTCTGTGTCTTCTTTAGCCGTGATTTTATTATCTTTTTCTTTATCTAATTTACTTTTATTAAGACTATTCTTAATTACATTAGTTCCATTTAAGTCAATGCCACTATTAACGTTACAACTTTTGTCATGTAACTTATTATTTCCTGTATTTTTAGTTTCGACAGCCATGTTTGCATCACATTTATCTGAAACAGAAAAAATTCAATGAATTAGCATATATTTTCTCTAACAAATTAATATTAGTAATATGTTTTTTTTTAATTCACGTCTCATATGGGGAGAAATCCAAAGGCCTTGTGTGGGTTCGCTCAAAAAATAAAAGTGAGTAACCTGCTAGTAATTGGACACTACTAGTGAACGGCCACTTCGCTCTGGTATGACTTTTAAAAGAACTGCACGCGATGTTTAAATCATTTTGGCAAACGTTAATTATCTTTACGAATCCGAACTCTATCACAATCTTCAAAACATCTAACAGATGACGTAGTTAGCAAAAAGTAACGTTTGTTCTGTTCGGCGCGGTATGTACTAAACTCATCATAAATGAACTATTTAGTTAAGGACAATACCTACAAAAGATTAAAAATTAATTAAATATTACTGAAATCTATGGAAAGAATTGCTTCGTAGTTATGATAAGTTTTTTTTTATGCACACTTGGTTGGTTGATACATGACCTTAATCACACCTGATGTTAAGTGAAGATGAGGTCGAAGGTTGAAGCGTACTGACCCGGAAACCCCAACACAATAACATAATAATACCTAAATCCAATGATTCTTTCATTAGGCATAATTAAATCATTCGTTGTTGACCTAATTGTCGTTCGACCTCATCATCATCAGCCCGTAAACATCCCACTGCAGGGATATAGGCCTTCGCTCGTATATGAGCGAGTATGGGCCGTAGTCCACCACGCTGGCCCAATGCGGGTTGGGGACTTCACATGCCTTTGAATATTTATTTCTTAGGCATGCAGGTTTCCTCAAGATGTTTTCCTTCACCATTTAGGAGCAGTCGGATAAATGCACATAAGTAATTACATTAAATTTAAAAAGTCATTGGTAGGCCTGCCTAGGAATCGAACCCGGTCCTTCCAAATTGGGAGACCGCGTCTTAACCGCTGAGCCACCGACGCTCGACCTATTCAAGGATAATGCTACCCATTAACAAACTCATCGGATATCCGATAACAATCCGATAATAAATTTTCCCATGCAAATCTCACAGAATGCGGAGTTTTGTATACGAGTAGGTATTATACTCGTATATTGATCAACGAATGGACCAGCTAATAATTAAACCTCCAAAAGTTGGTAAAACAACCGACTTTAGTAAGGTTTCATGCTCATTGTCAGTAGTACATCATCAGATCTATATGGGAACACTCTGGTAATAAACCCTATCAAACTAAAGAATAATGATCAGAATCGGTTAACGATTCACAAAGATATAGCTTTACTAATATACATAAAAAATACAGTCGAACTCTTCCCAACATTATAACAAGAGCGTTGCGATACGAGTATTGTGTGTTGCTATACAGCTATTGTATAAGAAGCTAATAACATCCATTTTCCCATAATTAGCAAGATTACTGTTAAACTAGCTCTCGCTCGTGGCTCCGGCCGCTTGGGATCAGTCGTTCCCGGTATATATTTAAAATTTCGAGACGAACTTTACTAGATAATCCATACATACATAACGTTACGACCTTTATCCCAAATCGGGTGGTCAGAGATATCCCAAACATTAGTGTTTCGGTGTTCCAAACATTAGAGATTAATTATTGAAACAAGTGGTGTGGTTATCGCCGTTAAAATCTGCAAATCTATATATGTTTTTGGAGGAAAGTCCCTTATTGGCCTTTGACTCATGCGAGAAGATACAGGTTGGTCCTATTCTTTTTACGTGCTGAAACCACACAGCTCGCAACCAAATTCAATCAGAAGTATAGCGTAATTGAAAACACACATCTCGTAGGTTACTATATCACTATTTGCAATATCTTTCAATTATTAACGTATATATTATATGGGTGATTTATTTATTTTATTAAAATTACTTTACCGCGCACGCTACCTACATATCATGTGCGTAATGCTTCCTAACCCAAAGGTTACCTGGAAGAGATCGCTTTTAGTGATAAAGCAGCCAAATTGTACTTTTCCTTATTTTTCTTATGTTTTCTTATTGTTGTACAATAAAGAATATTTTGTTTGTTTATCCTTCAACTGGTTCGGTAGATGGTAGTACATAATATACGCTACAGGTATTGTAGCAAAACATGCCCAGTTTATATTTTGATTTACTTGAAGTTCCTGAGTAAGCGTGCTTCCATCTTTAGTCTCATTTTCATTTAACATCAGATAGGTATGATTGTGATCCAGCTATGTTTTTTTATGGCTACTCGACCGAAAGCAGTAATATTTTCATTCGCGATAAATGACCACTTTTATCGTTGTTTTTATTGTTCATAGAACCTGATTCTGAAAAAAATATGCAGCACATAAAATCTGATACAGTCATTACGCAAAGCCATATCAAAACTTTTCACTACTGATCAGGGTATATAAGGTGTGTTAGGAGCAGAGACTTCGGATAATGTGTCGTCTCTATTATGTTGTATCTGAATGTTTTTTTTCTTGTGTGCAATAAATGATAAAATAAATAATAAATAAATAGTTCTATTGACTGAAACTCTTAAAATTTGATCGTGATGCAATGTAGTCTATAACATGGGTCCACCTATTTGAGTAGTAAGTGATACCTGTCTTACCTCTTAAACTTTACTATTCCTGAACGGGCTTTTGTAGATTTGATTGGTAAATGTGCTAATATGCCAGCACCGGACGCTGTAATCATTTCATGATTGCCTGGTACTTAACGTAATCGTAGCTGACTGCGGGCAGAATTAACTTTACCTAGATACAATGGTTTTATCGCGAACGAACATCGTTGTGTCTAAGTCACGGAATATGTATGTATATTTTTTATTACAGCGTTCGCAATAGCTTCAGGTGGGAATGTATGTGTTTGTATTACACATTTTAGTCTAAACTGAGATACGACACGAACGTTTTATAAACATTGAAAGACTATGGCTCACAATAGAATTTAATTTAACGGTTCGGTTCATTGATTGCTTTAAGGAAACGAGTTTTCCGGTATTAAGAATCTAAAAATTAATTGACGTGCAAAATCAAATAGAAAGGAATTTAGTTTTAAACTTTAAACAAGCAAAACAAAAACATGGAAGAATGCATACAAATTATTTACTATGTAGCATAGGTACTCGTAGGTAGGTACGAATACATCGAGTTCTGTACACTTCGTACTTTCTATTTGATATTTTAGAATCGTTCTTCTGAACTGCAGAATGTAAAGAGGTAACAGAATATAGAGTCGCTAACATACAAACATACATAAAGTACAACCTTTATCGCAAATGAGATGATCAGAGATATCCCAAATTGTAGCATTTCGGTGTGTCAAACATTGAAAGATTATTTCTTGAAACAACATCTACGGTTCACCTTCGAAATATATAGAAATGCACACGTGAGTGGGGTGAATCCATGCCCATTAAAACGTGCAAGTATATGGTTGTTTTTTAGGGGTGTACAGATGGGAGAGTGTATCAAAAACAAGTGTACTCGTATCAACGTATGGTTTAATAATGATTCATTAAAATTAGAATAAATTATAAAGTAAGTACTATACACAGTAAAACACTACATGGGAAAGTCGCGTAGTCACTCATTACGATACCCACGGGAAGAGATGCGTTGGCTCTATTCTTTATATGTGCCAAAACTACATGAACAATATATAAAAAAAAATATGAAAAAAAAATAATAATAATAATAATTTTTTATATATATATAAAAATAAATAAACAAAAGCTATGACATGCAGATTTTTGTGACTATTATATGTAACCTGTTCACAGGTACCAACTATAAGTACGGCAACAATAAAGCATTTCCGCGTTGTATTATGAAAGCGTTGACATGGCATCAAAGTAAATTGATAGTATGATTCCGGCCCGCGGTATGTTTGACATGCGTACGAACCGACGGTCTTTGTGGTGAGGATGGCTGCACAATACCGGCCGGCACCGACAAAAACTACCAGTGCGGCCCGCAGTGTCATCACAACGGCCTTGCTCAGCTGATTCCGCGTTCCGGATCAAGGTCGGATGATCAATCGGATCAAAGAGTCAAACTATAGGTACGACGTCACTTTTTGGCAATGTAATTTGCGTATAACCTGAAGGTGACTTCTGATTGTAATGGTTTCACAATCAATAAGTATTCAATTAGATTACAATATGTTACATTTCCTGTTAATCCAATACGTAATTTTATGTAACTTCCTATAATATTCCTTATTTTTTGTAGAAGGATAGAGTAACCGCCGGTAATGGAATCAAACTGTTATCTAACCATACTATAGCGTGCTTTAAATAAAGTAAAGGTATTTAGTTATAAAACCTACAATATTAAATAAAAGTTTCCTATACGACTGTGAACTTCATTGTGTATGCTTAGTACCTACTCCTAAAACAATTTTCAAAAAAATTAATTAATGCCTTCTAAAAATAGTTCATTGAGTCGTAATATTTTCCCTCGGTGAAACATTTTCATAAATATAAAGATTTTATTGATCGATTTTTTAAAAATTGTTACAGAAGTTCTAAGTATATTCACCGACGCAATGTAACAGTGGTCATGTAATTTATATATTTATTTATTTATAGTAGTATTAATAGAATATTATTTATTTGCTCTTGAATGGGGTATGTACCCCATTCAATAATGTAATGTTACATTAGGTGTTATTACAATAAGATCCTCCTAATTCAGTCATTATAATGACATGCAAATATTTGACAATATCCAATTTTGACACCAAGGAAATCAGCATGCATTCAGTTGTTCTTGTGATCCAAGAACTCTTTAATGGAATAGAACGAGTATTGCAGAAGCCACATTTGTAAGTACCTTTTAATCTAATAATCTTATGTTTTGGTACTAAATATATACCTAGTATACATAAAGCAAGCAACCGATTTAGGTTACTCTAGCCATGTGAAAGGTTAAGATTATAGGAAGTTAAAAGTGTATCTTTACTGGACTATTAGTATGATCTTGCAACTCATACCTACATAAATTAAATAAATTGTTAAGTGGAAAAACCAAGTCAAGTTTTATTTTTGGATGAAAACGGTTACTTGCTACGAGAACCTAATTACTTTGTAATGAATTGTGTCGTCTTCTCACGTAAATAAAACAATTGTATATCAATCTACAAAAAATGTTATACAATTTGTCGTGGAAGTAAAAAAATATTCTATTATTCACCTAAAAACAGGATAAATGCAAAACAAAATTGAAAAAATGCAACTCATCATTATGCCATTACTGAACACGACAAATTGGTGCAGGTAAAGGGTAGGGTAATGAATTTTTATTTTATGAAATTCATTCCTGAATCATGGATGTTTATGTTTATATAAATCTATATGCAAGTTTATCCTCTATCACTGTAAATGTGGATATCACTCCCGATAGGGAGGGGAGTCCCACATAACCGTCTCGCCGTCCCCCAGGCGAGCGGTACGCGTAATGCATTTCCACGCGTCAAAAAAAAAAAGGGTAATGACAATGATTTGGAAACCAGCGGTTGCGGGTTCGATTCCCGCTATGGGCAAATGTATGTGTGATGAATTCATACATTCATTCCCCATGATGTTTATGTTTATATAAATATTTATGCCACTTTATCCGTTATCATTGTATATGTGGAAGTGAGAGTAGGCATGGAAAATAATCCGAAAAACTGATGGCATTAAAGTTCGGGTTCACACACCAGCAAAGTGGACGGACGTCCGAAAGAAGGTCACGGGAAGTCACTGTATGCTGGCTGCTTCCAACCGGTCACTCTGGAAATCTATGGAGGAGGCCTATGTTCAGCCGTGGACGTTCTGTGGCTGATATGATGATGACCTAGTATTTATAGTACAGGCTTTATACCGAATGAGTTTTTTTACCGCAAGCAAAAAAAATTGGGCACAGGCAAGTGAAATAGAAGGTATTGGCATAGGTAGTTTATTTTCATCGACCCACGCGCCTGTCGGAGATTGATATGCGACTGGCGGGATTCCTAATGCGAATTTTAATTGGAACTCCTATTATCTCCAATTTTTTTTAAATTTAGTTTAATAATGTAATTATGTGCAATAGGCTACATACCCGACCGTCAAATGCCACAACGTTTTATTATATTTTATGGTATTAAAGAAAAAAAAAAATAACTAACTATGCCAATACCTTCCGTTTCGCTTACCTAATATGCCCTATTTTTTTTATTACGGTAAAAAACTCATCCAGCATATGTATTATAAAAATTTCGCGACACAAACAGAACAATTCATACTAAAATGTTGCAACTCCAAACCGTCGTCAAAAGGGGTTACCTATAAATAGTTCATGTAATAGTTTACCCCCACTTTAACGCAAAAATTGATAGAGCCATTCACTTCGCAAGTGTAACATACTAAGCCAACAACGGCCTTGTCACAAATTGATAATTGCTGTAAAACAAAATACAAACCTGTAAATACGATAAGATAATAATTTACGTCAAAATTATTACAGTTTATTTAGAGAGTTATTGTATTTTAGCTTTTTCAGGCTACTTTGAAGATCTGGATTTCTGGCATCCAATTTCGAAGCAAGTAGGTAAAGGTATTTTTCATATCGCTTTTCTAATATTCTGTGCAGTCGGTAACAAAGATTTTGAAACAAAACGACGTGATTGGTGTAGTGGGTTTTAAAGCCTTGACTGTTATACTACAAGGTCACGGGTTCGAATCTAGGTATATATCTCATGTTTGTTTGATGAATACGAGCACGTATAGCACCCGAGTTATGGATGTTTCATTAATAATAAGTATCCACAAAGAAATATATTTAGTTTATCAACCATTCGGTATCCATAATACAAGCCTAGTTGCTTAGAGTGGAACTAGATAGAGCTATGTATAAGGATATTTATTGGACGACCTGTTTAGTGTAGTGGTTAGAAACTCTGACTGCTATACCGAAAGGTTGCAGGTTAAAATCCCGCTAGGGGCATATGTTTGTATGATGAATACAGACATGTGGTCTCGAGTTATGGATGTTTTTCATTTATATATGTATTTATTTACAAAACTTGCTTAATGTGGAACTAGATGGCGCTGTATGTATGTCCCAGGATATTTATTTATTATTAAATAAATATTAAATAAAAATAATAATTAAATAAAATAAATATGCTGGGAAAAAGCATGTAGTCTCTGGGTTCGGGTTACTCCTTAACCAAATCACGCATACGCCTTGCGGCAACGGCAACGCAGTCACACAGAAGGTGCATCATTGATTCCTTTTCTTTGTTGCATGCTCTGCGAGTTAAATTTTCAGCTAGGCTTTTTTTTTATGCACGACGGGTTCATACTTAATTACAGGCTCATTTTAAATAAGAGATCCCTCGTTCCATAATGACCAGTAAGCGCACCTACTATGAAACGGGGTTTCTCTCTGTTCAACCTGCAGATTTACAATTGTAACTCCTTCATGAGTTTTTACTATATGAGGCTGTATGTCATAACATGAACTACTCACTTATATTATCTCCACCTACAATAGTATTTATTTACAAAAGTCTCGGAAGATGCAATTTCTTATTGTTCTTGACGTGCCCCTATAATATTATTGTTGTCAGTTTGAAGACAAAGAAGTTGTTTGAAAATAGTTTCGACGTTGTTTGAAGTTTAATAAACTGAACTACGTCCATTAAGGAGCGTGCCATGTTTAAAACTTTTAAACATTTTCTGACAAAACATTATAATAAATGTCAACAACTGTTGCGGTTGCATGACGCAACCAAAATTACTAAATGCAACTAATTATATCACTGTTATATAAAACGTGCTGGCTGCATTGCCCGGTGATGAGTAGCGGCACCACTGGTACGAAGCTGTCAAAAGCATGCCTGAATAACTAACAGACTTGTGTCCAACAGTGGACTGATATACTAGGCTTCTGGTAAATGCTTATTTATGTTATGTGCATACACGGCTAGTTGTGTTAAATAATACGTTTTTTTTATTTTCCATACACTTTACACATTTGTTGTTGTAAATAAATATTTGACGACCTGTTTGGTGTAGCGGTTAGAAACTCTGCTGCTATACTAAAAGGTCGCGGGTTCGAATCCCGCTAGGGACATATGTTTGTATGATGAATACAGACATGTGTTCCCGAGTTATGGATATTTATTTACAACAAAAAAATGTATTTCTGTAATTTATCAACCACCTTGGTATCCATAACACAAGCCTAGATGCTTACTGGATGGCGCTGTGTGTTTGTGCAAAGACATTTATATATAAACATCATCATATAAACAGCTAGCGGGATTCGAACCCGCGACCATTTGGTATAGCAGCAGAGTTTATAACGACTAGACCAAACAGGTCTTCAAACCAAATCAATATTATGATATAAAAATAAATAATTTTATTATAATAATAGCTCTTATTAACATGCCACGTGACTACTTCTTCTTAGAGCTATGCTCATGTCGGTGGGTAATAACCACGCCTCTCTGCTTTCCGCCCTCGATTTAACTACTACGAAAATAGAAATAGGTGTATTTGAAATCTAATAAGATATTGAGAGGAGTTGATGTGTAGTCGTAGTAGTAGTAGTAGTCTGCTACTAGTAGCAGAGTTTCTAACCACTACACCAACTGTCACACAAAAAACACCTACTATAAAACTTGTCAACTCTTGATTGCCCGGACATGCTAGCATACAATTTATTTCTCCAAGTTTTTTATTAACACTGCGGAAAACTAAGGCGGAATCTATCCGTATAACAGAGTTTGCAAATCACGCGATATCCTGTGTATACCTCCTGGTCCCTTTGTTCGAAGATTCATATATATTATCTCTTTACAGTGCACAGTTAGGTATAGTATGATTACTTAATGGTATGGTAAGTTGGGTAACAATGGAATGATGGGCTGGACGATGCCACACAGACACTGCTAATGGAAGATATTATCATTTCACGGAATCAGCACGTATTCAGGAGGAAAATCATGGCGTCTGAAGTGTAGTTTTTAAAAACACGTCGTTAGATAATATTAGAGTTTGAAAGTGAATTCGAGATATGAAATTAATGACAATTGGACATGCTTCAAGTATTAATGTAGCCAGATAGCGGATCAGAAAGTGAACTGGCACACAGTTGTGTAATAAAATAATTAAAATAATATTCTACAAAGTAGTGAATGTCTATCAATTGTCTAATCCAAATCTAAGCAAAGCCTGTGCTATGGCTACTACTTAACGGATAATACATAAATATTTATATAAACATCCATAACTCGGCATCAAAATTAAATTTTAGGATTCATCATACAAACATTTACCAATGGCGGGATTAGAATTTGCAACCGATGGATTCTAAGCCAGGGTCAGTACACTAATCGATCGTCAAATCAAAGTTCTAAAACATGTACGTACAGTCAGCTGCAGAGAAATATAACGCCCTATGACTGTATATGTACAGGGGCTCATGTTTCTCTGCAGCTAATTAACTGTACATGACACACACAACATTTTACCCAATATAAATTTTATTGTTAACACGTTCCGGGATATATGTGTCCCTGAAAGTGTTAAATAACGTCGAGAGATTTTTTTAACTGAGTGGGTTAAATAACATTATTCGCACTTCAAAAGCACGTGTGGAGCAGAAATTGGTTTTTCGATTAGTGAAGTTAAGCAAGGTCTGAAACAATCACTTCTGCGTTATCCGAAGTTGAAACCTAACCTAACCTAAACACAGCCGATTATAAAAATAGTGTAAACAATGGAATTTATTAAAGTTAAAATTTTAAAAGTAAACTTGGTGATATAAATGATCTAGAGCCAATCAAGCTTTATGTGTATTTATCTATTTCGTTTTTGGAAATACGTACAAAATTCTCTGTGCACTCATGTTGTATTTGATTGTAAATAAATGAATTTTGGTATGCTATGTACCTTAAAGTAATTAATGTAATTAAAACTTTTAAAAGCTTCCTTTTGTGGTCGCAATGAGTAAAATTTTATTCGTATTTGGTCACGTCTCGTTGATTTGGACATTTACTAGCAAACATGAAAATTGGATAAACACTATAGAGATTGTGGCTATAATGATGTTACGCTACAGCACTATTCACATTGAGAACATAATAATTCGCAAAAAAAACCAAATTAATCATCATCATTGTTAGTTCGTTCCGATTTCCTGATCTTGATAATGAATAACTTGCTGATGGTACACAATGACTTGTCAATACAAAATACAAATAGATTTTTTTTTATTGGCAAATCGGTATTGCACGTTGATAACCGCATTAGTCATGAGTCGCAGGTATCAGCGCCCAAACTCCGATCCTTATAAATAAAAGAAATTGAGGGAAAAGAAGAAAATATTCAAGAATATAATTAAAAATGTTTAAATGCGTGGAGGATTTTATGTGTGTAAGTGTGTGTGAGTAAAGGTGTTTGAGTATATGTATATGTAAGTGTAAATGTGAAGTGTAAATGCGGCGTCAATGTGGCATAGTTGTTGATTGTGTAGTATATGTTCATTGTAGAATAAGTACGAAGTAATAACTTTATACGGCGTACACGGCGTATTCTAGTAGTAAATAAAAGGCAAGGTCTCTGACTGACTCAGAGATTGTCATGCAACCAAACGCGTGGCGCGGTGTGGATTTTGGCAGATGTATTTCTTAACACTAAGAAGATATTCTGTATACACTCCTAAGGGGTTAAAGAAATATTTGCAGCAAAAATTTCTGCGGAACCAATGACTCTAGGAAAATTTTAAATGATAGTTGACTCTACTAAATGTAGAGGTAAATAAACACGTTATCATCAGCCCGTAAACATCCCACTGCAAGGATATAGGCCTTCCCTCGTATAAAGAGGGAGTATGGGCCGTAGTCCACCACGCTGGCTCAATGCGGGTTGGGAACTTCACATGCCTTTTAATTTTTATTTCTCGGGAATGCAGGTTCCCTCACGTTGTTTTCCTTCACCGTTATTATTATTATTAAATTCTTTATTGCACACAAAAATATAATACAAAGAACATTTAACATAAATGATGAAGTTTTAAGAGCAGTCGAATAAATGCACATAAGTAATTTCCAAATTGACCGCTTCTTAACCGCTAAGCCACCGACGCCCGTAACACATATTTCTGCATTTTTTATACTTCTTTCTAAAAATAACAAAATTTTTAAAATAGCATTAGCAAGTTAGATGGCGTTAGCGCCTTCTATTCATGAGCCTTAGGGCTCACTGTTTTTTCTTCGTTCTGCTGTATTTTACCGTGATATAAAGCTAAGCTTAAAATGATAAGATAAAATGATATAATTAATTTTAAGCAACAGGTGAAAACACTTAGAATCGGTGATCGCAAACCACCTGTCGTCTTAAGTCATCAATCTTAGGAAAAGTGTAAACAATGGTACTCCTGAAGTAACTGTTCAGACACAACTTGCGTCGCGACTTTTTCTAAACATAAACCTTCTATTGTATCTTGTGCTGCGTCCCACAAAGAACTAAACTAGTATCAGATGAGTGATTAATAATAACTGAATTGATTGGCTAGGACAGTGGGTATTGTTGGCTTAATAAGAGTAGCAAGATCTCATAACTAACTTTATAATATAAGAACAAAATTACTTAAGAAAAAAAATCACAAGATTGACCAATGTTATTGAAAAGGTTGTCGTTGAATATTGCCAGATAAAAATTGCATTAGGACATTGATATTTATCATAAAATTGTCTAGGCAATACTAACAGATAGACGTGAATAACGATTTAGTTTTATAATATATCGTGATAGAAATACTATTAGTTATATTATTATGTAACAATAAAAATAATAGCACATTAATATTTATATAACATTAAATTTGTATACCTAGATTTAAGTTTACGATGAATTCCAGGAAGGTGATTGGAGATATGAGAGACTCATTTTATACCATAAAAACATACAAATATAATATATTAAAATGGTTTCCTAAATATATCGTACATCTAAGTAATGTTATTTAGATTTGATATTTCACCTAAATATTCTTTGATAATTTGAAATAATGTAAAGCCTAAAATTCCGTGAAAACCCTTTAAAATAGTTACACTTTTCCAGTAATGTACTTATGATTTTGACCAGCGCTACAATACTGGATTCAGCGCTCGAATTTCTGATTTATTTTACTCAATAATTGATAACTAACCGAGCGGTATGAATAATTTGGCAAAATCCATTTTGCAAAATATATTTCGACTGCTGGAGCAGATCAAGTGTTACCCTTACTTCTGAGTATATATTCTGTGCTATCAATAAGTCATCGTAATTGGCCGCACTATCTCAACATCAAGCGTCAAACTATTAAATATTTGTATCAACATTAAGAATAATTTCTTAATTTTGTGTACCTACTTAAATGTACATGTACCTATAACGCCATCGTGATCGAGGTGTAATTATAGTAGATTTGTAGTCATTAATAATAAAATCCTTGCGATTTATAAAGATCCGTGTAAAAAAACCGGACAAATGCGTTTCTAAATCGGGCTGTTTCGTCCCTTTTAAGCAATGAACCAGTTGAAAAATTAAATTGTTACAGTTGTTATCCGTCAACGCACCGGCCATCCTTGAACCAATAGGAATCGAACGTAAAGATGGTAAAAGACCTGAAGGTATGACTCTCGTTTCGTGGTCGAATGGCAGAACCTTGTAGGACGCCATCATCGCACCTCCTAGCAACTTCCAGCTGTTTCCTTTTGTATGGTGACATTAGGCCTGTGGGGTCCAAAAGCGTGACCATTTATTAAAGACCTATCGTCGCGCTTATTTGATATTTCTGGTGACAGAAGACCTGGCAGCTACATCACACAGGGTATTAACATTGCTATACAACGAGGTAACGCTGCCAGTCTTTTGGGCACCCCCACACGATATTCTACCTATTATAATCATGGAGAAAACGTATTCCAGTCTGTTCCCGCGCTTTTCTATTGCCTTGTTTTTCTTTTTGTAAATAGCTCCTTTTTTCTCTTTTTCATTGTGTATAAATTATATGATGTATATTTATTATAGCTGATACTAATGACATTATTATATTGAGGCACCGATGCAAGACAAGCAATAATATGTGTAAATACCCTAAAGAGTTCATGAAGTTTTGACAATATCGTTTTATTATTATATTTTTCCTGAATTATTATGTGAGGAGAAATCGTCATTCTTGTACATAGTTATTTGGTCTATATCAAAAACTATATAAACGTCCAAATAAAAGAAAAATTCTTTTATATCGAGTAAATAAAACCCTTTCACATAATACTCTACCTGACTGTATTATTTTAGTTTCAAACTTCAAACCCTCCATTTTCATTATAATACAATATTTTCTCTGTACATACTGTAATGAACGTGGGTAAAATCAAAATCAAAATCAAAAATATTTTATTCAATGTAGGATACAAAAATATCACTTATTGAAAGTCAACATGTTATTTTTTTTTTAAAACTACATCGTACGTTCTATAACTGTGCCATGGATCAAGTCAATAGCTTATTGTAGTTCCTATGGAATATGAGTGAACAGAGAATCGGACAGACAGACACGGAAGTAAAACCGTATTGTAAGGGTTCCCCTTTTGTATTTAGTAAAGAAGCCGAAAGAAGGACACTTAGCGACTACACTTTGTTAATATTCCAATTGCATTTTGCATACCGATCTCCCCAAAACTTTCTAGCACCCTATAATAATGTGGTTATATACTTAAACCATTACATAAAAGTCTGTGCATTGTAATATACCAGCGATCCGCCCTGGCTTCACACGGGTACAAATACTTTCTATAAATATAATAATCATGCCCTCAATGCCAAGTCGGTGGCCTACAAGGACAGCTTAAACTCTGACAGTCAGGTCGCCGCTAGCCTCACACAGTGATGGATTATGGCCTATATCTATATAACATTGGGAACGAGTAAAGCTGTTGAAGACCTTCCGGAAAAAATCTCTATTGATAAGTAGTGAAATTCGTAGCAAAATCCGTTGTTTAGTTTAGCACAGCTTAACGTACAAACAGACACGCGGATGACGATTTAGTTTTATACCATTTAGAGATAAAAAAACCTACACCTAGTAATGTTATTATGTAACCCCAAACATATCTGATTTAATCATGACAATGTGGTTTAAACCGGTATTACAGCTTATTCAATTACTTATTATTTATTAGTATTTCCCGTTTTCGAGGGATCTGGGTCAAGTTTTTTATTTGTAAATAGTAGTTGAGTTTTATTTATTTCTTTTAATTATGTACGTTCCTATGTTTTATTTTAATAAAAGTTGATAAAAAAATTACAGATGTAAAGTAAAAGTTTTTTTAAACATTTTCCTTATTGAAATCCTTCTATACAACAATACCAGTTTTGTTACACGTGAGGGGCAGACCGACTCAGCGCTGAGTAGGTCAACTAAATGGAGACGTCGAGGGCATTACAACAAACGCTGCAAAATCGAGAATTATTATCATTGTAATCAAAAACAAAGTCCATCATCTATACTTAAACTGATATTTTACTGCTGCACAAAAGCTCAAGAAGGTAACGTTCACATAGGTATGTATAAAATAAATTATTGTACATTATTTTGTGCAATAAAGAGTATTTGTACTTATTGTATAAAGTGAATAACCTCTACATTGTTTCAACTATGTACCTACCACAAAGTTTTTAAATATCCTATCATGTTAATATATGAAATACATACGGATTGTGTACGTTTTACGTCACATCACTTTTTTAAATTCAATTTCCCGTAAATAAAATGCCTACTCTCCCCGGCGTTCATGTCAACATGATTGAGGTGAAGTGTTAGTACTATTTAATTCTGTGGTGAAGTCCTGTAGTACATGAAAAACATACGTTTATTCTTTGGGAAAATTATTACAAAATTAATATACTATTGGACCTATACAATGACGTTTAAATAGATCGGAATTATTAAATAGATAAATTAGGACTTTATACTGCGTTACTTTTAATTAGTTCCACTAAAAAATATGCATGCACTCATAACTACAAATAACTTATATATTCACTAGAATAGACCCAACCCAACCAAAAAAACATCTATAGTTTTGCACGTTTCAACGGCGATGGGCTCGCCCCCTGTCACGTGTGCATTTCTGTATATTTCATAAGGTGAACCGTGGATGTTGTTTCTATCATTAAACTTTTAATGTTTGGAATACCCAAACATTATTGCTTGGGATATCTCTGACCCCCCCATTTGGGGTAAATGGGGTGGAGCTCTAATACTTCATCATGACTATCTCTAATTATTCTAGTACAAAGGCGAGTTTTTTTAATCACCGTGCTTCATCTTCGACCACATCATCACTTTCCATCAGGTGAGATTGTGGTCAAACGCGTTCAGTCAATCATAAAAAAATCTGTATAATGTAAATCTGATGTATATATTAAAAGTTCCCGTAATATGATAGACTAGTAGAAGGCTAGTCAGTTATTATTCGCGAATTTTTTGCGCTATCGTCAAAGTGTACTTTTTCTTCACTAAACTTAAAGTTCAAGGTGATCCTGTAATGCATAATATGTAATAAACTTATACCAGGGTCAAGTGTGAGGTTGTTTCTACACGAAATATCTCTTAAGTGCATAATTGTATGACGGCCTTCCTTGTTGTAATCTCTGCGGAATATATTTGTCTGTTTATTTCAATATGACTTCTGATTAATGTCTGTATTATGACCGTGCCTGTATTATGACACGGATGGCTTTTAGTCAAAGTCAGTCAAGCTTTATTTTGTAGGTACATAGGGTACACTTAATATAGTCAGATTTTACATTTGTCTTTACAGTTACAATGAGTCTTTTCGTTCCACAGAATCGAGTGCAGCCAGCTGGTACTTGACTGAACCATCCCAAAGGTGACAGAGTATTCCATACTCGAACGAACCTGAGCCTGTTAAAGTACCAAAAACTGATTCGGCGTAAAATATCATCTGACCTTGAGGAGAATGCCAAGCTTCTTCGCTGCTGTTTTAGCATATCATTCTATGGAGCGCCCAAAATTTAAGTTGAAGGATACTGCCTTTAATGCCAAATTCGTGCGCTCAACCATGGACTTTCTGTGTGATCGGATGGCTTCACCTCTGGACTGTGCATTGGACGTATATCTCTCCGTAATAGTGGTATCGTTTGCATACCCAGAGGTTCCGGGTACAAGCAGATCGTTGATATGCCTTTAATGCCAAATTCGTGCGCTCAACCATGGACTTTCTGTGTGATCGGATGTCTTCACCTCTGGACTGTGCATTGGACGTATATCTCTCCGTAATAGTGGTATCGTCTGAGAAAGAAAGAAAGAAAGAAAGAAACTGTTTACCCAGAGGTTCCGGGTGCAAGCAGATCGTTGATAGGCAATAGAAAGGGAGTTGCATAGAGAACTGGCCCCTGAGGTACCCCGGCATCAATAGCTAATAGGTCAGATGAGCAGCCATCAATGACTACCTGGATCCACGGTTCGCTCAGAAAATCAGATATCCAAGTACACACATTCCACTCACACACAAGTTTTCACATTCCAAATGAAGGGAGCTTGCTTTAGAAACCGGCATGCCAGACCCTGTCAAAAGCCTTAGAGATGTCGAGAGAAACGGCAAGAGCCTCGCCATGTTTCTCTATGGCTTCACTCCAGCAGTGAGTGGTATATACCAAAAGATCGCCGGTAGATCGGTCTCGTCGAAAGCCGTATTGCAGATCACTGAGCAACTCTCAACCAGGTACGATAGTAGCTGGTTGTTCAATACACGCTCCATAACTTTACAATACCATACAATACTATACCAACCATGTTAAAATATCTTCCAAAACGGCTTATCCCATTTTCATAAAACATAGCTCAAAACCTTTATAATTTAATCTTTTATATAAAAGAAACAGCACGCAAATCGGACCATGCATTACGCCGTAAATACAGAACACCCGTTGTTTTTCGTCGGGACAAAAATTTTATCTCTAATATTAGAGACCAAATTTTTGCCTATAATATATATGCCTATGGCGCTGTGTGTATATGTCTAAGGATATTTATTTATTTATTTATTTATTTATTTATATAAGACATGTTATGATAGTATTTGGATAATAAAACCTATATTGTATACTATATTCTGTATTCATAAATACATACAAGAGTACATTTACAAGTAAGTACATAGACAGGTACCTACATAGAAATTAAACAAAATACACAAAAATTAAACAAGCTTTTCATATTGGAGTATTAAAAGTTTGTTTAGAAAAGTGATTATCACATATTATTCCATTCTAACCTTGCATGTATGCAAAATTTCGTATCCGTTCTATTAACCGTTGAGGGGACTCGTGAGGAAACGATCCTGGCTGCAGCAGCAGTTCATGTCTATCATATAAATGTATTATCATCAGAACTGAGTTTGTAAAATTTCAGCTCCAATAGGTAAACATGAAATATTTCTTATTTGACTTGTAAATTTTGAACGGATATAGTTACATACATACGGCTCGTCGTAGGAGGATTAGATTCCCAGGTAGGCCATGGTACATAGTTTGTTAGTTTTAAATTTAATTTATTTTCTTATGTGCATTTATCCGACTGCACTTAAACAGTGAAGGAAAACATCGTGAGGACAGCTGCATGCCTGAGAAATATAAATTCAAAGGTATGTGAAATCCCCAACTCGCATTGGGCCAGTGTGGTGGACTGTGGCCCATACTCCCTCATATATGAGGGAAGGCCAAAATCCCTGCAGTGGGATGTTTACGGGCTGATGATTATGACGATTCATACATACGAAGCAAGTGAAATAAAAGCTTGTAATAAAAGCGTGTAAAAATTTATTGAATGCAGTTTTGATGATTACTTTAATAATTTATCGTAAGTTATAAAACAAATGATTTTTTAAATTATGTTTTCTTTCCAAAAACGATAAAGTAAACGTTGAATTTTTTTTTGGGCTAACCAACTCTATGTTGATCATTCCGCTATTATAAATGTTGATAAATTAACTATAAAATATTTATTAGCGATAAAACCGTATAGAATTTGCTGAAGTACCTACTATTATACAGTGTGGAAAGATAAGTCGGGCCCTGGAGGGAAACTACCTTAAATCGTTAAGCTGGCTTATTTTACTTAAAGGAGACATTCCTTTATTTTCAAAAAGAAACAAAACTGCATTCAAAGATTTTCTAAAACTCGCTTAACTCGCCCGGGACTCGAACCAACTAAAATTAAAAAACAAACACTCCCTATTTTATTATACTAATCGATGGTATTATTATTCAGGATAAAATTTCTCTAAAAAACATTTGGTCTTACTCTGGAAAGTGAACATCTAGTACTTACTGTTCACTTTCAACAAGTAAAAGACACGTAACAGTTCTCTTATCTCTCCAACATTCAAAGACTTCGTATGAAGTACAACGCTTACTAATTTATAAATAAAGGTAATGTTAGATTTAATGATAATTTTTATTTTTAAGAGCAAATCTCTGTTAGAGAAATTTTATCCTAAATAATAATACTATCGATTTTATCCTAAATAAAATGGGGAGTGTTTGTTTTTTTAATTTTAGTTGGTTCGAGTCCCGGGCGAGGCAAGCGAGTTTTAGAAAATCTTTGAATGCAGTTTTGTTTCTTTTTAAAAATAAAGGAATGTCTCCTTTAAGGAAAATGAGCCATCTTAAGGATTTAAGGTAGTTTCCCTCCAGGGCCCGACTTAACTTTCCACACTGTATAATAAGTCGTATGTAAACCTTACGATGTAGGCAGTTGTATTTAAAAATTCTACGATAACTCGGATTCAATGCTCTTGTATTTATAAACGAGAACAATTTCCTCATTTATCTCTATTTTGGCCCATTTTTTGACACATTTCGTAACAATTATGATTTTACACAAAAAACCAATATAAATAATAATAATAATAATAAATATCTTTGCACATATACACAGCGCCATCTAGTTCCATACTAAGCAACTAGGCTTATATTATAGACACCAGATTATTGATAAACTACACAAATACATTTTTTTTGTAAATAAATATATATATAAATGAAAAACATCCATAACTCGGGAACACATGTCTGTATTCATCATATTATAAACATACCTATGCCCCTAGCGGGATTCGATCCCGCGACCTTTTGGTATAGCAGCAGAGTTTATAACGACTAGACCAAACAGGTCGTCAAACCAAATCAATATTATGATATAAAAATAAATAATATTATTATAATAATAGCTCTTATTAACATGCCACGTGACTACTTCTTCTTAGAGCTATGCTCATGTCGGTAGGTAATAACCACGCCTCTCTGCTTTCCGCTTCGATTTAACTACTACGAAAATAGAAATAGGTGTATTTGAAATCTAATAAGATATTGAGAGGAGTTGTTGTGTGCGCGAGGTAACAAAAGGGTGAATAAAAAAAGAAATATAGACTATGATAGGTAAATTTATCTGTCGGCACATTTAGCCATACGGCTGTGTACATACGTGTGACATGAATTTGCAATAAATTCGACAATTTAGCATCAATTATATTGTTAATGCATTGTCATCGTGTACAGTACAAATACACTTTAGGTAAATAGTTGAACGTAACATAGCTAGTTCTTATTACACGGCGCTAAGGTTCTAAACAGAATAGGTTTTACTCTTAACCTCAGACCGTCGTAAATTCTTTGTTATTGTAAATCGGCATATCCTTCTAAATATCAGTCATAAAAAAAATCGTTTGGGAAAATTTATCTAACAAATCGTAAATAATTTATCATGACACATCATTTATATCAACTATAAAAAGTTTTAAGAGAAATCAGCGAGCGAGCGAATCTGGAAAAGTTACTCAATTAAACGAAAAACCAGACTGGTCTTGAAAACTTGAATATTCATCGTATTGACATTTGTCTACGACGTTCTCATTTTAACATGGGACGAAAAGCCAGATGTAAGTTATAATCACAAATAAGGGGACTCATGTCATAGAGCAAACTAAATTATCGGTCGTTGAGCTCAACTCTTTGGAACAAAAAATTATAATTGAATTACGTAGTAATAAATTGAAATAGAAAAGGCCTCTTTTATTTTCCTTTTTAGAATAAGGTGGTATGCTCATTCTATTTCCTTTTGCCAGGAGAGGAACTGGATTATCCAAAAATTTGAAATTGTATGTCTACTCTAGAGTTTTGATGACGAGTAGCACAAGTGCTCCCACAATTAACATAACATCGCACACATCTTTGTGATCATCATAGGAATTATGTACGAATACACCAATGATTAGCAATACAAGGTACACAAAATGTTATAATAATCTGTTGGGGCCATAGACAGGTTGCATAACATAATTCATAAAACTACTTAAAAAATTTACAGTAACACTGGCCAATAAGTGCCCAAATAGTTCTTTTTCTACAAAAAATATAAGATACGTGAGCTAAATCAACAAAGCGTAAAAACGAATCTTCGACAAGTGGGGGCAAAACGTGAGTGTTGGCGATTCGATTCGTCTAAAAGTTTAAAATAGCTCAGCATGCTGTGGAAAGAGCTCTGCTCGGATTTACTCTGAGATGAAGGATTCGAGCTGACGAGCAGGCGAGAGATGTATGTAGTACGGTCAAAGACATGAAGGTCAAGCGATCTGCGTGAGCCTAATCTGATGCTGCCGTTCGGCTAACTATGAAATAAGCTACGACAAATTATGAAGGTAGAGCACTAACACGCTAGCTAGCAAACTAGATATGCACTGCCAAACATAAACTATGGTTTATTACTAATCTGAGAATTGTTGCGGTAGTTATGGCAGCTGAAGAAGTCGCAGCTTCCATTTTTGCGGGATCAGTAACTGAATACACACTCGTAATATATTTGATCCTAGGTATAACAGGCCTGCATGGTTAAACTACAGGGTGCATTTGAAATCGTGTAATTCCCATTAAGTGATGAAGCCACTCAAGATTACGAACAACCATAGTCGAATTTGATCAAAAATTTTCGATTACCCATACAAAGTAAACCATTCTGAAACCACCTTTAGTATGGAAGTCCATCAATTTTCGGCTGGTGACTCCAGTCCTGATTACGAACAACTTTCCACAAGGAACCATAGCCTAATTCAGCCGACAATTGTTTGACTTTCGTACTAAAAGTGGTCTCAGAATGGTTTGCTTTGTATCATAATCAGCCAGTGAGGGAGTATGGGCCATAGTCCACCACGCTGGCCCAGTGCGGATTGGGGACTTCACATGCCTTTGAATTTTTATTTCTGAGGCGTGCAGGTTTCCTCACGATGTTTTCGTTTACCGTTTAAGAGCAGTCGGATAAATGCACATAAGTAATTAAATTAAAAACTTTTGGTACATGGCCTGCCTGGGAATTGAACCCGGACCTCCCAAATTGGGAGACCGCGTCTTAAACTCTGAGCCACCGATACTCTCACGGTTTACTTTGTATGTAATCGAAATTTTTTTGATCGAATTCGACTATGGTTCTTTAGAGAAAGTTGTTCGTAATCAAGAATGGCGTCAGCAGTTAACGGGAATTACACGAAATCAAATTCAACCTGTATATGTTAGCGCCTCTATCAGTTGCCTGCGTGACGACATTATCATAAAATTATTCCTTGATCATCAATCAATCAATCAATCAAATACTCTTTATTGCACAATTAACAAAAGCTACATGAAGAATACAGCGCACATCATTAATCGCACAAAAGGCGGCCTTATCGCTAACAGCGATCTCTTCCACGCAAACCTTAGGGTAAAGATACAAGCTACCAGTATCATCTCCTCTCTACAAGGGGCGCAAGATTTTGTGATCATCTAACCAGCGTTGCAATTAGTATCAATCCCCTAGAAGGCTCACATTAGTTGCTTCAAATGACGTAGCTGGTATTAAAAACAAGTACAATTCATACTTATAATTTTTAATGTTCCCTAATAAAATCGGCAAAACGGAACACGTGTGTAATCACTAACACATAGTTAACATAAAAACACCAAGTTAACAACAAAGCCGTCTAAATGTATCTATTCGAACATCTTATGATGGCCCCTAAAACTGAGATAAACGGCAGTTAAAGCATCCTTCTGATTATTTTATTATAATTGAGCTGCTGTCGACACTGACCCAATTGAAATGTTGTTTACTATTTTAGGTATTAGCAGAAATAAAAAGACTTAACAATATGAACTCCGTACCCTTTGCCTGTCCAAAAGGACAAACTTTACAAAAAAAAACTATTTAATATATATCTATGATAAATTTTTATGATAAATATATAAATATGAATTGAACGCCACATTGTTTAAATTAACGTGAGTTAAACAATTAAGTTCAATTCATTATATCACACCATCCTGAGCACACTGGCGGACAGGTGGGATTCCGTGATACTGTGGCACTGGATACGCTTGCACACATCCAAATACTGCTGATTGTGCGGCAGCGGTCGTTTTAGTTTTATTGTTTTAGTTGTATTTTTCATATATAAAATTTGTTATATGTGTGTACATGGATGCAAATAAATGCTTATCTATCTATCTATCTATTTAAGTTACTAACCAAAATATGGGTAATAAAATGGGAGTTATTTTTTTATTTTTTTTATTATAACTAAAAGTTTTTATTACACCTCTTGTCTTGGCCACTAAACCGGATGAGTTTTTTTACTGTAAGGCAAAAAATAAGGCATATTAGGTAAGTGAAACAGAAGATATTGGCATAGGTAGTTTAATTTCCTTTTCATAACAATCATCGAATAAAGCGTTGCGTCATGTGACGGTCGCGTTTGTAGAAAAAATAAATAAATTAAAAAAACTTGGATAAAATTTGAGTGCCAATTAAATTTCGCTTGATATAAATCCTACGAATCCCCAGTCGCATATCAATCTCCGCCCGGCGCGTGAGTCTATGATGGTTTTGAAAAAAAACTCTATGCCAAAAACTTCTATTTCACTTACATAATATTCCCTATTTTTTGCCTTACGATAAAAAAACTTATTCGGTATAGTGGCCAAGACAAGAGGTGTAACAATTTTTTTAAGGCTCACACGGCGAAAATTTTTAAGAATACTATATTGTGCAGTTTCATTGTTATAGTTGAAAAAAAAAATACCAATTATGACCATTGTCACTTAGAGATAATTTTAGAGACCTTAAGTAACTCACCTTTATACAGTTTCTGGCTGTAATCTGTTTGTATTTCTTGTGCAAAAAATAATAATCCCGCTAGGGGCATATGTTTGTGTGATGAATACGGACATGTGTACCTGAGTTATGGATGTTTTTCATTTATAATAAGTATTTATTTACAAAAAAAAAAGTATTTATGTAGTATATCAACCATCTAGTATTAACAACACAAGCCTATAGTTGCTTACTGTGGAACTAGATGGCGCTGTGTATATGTCTAAGGATATCTATTTATTTATTTATTTATCTATTTAATACTACATGTACGTATAAGTACCCTTCGTTACAGCACATTCTTGGAAATCTAAAAGTAGGTTGAACAATAGCGTCATATAAGAAATATAGAGATAAACATTATGTTAAATACAGATGTCCGTAATGCTTCCTAACTCCATGGGGTGCCACGCTTTTAGTAATAAGAGCGCCAAATTGTACTGTTCTCTTGTTAGTTTTCCCATGTGTTATTGTAACATTTTCATTTTTCACAATTTTTTTTTCCTAGGTAGTTATATATTTGTTTTTATTAACACTTGCGTACTAATGTACGCAAATAATGTGTTAATACACATTCCGGGACACATCACGCCTCAAGGCGTACCTAATAGTTACTTTAGTAACTTATTAGTAATCTGTGCTAATAGCATTAAAACTGTTAATATGTCTGGTGTTGTGTCCATGCACCCGCAACTTTTCCAATTATAACATAAAATCTGTTTTGAAAAGAGCAACTCTTCGTATTTCTTGGTTGTTCTGCTCCTTTTGAACAAGTGGCTGCTTCAAAAATGTATAATCAAACTATTTAAATTATAAACTGTGTACCTACTTAAAGGATTTCTTGACTTTTATACTTCACAGTGATTACCGAAGCGCTATATAGGTACTCTAGTGGTTGTCTTGTCGAAGCCTGCTTTATATACTCATTAATATGACCAACAGATGAAATCGTAAGAAATCCATGATTTCAATCTAGTACGCATAGAACTTTTGTATGGAACATAATGGATTTATAAAGCGAATTTCTGGGAAACAGCCACTAAATTAACACAATATAGAATCACTACTTACATGCCAATAACCTATACAGATGTTTATTATGTTCAAATATTAGTTGTGAATATTCAATTGAAATCAACACATCCTCTATCTGAAGAGATATTTATATCTTTAGTAACCCTGCCTAATGTTAAATGCAAACAATACTATACAATGTCAATTTACAAAGCATACCCTTGAAACCCTCGAATCGAACAAGGATATAGATAGGTAAATTTAACGAACATATTTATGTGTCTCTCTATTTGTTGCATTGCATACCTATATTGATCGGACTAAAGTTGATTTCAATAAATAGTTGGGTATTATTTTTACCATGCCTAAGTAGGCTTCAACTTCAGTAACCTTCAGTAGGATTGACACAAAATGTCCTTTAGAGTTAAGCTCATCTCTGAACTTATGTTTAACGGTAAGTAGACTTTATTCACCCAAGTGATTTACTGTGACTGCATTAAGTCTTTTTTTTTTTAATTTTGATTATTTCTTGTGTAAATTATGTTTCTTAGTTTTATTTAACTTTCCTTTAAGCACACATCATTTGAACTAATATTTTAACCCACAACCCGACACGTTACAAATAAAAAACCTATATTATTTCGCAAAGGGTTAAATATGTTGTTATGAAGTTTCTGATCACTTCTTCTCCATAAATACTTGTTCCTATCATATTAGTCGTTCGTTTACCTACCACGCGACACTTACCTACCACTGGACATTTTTTGCCCACAGTTTAAACAACATTTGTTATTACAAAAAAAAAATTACAAATTTTTGTCTAAAAAACCGCAGTGATTTTGCAAAATTTTGATAAACAATGCGGTAGGTTATTTTTATCACCCAATGAAAAATGACCGGTATTATATGCGTGTGTGTGTGTCTAGTCTTTGTCCGGGTCTATCTAAATCATACATAGTCCGATTTGCGAGCAGTTTGCTTTTATATTTAAGCCAAAACTAAAGGAAAAGTCTTAAAAATTTGTATAGCCGATTCGTAGATATTAACTTGTAACACAGTTGATTTGTATACCTGGACGATAATATCGTTATATATTATTATGTTTGATTCCTCAGGGGTTTACAAAATTTTCAGTAGATGTCATTATTTAGAAAGTCTCGGTAAATTATAAGACCTTCAACAAATCTATACATTATTAAGAATGTAGTATTGCTTAATTCCTTTTTTTACACTTTGTGTAGGTAATTCAACACCAGACAAGACACGCTTCGGCTAAATGTCAAAAGCACACAGGAAACAAACCGCTTTTTCACCTTAAATAATAGAGAAAAAAACTACCTACAAATTGTACAGTAAAGCAATAGTACTTACTACAGACTGCCCAGTCATACATAAGTAAACTTATGTCATTACAGCATCAATTACCTAGGTCAGTGGTGGCGAATCTGTGGCACGCGAGACCAAATTACAGGCACGAGCCGTCTTATAAATACGTCTAGGGTCGCGGTCGATTCCAACAATGTGATTTTATACACAGTTGTGTTGTATAAAGTAATGTGATAATTTTATTTCAACATAAAAAAACTAACACGTCCGGGTTTTGAATTTTTTTATACGTTTTACTATTACTGTTTATTGCAGCCTGATAAGTTTCAGAGCTTTATCGACTACTTTGGTTCATTGGTGGATCACGTCATTCAGCAGCTCGTCCTCAGAGTAACACCGAGCATAGCCCCTTCTACATAGCTTTCAGATCTGAAGATTTGGGACTAATCGTATCATAACGTCCCATTGTTTCCAAATTCCAAATCGGTGACCTACTTGGGCGGCTTAAAAACACTGACTGTCAAGTGACCACTATTTTGATACAAACACAAATCATTCACAATCGCAAGTCCCAAAGCTATGTAGCTTTCAGATCTGAAGATTTGGGACTAATCGTATCATAACGTCCCGTTGTTTCCAAATGAAGGAAATCGTAATGAAAATGGCTTAAAAACACTGACTGTCAAGTGACCACTAGTTTGATACAAACACAAATCCACCGCACCGCACTGGCCCGTGCGGTAGATTGTGGTCCATACTCTTTCCCAGTGAGAGGATGCTAAGCCTCATGGGAACATATAAGGCTGTTGGTGATGTATCAAAACGAAAGGGATATAGTAGGAGGTGTATGTGGACAGCATTGCTAGACGGAGAAGATCATAACGAATGTATCACGATCAAATCGGATACGTAAATAAAAGCCAAGACAAAAGTCGGTAGGTAATTGAAGCGACGAGAAGAATTTTATGAAAGTGAATGAAGCGAAATATGTGTACCTAAATCGTAGTCTGTGATCTTGGCTTATCCTTACGGAAAACAGTGACTAATATGTATCACATGATCTTACCAAATAGTACGTACATAATACCTAGTTACTTAGTAGGTAAGTAAGCAGTTAGTAACGAAATGAAATACATAAACATATTAAAGAATTGTTTATTATTGCTACCCACAATAAAAGTTAAATTCATTATTATTATTAAAGTAAAATAAGAGTAGAACTTTACATAAATTACAAGAATAAAAAAAGAAAACAATGAATTACGCTTCTTATGTGGGAACCAGTATGACGAGTTTCAGTATAAATTAAACTGATCTAATGACTCAAAGTCTCCAGGTTAGGCCAGATAGGCATAATAAAAAATAATCCATCTTCATAATATCGTGGTTTACAGTTCACGCTGGACCACAGAGCCAAAGTTTCTTATCATGCCAACATTTCCGATTTCTGATTTTTACCAATAACTACCAACGGCCAATAAAGCGTATGAATTTAGCTTAACCTGTCCCGGTATAAGCAAATCTTTCAAGTGAAAATTGACCCACTTCTCGATATTCAATTGATCTAAAGTTTTGCACAATTATGTAAGCCAGATGATATTCCAATATTACTGTATCCAATGATACAATGATCTTCTTCGAGACCTGCTCAATAGCAGGTCTCGAAGAAGAAGGGAGTCGGAAGGAAGCCATAGGAACTCTGTATTAAAACAATGCAACCCCTTGCAGTCTGATCATGTACGCTATCTGTACTGAACGAACTAAACAACCGCATAATTATAATAAATCTTTAGAATTTGGGTAAATTTTTTTGTGAACACTAGAATAATTATGCGATAATCAAGGTTTCATGATGGAAAATTAAAATACTTTTAAACCCCGACGCAAAAAGAAGTGTGTTATAAGTTTTAAGCCTCATATTGCTACGGTTGCGGTTAATAGAAATTAGTTGAGCGCTTTCGATGATATTTAGCTTAGCTGTTGTTTATAATATGTAGGTGATACCATAGTCTTTTGGTTTTTTTTTTAATTTTCAATGTACCTATATAGTTACTTAGAACTATGTTTAACCATTGGGTGGGCACGGCTAGGATGACATCTACTTCCACTTTTCTATACCTAGGCGTTAATAAAGCTGTCAGTCAAAACATTAGAAACAATAACATGCGCCTGAGCCTATATCGTAACTAATCTATGTAAATAAGGAATTGTTTTCAAACTCTCTGAGATTCCCGGCACTGTTTTCACTTTCACCGTTAAACGCGATTCTAAACGAGACTAATTTATTTAGTCATAGTTAAATAACTTTAGTTAACAACCGTGAACTTGAACAAATGTAACATCAGCTTAACATTGTTCAAAGATTTACTAAAATGCATTATAGAAAGTGTCGATAAAAAATCCAATTTCCTCTATATGTAGCGCTAAAGTTCCATTGTAAAAGAGTAGGTACCTATATATTCACTGGGATTTTACGTGACAATGAAAAAATCAAAATTTCATAACAAATACCTTTTGTGGGAACTTAGGCACCTTTTCTATGTACAGTCTGAAACAGCAAAATATTTACAGGTCTGCATTATGCAGGTATTATACGAATTAAGTTTTCTCAAAAAATCATGTACGTTTTTGGATAATTTATATTTAGTTACCAGCAATTACTGACTTTAACAACACGTATAAGTGCTATCGAAAAATTTTCACGATATCCCAACAAAACTTAATTTGTAATATGTCAGACTGTTTCAGACTGTACACCCTAATTTATCTTTTTAAATTAATCTGCGATCTAAATCAGTGATAGTCAGGTTACAAATACACAGTAGATACTCTATTTTTTTTAATATTATTATATTTTTAATTTTTATCAATCCGGTTGTTTGATTAATTATTTAAACTTAACTAACTACTCTGTTGGTCTTAAATGCTTAATAACTACAAATATTTAGAAATATCTAATTTCCTTTCCCTTCTCTGTATACAGTCAGCTGCAAAGAAATATGACCCACTATTCACATATAACTGTAAGTACGGGGGTCTGGTTTCTCTTCAGCTGACTTAAACGAATTTAAACCATTCATACTTAATATGTTACCTACTCATCTGTGGGAACAATTTGGTCAATGATCTATCTATAGCTACTTTACTATGAAGTTTTATAATGTACTGTAAATTTCCCAAATAAAAAAATTAAATTAAAATTGAAAATTATAGAGGTGGAGGTGCTACTATATATTATCTGATCTTAGAACAAATGTAGGTTTGGACAAGAAAAGTCTCTTGTGGAGAAATAAAATTAAAACATTATGCGTTACTGTGTTTAGATATAGAGCACTGTTTCACGTCAATAGACGCTATGGAGAGTACCACTGTTGAAATCTACTAAAGCTTATAGGAATTGCAGAACTGCATTGGAACAACTCTCATGACCGAAAGTTATCCGAGAACCAAATGTAAACTAAGTATTTGATGAGAATGTATGTATATATGATGTAAACGGGCAGCATAGGCCCTACTTATCCACAAATAGGGCCCTCAGTTGAAAACTTTCCATAAATTATTCAGCATCATCATGAGCATCGCGTTTTATTTACCCACAGATGATTTTTATATTTTATAACGTAAGCACTTCGGTGTTATAATGTTCGAGAACGAGTTTATGGCGGTTTTACGCGAGCTGCATCCGCAATTTTTAATTTCAGTAATATATAAAGGCAAATATTTACATTTGACATTTTTAAATACGTCCAACGAAATCTAAATCATTTTCATTGTAGTGTATTTTTTTAACTCCACTTGGAAAACATTTATATAAATAGTTATAGGCTTTATTATTACGTACTTATTTTAATGAAACATTTATTTTCTTATTTTTATTTTACTGTTTATTTGTGTGCACTCTATGTTCCCCTTCGCTAATGGTATTGGCCTAAGTCGGGTTTGTTGGAAGCTATCTCGTTTCGCCTTTCCTATATTTATTAATAGCTAAATATCGGTGTATTTGTTTATTTTATGTGTGTTTATTTAAAGTGTTATAATTTAAAAGCATTCATCTATCTTTAGTGATAGAATATAACTCACCAAGTATATAATTGTTAATTCACAACCAAATTAATATCATCACTGTTCACCGACGACTTGCAGGTTCGCACATAAAAAATTATAGAATGCGAATTGGCCCCAAACTTGTCATATTTTATGTGATCCTAGTGATTGGATATGCAAATCGCGCGCACTGGGCCGTTATGCGCGGGCGCAGGTTGACCGCGCGTTCGTCGCAAGTGCTAACAGTTAATAGATTGCAGTCGGCTCGCACTGGCTTACACTCTTAACCATTTGGACAAGTCTACCAGGCGGATGTCCATAGCCGATGGCGGACATCGCCAACGTTCAATACTCCTGGCTGTTTCGGTGCTAATGATCGATTGTTCGATTTTTGAGTAAAGCTTAAGCACAAGTCAATCAAAGTTTAATAGGACCATTGAATTATTATTATTTACCTAATAAATTCACAATAATTCTAATTTTGTATATAAGCTAATTATCGATTTTAGCGTTTGTAGAAACTCCAAACTATCACAAAAGAATTCTATAAATACTGTTAATTTATTAAAAATGTAGAAAATAAGAACTATAGAATACTCCCAATCAAATTAAATGGGAATTGCACGGCTCTAAATTAGAAATATTTTGTTTGTTTGGAATAATATACTTCCATGGGACACTCAGAAAATTTTGCGAAACAGAAAAAAATTGTTCTATGGGCAAATATATTTTTATTAAATCTTTTCAAAGTACTCTCCACTAGCATCTATACAAAGTTTCATGCGTCTGAACCAATTTTCGAAAGACTTTTTCCAGTCCGCCGCAGACACCTCGTTTACGGCCTGCTTGAACGCTGACAGCGCATCTTCCGGCGATGCAAATTGTATCCCTTTGAGCTGATTTTTTATTTTTGGGAATAAAAAGAAGTCACACGGTGCTAGGTCCGGGCTGTAAGGAGGGTGACCTAGGAGTTTGACCGGCGTGCTGTCCAGGAAGTCCCTCGTTTTGAGCGCGGTGTGCGCGGGCGCGTTGTCATGGTGGAGCAGTAGCCCACGGAGCCCTGTGTTTGGTCGCTTGTTGCTCACAACAGAGAAAACTTCTGGTAAGCATTTATTAATTACCATTCGGCGTTGATGCTTCTTTGGTTTTCTAAAGGAATTGACACCAAGTAGCCAGTCAAATTGAAAAAGCTCACGATCAAAATTTTCCCCCCGCTTCTAGATCGCTTCACTTTGGTGGGCGTTGCTTCGTTTTGAAACACCCAAACTGTCGACTGGCGCTTCGTTTCTGGATCGTATTGATATATCCAGGACTCGTCACCTGTAATGATGTCATAAACACGCCGAGACGAACCTGCTTCAAATTTGTTAAGCATATCACGGCACCATTCCACCCGGGCCTGTTTCTGAGCATCGGTGAGGTTGTGCGGCACCCAGCGTGAAACTATCTTCCTCACGCGAAGATGCACGTGCAGAATCTTGTGAAGGCTTCCCGATCCAATCTGCATAATGTGCTGAATCTCTTGGTATGTTACTCGCCTATTGTCTTAGATTAAATTTTTCACTGCTAACACGTTTTCTTCCGTAACAGCCGTCGAACGGCGACCACTTCTTTCTTCATCCCCCAAAGTTAGTCGACCGCGCCTAAATTCATTATACCAACGATACACGGTTGCCTTAGAAGGGCCTTCATCCATGAATGCCATTTGAAGTCTTTCGTACGATTCTTCCGGTTTCAGGCGGCACTTGAAATCGTATAAAATCATAGCGCGATAATGTTCCCGGTGCAGATCCATTTTTCACTGAGACACGATAATTTAAATTAGCTTGCAAAAAATGTGGAGGGAAAATTTGAAATTGGAATGTGCCTATTTTTACTTATAAATAATCATATTTTTAAAATAGATTTTAACTGGCTATTCTCTCATTCATAAAAACTTTTTTTCGCAAAATTTTCTGAGTGGCCTGGTATGTTACTCATTCGAAAATTATACCAAATTTATAATTTTCGATTTATTCTAACGAAATATAATCAAGACGTTTTTGATAGGTTGAACTTGAAATGTCTGTAGAGTAGAAAAGAAAATGTATTTGGAAGGGAAATAGGTCATAATGATTTTAGTATGATTCCGAAACTATAGCTGTAAAATCTGGCCAATTGCGAGTTGGGCGTTACCCTCTATAGGTTCCGTACATAAGATGACCAAACCTAATGATCCTCAGACAACTCGCAAAAGAAAAAATATTTAATTGTTTTGGTCACAGTTTATAAACTACATTGCGAAACGGCGTGCTTAGTGTTTGGAGTTTAATCAAAAAATCAAAAATATTTTATTCAATGTAAGGATACAAAAATATCACTTATTGACAGTCAACATGTTATTTTTTTTTTAACTATATTTAAATAAAGTACGTGGTAAGTAACACACAGAAACTACAAATTCCTAACTAATTTAGTTCTTGTGATAGATCTCATAATAAAAATAGTCTAAAACTGACAATTTTGACAGTCCCCGTTTCTTAATTTTTGAAAAAAAAAACAAAACATTTTTGCATTCTACTCATCCTATTCGGCTACATTGTCATGTATGGGATATAATTTTCCAAAAAAATAATTCAAAGATTTTTAAATGCATTATTCGATTTTGGGTCAGCATTCTACACAAAACATCCAAGTTTCTGGTCTACATCTCACCCCCTGTGAGTGGTTTTCTGAACACTGCAGTGTTCAGGAAACCACTCATTCGAAATACCTCAGCGCTTGAAGACGAAAATGTGTATCACTGGTATTTACGGCACTGAAACTCTCACTATGGGTCAAGGTCACGCAACGAGCTATGGGAGGGCGATGCTCGGCGTTTCACTATGTGATCGAATCAGGAATGAAGAAATCCATAGGCGAACAAAGGTTTCTGACATAGCTCAGCGAATTAGTTGAAGTGGCAGTTGACAGGGCACATAGTTCGAAGATGACCAGTGGAGCTTTAAAGTTTTCGAGTGGCACTTTATTTAAACTCCAAATACACGCCGTTTTGCAATGTAATTTATAAACTGTGACCAAAACAATGAAATATTTTTTATATTTTATGTAAAATAAGTTTCCTGAACACTGCCCATCCCAGTTGGATTCGTCGATTAGCCTATCACTCGATGTTGGACATGTCTAGTCGGATCTTGTCCTACATAGACATACTCACTTACAACTTCCAGAATAGAGTTCCCTACTGATATTGGCGTGGGCACTTAGTTCTTCTAAACTACGCAACGAATTTTAAAGCAGTTTTCACTATCATTTATAGAATTTCTTCCGGAAGATTTATATTTACAATACAAGTGATAGTTTATATTTTAGTACAAGATCCATGTGGACGAAGTCGCGAGCGGACTATAAAATAAATTCAATTGCCTACCTACTTTGAAAAGAAACCAAGTGATACTATAAACAGAAAGTTAACTCGCAACCAGTTTCGCTGCAACTAGTCCACCCTGACTTTGAGCATATCAATTAATGGATCTCAATAACTTATGCGAGTGATTATGGAATAGTTTAATATTTTGATTACGTCTGCCTTTTAATAAGTGTAAATAAAGCTTGGATTTTCTTTGGAAATCTTCTAATATTTCGGGAAAAAAATAACCAAACCAACCTAATATCTGTATTTCTATGGCATGGAACTCCCTTCCGGCGTCAGTCTTTCCTGAATCCTACAACCTTGGGATCTTCAAGAGCAGAGTGAATAGGCATTTACTGGGATCGCGTGCTTCATCTTCGACCACATCGTCACTTTCCATCAGGTGAGATTGTGGTCAAACGCGAATCCAGTCAATCATAAAAAAAATAAAAATAATTCTATCTCATTGGCATCCTTACTAATATTATGAACATGAAAATGTAACTATTTTTTTTTCACATCGAGAATGAAATGACGTGACTCAAAGTATTGAGGGAAAGAAGAGTAACTGATATTTACATTTTACCCAGGGGAGGTGGTCTCTCCCTATGGGCCTCATAAGAAAGCCCAAGGTCACACAAGGTCGCTCTGGAAATATTTGTGGGAAGTCTATGACGTCCTGGCCTGTGGCTCATAAGATGTACCTAGGGAGGAAAAAAAAATTACACGAGAACGAAGGCACGGGCACAAGCTAGTACCTGTCTACATAATAACCTATCAAAAACCTCTGCTGCACATAGATGATAAGCTTGACTTGCTAGAAGTTGTTGTGTTAAGGCATGCTCATTAGGCGCTTTAGCAATTGGGGCAGTGCTGCTGGTACGACTGAAAAGACATGTTGTTTCTTTTCATCTCTACTGAAACTACATGGCATAGAGCAGGCCAGTTGACATTCGAAACCTATAAGTCAACCAGCCTTTCAGCGTTAAGTATGGGAGGATTTGCCCAACCGGTTGACGCTCGCTTTTTAGCAGCTTCGAATCTATAACGCTGTTGTCGATGATAAGTCTGGGAATTGTCGCAATTAATCTCCTCTTAATCACCATTTCCGATACCTACGATCAGAGATGGATCTGTTCACATGGAACCAGTGACGCTGCTAAGAGTAACGATATTGATTTCACGAAGATTGAAGTATATCTACGTCGAAGATGCTAGGCATGCACTGTATCTGGTTTAACTAAGTAAACCTCGCATCGCCCTAGTCCATCCTGCTTACTGCCCACATTTTATTGTACAATAACCATGGGCACTAAACGATCCTTAATGCGTTAAGTGCCAGATTAAATTTTGTTGTTATTCACCCAGTGCCGCTGTACAAAATTGAAAAAAAAAAACAAAAAGTTGCATATCGATATTATTCCTACTTGTAATAGATCTATTTCCACAATACCGGAAAAAGGTAATTGTGAAAGTAATGATTTTAGGTATGGTCTTATTTAAAAAGAAATAAAGGGTCGGACGTGTTCAAACAAAGCATCAGGCTATCGAAACTATCTGATGAAAAAATCTGTCGTATATTCCCAGGCTAATGACGACGGCGACAAATCGCTCTCGCTTTTAGCTTCTGATTTGTAGCACCATGTAAGCAATGCAGTCGTACAGAAATTCTCGTGATACTAGCATAAATGTCCGGCTGGACAATTTGCCACAAAAAATATTGTGCGATAAAATAATAATAATAATCCTCTTATTCATAAAAAAAATACAAACGCTTTATAAGCCTGTTTGTTAAAGTATGTTTTATCACATTCTTTCATTACAACATCTCCTTATGAACGACACAGACAAAACATACTTTAACTAAAACAGGCTTATAAAGTGTTTGTAAATTTTTATGAATAAGACGGTGAATTTGCTCTAGGACCATGACAAGCGCGATAAACGTTTATGTCGCGCGAGATATAATATTTGTCCTGCTCATTCGTTTGGGCGAAATATACAACTATCCCACTCTCACGCCGCGTCGCGCGCGACACACGATGGCATGCTACGGGGGCTGCTTTACCCAGGGCATTCACTTTTCCCAGGTCTTCCCTGTATTAAATTATAATGCAAATTCAGTAATAAAAATTTTATTATCAATAAACTGTTGCTCAATGCCAATAACAATCCGAAAACGGTAAAACGCATGCGCGATTTTTAGCGACAAACTGGGCTGAACAGTTCGAAGGCTTTTTTAATACTACAATAAGCTCTCATAGCAAATCATGAAATCACAAAAACTTTATTGCAATAAAAACAAGTCACATTAAAGAAAATTACCTACTTGCATTCGTTCTTTGCCAACTGACATTATTAAATGTATACCTACTTAAAATATGGATGAAACCATCAATTATAAAGATCCTCAGAATAAAATGCGTCACACACGGTGATTATAAAATATATTTTATACCATACCTACTCTAAAAAGCTTATTTTATTCACTGTTTTGGTGTTTGAATTTGGAACACAAAATATATCCGATCTCCATTTCAATGCTTGCACAAACTCCTTGCGCTAAGATTCGAAATTCAAACTCTTTGGTGCAAATAAATTCTCGAGATTTGATTGGTCGATATTTGCGACAAGGAGTTTGGCATTAGATTAAAAACTGTTTTGTGTTCTTTGCTGCCATTATAGAAAAAAAAAATAGTGAATTGGCGCCATTTCAAATACTTACTGTGAATTGTACGGACACAAAGTTTAGTGTTACTTTATAATAAATCGATTGAATTATAATAAATCGATTATGCATTCAAGTGACAAAGAAGATATTGTGTTAAGAACTGAATTTATGAAAGTGAAGGCGGCCGATATTGTAGAAAACTTGCTACCCAACAAATCACGGCTGGTTTACATCAAAACCTACGATGAGTCTTGTAAATGGAAAAATGAAAATCAAGCTTCGGGCACATTTTCTGAGTCTGTTTTCTTAACTTATTTTAATGAACTGTCGAAGAAAAGGAAGTCATCGACATTATGGAGTATACTATATTCTATGTTGCGGTGTACTGTAAAAACAAGGCATAACATTGATATAATAAATATTGTTTCACAAGTTGACCACCCTAATGATAATAATAAGAAAATTACGCTTAATTTCAGTAATTGCTCTAATTTTAATGTCCATTTCAATTAATGTAACATTTATTATTTCTTGATTAAATTTCTATTTTCGCTTAAATTATGTCTTTTTCTCGTAGTCATGGTATAAAGCATAGTATGCAACTCCTGAATAAAGTACGAATTTATATCGAGGGCCATGAATCATTCGCGTCGCTCAGGATTCTAACAGTTGGATCCTTCACTTGCTCGTGACTCATCTACGGCCCTCGCTTTAAATCCGTCCTTTATTCACTAGTTGCATAATATACTATTATCCTTGTTTCTTCAATACTGCAATGCGAAACATGGAAAAGAGTAGATAGCTTTGGATAATGTTACGATTTTGATTAATATTGCTTAGTAAGAATTTCTTCATTAATATACATGTTTGTGTTCTTGTTGAGTAGAATTATACCAATCCACATTTTCATAGACAAATTAGATAAAAAATGTAATATTAAAAATAAAAATAGAGCTATCATTGCTTCAAAAACTATATTCAAACCATTAATGTCTGTAATAATCAAACCATTTGCCAGTGGACTAGTGACGTATTCAGCTGATAATTATTCATTTCATCGTGAAACGCTTCGTATAAGAGAGCAATACACATATTACACTACATATCTTGTAATGAATGACGAGCTCTAATTTCGTGTGTTTTTTACACCTAGCTTAACATTTGGCTGGTGTTTACGTAGTGGCACTATTTTTAACAAATTATAACTAGTTCAGTTTAAAATCCATTCATCAACATCACAATCACATTCGAGCCCGTAGCACTTCGAGCATTCGGAAAAGAGCATTCGAGCGGTGCGGTCCCTTTGTCACTTAATTTACATTTAATTCTCTTACTAGGTCTAGCTAGTGAGGTACTAGCTAAAGGAAAATGAAAACTCCTGCCAAAACAGAAATTTTGTTTATAAGCGAACATTTTGCTCACATTATTATTATTTGTTGCTGTTTTTCTCTATTTAAATACTTAGAAACGTATGCTTGTAGTAGTGGGTACGTACACACACACCCATTGTTAGAACTTAGTATAGTTATATAAATATACGCCATAAGTACGTAAAGGTAGTACGTTTATCTAATCAAAATCTGTCATAAACGAAAAAACATACTAAAATGTTACAAGGTACACTTTTAAAATGAATATAACACGTTCAATAAATTTGAACTATTTCAATAATTAAGTAGCATAATCTGTATGAAACAGTTTGCTTACAATTAACATCAAAGGTTTATCGGTGTAGTATTTTCCATTTGGGCCAGAGCTCGTTCATTTAACTCTTTGTAAGACCTTAGACTTCCACTTTGTCTTTTAGTTATGTAAAGTGTCCCTTCTTGATCTTCTCTATTCTCTTCCCTTCAACATTCCCTTTTATTATATTTTAAATGAGAACATAATGTCGCATCAGGGGGACCATCAGAACAGGTCAGCGCTTCACGTTAATTACACATACCTAATATTAAGTGCAGCAGCCCAAACACGACGATGCTGTCAATATTACTGCTCGTTGACGGACTATAGAGACAGGTGGTAGGCTAACCAGGCGGACATTTAAAATTGTCCTATCAACTTCACGAATTGCGGCGCCAAACAGCGATTGTCAGATCACGTGCGAATAGCATAGCTTAGTATGAAATGCCAGAATATAATATGCGAAAGTAATTCTAAACCGACTTAATTAGAAAATACCATTATGGCAATTTTTTCTGTCATAACACTCACTTCGTGGTTCGTCCTTCATGACGAATTATTTTTACAGGCTTGCCCCTTTACAGAGAACGTCTTTTAAAATAAAATTCATAGATACAAAATATGATGTTTTGGAATATTCGCACAAAATGTAACCAAATCCCTATCAGAAAGTTATAGATCAAAGCTATAGATGAGCTGTAACCAACAAGAAATTCCCAATAATAGTATAAAAAGTGGCGACCAATGTTCGAACTCTTTTACTTAAGGGTTGTTGACGACAGCGATCTACCTCGTATATATTTTCTGTCCTATATTTAATCCCAGTATTTAACACCAAATTGATTATATGCTAAGACCTGTTTACAATCAGAGAGTCAACATGAACACTAAATGTTAAATAAACTTTAGTCTACGTGTTATTAAGGTTTAATTCTCATTTTCTTTCTATAGATCATATAGACTCTTCATTCATAATAAGGCATGGAATTCCCTTCCGGCGTCAGTCTTTCCTGAATCCTCTTGGGATCTTCAAGAGCAGAGTGAATAGGCATCTACTGAGATCGCGTGATTCATCTTCGGCCACATCGTCAATTTCCATCACGTGACATTGTGATACAGTTAATCATAAAAAAAGATGAGCTTAGTTTATGTCAGATTTCAATTATGATTTTTAACATGTTTTAAAACATCTTGTATAATAATCGCTGTTATATGTATATATTACACTTTATCTTCGCTGATACCATCAATCTCATTTGCTTTACCTTGCGGCAAGTCATTGGTTACAATGTCTAAAGATCCATTTTTACTTAGACCACAAACGGAAAACACTCTACGACCAACATCATGTTTCTTTACACAATAAAGTACAACGATAAGAAGTGTCAGCAAAACAACTATAGCACCCACTATTATGGGGGCAGTTTGATCCATGTCGTCTACGTTTAATTTTGATAACTTGATGTTCTCTTCTTTAAGGAATTCCTGAAGAGTGGAGAAATACTCGAGTATTCCGTTAGTGGATAATTCTGTTTGACCAGTCATTGCTTCCAGGACAGTTCTCCAGTCCTGACTAGCGCCGAGGGCCATACCGTCGCTGTGAAATAAGAATATTGACTGTTAGGGGATATAATACATAAGACACTCATACAAACTTTGCAATGATTAATACATCGAAGTTGAGTTATTCAGCAATTAGATATTTTTAAAACCATGGCCCTATAAACAATTTCGAGCGATTGAGATGATCATTGTGAGGTGCATTATATTGGGAATTTGTATTTATAAAATGACTCTTTAAATTTTTGCTAAAGAAGTTTGAATTTGTGGCAGATGATGAATCTCTTTTAAACTTTAGAATACTTAAATGATGTTCATAGTACATAGTAACGTTTGGATTCATAAAATCCCATTGTTAATCTACACTCCGATCTATTAATAAAAAAAATAGTTTTAAGTGACTATACTTGAAAGACTTGATCCTAAATAAAATAAACAATATACATTATAAAAAACATTGCAATTAGTTTTCTTTTGTGATGTAACCGCGAACCTTCACGTTTGTCCATGCCCTTGTCAACATATGGTTGCAAGGATATTATTACCTGTAGTTGTTTCCCCGTTGCATTTTAATTAGCAAGTAACAAATGCCAAGGAGTTGGGTATATACTATTCCTATTTAACCAACCATTGAGGTTTTCTTCGTGAGCATCAAACTATTTATTGTATTTGTTAAAATTAGCTTTTGACTTTTTATAATGAAATTGTAAATCTATTATTTTATTTTTATATAAATATAAATAATAATTTTTTTTTTTTTTCATTTTTTTTTCAGAGACATGTACTTCATTCATCGATTTCATAAGTAGCTCATAAAACTTCACATAAATATAGTTTCCTATATTACATAATCTGAGGTGCATTTATCCAAATGCCGAAGTTTCCGAACCAGAGTCCAGGAGATCGATTCCGGACCCGGTCGATATTTATTTTTAGCAACATTTACGTATCTACATACAGATCAATTGCAGATACGAGTAAGTATAGTTGTAATAACATTTTATACCTATAGTTAATAAACAATACATCACCTCAACAGTTTTCCTGCTTCCTTCACTCCGTATATGGAGCACTCGTGAAGAGGTCCCGTGTGATTGGCTCTCTTACACAGAGATAGTAGGATTTGGAACTCTAGGACGTGCGATATCAAATACCTGGATAGAAAAAGCATCACCTGTTAAATTGCGACGCGACATGTGACAAATTATACATTTCCTATTTCTCCTTAAGTAAAATTATTGTTTTTTACTGCGATTCTGCTCCCTTCCGTTTTTACGATTTCCCTTTTACCAGACTGCCTCAGGAAGGAGGGTAATGTTTTCAGGTATTTGCCTGTATATCGTCTGTATTTATGTAGATTTCTGTGTCACCTGCTGTACCCTAAACAGATTAATATTCGTCTTGATCCCAAGAGTGTCATGATATATTATGATAAAGAGTCCAACAATCCACAAAATATGCAGTTGGGTGTCTGTTTTTAAATAATTATATTGATATGTCTGCTTCCACGTTTTTATGTGGCACTTGCGTAAAAAGTTCCTTGCCAAAGAAAAAAAGGTCATGATATCAAAATACCAGTAGCAAATACTTGAAAAAATTTTTGGAGTCGATCAATCATTCATCAATTAGTCAAAATCTGTTTCATTGCAAGGTTTTACATCTACACAGAATACCTTGTGGCTAATACAAATATGTATTTAGGCTACTACCAAACAATCACAGTTTTGTGAGCTGGGTCGTGAACGGTCAGTTGAGTAATTACTGCATTATTGAACACAAAACTACGTACTACGTTACGAACATATAAATACTTGTTTTGTGTCATAACTTGGCTAAACCGAAACTTTATATGAACCCGAATGCAACGTAAATTACACGATTCACAACTCGCAAAATTACACTGACTGTGTAGCTTTATCAGTACAATTTTAATCTGCACATATAATATGACTGTTAATTGCACTATTAGTCTGCTCCAACGAAAACTGATATTTTGATTTTAGAGACTCTAATTCTCCCTAAAATTCTATTTAAAATTATATTGTTAGGACTTAACACCCGAAATCGTTGGTTTAGCGACCCTTATCTAGCCCAGCCAAGTTTGCTAGAACTAATATGGTCAGATCATAACGTGATCAGATTAACGTGTGACAGCTACTACTGTCTTTGCAACGTGTGATTTTATACTTAAAGCGTAATGTAGCATCATTTTTGCAGCAGCTTTGTATGAAAATATCAAAAACGCTTCACCGTGCTATGCCACCATGATCATAGCTGCGTGCCCTTCATCGTCGCAGTTTACACGGTAAGCGTTGGCAATTGCGCGTAAGAGAGGGAGAATGGATCACGGATGCGTTCATACTACTGCGATGAGAGTGTTACCGCTCGAATAAATTTATACACTGATCATAACACGCTAGCAAATGTGTATGCTCTATGCCTCTATAGGGTGCATTTGAATTGGTGTAATTCTCATTAAGTAGTGACGCCACTCTTGATTACGAAAAACTTTCCACAAGGAGTCATAGTCGAATTCGATCAAAAAAATTTCGATTACCCTAACAAAGCCAACTATTCTGACACCACCTTTAGTATATGGAAGTCCAATAATTTTCGGCTGATTTCCGTTGTGGTTCCTAGTGGAAAGTTGTTCGTAATCAGGAGTGGAGTCAACAGTAAACCAGAATTACACGAATTAAATTTCACCCTTTTCACCCTATGCTCGCATTTTTAAGAAAATGTTAGGTTTTTTTTGTTTTGAGCCACTTACAACGGCTCTCAAATGTCATCAGTCTTATAGTCCTACCCTTGGAGTGTGCTGCAGCTTCCTCTTTGAGACACTTGGGAGGTAATCCTCACACGGACTTAGTGCGAATTGGCGGATTTGTGTCTGACTAGTGACCACCTCACAGTCAGCGTTTTCAAGTAGTTCGTGTAGGCCACCGAATTGGCTTGCGAAATTGCTAAAAACATAACCATGGTCCATACCTTCTAGTGAGCGAAGGTTGTACCTCAGCAGTATGTTGGTGAGCAAAACTGATTAATCATCGTATCAAACATTGCCATATTCTCCATGCATTATCGCGCATTTCTGGTGATAGAATTCTATTGTGTCGGGGTCTGGGGACCTTTGGCGATTGGAGGGTAAAACTTACGTAATATACTGCACATGCGACACCACGTGGTACTTAGCAGCTGGATCCAGGTCACTCTCGTTCCTCGGAACTGGTGGCGATACACCCGTCTCCGCACACCTGAAATGTAATTACATGCACAGAATTAAGAACGATCAGTGATGGTGATATCCGTTCATCAATCCACACAAGATCTGGTTTACTGTCGAACTTCTTTAGATCATCTGTCCATCTAGACAGGGGTCGTCTGTCGTCAAACTTTTTTTATTGACAACGGGTTAACACTTGTCGTCAATCATACCAGCATGAGTAGAATGACCACACGCGATAGTGTATCACACGTTAAATCGCGCGTTAGTCTAAATGCTATGCTACGACTGTTATTTTAACCGACGACCGCGATAAAATGTGTAATAAACTATATTGCAAGGAAACTAGCACTGCTGATGTTAAGTGAAGATGAGATCGAAGGTGGAAGCGTACTGACCCGGAAACCCCTAACACATTTGGGGGGCTGGCTATTTTATCTCTGACAACCGGAACATGACAATATTAACATTGCTGTTTGGCGGCAGATTTCGATAAGATGGTGGTAGCTAGCCAGGCGGACATTTTAAAATGCCCTACCACCAACCAAACCGAGTACTTAAACATGTACCCCGCTGGGAATCGAACCCGCGACCTCCGAATCGTAAACCCAATGTTGTTTACATTGAGCCACGTAATGAGACGGGCTTATTCTTTTTACGTGCCGCAACACATATATTGTTATACAAATATTTATGTCACAATAATTTTCCTCTTCAGGTAACCTATTACCTAACCACGGTAAAGAAAAGGACCTAACAGTCTAAGCACGAACCTTTGTCTGTATTCTATAGTGCACTTTAACTACGTGCGAATTAACAAAATGGTGTTTATAGCATCACTTTATAGTGTCAAAGAATAACATGTAGAGTTCAAAAGATTTATATAGTCGTGTATTGTAAATTATTTACTTGGTGTTAACCATCTGATTGGGTTCAATTTATCAACATCAGGTATCAGATCGGAGGTCGCTGGTTTGATTATTGGCGTGGTACATATATCATATTAGTACTTGCTTGATTTGTCGCGTGGTAAGATAAGAATTCTATAGGATTTTGTTCATTATCTATGTACGTATATAAATAAGAGTCAATGCCCTGATTGACTAATCCTGGGTCATCGCGTTAACGTGTGGATCGATGTTGATAAAATTTGACAGGTGTATTCTTTAGGTTACTTAGAAGCATACTAAGAGACTTTTTGACGTTCCCTTCTAAGGATCTCAAATATTTCAAATAAAAGTCAATATTTTCAGAAGCGACTTTAGAAAAATTAAAATTAGCATGTTGATTCTACTACTGAAGGAAATTGTGAATTTGAAAAAATTATAATTAAGGAAACAGATGAATAAATTTCAACCAAACAAATTACCCCCGGTATATCGTCGAAACCCACAACCTCCCTATAAGCCGACAAAATGATTAAAAAACGTATTAAATCAAGATAAAATGTACCTGAGATCCCACCAATGCTGATTCCAGTTCTCCAAACTCGTGTTCCCAAAAACATCCCACCGCCATTTATCCAGAACATAAGCGTAAGCCATCAGAGGAAACTTCTCAAGCGCCACCCAAAGGAGATGATTGAGCATCACCTCGGGACCTGTCTCCACTTTCACGAAACTCAACGTCTTCAGATGTTCCGGTGAGATCAACTGCATTGCTACAATGTCAGAGATAGCGTCGTGGAATGCTGCGAATGAAATCATTAATTGTGAGGTGTGAAAAAATGTATGATAAAAGAATTAAAAGAATCTCTCTTACAGAAAGTTCGCCTTTTGTGTATTGTAATTTCTGTCCTATGTTTGTTCAATGTATATTTGTATACATAAATAAAGTGTATAAAGTGTTAAAATAATATAAAATAAAACTAAATGCGTATAATGTGGTAATGCTAGTTTTTATAAATGTATCTAAACATATTTACATACAATTTCATAACAAAAAAAATTCAGCTGAGAGTCAAGTGTGTCAAGTGTATATATACGAAAAATAGTCTCGATGATGCGCAGACGTGAAGCGTAATTAGGCGTTTTCGAAGACTTTTTTACTGATACCTCGTCCTATGGTATTTTTTTATATTGCCGAAATCAGGAGATAGTATCTCCGAGATACTTATTCTAAAATTATGATCCATCTAATTTGAGCCACTAATTATTAAATTTAATTTAAATTTCACCTACGAAAAGAAATTTAAGTTAACCCGATGTATCAGATTTAAAAAGTACCGAAATGAGAAGAATTAGCATTCAGCGAAATATTAGGCACGAGCTGACATAGTCGGTGATGCACCGAGTCTCTAGTAGGATCTTTTTGATGGGAGCAAAGAAGTTAATGGAACGTGCAACCGCAATAATAATTGAAGAGACCTTCAGTCCATGGTTCTCGCTACTTTGACAGAATCGTTAGTCAAATCAACCTTTTTACATAAGGTTTTTGGGTGCGTTTTTGTTCATCGTCATTTGTTATTCTTTCTGTACATCAATCGTGAATGTTCAATTTTTATTATGTATGATGTCAAAGTAAAAAAATATAGGAAGTGTTCCATTGAATTATGTACCTAAACCTAAATAACTAAACCTAATTCCGTCCAGTGACCAAGGCGTCACGAATAATTTAAGATTTCTTTAAACAGCATAAATCAAAAATATTGATCTGACCTGCACTCGAAATGCCTAAAAGCTAATCTAATCTAACTAATATTACAAATTCGAAGTATGGATGTTTGTTTGTTGCTCAATCATGGCAAAACGGATTAACTGATTTGAATGAAATTTGGTAGATAGATAGAACATACCCTGGATTAAGACATTATTTATCCTGATAAAATGAGTAGTTCCCGCGGAACAAACAAATTTCCGCGATAATGTTATTCCACATAGGCGAAACTGCGGACGGAAAGCTAGTATGCAGTAGATATGGTCGTGGTAGTTAGATAAATCGATGCCTTAGTGACTAATTTTCCACCAAGCACGATGGTATCTAACTAATATTATAAATGGGTTTGGTTATTTGTTTGTTTGTTGCTCAATCACGGTAAAACGGATGAAGGGATTTCATTGAAATTTTATATATAAGTAGAACATACCCTGGATTAAAACATAGGATACTTTTTATCCCGATATAATGAACAGTTCCCGCGGGATAAACAAATTTCAGCGATAAACTTATTCCACGCAGGCGAAGCCGCGAGCGGAAAGCTAGTTTGTCATAATTTGACAATACTTGACATAAAAGAATATAATATATGGGTAGATAACGAAACCAATGGTGATAATAACACTTTAAACGGTCGATCATTTAAACTTTATCATCACTGAATTGCCAAATTTATTTTGAAGATAGCAAGGAAACTATTATATTGATGTGATAATTTAACAGTGATAGGTTGGTATTAACAGTTGGATAGGATCGAGGAGATGTAACATGACCTCTTTTTACCTCCCCTCTATGTAAGTCCCTGACCTCTACTTTACTAATACACTGCAGACTAGCTGACAATAATATTAAATAAGGTCATTTGACTCTCGCATTTGACGATGATTTGCTACTGACAGAGTAGTGAGCTTCCACTCACTAATGTAACGCATCCAGTTTTATTTTAAGCCATTATAAAATAAATAAAACTATACCGAAAACACAAAGTCAATTGATAAGGTAAATAATACCGTCTTATCCCAGGAGCAAAGGTAATAAATAAGTAAGGTCAAGAGAAAAACATCTTTATATTTGACATAATTTTTTTTTTTGATGCGCTGAGGCAAACTATTTGGAGAGTTATAACCTATTCGAATGTACAATTGTACATATCTTGCAATAAATTTTAACATATTTTTCTTTTTATATGTAAACCGTTGAACTTTATATGCTTGTGTAATACTATTACACACTTATCCTCACAAATAATACTTAAATAGTTTATACACATACTTTAAATCCGAATGACACAATGGCTTACGACAACATCTCATTAGTTTCGCGATTTTTTTATCATTGCTGCAAAAAGTCGCCGTGTGCTATAAGGTAATGTAATTAATATATTACTGTAATATAATATCTATATAATTATTACGATGTTATTACATAAAAAAGTCACGAAACTAACAGGATGTTGTCGCAAGCCATTGTGTCATTCGAATTTAAAGTATGTGTATAAACTATTTAGCTATTTAAGTATTATTTGTGTGTTCTTTGGCGTCTGTAATCTCACCTTACTCCACTGAAAACCAGCTTTGTAGTCATTTTTCCTCTCGACTACAACATATACTGAGATGGGAACATGATACCACTTCGCGATACTGAAAACTAGTTACCCCTTGTTTTTAGATTCATGTTCCATATTTAATGTTATTTTATGTAGTACATACAACCCGATCAATTATTTGTATTGTATGTGTGTCGCTAAATGGATCAAATAAAGTTTTGTTATTCTTATAATCATGATTTTATATCGCTGCTATCCTAATGTAGTCGCACACACCAATATCACGGTCGTTACCATACAATATGAGCTACAACTGTATGGGTGTCCTCATACCTCCTCCGCTTTTCCATTCCCCCAATGTCCGTAGGTACCACAGACCAAAGATACAATATGAATGCTGAAACGTTACATTAACAATGTCCTGTCAATAACCATTGTTTATTTATATATTCATTTATATATTTGTAGCTTTATTATGTTGTTATTATGTGCATGGATGCAAATAAATGCTCATCTATGTAATATTTATTTTCTTAATTTTATTTCACATTTTATTTGCGTGTGGGGAACTATTGTTATTGTCTTATGTCGGCTTTACTAGAAGATATTTCTTTTACGGATAAGCTTGCCTTTTGTATATCTTATTTGTATTTGTTTTTTTTTGTGTATATAATAGAGTGTTATAATATTGTTGAATCGATACAACGTGACTGAATCGCTTCTGTCGCACGTTGTAAATGCGACCGCATGAATCAACGCAATCGTAACACGCTATGACGTATCTATGCAAAAAGTTGTCGTGGGCATCACCTACATTAAATATAAATTGATGTAACAGTTCAACCGTCCGTTAGTTGTATGAGTCGGTTAAAAAATCTTTTGTATATGTTTCGCACAGGTATACTAAGTTTTACATAGTCTTTCAATTTTCCAAAAATATTGCAGACCGCATCTAAAAATCGTGGCAGCCTTGTTCCCGGCGTAGAAATGGGGATTATGATTTATGTGACTTTAAAGTTACATACATACATACGTAACGTCACGACCCTCATCTCAAATGGGGTGGTCAGACACGTCCCAAACATTAACGTTTGGGGATTCCAAACATTAAAAGTTTCATGCTTGAAACAACATCCATGGTTCATCTTTCTACATATATAGGTATCCACAGATATACACACGTAACAGGGGGTTAGCGGATCGCTGTTAAAACGTACGTCTATGTCCATAGATGTTTTTTGGTGGAAAATCGCTTAGTCACCTTTAATAACACCCACTGGAAGAGACGGGTTGGTTCTATTCTTTTTACATGCCGATAGCATCATGTCTTGTCACAATTCTAGATTGAAGGTCGGTGGTGTATTGATATAAAAATTTTGTGTTTTATTACCGGGATTAGGTCCATCTCTATACAATGGCGGCAGATTTCGGTAGTGTTTGAAGTACTGCACGTGGCCCAGAAGTCTCGCTGCTCTCGACAAACCAACTGCTACATCAGTGACCTTCTCCCCGCACCACTTTATCCTTTGGAAAAATTTACAGGCTATGGATGAGAATGATATAGAATAAACTGTAGTTAAAGGGATTGATTATATGGAACATTTATATACAGGGCGTCCCAAAGTTATGGGACATGAAGGGGAAGTACCTTAAATATTGTAGATAGTGAATTTTGCTCAAAGAAGACTTTATGTTATTTTTAAAAGTTAGTAATTCTGCATTCATAGATTTTCTAAAAATTACTTGCTTCGGCTGGGAATCGAACCGACTTAAATGTGAAAAAAAAAACACCCTACTTTTATGATGCCAATCGAAAGAATAGCTAAAAAATAATAACTCTGCCTAAGTAACATAGTATTTTAAAAGAAAGGAACAACATAAAATGATTGAGTCAAATTTCAAGAAAGTTATTTATTGCCGACGACGTTCGAAAAGTAGCGATATTATCATTCCAAAGATAGCATTGATTATTCGTAAATAAGTTGCAAACAGAATTGTGCCATATCACATCGAGTGTTCACCATAAAATGATTAGAAAATCAACAGGCAGCGGGCTCATTAAAAGATTGGCGATTTGCGTAAGACAAGAGGGATCACATTTTGAGCATTTAATTAATTAATTTACAAAAAAATACCTACTTAATTGACTACGGCAGTTTCATGTATGTTTTTTATTTGATTAAAATGATTAATTTCACGTTGTTCCTTTCTTTTAAAATACTATGTTACTTAGGCAGAGTTATTATTTTTTAGCTATTCTTTCGATTGGCATCATAAAAGTAGGGTGTTTTTTTTTTCACATTTGAGTCGGTTCGATTCCCAGCCGAAGCAAATAATTTTTAGAAAATCTATGAATGCAGAATTACTAACTTTTAAAAATAACATAAAGTCTTCTTTGAGCAGAATTCACTATCTACGATATTTAAGGTACTTCCCCTTCATGTCCCATAACTTTGGGACGCCCTGTATAGTGATATTATATACAGGGCGTCCCAAAGTTATGGGACATGAAGGGGAAGTACCTTAAATATCGTAGATAGTGAATTTTGCTCAAAGAAGACTTTATGTTATTTTTAAAAGTTAGTAATTCTGCATTCATAGATTTTCTAAAAAATATTTGCTTCGGCTGGGAATCGAACCGACTCAAATGTGAAAAAAAAAACACCCTACTTTTATGATGCCAATCGAAAGAATAGCTAAAAAATAATAACTCTGCCTAAGTAACATAGTATTTTAAAAGAAAGGAACAACGTGAAATTAATCATTTTAATCAAATAAAAAACATACATGAAACTGCCGTAGTCAATTAAGTAGGTATTTAATTTGCCTTCTGTCTAGCTTACAGAGGACGTATTGAAATACAAGTTTTATCATTTCATCTACACGTGCACTTATAATAAGGAAAACTATGTTAGTACCTATTTTATGAAGTGGGTACTTATTTACGAATAATCAATGCTATCTTTGGAATGATAATATCGCTACTTTTCGAACGTCGTCGGCAATAAATAACTTTCTTGAAATTTGACTCAATCATTTTATGTTGTTCCTTTCTTTTAAAATACTATGTTACTTAGGCAGAGTTATTATTTTTTAGCTATTCTTTCGATTGGCATCATAAAAGTAGGGTGTTTTTTTTTTCACATTTAAGTCGGTTCGATTCCCAGCCGAAGCAAGTAATTTTTAGAAAATCTATGAATGCAGAATTACTAACTTTTAAAAATAACATAAAGTCTTCTTTGAGCAAAATTCACTATCTACGATATTTAAGGTACTTCCCCTTCATGTCCCATAACTTTGGGACGCCCTGTATAGTGATAAACATGATGTCAATACAAGAAATAAAAATAAACTTGCAGATCATGTAAGCAAATTCCGCAAAATCAGTAATTCATTTTAAAGGAGTATGTATATGTTTTTTCTACAAGGTCCCCATTGATGTACAAAATCTTCCTTTTAACCTCTATGTCCTCTCTTTCCTTTTTATAAAAGAGAAAAAGAAAAAAAAAAAATATTTTCGCAAATACAGACTAAATATCATAGCTAACATGACATGGCGCACATTATTGGATGCGGAATTTAATAGAGAACAAGTTCAAACACAGTCCAAAGGAATTGGAACTCTATAATCATTACAATTGAGAGTTGAAAGTCGGGTGTACCGCCGACACCGATCGGTGTTCGCGAGTGTTGAAGGTATAAAAGTATTTTGGACACCGATCGGTGTTCGCGTCCGCCTAAAGGTTATTAAATTTAAAAATTCTATAAAATAGAAACTTATTTAGAAAGCATATTATAAAATAACAGACTATTTGGATGATAATCAACCGTGGACGTAACCAGCTCGTTCGCATGCCATTAATCACATTTAATAATAAAATGTTATTTTGCCTTTTTGTAATATGAAAACCTGTTTTTAAAAAGAGCAACCTCTCGAATTAATGTTTGTTCTTCTCAGGGAAAACTTACCTTTTGAACAAGCAGTAACTTAAAAAATGTAAAATCTAACTATTTTAAGTGCACACTGTGTACCTACAAAATAAAGCATCTTTGACTTTGGCAAAGATTAAAAATAATAACAATCAAAGCAATTTCGGATTATTCGTAAATTAAACTGCATTTTTAATCACGAAAGAATACCAACCGATGTTGTGTTTATTCTATTCTATTATCAATCTTTATTTATTTAGGGATTTTTATTAATCAAGACATGGCAATCCAATCGTGACAGATGTCTTGTATTTGACGGCGTTCTATATTATCCAGCATTTGTCCGAACGTATCTCAGTAATGTATGCTACAATATGAGTGAGGTTTTTATCTTAAAGGTTCCTAAGATATTTAGCATTTAACACAATTGCTTCGGTTTACCTGGATGATATAATCGCCTGGTATTCTCGGCGGTTTTCATTTATATTGTAGATAAAATGGTTATGCTATCAGAAACATAGACTTTCTGAGAAGACCACTTACTTTTCTGAACGTGATTATTTTTTTTACTATCCGCAGTTCAAAGGTTATCTATTATTGAACTTTTGACACATAACATAGATTAAGGTAATAATTCTACACCTCATCGGATAAATAATAATAATATTGTCCACCCCATTTTGGGATAAAGATGGTGACGTGATGTTGATAGGTTAACAGTAATTCTTCTGAGATTACCAACATTTGAAAGTTTAGAGGATGTGTCACAGAGAGCACATGCACGTAATAGCTAATAAATTATAACGATAACAGGTTTTAATATGAAGGCAAAGCCACCTGTGACATACATTGGGAGTTTACATCGTAATAAATAAACTAAACTTAATTTTCTGCATCAGTTTTGAGCAATAAAATTGCTGAATGATGTGGTAAAGTGAACATAGAAATTCTATTATTTAATACTTTTGCTAAGTATCTAAATATAGAGGTAAAATTCTTAGCAGAAAGAACCCATTACTATATTGTTACCTGTATTATTATTCTTATACTGCTGCACGTATTAGTTTGCTATTTCGTGTTACGTAAATAAATATTATTACAATTTTATTGCCACTATTGATCCACTGTTGAATTAGCTACTACTTTCTACTTTATATCTTGTTACTACCAGTAGTTGTTTTTTTGATAATAAAATGTATATATAATTCGTACTTATAGCTAACTCCATCACACATATCGTGACTGGAAGGTAAACAATTGGCGGTCATCATTGTCTCCTTTATATCTTGATATGAGTCTTTAGCACTTTCAAAACCCAGTGATTGATGAAATTCATCGACCGCATCAAAGAGATCCTTGGAATGAATACTCTCATTTTTCAATAATTTAGGTCTGATGTAATCAGCGTAAACCGCTACTTTCGGATAAATTGCTTGCCACTCCTGCGCCCATAGGTTACCTGAAAAACATTTATTTCACTTGGAGATTATATTGCAGTGACAATAACGGCAGGCGATAAAATTTATCGAAGTCATCTTTACCTAATATGTGGGCTGGTATCAAGTTGTCACTGTTTTTTAAATCGTCTTTATAAATTGCTTTCAATTTAGCTCTCACATAGTCGTGCAGGAGGTCGTATATAGGTTTTATTTCACGCCAAATTCTTTCAACGGTTTCCACAAAATTGTCGTCTTCAAAAGCATACCGCCACATATCGCCTGCGTCAGTAAAATTTTCAGACTCGGCAACATTATTCATTCTTATGACATAATCCTTAAAAATGGGACGTATTTTCTTCCCAGTTGTATCCCGATAGGCTTTCCAGTAATACGCCAGTTCCTTAGTATCATTGCTGGTTTTAAATATTGTTATAACATCTGCAAAAAGGAAATATTTTTTACTATGACAAGCCCATTAAGCTTTTTAGTATAATTACACCATGATTAATGATACCCATTTGAATAGCTTTTGTTTTTCTAACAGTCACACATGTAAGATATGTCACACAATGACGATAAGGAAGTAAGTCTTTGTAAGCCATAAGTAAATTTAAAATTCACAATATAAGCACGAATAAGTAATAAATCTGACTGACCACTCATTGTTCGTACCGAATCTTCCATGTTGCATGTCGTCGTATTATATGCACACACTGTAACACGACTCCATATCCTTTGCATTGTGTCAATTTCTTCCCTTTGCTGAAAATAAATATAAATCTTTTTAATTTTTTTGTTACTGCAAGTACAAAACAGGTGATTCAAACTGAAAATCGAAAAAGATTTATTTCGTAAGTTATCGTTCTATAATAGGTAATATGAACACTAGAAATATAAAAATGGAGCATCGACAAAATCATTTATTTATCATGTTACTGTACCTTGCTCTGTGGCATCTGTACATTGGTTCCCCGTTCTTTGATAATTCGTAGTTTCCGTTTCAATTTCGGCTCATTCATAAGCTGCCCATCATTTAAATATTTCCTTTTGAGTATATTCCAATATTGCTTTTTGATTTCATCCTCTTCCGCCGCTATCCGTACCTGAAATTTTGATAAACGTATACAAAATTACTAACAAAGAAATCTCCTCAAGAGTTTGTTTTAAGCCAGTAAGTAGTATAACGGGCCATTGTCGTTCATAAATCATCCTCAGATGCGGCCCAAATTACCACTACTTTGAAAAAGATAAAGATGTTTGATTTGTAAGAACATGAGTCCTAATACAAATCTGTGATGAGTAATGTCTGTTTGATAAGCCAAAGTGATGAAGTTCATCTAAATTGGAACTTGGACCGCTTTATAAAATATTTTATACTAGCTTTCCGCCTGTGGCTTCGCCTGTATGGAATAAGTTTTTCACGGAAATTCGTTTACTTCGTAGGAACTTTATCTTATCTCGCACTTTATAGGGATAACATCCTATGTCTTAATCCAGGGTATATTCTACCTATGTAGGTACTAAATTTTATCCAAATTTTATTCATCAGCAACAAACAACCTCGCATTTATAATATTAGTTAGATTAGATTTGAAGTGAGACACGGCGATGTCATCAAACTGTTCACAAATGCATTAGAAGATAGAAGTTGTCAAAAACACTATACTGGGTGGGCGGGGCATAAATATGAATGGTGTATGCACCTGCGCTTTGCCGATGAAGTCCTTATAACGACGAAATCGCTGCAGAATTTAAAAGTAGTAAACCCATGTTTTTTTTATGCACGACGGGTTCGTACTTGACCTCAATCACACCTGATGTTAAGTGAAGATGAGGCCAAAGGTGGAAGCGTACTGACCCGGAAACCCAAATATTTGAGGAACTGGCTATCTTATCTCTGACAACCGGAACACAAGAATGCTATTAACATTGCTGTTTGGCAGCAGATTTAGATAAGATGGTGGTAACTAGTCAGGCGGAAATTTAAAATGCCCTACCACCAACCAAACCGAGTACTAAACATGTACCCCGCTGGGGATCGATTTTTTTTTTAGAAAATTTTATACAGGTAGTTTAGGTTTAGTCGTGGCACTATTCCGTTTTTATTATTCCAGAAACAAAGAAATGCCACCAAAATAAAACTTGTTTTAGTTTAGAGAAGTGTCGTTAGAATCGCTATCACTATGTATACGTAACTAGTAAACGTAAGCTCACCATTTTATTCTTCTTCCCTTCATTATTTATATCAATAACATAAGACCACAAAGCATCCTGTGAAGTTTTACACACTTCTAAACTAAGTTTATCCATTTCATCCATGAAAGTTTCGACAGTTATGTTCTCCTTATCTATTTCTTCCAATTGAAATTTAAACATTTCAACTGCATCCTTACTTTTTGCTATGATTGTGTTAGGATCTAAAACAGTTTTCATTGCATCATCTAAAAACTTTTTGTCTTTAACTTCCTCAATGTCTGTTTCTATTTCATGACCACTTTCGTCAGATAGATCTAATGTTTTATTTTCCTTTATTACTATGTTCTTCTCATCAGCTGACATTTCCGATGTAGGATTTGGAGGAAACTGGACTGCCGTTGTCATGGAAACGATTGTCGTTACAATACATGCCAGCCGCTGGAACAATGGACATAGAAACAATATTTTTTGCATTGTTGTTTGATTGTCGAGATTAGTCGCGAGAAGATGCATTTGCACGCAATAGTATGCTTTAGTTGAATAATTAGGTAATTATCTGCGTCACTTACATAGTGGACAATGATACACACAAAAGATATAAGGTCACCTGAGAACAATTTCACAATAGACCGACCGAACCTACCCACGTATTAATATTAAATAATGACTGCATCCTCTGTACGGCAGCTCTTCTAGCGTATTCAATTTGATTTCTTGTTGGCTAGCTATTATATCACACCAATATCCGAAATACGTGACTGGTTTTTTTTATTTTACTACTTACATTTATATTTTTTGACGGCAAATACAAAAAACACTGAATGAGTATATGTCAATTACATGACCCTGTTTGCGGTTCGTGACGATCGTCTATTTGATCACTTTGTGCGTATTACTTCCTATAAGTATACTCGCAGAACTCTGCAAATTTTTAATACTTGTAGTAGATACACACAAAACGTCACAACCTGTATCCCAAATGGGCGGTCAGAGATATGCCAAATGTAAGTGTTTGGGTGCTCCAAACATTAAAACTTTAAAGATTGAAACAATATCCACTATTTTCGGAATATTCAGAAATGCACACATGACGGGGGGTAAGCGCATCGCCATTAAAACGTGCAAGTCAGTGGATGTGTTTCAGCGCCAAAGTACCATAGTTGCCTTTGACGACCCCCACGAGAAAAGATGGGTTGGGTCTATTCTTTCTACGCGCCGAAATAACACGTTACTCATACTTGTAGTTATATGTAATAATGATTAGATCATTACAATAATAACGCGTATGAATCAGTCCATATTTGAAAGCATGTCATTGACGCATCCAATTACCAGATTACTTCAGTTATAATTTCCGTATACGCCGTAATAAAGTATCGCTTTCGCCAAATTGTTGATATTAGCAAGTATTGCAATTTCGAGAATAAACATAACATGGAGCATTTTATTGCTATCGGCGATGTTATCAGTGGAGACTGTTGCTGCTTTTATGCTCTACGTAACTAGTTATACCTAGTAAGTACTCTGCTTACTTTTTGAATTTGTGTTCTTTGCACCATCGAGCAATGTCTAGTACCTAATCACTTGTACACCTTATTAAACGCAATGAAGGTCAAAATGGGTCAGGAGGGAGTTTTTTTCATATTGCACACATTCTGTTAATCAATCAAGTACACTTTATTGTACAACGATAATATTTCATAAACAAAGTTTTTATAAAATTGTACAATCAGGTGGACATTTTGTCTGTCATCCCTATGCCAAAGGCCGAAAACATTGTTGTTATCTTATTCAATTGTTTATATTTTTATTTCTATGTGTTTGCACGATTCAGAAACCAATTTGCGTCGTTCTGTGTTTATTGAAAATAGGTAAAACACTATCCAAGGTGGCTCCATTTAAATTTCATCAAGATCTGAAGATAAGACTACCCATGGAAAGACCGGAACTCTCCAACAATTGACCGCCGTGATTTAGTTACTATATCTGATATCTACGCATAGAATATCAGATGGCTTTGTATGATGCGACGGAGCTAATGATCAGGGGGAAATCGATGATGCACACGGGGCATAAAAAATTAAAGCAAAGCGGTTGCGCTGTGAAGTCGAATGTTTTGCCACTTCTTTTACAGTTCAACTGTTATTAACATTGAACTTCTTCAGTCGGTATGTTGTTGTTTCAGCAATGTAAACTTTGTATTATTCAATAAACTATTTTGCTATGATGCAATTTCAAGAAGCACTTTGTTAACGAAACTTAGGATACCTACATAGAACAGCATTTTGTAACACAAACAATCCATATAACAGATTTGATAACACTTAACGCCTACAACACAACCACTACATTTTCAATTGCTTATTCCTTCAAAACGCTATCGTGTTTCACCAACAAATGTTTGGGCATGACAAGCTCACAGTTTCAACGGCGGCACATTGTTTGTAATACCTCGAACTGTTTGATCGTTTTGTAGTGGATTTTTGAAATTGGAACAATCGAACGGCTATTTTGTTTTGAAAACGTGGAACGGTAGACACGCAGCGACCCGCCCGCGTCGACAGCGCAGTGGCATTGTTGTGCCGTATCGAAATGCCTGACTCGATTCAATAGCTAGGACGTTCTCGTGCGACCGGACGCCCATCCTAACACCTTATTAGTTGATCCTTTGTCTATCTATCTCTGTGTGATGATGATGCTTGTGATAGACAAGCAGTCATTAATGTCTATTCTAGCAATAACTTGTCGATATAGTTCATATCACAGGCCACAAGAGTTATCATAAATTGAATGCCTAAGAGCTTTTTCTTTATTTAAAACAATATTATACTAGTCATATCTTAGTAATTGATACATCTTTTTTAAATTGGATAATAAAAGCACTAATTCTTTAGAGCAAGCCTGATGATATAAAATTTTCTCGATTTAATATTACGTAACGTGGGCATGTACGCACACCTTCTATCTTCGAGCGCACCAGCGTCAAACCTAGCAGGAATCGATGTGGTCGCCATGGCCAACATCGGTCGGAAGCATTATTATCATCAGATCAGAATAGTAAAATTTTAAACATCTTTTATTTTCTCTTATTCGTTGCTGATATGATAAGGAAAATAATAACACGGTTATAGAAAACAATTTTATTTGTTTTACTCTACATAGGCAATCATCAAATTGTATCTAACTTGAGCTGAAGAGGGCCTTTTTAGTCTTTCTTGAGGAAAGAGGCAAGCATTTGTCCTCCTGCATGATCGATCTCCATATATCCGTATGGCTCGAGTTCTCTTTTCATTCTTGCAAACCATTTTGTAACATTCTCGTGTGCGCTTAAATCGTACTCGAATGCCTGAAAATAACACTGTATTGTCATTTCTCGTTGAATATTGCTTTTTTACCCAACAGATTAGCACTTGACCTGATATTAAGCAAAGATGAGGCCGAAGGTGGAAACGTGTTCTCCCAAATCCCACAACTTACCTACTTGTGGTCGATAGCCATATCAAATTTAGTTTCGTTCTTGATAATTTGTGATAAATTTATAGTAAACATAATTTTATAAAAATAATTTATACACTTTCCAATTTAATGGAAAAATGAAAAACTGTTTAAATTTTTATCCACATATAAAAAAATATACGTCCTGATTTGGGTCATGAGGAATAGAATTTTGGCATTTTTTTTATGCACAACAGGTTAGCACTTGACCTCAATCACACCTGATGCTAAATGAAGATGAGGTCGAAATTAGAAGCGTGCTCACTTGGAACTTTCATCTTACTTGGAGGACTGGCTATCTTATCTCTAACAACCGGAACACAACAATTACCTTCAACATTGCTGCTTGGCGGCAGACTTAGATAAGATATAAATTTATGGTAGCTAGCCAAGTGGACATTTAAAATTCCCTACCACCAACCAAACTGAGTACTAAATAATTGAACCCACGGCCAGCGATTGCTAAGTCCTATGTTGTTTACATTGAACCACGGAAGCGGTTAAAGACACCTCTCTATGTTTATACATCCTTTGGACAAAATAAGAATCAGCTTTTGGTTCACCCGTTGCCTCAATATGTCTCCTTGGATATTTCTAGAGAAGCTATCTATTTCGCTCCTAAATTGAAACAATTTTTGATCTTATATCTTCTAGAGGAGCTATCTATTTCGCTCCTAAATTGAAACAACTTTTGTTCTACATTAATACCTAAAATAGTTTGATCTTCTACATACAAATTTAGCCGATTTTTCGATAATAATCTCAAATCCTCCAAAATGTAATATACGTATTTTACATTTACTCTCCTGAAGATTTCTGAAGTTCTAAACCATGAATCTTCACGGAACAATTCGATGGTGATTTATGGACTTATATAAACGTATACGCACGAGTAAATTGGTGATGGTGGTAACGATAGAAATGTCAGCGATGGTCATGTTTTCGCCCGCCACGAATGCTTTCCCATCGAGCATGATATTAAGCCAACCCAGCGCCTCATTCAATTTCTCGCCGTTTTCCTCGTTGAACTCCTCACCACGGAATAACATAGGACCCTGCAAGGAATTGTATATTGGTATAGATAATAATTTTTCAACTACTCAGAAAACATATGTAGCATGAGTTTTATTTTGTACGAAACGTGAATCGACTCTATAAATGCGACTCATACCTTTGGTCATAACCTAACGAGCAAGCATCTTACCAAGTGGAAAGAGATTCTACTGTCCATGACATTATGTGACCTTACAGAAATACTTTCGACCACAAAAGCAGGGGTGCCAGACGTATTGTCTGTCTACTTGGGGACTAAGAAAGAGCAATGCCTGCAATTTTACTAGCTATCCTTCACACCAGAACACAACAATGCACCCAAGGCTTGGCGGTGGTACAATATTTTTTTTATCTTGTTTACGAAATGAGAGGTTTGATATTTCAAATTGACACCACGGTCGAATGGAATATCATAGGAAAGCATAAATTTATACGTTTTCAAACTATATTCGTTTTATTTTTAAGGCTAATACAGTTTTTAATTTACGACCAAAATATGAACATACCTACATCAAATACACAAATGGGAAAAAGAAAACAAGTTGTCTGTACATGTGGCTTTATAATGTAGTCGCGTAGTGTAACTTGTGATATAAGTGAGTGCCAAGTGCTATTATAAATATTTATCTCACATAAGTCTCAAACTGGATGGATTACGAGATAACGACTAGTAGCAGCACTGCCATAAAGATATTAACCAGAACCGGGAACATTTTGAAATTTTCCATTCGATAATTAAACGCGGAACCTTCGCGTAGCATTCGACGTACGAAACTACTCCTAAGTCCTCGAAGGCTTAGTAGAAAAATTGAAAAATTGAGTATAAATTCTAAGGAGTTTTATTTAAGTAAGATGCTGTCCTAAATTTTGAATCTAACTCACACGACATAGAATTCATAATTATTCTAAATAGCAAACTCAGTAGAACGGCAGTTGTTCTAGAGTTTTCAGTAGCTAAGCAAGGAAGAAGACAAATATATTACATGATATTGGATAGACTATCTGCCATTAGAATAGAGTAATTATACCTTATTACTTAAGTTACCACTTACGTATAGGTTAATGTACCTCTGGTACAAAGTACCGAGATCAAAATTAAGCCGTTGGTCGACGATTGCTCTTTGCCGAGGGTTCTTGGGGTATAAGGAGTCGTCACGGCCGTACGCGTTCACAAAATACGCCAGGATTGCACGACTGCAAAATAAAATCAAAAATTTACAAGCAGTCATAATAGCTTCAAGAGATTATTGAGATTTATACCTAAAATGGATCTTTTCTATGACTTTCTAAAATTGTTAAGTAATGTAAGACTATATACCATACAAAAATTTCATGTTTATTTTAAAAACAACCAATACGTAAAACTTATACAGTGTTCGAATAAAAATGTTTGTTACCTCTCCCATAAAGTGAAACCGTTGTCGTCCATTGTTGGTATAGTGTGTTGAGGATTCATCTAGTGTAATAAAAACAGAAAAAAACAGAGCTATAATAAAATGAAAGTATAATATTTATAGAAACTATATCATATCTGCAATGATGGTTTTGATTGTCTAAAATCTTCAACCAACCGTTTTATCACTTTTACGAGGAACGCAACCAAATTGCAAATCAATCTTGTAAATGTTGGCATTATTCATAGCATTTTAGCAGAACTACACTCAAAGGCTACGAGATTGATTTGCAATTTGGTTGCGCTTCGGGGTTGCCCACCGTAGGTTAGCCCCATTATATAAATATATGCAAACTTGGGAGACAATGTGACTGACATATCCAAATATGGACAACAGTCCCTGAACTTAAACATAGATAAAAAAAAATTCTTCAAAGTTTGTAAATGTCTAAAATCTTCCGTATTTATTTACAGTTCGGTGATCGATTTTTGACTTCTACGCTCTCCTTAATCAAATACTCTATAAATCACATTTGAAAACTACATAAATGATTATAGCATACATCATCAATCGCAACAAGGTGACTTTACCGCTAACGGCAATCTCTTCCAAACAAATAGTAGAGTTAATTACAGAATTAAAATTTGAAATGTGATATAGGTATATGACAGAATAAGATAGTATTGCCGTGTGGTTGCCGGCATAGCATAATTGGGTCAACCCTCTCTTCGTTTAACTGTATTGCATTCAAACACTCGTATGGAAATCCCACTAAAGGTCACCCATCCAATTAAGGCTAGACGTTATTTCGGAAATTATTAACTAATGCCACGAGATCTTCAATCTACTTATCTGCAACATGAAATTGGACATACTTATGTTTTATTATTAATTTATTATGAATCGATTATTTTCATTATTGAACTATAAACTTCCAAAGTTGGTAACTCTTTTTTGAGAATTGAACCGATCAGTTTGACTAAACGACACTTCGAGTAGTAATCTTTACCAAATGCGATCATGGCTGATTAGCATTAAGATCCAAATATGGTGCCAGGAAATTGATATTAACCAGTCAGATAAACCAGGTATCCAGCCAATACCAGGTCTTTAAGGCTGACAGGCGAGGCTAGCAGCGTCAATATTTAGCATGGTATTTGAATTGCGATATTAGCTTTCACATAGCAGGCCATAACTCTTCGTTAAATGTACTGTACCAATGACCTAAAATTAAATTTTAATTATTTTTGGCCGTAGTAATTTAGAAGTTACCTTGAGGTATTCGGGGGTCATATGAGCTCCCTCCATGATGTTAGTGAGGACAAGGTCCAGATCCAGTCCTATGACCTTCGCAGCCATCATGACCACCCGGCACGGCGGAGAGGGGGGTAAGTAGTACAGCTTAATGGGTTGGCTCGGCATTCTGTTGCTCTTAGAGCGCGCTGCGGCGTTGCTGTAAAAAATATAGATACATACCCATATAAGGTCAAGTTCTTTATCCCAAATGAAGTGGTTAGGTTAGTTTTAAGTAAGAAAGAAATAACATTTTATTTTAACCCATCTCAAGTCATGACCCGAACAATCAGCTACCAGCACGGGTTAGCACTTGACCTCAAGCATGCCTGATATTAAGTTAAGAAGTACTAATTAAATAATACTTTCTACTCAAAATAGTACAAAATGAAAACAATCGGTAAAAATAAGGTTCAGATTTTTTTATTATCATCATAAAATAAAATATGAATCTGCTTAGGAAAGTAATCGTGTACGATTCCCCTAAAATGCGTGTGTTACAGGAACTGCTAAGTAAAAATTAGGCCGAAGATGGAAGCGCGCTTACCCAGAACCCCCAACTTATTTGCGGGACTAGCTATCTTATATCAAACAGACGGAACACTATCAAATTTGCTGCTTTGCAGAAGGTTTAGATATGATGGTCATATGGCTAGTCAGGCGGGTATTTACCCTACCACATCCCAAAAACATCCACGCTTCACCTTACGAAATATATACAAGATATGCACACGTGACAGACGGTGAGGAATTCCTTTGACGACACCCACGGAAAAGACGGATTGCAGGTATGCGAGTAACGATCAGTTCCTGGTAAACCTATTTTATAATAATATTTTGAGAATAGTGCAATCGATTACGATCTCATTTAGCATTTCTAACACCAGCTGCTTAGTGGGAATTAAAAGTCAACTATAAGGACTGTGCATAAACTCGCCGATTCGTCTAAAGTTCTGTCTAAAAACATTACCCTCCTGTCTTGGGCAGTCGGGTAAAAATGCACTAACGTTAAGCAATAGTAACTCGGAAAGTAATTCTTTTGTTAAATATATCCACCCACGGTATGCATGTATTTAAAAACCCCTAAAATAGCCTGGATGAAAAATGATATTAAGTAGGTATTGCAAGTAATTACGGTTGTCGTTGTATAGCAGCAGCGAGGGTACTTTACTGTCCCACGAATTTTTTTTAAATATTTTACTCTTATAAGGTAGTAAAGGCAATGGCTTAGCGCCTGCAACTTCGCCTGTGTGGATTTACCTTATCGCGAACTTTTTCAGGATAAAAGTTGCCTATGTTCTTCTTCAGATCCCATGCAGGCTACCTCTCTGCCAAATTTCAATACGATCGGTTCAGAGGTTCAGATATGAAAAGCCAACAGACAGAGTTACTTTCGCATTCACATTTATATACAAAGTATGGATGTGAATATTTCAGTTTTTATCGTTAGGAATCTATCACTTAGTATTGTACGCTTCGTGTTACCTTACTTCTCTTCATTTGTTTATTAAATAAGTGGGAAATGAACACTTTTCACACAAAATAACTCGTAACCGGTAACTTTCAGAAACAATCATTGTAAATATTTAGAAAATAAACAGTGTAAATGTCAAATGTTTTGGTTTGTGTTGAAATTCGTAAAACCATTGCCGTAGCGTTAATTAGCGACCCATCACCAAATTACTTAACAAAGTTAAAGACTCACCTATTGATGTTTAACAAAACGATAATAGCAATAACTGATGCTAAGTACCTCATTTCGAATGATTTACTTAATTACTATTAGTGCTAACTGACACTGTATAAAAATATTTTGCACTGAATTCTAGATCGAAGCGGAAATTAAATTTCTATCGAGAGCAAAAAACTCACTTTGCCGACTGTACTTTTTCGACGACAGTTTTGTCCACACATTGACCCAGTTTGAATATTATTAATAAAAAATATGTCAACAGAAATATAGATTAATTTAGAAGTTGTCTAAATGGTGAACGTTACCAACTACAACCTAAGTGCAGTGAAACAGACAGTCACAATTTTATTTTTCCACAAAGATTTTAAAAACAGAGATTTAAAAATACTTTGGTATTCTTTCAATTTTCTCCATAAACTTCGCAGATTTATTCAGTTTAACATGTTTCAGTTTATCAAGACGGAATGAGAAAATTTACTGATAGCGTTGCAAAATGTTTACTGTAGGTAGACTTTTATATCTTGATACAGACTACAGTCATTTGATGGGAAACGACAGATTTATACCCTGGGGCTTATATCAGTTCTGTTATGATTTATACGTGCCATGGCAACGTTGGGCGGGAACGCCAATGCGCCTAGTCATTGTGACATAGCAATCAAGCTGACTATTCCAACGATTTCAACTACACACGGCAACGGTGACAATATAACTTCCAACTCTTGTCTATACCATTTAAGTTCAATATTCTGTGTATATAGATAATGCAGATCTGAAAAGGGCGAAGAAACTAATGATGTTACTAACAACAGGATAGAGTAATTGGCATTTAAAATCATCACAACACACCGAACACAAATAAGCGGTTCATGTTTGAATACATGGTCGTCAGATAATTGATAATTACACTAAAATTTTACAGAAGATGTGGCACTATACGTTTAGGAAATTGTATTGTCATGTGAGTCACTTCGGACTATTAGGAATCTTTTGTGCGCTTTCCTTGCATTCGCTTTATCCATATGATCAAGTCATAGACTTCATAATCTTATGATATAAGGTAGGGGAAAGGGCATGTAGTCACCAACTTACCCAGATGAAGCATACGCCTTACGGCCATGGCATCGCAAAAAGAATACGTCTTGAAGATATACTAAGATTTTAAAGCAGTATGATCCCAATAAAGGCACGACCCCAGGGATCACTATTTAACAAATCCATACGATCCTTGAGAAATGCGAATACATAACTCTGGATTAAGGCAAGATATTTCGTTAAATCTATTTCTAGATGTATAGAACGTAATACTAGATCAAGCAGAGGTATAAAATGTGGTACATACATTAAAGATACCTGCTATGTACTTAATTTAGCTGCCTAGGTACTTCTCTTTATAGAAATACAAAGGCCTCTTTATAGAAAAGTACTTTTTTTATCAAGTGACATTTTATAATTATATTATAAGAATAATGTATTTGCTTAATACTTACTGTTATCGTTCTAGCTCTCATATATGTAATAAGAGAGGGAAAACCATACGTCCACGAGTACACTTGCCAATATTATTTATCATTATCATCAACAACCTATAGAAATCCACTGCTGGTTATCAGCCCCTCCCATGTCCTGAATTGCATCGGTTTTGCCCTAATTGTCACGCCATATTGACATAAGATGTTTACGTAGGTAAATGCGTCCCTTAATGCTCCGCTATTCAACATAGAAATTTGCTCAAGGACTGCAATGTTCGTTGATAAACCCATAATGCACTATAGTAATGACAATAATCACTTCAATCATTATGTCGCTTTCATGTTAAACTATCGTATTAGATGGAATTGCTGGAATAATCCGTAATTTTTGCATAGGAGTGAATAGTTATTTGAATCGAGTAGTTATGCAAAATTTTATATTGTTGATTTCGTTGTCCGTAAAAGGAATTAAATACCTAGTAATGAAAAGCAGTCACATGTTATATTATTACAAAAAATAAATATTCCAAAAATTTGTACTTAAAAAGGTAATTTTCGTTATAAAGTTCACAAAAACGCATAAATGTGGCGTATAACACTAATTTCTTCACTTCATTTCTCATCTAGCACTTCCACTGTGGAGGCGCTGCTAGCATTGTCATTGTCCTTCTCCCGCTGCTCCGAATCGTGTCCAATTTCTTTGATGCTCACATTTCCTATCACAGCAGGTTCTTCGGCCTTTATTGAATGTATCCTGCCCCGGGTGTCATCCGTTCTCTGTGAGTCATCCTGACTAATTTTAACTTTTCTACTTTTACTATTCCCCATTTTGCGTCCTGTCTCCTGCACACAACGAACATGTGTGACTTATTGTTGATATTATGATGTAGCTCTCTGTTGTACTAGTGATAAAACGCCAGATAACCGACGACTCTTTATAATTAAATTGGCAGATAAAGTTTGATAACACTGTGAAACACACAAAGTGAAAGTTACATTGCAACTGACGCGAGAATATTTAGCAAAAACATTATAAATATACTCAGCCGTGTACAAGATAAAATGACAATGACACATTGCCCGATGAATGTTACATTGACCGAATGACTGTCTGGCATTGTTATATTTAAACAAGGAAAACCATAATGTATGTAGGTTTCAATGTTATAGGAATGAAGGAACTTATAAATATGAAACATGTTTCCCTCTTAATCTGTGCTTCTTAACCCCCGACGCAAAACGACGGGTGTTGTGTGTTTCGTCAAACGTTATACAGTATAGCGTTATATATATGTGTGTCCTGTCTTTGTCCAGATGTATCTCACTAATGCACGGTCCAATTTGAGGGCGGTATTTTCTTTCTTTGGAAATTATTTATCTTAAAAATATATACATTGGTAAAAACCATATTAAAGAAACGAAATATAATAGGTAGCGTTTTTACAGACTGTTCGCCTTTGTAAAACATGAAACACAAAAGATAGAATCGTTCGTACAATGTTGCAGAAAATAAAATAATGTCAATAAATTTTATATGACTATAATATAGACTAAATCAATATATAATATATCGTCATCTCTACTTATTAACCCTCGACGAAAAACGACAGGTGTTATGTGTTTGGCGGCGTTATGTGTGTGTGTTCAGTCTTTGTTCAGATATATCTCAGTAATGCATAGTCCAATTTGAGTGTGGTGTTTTTAAACTAAACGAGAAGACGTATTGGTGATTAAACGAGAATATAGGTATAGGTAATTTTTCAATTTGTATTCAATGTAAATATTTTTGCAATTTTTAATTAAACAGGCCGCTTCCAACCGATTAGTTACTCTGAAATTGTATGGGGGAAGTCTATGTTCAACAGTGGATGTCTTGTGGCTGATATGATGATGTAGTTTTTAACAACGACTCACAAGGTACAACCTGATAAAAGTCGAGGAAAGTACCTGGATGAAAGGCCGCTTCCAACCGGTCACTCTAGAATTCTATGGGAGATGCTTATACTGGATGAGTTTTTTTACCGTAAGGAAAAAATAGGGCATTTTAGGTAAGTGAAATAGAAGGTATTGGCATAGGTAGTTTAATATTTTTTTTTAACTATCATAGAATAAAGCGTTAATTGTGTCATTTGACGGTCGCGTTTATAGCCTATTCCACATAATTACATCATTAAATTAAATAATTGAATTGGAGAAAATAAGAGTTCCAAATAAATTTCGCATGATAGGAACCCTAAGAATGACGTTAGTCGCATATCAATGTCCGGCGCGTGCGTTTTTGAAAAGAAAAAAACTAAACGACCTATGCCAATAACTTCTATTTCACTTACCTAATATGCCCTATTTTTTTCCTTACGGTAACAAAACTAATCCGGTGTGTGATATAAATTTTATATTATGACATATACTCCTACAACACACCTACAAGCTAAATTTCACGTTCTTAAATTGATACTATGACATGATACAAATGACATCACGATGCTTAATCGTGTTGCCGAAATATTCATAAACACTTGTGCTAACACGCCTTAATCTATGTACCGTAATGATTCTCCGCTTAACGGCTCTAGTTCATTGTAGCCTAGTAAAACACGTACACATAATATTACCATGAGTAATCCACGAACTTAAAAAAAAAAAAGTTGGCCGATAAAGGAGCCCGAAGTACGAATGTTTTTAAAAACAATGGCAAAGCCTTTAGGGTTATCTCAATTGCGAGGTTAATATAACGTTATCTGTTTACAGCAGGTAAATAGTAATGACGGCTTTATGAAGAATAGAATTATTCGTTTGTAAATTGTAATTGGCTTATTTTATTTTTTGTTTGAAGGCCCTATAGGTACAAGTAAATTGTGAAATAGCTGCATAACTTGCTTCCTTATTTCTAGCTGATCCAACACTGTACAAAATAATACAATCGAACTTCGATGTTTCATTCTTAGGGTTCTTTACTAAAACTTAAATTTGGCTTGGTTCATATTTATAACGCCTGCAAAGTTATGAAAAACATTTTTTTTTTGCATATGTCATTGTTTCCTAATACCTATATTGGACTTTATCTTAAATACTTTTAATATAGGGATCTGATTATCAAGCTTTGAGGTGTTCATTTTTGTTGTATTTCCATGTATGTACGAGTAAGTACATGTGCTCATTACACCTTACCAGCTAAATCGCCATTTTTGAATATACGAAAAATATTAACATTAATAGATGATCTTATGAAATTGAAAGGAAAATTATCATAACCAACTTATAACATATTTCTGAGTATGTAAACAGATTATAAAAATACAAATAAATCAACATCAATAATAACTTTGTATTCTAATATAATATTCTGAATACGGAACCCTACTATGCCTGATTCTAAAGCACTTGGCCAGTTTTTAATGCTTCAGTTTATTAAGAAACAATTATTTTATTATAGAGAAACTTCTCTTTTAACAAAGCCAAACTGCACATACTATACATAGATAGGTGTAATTTTCTGAACATTCTGAATCACCTTATTACTTCAAACAAATTAAATACCTCCTTAATTAGATTTTTGAGCTATTGTATAATGAAATGTATTTACTAATTATTCCCTTGAGCAAATCCACGGAAAGAAAGTTAGGGTAATTAATGTGGCTATTAATCAACTATTTAAAAGTACATTTTGAAAATTGATCATCACATCAAGAATTGTCGCCGCAGTATCAACCTCACGGAAACAGCAGTGCTAAAGGTGAGTTTTTATTTTTCCTATTTTATCTTTGCAAATACATGGTGTAATCACACCTTGTCAAACTTTAATTAATATTTCGGTGACTCGATTTGTATACAGTGTCTCTGTTTCTGAGTGATCTGCCTTTCAAATCAAATATCAAAATCAAAAATCGTTTAGTTCCTTTACTACATATTGGCAATACAAGTGTCTTATAAAATTTTTAACCTAAAATTACATTTTACATAATCGTGTATGTGTTTGTGTGTATGTGATGGATGATGTATGTGTGCATAGCTTGTATCAGTGGTATGTGACCTTTACTAATAGACACTCTTGATTATTGTCTTATAGATCATGTACTTTTCGTTTTTGATGTTTATCTACATTAGACGACCTTTGGTGTAGTGGTTAGCAACTCTGTCCCTTATAGCAATAGGTTGCGGGTTCGAATCCCGCTAGGGGCATATGTTTGTGTAATGAATACGGACATGTATGCTCAAGTTATGAATGTTTTCATTTATAATAAGTATTTATTTCCAAAAAAAAATGTATTTATATAGTATATCAACCATCTGGTATCCACAACACGAGCCTATAGTTGCTTACTGTGGAACAAGATGACGCTGTGTGTATGTCTAAGAATATTTATTATTATTATTCGAATGTAAACCTTTTAATCTTAACTGTAAGACGCCTCTGGAAACTGTAAAAGTTTTTGTATTCGCACCGAATAAAGTCATAGACCCGTCGCGTTATTAATTATATTAAAAAAAATATGTAACTTATTATAAAGCTTTATTCCGTCTAGTGTTAAGATTCCTTTTTAAATACAGAATAATACAAAAAAATCGCTCTGACCTGCGAGAAGCCTAAAAGCTAATTATAAATAATACTTAAATAGCTTTATTGCTGCAATTTTCGAGAATTTCAAATTTATTTATAATCATTAATTGTGGAAAATAACCCCCATCAAAGCTATTTAGGTTTATTTAGGCGGAGCGACTTTTTTAATTTATACTATATTTAACCATAAATCTTAATTTATCCAGTGATGGCTTCACTGGACGGAATAAACCCTCTTAAACATGAATAGATGAAAATATGCGAAAGCAAGTAGACATGTCTATCTATCGAGAAGTACATTCTATATATTTTAATATATTACAGTAAATCTATTTGTAATTAAGTAATATTTCAAAGCTTATCATCTAGGTAAGTAAGTATGGTTTTAGGTATTTAGACTTATTCTCAATCAATCAATCCATCAAATACTCTTTATTGTACAATTAACAAAAACTACACAAAGATTACAGCGTATATCATTAATTGTACAAAAAGGCGTATTCTCCTTGGTTTTTCTATAAACAAATTATTTGTTCCAGATGGTGTCCAAATTTGTAATCGTCGCTGTGCTGGCGAGCCTATCTGTCGCTCATGGAGCTAAACTTAATAACAAATTAGACACTGTAAGTTTCCACAACAAATATTTTATCTATTTTATAGCATAATTTTATGATGAAATATAACTCCAATATATAGATTGCTCCAAATCACAATGCAGTACATTTTATCCCATCGCCCTAATTCACAATGTAACTAAACCTGATCAAAAGAGCCGAGGCACTTATTTATCTTGAATATAGATAATATAAATATTAAGAAAATCTAAAAAATAACACATTTTAACATTGCATAGTTTGTAAAAACTAGTATAATTATTTTCTCCACAGAATATAGCTCCAATAGAGGGGGAAGCACGACTTATTCAAGTTCCGTAAGTATTAGCAACACTTATTATATTACAATATGGTACAAGTATTCCACTTGTAATCCGACTATTATAAATGCGAACGTTTGGCGGTTTGTTTGTTGCTCAGTCCCGGCGATACGGATGAATGGATTTGAATGAATTTTGGTACATGCTTTATACTTTTTATCCCGATAAAGTTGCCGCGGGATAAACAAAATACATTTCTTAAACGAAACTACATATAAAAACGAATTCTACACGGGCGTAGCCCGTATAAATAATAGTAGCAAATAAGCAAAACAATTAAGAAATAAGCAACAAAAATGACGAAACAGATGAGGGAGGGATGCCATTGTCAAGCAGTAGGACTGGGCTCTTAATAATAATAATAAATAATAAGCAAAAAATGACTGAGACAACATTTTTCATAAATTGCAATTCACAAAACAATTTATATTATGCATAAAGTAAATATTATTTTATTTCAGAATCCTTGGAACATTAATTGTACAGTCACTAAAAGTTAGCTGGTTTCTAATAACATCAGTGTTTTCACTCGTCGGGTACAAAGTGGTAAATATTTTTTTAATTCTGATCACATTTTTTAGCGCTTGATATCAGTCACACCTGATGTTAAATTAAGATGAAGCCGAAGGTGGAAGCTGACTCGACCGAAACCCTCAGCATATTTGTGAAACTGCCTATCTTTTCTCAACCAGTCAGAACACAACAATGCTAATTAGAATATACTTCTTGAAATGCGGTTCAGAAAACCAAGGTGATCGTTCAAAAAGAGAGGTCATACTATTTATAAAGGATTTTTACATAGTCGTATAACATAATTTTCTCTTTTTGTTATTTAACCGCCTCCGTGGCTCAATGTAGACAACATTGGGTTTACGATTCGGAGGTCGCGGGTTCGATCCCCAGCGGGGTACATGTTTAAGTACTCTGTTTGGTTGGCGGTAGGGGATTTTAAATGTCCGCCTGACTAGCTAGCACCATCTTATCTAAATCTGCAGCCAAGCAGCAATGTTAATTGCATTGTTGTGTTCCGGTTGTCAGAGATAAGATAACCAGTCCTCCAAATGTGTTGCATTGTTGTGTTCCGGTTGTCAGAGATAAGATAACCAGTCCTCCAAATGTGTTGGGGTTTCCGGGTCAGTACGCTTCCACCTTCGACCTCATTTTCACTTAACATCATGTGTGATTGGAGGTCAAGTACCAACCCGTTGCGCATAAAAAAAAAAAACTTTTTTTTATTTAAATAACATAAAGACATATTCTATAAAACTTCTGTCTGGTCTTTTTTTTATTGTATGCAACTGCAACTGCTTTCTGTCTCAAATTATGTTATTTTCTTTCACAGACTGCATTACTACTAGCGGCCAAAGTTGGATACTGGGTAATTTGCAATTCATTCACAGTAGTGCTAGGTGCATTGGCGATGTTAGGTTTTTGCAAATTGACCAATAAGTGCAGCCTAGCCTACGTTCCACAGCAAGTGCTGGAAGCAGGCGAAACCCTGGCATATGCCGCGAGGAGCTTGGAAAACGGTTTGTTCAAATACGGGAACGAAGACATGCAATGAGTGTTATATAGAAATAAAAGAGGTGGCTGAACAACAAACTCGTATTCTACTGAATAAACTGTATTATTTAAGAAAAATGAGATTTACAGAGATACGTTGTGCTTGTTTATTGATTGAAAGTTGAATGAATATGACTGTGCAAGTTGGTCCACCCGAGCAATAGATCGACTACTGCTGCAAGTTATTCTGCCAAAAATTTGACCATTATGTTCAGTAGCTGTAAGGTTCTAATTTATTTAAATTAATAAATGGTTTAATTTTGTACTATTTAATGGTGTCATTCATTCATACCCAACCAAAAAGATAAGTAAACAGAGATCAGAAAAAGCGACCCTCAAGTCCACTCCGCAAATATCATTTTTATTGTAATGATTTTATTAGTTCGAAATTTATTATTTATTATTATTTTCCATTTATTACGCATGAGTACACGTAAAACCAAAAAACAGATTTCTAGATACAAATAGATTCTAGGTACAAAAGGTGCTAGCTTATCTCTGAAAGAGATTCCTTTCAAAAAGACCCTAAGATGTAAAGGAGAATAGATTTAGATAAGATAGACATTCATAAGTGCACAGAGAATAAAAAAATTAACTCACATAAACGAAATATTATTCATTAAAAATTATTAAAATGCAATAATATAAATAATAACATAATATTAAATAATATACGTACATGTAATTTAATTATAAAAATAAATGAGAAATATCTATACAATAATTCGTGGAATACTAAATTTGCATTATAGGTACTACGAGTAAGAAGATACCTACTATTGTTCCTTGCAGTATTCAAAAAGTAAAATAAAGGAATCTTCACGACTAAGAAAAGTCAGCTACATTTTAATCTCTCAAGCTCTATAATATCCTCCTTGGCCTCCACTAAATTGGACATGTTCATTCAAAAACATTTTTTATAACACATTTGCTCGAAAAGTGGTATTTTTTCTATGAAAAACAGGTTCAAAAAGTGGCGCATTTTGGCCTCGGGCTAAAAAGTAGTACGGTTTTTTTTTTTAAAAATGTCAAGAAGTTTCGTCTATGGTAATTTTTTTAATCCTAGCAAAGAGTTTTTATTCCGAAAATTGATAAAAATTTTAAAAATTAAATACTTTGAGAGGTATTTGTACACTAAAATAAATTATTAATCTTTATTTCAATCAGTTTCGACAAGAAATAACAACCATTTATTTATAATAAGAACACAAAACTTTAATTTCCTAATTTGTTAGTGGCTGTCTGTACTGGCTGTCTGCAGTATCCTTTGCCTAATTAAAAAAAAACGCTTGTGCGCGCGCAGCGCTAATTTGTGAGCAAAAAAAGTAAAAGTTATTTCGCGCGCTCTGTGAAAATTTGCAAAAATGTCTTCAAGCGACGAGGATTTCATGGAATCTACGCCCCCGGATCTTAAAAACGCGGCGAAACAAGCTACTTTAAGCCTTCTACCTGAAAAATCAGTTGAGGTGTACTTGCAAGCGTACGAAAATTTCATACTCTGGAAAAAAAACAAAAATGCTCATTCATTTTCAGAAAGCATTTTTTTAGCCTACTTCATGGAACTCTCACAAAAATATAAGCCGAGCACGTTGTGGAGTCAATATTCAATGCTTAAAAGTGTTGTAAGAACGAAACATGGTGTTGATATCAAGCCGTATTCAAATTTGCTGGCTTACCTGAAAAGAAAAGGTGAAGGCTTTACCAGCAAGAAATCTAAAGTATTTGCGGCTGATGATATTGAGAAATACTTGAAAGAAGCTCCGGATAGCCGATATTTGGCAACAAAGGTCAGTTAAAACTAAATTATTAAACATAATTCCTTTAATTTTCGTATTTATTTACGATATAACTAGATAAGTACCTACTTCGGTTTTATTTTATACCTACTTACACAGTTTTTGTTTCTTTTCAGGTTGCATTAATATTCGGCATAAATGGTGCATGCAGACGTCAAGAGCTGACAAATATAACCACTGATGATGTCGAGGACCATGGGCGAATTCTCCTTGTCCAGATCAAGAACACAAAGAATAAAATACCACGCTCATTTACAATACAACAACCTTTTTATGAAATCGTAACGAAATACGCAGCACTCCGTTCCACAAAAGCGAAGACTAATCGATTTTTTCTAAATTACCAGAATGGTAAATGCACCAGCCAACCCATCGGCCGTAATAAATTTGGAATGATGCCTAAACAAATCGCCACTTTTCTCAACTTACAGAACGCACATGAATACACAGGGCACAGTTTTAGAAGGTCCTCGGCTACATTGCTCGCCGATTCAGGAGCGGATATATTGACACTGAAACGCCACGGAGGGTGGCGTTCCTCCAACGTCGCCGAGGGCTACATTCACGATTCAGTCAGGAATAAAGAAAAAATCAGTTCCTGTATTACAAAAAATATTAATTTGGAGCCGGGCCGTGCTGACTCTCGACCATCAACGAGCACATACATCCCGCCATCATCTCCGCCGCCGCAGCCACCTCCGCCGCCGCAGCCCTTAACTACAGAGCCAGAGCCCTATTCTGGTCTCATTTCTCCTACTTTCACTCAGGAGAGTGAGAGGAAGACAGTTAACAGTACGACTATGTTACAAATGCCGACTGGCAACGTAGTACTACATTTTTCAAATTGTTCTGGTTTTTATAACTGTTTTAACAAATAATTAAAGATTTATTCATTTCAGTAGCCCCATGTTTTATTTATTTCCTCACAAATGTGTTATAAAACGTCGTGTGACACACGTGCCCATTGATAATTGCAGCCTCAGCTTTTTTTGTAGCCCTCACCTACGGTTCGGGCTAGCAATCAAGCCTCGGCTGCAATGATCAACTTTGGGCCCTTATATCACAATGTACTATATTGCCTTCGACTAGAAGAGTCTTAGGTTATTGTTTAAAAACTTTACTAGTTATATTAAGCTAAAAACAACCCAGTATAAATGAGCTAGTTTCGAAAGATGATCTCTGAGAAATAGCTGAGCACATTTTTAAACAATGGCTGGCTCATACAGGTGAGTTTTGTCAGTTTATCTATTTCTGTCTTCAGGCATCAATTACCACATTCTTATATTTTGTTGTGAAAAATAAAGGAGCCAACAAAATTGGCGATCCTTCCTTGATAGCGCAATTGTTTAATACAGATTTTAAGGCTGAAAATTGTGGACCTGCTCTCAATGGCCTTGAGCATGCGTCTCTCTATATTAACCAATTTGTTGAAATCTATCTTACACGATTTATACACGAGGCTTCTTAGAATTTATGAATTCGATATCACTTATTAGATGTAGTTACTGAAACAATTTTAATAAAGGACGTTTTTTTCGATTTTGATTTCTCAATCAATTTCCTTCTACGCAGTACTATGTTTCTTTGAATTTATAGTTCAATATAAACTATAGGAATTGGGTGTAAAATTTGTTTATTTAGAAATAAATTATTTGTTAACGAGAGGCTCTAGTGCTCAAGCCCCTTAATAATCTTTGGGAGTTACCTACAGGTATAGTGGTCATTGTCAACTTACGCGTTACTCATACAAAGTTGTCAAAGACACGTTTAAAAACTACTATCTTCCTATCTATTTTTTCTGATTGGGCAGAGAGCTATCGCGCTCGCCCCACCGCTCGGTTAAGCTGAAAAAGTCAAGTGACTATCAGCGAGTTCCAGTCTACAAAAAAAAATGTATTTTTCCTTCATATTCTGGTGAATGGTATGGTATTCCGTAAAACACTCGATAAGAAGTATCATATCATATAGATATAGTGTAGAATAACATATGGCACTAACTCAGGCGAATGTCCAATAGCAAGCACGGTGTACTTTTTTTTCATTCATTAGTTAACCCTTAATTGGTGGCGCCTTAAAAGTTACGAAGTTGTCGCGTGGAGCGTATAGCACCCTAAACTAGTTCATTCTAATAAAATACGAAATATTTGCAAAATCAGACTTGTTGTCATTATTATGACAACATTTAAACTTATTTATTATGTCACTTTTGAACCTATTTTTAACATGTTCAGAAGTTATTTAAAACAGAAACAATAATAATTATAAGTAGTAGTTTTCCTCCTCAAAATTTTGTGAGACAACAATCATGTGGTTATTGCAGGCATGTTCATAGCATTTTGAACATTCAGTCTAGGTTTTCCTGTCCTTGGTGTGCAACGTTGCACAACTGACTGACTCTCGCGCCTGAATCGTGAACGTCAGTCATGTTTAATTAGAAGTTATGAACCTAGAAACATGCAATGGGGTGTGTGACACCCCACGCTCCCATTAAGGGTTAAATAAAATTTACGAATGGTTCATTTATTTATTAATAGCTAGTATTTTTACGAAGTTGGTTGGTTGCGTATTGATTTTTGTACGAACAATTTTCTTTTCTAAACTTAATAAATAATATCAAAGACTAGACATAGATATTAAACATCTCTTGAGAAAGGCTGTTATTGAGTTCCCGCTGTTTGCGATATAATAGCCTCTCCCAATAAATAAATTGAGTGTTCAGGGTGACTTCGATCTCGTATTCACTTAACATCAGGTATCATTGAAGTCAACCGGTAACCCGTTATATATAAAACGCTTTGTTTCGTACCCGTTTTCGCCGACAATTTTTTGTTTATATTAAATAATTGAAGGAACGAAAATCACCGACATAGCCCAGCGAATTAGTAAGTTGAGGTGACAGTGGGCAGGGCACATAGCTCGAAGAACTGATAGCCGGTGGGACTGGGGAAGTCGCTGGATGCAGGACGCTTCCAACCGGTCATTCCGGACATATACAATTATGATGATGAAATAATTGAACCGCAAAAACTTACAACAAACTTAAAAAAACGGACTTCGTTTACGTTCTCTATCCCCGGAATGTGTTTACCTAAACCGTCAGCAGAATATTATTAAATAATTTACCTACATAAATATTTATCGAAATGTTATTCAACAATAACTTCTGACAAATAATATTGGAGAACACATTTGAAGTCGGTCAAAAGATAACTAAATAAAAACTGACCTAGTGCAAGCAGACTCGCACACAAAGGGCGAACACCATCAACAATCACACATCATAAACACGTCTTACACACTTGTCTTAAAAACATAAAACAAGATAAATGCCATAGTAAATAACTTAGCCGTGTACTAATAATAGCGCCTGACAAACAATTTGTAGCAAAGGCGCATGAAGACGTTTTGTAAGTGATCCCATTATAATTACAAGACAATATTATTAAAAAAGAAATCATCCATTTGTATATTTCACTACACTGTTATATAGTGTTTTACTATAGAAAGTTTGAAACTTGTTATTATGTTTATGTCACCATTTTTAAGAGAGTTGTATCATGACTATTACTATCACAGTCTCTCTGAAATGACACGAGATAGCAGTATCACGTTCATGCTTCACGCATGTAAGAGAGATGCGACGCTTCTTTCGCCTGTCATTATAAAGACACTATGTGCCCCATAGTCTAGCCCTACAGGAAAAAAAAACATGAAAAAAAGGCAATCTTATCTCTACTAAATGTTAAACGATTTTTATTTTAACTTCTACTACAGATCGTGGCATGTTATTTGTCTACAAAAAGATTACACTGTACTTTCTATGAGACGGTCAATACTACAAAGCATTTCTCTAACAATTTTTAATTTGTGTTCATTGCTACAGTGCTCAATTGTGATTAAGGTAAAAATAATAATGATTTAAGTCAAGGTGACGCTGAAGACAACATGGAATCACCCGGAAAGTATTGAGAGAATTAACAAGAACCCAGTTAATCAGTCCCATCCAATCTTACGCCCGAAAAGTAGGAACACAAATGCATGTGTTTGCCATTGGGCAACAGGCTTAGAAAGGACAAAAGTAGCTACACCAAGTGGCCATTTAAAACAGTGATAAAGTCTGCCAGATCATTAGAACTACCTATAAATACCTACTAAAGATCACTTTTTATTACACTAAGCTAAGAATGCGATTATCTGTAAAGTATAACTACTCGCTTAGGATATTTAAGAAAGAAAAACTCATCTCTTAAATGATCTATAATAATTTATTGCGATAAATAAAACATAAATAAATAGAGTCTAACCACTAGCTAAAACCAAGCATGCTTCTTCATCGCTCTTCCTCTTTTCTCCTGCGCGTATTTCTCCACAGCAGTGGTGAGGAACTTCTCAGCAGTCTCCAAATGCTCAGGTGTTACCAGGTTTCGGAAGTGGAAGGCCGGTAAGAGTTCATCGTATGTCTTTGAGATTAGGCTGCACTTGTCTGTTAGCTTACAGAAGCCGAGGGTGGCAATGGCGCCGAAAACGATGATGATAGAGTTTGAAATCAGCCAGTCTATGATATCCACTGCTATCACGAGAGCCGACTGAAATAGATAAGAAAAATATTAATGTCATAATCAGCTCTACCAAACTAGGTATTAATAATTGGCATAGATTGTAGATTTTTTTTTTTATTAAGAACTGGTTTTCCGTTTGACTACAATCTCACCTGATACAGATACAATCAAGTTGGTTAAGTTAATATTGTTTTATGAGTTACTAGCTATTCCCCGCGACAATGTTTGCGTGGAACATATTATCATTTAGAATCGGTTCAGAAAAAAGTTATGCCTATATGTTAACCCAGGCACTAGTCTGTCTACCAACAAAATTTAATCCAAATCCGTCTAGCTGTTTAAGCGTTAAGAGGTAACAAACATACATACACACACATATACTTTCGCATTTATAATATTATTTGGGTATTGTAATAAAATTGGAAAGTTCAGAAACAGATTGCTATACTTTGGACAAACATTAATTCGAAATAAAGTCACTATTACCACGTAAAAAAAATACAAACGGCCGAATTGAGAACCTCCTCCTTTTTTGAAGTCGGTTAAAAAGGGATTGCATAACATTCCGAATTTAAAGGTCTGATTAATTCATTAGTCACATTACATAATGTCATAACACCGGTCTTAATCCTGATATTTTGACAACCACCAACTAGCGCCACTTTTTTTACCGATTTCCCAATAAATTCCGGAGAACTTAGACGCGCAGCCGAACTAAATTTGCGTTGGATTTAATTTTAATTTTATAAATTTTGACTATTGGAAAAATATGAGTTATCGAAGTCAACAAGATAACAAAGTAGGCTTCAGTTTAGATCTGCTTAGAACTGCTGTTAAAAGTTTAACTTAGAGAATAAGTATAAAAGTTTTATACATATCCTCCATTTTGTTGTTAGTAATATTAAAGGCATGTTTTACTCACAGATTTGTAACCGATCAGCTTTGTAAAAATGTTTAAGATCAATGATGTAGGATCAGTTTTGACTGCGACATCGTAGTTGGGGGCATCGTCGGTTACATAATAATTTTCAACCTGAAAATATTAAGAAGAATATTAGTGATATAAGGAAAAACAAACATTATTCACGGTTCTTTTAAGAAAACAAGTGTAACGTTCTGTTGAATTACAGTACAATAAAAAATTTATAATGGCTCTATACGTTGCTCTATACGCCCTTAGACCAGTAGAAATACGCAATTTTTATGGTGTAAGTTCCTATATAGTGTAAAGTTCCTGATTTTTTTGTGGAAGGATCCAAGTATCCATGAATAATCAAATAAAAATGTTTTCTAACAATTTTGTAGCTTGCTTTAGGTATAGTGTAGGTTTTAGTTATAAAACCTACAATATTAAATTAAAGTTACCACTGTGAACTTCATTGCGTTGTAGAAGATGCTAAAATGTCCTAAAATAATTTTCTAAAAAATTAATCAATGTCTACTTTATGTTTTCTAAAAATAGTTAATTCACAGTGGTAATTTTAATCATTGCAGTCTAGGATTTATAACTAAATATCTATATTACCTATATCTAAAGCAAGCTCGATCGATTTATTAGTTTTTTTTTTATTTTATTGCTGACAGGATCTATCCATGTGCAAAAAGCACGGCCTTTAATTATAAGAAGTTAAAAGTGTATGGCGCCGTTATTTCTGAACAATTATTCGCTAACTAAAATAAAAAAAAAACAATTGTATGACTTACTTCTACATTAGAACGTAATGGCGAGAAGTTTTTTCCAATCGGATCAGCGACAACCACTCCCAAAACAACGCTCAAAGCGATGAGTTTCTTCATCATCTATAAAGAAAGGCAGAACTTAATAACTTCCAAAATTTCAAACAATAAAAATTTGCAACTTCATTTTAGTCCCAGACAAGAAAAATCATAGATAAAACCTTTATTTACAAACTATCTTGACCGGCGTATGACAGTAATCATGTCAAGATTAGTCCAGTCTCTTTCTACCACTAAGCATTCGGAGTGTTATATTCCAGTATACGGAATAAGATATAATTTAACCGCCTCCATGGCTCAATGTAAACAACATAGGGTTTACGAATCGGAGGTCGCGGGTTCGGGCACATGTTTAGTACTCGGTTTGATTGAAGGTAGGCAGGGATTTTGTGCATAATAAAAATAAGAGAGCTGTGAAAGAACAGTAAACTCAGGATGACAACGTATACAGATTACATGTGAGGTCGAAAATATCGACCAAATCTGTGGAAAGTCACAGATATACCATCTACCTATCTTAAAAAAATGTGCGTTACTCCGCTCGGGTAAATTAACGTTCATTCTTGCAAACTCCACGCCAATGACGTTGCTGCCCTTAGTCATGCCCATTATCCCTAAGTCGCCATATACGATACCCATGGACGATAAGAGATTATAGTTGGTTCTATTGAGTTTCTTTTCCAGGAACCACAAGACAGGTAAATGACATTGCGCAACAATAGAGATTGTGTGTGTATAATAACTAGCGTAAAGACAATACTGAAAATAATAAAAGATAGGTATATAAATAAAAATTACCTTGAATTTGGAGATAACTTGCCGTGCGCCGAAAACGTGAAGATTATTGTTGCACTTGCACTTCCGATTTTAAAATGACGAAAATTCTTTAATGAACTAAGTATTTAAAGGTGAAGGCTCCATAATGCACGTACCTAATCAACTAATTAGGTATAACCTAATACATGACAATTATACCAGTGAATAATGATTGATTTTTATATTAATTACGCGTCCAAATGGATTTAACCGGTGACGCACTACAATCACACTTCATTTTAAATATTTTGTAATTTTTTATAAGGATAGTCATGTAGATGTATTTAGTTTTAGATGCAATATCAGACTCCTTGGGACAGTCGGGTAAAACTGGTTTATCCAGAAATCTATGCGGATCGTGAAATTTCAGATTTTTTTTATGCACAATTGACCTCAATCACACCTGATGGTAAGTGAAGATGAGGTCGAAAGTGGAAGGTGCTACCAGGAAACCCCATCTTATTGGGTAATAGTAATTAATTACTGACTACTGTTTTCCCACAAAGAAATCAATTTGGTTTATTCATCTTCTCCTTATCCACGATAGACTACTACTCCCTAGTTAATATTTGCGTGGAGTCATGGGAGAGTCTATCAGATTTTCATCAGATGAGATAGTGTTAAAATCATATCCAAGCCTAAACAAAGTCAGTGATCTAATTCTGTTATAAGTAGTTGACGAAAGAAAAATGATGATTATTTCGGATTTCACTAAATGGGCACACGTGTCCAAATCCGCGTGTCCAGTTGGTGACTAACCCTTGTATGATTCAACAATAAATTCATTAGTCAAGTTTACTACACTCACAGAAAGGAATGGTCGCCATAAGATCTTTTATATTCCTAGTAAATACAGTTTCGGGTGTATACGGTCAATACGAGTATACAACAATTTCATAGAGTACTTGATCCTCAACTTAAACGTCGCCGTGAAAAAAACTCCAAGTCTACAAACAAACGTAGATATTCGTTTTCAATTGTAATAAAACGCAACAACAATCGAAGTGACCATTTGTAAAAGGACAATTTCACGGTATTCTATTGCAAAAAAAATAATAATAAAGACCAATTTTAAAGTTATTCCATAATTTTTCACATAAAATTTCAATGAGTTCTAAATACCACGCATTTAATGTTTCAGAATAGAAATCGTCTAGATATAAATATTTGTTTACCACTAGTCATCCGCCCGCCTTCAAGCGGCTATTTAGATGAAGCGAGGATGGTTAGTGAAGTAAAGCAAAGAATTTAAAATTGATTCATCATCATCAGCCCCTAAATATCCCACTGCAGGAATATAGGCCTTCCCTCATATATGAGGGAGTATGTATGGGCCATAGCCCACCACGCTGGCCCAATGCGGGTTGGGGCCAAAATTGATTCGTTTTTATCAATTACTTAATTGACATGATAGCCGATACATATGTTTACAAATACGTATCAGAGTCTGGAAGTAATTAATAATGACTTATAAAATTAGATACGTGTTGTTATTTAAATGAATAAGAATGGTCCAAATAAAAGTTGTTTATTAAACACAAAATTAAATACATACTGTAACTGAAACAATGTGAATTTCCTAAGATGTACTATAAAAAATTATAACATGGATATTAGAAAAAATTACTTATGTTTTATTAAGATTTTTTCTTCAGAATGTCATTGTCAAGTACTTTCTGGGTATCAAGCACTAATTGTGGGAATGTAGGATCCAGAAGACACAGCCTCACAAAGTTGTTATAGGATGGTGGTAGGCTCAGCACTTGGTTATCTGTAAACTCATTTAAAATTAAATAAATTGAATAAATTTAAAATCGAAAAGTATTATGACTCAGGCAGACACGAACCTAAACATTAGTGACTGATTTTTTTCAAGTATGTTAGGATTCCGTACCCGAAAGGTCGAAATAGAGCTAACGCTGTCCGTGGAAACCAAATATGACACGATGGCCAAAACCACGCTACCTACATGCAAGTAGGAGCATAGCGTCACGACCTTTATCCCAAATGGTCAGAGATATCCCCCACGTAGGCGTTAGGCAGATCTAAACTCAAAGTTAAACAACATCCATGGGTCACCTTTTGAAATATACAAAATGCACACGTGACATAGGTGGGCTCATCGCAGTGAAGTAGATGTTTTTTCGTGCTAAGGCCCTAAGACAATCCACGGGAAAAGTCGTGTTAGTCCAACTACCCATTCTACCATATATTCAATAGCTTTTACTGGGTATTATGTAGTAGTATAGGCTAGCCAAAACTATTATTTAGTCTTTCAAAAACGACTCGCACAACTTGACTTTGTACAGTCGTCAGGTTCAAAATTGCAAACATAGTCCATGTTCAAACAATTACATTTTCTCGAAAACTTTTTTATTTAAGCAAGTGTCGAGTACCTACCACTCTTGAGTAATACCCACAATCTACTGCATAAGAATTAAAAGTATTTTGCTGTACATTTAAAGATGTACAAAAAAATATTATCGCATGAACTTTGACCATGACTGGAATTTTGGATCTCACTGTACAATTTGCTTTTTGTAAATAAGTAAATTTTAGTAATCTTAATATCGTACCTTCCATTGTCTCTACGGCAGCTTTCAATACTTGCTCTATGTCGTGATATCGAGAACAGATAACGTTCTTAGACTGAGCAGAGTTATGACTCAACACAAGGAAATGTTGAGCAAGCCTCTCTAAACACTGCGGCACGTCAGTTTTTATCCGAAACTTTAGCTTCCTAACCTCTTGAGCTGACTTACTTAGAATCAAAATTAATACATCATCTTTATAAATTCCTTTCATTTTTCTATTCACATTCAATGTTTCTAGGATTTTATTATCAGACGTTATTAAGAGTTGATCGTATATTATACGTAAAGTAATGTTAGATGTCTTCGTTTCATAATTTGTCCAACAGCCAGTACACCAAGTCATTAGTCTGTCAATAGGTATCGACATTGTATCTAAAATGCAATGATTTTTGGTGAGTTTCAGTTTAAAAACTGTACATAAGTAACTAAATGACTAATATTGTAGGTACCTACCGTTCATTGTATTACACACTTATTGTGGCGCCGCCGTTAGCACTATTAAATATCAAAAACTTATTCGGAAATCTAAATCTACTCTGAATCTGATTGTTTTCCCGCCAATTACACAGATGACGTGTAAGAGTGTTCGCTCTTGCTCTTGCTTACATCTAAAAAGAATTTGTTCATTTTCAAAATTCATTCAAAGATGGAATACTGGCCAACATTCTTCAGAAAATATTTAACGATAACAGGTGGATTTAAAAAAGATAAGTTAACTTCTTTTCTGGCTAAAACAAATGTTTTTTTAACTAAAATTGCCAGTAGAATAAATAAACAATTTTGTTTTTTATTTCTGTTAACTTTAATGTTTAATAAATTGTGGTAGCTCTGCATATACTGCGTATAAATCAATGTAACTATGGAATTAAAAGTTGTAAGAGTACGAAAAAGATTTTATATCAAAATTGATGTATTCTTCGACTGATTAAGCTAAGCTTTCGCTGAATTTAAACAAACTTCCATAATTTTTTTTTGGCAGTACTTCCCCCGTAGTATCTTTGGGCTTGGCTTTTTGTTTTTATTTCTTGTAATTTTATTTGTACTTTCCGAGTTTTGAAGCTTAATAACGGCAGCTATATACGGCAAAAATCAGTAATGGTGTACAAGGAAAGAAAGGAATTGTAAATTGAAGTGCGCAACGAAGCTGTTAGTCTCCCTCAAGAAACCGGTGAAATCTTCCGTAAAGCATTCTGCCACTTACGTAAAGCGTCATGCTATGCATGCTTGACCATGACTATACTAAATGACTTGCTTTAACTGAGACTGTCTTGACTAAACTAATCACATAAGAGAAATAAGACACGGCTGTATGGGCTTAACTACGTTAGCCTTTTTCTAAGAGGAATGAATTCAACCAAAAAAAAAAACAAATATTTATTCAAAACCGTCAAAACGACATACAATCCATGGACTTAATACAATCATACAATTCGTACCACAGTCTAAAAAAATATTCATACAAGCAATGACCCATACAAGTCACGAGAAATTGTGTATTCATCTTTTAAATTATATAAATAAATTAAAATAGGTCTAACTTAGTCATTAACAACTGGTCAATGAATCCGACTACGGGTTATTATGTAAATCAAATAACGTTGATAGTAACATATATCATAGATTATTTCAAAGGAATTGATTTTTAACCCCCGACGTAAACGACGGGTATTATGTATTTACCTTTAGTATGTGTGAGTTCAGTCTGTGCCTAAATGTATCTTATTAATGCGTGTCCGACATGACTGCGTGTTTTTTATACATATATTTAAGATAAAACTAGGGCTTTCCCCTAGTTATATATTTATTGAAAATCGTTTCAGCTCTTTCTCATTCGTAGAATTAATGAATAAATAAAGATGATAAATACTATTTACATTTATATTTTCAGATTACACTATTGAGTGCAATGCTTCATGTCTACTTAGAAAGAGGCTTCAGTTGACCTTTTTCGGCACTCGATTTCGACCAGCAAGCAGTTTGATTGTATAGTTTATTTATAAGAAAATTAATAAAAGTGAAAACACAGCTTAATGTTGATTAGTTTAATAAATAATTTATTTCTTATAATGTATCTAACAGAAGCTTAAAAATGTACTGTATCTGCATGCTCCGAGGATAAATGTTAATAATTCTTTTGCATGTGGCTATATTTGTCAATAGCTGTCTGAACGAACTGCGCCGCACGAGCTATCCTTTCAGGAGTTGCATAAGATCGAAACTCGTGTTGTGCTTCAAGAAGTGACTTTACTCCACTCAGTTTGGAGCAGACAGGGGTGAACTTGCAAAGACCCAGAGCAGCTAGTGAACCCACGATCAGCGCCGGTCCGTGACTTATAATGAATACGAAGGCTGCCTTCGCCACAGAGAAAGCATACTGAAAAAAAAAATTAAGGCTTTTTGGCGGGAACTCGGCGAGTGAAGTAGCATTTTTCTTTATAGTTCTTATAATTTGTGCATTCTGACTTTTGAAGCTTAATAATGGCAGAATATTGTGCAGCAAACGTTAGTGATGGTGTACAAGTGAAGGGAAGTGTAAATTAAAGTGCGTAACGGAGCTTTCGGGTTCCCACAAGAAGCCGCCAAAATCTTTTGTAAAGCATTCTGCCACTTTACTGAAGAATGACTTGACCGTGACTAGACTCTGTATACGCCAAGTATACGACGAATGACTTGTTTTGACTGAGACTGATTTACAAAATGAAGAAATAAGATAAATAAGACTTGGCTGTTATGGGCTAGATCCCTTTGCCTTCTCCTAGAGGAGAAAATAAAACTAAAAATAAAAAAAATAAAAAATTAACATTCGAATTTTGTAATATGAAATACGTTCTACAATGGGGTCAATTAGTTTGAATTTTAATAAATATAGTAAGAGACGAATCGAATTCTCTTTAATCTGAGATTGTAGAATAATAAATTTGGTTGGTTGGAAGAGATCTCTCTTCAAAATTAACTCACCTTTGTACATTATTTCTTACTGTTTTGTACTTTTATTATTTTCTGTGCAATAAAGAATATGTAAAAAAAAAATTGGGCTTATACCGAATTTCTAGTCCCAAACTAACCAAAGTCTAAATAAATAATAAACTAGGTAATGATAAATAAACATAAATATTGATATAAAAATGTAGGACTCGATAATAAATATATTCATCATTAAAACCTTCAACCAATGGTTTCGAATGTTGAGTGAATACGATTACATCAACCGATAGTCAGAATAAATGAATGTACTTATAACTTAATTTTAATATGACAAATAGTAAGTAAATTGTTTTTTTTTTGTTCTAAGAGTTTCCGTAAAATAGACTACATAACATACATGGAGTTAAATTAAAATGCTTTTATTTTATGTGTAGTAATATGAAATTGTTGGTATCGATATATACTTACAGCGGCAACTTTAGCGACTACACCCAGTTTAGTCAAACCAACTGACACAGGCAATGCAGGTATCGAAGGGAGTACCACGTCATTGTAATACCCTGGCGCTACAATGCGATCCTCTTGACTCTCTTTCAATGGGTACGGTAGAATGCCCTGAAACACACACGCGGATTTTAAAACGACTTATATAAATTGTATCTACTTGATATTGTGTCGTAAGTATAAGGAATATCATTATATTCCTACTTAATCATATTCTGGGTCTATAACTTTATCTGTAAGGTTACATTAGTACCCGTATTATACTTGTGATACTTATGTAAATTATTTATGTTCCCCTCTTCAATTACGCAAATTCAAGTGGTCATTATCATGATGTCTAAGTGCTATATGGTTTGGTTATACCTACAACGTAATAATATGGTGTCAACAGCACAGAGTACTTTGTATATACGGTCAACAGTACCACACACCGCGTGATCAGTGTAAGTATAATATTATACCATCATAACAAGTATAGTGTAGTGACAATTCAGTGGTAATTGAAATTAATGCTTTACCTAGCATGTATTGTAATATTCAGGTCGTAATGAAAATATTATTTTGTATATAATTACCCTTCGCACTGTAATTGGAATGTCGTATTCAATTAAATTCTCGTAGTCCTCAATACGTGCCCCTAAAGCCGCGGCAAAGAGAACCGAAGCGATAACGATTGATCTGAACATCTGAAAATAAATATGATTATTTAAGTACCTTTGCCTATTTACGAACAGACCAACCAACACCACCTAGGCTCTGTCCACTCAAGTTCGGCGCTGAAAATTTTAAATTTCGAATGCTAAACGCACAAGATTTTGAAATGATCCCAGAAAAATAAAATAATCCGATCCCAAATCGAGTATCGATTGTCGAACCATTTAGAATATTTTGTTTTGTTTTAAATTTATAATCAGTAGTACTTGTTATAATATTAGTGAAGTATTAGTCTGTTAGTTTTAGGATGCCTTGGAACGTCCGGACGATTAAGGACCTACCTACCCTTTGTATCGCCATGCAAATACTAAATAAACACATCTTATCTCCCCTTGATGGAACCCTGAATTGATCTCCAATGGCCCAGAGTTGGAAAAGCATTAACCCGAAAATATGTGGAAATGAGAAATACCTAATTAAAATAAATACCTAATTAATTTTTAGCACTATTACTATCATTTCAGTAGGTACTCACCTTTACTGGTTATCGATATGCACCAAATTATACAAACACAAGGAAATACTTCGTTGCAATGTGAATTAAAAATTTCAAGCGACCTTTATATTCACGACAGTTACGCTTAGACGATATTAGTTAATTATTGATCATTTGTGATTCATTCACTTATCCGTCTAATTTTTCCCTTGAATGGGCGTAATACAAAGTCGATTGTATAATCGACTTTTTATATAAAATACTGCGATTTATTGAAAAAGAAAACACTTATAGGTACGAACAAAGCACTATTTTATTTGGAGGTCTAAATAATTTTTCAACTTACAATATCCACGACATCACGCATAACTCGGTTCCATAATTAGAATGTATAAAATATTTAAGACAACACCATAAGGCTGCCCACGTCCGACCCATCGGTAACCGATTTTTGACGGCAGAAAATTAAACCTACATATTGCAATATTGAAACATTCACGTCCATAAAAAAGTCAGTCATACAGTCAGTGATATCGATATCGGCGAAAAAATCGACCTTATTGTCGGACATACAAAAAGTCTGATTGGCGACAGCCTAAACCTATAGACATCCACTCCTGGACATAGGCCTTTCTTGAGCATTACCATATTCGGTCCATATATATACCATCCGCTATGTGTCATACCGCATTGCCGGTGTCACCTAAATAGGTACATACTCGTATATTCAGACAAACGTTGAAATTATCTGTAAGTAGATATCTGTTATGAGATCTAGAGAGCTACTAACGAACCTTGGTACATAGTAAGATACTTCAAATGGGTATAGGTAGCTTTATCCTTCACTAACTATTTATCGTCTATGTACCTACTGATATTTAAGATATTAATCTTTTACTTTGCACTATCCAACTACTTATTAAAAAAGCTTCTTTAACTGAGGTTGTATGGAAGAAATCGCTATCAGCGATAAGACCGCCTTTGTACACTTCATCATCTATGTTAAATGTTCTTTGTATTTTATTTTTGTGTGCAATAAAGAATTTAATAATAATAACTAAAACAAATGACTTCATTAAGATTTCGTTCTCCATCATACGTATAAATCGGTTCACGCATATCGGAGATATCGCCGATTATACATATTTTGTTTAAAACAGTCGTAGTAATAACCTCCTCTTTTTTTTAAAGTGAGTTAAAAAACAAGCTGCCGTCTTATACGTACATATTAGTGCTCTATGGCGAATATTAGATCCGTTAACATTCGCTCATAGAAACCAGATTCGCCCGAAACGTTTCAATGAAACCTAGATTAAATTGAGAATTTAGTTATTTACACAGCGTTTCTGAGATATGTAAGTTTATTATCAAAACACAATAACTTATATTTCGGACACTTACACCAATCATCTAGTCCCAATTCTGTTCTGCAGGCCAGTTTCTTGTAAAATGTGTGGTACTTTAATTTTATAATTAACAACCTTTTGTATCACATTTTTAGGACATAAAGATATTCTATTCTAAACTAAGCAATTTGTGCTATAAAAACTAGATAACGGAGAAACATACATACAACATTTACCCCCTCATGGTATTCGAACTCGCAACCGTTGGTTTCGCTGACAGCCTAACTATCCACCAAGCGGTTGTCAATAACTACAAGTATAACCAAAAGTTTGACCGAGGTATAAAAATATACGTGGCCGCCTTTTTGTGCATTAAATGAGTGCGCTGTAATCTTTATGTAGTTTTTGTTAATTGTGCAATAAAGAGTATTTGATTGATTGATTTAATATACCTTATAGTAAAAATACGCCTTCCGGGAGTCATAGTACCCAGTACGCTAGCGTCATTGCCCCGCTGAATGCATAATTCTGCAGCTAGCAAAGCAAGCGCCAGCTCTCCGAAGGCGTAGACCCTTAGAGTAGGTATACATTGCAGCTTGATTATGTATACTCTAAGCGTGGACCAATCTAATAGATAAATCTTTTACTAATTTTGTGTCAGGGGACCAAGGTCCAATGTTTCCACTACAAGAACCAGAACTTCGTGGTTTATAGAGAGTGACGCATATTCACGGCGCTTGTGACTCTTAGCCTGTTCCTATTGCTCAGGTACTTATCTGAGCAATAGGTTTGGGTTGGGTAGGAACAGCAATTGGAACATCAATAATTAGTTACCTAAGTTTGACATAGTCCTTCGTGATATAATGTAAACAACATGCAGTTTACAAAACGCAGGTCGCGGATCGCGTGGTATGACCTTTTTAATTCTCCACTTCGCAGGCACCATCATCTTATCTAAGTCCGCCGCCAAATAGCAATATTGATAGCATTGTTGTGTTCAGACTATTTGAGATAAGATAGCCAGTCCCATATAAAAGTTGGATGTTCCGGATGAGCACGCTTCCATCCTCGGCATCATTTTGAATTCATAATTTATTTCATGTTGATAATAAAACAATGATACTTACGAAATAAAAATAATGAATTTTCCATACGTTATGGATACTAAGGTTGCGAATGTACCACTACATTTCGAGTGTGGACAGACTCGTCAGTACATTATTGTGGGGAAATGTGTCCTACGGATTCCAAATAGTGTATTTACTACTTCTTCTTAGCGAGTCGATGGCAAATGGCGGGATGTTACCTAATAATATTTATTATTTGGGTATTCCTACCTTAGTTAGTAATTTTAATATTAAGTTAAAAACAAATGCAACATTTTCAAAAGAATTCTGATTTTCACTAATATATATATTTGTACATAAAAAAATATATTACAATAGTTACGAGTACCTTGAAAACCCAAGCCAACCCAAAAAGTCTCGACGAAATCTATCCTCCCATTATTTCAATACAATTATCTACCGAGGTGAAGCTAGTTATTTATATTTATTCAATCAACGGTGAAGGAAAACTTCGTGAGGAAACCTGCATGCCTGAGAAATAACAATTCTAAGGCATGTGAAGTCCCCAACCCGCATTGGGCCAGCGTGGTGGACTATGGCTCATACTCCCTTATTATACGAGGCCTATATCCCTGCAGTGGGATGTTTATGGGCTGACATGATGATGATTCAACCATTGGTTTTTGAAAGCATCTTCGGTCGCACCTTCGACTTAGGTGAGAACGAGACAGAAGGGTCGTCTGCCGCTGAAAACTCCACTTACATAAGTATATCATCGTCGCATTCCGTGATCGTAACTCAGGTGTTACTGTCTTCCAGTCCAGCAGTGGACTTATTACATACCTACCTATCTTATTAACAATAGATGTCTGCAATTATCGTTCATTTCGGAAGAGGAAAACGTTTTGACAAAACTTGAAGGCCTGAGAGGAAATTTTAAAGCGCGAGTAAAGTCTACCAAGTGACAATATGTATTGTTATAGCACGAATATTTACGAGCAATTAATAATAGAAACATTAAAAAGTCCCTGTATGATGTGTGCAAGTTTTACACATTTCATTTGAAAGGCAGAATTCCTTTTCGAACATGTAATAATAAATGTTAAGTAACATGAATTCATTTCTTTAATTTACTAATTAAGTAGGTGCCTCATTAAACGTTTATTATTTAACGTACTATTCATCCAATTCTACGAAAACGTGAACATGCCAATATTGTATAGGCAGTATTATGTTTTTCTATCTACCTAGGACAAGAGATCCAATTTGATAAGTTCAACCTCGAGAAAGAGGCCAATCGTCGCATCCAAGCTAGCATTCGATCGCTAAATTTGGTACATCGGTTTTGACTATGAACCTCATAAAAAATCTCAAAGTCACATATCGAGCTATGAAGAGGCGAAAATAAAATAAATATACATAAATTCCTGATTCTCATTTTATTTACTTTTTTTTTCATTTATTCGGGATTGAAGGCATTTGTAAAAGAACAAAAGTCAACGACATAGCCTAGCAGATTAACCCACTTTTAACCAGGACCATATTTAATTCGTCACAAGTCTTAGATCTCATATCACGTCCATGGCCTTTAAGAGCCCTGGAGACAAAAGGGTTTCCCGAGGTAGGGCTTGTTTGCCCACACACTAGTCCACTGATGAATATATAATTGAGCGGTTTGAGCTTTTTAAGGTTTCGTAATCAAAATGGAACTCTTATGGTTTCGTCACGTCTGTCTGTCTATCCGCGGCTTAGCTCAGAGGCTCTATTAGTAGTCTTAGTACTAGAAAGCTGTAATTTGGTAACAAGTATAAATGCCGGATGAGTTTTTTTACCATAATATATTAATCACGCGACAAAGTGATAAAATAAACACTTGGATAAATACAATACAATACAAATACACTTTATTGCACAACAGAAAAGAAACTACAGTTTCAGAAAAGTGGTAAGGATAAAATGTACAATTTGGCGACCTTATCACTAAAAGCGATCTCTTCCACGCAACCTTTGGGTATAAGGACAGAACATTTGAAATAGGTAGGATAAAATTTGTTTTTGGTAAAGTAGGAATGTTATTTTTTAATTTTTGAATACTATCATGTGGGGTAAAATTGGTTATTTCGTACAAAAATTACACATATATGCAACGCGGCCAGCCTTCTGGGTACCATTCCACCAACCAGAGACTTAGGGCTAGTTTTTTATTTGTGATATTTTTTTTTATAATAAATTGTATAATTATTGTTAAAAAAAAACCACATTATCCATAAATATATATCACAGGTTATCTTAAACAATTTTTCAATTCAGGGATCGGTTTGCGAAATATTAAGTTTTATAGTTCTAATTTTTGTTAGAGTCAAGTGTTCCCCCCCCTGCCAGCTAAACGGTTGTGTTTGGATACGTAAAAAAATTATGGCAGTAGTATATACTCGTATAACGAAGTTTTTAACTTCGTATAACGAAGTTTTCCTTTTGGAAAACTATTTGAGCTAAGTAGACACAAGTTAAGGAATAATAGTTGATAAATTTATAAAATGTAGGTACTTTTGGTTGAAAATTATATATCAAACAACAAAAATCTGTAGAAAAATGAGCTTATACGTATTTATGTTATTTCAAAACTAAAATAATCCCATCTGTTGTTGTATGACTAATTAGCTTTGACCGCGACTTTGTTCGCGTGGATCATTTCATCAAAATTGCCTATATGTTAATCCCGGTCCTAATCTGTCTAACAACCAAATTTCAGCCAAGTAGAGGCGTAGAGAGGTAACAAACATACATATATATACATATACACGCACACACACAAACTTTCGTATTTATAATATTTATTTATTATTAGTTGGGATTCTTAATTATTATTATTATATTTGTGATTTTATTGAATATTATACTAACTTAGATTATTACTCACTAACCTGATATAGAATTAATTTCTGAAATAAAATATTTTTATTGAATTGAATAACTGTAGATAATACCCAAACGCTTACGCGTCCTTGCTTTGCATTGCATGCATGCCATGCATACATGCAGCCATAACTAGTCTATTTATATTCTCACGATTTTACGACGATATTTTGAAAATAACATTCCTGTCATTAAAAAAGATACCAAAAGCGTCTCGGACTCGCATCAACTTAGGGTTCCCAGCATGCATGTCCCTACAAGAAAATTGTACATTTTGGCCGCATTTTTTTAACCGCCTTCATTCAACTTTTGATATTAGCTAATTAAGTTTTGGTAACTGTAAACTCTGGTCACTGACATAGCCTAGCGGATTGAAAGTTGAAGTGGCAGGGGGCAGGGTACATAGCTCGAAAAACTGAGGGTCGGTGGGGCATTAAAGTTCTTGAGTGGAGACCATGTACCGGCAAAAGCAGCGATGGACGTCCACTCACAAGGTGGATAGACGACCTGATAAAAGTCGCTCGAAATCACTAGATGTAGGCCCTTTAGAACCGGTCACTGGAATTTAATGGGGAGGCCTATGTTCAGCAGTGGACGTTCTCGGGCTGATATGATGATGAACTATAAATTCAAAAGCGAATTAACATTATTATTATCTTGTTCAATGTAATATAAAGCTGTTTTATCACGATTTCATTGAGATTTTTGACTTGAAAATATTTATCAGTCAAAAAAATATAGTCTCTTATAATAGTCTTATATAGGTAGCTTTATAAAGATTAAGCTAAAACTGCAAGACTTATGATCTTGGACGAACAAATTGATATGACAAAATGGCTTATATTTTTTTCCTTTTGCTCATGATTTTAAATAACTATTTACAAAAAAATGTAACAACTCTTTCACAAAATTTGTTTCAAAAATAACTTGCCTACCTAATTAAGGTAGAGAATTCGATACATCAATATACAGGGATGTGATTCACAGTTTTCACTTCTAATTAGGTAATTATGTCAGAAAGAAGGACACATTACGCAAATCTCCCTAAATCATTCCCAATTTTAATTGCAATGTCGTCAACTAACGACACACCTGCTGCCCTATTTTAAGGTGGATTTTGGGCATACACTATCATTCTCAATTCAATCAGCAAGTCAAGCACTTCAACAAGAAACCAAACTAAAAAGGTAAGTTACTTCTTTAATCTGGCTTTTACTATAGACATGCTAAATTGTTTTATTCTTGATATCATTGTACCAAATATTGTGTCATTCAATGGGTCCTTTTTAATAATTAGCCGATAACCCCATAGTAAACAGGGTTATTATTGATGGTATTCCATCATTGCACAGAAACTATTTACAATAGGATACCATAATATTTCTGATTATCTGATCATCCAAGATAAGCGAGCATGGACTTAGCGATAATCAGGCAATAATTATAGAATATATTTTTTCCTTGCTTTGTCGAATTACACCCAAAACGAGCAACCCCTGAGTTTCTTGTTAAGTAATGTTTTTTGGATGGTGATTTCTAAGTTACCTCCTATAACGCGTTTTGAATAATCGCTATCGTTAAATGCGATAGGTACATTTTATGATAAATTCTCATTGCTCCTGCAATATACAAAATGACATCCATTCCAGCGAATGGTTTCACTGATTTTGAAGCAATAGTAGATAGTCTTTTCAAACCCTTTTTTTACAGTAGTTTTTTTTTTGGATTTTACATTTTATAAATATTATTATTTCTTTTATATATTATTTTAACTTTGTATTTCTATAAGAGTTCTATTGTCCATCTAGATGGCTCGTGTATACCTTATCGTCGCACTGACTTGCTTTATGGGCCTGGCCTCGGCACAGCAAACCTACCCAGCGTACTTCTATCCTGTGGAGCACCGAAACGCCTTGACTCCCGTAATGGAGTCATTTCCAGCGGCATCTTATGAGTAAGTGCCTCCAACATTTATAATAGAACCCTAGCTTCCCCTGCGTAGATTTTATTTATTAGCGCAAAAAGGCATTTATGTCCTTCTTAGTCATTCTGATGCTAAGTAACACCGCCATAAAATGACTATGACGTTTGCACAAAAAGAAATCAGGGAAATACTTAGAATATATACTTTTTTATTTTGTTAGTCATTTTGTGTAATTTAATGAATTTTGTGATGTTTTTAGATACAGCATAATTCCAAGTGACCAGTACGCAGATTACGCTGTAGCCGAGTACGATCCAACAGCGTTCTCCTTCTTGGATTACATCCCTAATCCCATCGTAAGTACATCTGATATATCACTTGCAAGCTAATATCACACACACACACACACACCCAATGAGCAGGTGGCTTGGGGATCGCAGATATTTTGGGAACTTCGCAGCAATGACGTCGCTGCCCATAATTGGTCCATACTGTTGTGCTCACGATTGTTTATTCGCCTTTCACGACGCCCCCGAGAAGAGTCGAGTTGGTCCAATTCCACCACGACCACACGTGCACGGCAAGCTATCATACTGTACCCCAATGATGTAATTCCCTCTGTTACTCAAAAACAGCATTTTTATCATCCGCATCATCTGCATCCTTAAATCCAGACCCTAAAATGGATGACTGAACAAACATACCTTTAATACGTACGTGTTGCTAATAAACAAATTGGAATTCTATTTTTTCTTTAGGTATTCTTTAGCACTACTTTAGCACTATTGTTTCACATAATTATATTGATATTATCAAATAATAGTGCATAAAGTAGTGCCCAAAGGAAAGAAATAGTGACACAGTACTTTAAGAGTTATTCAGTATTTTAAGTGAGTATTCTGGCGTCACGTGTTGCTGGAATATTCATTTCTCTTACTCAGAGACTGTTTTAGCTATGATTATAATTCATATCCCAAAAAACTGTGCAATATTATAACGTCCTGTATTATAACACTTATTGTTTTTATTGTTACAGACTGCTATAACCACCATCGGGTCTAAAGCGCTCTCCGTAATATGCAAAGCCCTATCTCTGGTGAAGGGCGTCCTAGGCAAAGTCGGCTGGATAGCCCTGGGTATGGCACTGGTCCTAGGGTTCTGTGCCTTCACCCCGTACTGCACCCTTATCATTGAGAAGCCTTTTGCTGGCCAACTGAGATCACTCGCTGACAACTACCCATATCTAGACTACGTAGAGAACCTCATAGGTGATGCGTATACCAAATTTACAGATATGCGAAATGAATAATCTTGTAAATTAGTTCTAAGGCTACTTAATTTATTTATTTATTGAATAAACTTAATTAATTAAACTTTACTTCTGTTTTTAATTGTATGGAAACTACAAAATTATTTCAATGAGACAACTTTATTAAAAAACATTTATGTGTACAATATCCCAAAATAGTTACATATTACTTAGTAGAATATACCTCTTCGTTTTCGATTTCCCGAAATATCAGTGACTTTTTGGATCTTCTGGTACTTATCAATAGCGTTTTTAACGAAATCAGCTGCGTGGCTGATTTTCTCCAGACGTTCAGGACTCATGAGGGACCTCATCTCTTCGTGAATAGGTCCGACGCCGTGGAAAGTGAATGAGCATAGATTGGTATAGGAGCATATACCGATGGTAGCCAGAGAGCCTATTAGGAGAACAAATATGCTGTTGAAGACCCATGTGATACTCCTACCAACGTAGCTTACGAGGGTCTGTAAGATAATAAAAGAAAAATATAAGGATAAGATACATTTGCTGTAACATCCACACTAGGCTATACCTGAATCGTTGCCAAAATTTCCATAATAGAAAAACAATTTTACTGGTCATTACAACTTATAAGTAACATCATTAATTAGACTTAGGGAAATAGGGATGTATAGTATAATCGTGTACCGATTTGTTACCTGGTCTGAAAAACGTTTGATCGAAAGCTGAGCACATTGCGAAGTTTGTTCATCATTAAAATTTTTAATTAAACTCGTTTGCCGCCCTCTCATTTAAAAAAAAAAAAAAAAAAATCTCCGCAATGTACTCCGTTTTCGATCAATCGTTCTTCGGTCAAACGTTTTTCGGGGTAGTGTAATTCGGTACACCATTATACACCTGTGAGATGTAGGTACTTATTGCTTTAAAAAAAATTACAAAATAAAACTATACATGACCGCCAAAAATTGACAAAACAACTGACATTATCTAGGGTTACTAACAAACAAAATTTGCTATCATCATCAAAATCGGTTAACATTTGACGAAGATATCGCGTTACAAACATATAAATTGAGAACCTCTTTCTTTTTGAAATCGGTTAAAAATTTAGGTAACAAATCGAAAACTTTAAATTCTCTAATAAAACATCAATACACACAGATCAACTGCCTATGAAAGCTCGCTACCAGACATAAGCCTCTCCCATGGGACAATTTACATCACTGTCCATGGATACATTTAAGTTTAACATTTTACTTTAAGGGGCGGTAAATTCAAACTTGGAAAATCAGTACACCACTCCGTCACTGAATAAGTACTACCCAGCATATGTACCGCAACTTTGTGATGCAAAATGGAAATACAAATAATTAGTTTGCAGTATATGTCGTACGTCATCAATATAATAGGGTTCTGTTGAAAATGTGCACAAACTCCAAGGGGGTTAATGGTCTGTACTGTAATGCTTACAATTATTTAGTCTCCTATTACGACATACAGGGAAAAACTCGGCTTGATCGTATTCTACTCTATCGGAAATAGATGGTGAAAAAAATAACACACTTACCCTAGAATCAGGTACTTGACTCCATAACAAACTGAAGGCGGAGGTATCAGGTTCTAATCCATAACTGTTTGGATTGTTTCCATACATATCGTAACTGTAACAACAGACAATAATTATGTGTCATCTTTTCTTATAATTATAATTAATAGTCAAATTCAAATTTATAATTTATATGTTGCTAATAAATAATACATGATACTGTGTGGTTTCGGCATTCCAATAGATTAGAACCAACCCGTCTCTTCCCGTGGGTGCCTTGAAGGCGACTAAGGGGCTTTCCACCAAAAAACATCTTCTGATTTGCACGATTCAATAGCGACGTGCTCACCCTCTGTCACGTGTGCATTTCTGTATATTTCGTAAGATGGACCGTGGATGTTGTCTAATCATTACACTCTTAATGTTTGGAACACCCAAACACTATTGTTTGGGATATCTCTGACCACCCCATTTGGGATAAAGGTCGTGACGTTAATTAATATATGTAAGTATATTTTCAACACAGTTATAATAAAACGTAAGAAGCAATAACATCCTCGATGTGTTTGAAAAATAAATAGCTGTTTTGGGCCGGTATGAAATTTAGAGATACCTAACTTACGTAACTGTTTAAGTTTTTAAAACCCAAAAAAGCCAACAGTATATTTTGTATTTTGCGGGACCCATGTTGGCTTTTTTTATAATAAAATGTATGCTATGACACTCTAGAGATAAAGACGAATCGAATGACACATTGCATTTGAAAATCGATCAAGCCGTTTAGGCTGTAGGAAGTAAAATATAAATCTGCATTTACACACTCAAAAAACATTAGTACCCTCTTTCCTGGGGTGATCGGGTAAAAATTAAAGCAAACAAACTCAGGTCGTTAAATCAAACCACAACATGCAAGATTGGAAGACTAATCTAACCTAAAAACTACTATTTTAAATACGAAAATTTGGAAATTGCTCATACCTACATACGCTATAGCACATGAACTAATTTAGATGAAATTTGGTACAGAGATGGAGTATGACCTAAAATCCACACTAAAACTACTACAAAATTATATTTACTCACTGGTTAGAACCACCATAGCCGTTGTCATACCCGTAGCCAGGAGCGTAAGGAATGTCAGGGTACGCTACTTCAACTGGTGCCGGCACAAATCCATAACCAGGTATGGCGAGATTGTCCTGAAATGATGTCCAGCTGTTTTGATTCCGTATCAAAAACTTTTTATTTTTTAATTCACTTAGGTACTTACAATTCTATTAACTTCAGTAGAGATAGGCTGGTCAGCCAACATATCGTGTTTTATAATTGGTCCTGTGGATTGAATCGGATGTATTCTAGCTCGACCTTTTTGCTCTTCAGCCCTGAATACTGGACCAGTGTCTGGATCAGATTTAGTATTCTTGGATACAGTATGCGTCTCAACGGGTTCCGTTTTGAGATCTGGTTTGAACGCTGCATTGTTATCTAAGGATGCGTAAGAGGCTGATAACTCCGCAGTAAATGCTGTGACAGCAAGTGCAAGGAGAATTATGAATGTTCTGTACATCTGAAACAGTCAAAGTAAGTATGAAACAAAAGAATTCGAGTCAATTTAGCAGAGATCCTATCTTAGAAATTTGAAGTGCAGGATGAATATGCATTTACGGAGATCTCGTGCTTCATCTTCGACCACATCATCACTTTCTATCAGGTGAAATTGTGGTCAAACGTGAATTCAATCAATCATACAAAAAGGACCAAGTTTAAATTAAGTTAATAGTGACTTTATAAATTATTATGGCGAAGATTACTTACCTTGTCCTTCGGTGTTACTTGTTTATAATTTTAAAAAGAACTGCGATGGTTTCGCTCACCCTTGTCTTATTTATACCAGCGAAAAATTCGTCCTGACGAATCATCCCGAGTTTCGGAACCATCACTTATCTCCGAAACATTGTTTCTTTGCAATAATGGGTTGACAACGGTCCAGCCACTATTATCTTTACGCTCAAGAGATAAAACTTGTCGACACTTCGGAATGTGTACTAGTTCCCATGCATGACACATCCAGAAGCTCGCATTTTTTTAAAGCAACCGATAGCTTGATATTGATGGTGTACAATCTCCTATTATTAAAAGTATACCGTTGGCTCTAAACAACATGAGGTTTACTAAACGGAGATCCCGGGTTCGATTCCCAGTGTGGTACAGTCTGAAACAGGTAAACCTTTTCAGCCCTGGATAATACTAAGTAATTAAATTATCTCAACAAATCACGACTGTTTTTAACTTCCTACGCAAAAAGTGGGGTGTTTTAAGTTTGACCTCTATGTGTAAGTTTGTGTCTGTCTGTGGCATTACGATGCCTACGATCTGCGGCTCTTCAACGGGTAAACCAATTTGGATGAGTTTTTTTTTATATGAAAGCAGGTTTTGCAGATGTGGTTCTTAGGCATGTTTTATGGACAACGGTTAAACAGTTTCGAAGATATTTAACTTTAATGCAGTTGGTTTGGTCTATCGATTTATTTATTTATTTAATAAGACACACCAACAGCACAAATATTACAACTGACAGTAATAAACAGGTTTAAATTATATCAGGTCTGATATATGTGCCAATAATAGGCGTGTACAACACTCAAGAGATATATATAGGTACAGCCTTAAACATAATTATGATATTATAAGTAACGATTACAAAAAATTAAATTAATTTAATTGAAATCAACACCACGATTTATAAATGTTGCTTCCGTAAAATATTGAAAATTTCTTCTCCCTACACCTAATGAATCGTCAGAGATACCTGATTGTGTGATCTCACTATTCAGATAGTTCAATTGAACACACAGTCTCGGGATTGGAGAATGACGTAGAACATGGGACTTCTGGGAAAGTGGTAAGGAATCGATAATTTTATTCTATTATGTACGTGATCACAGTCAATATTACCAATAAGAATCTGATACAGAAATACCATATCAATCAGCACAGGGCGATTGCGTAGTGAGTCCACTTTTAAAGAGTCAAATCGTGCATTATATGGTGCTCTGTGTGACACACCGGAGGAGTATATCTAGATGATATAATCATTTGTTTCCTCAGGGGTTTTCCAAATTTTCAATTTTTCGATAGTACTTTTAGTACTTTCATGAATTCGTAATATTTCGACAGGTTAACCGTGGATTTGTTTCAATAATTAAACTTTTAATGTATGTATGTATAGCTTGTAAAGGTTCATCGTCTCAAACTGTACATGTTAAGGTTGGGTTAGGTTATGGGTGGTAGGGCAGGGCATTTTTAAATCCGCCTGGCCACCACCATCTAAGGCCCGTATTAATAAACAAATCTCAAAACAAGTCTAGAGGCTGTATCACCCAAGTGTGTCTTGAGAAGTTGACTCTATCTGAAGCTCCGTGCTAATTTATAAACCAATTTTGAGGTCTACTCAGCTGAGATCACTTCTCAAGTATTCGCCTCACCGGCGAATGAATGATAGTCTTGAGTTTCGTTTATTAATACGCGCACCTCTCAAGGGAGTACTGCTTGAGTATGCACATGCTTTTCAAGTCTCAAGTTAGGTTTATTAATCAACACGTTTACTTGAGACCGGTCACAAGACTGTTCTCAATCTTGAGAATGGTTTATTAATACGGGCCTAAATTTAGCGCCAAGCAGCATTGCTGAAATTGGACGGTTTTCGCTTACGTCTTGCTCCCAAGCCACTAGCTCCATTACATTAACTGTATCGTGCAAGGCAAAACAATACCATGCGAATAAAAAATTTCATTGTCCTACAACATTTCCCATAACATAATATGACGGCATCTATGCCTCTATCTATCTATGCTAGATCTATCTAGTGCGCTAAAGAACAAGAGGTACTATACTTTTAGCTATTCATGAAATATTAAAGTGGTAACATAGCATCAAATCTATTGGAGCACTATATCAATCAATATGTAATTATAGTGTTGGACATGTACCCATTTATACAGTTACTGAATGTAAACTATATACATAGGTACATAAGTGTAGACCTATTATCGTCTTACTTAAGTTAGGTAAACAAAAGCTAATTCGTCCCCAACCTGAAGGTTTCAGTTGGCTGTTATGTTGGCCGAAATTCATGAATTGTTAATGAAAGGTTAGTTAACTATTATCTGACCTCGCCTATTCCACCTTTGTTTTGTTTGACACCAACCAAATACTTATGCGTGTCTTTAGACACTTTTGTCATTGCCAATAATTAGGGAAGCTACAATAAATTCATCAGATAGAATCACCGAAAAGAAATTAAAAACTTGGAATAAATTATTTCATTATTATTAGGTAAATTATTTTAATTTATTTTGCGCAATGAAGTATTTGTATTGTATTGCATATCATCAATTAGTATCATCATTATCAGCCTTAAACGTCATCAATGTTGGGGCTGTGTGCAATGTACAACACTATGTGCATGGACATCACGGGTCTAGACACAAGGATATCTCTGGAGCATGATGGCGGACTGTCTACGATGGCGGAACACGGCTTATTAATGTATAAGGTAATTGTAATCAGTGCTTATCCAATAAATAGTACTTAATTAGACGACACAGTGTTTCACTTCTACATGGGCAAAGCCGTATAGGCCGTAGGTATAATTTTCAATTTTCAATTTTCAATTTTTTATTTGGGAAACTTACAGTACATTATAAAACACTATATTAAAGTAATTATAGATAGATCATAGACCAAATTGTTTCCACAGATAGGTAGGTAACATATTAAGTATGAATGGTGTACACAGAGGAGGGATTGAGATATTTCTAAATAATTGTAGTAATAAAGCGTTTAAGAGGAACAGAGTAGGTTGGTGTTAGGTTTTAAACGCCCTTACAAACAAAGCAAAAAAAGAAAAAAATAATTAAAAATAGTAGATAATAAATCAGACATCACAAAATTCCACTATAACATTATACTTAATGTATATTTAGAGAAGGAATATAAGGGGTTACAATCTCAGCAGTACGCGTAGGGAGCGGAGTTGAATAAACTAAATTGTAAAATTTGTAGTTTTGTTATAGTGCCTACCTATAGTAAGATTTTATGAAATTCAAAACAATCCAGAAGGGTGTGGTGTTGTAAATATGTGTCTTACACCACCACATAATACACCACGCGGACAGATTACGGATTTCTGGATTTGTGTTCGAGTTGTTGCTACCTGGCAGTCAGTGCCTTTAAAGCAGCCCCTGAAAACCACCGATTTGACTTGGCCTAAATTGAAAAAATAAGGAACCCAATATTTAATTTGGCCTCCGAAGCCTAGAAATACCTACTCATATTGCAATGCCACCAAGAATAGACCACCTCAGACATTGCTTTACTTCGGTAATCGAAAACAAATAACGAATGCGACTGCGCCACGAGTGGTTCATGGAACATTGGTACCTATATGTACCTATACTTAGGTACAAAATAAATAGTCAATCAATCACGTCGTAGAAACAATTAACACTTTTACATAATATCATTGACTGAAACTTGAGTAGGTACCTGTAATAATACTACTAAAGACCTACCTCCGTAATTAACAATATAGTTAGGGGTTAAAGCACGTAGGGCTAAAGCTTGTAGTATTATTCCCAAATGCTTGCTGATCCCTTTTGGTCCTTATTTTAACGCAGTAAAGTTGAAACGAGGCAGGCGGAACACACATTGTAAATATTAATAGCCCTTAACTCCAATTGAGACTTCCATTTTCCACCAGTCAGTCACGCTACCTCAATTTTCACCTAGTCACTTATTAATTCATAGGTATGTATTGAACAACCGGTTATAACTGGATGACCCATGACCCGATTTTAATGCCTTAGGTATACCTATCGATTTCTTATAGTAGCCATCCCCACGGCCTTCGGTCAATGGTCACGTCATGCTACGATTGGATGCATTCATAAAATATCAAGAGTAAATAGCCAGTACGTGTCTGGATGGGTACCTATGCGCTTACAAAAATAACTTCAAGACAGCTTTGGTACCAGTGTTATGCACGCTTGTCAAAAGGCATTTACACAATGGATTTTATATTGATACATAACATTTGTCTCCATAAATGTATCAAATACATTAATTTTGGAGTCCGTCCACATACAGCTCATACAGCGGCTTCTCTATTGTATCAATAAATGTTACGTCAGAATACACTAAATGAGGGAGGAGTGATCTGACCAACATGAGCTCCGTTTTGTAAGGAAAGAAAATTTTCAAAAAGTAAAGAAGCAGAACTTACGACTAATCTCATTGACTTGAGCTGAGCAGGCTAAGACATATTTAACAGTTTCACAATAAAACGACTGAATATAATTATGGGCGACCTGAAAAGTAGTCAGGAGAAACTTTGTTCTTCGATAGGTACCTACATCCATCAAGACCACGCCACCCCTATGAGAAAGCTTGACTAAGTACATTACTGTCATGTCATGCATGACTCACCTAATGCATCGACCTCAATCCTCAATGTCGACTCGTCTTTGATGACAGTTCTAGTAAACTGCAATGATTAATTCGAAGGATTTTACTTTTTACCATAGACTTATCGTCTGTCGGCTCGTTAAAAGAAACAAATTGGCACTAAGCCATTGGTGCTAAATTGTGCACCAATTATTTTTCAAATGTAAACTCAATTACACGCATAGGTATTTGATTCTCGATGTGTCATTGCATCAAATGCCATCTTGTGTGTGGTGAAAACGGACCAATTATGACAAAAAAGTCACAAAAAAAAGTAAAGAGCATGTTTTAAGTAATAACAAACATAACTACTAAGGTAACGTAAGGTACGTAAGGTAACTGTCCAAAGAAATTTGTTCGCATTTTTGCAAATGTTAGTGCAGTCTGTCTGTGTAGCCATACATTCAGTGTACTAAGTATCGGGAATTTGTCAATAAAACAAAAAATACAAATTATTCATCTAAATTTATTTTATCGCCTTCAAAGTAGGCCCCATCGCTTGCAATACAACATCTCCACCGCTTCACCCAGTCTTCCATACATTTTTCATAGGCTATTTGCGGTATGGCCTTTAGCTCATTCAGCGAATTTTCTTTTATGGCTTCTATCGACTCAAAACGTTTTCCTCGAAATGGTAATTTTAACTTGGGAAATAAAAAAAAGTCAGACGGAGCCATATCAGGTGAATACGGTGCTTGGTCGAGAACTTTTGTTGAATTTTTCGCTAAAAACTCTTTCACTATAATGGCTGTGTGTGATGGTGCATTATCATGGTGCAGCATCCATGAGTTGTGTTGCCACAAATCTGGACGTTTTCGGCGGATACTCTCACGCAAACGCTTCATGACGCCTAAATAATATTCTTTATTCACTGTTTCTCCCTCTGGAAGGAATTCGGAGTGAACCACACCACGGTAGTCAAAAAAAACTGTCAGCATCACCTTGATTTTGGAGCGACTTTGCCGCGGTTTTTTGGGTTTCGGCTCGTTTTCGAGACGCCATTCTGAAGACTGTTGGCTTGTTTGCATGTCGTACTCATAAACCCATGTCTCGTCGCCAGTTATTATACGTTTCATAAAGGTCGGATCCGTAGAAGCTTGGGAAACCATATCTTCAGCGACATGCTTTCGCTGCGCTTTTTGAACAAAATTGAGCTCTTTTGGAACTAGTCGAGCGGCGACGCGTTTCATGCCTAAAATGTCAATGAGAATGTTGTGGACGGACTTAAAAGATATGTTCACCTCACTAGCCAACTCTCTCAGACTCATACGTCGATTTTCGAGCACTAGCTTCTTGATTCTGTCGATGTTTTCTTTGGTCGTAGCGGTTGAAGGTCTACCAGAACGAGGCAAGTCTACTCTACTTCTCGGCCTTCTTTAAAAGCCTTATACCATTCATAAGCCCTTGTTTTCGATATACACGATTCGCCGTAGGTATTTCGCAACATTTTTAGTGATTCACCACATGAAATATCATTTGAAACACAAAATTTAAGGCACACTCTTTGTTCAACAATATTTTCCATTGTAAAAATCGCCGAGGACTCAAAACTATGACCAACAAAAAGTGTAGTTTAAAACAAATTAAATGACAGATCCCGCTCAAATTTTGCGCGCTAAATCAGTACAGTGCTACCAACATGCAGTAAAAAAAATAGAACGACCTCTTTTACGCGGGTCTTTTTATTGACATATTCCCGATACTTTTTACACAGAGTAGTATAATATACAGTTCGTATGTGAGTATACTTTTGATAATGTGTGACGAGTTATCTACCATTACAGACGTATGTACCTACTTACCTAAATATGTGTGTACCTCACCTCAACTTCTCTCCATCTCTAAAAAAATAACACAATCTTCCGGGGTTATAAATGCTATATTGTAGATACGTACACCAGCTGTTGGTAACTGGCAGCTTCACCAGCCAACCGTTTGTAGATAGTTTACTTTTATATACCTACTATACACAAACCCCCCACACAGACAATTAAAATTTTTGGACACATACTAACAATATTGTCTCACAATGAGAGAGCCACTCCAGAGGGTGAGAGGCTGGTGATCTGTCACACAGGTTTCCTAGTACGGACACCAGTCTCTCTCAAAAACCATTTTATATACGTCATAACTTTAAGCACCTATTGTTAAGTATTGTACCTACATTTTTGTGAGAGAAAATAAAAACTTTTTGTACTTGTACGGTATTGTATATATTAATTTTGATATTAGTTAGTTTTTTATGACTTTTGTCAGTTTGTTGAGTTACTTGTCCTAGCGCGGATATAAAAGACCTTCATCTTCAGATCATTGAGTTTCATTGTGGTCAGTTCAGTCGGAGACCCTTCAGAACAGGCTGCCATCCATTTAAACCCACACTTATAAAAATCATCACCAACTCACCACTGTGTGCTATGTACCTAACTATATTTAATATCAACTCACCGTTTGACGTACTCCCAAAAAAGCTTTATCTCCTCTTGCAAAGCCATACCATATTCATGCATGAAACTATAGACCTGTATAAATTGACATAATTTTGAACACTGTAGCACCTATTTGTAGTTGATAAAAATCTTGTTCATCTATTGAAATTCCTATTCAAAGGTAAAATTTTTGGCAAATTATTGTAAAGTTAATTAAATATAAGTTCAATGTTCATCATTTTTAATTAGACACTATATATTTTATGTTGGTCTTTTATCGCGTATTGCATATTCCGTTAACCCGGTAGCCACGCGGTCAAACATACGGGGCCTCGTGTATTGACTGCTGGCCGATACTTTGCCTACATATATTCAATTTTACCGCTGTAAGTTCAGGGTTGAAAGCAATCGATCAGACACGTTATACACAGGCCGAATACCTACACACGCGGTAGTTACCTACTAGACATAGTTTTTTTCCTGCGTGTACGTAGGTCCCAGACGTAGGTGTATTTTATTAGATAGTTAACGTTTAGTCTGATATACAAATTTTTGTTTGCTAGCGGAGGGTGTCTTCAATTTGATGATAATTTATAATAAAAAAAATGCTGTGTGGTTTCGGCGCTCAAATAGAGAACCAACCCCTCTCTTTCTGTGGGTATCGTAAAAGGCGGCTAAGGGACATTCCACCAAAAACATCTATCGATTTGCACGTTTCAACGACGATGGGCTCACCACCTGTCACGTGTGCATTTCTCTATATTTCTTAAGGTGAATCGTAGATGTTGTTTCAATCATTACACTCTAATGTTTGGAACACCCAAACACTATAATGTTTGGGATATCTCTGGCCACCCCATTCAGGATAACGGTCGTGACGTTATGTATGTATAATCAAAAGTAAGTTCTGATAATACATTTTGCGTGGTACTAACTAGGTAGGTACCTACTTATAACATAATAATTATTATTTTTCTTTACAAATAATTTGTAGCCAGATTTACAGATCTTATTTAGCTAAATAAGATCTGTAAATAATATCGATAAAATAACAATAAAAAGAATTAAATTTTCATGTACCTAGTATTACATGTTATTAGGTAAATAAATGAAATAGAAGTTATTGGCAGAAATACCTAGTTTTGTTTTTTTCTTATCAAAAACGCACGCGCCGGCCCAAGATTGATATGCGACTGACATCTGATTCTTAGGCCCGTATTAATAAATCAATCTCAATTTAAGTCTTGAGGCTGTATCAACCGAGATACGTCTTAAGCAGTTGACGTTATCTCAAGCTCCGTGCTAATTTATAAACCAATCTTGAGGTCTACTCAACTGAGATCACTTATCAAGTTTTCGCCTCAGCGGCTAATGAATGAGTCTTGGTTTCGTTTATTAATACGTGAAACTCTCAAGTGAGTACCTACTGCTTGAGTTAGCACGCGCGTTTCAGGTCTCAAGTTAGGTTTATTAATTTACACGTTTACTTGAGACCAGTCGCAAGACTGTTTTCAATCTTGAGAATAGTTTATTAATACGGGCCTTAGCGTTCCTATCATGCGAAAATTTGGAACTCTTATTTTCTCCAATTCAATTATTTCATTTAATGATGTAATTATGTGGAATAGGCTACAAACGCGACCGTCAAATGACACAACTAACGCTTTATTCTATGATAATTTTGTAAAAAAAAATTAACTACCTACCTTCTATTTCACTTACCTAATATGCCCTATTGTTTTCCTTACGGTAAATAAACTCATACGGTATAATACTGGTACTGCCAAATTACAGCTTTCTAGTGTTAATAGAGCCTCGAAGCTAAACCATATGTAAAGTTTCGTTTCTTTACTCATGTGGCTAAATAACGGTCATAGCGAAGGCGAAACTATATGGGTTCCGTAGTGGAACCCTAAAGAAAGGAAGCTTTCGAATTGAGCAGAACCTAAAAAAAGACATGACTTAATGATCTCGTAACCAAGCCAAAACTAAATACAAAAAGTTTTTTTTTTTTTTTTTACTTTTAAAACTATAGAGCTTCTTGATAGGTTGTCTTCTCAGACTATACAGGGCTACGTTCAGAGGCTTAGTACGTTTTTTGCCGGAGTAAATTTTAACTGATCCAAATCTTCTGAACGGAGTGGAAAATTCGAGCGCCAAATTTAAATCTGACAGCGTCGCTTTGACACAGCAAGATAAAAAAAAACTGGTATTAAATCGCTCGCTAAACAAATTCATGCTAAATTAGAGTTTTTTTAGTAGAATTTTGCACCGAACAGAGATTCAATGTCGAATAGACAGGTACCGAATAATTTCCAATGAGTATAAGTATAGAGGTGTAACAAACAACGTAGTAATAAAGAGTCGCCATGGTGGTGGTGATAATTTTATTTTTAAAATGTGACACTATTGACGTTAAATTTGACAGTTTAGCTGTCAGTGCGTTTTTTAACCTTCTCCCGAGACGGTTGTTCGGTTGTTTCACCCCGACGTCCGGAACGGCCAATTTAAAACACTCGAGCGCACTTCGAACGTTTTTTACCCTGACGTTCTGAACGACTAGTTTGCACCCGGAGTGCGTTCGAGTGCACCTGGGTGTACCCTCTGAACGACCCCCAGGGGTTCAGTATTATTCTACTCTTTGCAGGGGTTGTCTTGTTTGTTTACCTAGATGTTATGTTCGACGTTCGTTCGCCCAGTCAGTGAAATGTTCTTGTTAAGGCAGTTCCTGTATACCTACTCTTTTTTTGGGAAATATTTGTGTGCGACGAATCTTTGAGTTTACTCACAAATTACTGAGTGTCTTGACTTCACTTTGAAATGATTTGCCAATGTGTCTTTCGTGGAATAAGCAATACCTACACTTAAAATAATGTTGTCTTATTTTCGCCTCGCCACACGCACGAGTGTATTTCATTTAATAATGTCTCCAACCAATGGAAAAGTTTGGTGTAAGTAGGTACACGTTTATATAATAGAAATGATGCGCGCCAAATAAACGAAGTTGACACAGGACTTCGGTCGTCATCTGATTCCAATTCTGCCCAGTGTACCTACTGGCCAAAGATTTCCTAAAGAAAGTGCTTGGTACTGCCACCCCACTCGGCATTACCATATTCTAATTTCAAAAAAAAAATATTGACGCGGAGTAGGTAGGTACTTTTAAAAAACAATTGAAATAAGTACGTGGTATTCACAAGATGTCTCTAAAAAAGCTTTCCACTGATATTCAATCATTAATTTCTGCGACTAAACAAATAAGCAACTTTAATAATGTGGTTAAAGAATTGGTACACATAATTAGTATACTTTTATAAGTTTTTACCACCATGCTTTCCTCTATAAACAGTAAGACTAGAAATAAGGACCTACCTATGTAATTTTTCTTTATTTCAGGTATACAATTCATTGGATGCAGAGTCTACTTCCATTGCAATACGAGTTAATATTGAAGATAATTCAATACAAGTAATTGACAATGGCATTGGTATAGCAAAATGTGATTTCTATCTACTAGGTCAAAAGCATACAACTAGTAAATGTGTTGATTTGAATAGTCTAAATTCAGCCCCTAACAAATATGGCTTTCGTGGACAGTTCTTGTCATGTATTATTGAAGTCTCAAAGAGTGTAAAAATAACTTCACGATATGCGAACACTGAAGAGACATGGTTAAAAACTTTTTACAAAAGGAAGATACAAAACTTATCTGAGACTGCACAGAGACCATCTAAGGGAACAACCGTAAGTTTCTAACTGCTATGTTAACCTGACTAGGTAATTTTTTACCCAACTCGGAGATGCCCTGGACATTGGGGGTAATTATCAGTAGAGCTAGTATGATCTGTAGGGCTAGTATGATCTGTAGTATCTCTACAACTGGATTTGTGAGTTATGAATCAATGGATCTTAAATATTTCATGATAATAACATAAATACATCAAGTATTTAGGTACTTATAAAGATTATCCAAAGATTATTCGGATTCAGATACTCAACTTTATCTTATTTCATAGCATAAAAGTGTTAGGTACTTGAAAACTATTTTTTTAAAGTTAGTATTAAAATTGTTGTTCATTCAGAAAACAACTCCCAAGGAAACTTGAGGTTGCTATTTTTAATTACCTAGGTTACAATTGACAATTCGACATAAGTAGGAAAATATATACTATATGTATAATTAAAATCAATATCGCACAGTGACTATGTCCATCCTTGCTTGTCAATAATCATCCAAATAGTCAGTAATTTATAATAACCTTTTTGTAAATCATTTCTGTTTTATGATAATTTTGAATCTATTTAAAGGCTTTTATGTCTACTGAAATCTTCAGTTTCAGAGTAGGGCAAGCCCAAGGTATGATGAATAATTTGTGGTTTTTAGACAGTTAATGATTTTACATACAATTCCTGTACTGTTTAGAGATCAATAAAGTTTGAAGTTGATATTCCTGAACGAGTATTTTATTAAGGCAAAGTCATGCCGGACTTTTGGGCGTATATCAACGTACCGCCGCTGCATTGCCCCTTAATGGACTTAGTGACTGTGTAAACAACTGACATGAACAGCAAGTTTATTTCTATATCTTGTGTTAAAATCATGTTGGCATTATTTTCCTTAAAAGTGTCTAAATTATTTCTTACATAGTACCTATGTTAATTTTTCTTTATTTATTATAGTATTTAATTTTTATTATGTTTCAGGTAGACATAAGCGGTTTTTTGTACAATTTCAATATTCAGAGGAAAGCAATAAACCCTTTACATGAAATCTATAACATCAAATCCTTTCTGCAACAACTGTCTTTAGTGCACAACAATTTGTCACTTAGTTTAAGAGATGACTCCAAAAATGAAATTGTTTTCAAGTTACACAAGAACAGAGACATCTACCAATGTCTAACTTCTTTATTTGCTGTTGATAAAGAAGATGTACAGGAGTTAAAAGTAGAAAAGAATCAATATAAAGTTTCAGCTATTATAGCTAAGAAAGATAAAAAAATTAAAAATCAATGTCACTGGATATATTTAAATGGGAAGTTTGTCAATAACACAAAACTGTATAAGACAGTCGATGATAACCTAAAAAAAAATCTTAAGTTGAAATTTCAACCATCAAGAAAATCTAAAACAATGGTAAGTAAAGAAATAAATTTTTCTGATTTTTTCGCCGACTAATTCGAAAGGTTATTTAACCAAAGTAAATTGTTGTAGATCTGTGATGATGAAAATAGGATAACAGAAACAAAAATCCCATTTTACCTCATATTTATATCATGTCCTTATATTGACTATGATATGAATTATACACCGAAGCACTCAGTATTAGAATTCAAAAATTGGCAGAAAATTAACAATTTACTTGAAAAGTTAGTAAAATTATATGTGGGCGACATGAAATTGAAAGAGATTACTTCAATTAATAAAGTTCAAGTAGAAAACATAGGTAAAGAGGAATCTACCAGGGAACAAGTGAAGAAAATAATGAACAAAATATTAGGAAATAGCTCTAAAAAGCCAGGAGTCTCTCAAATGCAAAATGGTATAAAAGGTAAGATTGGCTTAATTTATTGCTTATTCATAAAATATGACATATTTAATAATTTTTCAGGAATTTTCAGGTAAACTAATCAAAAGAAAATCGAAAAAGCAAACATTGCAAATTGCGCTTGCGAAGATAATACCACCCAAATACAACACTAATGAAAAAATTGCTGATCACAAGTTATTGGATGAAAATGTACCTCTAATGCTAAACAACACAAGTAATGCACAAAACAATAAAAGAACACCAACTTATTCAGTTGAGCCTGATTTAAACAAAAATGCCTATGAAGATGCTACAAAATCTAAAGACATTATTCCCAAAGTGATTAAAAAATCTAAGAACACTACCAAAACTGCAACTAAAAAAGTTACGGAGTTTGTAAAACTTAATCCACTCAAAGTATCACACTTAAGAAAAATGGGTCACTTGACTAGGGAACAAAAATCAGTAGGTGTTCAAGTAAAAAAAAGTAAAGTAACAGATCCTCTTGTCTGTATATTCAAAAGAGAAAATGGAGCTTTAAAAAACAGATGTAACATGCTAGCTAAAAAAGTGGAAGATTTAATGACTTTTAAAAATAAACGGAAACGTAAAGTTTTTATTAACGAAACTGTTCAATACAGTAATGTAATTAGAAATAACAAAAATGTCTCTATTCGCAAAAAAATGGGTAAAATTGTTATTCATGACTTTATACCATTGCCACCAAAGTTTGGTCCATACAGCACAGATAATCGGATATTGAATGGCCTCCAGAAGAAATATTGCAAGTCCTCATATGATCTTGTGCATACAATTTTGAAAACTCAACAAAATTTCCAATCACTTGACAAACATGATACACATAAAATAGGAGTAAGTTGCGACAAAATTCATCAGAAATGTAAAGATAAAAATCTACACAATCAACACCATAATTTTGAATCGAATTATTATGATATAGAATCTGGTAACGCACATGGGATTAAAAATAATAATTTATTGCCTACATTAACTTTCGAAAGCCATCACTATAATAAAAATGAAATTGCTCAACCTCAACCAACAAGTAAGCTACAAAATTATGAAACACAAAGCAAAAACTATCAGTTTATTACTAAAAAGTCTATAAACAACTTCAATATACCAAAAGGTCTACTCTCAGATAAGAAAATGAAATCTGTACATAAAATTAAAAGGTTAGTTTTCAGGAAGCCATATCAACACAAGAAATCTATAAATCGAAACATACTGGCTTCTTCAATCCCAATTGAGTTTTCTGATAGTGAGAAAGATAGTATTGTACCAAAAAATAATGAAAACCGACCTGTAAAACAGAATATTACTTCATTTGATAAAGCTAATGATTATTACCAGCATGGAATACATACAATTGATAATGTAAATGAATCCAAAGAAGCTCAAAATTCGATATTTGGAAGTACTTACACTGTGATTTCCAATTCATATCATGTGGCAGATATTAACAACTTCAATCATCCAAGTGTTACTGAATATGGATCTCATAAAACGTATTGCATTCAAGAATATGATGATAGTCATTATTATGATCAAGCAAAAAATATAACTTATGATTATGAAGAACATCTAGATGGCATCAATAATACAAACAATATAACACCTGATACTTTGTTGCCCCGTTCCAGCACGACATTGCAACAAATAATGACTAGTAAAGAACTAGACCCTCTAAATGTTTGCGAAACTATGTTAATTTGTCAGTCCGATGACGAGGTTGTATTATCTAATAATGAAACATTGAATGATTCATTGTTTAATGAGTTCAATTTTGAGTCATTCACGTGTAATAGAAATGTGTACATCTATACTCAACAAACTTCATGTCAGATGATGGAAAGCAACAACAATTTACAAAATATTTCGCATCATTTTCATGAAAGTCCAAATCGTAAACGACAACAACATCAAACTGCTCTGATAATTCCTGAAGTTGTCACAACTGATATTAATCATAAAAATAGGAAACTAATAGTGGCTACAAGTGAAATGAACCAGAGAAGAAATAATAAAGAAACTTCAACAGAAATTAACAGTGATTTTGATGTGAACGAATTTCACTTTAAAAATAGACTTCGTTTTGTTCCAAAAGGTTAGTTTCTCACTTTACTTGTCATAATCATTATATCAGCAGTGGACTTTACTTATATTGTAATATTATTAACTATCCACCGTTAAATCTTCTTAAATTTTGCAGGCCTGTCCCCAATATTTCATAATTGTAAAACAAAAACTACGTGTGATTACGAGTTCAATGAAGATTATTACGAAGATGTAAGCAGTAAATCACAACTATGATAATTACAGATAAGTTCATTTTATAATGTACTTTATACATTTCAGAGAATTTATAACAACTTTGCTAATGACGTGCAAACAAATGCTGAAATATTCGAACTTAGGATACAAAACGTAAAAGAGCTTGATACAAAGGACATCGAGAAAGTAAACAATAAGCTCAGTAAAGATAACTCGTCACTGAAATTTAATGGCGTTTGTTTAAAACAAGCTAAAGTATGTAATTAAAAATCGTTGGGGTACGTTAATATTCATATTCAGCACTAAAAGTTACAAATATGCGTTTCAGGTTATGGGCCAAATTGATCTCAAATTTATTGCAGCTAAAATAAAGGACAAATGTGAAACCTCGGGTGAAGTGTCCGAGTTCTTGGTACTGTTTGATCAACATGCTGTCCATGAGAGGATTTGCCTTGAAAGAAATTTAGCATGTAAAAGATTTTATTTTATTTCTATGAATTATCAGATTAACAAACTTATTTAAAATTGAATATTTAGTATAATTTTATTGGTCTGCTGTGCTGTATGGATTATACCGTCCATTTTTTTTTTTTTTTTTTTATGATTGACTGGATACGCGTTTGACCACAATCTCACCTGATGGAAAGTGACGATGTGGTCGGAGATGAAGCACGCGATCTCAGTAAATGCCTATTCACTCTGCTCTTGAAGATCCCAAGGTTGTAGGATTCAGGAAAGACTGACGCCGGAAGGGAGTTCCATGCCTTGGCTGTTCGGATGATGAATGAAGAATCGAACTTCTTAGTGCGTATGTTCGGTATATTAACTATATACGGGTGGAATCCCTCCCCACGCCTAGTGGTCCGAAGATGGAAGGGTGACGGTGGAATAAGATTATGTAATTCCAACGCACACTCCCCGAAATGTATCCTGTAAAAAACTGAGAGACAGGCGACTTTGCGACGGTGTTCAAGGCTATGCAATTTAGCAGTCATCGAACTATCACCTATAAGTCTCATGGCACGTCGTTCCACAGAATCGAGTGCAGCTAGTTGGTACTTGGCTGAACCATCCCAGAGGTGACAGCAATATTCCATGCACGAGCGGACCTGAGCCTGGTAAAGCACCAAAAGTTGTTTTGGTGTGAAATATCGCCTGACCTTAAGGAGAATGCCAAGCTTCTTAGCCGCTGTTTTTGCATTCGATTCTATGGAGCGCCCAAAATTTAGGTTGGAGGTTAACTCCATACCCAAAAGATTGAGGTGGTCGGAGATTGGTACGGATACATCCCGGAAAGTCGGAGTCAGGTCGAATGGACTCCGTTTGCTGGTGAACAGACACGCCTGTGTTTTGGTGGCATTGAATTTGACTAGATTGGCGTCGCCCCAATCGGATACCGTCTTTAATGCCAAATTCATGCGCTCAACCATTACTTTAAATTAGTTTGAATTAGCCATAATTTTTTGGAAGTGCATGATTGACAATTTGTTGCAGATTATGTTTTGAACGATCAATGGACCAGTGTCACACTGGACTATATTTCATTGAAATTGACAAGAGATGATATCCTATACCTACACAATTATAAAGACAAATTCACACAATTTGGATTGCAATGGACTATTTTAAATAGTTCTGAAGTAAAGATAACTGCTATACCTGCAGCTATACTGGGGAAGAATCCTAGACAGGTACCAGAATATTATTAATAATAGTATGTTAATAGAGAGTGCCTATATTCGGATACTGGCGGATACAACGGATGGCGCGTGATAAAGAAAATACGGATTGGAGGCATTTTATAATACGAGTGTTACCGTGCTTCGGCGGGCACGTTAAAGGCTGAACCGATTTAAAAATGATTTTTATTTTCGAAGGCTGATGTTTGAAAATAGTCAGCTTTTAACACAGTTGGTTTGTTTCTCTAGATGACATAATCGTAGTCTCTCAAGGTATAGGTTGATCCATTGTGAATTAATTTAAAACATTTAATAAAAAATACAATTCTCTTCTTTCAGGCAGACGTAGTTGTGAAAGCGGTACGAAATTTAATTTTAGAAGAAATAACAGCTATAAGATCGCAAAGGGGGTGTGTTTCGTTATATCCACAATCAATCATGGATCTTGTTTTGAGTGAGGTAATATTCTATGACATATATCTACGCTCGAGAACAAATCAATCAGCCTACATAACATGTCTTGATAGGACTGCCTGTTTCTGTGTCTGGTTCTGCAAACAAGTTAACAACTCGACTGATATTGATTCTAACGACCCATTACAATTGCGCTTGGGTACCAGTAGAGTCACAATGGTGGCGGACAAACAAAAATATACAGTCCTGCTTACATTTCTTTAAAATCAATATAGCAGTAATAGAGTTTTTAACTAATTTGCAAAACTAGAACTTTAGGCAATTGTATCATATTACATCTCCATCGGGGCCGATACACATCGGAATGCCACGCAAAAACTAGCTTGCATAGCTATATGCAATAGATGTGTTTAGCTATGCAATCGTCTTATTGTCGCCTGCCGTAACTTAAGGAGTCCATTTATTTAGTCGGGAGTTGTGAACGTCGCTGGACTTAAGTATTTGTCTTGATAAGGCTATCCTTATCATGAATTCTTAAACGTGTGCTCTTTATTGAGATGACAAAACGTTTTATAACGGTAATTGTATAGAGATATATAGTGCGTGGACCGATTGATTTGTTTATTGTTTTATATGAACTGTTACACATTATTATTTGAAATGAAGTACGCCAGATGCCACGTCATAATGTGCATTAATAATAATAATCGCACAAAAAACTTTGTAGTCTTGCAGATATGCAATTAAATTCGGCGATAGACTTTCGAAACGCGACTGTATTGACATGATAAATTCCCTCTCCGAGTGCAAGACTCCCTTTCAATGCGCCCACGGTAGACCAGTCTTAGCTGTTCTCATGGATATAAAGTCTAGTAAACCTAATTATAAGGTAAGTCAAGCCACAATATTAGTAGATAGGAACCCAAATTAGGTAACCGGCCGGGGAACTGACGTACTGATAGTTTTCGTTTCAAGCATAAGAAAACATTATTTGTACCAGCGACACAAATGTTGGTTTGAAAAAAAGAGTATCATAAATACAATGGTTCCATCGTCGGATCCAGGATATGGAGGTCGCTGGTTCGATGTCCATCAGAGCACTCAGATCGTCTCATTACATTTTCACATTCGGCTTTATGTGTAGCTGACACTATAACCCAGATGTCTGATTTTTAATATAGTTAAGGCGAATATTCGCCTACAATTTAATTAAAAAATCCGATTCATATTGTTAGAGTAAATTAGTTTGGAAAACGGTATCGGTATCATTCTTTTCGAATTAATCCTTACTTCTAGTGACAACCTCTATACTTTACGGTCTCTGTGTTCTAAGCAAATAACACGTGTGTTCGATTCCCATCAGAATAATCACATGTTTAGTAGGTACCTTTTAGTTTTCTTGATGGTGGGGCATTATTACATGTCCTCCATGGCTATCTACCAGTCTTATCTATGACATCGGCATTGACATACAACAATACCTACCTGTATTGATCCTCCATTGAATAGTTAGCACGTTTTCCATGGTACACGTACACAGTTCTTAGGGAAGATCCAACTGTACAATATGACGTAGATTTTAGATGAAAATTGAACTGTTACTTATTTTTTCAGGTGGATAAGCCAAGAATCGATAAGTTTGTTAAGTGTTTAAAAAAATGATGATTAAAGTTATTAAACAACAGAAGTACTAAATTAAAAGAAATGTTTAAAAACAATTTTTTATTTTCTTATAATAGTCGACACGTCGTCGTACCTATGTTAAAATGAACTAAAAGTTCCGTACAATCCTGTAGGATATTTTTAAATTACGAGAGTATAATTATTAATTAGGGTCCCGCCCTTAGATTATGTAACTTCATCGGTATCGTCATCGATTACGTTGACCAATGAGAAACCATCAAATCTCCGAGCGAGGAATGAGCCAACCAATCACAATGTCTAAACGTAATCGAAGACGATAACGATGAAATGATGTAATAGAACCCCCTGATGAAGTTCGCAGGAATTCGCTGGATGCAGGCCGCTTCCAACCGATCGCTCTGGAAATCTATGGGGGCGAGGCCTATGTTGAGCAGTGGACGTCATGTGGCTGATATGAATATGATGATTATCAATTTATTCTACTTCGTAATTTCTTCTTGAATCCATGAAATATAAGGAAATATCCTTGTGTGAACGTCAGGAAACCCAACAGCGCAAGGTATTCCCCATGACACCACACCCACCAGTTGATTGTCTTTTATCAAAGGACCGCCAGAGTCTCCCTGTAATTATTAACAAAACTTAGTGATTTGCGCTATTTATAGTAGCACCTATTATTTTTTAACCCGAGTTTATCTTAATAGATATGAAATGCTTAAACGTATGAAATTCTTAAAGAAAAAATAAGTATCTCCTTAAGTTTTAAGTATCCAGGTAATTCAATTAATAATAAGTTTAGCACATCAGTAAGCAGAAGCCCCATCTTTATAGGTAGGTTAATTTACAATTACAGTCTATTTCGCAATCGCTGATGCGATTTTGATCCAAAGCGATACTCGTCTAAGGTTGAAAGCCGAATGATATGCGTGTAAGATCTAAGGTGTGAGTTTTTTTTTATGCACAACGGGTTGATATCTGGCCTCAATCACACCTGTAAAGCTACTACAACTTAGAGCGATTCGAGTGAGAAAGAGTCGCGAGCGACATAGTCTCACTTTCTTGCAGCTGATTGGCTGTCGCTTGACAGCTGTCAACTTGAGCGCGATCGGCTTTGAGAGATGTAGACTATCTCGCACGCGACTCTATGTCACTCGAGTCGCTGTAAGTTGTAGTAGCCCTGCTGATGTGATGATGCATGCTGATGCAACACATTGGGGGACTGGCTATCTTATCTCTGACAACCGGAACACAACATTGCTGCTTAGCAGCAGATTTAGATAAGATGGTGGTAGCTATATAGCCAGGCGGACATTTAAAATATCCTACCACCCAACCAAACCGTGACTTAAACATGTACCCCGCTGGGATCGAACCCGCGATCTCCGAATCTTAAACCCAATCTTGTTTACATTGAGCCACGGAGGCGGTTAAAAGTAGGTACATACATAGTACATGAGCATGTCATCCCTTTCCTATCGCTATATGAATGTATCGTAGAGAGAGAGCTATGCCACTTTAGGCAGGCGTCAGAATTGAGAGCCCAAGTTATTTGATCGTAACGGTTTTGTTTCACATTTAAGAAGAATCTTATCTTAAGGTTTTACCTATTTTTCACTAAAATCCCTGTAAGTGTTATCATATGTTTCGCTATAATTAGAAAAATGGGCTCTGTCAATCCAGATGCACACGAGAGAGAGCATGACTAGTATGGTCATAAACAGTTTTCCTATTATTATGGTCATAGTCCTTAGATTATTAAAGCACTATCACCTCGCGGAAGGGGGAAGATTATGAATAATTTAATAACTTTGGTAATTATCACACTCGACATTGGCATAAATAATAAAGTCTCCCAAAAATAGGCTGACGATTGACAATGGTAGGGAGAAAAGAAGAACTTGACCAGGAAAGCAAAAATATAATGAGGGCACTGTTTGCACTTGTTGGCCAAACAGAATTTTCACTTTACCATCTAACTACGATCTTCATTTTTATAATGTCGACCTGGAATCTCGGCCGTTATTGAATTGCCAGTCGAGGAAAAGTACCGTAGAGTATAATACAGGGTGACAAAGAAATTCGACCTATTCCTTGAAAGGGGTATTAGAGGTCATTTACGACAAATCGTCCTATCAACTAGGGGTCGGAAATGAACTTCGGGAATTTAAATTGTTTTGATTTTTCCAACTTAACACAAGAAATTTTTTTATAAAAACGACAAGTCTCGGCACTCAACTCATAATACTTTTCTGAAAGCTGATAAACTAATAATCATTGGAAAAAATGTATGCCCAAAATCAACTTCATTTATTAGTTTATTAGAATAAAAATATATGACACTTGGCGTAAAAATTACTAAAATAAACTAATGGTTTTATAAGCCATAATAGTACAAAGGTTAAAAGTTAACTTTGCCAATGATTTGTGATAAATTCAGCACAAAATATATAGGTATCTAATAAAAGTGGTCTACCCTCAAAAATAAAGAATAAAATTATAGCTAAGGTTAAAAGCGTAGGTAATACGTACAAAGTACGAGTATATTCAAGATTAAATTTTATTAATTTGTCTACGATTTTTACAAATCGCAATCTGAAACTACAAGGCGTAAAATACTTACGTGACAAGCTCCTTGGCCTATTTGTGTAAACGTACAAAACATGTTCTCGTAAACCTCCCTCGTGTACCGCATGGCAAATTGACATGTTTCTTGGCTAAAGACTGTCAATTCTAGAGCGAGCATTAGACGACTCGATTCACCATTCGGCTAGAAAATATTAAAAAAATTAAGTAGGTACACCTTCAATTACCTATTGCTAAGAAAAACCTTTTCAACATTACTAGACTATTCAATATTTGTGGTGGACGACACGCGCGATTTAAGCAGCAATAGCGCAAAAAGTTAAATCCTACCTAAATCACCAGCTTACGACTCCTTCGCCAAATACGTAAGGTCGGACACAGATTGTAGTTTGAACTTTACCACACGTACTCGCATGAAATAGGTTAGGTTAGATAATTTATAGACATATATTTGTCAACATCAGAAATGTACGAAAGTTGTGGACATAGCCTGATGAATTAGTAAGCTGAATGGCAGCATACAGGGGATGGATGATTATGTTTCAACACACGCAGAATATTTTGCTCACATCACATCCACAGCCTGTAAAAAGATCACTACTGGCCATAGGCCTCTCCTATGGAGCGGTAGGTACCTATGCATCGCTTTCAAACGAGAGGATTCCTTCTATGTTTTTGATATCGTGACCACTTACAGGGTTAGTATGATCGGTTTTGTCTCTACAGGTGACAAACGACACAGTAGGCTTTTTTGATGCTGTTATGGATAAATTACTGGTAATTACATACTAGTCCTGCAGGTTGAAATAAAATGAAAGTTACCTACCTCTAGTGAGCCGAAGCCAGATAGAATGACTCTGTCACCTTCAACTACATCATTTGTACTGAGGCTCAAAGTCAGAGCATATTGTGGATCAAAATCAACATTTATTTCTAATATTGCAATGTCATTAGTTTTCTCAGTAGCATTGTATTCATGATGTATTTTGATTCTTGAAACATTATATTGTTGTCCACCAATGTCTAGATTTGTAGTTCCAACAATTACTTTAATGTATTCAGGTTCAGCTCTGCAATATTATGTTGAGAGTTTGATACGCAGTGATGTATGTAACACGTCAAAATATAAATAAGTAACGTTTACTTTACCCGATCACACAATGAGCAGCAGTAATCACATTTCGCTTTGATATCACTGTACCCCCACACACATGGTTACCGTCTAAATTCTGTAACGACGCATGGAAGCGGCCAAAATCTGAAGGAACTTCATATCCACCTACGACTCTTAACACGTTTCCTGAAAAAGTATACTTTAATTATGATGATGTTTTGTTGAAACGACTTAAAATTACGTGTAGGTAACTCCAGAATATAACCATATAGGTACCTATACCTACCTACTTACCTTCTGTTTGCGTAAGCACGATGATAAAGATTATAGGAAGACAAAGTAAAGTATTCATATTTTAAAAGGAATTATTTGTACAATATAATTAGTAAATACACTGGATTGGCGCTATAGTTATCACCATGCACGTTTAGTGTGCATAGTATTATAGAAATTAGGTGTATTTACTGGACAATATCGCCCAATTAACTCGTCATTATCTTTTAATTATTTATAAAGCTGAAAATTTTTCACCCTTGTGGGTTCCGTTTATAATACAGTATAATATATCCCACCAAAAACATTCTGTAAAAACTAGCCAAGTCTCGATGGAGCTGCTTGATTATCTCTAAAAAGTAATGAAATCTATACAAAGTCGTGCCAAGTGTAAGGTTCCTTACTGCGATTTCTTTATTATTATAGTTAATGTTGTGTGACTTGGCCGTTGAAGGGTACACAGGGGTACAAAACCAGGTGCTCCATGACACCATTGCACCAATCTGTCGCCAGAACCGCTACGCATTGACGACGGAAAATTGCCACTTGGAAAACGTTGATTCAATAACCAGTCAATTGTAGGCTTGATAAAGCCACTAACGTATAAAGAATGTTATGTAAACGCCACACAGATTATTCGCTAATAGTTTGCCGTTGAACATTCTTAATAACATAATTAATAGCGGTTCTGGCGACAGATTGGTGCAATGGTGTCATGGAGCACCTGGTTTTGTACCCCTGTGTACCCTTCAACGGCCAAGTCACACAACATTAACTATAATAATAAAGAAATCGCAGTAAGGAACCTTACACTTGGCACGACTTTGTATAGATTTCATTACTTTTTAGAGATAATCAAGCAGCTCCATCGAGACTTGGCTAGTTTTTACAGAATGTTTTTGGTGGGATTTCACTTCTTTTTGTAGAAACGTGGGCATATTATATATATGCCCACGTTTCTACAAATATACTTGATACTGCAAGTTGAGTCAGTTCTACCATACACCAAGAAAGATATTGAATGGAAGAGACAAGACCCGTCTTTGGGCATACCAACTACTTGGTAGCCACTAAGTTCATCGTCGTCTTTTAATATTATCGACATTTTTTACGATAATTATTATCTTGCGAAATCAAACACAATTAAACTCAACGACCTTTAGTATATGGACAACAAATCAGAAATACCGATAATATTTAGACTAAAACCTACTTATATCTTTAAGACTTCTTTTGTCTTAATAAAAAAAACTTAAAGAAAATATTACTCTGCCTACTCAATCTATACAAACTATAAGCAAAACGTTAACTCTTAATTATTAGACAAGTGTCAATATAATTAATTATCAATGAACTTTCTACCAAAGGTACTACCTACCTAGTACTGAAATACAGCTAAATTAATGATATTTTTAAACGAAACGAAGTAATATCTAACTAAATAAACTAAACTAGAATACTAGAAAAGTACTTATAAACACGAACGCGATTCGAAGTACTGCCTAACTGTAAATTAAACCTAGAAAACTAAAAGTAGGTACTAAATAATTAACAATTAAATAAAGTATTCAATTGAAACTTCTTTTAATTCTGATAATTAAGTAATAATCAGTAATCCGTCACTAACCATATAATTCCTAACCTGTTTAAATCTTTGAATTAATATAATAACAACCTGCCAATTAACCTTAGCAAACCTCACGAAATAATCAGCGAAATCAACGAAATGCAAATAATCCCTCCTAATCCCTAGCAAACATTTTCAAGCGCAATAGAAGAATGTCGTAAACGACTGTAACGCGGCCGGTTGCCATATAAGGTTATCGGAAAAACAAAACGTAAGCGCGTTTTAAAATACAGTCAACGCCATCTAGCGACGCGTGCGGGCATCACCGCCACTCTTAGCCAATGCATTATATTTTGACCAAATTTTCGTTTGTTTATTTAATTTGTGTAATGTTCGAGTAGAATAAAATTAATCGTTTGTCTATTTCTTCTTGTAAACTTGTAATAAGTATAAGTATAAAAGCGAGTCTAGTCTTATCCAGAGTTTTCCTTTAATTTTATTTATATTCGTATTAAAAGCAGAAGGGGAGGCATTCGCCCAGCAGTGGGACGCTATAGGCTAGATTAAATTAGAAGATGTGTCCCACTACGCTGGACAGTCGATTTTTTTATGTACCAATAGTAGAAGGGGGCATTACCATATCTCTAATACAGCTGGGACCAGCTGAGGGTTCTTCGTCAGATATAAAGTTAATCGTTCGACTATTTCTTCTTGTAAACTTGTAAGTATAAGTATAAAAGCCAGTGTAGTCTTATCCTGAGTTTTCCTTTAATTTTATTTAATTTATATGCGTATTATAAGCAGAAGGGGAAGCATGCCAGCAGTGGGATGCTATAGGCTAGATTAAATTAGAAGATGTGTCCCACTACGCTGGATTTTTGCAATGATAGTCGATTTTTCTATGTACCAATAGTAGAAGGGGGCATTACCATATCTCTAATACAGCTGAGACCAGCTGAGGGTTCTTCATCAGATACTTCAGACCTTCGATTTTTGACATCAAATGGAGCGGCCCACCAAGTTGAATATTTTTTGTAAAGGCGGTATATGTCGATCTCTAATAGTTTGGTTGGGCTCTTGTGTTTCCTAATCAGGGTCACCAGGTACTCCAGATCTTCGATTATCCTAGTTTTTATAGTTTTCCCTTTATGTGGCCATTAAACCATAATTCTGTACCAAATTTCAGCTTTCTGAGTTTATGGGAAGTATTAGTTCTATTTTGATGATCATGAGTGAGTGAGTGAGTGAGTGAGTGTCATAAATGAGAAACTTTGCTTTCGCTTAACTTCGGAACTAAATGACCTACAGACTTGAAATTTTGGATTTTAAGTATGTGATTATAGCTTACTGGATGACGAAAATTTCTGCGTTCTAGTCTTATCCAGAGGTTCTAAAATAGCGGCCTGAAAATGCGGCGAAATGGTTCCAGTAAAGGATGGTACGGCAGTGTTTGCTTCGCGCTCGACTTGGCGGGGGCACTGCCGTGCCCCCAGATTTAAACGAAAAGAAACTGAATCATGATTGTTTTATTTAATCTATATGTATAGTGTTATTCCTCTATGGTATAGGTATGATGCATGCACCGTAATACCATTTAGATTTGGAGACAATTGAAACAATTCTAGACATAATATAGGAGAATGGACCTGAGACTGATACGCTGGAGAGAGAGAGAGAGATGGATTTGCTGGATTGACAAGGTTAACATGAGGAAGTTGAAAAGAGTGGAAGAAAGGAGATCTGTTTTGGAAATAACAGACCTTAGAAGAGGAAAAGCAATAGATGTAGAACAGAATATTAAGGGAAATTTGAAGGTAAGAGAGAAAGGGAAAAACCAAGAGGGATTACATTAAATAACTAAAAGAGAAAATGAACATCGGATCGTATAGAGAGTTAAAAGACTGGTGAACGTTACATCGACAGCGTGACATTTTGAGCACCAGCGAATCTAGACGCTATGCCGGATTCTTCGTCTAACACCAGCACAAAGACGAAGCTTAATTGGTTAGCAGGTAAAGAGGAGGATTTGAAACAACTTTCATAAATTCTTCTGTTTTAACGGAGAATTATTTTGTGCAATAAAAAGTATTTGTATTGTAATAAAATGACTATAAATTGAAAATTTAGAAAACTCCAGAGGAAACAGGTGATTATACCTATCGTCCAGATAAGTCAAACCAGCGGTGTTAAAAGCTAAATATCTTCGAAACTGGCTTATCGGATATCCTGTCAATCATGGCTAAGGACCAATCTCAGAGTTTAATCTGAAATATTTTTTAAAATTTATAAAGTCCTCAAAATACTCTCTTTTAAGCTGAATATCTTCGAAACGGCTTTAATCAATTTTTATCTAAGATGGCTGCACAGGCAGATATCCTATATATGAGGGATCTCTTCCATTCGATCCAAATTTATAATAGACAATGTTGATTGGGTAAAAACCTCTCCTGTATCCATATTATAAAAAACCGTACAAAGACAATACACACAAAACGGGATCAAACACATAAAACCAGTTATTATTCGTCGGGTATTAAAATTTTACAGCCTTATTCTACAAATACTTCGTTGTCAAAGGAAATAGGTAGGTACATTTCTTCATAGCTCACATCCTAGGTATTAATAACTTCCTGTGACTAACAAGTAAAGTTATTTCGGGCACTTAGCTCTACATTATTTAGATCTCATAAAATTATGCTCCTAAGTATATCAGTATTGTCACATCTGCCTTTGATACTGATTGTAGATACCTACTTACACAAATGTTATAAAAACATTTTATATTAATTTACCGGTAGCAAAGAATACCTACATTATCGCGAACCGGCAGCAAATTACTTGAAAAGGTTTTTGTTATAGCAACTGAATCGTGGAACTCCAATAGAATAAAGTACATTGCATTATCTTAATTAATTAGCGATCATTCGATGATTAGATAGACAATTATTAATGAAAAATCGTAGCACTGAAATAATACAGTCAAATACGAAAGTTAGCAGGCTCTTTGTTATAAAAATTGTTTCAGTTTTTAATTGATACCTACGCTCTTGAAAGAAGAATATACCAATTTTGCCCTGTGGTACCTACCTATTATCGAAATTTATTCGTATCTATTATCGAAAAATTCAATTTATTTCTTTCAGGACCATAATGGGTATAACGGATGAGATTTTTACAGTAAGGAAAATAATAATAAGGCATATTAGGTACCTACCTACATACGTGAAATAGAAGTTATTGGCATAGTTTTTTTTTTTCAAAACCATCGTCGACGCATTAGAGAGATTGATATGGGACTGGCGGGATTCCTAAGGTTACTATCATGCGGAAGGACTTGTTACATTTTGGGCCAAGACACTACACCTAATAGAAAGGTGCATAAGAATCACTGAAACAATGTCAACTTATTTATTTTCCCGTTTTTTATATCATCGAAAACCAGCAGAGTTTGTAGGTATCGTTTTCTTCTTTAGTCTGTTGGCTTTACTGCCAAGCCACATAAAAAAAAACAATTTTTTTGTCTTGACAGTACTTGACACAAGGCTTTTTGGCGGGAACTCAGCGAGTGAAGTAGCATTTTTCTTTATAAATCTTATAATTTGTGCATTCTAACTTTTGAAGCTTAATAATGGCAGAATATTGTGCAGCAAACGTTAGTGATGGTGTACAAGTGAAGGGAAGTGTAAATTAAAGTGCGTAACGGAGCTTTCGGGTTCCCACAAGAAGCCGCCAAAATCTTTTGTAAAGCATTCTGCCACTTTACTGAAGAATGACTTGACCGTGACTAGACTCTGTATACGACGAATTACTTGTTTTGACTGAGACTGACTTACAAACTGAAGAAATAAGATAAATAAGACATGGCTGTTATGGGCTAGATCCCTTTGCCTTCTCCTAGAGGAGAAAATAAAACTAAAAAAAAAAAAAAAAAAAACAGTACTTGACACAAACAATGTTTTGTCTTAGAGACTTTTTACTTTTTAGCTTTTAGCACCGTTCTAACACCGTTTATAAATTCAATATATTGTTCTTTTCTTTACCGTGTTTCCATCACATTCGGGCGTGAATTATGGATGTTTTAAAGGCAGAAATTGCAAAAAAACGAAAACTGCTGGAAGAAAGGAACATCTTTGTAAGTTAGGATACAGTCTGTTCTTTTAGTGTTCTCCATTTCAATAACAACACACACATATCTCAATATTTACTATCCAAACCACTTTTAGGATCCCAACAAAAGTAAAAAATATTTCAAACGGGGTGATCTGTTAGCCAAGGAACAGGAGGAGTATTTCAAGAAGTATGGACCACAAACCCTAGAGCCGGAGGATAATAAGGAAACCATAGAAAAAGCTGCCACAGGTTTGTTATTGTATTATCATTGTAACAGGTAGGTAAAGGCCACATCGAACTTTTAGGTAAGTACACACTCTAGACAACATGGAGCAAGTTATTATTGCATTGGTTTGGCAAATGAAACATATTACGACCCAAAAAAGAATTCCTCTACATCTTAACTATACAAGTTCCTAATTTTTACGGGCATCCTGAAAGATCACATGTTACTTTTTTGTCACCACTACAGAGTAAGCAGCAGCAGGGAAGATAGATTCCATCCTCATATATTTTTCACAAGAAAATAGTTTAAATGTCCTTATTAAATCGGGTCTAATTAGGTTCTGGCACTAGCCCATTGCATATAAATACAGTCTTCATCCTACATAAATAACCTCATCTATATTCCTTCTTTACCTTATAACTAGATATTGTTAATGGCTGCATATTTTGTCAATAGCTAAATTCTCTCTTTTAATATATCTACTTACTAAATGTTCCCACTGTTAGGGCACAGCCACGTATCACTATGTATAAGCCATGATCCACCTTGTGGGTATAGTGCGGTTTAATGGATTTATGTCAAACTAGTGGCCACCTAACTGACAGTGTTTACAAGCTGGCGCCGTAAAGACCATTGACTTGGCTCTTCCTTTAATTGAAAACAACTGAGACTAGCTATTTAACTTAATGTATCCTCCAAAGAAAAGATTCATATGAAAATTACCACTAGTGGTTCCTTGTAGCCAGAAGTCGCATAACCAAAATAAATTGGTATCCAAAAAAATTCCATGAAATTTTACACATTTGTAGAAAAATGCCACACATACTATGATGACGACTGATTGGTGTGGTGGATAGTAACCGTGTCAGCGAAACCAATGGTTGCGGGTTCAAATCCCGCGAGAGGTAAATGTTTGTGTGATGAATATGAACATTTATTCCCAAGTCATGAATATTTATGTAATGTTTATCCGTTATCTAGTATCTATAGAACAATCTTTGCTTAGTTTGGGACTAGATGATCGGTGTAAGTGTCTGATATATTTATTTAATTTATGACTGAAATTGTATCTGTCTCATCAACATCAACCATATTTACTCTCTTTTTATAGTTCAGTTTCATTTCTTAAGATTACACATGATGTGGGTTGTTATTCCACAAATGTAATTAAGTCTGATATTTATTTATAGCAAATAAACAGAGCAAAGAAACAGAGCAGAGGGAAAGTGTGGCGCTACCACGGACAGAGGTTATAAAGAGGCTAAGAGAAAGAGGGCATCCAATTTTATTGTATGCTGAAAGTGAATTGCAAGCCTTCAAAAGACTCAGGAGGATCGAAATTCAAGAACCTGAAGCAAACAGAGTAAGTAATAAATATGCAATGTATATAATTCTCTCCTACCATGTCAAATATAAGAAGCAGAGGGACACAGCCTGGAAGATGAGAAAATAAGCTAAACTTGTCCACATAACATACCTGTAAAAGGGTAACTGCCCCCTTATGTTTTAATCAATGGAGTTGGACTCCATTGATGGCCTTTGCCGTTTGTTTGTTTGTTTATAAACAAATGTAACATTATGCTATTTTTCTTAGTCTATGGATGTGGTCGGGTTGTAGCAACTCTCATATATTTTTTAAAATGTCTATCAAATAATTTTGTCTGTAATTTCCAGGGCCTCAGAAATGACTTCCAAGAAGCTATGGATAAAGTGGATCAAGCATATCTCAACGAAATATTGGCCTTAGGCACACAGGTAACTATTTTACTCACCCACCAGCGATTAGTTATGTTGTGAAAGATGGCTTCTAATAATAATAACCGTAATTTAAAAACAGGAAACCCTAAGACTATCATTGATTGTCTAGGTATACAAAAATAATTTATATTTAACTATGAATTGAAAATTTAGATAACCCCCAGGAAACATTGATTATAAATCATCTAGATAGAGCAATCCAACTTTTAAAACAGAAAAACCGATTTTGATAAAACATGTCTAAGAACAACTGCTAGAAAATCAGCTATAATAAAGAATATTTTTTTTTTTTTTTCTTCCGTTAAAGAGCTACGGTACCACAGATAGACACATAGACAGACACACACACAAAGCGATCGAAAAACAGAAGAAACCGCTTTGAAATTGGTTGAGCGGTTTTGCCGGTTCAATGCAACAGGGCCCACAAAGGTTTTGAACTTGTAACACTCCTCATTGTGTTGGGGGTTAGAAAACATTCCGACTTGTAATTTTTTTAATTTTATGGTGTCAGCCGTGTCTCTGCAAGTGAGTTTTCTTGAATTCACATTATTCCTGACCATAGGCCTCCCCCTTAGATATTATGGCCTATGTGCAGCAGTGGACGTGCTGCGGCTGATATGATGATGACGATGATTCCTTTCAGAATGATGGTGAGAAAACTCTTAAAGAAGATGCATTAGATGACTCAATTACATATGAATTCATTCAAGAAATGGCAAAAACCATGGGTCAAGGCGATAGAAATCATGATATGAATGTCATCATGACTTTGTTACAGGTTAGTTAGCTTTGCATTGCCAAAAAATACATTGAGATAATATTAATAAATAAATATTTAGTAGATATTTCTGATACTTACACCAATTACTTAATTCCAATCTAGGCAAAGTCTATACTATAAATTCCAGATAAAAAACCTTTGAGTAAGCGAATTTTATATGCTGTATAAGCTATTTTGAATATAACCACCATACCAAGAAATGATTTAATATCGTCATTGTACACGATAACGCTACAGAAATAAATATAAAATAAAGAATACACAGAACGACAGGATTTGCCGAACTAACCTAATCTTTGTATGATATTTATTGCTTCCATGCCTAATCTATAGAAATAATACATAAAAATTGTAATGTATTGTAAAAATGTAATTGAACCCAGCGCCATCTAGTTCCATCGTAAGTGACTAGGCTGTATTATAGTTACCAGATAGTTGATATACTAAATACATTTTGTTGTTGTAAATATAATGTTACATTATAAATGAAAACATCCATAACTCCGGTAAAGATGTCCATATTCATTATATGCCCCCAGCGGAACTCATACCCGAATCCATAAATAACCAAATTGAAATGGCAACGTTTTGAAAAGTATTTTGGTTCAAAAGGACTAGTATCCAGAGCCGTAAAAACTCTTATTGTAAAAAAACTCCTACAGTTTTCATACAAATGCTGTGGAAATCAGTTTTTTTTAAATATAAAGCTGTATGAAGATTATGGAATTCAAAAATTATTATGGCTAGCATTAAAAAGAATCACTTATCCATAAACCAATTTTTGGCCCAACCCGTATGAATTGTCTGTATTATTTTAGGTGTTAATTATAGTAAGCAAGTTAAAAGTTAAACATTCATTAAGTTTGTTATTTTATATTTCAGTTCTTACTAAAATTATGGGGGCAACAGCTCAACTCTGCAACAGCTGTTGAAAAGACTGCAATCAAACACAAAATGACCCGAGCTACTTTCACACAAACACAAGTCTATCTGAAACCTCTGATGAGAAAACTTAAGAAGAAAAACCTACCTGAGGACATCTGTGACAGTCTAATGGAAATCACAAAGCATTTATTAGAGAGAAATTACATCATGGTAAGTCCATTCATGGTATAATTTCCAAGCTAACCTTTTCCTATGGGTGTCACAATGGCGATTCAATAGAGCATAAAGCCTTGTCCATATTATATCATTTGCCCGATCCGATCACTGTATCGTATCAAGCTTCATATTTAATTGTGCAAGCTACTTCTACAAATCGTTCAAGGACCCGTGTTCATACTGAAGCCTTGCCATATCCTCATCTCCTTTGATGAGTGGATATAAACCAACTTGTGATGGGAAGGGCGTATTGCGTATAGATGACAGCGGCTTATCGAGATCTCGTATGCGATAATGATGCACTTTGGCGATACGGATATGGTGATCGGATTGGGCAAATGATCCATTAAGTGGACAAGCCTTAACAGCATAGACTGAGGGAGTTAAATCTCATTGATGTGGAGCTCCCAAAAACATAACATAATAAATAACGTAACAACTTAGACGGTCATATTTTTGTGATGGCTTATAATAATGGTTAGGTATTTCCTGCATTATTGGAATCTGCATTGCGCAGGGCTTAGAATCCAAAAAAACCCATTCTGAGCGACACATACAAAAGCTAGAAATGTCTGCGGTATATTGCGATCGGTCTGGGCATTTAATTAAATGGCTACTTCAACAATCTATGATATTATGTATTACCATGTTTACTTCCTTATATTTATCTTATTACATTCGCTCCAGTAACTTGTAACTGGCTTTTAACTACAAATATTGTAAAAGCTGTAACCTCCCTAAATAAAGTAAAGATATTTAAAACGTTTTTAGTTTCTTAATAAGGAATTTACAATAATGTGAGTAGAAAAAACTTTTACATTTGGATCTACTTTACAGGCGAGCGACGCGTACTTACAAATGGCTATAGGTAATGCCCCATGGCCCATCGGAGTAACTATGGTCGGTATTCACGCCCGTACCGGACGCGAGAAGATCTTCTCGAAGAACGTGGCGCACGTCATGAACGACGAAACACAAAGAAAATACATTCAAGCACTGAAAAGACTCATGACCAAGTGCCAAGAATATTTTCCCACTGATCCATCAAGATGTGTAGAATATACGACAATAAGATAATTATAATAAGTGACCTGTACTTTGATCTTTTATTTAACATTTTCAAAACTCTATTATGAGAACACTGAAATTTACTTCATAATATCTTTATTTATTTTTCCACTACTGGTTAGCACTTGACCTCAATCACACCTGATGTTAAGTGTAGATAAGGTCGGAGGTGGAAGCGTATTGACCCGAAAATCCCATCTTAATTGGGAGACTGGCTATCTCATCTCTGAGAACCGGAACACCACAATGCTATTAACATTGCTGTTTGGTGACAACTTGATGGTGATAGCTAGGCTGACATTTAAAATGCCCTACCACCAAACACCTATAAAAATGTACCCATGTGAAACGAGAAACTGACTGACTGACCTATGCGGAATGAACTTAATAAGGTATGGCTGTATGAGCTTGACCCCTTGGGTTTCTCCGAGAGGAATGAATTAAAACCATGGACTTATTATTTAAACAGGACTGAGTACTCGCCGCTGAAAAACGAGCCGAGCAGGATGTGTAACGTAGAGGCCGTTTGTCTCTGTCTAACAGGGTGACCACAATATATTTGTTACTTGGGACAAATGTTGTAATAAAATATTTGTCAAAAAACTTTGGCGTTTTGACATAAGCCGGCGTGAGCCATTTATTTCGCATTTCTTCATTTTTTGGGAAACTGCAATAATAGTACAACAGTCAGGACCCTAATCAATCACACATATTTCACATATTTCGACTCATTTCAAGAATTCATGGGCATCCTACTTCTTTGATTTACAAAAATATTATTTTTAGCTTACCTGTGGAAAGATATGTTGCAACCACCATAGGATTCACTTGGGCAAGTATAAACGCAACACTTTTTCACCATTTTACTCCTTTTACTTGTTATAATATAACAAATACTTTAAAAAACTTTTAATGCAAAGAAAATTCAAAATCACACCGAACCGCCATGACATGACATGCTTTTCAGGGTAACCATAAAAATAACAAAATCGAAATGAAAATGTATGTTTTCTGTTTGATTTAAGAATATATGAAAAGAAATTAATGCGAATGTTATTTGTTTATTTATAATTGTTAAAATAACATAAAAATATAAGTGTTTCAATGGAATTTTTGAGTAGCCAAAACTGTTGATCATAATCATTTTTTTTGCTGGCAAGATGTGAGAACGAGACACACGGCCTCCGTTATTTCTATCTCTCTCGGCTCGGATTTGCCTTTGTGTATGGTGCATCCAATTTAATACCTTATTGCGTTGACATAGTGATCATTTTCCTAAATGATTCTTTTGATAGTTATCAGTCCTGTTTAAATAATAAGTCCATGATTAAAACAAACAAAGCAAACTGTGTTGCCAGATATACCGTTTTTCGACGTTTTCCTGCTTTTTTGACAATGGATCCGTCTTCCGATTTTAAACTACGCGGTTCCGCTTTTTTCAAATCTGCAACTTCTTCTTTTCGAGTCAATGGCAAAAATTAAAATAACTGACTTCCTGTGGCCATGTCGGACACCTCTGACTTTTTGGGATAAAGGTCGTGACGTTTAACTAGATATGTAGCAGATAGACACTGCGCGGGAAGCTGTCAAGTGTCAAGTATGACATTTCATACAAAGCACGTTCACAAATATTCTCAATAATAGCCCAACCTTAGATTAATGATTGGTCTCCGCGCCGCTACGACTAGATACCGTCGGCGTACTCGAAAAATGCGGCAACAAATACTACGCCGTATTCGGCGTACCCGCGCCAGTCACGCCACAAGTTCAAATTTCAAATTTTGGTTTAAGACCGAAGCAAAATGCCGGTTTGCGTAGTCAAACTATGTAATAACAATACTACAAAAAACAAGAAAGATACTGGCATCACATACCATCAGTAAGTACTGTATAAATCTACACACTACAATATTGAGTTGCCGCATTCAGGAACCTGTTTTTTCTTCATAGTGCGGTATCTAGTCGTAGCGGCGCGGAGACCAATCATTAATCTAAGAGCCCAACAGTATTAATATTTGGTCTGTTACAATTTATAAATCTGAATTGAAGAAATAGGATGTATGACGAAGTAGTTTGGTCCAAAAAGTAGCAAGGTCGATGGCTCTTTGGTTTGCCTCCAAAAAGGTCCTCTGTGCAAACTAGATGTACAATAACTGGTTTGGCCACAATTGATACAAACAATCGACAAGCCTTGTGACTATTTCAGGGTAATAGCCTTGGTTTGTCTATTGAGCAATTCCACGGGTTACCTACCACTCATAGATTATGCTCTGTGTCTGCCAAACGGACATATTGGAAATTTGGCTCATCCACGTCGGTCGATTTTAGAGCGCTCTCCCGACAGGCACTAATACTAAGTACACAGTTAAAATATCTATAGACATGAATTGAGAGAGAAAAATCGATGTAAAACTTAAAACAAGAAAATCCGCGTTTTTTAAGTTCCGCTACCGTATTTTCACATTTCTGATCTGGCAACAGGATTACCTACCTACTCGGGTTAATGATGGGTTAATGTCTCTCTTAGGGGGTTTGTTTTGTTTTGGTGTTTGTTAATCTTTGAAGAATAAATTACAAAGACAATGATTTTAGATTATGTTATGAAATATCATTTACAAGATTGTATTAACATTTTATCGGAAACGGACAATCTGGGTTATTATGGCATCAAAGTTGAGTGAGTACAATCGAAAATTAGAAAACAAATAATGTACCTACCTATAATAAAATAATAATGAAAAAGTTGCAAATTATTTGGTCCTAAATCACTATACACATACATATTATATATATGTTTGTTTCTTTTATTGCAGCTTCTTGAAACTATTTGAAACTTATCCTGATGTTGGTGACAAAGTGTTATGTACTCCTGTAGACAGTTTGCCGGCTTGCAATAAGGCTATAATAAAGGCCCAACAAAATGTTCTAGAAGGAGATGAATACAAATCATTGTTGAATAAACTGGACTATTGTTATGTGAAAAGAAATGTTCATGCACGATTCTTTGGCTTGCCAGTTTGCCCTGAATTGCATCGGACCATTTTCCCAAAAAATGTGGATCTGGGACGTTTTCTAAAAGTAACAGGTAGGTAAGTTTGGGTAGATAAATATTTCGCATTTGAGCGTATTGATAGTTTCTTCAAGCCCTAATTGCAGTTTTTGGTTCATGTGCAATTTCCCTAGATTTCATAGAAAAAATTGTGGGCCTTTTTTGTGTCTCCTTTTCATCAATGTGACCCACCAGTTACCTCCAAAATATTACGTTGACAGCAGGACTCTTTGCAACCACAAATACAGGATTATGGCAGTCTAAAAACCATTTTGGATAAATATGATAAATATTTTTCATTGTTTATAATTTAACGAATATGACAACTTTACTGTTTATTTGTTGAATGCTGCAAGGTCGGAAGGTACTGATGACTAGGGGATATCCTTTAACCAGAGGGAATGACATAATAGATCTGCAAAAGTCGCAGTGCTTCTTCGTCTTGCGAGTCGATGGCAAACACATAGTGTTTATATTGCGATAACCCTGCCCTCCTTTATAATAATTTTCTTCATACTGGTTCAGAATAATGGACATGGATGGAACCTTGATATTTTGGGGGAGCCAAACCACAAAGCACCACCTCACCTTTTTTTTTTTTTTTTTATATGAGAGAGCGGCAAACGAGCATGCGGGTCACCTGATAGAAAGAGAAGATATTTATCTTTTTAGATATAGCAATATGCTAATCTGCAGCAGTTCAGGTTGGCTAATAAATTAACAAACAGATTAAAAAAGAGAAAGATGATTATTTAAATTTTAGGTACAGTTGTCCGAATTACACAGGCCAAGATGTTGGAATATCAAAGGAAATATGTATGTGTGAAATGTAAATATGAAAACTCATTAGAAGCAGAATTTGAGAACAGATACATATTAAAGGCTCCCACTAAATGTGGCAATGATGATACTAGATGTAAATGCTCCTCTTTCACTCAAGTCAATCTGGTTTCCAGGGAACATTGTAAGGATTATCAAGAAATAAAAATACAGGTAGGTGTATGTACAGACTGACACACATATGTCTATACCACCCCTATTCTTCTAATATTTTCTGTTTATCATTCATTATGGCATTTGCAAATAGCTATATTTGAAGTACCTGTGACCAAGCAGCAAACTTATGAAACAAAGTAAATCGACACTAATTGCAATTCACTAGAACAAATCTACTAATAAAAGGGTCCATGCAACTACTTTAATGTGTAGTAAAATTTCGCCACTTCTCCCAATGCTTAGTTGGTGTAGTGGTTACATTCACCCAGATAGTCTGTTAAGGTGAGCGATCGAATCCCCTACATGAAGTTCTTTTTTCCTTTTATCTTATAGGTTGATGAATGACTTATAAGCAATACAAAACTTTCTTACAAAATAATATGAATTCAAGTATAGATGCGCTGCTTAACCGCATCCACACAGAAGTAATAATACTATATCTGTGCACATGCACGACTTTTGCAAATATAATTAGGTAAGTTTGGGTGACCAAAACTTGCGGCCTATAAAAAACAAGTCGAATATCTACTTAGTCGCAATGCAATACCTTAGCCCTCAAGACAATAAATGAATTCTTATTTAGAGTTACGTGGAAAATATTATAATGTGCGGCAAAATTTAGGTCAAATGTTTTGTTTATTTAGACTAATGGTAGCAGTGACTATAAGAAAAAATTCTTCACGTTTTTTTTTTTTTTTTTTTATGCACGACGGTTTTGTTAGATAACGAATGATTTTTAATTAGATTCTTATGTGATGGGTAAAAATGAAGTTTAGATTTTAAAGATATTATATTTTTCTTTTTCTCGTTTTTATTTTCGTTTAATTTTTGAAGATTTGGTATTTATTTAAAAGATAATGTTATCATAAATAAGAGTCAGGATCACAATAAGAATCTTTAATTTATAAGCTTCACTTGTTTATAATCATATGTGCGTTCTCTATTCATTCCCTCCTTACTTCACAGCTGTCATATTCCCCAGTCCCCTAGTGTTGTACATCCATATTAGTGATGTACCCCGATAATCAAATACCATGACATCTCCCTTTTCAAAGAATACAATACTAATATCAGTGCCTTTTAACCTCTATGTCCTCTCTTTCCTTTTTATAATTCCGCGGGTCAAGTATCTCGGCGCGCCTGTCAAATTTTCGAAAATACCTGCGGTGTTAAAAACGTTTATAGATACTCCCCAGGTAGCACATCGACGTCATTACGACGGCCATTATCCGTCCTTCACGACGTAACTGACGTCATTTTTCGACGTCACACATCCCCTTCAGGTGACGTCAATTTGTCACAGCCTCACGACGTCACCTTCGACGTCCTTTTAACGTCGATTTAGTACCAATATCGAACGTATCGGTAAGGTACCTACTGACGTCATAATCACGTAACCACGACGTGAGCATAAGACGTCACCCACTGACGTCAGAATTATGCCTTAACGACGTCAATAGCTTGTAGCAATATTAGACGTAGGTACCGACGCCTGTATTGATAGGTATAACCAAGAGGTATACGAACTATATCTGGGTATATATGGGTGAATATACCCAGACATAATTAGTATACCTCTTGGTTATATAGAATATACGTAGGTATAGCATCGTGGCTAGTACCTAGGGAGGGGTATTCGACCCCCGCGGGGTAAATGGGTATACTGAAATAAAATGCGAGAAGTAATTTTATTACTTACCAATTTATTAAAAAAAGTGTGTCATTTTATATAAATATATTAATAATTTCTTAATTTTGATTGATCTCAGAACCTTACGCCTAAGTTGCTGGCGACTTGGTAAGTATCTCATTCTATAGTGACTCAAATGTGAAGAAGTCTTCAATATGCATCACATTTGAGACACTAAAGAATGAGATACTTACCCAGTCCACAGCAACTTCGGCGCAAGGTTCCGAGGTCAATAAATTACGGAATGAGAGGTTTCCGACTGCTAACTAACTCGACAGATGGCGCTACATTATAAATATATATCTAGATGTGTGTACTTCCTACGAAAATCAACAGAAAAAAACTAAATTGAGGCGACCAGCCTCGATTATTTAACTCCATCTATCAAGGAACTCATTGTTTTAAAATTAGCAGTCTGCCAACCCATTATTACAACCTATTATAACCTTTATTTATTTAATTATAAAAAAACCCATTTTATTTTACGATTAATCATGAAGCATTGGAATACTCAAAATATAGTCTTCGATAGGAATAACCACACATTTTGTTATTATGTTATGGACCGACATGATTACCAAATGTGACAAATCTTTAACTACGTTTATATCAATCGCCATAGAATTGAATGGATACTTGAAATATGGTTGGTAACTCATAAACACCTTCCCGTAAATATACAAAGAACTATTATGTTTAAGAATACTGTATATTTTAAATACTTTTTTACCCTTAATAACACAGTAACAATCAGCTTCTCTATTAGCTGCAATACACATAGTATATCGCTTGTATCTAAGTTTTTTATAACATTCATAATTAATATTATCTTCAGGAACTAGTCCAGAATGAAAACGATCAAAAGTATCTGTGTCAGATAAAGTATCATATAACTTTGGGAATTCTATTTCATGTAATCTTTTTGCAATTTGCTGTAATGGTCTGTTGGGGGACCTAACAAGTTTCTTTAAAACATTCAAATAGTTTTCAAATGGAAATGCTGAATAATTGTCTAATGGACCAAATATACGTACATCATTACTGATATGACACAACATATGAACATTATACACTAAAAATTGTGACCCGTACAATGATTTTGAATGTTTAATGAACATTAATAATAATTCGTGTGCAAAATCTATACCAATATTTTGTATATGAATATTTGAACAAAGAATAGTAATAGCAGAGTTAAGTAGTAAAAAATTTTTATAGATTGTTTGAGACACTATATTTTTTAAAGCGAATGGTCCAGTATATAACAAAAACATACGAAATTCGGTAGCTTTCCATCGTGCTAATTCAGACAAACTCCTTGGTTTTCTATTAAATTCAACTGGTATATATTTTGCACAATAAAGAAGATTTTCAGATATTTCATTTACTAAACGGCTCTGTAAACGAACAGTTAAATCGCCACCAATCCATAAATTTAGCAGCTTACGCATTATACCAAGACACACATTATGCATGTATTCAATCGGAAATGAAGATATTAAATCAATTGGCAGAAGTAAAAGTGGTGACTCTCCAACATGGTGGTCTTCATCTGTTTGTAAACGAAATGATTCATCAGTTCGTCTGGATGCTGATACACTTTCATAAATAACTCTGCCACGATATTCGCCGGGCTCTACACATTTATCACAAGATGAATAACCACCATGCTGTTTCGTACATTTGATGAAAGCTCGTGCCGGAGCGTCACATATAAAACTGTGGACTTTTATAGTGTAATGCTCATTGTCGAATAGAAACCCATTCTCAAGTAAGTTTTTCAATTCATTTACAAATTCTTCGAGAAAAACACCTAACGGCAAAGGTTTACTTGTACCACAAAAAAGAGCAATTGCAAATGGTCTAGCAATAGAATAATTTTTTATTAAACCCAGAATAGGCCACAATTGCGTGTTAGAACTTTTGAATAAAGGCAATCCATCAATGTTAAAAGATATTTCGATTTCTTTAGGCTGAGAATAATATGTACCGAATAGTTTGATTTGTTTTTGAATCTCAGAAAGAAGACCCAAATAAATCATACTTCCTGTTTCTAAATCTATAGTCTCTAAATGTCTTGGAGTTTTTAATAATGCTCTACTGTCTTTGGGTAAATCCGAAATATGAGGACATAAAATTTTAAGTAAGCTATCTAATGCATTATGTGGTATATTATGCTCAATTGTTGCCCAACGTCTTAACTGTTCTTTGATACGATGCTTGTCTTTAGAAAGCTCAGAAAAGTTAGAAAGTGCATGCTCATCATTTTCAAAAAATCTATCATTGTTATAACTTTGAGATCTGCTTTGAAGAAATTGACTTAAAGTAGATGGTAAGTCATTATTAATATTTGAAGATGAACATGCACAAGAGTTAGAAATGCTATTTTGTGCATTTAATACAGAAAAACTAGAAAATGTATGCCCCTGATGTGAATCATCGGGGGCATCATTTGCGAAAAAAACACCATGTTGGAATGAGACAGAATCATGGTCATTACTTGGGGATAATGATCTACTTTGAAGAAGTAAATGATTAGAATCTGATGAAGTAGATGGTAAGTTACGTAAAGATGAACCTGTATGTGTGTTAGAAATGCTATTTTGCATATCCAATATAAAACTTATTTCAGTTTCTTTTGCTCTTCTCATTAACTGCCGTTTACTAATTATAGACTTTTTCTTATATTTTATCTTCTCCATTTTCTTTAGTTTTGGTTTCGGACTTTTTTCACTCTTTCAGGAGCATGTTTTAACCATATTTTAATATCATCTTCAATTTCTTTTACTGTAGTTCCGCAACTTGTAGAAATGACACCCTCTGTAAAAAATATGTCAACATTAACGACGGTTATAAGGTTTTGACGATCGATTGGTGTAGTGGATAGTGACCCTATTAGCGACACCAACGGTTGCGGGTTCGAATCCCGCGAGGGGTAAATGTTTGTGTGATGAATACCAACATTTATTACCTTATATTAAATATTTATGTATGTTTATCCGTTATCTAATACCCATAGCACAAGCTTTGCTTAGTTTAGTGTCCGAAATATTTATTCATCTGGTACACCACTGCTCTACATACATGTTTGAACTATATCCATCTGTCTGTTCGCTCGCGCATCACGTAAAAACCGCCAGATGGATTTAGATGAAATTTGGTACACAGATAGAGCATTATGCTAGGTCAACACATGCAGTGTACTGAATTTGAACTCACCTACAACACAATCACGGAGTCGCAGTTGACAAAATGGCTTTTTGTGTGATCGTTTCCCATAAAAGTTGTACTGTTCAGCTAATTGGTCAGATATCACAAATTTCATAATTCGGGATACTTTATTAGAGATATCGCGGCCTCCTATATTTTTGAAATAAGAAACCTAAAAAGTTGATATAAATAATTATACAAGAAATCAGTAAGCCTTTAAGCAGCCTTATAAGGCAAAAAAAAGTAAAATAATGTGTCAAATAAATGAATTAAAATCAAGTAATAAAAAGTCTCACCAAATTGTCCCTATTTTCTTTAATGGCCAGTAGTGCCTCATTAGCCTCCAGCTCCTCAGAATTTTTCAAGGGCAGTTTAAATTCTGGTTTCAAATTCGAAGTGCCTTTGATATTCTGCATTAAAATTTCCAATAATTGGTCATTTTGTGTTTTTATTATGCTTAATAATGTAATCACTTTTGATTGAAATCCTGTAATCAAAGTTATCACTTTATCAAGTAATGTCAGAACTTTGGACTGAAATCCTGTAATGAAAGGTTTATCAATAAAAAATTACAATTTATAAACTTAAATTTTAGAATTTATACCTGTTAAATTTGGTGCACACAATAATGATGCAGAAGTGTTATTTAAATTCTCTTGATATGGAGGACGAGATAATTCGGCATCTTGTTCGACATCTACAAAAAATATTTGATTTTATTAAATAAATAAATACGAGGGTCAGAAACGACACAAGGTCATCAGATCCCAAACTACACACAGCCTATATTATGCGATTTTCTGGATGTTTGAGCCAAAAAGGGCCACTAGTTTTATCATGATTGAGCAAGAAACAAATAAACATCTAACTAAACTTTCGCATTTATAACATTACTATAGTTGGACTTGGAAGTAGGATAGGATATAATATGTAATACCTTGCAGCATACTTGTACTGTCATTATGTAGAGAGACATCTGTATTTTCGATGACACCTCCTCCTGAAATACCCTTTACAGAGCCGCTGAGAATATCTGTTGATATATAAAAAAAATAAACAGCTTAAGCTTACAATCAAAGCACCCAAGTAAAAAAAATAAGTAGTGATTTTATTAAGTGTATTTTGAGCATTTTTTACCTAAGTTTGGTGTTGATGTCATCCGATTCTCTGTTGATTTTGTTGATCGAGCTTTAGTAATATCTGCAGGTAGATACAAATACAAATATAAACTTATTTAGAAACCAGTGGTTCATTAGTGTTTAAAAATACCATGAGATTCTCAAGTAAAAATTTTAGGCGGAAGAATCAGTGTCATTATGGTTAAGCTCAAAGTTTGCACATTTTATGAAAAAATTAAGAATAAAATCACTAATAAAATTACCTATGATACTCTTCCCAATATACCAGTTCAATATAAGAAAGGACTGGGGGCAATATAAGAAAGGAGGTAGTCTAATAGAACTTTATCAAGAAAATTATGTATGGCGGTTTGGGTTATAAAGATACAAGACTTAAAAATAAAGCTATATAAAAAAATTAAACCAATTTTTCCTGTGTAATGTGGAAAGTTTCATCAAAAAAGCTTAGGCAATTTTTTTTTTATTACATATTTATTTTTTTGGGTGGTGACAACCCCAACAAAGAGCAGGGTACAGAGGCACATACATAAGAATTTTGAAAAAAACAAATTTATTTGTGTATGCTTTAGGAAAGGCTCTGACTTTGTTCAAATCAGTTTTTATCGAACAGACCACTCAACTCAAATCCTATTGAATAAAGAAATAATGACATCTTTGTGATTTGTTAACAGACTTTACCTTAATAATAACATACAAAAAGAATATTCTTTTCTTATAGGCTATTACCTTAGGCTTAGGCTTTTACCCGAATGGGATCCATAGAACAATAAATTAGACTATAATATAAAACTCTCTATAATAACACTATTATATAACCCAGATATTTAGTATATTACCCAGATAATGTAAATATAAACATATACAGGGCGTCCCAAAGTTATGGGACATGAAGGGGAAGTACCTTAAATATCGTAGATAGTGAATTTTGCTCAAAGAAGACTTTATGTTATTTTTAAAAGTTAGTAATTCTGCATTCATAGATTTTCTAAAAATTATTTGCTTCGGCTGGGAATCGAACCGACTCAAATGTGAAAAAAAAAACACCCTACTTTTATGATGCCAATCGAAAGAATAGCTAAAAAATAATAACTCTGCCTAAGTAACATAGTATTTTAAAAGAAAGGAACAACGTGAAATTAATCATTTTAATCAAATAAAAAACATACATGAAACTGCCGTAGTCAATTAAGTAGGTATTTTTTTGTAAATTAATTAATTAAATGCTCAAAATGTGATCCCTCTTGTCTTACGCAAATCGCCAATCTTTTAATGAGCCCGCTGCCTGTTGATTTTCTAATCATTTTATGGTGAACACTCGATGTGATATGGCACAATTCTGTTTGCAACTCGCCTACGTTCTCGTATCGCTTTTTGTATAGCATATCTTTCACGTATCCCCAAAAGAAGAAATCTAATGGTGTGAGGTCCGGGGATCTGGCCGGCCATCTAATCGGTCCATTTGTACCAATCCATGTAGGAAAACATTCATTTAGAAAATCTGCTGCTCTCCGACTATTATGAGCCGGAGCTCCATCTTGTTGGAAAATTAAGTTTTCTTGCTCCGCCGCGGAATGGTTTCTTATCTTATCCCTTAAAATTTGAAGGCGTCGGCAATAAATAACTTTCTTGAAATTTGACTCAATCATTTTATGTTGTTCCTTTCTTTTAAAATACTATGTTACTTAGGCAGAGTTATTATTTTTTAGCTATTCTTTCGATTGGCATCATAAAAGTAGGGTGTTTTTTTTTTCACATTTAAGTCGGTTCGATTCCCAGCCGAAGCAAGTAATTTTTAGAAAATCTATGAATGCAGAATTACTAACTTTTAAAAATAACATAAAGTCTTCTTTGAGCAAAATTCACTATCTACAATATTTAAGGTACTTCCCCTTCATGTCCCATAACTTTGGGACGCCCTGTATATGGAAAAATAAAGCTTAATAAATAAAATAAATAAATAAAATGTTATTATTAGCATCTGAGTATTATATAGTCAGAGATGGTCATATGACAGCAATAGGGCTCCAATCACGAGGGCAGGTACAGAATCCTGTAAAACAAAAACTATAGAAGCGAACAATACATATCTACACCTTTACCTTGGGTTATGCTTGCCGTAATATTTTCAAATTTCTTTTTTAAAGATGGTAGTCTGTGTGTGTCCTCTTCTTCACTAGAAGATATATACCTATTTCTTCTTTTGGGTTGGCGTCTGGAGTTTTTATTTTCTTCTTCGTCTTCAGTTTGCAAGTCTGAAGTCACTTCCGATAACTTTAACTTTTGTTTTGCTTTTTCTAGATCATCTACCAAAACCAATATAACATACAAAACATGCTCTTAGAATGAATAAATCTACTACCATCCCGATGTTCCCAAAATTCCTACTGATTTATGGATTTCAGACACCTCAAACTAGTTAGTTAAAATGAGCACACTAAAAACAGAGACGTGGGAATACTTAAAATCATGCCTCAAACATAAATCCCTTCTTCATATAAAACACAGGCAGGTATAAGTTAGTAAAGGGTTACGAAGACAAATCAGGTATTTAGGGTAGGCCAGTGTATAATACCCAAAGCAAATACCTATATTAATCGTTATAATAGTTGATTGGTTAAGCTAATACTCATTAAAATACATTACAAACGAGTCGAAATGTGCCAATCAGGTAAGCGTGGGTTCTAAAAGGACCAACAACCACTATTAATTAATATACGCACCAGTTTCATAAAAGACTCGTTTTACGGCATATGTCTTCCATTTATCATCTGGTGAAGTGTCCTTAAGCAGTAGTTGATTATAAAGCTTGGTTTGTTTGACGGGGGGCCATAACACTTCGCTTTTTCTTGGCGTGAGCCAGTCCTTTTTGGCGATTGTTACCGACCCACCGTCTTCTTCACTGAACTGGATTATACTGAACATTACTTGTACAATACCTGAATTAATTGTTATTCTGAAATTCCTGTTTTGCAAATCCGTGGGCACGTGCTGCGTGGGTCAAAATGGAGGGAAGGAAGGAAGGAGGAAATCGAAAAGAACAGATTTTCTTTATAATTCTCCATGTAGGATAGGCAAAAGGTTATATACCATACAGCCTAGTCTTTTAAATTTCTCAGAGACCGTAACGTGTGTAGAAGGAAAAAAATCTTGCAGTGTTGTCTGTATCACATATTTTTTTTGGTCTTGTTTGTCCTTTCGGACAGGCCTGTATCCACCTGTATCACATAATCAATAGCGTCAATAGCAGTGAAAGACTTCAACAAACAATTTCACGGCAAAAAAGTGAAGTTTCACCATTCACAAAAAAGAATAGTAGAATATTTATTTCTGATCAGTTAACACGTGATTTATGTCTGTACAATCATTCAAACTATTACAATAATCTCAAGTCAAAAGTCAAAACAATCAAAAATAAATAAAATGTTAAACTCGATCGCAAAATATCGATTAAAGCAAAGTAGTGGTTTAGATTGTATTGGTATTAATTATATCGATTTAATAAATTTTCTGGTATTCAATACCCAATATCAATAGCATCAATTGATATTTTTTAAGCATTGTATTGTCTCTCACATAAATAAAAGTCTTTCTTGGACGTTTCATTATACTAAAATCTTAATAATTAAACCATCTCTAAAAGTCAAATCGTCCCTTTTGTTTATTATTATCTCTGTGTAGAGGCGTTTCTGTGTTGCTAGAAAACCCTGCATCAATACGATACGCGCGAATTCGAACGACACAGCATTTTGTCATGATTTTATCCATCAGTAAATGAGATCTTGCGATTTTTTTATATCTTCGAATTTTGATTGTTTTGAATTTGATAAAATATATTAATTATTGTACAAAGTAACTAATATTTCTAAGAATGATTATACCCGCATTTAATCACAATATAATATTATGTTGTCTTCTCCATAACCTTGATTTTCATTCATAAGTACGAATCCGTTGTGCATAAAAAAAACGCTGAAGAGTTTGGTTGAACGTGCTAATCTCAGGAACTACGGATTCTAATTGATATTTTTTTTTGTGTTGGAGAGTCAATTTTTGCATAGGGCCCTTTTCTCTGCAGGCCCATGTTGGCCTCTTGGGCAGCGGCCATGTCTGGTACATATCACGGCAATAAATGACGTCAATTTGGTCGCCGTAATGGGACTAATATGGGACTGACCGCGAAATGACGTTACTAAGACGTACACCTTCGACGAACAATATGACGTCAAATGCAGACCTACGAATGCCCGTCATTATGACGTACAACGACGGTGTATATAGTACCGACCCTAAATTGACCTTATAATGTCGTCGTAGTTCGTCATCAGACGTCATTGTGCTACCTGGGTCTTCTACTGGGTGTATTTGTAATCTGTGAAAAGCTATAGCTACGGGAATATATTATCTATGGATATAATGAATGAACACTACTACAGCTATAATACAAAAAATCTGAAAAATGTTACGAGTTCAAATACCATGACAAATGTAACAATAGGACTTAAAACAAAAAAAATCAAAGTTTATTTGTAAACATTATAACATAATTATTATTTGATGTCTAATATAGGTAGATGAACACACATAATATACCCATAGTTGTTCGGTTGTGATTTAGCTTTGAGACAAGATTTACTTTGTTTGCTTTACGTAATTTAAGCACTTGCGACAATTGTTTATTTTTTCTAAAATATAATGCCACTATGCCATCCATAACCTAAATTGCATTTTGGAGCAAATGACCAAATTAAATATAAAGAGATTATTGTATTTTTTTAGTTCAATTACAATTTTATTACATTCATACATAATGTCACGCCTGTTTCCCGTAGGGGTAGGCAGAGACCACAGACTTCCACTTGCTACGGTCCTGACACACCTCTATTAAAGAACAAAAGACATGCTTAATCAAAATTGTATTTTGAGAGGACTATATACTGGATGAGTTTTTTTACCGGAAAGAAAAAAATAGGGCATGTTATGTAAGTGAAATAGAAGTCAGTGACCTCATTTGCACTACACACACCTTTACAGGTTTTCGTAGGCGTCTTATAGTGAAGATTGTTCAAATAATGTTCTATAAATATAGCTAAAAAAAAACAAATAGGATGGAATTTCATTAACGCAAAAATTTATTTGGACCATTTTCTTTTGATATGGTCGCGATCTCGAACCAAACATTGGGTGGTCTAGACATATGTGTTTCAGTCTGTACATCCTTTTTTTCCTTTTGTTTTGCTATCCACTGTTATTTATCATTGAGTGCATAGATTATTGACTGGTAGCAAATATTTGGGCTCCTTTCAGAACCTGTTTAGTATATAAAACCCATATAGGGTGACCATAGACGAGGGGAGTTGAATGGCAAGGAACAGAGGACATGCAGGAAAGGAGGGATAAAAAGTTTTAACCCATTTGGAAATGTTCAGAAAAGAACTTACTAGAACTAATCACAGCTGGGGCAGTGTTGTCTCAGGAAAGAGTGTACGGAGCAAATGCACCATATGATTCCAGTGCAAGGGAAATAATCACCTATATGTATTATAGCTTTCCGCCCGCGACTTCGTCCGCGTGGAATATTTCATCAAAATCGGCTAAGCAAAAAAAAATTGCCTATATGTTAATCCAGGTCCTAATCTGTCTACCAACCAAATTTCATCCAAATCCGTCCAGCCGCTTAGGCGTGAAGAGGTAACAAACATACGTACATACATACGACATACACACACAAACACACGCACGCACGCACGCACGCACGCACGCTCGCACACATATTAGTTGGGATTGACTTCAAATCTGTGATGATAAGGTTCAGATATAGATTTTTGAGGTGTTGTGGTTTATACCGCTATTACATATTACACGCAGTTGGATAATTCACACTAATATTATAAATTTAAAGTGACTCACAAGAATAAAAACCGTCATGACCTTTTTAGGAGAAACTTCTAAACCGTTTATATTAAAATATAGCAGGGAGGAAGCCTGAGATCTCGAGAAGGGCCTACGATACCTTAAGAGGGCGTTAATTTAACACAGGCAAAGTAAAGCTGGTTTTTAACTAGTGATGAATGCATGCATGACAAGATCGCAATCATTTCAGGAGCAAGTGAACAAACTAAGTGTGGGCACAATTCCTGGTTCCATGTGGGTGGTTTTAGAAGATGATCTTGTGGACAACTGCAAACCTGGTGATGATGTCAATATTTGGTAAATTATTAATTTACTATTTTTCATTATTTATTTTAATAAAAACATGATCTATCCTCAGCTTGTACACATATACAACTGGACACAAGCATTACCAGAGTTGCTTATTTGTCTACAATGTCCAAAATTGTGGTATTAATTATTTCAGTGGCACTGTCCGCCGTCGCTGGCGACCGTCGGGTCAAAATAAAAAGTCAGAAGTGGAATTGGTGCTGCAAGCTAACTACCTAGAGGTGTGCAACTCCCAGAGGCAGGCAGTGATAGCCACTGCTCCAGACATCAAGGAATACTTCAATGAGTACTGGGGGAAGTACGAGGCCTGCCCATTGAAGGGCCGAGATCAGATTTTATCATCAGTATGCCCACAGGTATGTTATCTAACTAATATTATAGATTATAAACGCGAAAGTTTGGATGTTTGTTTGTTACTCAATCACGGCGAAACGTCCAATATAGGGTATATTGGACATAGGATATATTTCATCCCGATAAAGTAAGTAGTTCCCGCGGGATAAATAAATTTCCGCGATAAAGTTATTCCACGCAGGCGAAGCCACGGGCATGTAATTAAATATGGTTTAAATTATTTGCGTAGAATATAAAATATAAAACAATACAACTACAAAACAATATAACACTTATATGTCCTCAATAATTATATCTATCTTTACATTTAACATAGATTGACCTTAAGTTGACGCTTGAGAATCTGTTGCATAATAAAAACGGCATCAAAAAAAAATGCGATCTCAATCTCAAGATCGATCTATTAGTACATACTCTCCCACCAGGTTTCCCTGTGTTGGAAGAGCCCTCAAACAATATGTATGTCCAATTATCTCCATAACATGACGATTTTGAATATTATGTTACATGAAATTTCTTGTTCGTCTATATGTCCCCAAAAAGTTTGTGCGACACGATTTTGAAGAAAAAATTGGCAGAAAGCAACAACAAGCAAACTGATCTCTATACCAAAAGGTCGCGTGTTTGAATCCCGCTAGGGGCATATAGTTATGGATGTTTACATTTATAATAAGTATTTATTTACAAAAAAAAATGTATTTATGTAGTATAACAACCATCTGGTATCCACAACATAAGCCTATAGTTGCTTAATGTGGATCTAGATGGCATTGTGTGTATGTCCAAGCATAATTATTTATTTATTATTTATTTATTTATTTATACACGCGTTTGCAATTTCTTTTTTTATGGTAAAACAATAACATTGTTGAAAACCATTGATAAACCGCAGCGTTACTCATACCAATTTACTTTGCCAAAAAATTTCAGGTATACGGTTTACATCTCGTGAAGTTAGCGGTGCTGCTCACAGTGATCACAGGCTCTGACCACATAACAGAGAGTGATGATGATAAGAAATCCTCCGACGACGACAAACACGCAAATCGCGTGCGGGGGCAGTGCCATTTGCTGTTAGTTGGAGACCCAGGTTAATATTCACTTTTCTTTTTAAACGCCGATGAAAAAAGCAGTATTTACCAGTTTGAAAGCTGGTGTATGCTATTCGTTGGCATGTTTGATGGATATCAGGTCAGGCGAAGGTTTAACTTTTGGCACAGTTAGTTAGTTTACCTACCTAGATGATTCACGGGGAGTTTTTTTTAATTTTTACATACATGTTTAAGTACTCGGTTTGGTTGGTGGTAGGGCATTTTAAATGTCCGCCTGGCTAGCTACCACCATCTTATCTAAATCTGCCGCCAAGCAGCAATGTTAATAGCATTGTTGTGTTCCGGTTGTCCGAGATAAGATAGCCAGTCCCCCAAATGTGTTGGGGTGTCCGGGTCTGTACGCTTCCACCTCACCTCATTCGACCTCATCTTCATTTAACATCAGGTGTGATTGAGGTCAAGTTTAAACCCGTTGTGCATAAAAAAAAAGGATACCTTTGCCTTAAAAATTGATATATTTAGCCAGAAATATTTCAAAAAGGCATAGATAAATAAAAATGTAAGTCTACCGCAAGTATTTAGATAGAGTATTGCACGACGAAACTTTGAATTTGATTTGGACCAACAAACTTAACACCCCAGAATTTTTAAAGTATTCAATAAAGTTTGTTGTAACGATATTCGATAATGTTATCACGACGAGTACTACTGTGTGAATGAAGGGGCTCGACTAAGCTGGCCATCTCTTCTTTGTCTATGGTCTTTCAGTCAGGGGCTTACGCAGTAATGTATTATCTGTCAGATTACTACTATCTGAACCAACACCAGCAAGTGGTGAACCAAGCTTTTTGATTTCAAATTCTTTCTATTTTTTCTCAGTTCTGATATGTTCGTTGCTCAGTTTACAGTTAGTGCAGTGTTTTATTATTTTTCCAAGTTCCTGTTTTAATGGATTGCTACTAAACGCTTATGGATATGTTCTTTTCTAATACCATCATCCACTCCTTATCCACCTATCATCATTTTTAATATCTTTACACTAGCGAATATTTTGTAAAAGTGTGATTTCCTTGTTTTTTATTTCGAATTTAAAATTGTTAAACATCTATCAATAAAATATTAAGTGGTATCGGCTAACTTATTTGGCTACGAACCCACAACTTCCTCAACTATAATATTTAACATCACCATCGTGACCTCGCTGCCGGATTGAGGAAGGCCTGTAGCGCGACAATATTAGCCACTCCGCCCACTGCTGAACATAGGCCTCCTCCATAGTCTCTGATTTAAATAACATGTTATGCCACTGTCAGGTACGGGCAAGTCTCAGCTGTTGACCGCGAGCGCCGCACTTAGCGCTCGCTCGGTGTTTACATCGGGCGCGGGAAGCACGCGAGCCGGCCTCACTTGCGCCGCACTCAGGGTAAAATCATTTTCATCCATCTACGCTCTAATTTCCATATAACTGTTCAATAATGGTGATCAACCCCCGTAGGTTGACAGGCGCGAGAAACGTTTGTCCTGATCATTTGCTTGGACGAAATATGCAACTATCTCATTCTTATCCCTACGTCGCGCGCGACAAACGCTGCTGTGCAGGCAGAAAGCGGTACTTCGCTGCAGTAAAATTGTGTTTTAAAGAAGGCTACCAACGAAGCCAATTAAAAAGTTTGATTCCTTGTAGGTACTTCGCTAAAGCCATGATCAAATTAAGCATAAACCTGGTGATTCACCGCAAGCACGACAGGCTTGTTCTATAATTTAAAAAATAGCCACGAAAAACTATAGCGGATATGAATGAAAGGTTAGGTTACCTACACCTTCCTCAAAGGTGAAAATTAAGTTTTTATATTAATCCTTCCAGAATCAATCAGGCTTCAATCACACTCGTTGAAATTATAAATCACTCTCTACTCGGTGCAACAATTTAATATTTCTTTCAATTATGTATGATACTTTCAACTACTATTAGCCTGAGGTGTGGGGACTTGGAGAGACACTAAATATGAACACAAGTTATCTCGACGATGGTCTAATTAACTTACTGATTAAAAGATAGGTGTTCGGGGAAAGGCGATTCATACACTACAAGCCCATAGCCCTGCGGATTGGTAGTGTCAGGACATACGTCGGACTGATAAAAGTTGTAGAGTGAAGACCACGCACCGGCAAGCAGATCGTGGGACGTGGACCAAGGTGGACGGATGCTGTAATAAAGGTCGCGGAAGAAAACAGAGTATTTGCCCGTTTGTACTCGCCATTCGCATGTGCATTACTTACGGGGTATTATTGAATACATAATGTGATAAGCAACGCAATTAAAACCCATTTCTAGATCTTTAGTCATTCGTCAAGACCTAATACTGTCTAATACTTTTGTATGGAAACGGGCAACGCTGTTTAATCTGTATGTTCGGTAAGCTACTGTTTATACGTCAGTGGTTGACTAATTACCACACCCATGCGGTTTAGTTGGCCGACCTCCGAATTTTTTCTTATGCTAGCATATTTACTAAGTTTTCTTTCACCGAAAAGAAAACGATCTGCATAAAAATTATAGTATAATCGTTGGCAAAGATAGCTGATGTACTACTACTATTAAATTGCTAATTTTATAATCTTCGATAATATAAATACCTATTTTCGACTTCGGTTGAACATACATTAAAATTGTTATAAACTTTCATGACTCGGAAATTCATTCGTATTGATGACACATGTACTCGTAGCGGGATTCGAATCCGCAATCGTTACCTTCGAAGGCAGTCACTATCTATAATCTATATCCACAATATCTATATTAAAAGAGCGATGCAATTTCAGGAAGATGGCGAATGGCAGCTAGAAGCTGGCGCGTTAGTGCTCTCCGACGGTGGGGTGTGTTGTATTGACGAGATAGGTCAGCTGAGGGAACACGACCGAACCGCCATACACGAGGCTATGGAGCAGCAGACCATCTCCATCGCCAAGGTTTGACCGTCCTGTTTTTCAATCTTCTCATTTTTTAAGCACAACGGGTTAGCACTTGACCTCAATCACACCTGATGTTGAGGGAAGATGTCGCCGAAGGTCGAAGCATACTGACCCGGAAACCCCATCTTATTTGGGGGACTGGCTACTTATCTTTGACAACCGGAACACAACAATGCTATTAACATTGCTGTTTGGCGGCAGACTTAGATAAGATGGTGGTAGCTAGCCAGGCGGACATTTAAAATGGCCCCACCACCAACCAAACCGAATAGCTACTGAACATGTACCCTGTTGAGGATCGAACCCGCGACCTCCGATTTCGATTTTGACACGTGAATCCAAATCAACGCTATTCGTCTAGGGACTCTTGGCACCATACATACATTTGCGCCCATCATAACGCTTTCGCTGTTAAAAAGTTATCCTCATGAAGAATCAAGCCCCTAACACTCTGCAAACCCTAAATCTTGGTCAAAACGTACGGCTGCTTTTTTTGGCTCGTCTTGCCGGGGCTACTACTCGTACTTGGCCTCAGATTGTTACGATGTGGTGTTGTAAGATGATAATGTTGTTATGCAGGCTGGGATAGTGTGCAAGCTGAACACGCGATGCGCCGTGATAGCCGCGTGTAACCCGAAGGGCCACTACGCGACCGACCAACCGCTCAGCGCCAATGTAGCCCTCGGGACACCGCTGCTAAGTAGGTAAACACGTTTGCATACTTACCTGTATAGAGCTATTGAGTTTATTTTGTCGCATCGTCTTTGAATCACAATATGTTTTGCTCATAAAAAAAAAATACGGTAATTGACCCTTGTCTACCTTTTTTCAGATTCGAAAGTACTTTTTTAGAAAATATAAAAAGTTCAGAATAACAAATTTTACTATACACAAAACTGTATTAGATTAGTTTATTTATTTTATTTATAGTTTATTGTACACTAATCATAAAAACAGTACAGCAATAAAGAGGATGTACAAAGGTGCAAGCTTATCTCTAAAAAGAGATTTCTTCCAGCAAGACCGTTAGTTCCGCTGGATTTATTTGAAACGGGATAAAAGTAACCTATAATCCAAAATTTATGGGTGAATGTTTACCAGTGTAGTAACAAACATCGCCACAAACTCACTATTATATATTTTTTCATTACAGATTTGATCTGATATTTATCCTGCTGGATTCTAAAAACAAAGCTTGGGATAAACTCGTGTCTTCGTATATTTTATATGGAGGTTCTAATTCAGCAGAATGCAAGAACAGTCAGTGGTCACTTGATAAATTACAGGTATGTCTAATGTATTATAAAGCAGTGGCCGCTGCCTCTTAAGTGCACTCGTGCGCTGCACTATCAGATTTAAACCCAGCTACCTACTCGTACCTACCAAAACAATAATACTTAACAAATAATTCTTATGATATAAAAATACCGCCCTCACGTACTTAATTACGACGTCAAATCAAGGTGACTAGTCTCGATTTTCTAGTACACAACTATTAAAACTTATTTTCGTTCGGACTAATATGTCCCGTGCGATTTGCCAAGTCCCCATGCATAACCCGGCCCGTTGCAGTTGTCGTCGACATGTTCATTTGTTTATTTCGTGAATCTGTTTACTTAATTGCGAATAAACAATTTAATGTGAAAACAGTGAAATTGTTATTAGATTTAGGTATATAATATAAGTAGTAAGTACCTATTGATTGGATAGGTAGCTGAATTTCTATAAAAATGTAGGGTACCTTTGCAACAATTTAATATAGTGCACCACCTAGTTTTGGAGACACCAGCCGCCACTGTTATAAAGTAGTAGTTAGCCACTGTTAAAAAAATTGCTGTTAATAAAATAAGCTAGAAATATCTGCAAAACTACGAAGTATTGAAATTTTTCCTATTAAAGTGTTTGTGGCAGATCCTCTAATGCCACCGATATAATAACATTTATCAATCAATCAATCAATCAAATACTCTTTATTGCACAATTAACAAAAGCTACATGAAGAATACAGCGTACATCATTAATCGCACAAAAAGGCGGCCTTATCGCTAACAGCGATCTCTTCCAGGCAAACCTTAGGGTAAAGATACAAGCTACCAGTAGGTGAGGTTTGCACAAATAGTAGCAATACGGGTATATTTTATAGTTGGTAAAAAATATAACGTAAAGATAAAAATACATAAACTAAGCCTACTAACTATAACTAGATAATTTAACTGCACTTAAACATATAATATATTATTTATCGTCCAAGGTATTTTATTAATTAAAAACACATTGTACATTTTTCTAATTCAACGGTAGATATCGACCACGTGAGGTGGCGCCACAAAGCACAAGTATTAAATTAAGCCAGCGCTTTAAAAGTATAAAGCATTAAAATGTATTAAACAATATTTCAATGGTACCCTCGCAGGGGGCGCCGCGTTCCCATCATTCCGCGTAGCAGCGACACTCCTCCATGGTAAAACGTGTTCAGACCCCTTAGTTTTTGCTCCATGGTTGGGGCATGGCCCCCTCTCACTAGATTGGGCCGTAGGCCACCACGCGAATTAGTGAATTTGTGTCAGATTATTTGCCATATTGGAAGTCAGTGTTTTCTAATCTCGTCTGTAGGTCACCGACTTGGCTTAATGACCTCTTTCAATTGAAAACAATCGGGACTGACTGATTAATGTACTCTACGAAGCACAGAAACACTTAAATTAAAATGCTAATCACCCATCTAATAAACATCACAATTTAGGTGGCTGCTTGAAAATCCAGTTAACTTTACCATGCTTTCAGATGTATATAGGATTAGTTGGCCCAAGAAATACGGAGATGACCAAATCTGCCAACATTATCCTGCAATCGTATTACATGATGCAAAGAAAGTCCACATACAGGGATCCTTCACGCACCACTGTGAGAATGTTGGACAGCCTTGTCAGGTAGGTACATACTGTTTAGATAATTATTCTGTGGCCGTGACTATAAATGAACAGCTTGACCAAAAAGAGTATCAAACTAATATAATCGAAAAACATTGAGAACCAACGCAATAGCCCTACTGATATGACTACAGCTTAGACTACAGTAGAGAGTAGAAAAATAATGAGGAGGTGGCTTCTAGCACTGAATTCAAGAATCCACGTTATATTCTGTGAAATAAAAAAAAATTATCAGCCATTCTGATATTAGTTTCTGATTCTGATTTGATTCTGATTTGGTGGCCTCTATGTTCAGTAGGAAGGGCGCTGACTTCCTAGAAATGTGTAGTACCAATAATTGCTGGCTCTTTGCTAGTTAATTAAAGTTTCAGCTTTGATATCTATATATATTAGTTGTACAAAGCTGCAAAAATGACAATTAGCGGCGCGCCTTAAATATTTCCCGACACACTTACAGGAATAAAGATATGATTTCTTTTATCCGCAATTTGCTAGAAAGTAAAAGTGCATTCGGATAAAAGTATAAAAAAGGTATTAGAAATAGTACCTGTACATATTGAAAAATAAAAAATATGTATATTTACGAATTCTTCCCAAGAAAATGCTCTAATTCCCACGCATTTGTTAGACGGGTTAAAGTTCACCTTATAGATAACTTGCTGTGGTATTATAAAACTCAATAAATCGCTCACTTTTGGTGGTAGAGATGGGTTGGTTTTATTTATACTTCCTTCACACTACAAACACACGGTAACACTAATCGTTAATTGCCTATTCATTCCATTGTTGATATTTTTTTCTTTCAGATTATCACAGGCACACTGTCGTCTAATGTACCGCACCACGATCTTACCAGTGGACGCGATAGTCGCAGTATCACTTGTTGACTTATCTATGCAGGATTGTACTTTGAATGATACAGTTGATGCCCTACACTCCACTTTCCCAAAATACCCAGATTTTGACTACCTGTGCTTAGCCAAGAAACTTCTCACAAAGATGAATTTATACGAAATATGGCAAAACGAATTGTTATACTATGGAAAACTATTGAAAGTTGACCACAAGACTTTAGAAAGCGAAGTAGAAAAGGGAAGTTATCATTTATTTGTAAAATATGATGATGTAGCTGATGACAATATACCTTTATCTGCATCGCTAATCACAAGTTCTTATTTCAATAATAAAAATACTAATAATAAACATAAAATAAGTAAGGTATTTAATAGGGATAATGCAAACAATGGCAACAATATAGAAAACAAGGCAGTTACCGATAATTTAGCTATAACAGTGAAAAAACAGACAGCTTTAAATAAAAAGCAGAGAAATTCACCGTGTTTTCAAAGAAAGAGAAAACGAGAACTCATTGTAGACACTTCTGCCATTTCTAAGAAAAATACGAAAGTGTGTAAAAAATCAATCTACAAAAAACTATCTAAAAGCAGTGACCAAACAACTGAGAGTGATGAAGATATAAATGATATAAACCGCATGTTAAATGCCGTACCAAGTGTGAATGACTTTTTCAATGGGTTAGGTATAAATATGAAATCAAACAATGAAAGTCAAGAGGAAATCAAAAATGTACAGAATGAGGAAAATGAAAATTTTAGACATAGCACACAAAAAGAAAGTAAAGCGAATGATGATGTTTTAATAAAAGTAGAAAAGGAATATAGGAGTATAGACTTAGTTACTGAATGTGATGTTGAACCTTCAGATTCAACAAAAACCATCAACAAATTGAGGCAATTTCAATTTGTAGAGAAACACGATTTGAGTAAATACAAAGAAGATATATCCAAATCCAATTCTAAGTTGGGTAATCATTGTAAAAATATAGTGAAACTTAAAAGTATTGAATTAAATTCAAATAATTCTACAAATCATAACTGTGTTCAAAGTTCACAGATATCAATATTCGAAAATTCTGATTGTGATATAGATTTAGATATACTATGAATGATACTGGAAATAAAATCATGTTGTTATTAAATCTTTTTTATTCTTTAAATAAAAACTGAAGTCTGATTCACCTAGGAAAAAATATTTTCCTTCTCCTAGCGAGTCGCAATCATGTGTTACCTTTGTCTTGAGATTAATATACTATATAAGTTACTCCCTAACAAGATACCTCACTCTCCAATCCTGAGCTTTGTTGACACAGTCAGAGAAAGTTCCTATTTGATCATTCACCTCAACCTGCTCTACTCGTAGACAACAGATTGGGGCACGAAACAATGGCGGACCACGACAAATAGCAGACCACTAGTACTAGGTCGGCCATGTAATCATTTTATATATTTACCTGTGTGTGTAATGTGTAAAAATACTCGGTAATCTTTTAGGCTATAACATTCACAAAAAACATTTAGAATAATTTACCTAAATGTAGCTAATAAATATTCTTCTTGTGCTGATCTCATATGAAGGGAAATTACTTGTTTTGTCAGTAAATCTGACAATATTTAAAAGAACTTCAGAATAGCGGTACTACGTTGAGATTTGAAAAGCCTATAATAATAAACTAAACATAAACTTTTTATCTATCTACATATAAATGACTTGTTTATTTGCAACAAGTGACAGTAGTTAAAATAAAAACAACAGAGGGTGGAGTGTGAGTTTTGTTTCGACTTAACTTTACTACCGCGTTCACGTTCACGTGACGATTTGTATGGAGAAATGTGCAGCGCCTCTAGTGGCTAGTTTGCAAAACGACTTTTTTCATAGGGACTTTTTTCGTAAACGCGAACGCGATGTAAAGTTAAAAACGAGACAAAACTCACACTTCGCACACAGTACAAACACTTACTAAAAAGTTTGTTTTTAGTGTGGCACGCTATCCTGTGTGCCCACCATAAGTGTACGCGGATGGTTCACGCTATCGAAATCTATCAGTAATGCTGCTCGATGCCGATGCGAGTGATAGAACGATAGTTTACTATAATGAGAGTAGTTTGCGTAAACTCATGGTAGCCCCACTGACGAAGGAATAGCAGAACCATTCTTCTTTTCCCAAAATCCACAAGCTATAATTATGGTCTAAATACCTTAATAGTTACTACCTAAACATACAAAATATTAATTAAAATGGTATAGCTTCAATCACTTACCTACTTCACATATAAAACTATCATACTATCTTATTCCATGCAGTGTGCTAATAGACGCCTGATAGCAATAAATGCGAATCAATACACATGTAGGACCTGCACAAAATGCGTGATTATGTTTTTTTGGTAAACTAGGTTTGTTGTGGTGCGCCTGCCATATAGAAGTGGGGGCAATTCGTAATTATTGCTATTATTTAATATCAGGCGTCTATTAGTCTAACCACAGCAAGTGATTTGTAATAGGTGTAGTTTGTGCTAAATATCTATACACTTATTGAGAAGTTTAGACCTTCACTACAGCTTATGGATCTAGGTAAACTACGAGTGATCCCACCATTTTGACTTCAGGAATTTTGGGCCACTTTAAAAATGCAATACTATAACAACAGTGAAGGTAGTTAGTACCTTACTGTTATTTTTTTTATACTGTTCAACATACAAATTCTTAAATTGGTCTCGCTATTCTGGCGTACTTATTTAAATCATGTGGTGTAATTATTTAATACTTTATTTACAACTGAATTTACAATATATCAAGTTACTGTTGTACCAATAAAATATAAGCTAACAGCACTCTATTGACAGGTTAAAGTGTACAACACATAATTAATATAACATTTTGAGAGACATCTTTCTTGGAACTACTATTATGACTCCCAATCTAATTTGTTTATTGTAGAAATTTACTATTGCTATGCATCACTAGCTGCATTTCCCTTGTAAGGGTCTGTTGAATAGTTTTCTATGAGTAGATTTTTGAATCGTCTTGCTGTAATTACAATAGATTCATCTTTCACCGCAACATTTATTATTTCTACTCTGTATACATACAAATGGTCTGGATTCTTTGGGCTCACCATTTTTATCATGTCTAATTCATCACCAATTTTCACCTGAAAGAAATTATGAACTGTAGATGTAGAATATGAATTCTTTTGTTGTTAATACAATAATTCTTGGGAAAACATACATACCGAGTGACTTTTTTTCAAAATTTTTTTTCCATTTACCCTGATTTTGCTTTCATAAAACTGTTGCTCAATTTTGCTGAAACAAAAACAAAACTCTACTTGTACTTTACTGTATATGACAGGCATCCACTCCAGGAGTAATCTCTCCTAATGGCTTTTGTGACAAATGTCAATCAATACCCACTGCCACTTCAGGTTACGAATTTTGACTGAATTTTGAAAAAAAGTAAATAAAATGAATAAATATTTCAGACATTTACACCAATCATCTAGTCCCAAACTTAGCAAAGCTTGATGCTAGATAACGGGTACATATACATAAATATTTATATAAACAAAATCATCCATGACTGAGGAATAAATGTTTGTATTCATCACACAAAGATTTACCCCTTGCGTGATTCGAACCCGCAATTGGTTTCGCTGACAGGGTCTCCATCCACTACACCAACTGGTCGTCATAGGTTTCTGCCTATGATCTAGTGATACTTCTTTTAATAATTAATCATGGCAGAAATACCACATTTTTTTTTTTTTTTCATTCATTCGTTGAAGTCTCATCTTTCAACACTGGAATATTGGGATAAGGAAACGTCAAACATTTATTTCAATGGGATATAATTTGTTTCTTTAGGCACATAATGTAAAGTTTGCAATAGATTAGTAATAGTAGTAGTATTAGTAAATTGGAATTAATAATAGGGCTTAAGCATTTGTCTGTCAGTCAGTATGTCCAAGCTACTACCGAAGCTGATGGACAATAATAGTGGTAGAGGACTAATACTCACTTTCTAGCTATACCCAGCGCTGACTTCAGTATAAGATCAGTTCTCAATGATGAAGCAGAGAATTTCACCACTTTAGAATCTCTCGATAATGAAGTATCGTCTTCCAAAACCTCTTCTTCATCGTCCGAATCATACTGAGCCTGAAATAAGATAAAAAGCAAGGTAGAAACATACCTCTCTAAAATACTTATAATGGAAAGTAATTTGTTACATTTACATACTAACCTTTTTAGATTTGTAACGAACTGCACTATAATAGGTAGTCTTGGGATATAAATTCAATAACCCTGACGTCGTGTTGACACTTTTCTCGCATAAAAATGTATGTGTTGTCGGAATAATATTCGCCTTTAACAAAGAAAAACGGAAGAAATAATTATTGGGTCGTCTCCTGAGAGCATTCATTCCTTCAGAAAAATTGGAAAATAAAGCAAATTTTTAAGTAGCGGCTGCGTTTATGGATTAAAAAATTCATATTTTGAGGTTATGTTATGCAAACGAATGTCAAAGTAATATTTTTTTTGGTTTGCTTCTGGATAGGCACAGGAAACTCAGCCCATATAGCCAAATTTTTTGTATCCTTTTGTGGGAAAACGAAAAGTTACAACAAGTATTTACACAATTTGTCGACGCGTCGGTTATGGCTCAGCGGTTAACACTGTCTCCCAATTTAGGAGGTCTCGGTTCGATTTCCAAGCAGGCCATGTACCAATGAGTTTTTTTAAATTCCCTTCTTCAAGCACTTCGCGGCGCGTGTTCAAGGGGATCAAATTACAGAGGAATTTATCTGACTGCTTTACGGTGAAGGATAACACCATGAAGAAATACCTGCATGACTGAGATATAAAAATTCAAAGGCATGTGAAGTCCCCAACCCGCATTGGGCCAGCGTGGATGACTATGGCCCCATACTCCATTAGACGACGAGGGAAGGCCTATATCCCTGTAGTGGGATATTTACGAGCTGATGACGATGATGACACATTTTGTATTTGTATTCCCTTCAGTTGCACACAATCATTAACTTTTGCTGCACAATATTCTGTCTCTAATTATATAAATAAAAATTCGATGTAAAATTACATTGCAGAAACTAGAAACAAAAATGTAACTTGACTTAACATAAGGGGTGATTGAGGTCAAGTGCTAAGCCGTAGTGCATAAAAAAAATATCACTGAATTGCCGCCAAAAAAAACCTCTGATCGTCTTTTTTTTATTCGTTCCATGGAGAAATAGGCTAAGGTGCAAAGATCTTGCAGCTTCTACTGCTGTACTTTTTTTTCTTCAATTACATAATATTCCGAATATTCCAAAAGATAACGTGCTCAGTCATATTCTTCTTCATTTAATTTGCTTGCTTAATTTTTCTACTGTGTAATCTACCGTTTTAAAATGTCTATAGGTCAATACAAGCCTCCATAAGGTAGGTAGGTCTGTACGTACCTGATCAAAAGTGCAACGTAAGAAATGGAGTAGGTACAGTTGGCAACACGATTAAGGTAGCAGGCCTTTAATTTTATAAATATATCTAGGAGAAAGCCTAAAGGGAAATTAAGTTAGTATAGCACCAACCGATCTATTCCCGTGGATGTCGTAAAATGCGAGTAAGGGACTTTCCACCAAAAAACATCTATAGTTTTGCTCGATTCCCTGCACCCCTTGTCACGAGTGAATTTCTGCATATTTCATAAGGTACCTAGGGAAACCGTGGATGTGGTTTCAATATTCAACTTTTAATGTTTGGAACACCCAAACACTATATTGTTTGGAATATCTCTGACCACTCCATTTGTGATAAAGATCGAGATGTATGTTTAGTAATTTCTTTAATAATTTTGATTTAACAATCTGATCTGAATGACGTTATATATGTATAATATGTTATTTACATTTAACTGAAATTTATCTATCACATATATACTACTCTGTGTAAAAAGTATCGGGAATATGTCAATAAAAAGACCCGCGTAAAAGAGGTCGTTCTAATTTTTTTACTGCATGTTGGTAGCACTGTACTGATTTAGCGCGCAAAATTTGAGCGGGATCTGTCATTTAATTTGTTTTAAACTACACTTTTTGTTGGTCATAGTTTTGAGTCCTCGGCGATTTTTACAATGGAAAATATTGTTGAACAAAGAGTGTGCCTTAAATTTTGTGTTTCAAATGATATTTCATGTGGTGAATCACTAAAAATGTTGCGAAATACCTACGGCGAATCGTGTATATCGAAAACAAGGGCTTATGAATGGTATAAGGCTTTTAAAGAAGGCCGAGAAGTAGTAGTAGACTTGCCTCGTTCTGGTAGACCTTCAACCGCTACGACCAAAGAAAACATCGACAGAATCAAGAAGCTAGTGCTCGAAAATCGACGTATGAGTCTGAGAGAGTTGGCTAGTGAGGTGAACATATCTTTTAAGTCCGTCCACAACATTCTCATTGACATTTTAGGCATGAAACGCGTCGCCGCTCGACTAGTTCCAAAAGAGCTCAATTTTGTTCAAAAAGCGCAGCGAAAGCATGTCGCTGAAGACATGGTTTCCCGAGCTTCTACGGATCCGACCTTTATGAAACGTATAATAACTGGCGACGAGACATGGGTTTATGAGTACGACATGCAAACAAGCCAACAGTCTTCAGAATGGCGTCTCGAAAACGAGCCGAAACCCAAAAAACCGCGGCAAAGTCGCTCCAAAATCAAGGTGATGCTGACAGTTTTTTTTGACTACCGTGGTGTGGTTCACTCCGAATTCCTTCCAGAGGGAGAAACAGTGAATAAAGAATATTATTTAGGCGTCATGAAGCGTTTGCGTGAGAGTATCCGCCGAAAACGTCCAGATTTGTGGCAACACAACTCATGGATGCTGCACCATGATAATGCACCATCACACACAGCCATTATAGTGAAAGAGTTTTTAGCGAAAAATTCAACAAAAGTTCTCGACCAAGCACCGTATTCACCTGATATGGCTCCGTCTGACTTTTTTTTATTTCCCAAGTTAAAATTACCACTTCGAGGAAAACGTTTTGAGTCGATAGAAGCCATAAAAGAAAATTCGCTGAATGAGCTAAAGGCCATACCGCAAATAGCCTATGAAAAATGTATGGAAGACTGGGTGAAGCGGTGGAGATGTTGTATTGCAAGCGATGGGGCCTACTTTGAAGGCGATAAAATAAATTTAGATGAATAATTTGTATTTTTTGTTTTATTGACAAATTCCCGATACTTAGTACACTGAATGTATACCTACACCGATCAAGGTGTAAAGGAAAATATAACAAAATCCAACCAAGACCCTCCAAATAATATAATAAAAATTAAGCCTGCTACCTTAATTGTGTTGCCGACTGTACCTACTTCGCTAAGTTTTAACTTAGGTACAATTTGAGAATTTCACTTTATGAAGAATGCCTAGCAGTAATATAAGGACAGACTATCATAGTAACATATTTTGCAGTGACAGTTTATCATCCAGGTTTTGAGTATTGACACAGTTTATCCGGGGAGCGGCCGACCGGGGCGTGGGAGCGGAGTCCTTCAGTCGAGTGGTCTGTCTGGCTGGGGCTCGTATGTCGTTTTACTCCGACTGGTGGCGTCAGCAAGGCGCTACAAAATAAACATACCTAAGTCTACACTTTGGCATCTCATTGTACCTTAACGGCCATATTAATAAATCAATCCTGGGATCTGTCTCAATCTCATAAATACTATTTTTTTTTGATACTGTTTTAATTATGCAACAAATTCTCAAGCGTCAACTTAAGGTCACCTCAATCTTGATAACGGTTTATTAATACGGGTCTAGAGCCCGTATTAATAAACCAATCTCAAGATTGAGAACAGTCTTGTGACCGGTCTCAAGTAAACGTGTTCATTAATAAACCGAACTTGAGACCTAAAAAGCACGTGCATACTCAAGCAGTACATGAGAGGTGCGCGTATTTATAAACGAAACTCAAGACTATCATTCATTCGCCGCTGAGGTTAATACTTGAGAAGTGATCTCAGCTGAGTAGACCTCAAGATTGGTTTATAAATTAGCACGGAGCTTGAGATAGCGTTAACTGCTTAAGACGCATCTCGCTTGATACAGCCTCAAGACTTATATTGAGATTGGTTTATTAATACAGGCCTATAGGTGTGCATTTCCGCCATAACAGTCATAGATCGACATAGTACGGTAGTAGAACATAGTCCGTAGGCTGGTGCTCCCCTATTTATTAGTTATGTACCTATTTGTATTGATAATACTAAGAAGTAATATAATTACCTAGTCTAGGTAAATTAACGCAGCAAATGTCAGCATCCATTTTAAAATAAAACAAACTTACGTTTGTCTTTCAGACACTTAATTAAAACAGTCGTATTCTACGAGTAAGAGAACAGTGTGGTACCCCAATATGAATGTCGAAATGTATAAGTTTAAAGTTTTTCTTACATTTTTCATATTTTGTGTTCTTTAACTACGTCTACATACGAATTGATTCTCAAGAGCGAGTTGTTGTGGAATTGTAAAGGTTTTCATTCGTCATAATTTCATGTTTATTCGTGTTCATAATTATTTTGTCATCATCAGCCTATATACCTACTTAGGTGTTGCCTTGGTTAAATTTTTACATTTCATTTTTTTGCCTTGATTTTGCCTTGGTTTTTTGTACACGGTGTTCTACCCATGAGTTAGTATGATTAAATTTCACTATGGAATAAACTCTCAAATCGCGAAATGAAATCAGCTGTTCCATATAGAAGTTTATTAACTCCACTAAAATGTTTACAATAGCTCATTTTTTGTGACAAGTCATTGGTAGAATATCATGTAAAATGCGTGCTAAATGACTTCAATAGAACATTAGTATAAATATACAATGCCACCTACTATCTCTTTAACCAATAAATCGGTAATAAATAAAGGTCAATACAAAACATAATAACATTTGAAATTAAAGGTAATAGAGTTTTACCGATAATTTTACATACATTTTCAGATTAGTGACGATGAAGTAAGTACCCACGGGTGGCGTTGCTATACTTAGCTGCACTAGGAGCATGACAGGCGCGATAAACGTTTATGTCGCGCGATATACTCGTAATATTTGTCCTGCTCATTCGTTTGGACGAAATATACAACTATCTGAACTATCACACTCTCACGCTCTCATGCCACGGGGGCTGGAGCTGCAATATGTCTTCTTGATCTCGAACACCTCGAGTTAGTATAAAGACGCAACTAAATCATAATACAGTAATAGCGAGAAGTGAGTGGGAACGTGACAAGGAGTACCCCGCATTTTGTCCACACTTGATCACATTGTACACGGTTCGTCTCTTACCATGTGGACACATGTCTCGGTTTACTTTTTTATTTTTGTGTACGATATTCCACGGCGAGATCAAAGGGGTTTTTAATTTGACACAGTTTATGGCTTTGACTCGTCGTTTTGATGGTCGTGGGTGTAATAGACGAGTCGTAGGTATATGTTTTATTAAATTAAATTTTCTTAGTAGGTATAAATATATCACTCGTTTAAGAGGAAAGAAAATAAACTAAAATAGACTTTGGGAAATCAATGAATTGAGTACCTAGCAAGTTTTACGAAACTTTCTAGGTACTTTGCCAAGCGCTGCCATACGTGACAGTCCGCTTAGATGATTTAAACATTATAAATTCTCCATTGTCTGTGTAGTCAGTCATATGCATTCTACGTACTACCATAGAGGAATAACAGTACTACACCGCGAGCATATCGTCGCATGCTTAACTTAATCATAGAACTTACCTCAGGCATTGTTAAGCATATGTAGGTAACTTAAAAAGTGTTTAGGTAACAAACGGTAAGTGCACTATATCAAGACCTTTTGTACTAGGTAATTCACATTTACGACATTCTCACTACTGCTCCTACCAAGCTTCTTGCGTTTATGCCCGATTAAGTTACTTTATTATAATCGCTCGAGCATTCTTCGACGATAGTTACAGCTTTACGATGTATTATGCTTCCACGGCGGAAGTTATGAATAACATACTCTGGTTACGGTGTTATAATGTTAACAAACTTAACATAACATAAACTTTAGCGTAGTTATCTAGATACTACAACACTCACACACACCTTACAAACACAATGCAGCTGGTTGACGCAATCACAAATTCACATGGGCGGGGGAGTAAAGATATCTTTCTAGTTTTTTCGCCAATAGGAAATAAAGCTTTCAGTTATTTTATTTTATTTGTAATATAATTTATATCTATAATAACCTACAAATGGAAATCGAATAGTCTAAGCCCATAATCTTACTTGGCCTTTTAATTGTTTTATTTCTGGGCAGGAATTCTATACTAACGCGGACTTTATGATATTATTTGACGAATTTTAAAGCGTGGTTGATTCATTGATGTAAATTAAAGATAGGTTACTATTGATAGTCGGCGTCATAGTTATACTAGTAATAGTATAAGTATTCTTTGATTAAACATTCCATAATGATGATATTATTGGCATAATTATATACTTACTTTACTTATCATATATTAGGTATTGGTAGCACCATGATCATGGATAGAATGAGAAAGTGTCATTCGGTGTATTTATTTATTTATAGTTTATTGTACACTAATCATAAAAACAGTACAGCAATAAAGAGGATGTACAAATGTGTAGGTAGATACATACCTCTAACAGGACACAGGACGGTAGCGAGAAATTGGATTTCTAATTTGCCGCTCGAGATGCCGTCTCGTTCATCATCCGGAGGTGACACTTCATCACGTCACGGTGTCAGAGCCCGGCCTCCGAGCCCGGTGGACTGTTAAACGTGTGACGGTCGCGACTGGAAACCAAAATATCGGAAAGTACACTTACGTAACAAGACACAGACAGGCAGACATCCGACAGTTTATTGTCTATGATAACTGATGGATTTAAGTGAAATAAATAGTCAACATTGAGTACCAGTGGCGTGCACAGCGTTTTTTCAGGAAATACAACTACAAAATAATAATTTACTTTTATAGCAATTCTCGCAACTGTTTAGAATATTTCTGTACACAGTTTCAATTAGCTATCTTAACAATGCATTTTGTGGAAAGCTTAAGTACAATTTGCTAGGGTAGACACTGTCTTTCAGTCTGTATGGAGGGCAAGCCACTGTTGAGTGGTTGCGGGTTCGATAATACTCGAAGCGCGTATAGAATAGATTGCGGCTATAAAAATATGGGGTTCTATTTTTTTTTAAATTATTTATCTAATTAAGGAATGATAAACACCCTACAAGCAGAAATACCTATAACAGTAACTGAATACGGAACAATCCTTTATTTTAATTTTAGTTTTTTTAGCACTATTGAATACAAAATATAGAATCTAATTGGGGTGTATCGGCTTCTGGTATATAAAATATAGGTATATTTTTCCTAAGATTCAAAAGGTCAATAGACCAAATCGTCTTTTTATGGGCGTAAAAGCAGTTAGTCCAATTCGGATTTGGCCGTACCTATCGCGAATCTATCGCTAATCGGACTATTCCAACTATTCCGAGATATATATTTGGACTCTGAGTTCCTAATAATCAGCGATTGCCAACCAAGACACAGGCTAACCTTTTTTGGCAGGTGGTATTCTACCAGTCTTGTTTTACTAAGGCTAAGAGAGTTAGTAAAATTATAGGCTCTTAAACCAGTAATTTCAATGCCTGTTAATAAGGCATTAGTCCTCACTGCAGGGTAAGAAAAGCTTAGACTATTAAATACCTACTACCTATTTATTCATTCATATTAGTTACTATTTAGTACATACAATTATAGATACCTATCTAGGTGGGTTGATGTAATATTGTAATATTACAGATAAGATATAATTGAACTTGTTTTTAACCTTTTCCTTTTTAATTTCATTAACATGTTAACATTAATGTCGTTGCCCTGTTCCGAAAAAAATATCATGAAAATTAATGACAATATTAAAGTAAGAGCGCTATTAATAATCCCAAATTAGAGTTTACAGCTGAGACGTCTTGGGTTAATATTTTTTGTATGGGTGCGGGTTTATGGGTGGACCACATGGGCCATGGCGCTTTGTTAACGGCCTCACTAATGCAAGTTTTACGAGTAATTTCACGGTTATTCATTCTCCACTGTAGGGGGCAGAAAGGCAGTGTCAATTCGCCTTAAGACTAGTATATGAGGAACGGAAAGGATATAGCTCTCGGTTTGATCTGTTCGTGATCATGATAAATTGTTTTAAAAATGCAATGGGTGTAATAAGATATGCGGTTGTCATGTATGACTGAAGCAAAAGGGGTTATCGACAGTCACTCAACGTTCATCAATCTCGATTTATCGTATCGAATCGTAAAATTTTCGATTCATAAATAACGGAACTCGACATTGAACGGACACCAATGAAATTATACGTTTATCTATTGTGTTATACCATAAAACTTACTAAGTGTTTCTAATTTTGAATTACAAAGCAGGACTACAATAGATACCTACTCAGAGGGTATAAAAGATATAGGTCATTACCATTAGGTGCGCTTTCACGAAGACATTCTTAATTAGAATTACCTACCACATAGGTAAGGTACCTACACCGGACAATAGAAATTCAGACCACGTTAGGGTCAAACAAAAATAACAGCCTTAGGGCGAATACATCCATGCTTCGATACTAACTTAATATTATAAATGCAAAAATCTGTCTGTGTGCTCATCCGGCATCGTATTGAAATTTGACAGAGAGAGGAACCTGGAGAAGGATATAAGCTACTTTTAACTGACTTCCAAGAAGGTAGAGGTCGGTCCGCTTTTTTTTTCTTAGCGAATCGATGGCAAAAACATAAAAACAACATTGGGTTTACAATTCGGAGGTCGCAGATTCGATCCCCAGCGGGGTACATGTTTAAGTACTCGGTTTGGTTGGTGGTAGGGCAGTTTAAATGTCCGCCTGGCTAGCTACCACCATCTTCTCTAAATCTGCCGCCAAGCAGCAATGTTAATAGCATTGTTGTGTTCCGGTTGTCAGAGATAAGATAGCCAGTCCTCCAAATGTGTCGGGGTTTCCGGGTCAGTACGCTTCCACTTTCGATCTCATCTTCACTTAACATCAGATGTGATTGCGGTCAAGTATCAACCCGTTGTGCATAAAAAAAAAATTCTTGAGGACCAGAATGTGGCCACGCGTACAGCATTGTCTGTTGGTTCTCTATAAACTGTATATTTCACGAGCACGAAGCTGCGGGCGCAAAGCTAAACATATCCATAATTTTCCACGACTAATTAATAACACAACTGAAAGGTGATTGCTGTAATCAGATTAAAGTTATTCAATATCACTCGTGCCAACTTTATACGATGCACGTCATTATAAGCTCATTTAGTACTCAGCTAAAGGATGATGCGGGCTTAATTAAAATTCTGCACCATCCATCACGGTGTTATTGATTTTGCGTCGGGCGCGTCGGGTGCATTTGGCGTCGGCCGACTGACGCGAAGTCCGTTATCAATTAGCTCTGTGTTGACCTCACACACGCATACTGGTGCTGCTGTTCTCGCTAAACAACAAATTAAAATTCATGTGTCAATTAACAACGGTGAAATAATGGGCCTTAATTTCATAAAACGATTTGCAAAAATCGATATTATTCAGTATTTTTCTAAATACAATGCAAATTGATACCTAACAATGATAAACAGTTACGGAAATTAGGAGCTCACTAAGAAAAATATCTATATTAGGTAAGTGAAATAGAAGTTATTGGTATAGGTAGTTTAATTTTTTTTTTCCGAAATGCACGAGGCGGTTGTTTTTTGATATGCGAACTTTATTTGGAAGTCACATCTCAAAGTTTTTTTTATTTATTTAATTTAATGATATAATTATATGGAATAAGCTACAACCGCGACCGTCAATTGACACAAATAACGCTTGATTCGATAATAATAAAAAAAAATCTTTCCTAATGTCAAACTCATCAGGTATATCATTTTGATTAGATCTACTATTTTGAAGCAAGTCCAGGCTGGACCTCGGGTATGTGACCCCCTCTCTCCCCCCTATCCGACTCGAATGATGGATCCGTCCTTGGTGTATATGTTAGGTACAGGAAATGTCCCAAATGCTGAGTATGTTTAGGTATGCCGATATGAACCACCCAGTCCGCTGGTGAATGACCGACTTGTTTCCTTGCATGATATTATTTCGATCCTATACGCACACGCCAGTGAAAGTTAAACTACCTAGTTAATGTTCTAAAAATTGAATTTACGCCTTTTGATTATTTCACACAAGTTACTGCCAACTGAAACAGACGTTTTGGGTTGATATAAAATTTAATTACACTAGATATCTAAACTCATATACTATATATAATGAAATTATACCCTATAAATAGAATACCTTCTCTTGTACATCATTACTTATAACAAATTTTTGATAATAGATATTATTTATGAAGAGTTTATTAAACCAGTACACCAGCGAATTTGTGTTGCTTCGTAATCTGCTCCAATTTCGAACATTTATCACTCACAATATGTAACATTTATGTACTGTAAGTACGTACTTTTCTCAAAATCTAGAATGCGAAAAGAGTTTATCGTATTTCAACAAAGTTTATTTTCAAAAACGACATAGGTATGGTGTACGGAAGATAATTTACTGTTTTACAAAAAGGCTATGTTTACCACAAAAACCTCAAAAAGCTTTTTGCATCTTGACCCCCGTGACTACCCTGGAAACGCCGTTGTATTAATTATGATAGAGTTAGTCAATATGACCCAACGAGTATCACAAGACCCGACAAGAGCATAGCTCTTAAATATAACAGAGAGTATCACAAAGATTGAGTGGACGGTAGGTGAACCTACGCTCATTCCAATTCTTAAATTGAACGGCTTATCAAAACACCCCCACAGAAAACAAACGCGCTGTCTTAATACGATAAACTGCTTAAGCCCAATAAAACTAAACAAGTTAAACGACCCGAGGCCAATAAACCAGCCCGCCCCAAGCAGATAGCACCAATAACGATATTTGACTTTCCTATTGGGAAGTACAAAGTGAGCATAATATCGTATGAGTAATGTTGATGCGCCAGATGCATCTTAAGTAATTGACGTAAGCATTACATGTAATAATATATTATTGTTATCAGGCAGTCTGAGACAGAGCCGGCTTTGTTCGTATCAATGTAGACGGTTTTCGGGATCATTTCGAGTAAAGATTATTAACAATTAAACTACACAAATATCGATTTTTTTATTTTCCGTAAACTATATTTAATTTAGAAACCTGCCTATGTGTTCTGTGTCTTGTGAACGTAAATATCCTAGGTTGTTCTGAGTCCAATCTAAGTCAGGCCCTGAATATCTTCGTGCCGTACATTACAATGAATGTTCTACTCCTATCTGATCATAATAACACACGATGCTGTATTTTGTACCTTTCGCATATTATTATGCCAACTTTAAAATTGCGAAGCGTTTTATATTTCTTTAAAATTTAAAACGAAAACGGTAAAGGCGACGTTTCTTGAAATAGCTTTCCTGTAGACAGCCTTTTTCATGACAACAACTGCTATCTTGGATGGGATAGCGCTACGTTTTCATGAGATGCCAGTATAATTTTCTCCACAATCTGGAAACTGGATAGAGGCCAGCATAACTGGTGCATTGCGGACAGCTCAAATAAAATGTTTGCCTTTTAGCCAAAGGATTTAGTGGTCTTTGTCTTGGAGCGTCGTATATAAGCATTTATAAAGTGATTCATTGTCAGGAAAGATTGCGACTTGAAATTTGATATGCAACCCGCAACGACAGATGTATAGTTAGAGAAAAACAATAAACAGATGGTTGCAAAGGCCTGTGTAAAAAAGCTACCGTTTTCGATACTTATCGAAAACATATTTTATATTTGACGAGGTCCATTCCCTTGATCTTTATTGCTTGGATTTCGTATTAATAAAAGGATGTTGTATTGGGACGTTTCTTTGCCCAAGGGCAGAGGTCAGTGGGAATATCATGAGTGGTAATTGCGTGGGCGGGTTTTACTGCACATTTTAGTGGCAACAGTAAAATAAACTCGGCCTGAATGCTCTGGGCCGGACGACGTCGTCATTGTTGCTGACTTGTCTCGTGGAACTGTTTCTTTATAGTAGTCCGATAGGGATGTGACTCAGTTAAGTTCCATGAATATGTATTGCTTAAAATTTAACAAAGTCTATATACCATTAATCATTTATAAACATCCCTGTATGGATTTATAGAGCCGACCCTATCATTAGAAATGATTCATTACGCTTAATCACTTTTGAACTCTGATATGCTTTTTTTTTTAATTTAAGACCTATGCATTATGTTGTGAAATATGTTTTGTTTATAATTTGTAACGAGAAAGAAAATCCGTGTGTACAGATCTTTGATAGGTTGGTATAATCTAAGATATATCACCACAGAACTGAATATAAAGGTAGAACAAAAATTCATATCACAATTATTACGAACAAAATTTACTACTAATTTATATTCCACATAGTTATTTACTAAATGTCAAGTAGAGTTATTGATTATTTAGAATTGTAATATATTGGTTTCGCCTGTCGTGATTTGAGCATCCCGACTATACGAGAATCCTTTCTACTTAACTTGTATTTTGTTACAAGGATTCGTCCACAGCATCCCTACGCTTTATAGGCTCGTAGGCTAAACTGTTTAACGCTTAACTTTTATTAAGTGATGGTTATGACCGTGGAAATTGAAATAGCTAAAATAAACCGAACATTTTATTTGACCTGAACAAAGCGAAAAATAATTTCAAGTTTCACACACAATTATTTTTTCGTCCAAATAAGAACACGTTTATATCAGTTTATTTTAATATTCCTTTAAATTGAAAATGATTAGTGGCGTCACTAATTCAATTTTCGCTCACAATAGTGGCAGTTATTCATTTTGTCGCATTTAGGGCGATCTGCGGGTAGGCAGGGCTAGAGATGTTTATCATGGAGTGTAATTTATTCCTTTGGGGTCTACTGGTTTTATCTTCACACTTATTGGTAAAATATCGCATGTCATTGTATTTTTTGCTGAAGCCCCTAATATTTATTTAATACTAGTTTTACCTGCAATTGTATGCGTGGAGTTCGTTTATATTATGTAATTTGTTTATGCCGCGGGAACTACCTATTATATATTGGGATAAAAAGTAGCCGTTGTCCTACTCCAGGGCATATTCTCCTTAAATACCAAATTTCATTTAAATCCGAACATCTGTTTCGACGTGATAAACAAACTTTACATAACGTCACGATCTTTATAACAAATGTTTAGGATATCTATCTAGCTAATATTTGGAATATATAATATTTCATAGTTCATTCATAGCTAGGATAATCAATCTCTTTACATTTGTCACACCTATATTGTTACTACCTACCTATATATGTTAGTAATATTATATCATAGACAAGATCGACCCTGCCCTGCGATTCGACATCCCAAATCTCTTTCAGATACCTAAATCGTCCTGTTGCCAATTGGTCGCTTTCCAGGCGTTTTGCGTTCTAAATAACCGATAGTGATACATCTTGGTTGAAATTTACATTATTTGGTCGCCTGAACTTTAAAAGTTTGAAACCCCAAAACATCTGCCAAAACGTACTGTAATAAATAAAGTCATCTCCACTAGTTGGATTTCTTATACTTCAGCGATCTTAGGCCCGTATTATAAACCATTCTCAAGATTGAGAACAGTCTTGTGACTGGTCTCAAGTATACGTGTTGATTAATAGACCTTACTTGAGACCTGAAACGCACGTGCTTACTCAAGCAGTACTCGCTTGAGAAATGCGCCGAGTTTCACGTATTAATAAACGAAACTCAAGACTATCATTCATTCGCCGCTGAGGCAAATACTTGAGAAGTGATATCAGCTGAGTAGACGTCAAGATTGGTTTATAAATTAGCACGGAGCTTGAGATAGCGTCCACTGCTTAAGACGCATCTCGGGTGATACAGCCTCAAGACTTTTATTGAAAATGGTTTATTAATACGGGCCTTAGTTTCAGATGGGGTTTGTTTGTCACCTAGAGATAATTTGTCTTGTTAGTTGTATAGCATTCCCAACTTCAATTTGTTTTCAATTCTTTAGATGTTATTTCTCTAAATTGATTATATTTTGATTTGATTATAGATTGATTATTATAATCCAAACATGCATTTTAGCCCAAAGCATGTCGCGACGTTGGATACAATTATGGTGCAGTCACATTCGCTATTCGTTTTCTCAAATGGGGTGGTTAGAGATATCCCAAACAATTGCGTTTGGTTGTTTTTAACAAGACTTTAATGCTTATAACAACATTCATGTTTCACTTTTCGATATATACAGAAATGTACAAGTGACAGAGGGTGAGCCCATCTCCGTTCAAACGTGCAAGGAGATATATTTTGTTCGACAGTCCCACAATCGCCCTTTACGACACCACAGGAGGAGACGGCTTGGTTTACTTTTTACGCGCAGAAACCAGTGCTGCATTTTTTCGCACCTACGAGTACATTAGCAACTTAATGAATATGTAGGTTTATGAATTAGTCATTTACATTGTACGTCTGTATTATGAAAAGTGAGCTCCGTCTTTTTGGACAGTAGAACAATGGTCTGTGGTGTGGGCGGCAACAATGATGTTAATTGCCTCGTCTGCCCGCATGTGCATGTATATCAACCGACGAACACTACACCGGAGAACAGCATTTTGTATTTCAAGTTTACTTAGTCTAGTTTGTTAATGATTGTGGGTATACGTTACCATTTTGTGATCGCGAGACATATAACTTTAAGTAGTTTTATATGTAGTTTCGTAAATTAATGGTTGAGCTATAATAAAAAAACCTTCAATTTGATAAGCTGAGACACAGATACTCCTTTTACAGGTCAAAACTAAAGTGTTTTGAAATGGCAATTATTAATTTCCACGATTTATATTCTTACACATTTACTTATATTAAACATATAAGTAACCATATGAACAAACATACAAGGACAATAATCATAAAAAGTAAAAACCTAGCTTATGTCTATAACAGATTCTTCCAGCAAAACCCTGACAAGTATACAACGAGTATACTTACAAATTGAGAAGAGTAATTTAACAATAAATCACAATTACAAATTAACAAACTTTGAAAAAGTTTTTTAAACAAACAAAATAAGATAAAACAAAAATTCCAACTGCAAGTTCATAACGCAGTAGGTATCTATTTATGTACGTACTTTTGTCAGTTTATAATTTGGCAAGTATTCTTTTTTCAAATTGGCCGATGTCGTAACATTATACTTTGTTTAAACTATTAGCACTGTTGTTTGTCGGACAATAACAAAATCTCTCTATTTACCCTTACTACGATATACTACCTCTACATCTACTCTACAATTTATTTGTAAAAATGCGAGCTACCACGTAATTCTATAGCCATTTTTTATTGTGATAAGAAATCTAATCTTTTCAAACCCCTCGTTTTCTAGCCGAGGAGAGTCCATTAAAAGAGTCCCTTAGTTTTCGCTAAATAATACACCAGAGCCATTAGTGAGGGGCAAAACAAAAACCGACCGAGTACCGGAACTAAACCACAGTAGTGCACCTCGGGGAGTAGGTGTGGAAGCGTGATGGTATGTAGCTGGAGCATGTGACAAAATTTTAACTATTATCACTAGATTAGAGGTTTACGTGGTATTTAACCTACTAATAACGTCCATTTACTGAAATAAATTAGTTTACTGATGTACTGAAGCCTAAAGGAGGGTAAATGTATTCAATGCGTATGGTCAAAATGAGATGTCATTAGATTCGAAATAGACCCGGGAGTGTCATAGGATATGTTATGTCGTCATGATAAATCCAATATGGCATAATATACAAATAATTTTGAACAAATATTGAACGTCCAATCCACTATTCCTCACGATCATGGTGACTGGAAGAAATCCCGCTGTGGGATAAGTGCGCGTTTGTGCATAGTTTTAAGTAAATTTGTTGTGTATTTATTTTCTTTTGTACAATAAAGCGTTTACAATAAAACAAACAAATAATATTTCCAACACCCTATATCAAATGATAAGTCTCGCTGAAAGGAATTCAAAAACAAAAACACACACATACAAACACACACACAAACACACACACGCACGCACACAAACACATCTTTAACCAAGTAATAGAACCTCTCATATTAAATTTACAACTCACATAAGCACTAACCAAACTAATCCAGGTTTTTCAATTTCAATTATGCATAATGTAAAAATCTTATATAAAAACTACAAGAAGGGAGAGCGTCCTAACACATTTTATGTTATTTTATTACTTTTATGTTTTAATGTATATAAATATTTTGAATAGATTTTTTTGAAGTATTAATGAAGTCTTGTATTTTGGTGTATTTTTTAACTTGTAATGCCACTTCGAATGCGCCAGTGACCTACCTCACAGCACCCGAACCGCGCAGCAGATGTGCGCCCTCGTACGAGTGACTCACGACGACTCAATTACACATTCGATAGTTTCTGTGGTGCGGTGCAAGCCGATTCGAAACCCATTCGGTTTACGAGGACGTTGAACCGATAGTCTCTAGATTACGGTTAGTTGAAAAGAACCATTGTTGGATCCCTTTCCGTCAATAGTGTACAAATATGTAAAACTTTATCTTCATAGATAGACTGATAGCAATGGAAAAGTAATGTACGAGTAATTCCATTGTGGTGAAAGATGGCTCAATGAAATTATTCGATGATGAACATTTCAAACATGGACGAACACTAAGCTTTTAGCTTATTTGAAACTTTCACAGAATATCGATGCCCGTTATATATCCCATATAGACATTTTTGTCCCTCAAGGTGGCCCATTCGCACCAATAATTCCGTATGAAAAGAAAATTTGAGTTGTTAAAAGTTTACTTGGTAAGTATCAAGACCTGTAAGTTCAAATCTTAAAAAAAAATCTTTTACGAAAGTTTATTGAAATACAAGAATACGCCACCCTCATTATTGTATGCATAGTAATAGTTACCGATTTAAAACATATATTCCAAGTTGTAATAATATAGCTATAATAATATAGCTGTAAAAGCTCAAGTTAAATGGCAGAAATATGGATCAGATTTTCATGTTCGCAGTCGTAAACTTTTGTTGTAAGTATTTAATATTATTATTATTGAATAATAATGCATTTTGTCATCCGTAGATTACCTACGATAGTGCGTTTCGTCGTAACTAAGCGCTGTCTCGACTTCCCGCCAACCAAAGTTATTACCACTCGCTTCAACTCTCGCACCATGTTCAACACTTATCTAAAAGTTCCTTGTTTTGTCTTGAAGCTCGTCGCTAAGAGGGAATACTTGTACAAATAAATAAACCTCACCCTTAAACGCTTGTCATTGTCAATCCGTGCGTTGATCCGATGTTCTTTTTATAGTACGATGAATGTCTGCAAGCTGTTCTTGAAATTGATTGGAGTTTTTTTTGCTGCATATGTTTCGGATTAGCACTTCACGGAACCGTAGTATATGCAGCACCTAATGGTGATGATTGTCAATTTCTAAAGTATGTTTGTTACTGATTTAGTATGTAACATCAGACAACGCTAATATGATTCACGAGACCACGGGAGATGTTTGAACCACAAAATTATGTACATTATTATTAGTAGAATTTCGCAAAGCAAACAAATTGCAAAAATTTACCTTACCTATGTTGATTGTTAATATTTTCAGAGAATGCTAAGTAATTTGGTTTGTATAAAACAAAAATGTAATAAAATATTACATATATGGGGCAGTACTATGTTGGTATACTGTGACATACGACATTTCGATTTGCTCTAACATATTGTACGACCTACCGCAGTCATCGGCTAACGTGGATTTTGGTATTATCCCACGTAATTCATTGCCCTTGTTATGGTATCCATATGAACCTTTAAAGTGAAATTAGTGAATTAGTTAAGACAATACAAATTCTATATAAAAACAACTCGTAATGACTTTGAAAAACATGAGAGTAACAGTCGATACTAGGCAGCAGTGAAGTGCAAAGTACCTCCTAAATAACTCAATGATAGGCTGGAGCTAGGAGTAGTTGTAAGTTAATTAGATCAAAAAGTATCATAAAGATTCTATATAGATACTACTGACATCACAATCCACTGTAATCCCTAATTTCCATAAGAACGAGGAACGAATGAGTATACAAATGTTAATTACTGTTATTTATTACCTATCCAGAATCTTCGTTGTTTCTTCTTACCGTTGCTTGCTAGAGGACCGGCAGAATTAAGTTTGCTGAATTCTCCGCTAACTTGATCCAACAGAGTTGAAAACAGTAGTTTCATAAGAAATTCCTTGCATACCTGAGCAGGTGTTAGGTTCACGTCCGTATAACGAACTATTGTTTGTCACCTGTTGGTAACGCAACGTAAACACTGTCTCCAGAATTCCAAACTATACGCCCGGTTTAAACAAACACCCAGTGTGTACAATCTACCGCCATATTACATCTTTGAACACTATGAACTGTTAAGTAATTTTGAGACTTTCGTGTGCATGTGTACGTTTTGTTGGTTGACATTAGACATTTCGTCGCTCGTGACATTTGTTTGTCGCGATACGTTGTGTAATTGTTGTGTTTGCTTTTTGTATTACTGGCAGGTACTCCTAGTATTATAGTTTGCATAGCAAAGGTTATTGCCCGTAATTTAAATGTTAACTAATGTCAACCATTGTCCAACCGTGCTTTTTTTGGGAATCGATTTCATCCTATTCATATATCACAGTGCATTTATACAAGCAAACAAGCTATTGTAAAGCTTATCAAAATATTTTTACAGATTTAAAACTTACATTACCCTTCGTCTTAGCGTGGCTTGTGATTTGTTTGCACAATGACCGTGTACTGGTGTGATAAGGCCCAGCTGTTCCCGACAGCTGGTCGGTGAGGGCTCTCCAGCCTCAAGCCTCCTCTCGCGATCGTCAAGCACATACATTATTGAAGCAATCCTCGTCTCTTGTACCTATACTTCAAACTTCTGCGGTGAGTTTGACACGTTTTTTGTTTGCAATTATTGAGTATATCATGATTCTAAGAAAGCTGTTTAAACAGCCGTTAACATAATAATATTATGTGACAGTATTTAAATAGCTATTATTATTAATTCGTTTAAATTTTCAAGATTTCAGCACCTCAACTACCTTAATGTTAAATTTTGCTAGGAGAGATCCACCGCTATACCTAACCTAGGAAACAGCTCTTCCATACCATGGTTTCAGAAACGAGCTCAATAGCGAAATTATCGAGTTATGGATGTTTTCATTTATAATAAGTATTTATTTACAAAAAAAATATGTATTTATGTAGTATATCAACCATCTGGTATCCTCAACATAAGCCTATAATTGCTTACTGTGGAACTAGATGGCGCTGTATGTATATCTAAGGATATTTATTTATTATTATTATTATCTATCTACTTACCGCCATTTCGTTCCTAAATCTATTCTAACAATAAGTAGGAGTAGTTTGTAATATTTTGAACAAGTTTTAAAAACGTTCGAGAAAATTACCTACACATGACAAAGATGAGGCTTTTAGAGAAAATGTAGACCTTCATGATTGTTTCATACCTCTAACCACCTCATTTGGGAAAAGGTCGTGACGTTATATGCAAATGTAACATTTCGGAATTTTATGACATTTTTATGGATTTTTTTTATGGCCAATGTAATTACTTAATTTTATTTAAGTTAATTTTATAGTACCTAATTATTTTGAACTTGTATGCCTACGGGCGGAACACAGCGGTAATAATTTTAATGTAACATCCTTAATCCTGTGATTCACAATAAATGATATTGATTGGTTGAAATATGTTGTGGTTGTACATAATTTTCTTTACGTCAAAAACTGTGAAACCAATTTCATTACGCCATAGTTCGAAGCTGATAGCAATCATGGCATAGCATGGCATGGTTCGTGAAGTTTAACGAGCCTTCGCCCCTCGTACGATTGACGGCTAGCTACGCATGCATTCCGAATGCACGCGTTACTATGACGTATTTCCTGCAACGTAACATGGGGAATATAGATGTCTGATAATACGTACCATTTTGTTGAAGCGGCGTGTTTTAACCCCCGACGAAAAGCGACGGATGTTATGTGTTTGACGGCGTTGTGTGTGTGTCCAGTCCAGTGTGTTTGATTATAGTTTTTTTATATTAAAGAATTAACGAGGGTACAGGTTCCTAGCCATGTTTGATGAAAATCGGTTAAGCCGTTTCGAAGAGAAGCTTTTATCACAACTTACAAACGATGCATGCTACGGGGCCAGGTATTAGAAGTCAGTCTATATAATCTTAAGTGTTTGTTTTTTTTAATCAAGAATTGGTGCTCACAGGCTAGAAGCATAAAATGAATTTGGGTAAGGTAAGTAAAATTTTCTGTCTATAACTAGATAGTCTTTTCATAGATCGGAATATCAATATTTTATAGCGCCGTTCTCGGGTACACCGGTTCGCTGAATGTTAGCGGCGGTTGAGTGACATATCAATAACAATCCGTTTGATGTTTATGACATATCCTACATGCATCAAGTTGCAACTATGCAGTAAATGGGTAAGTATATCTATGTCGTAGGAAGATAATTGAATTGGTGGACTTCCTTTGGATATTACAGCAGAGAAGAGCTTCCCTCCGGGCAGCGCAGCTTCCAATAATACACTAAATCTTCACTATATATAACGATGCGCCTAGATATTCTATTGAATGGCTAATTCAACCATCTGTTTATGATAGCTATATACAATACAAATACACTGTATTGCACAAAAGGAAAACATCATCATCAACATCAGTCCGTAAACATCCCACTGCAGTGATATAGACCTTCCCTCATATTGAGGGAGTATAGGCCACAGTGCATACATAAAACATACACTTTTAAAAAAAAATTCATCAACAGCCTTACACCCCCACTGTTGGACCACAGTCTCCTCTCACTGGGAGTGGGTATGGGGTATAATCCACCACGTGGGCCGATTTATGTCGGCCACCGACTTGGGTTAACGACTGCCTTCAAATAAAAACAGCCAAAACCGACCATTTAACGTGCCCTCCGGAGCACGGCAACATTCGTAGTAAAATACCACTAGTGGTCACCAAGCACAGATCGCACCACCATTGCTTAACTTCGATAATCGAAAACGAATTGCAACTGCGCCACGAGTCCTTCATTACAAAACATATATTATTATTATTATCGTTTGATCAATAGGTTGTGGTACTTACTAGCTACATCTCATCCTGCTAATAAATTAATAGATATAATTGGGAATATAATGAATAGAAGGTCCAATATACTGGTTCAGAAAAAAATAAAATATGATTGCCATGTTTTATTATGTTCTTCAGAGCAGGACGAAAATTTTTGTCTAAAATTTATGTGTGTCATAATGTGATCAATTTCTAGAATTTTGTTCAGTCCCTCTATTTTTATTTTCAATACAAAACACAAAGTATATTATAGAATGAAAATAATACAAATTCGAGTACACACACTGTACCCCTCATCCCTCGCGTTCGTTGTATGGCGCCACGGCCCATGAACTTTAACGAGCAATTACCGCCCCTAGTTTCCTCACCACTTAAATGCTGCTGCCCTGGTGATATCCACCGCGTACATTCAGATTAAAAGCTTTTTAACGTTGGATGAATATATTATCGCATTTAGACAAGCCTTTTGATGCCCCATGGAGATAATATATCATCCTTTTGGCTGCTCCTCACAAGATCTCTCAATTGTCGTCAATTTATTCAAGTTACGACATGAGTTTTATTTTAGTTCGATTTAAATTCATTATGTATTGTTATGTGAATAGATAGAGATAGACAATTATATGCTAGTTGAGACAGTTTAATCGCTAAATGCTGCGATATCAACTTGGAGAGTGATTCTAGCTTCTGATGTGCATGCGAAAATTATAGATTCTCGTTCGCATTTCAAAAGTTTCAAATATATCGTAACTTTGACAGTTATGTTTTAGTATATAAGTAATATATAAGTAATGTATTCGGAGTAAGCAAAGGAAAATTAAAATTTTTCCACGTTCCGTTTAATTTTTAAAACTTACTGGTTTTTGTGTAATTAGTAGATTGATTTTTGTGTATTAGTTGAAGAGCAAAACAACCGCCGTCTTCTTGTGTTGTTTTTGTTTTCGTGCAATCGGCGACAAACGATCTTATTGAAAAAATAATTTTACAAGAGCTGAGTCCTGTCGAAAAAAAGAGTCGTATTGAGGCTTTGTAATGTTTTAATTCAGATTATACAACAACGAGGCGGTTCGGGAGAATTTTCAAAACAATCCTGAATGCAAGGACCTCACCACAGAGGGGGTTGCCATGGAAACCGACGAATTCTGATGTGATGGTGGGTATACAAATTGCGACGCAACTCGGTACAATATCGGGGTTTTTCTGTTTAAACACAGTTCCGGTTTAAAGGGTTAGGAGATATAGGGTTATGCAGAAGACATGTCGGATGAGCCGAGTTATAGTTTATGAGTTCCCAACGTATGCAGCACTCGTATGGGGGTCGGAAGGGTTAAATTATGAGTCTTTATTTTAAATTTTATTTTCTCCCTCAAAATATATGGTGCTTGCCTCGGGTCGTTTGCGTCCATTTAGCATACGCCTCGAACAAATTGCACCATCATCTCTTCTTTGTTTTGACTAAGTGTAAGGTACTTAAGTGCGTACATTAATGTCAATACAAATATTTGAAATGTTACATGCATAAGTAGACACTTATTAACGTACGGTACGCGTTCTTAGAATAGCATTACGACCATAAAGATATTAACGGGACAGATTTGCGAGAGTCTCCTCGTAGATGAGTGTGCTTTAAATCAGTAGGTACTAATGTGTTCGATTCCGAGGCGTTTGGATCGAGAGCTCTTATATTGAGAGAGCAATCTGAAGATGAGCTTCAACTCTTGAATCTATATTTGCAAGTTTCGCTTTACGAGTTCTATAAAATGATATTATGATGGTTTTAAATTTTGATGACAGATGACAATGACCGAATAATTATAATACAAAACCATTATATGGTGTTGGATAGGATAGTTCTTAAAATGATAATAATTAATGAAATAGTGATTAAGGTAATAGCGTCGACATTATAATCCATTATAGTCCATCATAAAAGAACATTATCCAATACTGTACCAAATTAAATCAAGTGATCATTAATAAGCGTATTGTTTCATTGTTGGTAAATAAATATCAAACAGCTTACTTACCAAATTAATTGTAAACACTTCAGAAGGACCACAATAAAATAGCCGCAATAGCGTTTTCATCAGAGAGTGAGGAACTTGTAACAACTCGCGGTGGAGAGGCTTTTTAAAATAAAACGAGAAAGTTTAAATAGGAAAAAGTAACTGAACGAGGGAGATAGTGAAAAAAGACGAGAGCAATTTAAACTTTTACTCCAAGCGAGAAGGGAGTGCAGTTCACATTTTATAAGTTGGCCTACGGAAGAATTACATGATGCGGCAACTTCTGAACCTCTCCCTGAAGATTTTTAAAGAGTCTTAAAGTTAAAAATAATTAAGATGTAGCTCAATAAATATTCTGTACTGAATTTCAATTAAAAACTTTATGTAGATTAGTCTGACAAGTGTCTGCTTTTCTAATAGAAGGCTTTTCCTTTGCAAAGCTTTCACGAGGGGGTGTGCACTAATCCTTATGGTGGGAACGCTTTGTCATTAGCGGATTTGTGGTTACTGTGAAGTGCATACCGAACGTAAAAAACCAGTCAAATATATTCATTCATAACTTATTTAACATTGATATCTTTATTTCGTATCTATTTGGTATACCTAAGGAAACATCTATATGCTCCGCCGCTACAAACAATGGTGCATTTTAATTTTCTACATGCTTCCCAAACAATAGTCGGTAATAGGTCCGCAGATGAGACGGCAACCCCACCGCTTTGTTCATGCTGGCAACACTAAACAATACCTGTGCCGCGATGAACTTGCATTATCACCAACCTAATGGGTTTTGTTTGTCTGTTCCTGTTGGGGTCTAAAATGAAAATTTGTGGACGCACCGTGAATGATAAAATGTCCATGTTTTCCCACGATAAGTAAGGCGTTTACGATAATTGTGTATTGTTTTTGAATACCTCGCGCTGAGGACCGCATGTTACGTTAGTACTATATTAATTCTGTGCCTACAGTTAAGTACCTACATTACAAAACAATATATAAGTAATAGCTGTTTAACTACAGGTATAGCCGTATACAGAAACAAAAAAGAAATACTTATTATAAAAAAAAATCAAATTGTTTGAAAATAGAAAAGCGCAAAAGTAATGATTACAAGTTATATCTTTCAACCGATTTCTAGATTTTCGAGTACAATCCATTGAGTCCATTGAGTGGAGGAAAAGGAAGAAACGAACATTCTTATATAAGTGTATACATACCTCATTTTATAGTATTAAGTCCTTGCCTATGAAATTGGCGTTTTGTATGAAGAATTTCATTAAGACTGTTTTCTCCATACAATCATTTTTGATTTTTTTTTGGGATCGGAAAATCCAAATTTAGCTAAACTTTGTGTGTATAATCGGATAACATTAAGTTAAGTATAGGCAGCGTTAATTTTTAAAAGTAACCGCTTTATAAAAGTTTCAGCGAATATAAGAAATGATTATGGGAAGCACATGAAAAGAGCTCTGTTCAAATTTTTTTTATTATGTGATTTAGCCCAGAAATTAAAAAGTATTTCATGTGAAACTTTGAAATGATATTCCATTTTCCAAATAAAAAACATATATAGCTTACATATGATTAACGAAGAAAAACCCTCCAATTTCATAGGACCCAATATATTACGTACACAGTTTGATCGTACCATTCATGTAGAATTTACTTTTTGTTTAAATTTACACTAGTCTCACCTAAGTGAAGTACCCATTTGTATAATCAACTAATGGCAAGTCCTGAATACTTACGTTCACAGTATTTTTATCTCCGTCACTTTAACTTAACAGCATCTTTATCAAGGTGCATTACCGATTTCGGTTAAACTTTCACACGTTACGCAAGGCTTGCGTTTTCTGTCCGTATGTCCAACATGTCGTGTTTATAGTAATGGTTAGTGACTCATCACCGCCCACGTCTAGCGATACAGCTCTCCTAAATGGGCGTTAAATGTGTGGAAGTTACCTACGTTTGTCAATATATTACAACTTGTTATCGGTTGTAGAATTTGCTTGTGCGTGATTGTATCTACTTGTAACCGTGGTGAGGTTTAAATGAATTGAAATATGAATAGTGTTCCATTGTATATATTCATGTTAGGGTCTTGACATTTTAACCTTTTGATGACAAGAGATATATTTTCCATATTTGAATTTAATTCAATTCTTTATTGTATTCCATATTTCATAAATGTAAAATGCATTTATAATAAGAAAAACAGTTACAAGAAAAACATTTTTATTTATTTAATAAAAACACCAAAGAATGAATTAATCTAAAATACACCACCGCTTCAAACATTCTATCGCGGAAATTTTATTAGTTGTGCAATGCGATATAATTCGTCCAATTTGTTCATCTTTTTGGACGTCACTTGGACGACGTTTTTTTATTGAACAATGTAATTGCATACGCCATCATAAAACGCTGCCTCCTTCTTCAGTAAACTCAGAAATAAATGCAAAGTTAGCTTTTTTGGAATTCTTACATTCAGTCTGTGATGCCAACCTTCGATGGCATTTGTAGTACTGATACTGTGAATATACACACATGCAACAACTGATTTTTTTTCATCATTATTCTTACTACTAGTTTAATTGTGTCGTAATTGTAGGTTTGACATTTTTATATGGTTTAATATTACTTAATTTCTTTAGATTGACTTTTAATATTATGCAATTTAAATATATTTGACCATTGACATTACTATTATAAAATATAGTATATATTATGTCGTGGAAAATAGTTAGGATTTTTAATTTTAATTGAAAGAAAATAAATAAAATACTTCATTGTGTTACAAACACACCAACAGCACAACGTAAAATTAGCCAAATTGAAACTATTCAAAGTCAGTTTTATCAACTTTCTTATAAAGTCAATTAATTTATCTATAACATTTTTATAATTACATGGAACTATTTTTCTTAGTGTAATTTTTAAGTTAAAAGATTATGAACTTATTACAAGGCGCATTGTTGGAAACAAATTCTTTTTCTTCTTTTATTACAGTGTAGACAAATTATTGCTAAATGTTCAAGTTCATAGTGACTTTGGAAAACCTGAATTAGAGATACGCGAACCACATACCTGCCTTGTCCTTGTATAAGAGGTTGTGTCCCAGCAGTGAGAAGGCTATGTTAATGATGACACATAGGAACTTGCTTGCGGTTGAATTTCTTCAAATATATACCGTCATACCTTTATCCCAAATGTGTCAGATATAATACAAATATTAGTATTTGGGTGTTCCAAACATGAAACCGTTCTTCTCCTTCAATTTAAGAGCTATGCTGTTGTCGGTGGAGTAATGACCGTTAACATTAAACCGTTCACCCTACGAAATATACAGAAATGCATAAGTGACAGGGGGCGAGTCAATCGCCGTTAAAATGTACAAATCTATAGATGTTTTTTAGTGGAAAGTCCCTTAGTTGCCTTTTACGATAATCACAGGATTCTTCCCGTAATTATACCGTAGGTATCTCTACAAGAATAGAACCAACCCGTATGTTAATTGCTGTTACTGCATCAATGTTATTCTTTTCAATAAATAAACAAAATTATTACCTGTGGCGTTCACTAACAAAAGGCAATTTGTACGTGGTATATATGTACTTATTTGTAATTGTCTAGATAACTAAATAAATAAGTGAAGTTCTTAGCTTTGACTGCATGATGCGTCCTCTACATTTTATCTACGTTATTGTTAAAACAATTCACAAACGTAGTTTCCAGGAGTGGCGCCATCAGTTAATGGGAATTGCACGAATTCAAATTCACCCTGTATATATAGCACCTCTGTTGCTGTCTGTAGGTTAGTTGAATCGAATTCAATTACTGCTAAGAAATATCACTTGAGCTTTTCTTTTAGTTACGTCCTACAATCTATACAATATGTATAGTGTTAGTGCATTCAATTGTTTCTGTTTCTCAACGTTTTCAAATCGCGACTGCGTTTCTACGCATCGTGTGTAGTAAAATAACTAATAACTGTCAAATAAAACATACTGTTTATTGTAGCTTTACCCGGTATAATTCTGCAACAGAAACTATAATACTTGTAATAGTTTGTCTGGTCTTTGTCTGTCGGATTAGTGTCTTTAATGGGTACTAGACTTTATTACATTAAGAGACGTATGTAACGAATAAGTATAATATTATATATTAATGATGAGTAATTAATGATGATGTATATATATATGTATATATAGATAAACAGACAGGTCAATGTCAAGGATTCTGATAGTCTTGGGGATTTTTAATTTATAGTTATATTTTCGCCGCTGTTTCGCCCGCGTTGTGCTGTGTCGCGGACCGTTTCAGGATGAAAGTAGTCTAAGTCTTCACCGGGTCCAGGGCTACCTCTCTGCCAAATCTTCATCGGTTTAGCAGTTTAGCCGTGAAAGTTGGACATACAGACATTTTCACATTTATGATATTATTAGACCACGGCGAACGTACCATGATCAAATCGGGGACGTCTTAAAGAAAGGCCAAGTCAAGAGTACCCTAAACCGACGAGCATGTATGAACATCCTTATGAGAGTGAAGGAAGCAGAAGAGGTGTGTCAGGATCGTAGCAAGTGGAAGTCTATGGTCTCTGCCTACCCCAACGGGAAACAGGCGTGACATTATGTATGTATGTATGTATATATATTATATGTAGTATGGATTTTATTTGGTTTTAGTGTAGGAAATAAAGTGTATTCTGATTTGTTATGGTTGTCAGTGCTGGGGTATCAATACTAACACATGGACTGTAACATGATCCGTCACTTGGGCCAGACGAGCTAATGGCGCCATGTGCGCTACCCTCCACCCGACGCATGGTCAAAACTTACATGTCGAGTGTATATCTCTGCTCTATCTACTTACAATAGATATACTCGTATAAGCATAGATCTTATTTTCTGATATTATTATTCGAAAAAGGTTTTTCCTTTCAATGTTGTGATTCCTTTTTTCCCACTTAGTTGATGATTCCTTCCATTTCCAAACCTTATGAACCCCAACCATAACTTTAGCTTTCTGATTGCAAGTTATCTTTTTGTACAATTTAAACAACATGTTACCAATTTGCAGTCGTAAATCTGTCGCTCGCTGCGTCATGGTATATACATACAGTATAGTAACAAACTGCAGTAACTTAACTACATAATTTTTAATAATTAACTTAAGGCGTAAGATATAACAAATTAGAAAAATGGTGAAGTCGCTGTCAGCACCTCAACTGGCAACACGAATTTCACAGCTAATCCCGCTAATTTAATTTTCATTTAAAATTATTGTATTTCATTCCATTTCTTGTTTTTTGCTTTATTATCACGCGGTATACTTTAAGTCAGCTTACTTTACTAATATTTTTTTTAATTTTATTTAAATAACCTGGTTGCTGGTTCATCCAAATAGACCAAACCAACTGTGTTAAAAGCTAAAAATCTTCGAAAGGACTTAACCGATTTCTATCAAACATGACTAATTTTGCAAACCTATCCCCGGATTTAATTTTAAGTTTGAAAAAACATAAAATTTAGAAAACCCTCAAAAGACTCGAAAGAAAAAAAGAAAAATATCCTCGAGTACACCAAAAAACTGTGTAAAAAGCTATCTTTGAGACGGCTTAAAACTGATTTTCATTAAACATATGGCTTAGAACTCTTGTTGTCTCCTGAGTTTTTAATATTAAAAAACAGCACTGAAATCGGACCACGTATTACCTACTGACATACGTCCGGACAAAGGCTGGACATCCTCAACGACAAACGAGAGGTGTTATATATTTAACGATGTTGTGTGTGACCCACACAACATTAAATACATAATCGTAAATAGTTAAATACATAACACCTCTCGTTTGTCGTTGAGGTTTAAAATTGCCCAGTTTTCTATTATTCTTATTTACTAATTTCCGCAATAATTCAGGTTACCAAGACGGTGCTGTCTGCGTCTGTTGATGCATTCAGAGAGGTCCTGGCGGTGGTTGCTCCTCGTGGCATTTAGATTAAAGTCTTTAATCTAGAGATGATGATGAGAAATAAGAAATAAAAATTCAAAGGCATATGAAGTCCCCAACCCGCATTGAACGTGGTGGACTATATGGGCCATACTCCTCTTATACGAGGGAATGTGCAGTAGGATCTTTACGGGACAAGCTAGGCAAAACCTTAGGCATAAAAATACATTGGGTAGGGCATTTTAAATGTCCGCCTGGCTAGCTACCACTATCTTATCTAAATCTGCCGCCAAACAGCAATGTTAATAGCATTGTTGTGTTCCGGTTGTCAGAGGTAAGATAGCCAGTTCCCCAAATATTTGGGTTTTCGGCTCAGTACGCTTCCACCTTCGGCCTCATCTTCACTTAACATCAGGTGTTATTGAGGTCAAGTTCTACCCCATTGTGCATAAAAAAAACAAAGTTAATATACTGTTTGATTTTTACCTGTTGCCGCGGGAGTGTCCGAGGACGTTTTATGGGGAGATTGAGGTTTGGAGCTGCATGATTCCTTATGACACCTCGGTTTAATTAGGGATACGAGCTACAGGAAGTGCGAAGGTGTGCTGATTCATGTCAATGGGCTCATATATTGTGAGTTTGTTTTTAAGCTTTTATAGATGTATTACAGACGAAATAACTCAATTGATTTAGACTGGAGTCTGAGGCTTCCATGCAGTACCTCGCACATAATATTTTTTGAGAACTTGACCTGACACTGCCGTGCGTTTCGATAACTTCGTGATTGGTGTATTGGAGTAAATTTGCTTATGCGACCGCCCTCCGACTCCGATCTAAATGAATTGAGTTATTTAGTCTTGTTTTTGGTTTCATAAGGTGTACCTATTTATAACCGTAGTCGGTTTTTTATTGTTTAAGTTTTTATTTAGATATTTTTATTATAAATAGATTGATACCTGCTTTTTAATTTCTTTCGTTGAAACCTATAGCTTGATAACTCATATCGATGGGGAGCTGAATTTTTTTGTTGTCAACTGTGACAAAATTCCTAATATCGTCCGCCATAATGTTGAATTTATATTGACGTCATATACTCCATGACTGTCCAGACTTGTACGAATCTAACGACACCCCATTGCCCCAAATCAGTTTAGATGCTTACCGTCTTATTCATAAAAAATTACAAACGCTTTATAAGCCTGTTTTAGTTAAAGTATGTTTTGTCTCTGTCGTTCATAAGGAAATGTTGTAATGAAAGAAAGCATATTTGATTGATTGATTGATTGAAAGAAAGTGACAGAACATACTTTAACTAAAACAGGCTTATAAAGCGTTTGTAAACTTTTATGAATAAGAGGGTATGGCTGCAGGTGGTAACATACATATAGAAGATGCCTTGAATGCATTTACCCTACTTTTGGCCTCGTCGTAGTCGGGTACAAAAGATAGTGTATTGTAATTTCTGTCCTATGTTTGTTCAATGTATATTTGTATACTTATATGCAATAAAGTGTTAAAATAAATAGTATAAGTGTCAATAGACATTTCAAATGTTGAAATGTGGATGTCTTGTTTCGAACACTCAAATCCTCATAGGTATGTTAGCGATACCACTCAACATCGCCCCGTGGATGTGTAACCACTAGTGGCAATATCAGATGAAAGCAATAGTTAAACCAACAAACACTGAGTGTCAAGAGGCTGCAAATCCTTTGTGTCCTCTTCCAGTGATAGAAGGCAGGCTATTGATATGATATCTTCAGTCGTTGCCGAGAAAAGACAAACGGACACAGTTTCTGTTTTTTCAAGTGCGAAATCTTAAAAAGTACCAAAATTCTAACTCAGACGTAAATTGAAGCTGCATACGTTCTAAGAAGCTCAAATTTTCCCGTTTAAATAACTTTGCGCGTATAAAATGCCAAAGCATAGCTACAAAATAACCACTAAACATTTTGTTATCGTCAGAAAACTATGACTGGAAATGTTAATATTTACAAAGGACCTTTGTGTTCGTTATGTGGGATTTGTGTCGTTATCTTTGCTAGTGATTCAATAAACAGTGGCTTATTGAAATAATAAACTAACCGAAAGAATAAATCACTTCGCTTCCTCAGCCCCTTATCGTATGCGTAATAAAAAAGCTGAGGGCAAACGTTGAGTCGATAACAGTAATAAATTACTTTACAACTATTTTTTAGACGACCATTAAAACTTAACAAACGTAATGAATTACATAGCTGATAATATGAAATGAATTTATTATTGACAAAAATTCTTTCAAATAAATAGAGAAAGCTTTTAGTTTGTTGGTATCGGTGATATCTACGAAAGAAAGATTTGTCGTAATTTGTTAAACCAAAGTACTTATTGGGTATCTTCTTTAAAAAGAGATTTATAAACACGATTACCAACTACTAAACAAATGGAAAGTCAACTCCCTATCGATAACTGTTTCTTTACAGTAAGACTTAATGTTACAGATACTGGGTAATAAGTATTTCAAGATAACCTAGTAATTTCAATCAGAGCCGTTGAAAGTAGACTCCTAAACGCCCACCTGAAGTAGCGTGACATCGTCTAATTATCAATGCAAATATATCCAATAAAACGCTTATAAATCAGGTAAAATAAGCGCAATTACAGAGCGAGAACAAGTAGGACATGCAATTTACTCGCAGTCTAGACTGGAACTTAGATGTAATTAAGGCTTAGTGCAGACTACGCAAATTTACGTTCGACACAGAACGTTGTTTACATAGCTTTGCTGCCGTGAGGGTAATTGCACTTAGGCCAACTTTGTCGAAATTGTTTCCCTCTTTTCGATCGTTTTTGCAACATTCTAGACAATAAAATCACGGAATGACCAAAGTTAAGTTTTTACTGTCGCTCTCGCAGACCATAATCCCAAATTAATCTGAGCGAATCCCGACTGAATCTGAGTTAAAATTGCTTGTCGTTACGAAATCAAATTACAGTTTTTATGAAAATCCCTGTTGTGGTCGTTTCACGGAGCTGCATCATGAATTTGCGTTACTTTTTTAATGGTAATTTGAATAATGTATTTGGAAGTTAAAATTCTACCCGGTCCAACGTAATAACCAGCCATTAACAAGTAATATAATCGATTTTCATGTAATAATTATAATTTACTTCATAGTTGACTGTACGTAGCGACATTATAAGCATATTGGTTGCAGTTTACGGTGCTAGTTAAAAGTTTCATACCTCGACAAGTTGCGTGACGGCCAGCCCAACTCCTATAACCCAGACAATTTATGGGCACCACTAGTTGCTATATACCCCTAAGCAATGATTCTACCATAAAACTTGGTGGCTTATAGATTCGTATCGCACCTGCTTTCTGCGTGCGTCTAATACACGGGGTGGAAGTAATTGGATTTAGATTGGATCGAATTAGAAATTTTCTTGGTTTTTGTTTTCCAAGGAAATGACTTTTTGATGGAACGTATCAAAATCGAATTTGGGACTACACTCCAGCCTCTCAAAACTTAAACCTCTTACGAGGAAAATAAAATAGAAAAAGAAAATGTAAACGAAGGAGACTGTTTAGCTATCCGCAGAATTTTTCTTTAACAATACTAAGAAAATGTTGAAACACTTTGTAGAGATATTCATTTTGTGTACCTTGAATTACGCTACAGAGAAGATAATGACGTTGTATTTGTTAAATTTCACGAGGCCCAGAAATTGTAACAAAACAATGGCGAAGGCGCACCCTGTCTCGCAAAAAGGGTTTTGTACGAAGCTTTTAAGGTTAATGTGGGCAATTAATACATGACGCAAATTAAACGTCGCGGTTTTATGTATAGATGCTCCTTTTTTGAATATAATTGAAATTTGTGGAGAATTTGACAATTTTAATGTGAAAAAGGTACTAAAATTACGTTAGATAATATTTGGATTCTGCATCGCATTCCCATATTGAATCCGGATAATGTAAATAACAACGTGATGGTACTAGTATAATATGTAATAATATAATGCCCTACCTATTTAGTAAGGCAATGCAATGGTATAAAAGCAAGATACTTCTCTCAATGCATTAGTATAGCGACACAGAGATGTAATGCTGTCCGCTACCTAGGTATTAGATGATTTTTTTTTATTTATAGCTAGTTTAGTCTGTAATTTTAGTTTTTTTTTTAACGTTGTTACCTATATACCTACATGTAATCTATTTATAAGTGTTCGATAGATAAATAGTTGTCACATCTAACTAATATATTATAAATGCGAAAGTTTGGGTGTTTGTTTGTTTATTTGTTTGTTGCTCAATCACGGATGAAATATAGGTAGAATATACCCTGTATTAATACATAGAATACTTTTTATCCCAATAAAGCGACTACTTTCTGCGCCATAAAGAAATTAAACATATCCACGATAAAGCTATTCCGGCTGAAAACTAGTATGAAATAAAAATGAAAACACCTATATTTCGCTGCATAAACTTTCTTATATATTTTGTGGAATGTGAAATACCAAGCTTCATGTTTTATTTATTCACAATTTTATGCGCTCCTGAAAGCGCATGTTGTCATATGGCACTAAAAGCTAAGACATTGAGAAACTCGTCCCATTGCTTATGACGGTGAATGGAGTTAGCGATACAAGGAGCTTTGCTATAACTTATGTCACATTTGCTTTGTTTTATGAATTTCTTTTAATATTTCACAAAGCATTACATATTCGCCTTCATACTAATGGTTACGTTATTTATAATAATAACGTACGTAATAACGTAACGTAATAACAACTCCAAATGATAGATATCGTCAGTAGAATATCATCAACTTCCTCTTATTCATAAAATAGAAACTATAAAAGATGTTGAAAAAGTTGAGCATAATTAGTGTTCCAATCGCTGAAAGGATTTTACGCCTTTGTCACGGTAAACAAAAGTAGGCTCTTTACCGTGCCTTTGTGCTACAGGCACTACTTGAGCCATAAAAAAAATGCAAGGAACTAGTCTGCTCGACTGTCAAGTGGTTCCTTTGATTTGTATTAGTAAAAATAATTAGTAAATAATAAATAAATATTTCGGACACTTACCAAACTAAGCAAAGCTTGTACTATGGATACTAGATAACGGATAAACATACATAAATATTTATGTAAACATCCATAACTCAGGAATAAACGTTCATATTCATCACACAAACATTTATCCGTCGCGGGATTCGAACCTGCAACCGTTGGTTTCGCTGACAGGGTCACTATCCACTACACCAATCGGACGTCAATCGTCGGTAAAAAAAACAAACATGCAAACGGCCGAATTGGAACCTCCTCCTTTTTGAAGTCGGTTAATATTTCTTTTATTTTCTTGCGCTTTTCTCGAGGGAAGACTGTAAATTTCGAATGCTTAGTTGCTTGAAAATAGTGACTTTTTTCAAGTGTAATCTAGAAAGTAGGGAAAAAGTGAGTTTCAGTCATAAATATTCTGTAATGCCATCCGTCCGCTGAAAATATTATATTTGAGAATTGTCTAGTTCAATATTCAAAGCGCGAGTGGTAAACCCGCCGCGGTGAGTGTGCATTACTGAGGCTTGTCCATGTTTTATTTATTCGTTTGCGTCTGCCTCCGCCGGGAAAGTGGGTGCATTAGTAGTTTAGTACAGAATTTTCGCTTGTGGTGCCCGCGATAGACGGCTTTTAATGTTGTTTTCGTATTCTGGTTCGTGCGAGAGTTTTCATAGAGTTTTTCTTTACTTTTTTAGCAGCTTATTTGTTTGGTGTTTATACTCTACTATACCATATAGTCTTCTAATATGTTTGTACAATGTGTTCCCGATGTTTTTCATGTATTTATGTATTAATTTACAAAAAAAATGTATTTGTGCAGTTTATCAACCATCGGGTTACAAGCCTAGTTGCTTAGTGTGGAACTAGATGGCGCTGTATGTGTATGTGCAAAGAAATATGTGCTTCATGCATGCTTGCAAATCCAGCCTCACCTAAAATGATTTTTTTCCAACACATTTGTATTTAAGACAAATATGAAGTACATTCATATGAAGTACTATTCATATGAAGTAGTATTACAGTATTTGATTGATTGAAGTAGTACGTTCTAGAATAATTTTACTTCACTCAATCATTCGAAGTATACTTTATTGCACAACAAATACGGAATTCCGTTAGAAATTCAATGATGTTCGAAAATTCTAAATCTTTTGAGCTCAGATTATTGGCTGTTTTAGGTTCTACCTATGGACTTTAAGTCTTTATCATACGTATTTTAGAAATTAAAGTTTACTACAATGCTTTCTAATGTTTACTTATATCCGTAGCAGTGGGGTACATATTTAGTACTCGGTTTGGTGGGTGGTAGGGCATTTTAAATGACCGCCTGGCTAGTATTGCCATCTTATCTAAAATAAATCTATGCCAAACAGCAATGCTAATAGCATTGCTGTGTTTCGGTTAAGTAGCATTGTTGTGTTTCGGTTAAGTTCGGTTCGGCCTAAGATAAGACAGCCAGTCCCCCAAATAAAATGGGGTTTCCGAATCAGTACGTTTCCACCTTCGGCCTCATGTGACTGAGGATAAATGCTAACCCGTTGCGCATAAAAAAATACTTTCCAATAAACGGAGCTCTAAAAATTTATAAACCACAATTAGTTGCTTGTAAGTATTGACGCATTTCGTAAACAATTAAAAAATAATAATAATAAAATGGGAAATTGGAAAGAAAAGTGTTTAATGTTTATTTAATTCCGTGTTTAAAATAATATTTCTGTGTTACGACACCATACTTTTTAAACTAAATAAAATTATTAGTTATAAAGATAACTAAAGACGAATCCCCCTTCTGTATGTACCTACTGTCCATTTGCATGACTATCTAAATAACTATTTAAGTATTACCAAACCAAAAAAGCCGACAGCATATTTTGTATTTTATGGACGCCATGTTGGATTCTTTACCATAAAATATAATATCCTATGACACTCCGAGTACGAATCTAACGACGCTATGCACTTCGAAGTCGGTTAAGCCGTAAGGCTACAGGATGCTCCAAAGGAACGGACATACACATACATACATACACTCGAAAAACTTTACGATTCTTCTTTGGGCAGTCGGATAAAAAATTGAAAATGGTGTCGATTCGGATGTACACCTGTTACGTGGCCGAGCGACAAAACAACTTTTTAAAAACTAATTTATTTATTGAACTAAGAGTAAGTACAAAATTAGTGTAGTCGCGGTGGAGGTTGGAGTAGAACTGATTTGGACGGGGCAGGATGAGGTATTTAAAGGACAGGAGTTGACTTGGGACGAGGCGCGAGGGGATTGTGGTGGTGGTTTATCTCAGGAACTTAACTAATTACACGTTCTAGAAAATACAATAGAAGATTACAATAGAAGACTTATCTAGATTAGGTCTAGCACAGTCACTAGGCACTGAGTCATTAGTTTGTTAGTCACAATGTAACACCTCCCCCCTTAGAATAAAGATTGCGCTTGTTTGCGCGATCTTTGAGGAGTTGAAGTAATCGGGTGTTGTTCTTCGTCTTCGTCTTCGGATATGCAGTGCGATGATCTAATGGTGGGCAGGGGTATCGCGGCAGTGATGTGTTCCTCGCGTCGGGTACGGCGGGCAAAACAATTGTTGAATATTTGGATGCACCCCTCTTTGTGTTCTGTGGAATGTCGACGTTTTCTAAATAAACGCCAAGGGCAGCAGTACAGGCATTTGTATGTAATATAGGCCAGTAGTAGGAGGCCTGTGAGATAAGTTAAAACTGAAAATTTATATGAATGTCTGTGAAAGAATGATTGTTCATTTTCTTTTAATTGATTTGAGAAATGTTTCAGTTCTTCCTTAATAGTTTTCAAAGAATCCAGTGGGACGTTGTTTAATTTAAGCAGCATCGTTTCAGGAGGTTCAGGTATTTTCTCTGCTTTTGTGCAGTCATCTGTTATATCGACTGAGATTATTGGATGACTTATATTAGTTGATTTTTCTTCAGTTGCAGTTAGTGATACAAAGCCGGTGAATAGTGTACAGCCGGGGTCGATATTGAGGATGCCGGTGCCTTGTAGTTCGTATCGTTTGCTTGTATCTCCACATTGTAGGACGCCCGGTGTTTTTTGCTTTAGAATAAATATCCATTTATTATTTTTCAATGCCTGAAATGAATTAATGTGGGCGGCGAACGTTGTCACTTCGCAGATGCTCGGTCGATTTCTGTCGGTGCTTAGAAGGATAGCCATTTCGCAAATGGGTCGTGTGTTATAATTGTAGACTGGCAGGTCCTTGCAGACTCTCTTGTCCGGAGCAAACGTTTTGCAATTGTCCAGCGTGCTGAGCGTTACATACTGCTGGCGTGTAGTGCTTGTGGCTAGATATGTTTGCTCGGGTAGGATGGTGGAGTAAATGGATGTTTCAGGATGTGGTATAGGGACTGAATATATATGATATAATGAGAATTTATCATTTTTTATAAGAGGGAATTCGATAATATATACAAGTTTATTCATATAGATGTAAGATGTTATAGAGGCTGATTCCATTATTTGATGCATGTTAGTCATAGTAACGGGGGCCACTAGGTTTCTCTCGACTCTAACGTGACTTGATATTAACAATTCTTTATAAAGTTTAGCAAGCGTAATTATCGATGGGTGGATAGCACCAGATTTTATGAATAATATACTTGATATTATTTCATCTATCTCGTGTTCTAATGACATGACTGCCTCTAGAATTTGTATGGAGACAGTTGAGATATCCTCAGTGACTTTAAGATCGAACAATAATTTATTAGTTTCATTAAGGTACGTGCTGATTTTATTTAAATTTTCGTTTATTATGTGTTCGTCATATGTAATTTTTAATACAGTTTCGTTAAAGTTAGTGATTGTGGAAGAGATTATTTGTATCTGCTGTTTTAAAATTTCGTTTTGGTTTAATTCTTGTTTTTCTAGGAGTTCGATACATTCATCGTATCGCTTCGCATCTTTTGCATCTGGGGTCCCTATTAACCATTTCAACAGAGGGCTTAATCCATCTAAAAGTTCCCGTTTGGAGCGTCTGTTACTAGTATAGGATGTTAATTCTAATAATCGTGAATCGATTTTGTTTATATTTACAGTCAGAAAAGATGTAGTTGTGATAGTACTAGGAAGTTTATGATAGCCAGATATTAGGGTTTTGTAATTGTTGGCTAATCTTTTCAAAGAGTCTCGTGATAGAAATAATGGTTCTAAGTTTCTGTAAACTATGAGTTTCCAGGAGTTGTCAGAGACTACTATTTCGCTATCTTCTTCAAAATATAAGCCTGATTGTGAGGGAAGTGGTTGGATTAGGGTTGTACCTGCAACCAGTGTTGCGGAGTACCTGAAATTGATTATTTTCTTAAGTTAATTCATTATTTGTACATAGTTTCTTAATTAATTTATAGATTTTATATAGAATTATGTATACGAATATTTTAATGATTGAACATATAGTAAAACTAGCGTAAGGATTATTAATTATGTTATAGATTTTAGTATATACACTTAAGGGTTCATTTTTATCAAGGGAGACGGGATGTGCCACGATATTGTAGGACATCCTGAAAAATAACAGTAATGTTAATTAGAGTTTGTTGGTATAGATGTATCATTCTGAATAGGTCTGAGGCGATTCGCGTGTACTAGTTGATTACGACCTGATTTACGAATGACGAAATTTTCGTTGAACCCCACCCTGACAATGTCGTAAGGTCCTTCCCATTTACTGTTTAAATTGTTAGGGTTAGGCACCTTTAGCATTACTTTGTCTCCTAATTTAAATTCAGCAATGTTTTTGATATTACTATCATATCGAGTTTTCGCTTTTTCTTTCGTGACGTCAATCTTTCGTTGGGCAAGGCTACGAGCGATTTTGAGCCTTTCGTTAAGGTCATTAAGATAGTCATTTGTTGTGTATTCGCGTGATTCTTTTAATGTATATAGTGAACGAGGTTTGAAGCCAAATAATAGTTCATGTGGTGTATAACCTGTGGATTGATTTAGGGACGTATTGTGACACATAATTGCGAGAGGCACTATCTGATCCCAGTTTGATTTATTTCGATTATGGTACATTCTTATATGATCTCGGAGGACGGCGTGAAACCTTTCTAATGACCCGTTTGTTTGAGGATGGTACGCGGTACTCAGAGTATGTGTTGAACCTAGAAGTTTCATTAGTTGTTTCAGAACATTGTTAACAAATTCTCCTCCTTGGTCGGAGTGGAATCGTTTAGGTACGCCGTAATGTTGGCAGAAAATTAGGAGGGACTTTGCAATAGTAGTAGCTTGTTTGTCGGGAATAGGATAAGCTTGAACGAACCTAGTTAAGTCGTCTTGTAATGTAAGGATGTATTTGTTAAAGTCACCTGTAATGTCAGAATAGGATACTAGGTCTATAGTGACGCGTTCGAAGGGTTCTGTGGAAGACGTGGTAATAACCATTGGAGCCTTGTAAGTTTTTCGTTGAATTTTGTTTCGTTGACAGACTTCGCAGTTTTCTATATAATTTTTAATATCGTCCGTCATACCTTTCCAAAAGTATTCATTTCGTATCTTACGCGTTGTCTCTACTATACCACGATGTCCTGATAAGGGTTCATTGTGGTATGTTTTTAAAATGTCGGGAATTTGTTCTTGACTGGGGTACGTGACTTTATTCTCACAGATGGTGATTTCACAGTCATAGTAATCGGCTAGGTATGCGGTGATGTGTAATTGTTCGTTGCCTTTTAATTTGCAAGTGGCGTCGTTCTTAAGATCAGGTATATGTAAAGTTTTGATGTCGTGATTATGAAGGCAGGATAAAAGCACTTTAAAATAACTTTCGGCGTCCCAAGGGTCAAAGTGAGTAGGTCTGGAACATGTGAAAATAATATTTTGTTTTTGTCCGGAAACTAACAAATCACTGTCGTAGAGATCTTTTGTTTTTTCCAAGAAGGGACCTGCTTGAGGACACATGGCAATAGCTTGGTTGAATAAGTCGTTATTGTCGGAGAGTTCACATGAAGTAGGGACAAGTATGTTTTTATGTTGGGGATCTAAGAGTTGGTCGGGTGATATTTTAAGTTTCGGTGTGTCAAAATTATACGTTGGGTTTTCAACGAAAAAGTCATAATTTATCTGTAAATAGTCTTCAGGTTTGTTCTCAGCGGGTGTGTCGTCATCTGTTAAGTCTATTATATTTGTGTTCATGACAGGGGGTCTAGAAAGAGCGTCGGCATTGGTATTATTTTTACCGCTTTTGTAAATGATTTCATATTCAAATTCCTCGAGTTTGAGCCTCCAACGGACGAGTCGACTACCTGGGTCCTTAACTGAGAAGAGCCAAGTGAGAGGTTTATGGTCGGTAACTATTTTAAATTTTCGGCCAAATAAATAAGGTCGGAAATGTTTCACGGCCCAAACGATCGCTAGTAATTCGCGTTCAATTGTAGAGTAATTTGATTCGGCCTTATTGAGAGTACGAGAGGCATAAGCAATAGGTAGGTCTTTACCAATTTCACCTTGTGAAAGCACAGCGCCAACGGCGTGTATAGAAGCGTCGGTAGTTAGGATAAATTCCTTGCCGAAGTCAGGGTATTGTAAGATCGGTGGATTGGTAAGTAGATATTTGCATTCATTGAAAGCTAATTGCTGTGAGTCACCCCATATGAATGGAACATCCTTTTTAAGGAGACTCGTTAGGGGCTTAGTAATTTTGCTGAAGTTAGCGATAAAGCGTCTATAGTACCCCGTGAGTCCTAGGAAAGCTTTAATATCCTTACAGGATTTAGGAACAGGGAAATCGCGAACGGCTTGGATTTTGTCAGGATTTGGTTTAACACCTTCGTTTGAGATTATGTGACCTAGGTAGGCTACTTCGCGCCTGAGAAATTCGCATTTATCGGGTTGGACTTTGAGATGGAATTGACGCAATCTATCAAATACTTCGCGAAGCTTCTGATTGTGTTCCTGTAGGCTAGATGCAAAGACGACAATGTCATCTAAATACACAAAACATCGTTCTCCTTGAAGTCCGCATAGTACGGAGTCCATAACACGCTGGAATGTGGCGGGCGCATTCTTCAAGCCGAATGGCATTCTTTTATATTCATAGTGCCCGTACGGCGTGCTAAAGGCAGTTTTGGGTATATCTTTGATATCGACTTCAAGTTGATGGAATCCGGATGCGAGATCTAGTGTCGTGAAGTATTGTGAATGACCTAGTTTGTCTAGAATATCGGTGATGTTTGGTAGTGGGTAACTATCGCCTATAGTGACCTCATTTAACTTGCGGTAGTCAATGACTAAGCGCCATTTCTGTTTACCCGATGCGTCAGCTTTCTTTGGGACCACCCAGATAGGACTGCTCCAAGGGGAAGAACTAGGTTGAATTATATCTTGGTCTAGCATTTTTTTTACTTGTGTTTTAACTTCCTGCTCGTGTATTTGTGGGAAGCGATAAGTTTTAGTATGAATAGGAATCTCGGAGGTTGTTGGGATTCTATGCTTGGTGTGGTTACTAAATGACAATGAATCACCTTCTATAAAAAATATATCGGAGTATTCGGAAATGATTTTATCTAATGATTCGGCTTCCTCGTTATTTAAATGTTCTTTTCTAATTAAGTTGCGTACTGTGAACTGTCTGTCGTATGAGTCATTGTTGCCGTAGTTGTCGGTATTGTTTGAGGTGTAATTAGTATTATGTATTTGTTGCGAATCTTGGACAAAAGAAGGTTGAACTTCGATAATGGGCAGTGTAATGGTCTTATCATTTTTGTCAGAATTGATGCATGTCGTTACGAACATATTATTCGTTACGCTGACTAATGCACTGGGGATAATGATGCCATTGTCTACAACTTGTCTACTTACTATCGCTGTTCCGTTCTCTAGGTTACATGCTTTGCAAGTGATTACTGTTTCGGTGCGACCGATGAGTAATTGTTTATCTGAGTTAGTGGGGTTCGCCTTTTGTTCGCCTAGGAAATGAAGTCTATAGGTTTTGTTTCGAATTCGCATTGTTTTCGACTGGATATAGATATGAGCGTTGAACTTAGTCATAAAGTCGTTGCCCAAAATACCGTCTGCTTTGATATTGAGATTGGCTACATGAAACTGGAATTTAGGGATGTCGTCTAGAGAAATATCTGTGGTGCCAAATGAACGTGTTGATGACTGAGTGCTGGAAACACCGACAATAGAGACTATATTTGATTTATCGATTTTGGACATACCTAATTTATCTTTGCGTATGATGGAAATCCCTGCTCCTGTGTCCACTAGGAGAGTAACTGGATTGCCGTCTACGTGGAATGTACAATGGAGGAGATTTTCAGGTGGTATGTCGTTTAAGGATGAAATGGAGAATGATTCGATTTGGGGATTAGAATTAAGATTCGATTTAGATTTTGATTTGAATTTTGACTTCGATTTTGATTTAGATTTCGATTTAGTGACGTGGTGAGTTTGGGGCTGGCTACCCTGTCCGAGAGTAATTGAATTAGGATTTAGGTCATTGGCGTTAGGGGTTTGCGTTGATTTTGAAAGGTGGTTGTCGTGGTTGTTAATGAGTTCCTCGAGATTGGTTTGGACTTGAGCGTCGCAGTATTGTCTCCGATAGACTGGATTTGTGCTTCGCTCGAACTCGATCTTTTTATTGTTCATTCGAGTTGAAGAGCCTCGAGGTTGTGGTAGAGGACTTGGTCTTCTTCCAATAGCTGAGCTGAAAGGTGGGCCGAGGAATGGTTGGTCTCCCCGGCCCCTTGCGAGTTTAAATTATTAACTCTGGCGGCGGTTGTGGTCGTGTTGGGTGGAGAAGATGTACTGGGCATAGTTTGTGGGTTGCGTATCGAGTTATTATAAGCGCGCTTCCTACACTCGGAAATCATGTGACCAATCTTTTTGCAATAATTGCAGGTTTTATTTGGGTCATATGATGATGGTCTTACTTGCGATTGTGGTTGCCGCATTATTGGTTGAGATTGGGTTATTATTGGCTTACGAACAGCGCTAGAAATCGGATTAGGTTTCGGGGCATTAATTTTATAAAGATTTTGTCTTGTGTTATTCATGGCACGTATTTTATCCTCTTGCATGGCGAAACGCCCTGCATCATTTAAGTTTGAAAATTCTTTAGTACGTAGCATGGATCCTATATCGGAGCTAAGACCGTTAATAAAAACATTAAGTGCGGTCTCCTCAGTACTAATTATTCGGCCGTTTAATGTCGCATCTGAGACTTCGGTATTGAGTTTTTCGATAATCTTGCTTCTACAAAGATCTACTCTGTGATAGTATTGAGTCACGTTTTCGTTGGGTTTTTGAAACATGGATTGTAATTCGAGATTTAGGTGAGCTACAGTTTTCACGTTGGAGAATCTTTGGATTAAGTATGTTTTGAGGACATCCCAGCTATCATGTTGCCTACTGTGTACATCGGATGCTCCCGTTCCCGTTATTCGGTTTAACGTGTACACTAATAGTACTGACTTTTGGTCTTCAGAGGCTAGCGAAAATGCGGATTCGCATGATCTGACAAATCTGTAGATTTGTTCTGGATAGGTGGTGTCGAAATCGGGAATTAGTTTAAGAAGAGTACCCAAATCTAGTGAAGCAGACATTGTTATTTCTGGTTTGTTTTGTTCTATAGCTGAATATAATTGAAATAACTTATTAATATTTGATTCGATAGAGTCTTGAGATGCACTAGTAGTCATCGAATACGGTCAATAATCACAGTACGAATTGGTAATAGATAATAACAAATGTTGTGCACGTATATGGTATAGTTACAAATAAAATCAATTAGGAAAATATATGAATTAGTGATATAGTATAGGATTTAGAGCAAACAAGTTGAGCCACTCACCACAGTAACATGTATAACTGGAATCGCATAGCTGGAACGTTGCAGGTTCGGCAGGCTTGGTTGAAACCCTTCGGGTACCGTCTTGGATCTGTAGGCGATGCTGGTCCTCTTCAGCTCCTCGACGTTGTAGCCTGTCTTCTGCGCAGCAAATTTTGCGAATCCTACCGACTGCGCCAAATTGTTACGTGGCCGAGCGACAAAACAACTTTTTAAAAACTAATTTATTTATTGAACTAAGAGTAAGTACAAAATTAGTGTAGTCGCGGTGGAGGTTGGAGTAGAACTGATTTGGACGGGGCAGGATGAGGTATTTAAAGGACAGGAGTTGACTTGGGACGAGGCGCGAGGGGATTGTGGTGGTGGTTTATCTCAGGAACTTAACTAATTACACGTTCTAGAAAATACAATAGAAGATTACAATAGAAGACTTATCTAGATTAGGTCTAGCACAGTCACTAGGCACTGAGTCATTAGTTTGTTAGTCACAATGTAACACACCAACTAAACTAAACTACACTGAACTAAAACCAGTTTTAAAGTAGTACTGTCTCTTTCTCCCTGGAACAGTACGGCACCACTCCAAAACTGGTTTTAATTTAGTTTAGTTTAGTTGGGGTACATCCGAATCGACATCAATATGTTACCTACCATTTTTATTTCCTTAAAATGACCAGTGGCGAATGTTCCCTTGACGTGGAATTAATAATAAATATCATTGTAAATAAATTGGATGTATTAAGTGCATGCAACCCACCAGTCATGGAAATTAAATTATTAAGTATTACTGTAATACGATGAAACTGTAATAACTGCGTGCTTTTTGATCCCGGGATAAAGTTTAAAAGGCTGGTGGCGGGCGCCCCGCTGGACGAAACACAGATAAGACATTTCTAGATGTGGCATGTGATGCAAATCGATTTGTATGTCTCACACATCTATTATTCATTATGCATGAGTAGTATTTATGTCATAAGTAAAGACAATAGAAATTCTATGAACTGTATATAACAAAGAATTTCTTAATGTGTTTTATCTATGGCTGATTTAGATTATTGATGTGTTCTGCTAATCTATTTTCTATTCGTTTATCCATTTACAGTTTCTTTATGTACAACGGATTAACACTTGTCCTCAATTATACCTGATTTTAAGTGAAAATGAGAACGAATATGGAAGCGCACTGACCCGGAAACCCCACATTATTTGGGGGACTGGCTATCTTATCCCTGACAACCGCAACACCACAGTACACAATGTACCCCGCTGGGGATCGAACCCGCGGTCTCCGATTCGTAAATCCTATATTATTTACATTGAGCCATGGAGGTGGTTGATATGAATTGAAATTGTACGTATTTTGTAATCTTTCTTGCACTTTATATCACGACTCCTCATCACCGGGGCGCCTCGGCCGCAGGCTTAAACTAATTAGGCCCCCTGCTCTGTGTCAATGTTGTCTGTGCACGCGGCCCGGTTTAATGCGTGTGTCTCCATTAGGCCACCCCAAGTTTGAACACCCTGTGTGTTCAGTGACAATTCGCCAAAATTGATTTGTGTCTGTTTGATGTTCGTCAGATAGGGGAGTGTTGTTTATATTCCAGTCTGCTGAAGTTAGGTTTTGTAATTTGCAGTTCGTTAGGCTTCGAAGTTAAACGACGTGAATATTGTATAAAGTCCGTATTACAGACCGACGCTGGTCTGAGCATTATTGTCAGCTTTGTCTCACAGCAGAAATATGAATTTATCTATCCCTTTCCAACCAGTTTTAAGCAGAGGACATGACTTCAGCATAGTTCTATAATACGGCCTAAATTTGCATTTATTACTTGTACTTGTAAAGTTTAAATAAATAGTAAGTATAGTACCTGAATTTAACATTATGAACACTTAGAACATCTATTCTGACCCTCATCGGCCTGCTAGACCAACTCTTTCAGTCTCCCAGAGCATCCTGCTTTAAGAACTTCATAAAACTTGGCACGCAACTCTTATCGTAGCCAATTGATCTTCTGTTTACATGACATTATTGTGTATTTGAACTGTGAATATTGTATTAAAATTCAAATATACAGAAATATCATAAGAAATCACAATTAAAATTTAAAAAATCTCGCCTTTACCACATGTTTTGCTATCTATTCTGACTAAATATAAGTATGAGATAATTGAGCCCCTTTCCGCGTTCGCTCTTCAGGTGCAGTGTGACGTTAGATGTACCTACGCCGCCAGCTGTCACTTCCACTTCAGCATCCGTCCGTGATAGGTCACGTGCTATGATGCCCTGTCAACATACACATATATTTTGGTGAATTATTGTTGTTCGTTTTGTACGAAATACTAGGTCAACTCGTTTCGTAGATTTTTGTCGTATATTGTTATTTAATATTATTTTTCCGAAGTACTCGCTCACTGTCAGTATAATAATGGTACACGCAGATGCTGAACATATTGCTACAGTATCTACAGTCTCCTCAAAATATAAAGATACATTTATCAAAGAACTAACAATTTTTACGGACAAACTAGATACTATTAGGGATACGACAAAACTTATGTAACATTACAATACAATACAAATATGTAATTTTTTTTCCACAAAAGGAGAATATACATTTTACAAAGCACAATACTGAAAAGATTACAATTAGGTAACATTATTCTTACATTAAAATTATTTTTATAGATCTATGTAACAATTAACTTTTAATTTTCATATTTATAATAATAAAATAAACTAAACTACATATAACAACACAACATATATATTGTAAAATTTTAAATTCCTTACTTAACCGAGGAATAAATACCCTTGTATATTTGAGCTTCTCGCAAGGCACTCTTTATGCTGTTATGCGTGGATAGGGGGAGGGTTTGTAGATGTAGATATTTTTCATAGCTGCAGACTAATGACACTTCTGACATTGTTAGTTGAAGTGTTGACTCAATAGACTTTACTTAGACATTTTTGATATCGCCTATGGTGAGAAAGAATTGGTCCAATTCTAGTCAGACACTTTAATCCTGAGGTCAAATAAATTTACAGCATAAAGTACAAAGCAAGTATTGCAGTAACTCCACAGTCAAATCCGTCTCATACACTAGTATTTAGGTACCGTTAGAATTTCCAATAAATAATCTATCCAATTGCTTTACGATTTATTATTGCCATACATTATGCATTTCTAATTTACGACTCGCTTATCGAATTGCGTTGAATGTTTTCCATGTATGTATAACAACTCGTTATTCATAAACCTATCATTGCATCCGTATTGGCTATCTTCAATTTCAAACCCTAAATAATAATAAATGCTAAAAGAGTATTACCTTAATAATCCGTTGCTTTGGATCCAAATAAACGTAGTCCTTGTCTCTCTTTATTAATGGTATACCATTGTATACGACTTTCTCGGTTGATATTAATAAATTATTGACTCTCGTTCCCACGACCAAGTCCTTCGCGTCGTGTACGGACACACACAATATTAATAAAAGCAAGGATATTATTGCACACTTCATTGTACCTTTTTAAAACATTTTTTAGGTTATGTACGAGATTGTCTTGCGTCGGAGGAGGACTGACTCACGTCAGTTAGTTGCGTTTGTTTGAGGAAAATATAGGTAGAGTTTATCAATGCTAAACACGTTTTGACCTCGGCTCTATACTGCTTGAATTGCTTATGATTAATTATAACAACTACGTAGGTCATGCACACCAAAACATTAGGTATTTTAATATTAATTTAGTAGATCTTAATATTTCTGGTCTGTATTTTAAGAGAAATAATTGAATCACCAAAAATTTACAAAATAACCGACTTCAGTAAGGATCCACTCTCTGTCTCCGGAGTACTTCATTAGGTTTCGACCAAATTTATATGGGACCATTCTGGTGATAAGCCCTATAAAGCTAATTTCGGACAAAATGAGCACATTGCGCGCCTTTCTAAATTTGTATAATAGGTACCACTTCAGCGATATTGATATTTATGCCTACTCCAAACCTTTATTCAAATCTCATATTTTTTTTTACTCACGACAGGTTCGTACTTGACCTCAATCACATCTGATGTCAAGTGAAGATGAGGTCAAAGGTGGAAGCGTACTGACCCGGAAATCTATATTCTAAAAAACTCATGAACAATTAAGTATATTATTTATTTATCCTATCCTATAAAATTTTATATGTTTACTCTTATGCATTTATACATAATTTGTACGCGAGACGAAAGTCGATTTAAATATGTGCAAAACTTTATTCGCATATGTACAAAACTTTACTTGCAACATCACAAAAATGGTTGTTTCTTATTTTATTTATAATTCTTGCTTTTCATTAGGACATCCTGTCCTTGCAAAGATATTTTACTTATGTATATAAAGAAAATAAATAAACGAAAAATGATTAAATCACTAACATAAAAAAATATGGGTGAAAAAATACATATAGACGAACATAGTATCTTATCCTTTTTGGGAATCTGTTAACGACTCATGTTTGTGAACTCGAATTCTATTCACCAGCAACATTTTATTCTGACATTTTGATACTGTGAAGCAAAGAGCAACAGACATTTCCGTACATGGTTAAGATAAACAAAATAGGTAGCTTGAGAAATATTAAAAACAAATATTTAGTCATTTGAGTCTTTGACGTAACCTTTAGAAAGTCCCTTCAAAACTCTTGCTAATGATTATGTCAGTTCACTAGATGGATGCACATACTGTTAACGCTGTGGTAACATGTAACTGATTAGTGGTCAACTTAAGTAGCACACGCTTAATAGGATCCGTTCGTTTCCCCTGTGACATAAAGATTAACTGTCTACATAACTGATTTTCTACGAGCATATTTAAAATAATTACAAGCCGTACACCTAGAGGATAGCTTAGACGCATACATCAGAAAGCTCTTCGGCGTATTAATAATGTACAGCCGCAGGCTAGATGGACAGGGCTACCGGAGCTACCTCAGTCCAGGGCATCAAGATGGATATCGTTATTGCTTTACGGGCTTAAGTTAAAGCGTCATATCTATGCATCTATTTCTATATTTCATTTTAATAACGCTCTACGTTCATATTTGTATGGTAATTAAGTTCTTTGTGGTCATTACTTTATATCTTGTAACATCTAATTGATATTTTTAAAAGCTCAGTTTAAATTTTGATTAAGATCTGTGCGTGTATATTATTCAAAAATGGACGATAAATCGTGTTTTTGTATTCAGTGTAATATAATATTAACTAGCTATTGCCCCGACTTCGCGTGGATCATTACATCAAAACCAAAAAAGTTCAGCATAAAATTGAGTCTATATGTTAAACCAGGTCCTAATCTGTCTACCAACCAAATTTCACCCAAAACCGTACATCCGCCTTGGCGTGAAGAGGTACTTAACACACATACATGCACACAGAAACTTTCGCATTTATAATATTACTTAGATGTTTTAATGAAAGATGCTAATATCGCAAATCTTCGTTAATTAAGGAAGTGAAGTCAAAGTATGCAAAATGACTTTCATTTTGTTATCCTATAGGTATTTTATCCACACTTAGTTTGAGTTGACGTCGTCGTCGTTGGTATTAAGGCCTGTAAAACTTTCCCTGCAAATTGTTGAATAATTTCGATGACTTTCGTAATTTCGGAAGACAACGCTCGCTTGCTGTTCTCCGTCGATTTGAATTTGAAAGTAAGGGAAGCAATGAATACAAATTACATTAGCATGGCGTAAGAATCATTTTCGCAATGCATTTTTGCATGTTCGCTGACAAGTGTGTTTGTCTGCGACTGGATGTTATTTTAGAGTCTCTCATCACGCTGCGTCATCCCGCTTTGATCTTCGCTCGACTTTTTGCCAAGCACTTGTTTAATGTGACGACAAATAACTCAAAGAGGAACACGGGACTCTTTTTAATTTCATCAAAAAGGAATACAAGATGTTTTCAGATGTATACATACCTACCACTTCATTAGTAAGATCACCCGACGTTTGCTGTTTGTTAAGATCTTTGTGGTTTGCGTTTCAAAATTTACTTTGAGCGGTTTTCTTTGAAGCTAATATAGAAACGATATTCTCGTGTGCATGTATTTGCATTTTCGGAGTAGTTTTAAAATAGATTATCTTATAGTGCATACTTTTTTCGTCAATATTATTTAAATGAAATATTATGATGAAACAACTGAACTGCCTTTTGATATGTTATGTATGCATTATCAAATATAATAAATAACTATTTAAATATTTAAACTATTGCTATATACTACTGTTCTCTTGCATGTTTTTACACGTTTCTCCCTTGATTATTAAAATCAAGGGAGTATATTTTCTGCCCATAAACTATTTATAGTTTGGTAGAAGGGTGTGAAATAATGTAACTCTGTAAAAGAAAATCAAAATAAACGTGTTATTATTTTATTATTATTTCACGTGTTATGTTTATTATTGTTGTACAATCATGATTATTTTGTTTGTTTATTAATTATTTTTTTATTACTTTGAGGACGCCACTCTGGATTTTTTACCTTAAAATCTGTCATAGTCATAGTCTGAGAATCAAGATGAATCGAACGAACGACAACTTTGTAGTGCAATTCAAAAGTTTAGGCTAAAGGAGATAACATAAAAATCTTAAAAATAACTTCGGGTAAAAAAATAATAATTCCAAACGTCAGACTGGACAGAACCGGCTAAAACGTAATGCATGATGATAGGCAGTTAGGTGACTTTTTAAAAATTACAAAGTACCACTAACTACCAAATCGAATACTACTAAAACTATTATTCAATTTTAATGTCACTTAATGCATTTTGAATAGCACTAAAATAATACCGGTAGCACACCGGCATAGGTATTTCAATTTGTCGCTGCATTTCCAAATAAGCAAATGCAACTGAATTTCACTGGAATAGAAATCTACATATACGTAGGTGGCCCGTCGCTATTTCCGATCCCGTATCTCAATCGGAGCAGCATTGGAATGTAAAATAGAGTAAAACGCGTACATCGGGATCCATTTGGTGAGATTGAGCTGGTACAATGGAGCGATGCCCGTCAGCTGCGCGAGCTCCGATCAAATTGGCGGACCCAGGATACGAAAATAGAGGATTTTATAGGAAAGAAAGATTTTGCTAAGTGCAGATCGAGCGTGAACGTTCTTGAATCGTATGAAACATTTTTCAACTATGAAATTCGAAATTTAAGGCTAATGTCGATATTTTAACAATGTTCAGTTTTGTTTTGTTATGACAATACATGTATAGAATCGAAACCTAATTAAAATGATTTTATGTTTGTTTGGCATTTCAAAAAAGGCATGGTATAACTTATTCCATGAGCGTAAAATAAATGAGCATTTATTTATATTTCGAAGACCGATTGGTCTAGTGGGTATTTACTATCCAACAGTTACGACTTCGAATGCGCTAGGGGTAAATGTATGTGTAACGATGACTGATGAATAGGTACCTACTCACTAACATTTCATTCCCGAGTAATAAATGTTTACATTACTTATGTATGTTAATCTCTTATCCAGTTTCCATATAGTGTTGGCTCTGCCTAGTTTTCAACTTTTTGATAATAGCTCTAAGTGTCCGAAATATTTATTTATATTAAACATTCCCTTACATTTGTTTTAACTTAGCTTATATGTTAGAATAGGTACGGAATATAATAATAATAAAGAAACATAATAACGAATTTAGCTTACTTAGACGGGCATGTGAGTATATTCTCACGATATACAATACAAATATCCTTTATTGTACACCAACAGTAGACTACAGTATAAACATGGAACTCAAAAATATGGTAGGTACAATGGCGGCTTTATCACTGGAAGATATACTGGATAATGATTGTCATATTGTTACTGTCGCTACCATTCTCATGAGTGGGAAGAGAGGCGAGCATAGGGCAGCCATACGTACTATTTATTATACAGTGTCCTGAAAGCATTATTGCGCTGTATAACTACTCTTAGGGCGCTGTGGGCATGTTTTGTGTAGGCACAGACGCTATGACTACTTTTTTAAATTTCTAACATTACTTATTACTATTCGATACAGGCAATTATTATAATTTAATTTTTAGGTTTATCTAAGTCTATCTATGTATGTACATGTAAGATGTTTGTTTTCATTGTTTTTTTTTTATTTATGTTAGCCCTCGTGTCACCACTCCCGCATAACACTTCAGGAAGTGACTGAAAATCAGCGCTGTACGGAATCCTGTTTCTGGTGCAGCACAACCTGAACCATTTCCTGTTGCCCAATATTTAAGTAGCATTTAAGTATTTTCCCAAATTAAGAGTGGCGTCACCAGTTAATGGGAATGACACCAATTCAAATTCACCCTGTATAAAAATAATTCGTTTGTAAAGGCTTTATTGTGCAAAAGAAAATATATACAATACAAATTTATTTACACCTATGCACAAAGGCACACATATCCCACAGCAAATGAGTTTGTGTAGAATAACAGGCCATACATAATACAAATATCAGATAATAAATTTTAAAGTTCATTTTTCGAAATATGTGCTTAACAGAGGTAAAAAAATATCACTGTCGATAATAATTGAGGCAACCACTGTAACCTAAACGCATCAGCCGATCCCCTCGTATTATCGAATTGATATTTCCTCTTTTGGACATACACGGAGTTAATTGTGCATCCGGACGTCACTCATTGTTTGAGAGGCAATCATGGTAATGTAGCTATCGTTACCATTTTTATTATGTTTCACATGACAATTGATTTGATACGTAAAGCCGGTTAATAAGTATTGCAAACACAGGGGGAAATTAACAGGGAAAGGCAGATTATCCATTTTGATTTGAACTTCAGGTTTCCTTAGTGTTTCGAGTCTTAGTTAACTAAAATTAGAAAAAATGAAACACTTAACCGCAGTGCGGTCTCGGTATAGTGTCACAAGCTTTGATAGTTATGGCACAATAGTGGTTAAGTTGTGAAAAAATAACTCGGAAAGGTAGAGATATAGAAAGTTTAGAGGGGTTGAAAGGGTAAATAATTTGGAGGCTCCACTGAAAACCAGCGTTGTAATGAACGGCTAAAACCCATGCTCAGTTGGAGATCTTTTTGACTCAACCTTTTGACACCGACAATTCGATGGCAAAGACAATGTTTTTGTATGAGTTTTGACTGTGTGTGTAATACTTGTACCTGATGTTTGTGTCATGCGATGGGTTAAAATAAATTGTTCTTTATTTCTTTAATTTAATAAGTTCTTTATTTAGGTACATACCGCACGATCGGACTGATTATCTTTATGTATATGACAAACGAAAACATGTTTTTTTATTACGTAAATCATTGATTGTGAAAACTTAATAATTGTTCTAGCATTTATGTATCCTAACACGTACGTACGCTACGTATGTACGCTACAGGACCTACGCGATGCCGCATTCTGATCAATCCTCAAGAATCCGCAATCCTCAAGAATTTGATGTTTGCCATCGACTCGCTAAGAAGAAGAAGAGGAATTGAAGGAAATAGACTATTTCCTTCAAATAGTATAGGCAAAGTTCTAGTTCTGTTGTCAGGTACTCTGCACCTTAAAAGCGATACAATTACTACGTTGTGTGTGACCCTGGTCCAGCTGTGGCTGTTGAAGTGGCACAGATCACCAATTTTATTTGTTTCCGAAGACTTATTAGAATTCGTTTTTTATTCGACTCGCTCCAGTAAAAGTTAATTAAGCGTTAAATTAATGGTCACAGTTGCACTTATTAATTGGTTCTCATCAATCGGGTAATGGCGGTCGTTACCGTCGTTACGAGTCTGTCAAAATGTTTAAAACATTGACGTATAATTGAGTTGATAGGTCGACATCCATCATAAATTGTGTAGGATTTGTTTTATTTATTTTACTAGGTATAATTTTTTTTTATAATTAGTTGGACTTTTGTACACGTAAAAAGTATAGAACCAACTCGTCTTTTCCCGTCGGTGTCGTAAAAGGCGACTAAGGGACTTTCTACCTAAAATCATCTATAGACTTGCACGTTTTAACGGCGATGGGCTCACCCCTGTCACTTAAACTTTTAATGCTGGGAACACCCAAACATTAATACTTGGGATATCTCTGACCACACCATTTAGTATTAAGGTCGTGATGTATGTATGTTTGAGAATATTCTTGCTTTAAGACTTATACTTGCTTGTAACTTGCTAATCTTCTCTCAACCAGTCCCAACATAACTATACTAAAAAACTACTTGGTGGTGGCATATTGGTGTATATTGTTTATTGTATAATGGTCTACTAAAATTATTATCAGAACCTCCCCCGTAGCATGATATCGCCTGTCGCGCGCGATGTACGAGTTAAGAGTAGGATAGTTTTATATTTCGTCCAAACGAATGAGCAGGACAAATATTATCTCGCGCGACATAAACGTTTTTCACACCTGTATTTGAATGATGTGTTAATACACATCATTAACTTATTAAAAACTATTAATATAGTTTTTAATCTGCACTAATTGTTTAAAATTATCTGTGGCCTATGATGTTGAGTAAAATAATCTCTAAACAGTTTACAATAAAGTCGCTATCTGTGCGCCTATTTATTCTAAACTACGCAATGGAATTTGATATAATTTTCACTACAGTTTATATGTATATAAGTCATAATATATTTCAATTCAACGCGGATGTAGTTGCGGCAGGAAAGCTAATTAATTATAAAAAATAAGTAGTCATCATTGATAAGTACGTATAAGTTTTCTAAATTAGAAGTAAATTGACCTTGCCAAGTTTATGAGATAAAATTTTACTCCAAATAGGTATAATAATAACATGAAGTTGTATTTATTGTATTGCGTGGTGGATATTACGTTGAAAAACTAATTGTGTTTCCCGTAAAGCAACGTGTTTGCGATACGAGACGACCGCAGTAAATTATACCCTTAATTATATCGCTATGCCGTGTTTTACTTTAATGAGTGCGATAAACCCGGTCGCCGATGAAAATCAATATCCCTATTGTATTTGAAAATAACCCCCGGGCGATATGGGAGTGGTCAAATAGAAAGGTAGAGTCAGCGAACGCGACAGACTCTATTGCAATCCAATATGACTGAAAAATTTATAAATGGATTCAGCATTTACTGCTCAAAGAGCGAATATGTTGATTAAACCTCTGGTATACACAGATTCATTGCAAATTGGTTGAGTTATAAAAAAATTCTTGTTTCGCTTTTATGTTTATAAAATCTGTGGAAAAAATAGGATGTGGAAATATTATATTCGTCTGATTGTGATATTGTTTTTAAGCGTAATTTTATTGAGGTTGCTTTTAATTATAAATAGCAACCAATCTAACGAGTTATCCCAATTAATATTATAAATGTGAAAGGTTGTGTGTGTGTTGTATGTATGTGTGTTTGTTACCTCTTCACGCCAAAACGGCTGGACAGATTTGTTTGAAATTTGGTTGGTAGACAGATTAGGACCTGGATGAACATACAGACTCAATTTTGTGCTGAACCGGTTTTGATGAAATAATCCACGCGAAGTCGCGGGCAACAGTTAGTTTATAATATATTAAACTACTTTTTATCCCGGGAAAGTGACTGATTCCTGTAGGATAGGTATTATTAGTGAGAATAATTTAGAGTTATAGAGTATTACGAATAGTAGTAGTAGTAGGACGAATTTTACGCGGACCAAGTCGCGGGTAATAACTAGTACATAAATACCTAAAGAACTAGATGGAATTTTTAATCCAATCCAAATAGTCACACATGAAGACAAACTAAGTGAGGGTTCACTACATTGGAAAAGGGGATAATTTGTCATTCTAATTGAAGCCAAAAATGTGTAGAGAATTTTACTACGTATTCAGCTATCATTTATAGGTATCAAATTACTGCTACTACTTATACAAATTTATTGTATTAGTTTCTACTTGATTTAAAGAACAATCCTTAATAAAATATCACAATCTACTATAAACGGTGGTGTCATAAAGTAAAATCAGAATTCACAATTCCTAATTCAAATAAAATAAATCTCGAAATTCGACGATAAATCTTTCCAGTTTACATAGAATTAGATTTTAAGCCGGCTATTGTGGAAGTCGTGGACTATTATAGGCCTATATTACAATGGGGCGACACGCGAACCGTTGGTATAATACTCTTGTGACTATAATGGGTGAAACGGGACGCGACGTAGACATCGCGTGGTCGTCTGACGCCATAGCACGCGATTCAGGAAAATTGTGCCTTTTATTATGAAAAGGGGTCGGTTTTCAGGAAAGAAAATAATAAGTATTTGTGAATTATAAAACCGATCCGAAACGGTAATGTTTACACAAGCGCAATGAACTATTTTCTACTTTATTTTATTCATAGAACACCGTTTGTATGGTGGGTGCGACCCATGTTGATTTGCATGATAAATGATTTGAATCAAGCGGTATCTACCTCTATTTTGGAAACAGATTCAGATTTCGTTCGAAATTAAATACTACATTATTTTGATAGAATAGCTATTTAACAATCCAAACAATGTACAAAGTGGAGCCAAAAGGGTTTCCACTCAGACTGATTTATAGTCGTTCACTACAAACGCTGGCTTTCAGTGGACTTCCTACGCTGCGCTTGCCGGTGCGTGGTCTCCACTCGAGAACTTTAATGCACCACCGGACATCAGTTCTTTGAGCTAAGTGCCCTGCCTATTGCCATTTCAACCTGCTAATCCGCTGGGCTATGTCAGCGATAACACCTTGTGAAGCGATGTAGTTAAAAAAAATAAATAAATAACATGTTGACTTTCAATAAGTGATATTTTTGTATCCTACATTGAATAAAATATTTTTGATTTTGATTTTGATTTTGATCTTCATCCGCCTACGGATTTCCTCATTACTGATTCGATCACGTAGTGAAACAAATGATAAATACCTAAGGTAAAATCACTGCATACTTACTTCACGGAACTTGCCTTTGCTTGATTGATGGTTGATAGATAGGGTTGCCATAACTTCTAGAAGTCAGTACGGGACGTTTTCTTTTCTGATACCTAAAACTCGAATCTAAGACATTCAATACCGACACGCAGCTTTTGAACTAAGTATGTTTTATTATATTTAACTACTTTTGGTGAGATGGTCGAAGTACACCAAGCGTGTTTGTCATTCACTAATTTTATAATAACCCTTTTTTGCTAATGTTATTTTGACATAATCTTTAAAAGGAAACATCTGAAAAGGACAATGAATCGAAAGTACAGGCCTTAGGTAGACACCTAATCTTCAAATAAACTCAATGAAACAACGATCTTGTGAAGTTCCTGCACCGCTACCTACCCCTTTCAAAATTGTCGAAGTTATGTTAACAATTTTATTACAGCTACGGAGATCGCGGGTTTGGTCGTCCCCATAGGATTTCAGTTTTAGTATGGTTTTATGTATTTTGTATAGAAGAGGAAGGCGTAATTTGAAAAACTTAAACTTTTTCTTTCTTCCTTTCTTTCACTTACCTACTTTGAGCCAATTAAGAGGGTGCGCGTTCAAATGCAACATACAATCAAAATGTATTCACTGGGTGCACTCGAACAGCCTAATAACATCTTTGATTCCTGCTATTTTCGAAAATTAAAATTAAAAATAAAGGTGGCCATTTTCATTAATAATTATTTTCTTTTGAGAAAAAGTAAGAATCAAGGCTTTTCAAGTATCATTTAAAAAATCATTTTTAGGTTTTTCGAGTGTTAAGTCATTTTGAAATTGAAACAAAAATTTAAAAAACAGTAAGCTTGTTTAAACTAAATTAATGCGATTTTAACTTTTCCATAGTAACACAGAAATGCAATTATCTCTTTCAAAATTAACTCTTTTTTGGTCTAACTTCTGAGACATTTATGTGAGATACGTATAAAGTTTCACTTGGAACGGTTTCATTTCGAATATTTTGAACTACAAATTTTGTACTGGATACGTTAAAAGTCTATTCACAAGGGCTTTGCAACCAATATGCTTTGATTCGTTCTCTCTGTTTCGTTTGTCATGCGGTAGCTATCGAGTATAGTCCGTTTTCATATAAAAGTAGGTAGGTACTATAACACGTTTCAGAAATCGCCCGTGTGAACAGACTCAAATGTCCACCTGACTATGAGGGTTTTATTGCATACAGTCAGCTTTACTTCTTGTCAGTATTATATACCAGACATTAAGCTCCTGCCACACCTAGGTGACCTCACCACACGGGGCCGGAATCGCGAATTAGCGAGTCATTGTTTTGTTTATATTTACACGTCAGCAATTATTACATAGCGGCCGCACAGGTTTATAACGGGCTTATTTCATAAGCTCATGCTTAAGTAAATAAATATAAAATGTGAGATGTGACTACAGAAAACTTACTGTCATGTCATTCATCAAGTGTCAAACCTCATTTCCTACTTACTCCTTTCTTCTTTCTGTAATTAGTATGGGGTCCACAGTCATGTAGGGCACCATTCAGCCTTAGTAGGTGCATAGTGTCGAGTATCTCTGTCATTAGGAGTTACAGCAGGAGGAGTGTGGAGAGTATTGTCATGTCATCGCAGTTTGTGCCTAAATTTTCTTGTGTGTTCCAATTTAAAAAAATAAAATAAAAAATAAAATAAATATCCTTAGACATACACACAGCGCCATCTAGTTCCACATTAAGCAACTACAAGCTTGTGTTGTGGATACCAGATAGTTGATATACTACATAAATACATTTTTTTTTGGAAATAAATACTTATTATAAATGAAAACATCCATAACTCGGGTACACATGTCCGTATTCATCACACAAACATATGCCCCTAGCGGGATTCGAACCCGCAACCTTTTGGTATAGTGGTCAGAGTTGCTAACCACTACACCAAACAGGTCGTCTGAAGAATTGAGAAGTTCGTTTGAAAAATTACTATTTTTTTGTTATTAAACGACTTCAAAAAAGGAGGAGGTTCTGTATTCGGGGCGTATTTTTTTTTTGTTCCTGATTGGTTAAGTATGAGAATCATATTTATTCACACAAATCAAGAACTACTAGGTGGAACAGAATCATAACGACACCGTCTAAACCTATATGTTTGATTTAACCTTTAGCAACTTTATATACATGGATGATGTTATAATAGATTGCTTTATCGCAGGTTTTCTCAATATTTCATTTTTATGTAAATATATTTTATTTAGTTACAGCTTGTTTACTAGCTAACATATAAAAAGTATTATCAAAGAACATTCAGGATTTTCTGAGAAAATTTATTTTATGCAGGAATGTATATAAAGGTGTATCGGTTTCAGACTGTACCTAATCATACCTAGCAATCATAATTCAGTTTCTATGGGAAAAAGAAATTTGGTTTTTAACACTTTTACGTCTCCATAGAAAGTTGATCGGATTGATGAACAGAATTGTGCATGGTTTTTGGCTTTGTCGGTCGTTCTGTCCAACCTAATATACATAATTATCTTTTTAATAGAAGCGCCATCATTATACTATCATTAGTGCAATGATTCCATAAGCGCTTGCTCACCGTGGAGCTAATGGTTTCCATATATCGGAGGACTTAACCAACCCGTCTCTTCCCGTGGGTGTCGTAAAAGGCGACTAAGGAAACGTGATGCAAGAATTAACACAGTGGAATTCATCTATTTTGACAACGTCACTGAAATATACTTGTATATTTATACACATTTTTTGGCATATAAATTATAACCATAATAAAGCAGTCTATGCATTTGAGAATGAGTTTAAGTGATATTTTGTAAAACAGCTGTTGGTTTTCCCAAGAAAATAAAATAAAAATAAAATAAAATAAAATGAGGATTTCAGGAACACGTGACGTGCTCACTTATACTAACATTGAAGTGGCACAATTTTTTTCCTTTTCCAGTTTTTTTGATATTTGTCAAAATAGCTGAATTACACTTTGTGTATCTACTAAGGTACTTCCACCTAAAACATCTATAGATTTGTTGACGCTGATGGGCTCACCCCTTAACACATGTGCATTTCAGTATATGTCGAAAGGTGAAACGTGGGTGTCGTTTCAAGCATTAAACTATACACGCTACCTACATATCATGTGCGTAATGCTTCCTAACCCAAAGGTTGCTGGAAGATATCGCTTTTAGTGATAAGGCCGCCAAATTGTACTATCCCCTTTTTCTTATTTTTCTTATTGTTGTACAATAAAGAATATTTTGTTTTCTTGTAAACTTTTAATGTTTGGAATACCCAAAACGCTAATATTTGGGATCTGACCACCTCATCCAGCAATTTGAGTTTATTTTAATTTTATTCTTTATATGTTTGGAAGGCCAACAGCATTTACAATAAATTAAAAGTGTGCGGCAAATTGACGCCTAGCTGACGCATAACTGGTGTTGAACAGATCAAAAGCGAATTCTTTTAGCAAACTATTGCTTAGTTAAAATAGCTATATCCATCAGTAACTTAGTTCATATTAGTGACCATTTGCAAAAAGTTGAAACAAATCGCTTTAATAAAATATAGACATTTCCTTAATATTTCAAATCCGTTTTTGGGTTCAGCATCCATCAATACATGCCTTTTTCCTTTCACGGACCTGAGTGAAATGCCGTTATCCACTTGGAAGCTGGAAATATTACTCGATCCTCTATCGAAAGTGCCAATATGATATAGTGAGACCCTTTTATCGTAGATCTGGAGTCTCTCTAACCGGGGACGGATTTAGAATTCAAATGGGGCAAGGTTCTACACCAACGTAACTTATAGTTTCGTTTTAGTTCGCCATAAATTTTATCAGTTACTGTGCTATGTAAGCTAATAATAAATTATATCATCATCATCAGTCCGTAAATATCTCACTGCAGGGATGGCACCACGCTGGCCCAGTGCGGGTTGTGGAATTCACATGCCTTCGAATTTTTCCTTTAATTTCTCAGGCATGTATGTTTCCTCACGATGTTTTCCTTCACCGTTTAAGAGCAGTCATATAAATGCACATAGTAATTAAATTAAATTTAAAAACACATTGGTACATGTCCCCAACCCGCCAGCGTGGTGGACTATGGCCCATACTCCCTCATATACGAGGGAAGGTCTATATCCCTGCAGTGGGATGTTTACAGGCTGATGATGATGACGATGATTGGTACATGACCTGCCTGGGGATCGAACCTGGACCTCTGAAATTGGGAGACTGTGTCTCCTCCACTGAAGCACCGAGGCGCTAAATTATATAATATTTCTAATTAGAGTTTTGAATTTGATTTTTTTTGTTCTTCAGTCTCCGATGCAACTTCTGTCTACATGGCTATTACCTTTTTGCGAGCAAAACTCCCTAGTGTAGCTAGCATCTATCCAGCAGTGTTATATTCATGTAGGCATCTACTTCAGTGCAATACTAAATGCGTCCCTTCTCGAATCTGGTATACCAGTAGTGTGTGTAGGTCCGATCGCAACGAGGGTAGATAAGAGGCTTCTATACTCATGTTATTACAAAGGGTGCGTGAAATTTTGCAGATACGTGCGCGCAATGGACAAGGGATGATCCGATAATATTAAGGTTTTCTCATTGTTGCATGCCTCTCCCACTCCGAGCGGTTTCGTCGGCTTCGAACTTTTTTAATAAATTTCGATTTAGGCCCGGATGATGCAGCGTGATGGAAAAGCGGTATTCACCCTTAAATCGTATAAACATACACAATATGGGCTCATATTCAACGTACCGATATGTACCTAATGTTTAAGTATTTATTGTTACTTTATATGTCCGAGTGCTCCGACTTAGCCCACATCGTCACTGAAGTTGTGATTATTTTTAACGATACGTAGAATTGATACAATTAACGCAAAACAACGAATAAATCTGGATTTTAAACTATCAATTTCATTTAATACAAAATAGAGTGACATTGAATAAAACCGGTCAAGTTCGTGTCGGACCACCAAAATGGTTCCGTAGTCAAAATATATAAGTATAGCAAAATACAAAGTTATTTTACATTACAGTACATTTTAAACAAAGCCATGTTTTAGTTTTGTTATGTTTGTTTTAGTGTGGTTTATATTTAAGATTAAGGTAGGGGCAAGTTTGTTGCTTTAAACTTTTGGTTATATAATTGTTTATCGTTTGTTGGTTATATATCACATTATTTAGATGATAAACATTCATGGACATAACCAGCCCGTTGGCATAACCATGCTATTTCACAATTAATAATGAAATATTATGATATAAAATAATAATTAATAATTTTGTAACATACAAACCTTTTTTTTTAAAGAGCAACCTCTCGAGTTTTTTACTTGTTCTTCTCAGGGAAAAATTGCCTTTTGAACAAGCAGTAGCTTTAAAAATGTAAAATCTGACTATTTTAAGTGTACCCTGTGTACCTACAAAATAAAGCATTTTTGATTTGATTTGGTTTGTATATCTCGATGATATTATTATGTTAGTTTCTCGGAGGTTTTCTAAGTTTTCAATTTATGTTATGTACTTTTTTACAGACTCAACTACATTAACTACATAACACTTATGCTATTGTGAATATTTCTCCTTTTGTAAGGCTTCTAATTTTCACCAAGTTTAGATATAATTCTTAATAGAAATGACCCATTTAAAACTTTGAACGACCTATTCAATGATTCCCAATATGATTTAAAATACACTTTATCTACTTGTAGCGAAAGTTAGCTAAAATTTATTTTTGAATAATTATCCTCAACTTTATAGCCCAAGTTAAACAGTTATGACATGCAAAAGACATATGCGAATATGGTGATACTATAAGGGTTCCTAGTTTGATTACGAATCCCTAAAAGTCGATGTTTGGATCGTATTTTCCCTGGGGACCGTCTGGGGTTTCGCTTTTCGCCCCCAAATGCACCAATTAGTGGCAAAGTAAAAATGTGCAGCGGAACCACGCGTTACCTAGCCCCAGGGGGTTCGGGCTAGAGTCCCACGTGGGTTCTAATGGTGTTTCTTTGCTTAGGGGGTGGTTAGTTTCACTTGCATATGGACTACTTGTTAAATCAATAAGCGGAGCGAATGCTACAACCGATGTAGCTGTTTTAGTGAAGATATATGTGGAGATAGTTAAATTCAAGGTAGGTCATTATGTTTACTGATACGTGTAACTCTACTAACCTTCACGTTATGTCCACAAGAGACATCCATTAACGTTTTGTAACACGTAATGTGTTTTGGTGATTAATTGGCGTTAGTATAGATTACATTTCACGGTACAAGTACTTAAGTAAATAAATTTGGTATCTAACATTAATCTTCACAATTTATTGGCTGGTAGTTGGTAAAGAATCTTTATAACGCGTGCGAGGGCGGCGGACATATTTATTGCTTCTAAAGATAAAAAAGAATTGGGAGTGTCTAGTTTTTTACATTTTTGGAAAGTTACTCAATGGATTCCCTTTTTTGTTCGCTCATGGCGTTCCGTATTCAAATATGAGAACTGTTTTACTTGGGGTTGCTTTGTATTCGTACTTTGAATTTATTTTTTAACCGGCTGGCTCTTGGTCAAGGAGAGTAATGTTTTTTGAGAGTATGTATGTAAGTATGTATGTACAGTCTGAAACAGATAAACATATACAGCCCGGCAGAATACAATCTAAATTTTCTTATTTTTCAATAGTACTTTTGGTATATTGTTGTACTCAGTAATTGCTGCAAGCATTTAAATAATTTGTATTATGGGCCTGTATAGGTTACTTTGTTTCAGACGGTACGTATGGATGTATGTATGTCATTTCCTTTGGCGTATCGTAGCCTAAACCGCTTGAGTGCATGGTGTCGGTAGATTTGTCTTGATACCTGAAGTGTCATAGGATACATTTTATCAACATGGCGGCCACAAATCACAAAATATACTGTCAGTTATTTCGGTTTTTAAATTCTTAAATAGTTATTGTGTAACATACACAATAATTAAATTTGTATATATTTAATTTGTTCTAACGCAGTTTAACAAAGACAAATATCTCTAAAAAGTAGTAGGCATGTGCACTTATAAGACTGCGGAACCCGTGTGTGTAGTTCAACTCAAACTTTATAAGGTTTAATTCAATACTCAATGACTGCGTTGAGAGAAATGTTTGTAAGCTTGTCAACAAACGGCGTGATATTCTGTTTTAAAGTCCTCATAAGAAATATAGCGTCAGTACTAAAAACGTTTTAATAGACCGAACAAAGTTGAAATAAATTTTCATCTTCCAGTTTAATTAAGCTAGAACCCCGAGTGCCAGCAGATTGCCATCGTTCTGACGTTTCTTATTGGTCATTTTCCTTCGCAACCGATGAGAAAGAGGAAAACTTCGTAATACTTGACTGAACAAGAAAGGGGGAAGATCTCCGCCGTGAAGTAAAAAAAGATTCCGCCCCCGTAATGAGAATATTTCGAAATGAGTCTATTTTCCTTGGCATCCTATTTGGAGAAAAAGTAAAACCGTCCAGAATAATCCAGATAGTGATATTTACGTGTACGGTGCAATGTTTTGATATTACTTGTGTTGTCCTTCCCATAAAAAGGAAATTTTATTTGAGCGTCGGATTTGTATGTATTTGACATGAACTGTCTAGTACAATGTCCGAGGCATCAACTCTGAATCGAACTGTCGATGGAGTGTCGTCTGACAGAGAGCTTTTTACTGCACTCCGGGGAAATTCAGTGATTCCCGTTGTAAAGCCGTGTACACATAGTGCATAACATGAAACAACAATGTGCCGAGACTCCGCCCGGCACTGAAACGATGTCTCTTGACAGCGAGCCTTGTTCACTCTGTTCGTTTGAACTTTTACGCGTGTGCTTAGCTTTTGTACATGGCCGGGTCGTGTCAACTCGGATGTCGTAAAGAGCACGACAAAATGAGTTTACGTACGTACATACGAGCCTCACTGATTGTTGGTATGTTAAGACATGTTCTATTTTAATCTCCGATGTTTATCGACGTTGTATCTGATTCCATTTGAATTTGACATGATTGTAATGTCGATGTTGTGTAATATGCATAGTAAATGTGTGCGATGAGTGCAGCATGGCATCTCTACGTCGATACCTGCTGTGATGTTCATGGTGGAATGTTATTAGCTAAATTGCGGACTACCACATTGATTCATAATTAATGATTTGAATATGTAATTGAGTTACCATTAGTACCTATCCGTTTATTAATATAGATACTACTCCTATTAGGTATTAATTTACCAGTTACTTTACAACTATTTATGGTGAGGAACGCCTTCTAAAAAAAACTTTACCAAGAATAAACTAGAACCTATACTAAATGCTTCTATAAATGTATAGATTCATATTTTTTCGAACAGCCTTTTCTATGAAGGACTGGCAGAGAGGTTCTTACCATAAATAGCGATGAACTAAATGGTGAATTTCAAAATCAGAAACGGTTTGATAATTCCAAACTAGGTTTCAAATTCATAATTTCCTAATTATGTAAGTAGGACAGTATCTGCACAATGTGCTTTCATAAGTCATCAGCCTTACGTTCCCAGTGTTGGGGCACCACCTCCTCTCACTGAGGGTATTGGCCATATCCACTATACCGACCGGGCCAGTGAGTACTGGTGGATTTGTGTGTGTCAGACTAGAGGCCACACACCGGGACCTACTGATTAACATGGCCCTCCAAAGCACAGAAATACACGTATGGAAATGCCACTAGTGATCACCCATCTAAGGACTGACCGCGCCATACGTTACTTAACTTCGATAATCGATAACTAATAGGAAATGCGACTGCGCCACGAGTGATCTACTTCAACGCCTCTTCAAATTCTTGTAAAGGTTAAACTAAAATGCCATTGACATCAATTGACCTCCACATGACATCTAGCACAGAACACTTGTGACCGATTTATGTTATGACAGCTATGACCGTTGTGACCGAAAACAAAGCGAGTGGGCCACATTGTGTGAGAGTCAAAGTTTTCATTACATTTCATATTGTGCCGCACAGTGGGAGTTTACACGAACATTTTGTATATATCCCCGTTCCCAATTCAATCTGGCGAGTGGTTGTATGCACCGCATGTGGCTCATTGGGTAACTGAGTTATACCTCTGTGGATGAGGCGGGACGGGTGCCCCGTCCGTCTGGATGTCCTATTTATGTTATTGTCCGGTTGTTGTGTTATAAAATATGTAAAAGTGTATTTTTATTCAACTTGGGGCGTTAGAAATGGGCTAATAAAATATACTGCCTGAAAGTAAGTAGGTAGGTTAAAGCGATAAAGAAGGATTATGGGATTAGGTAATTGAAAATGTTTACAAAGTAAGTTTCTGATGATATTATTTCGATGCCCCGTGGAGTAGAATTGATTGTGTGAACTGATAGACGACCGATTGGTGTAGCGGATAGTGACCCTATCAGCGAAACCAACGGTTGCGTGTTCGAAGCCCGCGAGGGGTAAATGTTTGTATGATGAATGCGAACGTGTATTCCCGAGTCATGGATGTTTAAATAAATATTTATGTATGTTTATCCTTTATACATAGCACAGGCTTTGCTTACTTTGGGACTAGCTGACTGGTGTAAGTGTCCGAATTATTTATTTATAGTTATTTTTTAAAATTTATCGGAACGGTAAAACCGAATACTAACAATTGGTATAGTATTTTAATTTTAATTTTGTCTGAAACCTCTGCCTAATTCATATAGCTTTCCGTCAAACATCACTGTCAATTATATTCGATAATTCATGTTTGAGATATAAAATACATTTTAGCGAAATCACACAATAAATAATCAAGACCGAGTAAAAAATTGTTTTAGATGTGTAATTGATTGCATGAGATTGGATGAAGAATTGAGTCAAATCCGTAACTTGATACGTCTAACCAATCATTCCTTTCAATAAATTTAAAGATACTATAAAACAGAAACTTATTAAGAAAGCATATTATAAAATATCAGATTATTTAGATAACAACATTCATGGACACAAACAGCCCGTTCGCATAACCAAGCTATTTCACAATTAATAAGGAAATATTATAATATAAAATAATAATTAATAATTTTGTAATATAAAAACCTTTTTATTTTTAAAAAGAGCAACCTCTCGAGTTTTTTGCTTGTTCTTCTCAGGGGAAAATTACCTTTTGAACAAGCAGTAGCTCAAAAAATGTAAAATCTCTTTTAAGTGTACCCTGTGTACCTACAAAATAAAGCATTTTTTGATTTTGAATCTAACTAATATTAATATTAATATAAATAATTAATATAAGGTTGCCTGGAAGAGATCGCTTTTAGTGATAAGGTCGCCAAATTGTACATTCTATTCTTACCACTTTTCTGAAACTGTATTTTCTTATCTGTTGTGCAATAAAGTGTATTTGTATTGTATTGTATTGTATTGTAATATTATAAATGCGAAAGTTTGGATGTTTGTTTGTTCATCAATCATGGCGAAACGGATGAACGAATTTGGATGAAATTTGGTATATAGGTAGAAAATACCATGGAGTAAGACGTAGGATAGTTTTTATCTCGATAAAGTTCCCGCGGGATAAACAAATATCCGCAATAAAGTTAAGACTAGGCGGAAAGCTGAATATACTTACTAGGTGCTTAGATACTTGAACTTTTGTTGTAAACAAAGGCAGGTAGGTAGATGGTAGCCTATTAAGTAAAAGCTAGTTCATAAGAGCAGTTTTTATTAATTTGTTAGTGAAATATCGTTAATCTGACGTCACAACGGGGCGCCTTTCATGTCGCCGGTGGCTCCCCGCGGTGGCTACACACTGCAACTCGTACTTTCATTAAAACCCACTTATAAATAACTTCATCATCATGCTGTATAGCGTTACGTTTTAATATATTCGTGGATGACCCGCTTTATATAATTAAATCGTCATAAAATGATAATTTTATTAACTTTATGGCAGACAGATGGATGTTGTAGTCAGTATTGTATTGCTGTAGTCATAAAAAGAACAACCATTTTTTTTAAGTCATTTATTTTAATGATTTATTTATGAACATTTGACAACTGTTGTTTGGTAGCATACCACACAGAGAGTTCACATTCTACTAATACATTATCAAAATATCAACTTTCAGTAGGTAGGTACACAAGTATATTTTTTCTCTTACCTTACCTACAATTTTGTCTGACAGCCTGACAATGATTTTTCCTTATGATTACTTATTTGAAAGTTCAGAATTTTCACTTTTAGATTTTCAATAGTTAACCTTACTTTACTTATCTAACTTTCGTAAATACCTAAATATTTCCTACAATAAAAGTGATATTTCTCATGCTAAAGTAATTTAAGACTATTTTAAATTAACTGGCGACGTGTTTATTTGATCACACAATCCCACCTAGTGAGAAAGTGATCAGGGGATCGAGCGATTCCATACCTAAGTATATTGATACAAGCTAAGTAACTAAAAGTCCAGTTTTGTAAAAGCTAAGTTATGAAAAGCAAATAGGTAATTTATTTAAAAGTACAAGAAAGTTTTTTGTTTCAGTTGAATTTGCTTCGACGACCGATTGGTGTAGTGGATAGTGACCCTATCAGCGAAACCAACGGTTGCGGGTTCGAATCCCGCCACGGGTAAATGTTTGTGTGATGAATATGAACATTTATTCCTGAGTCATGGATGTTTATATAAATATTTAATTATGTTTATCCGTTATCTAGTATCCATAGTACAAGCTTTGCTTAGTTTGGGTCTAGATGATTGTAGGGTGTAAGTGTCCGAAATATTTTTTTTTTTTTTTGCTTTATAACTTTAAAAATGTTAAATTCTCAAATGTCAAATCCTTTCAGAAAAGTTGGTAATAATAATTGTATTAAAACACGACTACAAAAATGCTTTTATAACCTTTTTTCTTTTATGCACAACGGGTAAGCACTTGTCCTCAATCACACCTGATGTTAAGTAAAGACTAGCTAGCTACCTCATCTACACAACAATGCTATTAACATTGCTGTGTGGCGGCTGACTTAGATAAGATCTAAACAAAATAACAAGAGTTATCATCGTCACCATCATAATCATATGGTCACAGGACTACTGCTGAACATATGCCTAAATTTGACAGCTATTTAGCAATTTGTGAATCGTGAGTATTGTTCTGAAAAAGCCAATTACAAGTTTCCACCTGTTGTTTTAATTTCAATTCTATGTCCTCACCCTTATTAGTAAGTTGCTGACTGGTATTTCACGAGTTTTCACTCTCCTGTCCTCACTACACTAAAATTTTCGTTCGACGAGGGAAAGGCGATGTTATTACGGTAGGTGGCGCTCTCGTCTCCTCGGGTCTCGGGATGAATTCAACTAGGAAGGCAATTTCCTCTTTATGAGGTGCCATAGAGAACAAGCGCGTATTAGGCAGGTGGTGTGTCCACGACATGCCATTTTGTGGAAGCGAGAGTAAAAATGTGGAGACATTTTTGGTAAACTGACATGACATTATTTTTGATAAGGAATGGAACGATAGGAGAGCTCAGTTGAACTTTGCTGCATTTCCATTAATTCGGAAAATGTCTAATAACATATTTTCACATCGGTAACTCTTCAATTCTTGAAAATGAAGGCCTTCAATCCAATCCAATGATTACCGTAGTAACAATCTATAATGGTGTCGATTCGGATGTACACCAACTAAACTAAAACCAGTTTTAAAGTAGTACTGTCTCTTTCTCCCTGGAACAGTACGATGCGACGGCACCACTCCAAAACTGGTTTTAGTTTAGTTGGTGTACATCCGAATCGACACCAGCGTGTCTTAAATACGTGTTAGTTAAGATAATTAGAAATGTGGACAAAGTATACCTGAAAGTGGTCAGTATAGGTACTCGAAGTTTATACTTACAGTGGAGCTACTTACAGTGCTCACGAACTATAAGCAGCTCCCAGTAAAGGGCTATGTTTTGGTTTCTTTTTAGCAGAATTCATTTTTTTTTTCTTTTATTTAGCACTTGACCTCAATTACACCCGATGTTAAGTTAAGATAAGGCCTAAAGTAGAATCCGAAAACCTAAATATTTGGGGAACTGACTATCTTATCTCTGACAACCGGAACACAACAGTGCTATTAACATTAACATTGCTGTTTGGCGGCAGATTTAGATAAGATGGTGGCAGCTAGCCAGGTGGACATTCAAAATGCCCTACCACCAACCATACCGAGTACTAAACATGTAGGTACCACGGCGATCGAACCCGTGACCTCAGATTCGTAAACCCTATGTTGTTAACATTGAGCCACGGAGGCGGTTTAAACGCTATATCTGCAGATTGAATATAATTCTAGTGTCTGTATCCCCAGGGCACAGTTGGAGATTGAGGATATGAGGGCCGGGAATGAAATAGGTACAAAGAAACCCAATATTGCCCAAAAATAATAGAATAGATTCAATCCATGTCATGTAGGAACAGATTGAAGAGTTTGAAGTATACAGGCAAAATAGTACCAAATCGAACGAGGCAGTTTGAAAAGAGCGGCTGGAAGCAACAAAACGTCTCTCAGAAATTCATATTCCTCAGTAGTCCCGTTAATTATTGAACGACGAACGCACGTCCAAGATATGAAACTGCATGTGCTCTTTAAGTAACATGACTGTAATACATGTTAGGAGATGCCTATTCTAGCAGTTGTACTTTAATTTAAAGTCTTACAGACATTACAAAGTATGGTCACCGACAAGTCCATCGATTAAATTCTTCTTTGTTCAGCCCAGGATTATGACCCGTGAGATACAACGTCTTGGTAGATTATATTTTAATACAAGAAACAGGTGTCTGGAACATTCCAAAATATTGCACCGTAGCTTAACGCGGACGGACGTAAACAATGCACTGGCGTGATATTCATTTTCTTATATGGTTCATAATAAAATATTTAACTAAACATGTAATACCCTGTAGGGGCACCGCAAATTGAGGGAGTGGTGCTACAGCATATTAGTTACTAATTTATATATCGTACTTGTCATTTCCATTTATGTCGTTTGCATTTTTGAATACAAAAGTCAACATATTGTGTTCTAACTCAGTGAAAGAGATCATCTAACTAATATTATAAATGCAAAAGTTTGGATGTTTGTTTGTTTGTTGCTCAATAAAGGCGAACTGGATACCTAAAATATACCCTGAATTAAGACAGGATATTCTTTATCGCAATAAAGTGAGTAGTCCCCGAGGGATAAACAAAAGAAACATAATCCGAGATAAAATTGTATTGTATTGTATTGTATTTATTCGTCAACAATGTCATTGTGTTCGAAATTATATAACATAAAACATGAAATCAACTTATAAAATGTGGAATAACTTATCAATAACTAGGATTAATTTATAAAATTATGGAATAAATTATAAAACATAGAGTCTAATTGCATCAGTATCAAATTACATAAACATAAAATCTAATTATAAGCACAAAATTATTCCATGCAGACGAAGCCACGGGCGGAAAGCTAGTTACATGTTATACAAATTTTACTTAAAGAATATAGACTCTCTTCTTTTAACACTACGTTGGTGGTGAGTGCTTATTAATATAATTTATGACAGCTCTAACATTTAACCTAGCTACTCTTAGAATATTTTTCTTCCAAAAAGCTTCGTTTTCGGGAACGTTCCATTACAGCCTAAATACCCCATTCAATTTCAATCTAATCCCACAGTCGGTTGCCGGCTCGGAGTATGACGTAAAGGCAGTTTGCTTGTGCTCCACGCCATTCGGGAAATTTGCACCCAAACCCCGGCTCTACGGGCGAAGCCTGGAATCGCATGAGGTAAATTTGGAAATTACTTTCGCTTTGAAGAAATTACTCGAGGAATTTCTCCTGGAATTTGCTTTTGAGGTTGTTCAGCCAAACGCAAGATATTAATATAGTAAATAACTAGATTTGCTACTTAGTCATGCTATTTATCACCTCGTGTTACTCAATCACGGCGAAATGACGGAACGATTTGGTCGAAATTAGACACACAGACAAATTTTTCGTATTAATTATAGGTACTTGCTTATTATAATGTTGTCTTAAGAATTAATTAATTACTAGTAATGTTTTTTACCATTGATATTATACTATGTATCTAACTAATATTATAAATCGAAAGTTTGGATGTTTGTTTGTTTATTTGTTTGTTTGTTGCTCAATCACGGCGAAACGGATGAACGAATTTGGATGAAATTTTGGTATATTGGTAGAATATACCCTGGTTTGAGACATAGGATACTTTTATCCCGATAAAGTGAGTAGTTCCCGCGGGATGAACATCCCCGATAAAGTTATTCCACGCAGGCGAAGCCGCGGTCGGAAAGTTAGTGTTCTTTCAAAATCACATAAAAATTATTTGTTATACAGAATATTTTAAGGAAACTAGTTGAACTGCTTAAGAACTGAGTTTATTTACTAAGTATTTGCAAACTATTTCCTTAAAATTCTCTTTGTTTTTTAGAAAAAGAAGCCTCTTTTTATCCTGCATTTTGATTTTATCAAATTTCATCTACATGAAAAGGTAAAAATATCTAAATATTACAAATGCTAAAGTTTGGATGTTTGTTTATTTGTTTGTTGCTCAATCACAGCGAAACGGGTGAACGGATTTGGATGAAATTTGATTCATAGGTAGAACATATTCTGGATTAAAACATTTTTATCCCACGCCGGTGAAGTGAAAGACAATAAAGAGTCATCATCACATCCTCTCACATCCCATTGCAGGGATATAGGCCTTCCCTCGTATATGAGGAAGTATGGGCCAAAATCCACCACGCGCTGGCCCAATGCGGGTAGGGGTCTACAGATAAGAGTAACTTGATTACAAGACTGAGTAAAACGAAAAAAGTTTAAAATATCCCAGTGAAAATCCATCATAATAATATATATAAATATTCCTCACTTCAGCCTTATTTTTTATATTTTTAATAAAAAGTCTATAGCTACCTATAGGTACGTTTATACATATAGCAAACACTAAGCTTCTGGCGAGACTTTGGCGATTATTACGAGCCCGTAGCAATAAAGGGGCATAACGTCACCTGGTAAATATTAAGAGGGGAGCAAATATACGGAGCCAAGTTACGTTTGTGTTTGTCACCGAACCTGGCAGTGGCACTATGAATAATATTGTCTTGTTTTATCTATTTGTTTACTAACAAGGATATAAAGTTATGTTCATTACTGACTCAGTGGCGATCTAGCACATCTTTGATTATACGAATTCCTATAAAAATTATGGGTTATTGACTATTTTATCATGGAGTTATCCTTGGGTAAACATTTACAGGAAGAAAAGTATCCTATATCTTCTTCCAGGACATTTTAAAATAGTAATATATATAATAAATAAATAAATAAATAAATTTCGGACACTTAAACCAATCATCTAGTCCCAAACTAAGCAAAGCTTGTACTATGGATACTAGATAACGGATAAACATACATAAATATTTATATAAACATCCATGACTCAGGAATAAATGTTCATATTCATCACACAAACATTTACCCGTCGCGGGATTCGAACCCGCAACCGTTGGATTCGCTGACAGGGTCACTATCCACTACACCAATCGGTCGTCAAATATGTTTATACAAACGCAGTAGTTTCGCTTTATATTTGTAATAATAAATATGACAGTATGTACTATGACTGCTGGGAAAATAACTTTGTCCCGGATATGTTTAATTTGTTTATCCCGCGGGAACTACTCACTTTATCGGGATAATAACAACCTATGTTTTTATCCAGGGTATCCAGCGTATATCTATATACCAAATTTTATCCAATTCCGTTCATCCGTTTTTTTTTTTTTTTAAAGTGATGGGTTTGGGTGTTTATGGGAAGTAGTTTGACATATAAACTGGTGAAGTGAGGGCGACTGACTTAACTTTTTTGTTTACAGGCAACGGGGAGGTCAAAGGTCAAGTCTACGTTAAATTGCAAGATATTTGCCCAAGCAACCACCCAGAATCCTAGTTTTTTTTATATTCATCATAAAGCTTTTTTTTTATGCACGACGGGTTTCAGCCCTGGCGACCACTTTGCATCCAATACTTTTTTTTTGTAAAGCTTTTTCTTGTTGTAAACTATAATTGCAGTAAAAAAACATAAAAAAAAAATTATATTTCGACCTATCCTAAATTTGCTCATGTTTATATTTTTTGTAAAACGTATGTCTGAACAAAATTTCAATTCAATTGGTCCTTGTCATTTACAAATGAAAATGAAACTATGTTTGTATTGAAACTCAAGCATAAGCTTCAGTAATGGATTGTCTAAAGTTTGTATACATTAAATTATCATGGAAAGTTACAATTGGCAAACAGGTGTTTGTAGTAGATAAGTTGAAAACGAAAATGAAATTAATAAATATGACAACCTTACGAATTCTTTGCCGAATAATACATTTGAATTTGTATTGTATAATAATAATAATAAATAATAATAGAATAATACATCAATATCTACTGAACTGACAATAATAATAATAAATAATAATAGAATAATACATCAATATCTACTGAACTGACATCAAAGAAAAGAACTTACATAAATCTCAATCTGAGTTATCTCTACCGTATAAAGAAACGTTTGACCTAAAAAGAATAAACTAAAAGGAATTCTTTCTTCTGTCCCTTATCAGCAAAAACTTGCTCAAACAACGCTGCAAAAGCGACCTTTACCCTTTGAAATAACCTCTACGGTGCCATCACTGCGCCTGACAAATAGTGGAGATTTACTTTCATTACCCAAGGCAGCGCCCATATTACCTGATATTGCTACCTAGGCAGTAACCATAACCACGGAGGAAATGAATGCTTCCATACCTTTGAGTGAATTGTGGGCATCGGTCAGCTAGGATCAGAGGTGAAAGTGCTCCGCAAATGACGGGGGATAATGTGTGGATGTTTGTTGAGATAAGTTATCTTTATTCGTAATAGGATGCGGTTTATTGTTATGGGATTATTAGGTAGTGAATTTATATATCGACGATACTTTGTACAATACCATACAAATACACTTTACTGCACAAAAGGACAATATATGTTTTACCAAACAATACAATAAAAAGAGTACAATTGGGCGGCCTTATCACTAAAAGCTTGTAAACTGAACTGGACTTTAAACTTTTGTATAATGCTTAATAATTTTGTATTTCGTATACTTTAAGCGTCAGCTATGGTGTTCGTGATTTTCTAGGAGTTTTTGTAAATTCGACATTGAAAAGAGCAATGCATAAGTAATGCACAAGTATTGCAATATATCTCAGTATGTAATAAGGTTTTTACAATACACGTTTTATTTGAGAATAAAACAATAAAACGGTAACTGGGATATAAAATTGGCAATAAATTGGGTCCTTCCGCGGCTAACCCGCACCTGCGCACCGGACAAGGGGATGACCAGCTATAACTCAACAAAATTGTACCCGAAGGCGCCACATAATGTAAACAAACGCATGTAAGTACCAACGTTTGTAGTACCCGTACCGGCCCCGTGTGAAATGTTACTTGAATAAAAATGTTATCGTTCATCTTGTACAATTTATGTCTGGTTTTCCTGTATGCGAAACAAAACGGCACGAAGATATGTCGATAAGTATTATAGTTTGATTAGTGAATATTTAATGTGTTGTTCCAAATTCAACTATATTTGTTATCTCTCGAAATATAAAAAAAATTATTATATTTAGATAATTATAATAACTGTATCGCCTCGAGCTCTCCTAGCTCGCCAACCCAGTCTTTGTGCGACGAACAAATTGAACCTACGATTAGCAAATCGAACATCTCTTTTATGATTTTTTTGGTGTCGGACGACCACGAGCCCGGTGTTTCAAAGCACAAAGTATGGCAATACCAATTCCGTAAGTTTTAAGTTAGAATCTACTACTCGATCTAAACTTGACTGGATGCTAGTTGTATGAAATTCTGCCACTCAAGGATTTAGTAAAATTACTTCTGAATTTACTGCAGCATATCCCTAATCCAATCTACCAAGGATCTTTACATAGTAGGTATTATACAGTAGTTGAATTAAAAATGTATACAGTTGCAAACAATATAAAATGATTAGGGAGCGTGGCAAGGACGCTAAAATACTGAAATAAAAAAATTTTAACAAAAAAAAAGAACAACCGACTTCACCCACTACCCACCCGTCGTCACTTTCCATCAGGTGTCATTGTGGTCAAACGCGTAACCAGAACTAATTTGAGACTCTACCATGGATTAAATTAAACATTCCATTGAATTCCTAGGGGGATGTTGGATGACATACTTAACGAATATATTGACTATTGTACTCATCTGACTTACAAAGTATTAAGTGTACTTTGAAAGTTTTTTTAGCGCGTAACCTTAAATTATACCTGCTGTGAAAACTTTTTAATCATAAAAAAAAGTAAAATATAATTTTACTGAAATGTTCTATGTTCACTCTCGTAATTATTGTTATTTTTGTATTTAAAAAAATATATTTCGAAGTCGGCGTCAATGTTTAAAGTGATTTAATTGTAAATTTATTTACTTATGTTTAAGTGATTTTACATGTTTGTTACTCCACCGACAAGAGCATAGCTCTTAAATTGAAGAAGAAGAAGTGATTTTCATGCGTCAGACTGATTTGTTGTAATTTTGTGGTTTGTGGTTTCGGCACTCAAATAGAACAGAACCAACCCCTCTCATCCCGTGGGTGTCGTAAAAGGCGACTAAGGGACTTTCCACCAAAAACATCTATAGATTTACACGTTTCAACGGTGATGGCGGCTCACCCCCAGTCACATGTGCATTTCTGTATATTTCTTAATGTGATGGATGTGTTACAATCATTCAACTCTTAATGTTTGGAACATCCAAACACTATTGTTCGGGATATCTCTGATCACCCCATTTGGGATAAAGGTGGTCACATTATGTATGTATGTATGTACGAGTATCATGCATGTCATCTATTACATACCTTAACCTCTTCAATTATTGATATGAATTAAATGAATTAAAGATAATTAAATTTTGTATAAGTGTTTTAAACAATCATGAAACGGCAAAATTAAATTGAACTTTTGCTTTACTGTACCCACATTTAGATTACATGATGATATTTGAAATATATGACTGAAATAAACAAACAAGACCGTAGCGAGTAAATATTTCATGCCCTCGACAAATGAGAAGTGACATGGTTGCGGAGTACACTGTTTCACTATTAGAGGCAGACAAACCTCACGGGGGCGGTGGCGGTGGAGCCCGAAGTGTGGGGCGAAAGGACAGGCAGCCTTGGGGTTACTATCTGACACCGAAGGCTGCAATCGATACGTCTGGTCGACGAGACCAAATAGGGGTATAAAAAACTCGACAGTTCGATTTTTTTAACACTTGATTTACCATTATATTCGTTTTTGGACGAAAATATGTCTCGCTATAAAACTTTAGAGTTGCATCTATAAATGTAACTATAAAACTTTTAGTTGTCGATATAAATAACCGAGTTTAATTTACTATTTAAATCTGACTTAACTTGCTTCTTTTACGGCTATTTTACAACTAACAAATTTCCTTAATTAGACAGCTGAATTTCTCTTGCCAATAAACCAATTTGCTTAAGTCCTAGTGCAATAAATACTCAACAGCTTTTGAACCAGACTAATCAAATAATTTACAAGTTTATATGAAAGTTATTACTGAAAATGTAATAAAGATACCATTAATCGTATTTTCGACACCTCGGGCTACCGGCAGCTGGCGTATTTATGACCCTAGATAAAGGACGAAAACTTGTTCATTGGTTCCCTATTATCCTTAATAAGTATGGATTAGGGAGAGCGTGGACCGAGCCATAAATTAGTGGGAGGAGGTCTTTATAATAGGACTTTACTATCTCGTTTTATGAACCAGGTTTCGCTTGTGTACGCTGTGATAAGTGTGGTTTACGGCTCATATATTAAAGGGCGGTTAATTGTGGACACCTAGACCCACTCATAAGTAGGGTTGTAAATGGTAATGGTGCAGTCGAAACAAGTGGCTGATTACACGCGACGCACTGATTATGATATTCTTGTGTACAGTTCGGGATTGTGAATAATTAGATGAACAACATTTTACAAATGGCGCTATATGCAGGTATTCATCAAATTTTATTAAGAGACAAAACACATTTTTGCTATATAGAAGTGTTTAAGACAAGTATTTACTTCCAAAGTTGACAGTTACTCCATTAGAACCATTTTTACGTGTTCATTTTCAGTAATGTACTTGTTTCAAATTAACAAGTAAAGCTTGCCTTACTTATCGGTGTTATTGTTAAGTAAGACCACATACTTGTATAATCTTGTATATTTTGTAACCCTTTTGTGCTGCTGTAATAGCCTCGCGTATAATAAGCCGTCTCTGATGGCATTCCATTATAGTCGCTGATTTCAGTCGAAATACGATTTTCCCGTCCGTGTGCGCGGAGATGGAAAATATCCAAGGAGTTCCTAATTTGATCAGGATGTAATCCAATTATACCCCCTCCCCGGGTCGAGGGGCGACGCTGAGATATTCATCTCGAATGTATCATCGTTGGTAGGTATAGCTTTTCATATGAATACGTGGTTACAGTGTCTGGTGATATCGATAAGGAAACTGCATATTTTATAACCTATTTCTAAACTCGGACAAAAAACGACGGGTGTTGTTTGTTTGACAACAGTGTGTGTGTGTTTATTTTTGTGTGTCCTGTCTTTGTCACGATATATTTCATTAATGGCGGTTTTTTAATATTGAATACTAAACGAGGGCACAGGTCAGCCATGTTAGATGATGAATCGGTATAAAAATATTTAGCTATAAACATAGTAGGCTTGGTTGGATCATATCTGGATGATGTAGCCAGTTATTGTGACGGGGGTTTTCACAGCATTCTATTTTTCTTTTTGTTATAACAGCATGTATCTTGAAACACTCTTATATATACATACAGTTGATTAGATACTATAATATATACTGGAAGTATTATGTCATTTGCGGAAGGAATTATGGAATACGTTATTAAATGAAACATAGTGAATCTTTTGAAATGAGAGTGTAGGTATTCAGAAATATATATCAATAGTCGATTGCATTTCATAGTGAGAAGAGGTTGAATCTCTAAAGTAACGGTGTAAGAAGAAGAATAAGAATGTTTCCTTGGTTTCGGTGTTCGAAGCTTAATTCAAGTACAATTTGTTTATATTATATGTATATTGCTGTGTAGTGCCGGGAAGATTAATAATTTTATTCGTATCGCGAGCGATAACGTTGACCAATTAGAAACGTCAAATAGCCGAGCTGACGATGAGCCAAACAATCATATGGCAGAACGCAACCGATGACGATATAGATGACATTATGTGATAGAACCCCAGGTTTAAAAAACGAAGGTCGATTTCCAGCGTGGTACATGTTTAGTAACTCTGTTTGGTTCGGGTATATTTAAGTGTTCATCTTATCTAAGTCTGCCGCTAAGCAGAAATGTTGATAGCATTGTTCTGTTCCGGCTGTTTGAGATAAGATAGCCAGTCCTCTAAATGAGTTGGGCATTCCGAGTTCCTTCTTTCATCTTCGTCCTCACCTTCACATATCATCAGGTATGATTGAGGTCAAGTTCAAACCCATTATGCATAAAAGGACTAGGAATATGGTGTCGTGTGAAGGAAGCGTTGATATGTCCAATAGTGAACTGATATAGGCTATTGATGTGATCATCTACGTATTATATTTAAGTGCAAAGTGCTTGTCTTATAAATTACATAAGAATGTACCTGTTAGGTACGACATTATTATTATGTACCTGCTTAATTTGATGCCTAACTTATCTTACCTCCATAGCTAGAATCACAGACTAAAAATATCCATGATAAAATTGGATCGATACTATGAAGCCCCTTGAATGATTGTCAGTTCTCATTAGACGCACAAAAATAAATGATACGGCTTAAGGGGGAGTCACAAAGTTGGATAGGAAATTCTCCTTGCTCATCGGCGTAATTGGTTTATTGCCTTTAATAACCGCTGGTAAAGTGGAAACTTCAAGAATTTTCCTCAATGCGGTGAAAGTTTGTAAAGTTGAAACTCTAGTTTAGAAAATAGCTTTAGACGTTGAAAGATAATAAATTGATAATTAGGTAAATGGACACAGGGTTAACTTTTAAGATTTTGTTAGGTTCAAAGACTGTTTAGAGCTTAAAAATTTGTATACAATGAAATAATAGGCGTAAAAATGGCTTATTTAGCTTTAATTTAAAGCTAATTTAAAATGTTTTTATTTATTTTTTATTTTTAAATGATAAAATGATACCACATGCATTGAACGCGAATCATTTACGCTTGATGCCCCAGACTGGCATGTCAGACTCCCGCGACACTAAGTGATTATCAAATATGCCTGGTTCATAAGTAAGTCATGTAATCGGTTAACTTTTGGTAACACAGAATCAAGACCTGGTAGCCAACCGAAGCAAATCAGAGCACGCACTAGCCAATCATCAGCACTAGTTCAAACGAAGCATGGAAGCACTAGTATTAAAATACCTCTAGTGGTCACCCAACCAAGGAATGACTGCGCCAGGCGTAGCTTAACTTCGGTAATCGAAAACGAATAGCGAATACATTATTTAACAATTAACGCCAACAATTCAATTTACAAAAGGTAGCTTTGTTTTGTAGTGACCTAACTAACTAACTAACTAACTAACAGGGTAGTGTCATGTAGTTATAAGTTTCTTCCGCCTATACTTATATAACGCGTATACTATTTTCTATAACGGCAAAGGTTAAGTCCATGCCGATTTTAGACAACTACGTCACAATAGACGTCACTAGTTTATAATTTATGAACCTCGTATTGTACCTTGTATGTACCAATACGTTATCAAAGCAATTTGTCAAACGCATCCGCCAGGGAAACCGCTCCCGTCACCTGCAGATATTTGTCAAAACTCACATGAAAGACGCCAATCATGACACGCCACCGCTCATCTTTCATTCAAACTTGAACCTTATGTCTTGCTGAGTAAGGGCTACACATAGTGGGTGAAATGCAAATAGAAGTGTTGGGACGATTCCTATATGGTATCAATATATTGGCCTGTCAAATGTGGTCGCACGCGGATGTCGGAAACTATTAGATTTATATCCTTACTTTAATACGTAAACACATTCTGTCTTGTTTGGGAATAAATTCTCATAATAGTTTTCGCAAACCACAAACAAATATTAACTACTTACGCTTGGTCTAACACGAACATGGTCGGTTTTTTGTAAATAAAGTGTATTTGTATTATATAATGTATATAGTGCAGTACGTAGGTACATAGTTAACTATATTCAAGAGCAATATAGATTTTCATTTACTTTAAGTTTTACAAACAACTTAATAATAAAAAAAGTAGGTACTGCATCAATGTCTAAACTAATTTAGACAATACATATGAAATTGGCGTTTTGTATGAAGAATTTCATTAAGACTGTTTTCTCCATACAAACATTTTTGATTTTTTTTTTGGGAACGGCAAATCCAAATTTAGCTAAACTTTGTGTGTATTATCGGATAACATTAAGTTAAGTAATAGGAAGCGTTAATTTTATAAGTAACCGCTTTATAAAAGTTTCAGCGAATCTAAGGCCCGTATTAATAAATCATTCTTGAGATTGAGATCGTTTCCAAGTCTCAAGAATTTTTTTTCTGATGCTGTTTTAATATGCAGCAGATTCTCAAGCGTCAACTTGAGGCCATGTCAATCTTGAGAACGGTTTATTAATACGGGCCTAAGAAATGATTATGGGAAGCACATGAAAAGAGCTCTGTTAAATTTCTTTTTATTATGTGATTTAGCCCAGAAATTAAAAAATATTTCATGTGAAACCTTGAAATAATATTCCATTTTCCAAATAAAAACAAATTTGGTTATAGCAAAATCGCAGGAGTTGGTACATATGATTAACGAAGAAAAAAAACTCCAATTTCATAGGTAAAGACCTAATACATACATGAAGTTCGTTAGAAAATAAGCGGACCTCAACCGTTTATTAAAATTTTACATTTAAGTACTTACTTGATTGACGATTTTTGATAATACTGATGGAAATAAAAAGGAAGATGTAAAGCAGTCTCTAAATTATTGCCCTCGAGTGTAGTAGTACATAACCTACTTAGTTATACTCGTAGTTAACAGAATCAGGTCTTAGATTTAACCACCAAATGAAATCGAAAGCAAACGCTAAAGCTGCGTGACTACTACCACCTCTTATATAAATCGAATGCAGCTAAATCGCAATTGGATCACGTACATAGCCAGTTCATTTCCCGGAATCGAGGTGGCGTTTCCAAGTATCTTGCCCGGGAGGCACCTACCTGCACCCTCGGTGCCAGAGTAATTTATGACTTGAGATAACGAGGGTTCACAGTGGCCTTATCGAGTTTCCCCGCTCTTTTTACTTTGCTCTCCAGTGCCTTTTTCAGTAGCAAATCGACTATTACGAAGTGTTATCGACCGAAGACAATCGCGAGTGAGAAGCACGAGAGGACGTAATGCTGGTGTTAATGTTATAGATAGATAACGAAACGAATAAACGGACAGACATCGAGGTGATTTTTTTTAAGCATAATGGGTTGGTACTTGCCCTCAAACACACCTGATGTTAAGTGAAGATGAGGTCGAAGGTAGAAGCGTACTGATCCGGAAACCCCAACACATTTGGGGTACTGGCTATCTTATCTCTGACAACAGGAACACAACAATGCTATTAACATTGCTGCTTGGTGGCAGATTTAGAAAAGATGTTGGTAAGATGATAAGAAAGGCGGACATTTAAAATGCCCTACCAAAACCACACGCTTACTAGATAATAAAGCTTCGCATTGTCTTAAGGTTTCTGTCAAGGTTTTTTAAACCCCGACGAAAAACGACGGTTTGTGAGTTTGACGGCGTTGTGTGTCCAACTTGACTTGAAAGTCGTGAGGCTAAGTATTTCAAAAAAATTATGGTTTGTATAACTTCTGCAACAGTTTTTTCGAAAAATCGAAACGCAGAGTGTATCTCTAAAGGGAAGAAAAACATTTGGAAATAAACTGTAGGTAAGATAAGTTTTCCATTACGGTTTATCTAATTTTACGGATATATTATGAAATTTCAGGAATAGATAGATTTAATGCCATTAATTACTTTAGAACGTACGGAATACTTATTGGTTGGTTTTTATGTAGGTATTACATTATAAGAAGTAAGATTGTAAGTTAACCTAAATTATGCTAATTTAGTTACCGCAACTTACTATTCATAGTAGTTATCGATGCATTTCATATCTAGAAACGAAATGGTACAACTTCAATACCGATAATATTATTTCGAATGAATTCTGAGTAATATTATATATATTTATCCAGATTGAGGACAAAGTATTAGAATACAGTAAGTATCTTACCATCACTCTTGATAATCAAAAGCATCTGGATGGTATCCTATCAGAAATAAAAACCCCATTAAAAATATAAAGAAAGCAGGCATAGGATAAAGTTCACAATACTTTATCAGCTGCTTGTCTTTATGTCGTCTGAAGTTTTTTTTTATGGCGAGGCATTAAGATTTCATATTTCCGTAGAGTCTGAGTGACACGTTCTGTACGACCATTCACTGCACCTGCCGCTAACGCTGAAGTCTTTATAGCTTCTTCCGCAAGGAGCTCAGCCATACTGAACAACTTGAACTGGAAAATTCGGAATTTTAAAGACACAGAATTTTCAGTCCATCTCTTGATCGTCGTTTTTATAGGTGGTGGTGAAGTTTTAGTTTTCGGTTTACGATTTTTTTATTATGATTAATTTTAAGTTAAAGTGGTCGAGTAAAAAATTTCCTTCTCTATATTTACCTCTGGTTTCAGAGAATGAAGAATTTCGTGAAATTTGTTAGATTTTTGAAAACCAATTACGTATAACCATAGAATTAGTAAGTATGAGGTCTTTACCTACGAAATTGGAGATTTTTTCTTCGTTAATCATAATGTACCAACTTCTACGATTCTATAGCTATTTCCAAATTTGTTTTTTATTTGGAAAATAGAATATATTTTCAAGGTTTCACATGAAATATTTTTTAATGTCTGAGCTAAATCACATAATAAAAAAAACTTGAACACAGCCCTTTTCATGAGTTTCCCATATTATTTCTTAGATTCGCAGAAACTTTTATTAAGCGGTTACTTTTAAAAATTAACACTGCCTATATTTAACTTAATGTTTTCCGATACTACACACAAAGTTTAGCTAAATTTGGATTTGCCGTTCCCAAAAAAATTTCAAAAATGTTTGTATGGAGAAAACAGTCTTAATGAAATTCTTCATACAAAACGCCAATTTCATAGGTAAGGACCTAATATAATCTAAATAACTGTAAATGTATAATTTTTGGAGCAAATTAACAGTCCTTGTGTTGGAGAGCGGGCGCCAATCAGAGCGTTGCCTGCCTGTAGAATGGCACCCATTTCCTAATGCTATTCCGGACTTCCGCACAAACATTTCAGCAACTACCCACTATTATTTAAGTCTTAACCGCCACTTTTTCTACATTACTAAGTGTTGATAAACTACTGTAATGAATCTCAAACATATTGAATCAACAGCAGTGTTAGAATTTTGATTATTATACGCTAAAGAAATGAGGTTATGTCAAGATATGACAAACGGGTACCTACGACAGTTTTCACCAGCATTTTATTGTTACTGACACCTGTAATCTCTCAAAGATAATTTCAACACTTTTACCTCAACGCTCAACGTTAATTTTTTATACTAGTATGGAGCTATTTTATATCTGTTTCATACAATTATGTAGTCATTTTTTTATATCTGCATCCGTATTATTTCAAAACCGGCCTGTTCTATAAAGATTGCATTCCTATAAACCCTAAGGTTGCGTGGAAGAGATAGCTTTTAGTGATACGGCCGCCCAATTATACTCTTTTTATTGTGTAATGTACATTTTCCTTTTGTGCCATAAAATGTATGTGTATTATATTGTTCATGAATCGCTGTCACCCTAAGGACTATAAGCCGTAATTTCACTGGCCATCTTATCGTTTACACAATAAAACCACCATGAAATATCATGATGAAAGAGTGATAATGCAGAAACTGTTCTAAAAACGTATTCCATGATGATACTCTTATTTCGTTCAGTTAATTCTGAACTATAAGTTTATCCATTAGAGCGAACGAACGTTACGACCAATGCCACATTATTGTAAGTGGAAGTCTGTGCTGTTGTAAAGAAACGCCAAGTCAATACAAGTCCTGCTGGGAATTCACCGTACTGTTCTTAGACGTCGCGTCAGTTCGATTCTGTGTCTACGGGTATAATATTGAAGTTTCATCTTCTAATCACGGACAGTAGACGGCGTGTTCTGGTTGCTTCCGTGTTTTCTTATATTATGTTTTAGATCATTTGTTCCCGTTCAATATAACTACATGAATCGTTCCAGGTTTATTTTAAATAAATATCGTAGACTTTTTAGAGAAGAAAACAGCTTTAGAACGACTAGCATAATTAAGAAAATAAAAAATATATTTTTTTGAATAATAAACGTACCTACCTGTTAATAGAGTTCTGTAGCTATGGCAGGTGCAATAAAATTACATTATTTATGTATCTACAATTCTTTAAGTCATGAATGACAAATTTCCGATCGAATTTTGTATTGTACGAGTAATATACCCTAAAAACTTCTCATAATCATCATCAGCCCGTAAACATCCCACTACAGGGATATAGGCCTTCCCTCGTGTATGAGGAAGTATGGGTCATTATCTAATGACTCAATGTGGGATGGGGATTACACATGCTTTTGAATTTTTATTTCTCAAGCATGCAGGTTTCCTCACGATGTTTTCCTTCACCGTTTAAGAATAGTCGTATAAATGCACACAAGTAATTAAATTAATTTAAAAAGTCATTGGTACATTGGCCTGCCTGGAATCGAACTCGGACCTCCCAAATTGGGAGACCGCATCTTAACCGCTTAGCCACCGACGCTCCTTCCATCCCGATTTAATTCAAAATGTTATACTCGTAATGCACAGTTAAAACAATACAATCGGGGGAAAGACTTTTTAACACTTTGGAGACTATCAAAAAAATCATTTGACATTTTACTATAAGATCTTTTATTAATCTTTTATATTTAGATTCCGGGTTAAATTTGATTTAATACATTTACATATCAGGTTACCACCAAAAAAGATTTGATGAAACAATCAAGGCAAACCCAAGACATGTACACACTGCATGATTATCTTGCATAATTAAAGTTAGGTAGCAATATATTTAAGTAAATAGGCAATTGATGTAACCCATAAGTGTTAACAAGGGAATTATGAGGAGTACCAATCCCCTGAATGGAAGGGATCGCTGTTGGGTTCTGCCTGAAAATCAGTCTTAGCATGTGCCGCCGTGGTTTCACTGCGACACATGTTTAAGGTTGTAACCCTTTTTTCACTTTGCGAACCTCTTGCTTATTATTTATTTTAATTTTAAGTAAATATATTACTTAGTACTTGTACGCATTGGTGGAAATAAATTCTTCTTCCTCTCTCCTTCTTCTTCTGTTACAATCTCACCTATAAACTTACATTTTTTTGTTTTATTATTACTGTGCAACAAAGATAATACAAAGTACTACAGTTGCGTGCCCAAAAGCCTTTATTCAATCAAGTAGAATTAAACCTAATTGAAATTCGAAAGATCCCTCTTCTAACTCGAGATGAGGACTCTGGCCTCAGGACACAATTTAGATGCAACGGCAGCTGGGCAGCGTACCGCACTCATTATGCGGAGATCCGCGTGATTATTCAGAAAAAGATGTTTGATAAACAGACCATTTATCAATTCGCCAGAGGGTTCAGTTTGGGGCTGGCATAATGAATTTTGTTGTGGAATCAGTATCCGCTTTCAGGTTTGCTGTTTCGCAAACTAGATACTTGGTGCAAAGTAGATTATGCTACATGAATTCACAAAAGTTTCAACAGTGGGTAATAGCAAGTAACAGCTAGTTTAAAAGGGACAAATTAATAACTACTATACATTCCAACTACGGTGTGATTAAATAATTTTTAACATGCCTGGATCAGTCCATTAATCAAATACCTACGCTTTATAGTTTATTGTCGATGTTGTTGGCATATTTTTAAAATGTTCTGTATTACAGAATATTTTAAAATTCGACAAATATTAGACGTAAATACTCCTACATTAGTATATTTTAGTTATTTCCACAGCTTGATGTCTTACGGTTGCTGTGGGGAAATGCCGCGAATACAATCTTTGTTTTACAAAAACGAGCCGTTCGCGCAATTTATCAATTGAGACCTGCAGTGTCACTTAGAGATAGGTTTAAAGTGTATAACATTCTAACCTTTTGGTCACAGTACATTTTTGAAAAACTAATGTATGTAAAAAAAAATATAGCATCATTTAGGAAAAATAGTGATAAACATGATGTCAATACAAGAAATAAAGATACACTTGCAGGTCACAGAAGTCGCCTCCTCAAAGTCAATAATTCATTCAAAGGGTTTTTCACTAAGGTTCCAGTTGATATACAAAATTTTCCTCTCAATAAATTTAAAGATTCTATAAAACAGAAACTTATTAACAAAGCATATTATAAAATATCAGACTATTTAGATGATAATCATCTCTGGACATAATCAGATCGTTCGCTTGCCAGGCTATTTCACAATTAATAATGAAATATAAAAACCTTTGTGTAATATAAAAACCTTTATGTAAAATCAAAGCCTGATTTTAAAAGAGCAACCCTTCGAGTTTCTTGCTTGTTCTTCTCAGGGGAAAATTGCATTTTGAACAAGCAGTAGCTTAAAAATGTAAAATTCACTATTTGAATTGTACTCTGTGTACCTACAAAATAAAGCATTTTTCGCTTTGACTTGGATTTTTGCCGCGAAAGCTTATTGTTTAGAGATTAACTCGTAAAATCAAATATGGAACCCGTGCGATGTACATTCAAAATATCCGTCGTCTGCACTTTTCACAAAGACATTTAAGAACTATTTATGGGACTTGTATATATCGGTGGCACTATTTGTGCTCAGTTTTATGGGATTTAAATTATAATCATAGATGTAGCAGTCTCTGTGTATGCGAATGAGGATGCCAGCAACACGTGACTCCAGAATAGTCACTTAAAATATTTGTTCGATAAATGGACTGTAGATTTGTCTGCAATAAAAAACTTTAAATTTGTTTTTCCTTCCGAGGGTTTGCTGGAAGAAATCTCTTACAGAGATAAGCTCGCCTTTTGTGTATTGTAATTTCTGTCCTATGTTTGTTCAATGTATGTTTGTATACTTATATATGCAATCAAGTGTTAAAATAAAAGAAAATAATAAAATAAAATAGATTTTTTCGAAACGATAAGATTTTAATTACGCTAATCAACAGCCGGAAGGGGTCAATCTACTAGAGGGTGAACTCACCTTGCAGCTGCTGGCTACTTCAACTGGCTGAAGGTTCCTTCCGAACCTTTAGATCCTCTAGCCTTATATCAGAACACCTTCCTACCAGAGTGCATCGGTTTCGACCCTGCAGAAGCGCTCGCTCCAGCTGATCGACCACTTCTTATACAAAACAATCACAATAGACGACAATTTATAACGATAAATTAATTATTACAAACATAAATCTAAATTTAATTCGACAACGACGATAATCTTTTTTTAATTATAAGGTTTTTTTGTTATAAGGTCCGTGGTTTGGACTCACGCCCTTCGGCCATTCTTAACAATATTGAATTTAAACTGCACTGGTACTAATTTTTCTTTGGGTACTTTTTGGCACTATTTTAGCACTATTTTCTGTCATATCAATATAGCTGAATTGCGCTTTGTGTAGCATCACGTACGTAAAGCGCAGACGATGCACCGCAGAAGGCACAGTATGAGACGTCCACCCACATGATGGACGGATGACTTGATAAAGGTCGCGGGCAGTTGCTGGTTGCAGGCCTCTTCCATCCAAATAGTTGCTCTGGCAATCTATGGGGGAGGCCTATGTTCAATAATGGATGTAATACGAATTAGAAAGAATCGCTTTTCACGAACAAATTGATAATTTTCAAAAAGCTCCTTTTCATTCAATTCAATATATTTAATGAATTCCTTTTACATTTATTATCTAAACAGTTACCAAAATGCTTCCATTGTAGAACCGGAAATATTATCATGTTGTTTATCCAAGCCGTAATTCAAAATCCAATTTGTGCTAGATTCGATTTCAGTTGGAATGAATCGGATATCCCATTTATTACATGGCGTTTACGATTTATGTGCGCGTCTGTATTGAATTTTGGGTGTAAACGCATTTTCCTCAATGATAATAAGATAGAATGTTGCCGGAAAATAAAAATTGTTGAAATGAGAATTTGTTGTGTTTGTAAATTGTAATGTAAATTGGATGATTTATTTTTTGCACAAAGAATTTAACAAGAAATAACTACCTATTTACGAATACTATTTTATTACCTAAATTGATTTACTACACTTTGTTTAAATTTTTTAACAGAAGAAAAAGAAGCTAACATCCGTATGCATAATGGCTTAATACACTTACAGGCTAATTATGTGTATTACGCCATTAAGCATGCGGATGTTACCTTCTTTTTCTTATAGTGTCAATGTGTTTCCAGGCCCGCACAAATATATTGGTCATGGATGGTCAGTCCTATTTCCTCTTAATTACCATACTCTGCTGACACCCGACCGAAGTCTGTTAAGGCATTTCCAGGTGGCCCAGGGTGAGGGTGGGGCAGGTGTTGCTCAAGAGTAATATGGGAGTCAGTTGGTACTTTTTGATCCATTGAGATCATTTAATTGCGGATGGGTGTTTCTCTTTGAAGAAGCTGCTTCAGCCTTGAAAGGTAGCAGGTTTAGGGTGATGTCTGAAGACGGGATGCCAGCTGTCCTTGAGTTACTTTTGCCTCTATATTCCTAGGCTTCTCGGCGAACGCTTGGCTATGTGATGTGAATGACAGACAGACCTAAATGAACACTATGATCTACGCATAAAAGTAACGTCGACTTAGTAGTTTGTGATCTAACGTAATTATCAAAAATGTTATAGTTAATTATGGAAAAAAAGAATAATGTTGAGAATAAGCCCAGTATCCCGTGAAGGGTCGCCCATTAATCATTCAGGGTTCGCGCGAAAATGCCTTTCATAAAAATATATTAAAAGTTTCCGACTCGTCACCGCCTCCTCTCCACGCCTTGTATGTTAATTTTCTATCATAAAAATTGGATTTTCGCCATTTTATGCCACTGAGCCAATTCCATGTGGGATCATAAATGTAGAATTTCGAATTTCATTGAAATCAGCGTTTTATTACTTAATCCCATCATTTGTGTTCATTGCTTCTAACGCCTACGGATTATGGTAATGTATTAAACCAAGTTTATTAAGACACTGGGAGCTACGAAAATTCTATGAAATTCATAAAACATCTCGTATAAAATGTGACTCTGATGATACCAGTAAGAAAGCAAATTGAAATCACCAATTGCAGAGTATTAAATTACGTACCTACTGCGTATTTTTTTTTCCAATTCCAGTAACAAGACGAGTTATACTTAAATATAAATTATAATAACTTAATAGAAAATACAATCGTAAATTAAAATCACTGGGGTTCCATAAATATGGCTTAGAAGCCCGAGGGTTGAATGCGGTTCTGCGCCTTCTGTAGCTACTAGTAAATTAATTTGTCCTTAGGGAATATTAGGAGTGACTTTGTATCGGTTGATTTACTACATCGACTACTTAAAATCTACGATAGTAGAAATAGCAGCTTTACCAAGCTTGCTTAGAGTCCTTCGGTCCCATTTGGTAACTAAATTTTGTAAACGTTTATGTTTGCTTTACCATTGTTCACTGGTATGTCAAATTTATCTGGATAACATATTCAAAGAGAACACTGCAATAGTACGAATTTGCGACAGCAAGGAACATGACAAAACTCACCTGTACCCGAAGTAATCTTGGCTGCATTTAATGAACTAGGAAGACATCTGACACAAGAGCTGATGTGATCAGATGAACGAGTTCATGACTCACTTATGCTACTGCGGCGAACACGGATAGGGATTATGGAAAATTGTAAACATTTGTTTTCTCTCTTTGTATTTCTGTTTTTTTTTTATTATTATTTGTGTGTTTATTTATGTCTGGGTGTATGAACATAACTGCGAATATAAATGCTTTATCTTTGTAATAGGTTTTTATTATGTTTTACCGCAGCTTTCGAAGTTTAGACCTGCACAGGTGAATACTGTCGTGTTCCTTGTTGTTATAGTATATCATACTGTCGCAGGTCAGTCCCTTCGCAGTCAGTCTTTCGCAGTTCAGTCCTGTTACAATTGTTTTCGCTACCGTCCATGACATCAGTAACATTGCATATGGTCGGATACTTTCATAAAGGTCACAGTTGGGTTATCACCCTGTGTATATGAAGGAATGCCTTTTAAGCCTTTAATTTCACTATGTTATCGTTCGTACCGGAACACAACCCTCATTGTTTAGCAGAAAAAGATTATTAGGTGGTAAGCGAGTATTAATGCTTGGTAACAGAAAAAGATGTGGTAAGTCGTAGTCGTAAGTCAAGCTACGCAACGGAAAAAAGCCTACCACTTGGTAAATGATATTGATGATGGGAAAAGAAATTAATGTGTCAATTCTTTGTCGGTAATTATGCGGAACGGAACATTACAAGTAGGTCTGTCTGTTACTTTGTAAGACAAACTTATCGTTATCCATTAATCCACGTTGGTCTAAGAGTAAAGAAGTCTCTCCAGGAAGGGAAATCAACTCGGCTCACATATTTCGACGATTTTTCCACGTCTCATTTGTTACGTCGCCGTAACATTCGATGTACGTGACAGAAATATTTTCTACCTTAGTGCAGGAGAAATTGGGAAAGGCGATTTCGATTGTAGATAAGTTGCACCGTTATATTAGATATTAGGTACTTCACTTTCTAATACGTTTTTTAATTTATCATCCGACCTGGATCATGATTATGGGTAGTGGGATAATGGAAATAAGGATGTACCATGCGATTATGAACTCTGTATAAAGCTTCGACCTTCATTTTATCTAGCATCTATAAAATCCCACAATATGCATGTTAAGTCGTGATCAATCCAGAAATCGCATGCTTGAGAAGTATTCAATGTTGGTTCATCCGCTAATATTGGTTGGCAGACCAATACACAGTGGGATACATAGTAAGTTGCTTGGTGTTAGGAAAGTTATAAATGTCTTGCTTGCTTGCTTGCTGTTAAGCAGCACTGTTAATAGCATTGTTGTGTTCCGATTACTTGATATAGATAACGAAGCTAGTTCCCTTAAAACTTAGGGGAGAGTTCTGGGAGAGTGCGCTTCCACTTCCCATTTTGTTGCATTGTATGCAAGCCGTGTACCTATACAACAGGCTATAAGTCGACAGCCGATAGTGGTTGGAATCAGTTGTAGTGAACTACGAGTACATAGCCGAACAAGATATACTCTTTAAAAAGACAAACAAGTCTTGGATTTATGTATTAAAATAAAATTAAGCTTAACCGCCTCCGTGGCTCAATGTAAACAACATTGGGTTTACGATTCGGAGGTCGCGGGTTCGATCCCCAGCGGGGTACATATTTAGTACTCGGTTTGGTTGGTAGTAGGGCATATTAAATGTTGCTACCACCATCTTATCTAAATCTGCTGCCAAACAGTAATGTTATTAGCAATGTTGTGTTCCGGTAGAGATAAAATAGGCAGTCCCCCAAATAAGATGGGGTTTCCGGGTCAGTACGCTACCACCTTCGGCCTCATATTCACTTAACATCAGGTGTGATTGAGGTCAAGTGCTAATCCGTTGTGCATGAAAAAAAAAAAAAAAAAGTTTTCTCAGAAAGTCATGACTCTTATTAATACTTTTATTGTGTTGTTTAAGTCAGAAATTCTTGTAACTAAATAAAATAATATCCAAAAAACGTTCAAGGCTTCCTGTGAAAACTTGTATTATGCAGGCCTGTAAAGATTTTTCTGTATCACAATGTACATATTTATTTTAATATGCGGAAATATAGAGCGATATTTCTTTTTAATTGCTATTCCACCTTAATAAGAATACCACCATTACCCTCCCAGGGAAAGTAAATGGTATATTTCCAAAAGAAATGTTCTCCTATTCTCATAGTCATTGAACATTACCGTTTGTCGAAATGAGCGGGATAGTCATTGTGGGGCTATCAGGGCAAGTTACGGGCTCTTTTGTCCCATCTGCCCGAGTGGCTCTATTATACCACGGGCTATGCGATAAGAATCCTCAATGACCGAATTGAATACGAATCAATTCAAATAACAAAGGATTTCGTCATTATGACACGAGTTGTTACGAGTGAAATGGATCTGAATAAAAAATCTATTCAAATGGTTTGGCATTCGAGGCAGGTTTTGTGTTATTTAACAATGCTATGAATTTTGGGACGTTTCAATGGTTAGAAAATAATCGTGAGTGATCCCTCATATCATGATGTTATCAGCTTGGTGTGTCCTAGTGTCCGTGCTATCGCCATAAAATTAAGTTGAAATATGAAGTATTGCTACGTATTGCTGTACATAATCAAAATAAGTAGGTTGGAAGATAGACATAATATTCATTTTTAAAACTTTTTTTTTAATAATTAATTTTTTCAACATAATTAATGTGCTGTAGCTTCAGTTAATAGCAATTGTGTACGCTATCTGATGCCGTTTCCTTTGTAAAAGTTAAATATTACTACTAATTCTTACCATTTCAAAAATTATAACACAGGTTCTAAAAATGTAACTTTAATAGGCCATCGCTTAGTATACTTTATGTTCTGGGTGTATAATGTATATGGGTACTTACTTACCTATACATTATATACATTATATAACAATACATACTATACATTATATACAATTTCACCCGAGGTGAAATTGTTCGTATATTGGATAAGCGTCTGTTTTACAAATTATAACACAGGTTCTAAAAATATAACTTTAATAGGTTATTGTTTAGTTTACATTGACTTTGACGACCGATTGGTGTATGTGGATGTGGATAGTGACCCTGTCAGCGAAACCGACGATTGCGGGATCGAATCCCGCGAGGGATAAATGTTTGTGTGATGAATACAAACATTTATTCGCTAGTCATGGATGTTTATATACCTAAATATTTATTTATGTTTATCCGTTATTTAGTATCCATAGTACAAGCTTTCCTTTGTTTGGGACTAGATGTTTGGTGTAAGTGTCCGACATATTTATTATTTATATATAGTCTTATTCGCATTTTTTAGATGTATGTGGGTACTTACCCGACTTGCACCCGAGGTGAAATAGATCGTGCTGGATAAGCACCTAACGTTTCGCATTAACTTACAGTGTCAACAGTATGGTTACTAACATTAATTGTATCCTTCCGAAGTTAACGCATATTTATGAGTTTTGTTACGATGTTACCCTTTACTCGTATGTTGGGGTTAACGGTTAGGTTGTTTATGCTTAAGTTAAGCAAAACTTTGTCTATAAATATTTTACTAACCCTTTTGAAACAAGAAGCAAAATACATTAATATTAAAATTTTCCAAGCAGCACAGAAGTCTTGTAATTCATGGTTAATAATGAGACAATTCGTTTGCGTGTCAAATATAACAGGCATTTATGATAGGTAGCTCATTGTTGAGGGGCTCCTTAATGGCCGATAGCTTTCTGTGGTGATCTTGGTGATAGACCTAAAGGGAGGCCCGCGGACAGTGGCACATATCTTTTGGCCTGGCACGAAATACGTGCTTTGTTTTATTAAAACGAACTAGGTACCTATCCTCCCTTCACGTATCGAAACTACTTTGAATAAGGACATAATAAATATTATTAAAATGGATTGATTCCAGGGTTTGTTGGATTATAGATAGATTCTGAGTCACGTAGGCCGACACTCAACTCGATTGCCTTCGTTTCAATTTTTTACAGACTCCATAAAGCTTTTTAATTAAACAGAAAAGTAGGAAAAGTCGCAGGCGGGGTGAGTTGCAAATCCGGCTTAGCTGGCATCTCGGGATATTGCGGATGGTGAAACTTTGTCTTATAAAAACCATTTTTCAGTTTTAAAAGTGAATATTAAATTTGGATATACTTACCCATGTAATTTATGAAGTTCGCATAGCTGTGTGTTGTCTTGAAACTAGTCTGTCTTTCGTTGGTTTGTGTGTTCTTTTCTTATAAAAATAATTTGTGCTTTAGGCTTGGGTCGTCATGCCCATATAGGTACTTAATTTTCTCACGTATCAAGATCAAAGCATTATGCAGGGACGGGAAGAGCGACGACTTTTAAAAGATTTAAATTCGCGCTTATTGGGATCTCTGGCGATAAAAAACCTGGCAGCACCCTCGGGCAGCGTATTAGCCTTTTTTGTTTTATGCACCACGGGTTCGTACTTGACCTCAATCACACCTGATGTTAAGTGAAGATGAGGTCGAAGGTGGAAGCGTACTGACCGGAAACCCCAACACATTTGGGGGACTGGCTATCTTATCTCTGACAACCGGAACACAACAATGCTATTAACATTGCTGCTTTGCGGCAGATTTAGATAAGATGGTGGTAGCTAGCCAGGCGGACATTTAAAATGCCCTACCACCAACCAAACCGAGTACTTATATTGCTGACTGCTTATATTGTAACACTGTTTTTGAAACAATAAAAATGATTTAGTTTTACTTTACTTTACTTAAACATGTACCCCGCTGGGGATCGAACCCGCGACCTCCAAATCGTAAACCCAATGTTGTTTACATTGAGCCACGGAGGCGGTTAGCCTTCCTGAAACGAGGTAACGCTGGCAGTCTTTTGGACACCCTCCCACATGGTAAGGAACACGAACACGTTTTCTATCATAACCATGGAGAAAACGTTTTCCAGTCAGTTTCCGTGCTTTTCTATTGCCTTTTATTTCACTTATTTGCAAATATCTTTTTTTTTTCATTGTGCATAAATTTATTAATATACCTATTTACAAAGATTATTTAATTATTAGTGTTTTATTATTAATGCTTTTTTCTGATATTACCGATTACTTGGAAGCATCATCATCATATCAGCCACAGGACGTCCACTGCTGAATAGGCCCATAGAATTCCAGAGTGACCGGTTGGAAGCGGCCAGCATCCTGCAAAGAATATTAAAATCATAAAAAAAGTAATATTGAAAGGAGTTTCCTGAAATTTACCATGGTACTGAAAAACTCGCAAATTTTGGTTTCTACATTCGGTTCAATGTTAAGTAGGTAGTATTTTAAATATGTTTACCATAGACCGTAGTTTAGATACTACTAAAATTTAAAAAATAATAGCAAACGACAAACCCCAAACAATATTGCGCACGCTCAAAACAGATGAAAAACTTTTAAAAGAAAATTTGCTCTCCCAAAAATACATTTTTAGAATATTGCCATAAAGTATCACATTTTATTTCGGGCACGTGCGAGGTGCTTAAACATTTTTTCCTCAGTGGAAACTCCAGGCGAGGCGTGTGCAAGGAAAATTAAAATGAAGCTCTAAACTTGCGAACAAGTTTTAGTACCTACGTCTGTGAGCACTCGAGCCCCATAAAAACTGCTCCAGACACGTCGACGGATCGCCAGACGGTTTTATTCAGATGGAATTTAAAAAATTGTTAAGAGCGTGTCGGACCTGCTTAAACTAAGTATTCCGTAGTAATTCATCATCAGCATATAGAAATTCATATACCAAATAAATCGCTTTCCTTACATTTTCAAGCTACAGATAATGGTTGGAAACTTAGAGGGGGTCACATTGTTAATGATTTAGTTCATTTCTCTAAACATTCACTTAAATAGAAATTGTACCTGTACGGAACATAAATCACGGATTTTTTTTTATTCTCAGGTGAGACGCTTCCTCTAATTTTTTTCATGATAACTCTAGTCTAAACTGGATTGTGTTTTATTCTTGTAAAATTTCATTGAATTTAATGCAAAAAAGTGGTGGAATTATAAGCTTCTGATATATTTTCTACAGAACGACGTCGGGGTTTATTTATAACATCTAAGAAATGTCATTAAAATCGCGACTTTATAAGTCTCTGATTTATGTTTTATTTTATTTACTTTATTCGGGAAAACAACAGCATCACATGACAGAAATTATTCTTACGCTAATTACATAATTTAAGACCAAGAAAATTACAATATTTTAAGAGTTATGTGAAAAGTGATATAAAACATCTAAGCATTATAATGTTTTAGGTATAAAAATATTGCATATGAACTACCGGTATAAACTGATCTTACGGATATACGGAAGGACTGACAGTCGGTCATGAAATGTTTCACGATGTGAGTTTTTACCATTTGGTTACAGAATCCTAAAGAGCGGAAAGTTGGACTTGGAACCACTTTGTTTCTCTTTTTTTGATTGAAGAGGTAACAATAAGTTAGACGGTTTGTATTTAACTTGTACTGTTACAATGGCATGGGAATTGCAAGAACTTACAGTATTTCATTAAATAATTCGTAATATAGGTACATGTGTAGGTTGATATACAGGGCGTCCCAAAGTTATGGGACATGAAGGGGAAGTACCTTAAATATTGTAGATAGTGAATTTTGCTCAAAGAAGACTTTATGTTATTTTTAAAAGTTAGTAATTCTGCATTCATAGATTTTCTAAAAATTACTTGCTTCGGCTGGGAATCGAACCGACTTAAATGTGAAAAAAAAAACACCCTACTTTTATGATGCCAATCGAAAGAATAGCTAAAAAATAATAACTCTGCCTAAGTAACATAGTATTTTAAAAGAAAGGAACAACATAAAATGATTGAGTCAAATTTCAAGAAAGTTATTTATTGCCGACGACGTTCGAAAAGTAGCGATATTATCATTCCAAAGATAGCATTGATTATTCGTAAATAAGTTGCAAACAGAATTGTGCCATATCACATCGAGTGTTCACCATAAAATGATTAGAAAATCAACAGGCAGCGGGCTCATTAAAAGATTGGCGATTTGCGTAAGACAAGAGGGATCACATTTTGAGCATTTAATTAATTAATTTACAAAAAAATACCTACTTAATTGACTACGGCAGTTTCATGTATGTTTTTTATTTGATTAAAATGATTAATTTCACGTTGTTCCTTTCTTTTAAAATACTATGTTACTTAGGCAGAGTTATTATTTTTTAGCTATTCTTTCGATTGGCATCATAAAAGTAGGGTGTTTTTTTTTTCACATTTGAGTCGGTTCGATTCCCAGCCGAAGCAAATAATTTTTAGAAAATCTATGAATGCAGAATTACTAACTTTTAAAAATAACATAAAGTCTTCTTTGAGCAAAATTCACTATCTACGATATTTAAGGTACTTCCCCTTCATGTCCCATAACTTTGGGACGCCCTGTATATCAACAATACATATAGGTACAAATTATTTCCTTTAGCACCTTGTGAACCGATGTAGTTTTAAAAAATGACATTTTGACTATATATTATATATATAAGCCATATTTTTGTATCCTACATTGGATAAAATATTTTCGATTTTTTTGATTTATTTAACAAGTATTATGTTGCCGTTTTGTAATTAATTTGTACTTTTACAATGGAATGGTACGACTTGCCAAAATTTATATTTCATCAAATAATACATAGGAAAAATTTTACAATGTACCTATATTTCGAGCAAATGTCGAATCGAATCCAGATAAGAATGTAGGCGAAGCGACGTCATAATTGTTGTGTATTTATTCAATAAAGATAAGTATTTCAAACGAACACGTTACACCGAATTTATATGTATACTAGCTTTCCGCCCGCGATTTCGTCCGCGTGGAAGATTTCGTCAAAATCGGTTCAGCAAAAAATATGCCTATATGTTAATCCATCTCCTAATCTGTCTACCAACCAAATTTCATCCAAATCCGACCAGCCGTTTAGGCGTGAATAGGTAATAAACATACATACATACACACATACAAACTTCGAATTTATAATATTAGTTGGGATTATTATTTCTTTTATTAATTTCGAGATTTTGACTGATTTTAATTTAATGAATACCATCAAATTGACACCCAAAATTTAATTCCAAATATTTTTCAACCAGAATGAAGGTAGTTAATTTGCCGTTCCATTATTGTATTTATACCAGGCAATTCTACCTAATTGCAACTTATTTTGACCCCTACCAGTGTTCATACATAAATAGCCAGATGTCAAGTCTTAGCTTTGAAAACATTAGTGTTGGCGCTTAAATAACGAAAATTAAAGTACGACCTAAGTTTAAGATACGAAAGGCCGGTTATTCTGACAACCCACGCTATGTGGGGATTGGCGCATACTGTAACCGTGAGCGGAAACATCAAGGGTTAATAAATGTTTTATCACCCATCAATTCTCAAGTACCGTTATGTTGTTTACTCATAAGTGTACAGAATTAAGTAATAAGGTTAGAACGTTTGATTTGCTGAAGGGTTAAATTTTTAAATATGTGAGTTGGTGGTTATTTCATGTAGGTAATCTAACCACAACATACGAGTAGATGGTAGAGATTTATTTTCCAGTTTAGGTAACGTAACATACCTATGTTATTCAATATTCTTGTTGGGCATGTTTTCTTGTAGTTTTCTTAGATCTACTACAGCTTGCTTGTTACTTTTCATTACTTTTCCAAAAAAATTTCAATATGAATGTTGAGATGGAAGGAAATGTTTTTCCAAGCAAGGGATAATGAGTAAAGGGGGATTATTCAATCAATCCAGTATACTTTATTGCACAACAAATACCCATTACATTTGTTAAACAAACTTTACATAGAATTGTACAACTAGGCGGTTTTATCGCTAATGAGCGATTTCTACCAGACAACCTTTCAATCAAATCCATAATGGAACGGTTGATTAAGGATTATCAAACATTTAACAATTAATTTCATAACTTGTACCATAACGTAGAGCGTGCGTTTTCACGATAGCTATTAGCAGGTTGCAAATTACACGCAGCCGCGTGCGGCGTCTGCGCAAAGCGTTGTGCGTAGGCGCAGGCGCCGAGTCTATGCGCTCTGGTGCGCGAATAAATTATAATTGGGTAATGACTGTGGCGAGATGACTTGCATTTTTCACGGTGCAGTCAACGTCAAGTGGATATTAGCAGCCAAGGTGGTCACCGCCTGAATTAATACAACCAATTGTGATAACACTGGTTTTGAATGAACTTTGGTTTAGAATGCAATTTTGAATATCCATTTAATCTATGTGCGATGTGGAAGTATGAAGTCGATGTTATGTCATAACATGTACTTTCACTTTACAGATTAGAACTAATCAAATCGAAATGAAACAAAATATTAATAAGAAAGGCAATAAGAAGTTGGTACTCGTACTAACTCAGTTTTGAAATTTTTTGTAACAAAATTACAATGGGTACTTTATGTTAAATGAGAATAAGGCAAATGCGGCTAATTTATATAAGGTACTGGATATATTTTGGCGAGAGACGGATGATGGTTAAAAAAAATGTCCTACCATCAACGCAGCCCACTACTGGACATGTGCCTGGAAAAAAAAATAGAACTCTCGACCACCGTTTTGTAAAGCCTATGGTATTTATTTTGTGCCATGGAGGTGATGGTGTTAGGTTATTTTCGTCGGAGGTTAAAAACAGTGCACAACACTACAACTCCACTCCAAAAACCAGGTCTTATGTTTCGTGATTTCCTTTCGGTTTGTTTCTTTCCTTATGTGTTTTCTTCTTCAATCACCATATTTAACACCCATCTGTTAGCACACACACTATGCCCATAGCTGGGGGGCCTGGTGACCTGTAATTCTGGTTCTTCCTTTTCAGGCACCAGTATACTATATATAGTATAGACTAACCTAACCGCCTCCGTGGCTCAATGTAAACAACATAGGGTTTACGAATCGGAGGTCGCGGGTTCGATCCCCAGCGGGGTGCATGTTTAGTACTCGGTTTGTTTGATGGTAGGGCATTTTAAAAGTCCGCCTGGCTAGCTACCACCATCTTATCTAAATCTGCCGCCAAATAGTAATGTTAATAGCATTGTTGTGTTCCGGTTGTCAGAGATAAGATAGCCAGTTCTCCTAATATTTGGGTTTCCGGGTCAGTACGCTTCCACCTTCGGCCTCATCTTCACTTAACATCATCTTCAGCTAACCCGTTGTGCATAAATAAAAATGTGTTCTATGTATTTATGGTGAGAAAAATAAACAATTTTGAATTTGTATTTTCAAGATTTTTGTAATGATTAGAGTATGCCTTGTAGAAATTTTTCTGAGTTGCGAGCGAAATATACGTCCAAATACTATAGCAAATCTTATACTCTGCAGGCAATCCGTTTATGGAACGTCGTGCACAATCATCATTTACTTTTAGAGCACAAGTCAAGGCACATGTTCTAGCGTCTTGACTGTTGCCATATTCGTGGTTCTGAGATTTGATAATTATAGTATCCATTATTTTCTTTGTTTGGTGTCACATATATTGTATATGTGTATATATAATAATTTATCACTATATACGTAGGTATATTTTACACTATCATTGTAAGTTGATGTTGATATCTAACATTATGTAAGTTTATATCTATTATTTTATATATTTTTTTAAATCACTGGTGCACAACCTACTTGATTTTATCCCGTTCTACTTTTTTCTCTAAAGGTTGTCTGGTAGAAATCGCTTAATAGCGATAAGACCGCCTGGTTGTACAATTATTATTTTTTTTGAAGCTATATTTTATGAAGTGTATTGTAGAATTTTTGTGCAATAAAGTGTACTTGATTGATTGATTGATTTAAATATTTTATTTACTTAGGTATCTCTACCAGTACAATAATAATATAGATAAATTCACTTTAAATTTGACTATGTTATAATAAGAGAACCTTACCTACGCCTTTAGAAAGTGTTACAATACAAGACTGGTACTGCGCTGTAACTACTGTTGACGTACAATTAAAAATATTGGTATTGTATTGAAGTGCATTGCATTGTACAAACACTTATGCGTCTTTAATCTTATTTAATTTATGGGTCGGTCTACCCCTGCTATCCTGGTATCAAATTGTGTGTGCAAACGACGTTGCAATTAAAACTACGTCTTTTACACTCAAATTTGCTATCGGTCAGTCTGTTGGATATTTCTCGCGCAGATGATTTATTGCAGTTGTATAATTTTGCGATTTTATAATAAATACCCACTTTGTTGATTTAAATTTCACATTTTTACACATTTTAAGGTAGCTTCAAAATCTCCTATGTTACTCCCAAGTGAAGCGTAAATCTAACCTCAGCGAGTCTGCGTAATAGGTAGCAACCACCATTAATCACTGGATGGCAGACGGGTTAAGCGGAGGAAATGCCCGTAAATAGCTGAATGCAAAACACGGCAGTTGTCCGCTCATCAATCAATGCGTCGTACAGAGCAAGCTTGAGTTACCTCACTCAGGAGCGGATGAGACGCCGCAATTTTTAGACAATTTTGAAAATGATTATGTATTGTAGAAATCTGTTATATTTCTTATAGTGATGCGTTCATTCACCAAGATATGAATTACATTATTCTTTGTTTGTTTAAAAAAAAAGAAAAGAACAATGATCCTGTTGATTTCTTTCGCCGCTTCTTTTCCCACAGATGATTTCCCGTTCTGAAGAAGTAGAAGCTTGGACATAAAGACTGACAGAGAAATCATCATCATCAGCCCGTAAACATCCCACTGAGAGATATAGGCCTTCCCTCATATATGAGGGAGTATGGGCCATAGTCCACCACGCTGGCCCAATGTGGGTTGGGGACTTCACATGATTTAGAATTTTTATTTCCCAGGCATGCAGGTTTCCTCACGATGTTTTCCTTCACAGTTTAAGAGCAGTCGGATAAATGCACATAAGTAATTAAATTAAATTTCAAAACTCATTGGTACATGGCCTGCCTGGGAATCGAACCCGGTCTCCCCAAATTGGGAAACCGCGTCTTAACTGCTCAGCCACCGGCGCTTAATTGATTAACTGCAATACTTACTTTTAGTTAAAAAATAAATAGGTATACTTAATTTGCATAGAACAACTTATGATATTCATTATCTAATCTGTTTTAAGGTACCGTTTTAGTTTCTATTTTTAGATTTATTATAAGTGACCATCCAAAACGTAGCGTTTCAATCGCAAGAGTGATGTGCCTCGAAGAAAAGGAGGTACCTAAAATGTTTGCAGATAAAGTCTCATTTCCTATTTTGTTTAATTAATCTCCAAGCAAGTGAACAATTTATTTGTAATCTATTTCTTACTGACACTAACGATTTATGGGATATTGATGTGAAAATAATGAAAGTCGTCATGAACCTCTGTTAGAATGACTTCTTTATGTGCATTATTAAAAATTATAAAGCTACACGATGAATAAATGAAGAAAGATTTGAAGATCATGTCAAAAGAACATTAGCAATCATAGGTTATTACAAAACCTGAATGACATAATACGACGCTTGATGCTATAATACCTACTGCGATTTTTTTTTAAATTGTATTAAACTATATCTAAAATAAGAGGTGTCCTGTGGGTTTTTTGTACAGCTTCTTGTCTTACAGAATATAATTTCCTTTCTGAAATGGGAAGATTGGAAATATTGATTGACATATAAATGCAAATTTTAATAATAATTATTATTTCCCGTAGGTTTAAAAAGATATTTAATAAATTATATTAAATACCTTAAGCAGAAATAAATGCTTAAAGTTTGAAGGTCGATGATGTGTGCGATATTTATATCTACAACTTATCTTACGAACAATCTAACAGAGATACTAATTATGTTCAAATTCACTATTTCTCTTTTTGTGAAGAACACCCAGGAAATTTGTGTATTAAACAATAACAAAATTAGTTCGTGTCATCCAATTCCGCGAAGTACCCATTTATCTTTCCCGGTATCAGTTGGGAGATCTGCGCAGTGACATGTCCTCTTGGAAACAGTGGAATCACTGTCCACACCACGCTCGATTAACGAACGAGCGATGGGTGGAGACAACACAGTAGGTATATAGGTCCGCAAACATTCCTAGAAATATCGTAGACACATCTATTTTGTTAGAGCACGTGTATTTACGTATCATGTGAATATTAATTTTAATTCTGTTTTTGGAAAAAAATAAGAATGTAACTAATTTTACTTAGGTTGCCTATTATGTTTTTGGGTTCCCTAACTATTTCACAGCCCACCAAAGTAAAATTTTCATGGATTGCATTCTTTCATGAATTACGTGTTGACTGACATGGGTTTGATTGATTTCACTCTATTTGGATTCATACAAAAATAATTACGGTTAATTAAATGAACAATCATTAAAAACGTGATCTGTCAAAGATTAGGGATCTGGTTATTTCTATTATCATTCTACTTACGTACTTATATTATTTATACCATTCTTGTTTTGTTTTATAGAGTTGTTGGTAGCTGACAATAAAATACTGTTACCAGCGATGGCTGATCTCTCTCAATTCTTTTCTACGACTCTGCTACCGATGTGAGAGGCCATTTTACGTTGGTCTTTATCTCAGCATTGCAAGTATAGGCACGTAACTCGTAGGCGACATCCGTGGCTTCTGTTTTTCTACACTGATTGTGATTACAAATGCTCTGAATTTAACAATTCTTTTACAATTTTCTCAGCGAGTCCTGATTTTCATTTGACAATGTCCGTTGATGTATTCGTCTGGAGAGGAAACATTCATGATAAAATTATTTATGACTTGATTGTTCTCGTTCCAAGTACATATCTTTGTAGTTTTATCGTTTCCTATTACCATAAAACAGTGTTGAATCCCAGCTTTTGTATAAATTTAGTCAAAGCTAGTGTAATTCATTACGACAATCTATAAATTGAGACATCAATCAACATAATTTATTATAGAGATTTTTCTTTGAGCCGCTCACATTCGATCACTATATTATACCTACACGTCCATCGCGGTTTCTAAAGCCATCTTAGTCGAAATAGTAGTAAAACGCATAAAATATTGGTTTGTAGCTGTGGGTCACGTCGTATCAGGGTCGCCCAGATTACACCTTCTAGGATTACCGCAATTAACATACCTACTAAACATGCAATTAAAATTCTTACATAATATTCTTAATTTCGATAATATAAACGGTGAAACCAGTTCAGTAATTAACAGATATCTTTAATTAAAGAGAGAACGTTATGAGGACACCTTCATTACTCGTTATTTTAAGTATTAAGTTATATGAAGCAGTCTTACCTTTTAATCTCGTCTCAGTCTGGCCTGTTTTTTATTGGTTAAACTAAATTCGTTCAGGATCTTTTCTAAATGTAAATTGAATGGTTCAATAACTCCGGCAGTTACCATTTTTAAGTGAAAATTGTTACTTTGTTAGATAACTGAGACGTGCTTGCGGCCGTGTCTTAAAAATTTGTAAAGCAAATTGATGTTGCCGACCTTCTAGGTTTTAAACTATTGTTATTTATTACTGTACAGTTTTATTGCTACCACTAAGTTTTGATAGTTTTTACCTTGAATCTCATAGTCGTTGCTCTTATTCGTATTTGTAGCTTAAAATTTTTTAAACTCAAATGAGTTCGAAACCGGCCAGCCTCCTCACCTATTAGCTGTTGTCCCATGCATGGGCGCTATTGTGCGAACTGTGAATGACCTCTTCAGCATAATAATGGATGAAGGGATGCGCAGGAGCGCGTGCGGCGGAGGGGCGACCGGTTTGAAATTAGAACGTTTTTTATGAAGCAAGCGCCTTTGTCGGTGCCCGCCCGGTGCGCTTGCGTTGCGCTAACTCGACAAATGCGTTAAATGAAATAAGCTGTATTTTATTTCCTTCCCTGTTCAGAATGGGCTCTTGAGATTTTAAAACGCGGGGTGGTTGGGAACAAAAAACTGAGAACATTTCTATGACTTTTATTATTTTCTTTTTCTTTTTATTATTTCTATTGTTTAATTTTCAAAACCGATTCATTTCTATACGTTCCATTATATCTTTTAATTCTTAGTAGGTAACTAAATGTGTATTTACTATTTCGTGTTTTACTTTATTACTGTTTCGTTGTATTGATTGTAGATAAATAAAAATGGTACCCATAGCAATTTATTTCTTGCCTAAATTGAAACAAATATCATAAAATTGATTTTAGTTACAATTTAAGCTCAACTAAACTTGCTCTACCTACCAATAGTAGTTTTTAAATGTTGATGTAATAGTATCGTAACTAAATTCTGTAAATGCCGGTATAATTTTTGAAGATTTACGTAAATTTGAAATTGCGTCAGTCTAAAAAAGTCCGCCGAAAGTCTAAAGTTCATTGACATTTGATGGCAATGAGTAGAGTTTTTATTGCAGGTCTAATTTGTTAATTAACTGCTTTGGCAGTTTTTAAAAGGTTTCAAAGGATAAACTTTTGAATTGTTACGTGATTCAGAGGCTTTGACGTGCTCATACCTGCGAGATATCAAACAGAATCCGTACAAGGTGTCAGTACTTTATCCATATCTGGTTAGCGTTCCATTTTCTGAAAAAGGTAAATACACCTCCAAAACTAGCCGAAGACCAGCAGTGAGGCGCCTTTGTGTCCACCATTTAGGAAAGTGTAAACAGAGCAGAGATGAGGGAGGGAGGCGTGCGTGATAGTACGACGCAAGACTCGAGGCCGACTGGTCGTGCGAGCGAGCCCCGACCGGCTCCAACGCGCTACACGATGCCGACGACCGAACTTGTCAAATTTGAATTTCGAACACAATGACATTTTTGGACATACAAACTTTTTAAACACGATCTAAGGAACGCTAGTGGAAAAAATAAATAGTGCCCCCTTAGTGAAATGGTTAAACATGTAAAATTATCGAAGGTGTGAAAATAAAGTGTAATTCAGTGGCAGTATGGTGGATGTCAGTGCTAATGAGTGCGATAACACCATATATGGGAGGAACCAATTTGTGTTTCTTGTGCTTGTGCATTTACTACTCATTGGACTGAATGGGACTAATGGTAAATATTATTTGGTTTTCTTTTCAGTTCGGTATAATAATTGGCACCTACTACTTTAAATAGTTACAAAACAATTTAGGTACAGTAATAGGGCATTAGGGATACAGTATATTTATAAATTGGTCAACGGCGAACTTGACTTTACTTCACTGTCATTGAATTATAATGAACTTTTATATGTTGAATGTTTCGTGGTTTCGGCGTTTTCTCAGGTTGAGCGATCAATATGATATCAGTATTAGTTTATTTATTTATCTGTTATTGAGAAATCATAAACAAATTCCTAATTCGTTCGACTAAAAAACTAAATTGCTCTACCATAAAAATTTTTTAAACTAGGCGACGATGAGTAAAGTGGCGAGTTATCAGATCGGTACCAGCAAGTAATTAAAGTAGCATGGAGCCAATTAACAAAATGTAGTTCCGTAGCCACAAAACAACAGAGTTCTTTTTGTTTTACCAACACTATCTTAATTAAAGTTAACTGGCAGCGTTATTAGAGTAGCTACTGGAAAACGTAGTTTAAGTTTTTAAATGAAGGTGCAACTACATCGAAATTTTAGTTACGGAAAGAATTTAATAATGAGTAGTTTTCCTCGTCGATGATGTTTTTATTTGTATTAAGGGAATTAAGGCTCCTACAGACGGGTTCCATATTCCATCCATTCCAACCGGCCGGTCTGCTCGCGATGCGATAGATCGCATTTTACATCGCATGATTGGTTCTGTTCACTAATGTCAAATTCTGAAAATGTCAAACGAGTCAGATATTTCCTGACTCTGATATTTATAGAATCTATCATTTGTATAACCCGCATTATGGGAATCTGACTTGTCGCCTATTACGGGCACACCAGTCAGTACCTATATCGCACCTTGGAGGGAGGCTTTATCCTTAGGGTTTCAGTAAAGGAACTCTGCATGCCCGAGAAGAAATTCTGAAGTCAAAGTCAAAGTCAAAAATGCTTTATTTTGAGTACACTTAAAATAGTCATTTTTACATTTTTTAAGCTAATGCTTGTTCGAAATGCAATTTTCCCCTGAGAAGAACAAACAAGGAACTCGAAGGGTTGCTCTTTTAAAATCCGGCTTTGATTTTACTTAAAGGTTTTTATATGTCATTATTAATTGTGAAATAGCCTGGCATGCAAACGATCTGATTATGTCCAGGGATGATCATCATCTAAATAGTCTGATATTTTATAATATGCTTTGTTAATAAGTTTCTGTTTTATAGTATCTTTAAATTTATTGAGAGGAAGATTTTGTATATCAACTGGAAACTTATTGAAAAAGCGAGGCTACATGTGGTTCCCTATAAAGTAGAATAGGCCTAACTCGTGTCTTCCCGGATGCCGTAAGAAACTACTAAAGGATAAAGAGCAAAACAGGGTACACCTGCTTCAATGGAGTGCATTCAATGGAGCATGGCGCTTGGTATAAATCCTCCTATGGAAAGCGATGCAGCAGTGGACTTCGTAAACTGTTGAGGAACAACCTATAAATGTCGACATACTGGCATCGCATGGTGAAATCCGCACTCAAAGGTGGGGGCAGCGCCATTCAGTGGGACGTTTACAGGCTAATAGATAAGATAGTAATGTATGTTTATGTGATTAGCATAAGTCTATTTTTGATTAAACTTTGTTGGAAATTGTTTTCTTGTTCATAAAGAATAAAAATTCGACAAGTCCTCTGCTTGTTTACACTTTATTGTATAAAAGAAGATAAATACAAAAACAATTTATTTGAATCTTTCAATCTTCTTTTGTTCCGTCGCTTTTCATGCAATCATTATCGTCAATACTGTACTACACTGCTGGACTGTAGTCCACTGCCGGACATAAGCATTACTCGCGGTGACACTTTGAGACTTACATTGTTTTCATTGGAGGATTTGTTCAGAACATCACGCTGGAGTGACGGGTTCGATAGGTATCATAGATATTTGAGAGGTCTGCATCATGATGTTGTATCCATTGGTTTATGCTGTTTGTTCATGATAAAACTTTACGTCCACGGGAAGAGATAGGTTAGGTACTTTTCCTTTGCCACGAATTACGACAAGGTGTTATTATGTAATATGATTACTGAAGTATGTAGGTAGGGCCAGACGTTCATGTTTTTGAATACCATCTTCTAACTTATTATTTAAGTGAGGCCATTACAGGTTTCATAAAAGTTTTGTAAGAAATATTCGTTGTTGCTCAACCATTAGTTAACGTCTATTTAATTAGTTTCTTTATTTTTTCGTATATTACGTTTTAACTCCCAAAAAGGAGGAGGTTACTATATTCGTCTTTATGTATTTTTTTATGTACTTTCACCCATACTTTTGTCACAAATTTTAAAATCGGTTTTTTGTCAGATAGGATTTATCACCAGGGTGATCACCAAGATTTAATGATCTTCTTAGCGAGTCGATTGCAAAAACAAAATCAGATTAATAATTGGAAATTAATTAATTATTAATCTAATGATGCACTTCGGAGATAGACAGTGGAACCTTACTGAAGTTGGTTGTTTTGCCAATTTTTGACGGTTCAATCATATATTCTTTATTGCACCAAGGCATTGAAGTAGGAAAAGGAGTAGGAATTTAGCAGCAAATTGTGTGTAAAAGAAAAAAAACACTACAACGCATATAAAACAAATAAAAAAAAACAATTATTATATTCTTTGTTCTCATTCTATAGGTAAGTAAAAATATAATAATATAAATATTTAGATAGGTAACGACTGAAATGTTGAGTAAATATTGAGTAACATGTAACAAATTGTGATTTAAAAACAGACAGATAGACGGACAAAAAAGTGATTATCAGGATTGCGTTTTTATTTTTTCTGAATAAAATTCTAAAAGAAAAAATCAAGTTGCACAACTAAATTATAAAACATGTATATCATTGATTTTTAGATTATAGATAGAACAAATTAATTCCAGCCCACTGCACTATGCGTGTTTGTGAGCGTGTGCATGGTAATACAAAAGAACAAACATGTCAAGATCTTATTTCCCTTTTATCATTGACAGTGACAAGTATTAATAAAGGACAACTACCGCGCTTGGCCATATCACGGACGAGGGCAAAAACGAAAAATAAATCTAAAAATTATTACAATACACCGCGTGTCACTTTATCCGTCTGTTTATCTAAATGCAGCGGTACGGGCAGAGGTTATTGAGAGATTCATAGATTTTTTTTCCTATTTCTTTTATTGATGCATTAATAACCGTGACCAACACTCGAGTAGGCGTCGAATGTTTGGCTTTATCACGAAAACGGTGAGAAAAGTAAATGTAAGAGACCTGTATCAGAGGCGGAATAATTCCATACTTATGGGGTAGGAAGGCACCGACACTTTGAATTTTGATGAGATTTAGGTAGAACCATACGCTTTGTTTAAGGTAAATAGAAGGTTAGAGTAATGTTGTTTGTTAAAGTAACAGCAAACGTGGAAATACCTAGTAGGTATGATACTACGTATTATTTTTACTAGCCTGGGTTGTCCCACTGGGGCAAATCCTTCCCTATTTTATGTCATATGTCTCTCTCCAGTGCAATATCTCTCCACTCCTTGCTGAAAGGATATCTAATCCAGCTCACTGCGTCATAGCTTTTTGGGCCTACCTCTGCCGCGCCTGCTGTCCTGTGGGATCCAATGGGTGCACATCCATTTTTCCCGAGGCATTCTGCAAATCCTACTACGTACCTACCTAATATTTAATATTCATACATAACTGACAACTTTTTAAGCGATAAGTATTAGTATTCTATTCAAAAATAGAGAGAAAAGATTCGAGTATTATCACAAACTTTAACGGGCCAAGAAATGAATAATAATAATTTATTCCTTTTTGACAAGGGTAGGTTCACAATTTCGTCGAAGCAGTAGAACCAAGCCTGCGCTGATATATATAACTACATTAGATATACTTATAACAATGGTGATACCTGGGATATGATGGCTAATAATTATAATATTTTTTTTTCGAAATAATATTTTGTTCCAAGAGAATGTATTAAAACAGTACTTATAACAAAAATTGGGCCCTTGTTGTACCCAATAAGCAGATAACTAGATAAGTGGTTGCTGGAATTGTTCAAAAATGTTAATGTTAATTAAGCTATTCTCATTTCTTCTATAACAGCCTAAAAATAAAAACTTCAGATTCTTGCGTTCATTACGGTCATTATCAATTCTTATCAGTGGCCCATTTCATTCTTACTAAACAAACTAGCTAACCATATGCTTTAATTATTATTGTTATCTTCAAATGTACTTGTTTAACACCTGTTATAATAAGTTTATAGCTCTGTTGTCTTTATACGGTCGTAATCGTAACACGAGAGGTTTGAAACATGTGGTTATTGTATAATTACCTACTAATGTTAACTGAAGTTAGGTTATAACACGTTTGCAGTATTTGTATTAAATATTTGTTTTACTAATTTGGATAAACTCGTTCGAAGTAAGCAGTGAGGATTCTATTTCCTCTATTCGAACAATAGAGATATATCTCTATCTCTAGTGATCGTTTCTGGCGGAGTGATTTTTCGAACACTAGAGATATATCTCGTGAGAACTCCTACCTCGAATGAAGAGTAATTTTTGGTATTTTCAATCCGTAGACAGAGCATACTACTATGGACTGAAGACTAGGGTAGTAGGACAAGAGTAGAGATGAAACAATTCATTTTATACCCTGACAAATAAAAATCAATTATTACCGCCGCTGCACTCGAAACCTTAAATAAGAAGAACTGCTGCTTAGCTTCATTAAGCAATAGTCATCATAAACTAAAAATTATACCTTTAAAAATTAACGAAGAAGCACCACCACAAATCATAAAGTTTGAGTCCAACCTCGACGGTTCTAGCTCTTACTAGTTCTTGGTCGTTGGATGATCTGATTGTCTGATGATACAGAGCATGAGAACTACGGCATTCAGTTCAACGTTTCGCACCCAAATTAGAGGCTATAACTACAATCATGGCGTCAAGCCCGTTCGAATATTATAAAGAAACTTTAAGATCTTGGAAACCACTAGACTAATTTTGACCAGGCAGTCGACCGCCTAACTCAATTGCCTTTGAATTCTTATCGTTTATGACGTAAATGCAATGTCCGTCCCTGTCATATCGTAACGCAATAACAAGGACAGACAGTGCATTGCTATCGCTATAGTATTGAGTTAGGCGGTAGAGCTCGTGGCTAAGAACATTTCCCCAAGTTTTATCTTAAATATAAGAAACCCTGCTGTACATACAAATGGTGGTCCGGCTGCAGTCGTGGAGATAGGATGTACTAATACTACATCAAAAGCCTTACGTTACTGTTGGGGCACAGTTTCCTCTCACTAGGATGGGTCAAGTGCGGATGGGAAATTAGCTAATTTGTGACTAACTAATGACCATAATGTTTATGAAAATCTAATTAGCAGTCACCCATCCTCGATAGAGATTGCTTAACTTCGCCAATAACGAATAGCGAATGCGACTGCTCAATGAATCATTCGTCTACTAAATTTATACTACATAGACGTTGATTTTCTACATAATCCTTTAGTACACCACTTTCGGATGAATTTGGCGATAGTGCAGATGACGTATAGGAAAGAGTCTAGTAACAAACAAGCCACAATACTAAATAAAAAAATCATAATTGAACCGCCAACAATTGGAAAAACCATGCATCATCAGATCTTAACCAAATATGGGACCACCGTGGTGATAAACCCAATCGAACAAAAAATAATCATCAAAATTAGTTAACAATTTGCGAAAATTTGGGTAAACATACATAAAAAAGGTAAATAAGATTGGGTTTCTGAATCTGTACGCTTCCACCTTCAGCGGTTCAGCTTCATCTTCACTTAACATCAGCAGTTAGACCGCTTAACGCAATTGCTATGGCAATTGTTATCGTTTATGACGTCAATGCACCATTCATCCTTGTCATAACGTAACACAATGACAAGGACGGACAGTACATTGCTATCGCTATAGCTTTGAGTTAGGTGGTAGAGCCCCAGATGTGATTGAGGTCAAGTACTAACCCGTTGTGAATAAACAAAATACATATAAACGAATATAGTACCTCATCCTTTTTAGCCGTCGGTTAAAAATAATCCAAATAGCACAAAGTTTATATTATGTACCACCACCTTGTTTGGCACCGAATTAAGAAGAGATTAAATTACCATGTCATATTATAAAGAGACAGTGATCTGACATTCGATTAATGTTCTTCCGTATATAATAAATAAGTATAGGGAGAATGATAGGGCTGTGAGTGAATAATTTTAGGACTTTTGATAGCTAAAAACTTTATCGATGTAACTTGGTCAGATATCTCCAGCTTTTTTTTGGTACTTCTTAGAGCAATTAAATCAGGGATTCATAATTCAATTATTGTCACGATTGCACGTACCTATATGGAAAGTGATAGGTCAGTAATTAAATTATTTTATGGCTTTTTGATGACTAAAAACTTTTTCGACGCACATTCGTGTCGATTCTGGCGTGCAGTAGCTAAACTAATATTTTAGGTAACGCATTTAAAATTAGCGATTTTAAAATTTAGGTTAAAATTTAAAAATTGCTAATTTAAATGCATTACCTAAAATATGCATTCTGAAATACACCTATCGCTAAATTTAGAGATGGTTTTGACATATATTACGGACGCCTAAATTGAATTATTACTGTAATGTCGTAGTCAAAATCAGATATTTTTCTTCACAACTGGTTTATTAAATGTTTGTTAATCAATGCTTTAATATATGGAATTCTTTAACCTTATTATATTATTTTAGTTGGCTTTCGTTTTTGACCCCAAATTTGCCTAATAGGCTTTGGTTAATTACGTTTTTTGGCAAAATGGCAACATTCCTTAAAAAAAATTGTCATTTTCGACAACCAAATTGTTTAATATTACAATCATAGAATTATTATTTGATACCATTGATACTTTAGAGTTACTAGAATTAAGACTCGCCTTGAATAAATTAAATTTAAAAAAATAGGTATGCATCATGTTACACCACGGCCTTAAATTCAAAATAAAACATATTAGGAAAATCTTTTGTACCCCTACAAATGACTTTTATACACATTTTTTGAGCTGTAGATAGCCCAATAAATTTGGGAAAACCTACTCTGTAATTTTAAATGTGATGTTTTTAGATGGCGACTAAATTTCGCTAATATTTAGTCTTAGACGGCTTTCTAGAAGAGGTTTTGCTCTCTAAAACTTAAATTGAATTGATTAACGTAAACTTAAAATTTTAGAAACGTCAATATTTTAGAGATGCGACATAGAATAGGAAATCGGTTTAGAACACTCGAAATTTAAATTTAAGTTTTAGAGGCCACTTCAAAATCGACACCATTGTCAATTTTTATTTTATTTGATTCTTGACATTGTCACCTCATCTATCTATGGGGTAGGCCTTATGACCTATTTAACCGTCTCTATGGCTCAATGTAAACAACATAAAGTTTACAAAACGGATGTCACGGATGCGAAAGTCAGCCCCAGGTGCCCCTTGTTTAGTAGGCCGTTTGATTTGATTTGGGCATATTTAAATGTCTACTTGGCCATTTTATCTAAACTACGGCCTAGGTATTTGAGATAAGGTCAATAAAATTGGAGGTTACAATGAGCTTCCATCTACCTCATCTTGACTTAACATCAGGTATGATTGAGATCAAGCGCTAAGCTGCCCCCGTATTGACATCGTTTGTCGCGTGCGACTTAGGAGTGAGAGTGGAATGTTGTATATTTCGTCCAAGTGAATGAGCAGGACAAATATTATCTCGCGCGACATAAACGTTTATGTCATGCTACTAGTGCAGTTGTGAATAATTAATTCAGAACTCACTTAGTATCAACCCTGCAAGTGCTTTGAAACGCATTAATTAACACTATTAATTATAATTTATAAGTGATTTCTGTGAGGTCCCTTAATGTTCCTTTTAAAATAACAATGTTTACTTCACATCTTCTAAGCCATTTTCAAGAAAATTGGGAAGAAGATTTCCTACATTACCTATCTAGCAGGTATTCGAATAGGCTATAAATTTAACGAAAATTCAGAAATATGTTTATGTTTGTAAAATTTGAATTGCTTGCGCTTATAAAGGAAGATAAATAGCTTTAGAATATGTAACTATGCTATACAGAGTGATTGAGGTAGAGAAATTTGTTCAAAGGAAACCTAACGTTGATTTTAACGTTAGGAAAAACCTTTTTGAAGTATTATCAAAAAATTCATGCACAGTTAGGACAGGAATCGAAATCAGTCAGTTTAATTTAAAAAAACCAGGGGTTGCTTTTTTGCAGTATACATAAATGATAGGTAGATTCTAATTTATAAATAAGTAGTAAATTTAGTTAAGCAATCTGCTGAAAAAGACCGGGTTCGTGTACGAGTCCAAAAATCTTTAAATACATTTTAATCGTTAAAAGCAGTTTTCTTAATACTAAACAAACACAAACAAATTTCTCTAACTCTTATAGTTTCAAACTATTGCGATTTTTGAGCATTCATCAAATCACGATCGAAATCAATTCCACGTGCGACTCTGTTTCCTGTTGGTTAAATTTTTCTGCATTTTGACGACCGATTGGTGTAGTGGATAGTAACTCTGTCTGCGAAACCAACGGTTGCGGGTTCGAATCCCGCGAGGGGTAAATGTTTGTGTGATGAATACGAACATTTATTTCCGAGTAATGGATGTTTATATAAATATTTATATATGTTTATCCGTTATCTAGTATCCATAGTACAAACTTTGCTTAATTTGGGACTAGATAATTGATGTAAGTGTCCGAAATATTTATTTATTTAAATTATTTACTTACGGTTACTGTAAAACCAATAGCAACTTCTGGAAACACACTGTTTAGAAAGTCGCGTTTTGGACCGACGACGTAATAGAAATCGCTACATTTGGTATAACAGCAAACATGATTATCACGGAACTCATTCCTAGACTAATAAATTCCAAGTCTTATGTCACTGTCAGTTACCCAATCAAAAGATGTTACGGTTGAGACTGTCCAAATCAGCACAGTTTTATTTCGAAATTAATCATTCTCCTTTCGTAGAAGCAAAACGTGGCCAGGAAGCTTGCATTCTTAGGATAGTTGGGTCTGGTAACTGTTTGTTCCCTTGCCTGTGTTTGTTATTCTGTGTTGTGTTAGTGTAGTTCAGCAGATTTGTGTTAACGTCTTCAACGAAAAGGTGTTATTGTTTTAATATTGACTAATGAATATCCTCAAAATGCATTCTGACATTGTATCGTTTTTGGAATTTGGCCTTTTGGGTATTTGGCTCTATGGGTTAAGAAATGTCTTTGCTTTGACAATATCGATTTTAACGTACGTACATAAGGTACGTACGTATTAAAGTTTTATAGTTAGGGTTCCAGTAGACATTCAAAATGAGTCCATATAGTTAAATAATTTAAAGTTCCAGGCTACCATATAACAGAAAAGACTATTTATAAATTTCTTACTGACTGGATAATAAGCAAGCATGGCTATGAACTGCTCGTCGATATTAAGTCAAATTATATATTTTTTCTTTACATTATCGTATGTCAGAATTGTTATATTATACCTATTTAAAAAGAGCAACCTTGAGTTACTTACTCATTCCTTTCTGGGGAGTAAGCTTTTTGATTAAGCGGTAACTTAAATTTTAAAATTCGAATGAGAAGTCCCAACATGATATTTTAATAAATTTTGTCAGCATACAAACAGTCTTAAATATATATAAAATTTTAATTTTGATGTACAAATAGGCTTAGAGATGCTTTTAGTATCTAATTACAAAGCGCACATGTCTTAGTAACTATGCAGTTACTGCAAATGCGTTTAGTCACAGTTTAGTATCGAATAATAATATAATACATACAAGTTATTTACGTCACTTTACGCAGTAGGTGACGTAGATTTGATAGAAGTCTAAAGGTTTTGAAATGTATCTTACGCTAGGATCGCAACTGCATCTATCGTCCGTCCCGAAGCAATGCTGAAATACAAACTTCTCCCGTCGACAAAGGGTGTAGATCATATAGCTCAAATAATCATCATCAATAACAACAGCTTTTAACTTTCATTTATTGTGGTCCCACGAAAGATCACCGTTGCTGTGTGTCTTATGTTTTGAGCGTTAGAAGTTCATTGCACTTACCTAAGTAGTCATTGCTAAAAGCACGATAATACTTAAGCCCGCTTTTGTCCACAGCTCAGAACCGAGCACCGCGCATAAAGGAGCACCCCTCGAATACAGTGTCGGGTCGCAGCGAGCCCGCGACCTTGAGATGTGTGGTTGAAGGTCGCCCGAAGCCCACAGTGCAGTGGTTCAAGGACGACTCGCTACTGCCGCCGGCTGAGGATGGCCATAGGGTTCTGTTGGAAGATGGCCTGTTGTTTCTAAGGTAGGAGCTATAATATTGCTGCATGAATTCTGTTTTTGAATATAACTTTGTTGAATTGAGATAATGGCTCTTTTCATATTTAAAATTGACAGATGGCATGGATATCAGAAAGTACAGTCAGCCATAATATGGACTAGGGTTCGACCTCGTCTTTTACGACACCCACGGGAAGATTCCTTGTTACCTCATGTTTACATTTACTTTTATTGTATGAAATTGATTGGATAATTTAAAATTGAGAGGCACATAGATAAAAACACCTAAAAATTAACTAACCCTTTATGTTCTAATATAAAGCATATATCTCAAGTGTTTCTATATAAGTATGTTGTAGACACGTCGCGTCGTTGAATTGTTCTTTCAATGGTGCATCGTAATTATGGTGATCATTTCTGTTTTTATAGAAAACTGTGCTGTTCAGGGCGGTTTGGTTAGGTTCCTTTGGCTAATTTAATCATCTACCTACGATATATACACATATTATTTTCTTTTATGTACTCTTATTTTCGTATTTAACATATTTCTTAGATAGGGGATATCAATAAGTTACGTCGCAATTTAGAAGAAATATTTTTATTGCACCTACACAACATAAAAGTATACGGAGAAACAATTCAAAAGCTATTCAATTTCAAATTAGCAATCGGCTCCAATCAAAGGGGCTTCCAGTGCCTATGCTATGAATATTGAAATAACCAACTAGGTCAAGTAGGTACGATCTTTATTTAGAATACTTCATTTAAAATCTCGTCTCGTTCATTATTAGAACATTCAAATCTAGAGAATTCCATTTTAACCTTTTCCACAAAGGTTTTTATTTAGTTAGCATAGAAGAAAACTAATTATATACAAAAACAACAGGGAGAAGCAGACAATTCCTAGACTGAGGTCGACTTGCTTGTTTTATGCTGTGGAAATAGTGCACACATTTACATTTTTGTAGTGTAAATAAGGCTCATAGATGTAGTAATAGCAATTCATCTAAATGCAGAAATCACGATGTTTGTTTTCATGGCAGGGTAAATCGGGGTAAGAAGGAGAGCGACGAAGGCGTTTACTGGTGCGTGGCACGCAATCTTGCTGGCGAAGCTGTCAGTCACAACGCTTCACTCAATGTTGCAGGTATTTGTGCCTCTATACATGAGATACGATCAAAATAGCCAACTGAGTTTTGGAAAAACTTGCTCAAGCACTTCACTTTGTAGACACTGTTAAATTTTACCTATATCAAAGGTTAGCTGCAAATAAAAAACATGATAGGTATCATAACGTTACGAACAGAGAATCTTTAATTAGCGCTACAATATCAAGATTAGCAAGTTTGCTATTCTCGAACTCACCATTTAACCTCAATATTTTATTACCCTTTACTGCGTTGCTCTCTATTTTGTTGTTCTTTTTCATTATCTATCCTTAGTTTGGAGATTCAAATCCACAGATCGATCACAAAAATAGAAAATAAATCTAGTAGCATACTGACAACAATAAATAACTTACAGTGTTAAAGGAGGACTTCAGAGTAGAACCTAGAGATGTACACGTTGCTGGAGGCGAGGCAGCGATATTGGAATGTACCCCTCCAAAAGGTGTACCGGAACCATCTGTGCATTGGCTTAAAGACGGACAGCCGTATGACGTAGAAGTTAATGGAAGGTAATTTTAGTAAATAAATATTGTGATTTTCATTAAAAAGAAATTCTTTGCTGTGGAAGACAGCTTAGGTTATATCAATGATAAATATTTCTTTGTTTTAGGGTAACAATAACGGATACTGGAAATTTAAAAATATTAGAAACATTACCTACCGACAGTGGTTTATTCAGATGTGTGGCTTCAAACATAGCTGGTGAAAGACAATCAAGAGCAGCAGCACTAATCGTTTTAAGACGACCCCACTTTGTTGTAAAACCAAGCAATGTTACCGCCTTAGTCGGACAAAACGTCGAATTTAATTGTCAGGTATAAAAACTTGATTGATTACGACTGGTTATAAAACGAGATACGAATTGAAGGATTCATTTCTTTGCTTGTTTATTTTAGAGTTACGATTCGAGTGTAAAAATAACATGGGTCAAAGAAGATGGGTCGCTGCCTTCTCATTCCACAATAATCCGTGGGCTTTTACGGCTAGAACACGTGTCCGCAAACGATGCGGGCGTCTATTCCTGCCGAGCTGATAGCCACGCCGGCACCAGTATCGCCAGTGCCACTCTCATCGTTTACTGTGAGTTTCATCTCTATATGGATCAATTTTATTGCAGCAATAATGTTTGTCCGGATCTATTTTAATACGACCATCTGTTTCAGCGTTACCACACTTCACACAAATACCATCTAATCTAACCGCATGGGAGGGCGATGTGGTATCCATTCCTTGTGAAGCTAAAGGGTTACCGACACCAACTACTTTTTGGATATTAGAAGGGAACCAGGATTCATTGCTATTCCCAGAGTGTATGAAGAGCAATTCTAGTTTGTTGTATTTGGATGGTGCGAAGGCGGAACACAGCGGTAGAGTCATTTGTACTGCTGTCAACGCAGCTGGAAGTACCATGCAAGAGGCTTATCTCGACGTTCTAAAGAAAGGAAATAATGACTTAAAGGAATTGTTGGATCAAGACAGTATTAATTATGAACGTGAGACTCATATGACACAGTACGAGCTTGTCCAAGCGAGGAAATATTTACAACAAAATGTGTTGGTTTTAAGACGAGTGGAAGCATTATCGTCAACTTCATTGAAAGTAGTTTGGGATGTAGGTATTTTATTTAAATCGTATAAATTATTCAATGTCCAAAACCTTCTTGGTTTTACTTAGCACATTACTTTCCATTCTAGGTGTTAACAGATTACAACGAATATTTAGAAGGTGTTAAAATATGGTACAATGGAACATCTGTGAATTGGCGCAATGCAACCAGTGAAGAGATTATAGTATTGAACTCATCTCACTCAGACGCAATGTTGTGCTCGAATGGATCTCTAACAGACGTCGATAATAGCGGATCGTCCAGCTATATTCTCTCCGGTCTGTTGGCTTACACGCAATACGATATATTTCTGATGCCGTTTTATAAAATGCTGCTTGGGAAGCCTTCGAATTTGATGACGGGATATACGGATGAGGACGGTAAATATAAAATTATGATCATTTTCGTTTGTTGTTTAAACTTTTAATGTGTTATATCGTTGATTATTGTTTCAGTGCCGTCGTCGCCTCCCCAAAGCGTGACGGCGGGGGTAATTAACGCGACTTCGGCTTGGATCCGATGGGAGCCACCACCTGCCATCACGTGGAACGGAGAACTTACTGGCTATTTGGTAAGTGTTGTTTTCAGTCCAATCATGGTATTATAAAACTTTTACCGAATCATAGCTGTTATAAAGATAATTGTAGTGTTTATCGAAGTTATATTTTGGTAAAAGGTATCAAATTAAAGGGTCCATTTGAAAAACGAAGTATACTGTTTTTAATTGTAAAAATATGGTGAATCCGTTTTAGGTTTTAATAGTAAAACGGAACATTTATGGAATCACCTCGGTGTCTTTTCGTCTAGCAATCTGTCAGTTTTTGGGTTTAGTTTTAGGGGGTATTAAAATTTTAAAATAAAAAGGTCATCGTATGGGGTGAGGTATCGTATGAAACTATTGCCAAATTCACAATAAAATTGATTCAAATCTTCATACAATTTGAAAGCAAATACTTAAAAGATATTCACTTACAAATCTATAAGATGATTTACCAATTACCTTAGATTTTCGTAAAAGTGCCCTCAATGACACCTGATGTTAAGTGAAGATGAGGCCGAAGGTGGAAGCGTACTGACCGGAAACCCAAATATTTGGGGAACTGAATATAGCATGACCAAAACATGACTATATTTATGTGTTATAAGTATTTGTTTTATTCATATTTGTTTACAAAATTCGGCTATCTTTAACAGTATTAATCAACTCCTTGTGTTTTATTTAAGTATATTTAGCTTTAGTACTTGCAACTTCTTTGTGATAATTTTGATAATAAAATGTTTATGAACCATTATATTATCACATAATTTAATATGATCTTTGATAAATATGTATATCTCTTGACCTGCCTATTAGAGAGGTTCGGTTGTTTTTTGTTCAGTTTTTATATTCAGATGTCTGGACCATCATCATCAAGCAGTAGGTACTGGGATTGCCCATAGTGGATAAAGATTTATGTATTATGTGTGCCAATATCATACCCAAAGTAATTATTCCTATCATAGATTGAGATCCGCGTTGGCGGGAACAGTGGTGGACGCGTGGTAGGGCAGATGTCGTTGGGCACTAGAACACGCGCAGCGGCTGCGAGCTCCCTGCGCAGCGGGGGCCGGTATAGCGCGCGTGCAGCCGCCGTCACTCGACGCGGACAAGGTCCATTTAGTGCGCCCGCGCAGATACACATGCTGCCGACACATACACAACGACACTATGTGCAGTAAGTGATCTTCAACAGCTTATATAACCACTCGCAGACGTAAGCAGGCGAGAATAGGATTTTTGAGATGAACAGCTTCCCGTTCAGCGGGACGATACACATGCAACGAATTATTTGCAGTGAGTGTCATGTGCAACAGCCTTTATACAGCTAAGTTTGGGCTATGCTCTAATCCAGATCGGGCACACGTGTTAGTGATCGCAAGGACCACTGATCATGCCAATATATAGTCGTCATAAAAGGAACCCGCTGATAGTGACGGCTTTGTTATTGTTTTCACCCAGGAAAATATGTATTTTCGCTTCGACGGACTTTACAAAACCTGAAGATGCTGTTTCCTTTCTGAGCAATCTGGTTACACTTTCCATATTAATCAATCATAATTGTATGGTTTTAGCTTACAGCACTGATTTTAAAAGGTCTCTGACTAACCGTGTCCCCGCAGAGGCGTGAAAACTTACGAAGTTAGATTTTTATAACCTTGCCCAGTTGAAAGTCGAACTGTGGATTCCTGTTCATGGCATTTAACTAAGTACATTTTTAAGCAGTGATGATAGTAACACACATAATAATATATACTCATTTTTTGTAAAAAAAAAACAAAAATGTATACCAAATTATAAAGGACGTACCCATTATTCAACATACAACGCGTTGCAATACTGGTAAATATTATAAAATATGCAGACATCAATTCATTTTCCCTTTACTCCTTTTAGAACGGAGCCACCGAAAGACACGAACATCCCTCACATATTCCAAGAGACGTGGCTGTTAGCACTATGTCTGACATTGTTCTCCATTATCGTTATTGGAGTGTTCAGCATTTATTATATCAAACGGCGGAATGGGATACAGAGGAAGAAATCCACTGGTAATATATTTTTATTACCCTCTTATAGCATAATAATTATTGTAGCAAATTGTCTAAATAGTTTGTAGCCCTAATGCTATATACTAAATTAAAAACAAACTATAGTAATTAGGAAACTGACAGTGATAAGAATGGGAAAGCCTGAGATATTCAATGAATTATTCTAATAGTTGTTCCTCAGATTTTCAAACACAAGTTGTAACAACAACATAAACAGTCGTAATTGAAACATTGAACCCAATTACAGGACAATCAATTGTCACGGCGCAGCGGTGTCTATTGAATAAAGACACGATTTGGCTCCGCGACCGGCCAGTGTTCGCTGCACCCAACGACCCCACTTTGGACATGAGCAGCTGTCATCAAAGTCTTTTACACGGTGAGTAAAACAACAATTTAAAATTTCCTCCCAGTCGACGAGATTATTCTCACAGAATCGTTTAACTTCTGACACTTACTTGTAATGTGTTAAATGCTAACGGTGACGTTTATTCGTAGCCGGACAATCAACCAGCGTTCTCAGCGTGGAGCCCGAGTACAGTCTACCGCAGAATTCTATTCAAGGCTTAGATGTGTCTAGCTGTGACAGATTGAGACGGTTACCACCGGAACCGTACGCGTCAAGCGCTATCTATACTGAACTCAATTTCAAGGTACGTGTTGATAAGAGCCATGGGAATCATATTGTTGATATTAGATTACTTAAAAGTTTTGCATTTCACATATATCAAATTCTTGCAGCTTAGTTTAATAATAATGTTCAATTTTGTAACAGGACAATAATGACATCGGAGACCTGAGAAATTGTCCGGAACGGCGATCTCATAATAATAGTATTGTTAGATCATGCAATGGAAGCATTCAGTACTCTAACGGCGAATGTTCTACTTGTTGTCATAGCACGTCCAGTAGATCCACTAAAGACTACCGAGAGCCGAGACACGATTTGCATGAAATTAATGTCTTAGAGGACGACTGTGTCTCCTGCCACACGAATAGATCCGGATCAAGAAGTAGACAGGACAAAAGCAAAGTATGTCCGGCCAGTGATATAGAGTACGACTATCCGCAATGGCATTGGCTGGGAAGGGAGAACAGTTTCAAAATTCCCATCCAGACGAGCAGACATTCGAATGTAGCGAGGTCGGAGCAGGGCTGTCAAATAAATCTGTGTGATATACTACCACCACCGCCGTATGAGGTAAATTGAAGTTGTATATTTGCAATTTTTACACCATTCTCGCTGTTTTCGGGAATGAGCAATGACTTTTATTACTCACAGATTTATCGCCTAATTACACAATATATTCTCTTACAGAGTCCAGAAAACAAGAATTGAAGCATCAAGATATTGTAGGAAATTAATGTAAAAATTAGTAGTCGTTAGCGAAATACAAAGCAATAATCAATAATGTCGTTTCAAAGCTATAACGTAATTTTACCAATTTGTACACAGTTTAAATATTTCAAAAACATATTATATCGATTTAGAATAAATAGATTTAAAACAAACAACATAAAATATGTACCTAGGTAGAACAGTTGTAGTTGTTGTCATACATAATTTAAGTAGGTACTGAAATTTTGATACTTGTAATTCTTAACTTATTCCTATCTTTATTCTAGTCACAGTATATAAGACTAGCTTCGATCTTGGTATACACAAATATAATACTATTTTGAAACTTTACCTATAAATAAATTTATCAATAGTAACTTTACACCCTGTATCTTTACAAATGCTCGAGGTTGTTTCAAATTTAAGCATGGAACATAGATTTTAAAGTGCGTAGCTCTGTATTTCACTGCCATATAATTTATAGATTTTCTAGGTAATTAGTTGTATAATATTTGACTGTGATATTTATATTAAATTTGTGTATTAGATAAATGTAACCTTAGAGTAATTTGATTAAGGATCCAAGTACACTTCCAAAATTTTTAAGCCACAGTAACCCTATTTCACTAGCCATTTTACGCAATATTTTTATCTGTACCTACTATTTTCCTAGTATTTTCAGAACTGGTTGTGTCATATCCAATATAAAAAATCCGAATAAAGAAACTTTATACTTAGTATAAACTTTGTTTTATTGGTTTCGAGATAACATTGCGGTAATGAAACGAATCCTGTGTGACATTACTTATTCAGCGCGATCGCTTGCTTCAACGAACTGCTCCATAAAAGTATCACGATATTCTTTCTTTTAACCTCTGTTTTATTGTGGCGGTTTGCGTGTCGCGCGGTTTATAGTATCAGTGTGGTATAAACCGATGTAAAGGGCGGTATAAATAATACACTACTTAGTAATGAAGCACGTCGTTACCTGCGGCTTACAGCTCTTTGCCGAGCCATAAACCTCAAGAGCTTGTAAACCTTCCTACTTACCTAACTACTTAAAGATTAATTTATATTTATTCTTGTAATTATATTATAACTTTAATAAATTATGTTTCGATATTCTACTAAAAACGGTAACCAATAAATAAGTAAAGAACGTTTTCTATCAGAACCTTAATCAATTTTCCCTATTCGCGAGTAAAGAAAATGAAAATCTTTGACGTATTTCTTACCCGGAAAAGGGTATGGTTAAGAGCATTTGGTAATAAATCGCCAAGTCCAATTTATTCCTGTCTCGCTACGTATCGGCCATATTTATAGAAACCTTTTCGGACCAAAAGGAAGTTAATTTTATCAGTGAGCTGGAAACAAAGGAACATTCGATTCAAATTACCTTCTCACCATTAATGGTAAATTCATTTATAATCCCGGGATAAATTTCTGCAATTAGGTATTTCCAGTTTGGAGCTGGGAATACAAACATGCTCCTCGGAAGGTGTTTACGATTATTAGGAATATGGTAAATTCTATATACGGTAAGTCGCTCTTTTAAATGATTAAAGGTCGAGTAAGAGAGTGTGATGAAACAACAATTTTCACTTTTGGCTCGTCGCCAGTTCATTATGAGATTCTCAGCGCTTCAACAGTTTAATTTAATTTTATGAAATATGTGTAACTAACGGCTATTTGTAACTTGAATAAAGTTGAGATATATCCATATAAATTTTTACGATATTAATTTTCTTCTATTACTGAAGACTAATTATAGAGATTTTTCCTTTTAATTTGTTAATATAAGAGAGTATCAAATACATTTTATGGACATGAAATTAAAAGTCACTTCTCAAAATTAATTTCTTTGACAATGGTTGTCGGTGCTAAAATAATTGTACATACATACATAAAGTCACGACGTTTATCCAAAATGGGATCAACGATATCCCAAACATTAGCGTTTGGGTGTTCAGAACATTAAAAGAAACAACATCCACGTTTCACGTGAAATATACAGCAATGCACACCTGACGGGGGTGACACTATCGCAGTTCAAACGTGTAAATCTGTAGATATTTTTGGTGGAAAGTAAAGAAAGAAAGTAAACGGTAAAAGATGAGTTGGTTCTATTGTATTTGAGTTCCGAAATCACTCAGTACCATATGAATTGTGCCGATTTTATTTACTGTTACAACGTACATTACCTATTGTACATTCAGTATATAGCTGTTACAAATATGCATGCCAAGAGCAAACTATAAAGTTAGTTTTTTGAGAGGAAATTGTTTTAGAATCTAATTCAAATGCAGTGAACTATGCTGCGGCGTGACATTTATGACGATTTTATTGTCGTTTCGACCGGACACACTAAAAGTAGACCTTATACGCTTATTTGATATATGGCAGATAACGAGTTGTTATCTGTCTTCTTTTGTGAAATTGCGTATGTGAATACAATCATCAATTTTTATTTACATAAACGAAACAGCCGTCGTCTTATTTGTTTATAGTTCTGAATGGAAATCGTTACTATTTATAATTATTACAAGCTTTTATTTAGCTTGCAATATTCTGTTCGTATGCAATTAAGAATGTAAGTAAGTTGTCCGTTTCAAAATTTGCAAACCACTTTTCAGTCACTTGATCTAGCTGATGTGATTGAGCTGAAATCAGGCATATTCATGTAAGTTCGGTGACAATGCAATATTATGGTACCATCGAGCTGATCTGATGATGAAGCCGGGATGTAGGGACTGGAACTCCTTGATGCAAATAGCAACATAGTCGAATTTGAGCTAGTTTGTTTTGTTGCCATGAGCACTTTACATTTCACATGATGACGAGGATCTGAAGATGGAGCCAGGAGATTGCCAATGGAACTAGAATAATATGTGATAATCATGATGAAGTAAGAGCTTGTTTTGAAAAGTATTTTAAAGTTATTTATTGCTATGGCTTCAAATTCAGTGCGATTCCACCGGGAACTGCCCACGAATGTGGTCGATGTGTTGGTGCTATAGGGATGCGTGTTGGACCTTAGTTTTTTTGATCTCGGTATGTTCTTAGCTTAGATCAGCATGTTATGGACACGAAAGTATGAAAGGACTCACAGCGACGTGAGTAAGGTAAATTAAGTTAGTGCTATCTTAGCTCCGCTCGAGGTGGATCCATTTCAACGAAACACTAACTTCTTTTACACATACATATTTATATATTTATTACTTCATGACCTTTATCCCAAATGGGGTGGTCAGAGATAGCCCAACCAAGCGTTTCGGCGTTCTAAACATTAAATTAATACTTGAAACAACATCCACGTTTCTAAATATACAGAAATCCACACGTGCCAATACAGGGGGTGAGCCCATCACTGTTGAAACGTGCAAGTACAAGGATATTTTTTGGTGGAAAGTATCTTAGTCGCCTTTTACGATGCCCACGGAAACCACGGGTGGTTTCTATTATTTCGGTTGTTTCTCCGTAGTAGAGTTAATTTTACATTTATTTTTATCCTAATATATCACGAATGCAAAGATTTCCGGAAGCTGTAACCTGAAATTTAATCTGTAAGTATAATTTATGTTAATATTTATTCGCAGTTCATTTCCATGGAATACATTTATCATCAGATGGTGATCGGAAATAAGGCCCGCTTGCAAATTTCGAGACATCTTGTTACCAAATCCAACTTGTTCACTTACCTACATCTCATTTGAATATATTTGGATGCATAAAATATCACTTTGTTAACATATTTGCGAAGTTGTATGTAGATATTTAGGAAAGGCTCGAATCGAAGAATATTATGAAGGTAGATTTTATATTATACTTTAAAATTCAATTCAAGATGCATCCAGGCATTCGTATTGCACTTGCGTTTGCTATTTGAGTCTGATAAGCGATATAAGTAAAGCAATACCTGGTGCGGCCAGTCTTTGGATGGGCGACCACTGGTGGTATTTTAAAGTCTTCCAGTTCTTTTCCATAAGGCTCTTCAGAAACGTCATATGAAAAGATGCAGCATTGAGCCATCTTGATGGGATTGTTTGGCAGCAGAACGTCCTGAATGGCTCAGGGTAGTGCATAGCTCAGGGTATAGTGCATAGGAGAGTAAACGATTTCCAGAAACAGCGTAAAGCTGCGGTCGATGCTAAACGCGACGAGCTGAAAAGTCGTCCACAGTTTGCAATTCATTATCACTACGATTGACGTGTGCTTACGTGTCCACACATGTACGGGCAACCGTAAAGGTCGGCTATACGTTAGCCATCTTCGAGCGCAACAGCGCCAAACCGATTATGACTCGAAGTGGTCGTCATGGCCGAACTCGGTCGGAAGCTTCCTCATCATAGTCGTTGAGCGTTGGCATATACAGGGTCGGCTTGAATACACTGTGGGTCAGGTAGCAACTATAAGCTGACAAATCCGCACTTGAGCCGCTTGGTGGATTATACGCCTTTCCTAGTGAGAGGGTGTGCTTCGGCAGTGGAGACGTAGATTATTGAAATCGCGATGTCCCTTAACTGAAATCTATAATTCCGTTTATCTACCGAATAGTCCTACCTGCCCATCATACATAAGATTAAAAAGAAGTGAAACTCGTAATAAGATATTATTTGTTTTTCCAGGATTTCCTGGAACATTAGTTTACCTGCCTCTACAGAACATTAAAAATGCAAACGATTGCGTTTCATTTTATTATCTGTACTAATTTATTTCATTTCTTCAAAATTGTCAGTCCCACATCCTATCGAAATGGCTGGCGGAGTCGCAATCCCCTCATTTTTTTCTACATCGGTCCGACCGACTGACTGGGTTCCGGGGGACACCGTCTGTACTGATGCTAAATACGATACAGATGGGGTTGGCTGGTGTGACCACCACCTTCAGGGTTCTCACAAGCAAGCCCTTATGTGAATGACCTTCCGGCAGGCATTTCTCTGGCGGCCTGAAAGAACTTAATTAGTAATAATCGCCCTAGCTGGATCCAGATCTTAATTATTAGCCCAGGGAAAATACTGTAAAAAATTAGCTTAGCTAGACATAATTCAGAACCGACTTATACAGGGTGGAAAGTTTCAATGGGGCAGCCAAGGGAGGTACCTTAATCGTTGCAGCTACAAGAAATTGGTCTAAGGAGACAATCCATAATTTTTCAAAAAAATTTCATTCCCATTCACAGATTTTCAAAAAAATGTACGGTTAGCAAGAAAATTACCATTTTTCACAAAAAAAAATTTTTGATACTAATCGATCCTGTTCCGTATGCTGATCAAAAAGTTCTATGGGACCAACTGAGGTTTCAGTACTAGAAAAGTAAGAAATAAAAAAAACTTTTTTCATACATTTAAAGTACTTAGATTTTTTTGTCAGGCCATAACAAGAGGTAACTTTTTGTTGTAGCTACAAAAATGATTAAGAAGATGCATATGCAATCAAACAATAAAATTATTTGAAAAATAATAAATATTTTTATTAATTAATTTATGATATAAGGTGCTCAAAATGTTCTCCATTTTGATTAATGCATAAATGTATTCGTTTTCGTACTGACCGCGTGGCGGCCAATAATTTATTTGGATGAATTCCATACAAAATTGTCATATTTCTTTTTATAAATTTCATTTTTTAAATAGCCCCACAGGAAGAAATCAAGTGGCGTTAAGTCCGGACTACGCGCTGGCCAAGAAACAGGGCCATGAGTCCCAATCCACTGCTCACCAAATTGTCTATTCAAAGAACAACGAGTGTTTCGGCTGTTGTGTGCAGGAGCCAGGAGCACCATCTTGTTGAAAATAAACTCTTCGTGATTCTGATAATGGTAGATTATCAATAATGTTTGATACATTTTCTAATATTATGTTATTGTAAGTGTCGGAATTTAAGTTGCCCTCATAAAATTCCACCATTACTACTTCGTTTCCCTTTAAACCACACCAACAATTAAAAGAAAATCGAATTTGATTATGGGTTTCCCAAAATCTGAGAGGATTTTCTTGGCTCCAATAATGATTATTTCGCCGGTTGTACATACCGTTGTTTGAAAAATTCGTTTCATCAGACCATAATATGTAATCAAGGAATTGCATATCTCTACTTATTTTCCCATTTAACCATCTGCAGAAAGCTATTCTACGAGCGGCATCCCCTGTATGTAAAGCTTGAACTAGTCGCCCATGTCGAAAACATTTATATCCATATTTCTTCCATACTTTCAGTACCAGGGTATGCGAGACATCAACTTCTTTAGCGACGACTCTTGAAGATGTTGCGGGAAACGCTTCGACTAATGTTAAAATGGAAATTTCCAAATTTTCGTCTAAAACAAATGGTTGACGTACAGATTTCTTCTTAAAAGAACCACCTTCGGCTAAGTTTCTTATAAGGTTTGTAATAACCTTTCTGGTTGGTACATGTCGATTTGGATATCTCCTCCTGTACCATTGCAACGCAGCAAATGAATTTTTATTATTTACAAAATAAGCTTCCAGCAAGTCTAAACGTTCAGAATTTGAGCTCATTTTTGCAAAAAATAATAACTAAAAGCACCTACTCGCAAAAGCACACCACACGCAATCAGATTTTGACATAAGCAACAAAAGAAAGTACGCATTATAAAAAGAAAACAAAGTTCGACATTTAAAGCTTATTTGAATTTGAACTAGGTAGGTAAGTAAATCTTTTTTCAGAAAACTATCGAGGTTACGTAAGTTCCAAGTGAAACAAAATTAATTGACTGCATATGTATGGGAAAAGTTTTTTTTGATTTCTAACTTTTCTAGTACTGAAACTTCAGTTGGTCCCATGGAACTTTTTGATCAGCATACGAAACAGGATCGATTAGCATCAAAAAAATTTTTTGTGAGAAATGGTAATTTTCTTGCTAACCGTACATTTTTTTGAAAATCTGTGAATGGGGAAAATTTTTTTGAAAAATTATGGATAGTCTCCTAAGACCAATTTCTTGTAGCTGCAACGATTAAGGTACCTCCCTTGGCTGCCCCATTGAAACTTTCCACTCTGTATAATTGCTATCTTATCGAAGTATAATAGAGATGTAATTTTGAATAATTAAGCCTAAAAAAACGAGCGCTTAGTCTAGTTTTTTTTAGAAAATCCTATTTTTACTTTGTATCTTAATAACAATAAATACTAACTGATATTTAATTAGGTAGACTTTTGTTAAACACAGTTAACTTATTGATGGATAAAAAACGTAGCATGTTATAGTTAGACACTTTATTAAATTTTTCAAGAAAATCGCGGTTATTCGTTTTTCCGAGGTCAACCCGCATTTTCCCTGGGCTATATAGCAGGATGAGGTTGAGGTTGGCTGAGAGGTAATAATAAATAATATTTGATTGGCGTCTTATGAAAGTTAACACAGCCAATAATATTAACATTCAAAATTATTGATCGATAATTTGTTTTATGCACAAACTAAGCTAACCCAGCTTAGGTTAAGTGAAGATGAGGACAAATGTGGAAGCGTGCTTATTAGGAACCCCCAACTTATTTGGAGACTGGCCGTCTTATCTCTAACATCCGGAACACAACAATGCTACAACATTTTTGGTGGCCAATTTAAATAAAATGGCGGTGGACATTTAATAATGGCCTAACACTAACCAAACCGAGTATTAAATATGCACCCCACTGGGAATCGAACCGGCGTCCACCGTTTTGTAAATCCTGTGTTGTTTACATTAAGACACGAAGTTTGTGTGGGAAAATATTTTCGAAGTAATTTTAGTGCGGATTTGGAATTTTAATTTATTTTCATTTATAAAATATGCATCCTCTAGGAATGCCGGTTTGGCAACTCATCATCAGCATCACTTTCCTAGTGAGAGGAGGCTTAGTGGAGGCCTGCGGGTAAATTATCGCGCATATACCCTCGTATAGGCCATAATCCACCACGCAGGCCGGGTGCGGGTTTGTGTCACTTTAGTATCAGTGTTTTTAAGCCACTCATGTAGGCCACCGACTTGGCTTCACAACTGCCTTCAATTGACAAAAGCACGGGAACACATATTAAAATCCTACAAATTTGGCACCCCTGGTAAGACTGACCGCGCCAGACATTGCTAGTCGAAAACGAATAGCGAATATGACTATTCCACGAGTTAATTACCAAAAGGCAGTACAATATAAGAATTCTAAAGAAACGGAAGCAGTGAAACCTACCAAACATGCTACTGGAGCAAAGATTCATTTCGGCGTCAATGTGGTACTAAAGTTAGATGACTCACCGTTCATACTTTATGTAGTAATATGATTAAATGTACTGCAGCAAGTAAATAGGTGCCCAGATTGTCACATGCGATGTCATTTCCGTAGCTATTTGTGATACAACAACGGCAGCCTGTCACGATATCGCGAAAACGTAAAAAATAACGATTTTTCCTTAGAGCGGTTCCTAAGTAGGTAACTGCAATAATATTATTTATAGACAGGTGTGTGGAGTTCGATAACGATTAAATATCGATCATCTCTCTCTTTATCTTTCCCTGAAACGAAAATTCTTTTTAGAAGGTCTTCGACCCTTGGGTTGCGACCACTGCAATTTCAATCATTTTCGAGACAGCGCGGAATTTTTAAATGAAAATTAAAAACTCAATTATCATGCTTTTTGATTGTTATTCAATGTTCCTACGTGTTCGACAACTCTACTATTTTTTAAATGGGTAATACTGCAAATTGGTAACTATGTAGTAATAACAGCTGAAATCAAACTATAATATTATAAATGCGAAAATTCGTGTATGTGTTTTAAATTACCTCTTCACGGCTCTACAGATTTGGATGAAATTTGATTGGTAGACAGATTAGGAAATTTTTTGCTGAATCGATTTTGTTGCAATATTCCAAGTGAACATAATCAACAATAACAGTTAGTGAAGTATGATTATCATAACTATAGATTGATTCTGGCAAGTTTATAAATTCATGTAGTTTCGATGTCAACATACCGATCATTCTAACCAAGCGTTTAGCTTCTTCCTTCAAAATGCGGACTGATGGAAACTCCTGCCGGCGTCGGTGTTCCCCGTATCTTACAAATGAGATTTCAAGTCTATGATAGGCAGTAGCGTAGCGTAGCGCCTATATACCCTAGCAAATTGTAAGCCTTGCTCGAAATGCATTGTCAAGACAGTTGATTCATACTGATGTGAACAAAAATACTCTAAACAGTTCAGAGGATTGCTATAAGAGTGAGTTATCATTTTTTTATCATTCTGCCTACCCTGTGACAAAACGCTGTGCACGCCATTGATATTATAGGCATATTATTTACTGGAATCACGTACTTCGTTTGCGGCTACATAGTCGCTTTCTATACCAGGTGAGATTATGGTTAAACGCATGTCATCATAAAAGCGTATCATAATAGAAAAGATTTATGGAAAAAGGTAGAAAAATGACCGAAATTGCGAAGTGCCAGCCTGTATAACCGATGCTGCCTTAAAAAACGAACGACTCACTTTGAATTTATAAATTCTTTTTTCCCTTGTAATGGCATCGAAATTCCGAACGTATACCGAAGTCTTTGGCCAGTGTTATCATGGCTTAACTTTGTTAATTTATTCGGAGCAAGGAATCGTAGTCCAAATTTAATTGTTCTTGACGTTAAAACATAAATCCTGGGGAAATCCAGGCGGAAGCAATTTACATAAATGCCGCTATTCCCGGCTTCATACCTTGCCTTCCCTTTTCCATAGCGAGACAGACTTTGTGCGCACATAATACCAACGAAACAACATAAATAAATGGTTATCTTTAAATATTGTTAGCTCAATAATGGTCTCAATATAACCTGCTCAATTGTGTGTCTCAAATAAAGCAATGTTTATTTCCATTAGGGAATCAGTAGGTACTCAGTATATCTCTGCTTTCATAACGCACAAAATGTCTAAATGCCAAAATATACATGGCATCATTATATTATATGTCAGTGACATAAAACATTATACCTACATTACATTTCAAAGGTCATGTTGGATTTTTACCATAAAACACTCCAGGGGTCATAACGAATTTAGCAACACCCACATGCACTTCGAAATCGGTCAAGCCGTTTAGGCTACAGGACGTAACATAGAAATCTACATACATACACTCAAAAAACATTATCCTCCTTCGTTGGCCGGTAGGGTAATAATAAATTGTGTTATTGATAAAAAAAAAATCAATATTATAGTGACACCATAACGAATATTTGAAAAATTTCTCTTGATTCGCAACTGGCTGCGAACAAAGAATAAAAATTCTTATTTTTTTTCTTTTCGCGGTCAAGGAAAAAGGTCTCTTGATTCGCAACTGGTCGCGAACAAAGAATAAAAATTCTTATTTTTTTTCTTTTCGCGGTTAAGGAAAAAGGTCTCATGATTCGCAACTGGTTGCGAACAAAGAAGTGTTTATTAATATATTTATTTATACATTTATAGGCTTATTCGCGTACTTATTATTATGTACCTAATATTTATTTCCTTATATAATTTTTTTATTTTACTTTTTATTTGTACGCACTCTATGTTCCCGTTAACTATTGTTATGGTCCTATGTCGGGTTTGGTGGAAGATTTCTCTTTTAGGGCTATGCTCGCCTTTTGTATAACTTATTTATTAATAGCTAAGTATCGCTATATATTTTAACAGTCATTCATTCAGACGATTCTAATTTGTGACCTTTGATCCAATCGTCTTTATGTACTTTGATCCAATCGTATATTTTGACACGCTTTCGTTTTAACAAACAAGCCACCAAACCCTATGGACGTGAAGAGTGAGGTCTTCTGACATATTGCTATTGCTATACTTACAAGGAGACCTCAACAACTCATTTGTAAAAACATTACCGTCCTTCTTGGGCAGTCGGGTAAAAACTGTTATTTAGCCGAAAAACATTTTTGAACGTTTAGAATTTTGAAAATGCGGCATTATTCGGCCGGCATACTGCGGTACGGAAGGCAAGTAGGGAAACCACCGTACAATAATCCCTAATTATGGAGTAACAAGAAGAAGAATTTTGAACATGGTAGGTTCTCCAATAAATCTTTTACATATTATTATTATAAAGAAATAAAAAGAATGCAGGGCGGCATGTTTGGGAATTGGTAATAGTTGCTGTAACTTAAAAAAAATGAAAGAAGTAAGGAACTCAATACGCCCTTTGTAGCTCAGATAATTTTACGTATTAAATTGTCCCAAAACACATTGAAATCATGCATAGCCTTCCATCTAATGACAGTTGATTTTTTATTCACAATGACTAACCCAGGTACTTGACCTCAATCACACATGATGTTAAGTGAAGATGAGGCCGAAGGTGAATGCGCGTTCAGTCGGAACTCCCAACGTATTTGGGGAAATGTATATCTTAGTTCTTATCACAACGCTATCAACAATATTGCTTGGCGGACTTAGATAACTGCTGGCTGTAACTGACCAGACGGACATGTAAAAATTCCACCATCAAACCTCGATTTGCATGCAACCCGCTGGGAATCGAACCCACGACCACCTTTTTACATTAAGCCACGAAGGCGGTGAAAGTATTTTAAGTAGCCGCAAATATATCACCATCCATTCTTCTTATTTAAGAGGTTCATTTGTCATAGGCTGTAGTACAATGTTACTTTCTGCTAGACAGACTGTTTGCTCTTTTGTCATAATTTTGCATATAAATAAGTTACCTCAATTCACCCTTTTGTTAGTGTTATTTTTGTCTTAGAGAAACAAATTCAGGGCCCGTGGTCGTCCGACACCAAAAAATTCGTAAAAAGAGCTGTCGTCGAACTTGCTAAGCCTAGCTTTAACCTCAGGACGGGCGCTTCTTCGCACAAAGACTGGTGCGAAGAAGCACCCGGGGCAACGTGGTTAGCGTGCTGGGACAATGCCGAGAAGAGCTCGAGGCGATACACTTTTGATGATTATGTAAATGTAACAATTTTTATTTTCTGAATAGCTTTTCTTTTTCTTTAATTATATAAATTCTTTAATAGAGCTGCTATATTTGCAATAGTTTCTTTAAGATTCAATTCATTCATTCATTTAGTAATAACACGTAAAATTTCAACTCTTCTAAAGGTTCAATCTTCCGTGACGACCACCGGCCTTCCTGTCAAGATACGCGGCCCAAAGTTAAACGGTCTGTGAACCGAAGGTCGCAATTAGACGAGGCGTTTAATTACAAAATTCACGGCAACAATGAGGCTTCACCTCCCCTTGTCTTTCATGGGATTCCTTTGTAGGATTCAAGTCATAGTATTTTAAAGGGCGCACAGTTTCATGCCATGAGCGCAAGCGATTCATCTATTCGTTACTAAATAAAAAAAATATGATAGTGTTCAGCAGTGTGAACAATCGATTTGTTGTTCGACGACTAGATTTTCTCTTTTTCAGATGCAGGTAAAGTTATCTAAAGTATAATCAAACTGTTTGTTTGTAAACGCTTTATTGTACAAAAAGGCAATACAATAATTTTACATCGTTTAATTTTTTTTTAAAAAGCTGCATTCAAATTGGAACATGCATTACTGAGATACATCCGGACAAAAACTGGATACAAAACACATATCACCCGTCGTTTTTCGTCCGTTGTTAAAAACTGAATAATGACGCGATTAGAAGGTACCTAACGAACGACGAAACTAGTATAAATGTGGCAATAGTCTTTGAATTGTTTACCTTGTCTGAACGCTCGCTGCTGTCGCTTTCGTACCATAGTGTTTACGTTATAACTTAACCCGTCTGAGCTAGGGTTGCCAGTAACGTGATATTAGTATCATCATCAAACTAAATTGTTACGTGGAGTCACACCAGGGCAGACATTACAAAGGTTAAGTACTATCAAGTTCAGGGGTTCGTAAAGGATCGTGTTGGTTGGGGATAAGTTACATTGAAACTGTAGATGCTTGATACGATTAGTGCCTCTTTGAGCCAGTGTATTTAAACTGTAAAGCAGTATATTAGTATAAATTAAGTGAAGTCTGTAGAATTTGTGTCGTCGTTCGAATTTTTTTTTTATGCACGACGGGTTTGTACTTGACCTCAATCACACCTGATTTTAAGTGAAGATGAGGTCGAAGGTGGAAGCGTACTGACTTAGAATCCCCAACACATCCCAAATGTGTTGGAGTTTCCGGGTCAGACTGGCTATCTTATCTCTGACAACCGAAACACAACAATGCTATTTATGTATTTATTTCTGTATCCAATAAAATTATTCTTATTCTATTCTTATTAACATTGCCGCTTGGCGGCAGATTTAGATAAGATGGTGGTAGCTAGCCAGGCGGACATTTTAAAATGCCCTACCACCAACCAATATCGGCATACGAATGGTTACGATAATCTTCAGCAATAGCTATTGACAATAGAAAGATTTTAAAGACCCATAAGGCTAATATGATTTCTTATTTCTACATAGGTATCTCATCTAAACTGAGAAGTTTTTGAATGGTAGTAAGAGATCTTAATAATCATTCTGACATTAAGTCAGATCAGATAATATTAGAGAACAAACATTGACGAAAAAAGTTAATAGGTATATGCCTACAAATTTAGTTAACCACCAACCACAAGTCCTATGTATTACTATTATTAGTTTTGATAAAACGGTGCTATTATAACGTTATTATAAATATTTTATTTACTCCATTTATAAACTTCAATCATAGGTAATTTACCTAAGAGTTCATTCTACAATCGAAAGCCTGTAATTTAATAAGATTAATGATTGAATGCATACAAAATTGCTTTTTAATAAATGCTCTGAGAGTGTTGCCTTCGTACAGTGTTATTATATGAATTACCCACTACATGCAGTTACGGTCATTTAATACCCAAGGATTTTGTAAAAAGATCTTGTTATATATTAATGTTTCCATATCTTCTAGGATACTGTGGGAAAAGTGTAAGAATTACTAATGAAATATACTAATCTGTTGTGCATAACTAAATAGCCAGGGAGCTTTTTTAATTTTTTGAACAATTTAGAATGGAAAATGTTAAGTTTTGAGAAAAAGTTGGTTATAGTAGTGCTAAATTTTCCCATTCAGTGAAATGTTTTATTTTGTAAATATGTTTTGTTATCTTTCTTTACACCACAGGCCATATTGGTTAAACCATAGTAACAAAAAATAAACTTTGCTAGATAACCAGTAAATCAAATACCATGAATAACTTTCTAAACAAGAAATGGGAAGCCCATTTTAATCTTTGACTTCAGGTGTACCTACTTGGAAACGTAGACAAAATAGTTCCAATATTGATGATTGATTGATGTATAAAAACTTGTGTGCTAACACATGAAAAAGCACCAATAAACAATATCAATAAGTACGAAATCAAAGAAGAGAAAATGGTATTGTTTTTATAGATCGCCATTCTAATATCCAAACACTTGCGCTCAAAACCAACCGTTGAAAATTTAAAAGGTTTTCACAATTCCCTAAGAAATATGTCACGGAAAGAGACGTCGCAATAAATCATTGCATTTTAATTTGGCTGGAGACATTCATCGCTGTACATTTTAACGTCGTGACAGAATTTCTCCGCTTTTATTTCCATTTGCTTCCCTTCCGACGTCATAAAACATAGGCCGTGACGGCGCTCGCATAGCTGTCAGTGTGCGCCCGCATCGACTTGATGTGTCGTTACGCCTACTACGTCTTCGTTTTTTAGAACATCCTCTTTGCTTTATAATTTGGCATTTAAAATAACTTTATAACGAAATGTATAATAACCCTATATATTTTGTGCATTACTTTATTCGATCTACAGCTGAAGCTTCAAAAAACCCGGTCGACTTGAACTTTACTCATGGGACTTTTATTTTCCTTATCACAGAAAGTCGCTGCAAGGACGCTAACAAATTACCGCTTTAAGAGATATCGTCCCAGCCGTCTCGTTATCTATGCGACGCCCACACGGGGCTGGGTTTTACGGCGTTCTATTATCTGTTACCACATTGGTTCCGCTGAAAATAAACTGCTCCGACAGCTCTCAGCACGCTTCGTTATCGACAACTCGAAATTTTTCAAGAGAGTGAATATCGTCGTGACTTCAAATACCAAGACGGCAACAATTATCGAGCGAACAATACTGTCGGAAAACAAAAGACCTGTGGTATTCTATCGCGCATTATAGAGATCGTTCCCGAAAATATTCACTTAGCAATCCCGTCTGAAACGACGGTTTGCAAAAAGAGAATGCGACATCAAAGCGTTCAGGCGATCCGGTTGGCGAGCGCGACGTGATACGGGTTAGAAATAACCCTTTAAATAACCGCGGTAGTCAGTAGTTGTCGACGTGAAGACAAGTCCATTCGCCCACGGCGTCGCCACTGTGAATGTTCGTGTCGAATCGACTGTGAATTATTTCAGTCTTGTTACGTTCCATTTCAGTAACGTTGCGGTTCTGTCCAGATAATATTTCACCGCTTGTCTCATGAGCATAAATTCATTCATTATAGGCACCTTTGTATTCTCTTACTTTTATAACTTCATATGTCAATTTACTTATACCTAACCTTTACTCCGTAAAACTTGTACGAAACTTTAGACATCGACGCCCTTTAAATAATTACACGTTACGCTAGTTCCGAATTACAGGAATTCCCGCGCAAGTTAAGGCGTGGGCGGTGTGAGGAGCGGAGCGGGGTAGATAATGGCTCGTTAAAGTTGATGAAAGCTCGCGCCCTCGCCGCCTCGCCTCTTTGCCTCGCTGCCTCTCGAGGCGCCGTTGACAGGCCGTCCTTCCTTCCTGCTCCATAAAACAAGTTTGGCATTCCAGAGACACTGTCTTCGCTGTCAGTTTTTGCTCGCGAAGTCGTTAGATACTCGTAGCTAGTTAAAATTAGTCGAAAGTAAAACATTTATTTTAATAATCTACAAAATTCAATGCCATAGATTAATATATGTTTATATTTGAAATAGATTTTCTTTGTTAGTTGTTAGACATGCAGGAAGACAATTTGATCGCTTTCTACATGTTACCACTCATGTCGATGACATAATAAATGTCAGCAAGAACGAAAATACTGCAGCGGGTGAGCTGGTGCAACCCAAAGCGAGCCATCACCGATCCCTCTAATTATATCTAACGGGCCACAGTGGCGTTTACATCGAGACATTAAAATTAACTGCCGACTGCGTTTGATCTTTCCATTAAGGCACAACTATAAACGGCTCTTACAAAAAGACTACACTGTAATGAGTCAATCTTACGAATTTACCGAAAAAATTATACGGACCTTCTTTTTATGCACAACGGGTTGGTACTTGACCTCAATCACACCTGATGTTAAGTGAAGATGAGGTCTAAGGTGGAAGCGTACTGACCCGGAAACCCCAACACATTTGAGGGACTGGCTATCTTATCTCTGACAACCGGAACACAACAATGCTATTAACATTGCTGCTTGGCGGCAGATTTAGATAAGATGGTAGCTAGCCAGGGGGACATTTAAAATGCCCTACCACCAACCAAACCGAGTCCTTAAACATGTACCCCGCTGGGGATCGAATCCGCGACCTCCAAAAAGTAAACCCAATGTTGTTTACATATATTGAGCCACGGAGGCGTTAAATATTCCTTTTTTCTTATAAACCTTCTTAATATTCCTAAGGCGAAGTTGCAAAGTTAAGAAAAAAAACTTTACAAGTCGTAACTTTATTGAAGTTGCCTACTTCGTCGACTTTGTTCCTTTAATTTAACGTAGAAATGTGTATCGTCTCGCCGAATGCTATTAAATCGACTAACAATTCAGTAGATGGGTCTAATAAATTCGGCGATAAAACTGCGGAGTGAAGCTGTACAAGGCTCTGGGGAGAGCAACAAAAAGTGGACAACCTGTCGTTTGTTTGTTCCGAGATAAAAGTCGCACGAGTCGCATTGTTCTGCAAATGGCGCACAAAAACAAAAGATGGCGGCCGGCGACCGCCGCAGCTTGGATATAATTAATTGCAGTTATTCGAGGAAATCAGCGCAGAAACAAACATACCGACGGACGGTGAGATGTCCTTTTATCACCCACCAATGCAATGTGTTCATAAATATCCCATTATCAATAACTCTGTCGCTGTCTCTGTTCTTAATTAACTTGACTGAGTTGTCTTATTCTTGATATTACATAATAAATAGCCTAAATGTCAATACGGACGTCATCGACCCTTTAACATATTTTTTATTGTACCAGAACATTACATTATGATCTAATACAAACGATAGGTCACATACAAAGGCGTACTTACCTCTATTAAAGAACTCGTCAGGCAACTTGAAGATTAAAATAGGAAACGGAGTAAATTAGCAAACAAATTGTGTGCAAAAGAAAACATAACACTCCAATAAATTGATTAAAAATAATTACCGAATGATAAAATTACATAAAATATAACATTATATATATATACCTACTACCGGTCGGTACTATAGGGTGTCGGTGGCTCTGCTTATGACGCGGTACCAATGAGTTTTAAAATTTAATTTAATTACTTATGTGCATTTTTCCGACTGCACTTAAACGGTGAAGGAAAACATCGCGAGGAAAACTGATATGCCTGAGAAATAAAAATTCAAAGGCATGTGAAGTCCCCAACCCGCATTGGGCCAGCGCGGTAGACTATTGCCCATATACTCCCTGATTACACGAGGGAAGGCCTATATCCCTGCAGTGGGATCTTTACAGGCTGATGATGATGATGATACCTACTACCAAATGTATACATAACATAAAGTATATATTATAAACCTACATACAATCTACAATATAACTACTTGGGTTCGTAACTAAGGTATATATTGGTTATTCATCCACTAAATACTTGCACATGGTATAATATCACGAAAGATGGGAGCGGAAATCCTCTTTTAACCTGTTAAATACTGCGCTTGAGCGACTTTACTGCTGGATACCCGCTTTCCTTCGATGGGAATAGGGAGTGATGATCATCATCCATTTGATTTTAAGGCATTAAGAAAAGGGTAGGAAAATAGCGCTCCATTATTTAACCGACTTCAATCGAAAATCAAAAAAGGAGACGATTCTATGTTCGGCTTTATTTTTTTTACGTTTTGCGTGATTCTTTTTGTAAATGAAAGAGGTTACCGTGAAGTTGGTTCCATTGTAATTTCAGTATAATCCGTGGAGTAGTTTATGTTTAGAGTGATTTAATTTCAACATAGACGCCAACTTCGAAAGATAAATTCTTAAATTCAATCTACATTAAAATCACTTTACACATTGACGCCGACTTCGAAATATATGTTTTCATATCCAAGAAGTAACAATAATTACGATAGTGAAAACAGAAAATAACTGATTAAGTGATACGAGCATGTCAGTTGAAGTCGGTAGTCTTTTTTTGTAAAAAAGTTTTTTTATGTGCACCATGTGCAAGTATTTAGAGTAGTGTATGACTAGCCAATATATACCTTAGTTAAGAACCCAAGTAGTTATTGTAGAGCACAAAATGCAAGCAAAGATATCAGCTTCAAGCTCAGGAAACAATCACCAAGCTAAGTGTAAGCGAACTAAATACACACATAACAACGGCATACAGTGCTCCCTTGAGTGCAGGCACCGACACCGCCAGCCCATCGTCCCGCAATAACCGAGCTAATAAAATACCCTCGGCACCGCACCGAGAAACTCACGACTAAGTAACTAACTAAGTATACACGGTCTAACTGCATCAATGAAATCGATATTTTGTTCTACCAATCTCCAGGCGATCATCGAGTTTGTTGAAATTAAAATAGAGCAAACAACTTTCTTGGCAGTTGGCTGGTTTGAAGAACTTGGACCAATTTTTGAATTGAGCCAAACTAGTCTTTCGTGTGAATATTTGACAGGGTAATTCTAATAATAGTTCTTTGACTGACACTTTTTGACATGAATCTTGTCTTAGTATAGAGTTTGCTTTGAATTGTCTTTCGTTAAGGATGACAGTTACTATCGATCCATCATCCATTGATACTCTCAGAGGGCTTATATCATTCAGTGGCGCCCTCATTGGATAAATTAAGATTTCTTTTTAAATACAGAACAAATCAAAAAAATTGCTCTGATTTGTACTCGAGAAACCTAAAAGATAATAATATAAATAATACCTAAATAGCTTTAATAACGATTATTTTTCAGAATTTCCAATTACTGATAAAAATATTTAGGTATTATTTATAATTAGCTTTCTCGAGTGCAGATCAGAGCGATTTTTTTGATTTATTTTAAAATCAATTTCAAAAAAATCTTAATTTATCTAATAAGGGCGCACACTGGACGAATAAGCCCTCTTAATGAGATTATTTAAACTCATCAATCGAAAAATAGAAGTCACATAAATTTGACCATAAACTGGCATAATAATGTTGCTAATATATGTAACAGAGTTCTGGTTATTCTGGAGTAAAAATTACAAAAACCGTATTGTATATTGTTCAGTACTCACTATATCTACGCAAGCAACGACAGGTTTATGTATACGACGTGTTAAAGCAATTTAACACTTTGTTTTATCAGTAAGTGTCTAGTGTCTGTCTTTTACTTGCGAAGCGTTAATTTTTCTCACAACAATTTCCTTAAACGAGCCAATAAACATCAAAGCACTACACCTCTTCGGGAGACTAGAGCGAATGAAATCGAACGGCTCCTTAACAGCGCACTTCGTACTATCGACACTTGACTTTTAGTGCTGGCGTAGTTAATTTTTGCTAGTGTTTTGTTGAAAGTAGAAAATATGAAAATGGGAGAACGTTAACTTTAAGAACCTTGTATGCTGCAAACTTTAGCTTGCTCTATATTTGATTGTAACTCGAATTTAACAATCGCAGTCGCATATAATTGTTGTCATTCTTACTCTTAATGTAGTTATTTAAGTAATTCGACTGCTACTATCAAGATTATTTGGAATTCCTGACAGTTTATTTTTTTTCCATTTTATAATATGTATACTTTTTGTGTGATTGTGTTGTATAATATTAGTATACTCTATTATTAAATTATGAGTAAGAGCATAATTTATTTAGGTATTTATCTATTAATAGGTTCTCGCCCCGCGGTTTCGCCTTTGTCGCGGAAAATTGTTTATCACGTGGGTATTACTCACTTTATCGGTATAAAAAATATCCTATGTCTTAATCCAAGGTATGTTCTACTTCTGTACCAAATTTCATCCAAATCCGTTCATCCGTTTCGCCGTGATTGAGCAACAAACAAATAAAGTAAGTAAATAATTGTATTATCTAAATAAATAAGAGTAAATGTTCGAAAATATTCTTCTGTACGCCCAATCAATATTGTCAATTGCAAATTTGGGGTCGACTGGAAGAGATCCCTCATGGGATAAGTCCCCCTTTGTACACTATTTTGATTTAATGTATTATGTGTATTACTTTGCACAATGAAGCGTTTACAAACAAACAGTTTTCAAAGACATTCCGGCTCCTTCCTTATTTGCACCCACGAAAAAAAATTTTAGACAACATTTTTTAGTTACTTTATTGTCGTTGGTAATTTGTGGGTCATTTATACATATTGTGATCTATAAGTTCATAAGAGAGCCTTCAAAATTTTAATTCGTAGGTACCGCGAAAGGTGTTAAAGTTTTCTGATTATATAATCCATCGCAGAACTCAAACAGCTTGATAGATTTTCATTTTATAAATCATTTTTCTGTTAAGAATGTGCTGACTAACATCTCCTTTAAGGAGCTATCGAAATATATGTATTAGAGTCTATACTCTATCTCAATTAAACTCTATAGTTTAATTGGCTGTATAAAATAACTTGTATGTGTTACCTGCAACTATTCTCTGACATCCGTTGAAACAAACAAATAAAATATAGCAGAAGCTCACCTTTTTAATACTTTACCATGTGTTTCATTAAGGTTACAAGCCGCTTTGTTCAGCAAATTAATATGTTGCATATAATGATAGTTTCAACACTGGCTGCTATAAAGGGAGCTAATTAATTGCTGTAAAAGTGCTTCACGTATATTAAATCCATCGTTGTATTTTATGTCTTTAATAGCCAGTAGCTTATAAGATGGTAAGTTATTAGCATAAAGTGATAAACTTGTTTAAAATATAGGCATTTCGTTGTAACGACCGTGTGGAAACACAATTTGTAATTAACTCAACCACTTAAAGTTTAGATGTGTAAAACACTAGTATTTTAACGGATGTGATATTTCTCCATTCTTTACATTCCCAGATATTTTTCTTGTTAATTTATAAGTGAGAAATAGATAAATATACCTTTTCGGACAATTTTCTTTTTTTATGTACAAGGAGACAGCGCTTAGCTTCTGCCAAACCTGAGGTTAAGTGAACATGAGGCTGAAGGTGTAAGCGCTCTCACCTGGAACCAAAAAAATTATTTCGGGGACAGGTTATATTATCTCAAACAGTCGGAACAATAGCTAATAATTAAAAAACCCGACATCCTATGAATCTCTTGAGATCAAGACGAATCGAACGACACCTTGCACTTCAAAATTGCTTAAGCCGTTTAGGCTACAGAAGGTAACATTGAAATGCACACACATACATATACATTCTTACATATACACATACACCCGAATAACATTATCCTCCTTTTTGGGGCTGCCGTAGTCGGAAACAATGGTATCAACATTACTGGTTAGCGACAGACGTAGGCAAGGCGGTGGTAGCTAGACAGGGGGTCATTTAAAAATGCCCTACCATATACTAAATCGAGTACTAGTGAAGTATCGAGTGGTACGAACCATATAAAAATATTTGCGTTAGATCGCTAATAAATTGCAATTCAGCTCGCTTGCGTTCGATCGCTAAACTTTGTACCACAAAGGCCTCCCCCAAAGTATTTCCACAACGATCGGTCCTGCGCAACCCGCATCCAGCGGCTTCCCGTGATCTTTGGGGGAGGCCTTTGTGCGGCAGGGAACGTCTTTCGGCTAATATGATGAAGCGCCCTAGAAGTAAGGATAAATGGATAGATGTACTTAACGAGTTACCATAATTTACTTTTAGGGCGCTTACTTGGTACCAAATTTAGCGATGGAACGCAAGCGAGGTAATCTAAATGTTACTTTTATATTGAATCACGGAGGCAATTAAATCTACTGACAAGTAACCGTTATGATTTGCTGACATGTATTATATTCGCTTTAAAGATGAGGTGTGTTAACCCTTTATTTTTCTAACCCTTTCGAAAATATTTGTATAAGTATTAACCCAATTTCAACAAAAGAATGTCACAGGAAAATTCGTCACCCACATTTTCAGCAGGATAAAAGAAAACGCGTATCATTAACGTGACTTGTATACCATTAATCATATTTTCACAATGTGCGTCGGGATATGTTCGTATGAGGGACCATGACCGTAGTATTTTGGCAACCAGTAACACATTACGCTAAGTTTTGGCTGTTTATTTAGCAGCTGTGTCGGACGCGTGGTTCGTGTCTGGTGGCTATTTCTATAAAACAACTTTACTGCGCACACGTCGTGTATGTATGAGAAAGAGAGATTTCTTTATTTTATTTATGAAAAGAATGAAAAACATAACAAATATATTTACAGTCACGCAAAATAAGTCATGTAACCTAAGGTTACGAAGTGTTATATCGTCCAATGAGAAAACGAGAAATTGCGGAGCGAGCAATGACCCAACTAATCACACGTCAGAACATAATCGATTACATAATACGCCCAGAGCAAACATGGTAAAGACGCATATAGACCGTCAGAATGTAAGGGTAATGTAGGGTGCAAATTGGGATGGCCTAGATGAGTTCGTCGTCATCATCTACTCCCCTGCTGGATATATCAGGCCTTCCTTCACACTATCTACTTAGCACCCTCTTACAAGCTCTAAATAAGAGGTGATCCAACTATCTGTATAAAAGAGGGAAGTGGCATCCTCATACGCCATATTCTCTATACTTACGTTGCGTTGTGTTACTGCATGTGTATTTCTCGTGTAGAAGATCGACCGTTGCATATAAAAGAAGGCTTGCGCTATTATACTACTGAAATGTTTAATGTTTCGGTTGTTCAGTGGAGGACGTCAGTACGCTGTCGCCTGTCGATGGTAAATGGACGTGATAATTCAAAATGTATTTACCTAGCGTGAGTGTTGAATGTTTCATTAATATTTTAATCACACATTTGGTATTGGAAAATTTTTAGGTACACGATGTGATAAAATATTTACTGTTCTTAATGAATTGATATAAATGTATTAAGGTATGGTTACGTATCATATGGAATAGTAGCTGGAATGTGAATTATTTCGATGTGTCTAACTAAAAATGTTGATCACTAATTATTTTTACGCACTTTTTAATCATCTGAGCTGGTGACTAAAAAGTGCATAATATCATACCTGATATTAGGTGAAGATGAGCCCGATGGTGGAAGCACTCTCACAAAGAACCCCCAATTTGGGGGACTGGCTAGCGTATCTCAAACAGCTGGAATACAACAATGCTATAGCTACTTGGCGGCAGCCTTAGATAAAATGATGGTAAATCACGGACTAAGCTATACCCTGGTGGATTTCAGCGACCACTGTTTTGCTAACCTTATGGTGTTCACATTGAGCCACAGAGGTGGTTAAAAACTTAGACATGTTAATGTCACCAACTCAGATTCTTGCATATAGGAATCAGATAACCTATACATATCGATAACAACTATCAGTTCCACAAAATCGAATGAGATCAAAATCGGCGTACGAATAAGTACACCACTCGAAAGCAGACGTTATTATAACAGTTGTATCGGTATATCTAGATCATGATATTGAGGGTGGGATGTCTGCGAGTTTCAGACGAATGGTCAGTTCACTAGTGGGACTATTCGATCCTATTCCATTTGCTCAGTATTGGTTACCGTGAGCCCGGTTCAGTCTGTCAACCAAATCCTCCAGTTTTCCTGCAGAACTTCACAAGGTCATCTTGCTTTATATGTGGCAATTTATCTTTTCCGATTGGACTACACACTCAGCAAGACAAAATTAGCAGAGATAGGTGTCTGTTTAGTCTACAGTGACCTGTGATGATACTCAGCAGAGTGCTTGTGTTATCTTGCATATCTGCCTTATCCGCTGTTAGTCTGTTGGTGCCTTTCAGGAACATTTTAGACTGTCGGTAGATCCGAATAATAGATAGTATAGCGAGAAGACGAATAAACGTAAACTATAATGTTTACCGTACAGCAAAACCCCCTGGAGATTTTCCGCTCAACAAAGACGAGTTAAACCGTATGTTTATGCGTGGACTTTTTATTCGCGTTATTGTAGTGATATGTAAAACAGTGCATTATGCGTGTCGCAGTCGTCGCAGACCTGGGTCGTCGTTCGGCACGCTCGCAACGACTCAATTATGTGCGCACCTAAAATAACACGCTCAATACTGTGGGTGGTCCGGTCTATACCCGGAATAGACAACCAACCTCATAGCATCTCATAACCAACATCCCTTTTGACGGGTGAAAGAACTGACTGATTACTTGATTCCAACTTAATGAATGGTATGATATGAAATACGATTTAGCAAGCCTTTTGACGGGTGAAAGTATGAATATGATAACTTATCATTCTAACTTCTGATTCGTTTTATGACAGTAATTATGATTCAGTATTCCAGCGCATTTCGCAAATATTAATTCTGTCAATCCAATAAATTTGCAGACAGCAATTATAATACCTGATATTTTGAGTTGACACTTTAATTTAGTTTCTAATTTATTTGTATTTATTTACCTACCCGAATTATTAATAACTTGTTTAAAGTTAGACACTTGACTATAATTAAGTTATGTTGTAACTAGTCGACTCTACAAAACGTAGATAATGATTTATACTTTCTTTGTTTTTGAGCTACTTCGACAATCGTAGTCGTGCATGACCTACTCCAACCTTGTCGGAGCCAACGCCTAACGCTTATCCGTCTTGCCTTTGAACTAAAGATAAATGTTAAACGTATCTGCAGTGAAGCATTTATTCACTACTAGCTTTTAGAAAGGATTTTATAATCCAAGCGAAAGGTAACCGTAACCGTAGATACCTATTTCGCAAACATTCTGATAATCATAATTTCAATACTAGAAGTAAGGATAAATTTGAAAGTGTATAATTTAGGCTTAGTATGGTTAGGATATCATTTAGGACCAGCATACGTTTTTACAATAAAATACCAAAATATGGAGCAAAAATTTAAGCGTCATATTAAAGGAACTCCATGTAATAAGGGTTATTACAGGAAAAATGATTATTTGATGTTACTTTGATTTCTAGTCAAGTTTGTTTTGTAATATGTAATATAACCAATACTATTAAGTTGTAAAGATGGAAACGTATTTAATATAGCTGTTTGTTGTGACGGAGTTTCTTGTCGCTTCTTCTCCATAACACCTTGTGATCTTTAAGAAAGTATTCTTGGTTTTCAATAAGTAATATTTTCGTATCGCACATATATACGAAAAACGCAAACCAAATAGATTTTAACAAACTACTTTACTATTTGAAAACGAGAAAAAGACTTCTGGATTTTTACTAAAAGCATTGTAATAAATAAATATAAATATTTTGAATACTAACACCAATTATCACGCCCCAAACTAGACAAAACTATGCTGTACTGTTATTAGATAATAGATAATAATAAACATACATAAATAAATATTTGTTAAACATCCATGGTTCGGGAACATATTTTCATATTCATCACACAAACATTTAATCCTTGTGAGATTCAAACCAGCAACCGTTGGTTTCGAAAGCCGGGTAAATCTACTACATCAATGGGTCGTTAAAATTGTCACAATTGTATAATAAGTAAGACATTTGGTTAAAAATATCTTTATCAAGAAAAATATCTTATCTGTCACGAAGATATTGGAACCCGAGTAATATCTGATTCTTTGTGACCGATACATAGCATTGATACTATTGTCGTAGATTTGTATGTAATCTGTATCTTATAAGATTAGAGGATAATACCAATATATCCTGTTCCTACATAATGGCATTTCACGTCTAACCTCCCACCGACAATTTACATCCATCTATCTATACTCATCAGTACAAGCTTAGTGACAACGTCATGTGTTTGAGACGCGCTTCCTGTCGCCGACCTATGTTTGTCTAATTTCCGAACTGTTTGTACAGTCGACAAAAAGTTTAGATAGGCGCGGATTGATGCAAGTCACGCGTCACGTGAATTTTTGATGTATTTTCTTTGGTAACATCAACACTTGGGGAGAGCGAAGGTAGATAGAAGTGGGCTTTCGATTTTTGAATAATTTAGATGCTATGCTTGCGACTGACCATCCAATAACATTATGCTGAATTCTTTTTTTGTTGTGTTGTATCGTTGGAGATTCGTACGGCAATTTCTAATTTTTAGGCAACATACAAATATGTTGATGTATTTTACGACATTTTTACTAAATTATCTATGCCCTAATAAAAACCGAAAATATTGCCTAAAAATTAGAAATTGCCGTACGAATTTCCAACGCCGCAAAAATACAAATATTTTTGCGGTCAATATTAACATCGAGAAGAGGCGAAAAATATCATTCATATTTTATCCGATTTTTAAAAGAAAGAGATTCGACTGTTTGTTTTTAATATAGATTTATTAAAAAACAAACAGTTAAGGTCCTATAGAAGTTTCATAAATGTCTGTTCAGTCGTCTTTTTGAAATTATGGTAAAGAGCACAATCACGTTAGGTACAAATTTATTTAGATGATCGTATTACTCCTGAGATGTTTTTGAAGTCGGTTGCTGTATTTATTAAATAGTTTTTAATGAACGCAAGTTCTCTTTATTCATTTGCCTTTATAATGTAAGGACATTAGAAAATAAATGAAGAAATATCATACTAACATTTTAAGGTCCTTCGTCGCCTTAAAGTTGAATAGCGTAAAGACTACCGCAAGATCTAAAACTTACAATCTATTACTCGTAACTTAGTTTGTATAAACAATGTCAAGTCGTAAAGTAATTTTCTCCATACAAATCGACAGTTGCATTTCTCCCACAGAGTTAGTAATAAAATAAAATCAGGCGGCGATTGCACGAGTCCAGAGCACGATGCTGTCCTAGCAACGATTTATATGCCACTGATTCATTCCACTGTTGACAGTTATAGTCCCGGTCGCGGATATTGCACTTTTGCACATTCTCACTCCTGAATTATGACTTACATAACGCTCCTACATTGAATATCATTACGGTTAAGCCCAAACCAAGATGGGCCTTCGCAAGTTTAATGTTCATAACTTAGTAGTCCTCACGAAACTTTTGCTAATTCATGCTCAACTTTCTATTGCTACCTTTGAGTCACGGTTCACGTAACAATTGTAGATGTTATTTGACAATAGAGCTCATTAAAATTGTAAAAGAAAATTCGCTCAATTATTCAGTCGCTCATTTTTTTGTTTTCATCTTACATACAAAAATGGGAAAAAACTTAGGAATAAAGTAACGTCTGATTTTTTTTTATGCACGACGGGATCGTACTTGACCTCAATCACACCTGATGTTAAGTGAAGATGAGGTCGAAGGTGGAAGCGTACTGGCCCGGAAACCCCAACACATTTGGGGAACTGGCTATCTTATCGCTGACAACCGGGACACAACAATGCTATTAACATTGCAGCTTGGCGGCAGATTTAGATAAGATGGTGGTAGCTAGCCAGGCGGACATTTTAAAATGGCCTACCATCAACCAAACCTAGTACTTAAACATGTACCCCGCTGGGGATCGAACCCGCGACCTCCGAATCGTAAACCCAATGTTGTTTACATTGAGCTACGGAGGCGGCTAAGTGAACTTTAACTGATCCTTACAAAAACCATAAACATAATTTACAACTCCATGCTGTTTTCATATTTATTTATACTCTGTTTAGTTCCATACTAGACTCGTAAAAAGTTCCGTAAATTTCTATCTGATCGGACAATCCGGGACTGATCGCTCATCCCGGCCATATTTATAGCTGTTTGATTTATTTTGTTATCTCTTTATTGCCCGACTAACGACAAGTATTCTCCTCTGAAGATTAATCACCAACGTCAACGTGATTTAGCAGAGCAACCAATATTTAATGTGCGCTATTTAGACAGAATACGATTCCTGGTTATATTTAGGAGATACAGAGAGGTTAATTGTCTAATAGTCGAGATACAATTCATTATATGGCCGCATAAACTCTGAAGAAAATAATTGTGTATTGTTATGGAGAGAATATGATTTGTAATAGTTTATTTACAAAAAGATTAGTGCGACGCAAAAAGTTCCTTGCACTCGAGAGCAGGTTACTGTCTCATTGTGTACTATGATCTCGAGACGTAATTAGACCGATAATTAGTAATACCTAGTCACTTCTCTGTAACTCTACTGCGAACTAGCATATTAAAAGGATCTTACTTTATTTGTTAGGGTATTTAATTGAGAATTATTTGTAATTCCGGTACACCTGTGGCAAATTTAATGAATTTCGGCGCAATATACAAACAAAAAAGGCTTTGAAAAAAGAAAGACTATATGTAATTTAATTTTAAATTCGAATTCTATCACAGACGGCCTAAACTCATTGCACAATTAATGACTGACGACCAGTTGGGTGCAGTGGTTAGAAACCCTGACTGCTATACCAAAAGGTCGCAGGTTCGAATCCCGCTAGAGGCAGATATTTCTACGATGAACACGGACACGTGTACCCGAGTTATGGGATATTTTAATTTATAAAAAAATGTATCTGTGTTGTATAAAACCACCTGGTACCCATAATACAAGCCCAGTTGCTTAGTGTGTAACTAGATGGCGCTATGTGTATATTTCCAAAGATTTATTATTAATACTAACCGCATTTTATTACATTGACCATATCTTATAAAATCAGATTTTCAGTATGCTTCAGCCAATATGATATCAGAGAATCTGAGGACTAAAGTAGAATTGTGTTAATGAAGAAGAATACTGTTATACCTTACAGTGGAATTAGTTGAGAGAGAAATTGGTGCCACGGTAGATATAGATTTTTTAAATGTCATGGTTTACCAACGAGCAAGCAGCTGACCTAGTAAGAAAGTGAATACTACTGTGAACACTTCTGCTTGACAACTGTAACCATTAAGCCGGTTTCGACCTTAAATGCAGGACTTACAGATGCTTTGTCCGCCTTCTCCAAGGAAAACTTCACATCGGAACACAGCAAAGGGCCACTGGTGCTTTGTGGTACTCACCCAATCGGCCTCGTTTATGGTTTAAAGTGAGTAATGTAGATTGATTTACTTTCAACATTGACGCCAACTTCGAAATATATTTTTTCGAAATATTAATTACGACAGTTAATTAGCTGGTTAAATGATACGAGCGTTTCAGTGAAATTATTTTTTACTTTGTTGTGGCTGAAGTCGGTTTTTTTTTTTTGTTGAAAAGTTTTTATATTATTTTTTTTTATATTATTTTCACAATCACAAGTATAGAGGAACATATTATGTTAACTATTATAGTTAGTGAACCACTATTGGACCCCTTGCGGAGTGCAATAATTACTGAAGTTCTATAAGATCAGGTAACTAAATGTCAAATTACATATACATAACTTTTTATACGACTAACTTACTAATAACTATTTCGAATGATGACTAGATGAATCTAGTTATTGAATAACATATATATATGAAAAATATAGATAAATTAAATACCTATGTCATCTGTTGCAATATCCTTATCACGTAGATAATATAACCCAATTTGAATATATTTTAAAGTTGTTTACAATTATAACATCAAAACAAAGTAGCTATATGTCTACATTTTTCTTGAGATTATAGAGAGCAAAATGAAGTAGGTAGCAAATTTACTCCCACCTGTATCAATTTAACGGTGATATAAAGAATTTATTGTGTATTAAATGCAAAAAGGTGGATCACATTACGATTTAATAATCGTAATCTATCCATATACTGATAGGAGCGCGTGGAAAATTAAAAGCCTATTAAATGTCATCCCACGCTCGCGTTCTAGCGTCAGGGTCTAGGATTGTTCCCATGCGAATGTAGGGCTGGCATATTACAATTTTTCATCTGCATGTCTGTTTTTACCTTTTGGAACGTTTGGGGAAAGTTATGACGGTAGATGTATAAGAATTGTCCCTATGAGCATACCTGTTTGATTGCATAAGTGTCCATAAAGTAAGAGAAATGTTCTTCAATGTTCCAATTCTGTCGTTCTCAAAATTCAAAAATGTCAAAGCCGTAAACTTGTGATGCGACTGTATTGAACTGCTGTAACTGACTACTTGAAGAAGATGACCAGAGTTGGCAAAAGAAGGCGAATAGATATTTGGAATTGAGGAAGAGTAGGTAATAGTCGAAGTTAGTGGATGATAATAGTGGGAAATGCTGTGAGATCCACGAGTATCATAATCGAGTTGCAAGATTTAAACAGCATAACTTGAATCGTTAAAGTTGAAAGCTAATTGGCATTTAATGATCTATTTATTTTATTTTATTTATTTATTTATCATTTATTGCACACAAGAAAAAAAGACATACAGATACAACATAATAGAGACGACACAACAGGTTCTGCTTATTTCTACAATGAAATTTCTTCCAGCAGACCTACGAAAGAGAGATATTATGGTTATTAAATTGTTAACATTGCTGCAAGCTTTCAAAATATAGTAAAATTATGAATGCGAAAGTTTGGATGTTTGTTTCTTGCTCAATATATTTGTTGCGAAACGGATGAACGGATTTGGATGAAATTTGGTATATAGGTATAACATATCATGGATTAAAACATAGAATGTTTTATCCCGATAAAGCGAGTAGTTCTCACGGGATAAACTAAACATATCCGCGATACAGTTAATCCACGCAGGAACGCTAGCGGTAAAATAAAAATAAATCACGGCTCAAGACAAAGACAATTTTTTCGTTCTGCATATCGAAACCATAGAATTAAATAGGTAGCACTTCTAATGTTTACTATATATAGGTTACTTTAAACGATTTGATTAGAGATCAAGTTTACTACACGACAGTTAACAGATCAGATCAACGAGGTTCAGCCGGTAGATCGAAAAGATATCGAGTATCGCATGCAGCCCTGCGCGCAAACGTTGCATGGCGTTCGAAGGCTGTACAAGTGGTAGGTGCAGGTAATAGGCCAGCAATTGCGTTGCAGACGGTACCGTGGGCGGCGGCGCCGCAGTCCGTTTGATAGCGCCACGTTAACATTACCTCTATCTGCTCGGTCGGGTGATTACAAGTCTCGCGAATTCCTGTAATTATTACCTTCGAGTGTTTGCAATGTTTGTTTATACAGGTTGTCTGGAGAAAGTGTACTGTTATAGTTTCGTAAGGCATCGATTTGATACTTTCTAAGCTAAGAGGCTAAGTTATGTATAGCGACTATTGACACGTGCTTCCTACCGAAAAAGAAGGATTAACTTGTATCTTCAATTAGGGATTCATAGTGAGCATAACAACAAGGTTCACAAAAACTGTAATAACCAGTACCTGATTTTCCAGTAAAAAGATTTATCTCCATTATAATAGCCTAGCAGTATATCCCAACATTAACAGCATTTGTAAAAGTCTATGTTCATCACTTCTGAGATATACCTATTTGATATTTTATTTAAAAAATTAAAACACCAACAACATTACAGTATTATAGATATGTACCTACCCACTCATGTTCGAGTTCCATTAGGTATAAAAAAGAGCAAAAAGCCAAGTTAATAAACGTAACTGAGCGTAACAAATCATTGAAATGTACGTATCTGTCGACAGCTGTATTTCACGCGGGTTTTACCTTTTTGTTACGTTGTTTATTAAAATGAATATTTAATTTCCATGTCAGATAATGCGCGGGGAATTAAATACGGCCCAATTCGCTACACCCGTGCAAAAGTACCGAAGTCATTTGTTTTTGATGGACATGGCGTCTGGTTATGTAAATACTTGTTCTATTCAACACAAATCAGCGTCAAACGCTAACCATCAGACTGCACTACATCAAGAGTTGGAACGGCAATTAAGGTGCTGGCAGACTCGGCTGGATTTACTGCCCGCCCCGTTGCCACTATTTGCATAATAATTTTCACTTATGAATAGGTATTAAGGCGTTATTACACTTATAAATATTTACGGCTAATCGCGGCGTCGGGACAAAATCGGGTGGGAGGGTCTCAGCGTCTTTAGAGATGAGTTTCTTGTCAGGTGCTGACAGCTGGAATGCTATAGTTGGTTCTAGGAAGCGATTGTGATGGATGATAGCCGTAATTCTGTTTTAATGAGTATTTTGTATTGCATATGAGTACGAAAGCTTCAATCAAGGCTTGGGCAAGCGAATTGAATAGCTTGTGTTGTTAATATGAGTCGTAACCTAGATGTTTTATTGGAGCGCTGGGCGTCATCTTCAAAAGGCTATTTTAACTGCATCCATTAGGAACCGCTTTATTATTCGAAGTGTGTGAAGACGTGAAATGAATGATAATTTTCGTCTGTTTTGAGTTCAAAGAACTTCCTTATGGAAGTACTCATAAGAGTAACTCTATTACAGCCTTATCATTTAGTTCCCTTTACTACAGTATTACCTACACATGGACAGGTAAGAAACGTACGTAGATATTATGAAAGTTATTCCTGAACTGTGTCATATATCTACCTACTTATTATAGGTATTGTAACCATCATAATACATACATACTCGTAGGTACCTATACATCCTTAAGGAAAAATTTCACATAAAGTTTACCATACCTATTGGTAAATGAAAGATCCGAGGAAGCTTTATAACTGAATTTCCATGTTCTTTTAGCGCTTTGATCCTCAACCTGGCAACTTCAGGTAAGTAAGGCTTCGGAACCGTGATAAAGTTATAAAATCGCTTTCCCCGCTGCGTGACCGCACTTCCGAACGCTATCTCGGGGGGCATTTTATTGAAAAAGTTCAAGCCGTGAGCAGAATGCGTGAGGGCTGGCCCGCCGTAAAATATGAATAATAATGCTCATCGGCCCCTTAGTCTTTACCTGTAAACGGTAGCCAGGGATTCTGTTATTGCGTTTCGCTTTTATAGCCTACAAGTTTTATGTCGATCGATGGTTAAATTTCCCTAGCACATAAATCAACTAACAAATGAATTCTTCATGTTCTACAAATGGCTAACGTCAACCCCTTTAGGGGTCGTTTCTCTTAGTGTTGATCGCAATAATCCAGTGAGTAATTATTTAGTAGTGCCTTATACTGGATGAGATTTTTTACCGTAAGTAAAAAAATAGGGCATATTAGATAAGCGAAATAGATGTTATTGGCAAGTTTAATTTTCTTTTTTCAAAAATGTACGCGCCGCTCAGCGATTGATATGCGTTACGGTAATGATAATACCTTCTAATCGACCTTAATGATAATACCTTCTAATTCACCTACCTAATATGCCCTATTTTTTCACTTACGATAAAAAAACTCATCCGGTATTTGGTCAATTCTAATGAAAGCTTAGTCACCCACTTCAATCTTACAACAATGATTACCGAACATTTAGATACCGATGATTTTTATTAAAGGATCCCAGTCAAAAATAGTTTTAACTAACTTTCTTGGTCAAACAAAACTACTTTTGTTTGATATTCGAAGTTAAAAATGGTTTTGAGGAACTTCTTAGTCAAAAGTGTGTCGACTGATATTCGAAGTTAAAATTAGTTTTGACTGATGTTCGCAGTTAAAAATGGTTTTGAGCAACTTGTTAGTCTAAAGTGGTTTGACTGATATTCGCAGTTAAAAATGGTTTGGACCAACGTTCTTGGTCAAAAGTGGTTTTGGTTGATATTCGCAGTTAAAAATGGTTTTGAGCAACTTCTTTAGTCATAACTACTTTTGATTGATTTTTACAGTCAAAAATCCTTTTCACCGTTTATGAGTTTTCACTGCAACATATGTATACAATCATTAAATCAAATCAAAGAATTGACATGTTGACGGGCAATCATATTGCGTTTTGATGTGAAATGTTTGTTTTCAGCTGGTTCTAACGAATTAACAAACCAATATTCAGATCTATTAAGATGCGTATAATATCAATGGGTAGGTATTTTAATATATTGTATAAAATTATAGACAGCAATTATAAAAATTACATTTCTCTGTCCACTGATGTACGTACATATACAGGGCGTCCCAAAGTTATGGGACATGAAGGGGAAGTACCTTAAATATCGTAGATAGTGAATTTTGCTCAAAGAAGACTTTATGTTATTTTTAAAAGTTAGTAATTCTGCATTCATAGATTTTCTAAAAATTATTTGCTTCGGCTGGGAATCGAACCGACTCAAATGTGAAAAAAAAAACACCCTACTTTTATGATGCCAATCGAAAGAATAGCTAAAAAATAATAACTCTGCCTAAGTAACATAGTATTTTAAAAGAAAGGAACAACGTGAAATTAATCATTTTAATCAAATAAAAAACATACATGAAACTGCCGTAGTCAATTAAGTAGGTATTTTTTTGTAAATTAATTAATTAAATGCTCAAAATGTGATCCCTCTTGTCTTACGCAAATCGCCAATCTTTTAATGAGCCCGCTGCCTGTTGATTTTCTAATCATTTTATGGTGAACACTCGATGTGATATGGCACAATTCTGTTTGCAACTCGCCTACGTTCTCGTATCGCTTTTTGTATAGCATATCTTTCACGTATCCCCAAAAGAAGAAATCTAATGGTGTGAGGTCCGGGGATCTGGCCGGCCATCTAATCGGTCCATTTGTACCAATCCATGTAGGAAAACATTCATTTAGAAAATCTGCTGCTCTCCGACTATTATGAGCCGGAGCTCCATCTTGTTGGAAAATTAAGTTTTCTTGCTCCGCCGCGGAATGGTTTCTTATCTTATCCCTTAAAATTTGAAGTATTCCTAAATTTGACTCAATCATTTTATGTTGTTCCTTTCTTTTAAAATACTATGTTACTTAGGCAGAGTTATTATTTTTTAGCTATTCTTTCGATTGGCATCATAAAAGTAGGGTGTTTTTTTTTTCACATTTAAGTCGGTTCGATTCCCAGCCGAAGCAAGTAATTTTTAGAAAATCTATGAATGCAGAATTACTAACTTTTAAAAATAACATAAAGTCTTCTTTGAGCAAAATTCACTATCTACAATATTTAAGGTACTTCCCCTTCATGTCCCATAACTTTGGGACGCCCTGTATAGTAAGTAGTAGGTTTTGTATAGATAGTATATAGGAAATAAATATGAACATCAAAGTTAATATCTAAAATGTTCTACCTCACACATACAAAGACTAATTGAATGAAATGCGTAAAATATATTATAGGTTAATATGAAGCTGCTTACGACGGAGGCTGAATCCATTTATCACATATTCGTACCTCCGTCAATCATACTATGACATTTCGCAAACGCAACCGACCCAGCAGTGTGGCCATAGAACGACCGATATCTTTACTTTTCACTGCAGCAGTGTATTTTTATCGAATACCTACGGTGAATAAGTCATCATTTTCCTGCCCTTATCCCACTCTAGGTGAGGTCGGCACAACATGTCATCCTCTTCCACTCTCCTCTATCAGCCGTCATCTCCGTACTCACTCCTTTCACATATCTTTCCTCACGCAGTCTACCCACACCTTCTTCGGTCTTCCTCTATCTTTGTATCCCTCCACATTCATACTTAGCACTCGTCTTGTAACGTGCCTTTCATCCCTCCTCATAGTTTGCCCAAACCATGCTAATCTATTGCTTCTCAACTTTTCTGTTATTGGCGCCACATTTAGACTTCCTCTGATATACTCATTCCTGTTCTTATCCATTCTAGTTACACCACACATCTATCTTAGCATTCTCATCTCTGCCACATGCATTCTACTCGTACTACACGTAGTCCCTGAAACCTGTCGCCATTTCATCCATCCTGCATTTATCCCGTTCCTCACGTCCTGGTGAATATTGCCGGTGGAAAATAAATGAAACGTCAAAAATTTACAAAACAACCGACTTTAATAAGGTTTAATTCTCTGTCTCAGGAGTGCATCATGATCTTAAATATGGGACCACTCTGGGGGTGAATTAACGATACATACAGACAAACAGAGACCCTTTTTTTTGGAGTCAGTTAATTTACAAACATCGATACCCTGTCTGGCCTTACACTATACCCTGAATTATGAGAATCCAAATATAGAACTAAATCTATATTTGTATAGTAGGTACTTATTTGAATAACTCTATGCCTGTGATTAAAAATTTAATTAAAGAAAACAACCGATAGGTGTATCCATATAGAATGTAGGACTTCATTCTAACATAAACAAAAATTATGGGGAAATTGCAAAGAACTAACAAGTATTATATACTATATATAAGTAGGTATGTATAAATCTAATTTCGTGGCCTTACATTTTATGTAGGAAGCATTAAAGGGATTATTATTCTCATTCTCACAAAAACAAGGTTCCGGTAAGTCGGATTTATGATATTATTAGTTGGGATTTCCTTTGTTTCTAACCAGAATTAGGTAAAACTGGATTAAATCGTATAGGTATTCGTATCAATTCATATTACATATTATGTACCAGTGGAGTGCCCTCCATACAGGCAGAAAGCATTCTGCCTGTAAGCATTCTCGAAATTCAATGTCAAAGACAGCTGATTCATACTGATATGAACACAAAATTCTCTAAACAGTTGCGAAGATTGCTAAAGGAGGAAGTTAGTTATAACTTTGTAGTTATATTTTTCTCATTTAATAGCAAATTTTATCATTCTGCCTACCCTGTGACGAAACGTTGTACACGTCACTGTCATGTACAATAACAAGGTTGTACTTGCCACTTTTGATCTCTACAGCGTTTTCATTGATCCAATTGAATCTTTGTTCAATGTAAGTACAGCGCAGATAGATATATTTCAATGAAATTTTTGAGACATAATTTTAAAATAAGTCAAGTCCGGACCAGACAAATTTTTAAAGATCTCGATTTTAAAGGTTTAAAGATTTAAAGGTCTCAAAAACTATTTATTTATTTATTTAACATTTTATTGCATATAAGCATAAATATTAAACAAAACAAAAAACCAGGACAATATTAATAATATACGAAATGCGAGGTTATCTGTATAAGATATACCCAGCGGAGAACATATTTACTACTGGGTTTGGTTGTTGGTAGGGTATTTTAAATATTCGCTAGCTAGCTTAAATAGCTAGCCAGCTACCGCCATTTTATCTAAGTTAACCAATGTTAAAACATTTTTGTTTTTCGGTTGTCAGAGTTAAGATAGCAAGTCCTCCAAATAAGATGGGGTTTCCGGGTCAGTATGCTTCCACCTTCGACCACATCTTTACTTAACTTCAGGTGTGATTGAAGGCTAACCCGTTGTGCATAAAAACGAAAACGTATATAGAAGTGGGGCATAAAAGTAATGTAAAAAAATCTTTATTTTGTAGGTATTATGCACCTACTTTTATTTTGTAGGTGCATAATTTAAGGGCAGTCGGTTCCTAGTGGAAAGTTGTTGGTAATCAGGAGCGGAGTCATCAGTAAACAGAAATTACACGAATTAAATTTCACCCTGTATAATGATAGAAAAAAACTCCACCGACAAGTGAAGGGCTCTTAAATAAGATGATGATGATAATGATATATAACTTACTGAACATGTAAATATCTATATTATTCGCAATTAATAACAATTTAAGTATTTAATTTAAGTGAAAACTAAACTTTTTTACCGTCCAGTACCCAGTACGTTAGCGTTATTGTCCCGCTGAATGCATAAGCTCAGCTACTGAGTACTAGTTTTATTCAGTTGAAACTTAAATGAATATAACAATCAAGTCAGTCTATATAATTATATTATGTAGGTATTGTAATGAACCGTTCCAAACTTTGGAAGTGTGTGATGAAAATAGAATAGTTGATAAAGGTAGATATATAAAATATTTGATAATTCTATATAAGGCCATCGTAATAGTCTTAGAGGTAGGATTATATAAATTCGTTTTAAGCTCTTAAAACCCTTGTCGATATGAATTAAATCAGCTAGATCGATTTACTTGAAACCTTTTAGAACGTTGAGTCGCGTTAATAAATTACACTTAGGTATTTGAAAATCTAAAATGAGAAAGGTGATTTAAACGAAACGCGTACAGTACACATTACATTATTATATTGAAATTTTACCAAATACTTACTTATATGATACCTTCTCGTGTCTAGCTTTTTATGGTTTATCACTTGCAGTTGTTTTTGAGTTGATTTTAGATATAGATTTTTTTGTTTTCTTTTAGTTAATGTTTAAATTTATTCATAGAGTAATAGTAATTAATTCCTTGGTGGCAGCAACTACTCTACTTGGGGGGGACTGAAAATCAGCAAATCAGCAAACCTTTTCATCACAGTTTGACCTAATTTATTATCAATTAATTACTATACCTTTTATTTATTATTTATTTACACGAGATTGGGACTCCTTGACTTTAACAGAGTTCTCTCTTTATTATTTATTCCAAATAAACTTGAAGGAGTAAAATAATCGTCCTTAAATCGAAACCAACTGCTCTCCGCCGAATATTTGACCAAATCTGAAACCCAATAATATATGCGCACAGCCGTATTGTAGACGTTTAAATAAACAAATAGAAGTTTTAAAACTATTTTAAGGTAGCCCTACACATTGGGCCGGTATAGTATAATGATGAAGTCAATCTATATGACTCAAAGTTACTAGGTCACAGCAAAAGCCAAACATTGAACCTTTCCCTCACGATATATTCGTGTAGTAATTTTTATAATAAGTATTTCAGCTTCAGTGCTATTGTTTGCGTGGAAAGTTGAAATAAAAAATATCTTAATTATTGTGGTAGCCGGCGTGTTTTGTTGTACGGGAACGGTAAATAACTATGTAATTATATCGCCTAACTAATGTTTAGAGTAATAGTTAGATAATCGTTGAGTAGTGTTTCAACGTTTACTTTTATATTTCATGACTTCTTGTAACTGTTAGATCACATTAAGGTCACGATTTAAATTACCATTTAGTAGGATTCCTAACAGGGCAGCCCACATAGCTTTAAACATTTATGGACGGTGGGGCATTAAAGTTCTTGAGTGGAGACCACGCATCGGCAAGCGCAGCGCTGGCGTCCATGCGTAGTCGTGGACGGACCACCTGATGAAAGTCACGGGAAATCTCTGGATGCAGGTCGCTTCCAACCAGTCGCTCTAGAAATATATGGGAAGGCCTATACGTGGATGTCCTGTGACTGATATAATCATGATTCCTAACTAATCTTATGTTCGATATCAGGCAAGGCAGTATGTTTGTTGAGGTACTATTGCGTGTGACATCACTTCGACCCAGTAAGTTACGGTTTTGCGACCTACCCCGCTGTTGCTTATTTCCCCGCCGCACCATTTCATCATCATTCAATCTTATGCATCCCCACTATTGGGGCACAGCTAACTCTCAATGGGAGAGGGTCTGGGCCTTAACACACTCCGCGGGCTTAGTACCGTGGCCATCTCACAGTCAGTGTTTTAAGCTGCCCCCGTGGCTTAACGACTGCCTTCAATAGAAAACAACCAGAAACGATTCTGTAACACTCGTATTAAAATGTGACTAGTGGTCGCATGACCAATAGTCACAACCGAAAATCAATGTCTGGCGCGGTCATACCTTGAATGCATATTGAAGGTATGACAGCGTCAGACATTGATTCTCGTTCAAAATTATGTCGCCTATCCTTGATTCGAAATATCTAATTTTATCCTAATTAACGATACTATTAGATGTAGTTTCGATATTTATATACTTAATACCAACGTAACTGTGTAAATGTATGTAGTAAAATTTTCTCTATCGCTAAATTACTTCATTTCCATATGTTTCACGAGTTAATTTCACAAGTACGAGTAGGTAATAACCATCTTATTGCAAAACCACAGTTTGCAGTTCCAATTAAGTACGTGTTCTTAATTCCGTGAGTTGGAGTGAAATAGGATTTAATTTTACTAGTACAGGATTATTAGAGTAGACACTTGTGTGTTAGGAAGCGGGTAAGTGTATGTAGCTGTAGTTTTTTTTTTTATGAACAAGGGCTTAGCACTTGTCCTCAAACACACCTGATGTTAAGTGAAGATGAGGCCGAAGGTGGAAGCGTGGACCCGGAAACCCCATCTTATATCTAAGTGGCTTTTTTATCTCTTACAACCGGAGCACAACTATTAACATTATTATTTGGCGGCCGATTTAGATAAGGTGGTGGTAGCTATGACATTTAAAATGCCCTACCACCAACCTAACCGAGTTCTAAATATGTACTCCGCCGGGGATCGAACCCGCGACCTCCGATTCGTAAACCCTATTGCTGTTCATTATTGCCACGGAGGTGATTAAAAACTTATTAAACTTACTTTCAATAATAAAGATAAAATTAACAAGGCAGTAGTGCCAAGAAATCGCGGAGTCACTATCGTGTAAACATTGGAAAGAGGAGAAAAAAAGGAAATATAGAAACAGCAATATGGCGTGATCCACTGGAATGAGCTGTTACGGGGTTTCTTTTAAAATAATTTGGCTTGCAGCCAATGCCCTGCGGCTGGCAACTGGTGGTGGATTTACCCAAATGGTCACAGAATTAAAAAGCTTTCTGCCTTGCTCAAGTTTACAAATAAAGAGTTGAGTTAATTTAAATAGCAGTAGCGTAAGGACCCCCGATAGACTAGACTGGAATATTAAGAAGTTTGTTGACTCTCTGAATAGCGTATAGAGATTTTTTTAAGCTTGCTTCATATAATGTCTAATTAGCTTCATCTAATGCAAGTGATATGCAAGGAAGTACATCAGACATCACAATTAATTATTTATATTAATGGATAAAGATTCTTAAATTCAAGTAACTTATAGTTATAGGAGGTTAAAGTATTTATTTACTGCCATGAATTTTAGATCCAATCCCATATGCAGTTTACAGGCAAATTTATATCTTTACCTACTCCAGTTTCAGCAATAGCGGAGGAATTTATTCAAGGAATATATTCCTTGAAAATATTCCGCAAAAATAAATAATTTTTACGACAGCAAAATATTTCGTTGTAAAAAATTTGAAGGTTTTTGTTCTATATTGTTAGTATTGAAAATTGTGCTATACGTCACATAGACTGTTTCGTGAGTGTTATATTGACATATATTTTCACTTGTTCCATCTTCATTACGTGTCAACAAACTAAAGTTTTGGCAGTTGGGTCCATAAAGTTGGCATGAGAGTTGACCCTACGAGTCTCTTTTTATTACACGATGGTAGCACGAATGTCGTTGTGTTATAGCCAATAAATTTCACACAAAAACGAGAAGTTTGTCGGTAATAGCAAAAGTTAGAATATTCAGAACCGATCAGCGCTACCGGGGGTTATAAACTGATATCACAGTAAGTAATTGACATAGTCGTAAATAGAAGAATGTTGGTATCACACGGGGTCATACATAACATAAACATGGTCCCAGTTAATAAGCAATTTCAACTTTTATTATTTAAGGAAGTCCATGGAATAATCGCTACTCTGTCAATACTCTGATATATTTTCTTTTTAATTCTGTATAGAACAATATTCTCTTATTCCTTCATCTGATTTTAGTGTCTCTGTCCTGTCACACTATTAGCTATATTCTTTCTGTGTTTATAATTATCTTTCAAGGATTGCCAATCCTGTAATTGCACATGTCCAAAGGCAATTTCCAGGAGACACAAAAACTACATATTACTTACGTACCGTAGGTACTACTTGTTTGTTTGTAAATGCTTTAATGTACAAAAAGGCAATACATTAATTTTGCATTGATACAGAATTTGAGTACAACGGCGGACTTATCCCATAGAGGGATTTCTTCCAGACAACCATAGGGTAGGTAGAAAACAGTACTACTACTTTATATATCTTACCTTAATGTGAGGATTGAAAGAAAATTATCAATTCAATTGTTACTGGTTTCTTCTCTTGACAGGAAAATAACTTTATTCTACGTAAATAACAACTTCGATCTCGTCAAAGCAATCTAAAACCAATAAAGGCACAACAATCTCGCAACAAGATGGCAGAAGATAGCAATATCTAATCTTGTTGTGGAGTTATTCTCCCTAAAATATGTCGTAATAAAATATCGACGCAGGGATATGGAGCATCCGAACAATCATATGACATCCGCATAATGTTTGTGTGATTTCCAGTAAACGGCGATATTTTATCTTCCAGCTCATGTGATTCCGCACACTTATCTATTCTATATCAGTCTAAGAAAATGTTACATTTACTTAAAAATTATTGTACTACGAAAATTTCAATTTGATATAGATTTTCATTGAACAACGGGCTAACATATACATACACACGGACTTAAAATTATGTCTGCATCATTATTTCATAATTATTTCGTGAATATTCCAGGAAAGTACTAACCCGTTGTGCATAAAAAAAGTCAATATAATTTAGAACGAATTATGTTTTCTGCAACGAAACGAAATGGACTGCAAAATACAGCAACTATACTCTGAGAATAAATTGGGACTAGGGCAAGAGATGATGACAATTCTGAGAAGAGATATCTCTTGTGTAGAAATATCCTATTGAAGATACTACAAAATCTTATCAATATTAATTCATCCATTCATAACTTTAATACGACTTAATGAAGAAGTAATGTATTGCGTAATTGAAGCAAATAAGCAAAATACGAGTTCATTTAGTCGGTTCATTTCTACTAGCTATAGCTCTGGCGATACTCGATACGACTGAATGAATCCGATCCCGGTGGTAAATAGGGGAGAGGGGTTCCTATTGAGTATCCAAACCGTACGATAAGCAAATAGCACTCGATACCATTTATATCAAATTAATTGCTTTTGAAATGGATATAATTAGAATCACAAAGGTGATTGGCGTTAGGATAACGTATTCTAATGTAGTAGAAGCCAGCATACAAGAAAGTGTAGCGATCGACAACCTGAAAGAAGGCCGGAAGCATTTGGACCTGGGAAGTCTGCGCGTTGCAGTTATAGTTATAGTCCAAACTCCAATTTACAGTTATTCGAAGGACTTTAAATTCTAAAGAAAAGAACATTCAATTCTTGTGCAGTAGGTACTATATAAGAATAGTACTACATATTTAATACAAAGGAATTCGAAAAATCTAAACCGTTTGAGTTGGGACTATGTAGTGCAGTTTTAAACGTGTACTGTACCTAAAGCAGTGGGGTGATGCACGCATCAGCCTGCTGCCTGTAATCATAATGATGAATGTTGAACGTTCTGTAATATTGCATTAATTATTTAGGGTAATTTTATTGTAAGGAAGATTATCTGGTACTTACCTTGCGTGATCAATAAACATCCACAAAGACCACTAGAAGCGAGCATCGGGGGCGTGTTGGGGATTTCTATTCTTGAGTTTTGGCTTTGGTCTATCTAATATAGTATTGCAAACTAAGCAGCAAACCGACAGAAAACAGAAGCTAATTTGGAAATAAGAAAGGCTAAATATCACCATTTTCTGCTAGCAAATTCATTTCACATGATTTTCATTACCCTCTAACAATTAAGGTTAAACAAACAAATTCAAAATTATTTACCATGTTTACTGGTACACGTCATCGACACGAAAAGTAGAAGAAGAATTATGGTTACCAGCACAGGGAAGGCCTTGAGAAGGACTTCATATAGAAAACGAATCAATGGATCAGGCCAAAGTGATTAAAACATATCACGTCCATGTACAGGAAGGGGAACCTAAGAGTCGTTATTTTATATCTAACAATGAATAAATTCACGAAAATGATGATGATGGTGAAAGCATTATAATTTCCTTATTTTCTGGTTAATACGCTATAATTTGAGAACGTTGCAATGATTCTTACACTAAAGTAAAAAGTATTAAGAATAGGGACCCAGCAGTGCTTGTGAATGGCTAACAGCAAAGGGAGGCTGAGTGAAATTGACAGATTTATTCGCGTCCGGATAAATCCGGATTGCGACCGACTGCATTTTTTACAACACTCGTGCTGGCGAATTCAGTTCCGATCAATGCTGAATATACAAAATCGTTTAATTCAAATCCACCACAATAGGTTGCTATAGCATAGATTTAATTTTTTTGTGACGATAATAAATTATTGAGAATCGTTGGTTTATTTCAATAAATATAAGTGGAAAACAATCTCATTTCCATTGTCCAATGAGGATCTAGAGTTTACTTATATGGAATTTCCATATGTATCAGTTTAAAGCTTCATAGGTCCTCAATATGTTAACAATTGATGAGTATTTTTATTTAATAAGATGCGACAGAGAAATATGCAAAGGATTCATATTTAAAATCAGTTTATTAAGTTTGCATTACAAATTTTACATATTCAGCGAATTCTCGCGTTTAACAGGCATCATAAAACCTTCCTCGGTCCCTCCACAATTTGGTTTTAATATCGTGTGTGAAACCAAGTTTCCGAGTTTTATCACAAAGCGAGTTAAGCGCCACCCTAGCGGTGAGAAAGCGGTAATTTCCCTGGAGATCGAAGGTATCGACGCCGTCTTGCCTCTGCTGTTGTCACAGGGGTAATAACAAGGACATATTGTTACAGCGCTTGATGAGCTTTTGCAGAAAATGTCGCCGATGTCTATATGGGAAAGATCTTACAAAAACAGGCTGAGTGTGTGTCGGATCACGTATGTACAATTCCATGTATATGTAAGATGGACATCAAAAATATCCCTGCTAGTGGATATTTTTTATTACTAAATCTACAAGATGTGATATTTTTCAATTTCGTTATACTTACTACTGTTGTGCAAGCTCGTGGAATTTCTAAAAGTAGCTATTTACCTTATAGGTATAAATAATATATGGCTCTATCAAAAATTACCACTTTAACGCTTAATATTTCGTAAACGAATCCCTGTATCACAAACCATAATTTTTCTTGAAAGTTCTATTCAACGATACCTACCCCTACACGATGAGATTAGTCATATGATATTAGATTAGTTGATATGATAGTATAATGTCGTTACAATAATATAATAATACAATAATAAATAATACAATGCTTACATAAACTGCCAAACAATTTTACTCTGATTCTGCAGTAACTACATACATACTTGCTCATAGTCATTCTTTCATTATGTGTAGTTACCCCACTTGAAATGTAAATTTACATGATATGTAAATTGAAAATTTTAATAAAACAGCTTGCAAATCATATTTATGTTATGTAAGATTAGGTTGTTGCAAATATAAAGCAACGTTCAGTGCACACGTGTAGTCATTATCACTTACATGGACTACTTGTAGTAATTTTAGTAATAACTGTAGCAAAAACCTGTTACAAGATTAGTGTTTAAAGTGTATCTGAGATTATTTTAAACCGGGGGACGACATAATGGCACTATTATCACTATTATTAACTCCGACACCGGGTGTGGATAACGTGCATGAAATTTAAATATAATATAGTCAAGGAGAGCTGGACTGCCTCGAGACTCGGGTGACTGTGTATACAGTTGTAAATCTAGGGCCTTAAGGAAAGTACCTGAGAATTCACTTCGCTACTGGTACTGTTGAGACAAATAAAACTGAAACAAAACTCGGCCGCGAAACCGATTCGTGATAAAACAAATGAGATTAAAATGATACCTAGCGTTCGTAAAGGTGAAGACCGAAGAAACCTTTTGTGTTTCTATTAAAAAGGTAACCAAATTTAAAAGGCTGCACAAAAAAGACAAACCGGTAAAACGATGCTCTATTATATTACTATTCATAACGATTGACATTGCGATTAGCTATTCGCAATCTGTTTGTATACCATTCTGTTAACCGCTTGTGAAAATTCCAAGGAGAAAGCTCTTACAACCCTCTCAATAATCTCCATTACAATTTATCCATTAAAGCTTGCTCGACTGTTTGCTCAAAAGCAATTAAAATATGTACTGATTTTGTTTTTTGTATGTAGTCAATTATTTGAAAATTAAAATTAATATATTGGCTTTTGGAGTCGAATGCCTTGAGGGCCGGGCGCTCTTCAGTTTTATTTTAATATGTGCTTAGCCGATGTCACTGGTGACTCGAGAGCTGGCTGTTTCTTCGCTCAACGCATAAGCATTTGCATCGTTTTGGGTACCTTGCCTCGCGGTCTCAATCTTTACATTTGTTCTAGTTTACCTATATTTAAATTACATTTATTTATTTGTTACTGATTCTAAATACCTAAATAGTTAACGATTTATTTCAAGATGTATGTGTCTTTCTATCCATGACACGACCGGCACTGTTTTCACTAAAGTGCCATTCTATGGAACATGCTAACTATGTAAACAAAAGACGGATCACAGATCTCTCTCGTACCTACTAGTTTTTTTACTTTTGGTATTTTATTATTCGATATGGTTTGACATAAGTAAAGGAGTAAGTAAGAGTCTTGCCCATCACTAGTAAATTAATCATTCAGAGAAAATTTCAATATGGCGGTTTGTTTACATAGCAAGTTCCATAAAATGTTAGTTTAAAAAGAAAGCAACGAAATTTTTCTTCACTACCTGCAGTTGATACTTTGAAAATAGTTGGCACGTAATCTTGTCAATGAAACGTCGCTTCTTGAACACGTGTTACAGTTCACCGGCTGAAAATACAGAGGCTTACAAATGTAGTGCAATCATTATTTAAGTCGACAGTGGCATAAACAATAGTAATTCCGCAAATCCCGGGGCTGGAGGCGAGAGGGGCAAACTAATGAGTTCCAGGCAGAACGCACCCGCCACCGTTACTCACACAGGATTATGGCATACGGTTCCTGTAAACTATATTAGATAAGTAAGGAAACGTTCGCTTTAGGTGGTAATTATTGTCATTTCAAGGAGGTTCAATTTTGTCTGTTTACGTAACGAAATTTACGGTAACAGCTTGATAGCGAATTTAATACTTGTTAAAATTATATTTTTTTTACAACTCTATTAGATAAGAATAAGAATAGGAATAATTTATTTTTAACCACAGGTAAATACAGTAGTTTACAACCGGTAAAATTTTGTAATATTCATTAGAATTTCTAAAAGTATGTTCCCAGCTGATGCCCATGCTAAGCATTAAAAATACTTGTGTTATAAGAATCAGTATTAGATATTACATAACTGAGGTGTTTTTAATTTGTATTAAAAAATCAACAAACCAAAAATCCAAATGTAGGTACGTAAATACCTACGCATTGTCCAGCAAATAGCATTAGGCACTTTCTACATTATTCAGAAGGTAAATTGTAAGTTTTACTACACATATATAAGAAAAGTTAGAAAAGAGCTATATATATTATTTTAACACGAGCTTCATCATTACTATTTTTCATCATGTCCTTTATTGCATTTATTTTAAGACCTTTGCTTTTGGTTCTGACGTCGCCGTCGGAACGTTTAATGCCAGATATTTCATGAAGGCTTCGCTTGTAATGCCACCTGCGATAAGGAGCTTTTATGCTTACGCTACAATACATTGGTGTCTACTCAGGAATAGTTTTTATTACCTTAGCTATAAGTTGAATTTTGTAGAGCAACATTCAATTAAACTTATGTTAATTCCATATGAATTGTGAGTGGTATTAGGAATTTAGGATACTGCATTTAACAGACACCACAATAGGGAAAATAACAATCAGACTGTATAGAATACTAATGTTGTTTTCATAGAAAGGATTTGATAGTTAAATACAGGTCAGAAACGTGAATGACGTTATTTTACTCTTATTTAAACAGATGTTTTAAATGGTGACAATAATAGAACAAAAACCTTTTGAAGATAGAATTACAATAAAAATCGTTTGTCTCGTTAATGGTCGGGTATTAGTCCTGATAACATTCAAAACAACGGTAGGCTTTCGATATTTATTGGTAGTCGGCGACATGCACTGACGTCGCGTCGCGCCAAAACGTTGTCAATAGGGTTGATAAAATTTGATGGCGCGGGGCCTGCCAGCACGGTGTTAGCCCGGACAAGTCACTCCTGTTACTGCAGGAACGCCCAATCGAATTTTAAATGTTTGTCGTCTGGCGCCAAAGCGTCGATGTAATTTTTGCTTGGCAGTTTAAAAGACTCCATTACTCTGCGCTTTAAATTTTTAAGCTAAAAAGCTTTCAGTGAAAAATCTATGTCAAACAAAGTTTTAATAGTACATTATGATACAAGTGTGCTATGGTGATCATTACACACGAGGCGATATTGTGCGCGCGAGCTGCAAGCGAGCGCGCAATAAGATAGCCGAGTTGGTAATGATCAGGCACACGCGTTTCATACGACGTTTTTCAACACACTTGAGAGGAAAGAAACAAAACTCATGTAGGTATTAACACAATTTTAATTATTAAAACAATTAGTAAAAGTACAATTTTCAAAACGGTAATTAACAGTTTTTGTTGGTATTTGAACAGTTTGTGTTATAGTATTGGTATTATTAATTATTTCAGTATCTTGGGTGAAAGTTGGCGATGAACTAATACTATTTCGGAGAAAGAGTGTGCGTTCTTGCTGCTTTTCCATTGTACAAAAGTTTCATATGCCGCTAAGTACTTCTCACTTGATTTTGATGGTAAAAGGCTATCACTCGCATTTCTTGCCTCGTTAAGTACCTATATCCGGCGGCGTCAAATTTTGGTTAGGTTCATTTTCTTCACTTGAAGTAAACATTTTCGATAATATTCTAGCTCAAAGTAACTAAAACTTCGTCGTAACCAACAAATATTTACGAAAAACGTTGCATTTTTTTTTCTTGGCGCGCGATATCTATGCGCGCGCATGGAAAATGGCGCGAACTACATCGACCAACAGCCAATATTAAAAGTGAAAAAAAGTAGTAGTTTGTTTTTGTAACTTATTTAAGTGAATTAAGGCTAGGTATATCAGTAAATTTCAATATTCATTTAACATCACAATTTAGAAAACGCATTTTCTGTTTCCTTCATTATGTAGAATACATTTTGCCACATGAAACCGAAAAAAAAAATTAATACCCGACTAAATACGAAAGGCTTTGTCTTCATACACCTAACTTGCAATGAGAGACATGTTTAACTTAGTCAGGTTGTTATTATAGCACTCGTGCTGTAATATAATGAAAAAGCACGCGTGTTTAATATCATAGATTATGAGCCTAAAGGCGGTGTAATAAGAACAACCTTACGAGCAAGTGTGTTGAAAAACAAATTATGAAATGGAGAATTTTACTTTTTTTATAAATTATTTCTAATATGATTAAATAAGAAAAACATTATAATAGGTATATATGTAATAACTACTCTTTTCTTGGAAGTGTTATAGGATTAGTTACGACACAAAAAAGTAAATCACAATGCCGCCCATAAAGTTTAAAGTAATCAAAATGAAAAAAAAAATGTTCTTGGACTACAATAGGTGTGGTTATCATAGGATAAGGCTCGTCATGGGAATTCTGAAAATGTAGGTATATTACAAGTGCGACATACCTAGCAGCAGACGTGAGAGCAGCTTTTATTAGGCGTTTCTATGGGATTAGTCGGCTTTTAACACAGTTGTGTTCTTTAAATATTTTAATTTAGTTTTTGTTGATACATGATCCGAATGTTGTTACTATACATACATACTTTAACTTTAACTAAAAGTCCTGGATTGTATGCATTTAGAAATAGAAAATTTTTTCGTAATCATAATAATATTATGTAGGTTTATATGACAGACTTGTATGTTTAGTGTATGTATATATTATATGTAAGTATATATTTATTTGTTAAAAAGATACAGCCATTCCTAATTTATTTTATAATTAAAACTTACGTACGTATTTAGCTTAATATTAAATAGGTATTTATTTTATTATATTTTAAAGTTAAAGTCTTTTGATTTTAAGTTGATTATTGACACTTTTTTCTCAGTGCACGTATGTATGTCTATCCTATCGAACCTGTTTTCCTTCACATTTGCGGGGTCTTGCTGGAAGAAATCTCTTTTTAGAGATAACCTAGTGCCTTTTGTACATCCTGTATCTGGTATGTATTTGTCTTTTATGTGTACTCGTGTGCAATAAATTATAAAATAAAATAATAAATAAATACTTTATCACACTGTCTTAAATATTATCCAAAAATCATCGTCATCAGACTATCATACATCTGCATTTAACACATTATACACTTTTTGTACATATTTTCACGAATAAATTATTTAACTATCTGTCAATGTACAATAAATGTACTGACAAGCTTCTAAGTTTCTAACGCAATGACAGTACAAGGAACGTAACACGTCCACCGCTGTTGACTAGGGACCCACGTTGTTTGTTTAGGTAACTAAGTTTGGTTGTCGGGCCACGGTTCATTGGCCAAGTATTTAACTTTGGACAATATTGGCTGCTTGTAAGGGATGCATGAGTAATGTTATGAAGCAAGTTTCCGAGTCTTCAAAGTTAATAATAATACACTCATACCCATATACTTGTATGAATAAATATAGGGACATCGGCACGGATACATCTTTCTTGCTTTTGGAGTCGAAACTTTAGGTAGTTGGGACTGGGAGCTCTTTGTTTTTTTTTTAATATTTCGAATTGCATAGCCGAGACCCGAGAGCTGGATATTTCCTCGCTCAACACCATTCAGGAGGACGCTGCCAGCATTTTGTACCTTTGACTAGAATCCCAAATTTCATAAATGTCGCCCAAACAGTTATTGAATATATCATAATAATATAACGTCTAAAAAACGGGATTTTAATCACTGACTTTAATCACTGATTATAATCACTGACTGGCCTATCTACAGAACTTGGCATATAATTAGATCTCAATTCGTATGTCAGTGAAGTCATCAACCACGTCTATGCTTAACTAGCTCTCCGTCTGCCGCTACGCCTGCTTGGAAAAGCTTTATCGCGGATATGTTTAATTTGTTTATCCCGCGGGAACTACTCACTTTATCGGGATAAAAAATATCCTATGTTGTAATTCAGGGTATAACCTACCTACCTAAATATCAAATTTCATCCAAATACGTTCATCCGTTTCGACGTGATTGAGCAACAAACAAACAAACATCCAGATTATTAGTCAGATATTTATTATTATTTTAGTTACATATTGAACTTGGCTCCCATTTTAACATTTATGTTTTTGATGGCATTACTGTTAGCAAATATTTACATTTATTTATGTAAATTGTAATTGTTACGGTTAGCTATGAGAAGCGATTTGTCTCATTTACATTACACCATTAATATATTTCGTAAGTTGTCGACATAATCTTGTTCTGACTGAGCCGGGATCGAACCCACGCACCTGATTTGCAATGTCTCGGAGGCGCAAGTAGGTGTACTGTGGTACACCATGCTGTATCTGCACCCAACCTAGCAGTCATTCTGAAACCGAGCTTACACATATACACGAATTGAGTTTCTGACTTTGTCCCAGGTGAGGATGTAGTATTTGGACACTAATAGCTATCTTATCTCAAATTAAGAGATATTTTCTTTTTTAATTTATTTGATCAAGTACACTTTATTGCACAAAAATTATCATATTATACCACTTAAATAGTGTCCCAAAGATTCTCAAAGCTCTCTCATATTGTTTCACCTTAAATATTGGTTAAAAGCATGTTAAACGTTAATTTGTGGTGATACGCTCAAAGCAACTGTTAACTTGTTCAAGGTATTTTCATTGTTAGGCTGTTTGTATATGCATCTATAAATGAATGAGTAGATACCAGTAGATTTTTTTTTCAAAAAACATAATTTTTGATACATTTTGTGATGATGTCCATGCTTTACTTATCAATCAAATATAAATTTTATAATAATAACCTTTTGCACATAGTTAGTTTTTGTTAAAACGAAAACTAACAAAAGGTTATTATTACTTAAATTCTAAATTATAAAATAAAATAAAAAATAAACTACTGTAAACAGTAGTTTAGAATTTATTATACTAATTAGTATCAAATTCTCTAATTTTGTCGAGTATATACTCTTATGCGTATCATCAAAATTGTATTAACAAGTCGATGATATATATGCTAGTAGTAATTTAGCTTGTATACCTACTTACCTTCTTGTTTAAAGCATTTATGTAGGTAGTTGTAGAAGAGCGGAGCAGGTAAACATTTTTACTTAAAAGGAGACCCCTAATGCTGTTATAGATAATAAGAATAAGTTACCTATATAAACATTTTTGATTTTTTTATTTTAGAATACAGGCAACTTCCATAATATTAGTATACAATTGGTACTTAATAGTTAGTACTGTCTTCAACAACATCATATAATATTATTAATATCAATGTTGTTAGTTTATTATTTATAACAGAAAAGGACTTGTAGAATATCCTTTTGGATCCTGTTATGACGTGGGCCGATTACGTCAGCTGGATCATGATTTTCTGCATTTCTTATTGCGTATCTAATATAGAAGGTATGAATACATTTATCAAGATATGATACAATATTTATTAGGTTTGATTTTACAATTACTGCATCACTATATAACGAGCACTGTATAACGAGCATGTATGTATATTATATGCTATTTTCTTAACATTTTCTTCGTATTCCTGCAAGGAGGAAACTGCAAATACTAAACACAAATCAATAAAAAAACTAAATTTTAAACCTTTAATTTTTCCCACACCCAGGTAACCGACTCAAGCCGAGGGGTCATTGCTCAAGTGCAATGCGGGAGCATCGCTACCTATACCAACCGAATGGGGTTTGTTCGAGCGCGTTTCTTTTGCATGGACATTTAAAGTATCTACAATTTTATTGCTAGCTCCACGATCCTGTTCAAACTCAAGGGCGAGCAATCTAGCTCCCCTGAGGTCGCGGGACCGTCTTCTGCCACCCCAACTGGAGCAGCGCCCCCGCGGAGAGAAGTGCTACCCATCCCGGGTACATCGGGATCAAAGCCTTCAAACCCTAGGGGCAGAACTCCAGGCAGAGGCAGAAGTGGCGCAGGTCGTGGGACGCAGAGGGAGCACCCTGACGGTGGATGGCAACAAGGTCCCCAAAAAGGGAAACGCAAACCCAACAAGTCGACCCACCTCCGTCTGCGAGACTTCACAAAGTAATGGCGGCCCAGGGCACCTTAGCGTGGATCCTGCAAGCTAACCTCCACCATGCCGTAGCAGCTGCTGCGATCGTGGAGCGCTGTCTTGCAGAGGAGAAGTACGACCTCGCTCTAATACAAGAACCCTGGGTTGCCAACTCAACTGTATCGGGCCTCAGCGCTGCTGGTAAGATTCTTTTTAACACTAAGGGGTCAAGGCCCAGAGCATGCATTATCTTTAACAAAAATATTGAGTTCTTGCCTGTTACAGAGTTATGCACCGACGACTTGGTAGCAGCCTATGTTAATCTCAAAGGGTGGAGTGGGTCCAGAGTAATCATATGCTCAGCCTACCTGCCTGGAGAGAAGAGTGACCTCTCAGCAGATCTCGCCCCCGTGGTCGATTACGCCCGGAAACACAACGCGGAGCTGCTGGTGGGGAGCGACGCAAACGCTCACCACACCACCTGGGGGAGCACGGACGTCAACGATAGTGGTGAGTTGTTAAACGACTTTCTGCTAACCAACTCTTTAGAACTTCTCGACAGCTTCACTGCTGTCTGAGCAAACACATGCTCAACATAGGGCTCCGAGAAACAGGAATGTGCAGACTTTGCCTCCTCGCAGAGGAAACACCTGCACATCTGCTGTGTGAATGTGGCCCGCTAATGCGTAAACGCAATATCCACCTGGGCAGCTACTTATTACACCCGGATGAGATAAAAATCATCGGTGCCAGGAAAATTATCCAATTCCTCAAAGAGGCAAACCTGAGCAACGAACTGTAGGTCAGTGGCGATCACAATAGACCGGCAACGGTCGCAGTGATACAGGTCTCCGATGACCTGCAACAGCCACATACACATACAATACAATACAATTGCTAGCTCCATCCGTGCCTGAATTTGAAGTTGATATTGACTTTTTCCATTTATTATGAATTGTAAGCAAAATATAAGTAGGGACAAATTAAGCAATTCACAATAAACACATGGAAAATGGTAGTCATTCTAATTATTCGTTTTCGGTCTGAGGTTCTTTTAAGAATAACATTGTTACGTTAAACTATTTTAGATGAATATTGTACATTAAACACAATTATATTTGCCTCATGTAAGGTATTAATGTCGGTTCTATGGAAAATGACGAAATAATGCCAGCAAAATATGTTTTATTCACGGCAACTACCAACTTCAACTTCTATTACTAAAACAGAAAATATCGCATAATTTTTTATATGCAGTCGTTTATAGTTTGTTTGAAAACTAAACACTATCGTTTACTCAGTTAACATAGAAAGCAATTAGCCGGTTCCACGGTCTATATTCTAAATTCATTGTATACATTACTTACCTGTAGAGAACGGAACGACACCTCTATATACGTGGCGGTAATTTCCTTAGCAGCGGTGTAATTAAAACAAGGCTATAGCTATACGTGTCGTTTTGTCTGCTTTGCGCACAAAAGAGACTTTTGGAGAAGGAAAAGGATGGTTACACGTTAACGAGGGCTAAATTATATTTGTTCCGTGTGCGGAATACATGCGAGCATTGTGAGAAGTTTTGTGGAAGTTGTGTCTGGTGAATGCACATTTCCACATTGTGGCGATGTGTTTTATTAGTGTTTTACGACTTTATGTTAAACTACGTACTTGATTTTGAGGAAAGTTTTGGGATGTATTATAACAGATGCATATAACGAGTTACAATGCTTATTCTTGCATTTCTTAGATTTTGTTGAAACTTTCGAACAGGATATTTTTTGATTTTCCTTAGGTAATTCATTCAAAGAATTCAATCAAAGGCAGAAGGAAAGCGGTTTAATTCATAGACACTCCAAAATTGTTGCTGGGCCGATCTACATGATAATATGTCATGCCAGACAAACAAATAAATCGTTCTTGTAAAGCCAAAGTTTCCCAAGACTAACTTCATTACATCATGGTGCAGCACATATTTTATTCTTCTATTTCGGATACTGTATCAATACATATAGGTATGTATGTAATAATTTTCTATGTGATGTCTTTGTATAGCTATATTATACTTATTTATTTGTAGGGTGAGGCCAAACAAGCGTAATTTAGTGAGTTGTCAGTCACATTTACTCATTCGTATAATTTATGCTTCATGTGAAATAAAGCACTCATTTTACATCGTGTGTGGTACAAACCGCAATATGTGTGAAAAAGAATGCAGCATAAATTACTCGACCAAGAAAAAAACACGACCAAGACATCTAACAAAATACGCTCGTCTGGTCTCAGCTTATGTCTCTGAAAACTTCCGAAGAACTTACAACGATGTCGCAGTAACTTAAAATTTGAACGCCCTTAATCTTTCCGTATCAATAAATCGAAAATTGTAATTCATTTAGTCTCCGCGACCCTTTTCCTTTTAGATTAATGAAAGATGAGGCATTGTTGAAAGGCTTTAATGGGTCCATCAATATGCATTATACACTATGTAGGTATTGTAACCGTGTCCATTAAATAGGATTACAATCAAGAGATGACCGAGGTTCATTGGTGTAATGACAATATTTATGAAATCATATTTGTTAAATTTTGTGATTTATGGAACTAACATGTCATAAAGATTATAATATATTTGTCATTATTGACTTACAAAATGTAGATAATGTCACAACGTAAGATACAAGTGCTCAAGGAGCATAATTAATTGATGTTATTGGGATAGTACAGACGTATAATATATAAGCTAGTTACATTTGTTTTTCTTAGGTTAACGTCTGAAACCATGGATGTTACTTGAATCGTCTCAGGATGTAACTAGGTCTCTACCACACATCTTTCACGTTGCTATGTGATGGATTTTGATAATTATAATTAATGACTCTATTATAATTTTAGAATTTACTCCAACGCTACGTTTGACAAGTGCATTGACGATTGATGATTCTAGGAGATCTGCACTAAATTCGATGTTCCATAAATGGTTTGTGGTATTTGTATATCTAATTTACGACACCCATGGGAATATGCAGACATGGATAGATATTAATTCTACCATCAATACTGCTCTACTTCAAATGATAGCTACCTATTGGCTGAAAACTGCAATCAAAAAATTACACATACGGCATGATGTATTTACCCAGAAATATTAAATTTCACCAATAACGCTGTCAAGGAACGAAAGATCAAATTAGAACAATTCGCAACGTAGACGACGCCTCGAGAGAATAACCAAGCGCAGAATTAACTTGAAAGCCAAAGTTTTGCTCCGCAAAGCGGTTAGTTCGGGAGTTCGCCTGACTTAGCACCCGATAGCCGGCGAGTTATCTAAGTTAGCTTTTGCTAACTTGTGGCTTAAGTTCGGCGTTATGTTATTGCTTGTCATCCCTGTCTGGGGGATGCCGATAATGCTCGCATAGAACGATGGTTAGCAGGCGGAGTAGGCCGTTAGTATATAGGTACCTAGATCCATTTGTAGGTGTATAGTAGCCCTCAAGGAAATGGTAAAGGTAATGCCTACAGGGGAATAGATTTCTCCAAAATTTTATGCGTTTCACATATGTGCAGATTTCTTGTAAATTATATAATAAAATGGCCAAGCATTAAAATCATTTTAACTACCCATAAAAAGTTTTACACTTAACTTAATTTTCTACAATTTATACGTCCATGTTCAAATCTGTGGAAGTTATAAACCATCGCAAGCTGACGTCATGGATATAAATATAGGGCAAAGTCATAAAAGAAATAACTTGTCGAATATTTGGAAGTGTATTTAAATTGAAGAGTAGGAGCAATTTGTGCTGAAAGTCATAAAAGGCGTCACGATCTGCTACGGCGCAGCGAGGGCGTCGACGGCTCTCATAAAGAGATTTTCGAAGCCGGATCTTACACTTACACATTAAATAACGAAGATATTAAATATCTGTATAAACATGGATCGTAGCTTATCGTTACAATGAATCGCTAACTGAATAAGCGTGAAAATACTAGAACCTTCCAAATTTCGGCTTCATGAAGGCTCGGACTTGTGCAGCAGCAGTTGGTGGGAAAACATCCTAAACACAGTATAACCATTTGGAAAAATATGGTTATACTGTGTCCTAAATATCCGCATGGCAAACTACCACCATTTAATCTCAGTCTACTACCAAGCATCGATATTAGTGGCATGGTTGCGTTCCATTTATTTGAGATAAGTTAGCCTGTATTCCAAACAAGTTGGACGTTTCATGTGAGTGCCCTTCCACTTGCAGCCTCAGGTTCACTAAAAGGGTCGCCCAAGTAATCTGTATTGCAGCGTATACATACTTAATTTTTTCGAAAAAATTAATCACTAATTAGTGGGTTTTGATTTGAATATTATTGCGGTTGTGAAAAAGATAATTCTTAAATTAAATTTTTATTAATATTATTTCGTAACCAATTGCCAATTTGACCTCCTCCGTGGCTCAATGTAAACAACATTGGATTTACGATTCGGAGGTCGCTTGTTCGATCCCCAGCGGGGTACATGTTTAAGTCCGCCTGGCTAGCTACCACCATCTTATCTAAATCTGCCGCCAAGCAGCAATGCTAATAGCATTGTTGTGTTCCGGTTGTCAGAGATGAGATAGCCAGTCCCCCAAATGTGTTGGGGTTTCCGGGTCAGTACGCTTCCACCTTGGACCTCATTTTCACTTAACATCAGGCGTGATTGAGGTCAAGTACCAACCCGTTGTACATAAAAGAAACTAGGTAGGTAACTACTGATACTCTGTATGTATAGAACAAATAACACAAATGAGTATTATCTCAAAGTGTTCCAAGAAGTTGCTTTCCTCTTTTAAAAATAACAGAATATATTTTACTGGCTGTCCTTTCAGGCGCAAACCTATTAAAAGTTAAGGCGGCTATTTTTGGCTCGAATACAACGAGTGATGTGGCAAGTTGTGAAAGTAACTCACAGGGTACAGGGTAAGCCGCCGAAAAAATAGCAAGATCATACATATTTTATTACATACCGCGAGGGATAGTGGTAAGATTTACGAGAAACACGGAAAAGTTACCCGAATGAGATTTGCGACAACTTTTTGTGAGTCAATGGTATACAAGAATAACAAACATACCTATCTACTATAGTAGGTTATAATCTACATATTATTATGACAAGGTTACATAGACACAATGGTGATGTAAGATTTCTATGTATTTATTAACTAACTACTTTACAATCAAAAAATATTAGTAAGAAAGAAAGAAGAAAGAAAGAATGTTAGATTACCTACATATATGTTAATGAAATTAAATGCTGTTGATTCTACCGGATGTTTTTTTTACCGTAAGGAAAAAAATAGGGGTACATACATTCTATTTGAAAAGAAAAAAACTACCTGTGTAGTTTAATTTTTTTTACAAAAACGCACGTACCGGCTTTAGATTGATATGCGACTGGCAGGATTTGTAGGGTTCCTATTATGCGAATTTTATTTGGAACTCATAATTTCTCTAAGTTTTCTTTATTTATTTAATTTAATGATGTAACTATGTGTAATAGGCTTTGTAGCCAACAATAGTTGTGATAATTTTCCTCTTTAGTTCGTTGAGGAATGCCTTCAATTTAATTTGTTTAGCTAGGTTTAGGTGGTAGGGGTGAAGCATGTAGTCGTAACTCTCAGAAAAAATTGTCTTTTTTTGAACAAAAATTACTGTTTTCAAGTTACTGTTCCAGGTTTTATTTCATAAGCTTGTAGGTATTATAAATATGTATAAGCACGACAAATTTCATAATAACAGGACTAATCCACCCGGGACTCGGTGCTCCACATATCAAAACGTCTAATTTGGTATTATGTCAAAACGTATACGCATTAAAATGTAAGATTATGATGTATGATTGTCGTTACGTAATCTGCGAGTTTATTGAGCAAGAGGCATATTATTGAACAGTACAGAAATTAGGTAATTGCTTAGGTATTCATATTTAATTTTACCTCTAACTCCCTTACTAGGGTTAGACAGCTGTCACATACAAAGGGATAGAATGAAGGACTTGGCGCAATTATAAGGGTTCCAAGTTTCACTACGGATCTCTAAAAGGTATGTCAGATCAAAAACAATACATGACTCTGTAGAGAGGGGAGAGTGTTAATAGAGACATCCGCACTGTAAGTAGTTTTTAATATTTTCTGGAAGTATCACAAAAATAGACACAGTGTAATGGGGTGAATGTTTTTGGCTCAAAAAAGCTCAACCCCTGAAGTTTATTTTATTGACAGTTGCTATTTTCGACATACATAGTATGAATAGGAATTAATTACGACAATTGCGGAATTCAAATAATACACTTGGTTATTAAACTATATCATCACCTTACCAGAATAACAAGACGGCTGTTAGAAATTTATTCAGTACATCAACAGAGAGAGATCAATAAATCAATATGTCTTTTTCAAGTAAAGTTTACACTTGATTTTTTTTTATATCCTTTGACATGCACACAGCGCCATCTAGTTCCACACTAAGCAACTATAGGCTTGTGTTGTGGATACCAGATGGTTGATATACTACATAAATACATTTTTTTATATAAATAAATAAATATTATAAATGAAAACTACCATAACTCGGGTACACGTGTACGTATTCATCACACAAACATATGCCCCCAGCGGGATTCGAACCCGCAACCTATTGGTATAGTGGCCAGAGTTGCTAACCACTACACCAAACAGGTCGTCATTAGCCAGTTTTTGACACTAAGCATTCGAAATTTACGGTTTTACAGACTGTACTGAATGCCATATTATTAGATTGGTTTGTATTTCCTCATAACAAAGTTAACTCGAACCATATTTTACCAGAACATGCGAAATATTTCCATAAACCTATTCCTACATCGTTACTCAGGCTGCGACGAAAATTCTTCACTTTTCAGCGGCATTCCATTGTACCACTAACTGGGCGCTGACGTAGATAGTGCTGGTAGCGGGAACTTTGAGCCGTAAATTTCAATAGTATGCAAAAGCCACAAATTTAGAGACAACCAGCTTAAGCCGGCTGAAGTTGGGGCAACTTGGCATGTTCTTGTACACCGCAGGCGCACTGTAGTATCTGACGGGTTCATACTAGTTTTACCTATTTGCATATTGATTGTACCAGTGAAATATGGAATGAATTTCCGTTAGTGTTCGCGTCAGTCAGCTGGTGCTACTATAGGCTACTTTAGGTTGCTGAAGGTTTACACGCAATGGTAGAAGTACGATATAAATTAACAATTGTTTCACTTAAGCTTAACTAAAGTGACTTGAATATGTAAATGTCCTTTGAAATTAATTAGATTATCCGGCTTAGGTGAGTTAAATATGATTATTTCTATTAAATTACAGACTATACTTGCACAATGTAGCTATTTAAGTATAAAAATGCAAATTCACTTTATTATAGTGTTTCATTTCGTCGACGTCGCGAGCTAAATGCATTAAAGCACGAGGTCACGATAACACAATTATGTTTTAATTTATATACGCCACGGAGTTATCACGCGACGGACCAACGTTTACACGCACCTTATCGAATGAACCGCAACTTGGCCGGTTTTTACTAATTATTAAGATAAATATTGCTTTAACTACACCTTGTTTTGGAGAAATATGTCGTTAACATGACTATGAATATAACGCGGAGGTGTGTTTACTACCTACACTAGCTAAACGTGTTAACAGGGTGACACGTCATTCCAGTTTGCAATAATTCTCTTACGTATTATTTCTGCACTGTACTTAAAAGCAAACGGGTTCATTAGCATGAACTACATAATTTTCACCAGGAAAGATCTAGTCAAAAGCGTCTCCAGTCCAACTTAAAAAGCATAGAATAGAATCCGTGGTATAAGCCTTGCCTGGTTTGGGACTACATAATTGCACGCAACATGTTGGTGCATGGGTTGGCATGGCATGACAAGTTAGGATCACGCTTTTCAAAGCTTACACCTGCAGCTGAACCTGAAAGTCATCAGCGCCCTACGCGTCCAGAGTAATAATGTTTTCAAGACGTTAAAGAGACTGCCTCGGTTTTGTGAGGTTACAACTCGCCTATCATGCGCCATTTCGGTTATGTGCTCATCAATAACAGGTGAGCTACTATTTGTAAAGTGTTTGTGAAATGGAACTAGACGCATCAGCTTTAGCCTGATTTTATGCAATAATTAAGCTCTACATTAAAAATACTTTTGAGAACAAGCTTTTAATGCTCCATCATGATTATCACATATGATTCTAGTACAAAGACGAGTAACATAAAGTCCATCAAGGATTTCCAGTGGCAATCTTCGGGCTCCATCATAAGACCTCGTCATCATGTGTAATGGAAAGTGCTCATGGCAACAAAACAAGATGGCCCAAATTCGATTATCTTTCCATTTGCCATCATAGAGTTCCATGTACCTACATTCTGGCTCCATCAACAGATCAGCTCGATGGTACCATAATATTATATTGTCACCGAACTTATATGTGCCAAATTTCATTTTGAAACGGACAACTTATGAACATTGCAAACTAAATAAAAGCTTGTAATAATAATAATTGGTACAAGTGGACGAAATATTTATTTATATATTGAAGGCAATGGAGGTATAGAATACACAGCTAGCAATCTGATGAGTTCCAAAGCAAGTAACCGATTTCGTTGAGCATGCAACAAAGATAACCAGCTACCATCTACATAATACCTATAGTGCCCTGTCTGCCAAACTAACGGTTGCCGGATACGAATCCCGCGAGGGGTAAATGTTTGTGTGATGAATTCGAACATTTATCCCGACTCATGGATGTATAAATACACCCGTTATCCAGTGTCTATAGTTCAATTTATATAAATAAATTCCAGTTGATACCTTTTCTTCTTTGTAGCATAACTTTTTGCAATGATATTGAAATAAATGTCAATGTATTAGGAATCAAATCGCCCGTTGCCGGGATCGTTTACGCAATAGACGCGACGGGTCCCTTCGACCCTCGACCCTGGACGTCCATACTGGGGGAATAAAATTATCTCTTGTCTGCATTTAAACCCAATCCCGGAGTTGCATCGCACGCCTTTACGTTTGGTGTAAGTTATAAACTGCTGCAGCGTTATTTATTTTACTACTGTATTTTATTTTTAGTTTATGGTTGTGAAAATATTATTAGACCACCAACATTGCATTAAAATTAACCAGGCACAGCAGCAGGGCACAACACAGAGTCACGTGCGAGTTAGCCTACATCTCTCAAAGGCGATTGGTGGTCAAGTTGACAGCTGTCAAGCGACAGCCAATCAGCTGCAAGAAACTGAGGCTATGTCGCGCGCGACTCTTTCTCACTCAAATCGCTCTAAGTTGTAGTAGCCTTGCAACCTGCAAATTTATAACCTATTTATAAATATATCTAGGAGAAAGTCTAAAGGGAAATTGTTATTCAATTTTAAATGAAATTTAGCTATCATATTATGACGTGATAAGTGTAAAGGAGAACTAACAAAATCCAACCAAGGCTCTAAACAAACAATATGACAAAAATGAAGCCTGGTTTAATTGTGTTGCCGACTGTACATAATATAGATACTGAATAGATATACGGATCTATTATTCAAAATCTATAACATCATATTCGTGTATTAATTTATCATCATCTGTAACACATCTGTGTATAATAATATGTCGAAGACAGATGATTAATTAGCAATTGAATTATCAAATTCAAATGCCTGGGCGGATCTATGGCGGACATATCCTGTGTTATAGGAATTTGGTAGTATCCAAAGGAGTCTAGAGCATTACAATTTATTGAAAAGTGGAAATATACATCATAGGTAGATTGAATGTCTAATTGACGACATATCGCTTGTGTGAGTTGGCAATGAAAAGTGACGAATCGGAACGTCTCAAACTTATTTTAATAATTTCCTTTGAAAATGCTTTGGTGTTAGACGTAGGGCATAAGCCAGATGTTGATATTTGATGATGAGTAGGTAACCCAATAATCCCTACTAAAACTGATATATTTTGAGGTTAAGTATGAAAAACGACAGAATAGTTTAGACGAGAGGGTGCCATCACACAGTTTAAAGATAATTTGGTGGAAAAGTGCGATCAATGCTTTAATCCATGAAATGACAGATTTTTTTGAGCTAAGTACAGCCTGGTTACATGAATATGTTATATCAATAAATCATGTTTTAATACCTTTCTCGGAGCTTGGTATAAGGAATACCTATCGATATTAATTTTTTGTCTATTCTCAAATCTGCTTCAGGACTTATTTAGTGTGAGTGAAATTATAAATACGAAACGTACGTGACAGCATAAACTCATAGCCAAGTTCAAGATTCCCTAAGTCTAAGTAAAATCCATAGATTTCACCATAAGTAATCATTCTGCAACTTACTCGTAGTCATATTGCGAGGAAGTAAGTTACTAGGTAATCATAAAGGTTAAAAGTTCATGATTTACACCGAATGTGTGAGACTCCGTTAATGTTTTCTGAGCAATTAGTGCCCCATCCTTGATTTAAGGTTATGGGCTTATACCACGCTCAGCCGGGTCACGTGGCTACTATCTCTTTATTTACTTTGACAAGCAATAAAATATATCGTGCGAAATTAGCACCTTGCCGGCAGTTGAGCCTCATTTGGGCGAAAGTAAGTAATAAATTATTTACATAGACTTTCATAATCGATGGTACGGGATCGCGAACTTTGGATGTATTTAAGCGATCAATAAATCGAAAAGTTCCACGTTATTTCCTGTTCGCCGACGTTTAATCACGAGAAGAAACTTTCGCAATTGATAAAGCCATGGCTCAGTTATTTTTCTTGCTTGCTACATTACTTACTTGTTGATCAAAATGTTTAGTGAAGCAATAAGGAAAACAAAGTGGGTCAGTGAGAGTAAATACTAAATGTTAAACATACGCGACAAAAACCATGTAATGCAAAAGCCATTTTATATCACATTTCTTATTAGTTATTCAAAACTATTTCCACTTCCATTAAGTAACATATTCACGGCATTAGTGTTAACCCTAAAATGCAACCACGCAGATTCATTACAACGCGTAGCTAACCTTGTATGCACGCGTCATTTTATACCGTGGGTCGATTAGACCCGCTCCACCCTCGCAAGACGACACCCTTCGTACTGACAAGCTCAGTCGCTAAACAAAGCAGCTTTCGACTTTATTTCATTGAAATAAGTCCGAAGATCTAACTAGTCAAGTAAATTTTTGTCACTGACTGTACGAGATGTTCCATTTTGTAATGCAACTGAAAGAGATGCAGCTATACAAAATGACAGGGCATCTCGTCTGAACTGCTGGCAGAAATAATGGAAAAGACATTTCGTTGTTGTTGTAGGAGTAAATAGGTGACGTATGTTTACTTTGTATCAATTTAAGGGACACTTGCGACTGTTGTGTTGTACAGAATAAGGGGAAAGTGATCAGTGGTCATGAAAGTATAGAATTGTTGCCAATACTCTTTTTCATTTTACTATATTTTTCTGACTGTAATAGCTTAGGTAATTTCATACTTAAAACAATACCTGTGAAATTATATGTACCTATATGATTACTGATTTGTTAATAAAAAAACCATATGTAATTGAGGGTTATATGTTTTATAAATTCATAACAATCTCAGTCAAATATATATTAATTACATTACGCATTTGACTGCTTTTAATAACTAATAATACAGTAATATTATAGGCGATTGCAATAACTGACTGAAAACTATAATACAAGTAATATTTTAAAGTTGCCAAGGTTTCAATAAAAATCGAAGTGATATTTGAGCTGGCAGCTCACCGTACTAAGGTTTGATTAGAACGACAAGTCATTTGCAAACGAGTAAAAATTCTATTTTAAGTTATTGATAAAAGTGATATTTAAAAACCATACCCACGACGAAAATCAATACTTTAAGAAAATACAGTACCTATAGAGTGAAATCCGATTTCGGAGAAACATATACACTGCAGCCCCTCCTGGCGACCTCTGACCATATAACACACATCTATAGTAACCTGCTCTGAATTGATACCTATATATAAAAAACTGCTTCTAAATTGGTATAATCGTTTTGGACAAGAAACAGATAAACAAACACAAATACACAAACAGACTATCTCCACTACAACTCTACTACTATAACATATAAATAAATAATTAATATATAAATATTTATTTCGGACACTTATACCAATCATCTAGTCCCAAACTAATCAAAGCTTGTACTACGGATTCTAGATAACGGGTACATAAATATTTATATAAATATCTATTATCCATATTCATCACACAAACATTCGAATGCGGGATTCGAACCCACAACCTTTGGTTTCGCTGATAGAGTCACTATCCACTACACCAATCGGCCATCCGATATAATCCGTTCCGTCGTCATGGGTAACGAGTTGATTAAAACAGGACATAGATCTTCCTGAAATGTTTAAATATTTTGTCTTGTGCACAACAATTAATCATTTGAATCCAACAATTGATTATAATAAATCTGCAGTAGCTACCTCCCATGGGGTGAGGGATTTCTTAATAACACAAAGCCAACCCAGCTATTATATTATCAATTATGGGATTACGTCTATTATAGAGGGAGATCATAATAATCGATCTCTGTTACAGTCGTCCCTAATTTGCAAGAATTTTTCTGCATCCGTAACGGACGACGTTGCTAAAAGCTTTTTATCACTTTAGCTGTCACCGACAACTCTTTCGTGGTGAGAGCATTAAGAGGAGATTTAAGAAATTAAACTCATAAATTATTACTAAAACGTTTGCGGCCGAGATTGAAAATATTTCCGGGAACGTATCATGCTTTTACCTAATAATGGTTGTTAGTTTCGAATAATTTTCAAATTAAATGCAATTAGTTTAAGGGATTTTAATTATAGTTATAATTTTTCTTGGTCATGTGGCCTCCCGTTAATTTCCGGCTGTTATAAGGCTTGCTGCGCGTTAATCGGCGTATAATGTTGATTGATAGCTCGTCCGCTGGTTTTTACTGATTTTTCATGCAACGATTTTGCCGTTATGGTCGCCATAAAGGTAATGAAAAAGATAGAAAAAAATAATTGTATAGTATATCTTTTTTGATGAATTATATGGGGTTAAGTCGCGGTTGGAATATTTCGATTCCGCTATTAATGCGAAAGTGTGGATATTTGTTGCTCAATCACATTATAACGTCTGAACGGATTTAGATGAAATTTGGTGGACAGATGGACTGACATGTGACGTACATATATAGGGTACTTCTTATCTCGATATTGGCAATAATCCGTAAGACAACAAACATGATTTTACGCCGTAAGAAACTACTTTAAGATAAAATGCATGTCCTGCACCTATGAAAATTGCTGGGATTGAATAGAAAATAGCATCGACTTTGTAGTCCCGTATCACCGCTGATATTAACTTAAATAAAAAACGGCCTCGAGACAGTACTTTCGAGATAAAAAATTTGAAAACTCCAAAATCACAACTACTTCGATTGCATATCTTATATGCAATCGAAGTAGTTGTGATTTTGGAGTTTTCAAATATCCGATAATTGGCTTTAAGCTGCGTGATTTTTCAAAAATTTCAAAATTCGTTTCCACCTCTTCGTAGTAGACGCGTTCTTCACCTTAAGAAGACGTGTCTATTGACATGCAATATATCCCGTTATTCACAAATTTCGCAATATTCCGCATTTCCAATGTTTAAAGAGAGAGAGTACGCCTGTTCTGTCTTTAAATTCAGTGAAGACAAACTTAGGTCACTGAAATTACTATTATAACGACTACTTACCTTACCCCTTTTATCTTCAACATGTATAGGTAAAAGTACCATGAATATTTAAGTCCACTCTACCGTACCTAGACCACCGCGCTATCTTTCAGTTTTAAACTTTTATTCCGCTAGTTGGAGCAAAATCGCTGAGTCCCGTAGAATTTTATGAAAGTTAAACGAGGCGTGAAGTCATTGCATTAAGAGGAGAGCTTCACCAACACTTAATTAAGTATTCCCCCATCCTCCCCCCTTCAGTCACAACAAAAGATTCCGCGCCAGCCTCTGATACCCTATCTTCATTAAGTTTAATTCAATTTTTAATACTCAATTCCGGAACAAGGCCCCAGTAGTCGTGACACGTTCATCTCATTTGTCGCGACTGAATATTAATTTGTGCAGTCTCCGAATGCTTTTGATATTTCGTTCAGTAATGCGCAATTCGTTGTGAATATCATAATTTGATTATGAACTGTGGATGCGGACCAATTTGGTATGCTTGATACGCTTTTATTAAATCAACACTGGACCTATCATGGAAAGTTTCTCCGAAAATTTGTAATCAGACGAATGACGAAAACGTTCAAATGCCTGTCAAACCACACCGCAGTTGGTTCCGTAAGAATGTATGAGCTTTTTATACTATTTAAGCAATTTTGTAGTTACTATGAACATTTTACAGAGCCTACTAGCTGTTATATTTTTTCTTTTCAATACGTAACATTTTATATATTATTATTTTGAATAGGCTTTAAAATAGTAGATTAACTGGTATAGGTATTTATCACTATTACACGTAACTCCAAGAAAAAATTATGAATACTTTAGCTATATTATTATATTATTTTTGAGAAAAGTTTGTTGTCTCATAATATTTTCTTATGGGAAAGCTTTTCAAAAATATAAAGTAGCTATTGATGGATTTTTTTGAAAACGGTTTGAGGATTTCCTATTTTCTTATACGGCGCTAGAAAGTTCAAGTAGTAACTAGTAGTTGTATTCCAAAAAATATAAGTATATTCGAAATGTATGCCTCCCGTAAGGATACCGAAATAATAACGCTTCACACAAATTGCCAATTTTCAATGTATTAGTGGATAAATTTCAATTTTGCCGAGCAATAAAGCACACTAGCCTCAAGGGATCGCACGTTAATAGGCAAGCCTCATAATATTAACTGTCTATTGTAGATATATATATATATATATATATATATATATATATATATATATATATATCCATGTCTATAGTGGATTTGCGGGACACACACACATATTATTAACGCGTGTACCTTAATTTCACAAGTTTCTAATTATTGAAATTGGAGTTTTTTTTCTTCGTTAATCATATGTACCAATTCTTGCGATTTTCAAAGCAGATTATCCAAATTTGTTTTTTATTTGGAAAATGGAATATTATTTCAAGGTTTCACATGAAACATTTTTTAATTTCTGGGCTAAATCACATAATAAAAAAAAATTGAACACAGCTCTTTTCATGTGTTGTAATGTGTACAGGTACCTAAGTTTATTTGTTTCTGTTTATTACGAAAAAGGTCAATCTATTTTAATGTTTTCATTGAGCTGTAAGCTTTATTAACAAGTAAAAATAAATATATTCATGTTCCACCAGACAGTTGCGCAAATAGGATTAAATGGAGTAAAAAATACGCCATTGTTTCATCCGGGCCATAACAATACTCGGATTGTAACATAGCGACTGGAATGTAACAATTCTATCGGAAAATCCATTCGACGGTTGCAGTCATGCGGGAAAAATGTGACAGCCAGCCGAATTATGTTACAAAGAGAATTAATAGAATTGGGGATAGCTAGTAGGTATCTACCTACAGCGACTTATTGAATACGGAATGTACATTGCAATTTGGAGATTTGGAGCATCCTGATCCGGCAAAATGGTCATAAAAATTCTGAAAGCATTGGCTTTCATAAAAACTTCAATGAAAGTCAGAATTTATAACACCTTATTGGTCATAAAATATCATTCATTGGGTAACTCTTTATTTATAAAAGTATTATTTAATCAGTAGGTATAAAGTTTTTACTGGTTCTCGTTTACAATCTATGTAAATGTACAAGCAATGTACCAAGCAGTTAACATTTTAATTAAAAAATTTGCTTTAACTGCTTTGTTTTAAAATGTTAATTATATTCCGGATCCTTTAAAGCAGTTTCATATCGCACGACGTTATTGCATCTATAAATAATTTAAACGCAGCCAGTTTAACGCTTTCTAAAAGAATTGGCGAATATAATATAACTAAATCGTACAATATTCTTCTCTCCAATTAGGTTTACTCTTCGTTTGTATGAAATTTATTTGACGCGCTTGCGCATAAAACATCTGATTTATGTATCGTCGAGCTTATTATGAACATGAACGCTTTCGGCTTCAGCTCAATAAAATATTAAAATGACATTAATATTTCCTTTACAGAGTGCAATTTAATTTTCAAATGGATATTTAGCGATGTTATACATCTATACATATAGCTATGTGTATATCAATTCGTAAAGTACCTATTAATAATTTTTATAAAGGTATAAAGTGGAAAAAGACAAAACTACAAGGTTCCTCTGTTTATCACCGGAGTGCATCGTCAGATCTTTGCCAAATATATTGAGACTACCCTGGCTGTCTATCCTTTTAAATTGGATAATAACTAATTGAAATTGCTTCACAAACGTCGGAGCTATCGCGCGATATATGAAACAATATTTTATTGTAAACTTTTCAAGTGAACGGGCCATTGCAAACTTCTTGGAAGTTTTTTACCAATGACAGTGCAGTCCATTACTGTTTTTGGAATGCAGTTATACTCAGTAACTAAGCCAAGCATTACATAACACCCTGCTGGGAATCAAACGAACCTCCAGATCAAGAAAAAGAAAAATGTGGGGCGCTAATATAAAGTTAGTGTAGCCATTTTTATAAACATGTCTGAGGAACGTTGCGATCGATTTGGTTTTAATGAGTATTTGTGGGTAGATTCTTATAAAAATCGGCACTCCTTCCTATCTGACAACGAGCTGTCTTTTATTTTGGTCTGAGCCTGAGATAAAATTATTACTTTATACTTTTGCATAGGTACAATGGACTGCACGGCTACCATTGTAAACTGGACACTCGATGCTATCGGAAATGTCGGAAATCGGAACGCAGTGAGATCTATATACCTATAAGAGAGTGAGTATAAGAATACTGGAAGTGTTACCGGCGGTGCGACCGCGTGTACTTAAGTCAGAACAAGAGGCAAAACATACGAATATTATTGGACGTGATTAACATTAATTTAGCCTATTGATGCATATTACTCCCGAGCCAACCAACTCAGTTTAATGGATGTGGCATCGTTAACACACAATTAAACTCGGTCTGTTTTAAAATTACAAGTAACGTTTTGTGTATCATCTGTAGATGAGGCTACATGGATAAACCATGTAAGTTGTCAGCATACGTGAATTTATTGAAGGTTTAAAAATTTCAGCCCCTGTTTAGCCAACTGTTGTCCCATGTTACTTGCATCCAGCGGATGTCACCTAACATTTTCGAGCCATTACAAATATATTTAACAAGAAACGAATAGGAAAAGAAAGAAAGAAACTGTTTATTCGCCACTACGACACATATACAACAATTATTACGCAAATAAAATAACAGAACACTCAGATAAGTGTCGCAGGGTCCAACGGATTTTTTTTAATAATGATTAGCTGGATACGCGTTTGACCACAATCTTGACTAGATGGAAAGTGACGGTGTGGCCGAGGATGAAGCACACGATCTCAGTAGATGTCTAATGACTATTCACCCTGCGCTCTTGAAGATCCCAAGGTTGTAGGATGTTTTTATGTAATTGTTATGTTTGGAATATCTATGACCACCCTATTTGGGACAACGGTCATGACTTTATGTATGTATAAATCGAAAGACCTACTACTACTACTACTAAAACCAGCTGGTCCAGTCCAATCAAACGGAGTACAAAATATGTGCCACGCTGAATACCGAAGTCGTGACCTCCTAAACCTTATGTTCTGTTTTATATTTAGCAACAGTGGCGGTTAAAAATATAAATGTCCCATTACTTTCATAATTTTACACTGTCCATAGGTACATTGCCTGCCACATTACCCGAGGTTCAAAGTCCACAGGCGGTCTAAAGGGAGCTCGTACCCTACCTTGGTAGCTCTATACGTGCACCTTTTCATAAAGTCAACTTAATTAATGGTCGGTCGATTTTAATTCACTTACTTACTCTAATTCGTGCCAATGACCATATTGTGAGTGTATATTTTTAGGTTAGGGGTTGTGTTGGAAATAATTAATTAGTGAATTATATCTTTCGATCATGACATTTTACTGCACGACATTCTGCATAAATTTTTTTTGGAGATTTTTGCTCTAATTCAATAAATAACGGTGTAGTAAAAACCGGCCCCTGCTTGGTCTTGAAATTCTGTTTAGGACACAGTCTCCTCTAACCTCTTCCATATCCATGTAGGCCAGATGAACCCACCTGAAAGAATTCTTAAGGCTATTTCTTTAAAACACCTTTTGGGGGGGTGACTCATAAATCAGCATAACGAGCCAGCCTTCCGTAAGGTGCCCCTCGTAACATTAAGCTGCTGTAATATTTTCTCACTTACGACAAAATTTTCTGTCTCCTTATTTATGTTGAAGCAAGTTTCCATGAGAAAGCAAGCTGTCGTCTCAAGCTGTAAGGTAAAGCCGTGTAAAAAGTTCCGAGAGGTATCGGTGCTTACGAACAAAACGTGAATAAAATAAACTGTAACTTTAAAATAATGTCCAAAGCAACATTTCATTTAGAAGAAACTGTCGTATTTTTGCTAGATTTGGACTTGAGTTTATAGCAGACAATAAAACCGTCGCTGTGAGTTTCAAGTTGATTTCTCAACTATGTAGGAAGGAATCGTAAAATGTTTGCATGCTAGACGTTTTATCTGACCATCTCGGATATAAAATCATTATAACTTTATTGCTAGAGCCGTTCTGAAATTGTATCAAACGTTTTCTTTAAGTACACCGACCATACTTTTGATATGGGATTCCTTTTTGGTCAGTGTTATTAATAAATATAAATTGCCTTATAAAGATATCGTCGCTAATCGTAAGACACTTTCTATATGATACCTACTAACTTTTCGGGTAATTTCAGAACAACGTCAACCAACCTTATGTTTTAGAAGCTTGGCAGTTACTTGTTACGCAGATCACGTCAGTGAAAGTAGCGTCACCTAGTCAGCTTTCCAAGACATGATCCTTAAATTTTACTTCTCTCTACCTACTTTCAAGTTAGAAAGTTATATTATTTAAAAAGTAAAGATCAAAGTCTCTGTTTTCAATTCTATACTTTTTCAGTGTTAATGACGATCTAATTGTAAAATTAAGAAATGATTTCACTATAAGAGTGTTTATTTAGTATTAGCTAGTAGATAATAACATCAATCAGTTCATAAGCTGAATCACCATCAAAAGATTACCGACGCTGTGAGTTTACGTATACAACTGCAACACTCAGAAATTAAAACTCCATCACGTTTGTTGATTTCGACCAACTTTATACTTCCACACATTTCGCCACAAGCTTTTTATAGGCAAGTTCAAAGTTGGCCTACTTTGGTGGAGCCTCATTTAAAATCAATCGCTGCCATTCTGTTCGAGGGTGGTGGGCTGAGAGATTTCTGAGAGAATTCTTAATTAGACTGGTCTGAGATCCTCTTTGCTTAATGGACGCCCGTCCGAGATCCTTGGAATTACCGTAAATGGAGGGAGCACTGAAAACGACGAAGTCAGGGCGGATAAGATTATCGCGTATCTGATGAACTTTCTTGACGTGACGTATTCAATTAATCTTTCGTTTCTTCTCCTTCTAATTAATTAGTATGTCCAAGCTTCGCGTACAGAGTTTAGATACTTTAATGATACACTTCTCCTCTTTCTCCAAGTCTTCTTTCTCCATTGTACAACATTGAAAATATATTTTTTGTCGCTTCTATATAGACCCGACTTGCAGTGAAATTACGAAATGGCTAATACGTGGCTGATTGGGGTGTTAAAAGACGCGTCTCGACGAGGGCTACAAATTCAAAACAAATTTTTTAAATAAATCAAAACTTTTTTGAAAATCGAAAAAAAAAAACAAAAATGCGGTCGTATTCCGCCCGTTTCAGGTCATAAAAAAAAGATAAAAAAATCAGAAAAAATATCATATTTCGAAATCGAAATGAGGTAATATCGGAAAGATAAAAAACCTCTGGAGATATGACTTTGGGCTATATTTAAAAAATCTTGGAGGTGCGTATCACGGATAGATTATTCAGAAGTTCTACCTTTGTGACGCGGAGTTTACCCACGCCAGGAGAGCGCGTGACGGTAGTGACGGTGAATAAATGTTTTGCACCATGATTATGTTTTTGGACGAAGTGATTCCTTGTGAATAAATAAATATGTTATTAAACTTCGCGACATATATACAATTACGAAAAAAGTTCATTGTGTCAAACATGTGACGCTTATTATTCTAAAAATAATGTTTCCTCAACGCGTATACAACGATTGCACAGAATTAATATAGTACACGATTGTGTCTTAGGTCGTAAAAAATCGAGTTAGATTCATAGTTTTATTAGATAGTAGGTACTTCGTACTTTTTTGAAAAATAAAGATATTTAATAGGTATGTTCAAAAAATATTTGGTTCATTTGACATTCATTTTCAATGTACCCGAAGGAAGTGGGAGACACGAGAACAATTTTTATTGTAAATGAAATGACAAGGCGCTTACAGAACTTTCTTACTTTGCTTTCATTAACATCGGAACAAATTGTAACGCGTCATCATGATTCTTAATATCTTTCTCTTCCCTATTCCTTCATACAAAAGTTTGAGTCATTCGTAGGGTAGTTATAGGTAACTATACCATCAACTACTAAACAAAAGCATGTATATGTATCACACAAAGGCTAGCTGGCCCCGGGGGTTCATTACGCGGCAGGGATGGCGGTAATTACTTTGTTCCACTAATATTAGCCTTTTATGTATCTCCACTAATGTAAACACATGAATTTTAAGAACAGTTTACTTAGTGTATTATTATCATTTAGTTTGGTCTTTCTTATAGTATTGAATGTTCGGTATTTTGTTTCGGTGACTCTATTTCGCAGTTTGTTATTCTCTTTTAACCCCGGACGAATAACGATGGGTGTCATGTATTTGACGGCGTTACGTGTGTGTATCTATAAACGGATGTTTTTTAACAATGCGTGGTCTGATTTGAGTTCGGTTTTTTTACATTAGGGGGAAAGTTCTTAGCCATGGTAGATGAAAATTGTTTACGATGCGATGATATATAAAGTTGTTTTATATGTCATGATGATATTATTAAGTGTCTCCCTCGAGAGTTTTCTAAATTTTAAATTTATAGTATCTAAAATTATGTTAAATTCAGATTATACACATATACCTACGTAACATTATTCACTGACGCGCACAGTCAAATATGCTTGTTTGGTTGTTCTCTTTTGTACCAGTGGTGTCTCCTCGTGGGTAATAGCTGAAAATCAGTGTTTTGCTCTCTGAGCAATTATACACACTGAGCTATGACCCATTTGTACGGCTGTATCACACACACATACTCTAGTGTATCCTGATGTTACTTTTATGGATTGTTATAAAATATGTTTATCCAATTGCTTTGGAACTTATGGTATATGTGTGACTGGAAATACAAATAAACGATTTATATATCTATCTATCTATTAAACTTTTAATACTTAACCATTACATACAATATTTTACCTATAATTGAAGTTAATAAAAATATTTTATAATTAAAAATTAAAAATTTACGCCCCAAAATTTACTTATAATCACACAATTAAATTGTAGAAATCGATATGAGCATCATGATGCGACTAAATACGTTGATCGTAGTGTAGATAGTATTTTTTTATGCACAACGGTTTAGCACTTGACACAATCACACTTGATGTTAAGTGAAGATGAGGCCGAAGGTTACTGACCCGGAAACCCCATCTTATTTGGGATTCGTAGATAGTATCTAGACACATTTGCTCTTAACATGGTTTGTTTGTACATATGAATAGGCTGAGTAATGAAAGTGATTCATTAAATACTTCTATTAGCTGAGCTTTCGATGTCATTATTCAAGCTATAGTTATAGACGGTTGATTTCTGATAAATTAGACAAAGGTATTAAGCAACCAATAAGTGACTCATCTATCACTTCCCACATTTCCTAAACAGGTGTGTGAGAGCCGGATAGCACGTGTTGTCTTGACAATGCATCACGGTACCTTCCGCCTACCGGAGACAAAACGCCTTTCTTTATATACGACTATCGAAGTGGTCCTATGGACTTTTTCTGATTAACGTTGTGAATTTAAACTATAATTTAGTACTGGGTAGCTCATTAATCTTTTTAGGGTTTCGTACGTCCGAACGAAAAAACGGAAACTTTATAGGATTACTCACTGTCTGTCACAGACAATTTCCTCCTAATCTACTACTAATTAAATTGAAACTTTATACACATGAATTTCTATGACCCAAACATCTATGATGAAAATAAATGAATTTGAAAATTCGGGTCACTTTTTAAATTAGAAACCTATAGCTAATAACAAAATACAATAAAAGTAAAGATTACCAAAAGAATAGATATATTTTTCAACTATAATGTTTTAGTTCTTGGGATAAATTATTCATCATATGAAACACTCTTCACGAGAGTTCAACGCGCACGTGTCCGTTTTTTTGATGACGTCTCAATTTATAAACCAGAGTCACAATGCCTGTTTATCGAGTAATTACATCATGTTCGTGGACAAAACCGGAGATGTGTATGGGAGGAATCAAATAGATTGTGGCGCAACGCGAGCTTCCCACTATTGAGTATAATATTGATTGTTTGCTAGTTCCCAGAGTAAAGGATATCAAATCTTATTTTATTTTTGATGACCGCAGAATATAGTAGATTGATAAATCGTTTATTTGTTACTCCAGTCACACACATACATAAAACTATAGGACTGGGTCACGGTTCAGTGCATGAGATTGTCCAAAGAACAAAATACTGATTGTCACCTTTTATCTGAGGAGAATCATAGCTACAAGTGCAACATAAATAAATAAATTTATATCGCTGTAGATGATAATATAAGAACAATATAGATATAAAGAATATTATGGTATGTGTTGTATGTAAAAAATGGTGTGATAGAATTATATTAAATATAAATTATAAAATTTAACAATTTATTGAAATTAAGAAATTGTGACTATTATGCAGGTAATGACAAATGAAAAGGTAGATATAGTAGAACAGTATAAAATACAAATGGAAGCAGGTGTATAATGATGGTAAGTAGAATGGTAAACGTTAGTGCTTACTGTCAGAATTAAAGCTTTGCGATCACTTCAAAGAAAGTAAGTGCAAGTCTTCCACGTCTTTAGCGTTGCTTTTGCTTTTATTTTTAAGATGTCAGCTCTAACCATAGCTTAAATTATAAATCCTATGTAGTATTGCGTTTATTCGGGTTATTAGTGATTTCTTTCGGAATCTACAATGAAGAAACACCGGACAGAAATGTTCACGCGGCGAGTACCTACTCCTCGTAGCGGAGCGCGTGGTTGCGAGTTCCTTTGTGAAGGTAAAAGCAATATAACGGGTCAAATAAAAAAAATACATGTTCGTCGCTAATATACCTACATTTATTTTAGTAATTTAAGTGTTCCTAATGAAACAATGTGATTTTTTAAGCCAAATGATCGAAATATTATTTAGTCTTGTTTGTTTATTAGAAATCAAGATTTCAAACGCTTACTAAATTATTGAACGTTGAATTATTGTATATGACAATTTGAATTGTCCTTCGCACGACCACTGAGGTTCCGCTAGGGCGCGCGACCACTGCAGGGCTAGATTCATTTGAGAAGCTATCAATTGTTGCGCTCACCAAAGCATACCCTTAAAGGTCGAGACCGATATAAATGTGCGGTGGACGGTGTTAAATGAGCCTGGTTCCACTAACTAATGCCATGTTGTCTAACTCGCGTTAAACTATTGCAAACAGCTTCGTCGCCACAGATTTGTCACCCCTGAACGACCGCGGTTGAGGTCTCCTGACAAATGGCGATCGTAAACTATACAGGGCGTCCCAAAGTTATGGGACATGAAGGGGAAGTACCTTAAATATTGTAGATAGTGAATTTTGCTCAAAGAAGACTTTATGTTATTTTTAAAAGTTAGTAATTCTGCATTCATAGATTTTCTAAAAATTACTTGCTTCGGCTGGGAATCGAACCGACTTAAATGTGAAAAAAAAAACACCCTACTTTTATGATGCCAATCGAAAGAATAGCTAAAAAATAATAACTCTGCCTAAGTAACATAGTATTTTAAAAGAAAGGAACAACATAAAATGATTGAGTCAAATTTCAAGAAAGTTATTTATTGCCGACGACGTTCGAAAAGTAGCGATATTATCATTCCAAAGATAGCATTGATTATTCGTAAATAAGTTGCAAACAGAATTGTGCCATATCACATCGAGTGTTCACCATAAAATGATTAGAAAATCAACAGGCAGCGGGCTCATTAAAAGATTGGCGATTTGCGTAAGACAAGAGGGATCACATTTTGAGCATTTAATTAATTAATTTACAAAAAAATACCTACTTAATTGACTACGGCAGTTTCATGTATGTTTTTTATTTGATTAAAATGATTAATTTCACGTTGTTCCTTTCTTTTAAAATACTATGTTACTTAGGCAGAGTTATTATTTTTTAGCTATTCTTTCGATTGGCATCATAAAAGTAGGGTGTTTTTTTTTTCACATTTGAGTCGGTTCGATTCCCAGCCGAAGCAAATAATTTTTAGAAAATCTATGAATGCAGAATTACTAACTTTTAAAAATAACATAAAGTCTTCTTTGAGCAAAATTCACTATCTACGATATTTAAGGTACTTCCCCTTCATGTCCCATAACTTTGGGACGCCCTGTATAGGTAAAATATTAGATGTATGAATCTCTAGCACTCTCATTTGGTTCTGTCTCTCTTTATGACAGATGACTATAATTTTTCTTATTTGAGACTGTTATTATCAAAGTAAATTGCATTACCTATTGTTTAACTTACACAAGCTTTTGAAGCTTTGATGAATGATTCATGAAAGCTGTAAAATTGTATGTTATTTACGAAATTTTAATTCATTGTTTTGGATTTTTTTCATAAGACTACTTTTTGATTTTTGATGTCAACTCTTTAAGATGTTCCGATAGACAGATCGATTTCATTGTATTAAGAATACACTATTCTTAATGTTGAGTATTTTTATTATATAGTAGACGGAAAAAAGTAAACAAAGCGATATAGGTAGGAAAAAAGGTACAGAGTGACAGATATTTGTAAAAGGAACAACAGAACTATAAAAAGACAATATTCAGTGGCCAGGATGTTGGTATTAGGTTTGAACCATGAAGTTTCTACACCTCCCCGTAATACAAACACCATGTATATGGTTCTATTTTGTCACATATACTAGCTTAATAAAAAGAATATCAACGTTACACTGTACACTAACATTAACTTAAAAAACAAAATTTACAAACAACACCCTGTATATTCAAATCATTACAAACGACACCCGGTATATTTACACATCTTATACAACTCTAATAAGTAACATAAAAATATAGCTTACAAAAGACCTAATTGCTTTACAAATTTACAGTGTTTCAACCGTGGCAATGGCTTTGTAAGTATGTCTGCGATCATGTCACTTGTGGGGATGTAGAGTAAGTGTAGATCATGATGTATAACTGTGTCTCGAATGAAGTGGTGTCGAATGTCGATGTGTTTGGTGCGTGCATGGAATGTGTTGTTGCGGGTTAATGTAAGTGAACTTTGGTTGTCGGTGTATATGGTTATGATACGGTTGTCACAGAAGACTTCTCTTATGAGACTCTTGAGATATATGGCTTCCTTGCACGCTTCTCCAAGTGCCATATACTCAGCCTCCGTAGTAGAGAGCGCTACTGTGCGCTGCTTCCGCGCTTCCCACGATACAGGAGCTCCACACATCTTAAAAACGAATCCTGTATAGGAACGTCTGTCGACAATATTGCTCCCGAAATCGGCATCAGCATAACCAGTTAGGTAGTCGTCATCTGCGCCTTTAACGAAAGTCAGTTTTAGATCTTTCGTAGCCTTGAGGTACCTAAAAATCCTTTTAGCAGCTCTCCAGTGTGCTTAAACTCATCTCCACTCATGGTCGAAGAACACAGCACAGGTTCGTTGACACAGTCCCAAAGGTCGCAGTCCGTCAGCAGCATCTGCATGGCGAAACTCCATGCAGAGTAGTTAGACCGACCACACAACTTAGGAACTGGGGAACTCGAAACCATCGTCACGTCACGAACTACGCGGCGGCTGGAGGAGGTTGAAGGTGCACTGGAACCGTCTAACATGCTTATCACGTATACTCAAAAGCCCATAACCTATTAAGAATACACTATTCTTAATGTTGAGTATTTTTATTATATAGTAGACGGAAAAAAGTAAACAAAGCGATATAGGTAGGAAAAAAGGTACAGAGTGACAGATATTTGTAAAAGGAACAACAGAACTATAAAAAGACAATATTCAGTGGCCAGGATGTTGGTATTAGGTTTGAACCATGAAGTTTCTACACATTGAAATATTTAGGTAGATATATTTGCAATATATTAATAAAGAGCTTAATATTGGCGACAGTTCATTTGACAATAGCATCGCTTTACTCTTAATTTAACAGATAAAAATAAATCCTTATTTTCGAAATGACAGTATAAAGGACTTAATGTAGCGTAAATAACAATTACCCGGTCTGTATTGGGATATTTGGTTTGCAGAGTAATTTTCGGGGTATTGTCATGATACATCTTATAACAGTAGGTCAAGTTCATATAAACAATTCGCACGCGCCGATAGTTCCTCCTGATGCTTTCTGCTGAAGCTAAAATAGCTGTAGTTAAAATAATTAAATAAGTCCCCTAAAAACCATGGTTGTGTAATCGAAAATAACAGCGAAAAGTTGTCAAACGAGACGGTACGCTACATCGAAAGGACGCTATGTTGAAGTACACTTCTTGTACACTATGTCGAATGGTACGATTCAATTATACTTACTTCATTGAATATTTCAGGATATCTTTAGTCTCATCATTATCAATCGGAAAAAAATATCACAGTAAAATTCTATAACATTATTGATAGTTAAATGTAAAAAGAATAGAATCAACAAAAATCACATCACGTATAAAAATATTGATTATTTGTAAAATTATGAATGCCCCATGTAATATTGATATTTCTGTTATTCTTGCAACTTACTAAATAAAAACATTTTTGATTTGATTCACTTTGTTTTGTTTATTTTTTTATTACCAATGTTTATCCCCAGGAGCAATTCACCCCAGTTGAGGTGCGGCTTGCATATCGGATTGTTCAGATACTGTGGTTTCGCTGGTATTGCCCTGCAGTGGAGTGCGTTTTGGCTGGATTGATAATTTACTTTTATTATTATGTGGCTATTGGGGCCCCAATTTGCAAAGGTCATTTCGATTTAGTCATAATGTTATTAGTCAAAATTATGACATTGGTAACTAAATTTTATTCTTTTTCTATTTATATTCCGAGTAAGTAGATAAATATACAAGTACAAGTAAGTAAGTAGATAAATATAAGTAATTAGTTTTCGATTAGCGCTGTCACTACTTGAATGACTGACCACTATTGGCATTTCATAAGAGTGTTTCATTTCGATTGATTTTAATTGGAAACAGTGTTTAATGACTCTGAACTACAAGAGCGTGGGTGAAGACTCTAACTCCTAAAAGTTAGTCAAAATGCTGCATTACGATATGGAATGTTTAGAATCCGAAATTGGCGACGACCTGTTTGGTGTAGTGGTTGGAAACTCTGACCATTATACCAAAAGGTAGCGGGTTCGAGTCCCGCTAGAAGCATACGTTTGTATGATCAATACGGACACGTGTGAGTTATTGATGTTTTCAATTATAGTATTTATTTATAAAGAAGAAAAACATTGTCTATGTGTGTCAACCATCTGGTATTCACAACACAAGCATAGTTGCTTAGTGTGCAACGAGATGGCATTGTGTATATGTCCAAGGATATTTATTATTATTAATTGTGAGCTAAACTTGAGTTGAAATACAGAAACGCACAATGTCATGAAAAACCGATCGACTCAGCTAAAGTAAGGCACTATATACGAGAGCCAAGTTTTTTTTACGTAGGTGGGAGAAACGGAAAAGGTTTTCCATTCATTTCCCCGTTAGACAGGAAATTTGGACGGCCCCTTAAGCCATGCGTCGGCTGGTTGACATGCATTGTGCTCGTGATTAATGGCGTACAACGCAATTTTCCTCGGGGAAAGAATGTCTGGGGGTTTTTGATATTTTAGCACCGTTAATAGTCGAGCACTTCCCTAAAATATTACCTACATCACATCCCCATTCTATTTTAATGAAAGCGCTAGTAAACGATACACACACAAATTAAATCTATGTACACCTGCAATGTGGACCGTCGCTGACTCAGCGGTTGAGACGCGGCCTCCCAGTTTCGGAGGTCCGGGTTCAATTCCCAGGCAGGCCATGTACCAATGAGTTTTTAAATTTAATTTAAATGCTTATATGCACTTATCTGACTGCTCTCGTAAACGGTGAAGGAAAACATCGTGAGGAAACCTGCATGCCTGAAAAATAAAAATTCAAAGGCATGTGAAGTCCCCAACCCGCATTCGGCCAGCGTGGTGAACTATGGTCCATACTCCCTCATATTCGAGGGAAGGCCTATATCCCTGCAGTGCGATGTTTACGGGCTGATGATGATATCTTTTAAGCATTGATATTCTATTATTAATATTAGACTTTCTTGTTTCACTGCATATATAGCCCTCAGGATACCACTCAATATGCTCCTTCGTTATTTTTGGCGGGATTCTTTACTTCCATCCAGAAAGATATTCACTAATCTAAAATAACTTTTCTCAAGAGCATTTAAGCATAAGCCGGTTACATAGATCTTAAAGTTAGTACAGAAAAGTTTTCGAAAGAGTTCTAATTTAACAAAAATCCTTTCTGTGTTGTTATGACATGACAAATTGAAAACTTCTCTATCTACTATTTTTAGATTTAAGTATGTTGTTCAATGCACAACGGGCTAGCACTTGATCTCAATACACCTGATGTTAAGTGAAGATCAAGCCGAAGGTGGAAGCGTATTGACCCGGAAACCAGATGGGGTTTGGATGACGTTATTTGGAGGCTGGTTATCTTATCTTTGACAACCGGAATACTACACTGCTATTAACATTGCTGTTTGGCGGCAGAATTAGATGAGATAGTGGTAGCTAGATGGCTAGCCAGCCGGACAACCGCCAATAAAACCGAGTACTAAGCATGTACTCCGCTGGGGATAGAACCTGCGACCTCGGATGCGTAAACCCTATATTGTTTACATTGAGCTACGGAGGCGGTTCTTCTGCTCTTGCGTATAAAGTTTTATTTGAATCAACTTATATATTTTGAATAGTTTAAACTTGAAGGATTGTATAGTAAAGTCTTAACGCTGCTTACTACATATTTTTTCCATAGTAATTTAAATTGAGTTACAGACGACTACCGAGCTATTAAAAGTTCTTAGAAACATTACGGCAGACAACATAGTTACATAGAACTAAAATACCGTTCAGTAACTCTCGTGTCCTTACATTGTATACTATAACGTGCACCCGTTAGTTAGCAGCATCAAAGCTAAGATAATGGAAGCAAAACACAAGCTTCTAATGCGCTATATTGGATTTCATAGCAAACAGACAAACACCCTGCGTTCTAGTGTCACGTTACGGAAACACACATGCTGCCAAAAGGTCATGAATAGATCGCCTTATGTTTTTACAGCTACAAGCGATATGAAAACAAGTGGAGCGCTTTGGGAGCGTGTTTAAGGCTACAATAGCTGACAACGAGGAAGATATATGAAAATAAATAAACAGTTGTTATTTAAAGGGGTCGAACAACTTCGATATTGTATCACGAATACGGGTCTATGGTTCGTAGACATTATATTTAAAAATCTTGTATGAGTATATTTGAAAAAAAAAATGAATTTGTTTAAAAAAAATTTAAAAAGTCATGGTTTCTACAGAATACCATATTTTTGCAAACATTGTGCGACTAAGTTTGATATTTGTTTTTAATTGCACATAATGTATCATATTCATAAACAGGTAAAGTTCTTTCATATTCTTTCATATTATTTACTGATTGGACTATCCAAATCTTCAATAAGGAATTCAATAAACAGTCTAGGGTTTAATAGCGAAGAACCTCAACAAACACCTTAAGAGACTCGCTTGGCAGCCGGGTCAAGAGCCAGTTATAAAAGGTAGCAATTCTAGATACGGCCCATAAAGTGAGGGGGCTTCTCATCCTGAAGTTTAAGCCTGTAGCCTGGGCATCAGTTTTCAGTACACAAATTTTAATATCAAAAAATGTAAATAATAAAAAATATAGTAAAGAGCGATATAAAGTGAATAATAAATAAATAAGGTTAATATTATTTTTGTTGAGTTTCGAATATTCTAAAGCTCTTGCATAATTAAACAATTAATTAAACAGTTAACGCTATAATCTCAAATAGATCCTACATACGCTATTACTTAATAATGTTCTCGTATCTTTTCTCTTCGAATCGAAAGAATATAAGGAAAGAATGCAAAACAAAATAAAACAGTTGCAAAATTCTACGAGGAACATTTTCACTATCATAGGGAAAAATGCTTCAACAATAGTCTACATTACTTTTCTATTTCCTTTACTTTTTTGTTTGTTATTTATCTTCTCAGACTCAGTTTGCGTGTCTTTGTAGAGTGCCTACCCGGATGTACGCAACCGGAACAGCTATAACTATTGTGGAAGCCTCTAAAAATGATATTACAGCCTTTCAGATATTTTCGTACGGTTCACGAAAGAACGGTTAGTATAGACAAAGCGACATGCATGGGATCTGATTTTAGCCCCATGTCAAAAAAATTTTGACATTGCATAGGAAAAAAATGTAGACACATAAATCATCTTTGTAGTTTATTTCCATTAATTCAAGTACTTCATAAAACTACGCTGAATACGCAAGGAATAAATAAGCTACACCCAGATGTGAAAATACTTAGTATAACATTTTGCCTAATAGAATCAAAAACATTATTGGAATAATATATTTAAATCGCTACAAAGAAAAACAGCATCAAAGGAGAATTCCGAAACAAAAGAAATCCAGGCAACTGAAGATAAATTCCTTTCAGCGCAAAACTCAATTTCTTAGCAACAAAACTTACCCCAACTTTCAGCAGCGAATATTCCGAATAACGAGAATTCCTTTGAAAATATCCTGACAAATAGTTTCTGAACGCCGAACTGACTGCAAAGATAACCCTGCAGTGTGCACAAAAGCCTGCATCTACATAATCGATGGCTTATTGGCGTTCCCCCTTTTACTTCTAAATTGCAAATTTTCCGCACGATTTCGCAATACAGAGTATATTTTTCACAGTAAAGGTTCGCATTGTGTTTGTCCACATTATGTATGATTATTTGTTTTTATTTCAATCCATCGTTTTCTGATATTTGCGTGTTTTTTCTTCCAAAGAATTAATCATTTTTACAACAAATTATTTACAAATATTTTACCAGAACAGGACTAAAAAAGTTATAATACTCGTCAGGTTTACTTCATGACGTCATAGAAACCCATATATTACCTCACCGCTCCATCATCAGATCCTGGTTACGATCTGATATCAAAGCATCTATCACAATAACTCTTAACGATTTCAAATTTGAGGGTTTCACTTCATGCCACCATGGAGTCCCATCAAACACCTACTCCAACCATCATCTGATCACTTCAGTGGTACCACAATATTGTAGTTCTCATCGAATCTACGTGTGCATGCACAATTTGAACTCAGTTATATGACGGGACGGGGATGAAAATTTATTTACAAGAGTCACATTACACCTGGAAGGACAGGTGAATAAAGTAAAACAAAAACAACATTGACTGTTGCCTCGCCAAAAACGGCGGATGTTATTTGTTTTATGGTATTGTGTGTATACATGTTCAGTCTTTGTCCAGTGGTTCGTTTATGTTTGATAAAAATTAGTTATCCCGTTTCGAAGATATTCTATGTCACAGTTTATTAATATACTGGTGAGTTTTTTTACCGTAAGGAAAAAAATAAGGCAAATTATTATGTGAAATAGAAGGTAGTTTAATTTTTTTTAACTATTATCGAGTAAGGCGTTAATTGTGTCATTTGACGGTCGCTTTTGTAGCCTATTCCACATAATTACATCATTAAATTAAATAAATAAAGAAAACTTGGAGAAAATATGAATTCCCAATAAATTTCGCACGACAGAAGCCCTTACAAAGGTAGTTCTTTTTTTAAACCATCGTCGACGCACGCGCCGACTTGAGATTGATATGGGACTGGCGGGCTTCGTAGGGTTCCTGTCGTGCGAAATTTATTTGGAATTTATATTTTCTTCAAATTTTTTTTATTTATTTCATTTAATGAAGTAATTGTGTGGAATAGGCTACAAACGCGACTGTCAAATGGTTTATTAGATAATTGTTTTTAAAAAAAATATTAAGCTACCTATGCCAATACCTTCTATTTCAGTTACATAATATGCCCTGTTTTTTTCCTTACGGTAAAAAAACTCATTCGGTATGTTCATTCATTACTCGGTGGTTTCAAAGTGATATCATCTATACATAAATAAACCAACCGTGTTAAAAGCTAAATATATTCGAATGGGCTCGACTGATTTTTATCTATTTTGGCTAAGATTCTAAGGCTCGATTAATAAACTGTTCTCAAGATTGAGATGACCTTAGGTTGACGCTTAAGAATCTTAATAGATGTTTTAATAAACAGTGTCAAAATTATAGTATTGAGACAGACGCGATCTCAATGTCAAGATCAATTTATTAATACGGCCCTAAGAACTGTCTCTCGCAAACCACAACTACCTACCGAAATTAAAAAAACCATTTTCGGCGCCGATACACACAAATATACTTAAAGACATCAGATTTGTAACCCTTGCTACAAAACGGAGGTCGCGGGTTCGGTTTACAGCGGGGTATATTTAGTACACAGTAGTCCGCCCGCTAACTACCGGTCTTAGCTAAGTCTGCCGCCAAGCAGTATAATAATAAATATTTCGGACACTTGCACCAATCATCTAGTGCCAAATTAAGCAAAGCTTGTACTATGGATACTAGATAAAATATAAACATACATAAATATTTATATAAACTGTGTGTATTCATCACACAAACATTTACCCCTCGCGGGATTCGAGCCCGCAACAGTTGGTTTCGCTGACAGGGTCTATCCACTATAACAATCGGTCGTCTAATAGAGACGGCTTGTTGTGTTCCAGCTATTAGTGATAAGACAGCCAGTTCTTAAAATAAGTTGAATTCTTAAAATAGGTGAGCGAGTTTCCACCCTCGGTCTCATTTTCGCTTAACATCAAATGTGGTTGAGACCAAGCGTTACCCCGTCGTGCGTAAAAAAAACACCCGTGTGGTACACGGTGTGTTCATTACAGAATGAAATCTCATTGGCATTAATCGTACAACCTGAACTATAAAATGTATTATTGTCGTTCTAATTATTATTCGTATTCCGTGATCATTTATTACAATTATATTCGTGTGTAATAAACAAAAATAATTGCCCAATTATTTTGGTCCGAACTGAGTCTCGCTAATATAACGCCGCTTTGCAAAGCCTCTGGAGAATTTATTGTTCCCTGTTCTAAGTGCATAAATCTAGACTAAGACTTGTTTAAGTAAATAACGGTCATTTTCATTACGTCAGCTAAACTATTTACATTGTGTGTTTAAAAAAACGGAATAAATTATTTCGAAATTTCTTTAAAGCTAGGTTTATTGATAATATTGGTTTCTAATTTATCTATTACTGGCGGTGTTGATAACTAAAATTGGCGTAACTCAAAGCTATAGCGATAGATGTCTGTCTTGGTTGCCTTGACGTCATGAAAGATAGCAAATCCTCCCTTCGGTACAGACCCGTTGTTCCATAGAAAAAGTTTCAAGTTCAGCAGTAGACTTATCTAGGCTATTGATGTAGGTACGTATATTTAAATTCTTCGATAAATTTTTTTTGCTCGAGGCGTATATTAGGGCCTAATTTACGTTTGTTTTGTCAAATCAATACAAACTACCTGAAGTAAGTGAAGTTCAAACACAGTTATATGAACGGCGTTGAGGTAGGTATAAAATTTTTAAGCATATTCGCATAATTTCCGATCCATAGAGAAAACTATAAAAGCAGTTTTATGATTTTATTTGAAGATGGATATAAAATTTTGCAGTAAATATTTGTCTAGATCATCGACTTTTGTTGTGGGGTCACATATATGTATCTACTTTATTACCGACTGGGTTTACGATTACTTGACTTAAATTTAAGTATTCCCATGAATAAATTATGGTAATATATTAAAACTATTCATCCGTTAGGTAATTGCATATTTAAGTACAATTCTGTACCGACTCCATCCGTATGCCAACAGGAAGTTGGTCTACCGTTTTTAGCAAGCATAATTTAAGAGACGCGTGACGTCTCGTTTCCTGTACTTACCTGTCAAAATTCATGCTCTTTCCCGTCATTGATCATGCTAAGGGAAATTTCGTATGGTACCTAACTATTTGCCAACATTTCAGATACAGCCAAAGCCTGCCACGTATACCTACATCGGCTTTCAGAGAACCTAATGGGGTTGAATACCGGCGCTCATCGAGCCCTCTCGTCCTATTGACGGCTCCGCTCGCTTTATATGCAAATTGAATGACCCCAATTTGGCGGGCGGTACGAGTCAAATGACATCTTCACTTCGAACGCGTTAATATCGCAATTTCAGACCCACCGGGTCATATTGGCTAATACTAAAAGGTTGCGAGAGTTTGAAATTGTTGCTCAGTAATGTAAAAGCTTTTATTTTCTCAACGAATTTTGACTGCATATATAAATTATACCACATATTTGCTAAGAGAACAGATTCCTTTCGAAGTACGCTATAATAGCGAATCGGATTTCTAACAAATATGTAAAAATAAATTAATCTTAGTTAAAAAAATATTCTTGCAAAACCTAGTAGCTTTTCACTGATGCCTACTTTACTTTATTTGTTGTAAATCAAACGATCAAACTTTGAAATCAATCTATTCTTTGTATTATTAATAATATGGTGACTTTAAATACCTATTTTTGTCAGTTTTCAAAAAAGGAGGAGATTATCAATTCGTCGTAATCTTTTATTTTAAATGTTTGTTTTCGAAGTGACTTGTGCGGTTTCAGTGATGCGCAGAAAATAAGGCTTTATAGTGCCCGTCTTGCAGGAAATATTAGGTTAATAAGGTATTTTGAATGTCACTGATAAGTTTAGAACATTTCTTTCGCATTTTGTGTCATTTCAAATTGCACATCAGCAGGCAGGGCTCCTGACTTGCTGTAGATACGTGTAGATATAACGTTTATTTCCATATTACAGAAACACACACAAAAATATTCAACCACGCAATTATTGTTATGCTTTACGAATTCAAAATGTTATATGGAACCTAATGTCATATGGAATAACCAAGTAACTTAGTATTATAGTGCCACTAAAATGACTAATAGGCACTCTTGTACCTAGATGTTTAAAATTTTAGCAAAATTGTGAGTACTGTGTATCGTATCTACGTACAACTATCATCAACACTATACACGCTCCCACTGTTGGGGCTCAGCCTTCTCTCACTGGGACTGGGCCATAACACACTACGCGGGCCCAGTGCGGATTGATGGATTTCTGTCAGTCAGACTAGTGGCCACCTGACAGTAGTGTTTTTAAGTCGCCCGGTAGGCCACCGCCTTAACGAGTGCCTTCAATTGAACGGATCCGATTAATTAACGTGCCCTCCGAAGCATGGAAGCACTCGTATTAAAAAATTACCCATGCAAGGGCCGATTTCGCTAATCGAGAAAAAATAGCGAATGCGACTGCGCCATGAGTCATCCTGATTATTTGTTCATAAGAATTTTGCTTGCCCTGATGTCACCTACCTTGTTATGTATAGTAAAACATAAATCAACAACGATTATAAACTAATCTGATTCAATTTAAGAAAAAAATAAAAGGAAACTTTTCGCCAACAACGGTCGGTTTCTGAAAATAATGGAGAGGCGGTTAGACGCGATAAGCTGGTGCGCAGTAAATTAAAAGTTAATTGTGTAACAAGGAGTTTGCTAAGTCTTGATAAGGTGACCTCAAAAAGACCACTTCCTTTGCGGAACGAGCTTTTCTTTTATAATGGCATAAAGCAGTTAAATTCCCATTGATTATACGCCTTGCGCTTATACGTGCAGTAGTATGCTGTCGTGGTTGGTCAGCCTACGATGAAACAAACTTTAAAAATATAAGTAGACCTAGTGAATAGAGCTGCATTGTAGCTACGGTGTTGCAAATATTCATGAACGTGTCTCAGGTTACAGTCCATCAGTTTGTTATCAACAAAATACCAACAAAATTTAGACTTATAAAAGAGGCATTTTTCCGAAGTCACATTTTGTCAGGACTTTTCATCATGTTTCTTAGTATACTGCATTATGAAATATAAAGAATATTCATTATTCATATAGGGAGAGCCCCTGGCGTCCTGAAGTCAAAATATGTGCTCATATTCCAAGTTTTCGTGCATGATGTCAGCTATGCCACGCTACGTGATGTGAACGGGGGCATGTGTCCGCTGTCTTCCTCCAAAGAAACGTGAAAATGGCACGTTCTTTCATCCATCACTATATCTAGGTATGTTTATATAATATTGCACTCCTTCTCCTATTTGTACAGAGAAAATATGAAAGGAAAAAGCCACAATAAAGGAAGAATAATCAATTATGAAATAGATTTAAAAAATCGAACAGATTTACATTCCAATCTATCTATTAAGGTGCGGCGTGGGCTCGAATTTCCATACAAAGGTACCGTTTTCATTTATAAATAATTTTAATCCAAGTGGATTTTTTTACGGACAATCTCATGGTAAATATATATTTATATAGGTGTGTAAAGACTTTCCCGCAGAAAATAAGTTGAGCCTTTTGACAGGTATAAAATTATAGTCAGTTCTAATTTAGTTTGCGTTTATCGGTTTGAAATAAAATTTCATCACAAACTGAAGTGACTATAAGATTGTCCATATAATGTAAACACGAGTTGAAGCCGATCGCTTAAGTTGTGATGCTTAGAATAGTGTAACACTTAACCTACTTACATTCAATGTGTATAATAGTAGTGTATTTTCGCACTGTAGCCATTATGTAGATATGCATAATGTGTGTGAACAAAATATACATTTAAAAAATAATCAAAATTCCTACTCAGCGAGTAATCATGTCAAACAACTTTCAGTGGCGATATATATGGAGATCCCGTAAAGTCTGAAACATCCTTCTTAAAATATTAAATACAGTTATTCAATGAGCACGTGTAGAAAGCTGTAAAACGGGCGTTTCGAGTTTTCATTTTAAATTAAATTACATACAAAAGAACATTTTTACATCGAAACTATCGCTTCACAGTCTGTTTCCAGCTACACATAAAAATGCAGCGAGAAAACGGCGGAAACGTCAACTTCAGCCTTAGCTCACGAGAAGCGTAAATTCAAAACATCGTAAAATATGAAAAATACTCCGCAAATGTTCGTAAGCGCGGATGCTGCAATAAAACTCATACCGCAACGTACTGTTTGAGGTAAAACTTCAAACATACAGTGTACACAATGAACTGTAACACTTATTTACTTGCCGTTTATATTACCATTGTTTTCATTGTTTGGTTTTTGTTTCGATGAACATTCAAAGTATGTTTCTACATTAAATACACAGATTATACGTCTACTGTGTGCAAGTGGGAAAATAATATAAGTTATGGCAGTGTCACAGAATAGAGAAACGCCATTGTAAAGCGCTTATTACACTAACCTATTGTAGGAAATCTAATTAGGAAAATAGGAAGGTGTAATCGAAGTTAGAACAGTTAGATTCCGATTTAGTGGATTGGAAGGTCCCGACCGCACTGCACACATGCAGCGACTAATTCGGTGTACAATGCTGGGAGGCTTGGTTCTGTTATATCAAATATCGTATACCGTATATCGTATACCAGCAATATATACCGAATTAGTCTTTGCATTTAGGATGGTGTAATAAGCGCTTCCTAGCTTCCGATTTTGTAATTAGAGTGTTCCTAATTAGATTTCCTACAAATAGGATGTGTATTCAATGATAGGTCTTTCCAAGTCGTCACGCGTGGTACGAATATGTTACGAGTAGTATATTGTTAAAATTCCGACGTAAGCTCAAAACGTTATTCAAACATATAAACGTCATTTATAAATGACAAGAATTAGCGAAATTATATAGTTATTTTTTGGACAATCTCATTATAAATGGCAGGCAGTTTTGGCAGTCGTTTTCGATTAGCGTTTAGTCCTTGATGGGTGATCACTAGTGGCTATACAAGCATTTCGCGGTCTCGGTTTTTTTAGTTAAGTTAAGCCTACAGGCTTAAAAACATTGACTATCCGGTGGCCACTACGGTCTGCAATTCCACTAATTTTCGTGAACAAATACGCATTTCAGAACAGAAACTTACTGATATTGAATCGAATATCGACTATTGAACCATTTAGTACAAGAGGGATAGTCTAAACTGGCGATAGTTTTGTTGAAACTTATTTTTTTAATTAATGTCTGTAATAGATAAATAAAATTGGTGTCCATGCATTTACGTACCTTCAAGATATTTTAGTTATGCAATTTTTTTGTACTTAGGTATATACCATATTAAAAGAAAACTAACTTAGAACTAACAAGTACCATTTGTGTAACCCCTCGCTAATCTCGTAAGTGGCACAGTTTCGGCCGTGTGGGAGAGTGCCCATGTATGTTGCATTACCGTGCTGATCGTAAAAGTTATGGGATTATGTAGCTTGAAAAAACAATCTATTGATCAATCATATTCTTAGACTATTTATTCTAACGAGTTGTTGACGTGCCCTTAAACAGTGTTACACAAAATTACAAGTTACGTTCGTTGTGTAGATATTTTATGTGCCAGCATTCGTGATGAATGACCACATTAAACAAAGAACTGGCCGTTTTTCATGTGGCTTACATAATTAATTTTCCAGAGCCCACCAATTATATTGTTGTTCGACAAATTGCCTTGTTTTATTTTTCAGAATTATTCTCTAATTGCCCTCAATATCGTTTGCTTTAAGACATGCGCAAGACGTTAACTTAATCGAAAGATAAGTATAGGTAGTGGAAAGCTTCCTATTAAAATGTTTAATTCTTTGAAACGATTAACACTTGGACTCAGGTTATAATGTATATTTGAAGGTGTTCGTAAATTATTTAGAATCGAGCAACTTAACACTTTTCAAGTAATAATGTGTTAACGTTACTTTTATACGAGTCCCTACTAAGCCTAATGCCGACCGTTCTGTTACAAAGGTCTACAGCTTCAGCCGTAATAGATAACCAGTTGTAATTTTCACAGAATATACCGAAAACAATTTCATGTAAGCTACTGAAATATAAAACGAAAAAATTCGACAGCATATTTTGTATTTTGGGGACGCCATGTTCGATTTTTGACAACAAAATGTGTCCTACGAATATGACGCTCTAGGTATAAAGACGAATCTAACGACTCCATGCACTTCGAAATCTGTCAAGCCGTTTAGTCTACAGGATGCGTCAAAGGAACGGATATACTTGCATACATACGTACACTCCAAAAACATCACCCCCTTTCTCGGGCAGTCGGGTAATAAAATAGGTTACCAGGACTAAAGAGCTCATAACATGTTTTTAACTGTTAAAAAGTGATCAGATCTCATGAAGAGCAAAGCCTCTAACTTTACAAGTCCTAACTTTACAAGCCCCAACTGTATAAACCCTACATTAGGGTTAAATAAGTATGGCTTGGCCGTTTCATAGAACATGAACACTCAGTCATACGTTTATATTTACACTACCCTTCACTTATACACAATACCTAGCATTCGACTCTTCATTCATATAGCGAACTGCTAAGGCATAGAACATCCTTCCGACGTCTGTGTTTCCTGAAATCCACAATCTTGAGATTTTCAAGATGAATACGACATTATCCAACCGAAGAAATTTAACTAACCTTTACTGCGAAATATTCTACCAGTAATATATACCAAATTGAAAACATACGTATTGCAGGAAGTATAATGAAAAATGTCAACATCAATCGCCGAATTACAGCCAAAAAGCCTTCGGCAGGAAGTAGTCATTGCAGGTTGTGTTTATGATTACAGCGTGTTCTATGCAGGATTTTGCTCGACTACTACACTTAGAAGATAGTTTGTATGAGTCGATGAGCACCATAAACTCCACACTGTTACTTATTCTTAGTTCATTCTGTGCAATTTCCTATGCAAATTTAATTGTACCCGGGGTCCACGTAAATCTCCACTCTGGCTGCAAGTTAATTACTCGCCCGGGTTGCTCTGTGCGATTAACGGGCTTGCTTTTATTGTGTCTACATCGACAAAGCGAGGAAAACAAGGGAAATTATATTATTTGACGCGATGTAGTCAAAGGAAATAATCTCAACAACTTCTCAGTTTAGTTTTAAGGTCCGGTATACGTTACGGGACGTTTTCTCGTCCCGAACGGAACGGGACGGATTTTTGACATTGTTCGACCTGTAATAGGTATAGCAACAGTATATCATCATCAACATTATCCGTCCGTCCGTTCCGCTTCGTCCGGGGCGAAACATCCCGTTACGTATGCAGCGACGTTTATAGTTCTGTTTAAATACATATACGTATTTCCGTTTGTCGGATGGTTCGTCAGTGACTCAGCGGTAAAGGCGCGGTCTCCCAATTAAGGAGGTCCGGGTTCGATTCCCAGTAAGGCCAAATACCAATGAGTTATTAAATTTAATTTAATTACTTATATGCATTTATCCGACTGCTCTTAAACGGTGAAGGAAAAGATCGTGAGGAAACCTGCATGCCTATGAATTAAAAGTTCAAAGGCATGTGGATTCCCCAACCCGCACTGGGCCAGCATGGTGAACTATGGCCCATACTCTCTCATATACGAGGGAAGGCCTATATTCCTGCAGTGGGATGTTTACGGGCTGATGATGATGATGATTTCTTTTTGTATGACAAAATAAGCATGTAGATTATTATACTGTCCATGACACACGTAACAAGGTTGATGCTTTAACTCTCAAATACTGCTATCATGATCCTCGGTCATCTTAAAGACTGAGAAGGAATGCCTCATTTATATGCCGGTAATTGCTCTGCCTTTCTTAGCTTTCACAGCGGTGAGCGAAATGTGAGTTTGATTCATCTATTTTTTTTATGCACAACGGGTTTGTACTTGACCTCCATCACACCTGATGTTAAGCGAAGATGAGGTCGCGTCGCGAAGATGAGGAAGCGTACTGACCCGGAAACCTCAATATATTTCGGGAACTGGCTATCTTATCTCTGACAACTCGAACACAACAATGCTATTAACATTGCTTCTTGGCGGCAGATTTAGATAAGATGGTGGTAGCTAGTCAGGCGGACATTGAAAATGCCCTACCACCAACCAAACCGAGTACTTAAACATGTAACCCGCTGGGGATCGAACCCGCGACCTCCGATTCGTAAATATAATGTTGTTTACATTGAGCCACGGAGGCGGTTAAAATCTCTTCGTATCTCTCCTTAATTGTCTTTCTTTATCGTTTACGTCATAATATTTTAATTTCAAATAAATCTAGAGAATTCATACACTAGCCTGTCAACTTGCAAAATAGTTCATAGAATCCGGCGTGTGCCCAATTCATAATTTATTTATCGAATTATTGACTAGAATAATGTTAATAATTTAAACAAAATTAACATACTAATTACTTTAGGCCAAAATAACAAAAAATAACTAAACTGTCACAATATTGTTTAGCTATGTAAACAAACCGTGTTAAAAGGCCAGTTATCTCAAAATTACATATCTCAAACATGGCTAAGAATCGACCAGAAGAAAATACCAGCTTTTGAAAATAACAACCGTTTCTTTGGCATCCCTTTACAACGAGAGTTAAATACATTACACTACATAGATAAATTATAAATGTCTAATTGGTTATTTTATAGTGGATTGTTTCGGAAATGGTTTAGGCAGTTGGGTTTATTGATTTAAATTTTTTCCGCTTTTATTTTTCTAAGTTCATAGCTTGCACTAATATCTTATGTGATTTCGGCACGTAAAAAGAATAAAACAGACCCTTCTCTTCCGGTGGGTATGGTAATCACAAAAAAAATATCTTTAAAGCATGTATTTACGGCGCTGGGCTGTCACGTGTGCATTTTTGTGATTACGAGAAGTGAACCGTGGATGTTGTTTCAAGCATTAATAATTGAAACACTCCAACACTTATGTTTGGGGTATCTCTGACCACCCTATATTTGGGATAAAGGCCGTGACGTTATATAAGTATATATGTGTAAATGAAATCCTCGTTTTGTAATCCTTTTGAAGTAAATCGTACTAATAAGACAACACTCCGGTTAAGTAATACTCGTGTAATAATTTACGATAGGAATGGATGTAGCTCCTATATATGGAAGAATATTTAATAGACACAGTATATGGAGACCATATATTTTATGATGGGAATTATGTTCGCTGTACGTCTTCACACATTTGGCGTAAATCCAAATTCAGTACGACATCGTGAGCCTTTTCAAACTTTCCTCATTTAATGGCTTGTATGAGTTAAGTACAGTCCTTAGAAATATCTAGTGATTATTTCGCTATGCCCATGATGAAAAGTAAAAGCTGTATAATGTATTCCTTTGGTACAGCGTTTGTATGAAAGATAAATTTCACACATAAATTATTCAAAAACGTTCATTATTTCCTGAGAAAACTTAAGATTGTATTATGCAGGTCTGTATAGATTTCTCTGTTTCAGACTGTACATAAGTAACTTATTTTTAAGATTAATGATTTGTGATACTGTTGGTGTACAATAAAGAATACTGTATTGTGAATATGGGAATAGTAGTTTTTCTATAACTGTAAAATGGGGTTACCGTGCTAATTTATTAACGACCCAAAGAAAAGTCTCTTTTTTAAATTTTCCGAAAGGCCGTGTGAATTATATAACTGAGTTGATTGCGCTCATTCGCGCAGCTATTTTTCTTTATATTTGAATTACACGAGCATTGATATGACCAAAAATTTTACTATGTAAATATTAAAAAAATTCGCTTTAGTTCACTAATTTAAAAAAAGTTCAAGTAATATAAATATCGGGAGGCACATTGTGAGACTATGCCGTATCTTGTGATTCGTTTATGTTCAGTTTCGGTCTCGCACTGGAGTATTCTGATATCAGACTTTGGCATCCTCTCCTTTATATACCTACAAGTCCTACTATGATATACGTGCTGAGATGGCACGTATATCATAGTAGGACTTGTTTATTTGTATATCGATTCGTACTGTTAGTATTAATGTACTATTTAAATTCCCAGAGTAATAAGGAAAAAGTTCGACAGCAAGGCCAAAATGTCATGCTATAATTTTGACCGGGCCGGGGCGCGGCGCTCTCTAACAAACGTATAAATAAAAAATAAAAATATAGATTTTTTCACATTTGGCACGCATATAATGTTGCATGACATTTTAAAGTGGCTAATTTTATTAACAAAATTGTCTCTAATTTTCTTGAAGTGAAATTTTAGTTGTAATGTTTGTCTTGATCAAAGACTTTGCTATTAGCTATCAAATGATATTTTGATTGGCTGTTGACTGTCTAAATAAATAAAAAATAACATATTATAGGTCGCGGTAGTTTTGGAGATAATATGCAATTACAATCTCTCGCACGGGAGCAGCCTGACACTCAACTTTAGACGCCGCCGCGGCACGTAGGTATATCTTAGAACGAATTGACGCCATTAGTATGATTGTACTATTTAAATGCTCAGAGTTATAAAGATTTGAAATCGTAACGCTAAAACGATGGACGAACGACTGGCTTTCCACTAAATAAAAGTATAGATGTAATCACATAAAAAGATAAATCTACGATGCAGAATAATAGGGACACGGCATTGAGATGAAATTATGACTAAAATTCTGAAATTCTACTGGTTTTTTTTGTCCACTTATCGCTTATTCTGGTATTTTTGATAAATTTATATTTATGTACATCCTTCTATTAATTTTGCGTATTGTACCTTCGGCGAGGGCGTAAGAGCTTAGTTAGAAAGAACAGGAGCCCCAAAGGATACTGTTCTTGTAATAGGATAGGAGTTGGCGCCAAAGCGACGGCTTTTGGTACCCCGCAACGAGGCAAAGAAACGACTTTATTCTATTACCCAGATTGTTCTCGCCTCCCAGTGCCAGGATAATGCTACATTGTAGATGCCAACGATGCTTTGCCCGCCAACTAACTTTATGATCTATGTGTTTGCTGCAGACAAAGCTTTTATGCCGCCATGATAACTATTGGGACTGAGTTATTAAAGTATATTTTTCATTCTTGTTTGTGTACATATTGATGTAAGATGTACTTTGTGTCAGTTTAAGGCGCAATTGTGGTTAAATATACATTAATAAATGCAGTGATTCTCACGTGAGTGTTATAAAAGTAAAGATCATTGATGAGTACCAGTTTAGTGCGGGGCTCTCTAAAATCGCCAATCTATAGTGACAATCCAGAACAAAAACTATGCAAACCACCCCTTAGACAAATTACTTAGAGAGCGCGGCCCCTTAAAAGAGGCTTTGCTATGTCCAGCAGTAGATTTGTAAATGTTTTTGATGTATCATAAATAAAAGAAGAATCATGAAAATTAATCATAGAGTTGTGAGATGAGGTATTGGCCCTGTGGTCTCGGGCAGAGTAGAATAGAACCAACCGCTGTATTTTTAAACCGCCTCTGTGGCTCAAGGAGAACAACATAGGGTTTACGAATCGGAGATCGCTGGTTCGATCCCCGGCGGGGTACATGTTCAGTATTCGATCTCGTAGGGCATTTTATCTACCACCATCTTATCTAAGTCTGCAGCCAAACAGCAATGTTAATAGCATTGTTATGTTCCGGTTGTCAGAGATAAGACAGCCAGTTCCCCAATTTAGATCGGGTTTCCGGGTCAGTAAGCTTCCACTTTCAGCATCATCTTCAATTAACTTCAGGTGTGAATGAGGTCAAGTTCTAACCCGTTGCGCATAAAAAACCCTCTCTTGCGTTGTGTGTCGTAAAATGCGACTAAACAATCGTGAGAATAACAACATACACCGGTGATGGCAGCAGCCTCATTGGTCCGAAGCTCACGGAATAAACCTGCCACCCACCTGCCCAGCATCGCGACTTGGGCAAATCCTACTTTGGAAGCTGATTCAAATCGCTCCAAGGGAGAGGTTTATGTCCAGTAGTAGACTTTCATAGGCTGTTGATGTTGTGAAATATTTTAGCTCAACTTGGGTATGATTTTCACCATAATGAAAACATTAAAAGTGATATTAATTGACTTAACTATTTACATATATAAAACAACACCATTGTAAGCACACAAAATTTCTCTAACGACTGTGACAAATGGAATTTACGAACGCATCAATGAAGACAGTTTGTATTATATCCGTTATGCACATCGGACGCTGTTAATTTTAATTATAGAAGTCTTAATAAGGGAAGTTACACACGACACGGTACGGTTTCATCACTCCTGTGATGATGGCGAGTCTAATTGGAGCAGTAAATTTAAATAACACTGACAGTTCACCGTCGGTGCAGGCCCTAATTGAGAGAGAGAATCGTAAAAATAATTTTACTCGCCTCATTTGTACGGCGAGTAGTTTTAATTTTATTTCTTTTACGGCTAGTAAGCTGATTGGACGGCCCACGGAGCTCAAGATGTGTGTTTTAATTTATGGCTGAATCGAAATTTAATTTCAGAGTCGCAGTTGATTTGATTATTTCTACGACAATTTTTGTGCTTCCTAATTTTTTTTATTCCTGTCGCAGGTTCCACTAATTGTACTTTCTTTTGATATGTTCCTGTTTTACAAAAAAATGTCTACATGGCACTGAAGTAGACTTAGACAAAACATAAAATTCAACCCTTCGGACAAAACAAGAAGCCAGGGTCCGAAAGCGTTTCAGTACAGAAATTTGCATTCGAAATTTGAAACTTTTCGAAACAAAACCGAATATAGACTCTATAGTCGGAATTTCAAAGACGGGAGCTTTGATATTTTTCACCAATATATAAATACAGAAGCAGGTAGGTCGTCTATAAGTAGGTAATTTTGTAACGTTATAGGACAGTAGCCTCATTGGTGGCAGAGCTCCCAAAAATTTCAGATTACCAATTCTAGCGATTTTAGGACTGAAATGCGACTGGTGCACGGCTGATGCGATGCTTCAGTAATACTTTTAAAACATTGAATTGCCAACCTTGTTGACAACTGGATTATACTCGCACTTAATTAATCCAATTCTGGAAATTCAACTTAATTAAACTTTGAATTGTGTTCCAGTGTAAATAAAGAATGGGACAAAATTTAATATTACCGCTAATGGTTAATTTCCCCGGGGCGTTTCATTTTCCGTATTATCCGCGCTCAGAGCTGACGTCGGACGGAACTTTGTTAAAGTTTCCAACGGAGAGATAAGCTCCACACGAAATTAGCAGCCAACGGTGTGTTTTGACAAGTCCAATATTATGTAGCAGCTTGAATTTTCTCAACTACCCTCCACAATAAAGACAGTAGAGCCTGTCCCCATAGTAAGGGTTCTCATTGAATATTTGGGTAACTATTGTGAATGAACAATACTTAAACAATATTGTAAGTGAGAGTATTTAATTATTTAAAATAAACTATTGATGTCTGATTATTGGAGCAGTCCTGAACGGATAACTGCGAGAGTCAAAGAAAAGGGGACAACGTGAATTTATCGACTTATTTTGACTGTTTTTTAAATTTGTCTGGTGTATAAATGGTTTGTGGTTTCCCTAATTGGTGATTTCTTATACCGCATGCTAGTCGGTACTGGTTGAAAAGTCTTCTGCTAGTCTTTAAGGAGCGTCCCTCCTGCTTGCAAGACCACATTATTTACAACACCGGAACACCTCACATCTGTCCATAGTATACTGCAAAATATTGTTATTCCCGAGTAAAATAAAGTAAAGTCCGCGTGCTAAGAGTACGAGTAACCGTAACCCCACCTTATTTGGGGGACTGGCTTTCTTAGCTCTGATAACCCTCCGGTTGTCATGCTATTATTATTAATACTGCTATTTGTCAGCTGACTTAGATTAGGGTGGAATGGTATTTTAAATTTCCCAAACCGAGTACTAAACATGTACCTCGCTAGGGATCGAACCCGCGACCTCCGATTCGTAAACCTAATATTGTTTACATTAAACGGAGGCGGTTGCTTAGCATCTCGCCGTAAACTCTCATAGCTGAATAAAAAACAGACAATGTTTTGGAGACACTGCTGTAAATGAAAACTAATTTAATTGTGGTACCATCTCTTTCTTCCTGGAATAATAATAACGAGAATAATAATAATAAGAACGAGATGGTACCGCAGTAATTTGGTTTAGTTTAGAAATGTGTCATATAAATCGAATTTTAAACCACGTCCGCATTTGACATAATAATGATATTTAGAAGCACTCGGACCTCATAAAGCATTTTCATAGTGCTGTCGCCTAAATCTGTGAATTAGTTTGTCTCTACAAATTAACTGTTTTTAGTATAGGACAGCAACAAATAAATTGTTAAGTGAAATGACAGAAGTCTTTTTATTTGAATAACTCTTGACAAAACTGTCACGGTCACGAACGTCGCTATATTTATCTCTACCCGAGACCTACCGTACGCATTTATTCCGGGGTGTTTGAATGAGTGACTTAATCTGTTGAGTACATCTGTTTGCAAAACTCCATGCCTCTTGAGCTATAATTTACAAGACGTCCTGTGAAATCTCCATTGCGTAAAGCCACATGATCAATATAGAGAAAGAGGGGATAGACCTTTGCATGAAACATTTTGTAACCATTATCAAATTAATCCCAATAAACTATTTATTTTATGATAACTTCGCCAAATTATAGTTATGGTAAGTATATACACACACATGCTCTCGTCTGTTTCCCTTTGGGGTAGGCAGAGACTATTAATATTATGGTTAGTACAGGTTTAAACAATGTGAATATTCGTCGAAAACCGATTATGCCAAACCTGTTATGCTAAATAAGTTTCGGCTAATTAAAATTATGTTAAATAAAGGGAACCCCCGACGGAAGCCACCAAAGGGACGGACGAGAGAAGAATGCACGCGACCCTTTCATAGTATAACATCCAAATTCGACTAATGCGACTCTCCAAACTCAATTTCATCCAAACTCAAATATTAGTCTAATTTTAACACTTTACAACTGACTCAAAACAATAGTGCAACTATCTTTTAAAAATTCCTGAGCCCACGCAAAACATCTTTCTTTCCTAATCAGGTTTTCTTAAAGTTTATTCAGTTTAAAATTTATATGTGATGTAACAAGAACAAATAAAATAAGGGATGAGTACATCAGATGAAGTATGATTGTAGTGACACTGACAGAAAAAATATGGTAGCATGCGAGAGGATGAATGTCATGTACTGAGAACAGGAATAAGTATGAATTTGGATAGATATAGAAGTAGGCTAAAGAAAAGATGGATGGATTATGGAAAGGTGACATGCCTAGAAAAGGAGTGAGTACTAAGATAAATCCAGGTACTAGGGATTAGATGATTATTTGTATTATCCCGTCGTAGATTTAAAATAATTGACTCCTAACTTTGAATATAGAACCATAGAAAAAAATTATACGACGCAATTGAATATTGATTTCGCAACTAAGGGTCATAAAGAAGCGTTTTTCTAAAATGAAAAATAGAGTTGTAAAGCCATTTCAACTAAATTTATAACCGTTTTAACCACGAAACGAAACGAGAAGAAAACAATAATGTGTTGTTTTGAAATACGACCGGCGGGTAACCGCCTCCGCTACTCACATAATGGGCCGATTTTTCACTGCAGGGAAACCCGCTGAAATGCCCCGAGCTTTTCTAATAAATTGCACTCGGAATTAGAAAGTTTTTCTTTTAATCCAGGCGTTATGGATAAAATTCTTGTGATTTGATTTCATTTGACTCTATTTATTTTGTTTTCTTAAGCACAATCTTTGGCTGTTGTTCTAACTTACCGATATTATTAGATGGCTTAACAATATTGTTCAATAAAGATAAAGCTCTCCAACTCGAGGTCTGATGAAAACAAATGCTTCAAAGCAAGGAAGTTAGCATTGTTTTGAAGAAAATAGCTTAGGTAGCTAAACTTTGTTAACAATGTTTATTGGCCAACTTACTTATGCTTTGTGGTATATAGTTATGCAATACTCGTTTATCTTATTCGCTTATGAAATTTCACAGTTACCTAAACGAAGTAAAGTTGCGGAAATTAGGATTTAAACAATTTCAAGACAAATCCTCAGGTAATGTTAGGTAGTGTATGATTGATAAATCATCAAATCATTTAAATAGCAATTGGTCCAGGTCTTACCGAGTCATGTTTATATACATACATACATAACGTCACGACCTTTATTCCACATGGGGTGGTCAGAGATATCCCAAACAATAGTGTTTTTGAAACAACATCTACGGTTCACTTTATAAAATATACAGAAATACACACGTGACAGGGGGTCAGCCCATCGCCGTTGAAACGTGCAAAACTGTAGATGTTTTTTGGTGGAAAGTCCCTTAATCGCACATATACGACGACCTGCTTGGTGTAGTGGTTAGCAACTCTGATCACTATACCAAAAGTTTGCGGGTTCGAATCCCGCTAGGGGCATATGTTTGTGTGATGAATACGGACATGTGTAACCGAATTATGGATGTTTTCATTTATAATAAGTATTTATTTACAAAAAAAATATATTTATGTAGTATATCAACCATCTGGTATCCACAACACAAGCCTATAGTTACTTACTGTGGAACTAGATGGCGCTGTGTGTATGTCTAAGGATATTTATTTATTATATAAGTATTTATGTATATTCATATGCTTATCCGCTACCTAGGATTCAGTACAGGTTTTGCCTAGTTTGAGACTACATAATTGGTGTAAATGTGTAAGTTTATTCGTTCATTTATTTCGATAGTAACATTACCGTGATTTTCTTGTAACTCTCCACATGTCGGAGTAACATATCGAACATTGCTATGTTATTCGTCAGAACGACGACGGTAATGGTAACCTTACAACTGGCGAAACTGCCATTAGTGCAAGCCGTATCCCGCCCTTATCCCCGAATTCCCTAATACCCTTGGGCCGATCCGCTCGTTATATTGCATTAATGTTACAAACTTCCCTTGTTTATTTCAAGCTGATAACGAAAGTTCCGATACCAATGGTAATTAGAAAAATTGGGATGTGTTTAGTTAGATGTTTTGTAGAATAGGTACTAAGAAATAACAATAGGTAGAGATACTTGGTTTAGAATAAGAGGTCACTGTTAAATATGATTTTATTATAACAATTTAAACGAAAGGTGTACGTTGTATAGTATTTTGTATAGTTAGTTCGCGTGTATACACGCGAACTAACTATACAAAATACTCAAAAAGTACTGTAGGAAGTACAACTGATACCGCCCCTGGGTGGTCTAACGCAAAATATTTTTTTTTATATTAATAAATAATAATAATTTTTAGTCATTTAATTTTTAATAATTTAATTTTTGCGTGTCAGTAATGACATTTAGTCATTACTGACACGCACTTAGTGTGATACGAAACCACATTTAGAGCAAATAAATATATTTCATTACATTGATTTAGAAACCAGATCTACAATATTGCAATATAAAATAAAACTATCCAATTAGAATTAACATATCCCTGGATATTCTAATTAGGAAATAAAACTTGAATATTTTTTAGAAATGTGAAACCAACTTTTTTATTAAACAGTCAAGAGACGCTTGCCAATTGGGAATAGCTAATAATAAACCATTAAGATGGGATTCGTCAATAAAATTCTTTCCAGCGATCCATAAAAGAAAACCATCGGAAAGTCTATAAGCTCTGAAGACAGGGCCCTATTCACTAAAATGGAGTTGAGACGTCGTCGATTCCTTTAAAACCCCGCTCTTGGGGAAATCGCTTTTTCATCCCCGGTAATGACCGTCCTTTCCGGGACATTTTAATTAACTTCGATAGAAGTGCTTTTTTAGTTTCAAGATGAATTATTAATACGTCATCTCCCTAGTGAATAGAATGAAAATTCATTCAGTCACTTTTCAGCACATAAAATTGTACCGTAATCATTTTGCTTTTACTCTACCATTAATGACGAACAACTGTGCCTATGTAATTACCTACCTAATTATTTTTAGACATCGTAGAAGAAAATCGCGTCAAGGTAGCAAAGGATAGTGGGGACACCCTTTCTCCGAGTTAATTTAGAAAAAACTTTCTTGCAGTATTACACACTTATAGACACTTGTAACTATATAATAGATATATCGATATGAAATTACATTACATGAGACTGTTTACATTGGTTATGTATGATTACAGTTTCTCCAATAAATTAGTTTTGCGTAACCTCAACCAATCCTCCAACCTCCATCAATGATATCAACTGCCATGTTTTTAATATCAGTAATGGAGTACAAATTTGCACATGAAATATTAAATCTGAATGCAACCATATAGAGACCATTATAACAAACTTTTTAATAAGACCACAGAGGATTTCTACCCATATTAAGCCCTCCCTATAAAGTTATCCTCATTCATTTAGGCCCCATACTTCTCCGAAGGTGTTGTTTACGCACTAATCCCGTTTTACCTCTGGTTTATCACCCGGAGTTGGCAGTGAGGACATAAATGCTGCTTAGCGCCTCTGGCGACACAGTCGAGGCGTTAACAGCCTTGTTTGTGTCTTGTTTTCGCTAAAATAAGATGTAGAACTGTTTTTTGCCTTCGGGAAATATACGCACTTTAAGTATTATCTGTCACCGACGCACGGAAACCTTGTCATATTATAGTACCTATAAATTTTTAAAGTTATATATTGCACAGTTTAACCTGCATTATCTTTTTTGCACATATCGTACCATAACTGAAACTTTTTCTCTAATTAGGATAAGCCCTAAAACTTATATTGGTTTTTGTATCATAAGGCTCACCTTGTAACGTTAATCGTGGGAGAATTCGCTCTAAGCAACACATTCACACACTCCATAAGTGGGTTTAGATGTTGCCAATCACTGTTTGTAGTTTCCACTCGATTAATTTCTTAGTTGCCTTTTACGGCCCTCACTGGAAGAAATAACTTAGTCCAATTCTATGCCGAGAATCATTCAGATCTATGTGTGTTTTGTATTTTCGTACTTTTTTTTTATGATTGGCTGGATACGCGTTTTACCACAATCTCACCTGATGGAAAATGACTATGTGGTCGAAGATTAAGCACGCGATCTCAGTAAATGCCTATTCACTCTGCTCTTGAAGATCCCAAGGTTGGTCTTGGCTGTTCGTATGATATAAGAACAATAATAATAATAAATATCCTTGACATACACACAGCGCCATCTAGTTCCACAGTAAGCAACTATAGGCATGTGTTGTGAATACCAGATGATTGATATACTACATAAATACATTTTTTTATAAATGCTTATTATAAATGAAAACATCCATAACTCGGGTACACATGTCCGTATTCATTACACAAACATATGCCCCTAGCGGGATTCGAACCCGCAACCTTTTGGTATAGTGGTCAGAGTTACTAACCACTATACCAAATAGATCGTATGATGAATGAAGAGTCGAACTTCTTGGTGCGAATATTACTAATAAACCTGTAGGTAGTAATAAATATATGTAGGCATGTAAATACAGTCATGTACATATACAATCTACAAATTATTGAAAAAAGGGATATGCTGGACACACTGGACAGAGGTTTCTCCCAAAGCAAGCTCATTGGCATCATAGTTAATTATACCGCGCCTGTTTACTTAGGTAAACACGTACGAATAATTAAAATTATTTCATACCTCTATCATACATACTCTGTAGTCAAGTTGTACCACCTCATTTTATCTAAAATAGTCACCTAGTCTAAACGAGTATTGTATAAAACTGATAGCTTAACTAGAATAGACAACTTGGTACCTGAAATGAATAATTATAGAGCCGACTCTTTGTTATGCTATAGTTAAGCGGGTTGCCGATCGCTATTGCAAGAGCCTTGCACCAATGACGCTATTACTTTCTTTGCTATGCTGTATGATGGATGACTGATGTGACGACACAGTTGGTGCTTCAAATCAACGTAATCGCCATCATCAGCTCACACAATTGACCTTACGCCTCTCTCAAGGCGCACCACAGAGCCCAATCTTCGCCTTTCAGCAGTCACTTTCAGCCGCACGATGCTGTGCCACTAAATGTAATTGGAGAGCACCCACTTGCCTAGTCGCGGCCTCCACTGTAGAAACCGCTTTGTCGCTTTTGCAACAGATAGGTATTGCCCATCGTCACTTCAGCGGTTAAAATTCAAAGTTATGTCAACGACTTCGTTTCTCTGGCCTATCACTTCGTTTCAGTTTCCATCTATCAGAGTAACTGCGAACATAGCTCTATTCAACACGCAAAATGATTTTGGATTTTAAACCTTCTAATGTTGATAAAAAACACCTTCTTTATTACATTTTGCTAACAACATGTCTCCAAGTAGCACTCCTAAGTGTTTATTCAGATATACGTATAAATGAGCACGTGATTCTATCTCCCTCGCGTGAATGCCAACATTTGAATAGCATCGCTGGTAAAAACGTAGGGATAACGCACTGGCAGCACGCGGTCACGTGTGAATGCTTTTGAGTGTTCTCATATATCGTTTTGTAAAATACCTGTGCGGGAAAGCCCTAAACTGCTGTAACGATTTGATAATTAGATTCAAGTTTCCAATAAGGCTCTGTTTTACGTCAATTTGGAATTAACGACCACCGCTTGGAGCTATACTTAAGCGAAATAGCTCCCTATGGGGGTGTCAGAACACCGCAGACATTTTCCTTTTGCTTTCATCTCCATTATCATGAAGATCTACTATGTACAGATATACCTATTCTATAGAAAGGTAATATCGACATTCGGTTTCTCAGTCTACTGGCCACGTTGATATGCAAGACCTTTTTCAGCCTTTTGGACCGTAGATATACGGCAATGGTAAGCTATTGATTTGTAGGGTTTCGTAGCCAAGGGGCAAACGTGGATTTTAGGCCTATAAATAATAAAAATAAATGTCAATCGCTAACAATGGTTGGTCCGATTCTAGTCTGCTGGGAACCACAAAATCAAGAAACCAAGAAATTAGTGTATAAGAAAAAAATACATACCTACGGCCGAACACAGAAACTCCTCTTTTTTTGATTTTTAAGACGCTTTTTTGATTGAAGTCGGTTAAAACGGTTATAAACTTTGAAGGTAAAAGATGTCCTGAGAGCAGCAACAGTGAGGCGAGGTACCCAATATGTTGACAGCATTGCCCGTGGGATAGCAATTGTAATAAAAATGTGAAATAGCTGCCAGGTCTCTCGTTATCGTTTGCTTAAAATAATTCTAATGTTGTCTAAGCACCTGTTGTATCATTCTGTTGCAAAACCTTATTTTATTTTTGTACACTTCTGTTGAAGCATACATACTACCTACCGCATTATTCTTAACGTCTCAGCAGGCGATGGACGTGTGAACGTTTTTATGAAGTCTTTAACCTTTGGCTTTTAAACGGGTTTGAATTATAATGAGAGATGTTAATGTATCAATGCATCATCGGTTGTTATAGGGAGGGTTTTAACTTATATGCAGGTATTCGCTTCGATGGCCCAGCGGGATGCCTTGTTCGATGTGCCGACAAAACTCTGGTAGAAATAAACCGCGCTTTCTATGTAATCGGTATTGAATGAAGTAAATGAAAACGAAACTTCTTCATGAGACTAGTAACTTTTAGACCATATTTACCGGTTGTCTATTTATAAAATAAACCTACGTATCTAGACAGTGGCGAAATAACAAAATATTATTATTTTTTATATAGCCTTTAAAGGTTTATATAGGAGCAATAAAACTCAGACTGAATGCATGACACATGGTAATGGTACTGGTGACCTTCTAGACGCAAGTGACTATTCTATTCTATTCTATTCTACTTTTCGGGCTAAACAAGTACAGGCGACAATAGATTTTTGCTTTTAACTCGAGCAGAATATTAGGATTGCTACGTAAATGTTTGACGATTCCCCTTTACAACAGCTAACTGCTAATTAAGGAGTACAACAGCTAATTAGCTATTTTTTATTGAAATCTGACAAACAGTAGCTAACTAGCTATATTCAGGAATGTTACTTTACAATTAATAACATGCTCCTTTACAGCAGAAAACTTGGCTATAACAATCACTTAATGCTCCAATAACTTTACTTAGTAACTATGAAATTAATTTTTAATATTATAAATATCTATTCCATTGCAAATTATATCATGATGACGTGTTCAAATGCTTTGTTGATGTCATGAAAATAATAAATGAGTATGAGTAAATGTGTATTTTATTCCAACGAAATCTTTTATGAACATAGAGAAGTAGAGATCCGTAAAGAATACTTAAGTGTATCCGCGTCATCGTTTAATGAAGTAAGTTGTTGAATAAAAAGTAAACAGTGACAGAGGCATTTTACAATAGGTACCTACATCTGCATAGTTTGAGAGCACGCAACTTTTATGGGTCACTTAAAATATTTATATGCATATTTTAGACCACTATTACCATACCGTCACGGCACCACTAAACAAATACTTGCCCAGTTTCTCAACAATCGATTGTATATCTTCCTGACGTACCGTGGAACATTAAACAGTTCCTATGGACCATTACACGTCAAGTGTTTGAAAAATAGCCAAATGTTGGTTTCGTATGGCTTAATATTTATCAGAAACTCGTTAAGTTTGTGATTTATTTGTCTTGTGAGTAATAATTTTGATAACTTTACAATCTGTGTACCTATTTAGTCACCGGTTATTAGTAGATATTACGGATACCTACAGCGTTGATTTATGATTGGCAATAAATTTATCTGAGCTGACTGTCATCGACTCATCACTGTTCGAACGGCCATTATTTATGTGAATGCGAACACAAAATCGCACTGTGAAATCGACGATATTTAATGGATTGTCTAGACACCCGGCCGATGCTCGTCCCTAATTATACTGATTCTGCAAATTGATACTGATACGCTGTCCAGACCTTGCTTAAAAAACTGCTTTGATTAGTCAAGTCATAAAAAGTAATTGCGGCAATTCTTATTTTTTCCCAACGTATGGTGTTAAGTATCGCTGGAGGAAGAACAAAAAATACTCCTCGGTTCTTTATGATTTCTTTGAATTGTAATCGTAAATACCTAGTTTTTTTATTACATTTAGCAGTCAAAGCTTTTTATGCTAAGTGCTAAACTGCCTATCAATTCTTCGTGTAAAACATGAGTGTTGTTTTAGAATTTAGTATTATTATAATACAGTGTTTTGTTTACATTAAAAATGATAAAGACCACCCGGCACGCTTTCTGAGAGCACATACAGTAGATCCGTTTTACGCAAACAACAGTTGGCTTGCCTCAGTACAAACATAGCAAAGCAAACACTCTCGATCGAAAGCGGTAGCATTTGATTTTATTCCTTAGGTAGTCTCAATGAAGAAGAAAAAACAGTTAACGACGTAGAACGCGAACGATTGAAAGCCTTTTTTGTCGTCGCTTTTACAGTGCAAAGAATTGCATTTTCTTCAGTTTTGCTGATTGCATTATGCACCTACTATTTATACCTAACCATACTTTAGAAAAGGTAACCAACAGTAGGTGCAGAATATGGTTCAGAACGGACTATTTTTCCAGTTTCATTGTTTTTACAAATAACGATGTCTTTATTATATTATCTATCTGACTAACAACCTCGACCCCATACCCCATTGAGTTGTAATTATGTATAATTTACAAACTTCATTCTTCGACGTATTTACATAATATCTTGCTGAATTTCGACATAAAAATCTACAGTAGATAAATAAATAATAAATAAATAAATAATATCCTTAGACATACACACAGCGCCATCTAGTTCCACAGTAAGCAACTATGTGCTTGTGTTATGGATACCAGATGGTTGATATACACATAAATATTTTTTTTGTAAATAAATACTTATTATATTAGTATATGTATGTATTATGTGTGTTACTTTTTACGATAAAGCGTTTACAAACAAACAAACAAATTGTATGTAAGGTGGCGTTTTATAATAATGAGGGCAGTAGTAGGTATTAGCTACTTCTTTATTTTAATATGTTAAAGAAACTCAACCCTATCATTAGCGCCATTAAAAAGTCACTAGCACGTCTTCAGAAACCCTCATAGAACGTTACTAACGACGTTATCATTGTAGGGGAAAGCCGACGGCTCGGAAAGTCTGGAAAAGCGACGGGGAGACTAGACGAAAAAATTCGTTTCCGACGTCTGCGTGTACAGACTAAAGCAGCCGTATAAAATTATTACAGCGGCCAACCATAGACATTTACGAGTATAATTAAGGTAGACTTTGTTCCGTCGCTGCATGCCGTATACGGCGAAAGTAATTTTTCGTCACAAGCTTCAAATTATTACATTATATCGAAAAAACATTAACAATTGTAATAAATACGTACACTTTTCACAAATGAAAAAAAAAATACATTATCTTGCAGGGACGGAAGGAACTGTGTTACCTTTTTGTATAAACAGCGAAACGTAGCCTCTGTCCAAAGTACAGCTACAAGCAACCTTCCGGCCAACCCGAATCGTGAAAGAGACAATGAAGCTCTATCTCCCACGGTACCTGACTTTCTTTCCACCCATACAGCGTATATCACATTGAAAACATTTTAATATTATAGGTAACACAGAATAATTAATTAAACTGCAAAAGTTGTACTTGTAATATACAAAGAAAGAATGAACAGAGAATTCCCAGGTTTTTAGGTGTAGAACTTACACCGTTATTTGATATTTGGATGTGCGAATACGTCCTCCTGATTGAAAGACAGAAACTGTGATTTTATCGTACATTGTTTATGCTTAATACTTAAACTTTTACATAATTTACTTTCATAATTCTTTCTAAAAACAATGAAATAATTAAAGTACAGTTATTCGATGGCGATAATTCCTTAAAAAAACTAGATGGCGCTCAAAAAGTATTTTAAAACGCGCTGTAAGCGGTTGCTATCCAATTTGTTTACAGTGAAAAAAAAATTCCTTAGAGATCCACGCGGCCGTTATCGCAAACGGAAAACTATAGTGTTATGTAATAAAATATCTGACTTTGTTCGATACACCGACTACTCTGTGACTGGTTACTCCAGTCCTGTAGTATGTAGGTGTAGTGAGCGTATTCGCGATCCCCTCCATGATAACACGCACGGCAACAACTGATGGCACGGGTCCGTACCTATTTGTAATTTACTCAAAAAATATGGCCGCGATAGGCGAGGGACTTGTCGGCTAATTCCGACTTTGTTGTCTGTCTAAAATGTTGGCTATTCGCTGTGTAACGTGAAACGAAACACTTTATTTTGAATACAGGCATTCGAAACGGTTGGGAATACGGAGCACTCTGGTTGAGAACGCTCGATCGTTTTATTTATACTTATTTCTCTGGAGTATTGTGAAAAAGTGCAAACCCAAAAAGAAACTTAAACTGGAACAATTTTATATGGTTAACGTTTAAGTTTTTGTAGTAGATAATGCAGTAGTTTTTAGATTTAAGTTATATCTTCATTTTTATAAGGAATCGTAAAAGATTTCTTAAAAGAATTAGTATTTGTTATTTTTAAACATTTTTTTTTTATTTGAACAATATAGATTGAAGAGGGAGACACTAATCGTTTGGCGTAGAGCCTTTTAACTTCTTAGTAGATAACGTTTGCCCAGTTTGTCGAGTTTGCACTTTTCCAGGAACACATTGCAATGAAGGGTGTTAATTTAATCGCGTTGCTAGTTGAGGAGGGTGAAACAGTATCGCCTCTAGAACACACGAAAGTATATAAAAAAAAATCTTTCCTTCCTTGTACTGAACCCAAATTTGGTTTTAAAGGAACTGTACAACTTACTCCAAACCTGCAATTTAGTGACAAATTAATCACACAGTCAAAGTTATCCGACGTAAATAACCGTCCATCAAAAACAGAAATCCTTCATCGAACCTTAAGTGGGTCCCATAAGCTCTCTAACTTGAAATGAGTTTCCGAAATGTGCAAAAGTTTTGGGTCTCACCAGCACATTATGCAACGAATTAATTTCAGCGGCATATGTTACTTTGATTACCAGATCCTCGTATGTTATGTATTATGTTACGACCGATTGGTGTAGTGGATAATGACCCTATCAGCGAAATCAACGGTTGCGGGTTCGAATCCCGCGAGGGGTAAATATTTGTGTGATGAATACGAACATTTATTCCCGAGTCTTGGATGTTTATATAAATATTTATATATGTTTATCCGTTATCTAGTATCCATAGCACAATCTTTGCTGAGTTTGGGACTAGATGATTGGTGTAAGTGTTCGAAATATTTATTTATTTATTATTATATTATTATTATATTATTCTGCAATGTATTTTGAATGCCTAATTATGTTTAGTATTTGTACTTCTCCAGTACCAGATAATTCCGCAAAAGAAGAGGATCCAAATAAAACGCTGCGAGTCGCTAACTATAATGAGATGTTTTTAGAGCGGAGCTTTTAAATAAGGCAAAGGAAACAATGAAAACTGCTTGCTGCATAGTTACGACTTACCTACGATACTTTCAGATTTACTTGTAGTTTTCTAGTTTGAAATTATTTTTCCAATGTTGGCTATCGTATCGTACATTTAGCGGAATGTGGTCTACAGGCCTGTCTAATTTATGTTTGGAAAAGTTAATTTCCCAGATCATGTCTTGCCTCAACTGATTTCTAGTAACGGTCAAACATCGGAGCCCCATTATTAGAGAAACTCCAACTTACAGGTATCTACGAGTTAAGTAGGTAACAGTATCTCTCCGTGAACTATCTAGGTGCAATGACGAGCTAGACACCTTCGAAATAATATTGCAGCGACAAGTATGAGGAACGGACTGTTATTTAGTTTCCTTAGTTCCTTCGTACTGTGAGCACTATTGAACAACCCACCTTCCCACTTCATGTCTTTATCTGCTAAGACGAGGTTTGGATCTCTTAGTATTTATTGGGTTGTTTAATGCTAGAGCGTTTAGGAATCCAGCTTCCCGTCTGTGCGAAACAAATATAGACAGAAAAACACAGGCTAAAATTCTTTCACTAATAGAAAACTAACTATTCTTGAGAGATATGTCAGAATAGAGTAAGTAATTCCTGAGCATACAAACGTTTTAAAAAAACTTTACCCCCTTATAATATTAGTTATTATAGTATTAGTTGTTACACAAATGCCCAACAGCGTATTGACAACAAACTAATTACATGTGGGACTTTGGAAAAGATTACTACAATCGGCAACGGAATTAAATAGACGGGCCCTGATTTACAGACCTTGGTTAACGTCAAGTTTTTGCAATCACCACATCGAAATTTTTGTTAAAGAAAATCAAGTGCAGTCCTTAAACTAAAAATCTCTAATTTTAAATGCACTTCCTAAAATGTGTTATTCTGAAATCACTTATCGCTAAATTTAGAGATGGTTTACGGACGCCTAAATTGAATTGATGTACTGTATCGCCATAGTGAAAATCAGATATCTTTACTTCAGAACAGGTTTCTTAAATGCTTATTAATCAATGATTTAATGGAATTCTGTACCGCATTTTATAATTTAAGTTGGCTTTTGTTTTTGACTCCAAATTTGCCTAATAGTCTTTTGTTAATTACGTTTCTTTGTCGATTCTGGGAAAATGGTAACATTCTTTTAAAACAGATCTCTTCTATCAAATCAATTCTTCGCGTTGGACAACTAACTTGTTTTATATTTCAATCAAAGAATTTGTTTGATACCATTGATACTTAAGAGTTACTAAAATTAAGTCTTACCTTGGAAACATTAAGTTTTAAAAAATTAGGTTAGGCATTATTTTTCACCGCGGCCTTAAATCCAAAATAAAACATGTTAAGAAAATCTTTTCTACCCCTACAAAAGACTTTTATAGAAAATTCACACTTTTTGGGCTGTAGATAGCCCAATAAGTCTGGAAAAACCTACTCTCTAATTTTAAACGTGATGTTTTTGATGGCAACTAACTTCGCTAATATTATGTCAAGTTTTCTCAATGACTTTCTTGAATAGGATTTGATCTCTAAAACCTAAATTGAACTTCAGATTTTAGAAACGTCAAAATTTTGGAGATGCCACGTAGAATAGGAAATAGATTTAGAGCACTCTAAATTCAAATTTTAGAGGCCACTTCAGAATCGACACCAGTGTGCAACGATTTACAAATTGGCGCCTGTATATTTAATTGCAAATTATCGTCAAATTTTTATAAATTCAGATTTGTGGTTGCTGATGGTGGGCGTGCCACTCTCCGCCATACCTAATTTATAAAAGTAAGTATTTGACTTTTAATTATGTATTCCCGCAGTCACAATTGACATTGTTAATCATTAAAAAATCTGGTTTTGTGTGGTTGCTGCAGTAGTTGATCCATATTGTGTCATAGGATAATGAGTCTGTAAATTAAAAAGTCGTAAATTGCGAAATTTCTCGTAATTGCAGGTTTCACTTGACTGATTTTTCGGAAAAGTCAGCATAATTCGTGGTTACTGACGTTCTCGTTGAGCTAACTACACACGTCGCGATAATCTCGGGTGCCTGTGACATATTAATTGAGCACACAGCTGACTTGGCCCGTTCTGTTGCAATTTATATTCACGTTAAACCTTCTATCAAGATACCTATTTCGTAATTAATTTCGCAGAATGTAATAAATCTTAGTTATGCAGGCAATACATCAAGTTATTAAATATTACCTGGCTTGGTGCGATTATTACATTAATAAATTATATTCTGTGTTGTTAGTTTTTCTAGAGCTACGAAATCGTGAATGAGACCTAGTTAAAAATAATAAGTATTGAGGATAAAGGAGTCAGTGAAATTAGTTTATCAGCACCAGTATACCCTCATGTATTATGTACTTCCGAGCTCTCAGGGTGACATCTCATTTTTGACCCTAGTATTAGTGGTGGAGCGTCGGTAGCTCAGCGGTTAAGACGCGGTTTCCCAATTTAAAAGGTCCCGGTTTGATTCCTAAGCAGGCCATGCACCAAAGAGTTTTAAATTTAATTTAATTACTTATGTGCATTTATCCGACTGCTCTTAAGCGGTGAAGGAAAACACCGTGAGGAAACAGTCAGTAAGGTGAAATGACTCTTAATTATATGAGTATCTTGTTGTTAATAAGATCGAAATCCGAGATGCGTTGAAATTTATGTTAAATAACAGAGGAATTTTTTTTCCGGTAATCTTTTGACAGAGGGTATAGGTTAACACAAATTAAATGAGCTGTTATGGTATACCAACATTGGTGTTTCGAATTTTCTTTCTGTGAACTTACAATGAACATGAGACAATGTCACTCATTCTCATTTGTATACGACAAATCTATAATAATATCTGTAATATAGAGACATACTTCCAAACATACATTATTTAGTTTCTATCTCTTGCAAGACCCATTATAACTACAAGAATTATGAACGTCACCACAATTATTTTATTCATAAACCAATTGTCAGCAAATAACAGAGATTAAACGTATTTGTAGCTCGACAGACGTTTTACCATTTATCATAGATCTAGGGTAATTATAACATCGACTGCACGCGCCTCTGTCAGATCAGACAGCTGGCATATTGAAAATAAAGACCCGATTACATTTCTTTGTTAGCCGTATTCGGAGGTACTTAACTTATCCTTTACGCGATCTTCTTGATTCTTTAGGTGAGTGTAGCAGATTAAAAGGTATAAACAATATTTCTAAAATACAAAAATCCTCCGCCTCATTCTCGTCTCAAAAAACTGTTTAGTACAAATAACAACATTACAATAACATCTCAAGCTTATATGCCTTTTAGAATTATGTGGATAAAATTAAAAACTAAATTAAAAAATTTTAAAAATCCACCGACAATTTCATGGGGAGTGTTCTGAAGAACTGTTCGAGCTAATACCCGCTGCTCAATTTAACCGATACACTTCTCGCCGAAAATTTAATTTCCATCCACATCACCTGGATGAGTGGAAGTCTTTCACTGTACGTTTCTAAAGAAACTTCTTACCACGTACGACCACCCTGTGGAACGGACTTCCGGCAGCGGTATTCCCGAACGAGTACGACATTGGAACCTTCAAGAAACGAGCCTACACCTTCCTCAAAGGCCGGCAACGCATCTGTGACCCTTTTGGTGTTGTGGGTGTCCATGGGCGGCGGTGATTGCTTTCCATCAGGTGACCCGCATGCTCGATTGCCGCCCTCTCATATAAAAAAAAAAAGACAAGAGCATGGCTCTTAAATAAGATGATGATGAGATGTGGCAAAAATTTAGGTATTTGTTTATAACTTTTAATCAGCTACATTAGAGTCTGAATTGTGTACCTAGTCATTAGATCGGCGCGCTGACGACTTGGGTGTTTTCTGACCATCATCAGCGCATCCAGCTACAATCTAAAGCCGAAGACTGTGAAATGTGTTGACCACCACGGACGACACATGACCGCATTCGATGATCGACGTATTGGCATCGCTTGCGCACATAACATCACCTACGCACTTCTTATCGACGGGCACAAATGAGGTTTTTTTATCCTTTCATACCACATCTTCGGCAAAATACATCCTTAACGGAATATTCTATTTACATAGACAAAGTTCCGTATTAGTCATGGTTTATTTTGTCCCATAAATCACCAAAAAACAGGCACCACCGGCATCGCGTGACCAGCGTCACGTTATATACACCGATGTCATAATTCTGTGTTGATTCCGTTGGCCCGTGACTAATGCTTATAGGGTAGTAATAGCTTTTAAATTAAACTTTTGTTAATTATTGTCTTACGTGGTTTTGAAACTATAAGGGAAGTTTGAGTAGGAGTTAGGACCACGAACTGTCAATTGTATTTTAATACGTAATGTTTACGGGTTTAAAGTTAGAGGGTTTCAAATTATGTACACATTTAACATTACCGTTTCTTAATGTAGGCATATGCTCAGTCTTGAATGCGCCTATGTGATAATGCAGATTCTATGCAAGATTGTGGCTTTTTTTCGACTAATCTTTAAATTAAAATTTAGCTATATAATCATGTCAGTATTGTTGACGAATGACAACAATTTGTAAGTATATAATTTAAATTATATACTTACAAATTTAAATTTCTATTCGTTAAGTACAGCCTGTCGCTGAATGCAGACCGCTTCACACCGGTCGCTCTATAAATCTAAGAGGCAATACTCGTATGTGTAGCTGTGGACGTCCTGTGACAATGATATGATGATGATGATGAAGTATCTATAGCCGGCCAGGGTCAGCAACATGTGGGTCAAAAGTGGTGATTTTATAAAAAGGATCAAAGTTGAAAACCAGCGCTGGTATGACAAACACAACAGTAGAAAGCTGAAATTGAATCCTTTATTTCTGCTGCTGAAGATTATAGATGTATACTTAGATATTTCAAGGTATTCTAGACAACAGCGTAACTTATGATATTTCATTATTCGTAGATCGCAGAATATTTGTATTGTAAACATAATGTATTCTATTCGTACGACTTAATTTGCAAATTTCAGTGGCATTACGTTATAATACGTTCTCTATATTTCTTCGCAATGACTTCAGTAGGAAATGCTTACGGATTTAAAAAAATTGTTTCTGTTTTTTAAATACAAGTTATGATTTTACAGAAAGATGATTATTGTGACTCATGTACACACACAACAAATAAAGCGTAACCGAAACTATTGGAATCCTAGTAAAATTCCATCGATAACTTACCAAACAATCCTCTAGGGACTCTACACCTGAAGTGGAGAACTGGAAATTGGAAACCGTAACTCAACAAGTATTAGGGGAAGGAAAACTCCGTAGCCGCGCCATCTGTAGGCCTTATCTGTGGCTATAAATATCGTACGGAACCCCGGTACGTAGTACGAATTATGGCTTCGAATGTACTTTCAGTCCTCGCCGAGTAATGGATAATTCATGCACCCTCGGCACCGCTCACTGTTTCGTAATTTTACGGAAATTTTTTGTAATTATTTTTGGAATAACGTGACTTTCTTCAACAAATCTAAATATGTAGGTTGATAACCCTGATAAACTAATAATATCGTAATATAGGAAAAGGACCAAGTACACTTTTTCTTTTTACACTAAGGTTTATCTTATTTTTACTCATAGTAAAAATTAACGTTATGTTTTAGGTAATCGCGTCAGTCATTAATTTTCGCTTGATATAAACTCGAGTTTTAAATGTGTTACAATACAAATACACTTTATTGCACAACAGATAAGAAAATACAGTTTCAGAAAAGTGGTAAGAATAGAATGTACAATTTGGCGACCGTATCACTAAAAGCGATCTCTTCCAGGCAACCTTTGGGTATAAGGACAGTACATTTTACATTTGAAATAATTTGTGAGTGATAATTTTTATTTTAAATAATTATAGATCAATTCAAGCTAATTTATCAAGTCCTAGTATCCCACAGTACACACTCGTTGAGTATCTGCAAAACAGAGTTATTGATAACACTGCATACATAGTACATTGGCAGAATCAATTCACACGTTCTATATTTTGGTCCGAGTATCTAGGTATTAAAACTTTTATATGGATAAGCTGAAATTTTATTTATTTTTATTGAGATTTCCTAATAGTCGTAGAACAAAAGTTGCGTATGGCTTTCTGAATAGCCCCTTTGAGAGTTTAGAACTCGTTATGATACAGTCTGTAGGTATATATAGGACCCTTGTGATCGATTAGTGTGGAACCTCGTCCGCCATAGACGATCTCGGTTTAGAACATCATATGTTTAAAATGTCTCAGATGTGTTTATTCTGTCTGTACAGAGCCACGCCTAAGCATAACAAAATAAAAAATAAATGAGGGACTGATAATCAGCAACACTGCTGAGTCCCTACCCATTCATCACAATACTGTGGTTCTCGATTCTATGTATGCTTATGTTTTCTTTTTTGTGATAAATACCTTTTATTTATTATTATTTATTCAGGATTGTGTCGCCGAAATTATACCATTCATACAATACTAGTTACTAGTTAGATACTAGTTCGGTCCAGTAAATTATTCTATATTTTAGCCAGCATCTTCTGGAAAATGTTTGGAAATCTAAATTACGAAAATAATTATATTTATCGTGAACCTACCCACGCTACAAATCATCCACAGACGACTAGTTTCTTTTGGCCAATCATTAGCGGCATTCACAAAGTGCTCATTATCCTCAAACAATGCGGCACTCGTTGTTTTCCTTGCCACTGACAGCCGACTCTCACATCCAAACAACTGCCTATATCTCTCACAATTTTTCTTTGTCGAGCTAAGAGTGCCTCTTGACTTTGAGACGCAACTGAGGGCACTTTACCTTTGAATATTGTACCGTAGGGGAGTGTTGATTAATAAAGCAAATAAAAAAATCGCAGTGGGATCCACGAATTATGATTGAAAAAAGAAATGGGGGAAAACTTCGACAGATTCTATGCAAAATAAATTGATTTTCATTGCCACCATGATTGTTTTTAAATGGAGCTCGTGGCCTCCATATCTATTTCGTAAAAAATGAGGTTTGTGATTGATCCGGGTTGCGATTTTTGAATCGCTCGCTTATCGCGAACGCGATGTGATAATAAATCAGCGGTGGTTTTATCACACATTTTTTACTCGTCCTCTTTTTGAATCGCACGAACATTGCTACCAACCCGATCTAATCCCTACAGATTAAATATCACAGTATCGAATGTTTTAAGTTTCCTATTTATTCACAGGAAGTTATTAAATGTTGATATATTAAGTTATTGATATACTTTTAATAACAGTAAAAGTTAGAGTGTATCTTTTAAACTTTAGAAGATTCTAGTGAAATAAATTATCATTTCCACCACGTATAATCTGAGATGTCTACTTTTTTATTCCTCGCGTCATCATTCATTAAAAACATGGTCAAGTACCAGTATAACTCAAAATCTGAGGGTTCTGTCTATACAGAACCTGTGTGTGGTACCTATGTACCACACCACCATTGACAAACTTAACACCCCTTGCCTCAGGACACGTGGAGGTATCAAGTTGAAGGTATCTACGGTCTAAGATCCCTTGGAGCTTTAAAGAAATCAATCTTCTGAGTCAATACAATATAAAAATACGCCTATTGTTGACACATGTCTTGACTCTCGCAAATAAATCAAAACCTATAGGGTACATCCCGGTGCATACCCTTCAAATTAGAAATTTGGCACGAAGGGATATCTTTTGGTGCAAGCGAAGAAATAAATCCGAAAATCGTTAATTTCAAATCCTTCGCGGAATTAATACGCCTCAAACTTATATTTGACCAGCTTACCGCCCACGGCTTCGCCTGCGTGGAATAACTTTCATTTGTTTAACCCGCGTGAACTACTCACTGTATTGGGATAAAAAATATTCTGTTATCCAGGATAATGTTACCTATATACCAAATTTCACCCAAATCTGTTCATCCGTTTCGCTGTGATTGAGCAACAAACATCCAAACTTTCGCTTTTAAAGTATTACTTAGATTAGGTAAGTTTGCCAAAATAACCTCTGCAACCTAACATCTCCATTGACAACCTTTTTAAATCTAATATGTAAGAAACGGTTAACATCTTCTCATTTTATCCTGTCAAGAGTCATCTTCCAACACCTGGCGTGAAATGCAATCAAGTTTAATTATTGAGGGTATTAATAACAAGGGTGCACTCCTAGTGAAACGGTTGCTATGGTAACACCCTACGTTTGGATGTAGCCTGCAACACCACTTTCGCTCATAAACGCGTGTTTAGTTATTTACGAGCTAAGTTGATTAAGGTTTTAATTGTTATGGTACTTTCTGTGGCAGGTGTAAATGGTATTTCAGATCTGTCGGGTTAGTCTTAAAGCATCACGTCTGTAGAGTTCAGCCGCGACAGCTCAATTGCATGATTATGATTTCTATTACGAGTATGAATTTCAATCAATCGGTAAAATAGTTTTCTTAGTCTTTCAATTATCAATCCCTGGCTTATTCCTATTTATTCGTGGTCAGCCCTCGTGATACTTTTTCGCTACTCTGGGCGACTTTGTGTCATTTCTAGTGTTAGGGCCGGCATCTGCATATCTGCATAGATCTGCATATCAATGGACATGATAGCATCCAGTTGGAAGACGGGTGTCCTCTGTCTCTTTTACCCTCATCAAGCACCATTTAGTCTTTGTTCGCTTTATTGTAATGTTATTGCAGAACTAAAGGATACCTAATTATATAAGGGAAGATATCTCATGAAATGGTTCCAATTTCTTTCTGCTGCTCGTAATCGCCCTCTTCGTTCTTCCAAAAATCTATTACGTCCTTCCTAACTTAACAAAATCTACAGCCAATCCTTCAGATTGTAAGCTATTCGTCTGTAAAACTGAGTGCTCGAATCAGTTTGGCAATATTTTTAAGGCTCATATTTACATTTATCTCTAATTATTTTTTATTAGTATAATATCGGACCATAAGTTGTATGGAGAAGGGATCGTCGATTTGTGTTCTTTTGTTAACATCAAATTTTAAGAGTATCCGTACGTAAATATATTTGATTTCGACATAAATTCGAAGAACATAAAACGTTTTAGAATTCGATTGAAGTCAATAATATAGCTGTTTTTGGAAAGACTGTAGAAAACGATTCATTTGAGAAAGATTTACAGGCAATTTGCGGATTTAGTGCAGAGTAAAATGTTTTTAATTGCACGGAAACGACCCTATATATTGGGCAATTAACTCTTTGTACAGTCATTCGGTTGCAGTAAAAGTCTATCGTAAAGTCGATGGAAAAAAGACACCTGTTTCTATAAATAACAATATCGTTAATACCACTACAAAGAATGGACACGAAATTTAAATGAAATCCAAAATACAATTGGCTGTTTTTAATAATTCTCACTGATTTTTCGAAGTACAAAATTTCTAAACGAATACAGTTCCTAAATAGGAACTAGATTTCAGTACAACTTACTTAACAACAGCTATCTCCAAGTTATAAGATGAGTCGAAATTAGTTACTTATTAGAATACTATTTTGCTACACACAATAAATAGGTTAAGTTAAAATTGTATAAAGGATATCAAACATTTCAAAATATATACAAAACATAAATCGAATAAGAAATTATATGCTATATCACAGTCACTATAAAGATGAAAACCTACGTTAAGTTACAGCAGTCTATATTTGAAAACACATCCACAAAATCTAACTTTAATATTCAAAATTGTGAATTACCACTGCATTAAAAATACAAAAGTTATGTAAGTATGCAATAATTATTATAAAATATACTGACAGATTTTCAAATTGTAATTACATAAAGCTGATACGGATTTTATACCAAAATCTAATTTAATGTATTTATTCATATTGAACAAACGGTCATTTAAAACATTTGTCGGCGGCAAAGAAAAACAAATAGTCCATGTAATTCATTCATTCACGTACCTTAAAATTGAGAAACATTTTATACACAATATTTACAGGTCATTATAAGTTAATATTGCTTTGATTACGTACTAATGATATCAGTTCTTAAAATTAACTTCGATACGTATGACCGGAACAACCTGAAGTACCTGAGTGATTCGTAAATGCTTGCATTTCACGATAGGGAGACTCTCTGTGGACAATATTTTGAAGATATATACTTTGTAACTATTATCAATAAACTTTTTTATGGTAGTACATGAACTATCATTTAATTTACCTTTCATATGGTGGTGGAGGCAAAATATCACATAAGTTCATCCTGCAGTTTGGATCATTCCTTCCATCACTTGAATATCTTGCGTCTTGTGTAGAATTTCTAAATGTATTTTCTCTAGCCAACCAGTGCCATTGAGGATAATCATATTCTACTTCTGTTACTGTAGCCCATTCTTGTTTACCATCATGATGACTTGATGATCTAGAAGCATTTGTTTTACAAGAGGGACATTCGTCTAAAGAAATGTCTTGCATTTCATCAGCGTCATTTCCACACTTGGTCATATCACTGTAATCTTTTGTTAAAGTAGAACTACTGCTTCGACAGCATGTAGAACATTCCTCATTGGAGTATTGGTTACTTCCTTCGTATGATCTCACCATACTATTATCATAGGAGCCAGGGCTTACGGCACATTTCACACAAGAATCCGCTGCGTCTGTGTGATCCTGCAACTTTGACAATTATTATCTATTATAGTTTATGTTGTGGTTTTCTGCCCTAATAACAATAGTAACATAATTTTAATTTACCTGATAGTTCAGTTCTGTATAAATAGCACTGGACGCGTAAGGTTCTGGAGCTATTCTCCTGTGTTCTTCCTGAGGCATTGCTGTCATAGAGCTTGGGTGTTGCGGAAGAGTATACTCAGCTTCCATTGCCATTGTACCTATAGATCGTCCACCTGTAAATTGAAAATATTAGCTATATAGGTACTATTTTTAATGTAATAAATGACCAAGCAATTTACCTACTGAAAAGTGATTACTACTGTCCGTCCATGACACCTGTAACTACCCTGAGGATACTTTCTACCTCAAATATAGAGGTCACCGATGCGATTACCAAGGATAGAACTTTGTAGGCCAATAAATTATTTATAAAGATTTGTATCTATTATTGTTCTGTTTTATATTTTACACTTATTTGTAAGTACCGATATGTTCGTTGTTACTTCAAATGCCACACGTTGTTTGCGCCAAAATTTTATATATTTGGTTGTCACCCTAGGGACTAAGAACGATGCCTCTTAAGTACTACTTGGAGTTTAATTATTTTTAATCTTACCGTGCAATAAACTTTGGTGGCAGTTCAATATCTCTATACGTTGTTCGTTAGAACCTTCAAACATTGGCCTTTCTCGTAGCCACACTGCTTCTTTACCTAACAAACATTGCTGAGCATTAACAATCGCCGAATCTAAAAAGAAATTTTTCACAAATAAAGTCCAAACATGTTTATTATTATTGACATGTTCAAGTTAGTTTTAAGGAGTCATACATACTTGTAGCATTTTGACTTTTCCTTTGCTTGCACCGCCGCCGTCTTATATAAACGATCGTACCGACACTGACTAAAACTAGTACTAACAAAGTTGCACACAGTACTAAGAGCCAAGTTTCTTGGAACATTGACAATATTGCCTTGTCGGTGGCTGGTTCCGTTCTGAAACGAATAGAATGAAAGAAAGTTTACCAGGGGGTCATATCTCATATAGCTTGATATAATATAAACCATGTAGTGTACTATGGAGACTTACTGCACATAATGTCTCTGCGTATGTGTAGGTACCATATGAATGAGTGCAGGCATACTGAAAGGCCCGTGCCCTCGTCGGGTAGCAGCAGCTGCGCGTGCGCTATAGCGTCCTCCCGAACGCAACGAGCTCGCTGCGGCAGCTCGCGTTTTAGGTCCCAGCGACATTTGCCCAACTACACGACCGCTAATACTTCCCCCTACACGAACCTCAATCTAGAAACAAAATAACAAATTGGTTGGGTAAGTAAGACTAACGCAAGGGCAAGTTAAAGAGATAAATGGACTTCGTGATGACTAAAAAGGACTAACCAAATAACCAGACAGTTCTCCATTCCAGGCATGTACGGGGGGCGGATCCCAGCGAATCCAGGCTGACGTCGCATTTATCACTCCGGCCGAAACACTTTGCGGCGGTGCTGATGGAACTAAAATGTATCAACAAACTTCAGACGTATAACTGAATTTAAATATGCGAGATAGTTTTCAAAACAAACAGCGCACGTACCTTCTTCTTCGGTAAATCCCGTTTTCATATTTGAAGGTTTTCCAAGTAGCAATTTGTAAAAAGGCATTAAAAAGACATCGTACTGAGCATATGGCAACAATCCTGTTAAGACATGGCTTGATGACCCACTATTGTGTACTGTGGTCATCGTAAAATTTTCATGTTTTGATAATTCTGCTGAAGAAGCTATCGACGTGTTTGAATACTGAGCATTGAATGAATATAATGCTTGCTTATTGAGAGATGTACCGTTAAACCATATTTTAACGCCTTCTAAATATTCATTATAATCCGTCATAACCTGGAAACAAATTGGCACGATTCAGATTAACTAAGAACAATCAACTGATTATTATTATACGAAAACAGTATATTCGTAACTTACATCCCAAACAATTTTAAGTGTAGTGGCTGATATTCCTTCGACCCTTCTCAGAGCTAAAACATCTTGTTGCAGATATCGTCGAGCCTGCATCAACTCATATTGGGTCATCGGTGGATATTTTTTACTTTTACCCAATTCTGGATAAGAAGAAGACGGTTCAACGTTGCCGTTGAATGAATTGGCTTCTCTTCTCAGTACCTAGAATTAAAATGTTTGCCTCGGTGACTCTTATGATCACATAAAGAATAGTACAATTTATGATCCTAAAATAAACATACCTGTAACGAAGCTGTATGTAATGCACTTCCGGCAGCGCTTATAGCGACGCAAGTCAATCTACCAGCATGTTGAGTCATTACTCTATCCAAATATAGAGATCCAAGGTGATTTATCTTTGGGAACACTAGTTCCTAAAAAATGCACAATTAACTTATTTTATTTCAAGTAGGTAATTTACCTGATGATGATGTGAAAAAGGATGAAGGGTACAAGTAAATATATTTAGATTTAGGAATTACACCTACGTGCACGTAATAAAAATTTTTGATAATGGTGTCGATTCGGATGTACACCAAATAAACTAAACTAAAACCAGTTTTGGGGTGGTGCCGTCACATCGTATTGTTCCAGGGAGAAGGAGACAGTACTACTTTAAAACTGGTTTTAATTTAGTTTAGTTGGTGTATATCCGAATCGACACCATTGTGTATTTATTATTTAACCTACTTGAGAACCTTCCATTGTCCAAAAGATTATTGGTTTTGGTGAACCTTCAGCTTCGCATGGGAATGATACGGCTTCTCCTTCCCATGAAGTTTGATCTGATGGCACTCTTGTAAAGTGAGGCAGCGCTGAGAATAACAAAATAAGAATAGAATATAATTTGATAAAACTATGCACTAACAAGAATTAAAGATCAATTTACTTACAGTGTACAGTGAGTGAAGCACTTGCAACGCTTGTACCAGCTTGACTTTCGGCACGACAGGTGTATAGATCTGCATCTGTCGACGTGACCCGATCTATTCGCAAGGATCCCCTTCGTATTATCGCGTATTGTGACAACGATCCATTGTCTCGGGACCAGGTTACTGATACGTCAGAATCTGGTGATACCTACAAATGTATGTATAATTATAAATATTTGCATTTCAAAATCACTGTAAATTTCATTCGTCTAGATTTCGTACTCAACACATACCTATTAATTACTTTACATAAAAATATTATCGAAAATAAGTACTTCAACAAAATGTAAGTAGATACAGTTATCTGGTTGAGTATAGGCATATACCGGCTGTAGTTATAGTTTACAAATTAATGGACTTACTTGACAATGGAACTCAATGTTTTGTCCTATCAAAGCTGTTATGTTATTGGGTTTCACTAGAAAATGTGGTCTACGTAACACGAGTAACGTTGCAGGACGAGATAGTCTTTCACCTGCCACGTTGGATGCCACACATCGGTACACACCACTATCTGACGGAAGACTTTCCATAATCTTTAAGTTACCACCATCAACCACCGATATTCTAAAATATAAAATTTAGATATTAGTAATGTCTTTCTTTTTCAAAATGTATCAAGTTCATACATTCATCTGCATCTGCTGCTCGCCTATTAATCTATAATAATAATTATATATTCTAATTTAACGACACTTAGATTACATTACATAATGATCAAGCATTCAAATCAAAATCCGTATTTAAAATATTGTGCCAAATAATTTCATATTCATTCATTACCTTCCATTAACTTCCTCAACATCTAGAGTATGCCCATCTTTAGTCCAATGCACAGAAGGCTCGGGAACGCCCTTTGGAGGCGTGCAATCTAACAATGCAGCTTCACCACCAGCTACTTTAATATCCCTAGGTTCCGTTCTGAAGTCATCGCGAAGGACTGAAATAGTATAACAAAGATATTTTTTTAGATACATACCAATGAAATAATAAAATCAATTAAATGTTAAGTACCTGCTTAATATGAAAATCAATATTGTTGCCTTATAATATAAGGGATTGATTGATAACCTACGTGTGTCCAGTTTAAAAACCGCCTCCGTGGCTCAATGTAAACAACATTGTGTTTACAATTCGGAGGTCGCGGGTTCGGTCCCCAGCGGGGTACATATTTAAGTACTCGGTTTGGTTGGTGATAGGGCATTTTAAATGTCTGCCTGGCTGGCTACCACCATCTTATCTAAATCTGCCGCCAAGCAACAATCTTAATAGCATTGTTGTGTTCCGGTTGTCAGCGATAAGATAGCCAGTCCCCAAAACGATTTGGATTTTTTCAAACACATTTGAAATGTAACGCTATCAAAGTACCTACATTTAAAATTTGTGCAGTTGATAAAAGGTTTTCATATAGAGTTATAAACATAATGACTATGCGACGATCAACCTTCTAAATCAGGAGCCTATGGAATGTGATGTTCTTGTTAGTTTTACGCATGCTTCTGTTCACTATATCTAAATTTGATAATATAAGTTGTCAGTTTTAGATACCGGCAATAGTGAGGGTGGCGTTCTTGCTAACAGCTTCGCCGACGGAATTCCGTGCGACACACCAATAGACACCTTCGTCGCTCTCCTTCTTTCCTCGCATAACCCTAAGGTACAAAATGAACTTTTATGATCTAGAAAATTCTATAATCATAAATTAAAGAACCTACATTTGTTTACTTTGAAGATTGAACAAAATAGACTATTAGACTATAGTTTCATAAAGCTATTAGATAACATTAAAATGTAAAAATTCGTATAAAAAATGTCATAAAAAACTTATGGAAGTAAATTGAAATTTTACAACTAACAAAATCTCCACGATGACAAAACTTTGACTCGTTATAAAATATAAATGAACCTGCCTAAGGAATAGGAGTCCGTCTTCAAGTAACACCCTGTGGGGGTGATCGGTAGGAGCGAGGGGTACGCCATCTTTGTACCATAGTATCACCGGCTTAGGTTTGCCTTCGGCAACGCACCGCAAAGTAGCAGGTTCGCTTCTTCCGACGATCGTATCGGCTGGATGCTCTTTGATACGCGGAGCACGACTTTGAGCTTCATAAAAAAATCCAAAAAAAAATAATTTGGTAAAGCCATAGCAAGCACGACGTTCTCTGAATCCTGAGCACAGCGATCTGGGGAAACTTTAACCGCTAATTAATGCTGAATGCGGCATGTTTAGCCACTATGAGACTGTCCTGTTAGAAGCACTTCGCATACCTACGTTATTCGTTTGATTTAATAATTTAAGCTAACAGTCGTGTGGTGAATTATGGCTCCTAGTGAATGGTTTCGGTGCGTCAAGCATTCAGTGAACGCCGCAGTTTGACAAAAGCTTGACATCTCACTATAATTATAATAATTATAATTACACCGAAGTGTCGATAGCTAAACACAAAAAAAAATATAGAAACATCTTGACACATTAACAGCACTCATTTATCTTCACCACCATTAACGCTTCATTAATTACATAAACACTAAACTTTTAAATGACTTTTGAAATCAACTAAACACATAGGTATAGCAATTAATCAGCCCAAGAAAGTTGATATGTTAATTAAATAACTAAGCATTTAAATCGACATTAATATTTAAATTAATCAATAAATCTTTGCAAACATATTTTAATTTTCGTACATTGGAATCTTAAAATTAAATTGTCGCCCTTGGAGCGAATTTAAAGTACGGGCTTTAAATTTTAACTTTCTCTTGTAGGTATGTTTACTTCCACTTACCTTTTGTTGCAAGTGGAAAACTGACCAAAAGATGCAAAAGCACAACACTCTTGAACTGGTTCCACGCACGTTTATCTGTTTTAATTGGTCCCGCGAGCATGCTTGACGCTACTGATTACCGTCACTTCGCACTCTATGCTCACACCACATAGTTATTTTTAGGACTAAACTTTATAAAACATGTGCCCGTAATTAATTCAATTATGCGTTGAATTATTTTCGATAACATCGTCAATGTAAACAAATGCAATAGATTCTTTCCGACATCGCGATGTGTTCGAACCGCAGAGCGACACAACCTCCCCGTCTGATGGCCTTGGGGTTACTGCCCCCCTCAGTTGTCAATTTGCGCCGACTCCGTAATGTATGAGCTCTTGCAAGGCTTTCCGATAGAGCTAGGAAAAGTTCTATTCCTCATTATATTATGAATCCGTTTGTGTATTACCATCAATGCTTTCATCTCCAATTAACAATATTTAACAGTTGTTTTATCTTCAATGGGAATTTTTACGTCGTAATTATATCCTTCTGTGGGTAAAGTAAATAGGTATCTACCTACCTCTTCTTTGCCAATTTGCTAGTATATTTTAGCAGCATTAGATAATATTTGTAATTGGCACTTTAAAGTCTCATTCGGTAAAACGTTACTACTACTTATTTGTACTTGTTTATTTCATTTCTATATATTTCTTAATTCCCTGTTTAAATGCTTCTTGTAGATATTGTTTGATATAAGAGCATTGAAAATATTTAAAAATGTAGCAGTTACCTACCTAAGATAAGTAATCCAGACTTAAACAAATATTTGTATCTAGTTAATCCCATCAAAATTCCTCCAGATTAACTTTATCTCTAGTAACAATTCTGCACACGTGTCGGTCTGAACGCGTCAATTGGGGTTCCGTATTCATGCGAGTCACGTATCTAGTTACCTAACTGTTTTGCGGTGACGCCGTGGAAATATCACCATTACAACTACTAGATAGGCAATCGTTGATATGATAATCAAAAATTCTAAATATCTATCATCATCTATCATGTGAATCTTCATGTGGGAAGATATAAGTCGGATCCCCAATAATCACTACAGCTTCGATTCAATCAAAAACTTTTGCACACCACTTTTATTCGTAGCTTTATAATGCAGGTGTTGCACGTTAATTTCTGATAAGTATGAAATTTCCTTTTTTCCTCAGTTGTATATTTATTAGTCCGATCTAGTTGATGATTACTCCGGTGCAACCCCTCGCTTCGTCAGGTTGTGTGTAATCAACCTATCAGTTCGGAACAAAGGAGGTTTCCTTCATTAACTCCATCCCACTGAAATATTTAGTAGTGGCGTAGTTATACGTAGAATCTATTAGCAGATTTCAGAATATAAATCACGGTGTAGAATAAGCTAAGATAATGTGGAAAACGAAGTTTATCTTATTAGAAGATTAGAATAGAAAAATATAAAAAGCTAAGTCAAAGAGAGCGGTCATTGTTTTGATAATAAAGAAAAAAGCCAATAAAAAAAAAGTGCCGCAGTTTAACTTTTACATTGATTTTATTTATTTATTCGGAACATAATACCTATTATACATTCAAAGTCAAAGTCAAAAATGCTTTATTTTGTAGGTACACAAGAGTACACTTAAAATAGTCAATTTTATATTTTTAAGCAATGTTCAAAATGCAATTTTCCCCTGAGAAGAACAAACAAGAAACTCAAGAGTTTGCTCTTTTTAAAACAGGTTTTTATATTACAAAGAGGCACAATAATTTTTCATTATTAATTATGAAATAGCCTGGCATGTGAAGGATCTGATTAATCTTCTTTTAAAATCAGTCTTTGATTTTACATAAAGGTTTTTATATTTCATTATTAATTGTGAAATAGCCTGGCATACGAACGATCTAATTATGTCCAGGGATGATTATCTGATATTATAATATATATAATATTTTATAATATGCTTTCTTAATAAGTTTCTGTTTTATAGTATCTTTAAATTTATTGAGAGGAAGATTTTGCATATCAACTGAAACCTTATTGAAAAAGCATTGATGTTAGTCTAATGTATTTTAGAAATTCAATTGCTGATATTGACAATTGAAGGTGTACACGTCATTCACCAATTTGTACAAAAGCCAATCTAAAAGATATTGTGCCCAGTGTAATATTGCAACGTTTAAGTATTGTCTATATTTACTTATTTAGTTATATTCGAATTTGTATATGGAATCGTCAAAAATGTCAAGTGATGGTGTTTTTGCTAATTTCATTGTAACTTTTGTACATTCTTACAAGGGGAGAATACAAACTAATATTTATTTGTTATCATTCCTTCCTAAATAATCATATCTTGAGTTACATTTCTTGAGATGTTCATAAAATGTCTTAACGTTTATTAAACCTCCATGTAAAAGAAGTTATGAGTTTCAAGCCTCTGTCCGTCTGTGATGTAATGGCGTCAAAACGGCTGAACCGATTTGAAAATAGTTTTAGTTAGTAGTAGTTATAGTTTCATGAAAACTGGTTAAGAGCCGTTTCGAAGATATTTTATAACACTCTTTGTTTTTACCTGAATGTGTTAACTTTCAATCGAGGGTTTACAAAAAAAAACAATTTATAGTTACTAATTGATACATTTGTTATCTTATGCGGAACAATAAATACGTAAAATCAGTGAACATACCATGGAGTTACGGGGAATGACTGTGGATGAAGCTAGCACTTGTATGTTATGTTATGATTGTAGCAAATGGGGATCCGAAATTTACCACCTGGGAGTATAGTAGGCAGACAAACGACTCTATACGTATATGCATTATATGAAAACAAAGGTAATGGCAGTTCTGCTATAAGCCCAACTATATTTACTAGACTATTGCACACCCACAGGGCAATTTAATGCGCTACTGAATGCAGGCCACGTAGTTCGGACTGGAACTACGATGTCAGGTGGGGCAACGACGATACAGATCATCGGCACGTGCCTTTGCACCAGACAGACACGGATAAAAAGATATGTAGTAATAAAATCATTTTGGTAAGCATAGTATAGTTTGTATGTGAAATTATTATCATCAGTGATGCAGATATGTGTCCTAAAAATATTTGAATTTGTTTATAAAATAAATTTACATAATCGATAGACAACAGACATGACTAGAAATACATTACGGTATCGAAGCTGTATAGATAGATTATTGATCTTGCACGCACGTGTCGGTTGCCTGGCAGTCGATTGATATGAAAAATTGTCAACGGCGCGTGAAAAACAATAAACCATTACATTGAACAAAAGTCGAGATAGACAAGTTAGTTGAAAATACAATAGGTAAATAAGTACCCGTGTGGAAACTTCGGGTCGGATTAGATAATGGTAAATGAATTTAATGCCTTAATTTAATAATAAATGACTAGACAGACACTGGCACTCCGTTAACATAGGATTGGCTTAAACTAGCAACTGTATTGTATTGAAACAATATAGTGTCGGATTATGACCCATGCATAAGGTTGGTGTGATGTGATATAGTGCAGAACTAAGATTGCTCTTTATCGATTGACTTAATAGCCAATGAACAGAAAAGACCATTTGATGTGGGACTGAAGTTGACCACAACGCTAAGCTCAACGAGAATTAAAACCGCTGTAAAACTAAAGAAAATAAATGATCACGTCCTAGCAAAATAAATGGCCTGTGTGGTGCAAGTCAGTATCGGACATGTGCCTTAGGGGCAACTAATTCAATCAATTGACGGGTCATAAATATATCGGCGGACAGTTCGCGATACGACACGGGTACCACATAATTGAGAAGTCGAAGTACGGCGGCTTGGAGCGACAAATCAATTAAGCGCGAAGGAGATAAAAAGGATGCATTAATGAAAAGGATTGTAAAATAAATAAGCCTCTTACTGATATGTCTGTAGGGCAGTTTAATGTAAATTCCAAGATAAAGAATTACATTAGTAACCCTCGCAGATGTACTAATAAAAAGTTATGGGTCAATATGCGATACAAGAAATTGAATAAGTCTGTTGTTAATTTAAAATCTGATAAAAAGATGCAAATTAAAGAAATACAATCAGATAAAAATTTTACGGTCCTTTTTATTATAAAACATTTTAGTCGTCCAACATATTCTTTGGTTATAGCATACAGCTTCGATCACTGTAGTACAAAAGCAACATTCCCTTCATAAACAAACAGGAAATTAGACGCCAATACCTAAGGGGCTTAAGCACTAATCCCGGTTTTTGTTAAGGGTGTCTGCCAACAAATGGAAGTGACAGGCTGCAGTAGGAAATTAATAGTGAAAAATCTGTGAGGACGTTGGGGCTAAAAGGAGCAACGTTAAATCGAGCCACGTGCGCTGTCTATTAACAGTTGACACTATTGGGCTACAGCCAAAGGGAGATTCAAGCACATGAGAAATTTTCGTGATAAATCACTTCGCCAATCAGTCATATCACATCACATAAAATAATAAATCTGAACAAATTTGAGCTAGAAATTTTTGGAAACTTGTTTTGGTTCAAATATATTTCCATAATTTCAGACAGATTTCAGCATTTTCTCTTAGTTTTATTATATCCAATTATCAACACAGATAACTCTCCTAAATCTATACATGCACCAATGATTGTTTAAAGTAAAGTGCCTAACAAACAATTGCATCGTATTTCGACTCCGCTATCTCAACCTGACTTTTTGTTTTATTGAAGAATACATAATCCAAATAGCGGAGCTTCAGACATTTCACTCGCTATCGTATTACTTTGTTACTGCCAGTAGCACAGTTATCACGGTGTACAATGAGTAACAAATTACTGCTGAGAGCAGCCGCATGCTTATCTTTAGTAGGACCCGTCACCTAGTTGTTGCCTTCTGCCGGGGGCTATGGCGTATCTCGATATTAATAATTACGAATCTCAATGGAATTATTATCAAAAACGGAAAACGTAATTGCCTGTCGCTGGTATCTTTATAAAATGTGTTTAGTTGGTAGTTCGGCTCGATTAAAATGCTCTCATTTTTAAAGCATGCTGTAATTATTAAGTTAACTACTACATTTACTTGCGTTATATAATAAATACTATTGTGAGTATAGGTTACATGTCAGATGGTACAATCAGTTACGTTCTCTATATTCTACCCAATGGTTAGGTATACAACTAATAATAATAGTTTCATATTACATACACTTAGAATAACAGTAGATAGTCAAACGAATTTATGATGATAAAACACATATCACAGGAATAGGTATACTAGTAATATAAAACCGATAGTAATCAGGCAATGTCATATTTTGGTCACGTTAAAAATTCAATAATATTGTAAATAAATTTATCTTATTAAAATTATATAACTTTGTAAGAAGAGTACAATTTAGGATTCTCTACTATTTATATTAAACGATGATTTTAGATTTAAAAAAACCGTTAAATCTTTTCCTCTATAAAACGTACCTATAGCAACAGAATTGAAACGATCCCAGCAGCGAGTAAGACGGGGGATACAATGAGTAACAAATTACAATGGAGATAATACTGCAGGGTGTGCTTATCTTCGGAAGACGCATGACTTCCATGACTCCCCTTGCATTTATATTGTGGTTTCATTTTTGAACTCTTTGTGGGTATCAAAAGTTTTCTCGTTTTATGTTCTATTAAAATAGGTGCACAGGGAAAGATTGAAGTATTGAAAGTGTAGTCTCAGCGAAAGATAAACCCAACATCTAAGTTATTGGGTGGTTGGCACACAGTTCAGCTATTATAAACTAAGTTATTATGTTTCTTGAGCTTTTGTTTATTGTATCTACTCGTGATTGTGTTTATCTTTTGGTATGTTTAAGTAACGAAAGCACCATCATCAGAACAACCTGGTGCACGATACCGATACCGATATTGTGACACTGGGTATATACAATACCGGAAACCAGGTATCCGAGACCGAAAACATCACAATAATCTCGTTAAGACCTTTCGGACGATACCTGTCTCGCGACCGTACGATAATGCCTTCTATAGTAACCTTTACCTTACAAATGTGTTGCTCATCATCATGAGAATATAGGACCCGAATCGCTCCTTTTTTAAACGTTTTAGCCTATCTTATTATCAAGTCGCTAGTATCTCAATTTTTGAAAAGAGGGTTTCACTTTTCCCATTAATTGTAAAAGGTAGGTCTCGTACAAATGAAGAAACATTTCGAACTATGAAACACATCTTTGCGTGTATTTTTTCTGACTTCTAACTTTAGTAGGTACCTACCTACGTTCAGCAGTATATAATTGTATTATTAGATTCCCTAACTGATAAACGCCTTCCCCTAAGGATTATGCCCGTGGAACATAATTTGCCTTCTGCGTTATCTTTAGCAAACAGTTCTACAAACGCGTAAAAAATTAGTGATAATCAATAAGGACATAAAACCTACTGTACAATCAGCGTCAAAAGTAAGTGAAAGAAATCAAAATTTAAAAGATATTATACTAACACTGGTAAAGCGCTTATTACACTATCCTATTATTAGTAAATATAATTAGGAACACTCTAATTAGGGAATCAGAAGTTAGAAAGCATTTATTACACCATTCGAAAGCAGAAACTAATTCGGCATACATTTCTGGCTGAAGTAAGGATATTTGAATTAACAGTACCAAGCCTACCAGCAATGTATGCCGAATTAGTCTCTGCATTTAGGGTGGAAGTAGTAGTGCGGAACTTTCCAATCGGAATCTAACTGTTCTAACTTCGATTACTCTTTTCTATTTCCTAATTAGATTTCATACAAACAGGATAGTGTAATAAGTGCTTAAGCAAGGAAATCTATATTCAAAATATATCTTCATATACCTTCCTGTGGTTTTAGGTTTAACGAAGTAATTAAAAACTATATTGTGATGGACTATATAGCTTTTAATGAAGTTTTCACATTTCTTTAACTAAATTGCCACCAATTATAAATAATTTAAATAACTGCAACTCGTTAAATACAAGCAATTCCGCAGACAGCAGGCACCTATATGAAATTCGAACGAATTTTTAAATAAACGCAGTACCGCATTTTTTGCCACAATCCACGACTAATAGTCTCATATATCATTGTGCTTAAATTTATTGTACTGCTGCTAATGAAAAGTTAAAAACTTCATTACTTTTAAATCGTATATAGAACAAAAAATTTAAGCATTTGTCATTGAGCACATACCCCAATTTATTATGAAAATAATTGAGTGATCCATTACCTTTGCTCACGAGTGTATTTATGTGGATAAATAAAGTTTCAGGAACTTAGGCAGTTGTTATCCAATTTGTAAATATGTGACACATCTTATTTTTTCTAAACCATCATAACTAAACTTAAGCTATAAATATTTTACATACCAACTTGCCTAGATAATTGTACTTTATTTAGAGAACAAATAATATATAAGTACTATCATTCTATATTCATTTGAACTCCGATTCTGCGAGCAGATTGCAATATATTTAGAATAAAAATGTTTGCCGCAGACTTCTGTTTCCCGAAGACTGTTTTTAGTATAATTTTATGCAGTTTGAATGTAAATAACGTTTCTCTTTAAAATATTAACACGGGAAAATAGTAAAATATATCTAAATTGGATTTGTACTGTATAGGTAATATTCCAACTATTGGATTTAAGTTTATTTAACTTTGTTTAGTTGCTTAGCATTTTGTCCTGTTTCCACAATAAATTTCCTCGTGACAAACGAAATGTACCTTTACATTTAGAACATGGTTGAAATAAAGATCATGTAAATCATACAATACCTATTATAGATATTTTTCCCTCAGAAAATATTGAATAAAGAGACTTTATTTTATTTTATTAAATAGGTTTACAAACGCTTGTTACATCGCTTAGAACTAAAGAAGCCTTATGTATATTAGTTATTAGCTAAATGTACAAACAATTATATGTAAACACCACACGCATCAGATAGATTACATAAAAATTATTAAATTCAAAAACAAGAAAAAAACAATTTAGCGAGAAAAAGTGTACCTATTTACTCTAAATAAAAGTTGATCATTCAAATAGAAGAGAAGCCCAGCTTAGCTTAGCTTAGTATCACGAGAACCATTGAAGGTTAGAAACATCCCAAACACAAGCGCTTAGGAGTCCAAATATCATGGGCCTTCAATACATTATGTTAATACTTTGTAATATTCAGATGTGTACACGAGACAGATGGTAATACTCATGCAAGCCATCAAAACATACAAGTCTTGCAAGCAATAGACATTTTTGATCGGGAGTTAGCAAGTGAAGTGAGAAAGGCGCCCAATTAATAGTTCATGGTTTAAGTTAGATAAAGCTAGCTATTTAGTTTCCTGAACCTGGTCAATGAGTCAGCGTAGATGTTTGATGAGAAATTACTACCATTTGACAGCCTGGAAAGGCGAGCTACTGGGGAATTTTGGCCTAACATAGTCTTCCGCTTAGGCGGACGCAAGGGAATAATTATGAATATGTGAGATATAGAGCGAATTACACATATGTAGAGCAATAATTGAACCGCCAAAAAGCGGCGAAATTAGTCGATCAGTTTTGTGGTTGCGGTTCCTTTCTCTATCAGTCGAGTGCCTTATCAGCTCTTACATATATCAAGGTTCACTGATACGCAATTAAGCATTGTATTACTCCAATCACGGTACTCTTGCCGCCAAGTGTTCAAGAGTTTCGGTGTCGCCATGGGTGGAGTACGTATCAGACGTTGATGAAATTGAAATGGGGTTACCTCGAAAATATCATGAACATAGCAATGCTCACAACTCCTTAGTCACCTTTTATGACATACGCGACAGATACAGGTTTAGTTGGTAATATTTTACTATGCTACGAAATACATGCAGTAAAGAGAAAATTATTCAATACATAAAATTATTGAGTTGCGAGTTCATTGCTATTATTAGTAAAAAAAAATAATTAATATGTCAGAGTCATAACCTAGCTTATAACATAATATACCAAAGTATTAAATATCATATCTTATAATCTACTTGTAACTGGTGCTGTGTTAAATCTGAAAGAGTCAAAATCAACTCGTTGCTTAAAAACATTTCTAAATGCAAAACCACAAGCGTTATTGTTATGTTAGTGTTACCAAACCCAAGATACCGTGAAGTTTTACGAGATTACGCCAAATAAATGAGCGCATTAGATAGGAAAGTTACCGAATATGTTACCACCCTTTACCCGAGTGGAGTCGTTATGTGAACGAGGGCGCTCTATCAAACGCGACCAGCCACAAGGCGGAGAGCTTTTACATTTCCAAAGTATAGTGAGTGCTATAAAATATTTTGTATGTATCTACATACATTCACTTTCAATTAGTATCGTTTTTTTTAGTTCAGCAAAACATTGAGAATCATAGTGAATTTAACAGCATACAGCCTCAGGCTGCACCAAAATTGAGGCGGAATTCAAGAAATACGCGATCGTCAACCCGCCTCTTTAGAGTGCGGATTAGGGCATCCCACTGTAAGTGATATAATATGAATCATTATGAGTCCCTATGTTAAACAAACTCCTAATTAGTCTCGATCCGCCAAAAATAACAATTTTGGTTAAAAAATAATTATAATAACAAAAATATTATTTATATATTATAAAATATTTTATAACAAAATTGTTAAATGACGGTATTAATAAATTAGGATTTATAGTGCTCGTGCAAGCGAATTTCTCCAGAAGAATGAAAACTATTTTTATTTTAATATTAGGTATCTATAAATATATCTCTTTCGATCCTAATTATCATTATGTTTAGTTCTATTTCTGATTATAGGAAAGTTTTATAAGATTTTTGTTAATAGACTTTAACAGACGCATTTGCAAAACGTTGTATATGTCATTCCCTGTGTGAAAACGGTTAATTAATCTGACCAACAAACAAAACTTTTCTACTTCAATATGGAGTTTTACCGTGAAACGTTAAAGTCAGGTAAGGTAACCTATGGTACCTACTTATAGGCCATTATGTTGTAACTATGCCGTAACTTACTTCTAAATTATTTAGTTAGTATAAATATTGCTTTGTAACTTATTAACTGATCGGTATTAACATATAAAATAATTTATTGAATGCTGTGATAATGCTTACGGAGATAAAGAAATACAAGTATAGACAAAATCCATAGATCTCTCTTGTCCATTTTATCAGAAGGAATTAGCAATATTTATTTTATGATTTATGAGCATTAATAATATTAGAACCATTTCAGATACACAGCAAATAAATTATAATGGATTTGAATAATTTTCGGGTCCGAAAGCTTGCCGCCGCCGCCGTAACAAAACATGTAGGCGTTCCTAAAGAAGGGACTAGATTGTTTCGAACATTTGCCGGAAGACAGGGAATGGATTCCGACTAATACGCGTACCCTTCGCTCGTCCCTCGCATAAAATGGAAAATGCTTTCGGTCTACTTTTTCCGACTGCCTTCTATTGTCTGCCTCGGTGCGTGCAACCCTTCGATAGATTAAACCGGGAAAGTTTCATTCGACAAAGGTGTGATTTATATGATTAAATTTTCAAATCACTTTGTATTTATGAAGTTTATTTTGATGTCCATTCCTTGGTATTTAGGGACAATTCTGCAGAATTAATATTTTGAGTAAGGATAATTTTTAATTACTTAAATAGTAGTAATTAATTATTATAGTCAGTTTTGCATCTTAATTTTGGAGGAATTGAATAATACAACTCGTGGAAGTCGAATTAACATTCTCCAATCCGTTTTACTTCGCCGTTCGTCTCTTTCAAAGATATGTAATTGAACCGCCAAAATGTAGCAAAACAACAGACTTCATCGCGGATCCGTTTTCTATATCTTGATTACATCCTCAGCTTTGTCACATCATACAAAGTGGTGAATGCTAAAGTGTCGTGATTGAGTTGCATTTCTGACTGCGACTCGTATGAGAGAGTCGAGAACGTATTATATCGCCGTGCCAAATAATCCTGTGACGTTAGACTGATCATGTAACGCTAATTTTCTTAAATTTATCGTGGTGTGTTACAAAAGGGACTAGATTTGTGGCACGAGAAACTTTGTCGAGTCGCTATCATACTTCATTTAAGTTGTGCTAACCTTTGCAGGTGTGATATCCCAATCACGACAATAACTGTTTAGGACTTTTGGTTTACTCATGGAAACTCAATGATATTTTTTTTATGTAACTGAAGTAAATATGACTACATCAAGTTGACAGTGCTCCATTGTACATGGCGAATGGAGCCGTGCTGTAAGTATTATGATGATCTCAATTCTTTGCAGCTCCGCAAAGCAACTATCATCCATATATGTACAATAAACCTTAAGTTTTGAAAGTTCATACGTGACGTACGACGCATTTTCTTTTTATGAACAACGCGTTGGTACTTGACCTCAATCACACCTGATGTTAAGTGAAGATGAAGTCGAAGGTGGAAGCGTACTGACCCGGAAACCCCAACACATTTGAGGAACTGGCTATCTTATCTCTGACAACCGGAACACAACAATGCTATTAACATTGTTGCTTGGCGGCAGATTTAGATAAGATGGTGGTAGCTAGCCAGGCGGTCAGTTAAAATGCTCTACCGCCAATCAAACCGAGTACTTAAACATGTACCCCGCTGGGGATCGAACTCGCGACCTCCGAATCGTAAACCCAACGTTATTTACATAGAGCCACGGAGGCGGATAAAAACGCATATTTCATATTCTAAATTGTGACTTAGTAAGTTCGCCCATTATTATTTTAACGCCAGTGATAAACATTCGTGTTCTATGTTTTGCATTAACTGGTATGTACATCATACTTTCTGGTTAGCTATATTTAGTTCGGATTAGGTGGTAAAAGAGGACGATACACTTCGTCAATATGAAAGTCATTTTACGGCCGATTGATCTAGCGTGGGTGATCCTTTATTCGATAATATTAGGTCCTTATCTATGAAATTGGCGTTTTGTATGAAAAATCATCAAGACTTGTTTCTCCATACAAACATTTTTGATTTTTTTTGGGAGCGGCAAATCCAAATTTAGCTAAACTTTGTGTGTATTATCGGATAACATTAAGTTACGTATTAGGCAGCGTTAATTTTTAAAAGAAACCGCTTTATAAAAGTTTCAGTGAATCTAAGAAATGATTATGGGAAGCACATGAAAAGAGCTCTGTTCAAAAGTTTTTAATATCTGATTTAGCCCAGAAATTTAAAAAATATTTAATGTGAAACCTTGAAATAATATTCCATTTTCCAAATAAAATACCAAATTTGGATATAGCTTTGAAAATCGCAGGAATTGACATATGATTAACGAAGAAAAAAAACTCCATTTTCATAGGTAAAGACCCAATAGTTGCGTGTTCGAATACCACCGAATCGAAATCCGAATGGTAAATCCATTGATGGAATGGTGGTAGTTCCAAATAAAAATTTATACCATATTCATGGATGTTCATCTAAAATTGATGTAGGTATCTTTATATATACAAAGCCTTTGCTTACTTTGGGTTAAGATAATATTAGTGTGTCTGAAATGTATCTAGAGAGACCGTTAGTGTATATATTATTACTTCAACGAGTAAGTACCTACGTTTAATAATACAACATCTATTATATTGTATGACAGAAGTAGACTTATTGATTGTCTAAGTGACTCGCGTGTGAACATTTAGCCCAATTGTGGAAAGGCTTGTGATACTTATTATGCCATAAGGATGTTTATGAATTCGAAGAACGAGTGGCGGAGTCGCATTCGCTATTCCGTTTCGATTAGCGAAGTTAAGCAATATCTGGCCCAGTCAGTCCTTGGATGGGTAACCACTAATGGCATTTTAATCGGCAGTCGTTAAGCTAAGTCGGTGAACGCTGACAGAAATCCACCAATCCGGACTGGTGGTGGCCGTGGCATGGTGGATTATGGCCCATACCCTCTCCCAGCAAGAGGAGGCTGTGCCCCAATAGTGAGGACGTATAAGGCTGTTGATGTTTATGAATTCCATCTTTGACAGTGTATGTTTATAGGTATTTACTTAACTTTTACTTATACTTGTATAACCAATTCCAGATTTAATATCATATACAACATGTTATTTTCAAAAGTTGTGATACATTATGGGCTTAGAGTACCCATGAATAAGAACAACTTTTACTATGGGGGCAAGTCTGACGTCACGACAAAAAAAAAACATCTGTGTCATAAATTTTGATCCAGTAGGTATTGAACTTATACATAAATCAGTAGATTATTTTCGCGATTTCTAGTTCAACCCATAAAAAAAATTGTTCACATTTAGGGGTACTATCACTTCATAATGTGTCACAAGCTGTGAAAACACATTTGGTATAAGTAGGTACCTATCGCGTGCCACCTATCCACTCAGTCGTATGTATTTTAAACGGATAGGGTTTGCCCTATAGCAATTTGTAACTGGGAATCTTGCAACGGTGATGAGTCATACGAAGAATAATTTCATAAAATTTATGGACATTTTGCAACACAGCTGCCATTTTTTAGAAAGTAGAAAATCAAAATTGTTCCAATTCTAGAATAAGTACCTACTTACATACAATATTATAGATATAGATAGATGAGTGCGAAATTGGTGTTCAATTCATAATCTACAACGGACAACAACATTTGGGTAAGCAAATACCATATAGATAGCCTGGGTATGTCAGTTTGATTTCATGATCAATCATTTACATTGGCGTATGTAGGTGTTAGCTCGATTACCAGGATATGTTTGTTAATTCAAGCTTCCGTTTACATGATCGATTCTATAAACTGTATAATGTATCTCTCGATATAATCTGGCGATGATTTTGCAGTGAAATTACTCAAGATTTAACAGTAGGTATCAATCAGTCATTAAATATGTAGGATGGAAATGATAAGTATCACTGTAATTGTTTTTTTTTTGTAATGCAAAATGCAATTATATAAGTTACTCTAGATGGTTATTCTGACCTTTTTGGTGTAGTGGTACTGCTATATCAAAAGATCGAAGATTCGAATCCCGCTAGGGGCATATATGTTTGTATGATGAATACGGAAACGTATACCAACTCCAGTTATGGATGTTTTAATTTATAATTATAAGTATATATTTACAGAGAGGCTTTGCAAGATTTCATTTTCTTTATTCCTTAGCCACAATTCTGTCCGTGATCGCGCAAGACTTGAGGCTGATGGGCATCTATGGGCACTGCTTACCCCTCTACCAGTACAGATACTATCTCGAGCCAAATTACGTATTCCTATAGGTCTTCGTCTTGGTGTTGGGATATGTTCTCCTCACAGTTGCATTTGCGGTAGTGACGTCGACTCTTTGGGCCTTCACGGACTATCCTGCCAAAGGAGTGCGCTTTACCCATCACGCGGTTTTAAATGACATTCTCCGGATCCTTTCTCTGGCTTCCGTCAACGTATGTACCTGCTGTTCTTTAACCGAATGGTATTGGACGACGGGAGGAGACCGGGCAGTATGTCCTTGATTCCTTGGAGCATGGGTCGAACCTTGGTGTGGGATGCCACCTGTGCCGACACTCTTGCCCCGTCTCACTTCCATGGAACCTCGAAGAAGCCGGGTGCAACCGCCGAAACTCAAAATGAGACATCGGCTCCGAATACATATTTCTTGCTTTCCGAGTCGAAACTTTTCTTTATTATTTCAAAGCGCTTAGTCGATGTCACTGTTGATCCGGAGCTGGCTGTTTCCTCGTTCAACGCTTAAGTATCTACATCCAGCAATGAAATGCTGCCAGCGTTTTATGTGCCTTGCGGTCCCAATTTTATACATTTGTTCTTGTTTATATTTAAAATCCATCTCCTTATATTGTTACTGTTTTTAAATAAATAATACACCGTTCTCAAAAAAATATATTTACGTAGATATGAACTATCTGATATCCATAGTACTCGTACAAGTCTAGTGTGGAACTAGATGAAGAATATTTATTTTAAAACCGACGTTGCAAAAAGATAATTGTAAACCAAAACATGACCTTTCTGACTAGGTTTCCTTAGCGCGCTAGCTACCTAATACTTAATGTTTTTGCTCCATTAGTTGTCAAAATCCCAACTGATTTCAAGATAAAATAAATCTGCTTGTCTGCAAAAGCTGCTGATGACGCCAAAAATATAAAATTTGCTTTATGGCATAAAAAATTGGCAGTTTTAATAATTTTCTTAGCAATTTATTTTCTACTCCAAATTTCTTTGACCTTAACACAATTTTCTCTTGGGAGTCTAGAAGTCGAAAGTTTGACAGGCCTCAGGCGTCAAATTCGACCGTGTTCATTTTCCATACAAATTCTGTAACAGTGTGTTTATTAGGTTTTCGTCGACTAAACATATTTTCTAAGGAGTTGTGAAATACCTAGATATACTTTCACTGCATTACTTTTGCATTCTGCAAACATGTCATATCTCCCGCTAGACTACTGAAAATATTACTATACCCTTTCACATATCGCTCTTCTAATATTTCATTGGAAATGTGAGTGGGCAAAATTGTGTCAGCCGCTGACTGCAGCGCTGAGTTACGGAGTGGGATGTGACAGTGGAGTCAAATTGGAGGAGACAACATGCTTTTAGCTCTCGTCTCGGCCTTAGTGGATAGCGGTGCAATAAGATCACTGGTTAGGTGTGGTACAAGGTATGAAACTTTTCTTGCAACAAAATAAACCTGAGAAATATGCTTAGGATTATTTTTAAGGTTCATCACCTTCGACTTCTTTATCTTCATCGTCCGTTCAGTGTGGAGGTTATTATCATCATTAAATTATAATACCTATGAATGGACATTTTGTGAATATGACGATCATGATTTATTGATTAATGCATAACGGTCATCATCTATCGGTTCCTTTACTTACATCAGACATGAGGAAGCACAAATTTCCTTAGTACGTACGCACGTATGTGTTATGAAATGGCATTTGAACATTTCAGTAAACTATGATGCGGGCCGACCGCTTATAGTCCGTCGATGGGACGACGCCGTAACATTGTCTACTACACATCTATCTACCAGTGTAAACTGGCCACGCGACGCTATGGGAAATGTGAACTCAGCGAGACTTTCTTATAAATAAATAATAAATAAATATCCTTGGACATACAGCGCCATCTAGTTCCACTTTAAGCAACTATAGGCTTGTGTTGTGATTACTAGATGGTTGATATACTACATAAATACATTTAAAAAAAAATACTTATTATAAATGAAAAACATCCATAACTCAGGTACACATGTCCGTATTCATCACACAAACATATGCCCCTAGCGGGATTCGAACCCGCAACCTTTTGGTATAGCGGTCAGAGTTGCTAACCACTACACCAAACAGGTCGTCATATTGGAAGTGTTACGTCGTCGTTACACACAATCCTCCAAATGTCTTGTCATATACGAGTATCTTCTTTCAATCAATCAAGCAGGTATACTTTATTGTACAACAAGTACGGATTACATATTTTGTTAAACAAACTTTACATGAAATAGAACTAGGATTCACGATTAAACAAATCCGCCATCCTTTTGTACCCTATATACACTTTAGTCAATTCGTCTCCACATCAGTAATTATTTTACGTTGTTTGTGAAAACACTTAATAAAGTAAAGTGTGTCGTACTAAGACACAATTAGTGCCTTATTTGTCTAAGCGGGTGTGTAAGCATACCTAATACATAGGCACATGCCTAGTACATATGTATTTCGCCGAATTTTGCTGTTTTTCTCTATAACCAAAAAAAACTATTTTAAAAATCTATGTTACCCAGCTCTAGGATGTTATTAACGTCCAACGCAAAAATAGTGGCGTTCTAAGGTTGAAGCCTGTCGCTCTGACTGTGTGTCTGTCTAAAGTAACATCTCAGAAAATGTAATGTTTTCTAAACTGCAGAGTGTACCTACTTTGTCTGTCTGTACCTATAGAAAAAAAAAAGCTGAGTATCTCGAATAGCGTAAGACTAAGGCCCGTATTAATAAACCGTTCTCAAGATTTAGACCTTAAGTTGAGTGAAACGCGATCTCCATCTCAAGATCGATTTATTCATACGGCTCTTTACTTAGGTTTAAAATGTCCCAAATGCCCATCACCCTCTTATGCATCGACCCCCTAACAACCTAGTAATTTTTATTGAAGGTAAATTGCAATTCCAAATATGATTGTTCAAATTAAATGTTAATTATGTGTCGGATAAGAATGAAATATATATTATGCAAATATCTAAAACGGCAACTAAGTAGGCTTAGTTACAACGGTTGCCCGTAAAGCATAGCGAAGCCTACTAAAGCTCTATGCAAACTGGGCATTAGGCGTATCGTTGACAATATGTTTACAATCATCAAACATGGAAACTATGTTAAAGTTAAGAGATTGAGTTAAAGATTGTCAGCGATTAGCAGTTTAGGTTTGATTAAAGAAATAGGAGATAGGAAACTTATACTACTTACTCTCAAATAACTTAAGAGCCATTTACACTTATCCAGTCAAGTGTTGTATCATCAATCAAATTTAGTGTTTAATAAGTAACTTCAGGAAACCTGTTTTAAACTCATGCGACATCAACGTCTTTCATATACTTTGCCTGCGAGTTCGTTTGCGTGGAACATTTCATGAAGATCGGTTCAGCAAAAAAGTAGCCTATATATTAATTCAAGGCCTAATCTGTCTACCCAAAAAATTTCATCCAAATTCATTCAGCGATTTAAGGCGTGAAAAAGGTAATAATCATACATACATATACACAAACTTTCGGATTTATAAATATTAGTTGGGATACCTATTTGACTTTAATCCCAATTCACATTCTATTTATGTATGTACGTAAAATACGGTTTCGGATAAAATTTGGCAGACAGAGAGACTGCCTGAGATGGCCTGGATTGACAGTAATTGACACATAGAATACTTTTATCCCGATAATGCGTTCCAACGGAATAATTTACAAATAGTTCTTCTATATTGAGGTTTTTGCTTTATTTATTAACGGCGAATATCTCAACGTACTTTTTTAGACAAAGTTAAAATCATAAACATACCTATATATCCAGGAAACACTACCAGTGACCAGAATTGTATCTAGAATCTTGTACTTTGCAGAATGTTTGAGGCTCCAAACAGAAATCAATCTCAGTCCACATTCACCGACTGGGGTATAGGCCTCTTCTTCATTACGCTAAATCTCAATGTCCTGTGCCCGTCGCATCCAATGAGATCCCGCCGAAGATTATAAATGAACTTTATTGCCGCATGTCCAAAGTATGTTCAATAATTATTCAGATAGTGGATATATCGCTGTTAATATCAACACTGAATGTGTGCATATACTTTCAATATAAGTATTTGTTTTATTCTCTAATTTACGTTTGATGAAACTACATACGATTATTAAGGTATCACTCACAATTATTTACCTAAATCCGACTATCAAAGTCATGCTAGATCCTCATAATTCCACACGTGTCTAAAGCCGCTTTTCACCGTATAGTCCGGACTAATCCAGCCGTCCGTCATCGACAGCGATCCGGGCAATTAGTGCTTACCCGACCCCACCCGGATATCCGTCTATCGATTCGCACGCGGCAATTATACCCGCGCCATATCCGGGAATGACCGATTTATCCACGATGTACGAGTATCTATGGATATACGTATATGAGCAAAGATCTATTACGAAGGATTATCTGTTACAATCAAATGACATGTAAGGACACACTTTTAACTTCCTATAATCTTAAAGGCCGTGATTTATTGTACATGTATAGAGTAACTGTTAGTCGCTTGCTTTATGTATAGTGTAGGTATTGAGTAATAAAACATAGACTAGGTATTAGATTAAAATTATCACTGTAAATTTCATTGCGTCGGAGATTATATAAGGACTCGAACTCCTGTAACTATTTTCAAAAAAATCGACTAATAACTTCTTAATATTTATGAAAAAATTCAAGCAGGATAAATATCAAGACTCAATAGACTATTTTTAGAAAATATAAAGTAGCCATTGATTTATATTTTAGAAAATTATTTTAGAAGATCTTAGCATCTTTTACAACGCAATGAAGTTCTCAGTGGTAACTTTAATGTATTATTGAAGGTTTTATAATTGAATACCTACCTACCTAAAACAAGCTACAGAATGGTTCGAAAACATTTTTAATTTGTTTTTGATTTGATGGGAACTCTCTTAAATTAATGATTGGTCTCCGCGCCGCTACGACTAGATACCGCACTATGAAGAAAAAACAGGTTCCTGAATGCGGCAACTCAATATTGTAGTGTGTAGATTTATACAGTACTTACTGATGGTATGTGATGCCAGTATCTTTCTTGTTTTTTGTAGTATTGTTATTACATAGTTTGACTACGCAAACCGGCATTTTGCTTCAGTCTTAAACCAAAATTTGAAAATTTGAAATTTGAACTTGTGGCGTGACTGGCGCGGGTACGCCGAATACGGCGTAGTATTTGTTGCCGCATTTTTCGAGTACGCCGACGGTATCTAGTCGTAGCGGCGCGGAGACCAATCATTAATCTATGGGAACTCTATTATTCTACAAAAAATCAGGAACTTTAAGATTATAGGAGGTCACTCCACAATAATTACGCATTTTTACTGGACTAATCGCTGTGATCATTATTGTTTAGAAGGTGCTTAATATTTAATTTAAACTCGTGCAGCTGAGACATGTGGAAAATTGCGACTCACAATCTTTTGTTGATTCAAACTCATTGCGATAATGCGACAGTTATCTGATGCAGATCCCCGAGTCAGGTGCTTTTACAATTAGTGAAATAATTTCATGCCAATAATACTCTAATAATTTGTGATTTCTGTGGAATATTTCAAAATAAGGCTGAGTCACGCGCAGTGGCATGCCGTAGTCGCGTGAGTTTTCAAACTTTTCAAATCTTACATAGGTGCCTAACTTTATTTTGTATTATAGTAGCCCGATGGTTAAATTGTATTTCTTAGTATACCTACATAATTTCTTGGTTTGACTATCACGAATTTGTTGGTAGGTTTGTATGCAGTCAAAATTAGACATCACAGAATATCGTAACTCGATAATCTCCCCAGGATTCCGCAGCGCAACACCAGCGTAATATTTTGATTATCCGACGGGATGAAAGTAAAAGCCTTCAATTCTCGAAGAAAATTTTAATTAAAACCTAACCTTTTATCCCTCATCCGACGAGGATTACGTCAAGTCTCCTCCCGTATTCCGTTTACACTTGAGATGTTTTTTATCTCTCTTAATATTTCACACGCCATGGATAAGTAAATTACATACTACCCTCCTTTTGTTATCACTGTTTTCGTTCTTTTTATTTGCGAAGAGTGTTGTGCAAGGCACATTAACACAATCTATGAGCCATAGTTCTGATAGTAATGTTCTTGTTTATTCGGACTCATAGCGTCTCTCGAGTGAAGACATCCTCGACAAAACACTTTTTGTATTTCTGTCCCTCGCAGTCGTATATCTTTCGTTCACATCGGATTTTCTTGAACGAGTTCCGCTGTAATTCCATTTTGCCGGGATTAAAAAGGGTCTCGTCACGGTAAAGACTCGTTGTATAAATTATGTATTGAATTATTCTGTTCTAATTTTAATGAAATATTTAGACGTTACCTATCTTCATTTAAATTATGTAATACACACAAACTTTCGCATTTATAATATTAGTTGGGATAGTTGTAAGATTTTTACATTCGCAAATAAATAAAATGGTAGTTCCGGTTGACCTAAAATCAGGAAATTTGGCTAGAAGCAAAAATCTTGAAACTTGTTAATTTGCAGTTATTTCACATTTTTTTTTCGTTTATAAAGTTACCTTACATTGCGAAGCGCAATTCCCGTGATAGACGAACTATCTATATACAAGTTTGTACGGAATCCTCGGTGCGAGAGCCAGACTCACACTTGTCGGGTATTATTTTTTATAAGAAAGTATAGTCATCAACGAAGAACGTTATTAACATCAACTATTATCTAATTTTATTTCTTGGGATATTATCACACCGCCATCACCATCATTAGGAAAAAACTCACTTAATGCCTATCAACCAAATACGCCAATCACCACCGTCACCATCATCACCATCACCGTCATCATCATCATTATAGACATACTTCTACTACCAAATGCGTTGCTCTATGACTCCAAAACACTTCCACTAATAATACCTATCCTACAGCAACCAGTCACTTTTCCGGGATAAAAAGATATTAATCCAGGTCCTAATCTGTCTACAAACCAAATTTCAACTAAATCGGTTCAGCCGTTTAGGCCTGAAGAGGTAACAAACATACATACACACAAACCTTCGCTTTTATAATATTAGTTGGGATTTGACTTTATTGATAGTTTTCGCACTATGATTTACACAAAATCCTAAGATAAAACTGGATTTGTTAAACAGATTGGCCTATGTAAAATTGATAGTCAGTGTTCCGAATATATTTGCGTTCGTCACTGGTAATACAATTTAAAGTTTTGGAGTCCACATGAGCCTTTGGTTGCCATGGCAACGCCCTCTGCTCCAGGATTTCTCGCAAAATTTTCGGTAAACGCACGCCGTGTATGGATAAAGGAAGCGATTTAGCGAGAAGGTGAATATCATTAGGTGTGGCTGATCCGATGATCGCGTCTCTTTGCCTATTCCATTAGGCTAACAAACCTTTAAAAAAAATACACTTTTCCGAGCTATACCTACGCAAACATTATACCTAGTATAGGTACCTATGTATTGTTTTGATAGTTTGTTCTTATAATTTCGTATGTAATGGCTGGATCTGTTCTTCGAGTCGACTGGCTCCAAAATAACAATAATAAATCTAATTAAAAAATAAATTATATGCACAAAAACTTTGACAAGCCTTTGATGGATGATGCAAGACAGTTACAAATGCCTTCAAAACATGGACAGCTTGTCGTCTCTAACACCATAATTTAAAAGAGCAATAATAGTACCAGTAACGTACCACCTTCTAAAGTAATTGATGAGGTGACACAGTCTCTTTAGGTTAGTTGGTTAAGTTCGGTTTTTAGTTAGCTATGTCATTTATTATTATTTGATCTATTCATAAGAAGAAAGTAGGACAACATAGTAATATTACAAGGCAATATTTAAAATTGATACTAAATAATAAATTAATCACTAATACACTAAATAGTATGTTATCTAATAGTCACTTTGTAGATTATTTGTGGGCCTGATCACAAAAATAGTTGGTATTAAAGGAAACAAAAAACAATTTATTGAAATAAAGTTATAATGGAAAAACGAACTTATATCTGATAGATAACATAAAAAAAAGTCGACTATTGGTGTCAAATTCAGTATTTTGGGTCCTGTGCAGTATTTTTACGCGTATATTTTTCTGATAAATTAGGTTGTAGCTTAAAACTAGCCATATTAAAATACACTTATGCGGCCGATAATAATATTTAATTTTATTATTTAGTTAAACTGTGAACCAGACGGGATATAACAGAGCTCAAAGACAAGCGTTTGGGGAGGGATCTGACGCATTGAATCAAATGGCACCTTCATTTGATAAATTAAGATTTCTTTTCAAATATAACATTAGTCCATAATTTACTTGCTGGATGCACCTGAAAAAGCTAATAGCTAATTTTACATAATACTTAAACTATTTTCGAGAATTTTAAGTTATTGATAAAAGCTGCCACATATATTTATAAAAATATATGTTTGTATAAAAAACGTGCGGGATGACATCAACCACAACACGTAAAACCTGTAAAATAGAGTTTCGCTTAGACATTTTCATATAAACCAATATGTTGTTTAAAAGAAACCTTTCGTATAATTACATTTTCTATAAAGAAACTAATTCCCTAAGGTGGGTACGGGATTGAATTGTCAAAGGTCCTATTCGTAATAATTGAATCGTATTTCAATTTGACTCAATTTCGAAGGTTGATATTGGGTACGAAAATGATTCAGGAAATTTTACAAATCATAATTTGTAAATTTTGTTAATTTTGTTTTTGATTGTGGGTTCGAATCCCGCGAGGGGTAAATGTTTGTGTGATGAATACGAACATTTAATCCCGAGTCATGGATGTTTATATAAATATTTTTGTATATTTATCCGTTTCTAGTCTCCATAGCAAAAGCTTTGCTTAGTTTAGGACTATATGATTGGTGTAAGTGTCCAAAATATTTATTAATTTATCATGTCAGCATGTAATCTATGACACTTCAGGAATCAAGACGAATCTAACGACATCATGCACTTTGAAATCGATCAAGCTGTTTAGGATACAAGAGGTAACATAGAAATCTATATACATGCACTCGCAAAACATTACCCTCCTTCCTTGTCCAGTCGGGCAAAAATGTATCATTTTGATAATTAATTAATAATTATTCAACAGTAGTGAGTAGGTAGTCAATTATGTATTTACTTATCTATGTAGAAGTAATTCACCCCCAATTTAGTCTGAAACGACTTACCAAGTCTTACATCGATTAAAAATTGCAGTCTTTACGTTATTTCGCAAAGTTTCGAAATTTCCTCTGTCGGAATGAGTGACAGAAGATTAATGATGATCTGCAAAAAAGTAACTAAGGAAAAGATAAAATTCTCCTCGAATTTTTTGGAGGGAATAAATACGCCAACGAAAGTATTTTTAGGAATTAGTTGGCAGAGGATTTAACAACGCGAAATTTGGTGTTATGAAGCCTGTCAGGTTTCGGCCAATATAAAGAATAGAAGTACCTAACCCATTTCGTCCCGTGGGTGTCTTAAAACGCGACTAAGGGGCTTTCCACCAAAAACATCAACCCCTATCACCTGTGCATTCCTGTATATTTCGAAAGTGAACCCTGGATGTTGTTTTAAGTATTAATCTTTTAATGCTTAGAACACCCAAGCGGTTATTTTTGGGTTCAATATGACCATCCCTTTTGGGGAAACGGTCGTGGCTCTATGTATGTAGGTAAGTATAACAAACGATCAAGCAGGTCACCTACTTACTACCTACCTACATTCAGAGGTAAAAATGACAAAAGAGCTCAGAGGTCACCATGCCACTGTTGGGGCACAGCCAAACAACCGGGCCGGACTATTTAACGAGCAGGAAACACAGAAACACTCGTATTAAAATGTGTAATCACCCAGACATTGCTTAACTTCGCTAATCGACAACGAACAGCTAATACATCTTAATTATAACACCAGAATAAAATAAGCTAATAACAGACATGCCTAGCGGCCTGGTGCATAGAGAGAAATGACACATTGTTAAGCCTGCAAACTTTGTTAAATGACATAATGTTATACAATCCTAATTCATGTTTATAATTACAATCTAACATGTAACCAAACCGATTAGTATTAATGTTTCAACAGTGGAAACAATATTATCAATCATCTATTGTTGCCCATTCAAAAGCTACTTACATGTAAATAAACAAACGATGAATCTTTATCTTCTATAACGGATCGTTAACGTTTGGTAATGATTTGGTTGCTACTAAAACTATCGATTAAAATTTGCAGTTGTGCTAACAAACGTGACGTTGTTTTGTTATGTGAATGAGTAAGCGGTGACATTAATCGCGAGCGGAGGTTATCGCCAGTCATTTGCCGACAGTCGATGGAGGAAGCAACATAGATACATAATTTATAATATGTGAGATGAGTACGCGATGCGTTTCGTGGCATTGCTGATGTTGTGTGGCTGCGTGTTGTGCGTGTGTGAGTGCTACGACATGATCATCGGAGATACAGTGCATAAGAAGATGGTGTTGCATCAGAGGATCAAGGATTTTGCGATACCGTTCAAGAAGAGGATACAGACTTTGTCTTATGTTGATCCGGAAAAGAGGACTATAAAGGTACTTCTACAGTATTTATTTATGTCTACTTATTTGGTTTTACTTGTCAGTAGGTAAGGCTCTGAGAAGTTCCTCAATTTATTGTTACAAAACATTTTCATTCTATCACTGACCTGCTCTAATTATGTGCAAAAAATTAGGAACTTTAAGTCAATTTACATTATATGTAATAAATACAATGTAATAAATAAAAACCCTATAGTTGAATAAAGTGAATTAAAAAATAAATATAAGAAACTAAGAAATAAATTTTAAATAAAGATATTAATATAAATGGTGCCGTCTCGGCGCCGTTGAGATAAATACGAGTAGGTACTGAGGTATATTTTTTTTTACAATTGATATTTACATATCTGGCTACTATTTATTTAAAAGTTTTATTTGAAATCAATGTGTTGTTATTGTTGTTCGTGTTTATTAGCAAGTCACGTTCACAAAAGATTATGCACAGTTATTTTTATTCATAGGTAGGTTATCGCATATCGTTATACCTACTGTACAAAAAGAAATACGCGTTTAATCGCATAGTTGGCACCAGTACCTAATTGATTAGGTACGGCTGTCGTTTATTGGGTAACGATGCAATTTATATTTTCCAATAATAATTCACTATAGTGGAAAAAAGTGAATTTCCTTCGTGGGTTACAATTGAACCGAGTTAAAAAAAACACGAGTTATGTATATTAGTTTTATTAATGACTACGAGATAATAAATAGTACCTACTCGTAGTATATATAATCTATTATTAATTACATTTTGTTATGTATACAAGAGCGACCAGTTTGTAAGCGCTTACATTCAGCGCCTTCCCGCGACCTTTATGGTCGCTGTGGAAATCTATGGGGAGGCCTATGTTCAGTAGTGAACTCTATAAAAAATACCAATGAGTACCTAGTTAGTTTTAGTGAAATTCGGGATATTTTAGTTATTTAAATGGGGCTGTTCAAAACCAGCCTATTGGAATAATTCAATCTTGTTCCAAATTCAAAATGTATTCTCTTACTCAATAAAGAATGAGAGTTTTTATAACCTCTGCAGAAAAACGACGGGTGTCATTTGTTTGACGGCATTGTGATTATATTATGTGTGTGTGTATGTGTGTGCAGCCTTTGTCCGCGTGTATACCTATATCAGTAATGCGTGGTCCGATACGAGTGTAGCTTTTTTAATATTAAGACTGAACCGGGCGAAAGGTTCTAGTTGATTTCTCGGGGGTTTTCTAAATTTTCAAATTATAGTTCGGTATATTCACTGAAATCGGTGAACGAAATGTCCCTTTTCGGTGGCAATGGTAATAACTATAAATTGTAGAAAATGCCCGAGAAAACAAATGATTATTATCGTCTGAAAAACCAAACAAACTATGCTAAAAGCTAAATATCTTCGCAATAGCTTAATAGATTTCCATCAAACATGACTAGGAGTTTGATCTTAAATATAAAAAAAAAAAATTGGAAATTCCACGAATGGCATAATATCATCCAAATACACCAAAACACGGGTTAGAAGCTAAATATGTTTGAAACGGCTTAACCGATTTTCATCAAACGGCTAAGAAACCTTCGTTTAGTATAATATAAAAAAAAACCGCACTCAAATCGGACCACGCATTAGTGAGATACATCAGAACAAAGACTGGACTCACACACACAACGCCCTCAAACATAATAACACCCAACGTTTTTATTCGGGGCTTCAAAATCTTTATTCAAACAGCATTAGCACTGTTTAAAATATTATGATTTTGTGAACATACCTATATCATTGAAAAAATATAGTCATGCATTAATTTAGAACAAATAGTGATATAAATACCTATATAATAGGGAAAATAAATAAACAATTTTTCGGTGGGTGTCAGTGTTAGGGAATTTAATCGTACGCTTCGCTTAGATACATGAACTAGTTATAGGTAGCCCTGTAATATTCCAAATGTTTTTATGTATAACATGGTAAACATGATGATAAAAGTCACTCCTTCGGTACCTATTGAGTCAGCAGATTCCTAAAATTAGAAAGGACTGTAATCGTTGTGGGATTATCAAAAGTATAGGATTTTCTTGCGAATCAGACAATTTGGGAATAGGATAGTTTACGTCAAAACCTGCGTGCGCGTGATTTAAATAACATTATACATTTTCAGGGTATATTAGCGATAGACAGAGACTTCTCCTATGCCAGTGCGAACATCACTGCTGGTGGAGTTGGCTGCACACACGTCAATATCAGGATGAAGAGTCAAAGGCATCATCCCCTAAACTTCGATGTCGAAATCTACGTCTGAGGATAGAAAGTAACTTAGAGATCTCTGCAAGATATCCTGCCTTAAAATTTGAAATAGATATTGTAATAAATGGATCACTGTTGCTGGTCTAAGAATTCTAAATTATAATAAGTGGTATAAGCTTCTATACGCACTGTTTAATATTCGTAAATAAATAATAACATTACCTATTAATAGGTATATAAGAGTTAAAGCCATAGAGAAGAGAAAGTACTTGCTGATGTAAAAAATAATTGTAAATAACATCTTCTCTATATTAGTTTAGAAATGGAATGACTATTAGAGTATGATAGATATAATATTATAGAAATTTCGAAGAACACTGCATGAAACTGAACCAATGAAAACATGTGTCAATGCACAAAATACCACAATTCCTATCAATATTGATCGCTACTGAAAATAAAAATTGCAAAGCTAAATCATCAGCAGAGAAAAATCTAGTGAATTAAGAACTTTATTGTGAATAATATTAGGTGTAAATTCGGGGTAAAATGACGCAATGGGTAAGAGACGCAGTGCCTTTTTCAAGAAGGGCGCGCGGGCGGGGAAATTTGTTTGTGCCCGAGTTGTGGTTTTGTGTCAACATTTTGTTGAGCGATTCGCGTCGCGGTGATTAAGATACAAGGTAATACTTGAAATTAGAACGAGTTTAACAATTTTTTGTATATTTTTCCATATTTGCATTTTCTTGATGTTTCATGGTTATTGAATGATTTAAGCCATAACAAAATTCTAACATAACTTTATTAGAACCGGAATTATTACGTATTGTTTTAATTAATGGCCAAATGGGGTAAAAGTACAGGGGTAACAAAATTCTAACATAACTTTATTAGAACCGGAATTATTACGTATTGTTTTAATTAATGGCCAAATGGGGTAAAAGTACAGGGGTAACAATTTAGAACTTTCAGTTTTCAGTCAACAATTTAGAGCTTTAGAACTTTCGATTTAGGTATCCATCGCATGCTTCATACAATTTTAATCCCCTTGAAGTCTAATGTTAGTTTTAGGAACACGTTCCAAAGGAAACGAAATCTATGTTTACGCAGTAGTTAATACTTCAGTGCATTACTTACGTAAGTCATTGCAGATGTCTGCTATAAATTTATTAACTTATTTTACAAAAAATTACATTTAAATGCCGACGGACTCACATACAGCCAAAACATATTCCTACTTTCCTGTCATTGATTATTTTAAACGGTTAGATGGCTCAGAATATGTAAACAATGTTTGTCTATTAGTAAGTGTATTACTGAAAATTATAATATTGTATTATATTATTATGTTGATGTATATGAAAAATTAATTTAATCAATGCAGTTGTCTCAATTTCAAGTTCCTAATACCCAGCTCCTTAAAACATACGTTTTATTTGATTAAAGATTATTGATTTATCCCCAGGGGCGACTTTTAAACAATTTTTTCTTAATATAATATATGTGAATACGTCTTTTTACCCTAAATGCGATTATTTACCCAAACAATTGTACCCACAAGTACGGGCAAACTACACACTGCTGCTAGTATCATCCAATTTGTTTTCTACTCTTAGAATATATTAAATCATGATTGTTTCGGCTCAATGAAGCATAGACTGAAATATTGCGTCCTTATACCCCGGCTGATTCAATAGTTTATATGTTGCCCTTTATAGTATATTTCATGCTTTGAATTTTGTTAATTTTACATTCTTCGGTTAATTGCTTAATATTTTAAACGTGTTAATTTTGATGGTTATCAAAATGATATACTTATATTTAGATACCTAAGATTCCAAAAAGTGTTCGTTTTATTAGGTCTAAAAATTTTGTAAATATTATAACCATAATTGTAATTGGTATTACAATAAATAAGCTTTAACTATTAGTTTATAATTAGCTAATGTTAGCATTTCCTAACACACTATTAAGTAACTATTTATTCATGGCAGATAATTTATAACCTAAAGAGCTATTTAATATGGATAGGATAGGTTATATAAACTCAATCATTTATATGATAAATAGAAGTTTGAATTGAGGTCAAAATTAGTTTCTTTTTAAATTATATCACCTGACCTTAAAATTATGGATACAGCCTAGAAATTATAATGTCGCCGTCTTTCCACAGTAAAAACTTAAGCATCCTTGGTGTATCTAGCACCTAAGTACGCTCCTTAGTAGGAGGCACTAATATGGTGGTGGAAAGTTTATAAAAAGCACTACATTTTTTTAAGTTAACAAGAATAAGAATACTTTATTTGATCCATTTAGTGGCTCTAATCATCATCTCAGCACGTAAACATCCATCCCATTGCAGGAACATGGGCCTTATATTAATTAATATACAGTTAATTGATCGAGTTGTATGTACTACATAAAACAGCATAAAAATATGGAACATCAATCTAAAAGTAGTTTTCTGTGTCGCAAAGTGGTATCAAATCAGGCTGACGTGGGGCCTCAGCATATGTTGTAGTCGAGAGGAAAAAAGTTCAATAAGTGAAACATTAACAAAAATATGAATATGATTATCGATACAACATTTTACAATTTCATAATTTCACGATCGATCTTGAACTATCATTGACTTGTAATTTAGTACATGAAAATATTTTAATGAGACTATTATTAAACTATTTATGTGATGCTGTATATTTTTCTCGTGTCAGGTAGGTGTTAGTTTGCGCTGCAAGTTAATTTCACGCCTGTCACCTCCTGAAAATAACAATGTGTTCTGAATTTTACTCGCGAATAATATTTCTTTTATTAGCTTTTGATACTGTTCTACCAATGGACAAATACTTTCCCTCCACATTTTCATAAATCCCTGTCCTGCACCAACTTCGTGCACTTCTTTTCGAAACCATCAAGTCGTTCCAGCATTTTTTTAAACCTGGCGCGATTATGGTATTCGGGCGTGACGTCCATTCTGTAACCCTCTTGTCCATCTATCCAAATGCTACCTACGTGCTTATCCTATCCAGAAACCTACAAAAATATTTATGTTAGGCTCACGCAGTTGCTGAACGACTAATCACACTTCCACTCATAATTCCTATTTATGACTAGGATACCCTGGGTAGCTGATACCCTGCGTAACTCTAGGTCTAGATGCCTTGGCCCTCAGACTAATTAAAGAAAGTAATGGTGTGTATAAGTAGTACAAGAAGGGGGACCCTTCTTGAAGGAAGGGGAAATGGAAGTTCCCCTCGGGTTATTTGTTATTGATCGATAGACTGACTGGCCATGTCCAAGCTGTAGAAGTTTAGATATCAAAAATGTTCTAATTTTGTTTATCCACATTGTTTCCTAAAAATGTGTGCCTATAAAAGCTATAAAACATAAATTACTATCAATTTCATAGGCCGGTTTGTCCCGGACAGTATAGCTACTACATATAAGACAAAACTGCAAAATTGTCGGCGATATAGAGGTGAATGAATAAATGTATAAGAAAGTATAATAAAACTTTTTTAATAAAACCTATCAAATGGGAGGGAGGCTACTGGACAAGGTGACTTTGAAATTCTATGAGTTTTTTTGTTAAAGATGCTTTATTGAACCTCTTTAACAAAAACATTGAATTGATTTGAATTAAAATAGAATAAGATTTTGATGCCTAAGACATAAATTTAGGAGCTTTATCAATAACAACCTAGATAGGTAACTAAATCACGTATAATGACCGTAATGACTTAACATTACTCGTTAAATTTGAAAGTAAAATTTCATTTTTGGCTATATAGATTGTAATTAGTTTCTGTAATTACATATTATTGTAGACATCAAAATAGTAATATTTGTACATTTTGAGTTTTCGTTGAATAATGCCTAATAATGACAGCAAAAATTTTCTGATCTTTCGTGTTCCGACAGGAGTCGCCAAAATTATCATAAAGGCATTCTGTACCGTATGTACCTATGAGCGAGATTACTAATAAGCTACAATTGCATAAGCATATAGGTAGAAAGATGAAGAAATACCGTAGTTTAGACATTCTTATTAGGTGATAGATGGCGTACCAAAACTACAGTTACTGCGCAGCAAATAAAAAAAAACGACCAATTGCGTGTCGGGCCACGCTCAGTATATTTATAATTTTTTCGACTATTACTCAATAACGTGTAAACCTACCAACCTACCTATAATAGTATCCAAAACCAACCATTTAACTTCTAGGGGCCCCTCCTCTACACTTACACTCTACAATAATTGGGTGTAAATTTATTTCTCAAAAGAATAATTACAATTCACTTACATGAGAAAATTTACATAAAATATTTGTTAGTTACTATTGCGAGCGTATTATAAACAATTGAGTCAATAATGGAAAATCGTGGGTAAGAAAACAAAACTCATTGTATACAGAGCTCCGCTAAGTATGAGCAGCTCTTTAAATCTTAATATGTCTTAAACGGATCTCTAAATCAAAAAACTGTATAAGATAACATGTAATATTTTTGAACGACCTATCCAACGACACCCCACTCGATGGGTAAAAAGATAAAAGAAAATTCATCCCCACCAGCGGAGGTAAATATTTTTCAAGATTGTATTTCACCACTTGGTCGGCGTGATTAGTATACCCATCCCAAATTACAGCTTTCTAGTAAGAAGATCCTCTGAGCTAAGCCTCGGACTGACTACAGACATACCGACATGGCGAAACTATAAGGGTTCTTTACTACTACGGCATTACCGGACTACGGAACCATAAAAACATAATAAAATCCAATAATCGACAAAGAATTATTCGTAAGAATCATTCGAAGTTTGTCCGCCCATCTCTAATAAATCAACGTAACAAAAAGTGAGCTACATCTGAGGAGTGGGATACACTTGAGTGCGAGGCGGAAACAACTTACGATGGTGGTTTTTGCGGTGGTGGCCTACGATAAATCAGAATAACCACTAGTGGTCAGTTTGGAGTGTACCTACAAGGAGAGCGTATACTGGATATGACATTGCATCGTTGTTACAAGTTGTTTTTACTATGTATGTACCACAATCAATTATAGGACATTTCACTTTTTAAAACCAATGAAATATAAATATTGTTTTTAGAACGGTGAACCGTGGATGTTGTTTCAAGGCATTAAACTGTAATGATAGGCATTTGGAAAAAATATTATGTATAATATTATTTATTGTATACCTGAAACCTGAAATTCGTTTGATCAGAAGCATGTTTAGAATCGATTCAGGCTATGAAAATATGGTGTTAAATTCACCCTACAAGCGGAAACATAACGGTAACAGAATTCGCAACAATCCCTTATTTATTTATTTATTTGTAGTCGTATTGATTACGAAATACATGATCTAATTGACCGGTATCTAATTGGGGTATATCGGCTTTTTGGTATAAAAAATATTACCTCGTTTAAACAATGTAATATTTTTTTTACCAAAAAGCTGATATATACCATCCCATTTGGATTTTTTTTTATTATTGAATGGTTTCGCGTTTGACCACTATCTCGCTAAAGGATAAAGGTATATGTTTTGTATACAGTCCTATCCTATCCGATACCTACTTAATATCGTAAACAATTATCATCCATCAAATAATGAACATTGTAGCTCAGAATCTTTAGGAAGGAACAATTTAGGTTATCCCAATTTTGTGATTTCTATATACATAAAAAAAAAATATCCTTAGACATACACATAGCGCCATCGAGTTCTACAGTAAGCATCTATAGTGTTGTCGATATCAGGGGGTTGACATATTACATAATACATTTTTTTTTCTAAATAAATACTTATTATAAATGAAAACATCCATAACTCGGGTACACATGTCCGTATTCATCACACAAACATATGCCCCTAGCGGTATTCGAAACCGCAACCTTTTGGTATAATGGTCAGATTTGCTAACCACTACACCAAACAAGTCGTCATACATACATTATATTGTTCTGAATTTTAAATTATACCTACCTAATTGTAATAAATTAGTTACTCTACTAATTGGTATTCTAACTCAATCGCTACTCTCTAGTCTCTTCTCTAAATAGTAGAAAACAAAAGTCCCCATCCGCGTCTGTTTGTGGGCTTATTATTCGAAACTACGACATGGATTTTGATTTAGTTTCCACTATCATGCAGAGAATTCCTTCCGGAACGTTTATATGTGTAATACAAGTAACAGTTAATAATATTATTTTGAGATCCACGTGGGCCGAAACCTACTGATACTTACATATAATTACATTCATAGAACTTAATAGGTTACCTGTTAATGGAATTATTTCATATTTGTCTCTACATATTTCCTTGAGTAGATAATCAATGACGTACCTATGTAATTTAGTTAAACAACGACTGGCGGATGGGTGACCATTACTGACACTTTCGTTCGATTGTTAAAGGCAGTTGTTGAGTCAGTGATCTATAGGGGCTGAAAATACCGATCCGCACTGGCCTTTTCAATACATGGCCTCTTTCAGTGAGAGGAGACCCTGCCTCAACAGTGGGTAAAGCTGATATTGTAATGGCTTTTCACGGATTGTCGCTAACGTCTTCTCAAAGTGGTATGACCTTAATTCCGTGGCCTTCATGCAACAGCCATCTATGACCTATGTATACCATTACTTCCAATACGCTTGCTCACAAGCCCAGGGATACTCCTTGAAGCAAGAAAAATGCTCCGTTTAGTTCCTAGGTTTTGGTAGATATACATTATACATACATATATGGGGTGATATCCCAAATGGGGTGATCAGAAATATCCCAAGCATTAGAGGGTGAACCCATTGAAGTTAAAATTTGAAAAATCATTGATGTGTCTGGTGGAAATTCCTATAGTCGCCTTTAACGATACCCACGGGAATATACAAGTTGGTCCTAATCCTTTAACGTGCCGAAACCACACAGCACTTGTACGTGCATTATAGCCTGTTGATAACCAATCCATTATAAGATCTGCCCTTAGATTACGTAACTCCATCTGTATCGTTATGGATTACGTTGACCAATGAGAAAGCGTCAAATTGCCGAGCGAGCGATGAGCCAACCAATCACATGTCAGAACGTAAGCGATGACGATAACGATGAAATTATGTAATAGAGCCCCTGACCGAATAGCGGTACCTACATATTACGAAGACATCAAACTCATAATATACAATATAGACAAATAAAGTGTAGACAAGTCATTCAAAAATGACATACATGAAAAAAATATGACAGTGCGTATGTGTGAGTATATCCGTGTTATCATAGCAACATGGCGGAAGTTGCACCGAGCCCAGGGGATAAACAAAAAGGGTAGGGTTTTTGCGGGCCACCCTTCGTTATTAATATAATAACTGACACTTTGTTTTATGAGAGTTTCTACTTTGCTAGCCCATGAGCGTGTGGGCCTACGATGAACCCGGGAAGAGTGCTGAAAGATGCTTTTGACTTCGTGAATATTATATCGCTAATTATGAAGAAATTAGGAAAGTATCGTGAGAACGGTGATATTTCAAATCCTACCAGAGTAAGTGCTTAAAGTTTTACTTTTTATCTACGTTCAGACAAATTATGTAACTCTATTTTATAATCATAATAAAGCATAGGTCTACTTGTAAGAGAAGGGTAACGGTTAAGAGTACAGGTGTATTATATACCAGTGCGATGCTCAGACTATATTGTTATAATCCCCGAAAACCATTGGCCAATAGTAAAGACCCGGATGAAATAACATGATATGACAAAAGTCTACCTGTATATTAGGTCCTTACCTATGAAATAGGAGTTTTGTATGAAGAATTTAATTTAGACTGTTTTCTCCATACAAACATTTTTGTTTTTTTTTTTTGGGAACGGCAAATCCAAATTTAGCTAAACTCTGTGTGTATTGTCGGATAACATTAAGTTAAGTATAGGCAGCCTTAATTTTGAAAAGTAACCGCTTTATAAAAGTTTTAGGGAATCTAAGAAATGATTATGGGAAGCACATGAAAAGAGCTCTGTTTAAATTTTTTTTATTGTGTGATTTAGCCCAGAAATTAAAAAATATTTCATGTGAAACCTTGAAATAATATTCCATTTTCCAAATAAAAAACAAATTTGAATATAGTTTTGAAAATCGCAAGAATTGGTACATATGATTAACGAAGAAAAAAACTCCAATTTCATAGGTAAAGACCGAATATTTATATACAGGTTGGGAATTATTGTGTCGATGTTTATGTACGGTATTATAAAGTAGTAGTTTGAATTATTAAAATATAAGACTCCTCGTTTTGTAAAAGAGGACTTCAAGTTCAAATCACATGGCTGAAAATGCCAAGAAAATGGTTACGATTCGAGTTTGCTATTCGAATAAAGTTTTATTTTAAAAACAAAAGGAAACGTGACATCACGTGGCGGAAAAGCTTGCACGTCCGAAGCGGGAGTTCCTGCAATCGCAGTTTGAACTATCAGCCCGATACTAGTCGAACGTTCTGGACGTTTAGGAATTTTCAATAATACAACCCCTTATTTAAAATTTTCACCTACGAAAATCGAATATCAGTAAACAAACAACACCTTTGCAAACGGTATAAAGTCGAAAATCAAACGAAATTTATTTAAAGAAATACAATCAGTAAGTTTGTAAATCTTGTTCGGTAGTATAAAGGTGAATTCGAAAGAGTTTCCAGTTTCGATAGCTATTTTGTTACTGTCTCGAAAATAAGGGTAACTCGAATGTTGTAAAATGAAACTGCTTTCGCCAAAGGATTTTTAAAAATCTCATCATGCGAGAAAATTGAGTTGATATTTTAAAAAGAATTTAATATTTGCTTTGCCTGATACGTTCCATCATTTATTAATTGTATTTATAAGTACTTCTCTTTCCAGTAGTAATACAGCAAAGCGATTCTCGTCAGGTGGCGATTGTCAGTCAGTCAGTCAGTGAAAACTTGTCAATGCTTTTAAAAAGATAGGAACATAGGACAGCAAAGAAACTACTTTGAAATTCATATGATAGAGATCTGATATATGTGCAGCCCACAGAACACCTTATACACACGATCGGACGTATCATTACGCTTGTAATTTCACTGTAATTTCTAAGTAAATACAATTTATATGTGAAATGGGTGCGCATTACGTTTAAAATATGGCCTATAATTAAATTCTTCGTTCCACCAAAGTTATTATTTGCTTACTACCTTTACAACAAATTGTTTATTAATCACTGCTTGAAAAGAAACTAGAGTTACAAGTTAAAATTTGGAAGTTACTCGTTAACTACGAATGTTGTTATTTGTTACTTGGCACCAACAATTTGATAGTTTACTATCCAATTTGTTGACGTGGTTAGCGAAGGGTTGATTGCATTGAATCGGGAGTCATTAACCTATTTCATTGTGTATTTTTAGCCCAGTCATAGCTTTGTTATTGAGCCGGCTATCAGTGAGGTCGGTTAACTTTGCTTTGTATTGCTACAAAAGGATCTCGTACACACCTAAGTCGGAAGTCCCTTTGTTCTATTATTGGAAAGAAGGAAGGATCGCAGTCGCAGACCTTATGAGACTTATCTATGGGGAAATCAGACATGTTCCACCATTATGGTACTTAACTCGGTGTTTGAGGTTATCGCAGGATCTTTAAACCTGAATATGAATGAGTTGTGAAATTTTGAGATGCTTCTGAATTAAACTGAAACCATTTAGGCAAATTATATGACTTGGTATGAGCAATTTGGCTGAGGCTTTTATTTTGTATCATAATATGTATTTAAATACCTAGTAACATTACAGATGTTGTTAATTATGATTCAATTGTGAGCTTTTGAATGGGTAGTTGTATAATGAAGCGAATGACAGTCATCATCATTCAGTCGAAAAACGTCCACTTCTGGTCACTGAAGGACAATATAATTTACGAAATAAATACAATAAATTCTCAAACTCCCATTAATCTTTTTACAAGGAATACTATATAGGTGACAGACATGAAAGAATAATGCAATACAACAATTCTTTATTCTAAACCAACAGTAACAGTATAAACATGGAAATATCTGTTACTTATATCAAGTTTTCTAATATATGCTTAACTAATATACTTTAAGTACTTATCTAATGAAATGCTCGTTTTCATCCCAAACATTTAAATCCCTTAAATAGTTGACACGCCGGCGACGGCTTCTGTTGGTATAGCTAATTGCGTAAGACCTGCTGCGGGTGCCATCCATCAATCAAGATCTGTCGGATGCTGGCGGATACTAATTTGCCCGTTTGTTTCGCCACTAAGCCTAGCTTTGCCGAGCTCTGATAGATGTTTGATTAGATGAGACTTTTAGGTAGAGGCTCGGATTTAGATAATGATAATTGTATTCATTTTGTGAGGTGGATATACTTGGTGTAGCATAAAATATGGCATCATTTTAATTATTGTTTGACACAAATCTTTTTTATATAAAACAAGAAAATAGCAAACTTATAAGTCAACATTCGGTTACCGTTTTCTGTAATCAAAGAAATAATTAACATTGCTAAATATGACAAGTTTATGGGAACCGAATCTATCATTTTAAGATCATTAATAAATTATCTGTGATGATGGTAAACTTTCCACGAAGTTTGGTAAAACTGCCAGTCTAATGTTATATTTTGAATGTTTTGTTTTTATATCGATGCTGAAAGTGTTGATAATGAAAATCGTAATCAGAATGGGTCTGGAAATCTAGAGTAATGAATAAGATGAATTTATATCTATATCCAAACAATCTGATCGAAACCCTTCTCTTTAAGGCAATACCCCTTTGCGAGTTCTATATAGTTGAAGGAATACGTCCAGAATGTATTTCTAGACCTTCTACAATTAGCCCAGGGAAAATACGGTTTGATCTCGGAAAAACGAGTAACCGCGTTTTCCTTGAAACAATTAATTAAGCATTTGTAAGAAACGCAAGTACTAAGTAAGTAACTAAATAAGCTAAAGTTGAAAAGTCTGTTTCTTTAAAAAAAATGCTCAATTGATGGGTATTTTATTTAAATTCAAAATATTTTGGTAAATTATCGTTACAAAATATTAGTTGTCATTTTTATTTCTTAAGCAATGCAGCTTGACGACATTTTCAGCCAAATCACATGCATGCCTAACTATAACATGCTTAGTTTTTTATCCATCAATAAGTTAACTGTGTTTAACAAAAGCCTACCTAATTAAATATCAGTTAGCATTTATTGTTATTAAGATATAAATTAAAAATAGGTTTTTCTAAAAAAATCTAGACTGAGCGCTTGTTTGTTTTTAAACTTAATTATTCAAAATTACATCTCCAATATACCTCTATACGATAGCAACTATATAAGTCGGTTCTGAAAATTGAATTTTTCCATGGGCTAAATAGCGTGCACGTATTACGAATACATGCCGATTTTCTATTTCCATGTCACAACCGCAAGAGGGCGACATGGGACAACATTAAAATATAGAATCCCTGGCACTGCAAACGTCAGCTACGGCATTGAAGTCGTAAAATAGTTACAGCCGAAACGGAAGGGATTGGGACCGCCGTAAGTACTTCAGAATACTTTACTGTAAGGAGGTAGTCTTACCCTAACAGATCGATGGGCTGGAGTCGAAACAACACGCTGTAAAACCCTGGAAATAGCTGGGGATGCTTGCCGGTTTAGATCTGAGGGTGGTTTTATTGCGCTTGCAACACTGCGTTTATGTAAGTACATTTAGTTGTAAAAGGAAGTATTTTTATTTTATTTTAGGTACCTAATATGCTGTTTGCATGAACCTGCATGGTTCACCCATTCTTGAACTTTGGAAGAGAGTTTGGGGGATATTTAGTGTAATTACATTAAGACTGTTCAGGGCGTTAATTCTATAAGCTTGTTTGTGAGGCTCAAGTCGGAATTGGCGGTGACATTTCCATTGGCCATGGATATTAATCTATAAAGATCGTTTGGGGTCGCACCGTGGCTGTGGGCTTACGGAATACCTAACATTAGCTGTTGTTGTCCGATACATGTAGTTTTAGAAGTTGTATGGTAAAGTACATTTTAAAATCAAATTTATAATTAGCTGCCATGAGGTTAAATATATCTGAACAAGTTATTGAAATCTTGCCTAACCACCATAAATAATAATAACAAAATGAAGTTAATATGTATGGAGATCAAATTTGGCCTAATAATTATATTTTTCTTACCAACGACTATTTTACGCCTAGTGTACCTATAGTAAACAAGTAGTCTACTTCGGTATCGTAAAGTTCTAATCATCATGAAATATCCTGTTGAACTTTACTTTTTACGATCTTATAATGGTGATTCATCAACATCATCATATCAGCCACCGGACGTCCCACTGCTGACCATAAGCTGCTAAATGATTGAAACATATCAATATCTTTGTTATCTCGTGATCAACACATGCAGACCAATGCTTTTGAAATATCAAAAAAAACCGGCTAAATGCGTGTTGAGTCACGCACAGTGTAGGGGTTCTATACTTGCCCGCACAATATGTGGACTTAGAAGGGGGCTTTGTCTTGTTTAATAAATAATTTTCAACTGAAAGTACATTTTATAAGTTTCGATTTTTATAACTTCGACTTTTATTCATTAACTTGTAAAAATTACTTACCTGTAATAGTTTTCCTTTTTACTTCATTATAGTATAGTTAGTGCTGTGATCCACGTATCCAAAACCAAACGTTTGCTTTTAGGGGGGAACAACGATGACGACATATGACTATCAAAAATTAGCACTTTAAAGCTTATTTCAATCAAATCTTTCGAAAAACTGTTAAAGATAAACTCATATTTGAACGACCTGACAAACCGACACGATGAGGTACAAAAATAAAGGAAAATTCATCCCCACTTTACGTGTAGGGAGAAATGATTAATTAGATACTCATGCCAAATGTTCAGTTTTCTAGTAGCTAAGAGCCTCGAGCTAAGCTTCGAACAAATAGACGAACAGACATGACAAAACTATAAGGGTAATATAACTCGTGACTGGGGATCCCTAAAAACTGATTACATTTTGAGAACATTCTTGGCAACGTGTTAACTATATTTTTGTCAAACTGTTAGAAATGTTATTCACGTTAAAATGGGAAAAACATTTAACTCACATGGAAATAGAAAAGCATTTTCCAAAATTTTACTAACACTGGAAGCACAAATACCGGTCAGAAGTTAAGTGGGTCCTTGTTGACCTTGTATTTGAACATTGGAACTACGAGTAATTAACTAATATTATTTAAGTAGGAAGAGATTGCCTTCTCAATGTATAATTATGTAAATGTGATGTGACAGAGGCCAACCAACGTTCAACTTATTACATAGCTACAGACTTTTAGTATAACGGGGACTTAGCCTATAGAGGGATTTCTTCCAGTCAACATAGGGTTAGTTAGGAAACAGTTGGAGTTTCCGGGTCAGTACGCTTCCACCTTCGACCTCATCTTCACTTAACATCAGGTGTGATTGAGGTCAAGTACGAAGCCGTCCTGCACTAAAAAAAACAGTACATTAGGCGTATACAAATCACAAATAAAGTCTAGTAATTTGGTGTACATAAACAACGCTAGTTACTAAGTGTAAATCTACATGGCGCTGCCTGTATGTATTGCCAAGGATATTTATTTATTTGATAGTGCAAGACATGTATTTGTAGTATTCGGATAAGTATTGTAGTGTAGTATATAAAATTTGAAGTGTTTAAATTTTTTTATGCACAACGGGTTAGCACTTAACCTCAATCACACCTGATGTTAAGTGACGATGAGGCCGAAGGTGGTAGCGTACTGACCCGGAAACCCCATCTTATTTGGGGGACTTATCTCTGACAACCGGAACACAACAATGCTATTAACATTGTTGTTTGGCGGCAGATTTAGATAAGATGGTGGTAGCTAGCCAGGCGCACATTTAAAATGCCCTACCACCGACCAAACCGAGTACTAAATATGTACATATTTATCGATATAAATGGATATGGGGACCGATCCCGCGACCTCCGAATCGTAAACTCAATGTTGTTTACATTGAGCCACGGAGGTGGTTAAATAGTTTCTGAGGTAAATAAATAGATTTCGCCTACAATCGATAGAACGGATACCGAAATGTGTTCTTCGCTTTGTGAAACGTTCTTTAGCAGTACGCGTCAGAGCATTTGTCAACGAGACTTTTTTTAAATACTACTTCGAAAATTGAAATTGTAATGGATGTAAATATATGAAATTTATTGACGTAGTTTGTATCTGCATCCCTATTTAATACCGCACAACCTACCTATTTCAAATGTTCTGTCCTTATACCCAAAGGTTGCCTGGAAGTGATCGCTTTTAGTGATAAAGTCGCCAAATTGTACATTCTATTCTTACCACTTTTCTGAAATTGTATTTCTTTTCTGTTGTGCTATAAAATGTAATTGTATTGTATTGTAATTTTTGTAATTGTTTCCATCCTGTATACTACTTACTCTTATAATATTAAATAAAACAGAATAAGAAATAAATAACCATGGTTCGCCCCCATCGGTAGTGGAATCACGAAGCACTTCTATGGAACTTGACGAACGGTTTTCGGCAAGGGAAAAGTTTCCTAGCAACGGGCATGTCCCGTACATACAAATGACTGTATTTACAGTGGCGTTTACCACACCGTTTGGTGTGGTAAACGCCATCGTAGAGTTATGGTCAGAGAGGCTTGGAGAAAAGAATTCCAGCTATGACGGCGTATTATTGTAGTAGGTATGATACGTCAAGAGACTGGTTTGAAAATTATTTTGTTATTCTTTGGAATATTGGAGATTTATTTACTTATGTTAATGGCATTAAGGAAGTATATAATTTATGTTTGTTAATTTGTACTTTTCTCATAGAGACCTCATGAATTAATTTTGACTCCTCAATTTTTTTTTAATTTTTTTTTTATGGTTAACTGGATACGCATTTGACCACAATCCTCCTCCTGACTCCTCAATATCAGTAATTCATTCAAATGGGCATATGTTTTTACCCGAATGCCCAAGGAAGCGGGGTAATGTTTTTCGAATGTATGTATGTATGTCCGTTCCTTTGGACAGCCTGTAACCTAAACGGCTTGGCCGATAATTTCGAAGTGCATGGTGTCGTTAGATTCATCTTGGTACCCGGAGTGTCATAGGATAAAAAATTCAACACGGCGTCCGCAAAATACAAAATATACTGTCGGTTTTTTTTTTGGTTTTTAAATACCTAATTTCAATAAGGTTCTCATTGATGGACAAAAGTTTTCTTTCAATAAATTTTAAATTACTATAAAACGGAAACTTACTAAGAATGCTTATTATAAAATATCAAACTATTTGGATGACTATCATGGACATAACTAACTCGTTCGCATAACAGCCTATTTCACAATCTAATAATGAAATAAATTCTACTTTTTGCAATATAAAAAACCTGTTTTAAAAGAGCAACCCTTTGAGTTTCTTGCTTGTTCTTTTCTTAGCGGAACTTGCCTTTTAAACAAGCATTAGCTTACTATTTTAGTTGTACCACGTGTAACTACAAAATAGAGTTTTTTACTTTATTTTAATCCGGTAATATGTGTTAGTAAGTTCGCTTTATATCAAGCGTACTATATCGGTCTGTTTGTGTGGTTGATCTTATTCAGCGTGTTTATTTTACACTCCGGACGAGAAACGACGAGTGTTATATATTTGACAGCGTTGTATGTGTATGTCCAGTCTTTGTTCGGATCTATCTCAGCACAGTCCAATAAACACTCGAGTATCTCAGTAAAGCTTGGTCCGACTTGAGTGCGGTTTAAAGATTAAACGAGGGCAAAATTTATAAGGTAAGTTACGCTTGTTAAAAGCCGGTTAAGCCATCGTAAAAATATTTAGCTATTAATTCAGTTGGTTTGTATATTTGGATGATATCATAATTTTCTCCAAAGTAAGCCCCCAACCCGCATTAGGCAGCGTGGTGGACTATGGACTCTACTCCCTCATACAGGGTCGCCTAAATCCATGCAGTGGGATATTTACAGGCTGATGATGATCATAGTTATTTAAATGAAACTTTAGTAAAATTTTAGTATATATCTATGCATTAAATAGTTTTATTAAATATGCAAAAAACACTTCGGGCCCTAAATTCGTTATTTTCTGTAAATCGGTTAATAATAGTCGACCCCATTATAATTGAGAAAGTGCCACTAAGAAAAACATGACGGTTGGCAATCAAGGTGTGTTTTGATATTGAAGCAGTGACAGAGAGAATAAAATATTAAAAAGATAAACACAGAAAAGAATACTGCATGGGCTCATGAACCTAAACATTGGTATTGATTCTGATGTGACTTCTCTCACAAGTTTTAGACTGGTATACTATCGTGTCATATCATTTCAAGAAGAAAAAGACAGTACTACTTAACAAACTGACTTTAGTTTAGAGAAGTCACAACAGAATCGACAAATCAAATTAAAATATTTTATTCCATAGGATAAAATTATCACTTGAAAACGTCACTATTAATATTACATTTAAATTTACTGCTCATTCACAAAACTGACTCCCCAGAAAAGAACGAGCAAGAAACTCTAGGGTTGCTCTTTTACACAGATTATGGGTTACAATTTGTAATTTGATAATTATATGAACAATCAGACAGCTATGTCCAGGCTTGCTTATCATTCAAATAGTCAGTGATTTTATAATAACCTTTTGCTAATAATTTCTGTTTTGTGAGTGCTTTAAATTTATTTAAAGGCAAATTTTGAATGTCTACTGGAACCTTATTATAAAAGCGTATACATGCCCTTTGAAGGATTTACTAACTTTGTGAAGTCGGCTAACATAAACAGATAACTGGTTGTTATTCCTTGTATTAACATTGTGCCTATCACTATTTTTAGCGATTAAGGTTATATTTTTTTTTGCATATAAAAATTCTCATAAATGTATTGAGAAGCCATTGTTAAGATATTAATTTCCTTAAACTTATCTCTAAGAGACACTCTAGGTCCTAATTTATAAATGGCACGAATAGCACGCTTCTGTAGAACAAAAATGATATGTATGTCAGCAGCGTTGTTGTTGACATGATTATATAAGTAAACTGATGTCATAATTTTGTGATCTTCTGTATATTCTGCTACGTTAACAACTCGATCAGAACTTAGTTCCATTTTTCTTATGGATACGCTTTTGAAAATATATCAATAGATAGATTATACTACCTTATATTTCCCGCTGACCACCCAACATAAGGATCTTAACACATTTACTGGTCATCTTTTTCCACGGCGAAACATAAATCATTGTAACGACCGCTCTATCCTGAAAACATTTTCACACATTTTTCCTTACTCAAACCAACAACGTAGATATGGGAGGTTTCCATTACTGTTCGTTTTATCCTACCTCTCAGCATATCCATAGATTATGTAAACTTTTAAACGGACTAAACATTAATAATACGCGTACCCCATTTTTTATATAAAAAAATTGCTTGTATAATCAAAACTTAAATAATTATATAGAAGCCATTTCTAGACACTACCTCATACGTCAAAGCGTAAACGTAGCTGTCTGGAAACGGGCTACGCTATTTACGGGATATTTTATGAAATGACATTTGACGGTGTTGCCATTCGGCGTTTGGATATTTGTTTGGTTGTTTGTTGCTCAATCACGGCGAAACGGATGAACTAATTTAGATGAAATTTGGTATACAGGTAGCACATACCCTGGATTAAAATAAAGAATTTTTATTTATCGCCCACGCATCTTTTGCCTTGCACGAAATAAATAATAAATATTTCGGACACTTTCACCAATAATGTAGTCCCAAACTAAGCTGTACTATGGATACTAGATAACGGATAAACAAATATACCTAAATATTTATATAAACATCCATGACTCGGGAATACATGTTCGTATTCATCACACTAACATTTACCCCTAGGGGGATTCGAACCCGTAACCGTTGGTTTCGCTCACAGGGACACTCTGCAGCGTATGCAGTCAAAAAATTAGACAAATATCGGACGTAAATACTGCTAGACTAAGTAGTATAGTTTAGTTATTTCCACAGCTTGATGTCTTACGGGATACCGTAACCAAGATATTGCTGTGGGGAAATGCCGCGGATATAAATACAATCTTTGTTTTACAAAAACGAGCGGTTCGCGCAATTGACCTGCAGTGTCACTTAGAGATAGATTTAAAAAGTATAATAATTAATCTTTTCGTCACAGTACATTTTTGAAAATGTAATATGTAAAAAAAAATATAGCATCATTTACAAAAAACATGATGTCAATATAATAAATAAAGATAAACTTGCAGAGCACATGAGTCGCCTCCGAAAAGTCAGTAATTCATCCAAAGGGTTATGTAGGTATACGCGTTTTCAACAAGTTTGATATACAAAATCTTCCATTCCATAAATTTAAAGATACTATAAAACAGAAACTTATTAAGAAAGCATAATACAAAATATCAGATTATTTAGATGATAAACATTCATGAACATAACCAGCTCGTTCGCATAACCAGGCTATTTCACAATTAATAATGAAATATGACTGAGCCTTTTTGTAATATAAAAACCTTTTTTTAAGACCAACCTCTCGAGTTTCTTGCTTGTTCTTCTCAGGGGAAAATTGCCTTTTGAAGAAGCAGTAGCTTTCAAAATGTAAAATCTGACTATTTTAAGTGTACCCTGTGTACCTACACCATAAAGCATTTTTGATTTGATTGGAATAATTGGTCGTCATAGTAATTCATGCAAAAGGTCTAACGCGTTACGGAGCAAGGGGGTATACGTTTATTTTCAGGGGACTGTATCATGCTAGTTGAAGACTATCAATTTGAAAATAATTTTTTGATGTATAATTAACAGGTCGTTGTGAATATCAGAGCCAATTGGTGACCCTACTCCAATCAATGGGAACCCAATCAAACCCGTGACCTCTATCAACCGTTGTATCTCTGAACCCCTTTTACAAGGCGATTGATCTTCCATTCTATTACCTAATTATTTACCCTGAACGGTTCAGTGACCCAAATTATCTTACGAATCCGTCCTCCCTATTCTGAACGTTTAATAAAATTAGTAATATTAAACAAAACAAAATAAAATGAAAATTAGAAACTTCAAATTACGTATAAACTACAGCAGTGTATGAAAAAAGTTGACTGACAGCTTGGATAGGAACCTAAACCGTTTCTAATTAAAAGTGACACTTTTATAATTAACTTGAATAAGAATAGAAAACACATTCCGACGCCTCTTCAAATCTCGAGAGGTGGGAATATTAGACCATTAAATATTTTTAATGTCCATCCACTATACGAATGCCGGAGAAATAGGCGAGAAAAATAATAAAAAAACGAACGTGAGCGAGAAACGGAGCTACAAATGTCAGAAATGCATGAATTTATGTCCATAATTTACAATACGGAAATTAGGTATGTGGATTATTCGTACATTATTAATAACTTTAATACATGTCATTATATAATAATATAGATAACCTAGTCAGAAAGTATGTCGACCTAAAAAATAAAATTTATTTTCGCTGTCTTTGAGTGCATACTATTTTTACATAATTATATTAGCATAGTAATTTAATATGGCACTCTGAGAAGAAATTACATATTTTCATGAATATTTATGAGAGTAATAGTAGTATAATTGTGTGAATATAATATTATTTAAGTTCAAGACACCCATTGAATAACTAAATAGCTGGCATTAATTCAGTGTAAACTATGAAAATAGCTATAAAAGTTAACTAATTACGCGATGACATAGTAATTATGGTACCATATCTGTGAAGCGATCGTTGGAACAAGCTTGAATATGAGAATGCAGGGAGTAAAGTAACTCCACTTCATTAGAGAGCCAATAATGAGTAAAGCTATAAATTGAACTTGCTAATGATCTTGCTTATTGGGAATGTAGATTCAAATAGGCACCAAGATATTTACATCGTAGCGCACTTATATATAACATACATATATAAAGTCACTACCTTTATCCCAAATGGGGTGGTCAAAATATCTCTTATTGAAGCATTTGGGTGCTCCAAACATTAAAAGATTAATGCTTGAAAAACATCCACTGCCAATGCGGAATCAAAGTGAATCCATCGCCGTTATAACATGCAAGTCTATAGATGTTTTTGGTGAGAAGTCCCTTTGTCGCCTTTTACGAAACCCACGGGAACAGTTGGATTGATTCTATTCTTTTTACGTGCCGAAACTATAACAAATGTAAAATATATTATTATATATGTGCCTATCAAACTAGAGGTACATCCATCACCAACCTATAAAATTCAATGCTTAATATTAGCAACGTTTATGGAAGCATTTGACCTAATCGCTCGATTTTCAGGAGCTCCGTATGACGCGGCTATCAATCAATGTCCTATGTTGACATAAGCTGCATACGCATGATTTTAACCCGTAGAAACGAAATGGATATATTTTATAAACTATAATTTATAATAATTCATGATTTTTGCAAAGAGTTTTGTAATCAAGATAAGAAAAAAGTCCATAAAAATAGCCAATTAACTTGTAATTTCAGTAACCTTATAATTAGAAATGTTCTCTCGGGGGAAATTTTTCATTGAAATAAGAGCAAGGCAAGCTCGGGACAGCATTAATCAAGCAGAAAAAGAGGAAAGTAGAAAAATTAAATTTGGCGAGATATGATTAAGTACCTATTTGCATTGGTTTATGTTTCTGTTGCTTTATGATGAAAAAGAAATCAACAACTAAGTACGAGTAGGTATGAGTACCTAAAAGTTAATTTACCCGACTCCCTTGACAGTAAGCAAAATGGATTGGTTTTTTTTTGGATTGGTGGAATAGTTCCATCAGGTGAGATTGTGGTCAAAGGCTGGATACAGCCATTCATTATAAAATTTTGTTGTTATTGAATTTATTATATTATATCTATAGTATTATTTTACCATAATTATAATTTCGCTTGGCTATCGCAATAAAAATAGATCTTAATTCAGGGCTAAATTTTATAAGTTTTTTAATAGTATATCAGGAAATCCCTTTCAAATCTCTTTCTACTAATATATTGATTGTTTCCTTTAGTACACATCTTGGATTTAAAAATTATTTGTAAAATTTATTTCAAATTAATTAAAGTCGTGCTGCAGACTAGATAAGAGAAATATTTTTACACCTGGTTTTGCATAAAATAATCATGAAAATCTACGTTTTCTCTAAAAGTCTCATCTTTGTTATGAGTATTTTTTTCGTACGTTTTCAAAACTTGTTCAAAATCGTGTAATCTGTGTAATGTCCTACTTATTGTTAGTATAGATTTGATAGCAAAATGGAGGTAAGTAAATAACTTTACCATGAACTCGTTTCTGAAACCATGGTATGGAAGAGCTGTGTTTCCTAGAACAAGCAAATATTTAGCTTAAAAAAGACTCCTACTGCTATGTAACCTAAGTTACTTCAAATATAAACAATTTCACATAGAAATCAAGATACATAACGTCACAACTCTCATCCCAAATGGGATGGTTAGATACATCCCAAACGTTGGCGTTTGGATGTTCAAGTTTAGCTTGAAACAACATCCAAGGTTTACGTTTCGAATACACCGACACCCACGGGAAGAGATGCGTTGGTTCTATTCTTTTACATGCCGAAACCATTAGTAATCAAGATGGTTCATTAGTAAATTATTCAAACAGGTGACTGTTAATGTAAAGTGTGAAGCTAACCGAAATTGCAAATGTTCCAGCAGAGGTGACAGTTGAATTGAGCAAGTACCTAAATGTGTTTGAAAGTGAGCGTTGGCTACAATGTCGCGCACTTGACGGTGTGAGGGGAAGTAGTTTTATAACCCCCGGCACCCCGACTGTTGTTAGTCCGAGTTGATTCCTTAAGCCGCAGTAGTAAAGGCAACATTTTAAGAAGAAAAACTTATAAAATGAAAATTATGAAAACACCCGAGAAGACAAGTGATTATAAAATATCATCCAAATATTTTATGCATCCGGTGAATACCTATGAAATATGATAAACATTTTTTTTTGCATTTGACCTCAATCACACCTAATGTTAAGTAAAGATGAGGCCGAATGTGCAAGCAAATGTGGTTATTTGGAGGACTGGTTATCTTATCTCTGACAACTGGAACACAACAATGCTATTAACATTGCTGTTTGGCGGTATATTTAAATAAGACGGTGGTAGCTAGCCAGGCGGACATTTTTGAAATGCCCTACCACCAACCAAATCGAGTACTAAACATGTACCCCGCTGGGGATCGAACCAGTGACCTCCGATTCGTAAACCCTGTGTTGTTTAGGGAGATTGAGACATGGATGCGGTTATTAAACTAAACCATCGAAACGGCTTAAACGATTTTCATCCAACATGGCGAAGAACCTAGCCTCGAGTTTAATCGTAAATAGAAAAAAAATTTACATTAATAACCCTCCAATGACTGTGATATCATCGATATACTTATAAAAATGTGTTAAACGCTAAATGTCTTAGAAACGGCTTATCTGATTTTCATCAATAATAGCTAAGAATTGTCCCTCGCTCACAGCAAATACCAAATACTCTTTCTGGTACAAAACAATTTACAATATTTTTTGATGATCTTCTTCTTAGCGAGTCGATGGCAAACACATCCATAGCACCGTCGTCCGTGGCATCGTAGAGGTCCTGTAGCGTACAAGTATCGGGACACACAGGGCGGCATAGAAGATGTCCCATTTTTGATGATAAAAGTAGAACACAATTATCACTAAAAGCGATCTCTTCCACACTACTCTCCCTAATTATCGCTAGTTCCGGGTACTAATTTTTGTATAAAGTACCTACTCGCAAATTTCAAAGGTGCGTAATAGCAAAAGCGTTCGTAATATTAAATAACACGATAAGTCGTCGAGGCTTCTCTCTATTTTACGTGTACTACCACAATAAGAATGCACGAGCGTCTTGAGACGTCTCCCCCAGGTTGGCTGCAATTTTACGACTAGCTGCCCCCAGTCTCTGCCCCTGGCACGCATTGCAAGCCTCCGTCCAAAACAATACCGGAAACTCGGGAAATTATGCTAACAATCGGAGTGGTATAGAGTTTATGCAATAAGTTTGTAATTATACCTATATACTGGCTGGAATTTTAGTCCGTCTGGATTCTTTACGGGGTGAGAGTAATCTTGAATGCAAATAACTTTTATTACGGAAGAACTGTGAAATCGTAAAATCAGCTGCATACATACATACATAATCTCACGCCTGTTTCCCGTAGGGGTAGGCAGAGACCACAGACTTCCACTTGCTACGATCCTGACACACCTCTTCTGCTTCCTTCACTCTCATAAGGTTGTTCATACATGCTCGTCGGTTTAGGGTACTCTTGACTTGGCCTTTCTTTAAGACGTCCCCGATTTGAACATGGTACGTTCGTCGTGGTCTTCCCCTACCAACACTACCATCCACATTCGCTTCGTATATCTCTTTCGTAAGTCTTCTTTAAATCAGCTGTCCCATAGAAATATACCTACCGATGGAAGTTTGGGGAATAGCATATTTTTTTTCTCGTAAAAGTTGCTCGTATGCTTGGGATAATCTCTCAGTCATTCGTTCATCAGACCTCACCATATTGAACAACCTGTTTGGTGTGGCGGTTAGAAACCCTGGCTGCTATACTAAAATGTCGTGGGTTCGAATCCCGCTAAGGCCAGTGTTTGTATGATGAATATGACCATGTATACCGGAGTTATGGATATTTTTATTTATAATACTCATATAAAAATATTTGTGTAGTATAGTTACTGTGGACTAGTTCCATGGCGCTGTGTGCATGTAAGTACAAGGATATTTATTTTTTATTATTTAATAAATATACATAATTATGCAGACGAGTAAATTAACTCGCTCTACGTAATTAAACATTTAAGCTAAAATTACGAAACAGTTTCATCCATTCTCATCGAAGAATTTATACACTACACTACATTTATACATAGACTTATACTATATCTATATAAGTAAGTCTATGGTTTTCAGGCTCGATCCGTTCACCAATAACGGCGTCACACTTATAATACCTCACATTATAACTCGGGTTGAAGATACACATAATATAAGTAAACTACCTTTCCGCCCGTGGCTTCGCTCGCGTGGGATTACTTTATCGCAGATTCATAATATTAATATTTTTTTTTGTATACCTATTCTGAAATAGACATACCTAGACAGAAACTTCCATTCAGTACCACAGTTCAGTACCATTGTACAGAACTACAATATTACACAGGGATACATCTTTAATACACAATTTAATTGTAGCAGTGAAAGGGCTTGCTGGCTCAGCTAAAGCTACAAACGCTGAATGCGCATATTACACTGATAATTCTGCCATATCGTAGTATGCGTATACGAGCTTTTGAGTAGTCTTATATGTTATAATATGCTTTCATAAAAGGTAAGATTAGATTATTGATAGATTTTCTATATCAACAGGAAACTTATTGAAAAAACGTAGGATATACAGGGCGTCCCAAAGTTATGGGACATGAAGGGGAAGTACCTTAAATATTGTAGATAGTGAATTTTGCTCAAAGAAGACTTTATGTTATTTTTAAAAGTTAGTAATTCTGCATTCATAGATTTTCTAAAAATTATTTGCTTCGGCTGGGAATCGAACCGACTCAAATGTGAAAAAAAAACACCCTACTTTTATGATGCCAATCGAAAGAATAGCTAAAAAATAATAACTCTGCCTAAGTAACATAGTATTTTAAAAGAAAGGAACAACGTGAAATTAATCATTTTAATCAAATAAAAAACATACATGAAACTGCCGTAGTCAATTAAGTAGGTATTTTTTTGTAAATTAATTAATTAAATGCTCAAAATGTGATCCCTCTTGTCTTACGCAAATCGCCAATCTTTTAATGAGCCCGCTGCCTGTTGATTTTCTAATCATTTTATGGTGAACACTCGATGTGATATGGCACAATTCTGTTTGCAACTCGCCTACGTTCTCGTATCGCTTTTTGTATAGCATATCTTTCACGTATCCCCAAAAGAAGAAATCTAATGGTGTGAGGTCCGGGGATCTGGCCGGCCATCTAATCGGTCCATTTGTACCAATCCATGTAGGAAAACATTCATTTAGAAAATCTGCTGCTCTCCGACTATTATGAGCCGGAGCTCCATCTTGTTGGAAAATTAAGTTTTCTTGCTCCGCCGCGGAATGGTTTCTTATCTTATCCCTTAAAATTTGAAGTATTCCTAAATACTTTTCTGTGTTCAAGGTTCCTTGGTAAAAATGGATTAAGAAAACCCGGTTTTTTAAAAGTCCGCACCAACAGTTGAGTGAAAAACGCACTTGGTTATTAGTTTCAGTCACTCGTAGGGGATTTTCTTTAGACCAAATACGATTATTGTTGCGGTTATACATACCGTTATTGCTAAAGTTAGATTCGTCTGTCCAAATAATATTATCCAAAAAATTTGGATCTTCGAGCAATCGTGCCTGGATATCAAGACAGAAATTTTTTACTGTGTACTTTCTTGAAATTTGACTCAATCATTTTATGTTGTTCCTTTCTTTTAAAATACTATGTTACTTAGGCAGAGTTATTATTTTTTAGCTATTCTTTCGATTGGCATCATAAAAGTAGGGTGTTTTTTTTTTCACATTTAAGTCGGTTCGATTCCCAGCCGAAGCAAGTAATTTTTAGAAAATCTATGAATGCAGAATTACTAACTTTTAAAAATAACATAAAGTCTTCTTTGAGCAAAATTCACTATCTACAATATTTAAGGTACTTCCCCTTCATGTCCCATAACTTTGGGACGCCCTGTATAGCCTATAAATTACTGACTTTTCTTATATTAAAATCTACCTATCTCTCTAAAAAGTTTCCCAATGGAAGTGACGTTATGTTACAGAATTAAAATATGGTTATGTATATGTAACCCTGTTGTATATGTTGGCACGCAGTAGGTAACTATGATTCACCTGAACCACGAACATGAACCATCTATCACAGTTACGATTCATAGATACCATATCATAGTTAGATTTCGAATATTAAGTCTAATATTCCAAATCATATACCAATAAGTATATATTTGTGGTGGACTATGACCCATACTCCCTCATTATAAGAGTGAAGGCCTATATCCTTGCAGTGGGATATTTACGGGCTCAGATGATGATTCTAAATCCAATCATGTTGGTTATTATATCCACATAAGCTTACCTCTATGAAATGCTTTAACGCAACACAATTTATCGTGTAAGAACAGTTTTTCGTTCAGATGACGAAGATTTATTATTACAGACGACTATTAACGATTAAAATAAAAAAACTGGGCCCAATTATGCATCATTTGTATGAACTCATGCATATAAATCAATGTAACCACAGTGCAGGCGCCGTTTTAATAACAGAGTGGTGCCGACACGAGCCAATGTAGGTACCTAGCAATACTTGTATCTATGCGTATAGGTTGATAGAGGTGGGTGAGTTCAATTTTATTTCTAATCGCTTGTTTCTCTCACATGGTACATCATCAAGCCTTTACGGGGGAAAATTACATGGACGGTTTTCTTAACGTATTCGATTCATAATATAGTGAAATTACAAGTAAGCAATAAATAAATAAATATTTGTTTGTTTAATTAGTTGTCAATAGAAATTCTATCTTCACACTACACTACACACTTTGTATGCGCCACGGGTTGATACTTGACCTCAGTCACACCTGATGTTAAGTGAAGATGAGGTCGAAGGTGGAAGCGTACTGACCCGGAAACCCCAACACATTTGGGGGACTGGCTATCTTATCTCTGACAACCGGAACACAACAATGCTATTAACATTGTTGCTTGGCGGCAGATTTAGATAAGATGGTGGTAGGTAGCCAGGCGGACATTTAAAATGCCCTATCACCAACCAAACCGAGTACATAAACATCTTATATCAACAGCACTGGTAGAGGTAAAGTCCCTCCCATGGCGCGATTTTTGTCGATTTCCATTGGAAAATTCGGCCTAATCGCCACGCTTGGCAGGCGGGTTGGAGATCCAGGATTTTGAGAGCCGACTAATGACGCTGCTGCCCATCACTGCTACGTACGACAGCTGAATGTAATAGACGGGTTGGTCCTATTCTACCCTGCCAGGATGCACGCGGCAACTTACCTACCTTAATGCTATCAAATGTCAATAGGACCATAAGCAATTTCAATTCTTTGACTAGTTCTTTAAAAATATGTAAAAGGTTTCTCTTCTAAACTCGATAAATCAAACAAAAAAAAAATAAGAATGAAATATGAAATGAAAGGGAAAAATTCAGATCCCAGAGTATTTAACAGAAGTCTGACGTCCCTTAAGTCATTTTGCAATTCCAGAATTCTAATGTATCATCATTTTTTTTTATTCTAGAGTAATTAATTTCCAGGGATAAGAAATAGGTATATTTTCTCTAAATTATTAACATAGTAAGGACATTAATTTTTCGTTGTGCAATGTGTAATTTTTTTTATGCAAAAAGGATGAGGCCGAGGCTGACAGCTGTCTCACTCGGAACCCCTAACTGATTTGGGGACTGCTATCTTTCACGACTTTTTATTAACATCTAGTAAGACTGGTACCTATATGAATAGTGTTCCTTGTTAGGAAAAATATTTCTCATCGAGTAGGTAACACTGTGACTATACCAATGGATTTTTGGCGGGATCTCGGCGAGTGAAGTTGCATTTTTCTTTATAATTCTTATAATTTGTGCATTCAAACTTTTGAAGCTTAATAATGACAGAATATTTTGCAGCAAACGTTAGTGTTGGTGTACAGGTGAAAGGAAGTGTAAATTAAAGTGCGTAACGGAGCTTTCGGGTTCCCACAAGAAGCCGCCAAAATCTTTTGTAAAGCATTCTGCCACTTTACTGAAGAATGACTTGACCGTGACTAGACTCTGTATACGCCAAGTATACGACGAATTACTCGTTTTGACTGAGACTGGCTTATAAACTGAAGAAATAAGAGAAATAAAATTTTTCACTCGAAACTGGCAGTAATGTCCCTCGACAGTGAGGTTGACTGGTTTCCATCCTCAAAAATAAGAAGAAGAAGACCATACCAATATTTTCTTTACTATGAAATTTCCCTTTTTTTTGTTTAGTGCAAGAATGTTACTCGAGGGGAAATATTTTCCAAATATTATAGAATATTTGGAAAATTACAACAATATCATCTAATGCTTTACAGTTTTCGTCTAATTTATAGTGATACTTACCTATTGCAAAAAACCTAAAGGGGTGACGACACGGCGATGTTTATGTGCGACTTTGAATAAAATTATAAAAATATAATAACAATCACAATCTATTTATTGTTTTCACCACAAACGTTAGCAATAGGTTACACGAATAGAAAAATTTAGTAGAACATTTTGTTTGTGGACACTGGTGCTTGTGTGGTAAGACAACCAGGCTCCCCAACTCTGAAGTATTCTTCTTAGCGAGTCGATGCGCAAACCCATCACAGTCTTGAGGATCAGAATGCGGCCACGCGTACAGCATTGTAATGTATTGAACGAATATACTAATGAAAATGACTAGACACGAAGCAATAATCCAATTAATCTATCAATAAAACACTCTTTATTGAAAAATTAACAAAAATCAATCATTACAGTGTACATCATCAATCGCACCAAAAGGTGGCCTCATCACTAACATCATCTCTTCTAGGCAAATCATCGGGTAAACCAAAGTTTCACGTAAAGTTAAATCCAAAATAGAATTATGTAAAAAATCATATAACCAAATATTTGTGTAGACCTACTGGCGTAAGTGTGCCAAAATTGACTTTTGAACATGGCTGGTAGCAAGATCGTACCATGTTCGGAAATTAGCGTCAGAATGGCTGGTTGCCTGTGGCGTCTGGCGCTGAGACTTTATTCAAGAATTGCTGGTATTTGTTACCTTTCCTAAATAGTTATCTAGGATATATTTTGAGAAATATGAATAAAAATTTGACCAGGGGGGTCACCAATTTTGGTCTCCCGACCAGGGTACTTCGTAGTAGGTACGTGAGGACGCAGACTATTAAATTAAGGACGTGAAGTCTGATCGCAATTATTGTAATTCGTGCGCAATGATGATACAATAATTAGTACAGTGATAAACAAATTACAAGGATACACGCCGACCGGTCAAGAGCAGAAAGCACAGACTATCCGGGCTCTGTGTTGCCATTGACATGTAGTGCGGTGACGCCACACATTCATATATCAGGATGGCTGGTGGCCTCTTTGTTGAGCAGGAAAGGAGCAGAGTTCCTAAAAGTGTGTAATATCAATAATTGCTACCTATTTACTAACTTTACGAAATAAAGTATCATCGTGATTGCTACATGGGTTTAAAAAATATTTAAAATAATAAAAATCTTACCAAGAATTGCCCGATTAAATTATAAAAGCAACAGTTTTTAGTACCACATCGTCATGTTTAGACGGTAGGCGTTCACAATGGGAATTTAGATGAAAGATTTATTTTTCATATTTTTTAAACGAATGTAGTTAGATACGAAGCTACAACTTTAAGTCGTAAAACTAGTATATAGCTAGCAATTATTGGTATACTACATACTTCTAGGAACTCTCCGCCCTTCATGCTAAATAAGAAGGCCACCAGCAATCTTGATGTTTGAATGACTGGTCAATTTATTTTTCATATTTCTAAGAATATATCACAGACTGCAATTATTTAGGAAAGGTGGCAAATATTACTAAATAGAGAAATTCTTGAATAAACTCTCAGTGTCAGACACCACCGGCAACCAACCATTCTGACGCTAAACTATGCAGAACACACAAATTAGAGCATAGACTAAATAAGTTTTGAAACCTACCGACCGGCGAGTCTACAATTTACAACATCTGTAACTTTAAACCATATAGTAGTCAAGGAGAATAGAATAGTAATAGTCGCGGTAGATTGCTACTACTTTTTAAATGGTGGTGAAACCAATATTTTCGTTAAAAAGCAAAGCGCAGAGGCAAATGCAGTGCACAAATACCCGCCAGTTTATTTCCACTGCCACGTAACGTAACAGAGGTAGACACCCTGGGAACGTTACACGCGATTGCAAATTTAAAATTCCATTTCAAGGCATTGCAAAAGTTCAAATTGCCTCCGGTTAAAGTTTAACTGGGTATTCAAATAAGTTAACAAGAATTTGATCAAATGTGTGCCGACTTGACTACTGGATAAAGAAGTAAAGTAGGAGGTAGGTATGAACGTATTACCTACTTGCCGAGTTGATGTGTATACTAGAATATTTGTACAAGAACTGAAGTATGGTTGTTATAATTTGACCGCCTCCGTGGCCCAATGTGAACGACACAAAGAGAAAATAATCACTACGTTTGAGCGACATAAAGGTTTAAAAATTAATATCGCAGGTTTGCTTCCCAGCGGGGAAAGGGTACATACTTGGTGGTGGGGCATTTTTATCAAATGTACGTGTACCTCTATAATTACCTGCTAGTGATTGCTGCTTGCGATAGTAGACTTAAATAAGATGCTTATAAGTTGATGGCATTGTTATGTTGCGGATTTTTCAGATATAGCCGGGAGCGCGCCTTTACTCTCGGCCTTACTGCACTAGTAGCATGACAGGTGCGATAAACGGTTTAGTCGCGCAAGATAATATTTGTCCTGCTCATTCGCTTAGACGAAATATACAACCATCCCTCTCTCCCTCCTACGTCGCGCGCGATAAATGATGTCATGCTACGGGGGCAGGTGTGATTGAAGCCAAGCGCTAACTCGTTCATGACAAAGAGGGTTCACACTACTTTGACACGGACCAAGAGTCCTTAACTCATTTATATATAGCAGACTCAGAATTTTCAGCTCATAAATGACGGATTGACAAATAAGAGGCATTCCTCTTAGTCATCAGGCTCGTTCACATGTAGAATATATTTGTTGCAAGTACTTACCTAATTATAAAGTTGGCATATTTGTTGCAAATTGACCTATTGATGGTCTTAATCACAATTCGGCCTTGTGACTGAGAGACGCTCGTGGCGCAGTCACATTCCCTATTCCTTTTTGATTAGCGAAGTTATAAGCAATATCTGGCGCGATCAGTTCTGGTGGCCTGTATCCAGCTACTTCCTACGACCTTTAGCAGGTCCTCCATCTATTTTGTTAATGGGCGCCCCAAACTACACTATGCCGATGTGTGGCTGACTGAGAAAGTACTTGGCTGATTTTTATGAAACAAAGGCTAGGTACCTAAGAGTGATGCGTCAACAAAGCGGAGTTTAAGATAAGTTTAATCTATCCTAACGCCATCTATGGGAGTATGGCTACAACAGCGATTGAGGCAGCCATCTCTCACAACCTGCTCCCACCATTATCATATCCAGAATGATAATATAACTGAACGACAGATGGCGCTTAATACCCGTTTACGCAAGCAGCACACAGCGCTCTCTATGTCCATTTACAGGCAGAATAAATAAATAATATTTTCTTAAAATTTTTATCATTTATTTGTACTGCTGAAAAAGCATTATACAGTGGACTTTTTGTGAATGACATCTGTAGGTATAATTACACCCTGTAGGTATAATTACATCCTGTAACTAGAGCAATAAATGACTTGAAACTTGAAGGCACCGAACATTAAAGAGGTTACAACACAGATTATTTCAAATTTGCGTTAGCATGGTCTATAGAAGAACAATAATTACCTGTATTCTTAGCTCAGTCTACTTACATAGATTATATAAATTTATATTTTTTATTAAACACTGTAGCCATGGAAATTATTATCAATCAGTTAAATATATTTTTTTTTTTGACTGATTGACTGACTGTCTGCCGTGCTACGATCCTATCTGAGGCATTTCTGAGTACCTAGGCTTTAGTACTAGGTATATTAATTGTGACCTAGTTGCAAGTTAGTATACCTTTGTGTTTAAGGCAATATTGCTAATCTTACGTAAGTAGTACCCCTGACTGTAGAGGAATTATAAATAATTTCCGTTGGAAATTCAAAGGCACTGTTAAAAATCTTAATCGTTTGAACTGAGACTGGATGTTATAATGGCGGACCTCTCTGCTTTTACAGTAAACTGCTACGGAGAGTATGAAGGAGCCTTTTCTTCTTCTTGGCGTCTCGATGATCGATCACACTACTATTTTAAAATTTTATTTTTGCGTAAGTAGATAAAATAGAAAGGGAAGAGGGTAAGCTACTTGAATTAAACAATTATAGTATTTCCAAATATTTACTAATGCCAAATCAATCTTAAACACACATCAAAACAGACATAATATGCACAATCTCACTTAACTAAATAAAAGTAATAAAAGTATTTTCTATTTTGTTTTTGGAAAACTAAAATTGTAAGAATATGTTATTCCTCGCAATAATACTTTATTGAAAAATAATAATAATATGTACAAGTTCATTTTAAGGCACTTGATTAGTGAACTGCCACAAAGTATGTAGGTTTTATAATATAATATTAATAAGTACAAATTAATAAAAACAATGACATGTGTAAGCCCGTCTGCTGATGGCACTAAACATGTTTCAAGAAACAAATCATATTGTTTACAGCTATGAAACACACTATAAAATAACCTAGTTATTAGCAGACCAATAATAATTTATATATTTTGTACGACATTACTTCACCCTCACTACACACTTCGTCTGTTGATTAAGATATTCGTCAAGATTTCCACATTACTAAGACGTTAAAACCTATTTATAGTTAAATGCTTTTTTTTTTGTATAGCAGCAGTATTTTGTACATACTAGGTAGGCTTGGAGGTTCACGTATAATAACAAAATGAACACTTAACTTAGTAATATTCTCAAAGCAAAATAATATTTGTGCAAATTATACAAAATGTGCAACAAATATGAAGATTTTTGCTAAAATATATCTTGCAGATAACGCAATTCCATTGAGAGCTATGAACTATTGCGACTAACTAGTGTAAAGCCCAAGTTTAGATCGGCCCCATCAAAAGGTTACTAACTTTTTTTTTATGATAAACTGGATACGCGTTTGACCACAATCTCACCTCATGGAAAGTGACTATGTGGCCGAAGATGAAACACGCGATCTCAGTATATGCCTATTCTCGAAGATCCCAAGGTTGTAAGAACTTCTACTTCACAAGTGATTTTCCAAACGGATTTTTTTTGTTTTTTATTTTGGAGCTCTATTTGTCTAGCAGCTAGCTGGTCTAGCTTACTGGTGTTTTGTTCAATGCTAGTCTCACTCTATACCTATATTGAGAAAACATTTTTTCTCAAATCAGCTCTAGCTAATTTTTTAGTCCCAGTTGTCATCTACAAAACAGCTATAAATTAAGGAAATTTTAAACATATTTTTCCTAATTTACAGCAGTTTTGTAGATGACAACTGTGACTAAAAAAATCCCATTTGACCACTTGCTTTAATATTGGAACAGCTGGATATGAAACGGAAGTATGTGATTCAACAACTTACATCTAAATGGTTTTATGCCTTGAGCTATAACATAGTTAATCGCTAACATAGTTGCTCGCCCGCGATGGAATGACTGCGCAATTACTATTTATTTAAATTCATATTGATTTGAAGGGTGACATCTGATTTAGATTTAAACGATGAATGACATAAGTGTTTTACCACGGTGATCTGTCCCAGACAGCTGACGTGTCCAATCATGAAATATTGCTTAGGTGTTTATGTAAGAGTATGGAAACGCCGCGAGAGATATTTTACTATTTGCTAGCGCGTTATCACGCACGTATTTGTTTTTTATTATTCGATGACAGTTTCTAAAGAATGTCCTCAATGATTTCTGCTTTGTGAAATGATTAGAATCAGTATTCGAGATCAAACTAGACGACAAAATTGGCCCTTGACACCTTGAGAGGTCAATGTGATCGATGACTTATCATGTGTTAACACATTATCAGATTCAATTATTAAAAAATTCATGGTCTTAAACTATGCATGAGTGAGAGACCAACAAAATTTAAGTACTTTTACAATGAAGTAACCATGGACGGAGAGTGTTAACAACTTTCAAGAGAAAAGGTAGATATTACACTAGAATACTACAAATAAATGTAAAGATTATCTAGTAACATGATTATTATTATACTCCATACAATTTATCTGTTTATGTAAAAAAGGAAATGATTTCATAAACAGTCTAAATTCATTATGATCTTTATAAACTTAGCAAAAAGCACCCTAAAGTGGGATTTAGAATTTTAGACTTAATTATTTCGTCCGAAACCGTTTAAAAAAAAATATTTTTACGCTAACATCTAAATAAAAATGTTTTAATTCTTAAAAAGATAATAATATAACTCCGTTAACAATTGACGAATGTTTTATTCGTTTATCTATCATATTAATCTCAATATCAGATCTCTATTCACAATATTGTATATAAGTAATATTTTTTTCAACACATTGTTATAATATCGAGACTTTTTAATAAAATATTAAATTACAAATAACATTTTCTATTGCACTAAACGTTACTGTAGTTATTGTAATATTATTGCTACAATATACTATGTAAGTTGTATAATTGACAACGTTGAGATTTATAATTGCCCAAACTAGTTCAAAAGTTGATATTGGACAATTTTATTTCCCACAGAGAACCGATTGCATGATATTCTTTATGAGATAGACTGATGTTAATTCCGAGATTCTCGCAGGAGATTATATCGAAGGCACTAACGTATTAACATAAATTTATATGCTTTCAAAACTATTGAATATACCTATAAGATAAACACTAATAATTTAAAACATTTGGACATAATTATTCCCTTACTTCATTAAAACATTAGAAACTGACGACAATAAAGAGGATTAACATTTAGCAAAGTTAACAATAATTTAATCTCTTTCTAACTTAACTATTAATAAGCATATAACAATATCTATAAAACCACAACGGTGGCAATATTGTACATTAATTAAGGCACTTGGGATGCACAAATACTAAATTTGTTATCTATAAATTATAAGCACTTAATAACGTAAAATACAAAGCTATAAATATATTTCTTAAACGAAGAATATAATAGGGTCCATACACTCATTGACCAGCAAATACATTGAATATAGGTATGATACAGGAAGACGTTATGAAAATTAATTTGATCAGATATAATGACCTTCAAAAAATACTATAACATTAATCTTTGGTTATATAGATTGTTATAGATATATTAATTAATGCCAGAACAAAGTGTGGGGTCAATAAGCATATGAAAAACAACCTTAGATTTAGACTACTACTCCACAATATCAGTCCAATGGGATAAATTTCCAGAAAAGCAATTAAATTGAACATATTTTTTTATTTAAACAGCATCATACTTACATTTCACCGCTGTCTATTTGGCTACCGCCATCTTGCCAATTCTGCCACCGAGATTTGATGGATTTCTTCTAGCATTACGCTGATCCATCATTGTAGGGTTTGTACTTTTATAACACCATGAATCTATGTTCTCTAGTGTTCTTGTTCAGTTAGGTTTGCTTTTGTAGACTCAATATAAAGGCCTATTCATATTATTTATAATTTGAAGATAGTAGGTAATTATACCAAATGGTATTATTTCCAGTACCAACTCGATGCTGTGTCTTTACATTTGAAATATTTGTCATTGAGTCTACTTTATAAATATTTCAAACCAATAATTACTGAGGTGTCGACGCCAAACATGCTGCCTGGTTAAATTCAAACAAAACATGAAATTGAAATAATTTCGATTCTGTTTACAAAAGGCTAGTGCCCAAGGCCAAAACGCAGGTTTAGCGTCGCTTTGTGGTACGGGTAGCCTAATAACACTCGTGCTTAAAACAACAACATGATCAAGCGACAACAGAAGTACAATACGTTACATTATAGTAAATATAGTCGATGGCGTGTGCCATTAAAAAATATAAATTGTTAATAAAGTTCATCATGTTATAAACATAACAGGCATATAAAATGTTAATAGTTAGACTATTATAATACATAGTATATGTTAACGTGAAAGGCCCAACAGCTATAGCTACATGGTGGTCGATGTTCCGATGAATATGTTACGCGGCGACTTAGGGGCCGGCGTGGGGCGGCCGGCCGCGTCTCCTGTTAGTTCCTCCGCGCCGTTAGCACTCACCTAGCCGGGTTAACGAGAAGAGAGAAAACAGAATGTTAGTATCGATCAAAATGTCATGATCCGACTACACGAGTAGCCCCAATCGCGAGCTTCAACTGTTTAACGCTCTCGTTGCGCTGCGTGGGCCGTCGGCGCGGGCGCCGGTGGGCGGGGCGTGGATGTTAGACAATATTAATCTCGAGATTATGGACATCGCGCAAATATACAAGGGAGCGATAATGAATTTTGAAAAGAAGTACGAATACAAGGGTCCGGCAGGACATGCAGCTATTCAACAAAAGCGATAAATCGTGAACTCGGATTGAAATGACTGGTGTACGGATATTTCTTTTTTTCATAAAAATAGAAAATTGATAAAGTATTAAGGGGAGGCTATCAGGCATTCACGCCGCTATATTACGTACTGTTTGGCCCGGTTAATAAAATTATGTAACGAATACTTACTCATTAGTTTACGCAGTTAATGGTTGAAAAATGTTAAAAATTTAGTATGATAATGATAATCTACAATATAGGATTAAATGCCCAATAGTTCCCAAACGAGCAATGCTTGAGACAAAACTGAACTCTATACTATGCATCGATGCATCAAGCATTGCCCAAACAAAACAAGCATATAAAATTTATCACTTATGTATAACCATAGCACCCAAATGCAAGTATGTAAGTTACTGAACACTTCGCCGCACATCTTCAGTAGGTAATAGATTTGTATAGGTGGTAGCATTCTCATTTATAAGTTGTTAATAAGTTTGTGATAACGTATCAATGTCATTACATATTTGCATGTTAGTGACTCATATAATATAAATACATAGTTACAAATATTCTGCAAATTGTGACAACAGCAGTTATGGTAGTGCACTTTAATTATTATTATTATGTAAACAAACGGGAACTTGGCCTTGTGGAGTTGCAATGTTAGTCGTGTGAGGCTACAACTGACGAAACGACTGCACGTCATCAACTTTATCGACTCTTATTACATAAAATATTATAAACTCATTAATTGCACCGACATTTAATCGCGGTCTAACTCGGCTAAAGAAAGAAAACGCGTAACTCAAATTTCAGACAATTTATTGCATGTATATTTTCTGCAAATGCATTTATTTACAATCAACAATTGAAACAATACTTTACAAAAACATCTTCGCTTATATAATTCAATTCATAAAATACGAATAGCATTCAGATTTAAAATTCATTTCATATAAAGAAGCGTGGGAATACGTATTTGGCATTTGAATGCCTTCATAAATCCACAAGGACACAAGTGCAAATATCTTAATATTAAACCACTTTCAAATAAGAAAGTAAATATAATAATACCTAAGGCAAAATAGAAACAACTAGCTTAAAAAATTTCATATAAAAATCTTATATTGACTAAGAAAAAGTTGTGATGATAATGAAAGCGATAATGACAAGTCAACGGAGAAGCATTTTGTTTAATACTGGATTGATGGCACAAATTCTGTAAATGCTCGCTCCCTTGACTAATACTGGGCTAAACAAGGGAAAGAAGGATATCACAACCCGACTGTAGCACCTCAGTGGATGTTTTTGGCAAAAATGTAAGTTTTATTAACTAGAATTTCTCTCTCGTAACTAAAAACAATAATATTTGTTCTGACCCTTCTTCCCTTGGATCATTTATAAACAATACCCGAAAAAACATTACCCGGAGTAATGTGACTGTTCAAAGGCACATGTTGTGATTTCAATTGTTGCAATATAACAGCATTGAAAACAACTAGAGTAGAAATAATTTGGTAACGCTGATGCCCAACTATAACAAGAAGTAAACATTATTTCGAGCTTACGAATCTCTACAATAATGCCTTGCATCACAACATGTAACAGATCTAAAAAACTATAAAAAAGAAATAAAAAAATCACAGTTTTCAAATTATGCAGTGTCACTTCAGATCCGGCATGAAGTAGTGATGGACATAATACTCGTACATCCTATCCTCATACTAGCTAATAAAGAATACGTCTAATAAGTACACGATATAATAAATAGAAATACGGACACAGAGAGACAGTAAAGCAATGGCACTCACGTATTCTTATTGATGAATATATTTACTCGAAACATTTACTAAGCCCAAATGAACATCTGAGTGGAGATTGAAAACAGAAACTATTTCGTTCAGATTATGAGCGTAGATATATCGGAAAATATATTCTGTAAAGAATATGATTCCAATAATACACTTATTGAACATTTTCCGTCGCAAATAACATAAAACTAATGAGAGGATATATTCATCGTAAAGAATGCGAACGCGCGCGCTTCTCACCTTGTGAACAAAATGGCGGCGTGAGAGCGTAATGGCGGGGAATTAAGGCGCCGGTAAGGCTGCGCGCTGGTAAGGGTGCTCCCTCACCTGCGCTAGCCGCCCGGCCCTCCGCATGACACCTAACGGCATAGGCATATTTATCATCTGTGTCAATTTGCAGCACAATTTTTTACAATCCTTTCAACACCGCTTCGGCACCACCCAAAGCTTTACTATGATGTCATCAACTTGCAAATTATCCTGACAATGATAACATTTTAAGGAAGATTTATGTGTAGATAAAAGATTCAGTAGTTTGTCGTGCAAGGCTCTGGGTGACCGCAATTTACATTTAAATGCTGAAAAAAAAATTAATCTCATCTAAATGAAGGGATTAGAATCCCCTATATAGCTAACTAACGTTCGAAAGTAGTTACCATCACTGCCAAATACTCGTCATTGTCAATTCAATAATACTAACATACAATTTAATATTGAAAGATGTTTGGCAGTAACGCTAACTTCTATTATTTATTATGCTTAGGCCTACATATTATCTATCATTTTATTGCTTTGGAAATAATAACAAAATAAAACATTTCGGGACCCAGCGGCCCGGTCAAGGTACAGGTAATGGCTGGCTTTATAATTTCATTTAAATGAATTGACTCTACAGCGTTTACTGCGACATAAGTATAATAAACCTAAACAATATACGGATGTATATATTCATAAAGCTCACTCTTTACTAACCTATCTAGAAATCTTTTAAAGATAATAATAATACTTAACCTATGGTATGTTTATAAATATAATATGGCTAATAAATTAATAAATTACGACATAATCATAGCAATAACAATTCACATATACATTACTGTAAAAATGTTATTGTTATAATTTAAAAACATTTAAAACCGCCTATATTTTAGAATGTTCCATAGTTTCGATCGTTACGTAAATGTGTATATCGCATTATTAATTTGTCAGTGTTGTTAAAAAGTTAAAAGTGTGAGTGTTTTGTTCCTTGTAAAAATTCAAATCGTATTTGGTCCCTTTTGCTTGTAATCGCTGAAATGTATGTAATTCATTTCATCATTCAGAGATTTTGCAGTTAATAACAAAAAAGAAATTGAATTGTTATTCATGATAAGATGTCGAACTGAAAGACTAAATAAAAATGGATAACATTACATGCAGAACTGGTGAAGTTCATGAATGTACTGATGATAAAAATCTAGGTAGCTCGAAATTAAACGAAGATTGGATCTACATTATCAAGATGTTAATATATTAGTTGTGTTACAAGCAAGGGTTATCACAAGTACTATAAAAATGGATCTATTAACCGCAGAACATCAGTAACGAAACAAGTGAATGAATATATAAAAATCTATGGCTTTGTATACGAACCATCGGTAACTTACAAGAGTTCTATTGGCAGTTTCAATTAGATTAACTAAAATATTTCTATTTTAAAACAATTACGTCATCAACTGCCATCAACCCTAATACGATGTAACGGTGAAATAGAATTTGAAATAAATACGTTTAATAATTAAATACTACTTTGTAGATATATTAAAATAATCTGTATATAATAAATAATAATATATCTTTGACTGATTGAAAACAAAAATTATACTTTGCGTGAAACTGTACAAAACAGTCGATAGAAGGAAACAATTATCAAAAAAAATTAAGATAATAACATCGTAGGTACAAAATGATTGAGTTGCTAAACTAATCGTACTTAAAACAATATCTTAATCTATAATATAATTGATCATGGCGTTTATATTATGACTTTATGAGGTCGTCCCGAGTATAATTTTGGAAGCATTTAGAGAATATCAAGGACGGTAATAGTGATGCGAAGGGCGATACGGAGCGTGTTGGAGCCTGTCGTATCTTATTGTGAGCTGATGCGATTGCGGCCAATGTCAAAAGCCAGCAAGTAGGTATCTCGACGCTGCAAACCCCATTAAAATATTTATTTCACACACAGTTCAATATAATCTCCATACCATGTGTAACATGTTTCATTATTAGTCAGTTAGTGCTGTGTAATTTCAATAACGAGCCTAATTTTTGTTTCGTTGTTAATTTGTAAGTTACTTCTAGAGTAGGTAAGTATTTCCGATTGCTACCTATAGTGACATTAACTAAAATTCTATTTAAATTGATCTATTAGCAGCTTCGAATTTATAACTAGCTAAATACTTCTCGTAATGAATAGAACTTTACCGTTCGTAATACTAAAATCGCTGGGTGACAACACAAGCTCGAGTGATAAGGCAAGGCAAGCTATGCTTGGGTTCAAATCGTCTATAGAAAAAAGAGTTAAGCATGCAACAATGTTGAAATAGGAATTGAACAAAAATCTAAGCTTACTGAGGTTTTTTCTAAGCATGCGGTTATGTTCGATTACTGGGGTGATACACTCTCAAAACTAATTCGTATTCAAAGAACACATCAAAAATTTCAACTAAATATTTGCTTTATCTTCCTATTAAATAGAGACTTTCGAACAAAGACTGGACGAATGCAGGTATAACCGATACCATGCTATACTGTACGTAGCGTTAGTATGGTATAGTGGAGCAAGGATGTTTGGTAACTCCTCAATTCGAACTTAATAACGACTAAGAATTTCGTGATCATTTCACTATAGTTCGCACATATCGAAAATGATAGCGCGACTCCATCTGACCTGCCTACCCAAAGTACAGGTATCATGGCTTCAATTTTCTACCACATTATTTGTAAAGTAGTGAAAAATGGCTGCATTTGATATTGACAGCTAAAATTAATAGTTTCAAAATGGGAATTATGATCTGCAGCTCCAGTTTGGAATTAAGAACTGCATCCACATATCTCAATGGATTTTTGAGTGTCTAGTCGTTTCATTAGTGAATAAAAACAGTAAAACAAGTCGAGGCGTTATCAAACATCACAAAAAGATCAACGGGCGAACAACCCACCCGTATGGTCGGCGGTGGCGTACTCAGCAGTTAGCAGCGGGTTAGCCGCCGCCGTCAGCGCTGCGTAGTTGGCGTAATCTCCGTAAGGGGAGGCATAGATCAGTTGGTGGGCTGCCTCCCCTGGGGTGAGGAGGCCGGCAGCGCCTCCAGCGCCTGTCCCGTTGAGAATGCCGGCCTGGGCACCAGGGGCAGCTGACATGCGCGGAGAAAGTATCAGCGGGGCTCCAAGAGGCGCGGGCGTTCGTAAGGCGACACCTCCAACGCCTCCGCCTGGAGCTAACAGCCGCTGGGTCTCAGCCGCCGCCGCGGCCACGCGCCTCCACTCCTCATCCGCTGTGGAGTCCATGCCATTGTAATACGTAATGGAACCTTTTTATCAGAAGGAAAGAAAGGACCCGAAATGAAAATCAGCGGTGGTAGAACTTCGTACTTATCATTGTAACTTTTTAAATTACTTAGTGCGGTATTTAACATTGTTGTTGCGATAAAATAATAAATATTGCAGTTGCGGGTTCGTATTCCGCCAAGGGGTAAATGTTTGTGCGATTAATACGAACATTTATACCCGAGTCATGGATGTCTATATATATTTCTGCATGTTTAACCATTCTCTAGTATCCATAGTATACAGGCTTTACCTAATTTGATACTAAATAATGTGTCTAAAATATAATTCTAAAGTGTACTCGAATACTCCTTCTGAATAGACGTGACCTTTTATGCTATGGACTGGAAAATATAGTAGATATAATCAGCGCGTTCGAAGCGACGACGTGGACGTTCTCTATCTAATGTGGCCGGATAATATGACACTGTGTCGTCTAAGTACCTACCGAACTCATGTTATTTGTTGGTGTAAAGAAATACATATGTATTACTCACATCAGACATCTTACAGTCCCACAGTGGATAGGAGAGGGTATGGGCTAACCTATGCGCCTGCAGCACAAGTGCTATCCGATTGCGGATGTATGAGATAGCTGATAATTTTATCAATCATCACAGAAACTTAAGTTTTAACATTGCTATCTTGATAAAATATACAAATTTTTAAACTGCTACTTAACGGGGTATCTACCCCAATTTTCTTGTTTTTATGTCAGGTACTGTCCAACTGGAAGGCAAGACTTCTCCTCTTCATCATCATATCAGCCACATTCACTGCTGAACATATGCCTCCACTTCTTCCTCTTCTTAATTCTCATTAAAAAGGTTATTAGGATCTCAAGCCAGATAACTGATCAGACATTATTATTCTTCATTGTTAGTAGATTTTCAGAACTGTGAGAGTACGAGTGCGGAGTAATAAATTCCATTTTTCAATCAATTTGTAAATAATAGATGTAGTGTAGTAAAATCATCACCCATGTTAATAGTAAAGTTAACACCCGTAGCATGCCACAAATCAATTAAGTTAGTCATCTTTCAATGGTCGATGACTCACGAAGGCAAACAAAAGCCACAATATTTCTTCCCATTAACAATAGAAGACATAATGAAAACATGGCAAAAACGTTGGAACACCTGACGGATAATTCCAATACACCCCAACACTCAAGCACACTTCACCAATATTAGAAAATTTCCCTAAACCTTATTCAAACGTAGCTTTTGCAAACTGATAATGTATGGATCAAGCAGTAGATAATACTTTGTGGCTTACCGGTAATAATTAGGCACCGAGCCAACTCTTCATAAAAGGCGACTAAAGGATTTATCAGGCGTCGCAACACCATAAATCAGAGCAGAAACGTCTTTGGTAAAATCTGAGATCGCCTATCTCGCCCGTAACTCCTTCCATGGACTGATTCAAAATTCAGCTTACACTATACAGATGGCAAAATAGTTCAAAAGAATCCCAATAAAGCCGCAAGCAGGATATCACCAAATCAAAAAGACCCATGGGTGTACTTACAAAATATCCTAATTAATATTAGTGGGAGCTTAATTTGTATTGTTAATTACAAAACATGAATGCGACCATACTTATTAGGCACTGACCGTTGACAGGCACGACGGCCTTCGCGCTCGAGTCGCGGTAAGTGCCGTTTATGATTGCCAGTTCCATCAATTGGCGTTTCTTCAGCTCATCTTCGCCGTCCGCTTGCTGTGGGGGAGAATAAAAATAAATTGAGCATAATTTTAGGATTTAGCCAGTGACATTTATATGTAAAGAAGAAGTAGATTTGACCAACGTTTTGGTTGGCAAAGTGAAGTCACGAAAATGCTCCAATTATAGCATCTCGTCACTCGGTTATGGGGTTATATGTTGTGGGGAAATGCCGCGGATATAAATTGTATCCTTGTTCTGCAGAAACGAGCGGTTCGCGTGATTTACAAACTGGGCTCCAGAGTGTCTTTTAGGAATAAATTTAAAGAAATTCATATATTAACATTAGCATCTCAATAAGTTTACGAAAACTTAATGTATGTATGAAAAAATAAAAATTGTGATATACATAATGTTAATACAAGATATAAAAATAAACTTGCTGTTCATATCAGCCGTTTACACAGTCACTAAGTCATTTAAGAGGCAATGTACAACGCTTTTATAATAAGGTTCCAGTGGACATTCAAAATTTACCTTTAAATAAATTCAAAACCATCATAAAACAGACATTATTTACCAAAGGCTATTATAAAATGTCTGACATCTGATCTGGATGATAAGCAAGCATGGACATATACCGTTCGGCGATATTCAGTCTATTTATACAATATAATATAATTGTAACCCAAACTTATTTAAGAGCAATCCTTGAGTTTCTTGCTCGTTCTTCTCTGGGGAATCAGATTTGTGAATGCGCAATAATGTCAATAATTTTAATATTAAGATAAAAATGTGACGTTTTCAATAAAATTATTTTTTACTTTGCAGCACCTGGCTGATTTACGTTACTTTGAGAGATACAGCACCATTCAAATGTGCAACCCAATGTAATTCTACTTGACAACTGCGAGTCGACTGTCCGATTTAGAAGTTCAATTTAGTGTAGTGTAATCACTAGCTTCCGACTTCCTAATTAGAGTATTCCTAATTAAATTAGCTACAAATTGAATAGTGTAATAAGCGCTTTAGAATAGGTAACATTATCTCTTCTAAATCTGGTAATCGCGGAAAGAAGGTGTGGTCTCAGACAAACTGTGACACCCTGTGGAATTTTGTATTTTAAAGTAAGACCTTGATTAACCACAACAAGATCGATAAGGTTTCTCAATTCATGCCTCAAGTCAGAAAATATTTGTATAGCTCTGGTGTAAGGATTAACAGGTGCAAAGATAATATCCATCATTGTTGATCCCCGAGCGCACAAAGTAATTTCGAGCACAGATGACGTCAGTACTAGTAATGACGTCAGTTCCAAGTAGGTTAGTATAAACAATTATACCATTTTGATCAGGCAAAGATTGAATCTAAAATTTCAACTCTATGGTATTCTTATCTTCAACACGAATAAGTACAAAGGCGCCATTTTGGTTTGAGTAATTTTATGAGCTGACTGGAACAAGATTAAAGTCAGTGGTAGTGTGTCCACCGAAATTTATGGCGATCTATGAAGATAAAAGGCTACAATGTACATTTTATGTTTCTAATCAAGGTCTGACGAACGCACATACCTACTCAATGTGGCAGAAGGATTATTATGCCACTCTATAAATGAAATTTTAATTGGTTGTTTATCCAGGAATTAACTAGGAAAAAGGAATAGATAAAGAAGATTGTTTTCTGTAAGAAACTCGTATACACCATCTAAAAATTGACCATACGAAACAAATGAGCATGGGGCTCACTTGTTGTAAAGTGTTTATTTCTGCCAAGAAGTTCTGTTATCAATTTCTTTACAAGGTTACTAATAATTATGGTAGCTGCCAATGTGGTCAAATATATCTTAGCATTTAAGAATAACTGAAGCGCGCGAAAAATGGCAAAACAACCGACTTCCATAAGGTTTCGTTCTTTGTCTTCAGAGTGCATCATCAGATCTTCATCAAAACTCGGGTAATAGCTGAAAATCGTTTTGTTCTTTGAACAATCTCATACACTGAGCTGTGCCCCATTTTTCCTACTGCAGCACACATAATGCTTTAGTTATTAGTAGACATATTCTGTAGCTAGTACCTACGTTCTAAGTTTTATAGAAATTCTCTCAGAGTAACAAATAAACACTTTATCTGTCAAAATTTATTTAGATCCACGCGGTTTACCCTTTCGAACAAAAATAGAATTATCAAAATCGGTACACAATATAATTATGTCAGAAATAGCGCAGAATATAATTATTTTTAAATAAATACAAACGAAGTGAGAACCACGATCGAGTAAAATACTAATGCAAAGTATAATCCATTTTCCTTTAAGTTAAACTGAACCTTATTTCAATGTGCTCATGATTCGTTTAGATATCTTAAATTCTAAGATATATTATACCTCATAGGTTGCTAATAACAGTATCTATATATTGATTGTATTTACATACTGATAGTGATAACATTAATGACTCAATTTTATGCCGGTAATTTTATTGGTTCTCTACTTCTTCACGCTGATACAACCGGTGCCGGTATGATTCGTGAGCGTTGGGCAGGTTAGTAGGGATTACTTCACGCTTATGCATTTGCCCAACTTCACAGCTCACGTTTCGAGCCGTTGTCTCTAACTTTGCAGCGTAGCGGCAGGAAGACAGTGCTATCTATCTACTATACCGTCAAAGTAAAAAACTTTCCCCCACCAACCTTTGGTTTGGTTATGATGATGATTTTCTTGTCCACGGTCCTTGCATAGCTATACTTTATAATTCAGTAATTACAGTTCAAGTTTGTATATACAAGTAAAGAAAACTTGACTTGTATGTAATAAATAAGGTAGTAACAATTGTAAAACGCAAAAAAAAACTAGATGAGACGTAGTGAATGACGGGTGGTATTAGTTACATATTGGGACATGTTTAATGATATTAAACATAATGTTTCCGTTAAATTCGGGCCCATTCACTTCTGTGAATCCTGCAATAGACGTAGACAGTGTCCTATCTCCATCATAAGATAATCCTTATATATTTTTTAATAAAGCAGAGGAATCAACTTACAGGTACAAGCAGACGTCTGACTTCCTCGACGGCTCTGGCCAGTTTGATCTTGGCCCTGTTGTCGGTGTCTTCGACTGTGAGCAGAACGTGCAGGTCATCAGCCAAATGCTCCCAGTTGGGCTTGCCCCTGTTTGCATCCTCCTGAAATATACCCGAGATATTTTTCGAATGGAGTAAACACAATACATGAATCTGCCCTAAGCAATCACGAAGTCCCGTTTTATTGACGCCGTGTTGGTGTTTTGTCGCAAAGATATTGCGGGCGGGAGTGCGACGCCCTTATGACGGTAAAAGGAGTTAAGCTGTATGCTACCTGCGGGGATGTTGAATGATGATATATTAATGTGAGGTGTTGTCAACTGACGACAAATAACATCTCCAAAAACTCTTATATTATGCGAACGCGTATAAGAAGAGCTGCTACTAATGACTTGGACTTGTAGGTGACATGTGATGAACGTGTCTCACAGTCAGAATATTCATTACAAGTTCGGCTTTTCGATAAACGAAATTGTCGTGTCTACACATAAATTTGAGGGGCGTTGCACTTGCCATTAAATAATATCAAAGCCATAATAAAAAAGACACAATTTACAAAGGGCTATTATAAAATTTCTGACTATTTAGATGATAGATAAGGCTAGCATGGACATAGGCCATTTGGCGATATTAAGTCTACTTATACAATATACATACTGTTGACGGACGGCTTTTTAGATAAGATGGTGGTAGCTAGCCAGACGGACATTAAAATGCCCTACCACCAACCAAACCGAGGACTTAACATGTACCCCCTGGGGATCGAACCCGCGACCTCCGAATCGTAAATCCAATGTTGTTTACATTGAGCCACGGAGGCGGCTTATAGAGAATTGCTACCAATTTACCTCTTAAGGAAGGGCCTTTGTAAAGCAAACACTGAAGCCGATGGATAATGCTAATTGCTAAAGGCATTCACCATTAATGTGCGGCAGTGCCATTGGTGCTCCTGACCCATGAGCATTTACAACAGAAATATGAATAGCAGTTATCATCATTATCAGCACACTGTGCTCTTTCTATCACGCCATCCTTTCAAGTCTTAAATCGTTCAGTCGATGTCACAGGAAAATTTTCTACTAATGGATACTACCATCTTCGTACTACCAAGTGATGCATATTTAGCATTAAAAGCTATTCAAATTCAGATGTTAACGCCGATCGCTGCGACAGTATAAACACCAAATCCACGATTCATTCTCCCTTACGCGCGATTGCCAAAGCTTACCATGTGAATGATATCAGAGTTACATACGCAGAAGTAGAGATAAATATGGCAATTATTCCACGGACGATATAAATTATAAGTCTGTAACAAATTAGGTTTTACTTCTGCAAAATAAAAATGATTTTCATTTATCAAATGACAACCAAATTGGAATATAACAAGATTGTCGTAATGTCAAGAGGCGTAACGCGTAACTGAATTTGAATAACAATTACATACATACAATAAATATACCTACCTAACCTGACTCCATATCCAATTGAAGCTGCGTGAAAAATAAAATTAATGTAAATATTATTGGCCGTACCTAATAACCTTCTTGTCCAGTTGATTGACTCTATTAGGTTAATCCTTATTATAAGGAAATAATTAAATGCGGTTACATGATCTAAGCATATAAAATATACATTTACCTTTTTCTTGTCCCTCATGGACCCTTTGCCTCTGACCATGATTTTGCACCCTGTTTCTTGTTCTAACTGTTTAGCCGTCATGCCTCTGGGTCCTAGAATCCTTCCCACGAAATTGAACTGTAAAGACAAAAAACATATTTGAATTAATACGAAGTTATTCTTATTGACAATGTTGATAGTTTTAATAACCCTATAAATTTATAGGGTTATTAAACCTATCAATATCGTCATAGTGTTAAATTTCATTAAAGACTAATTGAAGAAATGTTACAGATAATTTCATATTGATTGCAACTAATTTCAGGTATGTAATTAGATTGGATACGTGGAGTGGAGGAGGGAGGCCTTTGTCCAGCAGTGGAACAACATGGGCCCCTAATAATAATAATTGATACCTAACGCTTTATATAAGTACCTATTCCTTTTTTGGGATAAAATAAGTGTGTCACATTGAGATCTTAAACATGCAGATTATGACATTGCCACGAGCAAAGCCCTAATTCAAGTGAATATAGCAGCCTAATGCCATTAGCCGTAGGATTAATTACCCGCTTCGGTATACACACCATGTTTCCTGTGTACATGCAACATACATGCATAAACCTACATTTAACCTCAATTTCTGAGCATCAAAGCATCGGTCAACGTATATGAACTGTGAACTATAGTATCACTGCCGTCCACGTACCTACAGAGCTCTAAGAAATGGACTAGTTGGCATTCAGCCTAAGAACACGGAATTTCAAATATATAGTTTTTTTTTTTATTTCCAAAGGGATATTTCAACGAGCCACGCCAGAGAAAACAATATGTGTACCTAAGTGATAAATAAATACCGCGAGGCTAGAAATTTGTCACATACTACGGTTAATTATTTTGCGTGACAACATGTAAATTACTTGAGGTTGTCATTACTTTTAAATGAAAAGTGTGCTCGAAAGAGTAATGTCAAGCCAATGACAGCTCAATTCAGTTAGGAAGAGTTTTGTAACCAAGGCTATTTTACTAAAAGATACTTTTGTGTAACAATGTACGTCACAAGCATGTTTATCGAAGTGTACTCTAGGTCAAATATGTTTTAAAAGTAATTCGATATTCCTGTTGTGGTCTTCGTATTACAGAATTTACTCAAGCAGAGATCTCCGTTTGCGGACAGTTAAAACGGGACAGCTTTATGTAACTTGTTTATCGGTATCTCTTTCTAACTATTCTGAAATACAAGCCCTAGTATTCCAAATTTGATAGTTCGAAAGTTAACCTCATCATCATCAGCCCGTAATCATCTCACTGCAGGGATATAGGCCTTCACCCGTATAAGAGGGTGTATGGGCCATAGTCCACCACGCTGGCCCAATGCGGGTTGGGGACTTTGGGGAAAGTTAACCCATGTTGGCCGAATTTGGAGGTTGGTGATGAAGAAATTAAATATTAATATTTCAATTTCAATAGTAATAATTATTGAATAAAAAAAAACAAAAATCCATACAAGTATAATTTAGAAGTGTCTGTCTGTGATTTCAATACCAGTATACACAATTGTAACAGGCTATATTTACTCGTACACGAAATCAAAGCAATTAGAATTGGATGGATATTTGTCCAGAATATGCTTTGGTAAAACTTTCAGGATCATAATGGGCACTGAAACGACAATCTGCTTTCATTTTATCTAGTTACCTATATTAAAAGATTTCGAAAATAAAATTTAATGTGACGGTAGGTTTCAAGTAAAAGTTAAAACTTAACTTGATAAAGCACCTAAATACAGATGGCGGACTATTTAAAAAATTATTTGTTCTGAATAATTAGTAAAAGTGCAGGTACTCGTCACGTTCTTTGATGTAGTGCATGGTTAGAAACTCGACTGCTATATCAAATAGGTCGCAGTTTCAAATCCCGCTAGGGCCATATGTTTGTATGATTAATATAGACATGTGTATCCGAATTATCGATGTTTTTTTTATACATGTATTTATTTACAGAAAAAAAATGGATTTGTGTAGTTTATACACCATTGGTATGCATAATACAAGTGTAGTTGCTTAGTGTTGAACTAGATGGCGCCGTGTGGATGTGCAAAGATATTTATTTTATTTATTTGATACTTTGGTATTTCGCATATTATTAGGAACTGACCAACGACGCAACTGACGAACATAGTCTACTATGCATTGACCCCGTTGTTGTCACTAACGTCACCCATAGGAAGAGACGCGTTGGTTTAGTTCTTTTCCATTGGGACCTATGAACACGGCTTCCAAAAGCCTGATGGTGCCTAGACAGTGTCTGGTGTGAAAGGACAGGTTTAGACAACATGGAATGCTTCAAGTAACAAAATGCCGTTTTAAATTTTTATTACATTATACATAGAACATTAATTAATAATGTCAAACTAGCGACGAAATATAATATGCGGAAATGAGCGCCCGCCACTAGCAATTGCGGTTCGAGATGACAAAAGCAACTCACAAGAACAAATAGTTAATTTTTGGCGAACTGATTTATATCTTGACACTATTGAATGATGAATTGGTCTTAATAGTAAAAACAAGAGGAGTTCAATCTACCACAAAGTTGGCATGGTAATAATGCGGGAACACACGTCAGATTTTTTAACCCAATGGTTAAAAAGGTGGGGGAACGATCCATTGACAACTGTGTTACGGTCCACTTTGGGCGTAAAATGACATCTGTTGCAATAGAAAAAAATTGATGTCCATTTCTGGAATGCACCATCACCCACACACACCAATAAACTATAACAATTCACTTGTGGACTCCAGCCACTCCCAAGGCGTAATGGGTATCGCTTTCACGGCAAAAGTAGCTCTAAGGGACAGCGTTATTTTGAGAATGTGTAGGTACTATTATTAAATCTGATATAGCCCAGCAGATTAGCAAGTTGAAGTGGCAGTGGGCAGAGTACATAGCTCGAATAACTGATGGCCGGTGGGGCATTAAAGATCTCGAGTGGAGACCACGCAACGGCAGGCGCAGCGTAGGACTCCACTCACAAGGTGGATAGACGACCTGATAATGATCGCAGGAAATCGCTGGATGCAGACCGCTTCCAACCGGTCACTCTGGAATTCTATGGGGGAGGCCTATGTTCAGCAGTGGACGTTGTGTGGCGGACATGATGATGATTATTAAATCAGTGAACTCTATGCTCAGGATTAATCTCAATTAAAATAAATTTGAACAAGCTGGGGTTTTATAGCCGGGTGTAAATGTAGAAAGATATACTTCATCCCATCACAGTTCCTTTTATCCCTTCATGTTTATGTGATCGCGGTTTCATAGCAACATAAAATCTAAGTAGTAATCTCGAAATGATCACAATTATAGAGCGGAGAGCGATCCACCGCTACTTAGTGGTTCGCCACAGAGCGGCCCGCATGAGAATACTTTCGTTGCATGTCAACCCACACTTTCCATAACTATTTTGGATGTCTGATCTACATTATTGTGTATGTTTTTATATACTATTGTTATTTGAAAAAAATAGAGACTTGACGAACATAGTTTATACCTACGTACGAAAAAGTTGCCAAATAATATGGATAAGGTACATATACACATCAGAAAGTTTCCTATTTCATTGTCTGTTCGGCTTGGCTAATAGAAAAATTACTAGAAATTGATAAAATCGTTAGAAACAAAGAAGCTCCTAAATGACCGCAAAAGTAGGTAAGTACTAGTTGATTTCATTTGGGATTAATCGGAACTGACGATTGCTATGGATTTAGGTACATATACACATCAGAAAGTTTCCTATTTCATTGTCTGTTCGGCTTGGCTAGTAGAAAAATTAATAGGAATTGATAAAATCGTTAGAAACAAAGAAGTTTCTAAAGGTTAATAGATCGCAAAAGTAGGCAAGTACTTGTTGATTTCATTTGGGATAAATCGGAACTGACGATCGCCAAATCGATACCAATATTATTATTAAGTTAACCTAAGAACTTAACCATGTCAAAAATAAAATCACATAGTATTCAAGTAGGTAGGAACATAATAGAAAAAGTGCGCCTCATTGAAAAAAAAATTCGAAGTAAACTGTCATCATCATTAAAACTACATATTTTATGAAACCGTTGTTTGTCACAAACAATGATTTCCCGATATACCTACGTGTAGGTAAGCAAGGAACAACGGAACCAGACAGGCATGTTGAAATAGCGTCGCGCTAGTTGGCGACGAGCCCGTCTTTTCTGTTGTTTTTTTACAGTTTATGCGTTTTTACTTTGCTACATTTTCACAGCTTGAAAAGTTTCGATCGGTTTGAAAAAAGAATCAGATGGTAAACACCATGTGTTCTATTTATGTTTCTCAACTTGTGTGTACATACCTGATTATTTGTGTTTTGTATGAGATGGGTTTCATAAAATTTAATTTTTTCTTTCACATGTTTATGTAAATATCTATTAATGGAAATTGTGAAGAACTTACTAGACGTTAGTAGACTTCACAAATTCCTACTTTTCTTTGCATTTTGATTTGTAGTTGCTATTTGTCCTCTTTATTGATCTTCCTTACCTTTTGCGAAAATTTCGGTATTTGAGTAATAATTACCGATAATTAAATTTTTAACACATCACTACATTCACGCAAACTAGACCTCATCTTTATTACTATCATTTTATATAAGTAGTAAATATCACATAATTTTTACATGTGGTCGCTTACAGTTTGTATGAAAACTGGTTATTATGGTTCACCCTTAGTTTTGGAATTTCAGTAGTTAGCATTTTGCCGAAGGCAAAGTGGGAAACTCCCTTATCTACTTGCATATCCTATTTCTTTTTTAAATTTGTCTGGGTGTCAACCTTCAGTATGCACAGTGGCGAGTATTATTGTTGTATATTATCTTATCTCCAATCTTATATTATGACTTACAATGGGAGGAGTGTGGAGGCGGAATTGCTATGTATGAATTGTGAATTATTTCTGTTGTTTTCTTCTCTTACTTCTGACACCTTTAGTCGCGGTAGCTTCCTGCTACCGCTCCGCTTACTGCATCTAGGCGCAGTCCATGCGGTTTACACTAAATCTGGAACTCTTCTGTTTTGGATTGGCCTTAGTGTTCGTATTTCATTGGCTATCTTCGTAGTTACACACTCCATTTCTTTCTTTAATTAGTCTAGTCTTTCATCTCGTCACACCATACCTCTCAACTCTCTGTTAAGTTGTAACACTTATTGAAAACTTTTCATTCGAAACAATAAAACCAAACATGTTAGTTCTGGATGTAGCTACGCCACTACTTTGTTTATATACGAGTAAATCAGAAGGAATTAGGGGGATTTGGGACAGACAAAAATTAAACTGTCGAAAGGTGGTGACATCGCGCCCAGACGCTCGCCGCTCGCTACGATTAGTCCGCGTCGTCTGTGGTATATAACACGCTTCCCGAAAATTTTTATATTTTCCGTAAGCACCTATAGATGCTTTTTAAAAGCATTGTTTATGGGATCGTCGCAATAATTTTACAATCCTTAATTTTTATTTAAACCGTTTCCATTTTGTTTGAGTATGATATTGAGTGTGATGAATAAAAATTTCATATACATTACGCTGAGCAAAGATATTGCTTTCAATTACTGTTGGAAACATAACAATGTTAAATAATAATATAGGTATTTACCTAATCAGTAGGTATTACTTAGATATCATTATCAACTATTCTATAACATGAATGCAATTTGTTCGATAAAGATAAGACAAGGAAATCTGATAGGTGAGTAGGTATTCAAACAATGCTTCTGCTCTAGGAACGCCGCCGGCGCATCTAATCGATAAACATTGACCAATCGCATTCCAGCCGGCAGGCTGCGCATGCGTGCACCGCCCCAAGAACTTTACCGTAGGATTTAGCCCGTTTATAATGATTAATGCAAATCATAAGTACTATTAATCAAGCGAATATTATGCGAATTAATTCCTTAGGCAAGTATCTACTAGGAAAATATTGAAGGGAACATGAACATAAAATAATATTGATAGAGATGCTTATCTCGGGCTGTATTTCAGGTTAATAAAGACTTAAAGTAAACCTGTTTCTTATTAATTCATGCAACATTGATGTCACTTGATAAGCTACACAACTAAGTAGTTCATTCATGCAGACTATATAGGTATACGTGTAAATAATAATTGTAGATAGGATTTAAACGTAATCAGACACCGGCAGGCAGCGACACTGCCCTCTAATGTTGCCACAACAATATATGTATTACGAGTGCATGCCGCTTTCAATGCAAAATGTGCAGTTTTGCTATTTGTAATTGGCAGTGGTTTGTCTCATAATGATAGCGATACCGCAGGCCACGTGCATTCCTGAACCGCACAAAAACGGTGAAGCTTCAGCAACTCAAACAGCGGAAGCAGACAGCGAGTAGCGGGTGAAACAAATATAACGGCTGCTTGCAATTCGTCAATGATATTTATGTGCAAAATGATCATTCGTAATTCGCAGTAGGCACTTTTTCATCATTGAGTGGATACGTGTTTGACCACAATCTCACCTGTTAGAAAATGACGATGTGACGAAGATGACGCACGCGATTTCCCTGTTCTTATACTAACACTTATGGCTGTTTGTACACGCGGTCGCACGACGACCATCACTTCTAGTTTAAGCTGGTCTCGCGGCGTTCACATCTCCGATAGCGTCGTGCGGCCAGCTTATATTGGTACTGTTACCGTCGTCTCATGCTGTCTGTCGACTGTACTACAGGCCATGTGTAAGTATTTCTTAATCGCTAAGAAATGATAATGTTTCAGCAACAAATGACATAAAGGAAAAGAAAAAACTTCGTCAAATGTGCAACAAATATGCAATTGATGTGATAAATGGTAGTGAATTTGTGGTTAATGATAGTGAGTTGTATCATAAGCTATGTGCGGTACTGGATCAGAGCGATGGTGAAGCTTTAGTAATCCAAACAGCGGAAACGATTGGAAAGGAAGTAGCCGTTGAAACAATCTTTATATTATAATTATCAAATACAAGTGGCTCATCATCACCTTCCGTTACGATCTTAGGTACCTATCTACCTTAGACCTAAGACTTGCACTCAACATTAGCGTCGTAGTTTATTCAACTGCTACTTATACTGAGACGGAGACTTAGTTTAACACCACTTTATTTATACCGAAAATAACTTTATTTTTTAAATTTAAACTTTGCTAACTGTACTGTGTACCGATAAATGACTTAATATAAAGTGATGGAACACTGTACGCTTTTATAACCTTATACCAGAGAATATCGTTAATTAATCTAAATTAGAACAAAATATCAAAACAACTTTAACAAAAAAAGGTTAAATAAACGCTTGGTGTACTTCGACCAACTCCCAAAAATTATAAAAATGTGTTATTTATATAGTCTTTATTTAAAAAAAAGGAGAAAACAACGATTCTGTGCATTTCTTGTGCCGTTTCTTTTTAACCGACTTCAAAAAAAAAGGTTCAAGCTTCAAAGGTTCTCAACATGTTTTATTCTTCTCACAGACGTTTCCCTTTCCGTAGCGGCATTAGATTGGACATACTGACTGACAGACATGCTTAAGCTCTATTATATTGGAAATAATTCCAATAGATTTAAATTGATTTTCAACCAATCATTATATCATGTATGTTACGTAGAAATACATGCTTGAAGTTTGTACCCATACCAATATTAATTATGTGCCCATACTTCGACTGTACAGTAACGTTATGCAGGTAAATGTACAATTTCGTTCTTGTTAAAACAGGCAGTAGAGACAAAAACTATGTAGCTTCAGAAACTTAAGCAGCGGAAGCGTAACGACAGCAAGTATGGGGTGAAACAAATACATGTGTCAATTCATCAATGAGACCACTGTGCTCGGTGTGGCAGGCTGCCAGCGTGAACGTTACCTGATGACATGTTAGCGTTCTCCCTACTTTAACGAGTTTGTTTTCGCAACTTTAGAACTATTAAAATATTTAAAACGTCGCAAATAATAATAATCGGACAAACAGACTGTGTTATGACAACTATAAACTTTCAGAACAACTAAACACGAATATTTTAATCAATCAATGACACGTTTATGAAAAAGCAGTTTATGTTAGCGTCAGCGTATTTTCAGTAATGTTAAGCGATAGGAGGCGCGAATCTCTACTGCTTTCACCGAGCCCGTGACCTAAAATTAACAAGCACCGTTGTCAGTTCGATGCATTGTTGTTGTTTCATGCGGTGCACTGCGATTGTTAAGGACTCTTGTATACCGATCTCTTGTGTATTATTTTTCTGTTATATTCATTTCCATGAAAACGAACGCGATCCACTTGCGCAGTTTATTTTAGCATGTTGTTGATTGCAAAGATTATTTTAAGCTTTCACCCTTTCATCCTTTAGTACGTTGCCTTATTTTTGCTTATATATTTAGCATAAATATTCAACAAAGATGAATTATAAATCGATGAAATACATTCGACGAAAGTGTGTTTAACTGTATTCTTGTTTCAATCTCTACGATTTTGGTGCAGTAACCTTGGGTTATAATATATGTTACTAACTACTGGATTTGGTTGTTGAAGCTAGCATCACCATTTAAACATGTGAAGCAGCAGTGCATGTACAAATTTATATTCCGGCTGTTTGAGATAAATTGACAATCTCCAAATTAAATATAGTTGATCGAATAAAAAATCCGGTCAGATGCGTGTCGTATACTCAGTAATAGAGCTCAGATTTGACTCTTCCAGTACGAAACCCTTAAAAAAGAATGTCCATTGTTGATATAGTTTCGAAATCATTGCTATAGGAAATCTGTTGTAGCATTATTCATCAAAGTAATATTTAACAAACGAGTGAACTATTGACCGTCGCTGATTGGCAGCCATTAGCCCCGTAATACTGATGCAGGTGGGTGGGTATTACGTATCCCATAGCAATTGATCGACGGGTTAATGCCAACATAATTGTCGTACAACTATTGGTCACGACTGCATGCGGTGCGACACCGAGTATTGCCGCGGGGCAAGATTATATTATTGTGGTATTGAAAACTGACACTTATAATATAATAATATGCACTTAATAGACGACGCATTGGAGGATACTAAGGTAACTTATATCTCCTTCAATAAAATAAGTATGAGCCTCCTATTGACTTAGGTATTGACGATATCTGAAGTGAGAAAAGAAAAAAAAATTAAATAACCCTTCTATGAAGTCGGGTAATTATTCTTATAATACAATTTGGAAGTTATGCCTGTTCCATAGCGAGAATACATTGCTTTTCCTGGAGATTTATCCATTCACCAAGCTGGGCCGGTTGGGAATCGTTGATTTTTGTAAGCTGACTAATGAACAGTTTAGCAATTAAATTGATAAAAGTATATGTACCTACTGGTTATGGTAATGAAACGTACATAATACTACTTAAATACATACTAATGAGATAGGCACGTCTAAAGATTTCAAGTCTAACAGCTGTAGGTAAATACTTACCTAACATTGCAAAATATTATTAGTTGTCAAATTCCTAAACCTACTGTTTTAAATACAGTTACCTACACTACAGGCGAGTATAGTTACCTATTGTTTCTTGATAAAATTATAACCATTAGCAGGGCACACGATAACTTACTTCTCTATAACAATGCATTATTGATTCTAATAAATCATTTACATCATAATTATTTAACGATACCCGGATTAGTCACGAATTTATGTTTGTTTAGTTATAATAATAATGTTTTCTCATAAATTTAAGATCAGAATACATTACTCATTTATTACACGATGAGGTTCTTGGAATTAAGGTGTAATGTCACTGTAATTGACTGTGATGTATTTCTTTAGAGACCAGCACAATTATTATTATTTGTCGTATATAATAATGGACCAACCATGTGTTAATTTAGGGTAATTGGTTTTTTGTCCATTTACCTGTTTCTATATATTTGTCATTAATTTTAGCTGCAATATTGAGCGTATGACGTAGTGGAGTGTATTTACACAGCCGTGTACTGACACGACACAACTGTGGCTTATCACTGGATTCGCCACAGTTGTGAATCAAACTGAACATAATATTCCCAACACTGTTTAGAGTCATCATTGTCATAATAGGAAGTCCACTGCTGGACATATGCCTCATAGTTTCCAAAGCGTCAGGTTGGTTGGACGTAGTCTTCATTCAGTGCTGTCGCGAGACCTGTATCAGAAGATCCGTCCACTTGTGGGTGGGCAATTTAGAATACAAAATTATTATTGTTGTACAATAAAGAATATTTTGTTTGTTTGTTTGTATTATTTCGGATCAGGTGGTCTGAAAAACCAACCAAGTTCTTCTACAAATAATAGCAAAATGTGATTTATAATTTCATCGAGTGTCGTTTAAAAACACGAGTGCAATATCCGCTATTCTTCCAACCTGCCTACAACGTTGCTAACAAGTGCTAACCCGTCGTGCATAAAAAAAAAATCATGGAAGCTTACTGAATTATTTTTTCTTTTCAATTCATATTCAGGCACTCGGCTAGTAAAAATTGTTCTTAATTTAAAATGTCTTTTGACGAGGGCCTAGAAATTTTATAATCAAACTTTTTGGACTTGTCTTCTTTGTTAGTCAACGTCTAGACGTTCCCGAAATTTCCAGAAATTTAAAAATATGGATTTATTTAACGGATTTATATAACTTTACTCTTCTGAGAGCAGTAAAGCGCCGCTTTCTGAGCGTCATTGAAAAGTTATGAAGACATTACAGCGTCGTTGGAAGCCAATATGTAACGAGTTCAGTTCACTTGACTGAGACACAGAGAAATACAGTAAGCAAACGGTTTGAACAGGCCAAGTCTAGAGTGACCCGCGACCCGTGACCCAACAGCCGGCGGACCACAACCGATCTGATCCGACCTCGTAACCGTCGACCCCCTTGTTATCAATGCCGGCTAGTCTAGGTGAGTAACAAGGAGCATAGATATTGAAACTAATTAAATTTTTGTGTTATCTAGGAATTTCAAGAGAATTGGGTCGAATGAGCTAGAATATGTGGATAGAACTTGCTTTTAGTGTTGGTTACTTTGATGGATGTCTTGTACTCATCAACATAGTGTGGCGATTAAGGCTCATCCTCCCTTGAAAAGCGATGGAAATAGTACTTCAAGCAGAATTTTGTCCAACCGTGGATTCATTAAGGATGTCGAATTGTCGGATGTATAGACATCGACATTTCCTACCTTCACATAGGTGAAGTAGATACACATAATAACATAGACAACCTTTACGTATAATAAATGCCGTATTTAATTTGATGACAAATAGAAAGTAGTTTTGAAGTTCAATCTTGAAATTGAAATAATAACTTTAAGTTGAAAATTAAAAAAAAAAACCCCAAAGCACTGATATCATACAAATAATAAACGACTGTGTTAAAAGCTAAATATAATTGAAATAGCTTAACCGATGTTCATCAAACATGGCTAATAGCCTCTTCCCTTGTTTAGTCTTTATTATAAAAAACCGTATTTAAATTGGACCACGCGTTACTGAGATACCTACATAACCGTCAAACACATAACACATCCTTTTCGTCGGGGGTTAAAAAGAAAAACAAAAAAAAACAAAGAGCAGGAAGTTCAGCGTGTGAAGTCGTGACGAAATTAGTTGGTATATACTGAAATTCAGAACCAAGTGACTGGATCAATTAATTAAAACATGAAAGCAGCTGTGGGAATGTAGGTTCGGCAAATGACAAGTGTCCAACGAACTGAAATCCGCAACGCGCAATTCATATATAAAGTTGCAACTTTGTAAGCCTAACGTAATATCATTTAGAGAGTTTTGGTATTTTATGTATATATATTTTGGTGCAAGTACTTTATCGTGTTGCCCAGTCGTGATCTATGACCAGGCGGTCGACGATGCACGACCAATCAAATCAGCCTCATTAGCGCCCACGGTCCAGCCGCGCATGCGCTTTATTATCCCCGGGCCAAATAGGCTATGTGAGAGAGGTAAAGTTAGGTTAAACAAAGGAATGCACTTTAAAAACTAAAGAAACGTTAAACTCGAAAAATGGATTGGATTTAAAAGGTTTCTTAAAAGATTTTGAAATAAGTAGGTAACTAACTTAAAACTAAATTTCTGGGGACAAAGACAGTTCAATAAGATTTGGGAACAATATGTGCTTATACGGTTTTATATAATAACGCCATTGAATGTAGAACAACATTCCAGTTGAACTATTAAGAGTTAATTTAATAACTTTTAAAGACATAAATCTTATGCTTGATACAACCATTTTCTGAACAAATTTTGGTAGTGTACTAACACGGAACGAGTTCCAACACAGAAACGTAATTTAAACGATGCTTTATGAAAATAGAATAGACACAGTGTTACAGTGCATCGACATTTGACTTTACAGTGTGGGTGATAAATGGAACGGAAATTAGAGGCACACCTACACAGCTACGTTTATTGCATTATGTTATAGCTTAATATAACAACAACATGCTATAAGAAAAGTTCATTAAAATGTACAAAGCAACGATGTCAGATATAAACGTGCGGGACGCGCCTACGCATGCGGCTAATTCACGAAAACTAGAGACATGGGAGGATTACATGTAAATCAGGTGACCCGTTTAAAAACAAAAGTAATAATTGAAATAAAAATATAAGATAAATAATATTAATTGAAATATTTGAAATCCAGCGTGCGCCATGTTGGATTTTTTACCATAAAATGTATCTCATGCATGACCAAGACGAATCTAACGACGACTTCACTTTGATATCGATCAAGGGGTTTTGGCTACAGGAGGTAACGTGGAAATCTACATACATATACCCAAAAAATATTACCCTCCTTCCTGGGGCAATCGGGTAAAAAGACATAATGGGTAATCATGACTTCATAAATAAAAAAATCGATGCTGAAGAAACTGAAATTAAAACTGCAATTGAAGCAGATTATTATGATAATGATAATATAGTATGGGTACACTAGGTATAGTATTGAATGTGAATTAAAAGCAGACATTTCGAATTTTAAAACTGATAAAGGGATTATGATAGACGATATTATAGGTATGTTTCAACAATTTATGACCGATTAAAATCATAGTTTACCTACAGAAATAACACCCCAGATAGTTCTATAATTCTGAACAGAATTTTCAAATATTCCGAATTAAAGCAGAAACTCGATAGGTTTTAGAGATCGTAGCTTCACGAGCAACATAGTTAGCTTTTATAAATACGCGGCGGCCGGTGTCCAAAGCGCGTGATTCGAGGCGACGAATGTTTAAAACAGACGTTGTAGCGAACGTTTTATGTTTGCCGATTACAATTTAAAAAAATATATTTGTGGAGTTTATAAATCTAACACCATTTAAAATTGATAGATTTCTTGCGGCAATCGAAATGTGAAACGGAAGTTGTCAATGTCTTAGGGAAGAATTTAAGAAATAAAAGGTACAACACACAGATACATCAAAGACTTAAATATATAGTCCATATTATAGCCTAGATCTCAGAACTCTTAACCTAAAAGTTTACTGGTAGTTGTGTAGCGCGCAATGTTTAATCTTCGGAGCAACCCATTCGCGAGCTTTTACTGTTGTTTGCACTCGCGAATGATAGAGCACACACTGTTCTCGCCAGATTTGTTTTCTCTAAAACAATTCTCTACGTCAGTCAATATTATATCGTTTAACATATTTTGTGTGAAAAATAATCACCTATAAGTAGTTATGCTGTTTTGTTAAAGATAACACGCCGCATCTTTCGCTATATTAACGACTTTGTAATACAGACATGGATGTTAGAAGTTCGATCTGTAGTACAGACATATTACTATACCTAAATGATATATTTGGTGGTAGAGTATATTGAAATGTCTGCCTGAAAATATATAACTATATAGAATTTTATCTACGTCACTGTTAAATTTGACGTTGGGAGGCTCTTGGTGAAAGCACTTCCACTATCGGTCTTTCATTTCTTTCACTATATCAATTATGATGGAAGTCAAGCGCTGTGTTGTTATTAAGGAAATTATTACTTATACTAGGTACTACTTCTACTGGAATGACTGTAACTATCGATTTATTTATTTAATTTATTGATATAGAATTTATAGCAACATTGAACATATTTTCAATAATAATTAATAATAATAATAATCATGAGTTATTATTTGAGTGGAACCATCAGGGTCATCGCGTTCCAGGTCCCAATTTATTTAAGTGGAATGTTTGCATTCATACGTATTTATGCCAATTAATTACCAATAATAAAATTATTATTATCAATGTTAACAAAATAAATCTTTAACTGTGAAGATTTTCTACATTTTTCATTTTAGTGGAAGCAAACAATTATGGAAGAAGAAGACAATAGTCTTTGATTTAAGGGAGTTTTTAGATGAATTCAACGGAGCTTCATCGGCAGGTACTTCAAGAGATGTCCGACAAAAAGGCGCTGTAACGGCCCGCACCGATATGGTTGGATTTAATAACGTGGCCGGCCCTATATGGACTGTCGCAGATTCCAACCTGGATCGTGGACCGCATCGGTTGAACGGCCCGCCTTACCAATCCAGATCGTGCCATTTATAACAACAAATGCAATTTGATTCTAAAATATTTCATATACTCCGACGACGGTTAGATAGACTTAGACACCTACATAACTATAGGAACGTGAGAGGAAATGACTAAAGTACTTAAAGTATTTTCTCTCTACGCAAATTTTAAAATTCAAGTTATGTCGGCAAATATCAGTATAGAAGTTGAGTATTAATTAGCATAATTAACACATTAATTTGCCATAAATTACGAAATTGCTAACATTTTCATCGATATTAGTTACCAAGTTTCAACATTAATCCAAGGCGACAAGGGAACCAGTGGAACTAGAAATCTTGGTTGGACCATTCTCCTTCAAATGATTGAACGTCCACTTCCCATGCGCCGGCGATTCCACTCTAGTGTCTATGTAAGGTATCATTTGCAATGTTTAACGCAAATCAACTGCATCCGCATATAAAACATCTTTTTTTGCATTAAAATGGAACGGTTGACAAGCAATTTATCTTGCTGTTGGTAATGCATGCTGGATTTTAATTCGTTATAAAAATATTCATGTGGAAATAATTATGACACAACTACGAGTACCTTAATGAAATAGCGATAACACATTTATAGAGGGTAAAATTGAATTCGTGCAATTCCCATTTCACTCTTGATTATAAACAACTTTCCCCAAGGTACCATAGATGAATTCGATCAAAAAACGATTACCCACGCAAAGGAAATCATTCTGTAACCGCCTTTAGTTATAGAAGTCCAAAAATTTTCGGCCGAATTCGGCTATGGTTCCTAGTGGAAAGTTGTTCGTAATCAGGAGTGGAGTCACCAGTAAGCAGAAATTACACGAATTAAATTTCACCCTATAATAATGTGAATATAATATTTACATCCACATTACATTCATACACGTGAAAACCAGTCCTAAAATATATTTTACACAGTAAACACGACACTATATCAAAGCGTGAACTCGCTAGGAGTTTCAGCAATAAAGAGGAACGTTAAAGTCACAAAACTAAAAACATTTTCAAGATATTAGTCATTGCCAGCAGCGAGGTAGGTATAGCGTTCAGAAAACTATTGTTTCGACAGTATGCTCAACATACGAATCGCACACTGCTAGCTCTATTTCTAGAATAGTTACTGTACAAGCATTATGGTTGAGTTTTTGTAGCGAATAAAAATGTTAGCGCTCCAGTTTTTGAGATTTACGAAATCTTGTTTCAACGGAGTAGGATTCAGATGCAAAAGTAATTTGAAGATGTGGAAATGACTTGAACTTAGTTGAAATCTACATAAAACCTAGTAAGTAATTTTGCTTCCAAGTACAAATAATTGTTCCAAGAAACTCAATCGCCTGACATCCACATCGTTAGAGAACATTTTCCACCGTTTCATACGTGACGGATGTCTCAGAACGGTTCTTTGATCGACAATCAATATCATTCAACGTTCAATTTATCTTAAGATTTACGTCCATATTGTTGCATTCCTGACAATTATCCAGATGATCTATGCGAGGGAAATCCGTTGTGACAGCATGAATATTCATAATGCAGGACGTGATTAGGTTCTATTTATCTATGCTACGAGTAGGTCCTACAAATCATCCCGGTAAGTATAGTAGTAATATAACAGTAAGGTATATTGTACAGAAAGTGAAATAAATAAAATGTTTACATGCGCATCATCAATCTATAAAGATTCACAGCATTAGACCTTCCCTCATAGTTTATATTATCAATATGTATTTACGATAAACTTCATAGTCTATTCAATATATGGTCAAATTAAGCTAGTAGGTCCACAACTAACCTACACTTGAGCTTGACCAATGTTTTTTAAGTGCTTACCAAGATCGGATAGAGAATAACAACGTGTGTAACGCCTTACGTCGTTAAAAAGTTTAACAAAATTTTAGAAAACCATTTTCTTTTCAATGGTTTCATTAATACCCTTAATACACAATGCTTGGTGCTTATTTTATAGGGTATTCTAGTTTGCGGTAAGGAAATCCGTGTTTTCCTTATTCCTACTCACAAATGCGTTGTCATTGTAAAGGCTCGATCTGCCTTATAAATGTGCTGATAATTTCACTTAGTCTCTTATCGTTCACATGGAACAAACAACGAAAATAGATAAGAGGACGGTATCCACCCAGTATCTTATAAAAGTGCAGAAGTAACTACTACCTGTTAAATATAGATTACAATAATTGGATTTTAAATTCTGTTACTCGTACCTACTTGTCTTGATGGTCAATGACACCAAATCCACATAAAGCCAGACACAAAACGTGGCTCTGCCCCGATTGGTTATACCTATCTACCGACATAGTCAACTTTTCTACATGTGTAGGTGTAGATATGTACAATATTTCCAACGTCTGATTTGAAATAACTTGGCACTACCATGAAGAAGACTGCACAGTATTACTCAATAAATTTAATAAATGAATCATCAAGTTCAATGAACTTTGCCTAAAAAGGGATTGTTGGGAACGTGATTGTTGGCAAATGATAGGCACTGGTATTTGTTTGAATGGAAACTATCATTGAGGGCTGAGTTAGAGCAGTCTCGTATCATAACACTCCAAAGGCGAAATAACCCTGACATGAGCCACCAACTGTAGCAGGCTGACAACCTTGTCTTTCTATTTCTGTGTAAGTACTTACAGATATACCTACCTAAGCTCGGGAAAGATGGCCAAGTGAGACTGAACTAGGTAAAATTTTCTGTTGTAGTTTAGAACTATTGTATGAACCAGACATATGCAAATACACTTTAAGGATGAGGGTACAAACATGATTATAGAGATATATATTTACACATGTTAAAATTTTTATTTCTGGCATTTTTATTCTGGAATACAGAGAGTATGTAATATCTTTACATTGGCATTGTTAAACATCAAAACACATGTCTTTCGGTTCATCAAAGACAAAAAGTACATTCCTAATTGAAAACATCTTACAGCCTCACAAATCATAAACCTATTGATTTAAGTACACATAGTTGCAGCAATGTCCAAACAAGTGTTTACTCTTACTTATCACACCATTGTAAGTCCATCTTTCAATAGACTCTCAATGGAGTGATATTTGATTTTTGACAAATTGAATGAATGCTCAAAAAGCAGTTTGCATGTGAGCAACGTTTCTTTTCATAGCTGTTTTTTTATAATCAATGGGTTACTTACTACTCATTCATACTTGATGTTAAATGCTGATGAGGTCGAAGGTGTTCGAGAATCTAGAACCTCTACCATTTTAAGTGGACTTGATATCTAATTTAATATCTGAATGAAGATTACACTGTTGTGTGGGCAGCATGTTTAGTAAAGATGGCGATAATAAGCCAGGTCAAAATGTAAAAGTGCTCTGTCACTAACAAAACCGAGTAAGTACTCACTAAACAGATATACTTCGATGGGGATCGATCCCGCGAACGCCATTTCTTTTACCCGATATCGAGAAGGTAGTTATTAGTTCTTTCCAGTAAGTCAAAAATTCGCAGCGTTAACCGAGTAATTGAGTTTCGAACGGTACAGATTTAATTGGATTTTCTTAAAAAGTAAATGCTTCACGTAGATCGATTTTAGACACGTGAGAAATATAGTCATTGGAAACGGGGAATTTCAATTTTAATTACTTCATAGCGCAACACGTCCTCAGCTCTGTATTCCTTTTTCATACAAATGAAGATAATGATACCATATAAATATATAAATACGTAATGTTGTAGCTATCTAGAATGGTAGCATTATTGAAGTTGAATACTGTTAATCCAAGTCGCATCACCATAGAGAAGATGTAGTACCTACACTAGGTACATTCATTACACACGAACATTCAATTGTATTAGAAAATTCTTACAAATGAAAATATCTAAAAGTCCTGCACGTAAATCATTAAAAATACTATTACCAAATTATACCATAGTTCTTTTGCACTACATATTACATTTGAAAATATTATGCAAGAGTAAATCTTGCCTATAAAAAAAAAATACTTACATCTGGATGTTCTTTGACTGGCACATATACTTTTTCTGTAAGTGTGGTGACCATTCCTTCTGGCTCTGGTAGAACAAGTGGTTCCTTTTTGACTCCATTTATTTGGAATAAACTTGCTCGCACTTTTGCTATTTCTGTAAAGAAAGAAACAAAATCATTATACCACTGTATACATCTAACATCTGTTTTCATAAATTAAGATGACAATAGTTGTCAGTGTAGGTACTACAATAATTTTAGAAATTTCCCCAAATGTTTATTAGTAATGATAAAGTTAATGTTCCGTTTAACAATGACGTTTATGAGAGCTCGGTAATATTATAAAAAAATTGCGAAAGTAATATAAATGTCATATAAAAACTAAAACTTGGTTGCAAGTAGGTTTAGTACCTAAACATATACTAACTGCCTAAATACATTAAAATCGCCTGTATATTATAAACAATTGTATACTTCCAAGAATTTGTGTCGCATTCACAATTTTTCATGTCGTACTTAAATTTACTGTTATGAGAGCTATAACACTGGCTCGAAGGCTATGACAGTATTGAATATTAGTTAGGTGTGACATCACTGACAAGTATTGTTGATGGATTATAAGTTGCATCTTTGGTGATGATGTGGATGCTCTGTCATCTCATCAATGACCTCCCTGGTAGTAAAATTGACAATGCTATAAATTTGACGATTCATTTACAAAAAAAGTAGTCTCATACGCTATTCGTTTTCGATTAGGGGAGTTAAACAATTTATGGCAGGGTCACAATCACCCATTAGTGACATTTTGATACGAATGTTTCCGTGTCTCGGACGGCACGTTAAACGGCCACGGTTGTTTTCAATTAAAGCAGTTCATAAGCCAAACTAGTGGCCTATAGGGTTGAAAACACGGTCAGATGGTCACTAGACTGACTCAAATCAATGAATCCGCATTCGGCCGTGGTGGATTATGCTTCATGCTCTGTCGTATTGAGAGGAGGCTGTGCCCCATAGTGGTAGGTAACGTAAGATTATTATTGATTTGTAAAATAAACTATAGCGGACTAATACTGTAAAATGACACATACAAATATTAATTTTTAAAGGGTTTTATCAAAATATATCCATGTCACGACATCGTTAATGTATATATTCAAATACTATGTTCTTATTTACGAGATATATATTATAAAAAGTATGCCTGCTAGATTACAGAATAAGCACAACAAGTCTGTTTTTAAATGGAACTTGTATCTATTAAACAGTCATAATCTTCACAATTTGTATCATCTTGTGATTTCCCCTGTTTCCATATGGCATATCTGTGTAAATATGGGGTTTTTATCTTTCTTGTCCAGATAAACCGTTGATGAGTCATCATCGGCAAGTAAGTTCCGGACTGCGCAATAGGTGAACCATATGTTTTTGCGATTTGCATAAAAAATATGTTAAGTCTTGTTTGACACAAATTATAATCACCGCCTATACATCGTCGCCCACATTATAGACTGCATATTTGTAGATCTAATATCATAAAATTATTATTATTATTCAAATTCAATCTAATAATAATCGTCAACATCTCTACCATATACGAGTATATGGCATACGAAAAATAGCACAAACAGTTAACAAGGCTAATGAAGTCATGAAGGTGTGATTATTATCTTGTAAACAATATAACGTTTACAAGATTTGAATCTGATTTCCAAATCACACAAAAAGAATCGTAAATTTTCTTCACTTTGATCTCACACACAAATAACCGGTAGATACGAATAAGTATACGCACACTTCTCTCGCCAGTCCATAGCAAGTCCAACGGGGGATCGGCGACAATGCTGAGGAGCTTTCACACCATATAAGGATGAGGTGTGTAAACATGCCGTTAGCCCGCCACAGGCCTCGTGTGATAGCAGACGGATTATGTATATAATTGCTACCTTCCCCTGCATATTGATGAACTCTTTAGCCTGGGAAGTTTTTTCGTAAGTAGGTAAAGATTGTAATTCGCAAGAACAAAGTGAAAGTTCTTTTTTCCATAATGGTCTTTTCGTTTTGTCAAATTTTTATAGGTATACAATTTATTCAAAACATTATTGCGACCAAGCAGAACGAGAGTTTTGATACCACTTTCTGTTACCTCAATGAGCTTAATTTGTGAATCTTGTCAAGAAAAGTTATCAGACAACCTTAACATAATTTAATAATTAGACAACCTTACACAACCTGATACATAGTCATACAAGGTCAAATCAAGATGAAATTGGTAAGAAAATTCTTTTGAAACTTGTCATAACTGACTGACGAGTGTCGAAATACATGTAATAGACAGCTGAACAATGCTGGCTTTGTTCTAGCAAATGACACTTCCAAACAAAAACAAAAGCAGTACATAATAGAGGATGTGTTCGAAGCATGTTTGCAGCAAGTGGTCTTAGGGGCTGTCCAACCGTCACACAACTACGCGTAGGTTGATTAATGTATTCTGATTTGACGCGAACCAATTCTGTTAGATATGTCATTTCTCAGAGGTCACGTCTTGAGCAACTCTTCAAACATTTGCCGCGCACCTTATGTTGAAGATGAAACAGATAATTTAAAATCGTTAAGGTTATATTACACAACATCTGATGCAGAAAGGACGGTTGACACTATATAAAGTTCATTGTAGTGGGTTCTTCCAGCGATTGATAAAATGTTTTTGTTAAGTTCCCGATTGCTATTGCAAGCACAAGTATTTTGGTAGTAAAATAACGTCGCAATGAGTATATATCTAGGATATATGAAACTACAAAATTATTTGACGATCAATTAACGATAATAGCACATCAAATACTCGTTCCTGTTGTCAATAGAAATTGAATCAGGCTGTCATTCAACCAAGTCAGTAGACTATTTGGGTGGTGTCTTTTGACACAAATTAGCCCTGGGACAGCGTGGTGGATTAACGCATATACCACATATCTTAAAAACAAGAGAGAATTATAATATACCTTCCTTCTTTCTAAGGCCATTACCCTCTCCTACAGACTACAGAAGACCGACCCTTTACAGTGGGGGAGAAAGTAGCAATAGTTATAATTCTATGGGATAATAATTGTAAGTCGTTACAGAGCGGACAGTTGTTTATCAACAACGAAAAGCCTCATCCGACATAAGATCAAAATAATTCAGAAACGAGGTTAAATTTTTTGGTTGGTTTACCTACTTATGTTACTATAACCACAATCGCGACCACTCTAGGTAATACAAGACGTGCAGCTATATTTTCATTCTAAACAGATAAAATGTTTTCATTGGCGTGTAATACTTTATTTCTATACCTAACTAAAAGCAGATAACAAATTAGAGATTATAATAGATGCAGGTAAGAACCAACGTTCGATGTTAAGATGTTTTCACTATAATGATTCGGAGTGTTTGTCACTGAGGGACAAACGTTAATTGCTGCATGAGCATTGAGTAGGAACCACCTAGGACACTTGTAAGAAAAGTAATTGTGCATCTCAGCTGTGTGACATAAACATTACATTGGGTATAAGTACATAAATATCTAGTATCTGCGTACCTGCTAGATATATAAAGCAAATACTATTAAAAGAGAAATCTATTGTGGCATTAGAAATAACTATTCTAGAACAATTTCTCCCCTGGGTATTACGACAGCTTGGACTACGTAGTCTCGTACGCATGCTTACTGGTTCCAGATAATACATTCTCAGCTCCATTGTCATTGTCCACAATGGCAGAGACTGCGAGCGGCTTTGAATCCGTAATCCCTGTCTCCCTCGTTCTATTCTAATACGCATTTAATAAGCGTACCTATGCTGGTACTTTTAAGGCAAGGCGATACAATCTCTTCTCCACGCGGAATTGGAACTTTACGTTACGTGATTAGGTTTTTATGTTCGACCAAGCCAAGCATTACCACCCACAAGTCTGATTTAATAGTTTGAATTACAATATTTATTACCTTGCCCTGCGGTCCTTAAATCAATCGTAGAAATAAAATAACTGAAATGAGAACATTGTTTTAAACCCAATACTTTTAAGAAATTTATATATTATTTCATTTAAATAATTCTAGTATGATACTAACTCAATAATTTTCGGAAGAATGAGATGGTACCACGTTAAAATTACTTCAATTTAGAAGAATCGTCAGAATCAATATATTATATTGTGCCATTATTTATACAAGACTTTAATTAGTACCCAGGAATGTCAGCGAAGAGCCACTGTTGTGTTACAAATTATCAAGATAAAAGTTCAATTTCATAAATGATAATTTATGTATATTAGACAACATTAACTTAACAGCAAAAATTTCAATGTCGGAATCACTTTCTGTTTTAGCGTCATTCTGCGGAAACAATTAATTTCTTTCATCAGAGAATCATTATTGTTTATTGACGGCCAAGTCAATAGCGATTGCAATAAAATTACTTAGTAAATGTACGGAAGAGTTTAGTTAGTGTCGAGATTGAGAAATTGATGCGCTGCACAACATTTGACGGTAGTAATTGGAGCGGACACGAGGAAGATTCATTGGTGTCTGCGTTGAAAATGAATAATAATCATCTGAATGTTATATATATATATATATATATATATATATATAATAAAGCTCAAAGTGATAAATAAATTGGATTGGTTCACTAAAAAAATAGTAAGAAATATGTTGGTAGCTGTTATTATATCTGTACTATTACGGATGGCAGGTAAATTGAAGAAAGTACCTAATCGTTCGCTACAGAACTTTACAACATCGACGGCGGACATAATTCGAGTCCCGTCTTCAAACGAGGGTAACATTAGAACAATGTGGACACGGCCGGAGTTTTCTCACGAAGAGCAGCGATGCATAAACCCACGCTTCGGTCAGTTTGCGACTGGCTAACTTGCGTCTACCAACCACGAACACTTGCATGCAACCAATCACGAAAATACAATGTGTGTAATTAATTAACAATTAAAACGAGGCCGATGGAAGTAGCCAAGATGAATAAGTACCTAACAAAAAATTACGAGAAAATTCTTTAATTGTGCCAATTTATGTGGGTATGCCACTTTGCAACTACAAAATGCGATAACGTCCAAACTTAAACATTTCTTAACTTTATGAGCTTCTTCTGTCGCTCAGTCGCATTGGATGTCAACGCCATGAAAGTGACCGCATCGTTGAATGTTACTATGCTCATCAGTTTCTTATGAATATTCATATACAATTTTTGACATTTGCTTTTTAATTAAATTACCTATTAAACTAAAGCATCTTCGACTCATTCTTCGGTTGCATTGCGAGTCCTTCTGGGTACATAAGTATTAAGTACCTAACCTAAGTAGGAATCCAAAATAATATTTTGTAATACCGTAGCTGCTGTTGGGAATATTTAATGAATGTTCTCTCATTTTTAGCTAGATTTATGGAAAATTTTACACCTCAGTACCTATTTTACAAAAATAAAATCCTGTAGGGATAATCAAGTTAAAGACAAAATAAACCTACTCAATATCGATCAATGCTGCTTGAATCAAGTTAATGTGACGGCGGGAAACAAAGAACGCACATATCCGGCCGGTTTTGAGGGAACTATTGTTGCATTGTCTCAGGGACAAGAAGCAATTTGTAATCTGATACGGTTTGACAAATCAAATTACAATAAAACCAAGTTAGGCAGAGCTCGTTATCCAAAAACTATTTGGTTGAAACAAAATAGCCACTGATTGAATGCAATAGCCCTGAACTTTTACCAACGTGGTGACGAAAACGGTACTTACTGTACGACTAATACAATTATGTACTTTGACCCTATTTTTCTTCCTTATATTTATAATTGCAATATCATTAATGTTAAGTTGATCATCATCAGCCCGCACGCGTCCTCTGATGACATAGACAAGGCATTTTTTTTTAACGCTGTGATATCATTTATCTTCTACCCAGAAGCCCGTAGAAAACTGTTCCAGAAAAGTAACAAAAGAAAGAACCATGCACGCGGGGTAAAAATTACAAGTAGAGCTGTTCCTGTTCATCGTAAATGGTATCCACACGATTTGTTGTGTTTTGGTGGATAGAACTCAAGTGCCAAATACATACCTAGTGTTAAATGATTCTTTAAAAAAATCTATTTATTGCCAACCAACAAAGGATAATAATTGAATCGCCACAATTTGGAAAAACAACCGACTTCACAAGTTCCGTTCTCTATCTCTAGTGTGCTTGTTCATATCTTCACCAAATTTTTACGAGGTAGGGTGGCCTTGCCACCCTTTGTAACAAAAAAAAATCGCCAAAATCGCTTAATAATCGACAAAATTATCGGGTAACATACATACAAATCAGTTAAAAATCTAAGCAAAACAGCAAAGAATTATTTTATAATGGTATATTATATCTATGCAACGACTTTTTAGCAAATATGGTGCGTATGGAAATCGGAACTGATTTAGCAGTCAAAGCAATTACATCATATCAGTATTTATAGAACAAAGTAGAAGATAATTTTAAGATAGAAGAAGGTAAAAAATTGTAACTGTAGAATAAGAATCAGAATATAATCGGAAGGAAGTAGTGAATCAAGTTGCCGTCAGTTCGGTAATATACCAGTGTCCGAGATTGTAATGACATAACAAGCTTCGCGAGTTATCGCAAATATATTAGTTGGAGTGATATTTTGTAGATAGTTATTATAAACATAATCTTGACATTGTCCTTTTGAGGGTTCAGCATCAAAAGCAAGTAAAAATCTCATATTAGTTTGCGGTTGTATATATAGCCGAACAAATATGTTTTAATAATTCTACTTTTTCATGAGGATCCGCCCAAAAAAGCGGATAAAATTTGTAAAGAAATGTATTTGCTATGTCTTAAAATTTGTATTTTAAATATTTAATTTTTTTCAATTTTAAACTTGCGAAATTAATAATGTTAAATAATCTATTGCGAAATTTTTCAGGTGGAATAAAACGTTGTCTTTAACTCATATTGTTTTAGAAATCAGCAAGAAACCTTTACAAACAAACTTACTAACAATATGCGAATTACCTCAAGATTTATACTCTCATCAACATAACATACCTACCAACATAGAAAAATTAACAAGAGAAAAGAAAATATGACCATAGATTATAAGCCACATTTTGATATACAGTCTTAAGAACAAAAGGAGGGTTATAAATCTGTGCAGAACTCTCTTACATGAATATACCGTTTTCAAGTTGTCTGATACAAATATACTATTGACATCCAATTTCAAAAACCACTCCTTTTTTAAATAAGTAATTTAAATAATACTCGATGTGATGAGTGCTCACTTTCGTTCAGTCAATAGAAGAGGAGACTTCCTGTCTCAGAAGTCAAGCATGGTGGAGTAGGTAATGTGTTGTCATGAAAGTCTATGAATTATGCAGAAGGTAGGTATATCCACAGTGCTGCAATCTCTTCATATCTATTTGCAGCTCTTCTATTACTAGACTATAAAATATTTGCATTTTGTAAAAACTTCATTATCCAATTGTCTCTGGTAACTGTTATCTCCATTATTCGCATAAAGGTTTACAAATATTTTTTGGTTTAATTGCGATTGCTGATTACGACACACATAGGTATACAGCCTTATATTCCTGGAACACGGACTCCTCTTACTAGTGTTATTTAATAAATAATTTTCATCTATTATGTACGACAATAAAACGTCCGACGAACATAGAATAGAACATAGAACACTGCTAGCGAGTAATGTATCGCTATATCTAGACCAAGTAGATACTTATTTATCATCTTATATAGCAAAATATATAATGTGTAAAGGCTTTCATGCAGAAGTACCTAAATGTCATTAGACCTCAATGTTATACTAACATGAAATTGATTGCTATTCTGAAGCGTTATTCATTACTCCACCGCGTGGGATGAATGACAATAATTCTTCTACGAAAAATGACGAAATAATCCAGACTGACTCACTTTTGAATGAACATGTGTTACACTAAGGCGTTGTAGTTAATTCAGACGTTATGCAAAATGATGCAGTTGCAAAATGCTGCATCTATACTCGTATCAAGTAAAATGTAGGTATACTACTTACGAAATGATCTCAAAATGGTAACCAGTTGGAAATGTCAGCGCAGATTGTCTTTATATTGTGATTGAAATGCTTTTATCCTGATATCTTAATCTATGCGTGGTCAAAGGGCCACTCGATTACGGTATTAGAATACTGATGAGACTGTTCGAAGATCACCGAGTAGATTTAAATATTAGTAGCATGATCGATAGGAGAAAACAAGGAACAAATAAAATAGAACGTGACTCAGATCAGTACTAGTGGTAAACTATGCAAGTAGATGTTGTTCCAGAAATCGAAGATTACAAGTAGGAATATTCATAAATCTGCATAGACGCTAATGGTCACTATAATGTAACAAATAACTACTGAGCAGTAGTTACTGCATTACATGGCATTCGTGGTATACACTTAGAAATTTGTAGAGTGCATGATTGCAGCTATTTAAGAAAACGTTGAAAATAGGTGCGTTCAACGGTCACATGAGAAAGTACGAAGTGAGTTTAATACACGTATTTATGTGAAATTGTTATTTATTTTGTCGAAAGATACAGAGCGTGTGTAGAATATGACTAAAGTGAGATCAATTTACATGACAAATAGTTAGAGCAAAGAAAAAGATTTTCACATGCCTTCTTGAAACTGTAAATAAAAAACTTGAAAATGCTTCCAAAATAATGTTTGCTTAGTTATGTATTCATACTTTATAATCAGGTGTACGGTGCTGAATACTAATTAGTTTAACTATTATCTTTTAAAATTAGGGCTCTTGAAGACGAATCACTAAATACGAAGTTTTCTATATATGCAACGGGAAGCAGAAGCAAGTTGGTATTTCTACGGAAAATTTCACAAAAGTTAACGGCGCATTTATGTAAGTGTTTTGCTTAGGTCATGTGAACGAGTACTTGAGACTCCGCTTCAACGTTTAACAAAATATTTTCACAAATAATAGAATTAAGTAAACTGTCCAAGTATTTTGCGGACGCCGGGCGTGGTGGTTTGTATGTTTTCATACGAGCTAGACATAGATTTACGGCCTATTCGGTTGAATTTACGCGAGTTCACGTCGAGTAAATAAGCGTACGAGTTAAGAGCACCAAAATGTGTCGAATTTGAAGCCGAACCAATGGCCGGCGTTACGCTCCTGTGCTTTCAGAATGCAGGCCACGTTCTATACTATTTATTCTCCGAACACTGTCCGCGGTTGACGGTTCTTTTATTATAGCTATAAAAGCGATGGAGTAAACCGGCGATTTTCGCTGATTTATCGTCTAATATTTATTTTTCACGGTTTACTTACGAGCCCGTTTGTAAATATAGGACGAGTTTACAGCGGGGAAGCTAATGTTTCCTTTTAATGTTTTATATCAGTGCCAAACGTAGCAACCGCCGCACAATATATAAACAACTACTGCAGATACTTCACAGCTATGTGTTATAGTAGTTTGCAACTTTTATGCATCATTATACTCGTTCAATAGATAATAGAAAGTTTACAACCTCCGGTATAGCTGTTTTAAAATTATCCAACATAAATATGGCGTCAGAAACAGAAGGAAGATATAAAGCCGGTAACAATGTACGGAAAAATAATTGAACTTAATTGAACATTAATCAAACAAGTAACTTCATGACCGGTCTGTTTTGTATTTGGGGTGTAATAAAAAGCAAGCAATCAAATGTTGACACCTGTCAGTGGGTGGGAAGGTTCAGTTCAAGCATTCATCGCGGTATAGTGGGTGTAACATACTTATAAATAATAATAAGTCATGCAAAAACAGCTATTTGATGACAATTATAGCTGAATAAGTAGGAGCAATTCCGACCAGTATAAACGCAAATATATATTCTTGATTATTCTAACCATCAGTAATTCGAAAGCACTAAAAAGTTAGCGAATACTAATCAGATTAAAATCTAATTAATAAAAACCGACCATCAACAAATGAATCTTAATTTGTATTATTTATTATGATTGATTTAGTATAGAGATGGCTGCTGGTCAATAAATAAGCAAACATATGTAAGTACAAGCAACTTAGATTGAATTAGTAATATATTTCATTTCTATCTGCCAGTTGCGTCGAGATAGATATACATAAGAGTCAGTAGATTCGAACAGCGGCCAGCAGTGGAAGCACTTGGCACATTTTATACAATCGAATGCTTGTCAATCTGATCGTTAGTATCGATTCTTTATTTGGCTAGTAACGCCCATTGGAGACACGCGTCAGATTCGATGTTGAGAAGAGCATTGTAATAAGCAGTCTCACTTGAAGTATGTAACAGCAATTCAGATATTTATTGCTTAGAAACCACCTACGCAAGTGGGCTGATGTTACAACAATACTGTACCTAATGTGCCAGTTGTTTTAATGGGTCACAAAACATCATTTTTATTGCTAAGTTTTATATTTATTACATGTTTTTGACGCCCGCATGCATTAGATTCATTGTCTTTGTTTCAATGATTATCTTCAAATATTTTGAATGGCCTTCATAAGCTGTAGTTAAAAGGTAATCATTATACTTATTCTATGCTTAGACGGAGACAAATAGTTGGTAAGTTGTCCCTATGCAGTGGTGTGAGATAATTTGACTAATAAATTCCGTATCTGACCTAGAATGAGACAGATCGGTGTTATAACTATTTGCGTGCCATTCCTGACCATAGGTCGGGCTCAAAGCGAGATGTACGATCGCCTTTGTGGTTCGCCGCCGATGCAACCGACCACGACTGAGATTGCAAAGATAACGAACACAGACTCTACTGTATGCTAGAAATAAGTCACCCAACTGAATAACTTGAGATGGTGGTTGAAAAAATCTATTAAGCTAAGGCATCGACCTCTCGACCATCATTAACTTCTTATTTTGATTAGGTAATTTGTGTTGATAAATCCTTATATGTCTTATCGAAGTTTCGTTACAAAATTACAGTAACCACCTGTACTAAATTCATATATAATTACAGCAACTAATACGAAAACTAAACATATAAATACTATACAAATATCATCATCATCAGCCTGTAAACATCCCAATGCAGGGATATAATACGCTAGCCCAATGCGTGTTGGGGACTTCACATGCCTTTGAATTTTTATTTCTCTGGCATGCAGGTTTCCTCGCGATGTTTTCCTTCACCGTTTATGAGTAATCGGATTAATGCACATAAGTAATTAAATTAAATTTAAAAACTCATTGGTAAATGGCCTGCTTGGGAATCGAGACCGGACCTGCCAAATTGGGAGGCCGAGTCTTAACCGCTAAGCCACCGGCGCTATACAAATATAGCCACTAAAAGTTAAGCTACTAATGCGTGTGAGATTTGTTTATGGTATGGTACAAAATCCACAACAGCTTCTAGCGAAAGTTGTGCGAGCAAATTTTTTACACATCATCAAATATTGCGAGACGTTACAGCTTGAGGCTCGCGAAGTTTTACCTACTGAATTTCTCACCATCTTCTAAGAACGGTGGTAGCAAGTCTTACCTGGAAGGAAATTATAAATAGTTAGCGATATACCAGCAATTTATTCTTGCGTACATAGTACTTAGAGGAGTAAAAATTTCCGCTTGCTAGCCTATAGTGGAAGAAAGATTAAGTAATTTTTTGATTATGGATATTAAAGCAAATGGATCTCTCATTTAAAAACTGTAATGCAATTGAGTATTTAAAAAAATGTAACTTGTAGGTAAATAGTATAACATCGTCAAAACAACAAAAATTACTAGATCAAAGCTCAAGGCATCGTTTATGATCTAAACGCCGTCATTGTTTCAACAACTACGCTCTAGCATGGTTCTGCATCAATACAATGTATCACTACTGTACTTGGTAGCAGTTTACAAACAACATTCATACTGATGCAAGCTGCGAACTGATGTGTAACATGGCATTAGACGCAATACGATACTAAAGATAATACAATTTAAATAAACTTCACCAAAATGAAGTCATAAGTATGAAGATCAAAGGCACAAATTGAGACCTGGAGACAATTTCAAGAAGTGCGTAGGACGTGAAAGTATAAGTATACACAAAAGTATATAACAGATTACCTTGTGGGTGGAGGTATGAAGGGTCGTGGGAAGTTGCTAAATGCAGACTGCTTCCAACCGGTCACTATGGAAATCTATGGCGAAGGCCCTATGTTCAGCAGTGGATGGCCTTTGGCTTATGGTAGCGTCACTGAAACATCGAAATGTAAACATGCCTTCGAAGTTAGATTGAACATATTGAACATACAGGGGTGGGGAGTTCTTTCGCATTAGCGTTTGTCGAAGAAGTATATTCTGTCGCTGTATTGTTTATCGCACCAGCAATGTGCCGACGAACAGAGTATCGGAACTAAGATATTTCGAACAATAGTTCTTCGCACGTTTGTATTTCGATGTTCAGTGACGCTACCAAAGCCACAGACCATCCAGTACTGAACATAGGCCCCCCCCATAGATTTCCAGAGTGACCGGTTGGTAGCAGTCTGCATTTAGTAACTTCGAACGACCCTTAATACCTCTCCACCCATGAGGTAATCTATTATATACTTTTGTACAAATTTAGCGAGATTATGGATTGTGATGATGTGTGATTTTTATTCGATCAATTGTTTACAAACTGTGGGCTGTTGACCAATGAAATAATATAGTAACAATTATAATTCCCTTAGTGCAAAACATGCTTGAGAGGCTTTAATATTGAAAATGTTACACTTCATTTATTGTTAGTGATCAGCGGGTCCTTGCTTCTCTTACCGTTTATGATAACGTGAGTTGTGGTTATGTGTAACTACCAAAGATGGTATTTGATTTAGCTGGCACAAATGACGTAACCGCACCGCTCTAAGAAAACACTCTGTGTTTGTCCGTCAGCAGTGCTTGCTATAAGCGCCTAAGATTTCACTGCTACCGTTAAACAATTTTGTAACAGTAAACGTATCTACATTGAAAATTCTAACCCTTTTCAAGACTGGTTCATGAACTAATTCTAACAATCAATATATTTATATATATTTACCTAACTAAACCTTATATTGGTGGCTTATATAGTGTTGATACTGACTATACTATTTCTTTTTAATGAATGAATACAAAGGAATAGGGTTGAACACTTGAACTTGACTTGAATCCTTTGACGATGTGGTCGACGATGAAGCACTCTCAGAAGATGCCTATTTCACTCTACTTTTGAAGGTTCCGTGGTTGTATATAACTATCATTAAATTGATTTTTCACGTACTTTCATCAATTACACTTACATCTTACCCCAACTAGGCTAAGCCTGTATAGACACTATGCCTATGTTCAACACTTAAATACATCCATCCCAATCGGGGTACAAACACAATACCGATGGTTCCGAAGACAAAGCCACTCATTGGACAAATCAGCCGTCAAATTTGATCCTCACAGTTTTAACCCAGCGGAATTGGTACTTTAGTTCGATGCTGGAATAAGTATCAGGCTATGTACCTACATTTAAGAAAATGTGTGATGATCTATTATATTAGTACTGCATGCTCTGAATTCTGAAGTAAGTCCAATGAAGTAGAGCTCAAAATACTCGCTACAAAATGCACAATATTCGTTGTAAAAACATGTTGTTTTCTTTCCAGTGCATAAAACAAAACGATATTGCTCGTTAACTACTGTCGTTATTTGTTAGTTAGTGGGTGGGCGATGCGCGTACGTAGAACGATATAAGTTCATTTCAGTATAAAGTTTTTGGATGTTTATTACTCAAGTATTGTCGTTAGTTAAGTTAGACGATGTTTCGTAACGCTAGGATACCTAGTATCCCTCTAATTAGACACAAATCGGTAAAATCGCAATCGCATGTAAAGAATTAGAATCGGCGATAGCCTGAAATAGCTGTCCCTACATCTCAGTGGAGCATGCTAATGCGTCTGAGTCGTTTGGCACTGAGTCCGAAGCACCACACACGAGAGCTGGGGATAATGGTGGAACTAAAGATGCTCTGGTTAATCGCTTTGTTTGTCACATCCACACAAGTATTTCGGCTTGCAGTGTAAAAATTGTCTCGTGCATGAGACTAACGAACGTGGAGCGAGGGCTATTAGTGTAGTACTTTGAACATGACACCTTGGTTACGTTCGTCTGTTTTTAAATATTAACAAATTAAATATCACTTTGTTATTGTTTGACAGTTTTATGTCGACATAAATATTTACAGAATCCACTACCTTCAATTAGTAATACGCCCATCTCTAATAGGTTTAAACTCATAGACAGTTTAATAAGCCTTTGGGATCATTAAATTAATTAGAATATCCTTCTCTAAATGAGCATTGTCATAGTTATTTACACGAATTACAGGTAGTAAATCTGTACGAGTAAGATTTATAAATTACAATTTAAGCTCGTAATACAATTTACAATACATTTGTCAGCTTAATAATAACAAGCCACTAATATATTGCGGACAATGCGCATTTAATGTGGTGGTATTTTAGAGAACCCAAAGGTTTATTAAACTGTCCATGAGTTAGCAAATTTTAAACTATTTATAATGACAGATTGAAGAGGAGTGCACATATGTACCAACGTGACAGAAATTGGCCAAGCTCCCAACTGTTAATATAATTCAACGAGACACTTCTATGAAATTACTTTGCACCTCTATCCATTAAAATATATTTTATTCTATCAACTATTTGTTTCATTTAATCATACCTAACTTCAATCAAGAATATTGCAATATTAGTAGTAGCTCCACAGTAGCATGTATATCGAGTTATATGCCGGATGAGTTTAAGTAAAGCAACTAAAATAGTGCATATTCATCATCATCAACATAGTGAAATAGAAGTTATTGGCATAGGTAGTTTAATTATTTTTTTCATAATTACTCTAACTTCAAAGGGCACTTTAAACACTTGGTCTTGGTTGTTTTCAATTGAAGGCAGTCGTTATCCTAAGTCGGTGGCTCAAACAGAGGCGATTTGAAAATACTGACGGTCAAGTGGTCACTAGTTTGATACAAATCCAACAATCTGTACTGGATCCGCGTAATGGATTAAGGCCCAGCAGTGGAAACTTAGGGCTGTGGATGGGTGATATAAATTAACGACGGACATCCAAGTACAGTAATAGCTGGGCCAAACAATGTGGTGCGGTGTCGCTACATCATAATTGATATACGTAGCTCAAAGGCACCGCATCGTCTCTATCGCCTGTACCTAAATTCATTGCATCTGGCAAAGAACTACTCATCGGTTCATGTGACATGTCCCGAACTCTCTGGAGGCTTGATCATGTTGAAGTTAGGCTGAAGTATTGATCGGCGGTACCTACACCAGCGGGAATAGATGAACTCTTATTCTGTCTACCATAAAGCGCCATGGCAAAGCTTTTATGTAGCGATATAGAAACTTTACAACCTAGTTGTAGAGACTACGGGTAATATTAGCTGCGTTAGTTTGATGGCCCGACAGAAGGAACAAGGAAGTATCAGAGGGGTGACGGAAAAAGACTGGAAACGGAACAGACGGACAGAGTGCCAAGGTGATAAGGCTATGATGATCCTTTCAAACCCCCTCATCAAACGTTGTTGACATTATATATACACATACTATACCTACATTATATAAATGATGCACAGTGGGTAATGCAAGATGATATTCTATAAGCGTTTCTTAGATTCACTCGAGGCAGTTCTGCGAAGTCTTTTAAAGGATTGATAGGAATTTATAAATTACGTACCTATCTATAGCTATTTTAGAAAAATAATACGTCTGCGACAAATAAAAGGAGAATTTGATATCCTTACATGATCCTTTAATCCCAATTATGATTTCTTTAACAGATTTAATTAGGTCGCTCTGAATGTCAGAACCTATTGTAAAAAAATCCAAAATTCAAGTAAGTTTTCCAGGTTTGAAACTTTGTAAATGTATGTAAGACTGATGACGATACAATCATATGGTACCATCGAGTTGATCTGATGATGAAGCTGAAAGGTGGGTAACGGAACCCTTGAAAGGCTACTAGTATAAGTTTGGACTCAATAGATTTCATTTTAATGAAATTATTCATTTCACTGTAATGACGACGGGATAGTGCAGTAAAATCAAAGGTTGTATTTTAGTTTTTTAAAACTATATTTTAGTTATTTCTCTTTGTACCCGGATATTGATCTCGTTACGTAGGAACCTATTATAGCTATTACTCCATAGATAGATAAAATACTGTTCACATTTTATTTTAATAGAAATTTTAGTTCAAGTAACGCGTTATTTATAGATACTGTAAATACGATTTACTATGTATTCTCAAACGCAACAAGTTAACTAGATACCATATCCCAAAGGCAGCTGTGAAAACCGGCTTATTATGGACGTTGGGAACATTATTTCTCGTATATTTTACTAAAAATAAAGCACTTGTACTGTTATTGAATCCGTTAACGCCATGTTATATTGTATCCATTACAACATCTAGTTTCTAACACCTATGAGCCGTCAAGACGTCACGCACTCTGACACGGACACTAAAGGCGCTTTTTATTGATTATAGGGCAAAGGAACATGTTCGACCACCCGCGGTGGGCCTAGAGACCACTAATTGAATATAGGCCCCATTGTCCATCCGACAAGAGGAGTTCAAGAGGTCCCCGATTAAATGTCAATCATTCCATTTTTTAAGAAAATTCGTCATAACCCCATCGGACTAGTCTATCAATACCGAAGGCAATTAATCTTTGGACATAATCAACAATTAATTATAAGTAGGTAGATAAGTTTTCTTTAGAACCAATACATTTGACCATGACATAATGGCTAATTTATATAGGGACTTAAAGAATGGCACGAGAAGTGAGTTGTCCTAAGCGATCAAATTAATATACGTCTTTGAATCTCAGACATAAATTAATTGTCGATGATCGAACAAAGTGGTGGTCACAAACAGTAAGCTGTTTGCACTTTCGTTGGTCAAAGAAACAAGTTCGGTGAGATTTTTTATTGATAAACTACAATTTGTCTCTACAATCAGAAAATCAAGATAATTCAAACTTGATTGATTCGCTAAGGGACTTGAAACAGCGTACTGCACCTAAGTAATTCTTATGTCATATATTTATAAATAACTATGAATGATTTCTCGTATACCAAATGTTACGGCTCTTCTTAAGTAGACGCACATAAAATGCTCGAGTAGCCACTTTGAGCTAACAGTCATGTTAAATTAAAATAGCTCCAGTGGTTCAGTTGTTTGGTTCGCCTAGTAATCTGTATATTTATACCTATCTAATAACTATTTGAGTAAGTAGCTAAGATGAAAGAATTGTAAAGGTGGGTTGGCGCGGTTCAAATTATACGTTGCGACTGTTGAAAGTTTAATGCTACTTATTAACAGAACCCACCAACTGAAGAGACAGTAATTTCATAATGAAGATGTTAAAAGATAGCATTAAAGTGTTATTGTTACGCAATTTTTATATTAGTATCTATGGCATTTTTCCTATGTGTTCGTTTGTTTTTTATTCACGTGGCAAAACAGCGATGAATTTATGTGATTTGTTGAACAAATCAACACATGAGAACATATGAAATATCACTACGGGACACGAATCTCTTTTGATTAAGATTTCTATGGCAGATTTTGCCCTAATCCCTACAAAGAGTAGATATTTTGGGACTGATCTATCAATGACTTTGCTGCTCATCTATACCGTCACTATTATTTTAACATATTGGTCTTATTCTACTCTGTCAGAAACCACATCGTCAGGGATTTCTTGAACACAGGTAAGTAATATTAAATAAATATAATCTTTATTTTCTCCACAGAGATTTGTACTTTACAAGTCACAGCATAGTTATGACAAAAAAAAAATCTTTGATAGAGACCGGTGCCTGAGCTAGGTAATGCCTTGTATTTTAGGACCACTGGTCACATGAGAAGGAGCAAAGAGTTACATAAGCTTCTTTTACCTCCAAAATAAGGGGGACAATTAATCAAGGCGCTATAATTTGTTTTATATGTATTACTAGCTTTCCGCCCGCGACTTCGGTTCAGCAAAAAAAATTGCCTATATGATCCAGATCCTAATATGTCTACCCACCAAATTTCCTGCAAATCAACATACATTCATACACACAAACTTTCGCATTTATTGGAATTACACAATATAAACAAACTGAATATAGTCAGATAATATGTACAAAGGTGAACTTATCTCTTCCATGCAACCTTACTGGAAGTTAGAGAGGTTAAACGGGATGGGAAAAAAATAATAACGAGGAACCAAAAATTATGAATTTCGATAATCATTAAGTGGGTTACAGATACGTTACGTAATTACCTACCTACTGCACCCACACAAATTTCGGAACTATCATTACGAAATTAATGTAACTATAAGCTATAAATAACGTTTCCCAGAGTTGTTTCCTAAGGTTGGTTAAGCACCTTCAGTCCACCACCTACATACGACACTTATCTTAACATCGAAGGTGAATCGACCGCCCACGTCAGCGGCAAAAACTACAGTCATCAACTTATATCTAACAAAGGTAGCCGATTCGCCGACTGTCTTAGTCACAGAACGCCCATAAGAACTAATATGGACATTTGAACAGTACAGTGTGTAGGTGGCACTTAGAAACCCGGCCCCTGTTCTTATATGGTAATACGAAACTTTGATTTAGACTGTGTATAGGATACTGGTCTATAAAATAATATTAAAGTAGTAAATAAGAATTTCTAAATCATAGAAAAGAAAATCAAGACAAACGTATTCATATGGTACGCAAAAATTAAATAACGAATAATGTGATTTGCCACAAACAAACATTTAGGAAAGTATGCTGTAGGTATATTCACCTAACCACAAAAACCTAAATAAGTATATACAAAACGAGCATTAAACAGTAGTTTTGAGCATGCTACCACAAATTCATATTAAATACATATTTACTCGAAACTCCATATCCCTACTCGCGTTTAACCTCCAAAACTGTAAAGGAAAAGCGTACCTATACCTTCAGACGCTGTTTATCTTAGGCATTATTGGACTAAATAGTTTTATTTTTGTGTTAAGACCGTTAATACATATCAATGTGTATTGTATAAAAGTAGGTAGGTAGTGAGAATAACTAAGCATTCACTAAACAATATTTGCAAAGACAATACTGTGGTAAATGAATGCAATCATTTTATAACCATAAACAGGAGCTAAGTAGTCAACTAAACTATGTTTGAAGAAGCAACTAAAATTAGTGGTTGGTTGGCTATTGCCCAAGCAAATAATGCGGCTCGAGTAAACAGTTTAAGAGTGATGATGCTGCTAAGCAGCCCGAGACTTTGGGTAATGAAATGAATATAGAATAAACAGAATTCTTAGCATCAGCATTCGAAGGACTGGCGAGAACTGCTGTAGCACAACACTACGCGATTTTAGAATACTACCTATTATACGAAATTAGATAAGTAAAATAGGGTGTCACTTTTTAGAAAGTTTAGGTTGCTATCAAACTAGATAGATCGTAGAAGATAAAATTGCACTGAGATTGGGAATACTTGCATTAATCTAAAAGCTTTCTCACAAAATTTTACCATGCAGTCAGTTGCTTATTAGTCTAGAAACAAACATCACTGAAAAGTGGAATAGGGCCTCTCCTATTTGTTACTTATTCAATAGGCTGGTCATTTAGTTCATGACACCGCTAGTGGAGCATAGAATATCGATGGTTGAGTTAGTGTTGACGGCCGCGCCACAAGAGGCCATATTTTACAGAACGTATGGCCTATTGTATCTAGCCCTGTGACAAATTGCGACAGTGCTCTAATGACAAGAATAAAACTGAACGATTCATGCAATCGTAATTCGTGTTGTAAATGTAATTAGAAACTGACAAGGACAAAGAAAACTTATGTTACTACTATAAAAATATCAGCATAAAAATTTCACTTGTATAAATTACTAACACAAGAAATCAGAACTGACAATGTAAACATAATATAAGGTAGCCAATGAAAGAAATATGACTGATATAACTCGGAGGTGTTATGTCATACAAACTCATAAATCTCATAATAGATTACAATCACAATTTGTGACATGATTCTAGTTTTAACGGTCCTGTTAACCTTAAGTAGACCCACTATTATAAAGAGCTTTGCGCCTATAAACAAAATACCTAATACATGACGTCATTGCCAAGTATCACGAAGAAGATGAAAGGATTAGATCAACTGATCTGTGACATGTATATACTCGTACGTTACGACCCTTATAAGTTGCCACATCAGCATATGTGCGCTAGATGCGTCGTTAGCAAGAATGATGGAGGAAGTTTGATCAAAGCATCTGCGGAGAGTACTTACACTTAGGTAAATGCCCTTATTAGTCTCGATTTGAGGCAAAGTTCTCCCAGTAACTACCAGGAGGAAAATGATCACGTCTGCAGTAAATGGTCTACAGGCGAGTCGGGGTCAGCAGTCTTTGTCGATAGGAATTAGGACAAGGTCCGGACGTGCGGAGGTAGAAAGCAGTTTGCGAAACAACTGGCAGGTTTTGATCTACCCGCCAGCCACCCTCGCCGAGGTCTTGATGTCGTGCATTGGACCTAAACTCGGCTCACCTAGTCCTAGTCTCGGTACTAATCCTAGTAATCATAATAAGCACTCCCAAGGTGTGGGCTCATGGTAGGAAGCTACAGGGTAAATTAAAATCGCGTGATTTGAAACCAAATGTAACTTTAAGTTGGATGGGGCTGACGCATCATGAGAAGACATGCGGTGTAACCCCACCTCAGGGAAGGCTCGATATAGGGATGGCTGTGGAGGATGAATATCGAATTCGTAATGTATGCCTCCATCGACCTAGTACCAACTTTTTGCATGAGATTCTCTTCCCCATCACACAAAATAGTTGTATTTAGATGTCGAGTTGCGGTAGCCAAATTGCGTTCGAATACGTAGGATCAGTAGCTGTAAATACAAGGCCACATATTATTGTCACCGTTGTTGTTATACTACAATATGCACACATTGTTAATGACGAAGCAGACAGCAGCTGATACTTTTAATTTCAATAGCTATTTGTATACTGGTTGGTTATTTGTAAGCATTGCTGTTTGATAAAACACCTGTCTGTGGAAGACGTGGTCATAATAATGCCTGGGTCTTGAACCGGTTTAATCTGGATTTAGGTAGCCAAATGTATGTCCCTACTGGTACATCGATATTTGGTACTACGAACTATGGTGATAAAATAATTTAGTTTCTGCATTTACTTATTTAGTCATTCATTGCACAAGTTAAAAAGTCCTGTAGCAAGGATTACATAGCCCACAAACAGGTAATAAATATATTAATAATAATAATATAATAATAATAAATAAATATTTCGGAAACTTACACCAATCATCTAGTCCCAAAGCAACGCTTGTACTATGGATACTAGATAACGGATAAACATACATAAATATTTATATAAACATCCAAGACTCGGGAAAAAATGTTCGTATTCATCACACAAACATTTACCCCTGGCGGGATTTGAACCCGCAACCGTTGGTTTCGCTGATAGGGTCACTATCCACTACACCAATCGGTCGTCAAAATATTGGTTTCCCAATATGTAAACTGTAAACAAACAAATTATAAATAAATATCATGCAACGGAATATTGAAAATAAATCAAGCCAATTGAAGTCTCAATTGAAAATCAATTGCTAAAGCAGCGCGGTATTTCGCAATTACTATACAAATGGGGCTAATACAAAGACCATTGGCTGAGTTGGTTGGAGCAAATTATCGTGTACAAAGAGTGGTTGATATCATTAACGCTAACACCTTCCATGCAGCTCCTGTAACATGAGACGTCTGCAACCACTCGGATAGCCGACACACTTAAGAGTTGCCATAAACAATCGAATTCCTAAAATAGGTTTTATTACCAGAGCAATTGAATTCATTGTCGGTGCAGCGGACACAACAATGCTCTTTGTAATGTTCCATTTTAATTTGCATTCTAAAATTATTAAGCTTAGAGTTCGAATTCGTAACATTAGAATAACGAGAACGAAGTCCCTTGATGGCCAGTACAGGATTTGTGGTTAACCTACAATAGAAGCAGAACAGTAACTTTGTTGTAGTTATTTAAGATTAGATTGAATTCTAAAATTGTAGCCACAAATGTGTATTGTATAGTTACTGAAGTCATTATTTACAAGGTGGGTATAAGAAGTTACACCAAACTACTTTATTGAAATACTTAATTAAAAAACCGCCTAAATGCGGGTCCGGATTCAGGCAATGAGTGTTCTTTGCTATACTAGTACGTTTTGGATGTAAAAACCTATTAACAGTAAAAGAAATCAGATAATTTTCCATCAATCCGTACCTTATTTTGTTTCCCATATTTATAAATTCTTTAGAGTTTCGGTCCTTAAAGTGTTCTTTCGAAAAAATATTAGAAAAACTTATACTTACAAAGTAAATATATATTTTTATTATAATCGTGCTTTAACGACCTTCCAAAAATGACTGTGAAAGACGGACGCACAGAGTCAGATGGTCAACAAGGTGATCCATTTTGCAAATTTTGGTACATTGGGCAATTCTTTAGTAGTTAACGTAAGTATGGAGCAACGATAGGAAACAAGAGAAACTTTGAAGACTACACATGTTAAGTACTGAACAACACAAAAAAGGCAAAAAGCACCTAACGGTCAACCCTTTGTCTTTGTGAGTAGCATCATTATGCAATGTGAGTATTGTTCTTAACGAACTGTCTTGTACGAGCTATCTTACATTACCTACTGTACTGACCTAGGGACGTATTTTCAACCAACACCTATTGCGGTAACTTTTATTTGGCACTTCCCGCCAGATCTTAAAGATAATTCGACTGGATATTTGGATACATTATTGCGATCTGAAACACAGACCCTTCAAGTCGCGCTAGGTGTGAAAGTTATTAGATGATAAGCCACCTATTTTAGTATGAAAGCCTTACATATCGGGTAGATTCAAGGTTAGCAATGCAAAGCCTAATCCTTCACATCATACATACGTATTTTTACTCTAAATCAAATAATTCTGTCTTCATTCCAATATCCAGTAACCTATAATGTTGGTAACGAGGTACAACTACTAGTTATTTACTTGGAGTGACCTAATTATTTACGCCATAATAATTTCTACTGAAATATACAACTTCTTGCAATCATCTGATTCTAGGTCACATGGTTTACGACTATTTTCCTGAACGGATGACACACATTGCATGTCAAAATTGGCACGTTTATTACCTACTGCATCGCAATTTACAAAAGATAAAAACTGCAGAGATATTAAACAATGAATTATAAAAAATGCAAAGACGGAGTAATGAGTAAAATACCAATAGGCGATTTAGAATCAAGGGATATCGATTAGCGCATGGACATTGCGAAATTTGGTAATAGTAGGTTTAAATCAATTAGCAAACCTATGTATCACTGTCTATTTAACTGTATTGACCAAGATTCCAACAGCGTATTTGCATTTAGCAATATGTGTGAGAATTATACTGACCATATGCAATGCTGTGCGACAATATAGACATGTTAATCCTTGACAAATCGATAAGTTGATGTTTCATGGGACAGACGATTTGACCTAAACGCCGTCAGTAGTACCTATCACAAATGACTAATGCGTTTTGGTTACACAGTAAACACTAGACGGTACTTTTTATTAAATCGATGAAGGTTACGTCATTTCTATCGAAGCTTCTCACACAAAAAGTGACGTCACTAAAAGAACACAAGATTGATTAACAAAACCTGAATCTCCTATAATTCTAAGAACGTTCAGGTACATAACAATTGCAACACAAGACATCTGAAACAATTTAAAGGTAGGTATACGTTATAGGCGACAAAGTTGAATAGAATTGTTGATCATTAGTTTGGAATTATTTTTACAAAACCATTAAGGAATATAAATTGATAAATAATGGCATTCGCTGCAAACATATTACACGATAAATACGGATTGTGGAAGTGTTTCCGGAGATATTATCATGATAGGAAAAGAAAACGTCAAATTAAGAAGATTCAAAGCACAAGTTGTCCAAGACATCGTTATTTTGTTTTTGAATAAAACAAACAAGAAGCGACCCTGATTACAAAATGATCATATTACGCAAATGTGCGTATGTATGTAGGTATGTTTACATAATTACTAATCTTTTTAGCATCCGAAAAGTGATGTCATGCGAATCTTTGCGCTTTAAAACTCATACCTACATGCGTATCCATATTACACTGACAAAATGAATATTTTTATCAAAAATGGTGACTAAAAGTTAAATTATTAAGTTTCAAATATCTAAGTGAGAAAGTTCCATCATCACTAAACTCCGAAATAATGTAATACACACACATCGCCCTTGTTAGGTGGATCACCGATGTGTAGTCAATTAAAACTATACCCACCTGAATCACAAGTGGGGAAGTACGACATGCGGCTAAATAGAAGATAGGTAAAGTCATACTGACGGGACATGCATCAGCAGTCTACTTGAGCGATTTGTAAGTACTCGTATTGAGGTAAATCAGATAAGAGAGTGCGCGTAATGTGATGTTGTACATAGAGATAATGTAGGTATGTATGTGGGCACTGCCGTACTTGTGAACATCTATGTACAATGCGACACTAAAGTTATCCATCACCAATAAATATATCGGACCCTTCTCATCTAACTCAGCGATTAAGATTTGGTTGACTAATAAAACTCCGACGAACGAACTTCAAAACAGAATCCGATCCAGCAACTACCGATAACTGTGCGATCTTCTTTAACCATAATGTCAACTATGCAAGGTTTATCATGCTCCAATCATACTGAATCAGATATTTGACCGCTTCAGAGGTTGCAATCACATTGTTACGTCGCAGTGGACGGCAACAACCTGATTGTACCGTTAGCGGCCGCGCAGAACTGACCTAGTGCCGGGAAAGTTATCAGGGACGACCGTGTTCGGACCGTTTTATGACCAAAGCTCAATATCGCTATTAATCTTGTTTTCGGAGAATGCGTTGAAATAACTACCTGGCAGTTTATTACAATCTTCGTAGAACCTAGACATGGGCATCCATTTAGAAAAAGTCGATAAAATCAACGCAAGAAATGAAACCGCTGATGTCATTTACGCAGTAACACAGGACGTTCTAATGATCATCATCTTACTAGATCGGACGCGAGTCCTTAGTGGTTTGTTATAAAATGGTCAGTCGCGTCATATAGCTGTTTTAATGAACATTAATTCGATGCAAGTGGAACTGATTCAATTGCTATCACCCATCTAAAGACGACAATGACCTTACCCGAAATAATTTGTAGCAGTTGGCTCGTGACTGAGGTACAACATTCAAATGTTTCTATGGACGAGTGATATGTGAAATCATCTTATATTTAATTAATATTGAGGCGAAATTACTTTAAAATGGGCGGAACTATAGTTTTACTTCTTATTAATTATTGCAAGAAAAGTTTAAGTTAAATATCTTGACGAGTTGACCGGGCAATTCAATGAATTTGTGGAAAAATTTAAATTAATTTGGATAAAGTTGTAAGAAAGGGTGTATCCGATGGTGGGATAGTAAGCGTCGGGCAAGTATTTATAGTTGCGTGCGGGGTCGACGTTCCTTAGCACGTCTCCCACGCCGGCGCGAGTAGCGGCGGTGGCGCCGCACTCGCCACCCAGATACGAAGGATCTAGAAACCAGCGTACAATTTACATACTATGGTTACTACGACAACATTTCCAACATTTTCACCCCTATAATTTTTTTAATTAACACAGTACCATAGAGAACTCTGACTTCAAGCAAATTACCTGAACCACAACACAAAGTTCGTCTAAGAGGTATTCTCCTAAATAATGAACACCTATTCTCGTAGAAGGTATGACTCTAATAATTTTCAATCAATGCTTTTAGAGATAAGCTGGAGGACAGAAATAATGAAGTGCTTTTCCAAAAGTGTTAAAGAGATATCAGACAAAGTAAAACATATTGTACATTTTTCAAATCGTGGAACGCCTACGAAGTCGATGTTTTATTTTTCCCAATAACGTTTTTTGGTGACAATTCAATAGTTGCTAAATTGCAGGGCCTTGAACGCCATCGCAAGATCGCATAGCTATCAGCTTTTTATAGGATGAATTTCTGTGTGAGCGTTGGACAATTTTAATTCATCTCCGGACTACGAGGATTTCCACCCGTATGTCGTTATAATACCTACCGAACTTCGTACTAAGCGGTTTGACTCATCATTCATATCATAAGGCGAATAGTCAGAACATGGAACTCCCTTCCGGCGTCAGTCTTTCCAATGTCCCTACTATCTAGGGATGTTCAGGAATCTACTGAGATTGCAGTACTACACTACATCGTCGGCCACATCGTGACTTTCAAACAGGTGAGATTATGGTTAAACGCGTATCCAGTCACTCATAACAAAACACCAAAATTTAGCTCACCATTTTCTACAGAAATACTTACCTACACCAAATTTGAATTGCCTACAATAAATGGCGGTGACAGGCGAATAAATATCGAAATCGTGTATTTTCTAAGTATAAAAGTTGTTTACTTTGATGATTTAGAAACAAAATTTTGACGGAGTTCTCGTAGTAACTATAGCATAGTTCCTACGAGGACTTCGTCAAAATTTTCATCCCCATAAATTTCTTTCATAGTCCGGAACAGACCGACAGAGAACAGAACAGACATACCTACTGCGCCTAAATTGGGACCATGGAAAGAAGATAATGTTGATACAGAACACAAAAGAGTACCCACTAGCGACTTCCGTTTTAAACATCCTCAAATATGACTATTCTTACAAGATAATTTAAGGAGAACCGAATGCGAATATGTAGAATGCTAATTAATATTCCAAAACTGTATACAGAGATCAATAAATCTTCTATTGTACCTACGTAGTAATAAATTCGTATTCTTTGCTAAGAGATCTACAATAGCTGGTCATATTGAAGCATAGGTGGTGCAAATCTGGTAAATAGTAACCAGGTGACTGGGCTTGTTAATGCAGCAACGTTGACAGTTCGTGCATTACCAATTACGGAGGTTGGTGCGCGGCACTTTACGACCCCTGTACTATAGTCCAAAACGTGGATTGCATCACGCATGTGAAACCGCCTATGTGGCCATCAACTGACTCATATGTGATGCCAAATAAGGCATACATTGTAACATAAAATTCCAAAGTTACAGTCCATAAAATACGCCTCTTTAACAAAATTGGAATCTTCTGAAATCTTGCAGAGTTTCAGGTCAAATGAGGCATCCATACCCTATTGTTTATGCCAAGACACGCAAGAATGTTTTAATAGTTTATTAGTGACAACTCGTCCTCATGGTATAACGAATGAAAATAATTTAGAGAGACAGCTCGAGTCCGGTGTCAGTTGTGGACTTGTGGCGACTCATTCATAACTACGGTGTCGGAATTAAAAATAGCGAATGCGGCTACGACGACGATAGTGAAAAATGAAACAGGTGATGCGCAGAACAGGGATGTAGACAACTGGGCTGACAAACAATCGTGGTCATTGAACTCAAGAGGAGTACGCGAACCAAACATAAGTGTAACGACTAAGGAACCGATTTAAAATTTCAATAAAAATATTGACTTAGGTAACTTGGAGCACTTTGAAGGTTCAAAATAACATAAAGGTGTTCTAGAAACGTCACAACATTGTATTTTAGTTTCTACAACCTAACAGACATTTTTAAAGATCTGCCTTTGTTATCAAGTCCTAATACTTAATAAAGTGCTATAGCTAATGTGCAATGGTGGTTATATTCCGTCGATTTTATTTCACAATGTCCGTCCTCGCGGATAACAAAAATAAAGTTACACTTACTAATTACCGTTTGGACAGAGTCCCAACAGATAAACACCTAAACCTCAGCCAAAAATACACAGGATGGCGTCGGGTCCATAATAAAACAATTTAATGGGCCAGCGCGTTTTCCGCGGTGACGAAATCTTCGCCGACGCATTCTTGTTACGTAACCTGAAACGCGATCTCTGCAAGAGAAAACTATAAGGTCGAAATAATTATACTACATCTGTGCAATGAATTAACAGAACCTTCATACATTCGTAGACGTTCTAATATTTCAAATCAATATTTTTGTTTTAATGACTCAGATTTCAAACGATCTGCCGCAAAACTAGTCGACAATTTCTAAAACTATTTATCATATGATATTATTACAAAAATCTACAATTACGTTAAATAAGGTGACCTTACAATTGTACAGGAATCAGTACCTACACAATATTTACAAAAATCCAATCACGACCGCCCAAGTTCCATGTTTTCATTCACCTGTATCATTTAAAACATTTTCCGCTTTGACAGATGCTTTTATCGGAACCATTATGCGTATTACGTTTAATTACAGCATGTTTCCTACAACGGATACTACGGGAGGGCAGCAACAAACGAATCTGGGCGATTGTTTACGCGCGAATGATGCGCGGGCGCGGCGGCGCGGGCGGAAGCGCGCCGGAACCGCGCGTCATTGGTTCGCGTCTACCGGCCTGAAACTTGGCCACCACACCGATGATGCTTCATTCATATTAGATAGGTACTTACCGTAAGCTATTCGTCATTTCTAAGATAAGAGTCATCTCGGAAATACCATTATTTTAACTCCTTACGAAGTTGGAATAAAAGCAATCAAATTTTACTCTCCTGTATGTTTTCATGACGGCGTTTGACCAATCTCGCCTGAAGAAAAGTGATGTTATGGTCGAAGAAGCACATGGTAAGATTATTTCAATCATCGGTCTCATGATCGTGAGGTTCGAAGAAAGGGAGTAGGTAGGGAGTCAGTCATACCACCAACCGTAGCAGTTCATATTATGAATTGGATACATTGCATTTCCATAATAGACCCACTGATAAAGATGCACCACAAAACTTTATATTTTGGTGCAGTCTTCGATAATAAGCACGGAACATGAACATAATACGTGGCTCTTTGTAAAAAGCGCTACGCATATCCCAAAAAAGTTCACATTTATCGCGGTCCATCAGTTTGAAGCCAGTAAGTACAACCATTAGGCGCTCCCATCCTGGGCGTCTTGTAATTTTTATTGCGCTGGCAACCCCGCCTTGCATTGTTTTAGGGTTTAATGAGCGTATACTCGTGCCTGTTCTTACGAATAGGTACCTACCTAGGTACCTCAAGAGCGAAGAATCGGTGGATGAGGCGAGCAACAAGATTCGCTGTAGTTACTACACTGAACAATTTTCTATGTTAATTGCTTTGTATGTCATTAATTTTGCCATTAATACCTAATAACAAATGGTTACGAATCATCGATAAACATGTTAGCCCCAGGTAATAATCAGGGAGTTTATTATTGCTGAATTAATTAAGTATATGTATGTAGACATTAGATAATTACAAGTCAGTGGATATACACATAATATGCTGTAGAATATCTATCAATTAAGTCATAATTTTATTACTTACTCAATACTCACGTTTTATCTTGAAACGAATTTACCCAACAAGTACTTATTTATTGCAGTGAAACTTACCTGAAAATAATAAAAATGCAATTGTTAATACAAAACCAAGAGTAAAGCGTATGATTTATGATTGAAGAATGTTTAGTTCCCAAATATCAGATCCGTGAAGCAACCGTCTCCAGATGGTTTATAAATATCCTGCGCCATGTCATTAAAAATACCCAATTAATTCGTATTAAGTCTTATTTCCAGGTTCATGCCATTCAAATTTCAACCGTAACACAGAATTTATAAGGTTTATTTATAAATTAGAAGAACACGAGTTTATATGAGGAGCTGCTGTATCTATCAGATAAATTAAGAAGACGTCTGTGTAATTCGTTAGATAGGGTTCCGGAGCGTGCCTTTGATATTTTCGCTTTTGCTAACCGTTTTAAGATGGTAAAACACTCTTATTGGCCATTATAAATATTAGGTTCGGTTTTATGAATTTCATCTGGTAAAATTGTTCGAAATTTAAATTTTAGTAGTCAAATATGTAGTTGAGGAGTTGAGGCGTTATCTTACTCGATAATGTCTCAATAAATATTTTTATTGTATTTTAGTATATAACATTATATATTTATTAATTTTTTATAACATTATATAAATTTTATGTATTATATTTATTTCTATTATAACAACAACGTATTATAAGTATGGGTTTGTTGTTGACATTTTTGTTATTTTATTTATCAGGTGTATGTTTGTACTTCTGTTTTTGTAAGTATACTCTGTCTTCTTTTAAATAACCTACTCCTCAATTGTCTCCTTACTGAAATTTACTGGGAGACATCTCTTATAGAGCCTTTTGTATATTTTTAATATTGTCCTGGTTTGTTTTCTTTAATGTATACGCATGAGTATATGCAATAAAGTATTAAATAATAAAAAAAGATTGTCATTTTTTTATGTACAACGGGTTTGTACTTGATTTCAATCACACCTTGCTAACATTGCTGTTTGGCGGCAGATTTATATAAGATGGTGGTAGCTAGCTAGGCGGACATTTAAAATGCCCTACCACCAACCATTGTTACAATTACCCATGTATAAACAACAATTTTTAATTAAGGGCTAATAAAAATCACATATATCAACTACTGCGACATTCTTATTCTATGACACCCTTAATAACTATTCATTATTATAAATACTACGACAGCGGTTTTATCGTAGGGGAGAGCGAGCATATCGCAGCGCGCGATGTAGAGTTCTCTTTTTAAATAAACGAAATGCAGGATAGGTCGATGCCGTGCCGAGACATGCGGGTACGCAGCTAATTTCATTTCATATATTTCGATTTATGCAGCAAATAATTTTAATGTCCTAAAATTTCTTTAAAACTAGATTTATACATAATTTACCTACATTAGGAAAAAAAATATGATTGTAAGAGCAGGACGTCTGCAATGAATATTCGCTTTAACCATTAACAAAGAATTTAAATCTTGCTTTAGAATCTAAATGAGCATAGGCATGCTGTGAAATAATTGTAAAACATGTTATAAATGATCCAATTAGGTTCTCAAATTGGCCGCGATCCAGAGATTGAATGCAATTCCACTTATTTAAATTACCTAACAGTAAACCTATATTTGTCGCCCCGATGATAACAAAATATATTATCATCATTAGCTATAACAATATTACTATTATTATTTATTAATAAACGGTAAGTAACCTAACCAAGCAACTTCAAACTGATAGGGACGTGAACTCCCTATCAATTTAAAGTTTTTTTTTAATGTAAGTGTAAGTACCTACACATGAATTTTTAGACGTACAATAAAGCGTTTACAAACAAATTTAGGTACTTAATACTTCAAAAATAATTTTGTTAGAAATCGAGTAAGCGAGCATGCCTACAGATTGAAATGTTATTATTTTATAAGAAGCACGTACCTATACAATTACCTACTCCAACGATATAGCTTACCTATAACAGTAAGAAACGATAAAATATATTGTGGTCATCAACATTAGTATAAGTGAGTACCTATTGATTGACCTCTGAATAATTAACATATAGGTACCTACCTATTCAAAGATTTTCTCGTCATCGGGGCATAGTAGCTTCGTTAATAACATAAACAGTGTAGGTAGGTTTCTATAAATATATAAGTAACGTTTGGACTGACCTAGGTACTTTGAAGGATGATCAAGGAATTCTAATCAATATCACATTCCTACTTATACAAACGTGTTTATAAGCTCTGGCTTTCATTTGATTGAAGGGAACGTCATGCCACAATTTGAAATATTCAATTACCTACCTACCTACTTACGATAAGAGTTGCTACTGCGCTGCTATAACAATTCTATTCACTAACAATTATTTATAGCAATAATTTAACACGAATGTTTTTCTATTTCTAGAATATCCGTGCGGGAGGCTAATTCATTTTTTAAGGTAGGAAAGAAGACGAGCATTTACTGGAGGCATCTATAAATGGGCAACTAGTGAATAACATAAAAATCAATCTCCAAATAAGAATAGTTGATTTATGCAGATACGGTTCAAAAGTTATAAAATAGGTAGGTATCTACTCCTATATAGAAGTAATTAAATTAACAGATTGACGCCGCGTGGGCGCATGAGCAAACATATGATGTGTTAGCAGAGTAAGACAGCGTTAGAGATGCGTTACATATAATAAAGGCAAGAAGGAAGGAGATGACATGACTCTATCAACACCTCCCTTGAAGACATTAAGCAGGCAACTTCTCTGGAATGAGTCACATGTGCTTGACAATTTTACCTAGCCCCGACCTAGAATCGCGTAGTGTCGGTCGGTATACTATCTAAAGTAAGTATTTTAGGTATCTGGAAGAGATTTATTGTGAATAGGTAACGTACCTACTTACTAACTGTTGCTATAGTTGTTCAAAAATGTTAAATCAGATTTAATTTTTAATAACATAAACACAGTTTAAAGAAATTACAAATCTATTTACCTGGTATAAAAATTTAAGGTATGTAGGTACTGTACCTACGCCTACATTTTCATTTGACCTCACACTTTTAAAATGATTTTGTCAATACCTACCTAAGCATATTGAAATCATATTCAATTTGTATTTAATGACGTTGTTTGCAAGTATCAACTATTGTGCAACCGCATGAATGAATCGGTAAACGTTGAGCGTTCACAAATTGCTTAATGTGAAATGAATGGGACACTCAAGTGAACCTTAACAAAACAGTCTACCACACAAATTTATAATCCAAATTTCTAAATGCAATGGTCTAATGATTATAATAATGAAACTTTGTATTATTATTATTACGACATGAACAGCCATCGTGGAATGTACGAATTGCTTTTTCGAAAAAAAAAGTATTTACCTATATACGATGTAAATTAGATAGGTAATAATGACTTAGAGTTTTCCACGAAATTTTTTAGATAAAGCCTATTTCGATTAATACATTCTTATACCTATTTTCGTGCCTAATATAAAATATCATTATAATCGCAAAGATATCTTTAAGAAATTTGAATTATTTATATTACTACGGGAAGCGAGTTTTAGTAAGGCCCCTACGCAATAGAGCCGACAGCAGATCGACGGCGGGGCAGTGGCGGACGGCGCCGGCGCATCCCACACGTGTGGCGCAAGAGAGGCACTTTCAACATTGCCTGTTTGTATTACTTGTTAGTAACGCTTTGCCTATCGATTAAAGAAAGCGAATCTCGGGAGTCCATGTGAAAAACCACAGCATTTGGCGTCATGACGTTTTTAGGTCATGCCAACTAACTGATTAACGTCATTATCGTAACACCAATGCTGTATGGAAAACATTTGCATTTTCTTAAAATAAAAGTAAGCTTTAGCAATGAAGCAGCTATACGGCGGCGCTATAAAACTGTCAGTGGAATAGACAAGTCTCCAGATGTCGCCATGCTGTCGCCACCGTCGAGAGTGCTCTTGTAGAAAGTTGAAGAACTAGACCAGTTATGCCGCGCTAAGTTTGGATGGAATTACGTAATAGGTAGTCACACGCTACCTATGTTTTGATTTTCACTCCGCACAAGTAAACACATGTATAAATGCGCACGAGTGGGCGCGGTCGATGACCAATTTCAGCAAATCAACAACATGAATAACATTTACATAGAGATATAGGTACTTGTATATACATAGAGATATAGGAGACCAACACAGGTGATGAATGGGTCTGCATAAAGAGAAAACATCAGAAGTCCCGTATTAATTAAGTAATGTAGATGTACCTATACCTACTACCTATTAATTTAACGAAATTTACTTATTAAGTATTACCTCAAATGCTATGATCTATACACGGTTTTATGATGCAGTGAAAAAATTCAAGTTTTTTAATCAATGCAATAAATACTTACCTACATAAACTAATGCACTATCCTGCTCATCAACAGATCTTACATAACGTACTTCCCCTATCTGGAATTTGGCATGAACGGAGGTCTCGTAAAACAACGAAATGCAAAGTCCGAAAAATAGATAATTATCATGTGACTAATTTTATGTTTACTTTTTCATAAAACTTCTACGTCATTATTTACGTTAAATATTTTTATCAGTTTAAAAAGTTTTTCAATGTACTCTGAACTCTCGTTGTTCTATTTTCGTTTGATTTAGGTATTACTATTTTCTACTCGTACCTATTTAAAATAAATTTATCCCATTGAGTTAATGCTACCTCTTTTTTTTCAACAGTTTCCTATGCCTCGTCAATTCATTCTGGTTGTTTACTTTGACGAATAAGAACGATCATTGTGTCTGCTAATGTATATTAAATACTTAGCATAAGGTTGTGATGTGTACCGAGTAAGAGGCACTAGTAAAAAAACCATTTTCATTAGGTTACTTCATCATCAACAGCCTCGTTTCGTCTCTTGGGGCACAGCCCTGCTCTCAATAGGAGTGTATGGGCCATAATCCACAACGCGGACCCATGACCATGACCCATATATAATATATTTTATAATTATCATTACTTCTATCAATAACAAAACAATACCTGGAACCTAATTCCTCTAACATTTCAGTCTAGTTTCGCTTCGATATCCATGCAATAGCAGTAGATTGTGCGAGTGACGAAGACCGTAGCTTTCCAAAAACATAACGAAAAACATAGAGAAAAATAATGTAGGTAAGTAAATTATACCATATTTGGATTTACACAAGGTGTTGGACCTACACAGGTACTGCTATTGCATCGATATCAAAGCGATAGAATAAAATTTTTGTGAATCCGGTCTTCTTTATTCATAGAAGTAATGACTACTTACTTAACCATATGTTATACCTACGTACGTGTCCACGTACTTACGTATATCCATTGGCTAAAACCTTACTAATCATCCCCTTTGCCCGGGCTTTCCCTGACATTACGACTGGTGACTTAATACCATACGAGGTTCCTGACAGAGTAGAATAATGACCGAACAGCAGCAAACGTTATTGGTGCGGAGCTGCCAAACTCTGTATGTATAAGCTCGTAGTGATTAGAGCAAATGCAAGCTCTTTCCATGCAAAGTGTTGCAAATTGTAATTGCAAAAATACGCGGGTGTAGGTACTCCTGAAGACTGTTGATATGTGATGTGACCTACCTATTCCAATAGAAGTTTAGAGAACTTCTTCCAAGTGCGCAAGTGTTAGCTACTTAGTCGGCTTTTAGTGGGACACTTATAGATGAATATAGGCATAAATAACAAGTTTACACGTAGGTACCTACTATGGACAGGCAGGAGTAGGTACGATACGCGCTTCCCTTCCCGCATCCTTTCTAGATTCGTAGCCTAAGGCGACCATCGCGTCCGTTTCACACACCACACCCAGGGCATACCTTATATAGACGAGATAACTAGAAGACATCCGCCGGATTGTGTGTACATCCAGCATTGCAAGGAAAGGTTTATCTTTCATGCCGATAGCTATACCCATGGCTAATCTGGTGGTAAGCACCTACAAACCATGATCAATATTTCTTTTACGCGAGTCGATTAAACTCTTGAAGCCCAGAATGCGGTAGGCATGGAGAAAAATTGTTTATTCAAATTGTCTAGTAGTCAAAAATAAAAAGATCTAAATTGTTTATTTTCATACATAAATGTAAAATACATTTGTTGTTGGGGTTTTCTTAAGCATATATAGATAAGTTGGTACCTAACTACCTACTTGTGTTAAAAAGCTCCGGTCTTCCGGTCTAAAACTAAATAGGCAGATAGGTATTATCCTAATCCACGAAATACTACAGAAGGGTAAACCCTAAATTCTTCGAGTAATTGAAGCCTCGTCAGCTTGGTAAGTTCCTCAATGGTATACCTACCTTGGTATAGTTTTCTCTCTTTCCAGGGCGGCCTTTCTCCGGTACCGGGGTTCAAATATAGTTTTTGGATGTTTGTTCCTCAACTGCGACATAAGTCGTTAACTCGTTTGTATGTTTGATTTAAACAATTAATCTGCGTTAATATTTAGGATACTTCTGATCGAAAACCATTAAGATATTCGTATATAAGTTTATCTTATTCACTTTAACGTAACTATGACGTAAGAGCATAATACTAAGTCAGAAACTTTGGAATCAGTGTGGCCTGCCGTAGACAGGTCGGACATTATCAGGGATGGTTACAATCATTAGCAAGTCTGCATAATAACAAATACTTATGACAATCTTATCAAACAAGTTTGTAATAGCACCATTTTCATACGACAAACAACTGCCTGTTTGTAGGCGTCTTATGAGGGCCACGACTGATTCAAGCAGGTCCACCCAGCGAGTCACCTTCGTCAGTTGTGGGCCGTTAGCTCCCACGCTATAACTCCAACCTTTTAGTTACCCGCTGTTTACAATGTCTTGTTCTAAGCAGCATTACTTGCTGAATATTCAAGTATGTTAAACGTTGCTTGCTTGCGACTGTTCAAACGGGGCTCATAAAATTTAATCATGTTCGGTTAGAGCTCTTTGGAGTTGATTAAATACAACTTCCTAAGTAGCTTTAATGAGACACCTTGTAACATACGAGAGTTCACATATAGCAAGGCACCGTAAGTACTAGGAAGTTAGGTAATCTTGGATTGGGAAGTTATTTTCATAGAACTTTCCTAAAGAAACATAGCACCTATTTTCCATTTACTTACACATTGCACAAATGTAGGTATTATTCATTTTGTTTATTAGCATTAGGTTTTCTAACACAACTAATCAAAATCCCAATAACAGATACGTTATAGAAATATCGTAGGGAAATTGTTAAATTAACCAATTAATTTAATGCCTAGACGGATCGTTATGGGTACCTATATAACGTACTTTTCCTGCATTATAAGAAATTGCACTGCTTGGACAGAAGCCCAATGCAGTATCCAAAATAACCTAATATAACCTAGGTAATCAACCTTCTCTGAGCAGCATAGTTTTCTGTTAAAGCGGAAATGTTAAAGTTTAGGTAGGTAAATCATATTATTACGTAATACTTACCTACTCGTAATATGATATTACGCTTTGACATGTATTTATACTATATATGATTTTAAAATTTCCGCGTTTACAGAAAACTGTGCTGCTAAATATATTCTGTAATTATAAATAGGTATATGTGTGTTTATGTAGTTACTGTGCTTTTCAATTTTCATTCCTAAATTTAAGTTTTGTTACCCAGCCATATTACGTAGGTACTCCTTTTACCCAGGGGTTCCAGTTCCAAAATCACTTCCAGATACAACGCCACCATAGTACCTACCATATTTTTAAGCTACATGTACAAACTGTAACTACTGTTAGTGTGCAATACAGAATATTTGTAAACGCCAGCCATACGCATCACGATCCATCTACGCATAACCATCTGCCTAACATACATAGGTATATTAAAATAAACATTATTGATTTTGATTTTCCAATATTTTAAATCTCAGATCAAGCTGTTTTCAATTATTGTTTTTGATTTTCCATTATTTCAGATCAAGCTATAGGTAAGCTGATGGTGGGCCGCAAAATGCCGCTCATTCTTTTCCATTCTCACGTTGATTTATGGCATGTTATTTTTGAATCGACAGACTTTCTATTTAAACACGTCACATTATTCTTTCAAACAATGAACTAAAATAAAATTTCTAAAAACACGTCGAACTATAAATCATAGAACCGCGTAGGAGCCCAAACCGTGCAAGTGTGATTACGGAACCGAAATCTATAGCCATGGTGTTAGAATTGTTTAGAACGCGTAGGCCTCGGGGTCCCACCCACAGGACAGGTTCACCCAGCATTCTGAAGCGATCGATTTTCATTTCAAATTACAGTGTTCACGCGCAGTTCAACCCACGCGCCCTTCCCGAATGCATTCCTTATGCATTCAAGTACACTAGAGTACGATGGTCACCCACTTTCATTAACATTCCGGGTAGATGTCACGGAGTTTGATTGCAGCTTTCAGTCAAAGGTAACGTATTGTTCTAAAAACATGTAATCAAGAAGTAATAGCTAGTGTAAAGAAGACATTTCATGAGAACGCGACGATTACACGCATTGTTTTAAGTTTACTAATGACGGTTGCTGATGCACGCACATAAAAGCGTACATGTGTTTTCATGACCTTAGAAAAAGTATTTCTCATTAGCAGAGTGATCACGTCGAGTAAAACGAGCGTAGTGGCAGTGTCGTGGGAACAAGCAAAGAATGGGCGTCTCGTATGATCCAGTTTTCTAGAGATGCAGTGCAGCCTAATCGAGGTCGGCGCGATAATGTGTCGCATGTCAATATTTGCTTTCTGGAGCATTTCTGAAACAAGACCGGTACTGGCAAACAAAGGCATATCTTTCCTTATAATCTTTTCCCCGTCCCAACTAAGAATGACGTGGGCTTGATTGGGATCAAAACACAAATCCTTATTGGGAAGTAACAAATGGTCGGTCCGGTTGACACTTAATATCCATAACGTCGAAATATCGATGACTGCTTTTGAATGGTTTTAATTAGGCAACCCACAACAAGTTTCAACTTGTTGGAGAGCGACTGGAGCAGCCTTGGCTTCTACACCTCCACGCTACCCACGGCTACCCTCATTTGGTCATCGGCGTAGGCGCAGCCTAATCATAGCTAAGCAACCTTATAATGACCCAACTAAGACTTATATTTGCAAGGGTTGCGGAACCGTAAACATCAAAGGTAGGTGGCGCCTACACATCAAAACGCAATTATTGCGATGTTACTGTTTATTAGTATAGTTTGATTTCCTTTTAATACAGCCGAGGGAGGCCGACCGGAATACATCTAATGAGTATGCACACAACACAATTATGAAAGCTGGCTATAGAATGCGCATAGTTATCTATCACCGCTATAGCTCAAATAAAGCTGCAGATGATGATGTGGTGACTTCAACAGATTAAATTGATAGAGGTGGGGTAGAAAAAGGTGCAAGTACAAGATTAAATTTACACGATAAGATTGTTTAAAGGCTATTAAACTCATTTTTATCTTTTATCGAGGTTTAATCGCTTAAGTGGAGTATGTGTAACATGTATGATAAAAATTATCAATAAATCTGGCATATTATTACTCTCTACATTGTCCTTATCTGTTATCGTTTATAAACCGAAAGTGATAGTTCACTGATGTCTCTTTATCTTGATTGCAACAAGTACTAGTAATTTGTTATTGATACCTATTAAATATTTTGATTGGCCAATTTGTATGTTTATCTTATGATTGTTATCTTGTATTGCTAGCAGTTGGTTTCAGAATGCAAACAACCAAATAGTTTTGTATGTAAACACGATCTGATGAAATTGCTATGACTATTAAACGTTCCGTGTTATTAAAATGTCAGCAAGCATTGTTGAATGAGTCTGTCCTGTTGCCAGCCGATTTAAATGTATGAACTTTAAACTTCATCGGGAACATGACCTGTAATAACCGGTACTACAATATTGTTATTAAAGAGAAATCGAAAACATTTCATTTGGCAATGTTCCAACACATGCCCATAACACGTAAGTCCCCAAATTTCCCTTTAAATATTCCTGCTTATAATATAGACAAATTAAAATGGTTGTACTCTTGTGCCTAATATTCCAGTGTCGAAAATAGCCGTCGGTAATTTCTTAGTTCGGCGTAACGCGATACGGCACGCCTGTCGGCTGTCAGCTTGGCGTCGATATTTTCGTCAAGTCTTCCCAACTGGACTGGCGACGTGTCAAATAAACCATAAAACGTTCTCCTGCAAGATCGTAATTTTTAATCGGAACATTGTCTTGGAAAAACATCTAGGTAATTCAGAATAATTTCAACCAGTCAAACATAACATTACCCAATCACAAGTGACTCCATCGTAAACCTTACATGTCTTATCAAAATTGAATTAAAGAAAAGAGCCCTCGACTCGAGAGCACTTGCTTTTTACGGCAAATGTTAAGTCAACAAGTTTCTGAGAATGATGCAAGCAGATTTTACCAGTAACACGTGTTTTAAAATTACAGCATTTTAATCGAGTCTGTATACCTTCTACTTTAGTGAGTACTATTATTAATAAGTATATTTATAAAAATATCATCTAAAAAATTATTTTAGGTAAGTATCTACTAAAAAACTCCTTTTTTCTGGATAGGCATTTCATTACCTAATAGAAGTGGGTAAATTAGTAGGTAGGTGCCGAACAATACAAGGGAAAACCGTAATGCATTTTTATAAAGCAACAATTTTCTTAAATAAATATTGCAAGAGACCGTCTACTTAGTCCTTTTAAAAAAGAGCAAGCCTCTGGAGCAGTTCATTGGGCAGAGCACTCCCGCGCTCGCTCCCCCGGCCGAAAAAGCCTAGGTACATAAGGTAATCCTATTTTATCGGTTTTAATATCTTTTTTCGTAATTATGCAAATGTAATGTACTTATTTCCTTTTTAGATAGTTTCTACCTATATAACATAAAGTTTTGTAAAGTTGTGCTAAATATTATGTTCATTTATTTACGCGTACAATGCAATGCAGTATGGTACCTATGCATTGCTTTAATTATTTTAAGTGGGTATCCCTGCGTAAGATCGTTCGTTGCGAACAGATGGCATTGCATTCTCAATTCAATCCCACACTTCTAACAGTAAAATTGTTATAGATAGATATAGATGTACACTGTTATGACAAGTAGGAGTGTCGGTCCCATAGACCTTGCTTTGTAATAAGACGTGACTAGAGTCTGTAATGGTTTCGAAGTCACATTAGAATTCTTTTCAGCGAATATTGCTGAACCTGCCCTGACAAATCTATGACCGTTCAACTTTAAAATCGCATAGGTGGGAACTCACGATAGGTACTAGTAATCGGTTGCAAAGTTATGATAATCGTATCCGCTATAGATGCAAGAAAAATAGCAAGTTGGACAAGCGTAATCCTTAGCAATGTTTTAACATTTAATTAGACATGAAGTGGTTGTAGAATTTACTTCCTAGCTACTAATATGGTGGTTGAATTACCGATAACCCGGTGCTATTAATTAGATTATCACATTGATAATATCTAAGTATTTCTTAACGATGACAAAACGATCTTTAAAGGGTTTAAAATTCTAGTATTAAAACACCACAAGCATAGTACCTATCTATTTATTTAATTTACCTTACATTAAATTTAAACCAATTACAAACTAGTATATACAGGGTGTAATCGTTAAGTGTGCACAGGCGATTATTCCGTAACTATAATAGATATCAAAAGACTTTAAACTGATATCGAAAATACTGTACCTAATGAGTAAAATGACATTAATAACTTTTTAAAAATAAAACGAGAAATATCCAAAAAAAATACATTAAACACTCTCATACATTTTATTTTAAAGGCATTTGTTATTAGAGATCTTTATAGATGTATGACGTCATTAGGTACTTATGTTAAAAATCGCTCAAAGCTATAGCCCTTAGTGGATTTACTTCAAAAAAGGTCAATATTGCCTCAGAGGTTTTTAAGGGTGCCTTGCTGGGACTTATACTACTTATAATCTTTTTTAATGATATTGAGAATAGTTTTGTAAATGTAGATTTTCTTTTATTCTCCGATAGTATAGTTCCTAGTGTTGGTGTTCAGCTTAGTCTCACTATCCTTTATTCGCTGACATGAATATATTCTGAGTTGTGAATGAAGTGTCTGACGCATCTCTTTTACAAGATGTTTTTAGTTATTTGAATGATTATGAATTGTGCTTAAATATTTCTCGATAAATTTTACGCGTAAACGTAATGTTATCAAATCGAATTACTGAATTATAAACAAAATTCTGTCGATACCTAAATGTTATTACAGATAGTCGCTAATAATCATTTTTATAGATAGACACGTGGAACATAATTAGGTACTAGTAAAAATTTATAAGTCAAACTAACCGGAGTTGATCAGCAAAAATAACCATAATGGTAATTCTTAAAACTTACCTACCTAAAAATAAAATACATGTACCTGCCATATTCACGTATAGGTACTTACAAACTAGAAACAAAACAGTTATTTTTAAGATTAATAATTTTGTCAAATTAAAAGGCGATAGCCATAATAACCTGATAGTTGGTAGTAAGTATACCATAGTCGGCATGAAAAATGTAAACAGTACCTTGTTATTAAAAAATAAGAAATTTTATTAATGTATATTTTTCTACTGTGAGTATATAGGTATATAAACTGTTGCCATTCTAAACGACAACAACCTTTTATCCTGCATTGCCCGGGTACATACAACCTCTTGTCACTAGGAGAGTCCTAAAATACACCACGTGGATCCAATGCAGATTGGTGGATTTGTGTCATACTACGACTTGGCTTAACGACTGACTTCAATTGAAAACAACCGGAACTGACTGTATAACATGCCCTCCGAAGCATATAAACATTTGTATGAAAATGCCACTAGCAGTCACCCACCCAAGTATTGACCGTGTCAGACGGTGCTTAACTTCGATAAAAACGAATAACGAATGCGACTGGGCCAGGAGTGCTTCACTTTTTGTTGACAGATATCTGTCTTTTATAAGTACACGAGAAGCGCGTAATAGGCCTTCAATTATTAATTTATTCTTATAAATTTTAAGTAAATGTAGTTGTAAGCTCCACAAACATATTCATGATACCCAACTAGGTAGGTTTTCGTAATAATAGATAGCTTTCATAGTTTCTCTATTTTTCTCACGTTCTTTTGTGAATGCAAAAGAAAGCGTCCTATTCACAGCAGATATCAGAAGTAGGTACAAACCATAGATAAAATAGGTATTGACAGGTCCGGCAGTAAAATTAGTGCCCAGTAGGTAGGTTTTTACACAAAAACATTACTTTCTACGTAAACCTTTGTGTGGATACGGAATCATAAAAATAAATGTTTTTGATTCTGCATAGATACCTACAACAAAGGTGGAAACAAAACGCGGTATCACAGTAATTAACCAAATTATCCAAAAATTGTAGAGTAATTCCTCAAACTAACTCTACATAGATGGTTCAGTGTAAAAATGATAAGCAATTAGGAAAAAAATTATACGATTTTTTATTTTTGTTTCTTTAATATATTTCGAAATCATTTATTTTATAATTTATGAGAATTTAATGTGTCAAATATTGTAGGTACTCAATTTATTTTTTTATTAAGTACCAATTTTTTCTTTATATAAGTTTCCAGAACTGGAAAGCTGGAATCAAAAAATAATGTAAATAATACTGTTCTGGGAACAACAAATAAACAAGTTTAATTTCTGCTAGTGTGCTATAAAGAATATTTGAATTGTGAGTTTCTCATCCTATCATGAATTGGAATAAAAATAAAAATGCCTAAATTAAAAAATGTTTGTGATAAAGTAAGGATAAATATATTTTGCACTAGACCGTCTAGTGGCGGAATCGGTTTGAAGTTTTTTGGTGTTACTAGGGTTATAGGTACAGCGTGTAGGTAGGTATATACTTTTCGTTGCCGCTCTGATACGATTAATTACAGATACAGGCTACATTGTGACCCATAATTTATCATAAATGATTTAATAGATAGGTACTTAGGTGGATGTATGTGAAATATTAATGAAAAATAAAAAAACTAGTAGGCATACAAGTTTTATACAACATGATATCTAAATTAACACGGCATTTAGCATGCAAGCAGCACGACAAGTTACACCAGTTGATAGGCATTCAGTAGCCGAGATAAGGGCTATACACGTATACACCATCCGTGGCAGGTTACGTAGTACGAGTGTCTAAAGGCTACAAGGAGCGCTGCGCCCGCGCCGCCGCCGCCGCGAACAAATCTCGTGTGGCTGCGAACGAATGGTGGACAACCGTACGGTACCTACATGAAGTGGCGACATTCCACCAACTCAATGGCGGAATGTGCGACCACAGCCCTGCAAACAGGTTACCTTCTCAGGGCTCGTGATCCTACTCGCAAGTGCACCAATTATCTAAACTATAATCTTACATTTAGAACTTATACAAAGTCCGCTAATTAAGAAAGATTTATATACAACAGCTGCGTAGACGGCGAAATGTGGTATCAAAATGTGGACACTAAACTCGTTTTACATTCATTTCACCGATCTCTTTCGTCGGCGACAATCTAATGAACGAGTGCTGACCGCAAATCTCCGTCGCCGATGGTCTGCTTTACTCTGCATGCTTTTCGAAATGAAGGATCGCATTACAAAAACACCACTGGACCATAACTCGGCGGGGCGAAGACAAAAATAAACTTAATATCGTGTGCGTTGTAGCATTTGTCGACGCATCCGATTTATGATCGCCTCGGTGACAAGAATCAGCGATAGGTTCCGATACACTAGCCTGCAGATGTATTATAAATAGTTTTATATGATTTTCACCTACCTTCATCCAAAAGTCGTTCCATGTGCATGAAAACATTCGGGAACGCAGCCAGTTGCTTCCTGTCTTTGAGCAACTGAGCTAAGTAGTCCGCTATACTTTGCGTCGATGGACTGGTATTATCACACATTTTGAATACAATTTATATAACTAGAGACACGTTAAATGTTTCTATCAACACGTTCAAATAAGAAATTGTACTTTAGTTACTAGTTATTGTTATTTTTTTGTGAGAAATGTTAGAAAAGTTAAACTTCACCACCACACACATCGAAGTTTCGATCACCACTAAATGACGAAGTTGACCGAAGTGAAGTTGTGGGTGAATATAGCGCTGCGCCTGCGCGCTTGTCGAATGGATTTTTTGTGAGCGCGTGCGACTCTGTCCACACTGTAGGCGTAGCAATAACTTATGTTGATCTCGCTCGCACATACCCACGGTCAGACGCTTGCTGTCTCGCTTCAGCGTCAGTAAAACCACCGCGACGCAGTCGCCATCTAGTTAACCCAGTTCCAATCATCTATCTACCATTCATTAGTCTGTTGCTCACTAAGTTTGATGTATTAATTCAATGTACCTACTGTATTTATTATGTAGGTATGTGATCAATAAACTGTAACATTAAATAATTATAGTTGATGTCTTGTTGCTGTCATAATTTATAAGTACCTAATTCACTATCAATTGTTGATAGTTTAATGCTTTTCAATTCACAAAAAGACTGTCCAATTCATTTTCATACAATATACAACCTAACTAAATATTTATAAAATGTGGAAATTCTATGGAACCCGAAACATTTCTCCAAGGAACCATATTATTTAACAGTTAACAATTGATCATCATTCTCAAAAAGAAAGATAATGTAAAGATAAAGATAATTTGGATTAAGCAGTCTATCAAATATCAATGGTTAGATACCTACATAGTTTTCTTATCATCCTAATCTGTAATGTTATCTTACTAAGTAGCATTTTGGAATAATACTGATTCTAATTTAATATATAATCAAATTTAATATATAATCCATTCAACTCATCTTTAGGTAGGTGTATCATCGAGAAAATTTTTTTGCATTTAATCATTTTAATTAAATTTTTACTGTATTTTATTCTACTATTTGGTCCCAACTCTATGAAAATCACACTAATAATATTATAAATGCGAAAGTGGTGTGTGTGTATGTATCAGATCCTTACCTATGAAATTGGCGTTTTGTATGAAGAATTTCATTTAGACTGATTTCTCCATACAAACATTTTTGATTTTTGTTTTAGAACGGCAAATCCAAATTTAGCTAAACTTTGTGTGTATTTTCGGATAACATTAAGTTAAGTATAGGCAGTGTTAATTTAAAAAAATAACCACTTTATAAAACTTTCAGCGACTCTAAGAAATGACTATGGGAAGCACATGAAAAGAGCTCTGTTCAAATTTTATTTTTGTTATGTGATTTAGCCCAGAAATTAAAAAATATTTCATGTGAAACTTGAAATAATATTACATTTTCCAAATAAAAAACAAAGGATATAGCTTTGAAAATCGCAGTAATTGGTACATATGATTAACGAAGAAAAAAAACTCCAATTTCATAGGTAAAGACCCAATATTTGGATTTTTAGTTGGTAGACAGAGGACAGATTAGGACCTGGATTAACATATAGGTAATTTTTTTTGCTGACACGATTTTAATGTAATGTTGCACGAGAACGCAGTCGCGGGCAACAGCTAGTGATAGATAAATTTTAATTCTTGAGGCGAGAGAATGATGGCAGCAATATCTATTTGCTTGCCTATCCTATAGTATAAATTGTATTTTTGTTCAGAACGAGCGGAGCAGATTTTCAAATTGGGCCCCAGAGTGTTCCTTAGGAATAAATTTAAGGAACTCAATACTTTAACATTATCATCGTAACATATTTACGAAATATTAACGTATAAGAAAAAATGTAGAATCGTTGAAGATAAATCATTTAAAGGGCAATGTATACGCTTTTATAATAAGGTTCCTGTAGACGTTCAAAATTTTAAAGCTATTTAAATGAAACGAAATAGTTTATTTGCTTGATTTTAGGTATAACATAGGATGATACATAATGGAAGTCCCATTCAAAACCTTTCCCTTTCCCACTATCGACATGCATATTCATCACTCTCTTAGAAACATGCGTTTCATCCCTATTGTCCGTTATGTAGGTATTTTAAAATAACGTAGCACTTTAATAGCGTTATTTAGCTATATAAGCACAACCCATCAATAAAAAAAATCCCAGACCGAAAGTCAAAGAAATACCTACATACCGCAAAATCGGGGTTACTTTGACTCGCAGGACGACTTTGATCGAAGCTTGTTTTTCATATAAAATCACGAATTGAAGAGAAAGGAACGTAATTTGGTAGATTTTTCTGGAATAGCTACACTGATGAACTGTCAATTAATTCTTCGTTAGGGCTTCTTTTAAGGGTTCTTGGCGGAAACTCGGCGAGTGATTTTGCATTTTTGTTATTATTTCATATAATTTACACGTTCTGACTTTTGAATCTTAATAATGACCGAATATTGTGCAGCAAAAGTCATTGATGGTGTTCAAGTGAAGGGAAGTTTAAATTATCATTCAAGCTTCATTACGCACATGCTTTCGGGTTCCCATAAGAAGCCGCCAAAATCTTTCATGAAGCATTCATCCACTTTACTGAAGAATGATGATTTGATCGTGACTAGACTCTGTATACGCCAAGTATACGACGATTGACTTGTTTTGACTGAGACTGACTTCACTAAGTTGTAAGAGAAGTAAGACATGGTTGTACGGGCTTAGATTCCTTTGCCTTCTCTGAAAGGAGTGAATTAAAGCGAAAAAAGGAAGCACCGCCGATTTATCAGATAATAACAGAAAAAGGTAAATGTTTCATTACTCTCTATTTAAATGCAAATAAATGTTATTTGAAAAATCATGTGTAGGTACCTACATGTGGCGGTGTAATGAAATTTCTATATAAATTGCATCCGGTGGTTTATTTATTATGCACTAAGAGAATAAATAATTATTGATTTTGTAACCTCAAACGGACGCCATAATTTGAGTTTGTTTAAGATGGGCATTGATAGGGTTTTATGGTGTGAGATTGATCATATTATCAAAGTAACCCCAGAGGTTATCTTACATAGTTTCTTCTTAATTTTAGAAAGACTTAGGCCCGTATTTCAGAATGTTGCTCAAGTGTAGATCTGAGCTTGAGTATAGATAGAAAGCGATGCCGCTATACAAGTTACATAAAGCTGTCCCTTTTTAACGGTCCTCAAGCGGAGATCTCTGTTTAAGTAACATTCTGTAATACGGGCCCATGGACTTATTATTTAAACAGGACTGATAACTATCAAAAGAATCATTTAGGAAAATGATCACTATGTCAACGCAATAAGGTATTAAATTGGATGCACCATACACAAAGGCAAATCCGAGCCGAGAGAGATAGAAATAACGGAGGCCGTGTGTCTCGTTCTTACATCTTGCCAGCAAAAAAAATGATTATGATCAACAGTTTTGGCTACTCAAAAATTCCATTGAAACAATTATATTTTTATGTTATTTTAACAATTATAAATAAACAAATAACATTCGCATTAATTTCTTTTCATATATTCTTAAATCAAACAGAAAACATACATTTTTATTTCGATTTTGTTATTTTTATGGTAACCCTGAAAAGCATGTCATGTCATGGCGGTTCGGTGTGATTTTGAATTTTCTTTGCATTAAAAGTTTTTTAAAGTATTTGTTATACTATAACAAGTAAAAGGAGTAAAATGGTGAAAAAGTGTTGCATTTATACTTGCCCAAGTGAATCCTATGGTGGTTGCAACATATCTTTCCACAGGTAAGCTAAAAATAATATTTTTGTAAATCAAAGAAGTAGGATGCCCATGAATTCTTGAAATGAGTCGAAATATGTGAAATATGTGTGATTGATTAGGGTCCTGACTGTTGTACTATTATTGCAGTTTCCCAAAAAATGAAGAAATGCGAAATAAATGGCTCACGCCGGCTAATGTCAAAACGCCAAAGTTTTTTGACAAATATTTTATTACAACATTTGTCCCAAGTAACAAATATATTGTGGTCACCCTGTTAGACAGAGACAAACGGCCTCTACGTTACACATCCTGCTCGGCTCGTTTTTCAGCGGCGAGTACTCAGTCCTGTTTAAATAATAAGTCCATGTACGGGCCTAATTACTTTTAAGAGATCGTTTTGTCCAAAAAATATTTCAAGAATGACTGATTACCTATATTACTACTTGTTAGTCAAAATATATTATAATATTTTTATTACAGATATTTCGTTTTATTATGACTTTTACTTGATGAAACTTACCCCAAGTAACACAAACGCCAAAAATTCTCTTTCCGTTTTTTTTTTGAACCGTATTTGTTATTGGGGTTACTTTCCGATTACGTAATAAAAATGGGGAGAATCAAAGTAACTATAACTTTGATTAGTCAGGTTTTTATATTTTTTTTCAAAACCTAGCCACTAAACTATTTTTGTAGTTTTAATTGCATGGATCAAAATATTAAAATACTTAGCTCAGACTTTATATATCTGCCTATCTTTGGCAGCCAACAAAAAAAAATCACAAACACTTACTGCAAAGTTTGGTGTCATAATAATTATTCATAATTAAGGTATTTAAGCTAGTAGGTAGTCATCGTCGCCGACAATCCGGTGGAAAAAAAGTCCGTCGTATGTGCTGCTCCTTTTCACAAGACATTTAAATAGCTTAGTAGTTTTTAAAGTACTATTTATAGAATTTCTATATTTCCGTGGTACTATTTACGTACAGGTTTTTGGGATACAAATTATAATCATAGGAAAAGCAGTTCTGTGTCTGAGAATGAGGATTCCAACAACATTGATATTATCAAAATAGCTGAATACCACCTATAGTCAGCACGGAACCATACAGCTAACTATTCGTTGCTTATTGTGACACATTATATGACTGCATTAAAGTATTTACCTAATAATATTAAGAACTTTGCATTTGTTTGACCGCCTCCGTGGCTCAATGTAAACAACATAGAATTTACGAATCGGAGGTCGTGGTTTCGATTCCCAGCGACTTTAAATGTCTGCCTGGCTAGCTACCACCATCTTATCTAAATCTGCCGCTAAACAGCAATATTAATAGCATTGTTGTGTTCCGATTGTCCGAGATAACATAGCCAGTTCCCCAGATAAGATGGAGATTCCGGGTCAGAACCTACGCTGCGGCCTTCGGCCTCAACTTCAATTAACATCAGGTGTGATTGAGGTCAAGTGCTAACCCGTTGTGCATACATAAAAAACATATTTAGTACTCAGTTTGGTTGGTGGTAGGGCGGGCATCTTAAATGTCCGCCTGGCTAGCTACCGCCATCTCATCTAAGTCTGCCGCCAAACAGCAATGTTAGTAGCATTGTCGTGTTCCGGTTCTCAGAGAGGAGATACCCAGTCCCCCAAATAAGATGGGGTTTTAGGATCAGTACGCTTCCACCTCCGGCCACATCTTCACTTAACATCAGGTGTGATTGAAGTCAGTGAGCATTTGACTTCAATTACACCTGATGTTAAGTACTAAACTCGACGGATTTAGTAATTAATATTCATGGATGAATTTCAATACCTATCGACCTTCCAACTCCTCCATGTCTCCATGTATATCGGTATAATGAATAGAACTCCTCATGGTGAAACAAATGACCTAAAACTCGATGAGTTTGCTGGTAATCATTGAAGGATTCCATCATGAGAATATATTATTATGAGACCATAATAATATATTATTATCAAATTTCTTTCTTACCCTATTCTTACCCTAGCAAGTTTAAGTGTATTCTTTATTTTCGCAGTATTTTTTTTTTTTTTTATATGAGAGGGCGGCAAACGAGCATGCGGGTCACCTGATGGAAAGCAATCACCGCCGCACCCGCAACACCAAAAGGGTTACCAGTAGTACTTAGTATCATTTTAAATAAGTAACTTATATTACAAATAATAAGCATAATCTTTAAAATACATAGTTACAGACACTGTTTTGTCAATACAAACTTAAATAAAAATTATCATACCTACTCCAACGCTCATTGAGAGTTGTGAATAATATTTTTTTTCTCCCCTACATCAAAGGAAGCAGTGGGCGAATGTTGAATTGTTTTTCATATTATTATAGCCATAGATGAGCTTACGCAAGACCATGGCTTTGATTGTGCAACGTACGTAAAAATAACACCTGGTTTATTATAATTTCCTGTGTGAATGAGAAACATTCTCCGTACCATTATTTTGTCATTTTGGAGAGGAGTTTAACCAGAATCACACCTGTTGTAGTGCGATTTTTGAAACAGTCTCAGTAAATTCTTATTCATTCTAGACTTATTGATTCCAAGATTATAAGATTCGGGGAGACATTGAATTCATACCTTATCAGTCTGTATTATGAACGAAACTAGCAAACTAGGCACGTACATAATACTATGTAGGTAGTTATTTTACTATACATAATTCAACAAAATTTTAAAGATACTTAAACTTAATGTAGATAGAAAATGAAAGTACAAAGACTTTAATAGAAAGCTATCTCTAAAAGAGCGATAAAATTCTACGGATTTCCTCAATACCACACTTGAAATCATTGTGAAGATCATACCGGCTGCCGCGCCGTTGTTAAACGCAATGAAAATTTTATATCCGGGTAATGTATTTCCGTGGGGTCTTGAAAATTTCTTGTCGCAACACTACTGCGCCATAAATGCGAATTTAAACAGACGGACAAGTGAACAAAAGAATAGAATAAATAAAAATAACAATATTAGTTTAAAATCCAACAAATCCGACAGCATATTTTGCATTTCACGAGTGCCATGACAATTTTTTTACCATAAAGTGTATCCTATGACACTCCAGGGGTCAAGACGAATCTAACGACACCATGCACTTCGAAATTCGTCTAGCCGTTTGGGCTACAGGAGGTAACATAGACATTTACATATATATTTACATACATCCTACACTCGAAAAACATAACCCTCCGTTTTTGGACAGTTGAGTAAATAGAATAGTTAAGCCATTAGGAACAATTAAGAGATGTTACAGGGATAAAAAGAGGAGGTAATTTTGAATCCAGCCGCAAACATCGCGAAAGTGAAACTAAAAAGGTCTCCAGCTCAGCATGAGTTGTTGCATACAACTTTTCCGCCACAACGGCCGTCGGTCCTATGAGCAATGTTCCTCGCCCACTGCCACTTAAGTTTGGCAATTCTTATGGCTATATCGATCAACTTGGTTCTCCTGCGGATCTCCTCATTTTTGATTCGATCCCGCAGGAAGACTCCGAGCATAACTCTCTCCATTGCCCTTTGGGTAACCTTGAGCCTTCTTATGAAACCCATAGTGAGCGACCACGTTTCAGTTCCATATGACATCACTAGCAATACACACTGATCAAAGACTTTCGTCTTGAGACATTGCGATATTTGGGGCGAAAAGATGTAACATAGCTTCCCAAATGCTGCCCAGGCGAGTTGAATTCCACAATTGACCTCCTTTTCGATGTTGGATTTACCAAGGTGACCGATATAGCCCGAAGAATTGCCAAACTTAAGTGGCAGTGGGCGGGGCACATTGCTCGTAGACCGACGGCCGTTGGGGCGGAAAGGTTTTCGAGTGGCGACAACGCACCGGAAGACGAAGCGTGGGCAGGCTTCCCACGAGTTGGATCGACGATTTGGTAAAGATCGTGGGAAGCCGCTGGATGCGGGCAGCGCAGGACCGATCGTTGTGGAGATCTTTGGGGGAGGTCTTTGTACAGCAATGGACGTCTTTCGGCTGATATGATGATGATGACGCCATGTAACGTACCAGTGCAGTGTTTGAAAAGTCATATATTTTTATTGCATTATGAAACTTGATTTTTTTATAGGGCTATAAGACTGCATAGATAATTTCAGATACATAAATCGTTACTGAGAAAAAATGATTTTGACGGAGGTACAGACAGACGGACAACAAAGACATCTGACAGGTACCTTTAAAATCTTAAAAAGGAAATATAGTAAAGGCACTCTAGGTTGATGACGACGATGAAAATAATACTTTCCATTAATGGTAGCTCTGGTACTCTATGGCGGAGGCCTAAGTTCAGCAGTGGACACCTGTGGCAGAATGTTAAGTTTTACACTAATATAAAACTCGATTTCGTTTCCCTAATAAGTACCTAATTAGCTTAACAACTACATATACACTGGTCATCAATAAAAACGACCCACCAAGTAAATCTCTATACAACTGCGTAATTTCACAATTTAACCGAGTTTCAGACAATATTTTTTTAATAAAGGAAATTTCTCCTACATTATTTTAATTGGTGACATACTGGCTGTAGAAAAGTGGAAATTTCATAGGTACTGTTTGAGTTAGTAACTAGATTCTAAACCCAGACATGCAAGAATTTGTATAGAGATTTATATGCTGGGTCGATTTTTTTTAATAAACGGTGTATAATTTCGTAATGTGGTCTGAATTTACAATGACAGGAGGAAAGTTTTATATGACTCAACCCCAAAATTATCTACTTTATACAGCGATAAAGAAATTAAGCTTCACCGATAAAACTCGTTTTTAACTACCCAGCACATTCAATCAATTAAATTCACCCAAGTTAGTTACGTTTTATCAATTCCGTTAAAAGGATAAATGGATAATTGACCCCTATCCGATGTTCTTCTTGAATCTATCGAATTAAAAGCGTTCCACGCTCCACATCTCAGTAGACAATTATACCTATTATGTGGGTAAGTCGTGGTTTCATTTCTGCTGTGACTTATAGTTTTATAACAGAAAATCTCACACAACCAAAGATGAGCCAGCAGGCAAATCTTGCAATATGTCAAAGAGCGATTAACTATGGAATAACAAACTAACAAGGCAACGTTAAGCGAATCTAATATACCTACTGCGAAATGCTAAAGGTATTTAAAATCGATTTTATGACAACATTTTTCACCGATACACGAGCTCAACTTCCATAAAAGCCATGCGATTATGCGGCCACTCCAGCTATGGCAGCTTGCTCCAATCCTAATTATCTAGGCGCTATGGGACTGCGCTATACGAAGATGGAAACGTATGCCGTTATTACGCAGAGTGTTACTCGACAGAGCTGTGTTGCGAGCACTTATTGAGTTCTATGTAGAGGCAGTCAAAGATATTTATTCATTACAGAGTTAATTTATGAAGTAAATAAAGTAATTTATACGTAGAATAAAAGGGTCAGGACTCAGCTAAGCTACAGATTGTCAGTCCCATTCAGCTGAGTAATTATTGCCATCACAGATAGAATGAGAAAAATTGAGAAAGTCTGTTACAGCATTAGGTGTTCGACAATGGTTGTCGGTAAAGAAAGACAACATATTTTCCAGGCAATGTCGTAAAATCGATCGAACAGTTGGTAAAACGTCATTGTATGGTTCTAAAGATCAACAAACCGTACCTATTTAACTCGATCTTTTCTGTCTAGTGTACCCATAGTAGGTAGTTTTACATTTGATCATGTGAAATGGCGAATACAATTTTCAGGACAGACAATTAATGTAAGTATATTTCACACTTCGGCCCTAAACTAGACAACTACTCAATAACTCAATTAATTAGGTAAGTACGTGGCGTCATTTAACGGCTTCAATTTGCTGGAATTAAAGCTATAAATGAAGCAAGCTTTATTGGCTAAGATTTAATGTCTTTTTTCTGGCGTTTTTGGAAATAAGTCATAATAATACAAAGGTAACCGAGGCGATAGACACCATAAAACGCTCCATTTTCCGAAGATCTTAGTGCATCATGTATTCATGCCCTAACTGCAGCTCTATTCTCAGCCGATGTCTGTCATCCATCTCTCTCTAACACTCATCATGATAGAGAGCGACTCTTATGAGATATTTCTCGTCTCTTTCGGTGAGGTGACGGCTGATGAACCTCATGGCCATCAAAACAATTAAGACCCATGTGCAAGTTATGTAATGTAATAGACAGGCATGAATGCCATAGATTTTTTTTATATTCGGAGCATGACAGGTACTTAGTCCATATACGCATACGAGACAGTTATAATCTTCCTATCAGCCGGGCCACAAGACGTTCATTGCTGAACATCGGCCTCTCCCATAGATTTTCAGTGACCGATTACTTACCTGCAATTCTGGACTCTAAAGTGGGGCGGGAACAGAAGACAAGTACGGCACTGCAGAGCGGATAAGTTTTAAAAGCAGAAAATTACAATTTATGTGCATTATAATTTTGCGCAAGACTTGATGTAATCACTTGTGGAGTTAAACATCCAAATGAATAATTGTTATTGAAAAACAACGAAGTATTGTGCATGTCGATGTCTACGTGCATTTTAGTAGAGGGCACAATTTGCAAAAGAATTTATAATTTATTCTAGTACTTCGAAATAACCATATTCCAATAAACATTTTTAGAAGTTTATATAGTTCATCACAAATGATTGTGTTACTACCACATAACGACAAAGGGAATGTAATATGAGAATGTTTGTTCATCTGTAACCTCATAGCACCTCCCATTACTCGTACGATTTTGACATGTGTGTGTACACGATTAATCTCTCCCGTAGGCTGTAAAATTTTCGAAAAAACCAGTAGGCGTGATTGCCGTTAAATCGTACCTTGTATAGATTAGAATTAATAAAAACTTAAACTTGAGAAATAATATGAAATCAGCGAAAAGCCAAGTCCGAAACATTTTTACGTTCATGTATGTAGGTTGGAGTGCCGTGCGCACCGCTTGTGCGTCTCGGATGTGTCCGGCTTTCGGCCTACGGTCGCGGTCGCGCGGGCAAAAACATTGCGTCACGCTGCCTGAGCGACTATTTTGTATAAAACCGTAAACTCCTTTTAGTAATACGTAACGTATATTGGGTGGGACAGAACATTGTGGCTGTCGACAATGTCGGTCGGTGTGTCCCACCCAGTATATACTGTTGCTTTGGTTTGTGAATTTTTGTTATATTTTAACTAGCAAAGCAAGATTAAATTACAAAATGGTTCTGACTGTTTCGATTTTCAAGGTAGTTACCGCTCCAACATCTGTAGATCAACATGTATTCAAATATTAACGACTAGAAATCTGATTTTGTTAGGAATAGAATACTATATAATGGACACTGAGAAATATTTTAATTATTGTGTATTGTTCTTGTTATTTGATGCTAAGTCATCAAATCTATATTATGTCAAGGTCAAATACATCTTAAGATTGAAATATAATCAAAGCTTTGTTTTACTTTTTAATTTGCTTTTTGCACTAGCTACCCATTGTATGACCTCTGCCCAATGAGTAGAGATGGATTATGTGAATGACTATAGGTATGGGTAGAAAGGGAGTGAGTACTGAGAGGATGGCTAATAGAGGAAGATGTGAAAGATTACGTATTTAGTCAACCCCACATAAATTGGGATAAGGGTAGGAAGATGAGTAGCTACCAAAGTAAAGCGATTTATTGCAATGCTAATAGCTTCATTATTCATAGATGCCAAGATTAATTTGACCACCCTGACTGCTGGCTGATATCATTTAATTCTGAACCCTTGTATTTGTTGGCGTCTGTATTTGTTTTCAAAAAACAACCAACTAGATTTATAAAAATATCAACGTTCGGATGTGTCCAATAAAATTAAGGAGGCTCTTGTAAGAAAATAAATAATAAATAATCGGATTAATATTTCTATTTCCTGCATAAAATGTGTAAGTTTTCTTGTAATAGGTATATTCATATTAGTGTAGCTGACTTGTATGAAATGAGCTTTTTCTTTTTGTCAAAAGCTATTGCTGGACAAGAGGAGGATGCAAGTTTAGATGTATACAAATACAGACGACGATCAGACAGAAATTCTATCTTCGCAAATCCCATCAATGGTCGTTTCTCTCAATCTTCTAACGAAAATGAAGAGAAAGAAAAAGCAAAGCAGAAGTACGCCATTCTGACGGAGACTCGATCAGAGTTCAGCGACAATAAACTTCGACATTTCCTCTTAATATATTCAAGAGCAGCTTGGAAAATTTTCAACATTACCACTCTATTTATCGCTTACATTTTAGATACGTGTCTCTATACGTTCTTCGATAAACATGAAAGGACATTGTGGCTAATCGTACCATTGATAAGTTTAAACTTAATTTTCACTTTCGATGTCGTTGTTATTGTTGGGCTAAAATTTTCCCGAAAATGGAGAAAGACACTGAATTTAGTAGAGCCGGAAACCAGTCGTGTGATTTTGGACGTGATATTGGCTATTCCCTACTCATTTCTGTATTCGCTAACAATAGACAACGGCGCGTATGACTATCATGCAATTGCACCAGTAGTTGCCGTCTTACGCTTATATAGAATTATAGAATATTTTTACAATAAATCTTTACAAGCTGGCAGTAATCAATGGACTGCATTTTTGGGTCAATATCTCATGCTTTTTGTGCTCTCTGTTCACACATGGACTTGTATATGGTATCTTTTTTCTTATAGAGGCTTCGATATTCATAAAATTCGAAGCTCATGGTCGGTATCAGCTGTTATTTTGCCAACTGAAACTAGATTTGACTGGTACTTCGTTTGCGCATATTGGTCAGTCATGTTTATAACAACGAACGCATTAGGTGATCTGTTTCCAGTAACAACTACGGAGAGAATTACTGCTTCGTTGGCCATACTCTTGGGATTTATACTTACAACTGTCGTGTTCGTTGGCTCATTAACTTCGCAATTCATAACAATAACAACGAGACGTTCCAAATACGTAAGGCAATTGACAAAAATAAAGAATCACCTCCGACTCATTCGCATGGATTCAGAGACGACTAAACGTATAGTCAGGTACTGCTTCTCACGATTTTATATTAGTGAATTTACTTGGTAAACATACATTTATGATAATATTAATATCCTTTTAGATACTACGAAGATCTTTGGTATCAAAAATCAGGAGTTTTTCAACCAAACCTAATGAAACTGTTACCTATCCCTTTACGGATGGAAATTGGCTATGACTTAAACGCGGTGCCACTCTATAGCTCTCTAATATTTAGGAAGCTTCCAGAAGCATTCCTTAGAAGACTGTCTCTGGCTATGACTCACAGATTTTATTTACCAGGCGATACTGTTTACGACCACAATCAAAACAAGACTATTATGGTAACATGATATTTACATTGTTGTCGGATTGATTTTTATGACAAGTTTACATTGAGATAGATAGAATTTTCCAATTAGACAATTCGTTCAGTGGGTGATTGTTAGATTCGCATTGATATCAATGTGATAAATACCTGGGTATAGAGTGTAAAGAAGTAAATAAATTCTTTCCAACTATAGTTACGATAGTAATTCTTCTTATTTTATGCTCATATTTATAGCTCAAAAAGTGCATAGACCCGCTATGTCATGTCAGTGTAAAGAAGAACATAAAATGTGGTGCAAGACGATAACATTAATCGAATGTTAATTGGTTCCAGGTGTGCGTCACAAATGGCGTATTAGAATTGCTATCAGATGAAGATGACGAAAGTCCAATGATATCATTTGCGAAGGGCACTTGCTTCGGAGAAGTTGCTTTAGTTTATAATATACCAGGTAAGTGTATTATTTGCAATGTACCTATTTCTTAATCTGAGGTTTTTGCTCTTTGATTGTTTATAAGCATGTGTTTACAGCAAGATGTACCGTCAAAGCAGCAACATACGTCGAATGTCAGGTGCTAGAGAAAACAGAGTTTATAAAACTAATGATCACGTATCCAGAGCTAGTAGATCAAATACGAGAGGAAATCCAGCAAAGGATCGTAAGAAGTCGTAACAGGAAACACGAGCGAAGGCATAGTGTACTTTCTTTGAATGTTTACGCTTCTAAAGACCGCAAGAAAAGCAGCATAAAACGTTTAAAAGACAAACTGAGATATATTCAAGGAAAAACTGACGTGGACACCTTATTAGCGGACGAGGAACTAGATGGCAATTGTTTGGACTTGTACATTATATCTGAACACATCAAAAAAAAGAAAGTAATGTTTACATGCACCAATCCGAAATTCCCTTGGATATTAGAATCAAACTGCTATCTTGTTAGATACTGGGAGTTATACATGCTTGTTATAATTTTCTATATATGCCTTGTATATCCTTATTTTATCGGAATCAAACGGGAATTCCCTGGAGGGATTCTGTTTTACACACAGATACTAATAACAATATCGCTCATATTAAATACTGTGATGTCATGTGTTACCGCTGTTAAAACTAAAAAAAAGTACATAAGAACTTTTTGGAGCATATTAAATTACAGAATGAACACATTGGGATTTTATCTAGATTTGGTCGCTGTAATACCGTTTGAACATATCGTTACCATTCATAAAATCGCTATGTACTACGATATGTACCGAGATCACTTGTTTTATTTATGCAAAGGTGTCAAATTATGTTTGGTATGGAGAATATCGCATTTTTTTGAGAAATTAGAAAGAAAATTATTATTAAATTCACTTATTGTAAAGGTAAATGTTGACATCGAAGTGATTGAGTACTTTATTAAGGCAAAATTCATAATTACTGTCTCCCTTACAGATAGCTAAATATTGCATATACATTTGTATACTATGTTATTGGTGTGGTGTAATTTTATTCATGGAATCTTGTTTTGTTACCCGATGCTCAGAGGATTCCTGGTTTTCTAAAGCTTTGACTTGGCACAAAAGATCACCTGGAGTTAAGGCAAGTAGGTGGGTAAAGCACACATTATTTTAATGTATCTAGTTAACAGCTCAATATAACATATTCTAGGGCACGAATTATATATATTTAATATGGCAGTTGCGTACTCAAATATTTATAAAAAAATTGTACCCAATTTATTAAGACCTTAATGCCTTTTAGAATAAGATATCGTGAGTCGGGCTCAAAAAATAATTGTAAATGTTTATTTGGTTGCCATGGAAAAAAAAAATTCTCGGAGAACATATATAGATAGGGGTAGATGAAACCCCCCATCAGACCACATGAAAAACGACATCATACATGGTAATTTTTGACAATTTTGTTTCAATGATCGTCCTACCTAATTACATTTCGTGTTTACGTCTGATAAAAAAAATTATCCGAAGCTGTCCACAAAGCTAGTCTCAGTAAATTCACACACTGTTTACTCACACGGGTTTCCGTGAACAAGTCCGCCGCATGCAGAGGGCGCAAGTAATATTGGGTATAATAGTTTAATTACATCAAAATCAAAAATATTTTATTCAATGTAGGATACAAAAATATCAAAGTCAACATGTTATTTTATTTTTTTTAACTACATCGCTTCGCAAGGTGTTATGGTTAGGGAGAAGAAGCGACAAGAAACTCCGCAACAACACATCTTTTCAATTTGTTTCCATCTTTTATCATCACCTTAGCATTAATATTAGACTTCAAAATTCGATAAAGCGATTAATTGGCAGTCATCAATCAAGTGGCAGTGGGCATGGCACTTAGCTCGAAGAACGATGGCAGTTGGGGCATTAAAGTTCTGGAATGAAGACCACGCACCGGCAAGCTTGATGATGGTCGCGAGCTATGGAGGAGGCCTATGTTCAGCAGTGAACGACCTACGGCTGCGATTAAATTAAGTTTGCTATATCTTTTTCAGAACTCAGTATCCTATCGTGACTGCTGTATACTTCGCGACTACTCTCCTACTGTCCGTCGGCTACGGCGATTTTACGCCTGGTGACAAGTATGACATGGCTGTCGTGGCATTCCTTAGCCTCTACGGGGTGCTACTCACTGGTTATTGTGTCTCAGAGTTCTCTTCTGTGGTCACACACTGGTCAAGGTTGGCATTATATACGTTTACATATCTATCTACCTACATGCTTACATATATACACTCGAAAAATATCACCCTGCCTGGGGCAGTTGGGTGAAAGTTTATACATACATACTTAAAGTCACGCTTGTACCGTAGGGGTAGGTAGAGACCATAGACTTCCACTTGCTACAAAAATCTAGTTATTTTTTTTTATTAAACTTATTACTTCCATCAGGACGAAGACTTCATTTTTAGAAGTAATCATTACCATAGACAAATTTATGAAAGAGAACAACATGCATCAATCGATCAAGTCTCGAATAATGGACTTCTACGAGCTACAGTGGCAGTACAATTCGGTAAGCTGTAACCTTCTATCCCACTATGTCAAAATGTGCAGAATTTGGAATGACAGGATCCCAGTAAGTCAGAATTTCAAAATGACAAGAGTTCGTTAATGTCAGGAATCTGAAATGACAGGATCCAACTATGCTAGAATCTCTAAATTACAGAGTTCCTTAATGTCAGGAATTTGGAATGACAGGATCTCACTGTGTCAGAATCTCAAAATGTCAAGAGTCCCATAATGTCGGGAGCTAGCTTTCGCCCGCACCCCTATTCGAGTGGGATTTGTTATTATTTTCCTAGGATGAAAAATGTTTTGGTTCTCGGCAGAGAATAAGACCATGAGAGAGGCTTATACCCAACAGTGGGCTCCTATAGGTAGTTAATGTATATGTGTGGGAAGAAAAGTAGCATATGACTTTCTACGAACCTTCAACATCCTTGTGCAAAAAGTTATTTATTTTAATGACCGTGTAGGAAGAACAATCATACAAACTCAATTTAGTATTATTAGTTAGGGGTTACGATTATTTATTCAACAAACATACAAATAGATACCATTAAAGATTCATCATGAGCATGAGAAACAGAATTTTTCAATCGCCAACCCCAGCGTCTCAATCAAAATAAATTCTCCCATATAGAGATGCATATCACGAGCAGCACTGGATTTTTAACAATTTAAGTAAATGTACCTATCGAACTAAACTCAAGAAATAGTAGTCCTGAAATTAACTAGATGAACTAAACAATTGTTTTAGGGTGTGGAACTAACAGACGAAAACTGGTTAGAGAAAACCGTTGTACCTTCAGAGCTACGCAAGAAAGTATTACATCAGGCGCGGTTCAAAGCTCTGACATCAATAAGATTCTTTCAAGTGAAAAACAAAGCCTATATCCATACGCTAACTGAAAGTTAGTTTTTAACTTTTCAATTTGTTATCTAAATATAGATTAGATATAGTACAGTCAAGATATGCATATTTAGGGGTGTAACTTCCAATAATCTTAAAGGCCCCGATTTTTTGTACATAGAGTACTATCAGTACAACAGTAGTACTATCAGTGATATTGTAAAAAATATTTCCTAACGAAGTTTGCTTTAGGTATAGTGTAGGTATTTAGTTATAAAACCTACAATATTAAATTAAAGTTACCACTGTGCACTTCATTGCGTTGTAGAAGATGCTAAGAGCTTCTAAAACTATTTTCTAAAAACATAATCAATAGCTACTTTATATTTTCTAAAAATAGTTTATTGAATCATGATATTTGCCCTCGGTGAAATTTTTCATAATTGTAAAGAAGTAAATGCTCAATTTTTTTGAAAATGGTTACAGGGGTTCTAAGTATATTCTCTGACGCAATGTAATTTACAGTGGTAATTTTAATCATATAGTCTATGTTTTAAAATTATAGGAAGTTAAAAGTGTATCCTTACTGGACTAATAGCGCCTCAGTAGCCAACGCCCAAGCCTGATGGAGAGACACTATGTCACGGGGCTGGCAGCTACTGGAGGCTTAAAGTAATATGTAACTCGCGACGTATAAGTTAGGCAATATTATACGTGTCTGTATGTGACAACGGTTGAATCGAATTGGAAATGATTTTCCGAAAGCTTTGTCTGATTTTCAACCATTTATGGAAATTGGCTCAGCCGCTTTCAAGATAGATAGCTTTTAACAGTGTTTGTTTATCTAAAATTCTAAATGACACATTAATAGTCCCGGGCGTTTTCTAAATTTTCAGAGTAATTATTGTTATTGCATGTGAAAACTGAGCTAAATTAAATTGTCATATCATGTGATACCGTTTTTTGGTGGTCAAAATAACTGAGATACATATTTTTCCAAATAGCCTATAAAGTATTTTTTCATTTTAATAGTTTGTTAACTGCATGTATGTCCAAAAAGAAATATAATTTTTAGTGGCAAGAGACATAATTCTTCCGCCTGGTGAGATAGTTTACTACGGGGGGACAGTGTCAAGAGAGCTATACATTATTGAGAGCGGATATTGTTTAGTTACTTCGGATGAGATGAGGGAAGCGAAAAGAGAGAGAGTGATAGGACCTGGAAATCATTTGGGTTTACTGGTACTGCTGTATGGCGTCCCAGCAGTAAGCACTGTCGTCACTCTCACGCATTGTAAAGTAAGTAATTTTTAAACAGATACCGAGCCAACTTTGTCCATCAGTCTGTCAGAGCGGTTAGACGTAATGCCAGTTAAAATTTTCACGAAGCAAATAAATATTGTTCGGACCCTTACACCAATCATCTAGTCTTAACTAAGCACTTGTACTTGGATACTAGCTAACGGATAAACATACATAAATACTTATATAAACATCCATGACTCGAGAATAAATGTTCGTATTCATCACACAAACATTTACCTCTCACGGGATTCGAACCTGCAACCGTTTTGGTTTTCGATTGTATTTTGTGTATTGATACTTACATACAAATTCTATATCAGAGTCATATTATTATTGTCATGCCTTGTGTTTTAGTTAATAAGTATCAGCTATTCCGCTTACACCTCGGCCTTAAGTCTGTTTCCCGATATGAGAGAGCATGATGGCCTCTTAACTCTAGAGGAGTTACGATCTATAGAAGCACAAGTCAAGACTCAGGTAGCGGGAGCTTATTTGAAGCATTACAATCATCAAATGAAGAGCCAAATAGTGCGGATCACTAATATGTTACAAGAGTTCTTTCAAGGTTAGTTTGAATATGAAGAACAACGTGACTATTGTTGGTATCATATTTATTATTTCTATTATCAACAGCCTAGAAGTGACTGCGTTTAATGGTATATCATCGTCAGCCCGTAAACATCCCACTGCAAGGATATAGGCCTTCCCTCGTAATGGTACATGAAGTGGGAATCAATCTGAGGCTATTTGCTCGTGATCTACCTCGGGGAAATGGATTCACCAGTTCTACAGACCTGGGGAATACAGTTTGTTACTCCCATCAGTCTGCTGGACATACAGCCTTATTGTCCAATTTCATTGCTAATAGACGTTCACACTGACGCCATTCGTCGAATTTGATATTTGCAGCATTACTATTGATCGAATTTGAGTTGGCGATGAAGTTCATTACCATAGAAATTAATATTCTATTCTCACTGAGCATCCTGCTCCCTAAGAAACCGATTACCATAACCAAGCATCGAGCCATTAAAGTATTCGATCAAAATTAATAAATTTACTTATTTCACGGTTTAATCGGGTTCACCCAGCTGTAAATTTATTAATTATGATCGAATACTTTAATGGCTTTAATACTTTAATTTATTAATTATGAATCCACTGCTGAACAAAAAAAAAAGATTTTTGGCATGAAACGCTGCTGCCCAGTTGTTGTTACCTCACGATCACTTAGTCGCTTTTTGTAATAAACACGAGAGACTCGTCTGTGTTAGTCTTATGCTCTTCTCTGGCGTGAACTGGTGTACATTTACATTTATTTTATTATATATAATTTATTGTTATAGAATCCTTCATCAACGTCTACCATGACTACAAGGCGAAAAACGAGAGCTACATGAAGTCCTACAAAAATTACCAAATTCTGAACAATATCACTCCTTATGTGCTAATGCCTATAGTTATTAAGCCTAACGGTCTGTTTCTCAAGGTTTGGGCCATCATACGGGTTTCTGCTGCATTTCTATTGTGTTTGTTTATACCGGTAAGGCGATCTACCTATCAAATTGAAGAACTTTGTTGAACAGAGCATTATTTATTCACAAAATGTTGTGTAGTAGAGTGAGCAGATGTCCGTAGTATGTCTGCGGAGATGTCATAAACTTAGAGGGTGTTTCATGGTGCATGTGGAATTTAATTGCACAAAATAATATTTTAACAATCACTTTCATTGTAAATTTGTATTTTACTAGTTCGTAACTCTGAGAGTTGAGGTAATCTATTTTGGTGCCAACTGTACTTTAGTTATATCAATCGACCTCTCTGGCCATGATCAACTACATTTTTCAACGCCTGGTTTACTTAGAAATTATCTGACTATTGTATGATGTCAGAAAAAGTATTTTAAGTAAATTGATGAAATCGTCATTGTCCAAAAGAGGAAGGTTATCAATTCGACTTTTTTTTTATCCGCAATATGTCCGCCAGTTGTGAATCGATTTTAATAATTATTGTCCCAAATAAATGTGGTAAAGATCTGCTGATGCACTCCGTAGATAGAAATGAAATTTTTAGTGAATTCGGGTGTTTTGCCAATTTTGGCGGTCCAATTAGCGGCAATCTTAATTCACTACTTATACTCTCATATAAGTGGGTCGGGTTACCATTGCAGTTTTCTGTTTCGTTGGATGATTTTTCTGGTTCGTAAGAGGCACTACAAATAAGAAAAGTATTGTAATATTTATTTCCTCTTTTCATCATATTATCTATGTATACAGCAAAATTAGACCTAAGTAAAACGTCAGGGAGGAATTATGAATTGTATTACACTCATAGGTATCTATAAATTACAGCTACATACAAGTAAACAGTATCATATCTTTTTATAAATTTTTAGTTCTATGGTTACGAAAGAGTGACAAAATTGACCTGTAATGTATGAAAAAACAGGTTAATGTTGTTTTCACTTCCAGATAGTCGTATCGATGGCTCCATTGTGTACGAACTTCAACGAAATAGTTGTAGTTTTAGAATGTATTTGTTACATCGACCTGTACATAATGCTTCACGTTGCTTATTATGGAACTAAGAACCAGTTGATTTATCATCCGTATTTGACGGCCAAAAATTACCTTAGAGTGAGTATAATTCTGTCTAATAAGGTAAAAAGCTCAAAGATCGTGTACAAATCATCTGCGATTTGTTAATCATCCTGGGTTTGTAAGGTTATTTAGTAGGTATACGTAACTTTAACGCCCATTTCTTTAATAGCAGGTACAGATCAGATAGATCGTGAGCAATAGTGAGCTTTCTAATCGTTTTATTGTTATGAAACTTACGATAATGTTTTGCTTCCTTACCACTTACCTGTAAAATGCTTCGTTCAAGACATTTATGTTTTTCTTTACAAACCGTGATGCGAACGCAATGTATACTGGACTGATGGGACTCTACCTACATGTGCTTGCGTTCAAAATGTGTCTAGCATGAGTTCACGCAGACTTCGCGTTACCGAAATCTATCGGTAATGCTACTCCTTGCCAATGCGAATTATAGAAAGCCAGTTTACTATAACGAGAGTAGTTTGCGTAAACTCATAGTTTCTACACTAGCGTATTTTGTCACTGTCGTTCATGAGTGTGTTTCTACAATGACTTTTTATAAGCCACATTCCTATTCGAAAAATAAAAATTAAAGCAAAACCTATAATTTCTCTCAAAGACCGCTCTTTGAAAATCTTATATTAATCGTTTTTTTTTCCAGCGTGCCTTCATAGCTGATTTGTTGACAAGTATGCCGTGGTACGCGATATGGAAGGTATTTGTGCCGAAACACGACGAAGGCCATACAATTAAAGACCATATGCGCAACCCACACATATTCCACTGTATCCTACGCATGATCAACATATTACAGATCTATAAGCTTTACGCTGCTTTTTGGGCCGAGTCTATAGGCGCTTTGAAACGGGTAATTATTTCCTACCTAGATTCTTTTGAGTACGCAATCCTATCTTCCTATCCTTCATTAAATTTTTCCCTCGAAATTGATGGAATACGTATTTTATATATTTGTGTACTCGTGTTCTTAACAGATGTCTATTGTGTTTAGAACTTGCCATCGTGGTGAAAGGATTGGTCAGCCTAGGTCCTGCGTTACCGGACCTAGCTGCTTCCATGATGCGCCGGGGGAGGCTCCTTCCATGCACCCACAAGCTTCTTCTTTCGCTCAATATATTCAATACTTATTAGTTTTTCTATCCTATTTTCTGTCACATCCTCCACTTTCTCCAACAACATATTTCAAACGCTCTTGACCTCTCTCTAACCCTCGGCGTCAGTATTCACGTCTCACTGCCGCCGTGTAGTTCTGCAAATAAGCCTAGTTTAAAGCGAGCTCCAGACTCTAACGTGAATCACGGTATGAATTTTGTCGAGATTTTCCCGTGAAATCAGCGTAAAAACTTGTCCCTCCACATTCATAACCTTTTTTCGTTCGGTTTAGTCCATGTGTTCAATAAGGATGGACGCTGAAATAGCGGTTGCTACATTCGTTTTGCTTTCACGGTACGCGTGTAGATGCATTCAGGTTCAGCAAACACCTACTCGGAACAGAGAAAGAAGTTGCATCACGAATATCCACGACGCGAATGTGAAGCCTGCTCTACAGGGTAAAAATACCAATTGGTTGCGAATTGGTGTAACAGGCTTGAGGGTTCCGTAAAAGAAAATTAGAAAACCCTATGCGGAAGACAGCTAGTTGCCTTTAAGTCTTCACCACACAGAGAGCGGCGTTATTACAAAGAAGCCTCAGCGCCGTGTCATTTTGCGTTTACCATTTTGACATCGCGGGTATTCGGCATCTAGCTAAATCTTGCAGTCCCTGATGTTTTATCCTTTATATATAAAACAAACGATTCCATTTTACTAAACAGAGTACCAAGACGGGTATGAACTAGTAACCAATATACGGAGAGTGTAGTCAGTAATAAATACTAAAGTAAACCATTAGGCCAATAGAAAGTTTTTATGATAAATTATGCGACAGTTGATATTTTTAGAAGCCAATACTTAAATATAAATTATTTTGTGCAATGAAGAGTACCTACGATACAAATGTACTGTATTGTATAAAATTAACACTAAAAACATTTTCAGGCATATCTCATGAGCGTGGTGCAATTCCTTCTGTTAACTTTATTCTTTTTAAACCTGTACTCATGCATATTGATAACAATGTCATGTAGATATGTGATAGCAGACAATAGTGACGATTTCACTTTAAGAATCAAGGAACTGTCACTGCAAGGACCTTTCAGAGAATCCAAATTTAATCCGAAAGGGAATATGATTTGTACACTTGGTAAGTTAATTTTAGCTGGATGATTCGTTGAAGTGTTATAAATGTAAAAGTTTCGTCAATCAGTCTAACCCCTAAACGGGTTTGGATGAAATTTGATACAGAAATGGACAAACTAATGACCTAGCTTAACCTATCCATCCAATTCTAATAAATGCGAAACTTTGGATTGGTAGTCTGTTCCTCAAAATTAAATCAATTTCAATCACGGCGAAACAACTGAACCGATTTGGCACGCATGTAAAAAATGTCCTGGAACGAGACTTGGGATACATACTTCTATCATACTAAAAGGTATAACTTACGAAGATAATTAAGTAATTTCAAAAAAGCTAATCCGAGATACCTTTCAAACAAAACCCGTAGGCCAATAAAATTTATTCCATGCGGGCGGAATAAAACTCCAATCACCTCAAAGAAAGCACAGCACGGGTTACCATCCCTCATCAACTGATCAATGGACTCATCAACTAAAAATGGTGGACACAAGTGATTCTATGTGGTGGGAGGACAGGCATTTATGGTCTAGCTTTAAGGGTACTTTACCGACAAATGTCAATTTCGACCAATAGTATGTCAAGCTTTTATGATAGGCCTACAGATATCTAGTTCTCTAGTATATCTTGATTCGCCTTGCCATTTATAAATAGTCTTTAGTAGGCTAATAAAGATGATGAGAAAGTTGAATCGAACCTACAATAGTTATAGTAGATGGAGAAAGCACGCGAGATCTTCATTGCTATTTGTATTCGTCAATCCGCACTCGATCCGTATCAAGCAATATGGTCTGTGTTTCAATATCAAATGAGGGCTAATCAATACACAGTATTAATAAAAGAAATCGTATATATAATTTTCAAAAAATATACCTATTTCAATGATGATGATGAACCCATTGTAACTTTTTTCATCAGGATCATGGATAGACACATCAAAAATCGCAAGGGATCTTTATCTTAGTCCGACAAAGGTGTATTTGTTGGCATATTATTGGTCGGCGACCAGTTTCAGTGGCGCCGGCTTTGGAGATATCACCGCACAAGACACTAAGCATATGATACTCTCTGTATTTGTAATAGTTCATGGTGCTTTGTTTTTTGGGTAAGAAATTATAAAACATAAAATTATATCAGCGGTTCATGGTCCATGAAAAACTCGGTCAATTACAAGTCGTACCTATTTGCTCAATAAGTGTTCCGTACATTGAAGTTTAAAGTTCTGTTACAGGTTTAAAAGGGCAAAACTATATTTTCCCTGAAAAAAAATTATTAATTAGCTCCTGCTAATATATTAATATTAGCTTTCTAATAGAAAATACGAATTGGTTTGTCGTTTATTAGGTATGTCTACGCAAGAATCGCTTCACTGAAAGCAATGGCCGATCAAGTGGTGACAAAGTTTATGGAAAATATGAAACATTTGGAGCTTTTCTTGAACAGGGAGAGAGTACCATTTTCTTTGAAAAAGGTTATTATTGAATATTGGAAGTATCAATGGAAAAGGACGGGTGGTTGGTCGGTAAGTGAAATTTAAATATGTCCTGAATTTTAATAATAAAACAACAACATACAAGATTCACCTTTCAAAATTTCACCATTGAAACGTGCAAGTCTATAGATATTTAAGATGACCCTTACTTACCCTTTACAACACCCACGAGAGAAGACGGGTTAGTTAAATTCTTTTTACGCGCCGAAAACCCAAGTAGATTTATATTATTCCTGTATTTTTAGCATCAATCGATATTGGGAAAACTACACGCGAATTTAAACGAAGACGCAGTACTCTATATGTATGAGAAAACATTGCGCGAAATACCTCTATTTGAAAACGTCGAGTACTCATTCTTCAGAGCCTTTGCTAAGATGTTGAGAGAACAATATTTCCAGAAGGGATACATGGTAATGCGATCCAATGAGGTTATGGAGAATATGTATATTATATACCGTGGTAAGGTACGACCAATTTTATTATCTATACTAATATTATAAATGCTAAAGTCTGTCGGTCCTGCTTTCACGCCTAAGCTGCTAAACCGATCGTATTGAAATTGAGCAGAGAGGTAGTCTGGGAACTGGAGAAGGACGTAGGTTACTTTTTAACCGACTTCCAAAAAGGAAGAGATCGAATTCGCGATAAATCGGGCACCTTTTTAATCGCGGGCGGAAAGCTAGTAATTTGAATGTAAACTACAGTATGATGATCAGCGTAATTATTTTTTTTTATGAAATCTTATCGGGCCTCGTCTCGCCTGCGCTAGTTACCCCTCCCAGTTGCCTAGAGAGACATTCTCTGACATTTTATTAGACCTATTTTCTTTTCAAATAAATCAAAAATATAGTGCTGGAGTGGGCTGGACAACTGAAGTAATGGCAACGGAGATTACTGTCCTGTAGCACACGTACTGTCATGTAGTGTGTACCTTGGTGCTACGGTATTGTACAATGGCAACCGAACCAAGTTAATAATGTAGCGGGAGAAATGGTCACACAATAGACATACTAGACAACGCAAGTGTGGCAAACTGTACGAAAGCAACTACTAGCTACTTTAACTACTTCTATGTACTTACTATTAGGTCACGAGTGGTCACGAGAACAATTTAGTGATGGAAATACAGATGGAAGTGAATTTAGCAGCATTCGAGTTGTCGCTTTACCCAACAAAGGTCACGAAAAGGTGCACGGAAAATAGGTAACTTGCGTTATCTAGTCCGATACACATACTATGTCTGTGGTTAGCACAAATCGCTCGAAGAATATTTTGTGCCTGTAGGTAGGTATTTATTTTACTTCGGATTTAAGTATAAAAACATTTATATTCGTATAATTTTGTTTGAAGGTGGACATAATATCGGAAGTAAACGAAGTAGAAGCTTGTATGGGACCAGGAGGTATTTTTGGGAACATAAAGGGAGCGTCGAAATTTCTAACGATGTCAAACGTTGTTGCGTCCAGGAATATAGATCTGCTATGTATAGAAGGTGTAGAATTTTATGCCTTGCTAAAGGTATACCTTTGCTAGAAATATTTAAGATATATTTAAATATTTCATAATTAATGTAATACTCACAATAACGCTGTTTTTTCAGAGTTATCCGACTGTTTTACGTAAAGTTAAATATTCTGTTGGCACAGCGGCTAAGGACTATGTTATACCCACAATGATGTCTGACCGTAGTAGTTTAGCAGTTAGTGGCTTTTTAACTTCTTTTTACATCCTACCAAACAAAATGTGTATGACTAGTGGAATAATACAGGCTTTATTAATCTAACGGGGCAGCAGCAATAGTGTGCTCAAGACGATGGTCGATAGTGGGAATTGTCCACTGATCGGCCACATGATTAGTAAGACTAAAGAGTCTATTAGAAATAAATTACTAACATAATTTTTGAATTTTTGTACTAACCATATGGATCTTTGTTGTCCGAAATAAATATTTTATATATTAATGTAAATACCCCGATCTATTTACATATCTAGATAGATAAAGTCTTTACAATCTTTAAGTGTATTGAAATCTTTTCTTCTATTTATTTTTTACATTACAGTTCGGCGTAACCCCGTTGACTTATGAGTCAGGATATGATGAAGACGATGATGATTCTAATATAGATCTGGACGACATATTTCTGGATGTAAGTCTCACCTTCATATACCTCTAAGCAAGTGTAAAAAGCATTACTTGAAGTTAATAAACAAATTGTTCAGTTTTCTCAACACAAATGATGCTTTACAAAGTGACTAGAGCTAGGTAATAAATACATAGAACACATTCGTGAGAAAACTGGTGCCTTAATAGGAAGAACCAGAATTACAGGTCACCAAGCCCCCCAGCCATAGACATAGGGGTAATTTCGGACTTCTTCTTCTACTAAGAATCTTTATTTGCATAACTTCAGACTTTCCTTGCGTCCCGTACTAACTAACTCTTGACAAGGGATCCTTTAACACCCTTTCAGCTTTACGGGTATTTGTGTAACAACGTGTATAGTAGGATATCGCAGTTAGTACGGGACGCAAGGAACGTCTGAAGTTATGCAAATAAAGTATTCTTAGCAGACGGTTGGTTTATAATATAGACATAGCAAACTGCAAAAGAAGTTACGCCCGTCCGAAACTATTTTCGTTAGAGAGTAGACCCCCAGGTGCGGTCAACCACTAACCGACGAGCATGTATGAAGCATTTGAAGAGAGTGAAAGAAGCAAAAGTAGTATGTCAGAATCGTTGCAAGTGGAACTCAATAGTCTCTGCCTACCCCAATGTATGTATAATATTCACAATATAGACATTATTACTGTGATTTACCTGTTTCGGAAAAAACACTAAACGTATAAGCCACTATTCGGATTCAAATCCACCAATGCGATTGGGCCGTAAAGGCAATGCACGTAAGAGGAGGTTGTGCCCCAACAGTGGAGATGTGTAAGGCTCTTGATGACTGTGATTTAAGTATTCCGATAATGATTGTTAAACATGACATGCTGCTATGTTTAAAAATAAGTGCATTGAACAAAATGAATGTTTTCAGAGCCCCGATAGGAGTATAGCGGAATCTCATGGTTCCAGATCAATAACTTCCACCTGCAATGCCGATTATGCTCCAGCTACATTTTTAATATTCCTACCGCACAGGTGACTTTATATTTTATCAATTCGATTCAATGTCCACATACTACTGCTGGACCTCCACTACTCAATTTAATGAAGTACTCATTCTATCATTTAAAATTAATTCACGTCATATGATCTGCATTCTGTTTGAAATTGCAGATGGTTCCGTAGCAGTATCATTCCTGACTGCAAAACAGTGACATTCATGGGTAAATTTTAATAATCCTATTTAGAGTTACGAAAATTGTGTAGGTATATAAAATATAAATGTTTCAATAAAGTTCAATATTTTTGTTAGCCTTTGACCTCAATCACACCTGATGTTAAGTGAAGATGAGGCCGAAGGTGGAAGCGTACTGACTCAGAAACCCCATCGTATTTGGGGGACTCACAGGGGCGTGCCTACTTTATGCCTACTTCTCTTTATAAAGATTGATAAAGTTTTCAGTTGATATAATTGATCGAATACCTATTTTAGTAAAGCAAGCCGGGAATTTGGGCTTATATGAAGATACCGCCAACGGGACTCAATACCTAATGCTCAAACCCCTGGACAATTCACATTGCAAAGGGACGTGCCCTAGCACTGGGAATTCAATATAAAAATAAACCCTACCTTTTGACAGTAGAGGTTACGTTGTGCCTTTCGACCGCTGTAATGTGAATAGTCCGTTAAGCTTGCTTCTGTATATTTTCAGAATACCTGATACTCTTCGTTGCCTATATAGAATTTATGATTCTTGTCTACCAAATGGCTTTTCTTTCAAATCAATATTTTTTGTACATTTGTATTGTTTTTGACGTGATTTTCTTTTATAAACTTTTCTTGGACATTCACACTGGTTACATGAATCGGTACGGGGACTACGTCTTGAAGCCAAAGAAAGTTAGAAAAATGTACGTATAGTTTTTAATTACTATAAGCAAATAGCTGAAATCGAAATGTGGTAAGCATATAGTGTAATTGGAATTCTAATTCTTTTTATTTACAGGTACTTTTCAAAAATAATATATCGAAGACGAGACTTTTTGGCAAATCTAACTATTTGTTACTTTGCATTTGCTTTAAATCTACGTACACCAATGAAAATGGCGTTATTCTGTTACTTAAGAGCCCCACAACTGTTCCGAATATCATATCTCTTCACATATCAAACTCATAGAAAAATAAATATCGGATCGGCGAACTTGTTTGTGAAACTGACGTAAGTATTGTTCGGTTTAGGCAATGGCTATTAACGACAAAGTAGTCACTATTTGCATAGTCATAAACATAATTATAGACTATTCATCTTTATTGTAACTTTTACGTGGGCATTTATGGTCGCCAGTGTATCTTGATTGACTCACAGATTACACAAGTGCAACAAAATAGGTACCTAGTTTAGATGGCCTCTAAGTAGGTGCGTGAACATGCGGGTATAACGATTGATAAAACGATATACCTATTCCTTAAATAAACTTCCCTAAAACCGACTCCGATGATCAATGTAACCAACATAAAATTTACAAAACGGAAGTCGCACGTTCCACTCCCAGCGGGATATAATATAGTACTCAGTTTGGTTCATGGTAAGGCATTTTTAAATGTGCACCTAGCAAGCCTCCACCATCTTATCTAAGTCTACTGACAAGATAGCCATTCCTTCAAATAAGTTAAGGGTTCCAAGGGAGCGCGCCTTCAGCCTTATTTCACATAACTTCAGAGCACTAACCTGCGGTGCATAAAAAAACTTTAAATAAATAAACATAAACAATGTATTGCGCTACTATAAAAAATTTCATTATGACAAAAAACTTATTCTTTTTGAAAGAAGTACTTACGGTATAAATGTTAAAGCTTTAAAAGACTACTCTGTAACTATAAATCGGATGAAAACAATAATCACGCTAAATAATTAATTTAATTTTCATAGCTTAAAAGGGTAATTTTAACTTTAAAACGAATACTTCCTATTTAAATGTAAGCCAGAAGAACTTTAAAACATGAAACAAAGAACTGAAAAACCGCAAAACTTTCGTAAAGCAGAGTTTTACAAAGACATTTCAAACCTTCTTATTTTTTGGCTTGATTTTAGCGTGTAGGCCGCAGAATTAATGTAGATTACTTACAAATTACAGTACAATACTTATATGGGCGTCTATATTGTCGCACGTAAACGCGTGCCTATTCTTCAAGCTTTCGTGTCTCACTCCCGTGCACTGTACTTCGGCAAATTGGATGTCAAAAGAGGAGCTCAACTTGAAGGTGAATTATGCAGAGGTAAATAATTATACGAGTAACTATACAAATTGTAATTATAGGTAAAACTTTATCTGAATATGAAAAATGGGATTTCCAACTACACGTGATGCCAGAATCCCCGTTAAAATTTTCACATTGTTTTTTTTTAGCCACTATTTAAACAGCATTTTTTTATATCGTCAAAACAGCTGAATTTCACTGTGAGGATTCTATAATCACGGACGTAAGGAATCATCAATCTATACATACTATAATAATATGAAAATAAAATAATTTATTCCAAGAATGTACTTCTTAGGGTGCCTAGATGCAGACATGTATGTTACTGCTAGAGGAAATGTTTAAGATGCCGTAGGAAAATCAGGAATTCCAAAATAAATATATATTGGATAAAGTAATCATACGAAATTACTACATATTTTTAATTAAAAAAATATAGTAAATATAAAACTTTTGCCATGTCTGCATATTTGTGCGTATGTCACACACAACTTGTTTTACTCGTACACTATTAGTGCTATAGACATTGATATTATATGCAGAAAAGAGCCCTAAACTTGAAATTTGCTACGGTTTTAAATATCTTTGGTATGCTACGAGCAGGTGTTTTTTTTATGCACAACGGGTTGGTACTTGGCCTCAATCACACCTGATGTTAAGTGAAGATGAGGTCGAAGGTGGAAGCGTACTGACCCGGAAACCCCAACACATTTGGGGGTAGCCGAAGACTATAATTCAAACTGTAAATAAAAGACTATAAATAAAAAATTATTCTAGAATGGCTTGCGAACGACATCTGGCATACTTTGATAAACTATCTGGACTGATTAAGAGGTCAACTTATACTGGTACTGCAACCTATTAAGGACAAAAGTCTAGTCAAATCCAGTAAGCGAGTCTATGTAATTAATTATAATAAAATAATAAATAAATATTCGGACACTTACACTTTTACTTCTACGAAAAGAGAATGATTAATTTCGAAATAAAACTGTGCTCATTTGGACAGTCTCAACCGTAACGTCTTTTGATTGGGTGACTGACAGTGACATAAGATTCGAAATTTATTAGTCTAGGAAAGAGTTCCGTGATAATCATCTCGTTTGCTGTTATACCAAATGTAGCGATTTCTATTTTGTTGTCGGTCCAAAACGCGCCTTTCTAAATAGTGTTTCCAGAAGTCGCTATTGGTCTTACAGTAACTGTAAGTAAATAATATAAATAAATAAATATTTCGGACACTTACACCAATCATCTAGCCCCAAACTAAGCAAAGCTTGTGCTATGGATACTAGCTAACGGAGAAGCATACATAAATATTCATATAAATATCCATGACATTTACCCCTCGCGGAAATCGAACCCGCAACCGTTGTTCGCTGACAGGGTCACTATCCACTACACCAATCGGTCGTGCACTCACACAATTATAATACAATTCATCTACGCACTCGACTTATTTATCTCTTTTATTCAACTCTGCGTTATATAACTCAAGTATGTTATTTTCAGGGTAATTACTTCCCTCTGTATGTGGCGTCACTGTGGTATATGCTCAATTTGATAACAATCGCTGGAATGGGAGACGTGTCTGCCCAAAATGACTTCGAAGTTATTGAAACAATCATTATAATTATCATCATCAAGTTTTGCACAGGTTTGTTAGCTATAAATGGCACTTACTTCTTTTAAAGTGTGATCACAAATTATTTTACGAATTCTTTACTGCAAATATACAAAAATTATACACTCATAGATTAGCTTATCTCTAAGAGAGTTCTCTTCCATCTAACCTTACGAATGACTAGGGAGTGATCATTTTAAACGCTTTTAGTAACAGACATTAAAAAATACACTGCGTGTATAAATACACCTAAAATGCGAGTATGATCTACTTTTCATGATATATTTGTTGTGGAGATTTTCACCCACAATCCTAACCCACGCGAGATAAATCGCACGCAACCGATGCAACATACCATGGACACTCCAAAACACTTTGCAAATTGAATGCATCAATGTTCAACAAAACAAATGTTGTTTTATTACCCGATATAAATCGGAAAATTACCTAATATATATGTTCATTAAGGCGTGGATCGAGTGTGGATAGAGTCGGAAAAGACATGCCCAGAAGTGAACCTCAGCTTTCTTACTAAAATCTAGATTGATATCGCCAGGCTACAATTAGAACACTGGCGAGTAGATACTTGCTAACTCAAAAAGAGTTGCATTGGTATAAACCTCTGTAATTAAATGAAACTGCAATATGACGTAAACCCAAGTAATGTTTGATTGTATGTTGCTCCATCACGGCGAAATGGATTTGGATCCAATTTGGTATAGGATGTTTTATTCTGATAAAGTGAGTGGTTTCCACGGGACAAATAAATTACACCCACCCGAGCAAAACCGCGGGTAAATACTGGCAGTTGATAATTCACAGTACAGGTTACTTTAGTAACTTATTAGTAATCTGTGGTACAGGCAAGAACTATAGCTATTGTGTATCAGCTATTATCTTAGGCTATAATTTAATACAAAATACGGCAGCTAGATACTACATCTTGGTTTTTAGGCCTTCTAATATCTGAAATGTCTGCAATGATTACTGCTCACTCATCGTCGCTGATCGCGTACGACTACGGCATCAACGAGCTGAGAGACGGCTTCCGCGATATGGATCTCAGTGATCATCAGATGAACAAAATGTGGGACTACGTCAGAGAACTGTGGAATCGACAGCAGGGGAGACAGGTAATCAAGTAGCTTATAATAATAACCTACAATCAAAACATTGGCAAAACAAACGACTTCAAAATCTTTGACCGTTCTCTATCTACGGAGTGTATCAACAGGTCTTTCGCTGATCCCGAACCACATATGGAAGTGGCTTCACTTAAATCACTTGAAAATTTGATGTTAGTTCCTTGTGGCTTCCTGATCAATTATCCGGTAGGGCACTAAAGTCGTAACGCGACATTTTCCAAGATATACAAGGCGCAAAGCTGAAATGGGGCACGAATGATTGATTTATTGAAGTGCATTTATGTTATGGCTGCAAGAAAACTTTTAGGATATTTACTAAGATTAGTCCAAATATCAAGACAGAGTAATCTATATCTGCATTCATAGATTACATAAAAAAGTACAGTTATCGAGGTAAGTGCACTTGTGTTGTTTTTCATTCTCTTAATGGTCAATTAATTTTTAAAGTTATAATTACATATCACAATTGTATTAAAAAACGCAAGGATGGTAGCAATAAGGTAATATGGCATATGAATATGTTACAAGCATTTCAAAAATATTTTCACTTTATTTGAAGGTCCTGTCACCAGTTTCTTTGAATCACTCTATTCTCACACGCGCATACTATGTGATTTGAAATCACCGCCTCAGACTGAATAAATACGTATTATAATTAAACTTCAGAGTGAATTAGCAAAATTAAAATCCTTTTATTCTGTCTTTGTTTCGTAAATTTTGAATTAAGTGTTTGAACAGATCACACGTATATAACAATAGCCACGTTCAACGTGACGATTGCAAGAAAGGCAATTTTAACTCGCGAATACGCTGCAAATCTTGCAAATGCTGGATAGATTTCCATCCCGGCATATTCTCTACTGAAGCTAAGCTAAATTTGTTCCATAAAAACCTGCATCTGTTGTATCCCATGTGCAAGGGAGACAAAAAATCTAAGTCTACTCGGTGATATCCAGTCTATTAATTTCTTTTTTTTTCTTTGTCGAATCATAAATTGTATTTAAAAATTAATTGAAATAATCTTTAGGTTCCAGATTTCGTTTACAAGCTACCATTCAGGCTACGCTGTCAAGTAATGCAAGCGGTGTATGGTGGCCATATCAGAGATTCCGTAATATTCCACAAGGCCGACGACGATTTTCGACGGATGCTGTCTATGTGGATGACGCATTGTGTGTTCTTCCCTGGGAACTATATAGTGCAGTGTGGGGACTCTGATCAGTGCATTTATTTTATACATAGGGGAGAGGTAAGACTTGTCACCAGGAATAGGCGGCTTTAGAGGTAGAATAAATTTTATTTATTCGGAAGTACATTTAAATTGCTTTGTTGAAACGTTTTCTGGATCTGTTCACTTCTTTCGCGATGTTTGTGTTCCGAATAAATATATCTATAAATTGAAACTCAGAAATCTCTCTCGAGACTATGTTAAAAACGACTTAATCGATTTCCATCAAGCATTTCCAAAAAACACCCCTCTTTTAGCATTGTGGGATAAACTTAGCGTCAAACGTACAGATCTTAGCACCTGCTCAAATGAGCGATATCGCTAGGGTAAACAAAAATGAATCACTAAAGCTGAGGCTATGATAACGCCAGGAAAGTAATTCATACATAAAAAAAAACATACAAACGGCCTAATTGAGAGCCTCCTCCTTTTTGAAGTTGGTTAAAAATATGGATTTGGGTTAACGCTTGAATTTAAATATCGTCATATATGATGATATCTTGGACACATTACATTAGTAACATTTTATATCTTTGTTTAGACCGTATTTAAACTCAACTCACATCCAAGTTTTCTGTCTCTAAACTCGCATTAATGATTTCAGGTTGAAGTTCTAACAGTCCATCCGAATTTGACTGAATCTATTTATGACATTTTAGGACCTGAAGACAGCTTTGGTATAGCTCAGGTATATTAACCTTCCATGTTGTTTTACCTACCCGACCTTGAAGGATATGTGATTGATTGTGTGCAGTATGGTAATATGATAAATAAATATTCTTGGAATATACACACAGTGCCATCTAGTTCCACAGCAAGCAACTAGGCTTGGATTATGGATACCAGATAGTTCATATACTAAACAAATACATTACGTATACATCCACAACTTAGTTACACATGTCCATATTCATCATACATGCCCCTAGCGGGATTGAAACCAGCGACCTTTTGTATAGCAGCCACGGTTTCTGACCACTATACCAGACGCCAGGTATGATAAAACCTAATTATTGTAATCAGTTCAAACTGGCTGAGATATCGCAGAGCATAAATAAAAAAAATTTATATCGTCCAATTGATAACCTCCACATTCTTGGAATTCGCTTAAAACAAATGACGATTGTTAATTTATTCCAGGGCCTATTTGTTGGAGTTTCTCATCATTTTTCGTTCCGTGCACGCACTGTAGTAGATATTGTGTACCTCAAGTTAGACGAGTGGAAGTATTTACTTGATTTCTATCCGAGATCGGCGAAAATCGTACAGAAGAAAGTTGATAATGTTTATTTAGCCATATGACGTATAAATTTAGCTTAGTTTTACTTTAAAACTTTTACGTTTGTTAGTAATTGTGCGAGTTAGTATTAGTGTAAATTATAGAAGTATTTCAATAATTATTTAAAAATGTTTAATTGGTACGAACACCCTTACTATTAAACCAATTATATATTATCAACAATTTACTGGGTTTATAACCAAAATCCTAGCTCTTATGTTCTTAGCAATAATGTAAAATAATAATTCGTTAATTGAGGAAATGGGAACATTGTCAATTGGCATGGCAGATTGTACACTAATTTCGCTGTAATATAAAAATAGTGGCAACAAATTCCTCAAATCACAAAAAATACTATTATAGGTATATTAGTAATACACTGGTGTCGATTCTGAAGTGACCTCTAAAACTTAAATTTGAATTTAGAGTGTTCTAAACCGATTTATTCTACGTCGCATCTCTAAAATTTTTACGTTTCTAAAATTTGAAGTTTACCCTAATCAATTCAATTTAGATGGCTTCCTGGAATAGGTTTTGATATCTAAAACCTATTCCAGAAAGCCATCTAAGACAAATCATTAGCGAAATTTAATCGCCATCTAAATCATCAATCATCTACCGCCCAACAAGTGTGAACTTTCTATAAAAGTCTTTTGTAGGGGTACAAAAGATTTTCCTAACTAACATGTTTTATTTTGAATTCAAGTCCGCGGTGAAAAATATTGCTTTTCTTTGATTGTAATATAAAACAAGTTAGTTGTCGAACGCGAAGAATTATTTTGATAGAAATCTTTTTTAAAAGAATGTTGTCATTTTCCCAGTATCGATAAACGTAATTAACCAAAGCCTATTAGGCAAATTTGGAGTCAAAAAAAAAGCCAACTTAAATCATAAAATGCGTTACATTTAAACAAAATACATTTAAACACCTGTTCTGAAGAAAAAATATCTGATTTTCACTGTGGCAATACAGTACATCAAATCAATTTAGGCGTTCGTAAGATATGTCAAATTTTGCGATAGATGTATTTCAGAATAGCGTATTTTAGGAAATGCATTTAAAATTAGATATTTTTAGATTTAGGTTAGTTTAGCGACAGCACGCCAGAATCGACACCACTAGCAGCTTTAAGTTAATGCGTGTATATCACTGCACTTGAGTTTGGTCTAATTATTTCCTTAAATATTAATCCAGTCTGTTTTTCAGTGTTCACTGAGGGTGCACTGATCACTGACTCTGGTAATATAGAACATCTCTACAAAAAGGCCTGAAAATCTGTGGCAATTTGGCATACAATCTGCCTCAAAAAATTAAGCAAGTGGGTACCACATCACTCCCGTTTTCTTTTCCTAGTGACGCGTTGCGATATCTCTGGTATGGTCTGCGTCGTCTCCATACCTTCTGTCTCCTCCAACATTACGGTAGATTCTAATGTGTTAGGCTCCTCGGAATTTTGCTGCACCTCTGACAATTGTGTGTCAGACAACCTGGATCTGAAATTTGTTTTATTATTCATAAATAATGGATCATCACCATATCAACCAGAGGACTCCTACTGCTAAGCCTCCCCCATAGATTTCCAGAGTGACCGGTGGGAAGCGGCTTACCAGCGACTTTCTGCGACCTTCATTAGGTCATCCGTCTTCGAGCTATGTGTCCTGCCCGCTGTCACTTCAATTTACTAATCCGCTGGGCTATGTCGGTGACTTTCGTTCTTCTACGGATGTCTTTCATTCCTCATTCGATCTCGTAGTAATTATGGTTAATAGTCATAATTATTTAGCCGATACAAATAAAAAAAAAATAGCTTATTGACCAGCCACAAAATGTTACACTGCATGTCAAAGATAGGTAGTTTTTAAAGCAAGCCGTTCCGAACCAAACCTGTTCCCTGTCAAACTCCATGTTAGGAATGAACCTGTGATTACGAATACAAGCAATTTGAATTGAAGGTTTTTTTTTATGCACAATGGGTTGGTACTTGACATCAATCACACCTGATGTTAAGTGAAAAAGTGAAGGTACAATTCATTATACAGACAGAGTGAAACAAACAGACGGGCCCTGGAGGAAAAGTACCGTAAATAGTAAATAATAGGACATTTTGCAGGAATCCTAGTTTTCTTCTTGTGGTTATAATTAACCACAAGAAGAAAACTATTTGAACAGGTTGTATCCAAGTAACACTATTTTTTGATTGTTTGTTTCTCAAACACGGAGAAATAACTAAACCAATTTGGCACACAGGTATAAAATACTCTGGAAGAACATATGAGACTTTATATCCCAGTGATACTATATGTCTCGACAAACCACATCCCAGTAAAGGTTACGGTAGGGAATTCTCCTAATCCTAACTTGCAATTAAATTTAAAGCGACATCAGGCGCGTTGTTCTATAACTTTATTGATATTGTCATCGATAACGTTGACCAATGAGAGATCGTCTAAAGCGAGCGATGAGCCAACCAATCACACGTCGGAATGTAATCGATGACGATATCGATGGATTTACAGAATAACCCGCTTGTTAGATTTCATGGTCTACCTTCAATTTAATACATAATGTTTACCAATCAATGGGATGATTAATCAATTGGTGTCCATTGTGTCGATTAGATTCCCTCAGACAAGCTGGTCTTCAAAATTTCATGAATGACAAATGAAATCATAGTTTCGAGGAAACTTGTTTAACATACTTCTCTCGATGTACGGCTCGTCTTTTCCATCACCTACAACCGCTTCCTATAGAAAGGTATCACAAAAGACCAAGCAGCTCACCTGTAATGAACCTCATCAAAGATAAAGTGGACTCTCTTGGCTTAAGTTTCATGGATAAGAAAAACATTGCCGTCTAATGAATACAAATTTGTAATTACAGGTAAGATACAAGGGATGGAATTTTATAATTTTATGTAGTTAATCTGTAATTGCCATTGGGCATACAAATGCCAGTAACATTTATTATCGGTATGTAAATCTAAATGTGCTGTGTGGTGGTGTGAACCATGTTATTTCAAGCATTAAACTCTTAATTGGGATATCTCTGACCCCGTTTGGGATAAGGATCGTGATGTTTATGTATGTATAACTCTAAGTCACTAACAGATAATGAGAACACCTGCAGCCATAACTTAATAACTCAGACATAGATCTCGGAAAAGTCCGCAAGTATTAAGGTATTAAACGCATTAGACACGCACAGGACACGAATAACTTAACGTCATCGCCATTGCATTCTACCCACTATTACATGCACCACAGTTTTTTAAATGTTGAATGAACCAGACAGACCTAGCTATTTAACATACTTTGATTTTTAGATTCAGTGCCATATTATTTATTCTAAATGAACAGATTTATGTTTATATTGACGAGCAATAAACGAAGCATTAGAGGTTTTACACACCAATAGCACGCAGGGTCGGTTCCCAGAAGAGTTAATTTAGAAAATTTCCTTTGTTATATAAAATTTCTCTTCCTCAAGGGTCCCGTCAAACACTGCACGATTCTTAAAGTTACGGATGTTTTATTAATCCATTCGTATTCGTTGGCGGGCTGGTTTCCGCAACTCGACGTTTAAGTGCGCCTATAATACTTAGTACTGCCACCCAAGCTCCTGAAGGAAGTCGAGCAACTTTGGGATGTTGTTGGCTTCGGGGAGTGACTCCGATCCTCCAAGATGGGTGGCTTTTTATTAGTCCATGTAATCGATATGTTTGACTGACATTACAACAATACTTACGTGTCAACATTAAGTTGCTCGAGTTGAGCAGCACTGAAGTCAGCCCGGCAACATGGCCACTTCTGCACCTTTTCCAAGTAGCGGGTCAAGCATCGTGTATGGACGGCCTGGGCGCACGCTGGGCAGTTGTAGCCCTGGAATTTACGTTTTATAAAGGATCAAATTATGTAGGATAATTTTGGTTTGTAAGAGCTTTTTCCTAGATAAACATTAACTTCCACTTCTTAGAGACCTACCTTCTGAAGTGGAATTTGATAACTTAACAATTCAAATATAATGCCTAACAAGAAATGGATAATGTTTAAGTAAAGACAAATATATATCACATGAATATGGTGTCATTTGCCTTCTTAAACTATTTTATAAGCCGTTCGCTGACACAAACTCACCCCCAGTTGGACCTCGTGCTAGGGGTGAACCTGTGACTTTGTTTGTGACTTAGGATTATAATCATAGGTAGGAACCTACCACCTTTCTTACTGCCTTAGACTTTCTTACTTTAACAATTTTTTTTAATTAAAATTTATAATTAGCTCCATACCAAGAATGTAGAATTTCGGAATAGGGACGCTGCGCTTGAACGAAATTTCATGGTATGGCCGTTCATATTATAAACGATGAAACAAACTGCTTAGTGTAAAAATTCGTTATGAAGAACCGTGCCGTTGCCATATGGTTTCTCCTCAGTAAATAATAGAACCTACCTATATTGGATTATCATATGGATCTAGTACACACACGGTAAAAGGTAATATTTGAGGAGCACCAGTATTCATTAGTATGAAGTTCAACACAATAATCTGCAATCGCCAACCCACCTTAGAGGTTGGTGAAGGCAAAATGTTCCCATGGAAAGCGCCACGTAAATCATACCCCTTATATTTAGCCTTATCACCACTCTGTGGCGTATGCCCGATGGGATAGCATAAGGAGTCGGTGTGTTTTATGCTTTGAGCAGACTGGCTGGACAGTCCATTTTATTTACATAAGTTTGCAAAAAGTTTGCCATCTTGCCTGGGCAGATAGGCTCTGGAACCTTAGATATAAAATCTTGCACGATTTTAATAAAAAAAAACCCTATTGCCTATATAAACTAAATAATTGTGACTTTGAATAAAATTTGCTTAGCAAAAAGATTACCTTAAGTACCTTGACCCTCAGCTTAGAACACCAAAAAACAGCAAAACCTGCATTAACAAACTCTAAAATACTACTTAGGTGTATCAGGATCTCATTATAAATAGGCTGTATATCCTGTAATAGATGGATAGAAGCTGATGATGATTTAGATGAATTGATAAATAGTATTGATTTCATTTTCCTTTCATTAGTAAATAATTTAATCTGATGATGATCATGATTTATCACCATATCAGCCACAAAATACTGAATGTTGATCGCAGAACTTTTCTATGGATTCCAGGGTGACTGGTTGGTAGCCTCTAGTGATTTCCCACAATCTTTTCATGTAGGTAATGCCAAACCTTTATGCCACAATGGCTAGCAGTCCTATGCAACATGTACTCTGCCCACTGCCACTTTAGCTTGCTAATCTGCTGGACTATGTTGGTGACCATCAATCTTTTAAAAATCTTGTCATTCCAGATTCGAACTCATAGCATTGCCCTCATTATAGCTCACTGTGTGACTTTGAGATTTCTTATGAAGTCCATAGTCACAAGACCACATGTCAAGACTACAATACCTAATGTTTTTTTTTTGTTTTGTAATACTTCTACAATGGGTATTCTCCACTACAAGTAAATGTTTTAGTTGTATAATGTCAGGTTGATTGTACCAAACCCAAAGACATCTACTAATCATGCTAAAGGACCCAGTCTCATTTCCTTTTTTTAAGACGATTGTCATAGCTTCGGGTTGTCAGAATTGGTGCTAGTTAATTTGCTAAATTGCTAAAATGTTAAGAGATAAATATATACCAATAAATAAAATATCCTTGAACATACACACAACGCCACCTAGTTCCACACTAAGAAACTCCGCTAGTATTATGTAGATATACTATAAAATACTATTTTGTAAATTATTCATATTTAAAATTAAAACATCCACAACTCGGATGTCCATATTCAACATGCAAACATATGCCCCTAACGAGATTCGAACCCACATCCTTTTATACTATAGTAACCACTACAACAAACAGGTCTTCAAAATATAAGGAAAAAAAAGGTGTGTACATACCCTGAAAACTATTTGCTTGCACAAGGCACATTCAACTATTGTGTCTGGCATATTTGTGCGAAGGTATCCTTCGAACTCATGGATAGCTCTCACTCCAAGGGCATAGTAGTTATCATCCTTATCCAAGTACCTCATACGACACCAGGTATTCAAAAGTTTCTGAAAATATTATGTTTAAGATTATTACTTACATGGGAATTTCTTAATGGAAGCTACTGTTCATAGAAAATAATGCTTAATGACACCGATCGGTGCCAATAATTTTTATACCATCAACACTCCGGTGCCAACGGACGGACGTTATGTTAACTATGATATTTAGTCTGTATAACCGAATAGAATTTTTTTTCTTTTTGGCATAGAATTCCAAATACTTTTCTTATTACAAGGGGCTTAGAAACCTGCCATAGAGCATCTAATTCTCATAACAATTTATTTAATTACCCGTTTTTTAAGAAAACATGAAATAAACTGTAATTTCCTTAAAAAAATACGAATTATATCGTGGATATAGGGCGACACATTACAACTCATAACATTTTTCTGATTTTTAGGATTAGAGCTGTAGCAGTGTTCATTCATTATATCCATTGATAATATGTTCCCGTAGCTATTACTTACAAATCATACTTATCACAGATTACAAATACACCCAGTAGAAGGTATCTACAAATGTTTTTAACACAGTAGGTATTTTCGCAAAGATGACCGACGCACCGCGAATGTTGACTGTTATATTTGCACATGCAAACGGGAGACAGACTAGTTAATGTAACAAGAACAAAGACGTTCTCTTAATTGGACATGCCATAACTATTATTTTTATTTTTAGATTTATTTATTTTTTAACCTTTGTCACAGAATTAATATATACAAACTATTTATTATTTAATCTTTTGACTGCCATACTCATCCAGTCAAGAGAGAAATAAAAAGACTGTCAAATGCTTACATTTAACACCTTTGTCCTGAGAAATATGTAGCTTGAGTATAAAATATATTATTTACATATGGGTTTATGAAATGAATAACCTATCAGTAAGCAGGACTTTTAGTACAGAATAACGCTTTGAACAGCCTTTCAAAGGCAAAGGCAAGAAGAAAGGGCTTATAAAGTAAAAATTTTGTATAAAACTAAAAATTTTACAGCAGCATGAGGCTGTAAGACGTATTGCATATAAATTTCAACTTAAAGCCTCCATATTTCTTTGAGAAAAGGGGCCGTGACACATACAGACTATAAAGTGAGGTTCTGTTTTGTTCCAAAAGGGAGGTATGGAACTCTAAATTCTCACATTTGCCATCAAAACATGCCATAATAGACAAGAAAAGAAAAGCTTGAGGAAACCCACAGGTAGAGTACAATAACAAATAATCAATCAATCAATCAAATACCCTTTATTGCACAATTAACAAAATCATTAATCGCACAAAAAGGCGGCCTTATCGCTAACAGCGATCTCTTCCAGGCAAACCTTAGGGTAAAGATACAAGCTACCAGTAGGTGAGGTTTGCACTAATAGTAGCAATACGGGTGTATTTTATAGTTGGTAATTATTATATAACGTAAAGATAAAAATAAATAAACTAAGCCTACAAACTAAAACTAGATAATTTAACTGCACTTAAACATATAATATATTATTGACTACATAACACACACAAATTTATATATATATATACATATATATTAAATATATAAATATGTAATATTTTATGTATAAAAAATTAAATAAATAAAAATACATGCCATTTGTTTGCTCATAAATAACTTAGAAATCATATTGACAATCACGGAGAAGATAAGAGGACTTTCAATGAATTTTTTTTTTTAATTGAAGGAAGTGCGCTTTGACTTGCTTTTTGAAGACGTTTATTGATGGAAAATAATGAAAAATAATGTATAAACCTATCTGATAAGAAGTAGAAAAGGCTAAACGCGTCATTCTTGGGCACACCCTTGATGAACATGCCATGTTGTGGGAAAATACACTTACCTGTCAGGACCTGTTTACAGTATACCATTATGAATGTAAATTAGAAAATGTCCGCACAACTATGAATGAACATAATAATAAATTATCATCCAGGTAAACAAACACATTGTGTTCAAAGTTGAATATCTTCAAAACGGCTGAACTGAATGCCAGTTTGAAAATAAATAGCCAGTTTCAAACTACCGTTTGGAGCCACATTAGCACAGACAGATATAGGCTTCAAACTTCCTCTTTTTGCATTGGAGGTTGAAAATAATTTTGTTTACATTTTGTCCTCCCAACACTTACAATTTCAAATCACAACAACCAAAGTATAAACCAATATCCTACCTGAGCATCAGTCTTTGTAAATGAATTCTTCAGCTGACTAACTAGATTGATAGCATGTATACCAGTTATCTGCCTGGACTCCGTTGTCATGATAACCTACTTTCAAATGCCAGTTTGAAAATAAATAGCCAGTTTCAAACTACCGTTTGGAGCCACATTAGCACAGACAGGTATAGGCTTCAAACTTCCTCTTTTTGCATTGAAGGTTGAAAATAATTTTGTTTACATTTTGTCCTTCCAACACTTACAATTTCAAATCACAACAACCAAAGTATAAACAAATATCCTACCTGAGCATCAGTCTTTGTAAATGAACTCTTCAGCTGACTAACTAGATTGATAGCATGTATACCAGTTATCTGCCTGGACTCCGTTGTCATGATCTTTTCAATAAGCAATCGGAAGAACTCCAGCTCCGTTGCAGTGAAAACACCTTGCGCTTTCGATGCCTCATCGTAACCCAGTGACAGGAATATGATAACTTTCTCATCAGTAAATTCATCAGTAGTTATTTTGATGGTTTGCTGGAACGGTCTAATTTCGTCGTTTATTTCTTTCACTAAATCTGTAATCGAGGTTTCAAGTCTGTCTGAAAATATATAACAGCTGGTGAGTGTTGATAATGTACAAAATATTAGACCCGTATTTTAGAATGTGCTCAAGCGTAGATCTACGCTTGAGCATAGTTAGAAAGAATGTCGATATACAAATTACATAAAGCTGTCCCTTTTTAACTGTCCTCAAGCGGAGATCTCTGCTTGAGTAACATTCTGTGACACGGGCCTTAGAAAATTATCACTGATTTAGAGCGAAGGTGGGGTTATGGAATGTAACCCCAAATGTTCATATTGTACAAATCATCACTGCTTTTATGGCAAAGATCCACGATTAGGAAATTCCGCAGACTCCTTTCAGTTACCCGAATTTGACCGGGTAAACTGAGAAGCTTTATGAAAACTTACCATCTTCGGGGAATGAACTCAAAGCTCGTTCTGTTTCAATTACAGACATAACACCTCGGCTGGCTAGAGATCTCAATAGAAATCTATGTATAGGACCATAAACCATTATTAACACTAAACCTGCCAAAATTTATTCAAAAACAACAAATAAAAATAACCACCAAACAACAACAACCACAAAACAGTCAATCACATCACAATGAAAGTAGGGAGAGAATGAAAGAAGGAAAAACTAAACGAAATCGGCCGGCAGTTTGACATTTTTTTTTCCTTGCCGCCCTCATTGGAGGGCAAAGGAGCAGTCTATACAGCCAAGCATATAGTGGACTTTATGAAGATTATGACTGGTACAAAAGCTTCAATGGTGGCTAGCAGAATACTGATTATTGATCTGGGGAAGTCTAATTCTCAAAGCAGAAATGGTGCCTCAAAAGTATGTCAACGTTTCAATACGGGATTGCCAATGGTGTCGATTCGGATGTAAACCAACTAAACTAAACTAAACTAAAACCAATTTAGGAGTGATGCCGTCGCATCGTACTGTACCAGGGAGAAAGAGACAATACTACTCTAAAACTGGTTTTAGTTTAATTTATTTGGTGCACATCCGAATCGACACCAATGTCTCCCCAAACAAAGTTTGTACCTCTTGTGAAGAGTGATATAACAGATAGTTCATTTCAAGTTTGAAACAGTTCTAAAACGTTAGCAACAACTTTTGTGTGCTTTAAGTTTTTTATTTTCATTGTTCCTGTCAATTAAAGATTTTGCCAACAACACATCGATACAAATTGCTAGTGTAGGAATGCAGTCACGGTTTGGCAAACGTGCGTTTGTATTGCTGCAAAAAGCCGTAATTTGTAGTAAAGGGCCTCAGCGTTTTTCTAAGCACACCCGGATGCATCAAGCAATGTTCGTCTTTTTTAATTATATTTTAACATCCTAAGTTTCCTCTTTTTCTTATTATAGTCAGTTTATCAGCATCGCGGTTTAAGTTCAGCTTTTTATTTTATCTAATAGAAAATAGTTGGTACGGAAAAAGCGAAGAATCTGAGTTGGAATTCTATTTGGCTGCTCACCTGCGTAACCGGGTAGACTACGAAGTAAGTCCGAACGAAGGCGTGAACATTGAGGAATTGATGAAAGTTTTAGCTAGATAATATAGGGCTTACCATCTTCACGACATGTTCATTGCCGTCTTTATACATCAAGCACAATGCGACCCAACTAAACCTATACCTATGAAAGTCAAACACTTTTATTTCACCGCCTGTTATTGTATTAATAGATGTTGTTAGATTTATTATATAACTAGCTTTCCGTCCGCGACATCGTCCGCGTGGAAGATTTTATCAAAATCGGTTCAGCAAAAAAAATTGCCTGTATGTTAATCCAGGTCCTAATCTGTCTACCCACCAAATTTCATCCAAATCCGTCCAGTCGTGTAGGCGTGAAGAGGTAACAAACATACATACATACACACACACAAAAATTCGAAAAATTTATACCTACTTAAAGAATTTAGTTTCAAAACTTATTTTAATATCCTAAGTAATTGCTCGTAATAATTATACAGGAATTATTTGTGTTGATGATTAAATGGACTGTATGTTCGAAAAAAATCGAAAAGGGCGGAGTTTTAATTTAACGAAACGAATTGCTTGGATAAAGACGACTCACCAGGGTGCTCGACCCGTCTACAGAAGATCTCCACAAAGAGGTGGAAGGTACCTTCAGCTCTCTTTGAAGGCCAGCTGGACTTACCTCGAGATCACCTATTTTACCTTTCGAGTTTTTTCCTTTTAAGGTTCGAAAGCCAGGGTTGAGCAGCCTTCATAGCAATTCGTGGCGTAAGCAAAGGTGGTAAAGACAATTATATTTGTAAGATGATATTATACGAAAACCGAAAAATTGCGAGAACGCTATGGTGAAAACCGCCGATTCACACACGCGACCCAAGTTAACTTATTATTATATTTTAGCCTATTTTCAAAGTAAGTTGAGTGTTGCCAACTTCGAAATGGAACACAACTAAATTGGACAATTTGTGTTGGTTTGGTACAACGAAAGCCCAAGCTTCCTACAAAAATATCTCATTTTTCCCGGTTGGATAAAATTATTAAACGATTATCGACATTTTCCTTTCTTTTTATCATGAACACTAGCTGCTTAACAAGTTTTTATCGTTCAGTCTGTGACGAATTGGAGAAATTTGGATGAGGGATTCTATAAACTATATGTAGGTATGTATTATCAAGTATTTTTGAAATTTGAAAAACAGCGTCGGTGGCTCAGCGGCTAAGACGTGGTCTCCCAATTTGGGAGGTCCGGGTTCTATTCCCAGGCACGCCATGTACCAATGAGTTTTTAAATTCAATTGAAATACTTATGTGCATTTATCCGACTGCTCTTAAATGGTGAAGGAAAGCATCGTGAGGAAACCGGCATGCCTGAGAAATAAAAATTCAAAGGCATGTGAAGGCCCCAATCCGCATTGGGCCAGCGTGGTGGACTATGGTCTATACTCCCTCATTATACGAGGTAAGGGCTATATCCCTGTAGTGGGATGTTTGTGATTGTCTGGGATTGGGATCTAAAGGTAGATTTTACAATAAAGTATTCTGATTCTGAAGGCTATAGGCACCAATAACAATGCATAGTCTTTCAATGACACCCCTAGAAAGGTTCTCCGTCACATCAAAAAAAGAAGGCTAAGTAACACATTTCGCAGTTGACCATCTAGGTGGCGGGGTCAGTTTATAGTTTTCGGATATCTTGCATAATTACGGTGATAATGTCGAGTGTAAACACTTTTCGTGTCCAACTTGTATATCTGAATGATATTATTACAGACAATGTATTCCACCGGCCGCGAACATCGCAGTCCTATTAAAGCCTTAATTGCTTCCCCTTTCCCTAATTACTGTGTCCTGTGTCCCGGTACTCTCTTATCAATTATGGCCGTGTCCCCCGAGGGACAACCGTCTACCTACTTTCAGGAAAACTTTGTACACGATACAATTCTATTTGTAGATACACATTACAAGCGAACTCCGTGGCAGAAATATTAAAAGCACTTCATAGAGTAGGTTGTATTCTGCAAACAAAGCAGAAACGTAAAAATAGAGTAGACCAATAATCCTGTAGATGTCTTGGGTGGTTTCATGTCCCACGATTTTAGAATAGTGTATAATTGTTGAAAATTGTCTTTTTATTTTATTTTTATTTTTATGCACAACGGGTTAGCATTTGACCTCAATCACACCTGATGTTAAGTAAGATGAGGCTGAAGGTGGAAGTGTACTGGCCCCCAAAAACCCCATCTTATTGGGGGGACTGGTTATCTTTTCTCTGACAACCGGAACATAACAATTTTATTAACGTTGCTGCTTGGCGGCAGATTTAGATAAAATGGTGGTAGCTACACACAGGTGTGGTCAGGTGGACATTTAAAATGCTCTACCACCAACCAAACCGAGGACTAAATATGTACCCCGCTGGAGATCGAACCTGCGACCGTAAACCCTGTGTTGCTTAGATTGAGCCACGGAGGCGGTTAAAGTTTGTTGTGAGTATTTGTGAAAAGGATATGCCCTTGATCTCATAATTCTGGAAATAATCATCAACTTAAATTTAGGGGGGCTTATTTTGTAAAGTTGGATATTTATGGAATTTCTTATGCCGTTTCTCCCTCAGCATGACTACTATTGTGTAACGATGTAGTTAAGAAAAACATTTTAACTATCATTTAGTGACATATTGAACCATACCTACTTACACAGTAGAATGAGTTTTACAACAAATGTGACCACTGCCACTGTGTAAATCATTAGCTATTTTTGTTACTTTTAATTATTTTTTGTGATATCCTTTCCTATTATTGATATACGTCAAAGTCTGATCAACCCTCTGCATAGCTTACGAAATAAGATTTTAGATAACTCGAACCTTCATCAACGTAATTCTGCATTTCGCTGAAATCAACACATCTTCTATTTGAATATTGAACATAACACAAGTAGGTATATAAATTCATTAGTTTTCAGTACCGACGCATGCTTTTATAGAAGCATAACTCTCTCCGTAAATTATCTAAGCTACGAGCGCTTTCAAAACTTTTAATGGAGTCAATTTGGCCTCGCATTCAAAACACCTATGGAGGCAGACCAGGTAAGTACGATTTATACAAACATTAGTGCCGGGCCTTTTATGCGAGAGCCAACTTATCTCCTACATAGTACCTTTGAAAAGTTTTGTATAAACCTGTCAATTGCTTCACTTCAGGTTAATAATATTATAATCATCAAAGAATTGTTCAATCTCGGATATTAAATAAGTACGTCGTTGGCACCGCAGTGGACAGTACCAGTAAACAGTCATCTCGATACCGACGTTGGCTTTTTACCTGTCCCACCTGCATCACTCCACCCAAAAACAGGTGCTAGGCGGTGTGATGGAGACGGTGGAGACCTAAGGTACCGAAGCACTGGAATCGCGTTATGATATTATTTCAAGGCATTGTGGTGAGATTCCCCACTCATAAGCTGGTCATCTTCACGGAGGAAGACTCCTGGCCGAAAAGCTACGAGAAACCGCAGCCATCGCAGTAGTCTACCGCATAGTGTTCCGTTAAGAATTTTATTGTTAGTTTATTTAGATATAGCACTAACCTAAATATTTTTGTTTGTTATCTTATTGTACATAAGTATTTTAAAAGGTAATAGCAAGACTATACCGTTAGTATCAATTGAAACCTGCAGTGTCACTTAGAGATAGGTTTAAAGTGTATAACATTCTAACCTTTTCGTCACAGTACATTTTTCAAAATCTAATGTATGTCAAAAAAAATATAGCATCGTTTAGGAAAAATAGTGATAAACATGATGTCAATACAAGAAATAAAGATAAACTTGCAGGTCACATAAGTCGCCTCCGCAAAGTCAGTAATTCATTCAAAGGGTTATGTATACGCTTTTTCAATAAGGTCCCAGTTGATATACAAAATCTTCCACTTGATAAATTTAAAGATACTATAAAACAGAAACTTATTAACAAAGCATATTATAAAATATCAGACTATTTAGATGATAATCATCCCTGGACATAATGAGATTGTTCGCATGCCAGGCTATTTCACGATTAATAATGATTTATAAAAACCTTTTTGTAATATAAAAACCTTTATGTAAAATCAAAACTGATTTTAAAAGAGCAACCCTTCGAGTTTCTTGCTTGTTCTTCTCAGGGGAAAATTGCATTTTGAACAAGCAGTAGCTTAAAAAATGTAAAATTGACTATTTTAAGTGTACTCTGTGTACCTACAAAATAAAGCAACTTTGACTTTGACTTTGACTTTGACTTAGAGAGTAGACTCCCTGAACTGTGAGTGTAAGTTAAAAACATTTTCTGACGGTTTGATTGAAAAATATCAGCGTTCCATTTGACTCAACGAAAAAAAAATGATATTCAAAATGAAATCCTTCAGATGCGGACGTAATCTAAGCATAACCCATCTTTGCAGAATAAGACTTCTAATTCATATGTAGAAACCGTTATCTTCTAAGTTTATGCAAGCCTGGTATTGTAGTAAAGAGTTGGAAAAAGGTGCAGAAAATTCTGACTGTCACGTTACTCTTAATAGTATTACTTATTATTTCCGCGGTCTTTGCAGCGCGGTATTATTTACGGTTTCTCTTCTATTTGGAGGTACTCCCGGAAAATATTTGTCTACACACCTTTCAACGATCCTCATTCCGTTAGAGAGAGCAGGCGAATGTAGAGAAGTGCATGATAATCGAACTACAAAAAGAAATGCACCCCGGCCTTTGTCTGTTACCGTGGAAGTTTGAAAGTGTGCCAAATAGCAAGTAGTTAAAGTTTACCGCCTGCAGCAACAGATCATTGCATGATTATACCGCGTCTAAATTAAGTTTCCTTAATTGCAGCAAAAAATTAGAGTTTCTTGGTTAATGTGTTCATTTTTCAGTTCGACTTCAGTTTCTATATATTCCAGTTGCTTATTTGTTTTTTTTTATTTAGGGCACACATAATCAGTTACAGTAGATCATTGTATGTACTCACGTCTTTTGAGATATGTGAACTACCTACAAATAAATACCTTGTTTTTGTTCCAGAAATCAATGGATTATTTTTCCGAATGATTTTTAATAATTTGTGTTAAGGCCATAAATTGTCACATACTGAACAACCTTTCCCAGAGTACAATTTGCATTGGTTTTCATGGGAGATTTTGCTCTAATCGCCAGGCTGGACAGGTCGGTTGGCGATCGTAGCGTTTTTGGGTCTCCGAGCCAATAATGACGCTGTTCCTCATCACTCGCGACCTTTTAGTTGCCTTTTACGACATTCACTGAAAGAGGAGGGTTAGTCCTATTCTACTTTACCGATTACCGCAAAAATAATTTATCGCCATGAATAGTTATTTTTATAGGCACTACGAATAAAGCAATCAGGACGACCGTATCACTTTTAGTATAAGCGGGTCTCGGGGTGTTCATATTCTGATAGCTTATACACTGGTATTGTTACAGTCGTCTTGCTGCCGACTGTACCTACCTATGAAGTGCCCATATGTTCAGCCCCGTATGTGTAATTTTTGTACATTATTATACCTAACTAGGTTTTAAAGTATATTATGGTTAGGTATATAGTATTGTCTCTTTTCATAACCTCCTGAGTGACTTTAAACTTATGGTAGTAGGTTATTAGTACCGCACCTCAGTGTCCATATTTTGGTTATTAGTTATTATTGGTAAGACGTTCTGTCTTCAAGCTTTAGGGTCATCATCATCAGCCCGTAAACATCTCACTGCAAGGATATAGGCCTTCCCTCGTATATGAGCAAGTATGGGCCATAGTCCACCATGCTGGCCCAATGCGGGTCGGGGACTTCACATGCCTTTAAATTTTTATTTCCTAGACATGCAGCTTTCCTCACGTTGTTTTCCTTCACCGTTTAAGAGCAATCGGATAAATGCACATAAGTAATTAAATTAAATTTAAAAACTCATTGGTACATTGGCCTGCCTGGGAATCGAACCCGAACCTCCTAAATTGGGAGACCACGTCTTAACCACTGAGCCACCGACGCTCTGGCTTTAGGGTATAGGATTTAGTTAGGGTATCGGCGACAAAAATATATTATGTATCTTTCCAAAACCAACCGGTCACTCTGAAAACCTATGGGGGAGGCCATAGCAGTCGTCCAGTGCGCTAATATGATAATGTTCATTATAATTACTCCTGGCAACGTGACCACGATACTAGACCCCGAAGTCATTTCACACAGTGATTTCCGCTTTGGCATTTTTTTTGCGGAACACTAAAAATAGATTCACTTTTTACACACCTCTCTACAAAGTTAATTAGAATAATTGAGAAAAAAATAGTTTACTATTTTATGTTGTTCAATATTCGGTAGGCGGGAACCGTTAACAATTCGGGTTGAAAGCAGTTACGGAACTTTTAATGGAGCAATTTGGAGGTGTATTGAAAACAGCCGCCGACGTTCAGAGACGACAGAATTGGACCTCGCCTTCGGCATTAGCTGGCACTCACCTCAGGCGATTAAGAGCAATTTTAATTCTCATGTTCCTTGGACAGCGTTTGCAATTTTAGCACTCAGGTTAACATAATTACAACTATTATTATTTCCCTGTAGCACCACTTCTATAAATCACAACTTAAATATAAATAAATACATATTCTTCAGAGACGCAGTGAAGGAAGGTACTCAACGTGCTGGCAGCTTTGCTCTCCTGGATAACGACGCTAATCCGTTGGACGAAATAGCTACTCTCCGTCTGTCTCAATGCGGCGCGCTGAGAGGATTTTAAAGAAAGCTTAGGACGGAAGAACTATTCTTACCTATTCATATTAGTATTTTGTGAAGTTTCTTTACTTCTTGAACATTACGTCTCTCATTTTACAACTCAGCTTAAGGCTGCGAATTGATTACGAAATCGTACGTTTCATCATTTCTCTCTGACTCCAACTACTTGCTTGTTTGTATTTGTATTGTGGTGAACCCATATACATTCATTACCTGCCTTCCATTTTTCACTTTGGTGCTCTGCATAAAGTACCTAAGTACATACTTTACAGACACTCTGTACATCTGTTATTTTTTATGCACAACGGGTTAGCACTCAACCACAATCACACCTGAAGTTAAGTGAAGATGAGGCCGAAGGTGAAAACGCGCTCACCTCGAACCCCCAATCTGATCCCCTCCTATTTGATAGAAATCGGCTCAGCCGTATCGATGCTACTCATAATTAAGCTTTTAAAGAAATTTGATGTCATCAAATTTTTTTACTAATCAATCAATCAAATACGCTTTATTGTTTAAATAAGTAAGGTACATTTAAATGTCTTATAGAAACTACAAATTAAAAAAAAAATACTAATCTTTTATTTGTAGTCGATGTTTATTCTCTATGCTATACAAGGTGGAAACTGATGAAGATATTTCTGTAAATTCTCGAGATATTAAGAAAGTAGTTTGATTCTCAACTAAACTAGTGATCTAAGGCAAATGAATAGTACCTAGCAAGATTATCATCAACAGCCTCACTCGTCCCCACTGTTGGGGCATAGCCTCCTCCCACTGGGAAAGGGTATCATCCATAATCCACCACGCGGGCACAGTGTGATTTGTGTCAGACTAGTCTCCACCTGACTGTCGGTGTTTTTAAGCCGCCCTTGTACGACTGCTTTCAATTTAAAACAACCGGGGCCGACTATTTATCGTGCACTCCAAAGCACGGAAACACTCATATTAAATTGCCACTAGCGAATTGTTGCCAGTGTTTCAAAATCGGTACATGTGACTTTTGCCCTACGGAGAGAAGATTGCCCCTCAGTCAACTTAGGCGGATGTGAACTCCCACATAGTGACTCCGTTAAATATCTAGGATACATTTGGATCGCCGATTAACGTGGCTAAAACATATAAAGGCAAAACGGGACGAAATAAACCTTAAATATAAGGGGATGTATTGGCTTCTTGGCAGAAACTCAAAGCTGTCACTAGACAACAAACTCCTCCTTTACAAAATGATTTTAAAGCCGATCTGGACCTATGGTATCCAACTGTGGGGATCGTCGGCAAGTTCCAACACGATGATCCTGCAAAGGACTCAAAATTACATATTAAGGCAAATAGCAAATGCTCCATGGTTCCTGAAAGTTACTGAGATCCACCAGAATCTCGGGGTCAAAACAATTAAGCTCCACTCTACCAAATATAAGTCACGATTGACAAAGCACCCCAACCAGCTGGCAGTGCAGCAGACAATTCCTGACAGCATGAGACGCCTCAAGAGGCGCAGGATCCTGGAACTCGAGAATCTAGAATAGCCTTCAGATTCAGACAGAGGAGATGATTCCAATGGGGATCACACTCTACCCCCCGCGACAGAACGCCCAACACATCTGCTCATAGTCCCCCGACTGATTGCATGAATATACGCATAAAAAAAAAAAATAGTGGACATTGCTTTTTGCAAATCGATTTTTTTTATGGAAATTATTCGTCTATAATGCGAGCAACCAGTACTACCAGCATCCGGTTAATCGAATTAGTCTAGTGATACCAATAGAAAGATGATTCTGAATCATATCCTAGTATAATGAAAAATGATACGATTATATCACGACTGGGACAGTCTTAGTGGAAAATACATACATATATAATACATACATAACGTCACGACCTTGACAGTGGTTAGAGATATCCCCAACAATTGGGTGTTCTATACATTAAGAGTTTAATGATTAAACCAACATCCACGGTTCACGTTATGAAATATATACAGAAATGCACACGTAACAGAGGGTGAGCCCATCGCCGTTGAAATCTATAGATATTTTGTAGTGGAAAGTCCCTTAGTCGCCTTTTACGATACCCACGGAAAGAGACGGGTTGGTTCTATTTATTTGAGTGCCGAAACCACACAGCACATTAGTGGAACATACTTACACAAAAAGGTTTACCCAAATAAATAGGTAAGCAGATAAAGCTCAGCAACAATGATTATGACAAACATTCAAACTTCCACACATTATTTAGGACATGAATGTTTCTGTGTTAAGATTTAGCGTTGTAGCTTGTGCATGAAAGGAGGCCGTTTTGCATGAAGTTTGAATGCAGTCCATTAAAAGTTTTGGTAACATTCATAACTTAACTCCAAATCTGCAGGTCTTAGCTAACAGTTGAATAGGAACGTAACCAGGTATATTTTAAAAGCTAAAGCGTCCCTATATTTCTCAGTAAGTGGGTTCCTAGGTAGACTTTCGTTTGTGACATAGAGACGATATATTTTCAGAGCGATCTTTTCCTTTTTAGCGAATCCAAGAGTTCCACTTACTACTCTGTTAGTACTTGATCTTCAGGTTTATATATCGATCATTTAAAACTAATGTGTCATTTGTTAAACGAAGAATAATTGAGATTAATGTGAAACTCAATAAATTTATTTTATTGTGAATTCCAGTGATATGTACTTACTTTCTTTTTAGTGTTCTGTGCCAATAATGGTATTATGGAACACTTGTGTAATCTTCTCGATGTCTGTCACCGAAGTTTATTCATTAAACATTGAAATAATAATTAATGTAATTGTATATAAGTTGGTAGAAAATATACAGGGTGAAATTTAATTCGTGTAATTCCTGTTTACTGGTGACTCCACTCCTGATTCCGAACAATTTTCCTGTGTGAATCATAGCCGAATTCGATCAAAAAAATTTCGATTAACCAATACAAAGTAAGCCATTCCAAACCGAAGTTGTAAAGTTGGTATCTGTGAGATAGTGAGAAGTAGTCTGCAGTTCTAAAAATTCTCACTAGTCGGAAAAAGAGTGTTAGGACATATATTTAGTATTAAACTCGCTCGCATGCGAATAATGAGGAAAAACCTGAACACCAACAAGTTCAGTTATCCTGCCAAAAAACCCTTCAAATTGTATTAAATTCATATGACAAGGGTGTTACTCGTATATAGACTTGACAGTACTGACGGAATTTCGAATTCGTTTTTCACTATCACAGCGTATTCGCATATAATAATTTCTGTCCTGCTCCTGTTAGCTATACATATGTGTATCGGTTTATAGTGAAGTACTTCACTAAAGATTCGTAGAGTCGATTATTCAGGATCAACGAGAATACTAGGTAAATAATCTCAATTGTGCAGACACAGAAGAGACTAAGTCTATTGTCAAGGTAAAGGTTCAGTGCTAAAGCACGATTTATTTACTAGCTCCTCCTGTGATTTCGTTTCCGTGCGATTTAATTTCTCTCTCGCGTGCTGGCTTTGCGACTGAGTACAGAATAATTTCACGGGTGCTTTGCCCCCGTGCTTGCTTTGCTTTCCGGGAAAAGAGGATTTGCTTATAAAGCTTTCAAAAATAATTTTTGTTTGAAAATTAAATGCGGTTTAGAGATTGCTTAATGATATATAAATGATATGCGTTTCATATACTAAATAAAATAAATAAATATCTTTAGACATATACACAGCGCAATCTAGTTCCACATTAAGCAATATCGTATTGTATTCTAGTATTGTTTCAATACTTAAAGATAAATGTGTATTTTTAACATCTGTATCATAACTTCATAGGGTGATCGAGTAACAAACAAATATCTCCTTATGGCCGGAATGAATTTGGATGAAATTTTTTACAGAGTTATATTTTTTATAAATTGGGTGCTACGCCAGAGCTTCTGAAGTTTACCCATATATATCTACTTGTCATCGAATATTAAATTAAAAGTAAAAGGAACGCGAGTGAAAGTTTCTGCAATACAACCGACAATGAATAGAACCAAAAACCGTGCCGGAAAAATGAAAAATATAAATAAATATAACTGTTCAAATGTGAATCATGGCCTCATTTTTTCAGTGTAGCATGATTTTCAGTGCTACAAGCCCTTAACCCGAGACGAATCCAATTTGCCTCATATTTGATCTACATAGAGCAGTCGGGGACCAATCGATATATAGACACATTACCGATTCCGTTTCCAACTCCGAAAAAAGATTGACGTTTAAAAAAGGGTAATGTGTGTGGTAGACTTTTTGGGCAAATAAGAAATGGGTTAAAATCACATTTCATAGACTTCGAAAGGGCCCGTCGTGGTGGGATTAGGGGTCATAGAAATAGGCTTTGTAAATTATAGATTTTAAGATTTAGTTGGCAGAATGTTGTCATGTTTGATTATTTTTATGGATCTACCTTGTGGAACAGCGGAACTTTAAGATTTAATATATCTAAAAATATGACACTGGATGCTGGTTTGCGGGATGACAGGCAGAATTATTAATCACTGTTATAAAAATTTGTATTTAACTTTCTATTTTCATACAATGGCTTTGTTATAATTATAAAATATAAAAGTGATAGAACTTTGTATAAAAATGTTTCGGAAACTTGCCGCGAACTGCTCAGGCGAAAGTAATTCAAACAAAGTAGATAAAAGTTGCGGCGCTAAAGAAGCGATTAAAAGAAAAATTAGCATTCTTTCAAATTAATTACTCCCATAATAAAAGTTTTACGAGAAATTATAAGCTGAATATTTTTGACTAATAACTAATTGTAATATAGGTAAATGTTATCTATTGTTAACCTCTCTCTAATTTAGACTACTTTACTACTTTTTAAAGTTCTAAAGATAATTTTTAAATTTCTCTTTGATTTTAGATTACTTTTAAATTTTACTACCAACTAACGCTCCGCAAGTAATTTTTATTCTTTCTTCCTTTACTTAGTCCATTAATTATATCATATGCCGTGGTTTCGGCACGTACTTTTTACGCGGGTGTCGTAAAAGGCAATTAAGAGACTTTCCACGAAAACACCTCTATAGACTTGCACGTTTTAACGGCGAACGGCTCAACGAGTGCGTCACGTGTGCATTTCCATATATTTCGAGGGTGAACCGTGGATGTCGTACACGCTTTAATTTGGGATATCTCTGACCACCCTATATAGAAGTTAGTAAGTTTATGTATTAGATGTCCTTAGAGATCTATTTTTGTTTTCTATCCTTTCTACAGTTTTTAGCTCTTATACATAATAGCTTCAGCATAAAAGCTACGATATGAAGCCGGGTGGTTTTTGAACGAAGCAGTTGGCGCTTTATTAATTGGCAGTTAGCTTCTTTCAACGTCGAACGCACGGTTTTGCTGCTCCCATCGATTACTCGTTAGAGTCGGATACACGGTTTTTGAAACACAAATTTAGTCAGTTCGTTGTTCCATAAACTTTTTAGCCACAAATCCACAACAACAAACAACGTCTACTATTACGTTACCCATTAAAAGTTGCCTACGTGTAAGTAGGTACCTTGACGAAAACAGCAACAATTATGGTGTACCTTAGCCAAATTGGTACGTAGATGAATTCGATATTATGGCTAGATCAAATTATATACCTCCACTGTGGCTTAATATTGTAATCAACAAATAAAAGGTCCTCGATATTTAAGTTGCACCAATCGCAGTTCTCTAAAATGATAATGTCACAAGAGCATCATTTTAGGGAACTGCCGTTGAATAGGCAACACGCTATCATTAACCATGTATACAGCCCTGCATGTTAAAACTATATTATATTACTCTTTGATGTATAACTACGACGCTGACTGTACAAGTTTAGTTCTCTGTTTGCTGGGTGTATGGCCTTTTTATATGTCCGCCTGGGTAGCTACCACCATCTTATATAAATCTGCAAGCAATCTCTTATCACAGCTGCAATGTTGATACCGTTCCGGCTGTTTGTGATAAGATAGCCAATTCTTCACACAAGTTAGGGGGTCGGGGTGAGAGTGTTTTCACCTTCCTTCTCATCTAATTTGTCCCAATACATAATAAAGTCTGGTCAACAAAAGCGCGATCTGAATAACGCGGCAAATTCAAAAAAAAATCATTCATACCAACTACAGCAGGAAAAAAAGTTACAGCTTACGATGCAGATATATTCTTACCTAGTTTAGGCATCATATTAATATTAAGTAATTAACATTTCAAATCTCTAGTAAAGTTGACTGGAAGAGATCTCTTTAGGGATAAACTCACCTTTGTACATAATTTCTAACTGTAATCTTTTTGTATTTGTTTTGCAATAAAGAATATATGACACAACTTTAGTTCAATTATTTTAAATACCTATTTAAGACTTCTTTCACCTTATTATCTTATCTTCTCTTAACAAGAGGCTTACCCATTGTACATTTAAAACAATACGTGTATTGTATTAGACTACAGATTCATGTATAATTTGAAGGACATTAGTAGTACCGTGCTCTGGAAGGCGGGTTATAAGTCGATCCGAGTATTTTCAATTAAAAAATATCAGTTAAACCAAGTTGGTGGCATATATTAGAGACTTTTAAACACTGACTTCAAACTTCAAGCATTTATTTGAACGTAAGATACCTACATGTAAATATCAATTTAAATCTACTGGAAATAATAAAAGGGCTTATCAAAATTGTATTTTATCCTTCCTTTTCCTTCATTTTAAGCGTAAAACTAATGCAATTTTATAATTTTGGGGAGCTGGTCGAAGCACACCAAGCGTGTTTGTCGTTCAGATAGTCACTAATTTTAATAACCTTTTTGCTGATGTTGTTTTGACATGATTTTTAAATTCTTTCTCAGTTTAACGATATTCTCAGGTATAAGGATATATATAAATGATGTGTTAACTTTACTCAGTCTGAACATAGGGGTAGCCAATTTGTCCTTTGACTGTCAGGTAGCCATTACTTACATTATCAGCCTTGGGCCTACTGCGTGGTGATTTATGACCATACCCTCTCTTGAGAGACGTGTATGTATGATTTTGTAACAGTTCCATAACACTCAGTGAAAACAGCTAACATACCACACGCAAACAAAACTTCGATGCTTATTTCAAATTCTCATGCGTTCATTAAGCTCGGCTTTTAGAGTGTTATTGAGAAGTTTGTGCAGCTTCAATGTGCAATTAACGTTTGCTGTAAATGCGTTTTGAATTGTTTACAAAGCAAATTGATTAGCAGACTAATTTATTGGGAATAATAATGTTTACTTGTTGAAAATTCAGTTTTTTTATAAATTGCCATTTAGATTTGGTTATATATTAAGAGGTATAATGTAATTTAATCATCCCGTCTCGCAAAAGGCTACCAAAAACATATATATGATCTTTGTTTGTTTGAGGAATGTTTGGACCACCCAAACACTAATGTTGAGTATATCTCTGACCACCCCATTTGGGATAAATATTATGACGTTATGCCTGTCTGTATAATGTTATTTAAATTGCCTACATACTTCAAAAATATAATATTGACTATGAGTAGTACTTAATCGACATTGCAAGATGTCGAAGCGGGGTCGTTCGTTCGTCAATCATCCATCAACCGAGTGCGTCTTGACAGGTTATGTCACGCAACGGACGGTGTATGAGAAGCAATAAGTTATTCACTACTTGCTTCCTTGCTCCACTTGCTGTCCTATTCAGATGATCGATTTAAAATTAAACCGGTATTGGATACCTATTTATCGATGACGGCTGAAATTATGGCGAAGATGAGACAAGAAGGAATTTTGTTTCATAAAAACATTTATAAATCCGAGGTTCTTGCCATTTTATGTATTCAGTAATTTTAAATAGCGTTTTGCATTTTTCAACCAAACATCCGTACTTCTATCGACACTAGTAGGTATTATAGTGCGAATGACTCTCTGTCTAACGTCTAACGTCTGTCTGTCTGTCTGTCTGTCTAACGTCTGTTTCACCCCTAAGCTGCTGAACCGATAGTATTGAAATTTAGCAAAGGGTAGCCTGGGGCCCGATGAAACACATAGGCATCTTTTTAATCAACCTTCAAAAAGGAGGAGGTCGAGTCAGCAATAAAGATATGCAAACCTGGGAGAAGCCGCGAGCGGAGACCTAATAACTAATATGATAAATGCGAAAGTTTGGATGTTTGTTTGTTTGTTTGTTGTTCCATCACAGCGAAACGGATGAACGGATTGGGATGAAATTTGGTATACATATAGGTAGAATATATAATATATAGAAATTTTATCTCGATAAAGTGAGTAGTTCCGACATAATGTTATTCCACGCAGGCGAAGACGCGGGCGGAAATCTAGTTCATTATAAAATCGTATTGGTATTTTTGGGGGGTTGGAAATTGGGCTGACTGAATTGTAGTTTAGATATTCATAAAGTTCTAATGTCACAGCTCCTATATGTGCTATTTGAAAACAACCCTTTGCTTTTTGAAAGAAAGAAAATCTAAATTGAAATAACAGGTTGGTTGCTTTACTCTATTTACAGTAAGTATTTATTCTGGAACTTAGTAGAATTTACTTGAATCGTCGCCTTCTGTTGTCAAATTGCCTTGCTTCTGTTGAGCACTGAGGTAATGTGCTTGCATAAAATAATCTGCCTGCTAACGTCCATTGCTGGACTTAGTTGACACACTTAATACTAACCTACATTTGATGATATTTATACGACAATTTATTGAAAAGCCATAACCACTAAACTTATTAATAGTGGATGTAATATACGACCTTTAGTTTACAATAAAACCAATGTCAGCATAACCTCAATAGTCTGCTCTGTTAATTGAAACCGAGTAAACCCGCAGAAGCAATTTATGATGGCTAATAAATGGCTTAGTATGGAATGTGGTGCACGGCTCGATGTTTGTTTGTTAGCTGTAAATGATTTTATAAGAAGCTTCATGGAAAGAGATGAAAAATTGTCCCAGTGACACTGAGTGACGGGGCGGGAAACTGTTTACAAATTAAATTATTTATCGTTGGGAATTTGTCATCTTCGGAATTCTGATAGCTAAGAGATTCTTGAAAATAGAAAATTTAACGGTCTTAGCCCAATATTAAACGATTCAGGCACATTAGTTCATTGTCTAGTTTCAGGATGGTACTTCAGCGAATTTATTTTCTAATTCCAGTTATAGGTAGGCGACCGATTGGTGTAGTGGATAGTGACCCTGTCAGCGAAACCAACGGTTGCGGGTTCGAATCCCGCGAGGGGTGAATGTTTGTGTGATGAATATGAACATTTATTCCCGAGTCATGGATGTTTATATAAATATTTATGTAAGTTTATCCGTTATCTAGTATCCATAGCACAAGCTTTGCTTAGTTTGGGACCTTTGTTTCGACTGCAAAAGTCAAACAGTTCGTATCTGGGAAACTGTGTGCGATTTTATAATAACATTCCAAATAACATACTGGAGCTTACTGAGCGCCAATTTAAAAATAAAATTAAGAAAACCCTTATTGGAAAAGCCTATTATAAGACACAAGACTATATAAATGATAAAAATGCCTGGCCCAATAACTTATAATAAAGATGACAATGCCCCTTTACAGCAGCTAACTAGTTTAAGAAGCTTTTATTTTTATTTATTTTTTATTTAATGATTAATACATAAGTTTGACAATGCCTCTATACAGCAGCTATTTATTATGTTATTTGAATATTATATTGTACCTACTTGGCAATGCCTCTATACAGCAGCTATTTATTATGTTATTTGATTATTTTATTGTATTTACTTGATGCTTCTCGACAGTAGCTTAGGTTATGAAATAATTGACATTGCCCCTTTACAGTAACTTAACTTCGTTTATTTTTAAATAGGTACATTATATAATTGTCATGAATTGTACTATTTATGTATGTTGACGTGTCCAAGTGCTCTAATTGAAGTTTATGGAAATAAATAATTATGAGTATGAGTACCTATGAGATGATTGGTGTAAGTGTCCGAAATATTTATTATTTATTTATTTATTTATTACTAGTTATATATAAGTATAAGTGATACTGCTGCGACAATAACCTAGAGGGTTTAAGGTGCGGCGTTCGATCCCTAGGCGAGTACTAGTAGTATAATTTAGTGCTGAACTTGGTATCGCAAGTAGTACGGTGTATTTAAATATAAGCACTATATAAAGCAATCAAAATATTCAATATAAAATTGACACATTGTTTACGCTCGTGGATGCGGTTTCCCTATTTGGGTGGGAAACGTGGGATTCCCACCCAATTAGATAAAGGAAACCCATTAGATAAAGGACTGCAGTGGGGTCCACACATCGATAAGTTAGCGAAGCGCCTCAGTTCTGCAGTGTTTGCGATTAAGAAAATACGTTATTTAACCGATGTGGATACCGCGAGGCTTTTCTATTTCAGTTATTTCCATAGTATACTGACCTACGGCATTCTGTTGTGGGGAAATGCCGCGGACATAAATTGTACTTTGTTCTGCAGAAACGAGCGGTTCGCGGGATTTACAAACTGGGCCCCAGAGTGTCTCTTAGGAATAAATTTAAAGAAATTAATATATTAACATTAGCATCGCAATATATTTACGAAAACTTAATGTATGTAAGAAAAAATATAGAATCGTTTAAGAAAAATAGTGATATACATAATGTTAATACCAGATATAAAAATAAACTTGCTGTTCATGCCAGCCGTTTACACAAAGTCACTAAGTCATTTAAGGGGCAATGTATACGCTTTTATAATAAGGTTCCAGTGGACATTCAAAATTTACCTTTAAATAAATTCAAAACCATCATAAAACAGACATTATTTACCAAAGGCTATTATAAAATTTCTGACTATCTGGATGATAAGCAAGTATAGACATAGACCGCTCGGCGATATTCAGCCTAATTATACAATATAATATAATTGTAACCCAAACTTATTTAAAAGAGCAACCCTTGAGTTTCTTGCTCGTTCTTCTCTGGGGAATCTGCTTTGCGAATGAGCAATAATGTCAATAATTTTAATATTAAGATAAAAAATGTGACGTTTTCAAGTGATAATCTTTATCCTACGAAATAAATATTTTTTGACTTTGATTTTGGGAGTCAATTGCTGGACGCCTACGGTGTCTCACAAACGTGTTTAATAATAACCGGTCTCCTTTATTTTCGTCAGCGCCGCTCGCCGCCTGGTAATGTCAGCGGAAAAGGAAGAAAAAAACAAAAGAATAACTATGGCGCTTGGGATGCACCCCCACGTGTAAAAAATAAATATTAATCAGTGGCCACGAGACTCCTAGAGCTGAATTTTGGTGAGTGGATCTTTCGCTTTTCCTACATTTAGGGTGCCCCTTTACGAGCAGAGGAATCGGTAGATCTCCATCCTTAAGGTAAGGAGATTATATCTCTAATAGATAGCAATTATATAAGTCGGTTCTGAATTATGTCTAGCTAAGCTCATTTTTTACCGTATTTTCCCTGGGCTATAAGCGTATATCCTGATCAAGTACTAGGGTAACCGAACACTATACTAGCACAGCGCAACCATTGTCTTGTGCGTGATAATTTTCGAATTACACAAACAGAAGAACTTATTAGTATCTGCTAGTAACCGATAAATATTATAGAGGTAGGTGGCACACAAACATTGGCGCTTTGCCATTCCGTTAAAACCTGTGGGGAACGGCTTTTCATTATTTAATTCAACAAGCATCGTATTTGTGCCGATGCCAAAATAATGCTGCGAATTCAATAAAAGTTTGCATACGGCTAGACCACCGACTGGTGTAATTTAAAATATTGCACAATTAATGGCAATGGTATAGCAGCGTAATATAATAAAAAACGTTTTTGCAATATGGATATGAGATCGATATCGAAGGTTAAATTAGCCGTTCAATTGCAAGCCAGGCAATAGTAATGTATGGCTTACACTTGCTCTTTTAAAGAAAACTGTGCAGTTCAGAGTGGGTTGGTTAGGTGGTGTTAGGATTCTTTGGATACTACAAAAGAGCTCGCTGTGTGAGGATCCCCTTATTAATGCAGGAAATGTTCGCCATATATTATGAACAGCCTAGGCATTTGCCTATGTCAGATACACCTTCGTCATTCATATATCCCTAGACCATCCAACCCACGTAGTATGATATCTTATGTCGCGCACAACGCGACGTGAGAGTGGGATAGTTGTATTTTCATCCAAACGGATGAGCAGGACAAATATTATCTCTTGCGACATAAACGTTTATCGCGGTTATCATGCCCCTAGTGCTGATGTTTAGTGTACTTTAACTAAGTGCTTAACTTAACGTATTAAGTAGTCCTTTAGTAGTTTAGTACCTTTGTACATTTAAAGTAAAATATCAAATCTTAAATCAATGTACCGTGGCCGCACGACGTCAACACTTCTGGTATAAAAGGGCTTGCAGCTTTCACATAGGTATTCGATAGCGTCGCGCCGCCAGCTTACACTGGTAGCGGTCGTATTGCTGTCGACACTACATAATAATTACTATGTCATGCTATGAATTTGAGTTTGGTGATTACAAATAATAAATGTGAATTTCGAAAGTACATTGCCTTACTTGCTCTTACCCCCGACTTCGTTCTTGTAGGTATGCCTAATATTCGCTCAGAAACAGTACAAGTTTTCGGGATGACAAACATCTTCTATCCTTGTCGTTTCTGTTAGGGTTGGGGACTTCCATGCCTTCGATTTATATTTTTTTTTTTAATTTCTGCGGCATATAAGTTTCCTCACGTTATTTTTCCTTCTCTGTTTAAGAGCATATAAGTTATTAAATTAAATTTAAAAACTCATTGGTACATTGGCCCGCCTGGGGATCGAACCTGGACCTCCCAAATTGGGAGACTGTGTTCCTCTACTGAGCCACCGACGTTTCCGACTATCTATACCCATGCCATATTAAGCTTTCTAGTACTAATAGCCTCTGTGCTAAGCGGCGGACAGACAGACGGACATGGCGAAACTATAAGGGTTCCTTGTTAACTACGGAACCCTAAGAAGCAATTAATACAATTAAAATATAAATATTTACTTTATTGCACAAAAGGAAAAGAGAAATATATTCTAAAAACATTTCAATAAAAGGAATACCGTATTGTATTGTATACTTCGTATAAATCAAACAATGTGAAACAAATGAATATTTTAACTTCACGGTGTTCTATTAATGATTATTTATAACCGCATTAACGTTTTTCATTAAAAGTCACTCATATTACAATTTAATATATATTACAATTTGTTAGTAAATTTTTTGTCCACGCTTGAATTAATATCAAACAAAGTATATGATGAAAATTTGAGGTACCACAAACATTTTTCCTTCGTCTCCACATCTAGGCCATTTGAACAAAGACGGTATATTTTTTATTTCGTATCGTTTCCGAAATTTGACTTGCGATATGTTGATGCTCTGTCATAGATAATTAAATAAATTGTATTATCTAAATGATTCTTTTCTTATTTTATTTATCACAAGACTCTAAAGCACTGAAGCTTCAGTCATCAACAGCCTCACACACGGGTGACGGTATGGGCCATAATCCACGACGGCGGGTCCAATATGCGGATTGGTGGATTTTTGCAGACTAGTGACCACCTGATAGTCAGTGTTCTTAAGCCGCACCTGCAGGCCACTGAGGTGGCTTTACGACTGCTTTCAATTGGAAACAACCGGGACCGACTATTTAACCTGCCCTCCGAAGCACGGAAACACTCGTATTAAAATGGTACCAGTGGTCACCCATCCAAGGACTGACCGCGCCAGACGTGCTTAACTTCGCTAATCGAAAACGAATATCGAATGCGACTATGCCACGAGTGCTTGCCAGCTTATGTACTAAATCAAAAAGTTTATTTGACAGCGGAAAGACGTTCCCAACGTAACACTTGTTTAACGCTGTCAAAAAATAATGCAATAACATGTAACATACATATAGTTACCGGAAAAATCAAATTCTTTTTCGTTAAAGTGATCTGTGCGATACGAAACATGCTTAACTTAACGTTTTTTGGTGTGCTTTTGTTTTGAAATTATCTTGGCGTGATTGGCCATGCAGATGAAGCGCATGTTATCAAATGAAGCAGCCACATATAATATTAATTGAACTGCCCAAAATTTAACAACGTTCCGTTCTCTATCTCCAGTGTACGTGATGATGTACACAAGACCTGATGAGATCTTCACAAAATTTTATATGGAACTACCCTGATGGTATACTGTTTCAAATAAGAAAATAATGCCCAAAATCGGTTAACAATTGACGACGATGTTTCGTAACAAACATACAAAAATATATACAATCGAATTGGGAACCTCCCTCCTTTTTTGGAGTCTGTTCAAAAGTTATAGCGATTCAAACCCGCAACAGTTGTTTTCGAAGACAAGTTCGATTATGTTTAAAAAAAAAAGAGGATATCCTTCATTTATTTGCTAACTTTGCACTCAATGTACGTATTAAAAATTTACTAATAACATAAATGTCCTGCGAAAACTGAATAAGTATAGAATATGCATAAGATCAAACAATTTTGTTTTTGTATCAGTCATATCTACTTGAAATCCGTGTTTCGCTCGATAGTGCGCAAAAAGAAATCCACAAAAACTTATAAATCATATCATGCTTTGGCAAAATAAAATATTTTGTGGGAGCGAGGTGCGAACGATATTTGAATAAGGTAGAAGGTAGAAGAGAAAAATATAATGTTGTAAATTGGCTTTCCGTTTTATTATGCGCTTATAAAGGGTTTCGGTCCGGTTATATCGTTCGTAGTTATTAGATTGCCGAGAAAATACCTATGTGTTATTATAAATTATATTATTTAGATAACTATGGCAATAAATGTGGTAGGTAGACTGCAAAATAGGGCCAACCCGTCTCTTCCCGTGGGTGTCCTAAAAGTCCTTAAGTGGTCGTGAGCATAACAATATAGACCAAGGATCGTACTACTCCAAACGGACTCCAGACTCCAAACACACTGACCCTCACTCTTCAAGAGCAGGGTGAATAGGTATCTACTGACGTCGCGTGCTTCATCTTCGGCCACTTCGTCCTTTCCATCAGATGAGATTGTGGACAAACAGGAAGAGGCGGGTTTATTCGATCGGTATCGAAACCACACAGAACTTGTAAATTATTATTCTTATATTAAGTAGGTCTTTACCTATGAAATTGCCGTTTTGTATGAAAAATTTTAAACGAATATTTTGATGCCCTTCTTAAAGAAATCAGCTGGACGGGAGGCAACAAATTCTTCAAAAGCGTTTTGTACTGCCTCTCGGGTATTGAATTTTTTTCCTGCCAAGAAGTTATCCAAATTCTGGAAAAAGTAGTAGTCTGTAGGCGCAAGGTCTGGTGAGTAGGGCGGATGACGGAGAGCTTCCAACCCCAGTTCTTGCAACTTGGAGACCGTCTGCTGTGTAGTATGAGGTCACGCGTTGTCGTGCAGGAGCAGCGGAGAGGAGCGATTGACCTATGCTGGTTGGAGATGTGCCAGCTTCTCCATCATTGTGTTCAGTTTTTCACAGTACACATCTGCAGTAATGCTCATCCCGTTTGGTAAGAAGCTGTGATGAATCACACCGGCGCTAGACCACCAAACAGTGACCATCACTTTTCTAGGGGTAAGTTTTCGTTAGGGCATTGTTTAGGTGCTGAACCAGGATCCAACCAACTTGCTGAGCACTTGCGGTTATCAAACAGAATCCATTTTTCATCGCAGGTAACAATGTGGTTCAAAATTCCTTCATTTGTGTGTCTGTTGAGCAGTGCAAGGCAGCGTACTTCGCGCTGGCAATTATTGAGTTCGTGGAGCACCCATTTGTCAAGCTTTTTTACCTTGCCAATTTGACGCGAATGGACCAATATTGTTTTGACGCTAACGTCGAAAGCTGCTGCTAATTCAGCCGTAGATTGTGTATCATCAGCTTCCACAATCGCCTTTAATTCGTCATTGTCGACCAAAGTCTTCGGACGACCGCGAGGTTCACTTTTCATGTCGAAATTCCCAGAACGGAAGCGAGCAAACCAATAACAGGTGGTGCGTTGGTTTGTAGTGTTAGCTCCGTAAACGTCGTTGATGTTGCGTGCCGCTTGTGCCGCGTTGCTGCCACGACGGTACTCATATTCCATAATTACTCGAATTTTTAACGTATCCATGATGACGAAAAAGATTGAAATGGGATGAAAATGTAATACTAATCAATAAACAAATGACTACTTTTGGAAAAAGAATTCCATGTTTTTAAAATAAAATTAATTTGAAATTAGAATTCTTAGCCAAACAAAAATTATTTTGATTGTACTGCAGAACGGCAATTTCATAGGTAAAGACCTATTATATACCTATATTTATTGCAATTAAAGTAATTTACTACAACACAGACATTTGGACCGCGGTCTTTCTTACATATGTTTATAATTTCTTAACGATATTTTTGTTCTTAATTTACATTTAGTATGACTTCTCTTGAAGCTAAAACAGTGTATTCTTTTTTATAATTAATTATTTATTTGATTAGCATTTTACATTTTAGTTACTTCTATGGTGGAGAGATTACATCCAAGGGGAGCTGTTATTATTATACTATATCTAAATCGAATGTAGCTGTTGCTCGTTCGTTACTGCTTGTCTCGTCATCTGTGATAAACTTGTTTCCGCGAATCGCGTCTCCCGTTAATCAAATCAAGTGTGAAATGACCCGACGAACTGTGACAACAGTAAGGGAATCCGACAGTGAAATATCTCCCCAACCTCACTGAGTTACTGATGATTTTCCGAACAATATTTTTTCCTTGGAATCAATGGAGTTGATAGCAACAACAATTTGTCAGTAGGTAGTCTCTTTTATCTGTTTCGATTTGTTTTGTATTTTTTTTATGCACAACGGGTTGGTACTTGACCTCAATCACACCTGATGTTAAGTGAAGATGAAGTCGAAAGTGGAAGCATACTGACCCGGAAACCCCAACACATTTGGGGGACTGGCTATCTTATCTCTGACAACCGGAACACAACTCCTGGTCCTCAAGAATTTGATCTTTTTGCCATGGACTCGCTAAGACGAAGAAGTGCAGAGATGAAGTGCTTCTCTGCCAAAACCATTTTTAAGAAGAAAAATGCAATTTTGCGGGGAAAAGGGGCACTTCAAATCTTTTCGCAGCACCTAATCCCATTTCCCTAACGAACGACGATTTAGATTTATGATAAATGTGCAGTTGATAATTTGGGGGACTGGCTATCTTATCTCTGACAACCGGAACACAACAATGCTATTAACATTGCTGCTTGGCGGCAGATTTAGATAAGATGATGGTAGCTAGCCAGGTGGACATTTAAAATGCCCTACCACCAACCAAACCGAGTACTTAAACATGTAGGTACCACGCTGGGGATCGAACCGAAGGCGGTTGAAACACATAATTTCAATCAATTAATTTATTCAATTATTTATTATACTCATGTTCTAGATAGTTTCTCGTTAATCAATACTAATCTGTATTAAAATACTTAAGTTACATAATTTACAAAAACTTACTTAGGTATGTAAAAAACTGGTGCCTGTACTAAAAGTAAGCCTTTTTGCAATAAACATCATATCCCAACACACCTCAGCTGAGTCTACGAATAGTACCTAGCTGCATAGCTTCAGGCAGATTCTGAGTTAGAGACCGCAACCCAACATCCTCAGATGACAATGTTAGCCTTACGCCAATATTCAGACTATGTGAATCATCCTGACACCACCGCTATGAGGCGTAAATTATTGTCGACGGCTACTGTATGAGAGGAATTCAATAGATCGCGTTCGAAAGGAATTGTATCGCATTTGATCTACGTGCTCATTAAATCTATGATTTGTATTGAACTTCCATTCATTTATATGCTTAGAAATATAGAGACAACATGCGAATAATACTTACTGTTTACTTATAAAACAGACTGCAATACGACTTTAGGAGAGCCTTTATGTACGTAGGGAACTTTTATTTGTGATATTTATTTTCTATGATATCATCATTATCATATCAGCCGAAAGACGTCCACTGTTGGACAAAGGTCTCCCCCAAAAAGGATATGTGATATGTTTTATGATATATCCAAACATTTTGTGTATTATGTACCTTTTTTATTGTCAATACCCTAAAAAGACACTATTATTAAAACAAAAAGGGCACTCGATAAAGTGAAACTTTAACCCATAAATTGGCGATCGGCCATCGTGCGGTTCAAAAACGGCTGTAATTGGCGCTACCATAATTTAATTCTGCTAACGTAGTGTTTGAGCTGATGCCAGCAAGCTCGAATTCAATAAAAATTCGAGCCAGCTCTCGACCGAATCATGGCCATCAATTTTGCACCGAACTGCCGTGTGCTCACGTTATGCCTGTATCGATGTTGATGCTGCTATACGAGTATCGATCTGTTCCAATCTGATAAGCGGATGAAATAACCAAGGGGTTTTGTTAGATTTTTCAACAGTTGTATTGGTGAAACAATGATAATGGCAGAAATTACGTGTGTACATAATTTGCGTCAGTACCAGCATTCGCAATGGGGTGGTCAGACATATCACGAAAGTATTTGGGACTTCCAAACTTTAAAAAGTTAATATTTGAAAAACAACCTTGCTTTACATTTCGAAATTTTCGTGCAAATCTATAGATTTTTTCTAGTGGAAATACCTTAGTCGCCTTTTACGACACCTACGGGAAGAGACGGGTTGGCTTATTCTATTTGTGTGCTATAAGACTACAGCTTTTTTGGTATAAAGTCCTATTTTGCCAGATTCCCATAATGCTAGATTCACACAATGCTAGATTCCCATAATGCCAATGCCAGTAATCCACAATGTTAAACGTAAGTATTCCAGTCATTATGAAATTACGTCATATTTTTTTATGCACAACGGGTTAGCACTTGACCTCAATCGCACCTGATGTTAAGTGACGATGAGGCCGAAGGTGGAAGCGTACTGACCCGGAAACCCAAATATTTGGGAAACTGGCTATCTTATCTCTGACAACCGGAACACAACAATGCCATTAACATTGCTGTTTGGCGGCAGATTTAGTTATGATGGTGGTAGCTAGCCAGGCGGACATTTATAATGCCCTACCACCAACCAAACCGCGTACTAAACATGTACCCCGCTGGGGATCGAACCCGCGACCTCCGATTCGTAAGTCCTATGTTGTTTACATTGAGCGACGGAGGCGGTTACTTCTCGGAAACCATACGACACATTAACTAACTATAACAATCGAGCAAGCAACAGTGGAACACAAACATTATCACTTACTATGCCCTTGACACTCGTAACTATTCATCTAAAGGGTGTTGGATGGGAAATTTGAACGCCTATTCAAAATACTTGTTTTCCCTATGGGTCGTAAGAGTAAGTTCACGTTGTATCTGCTGTCATAATGTCATAAACAGCGTTTAAACGTGCGATATCGTAATTTAACAGCATTTCATGTACCAATCAACTTGAACCTGTTCCTGTTGTGAGATCAGTTCATGAGGAATTCGGCTATAGTTTACAATAAACTTTTAAAATATTTATGTAATTTTTGTTCCCCAAATGTCCTCGATCCTCATCACAGATGAGAAATCTATTTTTTCCAATGAGTCCCTCGATAATAGCCACATTTTCCTCAGCGATTGCCCTTGAGGGCCGATTTTCACCAGTCTCATCATGTAGAGACACGATAAAATTCAGCTCAAGGAGGTATATACGCCTCATAGTGCAGAAATATCCAAGTCCAAGTGGAGGCTACACGGACGACAGCGATGCGCGGTGATACACCACAAACTATGGGGCATCTTCTGCGTGTCCCGACACTTCTAACGCGTCGGTAGATACCTCTACGCTGCCACAAAAAATGCAATACCTGCGGCCGCATCCTGGTCCTCAAGAATTTGATCTTTTTGCCATGGACTCGCTAAGAAGAAGAAGTGCAGAGATGAAGTGCTTCTCTGCCAAAACCATTTTTAAGAAAAAAAATGCAATTTTGCGGGGGAAAGGGGCACTTCAAATCTTTTCGCAGTACCTAATCCCATTTTCCTAACGAACGACGATTTAGATTTATGATAAATGTGCAGTTGATAAGGCCCGCCATTATTACAAACAAAAAATACGATTCATATTTAAATTTTATATATAAACAATTTTACATGAAAAAAATAAACATAAAAAAAATTATATATAACTTATTAGCCAAAAGCGTCAGTAGGTAAGTAGCCAGAAGTGCAACACTTTTAATATGCCGTATCCATAAATGGATAAAATGATAAAACAGTCTGTCAAGGCTTAGAATGCCTGGATTAGGAAAATCTATCAGTGATGGTTCAGACTTCCTCGTCCTTATCCTTTAGTTTTGTTAGACCACACTTTCCGTGATCTCACGGTATTCGTTTCTCATTTCCGTGACACCTTGCTTGCTGATCCCCGCTCGGTCGCAAACTCTCATCTTGTAACAGGTAATTTATTTTACTTAAAACGCCTTCCTACAAATACCAATTTGCAGCCAGGCGGTTTGAACTTCGTCTAGTTTTAGGGTTCCTTAGACAACAAGGAACCCTTATAGTTTGGCAATGTCCATCTGTATGTCTGTCCGCGGGTTAGCTAAGAATCTCTTAGTACTAGAAAGCTGTAAATTTGTATATGTATACATATTAATCACACCGACAAAGTTGTAAAATTAAATCTTGAGGAATATATCTACAACATCTAAAATAGTGTTTTTTTAGGGTACCTTCCTATACATAAAGTGGTGATGATATTTTTTTTATTATTGTAACACATAATTGGATAGGTCGTTCAAAAATATTATCTTAAATAGTTTGTCGATTTAGGGATCCGTTTAAGAAATATAAAGTTTTGTTTGTTAGAAGTCAACTGTCCGCTCTGCCACCTAAACGGTTGGTTTTGGATACGTGACAAAATTCGGTTTTTCCCGTTGTTCAGATCGATGGTTAGATTAGTTTGTTCAGTGGGAAATTTTTGTCCCATTGTACAGATCAAGTTTGTGATGTATGTGTATGGAAGTATCATGGAATGCAAAAAGGGCTAGCCGTATTAATATTAAAAAGGTTTTATGTTTAATGTGACATTATATTCGCGGCAGTAGAATATATAATGAATTTAAAAGAAAAACTATCACAAGTAGGTTTTATAAGTTATTGGCTAATAATCAAAAAACTTAAAATATGTACTTTCGGTTGAAAATTATTTATAAAACAACAAAAAGACCAGAAGTGCACAAAAGATCCCGATTGGGTCGAAGTGCCTACGGGCACAATTTCCAGCCCCGCGGTAAATATAAGAATAGAATATAATGACCCGACACGTACGACGACACGTTGTATTATTTCTAATCAGTGTTGATCACGCGCAGTAGAGTTTCGTAATCAGAATATATTACTGCAGCAATGGACATGTCGTTATCTCATTTACCAGATTTCATCACCTTGATATCATTGTAGCCTAATACAATCCACTGGTAGCCGTAATCCTCTCCCAAGCATTTAATCGCCGCGTTGGGCAGGCGGTTGGGGTAATAAATTTGGATTTCCAAATAAACCAACCATACAAGATAGAACGCGCTAAGTAATGCAATGACTCGAGACAGAGTCCCAATAAAAGTTATCCAACCGCACTCGTATATTCGGTCCAACTAATTTTCAATATCCATTGGAAGGCGAATGGATTATCTTACTAGAATTTGCATTCCATGTAAAGCCACAGCGAAATTCCTAGTTCACTATAACGTCGAGCTTCTCAAGCGTATCGTTTAAGTGTAGGAGGAACCACAATTCTATTCTCATTTCCCTGGCATCACCCGTTTAATCCCCCTCGGCCACTTCCGATCTTGAAGCGTCTGGCGTTATCGCCTTATGAGGTTCGGGAATTTATACTAGGAGATAGCCCATACATTGTTATTGTCTGGCCACCAATATATGTACAATATTTAGTTATTGAGTTTACGTGAACATAGAACTCGAACAAAATATGAGAGAGCATTGTATTAACAGCATATAAATTTCCACTATTGGGCATAAACCTCTGCCATGGGACGATTTCCATCGCTTTTGTTGGAAGCATTTGCTCTAATCGCCACGCTGGGCAGTCAGGTTGGCGATCGGAGACTTTTGGATGCTCCATACCAATGACGCTGGTGCCCAAGACATATTCTGTTATGCTCACAAAACGCGATCTCTTGGTCGCCTTTTACGGGAAGAGACGGGTATCCTGCTCTGCGGGGAACCACAGGGTCAGGCCTGCTTTATTTTGGTATATGCATCGTTGCATATACGATGAATCGTATCGTGTGGTAGTCAAGTAAATTAGCCGATAATTATATTGTTCTTCTACCACGATTCTTTTAGGTATATTATTTTTGTTTTCAAATTTTTCCTAACATTTCCTCTTCATCATATTATTGGGTCTTTACCTATAAAATTAGAGTTTTTTTTCATCGTTAATCATATTCCTGCGATTCCTGCGTACCAATTCCTGCGATTTTCAAAGCTATATCCAAATTTGTTTTTTATTTAGAAAATGGAATATTATTTCAAGGTTGCACAATCAATCAATCAATCAATCATTTATTTATGAATATTTTTTGGGCACATGAAATATTTTTTAATTTCTGGGTTAAATCACATAATAAAAACAATTTGAACATAGCTCTTTTCATGTGCTTCCTATAATCAATTCTTAGATTCGCTGAAACTTTTATAAAGCGGTACTTTTAAAAATTAACGCTGCCGATACTTAACTTAATGTTATCCGATAATACACACAAAGTTTAGCTAAATTTGGATTTGCCGTTCCTAAAAAAAAATCAAAAATTTCATAGGTAAGGATCAATATTATCATAAATTTGCAGATATTTATGCAGAAAATCTTTGAAGATAAAAATAGTGTACTGTGTATTTATAAGCGCTATTACAGAGCTTATTATGTCTGGTAATAAATATTTCACTTTTAAGGTATTCACTTAAAAAATAGCACGGTCTTTTCGCTATTACTTGGTCAAATTTTGATTTTACTGGAAATATATCATATTTTATACCAAATTTCTTGTCAAAGTGTTAGACATAGACTAAACTTTTATATCAAAGGTTTTATTATAAACCTTGTCAAAGTAAAGAATGCACCATTATTCGTAGAGAATCAACCAAGATTATCTGGAATACTTCTGTTACAGCTTTTGATGCACTCCTCGAGCGGTATAGTTTGTTGTGTTTGGATTTACAGAGCGTGCTACTAACTAATTCCACTACTGGGTGGGATTGAACGGGAACTACCCAAAGCTGCAGACTCGTAAGCTCGTTACATTTCCTTGTAAGCTATTTCAGTTTTTCATTATTATAAAAAGCAACTTGCAAACGATCTGTGTAATTGGTTGTTGTAAGTATAACACAACAGTATAGTTACTGTTTAAACATGGAACTAAAATTATGGTAGGTAAGATCCTCCAGATCTAAATATTAAGGGGTAGGTACATATTATGATTAACCTTTTCCAACTATAAGTACCAAAGCCGGCTAAACTGATATCGCTGCAGAAAACGTCAACCCGTGCAAACATGCTGGCTTTACCGGAGATAATTTTTTTAATTCACTTTAGTGAGTTACCTGAGTGCTTCGCTCCTCCAAAAGGCCGGCCAATACTCTCTAGGTCTAAATGTCCTCGCTAAACAGGGTGTAACCAAATTCATGTTGTTATGTTAGTTTCACATTTGTGACAAACAAAAACGACGCAAATTTTGTCTCCCTTATTCATAGGGAATGGTGAGGAAAGGAGCTACATTATAATATCACATTTATACCTTTCGTTAGACTTTTTATAAAATAATAAATAAATATTGACTAATATAGGTACTTACATAAATAGAAATATAAGTTTAAGAAGCAATAAACCCGCCTTAATTTTTTGTATTTTCCGGGCACCTTATTGTATGTTTTACAATAGAATATATGTTTATACAATAATATGACATTTTGGGTTTCAAGACGAATCTAGCAATAACTTGCACTTTAAAAGCCGTTTAGGCTATAGGAGGTAATCGAAAAATAATACCCTCCTTTCTGAGGCAGTGGGGTAAAAATGCTATTAGGTATACAGCTAACACTCTATCTTTGTGATTGACCCTATCACTTTACCGAGCCCAGTTATTGTCAATTAAAGGATACGGTTTTTAATTGAGGCAGGTATCCTGTTGCAAAGTAAATCAATTAGTACACGGTAGCGGTACACGGTGTGCCCGCAGTGGCCCGCAAATTGATTTAGTTTACCCAAGCCCCTGTGTGGCAGAGTCAGGCTTCTAAATTAGTAACGCAATAAACACTAAATAAGAAATTAGGGATGTTACAACAGCTGATTAAAAATAAATATATACCGCTTCCATGGCTCAATGTAAACAACATATAAGGTTTGCGAATCGGAGGTCGCGGGTTCGATTCCCAGCGGGGTACAGGTTTAATATTCGGTTTGATTGGTGGTAGGGCATTTAAAATGTCCGCCTGGCTAGCTACCACCATCCTATCTGAGTCTGCTGCCAAACAGCAATGTTAATAGCATTGTTGTAATCCGGTTGTCAGATATAGGTAAGATAGCTAGACCCCCAAACCACTTCCACCTTCGGCCTCATCTTGACTTAACATCAGGTGTGATAGAGGTCAAGTGTCAACCCGTTGTGCATAAAAATAGAAAAATATTTAGCGGTGAGTCGTTTGAACATTTAAGCCTTACCTACTTACTCATTTTGATTTTAGTAGTTTAGCTGTGGTCTTTTTACTTGGAGATTTTTGATGTCTATCATCGATGCTAGCAGTCTTGTGAAGCTTTCTGAGTAATTGAAGGTCGAAAGAGTTGATCCTATTATATATAGAAAAGAACTATGAGAAACCTGTACGATGGATACTAGATAACGGATATGCATAACTAACATCAATACTCATACTAAACATAGGTAGATTATTCGGTAATAAGTGTTTGTATACAACACTTAAACATTTACCCTTAGCCGTATTCGCTCAGCAACCGTTTGTTTCGAATGTGATCATAGTGACCACTAAACGAATAGGTAGATCGTCTGTCTTTTATATTGAATGGTTAAATTACCTACAATTGTCATGGGCAGTAGTGATCACTTTTCATCAGGTGATGAGCCATTAGTGTTTGTAATCTTGTTCATAAAAAATCACATAATAACTTTAAGACTTCTATCCCAAATGGAGTGGTCAGAGATATCCCAAACATTAACGTTTGGGTATTCCGAACATTAAAAGTTTAATGCTTGAACCAACGTCCACGTTTTACCTTTAAAAATAAATACAGAAATACACACGTGACAGGGAGTGAACCCATCGCAATAAAAAACGTACAGGTCTATAGATGTTTTTTAGTGGAAAGTCCCATAATCGTCTTTTACGATACCCACGGGATGAGACGGGTTGGCGAAAACTACTCAGCACGAAGTCGTATAAAAACTTATCTTTATTTTCACATTTACAAAACAATTCCCAATAATGCGCTTATAAACAGTGACCTAACTTTCCACCCGAAGTGGATATATTATCCATATATTACCGAGGAGTTATCTTCATACACCTATAGATTACCCTACTCTCAATAATTCCAACAACTATAATACTAAAGCTCACATTCTAATACCTTCACAATAAAGCACATAACAGGGGGTTGGAGTGTGTACAATTGTATCAGAAAAGGAGCGCACCGAGATAATGACATTCAAGGAGCCGCGAAGTCCCACAACAATCGTGTGTTTTGTCTCTTAGGTATTCTAACTTTATGTACCTCAATTTTCCTTCTATTCCTATTGAGAATAAACCGGCAATAGGATTCCGTGATTGGTACCTAATGTTTCCGACATTTGTGCCTGTAACTTGCTCACTGAGATTTTGCAAATAGATAAGGTGACTAAATTTATCGTACCGTCTCGTCTTCGTATCTATTTTGACATTACCGGCTTATAGGGCGGTCCTTCGGAGTCAGGATGACAGCGCATTTGTAAGCTCCGTATTTGATGAAAGTGCTGTCTGTTTTTCGTAGGGTATGTCTTCATTGATACCTTGGACCACAGACTGAATTAGCAAAAGAAGCCGACAGCTTAACTGATAGAATTAATATCTATATCGTCTACGGTCCTGCGCTATTGTTTAACTTTAATGGGAATGGACCGTATGGACAATTCCATCGCCATTGGTCGTATTTGAAAATTCAAAACATACTGTTGGTCGAAGTTGGCAGTTGGCGATACCATCCATTTGAAGGTACACAATAATAATAGATGGTCCATTTGAAGGTACATAATAAAGGGCGCAGCTTGTTGGCCTAACGTTGGCATTTTAAAAATCATAAAAAAGTTGTTAAAATCTGCGTATCATATTTTGTTGTCTATCAGCAAATTAAATTGCTCAGTTTAAGAGTAGCCCTCGAGCATAGTAGGTCGGTAGTAACCTATATAATCCCATTAGCCATGCCCGTCTCCGCTCCACACCGCTTTGGTGGACTCCGGGCCTGTCGCCTTTACCGACACTCCGAAAATACACGGGTTAGGGAAATTGTACAATTCTTTATAATTACCTGGAATCATCATTATCGACCACACAGCAAATAGACGCCTAATGTTTGATTAGCTACACCGACTTAATTCTATCAAATAGGTAAAGTATGAGGTAGGCGGGTTACCGCATTCCGATTGTCCCTATACGAAGGTGGTTATTTACGTGTCCTTGACAGAGTAATCAGAGTGCAACAAGTTGATGGAATTAGCCAATGACTGATTCGCTTTGAGGCTTAATTTTTATGAAATTTTTTAGGGGATCCTGGTTGGGTTTTGTTATATTTTCCTTTACATCTGTTATATCATCATGTGGTTGATAAACTTCAGACAAACTTGAATAACAATTTCCCTTTAGACTTTCTTCTACATAATCGTAAAAACCTGCTATATAATCGCAGTCTTGAATTTTTAATAAGAGCACCGCCGTCTGTTCACAAAATTACAAATAGATGCATCGAGTGTGGACCATCAATTTTGCACACTGCGGTCCCTTAATAAATTAATCAGTCCATGCATTACCGCACGAGTGCGATAAATTGCACAATAATGATTTTCCACTCTGCAGCTCAACATTTTCACAATTTCCTTATAGTCCTATCTGCATTAACTAAAAGTATGTACTGTAGGATACGTTTTATAAATATCACACAAATGTAATTAAAAGCTAAATTGTTCAGATTAATTATTACTACATTATAGGCTTCAAGTATATACTTGATGATTATTCATATAGTATATAGGGCTGTTCTAATGGTAGGATGATGCGTATTCAAGCTATACCAACCGCAGTTCTCTAATATCACCCTTTTGTCTTATAGACTATCATTTTAAAGAACTGATATAGCTTCAACAAGCAGCATACCATTAGGTAATCATTTAAAATAGCCCTGTATGACTTAATATGGCGTCGACTGTACTTATCAGAAACACAAGTAAATAGGGTATAGGTAATTAAGTATTTATTATAGTGTGACCCATAATGAAAACAATATGAGATTAGGCAGCGCGTCGATATTTTTTACTTAAACCTATGATGTATCTTATATACCTATCTATTTTTGGAATCATCGTTCATCCTGATCAGATTTGTAGCCTATACTAGACAAACAATTGTTCTAGTTTCACTTGAAGGACTTCAACCCTTTTGTATCGTTTCATGACATGAACATTGACATAAATGATTAGCTAAAATATTGGTAAAGGACAAAAGGTACCAAGCAAAAATTTGTAAAGTAACTTAGCTGGACTTTGTGGAAAAGACATAATACAAACAACCTTTAATTCAAAGTTTCGTTCTGTATCACCGAATAGCATAATCTGTTGTTACCATGCAGTCATACCTTTTCAAACTTTAAGAAAAATCTTCAACATGGTTTTGTGTCAACCTCTCCTAAAATATAGACAGAGATTTCAACGTTGAGATCAAAGTTGAGTTGATATTTGGATACTATTTATCAAACATATCTCCAAGCATGTGTCCCTTAAGTTTGATCACTATCGCTTTATTTAGGGCCATAGAGTAACAAAAAAATATTGTTTAAAATTTCAAAAGAAATTGATGCTGTTAATGAGTGACTGAAGCTCATTCACATCTTCAACATGTTAAAACTGAATAGACATAGTCTTGTAACTATTAAACAATTAATATCATAAAAAGACTTACACGTCCCCACTGTTGGGGCACAGCCTCCTCTGACTGGGAGAGGGTATGAGTCATAATCCACACGCTGTCCCAGTGCGGATTGACCGATTTGTGTCAGACTAATGACCAGTCAGTGTTAACGACTGCATTCAATTGAAAACAACCGGGACTATTTAACGTACCCTCCGAAGCACAGAAACACTCGTATCTCTGATTACACACACAATTAATATCCATGACTATCTACACCGAACTCACTGATCTAAAGTAAGATTACAATACTAACTACTCTTACTGTTACAAAGCATTTCCGAATAACAATGCATCAACCAATTCCACAATTCCCTGAACACCGACGACACAACCGCATTACGTTTAAAAGCTGACGAAGGTAGGCCAAACGTACAAGTTTCCGAACTTAGGATATTGCTGTCATTGTTTCACGGTTTCAAGGGTGATACCCTTGTAAGTGAAACACGTATTTGTGGTTATCAAACTGTTTTGGGTCGTAACTACTGTCTTCGGTAGTTCCAACTATGAGTATCAAGTTTTGATCGAATCAAACTTCATCTTTTGGGACCTTGAAACTAGGTTCGTAATTTATTTTTTTATCTGCATAATCTATATGTTGGGTATATTAAGTACTTTAGTACTTAACTACTACCTGTATACCTATTTAGAATTTGATGGTTTATATTGTAAAATATGGTAAACATAATCTAGTGAAAACAGGTTTGACTTTACGACCTGATGCTAATTAACTGTCTTTATGTCGTCGGCAATTTGTACAATTCGTCCAAACACAAACTGCACAGTCAGTTTACAAATGCTTACTATGTACTGTAGTGCTGATCAGAAAATACTTCTTAACTTTTTAATATTTAATATTGATTCACTTTGTATATTATGTATTTATTTACAAAAAAAATATTTGTGTAATTTATCAACCATCTGGTATCCATTTTTTTTTTTTTTTTTTACCAGGAGAAACGCTCATGCTTATCCGCCCTCCTCGGGGGAGGGGGGCGGATTATGTCGGACTCCGGCACAGAAGGTGCCGGCCTACCGACTAAAAACTCCTGGGTGTTCCCTCGCGCGCGCCGTTGACGGCGTGGCCGCGGGTACCATCTGGTATTCGTCCGCAGCCACGCCAGCGCGGTGCCCGCCGCCAGGACAAACGGCGGCAGGCCCACCTCTGGGCTGGAGCAGGGAGGAATCGCCTGGTCCAGCCACCTCTAGAAGGCGCGCGGAAAACACCGCGCGCGCCTTCTCGCGGGGCCTATGTGTGGGCGGTGATCCCCCCGGATCGCCACCCACGGCCCCGCAGGGTAGGGGGGGCAGAGGATCGCCTATCATTGAAGATAAGCTCTCCTCCGTGCCCCCCATGCGGCTGCATCTCCCCTCGCTCTGCGAGGTCTATGCGTGACCCTCGCAGAGGGAGAGGACCGCTTTCCACGGCCTCCCCCTGGCGTCCGCAGCTCAAACCTGGCTGCGGGCGTCAAAGGGTGGCCGTCCCGCACGGCTACGACCTCTCCACAACAGAGAGGCCGTCCCCCACCACACCACACGGTAAGGAGCGCATTTCCCACCGTATGATGTGGCAGGGGACGGCCCCTCAACAGAGAGGTCGTCCCCCACCATAGCGGCCTACACCAGCGGGATGCCCGGGGAGGCGCGTTAGATGCCACGCCCCCCCGACCCGCCCGCCGTCTCCCCCCCTGCGAGCAGAGGGAGAGGGCCGCTTCCCACGACCTCTCGTCGACGGCCGCAGCCTTAGCTGCAGTCGTCAAGGAGAGGTCGCCCAAGTGCTGCAGACGATTCCACGGCGTCCCCTGCCCATATGGACATATGGGCATTCCTCAGGGAGCGCCGCTTCCTCGCCGCAGCCCGCTGTGGTGGAATTCGCCCTCCACCATCCCTCGTCGTTCCACTCCCGAAAACGAATTTTCGGGAGTGGGACGACGAGGGCATCTCGGCGCCGAGGCGGGCCTCGGAGCCGAGACTTGGGCTGGTTTTTTATAGAGGTTTTCCTTCCTCGCGGTCCGGGCGGTTAAGCCAAGACCCTCGGTCCCGGACTGCAGCTGAAAGCCGCGGTCCCGGATTACGAGCCCGGCGGTGGCAAGGGGTAGGAGGTTCCCCCTAACCTCCTCCCCAGGCCTGCTCGGCGGCAGTGCGAGTGCACACCGAGCCCACCCTTACTCCCCCGCTAGGAGGGGAGCGTCTCCTGCTCCATCCGCAGTGCCCTCTGCTAAACCAGAGGGACACGCGGAGGAGCCCCCCCGGTGTCAGACTATTCGCCATCGGCCAACAAGAACCCTTAAAAAGGGAAGTTGTTGACCGATGCCCAGGGTGCACCGGCCCAACGACTACCGTTCCCCCCAGACGTATCCAGGGGGACAAGTAGCCATCAGGCACACGAGGAGGTTGTCTGACATCGCACCCCAACCATCTGGTATCCATAATACAAGCTTAGTGGCTTAGTGTGGAACTACAAGGCGTTGTGTGTATATGCAAAGATATAAAAAAATATTATGCCTTATATAAGAAATCCACAGAGATCAAATGCCGTTCACACATTTCCGTAGCAAATTGATCGTTATTAACTACCTAAATGAATACTTTAAAACCCAATAAAATATTAATACAAGTCTCAAACATGTCATTTTTCACATAATATAGTTACCCTAAAGTAAGAGTAGGTCATTGTAGGTTAGAGTCAATATTTTTAGACAATTCAAAGAGTCAATAATCTGCCTTCGGCAATAAATACAAAGTGGCGAGAGTTTATGAACTGGCTATACCGTTTATGAAAGGACAAATTATACAAGATGCCAACAAATTTATGCAAACATTATGAATTGATAGAAACATTCAAAAGATCTTTATGAGATTAATATCAATAGATAAGTAAAATAAATATCCTTATACTTATGTACAGCGCCATCTAGTTCCACACTAAGCAATTAGGCTTATATTAAGGATACCAGACCAGATAAAGGAAAACATCCATAATTCGAGTGCACGGGTTCACCAGAAAAACATATGCCCCTTGCGGGATCCCAACTCGCCCCCTTTTGATATAGCAGTCAGGGTTTCTAACCATTACCCTAAACAGTTCCTTTGATGATTTAATCTGATGATATCGTTGTGTCATTACACAGACCATTCATAATGATGAAATAATAACTACATCATGTTTTTAATGCCTTTGTGGTTTAGCTACGACTATTTAATAAGGCGTATCGTTACTTCCAAGGTTAGAAGTTCAACCCCATTCAGTCTTGCAAACTCACTAGAATTTGTAACTGGAGAGCTAGTAATGTGGTAGCTCCTATCTTCTCTATTACTCTTTGAACCCAGGGTCGCCTCATTACTTGTACGTGTACGATCTTTGCTACGCCCCCCCCCCCTGGAGCCGTCACTGCATCGTTTGATAATGGTCGTTTGATGTTATATGTCGGCTTATTTACACATTACACATGAGACATTTACAATATCTACCCGGCTAAAGCTCATTCCCAAAACGCAAACATTTATACGGAACCAATTTACTATCAGATTAAATATTCAATTGTAATTAATTAGATTCAACTATTAATTAATACATTATCCATTCATTAAAATCAAAGCCGTGTGGATTCATTGATGCTTTTAATAAACATTGGACATTCTTTTTCCTCCGCCAATCATGTCCATCTGTATTGTTGTGAAGAATCAGATCAGAAATCAGCTGAATTCCAGGTTTAACAGGCATTCATTCTTTGTCCTCAGTCCCGTGAACCTATAATTTGAGGTCAAAAGTAGGATACCTCAGAATAATAAAAGTCAAACATGTTTATTTTTAAAATTGTATCTCTTCGTAAATTATTATTGGATACCGACACGAAGGGAAGAAAATAACGATTTTGGAAAAGACTCTATCCACAGAGTTATACAAGGTGAATTTCAATTCGTGTAATTCGCATTAACTGGTGACTCCACCCTTGATTACGAAGTATAGTCTCTTCATAAAATATAAAATGTCCAAATTTAAAAAAAGAAATTAATATTAGATAGGCTAAAATAATGTGATCTAAATGATAAAAAAAATTATAATAGCCTTTTGCACGAAATTTATATTCTATGACAATAGTTACGAATTTATAAATACTTAAAAATGTTGGTGTGTGTGCATATATGTTTGATACCTCATCGCGCTTAAACGGCAGAACGGATTCGGATAAAATTTGGTTGGTACATAAATTAAGAACCGGATTAACAATTAATGTTTTTGTTTGCTAAACACCTTTTGTAGAAATGTTCTACTCGAACGAAGTCGCGGACAACAGCTAGTAAAATATATCCTCCAAAAGGACTACCTTCCGGCATTGTCGCCAAAAGGCAGGCGACGAGCGCTTCCTCTTTGAATAACTAGACTGATGCATCCTACCCTCTTGTAACCAGATATTTTTACCAAGCGCACCGATAGGTCTTTTATTAAAAGACACACTTCCGGTCCCCATGCTCCATATAGTGTCTACGCCAAATGGCGCAAAGTGAGAGGATACCTTGGAATTCAAAAACATTATGCTTTGTTGACCACGTGATCCAAAAATGTATCTAGGCTAATGATAAAAATAATAACCCATAAAAAAAGCTTTGATTAATGTCAAATGGAAATAAACGCTACAATAAATAAGTTGTAGAGATAAATAAAACAGTCGACTCTCACACAATGTTATTACGCGTGTTGTCTTTTCATCTTTTGTTAGCCATTCTCTACTGAATGAACTACAAAGGCGTGTAATACAATGTGACAAAAAGAATCTCGAATCAAGCGTAATTACGGTCCGATTATAGAGGTAGTTATATAAACTGAAGCGACCCGCGTTTACAATATAACTAATGAGCATTTCGGGTCTCGTTCAAATTGATGGCTCTTATTGATATACCTACAATACCTATTCTTCACATGATTGGCTCGGTAGTTGCCCTACGGGGATAGATATCCTCTTTTGAACAGTTGAGTGCAGTGAATAGTGACACACTTTAATTGCGATAAATATTTTTGAATGACGAATTGTAAGAAGGAGTCTTTTACATGTGACTATGACTGGATCTATAATACATTTAAGTATATACATTAAACATACAAGATGATTTTGAAGGATCTATTTATTAAGCTTTGGAAACGACGACTTGCGATGCATATAAAATAATTCGGAATCATATCCTTTCATTATCGATAAGCTACGAATACGAACAATTTTCAAAAAGACACCACAATATATATACTCCGGGTTAACGAATTTGAATAGCGAATGCAAGCAAATACTCTCCCTATCCTATCCCACCTTTTGGGAATCAACTCTCTTAAGTTGCCACTCCGTACGATACACCAAAATGTAAACAGCAATCATAACTAAAACGGTCTGTAACCATTAATATAAAAGCCAATTCGCTCGGAATGACACGCGTTAAGAGTAAATAACCGGGTGTGAGGCTCCGATAGCGATAGCTTGTCCAAACAAGGGCATATTGCTTGCGGATAATCCCCCGAGCCTGTCCACTGACGCGTTCACAAAGACAGCTACTAATCGTTCCCTAAAGTCTTCAAGATATATGTTATTGACGTTTTCGATTTTGAAGTAACACAGCCTTTGTAACTTCAGTGTCGAGAGCGTCTGGCTTTTTAGATATTTATCTGCCGATACTCCAGATGAAAGGTCTTGTAGTAGGTAATCAGAATTGATGGCGGCTGATTCTTTATGATATGGTATTAGAAGGTTAACTCGGAAACACTTTAATGGAGCCATTCATATAAATAATATATATCTCATAAAACTACATTAACGTCAAGCTGTGGTTGATTTAGATTCCGATGTTTTAAAGTACTGCTAATAGTTTTGTATTTCTTACATTATCCACGATCATTAAAATGGATATGGTGGCCACCGAAAACTTAACGATTGTAGGTTATCAGAGAGCACAACACTGTTTGCAATGCTTTAAAATATGGGAATCTAAATCAACTACAGTTTGACATTCTTGTTTTTTCATGTAAATGCTTTGTTTAGGAGATATATAATTATTTACTTTAGTGGCAGCACCGTCGTCTGTCACTTCGTGGGCTATCCCGTTAACAAGAATACGTGTACTTTGACAAGTGCCTTAAACTAAAATGTATCACATCCATATAATTGATTGCCTCATATGGATAGGATATGGAAAAGATTACAAAAATATAATATGTATTCACGTATGAACTCCGTTAAATGTTAATGGAAATGTAAATTATATAATTTTCATTTCCATTAACCAAATATCCAGCACTACAATATCATTTGTCCTAAATAACTGCATACATCTTTAAAATCGGAAAACTGCAAAAAATACAAACAGTCTGAAATCAAGAATTCCTGCACTTTATAGAATGAGAATGCTTTTCTAGGTTTCATTTATAAATCATCATCCAATTTTGTACTTAAGATAATCTGTTTTTATTTTACGAGATACACATTCTCTTACAGGGAACGAATATAGACCGTACGGATTAAACATACGGCTCAATACGGATTGGGGGATGTTACATATAAATGTATTAAAACTTTCCGAAATTTACATTAATTTTCCAATCCCAAACTGGGCAAAGCCGAGCTAGAATAGATTCTAGATAACGATTAAACATACTAACAAAAATATTATTAAAAATGACTCTGGTATTAACGCATTCAGCACACAAATATTTACCAATAGCGGGATTTGAAACCACAATAGGTTTCGATGGCTGGGTCACTACCGACTGTACCAGTCGATCGTCAATTGTTTTTAAAGGCTCTGCCTTCGCATTTCACTTCTTTGGAAGTTGAGCCAACTTACTCACTTGTTATAAGTTTCTGGCACACGTATGTAATAATATTTACGTTCTCGTAATCTCATAATAAACGAGTACAATGTACATTAAATAATGTTTCATACATAATCTGCGCATTTTATCCTATTATATAACTGTTAAACGATTTCGCCGCTTCCCAGTATTATTCGGCGGCAAAGTTATCGAAGTCACATACGGAGGCGTTCTCCTTTCATCCTGTGCGATGGAGTATCTCGGAAGGCAATCTATTTGTCTGGCCCAGGACGCGGCCAATCGTAAAATGTTGTGTAGGCACGACACACTTGACATTTGACTGATGACAACTCGCTCCGCTTCTTTTCATTCTTTGCTCTACATGATGGCACGCCCCTTATTATTACCCGCCGGTCAATAGGTCGATACTTCATGTCCAGAGAGATCCCATAAGTCAACCTTATTATCACTAGCCTTAAAATTATATATCCTGAATTTTGTAGCACCAGAGTGTGGGAATTAGTAGTCGTGGGGGTCCACCGTTTAAATTAAAATGTTTTTGTTTGATTGCAACTTTAATTGTACTTGTTATGATGTATACATTAATTAATTTAATTTAACTTAAAATGATGTACAAATGTTGACTTATCCTATGTATCCTATCCAGTCAATCTTGTTATACGTCAAAGAACAGATTGGGCGTAAATAAAGCTAATCAAATGATTTTATGTTTTTTAATAATAATGTTTAGTCAGTAATTAAACTATTAAATATACTTGCAGCGTTATATTTCTTGTACAAAATTAAGTGAAACATGTTAGGCGCGGGTTCTTTAACAACATGTAAAACTTTGCTTCTGTATAATGTTGAAAGCGTAGGCTTTATGAATAATGGGTAAGGATGTATAATACTTAATTAATTGCTCATTCAAAGTTTAAAAGCCTTTCTCTTGTCGCTGAGATGGCAGGTTTTCAAAACTATTTCATATAAATACTGAATCATCTACCTAAGAGCCTGTGTGCATTCAATATTCGTGGTTGCAAGAATATTGAAAGCTTTCGTGTGTGATTGCAATGATACTGAATGAGTTTTGCGACTTTGCACAGTTAGGTACAATTCATTTCAATAGCTATTGTTATCTATATGAGCTATGATACTCCACTTCTAGTTTCACTATCTACAACTACAACTACAATGTATGTTGCTATATGTTTTCTAATATTTGTGTAAGAAATACATAATTAAGCATTTACACCAGTGGCGTGCCTGGGGTTTCAGAATACGGCAAGCATTTACACATCTTCAAATCAAACGATCTGTTTATAAAGATCGATGAAGTTTTTTTTATGCACAACGGGTTGGAACTTGACTTCAATCACACCTGATGTTAAGTGAAGATGAGGTCGAAGGTGGAAGCGTACTGACCCGGAAACCCCAACACATTTGGGGGACTGGCTATCTTGTCTTTGACACCCGGAACACAACAATGCTATTAACATTGCGGCTTGGCGGCAGATTTAGATAAGATGGTGGTAGCTAGCCAGGCGGACATTTAAAATACCCTACCACCAACCAAACCAAACCAAGTTTTCAGTTGATATAGTTGATCGAATGTTTTAGTAAGGCAAGCCGGGCGTTTGGGAATATTGAGGATGCCGCCACTAATTTACACCAAACGTTATTACATTGATTTGTATTTGAAATATTTCACTATGATGTGTGATGATCAATCATATTACTTACATCTAACAATGTTTTATGATATCTGAATCAGGTAGTAAATAGACTAAGTATATTTTTATAAGAATAAGATCACAAAAAATCTATTTATTATTATTATATTCACTAACTCAACAAGTTTCTACGCTAAAACCAATTTGACGTTATAAAGATGGGTCGCCTCTACAGGCGCATCATTTTCTGTTCCATCATTCTGTAGCTTCAAAGGAACTCTCAAATTAAGCTTGCCGCGAGCTCAAGTGGCTACCTCTGTTAAGAGTTTTAATATTTTCACTAAAGGGGAAACTACTTACGTCATTTCTTAATGTAATAGATAATAACTATTAAAAACTTTAGTAGCAGCGAAGTAGGCGCGGCGAATAAATCGGCCACTCAACTTTAGTAAGTATATAAATTTTTCATGTATCTAATTGAGTTGAATATTTTCCCGCGTACCATATCTCGTAATGGCGGCTAGCTAAAGAAAAAGAAAAACAAATTTTGCCAGGCCCAAGAGTGATGGACAAATTTCCTGGTAAACGGCTCCTTCCGCGTAGGGACTATTTGTCTGAATTTGAATCGCATTTGTTTCCAGGGAAATTTGTCTCCTAAGCCTCGAGGGTATATCCTGGGAACGCCTGCGGTACTCTGTCTCTTTTAATTGAATAAAGACCTCTTTATGCCTACTTAATGTGCAATTATCTAAACATTTCTTTTTCTATTTTTGGTTTGACATTATGGAAATGAATAAAAGATAATTTATTTTCGCAAAGTTCTCAGTTCTCATCGGAGCGTTGGAAGTCAGTGTTTACTTTTTAATTTTCCGGTTGTCTTCACGAGGTCTGAAGGCAGACGGAGCGATGCCTGCCGCACAACATGTCACACGAACGTTGCAAGGAATTTCTTGATAGATGATATCCGCAAAAATGTATTGTTTACTTCGAAATTCGGCTTTCTTTGTTTATTATTTACTTATACGTATATAGTGAGCATTGTACACCCGCGAGGTAGTCGGGTATAGTTTATGGATGGGTGATCAATACTGTCATTTTCATACGAGTGCATTAAATGCTTAGGAGAATTGTCGGTAACTGTTTAAACCAATGCAAGGCGGCTTGTAAACACTGATTGTGACACACCCCTCGGGATACAAATGAAACAAACACTGACACTCACTTTATTGCTCCAGAATTGTACATTATAAGAGAGTACAAACGATAGGTCATATATAAAGATGGACTTATCTCTATAAGATATATCTTCCTTCCAACCTGAACATTAAACGGAGTATTTTTGGTATTAGTCAGACACAAATTAAGGAATTTAACTAAACAACATTGGGTTTACGAATCGGAGGTCGCGGGTTCGATCCCCAGCGGGGGTGGTAGGGCATTTTAAATGTCCGCCTGGCTAGCTACCACCATCTTATCTAAATCTGCCGCTAAGCAGCAATTTTTTGTCAGAGATATGTCCCCCAAATGTGTTGGGGTTTCCGGGTCAGTACGCTTCCACCTTCGACCTCATCTTCACTTAACATCAGGTGTGATTGAGGTCAAGTACTAATCCGTTATGCATAAAAAAAACGCACTGGAACCGCGTAGTGTTTATGGCCTATTCTCTCTTCGAGTGGGACAAGGTCGTACCTCAGTACTTAGCGGCTGTTGATGATATAGAAGAGTCTAGTTTGCTTGTTGCATAGTCAGCGCGAGCTGTTATTTACAACAAAAAGTTTAAACAAACGTTAAATACCAGGTGATCCTAATTATGTGGCCACTACTGTACCAATCTAGGTGACGCCTGTACTAGATATTAAGTGATATATAATAAATAACGTTAAATTAGTATTCTATAGTCATATTGAAAGTGATATCTTGAATTCATGTTAATGTTTATTCTTTACTAGCTTTCCTTCCGCGGCTTCGCCTGCGTGGAAGAACTTTATCACGGAAATTTGTTTATCCAGCGGGAACTACTCACTTTATCAGGATAAAAAATCCTATGTTTTAATCCAGGGTATGTTCTATCGATATACCAAATTTCAGCCAAATCCGTTCAGCCGTTTCCCCGTGATTGAGGAACAAACATATAAACAAACATCCAAACTTTCGCATTTACAATATTAGTTAGATTGCACAAGAAATACAAACAGATTACACTTAGAAAATATGTACAAAGGTTAAATTTATTATAAAAATTTGACAGGCTTTATCTGAGACATTATTTCACTACGCACGTGTATTTCTTGTAGTAAGACCATTTAAGTTTAAATTATCAAGAGTTTCAAAATACACATGGCAATGGAAAAATTCTTGAATTTTTGCATCTTGTTCCTATAAGGCCGTAATTAGGAGTTTATCCTTAACATTATCTTAACGGTTTGCTGATTCCTTAATGGCTCTTATAAATTGCTTATTATCGGCTGTAGCGGTCATTACGGCAAGATACGGATTTCAACGTTAAATGTGGGGACTTCTTTCACATTGTACCACTGATAAAAATTGTTAATTGGAGAAAAACGATGTAGGTATTCGCAGTATTCGTAATCCAATAATTTAAACGAAATGTTGTACCTATTGGTTATTGATATATAATTGAACCGCCAAGAATTGGCAAAACAAAGGTTCCACTCTCTATCTTTCATTCACAAAAAGAATCAGTCACACATGTGTGGATTTCGATCCGTGGTACGAGAAGGAATGATAAATCCTCCTCGTGCCACTAGTGGTACGAGTTGGTGGCACGTGAAGGTTGATGGGCAAATCTCGGAGTTATTGGTTAACACAAATAAGAAAAAGAAATACGTACAACCGAACATAGACCCTCCACATTTTTTGAATTTTTGATTGAATTGATTAATGATTTTTCGTTAAAGTCGGTTTTATCTCCTTTCGTGGACTCTGTTACACATATATTTAATAATAGACAAATTCACACCCAAACGTCGTGATTCCATAGTAAATATTCGCCAAATAAAGGGTTTATACGCCAATTTTAGATGTCTTTCAAGTACCTAACTCGAATAACGGAAGGCGATTATTAACTTCGAAAACTTCGCCTAATTTCTGGGAATTTATTATCATTTAATACCTAGCGGTTTCTGTTAAATGTTCCACGATTATGTAGGTAGATGATAAAATTGTGACACTTGTAACGCTTGTAAATAGTCAAATAAAATTATTTTTATTGGGAGTGCTTATTCCGTCCAGTGGCGCCCTCATCGAATAAATTAAGATTTCTGTTTAAGTACAGACAGAATAAATAAAAAAATCGCTCAGACCTGCTCTCGAGAAGGATGAAAACTAATTGTAAATAATACCTTTTAGCTTTAATTACATTTATTTTCGAGAATCGTTTATTCGAGAATTATTTATAATCGTGAATTCTAGAAAAATAAGACCCCTCAAAGCTATTTGGGTATTACTTTTAATTAGCATTAGGCTTCTAGAGTGCATGCAGGTCAGAGCGATTTTTTAAATTTATTCTGTATTTACAAAGAAATGTTAATTTTTCCAATGAGCGCCACTGGACGGAATAAACCCTCTTAATATCGGACGGATACCTAGCATCGTCTCGCATTATTCACGGATGAAATAGTGGTTCTCGCCTAATAAGGAAGTGATTTCAAGAATTATTATTCTCATTCCGCAATAGAGAACTTTTAACAAGAAAAGTTTGCACTGTTCGTCGGCAACTGTGTTCCTCCAAAGTTAAACCTACTGGTGAATAAATTTCGATCATTCTCTATTCAATCGGTTAGCGTTTATTTTAACACTTCACCGTATTAATATTACACCTAGTTAAGTATAGAAACTCGACGCGGTCAAGTTCTCAAAAAAAAAAAGAAAGTTTTATATTACTTTTCAAAACAAGGTTTTAATGGCCTATGATTATCACATATTATTCTAGTACAAAGATGAGTATCATAAAGTCCATCAAAAGTTCCAATGGCAATCTTCTGGCTCCATCTTCAGACCCTCGACATCCCTATAATCAAAAGTGCTCATGGCAACAAAATAAAATAGCCCAAATTCGACTATCTTACCATTTGCAAACAGGAATTTCCAGTCCCTACACCCCGACTAGATATCCCAAATAGATCAGGCTGGATGGTACCATAATATTATCACCGATTTATGTGCCAAATTTCAGGTCAATCAGATACCAGCAAGTGGTTGAAACATGCTTTGCTAATTTTGAAACGGACAACTTACATACGAACATTGCAAAGTAAATAAAAGCTTGTGAAAATACCAGTGCCCCAGTTCTTAATCTATTTCAGGCAATCAAAAATTTGTCGAAAGTGCTCTTGCAGCCTATCATCTCACTTATAACTTTATAATACGTCCGTGGTGTACATTAGACAGTAAAACCCAGCTACAGCAAGGGCTGGTCACTTACAAAAGGAATGACGGCAGGTGAAGCAAATCTTTTTTTATGCACAACGGGTTGGTACTTTTGGAAACCTCAACACATTTGGGGGACTGGCTATCTTATCTCTGACAACCGGAACACAACAATGCTATTGACATTGCTGCTTGGCGGCAGATTTAGATAAGATGGTGGTAGCTAGCCAGGCGGACAATTAAAATGCCTTACCACCAACCAAACCAAGTACTTAAACATGTACCCCGCTGGGGATCGAACCCGCGACTTCCGAATCGTAAACCCAATGTTGTTTACATTGAGCCACGGAGGCGGCTATAAAATACAAAATACATCCTATAAGTATAGTTGAGTGACAACGTAGTGTACACAGACCACAAACAATGGTCCAGCGACTAGGAACGACTTCGGAATAGGAAGTGTGCTAGTCTGGCATGTCTATATGCAGGTGCAATAGGGGCGTACAGAAACGAGTTGACGAGTCATATATCCCATAGTTAATGAATACATGATGCGAAGAGCTGCCGTGTGCTTTCCAACACGGAAAGAATAAGGCAACCTATTTCGGCTATGCAGCATTTGGGATAAGATAAATAAGATAGCCAGTCCCCAAAATGCGTTGGGGTTTCCGGGTCAGTACGCTTCCACCTTCGACCTCATCTTCAAACATCAGGTGAGAGTGGAAGGAATTGACTCTACTGGTAGTGTATTAAGGACTGTTGCTTTTATGAGAGTGGCATATCGTTTCCTTACGATAAAACCCTCGATAAAAAAAAAGAAAAAAAAACATCAGGTGTGATTGTGGTCAAGTACAAACCCTTCGTGCATAAAAAAAAAGGAACTAAAGATATATTTTCTCGTCACGAATTCGACAAAGTGTATAGACAAACGTCTTCGATCAGTGCCTTAGACCCAGAATTAGGATGACTTAACATTTCTGAAAGTTGGTCTCATTATCAACAGCCTTACACGTCCGTCCCCACTATTGGGTCACAGCCTCGTCGCACTGGGCCAAAACTACGGATGGTGGATTTGTGCCAGTATAGGGGCCACACGATAGTCAGTGTTATTAAGCCGCCCCTGTCGGTCACCAATTTCGCTAAACGACTGCCTTCAATTGAAAACTTCCGAGACCGACTATTTAACGTGCCCTCCAATACCACTGGTGGTCACCCATTTAAGGCTTGACCGCACCAGACATTGCTTAAGTTCGTAATTCGTAATAGAAAACGAACATCGAATGTGATTGTGCCACAAGTGTTTCGAAATTTGGTCTTCTACTATTAATTTGACATTCACTATATGGAACTTTCATGGAGCAATGAATATAAACAGGTGCATATAGGTACCAACTAGTTTATTTGTGTCCCTAGGGAACCCTGTTCAATTAATATCTATATCAACTACACAGGTTTACATACAAAATGCCATTTATGTGTCACAAAAAGGACATTGTCGAAAATAACGACAAAAAGCGGCGTGTCTTCGCCCACAAGATGTCGGATCGCTTGCAGCCACCAGGAAATGACTAGGAAATTGCCCCATTATGCTTGCAAATCGTGAGCTGCATTCGAATTACTTCTTTGCTTGTAATTTCGCATGCCTTTAAAGCGAGTACCGGGTGAATGGCTTAAAAGCGTGTCTACGCACTGTTGACGAGGCTTGGAGGCGTTATGATGCGACCGTGCAATTTACTGTATAATTTGAATGTACGGAAACACTAGTGGCATATAACTGCGGGAGAAAGCCATTGTTTCTCGTAACGTAGACCAGCTGTAATTTACTACCGTCATGAAAAAAATCTGGCGTGATAGGTAAGTTTAAAAGGCTATTGTAAATATTATTGTTTAGTAAAAAACTTGTCTTCCCGTAAATAAAATCTAACAGGGTCACCTCCAAAACTTAAGCAGTGAAACTCGTCGGAATCGCACTTCACCAGATTTATTAAAATGTTTTGAAGCGAAGTCTCATATTTACTTCAGAATAAATTATTTGTAAATACATTGTTGTTACTATGGCCCCATACTCCCTCAATATGAGGGAAGGTATATATATCCCTGTAGTGGGATGTTTATGGACTTATGATGATGATGATGACATTGTTGTTGATGAAGTTTAAAATTGAATCGCCCAAAAGTGTGACAACATACGACTCTCCTAAGACTCTACTCTCTATCTCCGGAGTGCGTCATCAGATCACCACTGTGACCACACTAGTGACATATCCGATCCAACAAAAAACAATCATCAAAATCAGTTAACATTTGACGAAAATATGGGTGAATAAATAAAAAACATTTACAGATGAACATTGAACCTTCTCCTTTTTTGGAGTCTGTGAAAAAGGATCTTGTAGTCTTTGGTTAAATTGATTTTCTCCAAATTTTTCTAGTTTTGAATTATACTATGTATATTTTGTGTTTGATGTATATAGTTTCATAGACGCTATTGCGCTATACTGCTTTAATTCAAAAACGATTTGTTTTTTCAATAAATTTTACAATAAAAACCTTACCTATTTATAGAATCTTTGCATATTAATCAATTGACTTTTTATCTAATTTAGCTAATATTATAAATGCCAAAAGTTTGGAACATCCAATCTATGTCTATTTGTAGCTCAATCACGGCGAAACGGATTTGGTTGAAATTTGGTAAACATAAGATACTGTTTATCCCGATAAAGTGAGTAGTTCCCGCGGGATAAACAAATTAAACATATATAAACCGCGGGCGGAAAGCTAGTAACTAAAGTAATATAAAATAATTATAAGTATGATGAACATCGAGAGATTGCTGTAGTTTTAGTAAAATTGGAAAAAAATATTTAAAAATGTGTTTTTGTTCTTGAATACAAAATTATCTAGCATTGGTGTGTAGTCTTATCTACCACATGCCGGATTTTTTTCATGACTGTTTGTATGATAAGATTGGATTAGAGATATTCTACCCAAATATTCCATTTCGCAATTTTATATTCAATAATTGTTACTGGACCCTTCTAAAATAGTAAATAAATTTATTTCATTTTTTTTTGCCATTCAACGAGGTATTGCTGCTAGCATCTTGGGGTGCATGATACCGAGCTTGAACACGTTATATACCTTGCTTAGTTTTCGGGGCTGAAAACGTGTTTTGGAGTCTTGGGTTTGATTAGTTTTCGTATACTTTTCTATATTCTGAATTTTTGGTGTATGTTATAAGTAGTTTAGTTTGTTTATATATATATATGTATATATATATAATTTATTTCTAAATTTTATTTTTGAAAACATTTTAGCAAAACTGGTGAAGTCGGACAAGTTTCATTGCTTCGTTTTGCAGGAGATCCGTTGTATTTTGTTTACGGGTAAAACTAAGTTTTTTCACTACACTAATATTATTATAGTTTAGCTACTTCTATTATTTCATGTTTTACTATGAGTGTGAACTTGAAAAAGACGAAAAAGACAAAATTAGAGTTGGAAGAAAAATCCTTTCTAAAAATACTATTTTATCTTGTTTTGTTATATGAAGATACACTTACGTTTCGATTTCTTGTTTTTATTTTATTTATTTAGGAAAATAAACAATTGTACAGTAGCTTAATTTTAAGGAATAACAATAATTTTACTAATTGTACAACCAGCACCATTGTCCCCAAAGTAGCATCATAATGTTCACAGAGAACCCAAAAACATTTACAGTAGTAGAAAAAAAAACAGTTTTTATAACTAGAATTTCAGGTAAGTATGTATACAGGCAAATACTATATAAACTCTATATACAGGTATGTATACCCACAAATTTTACTTACGTACTGATTTTAACATTTGAACCACTCCTAGTATGTCTATTCTATTTTCTAATTCGTCAATTAATCTTTTTTTGTAGCCATATGATGTAAGTGAGGACATATCAATGTTTTGTATTATTTATAATAATGGATACCCACGTATTCTATGAAAACTTCAACTGGCTACCTTTAACGGAACACAAGTTCCTGTGATACCTATGTCAGACGGACGGCGTAGCAGGCATACAAATAGGGTCCCATTGGCACCATTTGGATACAAAACCCTAAAGGTAATTAAATATATAGATAATCTGCTAACCGCAAATGCTTTCAAATAAATGTCATCAATCTCTAGCCTTTTATATAACAGGAAATCCTATTCTCTAAAATAACTATAACTTTTAAGTACAACGGTCTGAGTACTAAAAAGATGGTTCGACAAGGCTGGATCACCATAAAGGTAGGCCTGTCCTTACCAAAACGTTTGCCGTCGACCACTTAGCCCAATACGCTAATCCAATTAAGGAAAATTCATTATCTCGCATCGGAACGTGTTTCTCTGGCAATAGTGATCCGTCGAAAGAACCCTCGGAATCCTCCAAAGAGGCACTTGTAGGCGATTAGTGCTGGAGTACTCTTAACCCCCCTCGAGCGGGTGCTGTCGGTCCCATCTCTTTGTTCGCCCCAGGCCCTCGAACGGGAGTGTATTATTGGCTAATAGCGGAGTTATTACATTGCCCCTCGTTTGTTCTCGATTGTTACCCATTTGTTTGATATCGAAGAGTAGCCTAGTTGAGTTGGGATGAAATATGAATAATTTACACCTGTTGTTTTTTCTTGAAAATTTTATAGTTGCAGAGGCACTCTTTTGCTTGTTTGTTCTTCGCTTGCTACGCGGAATTTCTTTTCTTTGTAGACAAACAATCCGGCATCGGCTAATGGTTTCGAAATATTTAAAATTAGAAGAACGGACGGCCTCGATGGATCTAAAGTTTACCCCGAAAGAAAGAAAGATGTATTCGTAGCTGATGTTCCATATTTATGCATTTTGATTTCCTCCAATGCTTGAAGAAGTCGTGGTTGATATGAAGCAACAGTATCGATACAAGTGGCATCCCACACTAAAGGCCGACGTTCCGTCCCGTCTTTTTTTTGATACACAACGGGTTAGCACCTGACCTCAATCATACCTATGAGGACGGCCTCATCATTGTTATTATAACATTGCTGTTTGGCGCCTGATTTAGATAAGATGGTAGTAGCTATTCAGTCTCTTCCCGTTTAGTCCCCTAAAATACCATTCGGTTCAAAAACAGGCAGGTCCGTTGACGGAGGCAAGAGAATGGTGGATAATGTCATCTAGGGCCGCGTGACGGGAAAGACGGCCAGCACTCCTTTGGAAGGACACGCCTTGAAGGCCTAAGAAGTGGACGTAGCTACCACAAATGCACCTATGGGGAGAACAGATTCCAACACCTAGACGACGGCCTTTAGCAATACGCAAAGGATTTGGTATAACCTACTTGTACTGGCAGAAGGGTAAGCGTGCCGCCAGTGGCATTATCTATGTCCTTAAAACAACATTTAAGCTATATTTTAGAAGAGTCAAAATCAAAGAGGTCTCGTTGTAATAAGACGATCTCAATATTGAGATATATTTAAGATACTGTTGTGTAATTAAACAATATCAAAAAAATATATTGAGAGTGAGACTCGATCTCAATCTTGAGATTGCTCTATTAATAGGGCCAAAGGTATTTTGTCTAGGTGTTCGTAAGTAAGTACGTTAAGATCGCGGAGGAAATGAGACGGGTTGCCCAAGATACGGGTCTATAAGTCGAATGGAGCACGTACAGTTCTCTTTCCTCAACAGAACTTTATTCCATTCACCTAATGAATTTGTTCACCTTTTGATTTTATTTATACGAGTATTTAAGCTCTATACAAAAAGATTTCAAATAACGATAATAATTTATGAATATTCAATGTCCCCAAACGATTTCTATAAAACCAGACGTAAGTACCAACATGTTTTTGTTACTAAACTTGGTAAAAATATAGATTAAAGCATTTCCTTTTCTTCCTTTTCGTAAATATGTAGCTTTTGGCATTTTGTGACATGGAATGTCTAAGGACGTCATGGCTTTTGAAGTTTTGACTTCAATAAAAATACGCAAAATGTTGTTCGTTTGAAGTGATTCACGTAAACAAACAAAGAAATAAATGAATAGCTGTAGGTATTAATTTCATTAGATTCGTGTTTTTGGAACTTACTTAAAAAAATCACTTTTCGTACAGCTGTAACTTCAAACATCATATCTAGTAACTTTTACACAGTAGACACTATGAGGTGGAATACAGACAATGAATGCTACGTGTTTATTAATAATTTAAAGTATGTCATGTTAAGAGGAGATAGGTGCCATATTTGATTGGCGGTGATCTTTATGACGGTCGCGCGTCTGTCTTTAGCTGAATTCTGACGTCTGTGATGCTAGAATACACAAAGAGGAATTCAGCCATTTTGATATTGCCAAAAAATTGTGCTTAAATGATGCCAAATAGTGCCCCACGGAAAAAAATATATCATAAGAGTTTAAGACTTATTCAATATATTAAGTGAGTATTTTGGCGTCATGTGTTGCTGGAATCCTCATTTATTATACGCCGCGGAGACCGCTTTACCTACGATTATAATTTGTATCCCAAAAGACTGTACATAAATAGTACCACCGAAATGCAAGATTACCTCATACAAACATACAACTATACCTCTTTATAAATTAGTGTAGATAAATATAATATTTAAAAAGTCATGCATTTTCTATTATACAAAAGTGAGTTGATTATACAAACGATTTATATAAAATAAGGCGTAACCTTATTCGCTAAAAATAGTGATAGGCGCAATGTTAATACAAAGAATACCTGCTATAAAAAAAAATGTGTAGCCTCGTAATGCTTATGTGCCAGTTATCGGATTAAAATAAGCAATTTTTCGCATTGTCAGTGTCTATTCTGAACAAAGCAACTTGAAAGCCCACATTGAAAATAATATTCTTATTGAATCTAGCTTCAAAGACTAGTGTGCAATGAAATTTACGCAATTGAATTATTGACCAAGATGGTTTCCTATCTAGTGGTATCGTATTGCAACTCGGCCAAGTAGGTATATTTATGAAACATAAATTGTGCAACATTTCACAGTGCCACGGATTCGGAATAGCCTTCAAGGAATTTTATTTGAATCTTTTTGAAATAGCTACTGTGAATAGTTTCGTAAATCATGAGTGCCACAAGGAGGACACACACACACTATCTGATTTAAATCATAGGAGTAAATAGTGAAGACCCCTTGGGTGCCGTGAATTCTTTCGAAATGTCATATTTGATATCGAGAAAGTTCTAGTTCGGAATTTAACAAAAGGGGAATTGCTCAGTTCTGTTAAAGTCCCTTCTTTTTTGAAATATAACCAACTGAAATACGATGATCTTAGTGGTGACCCCAGCTCGAAATAACGGTTTCGGCTTTGAATATTTGTGTAAGTAAATGAACTGACGAATCATTTCTGACCTACAGACAAACTCGCAGACCGACTAGTTGGTCCGTGGATATTTACTCCTGTGTCTTAATGTTTATATAACTATTTCAAAGTCAAAAATGCTTTACTTTGTACGTACACAGGGTACACTTAAAACAGTCAATTTTACATTTTTTAAGCTACTGCTTGTTCAAAATGCAAATGTTACTATTTATGTGTAGTTATCCAGTATCTTTAGTGCAGGATTTGCATAACTTGGAATGGAGCAAGTATCCGAAATATTTATTTATTTAAAAAGACAACAACCTATATTAGTCAACTGCTGAACATAAGCCTTCCTATTGCGCGATTCGTATCACATTTCAGGGAGGATTTTGCCGTTATAGGAGTTATCAGAATAATTGAAAAATTCGTACCAATAGGGGTTGCTGCCCATGCTGCTATGCTCGCGATACCTTAGTCGCCTTTGGCGACTTCTACGAGAAGAGAGGGTTGGTCCTATTCTACCGGGAACAATTAATCAATACCCACGGTCTATCATCAATCATCCATCATATCACATTCACACCATACGAAATCTTAACTTACGTTCCGAAATATTTCCAGGTGGAACGATGGGATATGTCCCAGTAATACAGCCGTCAGTAAAATAAAATACGACGTCATCAAATACAACGGTACGAAATGCATAAATAAATTACGGGCAATGCACGAATGAAAAATAAATATGAACGGTGCACAACCTATTGACATTTTAACGTCATGTAATTTACGGTCAATAACTTCCGATTGTATAAATGTGCCTATTATGTTGGGTTTGGGTATATTATACGCTTGATATACGCCAATAATGACAGCCGTCCATTTAAATGTTCGAGACTACAGGCTACTTTATCGGCTATATTATATAATATATTTATACTACATTTTCATAAGAGTGTTGGAGTATATAGTAGAGTACGGCAGTTAGTAGGTAACGGTTGTTTTCAATTTAAGACAGTTGTAAATCCTATAGGGCGGCTTAAAACACGGACTGTCAGGTGGCCACTAGTCTTGATACAGACGTACCAATCCGCACTGGGCCTAGTGCGGTGGTGGTGGATTTTGGATTATACCCCCTCCTACAGGAAAGACAGCTGTGCACCATCAACGGAAATGTAAAGCTGTTGATGAAAAATAGTTAAAGTGATAATTTGAGAAAGTAATAAAAATAATATTTAGTATATTTGTTACTAAAGCTAATTTATTTTCTAGGAATTTCTTAATCATTCATTATTAATGTTTTTTATTCTATCATAAAGTTAACTACTAACATAATTTAACATAAAAATGTAAACTATGAAGAGAAATAATACACACTTTTATCACAGTGCTATAAAAATGGAATGACTGGAATTTCACAATTTTCACTTCGCTGATAATGTAAAATCGACAGAACAGACAGAACATCGAAACGACTGCAATTATCTCTGAATGCGACATAAGTATTTTTATTGGCCATCTGTCACATTTCTACAATAAAATTATTGGCACCGGTTATAATTAGCATTGTTGCACTCTACATTTTAATGAGGCTCTATATAAACATTAATTACACCTTTAAGTACACACACCAGCACACTTGGGAGAACAAAAAAATTCAGTAAAAATCTAGTGAATTCATATTAAAAAAAATGTTTTAAACGAGTCTTGACTACAAACTTACATTTTTGTCTTATTACGAAATACAAAGAGCTATCCGATATCAGGGGTTCTATTACATAATTTCATCGTTATCGTCATCGGTTACGTTCTGACATGTGATTGGTTGGCCCATCGCTCGCTCGGCAATTTGACCGTTTCTCATTGGTCAACGCTATCGATACCGATGAAGTTACGTAATCTAAGGGCTGTGTTTACGACGTTTTAGTACTTGCTGACTTTTCTTTGTGTTCCGCTAAATATGCTTGTGAGTTTATTTCAATCAACGTGGTGAAGAATGGATGCGGGCAGCGCAGGACCGATCGTTGTGGAGATCTTTGGTGGAGGCCTTTGTCCAACAGTGGACGTCTTTCGGCTGATGTGATGATACGTGGTGAAGAACATAATATTCTTCCGAAAACGAAAATTTGTAGTATGATAGAGTTTATAGGTTAGTCAAATAAATGTAAATTTATCGACCATCTATTTTTCCAGCGTAACCACATTAATTTGTCACGTTGCAAAATTTTATACACTGACAAATTATTGTCAGCGTGGGCATACAAAGAAAAATCTTGTTGTTTGGGCTAACTCTTGTACTTTTTAGATTGTACGGCTTTTCTTGTCATGTCTTTTCAGCACAAGAAATTCTGCCAATGTCTATTAGAACAAAAGTCCTGGGAAAAAATGACCGATTTTTAGAAAAAAAAAATCCCGAAATTACGTTATTCAATTCTTGTACTTTGTAATCTACTTCAAAGTGAATGTGACTAACGATAACAGTCAGTCAACAGTCTAATTAATTCCACTGTTATCCTTTTCATCGCTTTTCATGGAAGACATTCATTTTATTGTCTGTTCTTTCATGCTCTCACTTTATATTAAACCAAGAATAATATATCACAGAAACTACTTAAACTTTGACCTACCCACATTTTTAAATCTTACGATGTTTGTTTGTAATTTTTGCTAAATTTTTTAATTTTTCTTTCTTATTCTGCCGTGTGCGGTTACTGTACATAATGCCACCACGGATTATCTCCAACTGGACACAGGTGTCCAGTTAGTGAAACCTGAATTAAGTGACATTTGATTAATTTCTTCAATTCGACACACTTTTTTTTTCGATTTCGATTTTTGCGCTCGTGGTGGGTGATACATGCACATTTTATTTTTATGGGTATATTTTGTTAATTTTGTAATTTGTATTGGTTTTAACTAAATTAATGTCTTAATAAAAAAGCCGAGTCCAACATACCTAAAGAGTTGCTAAAGTTACCAATAAATCTCGCTGATTCGTACTCGGGTTTCCGATCTGCTTTTCAATAGACCAAACTAAACGTGTACGTAAATAAGCAGTGCAAACTTTAAAGGGAGTTTGTTGGGGAACTATCATGTATTCTGACCAAATTCTCTAGTCCGGACTAGACCGGCGCACAAAATTTGTGGAACTTCTTTACTGAACTCCGGGAAGTTGGGCTGATGTTGGACGACTGGATAGGAATAACGATGGACTGAAATATAAGGTCTGGTCACTACTTATAGGGCAGCTGGCAGTACATCACAGAAGATACAGTATTTTAGTAAACTTTTAATTTTTCATCCTAAAGTTTTCATTCATACTATTTGTAGTGCTACCGGCGATGTTCATAACACTCATGTTTCCGAAAATTGTAATTAATAATATCTTACATTTAGCCATTTTATTTTTGGTTATTGTTGTTACATACTTATTACTATAACTATACCTGAGATAATTATGTCTAAAAAACCAACTGTTTAGAATGATTAAAGGTCGTTTCACTGATTTTTGTCTTAAACCGTACCTAAACCAATAACTATAGGACCGATCCGGTTTTGGCACTTCGCCGGCCGCTGCCGAGGCACGCTCGCTTCGCTCGCTCGGCTCGTGTGTTGTGGTCACAGTTCTAACCTAACCTAAACCAATAATTATGAATTCGTTTCGTTTCTGGAACTTGACTGAACGACTGGAGCGGGACTCTGGTTTCGCTCGCTCGGCTCGTGCGTTATGGTCGCAGTTCTAACTTAAAAAAGATATGACTTTGAATAATAGTGTAAAAGATGGTTATGTTGAGTAAATATAGGAAAACAAATAAAAGTATAATAGATGTTTATTGCTATTTGAAAGTTGAATGCTTCGGAATTGTGAACATTAGAGACAGAGTAGTTAGAAATTGTGATTGTTAGGATGAAAAATGTTACGAAGAACATTTTCGGATTTCCAATTATCGGAGTTGGAAATTTAGGTGAACTTTGGCGCATCCATTTTATACTGTGTTAGCTGACATAAAATTCTCGATAACTAACGAAAAGATATTTACAAAATTATAATGTTTACTAAATATTTTAAGTATTTTTTGTCGATGGCGAGTAATTTATCTTATAATTATAATTTATTTATATACGTACCTTGTGGAGTTGGCGGGGTGGGAATTAGTCAGAGTCTACTTGCTCGTAGTTCCCCGCGGGCAAAGGATTCAATAGCTCTACGGAACTGAAGAATATATACGGTCAAACGATTGTGACTCTCACGGACCCACTGGACCTGCCGCCTTGAGCAATAAATTTATTGTTAGGTATATCTTTCGCCATTCTTCCAATTTGATATGTGACGCCCTACTGTTAATCAAAATTGCAGATAGGCGTTGGAGTCCATTCCCATTGAAATTAATAAGGGGACTGTTCCTTCAAAGCTTCCTGTTTTTTAGAACGTCGCAAATATGGCGAACGGCTCTTTTAGTTCACATTCCTCAAATACATTGATTTATAGCAGGATGCAGTGCCATTAATATTATGGAGTCGGCGCCTTTGACATTATACTTTCGTAGTATGAAATATAACGCCGACTTCATCATGCATGCGACATCATCTAAACAGAATTTACGCAAAACCTCGTAACATTATTCCATTCACTGTACGTGGTTTACACTCTGGCCCAATGTCAACTCATGCAATTGCCAAAAAATATTTTTCCAGTGGCCCATGTTGCTTTCCTAGAGGTTAGCTAACAACGTCGGTGCCTTCCTATAACCACAATGCATCATCAGATCTTAAACAAAAACCACTGTAGCGATGAACCCTATTATCAAAAAACCCTAACAAAAAAATAATCATCAACACCAGGAAAATATGGGAACATACATAAAAAGAATACGAACGAATGTTAGTACCTATATTTCTCAACTTATTATTACTAACGGTACATACTATTTACTACCTAACTTAAAGTTGAAAGCTACACGTACAACGTTAGGTTGAAGCAGTAGTTACATACTCGGAATACATCAATTGGTATTTGGTAAGCAGTTACTTCCCATACTTTTTTTTTATGCACAACGGGTTAGCACTTCACCTCAATCATACCTGATGTTAAGTGAAGATGAAGCCGAAGGTGGAAGTGTACTGACCCGCAAACCTAAATGTTTGGGAAACTGGCTATCTTATCTCTGACAACCGGATACTACACCAAAGCTTGTGCTATAGGAGACAGCTCCTAATCAGAAAATAATAAAAAAACGTAAACGTCACCGTCACGAGTAGTATCACAAATGGAAATCTATTATAAATAGAGATAAGCCTTTATATAGTTATATAGCTATATTATTTTTAGTCAAGGATAGTGTTGTACATATTCTAGCTTTAGATCTACACGAATAAAATAGCTGCACGTCACGTGGCGGAACATGCATCCATACGTCATTGCCATGACAACATTATTGTAAGCAGTCTTCCCTCCGCAAATTATGATGTCAAACAAGGAAATTACTCTTGTCATTTCTAAATTTTTCCGTAAACTGTCTTGGCTACTTATAATATATACCTGTTAAATTAATTTATCACTACTGTTTGAAGGAAATGAATAAGATGTAAGAGCAAAGCCTGCGGTCTCCAGTTTCACTAAGTTGCGGAATAAAGGTGCCGCTTTAGAATTAATTAAATTTGTCCCAAGCAAACGTTCGTGTGTCGGGAAAACGTGTCTGCTGAAGAACTGTCACACTTAATCCTCCAGAGAATAGAGGGAGGCCTCGCGTAAGTAGTTTAAGGCCTCACACAAATCCCGCTCCGAGTTTCAACTACACAGCGTTAAGGAAAATAAAGTGGTAATCATTTGGGACTTCGATAATGGTGTTTACCATATTATTCATGAGACGGTGGATGTTAATAAGCCGGGAAGAAAAGCTCCTTTATCACTAGGTAGTGGATTAAATTTTCTTTCATTAAATCATCTAACGAAAGTCTGTTACTACTTAGAAAATAAATTCGATTATGTTGAGTTCCACCTACTGTTTTTCTGGTCGTAATCAAACCTTTATGATTGGAATAATACATGGTGTATGAAAGGGTTTAATTCAATCTTAATGAGTTGCAAAATATTACCTAAACCAGGCAAAAACCCGGCCAAGTTCATACCTTTCCAATATAACCATTGACAAACTTTTTAAACTGACAAACTTAAATTATGTAGTTACATTCTTAGAAGTTATATCAAGAAAACTACAAAATTAAGTTTGTCACTTAGAAATTCATGATTTTTGGATGGTTTTAGTTGTGTTGTAACCCTCCATACCAAAGTCAAAGATTCTGGATCAATGAACCAAAATAGAGGTGACTAAGGCCCGTTATCCCACATACCGCTCTCGAGACTGAGATGGATACAAGCTGACGCTTGAGAATCTGTTGTATATTAAAACAGTATCAAAAAAAAACTATAATATCGAGACCGAGACGCGATCCCAATCTCAAGATCGATCCACCAACACGGCTCTATGACTAACTAAGTACTACAACGAGTGCGTGTGGGGGGTTAGTCTCAGTAAACACTGAGTGACATAAATCTCTCAGTACTGGTTTTCATATATAATTATATCTTTGTATTGCGGGCTTGTTACGCAAGTTAAGCAAAAACAAGTTAACACTGTTTTTTACAAGAATTTGTTTTTTTAATACTAAGGTATATTAATTTCAGCTTGATACCTCTGGCTTTTCCAAAGATAAAGGGTCTATGAATAGACGAAAACAAAATTATATAATATGTGTTTAAATTTTACCTTTTCATGTACGTAACCCTAAAATCGAATAAAGTGAAGTAAAATAAGAAATAAATATACTAAGTTACAATCATTCATCAAATTAACTTTTATAGGGTTGGTTTATGGAACGAAACTTAACAAATTATGTGACTGTCTGTAGATACCTTGCTATAGACGTGAGCAAAGTAGACTTTTATTTTCTTGTCATAAAATTTTATTCAAGTTCTCGTCCGAGCAGGTCGTGTCGTGTCAACCCGGCTTTATGGAAATTGTTATACTTACTCGGATGAAATAAATAAAAGTTCCGTGTTTACAATTCAAGTCTAATATCTTTCTTACAGGCTCTACACAAAACTTAAGGAGATAAATTGACGCTTTCCATTCCAACTTTACTTCTAGTCTTTTCTAAAAATACTCATTTATTTTTTTGTTAGCATGTTACATACTAACTTTATGGTTGTATATTTATATTACTTCAGTTTTAAACTAAGTGGGTCTACGCTAGGTAGGGACTCTCATGATACCAGTAGGTGCATGGATAGGACATGTTAGTGACAAATCCTTGTCCTTAGAAACAGGACATGGTACACGAAGTTAGCGGTTAACCAACATGTGTGACGTTGTATCCATTACAAATTCCACCTACTGTCTTCACCGGTGCTTGTTACACGACCGCACGATTAGGCTGCAAACGCATATTCTTGATTATAGAGATTTCAACTCTACCAAATCTTACTAATATTATAAATGACAAAGTTTCGATGTTTGTTTCTTTGTTTGTCAATCAATCAAGGCAAAACAGCTGAACGGATTTGGATGAAATTTGGTACATAGCTAGAATATATCCGGGATTATGACATAGGATACTTTTTATCCCGATTAAGTGAGCAGTTCCCGCGAAATCGACAAATCGGTGATAAATATTCCAAGCAGACGAAGCCGCGGGCGGAAAGCTAGTACGAAATAATTTTCTCATGTTAAATGTGTCTATAAGTTTTTTACGAACTCGGCCTGATATTCTGGCTTTGAGCAGGTTCTTTTTTGCATGGGTTCTTATGGGTGTGAAACGTGGACTTTAACTCTTAAAGACAAAGAAAGATTGGAAGCCTTTGAGATGTGGTGCTGGAGGAGAATGGAACGTATCAGCTGGACAGAGAAGAAAACGAACGAAGAGGTTTTAAATATAGTAAAGGAAAAAAGGAAACTGTTGCAAGTAATTGAGAATAGAAGAGGGAAAATGCTGGGACACCTTATACGACACGATGATTTCATCAAAATTATAATAGAAGGAAGAATAGAGGGGAAAAGAAAAAGAGGAAGACCGAGAATAAGCTACATGCAGCAAATAAAAGAGAAGTTGAACGTCGTGTCGTATCAGGAGGTCAAGAGGAAGGCGGAGAGCAGAGAGATATGGAAAAATCTCCACCGACAAGAGCATGGCTCTTAAATCAGATGATGAAATGTGTCTAAGTAACTTCGTCTCGTTTCTATTCATAGGTATCATAAAATGCGATTAAGTGATTAGAATCAGGGGTAACAACTTATTAACGGCCATCAGAGCGATCGGCGCAGAGCTCTCAAGAATGACCCAAGATACTGTGGCGGTCATAAAAAAACGTTCTATAAAAAAGCAAAGATTCTCAATATTGGAGAAACAAAATCGATCGTAAATAATGAGAAGGATTAAACCCTCGTGAAATATACGTTTGTATGCTATTATGGTAAATAGGTATACCATTACCATGGATAATAATCCAGTTCGATAAGTACTCGAAAACCCTACTTAATTATTAAACTAAGTAAATTACATTTATTATATTATAGGTATACTCATATTCATATTTTGAGAATTAGGCGGATCCGCGTAATGGATGAATGCAAATGGACCGGGTGTGATAGACAGTGAAACAGTAATGAAGGTGATTTCCAGGAATACTCACAAAACTCATCACGATGGATACCCCACGATATAAATAGGCTCGAAATTCACACGAAACTCTAGCAACACGAATAGACAAAATATTCTGAAAAAATGGAAGAGGCTTACAATCTACCAATTTTTATCGTCATGGAGTCGTCAAGCTCGCGTTTCAATGCACAATAGTTGGGGTGCCTCAATAAACTCAATATCGGATGGCACATGTATTGAAGCAATTAATCAATTCTCTTGCTTATCCAATTTTTCCAAAGTGTGCATATTGTTTCAATATTCTACAAACTACCGTGGTAATGAGAATATATGAAATTCATGTTATGAAGTCGGTAACAGAACCGCGGTGAGTGAGTGCAAGGGCACACGATGTTTTTACGCAACTGCCCAAGGAAGAAGGGTAATGTGTTTCGAGTGTATGTATGTATGTAGATTTCTAGGTTACCTCCTGTAGCCTAAACGGCTTGACCGATTTCAAAGTGCATCGTGTCGTTAGATTCGTCTTGATTCCTGGAGTGTCATAGGATACATTTTATGGCAAAGGATCCAACATGGCGCCCGCAAAATGCAAAACTATGCTGTTGGGTTTTTTGGTTTTTAAACTTATATGTTATTGTAAGGTCGTCAATCTCGTGTAACAATGGACACAGGGAAACAATTGGAGTGCGGCACGAGACGACATCGTGCGGCACCTGAGTCGACGGCATTAATCCGTGCTCCGTCTCATCCAGCCTTTCAAACTTTGCTCATTGTTTCAGTTTCGGTGCACTGCAAGTTGTACGAGTCGAGCGCCTTACCAAGATTGAATTTGTCTTTCGATGCCGAATTCTTTAGTTTGGTCCAATTTTCAACGAATTAATTATTAACTACAGGAAATTAGATCTTGTACGTTTTTATACTGTTTACGGTGTGGACTTACTTAGAAGTTCTAGTACCGTGAAGACATTTGATTCCACTTACATAATGGTACATAATCGTGAGTGACCGATATTGCTTTCATTTATATGTAGAAATCTAGAAATAATACTTCAAACTCTACCGATTGATAGGAGTACCTACTACAGACTTCTGACCGATTTGTTTGTTGAATGACTTCCAAAACAGTGTATGTTTTTAATATCACTATATTTTTATTTTGTGAATTAATGGCAATAATTTTTTTTTTGTTCCCATTAAAAATATGGTGACGATCTGATGATACTCTCCGGAGATAGCGAATTTTTTAATTTTTTAATGTACTTTCGTGTACAACACACATCATTGTTTTAATTTATTTAGGTTATCATTATAACATAATTTTAACATGTTTTTAATATGACTATATTTTTATTTTTATGTTGTTTCGGGGATATCCCCTATATTCCGTGAATTAATGGCAATATTTTTTTTTCCCATTAAAAATATGGTGACGATCTGATGATACTCTCCGGAGATTGTATTGTATTGTATTGTATTGTATGTGTGTGTGGCTGTTGCAGGTCATCGGAGACCTGTATCACTGCGACCGTTGCCGATCTATTGTGATCGCCACTAACCTACAGTTCGTTGCTCAGGTTTGCCTCTTTGAGGAATTGGATAATTTTCCTGGCACCGATGGTTTTTATCTCATCCGGGTGTAATAAGTGGCTGCCCAGGTGGATATTGCGTTTACGCATTAGCGGGCCACATTCACACAGCAGATGTGCAGGTGTTTCCTCTGCGAGGAGGCAAAGTCTGCACATTCCTGTTTCTCGGAGCCCTATGTTGAGCATGTGTTTGCTCAGACAGCAGTGTCCCGTTAGTGCCCTTGTGAGAATGCGTAAATTGTTCCTACTGAGTGCCAGTAATAGGAGATAGCGAATTTTTTAATTTTTGGCAGTTCAATTTGAATGTACTTAGTGTAAACACATATTATTATTTAAAAATTTTATTTAATGTATTATTTAGGTTATCTATCAGTATAACATAATTTTATCATGTTTGTACCGTTTTATACGATATTATTCCTTGGATAGTTCCATTCTCTATACACTGGAATATTTTATATGCATAGAATTTTCCCTGCATATAAAATATTGTTCCTATTTTATGAATATTTTTATGATAAAAAGGAAAGCTAACATAGGCGAAACCTAGCCAGCGGGTTATCATCTGCAATCTCAGATCTATGTTGTTGGCGTGAAAAATGTATATTACCTGTCAAGGCAAATACGAGTATTTATTGTTGCAGGTAAAGCTACAAACATCAGATTTACCGCTTTTTAGATTTGTTACTAGCGAAATTTCAGAGGAACTTGATTGTGAATGTGAAACCCGACATAATAATACTGTTTTTTTTTCAGTTATTTCAAAATTGAAATTAATAATAACATACAAGTACAAGCGACTTGGACTGCGTAATATGTTTTTCGAGTGTATGTACGTATCTATGTCCGTTCCTTTGGCACATCTTGTAGCCTAAACAGCTTGACCGATTTCGAAGTGCACCATGTACTTAGTCGACAGATTCGTTTTAATACCTGGAGTGTCATAGAGGTAAAACATTCTACAAGGCTTCCATAAAATATAAAATATGCCGTCGGGTTTTTTGGTTTCTAAACTTAAACTTACTGTAAGATGTATTTTTAAATTTTGTGTTTATTACTTAAAATATATAAGTACAATACACTTAGTATATTTTAAGTATTAGGATTCTGGAAAAACGGAACCCTATCGGATCACTTTATTATCGGTATGTTCGTGTGTCAAAGCCCCTTTTCTCAAAAACGGCTGGAGATAATAAGTTGAATAATCTCTAATCTAAGACCTACCTATGGCCGCATATTGCTATAAAAAATTAAGTTTCTATTGTAAAGCAATAAATGGATACGGCCTTTCAAAACGTATTGCCATACAAAATCATAATCACTGTCAGATCTTCCCCACGGTGATCTACAATCACTAAGTGTAGTCTCGTGGCACAAGGGAACTATAAATATGAAAATCATTAATATTACATCCCGTTTGGAAAAAGAAATTGGAATTAAAGAAATTGAAATTGAAGTGAGACAAATATTATATGACCAGATATTGGTGTAGTGAACGGTGATCATGCCTCCAAGTCAACAATGGTTACGAGTTCAAATCCCGGTAAGGGTTTTTATTTTATGCACAACGGGTTAGCACTTGACCTCAATCACACCTGATGTAAAGTGAAGATGAGACCGAAGGTGGAAGCGTACTGACCCGGAAGCCCAAATATTTGGGGAATCTTATCTCTGACAACCGGAACACAACAATGCTATTAACATTTAGATAAGATGGTGGTAGCTAGCTAGGCGGACATTTAAAATGCCCTACCGCCAACCAAATGGGGTAAATGTTTAAGTATTAGTTACACACATGTATTCCCAAGTTATGGATATTTATATAAGTTATGTTTATACATTATTTAGTATTAGTTATTATAGTATTCATAGTAAGTACAGGATTTGTTTACTTTTTTATATATTGGAAACGATCTAATGATTTCCCAGGTTCAATTCCAATAAACCAACTTTCTGAAACTTCTTGGTATTGGACATTCTTGGTAAACCTCCAGAACTTGTTGTGGTTTACATAAGTATAGTACATAATTTATCCTCCTCGTCAGGGAAATGATCTTACATGCAACCATAATTTACAATTGTTTTTTAAATCTGGAAAACTTGATATTGTTATCATCAAACTTTTTGAAAATATTTTGTGCAATAAAGAGTATTTGTATTGGTACCATGAATCAATAAATCAACTAATTGCATTTTATAATATTTAAATAGATTTTATAATAAAATACATTGTTTCAAAATGGTCAGTCGGCCGCAGATTGTTTGCGGAAGACAAGTTAAATTAGCCAATAAAAGTCCACACCCCCGATTAGCTGCCATACATAATCTACCCCGGTTATTTATTGGAATTTACTCGATTGTGTTCAGTAACAAAATAATAATAATATTGAAATCGTCCATAATATTGTATGAATTGGAGAGGATTGACGATAATTCGGGGGTTTATAATGTTAACACTATGAAATAAATTCTTCCATTTGTAAAATAATAACCAGTTTTAAATCGTGCAACCCTTCGAGTTCCTTACCTATTTTTTTTTAAGGAAAATTGGCTTTGAACAAACAGACACTTAAAACTGACTATTTTAAGTGTGCCCAGTGTAAGTACAAATTAAAGAATTGAAATAAGAAAGAAATAATATATACAGGGCGTCCCAAAGTTATGGGACATGAAGGGGAAGTACCTTAAATATTGTAGATAGTGAATTTTGCTCAAAGAAGACTTTATGTTATTTTTAAAAGTTAGTAATTCTGCATTCATAGATTTTCTAAAAATTACTTGCTTCGGCTGGGAATCGAACCGACTTAAATGTGAAAAAAAAAACACCCTACTTTTATGATGCCAATCGAAAGAATAGCTAAAAAATAATAACTCTGCCTAAGTAACATAGTATTTTAAAAGAAAGGAACAACATAAAATGATTGAGTCAAATTTCAAGAAAGTTATTTATTGCCGACGACGTTCGAAAAGTAGCGATATTATCATTCCAAAGATAGCATTGATTATTCGTAAATAAGTACCCACTTCATAAAATAGGTACTAACATAGTTTCGGCCAGATCCCCGGACCTCACACCATTAGATTTCTTCTTTTGGGGATACGTGAAAGATATGCTATACAAAAAGCGATACGAGAACGTAGGCGAGTTGCAAACAGAATTGTGCCATATCACATCGAGTGTTCACCATAAAATGATTAGAAAATCAACAGGCAGCGGGCTCATTAAAAGATTGGCGATTTGCGTAAGACAAGAGGGATCACATTTTGAGCATTTAATTAATTAATTTACAAAAAAATACCTACTTAATTGACTACGGCAGTTTCATGTATGTTTTTTATTTGATTAAAATGATTAATTTCACGTTGTTCCTTTCTTTTAAAATACTATGTTACTTAGGCAGAGTTATTATTTTTTAGCTATTCTTTCGATTGGCATCATAAAAGTAGGGTGTTTTTTTTTTCACATTTGAGTCGGTTCGATTCCCAGCCGAAGCAAATAATTTTTAGAAAATCTATGAATGCAGAATTACTAACTTTTAAAAATAACATAAAGTCTTCTTTGAGCAAAATTCACTATCTACGATATTTAAGGTACTTCCCCTTCATGTCCCATAACTTTGGGACGCCCTGTATATATATATATTTTTTTTTATGAAATGCGGCAAACTAGCATGGACCATGAACCATGGACACCCGCAACACCAAAAGGGTCACAGATGCGTTGCCGCCCTTTGAGGAAGGTGTAGGCTACAGTTTTGATAATAATGTTACAGTTTTGACAATAATCCTACGATATGATCATGTATTTATCTAATATTCTTTGTATTTGAAATATTAAATAGCAGTTTACTGAAATCTCCTATGGCTTATATTATTATGATGATGATGATTCCTGAAGTCACCGTATAATAATAATAAATAATAATAATAAATATCTTTGCACATACACACAGCGCCATCTAGTTCCACACTAAGCAACTAGGCTTGTATTATAGATACCAGATGGTTGATAAACTACACAAATACTTTTTTTTGTAAATAAATACACATATAAATGAAAAACATCCATAACGCGGGAACACGTCTGTATTCATCATACAAACTTATGCCCCTATCAAGTGTACCTTAAAAAATTCCCCTTTAATAATTTCATTTAGCGTTTAATTTTCTTTTAACTGGGAATCCAGTACTGCAATACCAACTGTTTTGGAGCAACGAACGAATTTCACCAAAAAATATTATTGGAAAGCAATTAATTTGGAAATTGTCCGGCTACCGTGGCAATGCGGCTAACGCGCACGAAGCCCCGACAAATGGTGCACGTCATTTAATTCTGCCGATCTCATGTTTGTGCTCGCGCCATCATATTTAAATTGAATTTCAGAATACGTGGGGATGAAGGCAAACAAAGTGGATTATTATAGTGCTCACCCCGACTCCGTTTAATGACCATCTTTAAATTGCATGGTTAAATGTTGAAATTAAGTAAAGCAAACATTTAATTATCTATAATCTGTGTCCTTATTGCGCGAAAGCTAACGCTTGGCGACGAAGAGTAACGCTGTCGATCGTTGCGATTTAGACGCGGCGATAACTCGGAGGTAACGAATTTGGGTGCCAGTACTACCACGATAATGCGTTTTTTATTTAGACAATTATTTAAGCATTTTCACATAAAAGGATATGCATCAGCGCGGCGTTTACGGCTGAACGAATACATTTTGAGACCTTCTGTTTTTATTGCATCACGAATGCAGCTATTTCATATCATTTCTCATTCGGCTCCATGCTTATCCGTTCCTTTCATTCATGTGAAAAATTTCAAATGATTTCGATTACGTATTTGTGATGGCATTGTCAATCTTTAAAGAATCCTTGGTAACAGCAAACGGGGAAAGTAGTTCTGAAGTTGCCTAAGAAGCGGGTTGAAAGTAATAGTAAATATACGCTGCTATAATTCTATCCTTTCACAGACCTATTCCGTTGCCTACACTTAGATGAGTATCTCTGATATACTCCAAGCGGTAGTAAAATACTGGACTCCACCGTTGCGTCCTTTCTCCAGTAAAATATAAAGAACTAAGCATATCATCGAAGAGCAAAGGGCCCGTGCATACCAAGAATTCAGAAATACTGACAATATTTGACTGTTCACGGCAGAACTGCGGGCAACGTCTCTACAATTAATTGAAATTTAAAAATTTGTTACTTAAATTAATAAAAATTTTAAACCAAAAAACCCGATAGCGTATTTTATATTTTGTGGTCTGCGGTGTGGGGAGTAAATGAGACTACTTTTGTTGGTTCATCATAGTCTATAATATTAATAATACTTATATTTTAGTTATATACTAAGTAAATATTAATTGTCTCAACTTAATTCTACCTATATATCGTATATGAGCAATCAGATTTCAGATGTATATTATATCCGCCAAACTCTAGTAAGATAGACTTTCTTTCCCTATGATAGACGCGCTTTCAGGCTAAAACAGTTTAAACTATGCATAATTATTTTTATAACCTGCACGCTTAGAATAGATGAAACAAGACCCTTCAACTCTTTAAACATATATATTATATTGACGTTCAATTTTATTCTAAGCAAACTGGACCATCATATAATATAACTTTTCACACTGATAATAAAATAGATCATATGTTTTAATAGATCAAATCAGGAATATTTATAGTACACTCGGAATAAAAACACACACATTATAAAGGTGTACATTAACATGGAGTGATAAAGCCCTCTTCAGCGTGCCGTAATTGGTTAATAAAAATGTAAGGCTGTTAGAGCATACCTCGAATCGTTATAATCTGTGGTGAGCGAATAAACTGACGTGTCATTACATGCAGAAATGTCGTCATACTAACGAGCTGCGAGCAAATAACTCCTCATAATGCCATATGGAGGCAGTCCATATTATACTCCGTTCATACTGGGACAGCAACTCTCTCAAGTTTTATGATGAAATAGTAACAGTAGTCTCAAAAATTATCATAAATGAAGGGTTAAAAAACGAATAGAGAAAAGGGTAAACAAAGATACAAATCATATAAAAATACTCATATTCATTTAAATCGGTGGTATTTAAACGATGTGACAATTCATTTTTTTTTATTTCGAATGTAATGATTAAGAATTGAACAATCAACTGAGTTTGTGAATTGAACTGGCGAAATCGATAGAGAATCCGGAGCCTCATGCATCGAGTTCAGGTATTATTTATTTCTCTTTATTATTGATTAGTTCTGTGTAACTTACTTACATTTTATATTACAGTAAAAGACAACTTCCTATTTTTAATGAATTGTTTTGTCTTATACTCGTGTACGACGTACGTATGTAATATCCGGTTCAAGTACATTGTATTTTTATACACGACTAGCTCATGCTCGTACTCACCTACTCGCTCATTTAAACACTCACTCTCGTAGAGTGCGGTTTGCGTATATTTACCGGGAGCTCGGTTTCTCTGTTATTAATAAAGCTACTCAGAGTAAAAATTAGTTTCAGTACGCTGAAAATGAACTTACGCTATTCACAAGTTTTACAATTTCAATTAGCATTAAAAATATTACTTGAAATATTTACGTAAATTACTATCTTAGTCGTAATGCATAAACTTCTTTATGTCTCTCGTATCTGCGAAGCTTCGTAGGAATGTGCTACGGCGTAGCACTTAAAGCGTAGCGAAGCGAAAAAACTGATGGAAACAAAGGACTATCTGGGCTTTTCACGTAAAATGCCTATACTTGAAATTTGTATGAAAAAATATTTTGCAATTTAAAAAGACTAGATGACTCATTGCTGAAGTGAAGCGCGTTACCAATATTATTGAATTTACGGCAGTTATAAAGATTTAGGTAAGAATTTCTCACTTTGTTTTCATTTTCGGAGTCGTAATAACGTCTTTATCGATTCTATTTTGATGACGATCTTGACATTTATTTTATGTCAACATGAACAGATTTGCCATTTTAAGACAATTACCTAATAATACCACCAAATATCCGTCGCAATAGCCAACGTGCCAGTCTTACGCGAGTATCTGTTTATATAATGTCCCATATGAAAAAAAAACAGATTTTCTTTTCTTCAAAATCGAGCTTTTGACTTCTTTATTCTGTCTCATAGCTTTTGATTTGGGTACAGTAAGGAGAGCACGATGTGTGATAATTTTATCTTTTAGAGCATTGTGACGTTATTTGCTCCCGACCGGCAAGCATAATTCTCTCACATAGGAGGCTCCGGCTCAAAGTTTCACAAAATTTAAACAATTGTAGCACGGTAAATTTTAAATCACGTTCCGGGACACATCACTTGACAGAATAGAAGTTTTATTGTTAGAACCGGACATGTTCCCGATGTGATGGGTCCCGAACATGTTAACATTGTCAATGGATCGATAAATATTTGAATTAAATAAGAAATCAGCACAGCCGTCGTACCATATAACAAATTTGCCGTTCGATTGCGAATTATTTGCCGTTTACTTCGCTTTTATGTGGTACTGCTGCTGAAGGCGGCTGTGCCTCGTAGCCAGAAACATAAGGCTACACGCGTACAAACTGACGGCGGAAGCACTCTTATCAAAAACCTTCATCCAGTGCCATTGTAACACAAACATTTTAACACCTTGTAACAATAGTTATAAAAACCAGATTACAAAAACTACCTACAATTAATAAAAAAAAATACATACAACCTTCTTCTTTTTTTTGATTTTTGGTTTGAAATTGGTTAACAAGACAAATTGGTTAACTCTATCAATTTAGGCCGCAGTCGGGGGCCTCTATGCGGTTCCTCGTATCTAATATTTGTTTTTTGAGATTTTGACTTTGGCACTGCCCGCGCTTCGATCAAATCGTAATAGGTGTATTTGGGAAAATTTGATTAGGGAACCTCCGCCTTCTGATTAAATTAATTTTTACATTACTACTAAATCAAGTTATTTCTTGATTTTTACCCGACTGCCCAAAGAAGGAGGGTAATGTTTTTAGATTCGTCTTGGTACCTTGACTTTTCAGTCATAGGATGTATTTTGTGGTAAAAAATCCGACATGGTGTCTGCAAATTACAAAATAAGCTGCCGGGTTTTTTGATTTTAAAATAATTAAATAGTTATTATTTTTCTATAGGTGGGTGTTAATGGTTAGCCATTTTATTTTTTATTTTTTAAGTTTTTATTAAGATATTATTTTATAAACACATTGATATCCATTGTCGATACCTAGCTTTTGATGCCCATCTTGAAGTGGTGCTGAAATTATATGTTGTCAATTGTGACCGCGTCCGCCATATTGGATTTATCAAAACGTCATGTGCACTGTAACATTACCGCTTGTATGAATTTGTCTATATGGGCTGATGCGCTGAGGCTGTAGGTGGCAACATACCTACATACATATACACATTATTTAATATAGAGATACAAAAATAACACTTATTGGAAGCCAAACTTATATTTTTTTAAACTACATCTGTACGTACATACGTATACGTACATCATACTTATTGAATACATTCCCTCCTTTTGACTTTGCCGTAGTTGGTAATGGAAAATTTGGTAGAGCATGTAACACAAAATCAATAATTCATGTGTTTAATAAGGTAAGTGCACTCACAAGCTTACAGTTAATAATTCCAAGCAGTAGTGCAGTGGACATAGATCATTTAAATTGAAACATAGTTTGTTGTTTGAGTATTGAACGGTGCTATGTGTTATAGCAATAGCTATGCTTAGCTTAGGTATTAGTTTAAACTTATTAGGAAGAAGATCATTACAAATAGTAAAAGTATACAAAAACCGGCCTGAATGTGTCAATAATAAAAACGTGATAATAATAAAAAATGTGATAATAATAAAAAACGACATGTTCAACAAATACTTTTTTTTTATGATTGACTGGATTCGCTTTTGACCACAATTTCATTGACAAACTTCTGGCTCCATCTTCAGACCCGTCATCATGTGTAATGAAAGGTGCTGATAACAACAAAATAAACTAGCCCAAATTCGACTATACGGCTTCCAGTTTCTACATCATCAGATCAGCTTGATGGTACAATAATAATACATTTTCACCGATCTTAAATTAATATGCAAAATTTCAGCTCAATCAGATACCCGCAAGTGATTGAAAAATGGTTTGCGAATTTTGAAACGGACCACTTATATTATACGAATATTGCATGCTAAATAAAGCTTATATAAAAAAATGGTGGCTGACTGCGGCCATATTTATTTCTCTTAAACATTATATTATCCTAAAACAGTCCCGCAGTTCTATCCGCCTGAGGTGTCATTTATTAAAATACGTCAAGCTATTCAGGCTACAGGATGCGTCAAAGGAACAGACACACTTACATAAGTATATACAGTCGAAAAATATTTTCTGGCGCAGTCGGGTAAAAACACTAAAGAAATCTGACAGATTTTGAGAATTTCTGTTTCCAATTATTTAATACAGTAAAATTAAATAAGTAAAGTATAAATCCTATGCGCATGTATGAACAAAATTATGAGAGTGAAGGAAGCAAAAGAGGCGCAGGATCGTAGCAAGTGGAGTCGACCTACCCCTACAGGAAACAGGCGTGACTTTATGTAAATGTGTGTTTAGAACCTCAGTTGATTATCGTGCGATCATTTATTTTCAGGTGGCATTTTTGTATGGGTAAACACTCTCGTATCGAAAAAAGATTATTGCCACTGCTGAGTGGAGAGATAATGGCTGATGATGTGTGGATTCAAAATTTTAATAATTTTCGCCATATTTCCCAAAGGTTTGAACAATTTATCAAACATTTAAACGAATTTCCGTGAATATAACAGCACTTCGTAGTAATTAGTAAGTGCAATATAATATACATTTACGTGTCTAAATGAAATGTTCATTCGAATATAGTTGTCGCGATCTTGCTTCAGACAGTAGTTGCAGTATTAGCCATAGTCCAAGACCCCAGCAAGGCGCTCGTCATTATTCAAGTGGCTTTAATTGGAACTCAAGAGCAAGCAATTACTATGCATAACTTTACGAGAGCTATCTTCTCTCTGCAGAGTTAATAATGCTTCTATTTAATTGACTAGACTTGATTTCTCTTCACCAAAATCCGGTTAAATTCGATTTTAAGATTGCTTGTGCCTTGTAACTTAAAAAAATACTTTGATATTTACATGTTTGTTATCATTTCATATGAAGATTCTTGGTCGGTAGACCTAGGAATATACCTACCTATACACTAATTTACATAGTTTAATGTGGGTGTATATTATTATAACATTTATACATTACTATATTTATTATTTCTTTAATTAGAAGTTTCGTGCACCCTACCTGTTCTTCGATCTACAAATTTCCCATAGCTCTGGGTTGTCTGGAAAAGATTGCTGTCAGTGATAAGGCCTCCTAATTTTGTTGTATTACTATGATTTATTTCATAATTTATTGCACACGAGTAAACATAAAAGTCAAATACATACTAGATATAGGATGTACAAAAGGCACTAGTTTATCTCTAAAAAGAGATTTCTTTCATTATCATCAAAAAATTTTGTAAAAAATTTTGTAAATTATTTTGTACAATAAAGAGTATTTCTATTGTATTGTACCTAAAGAATATATTATTAAGGTACTTAAATATTCCAAATGAGATCAATATCTGGAACTAAGTACATCGTCATCTTCGCCATCCACTGCTGAACACAGGCCTGTCTCATACATTTTCAAAGCTATCGGTTCAAAGCGGTCTGCATTCCGGGATTTCCCGCGATCTTTATTTGTGTCATTCGTCCAACTTGTGGGTGAAAGGACGTTTCACGCTGTGCTTGCCGGTGGATGGATTCCACTCTAGAACTTTAATGGTCATCAGTCTTACACATATGGTAGCTAACCATCATTACCAAAACATATTTCACTTCTAGTTCTTATACCAACCAATATCAACTATGCGGTCTTATGAATATAATTTATCTTACTTTCATTTGAGCATTATATTGGATAGAGAACTTGTGAAAAGTGTCGCCGCTTTTTCACATGAACCCCTAAGTTGGCGTTTTCATAACACCTTTGTTGGGGGACTTTAACAAGTTTCTCGCTGACACAGAAGTCCATCTACACCCGCTGGCGTAGCTTTCGCATGCGATAAATAGCATGTAATTGAATTTGTAATTTTTTACTATAATACATACTTTCAACCACAAACTATTGGACGTCCGTGGCTCATGTGATAACAATATTTCAACCATGTTTCATATAATTATTATCGAATTTCAAACTTCGTATTATGGATAGGTAAACAAGGTTGGTTGCAAAAAATAAACGTATTGTCGGGAATCGATTACGCGGAATCAAGTTCGGAAACTTCAGCATTTGATTTTTTATGTTAGGCAGTATATAAATGCACCTCAGATTATATATGCCTGCGTGGAATAACTTTATCGTGGAAATTTGTTTATCCCGCGAGAACTACTCACTTTAACGGGATAAAAAGTATCCTATGTCTTAAACCAGGCTATATTCTACCTATATACGGAATTTCATCCAAATCCGTTCACCGTTTTGCCGTGATTGAGCAACAAACAGACACAGACACGTCCAACCTTTCGCATTTATAATATTTGTTTAGATAGGAGACTAGAGGTTAATAATTATTATATTATCTTAAAAATATTACATAATATGTAATTTATGTAAGCAACTGTTAGTCTCTGAAATAAATAATTTAAATAATAATTAACTATGGTTTATGAAACATTACTAGATATATATAGAAGGTTACAAAAATAACTACTCTGCTCTCCTTCAAGTGATTGTCTAGGCCTTGTTATATTTTATCGCACACTTTGTATTGTCTAATGTTAAGTAACTAGTATCATATTCCTAAATCATTCTATGAGGATGTGAAGGTACTTTCCTTAGAAATTCAAAGGTATAGGAAAAGCGACAAACTTGTGATAACTTTACGATGTGCACACCCATTTCATTCTCATAGTACCTAATTGAAAAAGTCGAAAGTCGATACGCAATCATGTGGACATAGTTATGAGGACGTTGAGCTGCGTATAGTCATATTGCTACCGACAGTTGATGAGCAGACGCACTGTAAAATCAAACTTATTTTCGAATAGGGTGTAGCATAGCTCGTGCAATTAATTTGATTATTACAATTCCGTCATCCTTAAGACACCTAATCATTTGCCCGAGTACCCACTGCTATGAACCTCAATGGTTTACCCTTCCGTGGAGGGGGTAGTATCGTCTTAATCGCTAACAACGCTCGCGACTCGACAAATATAATGTTTGTGCTGAGTAATGATATAATATAATTATAATATAAGCATTGACGGTTGGCAAATCTGTACCGATGATGTGACGATTGAAATCAGTTTCTAAATTAGGCGTGGAATGTCACATTCGATTTCATTTTTAACCGACGGCAAAAAAAGGAGAAAGTTCTATGTTTGTCTGCATTACCCATAAATTCGTCTATTATTAACCGATTTAGATTGTTGTTTTTTGGTTTGATAGGATTTATCACCAGGGTATATGTATAGTCCATATAACGCTTAAATCTGATGATACACTCGGGAGATCGATTTTGTTCCAATAATGTGCCGTTGCGTGTATTATCTACTTAATATATGTTCATAGTTCTTCGAATATATTTGATTTTCAGACCGACATGGTGGTTAGTACCATAAATATGATGGTACCATAATGAAATATTATGACTACAAGTAGCAAATTCAGGGAATAATAACGAAAGCACCGACATTAGTACAAAGTCTCGTTTCGTACAATAACAAGCGTGTGTATTGTCGAAATAATAATAAATACTAAACCCGTTCCTGTCGAAATTAAGTTAGGTACATACCTAGCTTTTATAATCTTAAACTAAAGATGACTCACATAGATTTGTTCCACTTAAAGGAGAATATTAACCTAGGTATGTAATTCACTACTTTTTTCTTTTAAATAATCAGTCACATAGGATTTTACCCGCCTTGCTCTTACTAAGTTATGTATCGCTGGTTAAATAAATAATGAATTCCCTTCGAAAGGAATGTTACACAAACTATATAGAAGCTTCTATTACGTTTTAGATGATAATGGAGAATACTCGAGATATACACTTCACATGTCAAAATGTTTTCTAAAAAGTAGATGTTTGGTAAACATTTGTGACAGCCAGCAAACAATATAATATTTAGGAGTGAGTATGAAGTCGTTATCTGGGGTTGAACTCCCGAGTGTGACAAAGTGACATCTATAAAAGCGGTTCAAGCGGCAAAATACTTGAATGTCGCCCGCTCGGAAGTAGGAAATATCAAATGAGCTCATAATTTGTGATTTCTGATGTGATGGAAGACGCAGAGTGAAACAAGGTTGTCTCAATTTGACAATTGAAGTATTTATATTTCAGTGTATATTCGTAAGATTTGATTTTTGTTGCAATGTTATATACATTTTTTAACATTTGTTTTGATGTCCAGTAACTTCTACAGATATAATTATCTACAATCAAACCTTAAAGTGGCTCATTGGGAGGTCCGGGTTCGATTCCCAGGTAGCCCATGTACGTACCAATGAGTTTTTAAATTTAATTTAATTGCTTATGTGCGTTTATCCGACTGCATGCCTGAGAAATAAAAATTCAAAGACATGTGAAGTCCCCAACCACTGGGCCAACATGGTGGACTATGGCCTATACTCCTAAATGATCCTGTGGGTTTCTTGCGCCGCTTCTTTTCCCACAGATGATTTCCCTTTCCGAAGCGGTGGTAGCTTGGTCATATAAACTGACCGAAAAATGCTTAAGCCCTATTTTTATTTCCAATAGATTTCAATTGACATTCAACAAATGATATCATGTATCTTACGTTGCAATTAATGCTTGAAGTTTGAAGTTTGAGTCCCTTATAGACGAGGGAAGGCCTATATCCCTGCAGTGGGAAGTTTACGGGCTGATGATGAAACTATAAAGATATCATATTTACAGTAATTTGGATATATAATATTTTGGGTTTTGATAAGAAATTACCCTTGTTCCTAATCAAATTATAATTAGGTACTATCATGTAAAAGAAAAAAATATCCTGTTACACAATCGGGATATTGTCTGTTTTACATTTTTTCATAATTCGATAATGAAAAATAAAGTTTCTGAAATGCCATAAGACGGGGCTGTATGACCTCAGATGCCTTTGCCTGTCCAAAGGGACAAAATACTTTAAAAAATATGCTTTTTGGCGGGTACCTACGCAGTGAGAGATGTTGCATTTTTCTTTTTATTTCCTGAAATTTATGCATTCTGAGTTTTGAAGCTTCATAACGGCAAAATATTGTAAGGCAAAAACCAGTGTTGGTGTACAAGTGAAAGGAAGTGTAAATTAAAGAGCGTAACGAAGCTTTCGAGTTCCTACAAGAAGCCGCCAAAATCTTTCGCAAAGTATCCTTTCACTTTACTGAAGAATGACTTGACCATGACTAGACTCTGTATACGCAAAGTATACGACGAATGACTTATTTTGACTGAGAATGACTTCACTAAACTGAAGAAATAAGAGAAATATGACATGGCTGTATGAGCTTTGTCTTATTGATTTATGAATTAAAACACAAAAAAAAAACAAAAGACAATGATGACAACTTATCGTCGTGAATTATGAGTCGTTCCAATGAACGGCTCAATAGCCTATACTCGTATGCATAATGGTTGATCGCATAAAAGACGACCGATGGCCATAAAATTAAAAAAAAAATAATACTCGTATGCGCATAATATAGACTACTCTCTCAAACCCATTCACTCACTCACTTATACATATAAATAGGCTTTAATTTTATTATTTTAAATTTTTAGCTATCCCTATTAATAATACTAAAACAAGTATGAAACTGAGAATGAACATAGTTTTTTTTAACATACAAACTGGGTCATCCGCAGTGAATTGAGATTTATAAAGAGAATTACAATCTGACTGAACTAAGCGATTTAACAGCTACTCCTACGCGGAGATTCAAATAATGTTAGATCAGATAAGGGTCACGCTGCGAAGTAATCAGGTACTTATTTTTCAGTTTCACTTAATATCGGACATAGCCGGAACTAAGCTAGGTTATAGTCTTGTACTAAACTTTCGCCTAATCGTCCTCATAAAACAACGTCGCCCGATTTCGTAGCTCCACGTTCGCGTATTGTTCGTGAGTTTGGGCACTTCGAAACAAACTTCTACGCTCAAGTGTTTGCGCTCCCGGCTCTTTGGTAAATTGTTATTCATAGCTTTGTATAAACGCCCGCCCGCTCGGAAAGAGTGCTTCACTCATAGTCTTATCTGGCGCTTAATATCATCTCTAGTTGTAACGAAATTATTTTTCTTTGTCCGCTCTTACTAAGTAGGTGGGTACTTGGTAAAGTTTGGAACATCCAACTTTGAATGTGATTCCTTGTTTCTTGTACAAGTATTAATAAAACATTTCAGGTTAAGCACTCGTTCGGCAAGTAAAACAAGCCCTTTCCGCTCGCGCACATTTTCTGATTACGTAAAATCTTTAGCACGACCGTTTTTAATTTTTGAGGAACGTGTTATGGTGAGCCAATGACTAAAATTTACATTCAATTAAATTTTCTTAGCAGGCCATTTATGTTTACAAACCTAGGGGTGGCTTCCCTTTTATTGAGGGTACGATGACGTCAGTTCATTTTAATTAAGAAATACTGATTAACATTGGTATTCATAACTTTTTGATTGGATTGAGTTCTTGAAAATACGCAGTGGTATTGATTGATTTTATGTAATACCACGACGTATTTTTTATTATTTTCCTAACCGTTGACATTGATGAATTATACTTTGCCTAAGTTTCCGGCCGAAGGGAAACATATTGTTTCAGTTTTGTAACTGATTACCTACATCTTATCTTTACTGAAAACTTAAAGGAAAATAAGGACAGCAATAGTTTCCATCGTTCCACAACAGAAAGACTGACAGCGGACATGCGCATTTCATCCGGTTCCGCTGTCCCTGAATAAACTTAAGTTATTCTTTACACCGAACGAAACTCTACCTTATTCTATCTAATTAAAATTTAAAATAGATGAATCCAGGTGCATAATGTGCATCGACGCAGCAATACGTTAGCGTGAAGATGCGTCTTATAGGTACCCACGAACCACTAGCACATACGTAATGTGCTATCGGTTAACAGTACTAAGACCGACCGAAGACATACTCAAACCAACATGTCCATGTGTGTAAGATCAGTTGCCTGTGTATATAAATTTTCGTTAAAGTAAGATAAAGCAAAAGAGGAAAAGCGGTGGTAGTAAAAGCGAGGAAAGCGCGGCCCGACGGAGCTCCGTGACAGTTGTCAGTATATTGTGGAACACGGGGAGGGATGGTGGTCTCAGGGGAGACTCGAATTGACGTTAAACTCTCCGATTTCCCGCGCTCGCCCAACCCACGTGGGCAGTTCGTTAACAAAACTTATTAATGAAAGAACGCTATGGAACCATTACCTATCAAGTCTATGGACTTATGTGTTGCCGATATCAGATCGTGTACCTACAATGTTAATGTAAAAACTTTGAACTTATGATTGTGTCGTGCCACTGTGGTCATTATCTTCGATTGCATGAAGTAAGTGGGCAATTTATTTTTATAGAGGTAGCTTTGAAGTCACTGTATCTATTATATTGCTACAATTTAACAACGATCTGCGCTTTCAATTACTTTAATTCGTTTTGTTTCATAGATTATTATCTTAATGTTAAAAATTCAATCAACGAATTCCATCCAGCTTAATTATTAGTGGAATTAATGTTGTGAACGCCTATAAATTGGTGCAAATTATGTTAGAACACTACCTTTTAAAACAAAAAAATAAGTTTTTAAGTGTCATGATACGTCATGTAAACTGAAAGCATATGCTGTAAGTGATCCAATTAATTGAAAATCATATTATTATGGAATTGCCGGAACAACCGACTTCAGATAGATTCCATCCTCCATCTCCAGAGTGCATGATCATACCTTCACTAAATTTATATAAGACCTTCGTTTCAAACAAAAAAGAAATACCAAAATTACTGCACAAGTAGCGGTGATATTGCTAAAAGTGCAATCGAAATCTGGTTAATTTGTTGACCAATTTCAAAAGGGGAGACTCACTTAAAGTCTTTCCATAAATAAATACACAAGTAATATATTATAATTAGAACTAAATTACGTTGCGGATAAAAACAAATACTAAGTTTTGTTCATATTTATACTTTTCTAACAATGGATATAAATATTTGCTTAAGTGAAATGTTATATACAAAAGGATATAAATAAACAACATTTGGAGCTCTTGTCAATACTGAAACGGCGTCAAAGTACAGGAAAAGGAAAGTTTATTTACTCAAATCTAATTTAGCGACAAATTGATGCGAATATTTCGTTGGCTTACTTCTTCCTTCTTATTATTATTTTTTAGCCTTTACTTTTAGCAATTTAATTATTTATTGGAAATGTAAAATTAATTTAACTAAAGCATTCAGTATTTAACTAAAATAGTGATGAGTAAATGAGAGATGATTTAAATGTACAAAAATTATTATAGAAATAACTAGCGATTCGAATCTTTTATTTTGAAAGTTGTTAGTCATGTGTATATACATAATTAGTTTATTGATTTAATATTTAACCGTTGTAGAATTTGACAAATAATCATCTTTTACGTGGGAGGTTTAAAATAGAAAATTTTATAAGTCTGATCGAAATAAATAAATATACACCAAATTATTACGGATTACTTCTGAATTTTCTTTTGTATTTATTTATACTTCCTCAACTAAACTGAATCCTGTACATATTACAAAAACATATCAGAGAAGTACGACGAATATTAAACAAAACAAAAGGAAAAATTGTATAAACCTGTTAAATTATTATTCATCATTACTTCGTAAACTAAAAGATAGTCTGGAAGAAATTACTTTTAGTGATAAGACCGTCAAATTGTACTGGTGTAAAAACCAACCCGTCTCGTCCCGGGGTGTCCTAAAAGGCGACTGTGGGACTTTCCACCAAAAAAATATCAATAAAGTTGCACGTTTCAATTGCGATAGGCTCACTCTTATTATTGGTTAAATTTGAAATAAAGACTTTAATTTTGACTTGGTATCTATTAAAGGACATATGGGTATCAATAAATCAAAGATAAAGACAAATATACTTTGAGCATCGTCGTATGGCACTCAAAAAGAATAGGACTATTCCATCTCTTCCCGTGGGTATCATAAAAGGCGACTAAGGGACTTTCCACCAAAACATCTGTGACTTGCATGTTTCAACGGCGATAGTCACGCACGCACGCACCTTCCACGTGTGCGTTTCTGTACCTTTCATAAGGTGGACCATGGATGCTTCTTCAATAATAAAACTTTTAATGTTTGGAACACCCAAACATTATTGTTTGGGATATCTCTGACCATCCCGTTTGGGATAAGGATCGTGACGTTATGTATGTATGTTGTTCCTTGTGTTATTGTTTACTTACGTCGAGCAATACCTAAAGAGTATTTTGTGTATAGTTTTTTATCAGAAATAGCGTTTAATAATTATTTATTAATAACAATACATTTTAAGGAGACATAGTTTACCTTCGGGATAAAATGAAATAATCTACTACTGAAGTATATTAGTTTAATGCATAAGAAAACCGCTCTACTCGGCAAAAGTTTAATTTTTTTACTACGTGGTCGGGCAGAACGGTTCGTTTATGGGCAATTTACAAGAATTTTTAAGGAAATGAGTTTAATATTAGTAGGTACTTTAGGGTATTTATTTTAATAATAGAACAGAGTTTAGAAGAAAGGAACGCAACCATGTACATTTACATGTACATTTATTCTGATAAATTGATTACGCCATTATTAGCTAAAATAACAGGTTACGTAAACATTTTGTGAATAATACATACATAACTTCACGACCTTTATCCCAATGGGGTGGTCATTTATCTCAAAAATAGTGTTCGGGTGTTCAATTTATTAAAAGTTTTATGATTGAAAAAGCATCCATGGTCCACCTTATGAAAGGTACAGGCACGCACAATTGGCAGGTGCGTGCGTGCGTGACTATCGCCGTTGAAACATGCAAGTCATAGATGTGTTTGGGTGGAAAGTCCCTTAGTCACCTTTTACGATACCCACGGGAAGAGAAGGGATGGTTCAATTCTATTTAAGCGCCATGCTTAAAATATATTTGTCTTTATCTTTGATTTATTGATGTCCTTTAATAGTTACTAAGTCACAAATAAATAAATAAATAAATAAATAAATAAATAAATTAGATTATATCAGCAGTATTGCAATATTGTTTGGCTAATTGGTATACAACTATATACTGATTACGTGTAGATATTCCTTACTACACAACAAGGTTAATGAAAACATCCTAATGAAAAGGGTCGCGGCCCACAGTCGAAACTAATTAGGAGCCCAATGTTCGTTACGTGTCTCTTCAATAGACAAACAATAAGTAGATAAAAATTACAACCGTATAAAAAACATTGTGGTTAAGTAGGTATTGAACTTTTATATGAAATAGAAGATTATTTTTGCGATTTCAAAATTGGTCCCATAGCAAAAGTTGTTTGTATTCATGGGTACTATCACCCCGTAATGTATCACAAGCTTTGAAAGCAACATGTTCAACATTAGGCACACTACTAATATTATAATTCCTGAGATACAGGTTTCTACCTAGTTTAGGTAGTACTTCATATAATGTGTGTAAAATTTTGTTAATAAATAAACTATGGGGAGGCTTTTGTCCAGCAATATACATCTTTCGGCTGATATGATGAACTATAATGCGAAAATTTGTGTGTGAATGTTTGGTACCTCTTTACGCCTAAACTGCTGAACACATTTAGATGATATTTGGTCGGTAGACAGATTAGGACCTGGATTAGCCAACATTTTGCTGAACATATTTTGATGAAATGTTTCATGCAAACAAAGTCGTGGGCAACAGCTATATCATCATTAGCCCGTAAACATCCCACTGCAGGGATATAGACCTTCTCTCATATTAAAGGAGTATGGGGCCATAGTCCGCCACGCTGGTCCAATGCGGGTTGGGGACTTTAAAGCTATTCAGCTAATTCAGGGGAAACAGCTATATGGGACATCATAATTACATAGATGCATTCATAACGTCCTGACCTTTATCCCAAATGGGGTGGTCTTAGTACTCGATTTGGTTGGTGGTGGGGCATTTTAAATGTCCGCCTGGCTAGCTACCACCGGTATATCTAAGTCTGCCGCCAAACAGCAATGCTAATAGCATTATTGTGTTCCGGTTGTCAGAAACAAGATAGCCAGTCCCCTAAACAAGATGGGGTTCCTGAGTTAGTACACTTCCACCATCGCTCTCATGTGTATTTAACATCAGGTGTGATTGAGGTCTAGTGCTAACGCGTTGTGCATAATGGAAAAAAAAAGAAATAAAAATAAACGAAACCACACAGAAACATCGTAATTATCAGCCATATTTGAAAGATTAACAAAACTAAAAACTTATAAAGGCAATTTGATTTATAATTTCGAAGAGAACGCCTACGTTTTATTTATCAGTATCTTATTTGATTGCGTCATAAATACATATTTAGATCCAAAATTGATTCAGACTTTATCGCACCTTTTCTTAAAATATTCTCGGTTAGAAATTCGAAGTTAATCTTAAATTAATATTTTGACTTTATTGTAATATGGTACAGATAAGCGTCAAATGGATAGTAGCTACGGGTACCATGGTATTCGAATATGTCTGAATAGTTTAGAAAACTTCACTTTTACTACACTGATTGTAGGTAATTTGATATAGCAATATTTAATTATAATAAATTTGCACGGAAAACAAGATAGAATCAATCTGTATCATCCGTGTGTGTGTGAGCTTAATAATACTCGTATAGGTAATTTGTTAATAAAACATATTATCAACATGAATGACTCAACTACGCAGAACAATTAATTAGCAAAATGATTAATACTAATACCGAATAATTCTCAAAATTAACACTTCTGCGTTCTGAGCAATCGTAAAGTCACTATAATATAAGCATGCAGAATAACCAATCGTAAAGTGAACAATACTGCATACGCAGAATGACCAATCGCAAATTGACCAATACTGCAAACGCAGAATGACCAATTGCACATTCCCCAATTCTGCATACAGAATTACGACTCACAATTTAATAAATTCTGCATACGCAGATTGACGAATACTGTATTTTTTATTTTTTTATTTTAACACTTTATTGTACACACACACAAAGAAATGGTCATTAACAAATATTTTAAAAAAATGTACAAAGGGCGAACTTATCTCTATAAGAGATCTCTTCCAGCAAACCCGTGAGAGCGAAATTTGATATAAAAGGTATTTATATAAAGTCTCTTGTATTTTATATAAAATCTCTTTCCTGTGATTCTAAACATAATTAAGCAAACACCAAGTCGCTTGGCTAGCGTAGCTATTAGGGTAGATCATTAAACTGAGAAGCACTGCAAGCCGAGAGAGGCATGGTGTTTTATACGAGTTAATTCCTTAATTATTAAAATATATTTACTTAATACCCATTTGACGCTCACTGTACTCTTGTACATCATTAATAACTATCAAATATTGCCTATTATCAATTTAAACTCTTTACTAGTTCTATATTAGAAGGCACACCCATAAAGTTAAAATAGCTAACTGATTAATTGACTTAAAGGAAGCTTATGGGACAGGTATTAAATCCTCCTGTTAATATTCACGGCTGTGATATTGTGGTTGACGTGTTTCCCGTTGCAGTATATTCCTAGTAATGAATGTCGTACGACATATTTCATATAATAATATATACCACACAATCTCATATTTCGTTGTCTACGACGTGAGTCGTGACATAGCACGCTGAGGGTGTATCACATAAATAATATATTTGCCCCCTAAAAACCGAATGGAGAGCTCGATGGTCGTTGTTCGATATAGTATGCTTGCACGAAAAATTTATTTATGAAAACATCTTTGAAATGTAATACGATGAATAAGAAGATAACTTTATTTCTGTTATAGTTTTGCGACCGATTGGACCTGTTTTTGAGTGCATTCTATTCATGCATTCACAAAGAGCTCCAGGCGTCCACTCCTTATCGTATTCAGATAAGGCCTCTACGTGTTGGACCGCCTGTATCTAAATACACGCCCTGTAATGGACCGAATAATTTTAAAGACTGTGTGTATATGTGGGTTTGTTTATATGCCTGCTGCCATTTTCTTTGAAAACGACTTTTATTTATTTCTAGCGTTGGAAGATTTCATCAAAATCGGCTCAGCAAAAAAGTTTGCCTATATGTTAATCCAGGTCCTAATCTGTCTATCAACCAAATGTCATCCAAATCCGTTAAGCGGTATAGGCGTGAAGAAGTAACAAACATATACACACACAAACGCATTTATAATATTAGTTGGGATGGTTGGGATTAGTTTGGATAATACTAACTTAATAAATGTTAATTTTATAGAATATATAATAATATAGTGTCGACTATCTCTCCTGTCTCAGTATAATTTATAGTTGAAGAACTACAAACTCGCGTTTTAAGTATTGACTCGATTTCAAAATAAATTGCATTTATGACAAAAGAGCACTGTGCAACCGTGCATATGCTATAATAATTCTAATTATTATTAAACATATATGTTTACCATTAAGATGAGTTGAATCCCAATATCCCAATTAATATTATAAAAGCGAAAGTTTGTGCGTATATATGCATGTGTGTATGTATGTATGTGTGTATGTATGTGTGTATGTTTGTTCCCTCTTCACCCTAAAATGGCTGGACGGATTTGGATAAAATTTGGTGAGTAGACAGATTAGAACCTGGATTAAGATATAGGTCACTTTTTTGCTGGACCGATCTTGATGAAATACTCTACGCGAACGAGGTCGCGAGCAATAGCTTAAAAACAGCAATAAAATTTGGTCCAGTCGTTTTCAAGGAAAATGCTAGCGGGCATATAAACAAACCTACACACAACATCTTACACCAAATGCATACGTTTACCGTTCTGTCATAGTCTCTTTTCATCTCCTACATTTCAATTAAATAAAAGCAGCGAAGTTTTATCTCATACCTAACATTTACAACGCGTGTACGTCTCGTGCACATAGTTTTGAAAGTGGCTTGAAGGCATTTAAGAGGTTTATTCTATCCCTAACCGCAATGTTTATGTTTACCTTTGAACTCTTTGTGTCACACATTGTCACTTGCATGTTTATGTATTAACAACGAAGTCCTTTGTTCCTGAACTAGAATGAAACGTGAACTAAGAGTTTGTGAACTACACTTCTCTATTCCTAACTACTGTCAATGTCTTTGCTTTACCGTCGTTACAAGACCGATGCATATGATGTAAACGCATGTCGACACTAATGCGATAAGGATGCAAAATATTGGATACTAAACTATTAAGGTTCACTATTGTTATCGCAATCTATATGGAGAGTTTTAAACTAATAAATTATACCTATTAATGCTTAGCGAAAATCGTCTATCCCATAGATTTACGAGTATAATTAGAAGTCATAAACTTTTAACTACAAAGTAATGAAAATAGGATTGCAAATGATATAGTAAATGCACAGTAATAATTGTTTAGATTCTATAAAGAAATTGTTTTCTAATAGTGACGCGTGATTAATTATTGTGCGTCTGAGCAAACACGTGTTCTAGTATAATGAAAAAAAAATAGGTAAAGCAAAAATGAAACTTTTCATTGTTATGATAAAATTTTGTAATGTAATACTTGCATTAACCTTATAAAGTTACCTAGCATAAATTGTTACACTTGAAGAAATAACTTCAGTCGCGATAAGGAGGGAAGTAAAGAAAGGACCTAACGATACTTTTCGAAGTAAAGAGACGCAATCAGCTGTTAGATAAAGTTCGACTCTGGGAAGCGCACGATCTAAAAATCTAGGAGAACGGTTTTAAATTGTAGCCACCTGTTTAACTGGGAAACTTTGACAATAATCGAGTATCAAATTGAAGGAGACTGTGGTTCAGTTGTAAACTTTAACCTATCATCCTTATGGAAGCAATTTGATGAAAGCAGGAATTCTTTGGTATCTATATTTGTTAATCATCGTCATGATGAAACCTGAAATTTTTTGGTATGTTGGTTGGGTGCCTGTTGCCAAGTTAGAAATCCAGTAGACTAGCCGAAATATGAGTAGTTACTCAAGTAATGCTATATTGTACGCAAGTTTTTTTTTATAATTTTAGATAACGTAGTAGAGAATGAGCCTTAATTTTTACAATGACACGTGTAATTTTAAGGGACAACCATCAGTACCCACCTAACATAAAATATCTATAGGTAATAAGTACCTGAACCGAGCTTTGAATGCGGTGTTACATCTTTTGAATAAGCGATCAACCCTGTTACTATAAACAGAAACCAATATAAAGAGCATTGCGCCCAATTTAACTTGCTCGTTTTTACTTAAAATCGCCTCCGCCTCGGTGATAGAATGGCAACAACCTATAGCTAAATGTCCAGGTGACTAAACATCCAGGTGGCTAAACGTCCAAGTTGCTAGAACAGGGTACGCAAATGTCCGGATGGCTAAACGTCCGTACTACAACAGGCGCAATGAACGTTTATCGCGCGAGATAATATTAATTTGTCCTGCTCATTCGCATGGACGAAATACACAACTATTCCACATTCACTCCTACGTCGCGCGCGACAAACGATGTCATGCTACGCAGGCAAGTGGGTGAACGTCCGGGGTGGCTATAAGTCTAGGTAGGTAGTTAAAAGTTGAGGTGGCTAAATGTTCAGATGGCTAAATACGAGTCAGTTGGTCATTTGCATAATCCTCGACAGCTGGTTTATGTATTTGCACAACATTGAGATACAAGCAAGAGTGATTTTCATGTTATTATGATAATTTGATTAGGTATAGCTTTATTAGATAACATCACAGATTAGACAAAACTACTAACACATGACAAAACTAATGCATGTTGTACATTTATTTATGAAGGAAAAGCGTATGTTCTTTGTTTCTAGAAATGTCAACACACTGAGTGAACTATAAGTTTTTAGAGTTCCCTACGTCCGTAAATTGTAGATGTAATATATCAGCATTTAGACGGAAGGCTGTTAGTGCAGTGGGATGTTTACGGGCTGATGATGAATGTTACCTTAACGAAGCTAACAACATACCTGTACTCGTAGACATTACTGCTTAGTGTTGGATATAAGGGTTCGTATTTTATTACTTGTGTATCAAAAATTTAAAAAGGGTAAATATTCTACTGAACTATTAATGACATGTTAATTACGCTTAAGATTGCATCTAATCTAACTAATATTATAAATCCGAAAGTTTGAATGTTTGTTTGTGGCTTAATCAGGGCGAAACGGATGAACGGATTTGGATGAAATTTGGTATGTAGTTATTAAGACACAGGATATTTTTTATCCCGATAAAGTAAGTAGTTCCCGCGGGATCTTTATAGTGTTATTCCACGCAGGCGAAGCCGCGGGCAGAAAGCTAGTTATAATATAATACGTAACCGCTCGTTTCTCACCGGTCCTATACCACCGGGAAGGCTTCAACGCTACTTCCGTAGTACTTCCGGTCTGATTGTATCGTATCATGTTTGTACATTTTTTACTTATGTTCCTAACAAAACATCGTCGTATAATAATGGAAGACCTGTGATTGGTCAAATAAAAACATCTGATTAGTCGGGTCACGTGACACTTTAATGACGCTCTCCTTCAACACCACCATTATGCCAATCTTTTTCCCGTCGATTATATTATATTTATTTATATATAGTAGTTCTATTTTGGATTAGATATAGAATCAGTAAGGAATCTAGTTTCGATGTGAGACAATTATAAGTAATGTTATCGTATTAGACTTAAAACTACTACATCTCGGTTCCTAGAAAAAATCTATTTTTTTCTCCTGTTTATACCTGAGATTTTCATAAACTTATTTTACTATTACGGTCGTCTTCAAGTTTACACAAAATAATTTGTTCAATCTTCCAACATTCATCATCATCACATTAGCCGCAGGATGTCCATTGCTGAATATGCGCCTCCCGCATAAGAAACAAACTAAAATATTTTGTATTGACATGGCATACAGAAAATAAACTACTGATCTTATTGCTAGGAAGCAGATTGTTTAATAAGGGATTTAAACGAGTCATTATAATACGAGCACTAGGTTGCGGCATATAGTTCGAGTGTCATTATGGCTGTTTAATCTCGAGTAAAACACTCTACTTTTGGCTTCGAATGCGAGAAAAGAAAATTTAAACAGTTAAGTCAAACTTTATAACGTTTTAATTTTCATAAAATTTTCGCTTTAGCACTTTAAAAAATGTTGTTGATGCATACAGATACAACCAAATACCTTTTCGCCTTTGTACATATTTTATGCATTCTTAGTGTTGTTTTTTTTATTCTTGTTTCCTGTTGTACTACAAATCAAATCAAATCAAAAATGTTTTATTTCGTAAGTTATAAGAATAACATTTTAAATCGTCATGACATACAGTCATCGCTCATTCACTAGGCAGTCTCCCCAAAGCAGAACGAGCAAAAACTCAGGGGTTGCTGTTTTTTAAATAAGTCTTACAATAAAGTGTTTACAAATAAACTATAGAAAATGTTAATCGGGGCGAGTTGTTCTACTCTCATCGAATTGTATTTTTTTTCTGTAGGTGAATTTATAAACATTACTAACTGCCAGCTTGCTTTTTTCAAAAGAAAATCCTTAGTCCCTAGGGATAAAAACATAATTTACTCCGCCTACGCAAAAGTATAAAGATACCTTTTGGGAGCATGAGAAGTGTAAAGGGTTTTAGAGTTGAGTACCAATAAATGCTATCTAATATCAATAATTATTTTAATGCTTTCTACTTTAAATCTCACGTTATCTTAAGTACATTTTAGTTACTACTTACGAAACCTTGGACCGTTTGTTAGACACCTAATTTCTAAGAAAATTTAATGTTAATAGCTTTGTTGTGTTCCGGTTGTCAGAGATAAGATAGCCATCCCCCAAATAAGATGGGGTTTCCGGGTCAGTACGCTTCCACTTTCGGCCTCATCTACACTTATCATTAGGTGTGATTGAGTCAAGGGTTAGCAACCCGTTGTGCATATAAAAAAATACAAGTAAACTGTATCAGTTTACGTTCCGCTCGCCCTTGACGGATATTCCTTCGACACGTTGACAGAAAGTGGGAAGTTAAACAATTATTTATTCATGGCGAGCAAGTAATCTAAATAAACTTTGACTTTGAATTTGAGCAGTCGTGGGCAGCCTTACCTACTTATCAACCAGTAAGTATACCTGGTATAAAAATAGTAAATAACAATAGATTTCTAGAGCGACCGGTTGGAAGCTGTGGTTGATATGAAGATGATGATGAAATAATAAGTTCTGATTACAAAATAAGAAGTTACACATAAATCAGCTAGAGAAAATAAGAACATTTTAATCGTAAAGTAAATCAAATTGGAATGCATTCCCTCCTGTAATAAAAACATTTGAAATATGGATCTGGATGTTTGAGTTAATATTGCTGAACTTTCTGTTAATTTTTCTCTCGATTTTCTGGCTGAGTTTATGCTCGGTGTTATTTTACGTCTGACTTCGTTGCCAATTAGTACGAGAGAGAGTTTTACTTACGTATGTAAATATAATTACTTTCGTATTTCACAGTAAACTATTTTATGAACTCTGGATAATCGCAATAAATTTTCCAAAGAATTTTATGATTATTGAAATGAATGATTATACTTCTAGAAACGAGACAGTTGTCATTAGATTATTATGAATGCTTGTCCAGCACGCTTAGTTACCTCATGCTTGTCAAGCAAGCAAAGCCCAATCTGTATTTAAAGACATTCTTGCATTCTCCATTTCACTCCAGTACATTATACGTGACCAGTAAAGACATGCGGACGTGACGGTGAGATTGGTTCATAAAGTTCAAAAAGCTATGGAAAATATAAGTTAGAATGTCCCTCAGAGATTATGTGAGAAATCAGATGATTCGTCAGAGAACGAGAGTTACTGACATGGCTCAGAGAATTAGTAAGCCGAAGGGTCAATGAGTTAGACATGTTTATCGCAGAACGAATTCTGGAGTGGAGACCATGTCTCGGCAAACATCCTAGGGGATGTCAGATGATGCGACATTCTGCGGAATACGGCTGGCAATAACTGGAAAAGGAGAACCGGAGACTAGGAAAGATGATGATGATGAAATCACAAATACCTTCATATTAAGGTACCAAACTTGGTAAGGTGGGTTATTGTCCTATCTGCTAAACATTATCATTGCCCCATTTGTTAGTTAAAAAAACACTATCAACACCTTTAAGTCAGTTTCTAATAGCGACAAACTCCATGTTTCCAAATTATTTTCCAGTATTTTGTGTGTCTTTTCAGCCTTTGAATAGGATCGTAATTTTCATATTAAAGCATTGAGAGTAAATTAGATCCAATGCGAATTTAGCATAGACGGGCAGAGCTAACTGTAAAGTTTGCAACTTCCCTCCCCCTTCAGTCCCAGAGGACGTCAATCGTATAGAGGTGGTATATGTAGATGAATTCCGGACATCCCCAATTTAGCCCGATTTATGCATCCAAAGTACAGTCGGCTTTAAAAGTCAAAGGACATCTTAACAGGTTTTGTATCATAATGTCGCATTACCTGAACATTTTAGAGGCAAAACCAATTTCTTTATCATATTAAAGCGATGTGTACGAGCCTTCATGTAATTTAAATATTGAAAAAGAAATGGCAGTGCGCATACGTATACATATACACATCTTAATTCCACTATTCGCTTTCTTTTTCCAAATCTGCTAAAATGTGCTAAAAATGCCAAGTACCTATTCTTGTTGCTTTTGTGGGAAAAAGGGAAGATCTTCCACCGGGCTGTTAGTATTGACACCTTATACAATTAAATCAGATAATTTATTTTATTTCTAGATCATTACTTGAACGGGAAAATCCGTCCCAAAAATCGATTTCGATTATTTAATGAAAATTATTTGAAAATATTCTATTACACGGTAAATATAAGATGATTTGTACCTATTCGCATACATTACAAATCTATATTTTGATTTTAATAATTTATAAAGCCATGTATTACCTTTTAAAATTAAAAATATTATAGGTGGAATTATATTGTATTAAACTACGTCTTATTGCTTAGACATAAGGATTACTTTCATTTATCACATCTAAGAAAACTGGACTGTTTTATGCATCATATCATATTAGGCACTCGGACTATACTTTTTGTTTATTAAACTTGAAGTCAATCAAGAATAGAAAACAAACTTATGACGATGGGGATTGCGACACATGAGAAAGCTGTTTATATTAAAACGTTATTAAAAATGTATTTTCTATTTATTTATTTCTTACATACGTCACGTCACTATTTGATTTGGGTATATTTTACGACTGCAATAAATTGGTATAGGATTCCTCGGACACATCTGTCCGTCAATCGGTCTTCATATTTTACGACCACAAGCGAAAGCCCGGACTGATTGTAACACAGGTTATTGTCAATGTTTATTCATCGCCATCATTCTGTATCATGTCGAGAACATTGTTTACGATTATTTCTTTAGCAGCTACTTAAACAGGGTTTTAGTGGACCTATTCTGGCGAATTTCATATTAATGATATATTTAAAGAGATATTGACCCTATGTCAATTAAATTAATACGTTCTTTTTAGAGTTCAATTAAATTATCACTTTAAATAAGTTGTATTATGAAATCAAGCCTGAAAATCACAACAAAGAATCAGCTGTTTCATAAAATTTTTATATACCTTTATATACCTACTCGAACATTTGTATGGAATAGCTTACTTTTTTCGAAGTTGGTTCCATACTACAAATTGTACTCTACAGGACCTCTATTTTGCCACAGACAATGAAAAGGCGTGGCCGCATTCTGGTCCTAAAAAATTTGATGATTTTGCCATCGACGCGCCATCTTCTTAAGAAGATAACAATACTTGTTTATTATGATTTTTATAAACAAAATTGATATTTGGAATACTTTGGGTCTACACAATTACGGGTTCATTGGACCGGGGCTAATAAATTAGGACATTGTATATAACTTCTTACCACGTACGACCACCCTGTGGAACGGACTTCCGGCAGCGGTATTCCCGAACGAGTACGACATTGGAACCTTCAAGAAACGAGCCTACACCTTCCCTCAAAGGCCGGCAATGCATCTGTGACCCTTTTGGTGTTGCGGGTGTCCATGGGCGGCGGTGATTGCTTTCTATCAGGTGACCCGCATGCTCGTTTGCCGCCCTCTTATATATATATATAAAAAAAAGCTTATTCGTGCAAAATTTGCTCCGGCGCGATGTGCTGTGAGCGGATGGGTGGAACTGCCATGTTATTCTTATTAAATGATGGTATATGTGAATTACATACTTTTATACAAATGTTAGACTAATTTTTACGGCTTTAAGAACAACAATATGAAGAAAATGACTTAATCAACAAGATAATGATGTATTGAAATTCTAAAAGGTGTTTCATTGATGATGACGCGACTCGCACGCATGGAATTTTTTTTTAACTTGTTGCTTGATTATAGTGTCATAAGTATGTGTTGCTAAATAAATCGAATCAAGTTTTCTTATTTTCATAGACAAACGATGTAGGTACTTATATTATTACTGACGGTTTAACATATTCCGATGTTGTTTAAGGTACTATGATCACGAGATGTACGTACTGCTGGTAATAGTTAATTGAAGCCGCATTAAGAAATCTTTAGTTACAGTACTTCATAAATATTTAAGTAGATAGTAATCACAGTCTCAAACAAAGTACGAGTATACCTACTAAACTTAGAAGAAGTGATACTTAACACATTCACGGACACTGAACCAGGCACAATAGAAGTTTTATTGTTCGTCCGTCAACGTGTTAACTATTTGATTGTTTGGAAGTGGTAATCATGCATGCTCTAGGTTAACAGGCGACACAAGTAAACAAACTACAGTTTGCATTCGTGCCGTACATGAATGCGTTTCCCAAACTTCAGCCGTTTTTCTGCAAAAGGCGCGCAATCGGGCGCAGTGTTGCCACAATCAGCAGCGCACATTGTTGCCGCCATGTTGTCTCGCCGCTGCACCTGTGTCTCCCCCCATTTCTCTTGTTTGGAACTGGAACACACGGTCCGCGTCTTTTCACTGCAATTGTATTGCGCTCTATTGTCTCGTTTCATTTTATTCCACTCGGTATTCCCCGCTGTAACTGTGACAGCTTTCTCTTTCTTTAGCTTATTTTAAAATTACAGTGAAATGGGATACAAAACTAAGTCTTTTATTGTACATCCCGTTCAACTGAAATAGAATTTCGGTTATTATCCATTTGGGTCAGGGAATCATGAATGCAGCCAGGATTATAGTATACAGGGGTAGAAGGACGGTATACATATCAATCGTTCTCTAAATAATTATGAGCATGAATTATCGAACGATTCAAAAATTGCGCTCCTGACCTTTTTACGAGTCTGACCTGTTTGTATCATATGACAAAGGAATTTAAGGCGGCCTCATACTAAATTAATTATTATAAAATTAACTAAAATATTTCTACATACGTGTGAGCAATTTTACCAAAACACCAAAACAAACCAAAAAAAAAACAAACTTAGGGACGATGTTGAAGTTATCGTTATATTATAGCAATTTATATAACGGTGTGTATATTGTAAAAGGAACTTTATAGGGCAGTTGACATCATATCAGATATGTCACGTAATATTGGAATGATGGCTGTTAGCTTCGCATCGCGCTACAAATACAGTTAGTTCGAAAATTGCTCACATACATATGTAGAAATATTTTAGTTAATTTTAAAATAATTAATTTAGTATGAGGCCGCCCTAAAATTCCTTATGCAATGGAGAATTTCCTTCTAGAAAATCATAAACTTTTAGTCGATTGAATTATTGAAACAATACAAACAGAGGATCTATTACGTAAGTCAATCGATGAGTCCATCGTAAACGATTATTACGATCATCGACGTCAAACTCGCGAAATCTTATTACGCATTTCAAACGATTACGAATGCGAGTGTCATCGATACGATTGACGATGAATGAATGATCTCTCATACAAAAGTAATGACATCGGCATTACCTATGCACATCGTATACGATTCAAACGTTATCGATAAAGGTGAGTCGGGGTTTACCCCAATCGTATTCGTATTCACTATAGGTACTAAGAATTCTTATGATTCTTTTGTTATTGCAAAAAAATATTATTTCAAAAACGTGTTTTACGTTTATTAGTTAAGCTAGTGCTCCTACTAATCATTTGTGGAACAAATACCTTCTCCAAAAAGTGAATATTTCGACAAATAACCTACTATTATAAAATTATTTTTATTACATGATGATGTATGAGTCATGTAGATGATCGAAGCATGTATTAAACAATATTTTTAATGGTTCCTACGTAATTTTCCAGAAATTTCTCCGAAATGATAATTAAAGAAGTACAATATTGTTTCATGTAAAATGTTGTTTAATGTTTTACTTTAACTTGAAAAGTTGTTGTTCTTATTACGTAAAAAATGTAGTAACACGATTAGCAATAAAAATACTATGGGTTCTTTTACAAATTTTATTGGCCTTGATTCCCCGATAAATTCCCGATTTAAATTATTCCTCACTCTCTATTTTCCCACAAATCGAGGAATTTTTTCGTAATTGGCAGCACTGCATGTACAAATTTGGTAGGTTAGAAATTATGTAATGCAAAAATAGAGTGAGATAACGTTATTCTGGGTATAAGGGCATCCCTTTCTATTGCGCTCTTTTAGCCCAAGGTGTTAACGAAAAAAGTACACAATAGCGCCGTCTAGTGTCGAAATGAAATGAAATGAAATGAAATGTTTATTTGCTACGGAATTTGGTACATGAAGTTCTTAAAGCTATAATAATTGTCTCCGCAAATTCTACCACTGTGGGGTGTGCAAATACTTATTGTTTAGAGTTAATTCGCCTAAATAATTATATAATTAATTTCTATACTAAATAATTTCAATTTGCAATTAGTTCATTAAATAAATAGGTATACAATGTCAAAGATTAGTTAAAATTGATAATGTCAGAGGTTATGTCGTCGGATACTATTCCACAATCTGATTTCATACATGCCTAATTTGATTTCATTGGGTATACATGCAATTTCATTGGGTCATATTCATATTAGGGACATTTATTCAAATATTCTTGTACACTATAGAAACAATTGTCGAACAGATATTCTTTGAGATTAATTTTAAATCGCTTTTCGTTGCAGTCTTTTAAACATTCTGGTAATTTATTATAAATGGTAATACACATATGGAATGAATTATGTCTATGTAAAAATAAGTTAGATTTTGGAGTATACAGTTTATGGCCATATCTCGAACATAATACATTCATGTCTCTGTTCGTTGCAAAAAATCTAGGATATTTTTTAACAAATAAGCAAGCCTCTTGTATATAAATGCAAGGTAATGGAAGAATTTTAAATTTTTTGAATAGAGGCCTGCATGAATCCATATAGTGAGCGTTACACAGAGTCCTCATACACCTTTTTTGACTTCTAAATGCCTTGTCCACATCTACTGAGTTTCCCCAGAGGAGAATTCCGTATCGGATTATTGATCCTATATACCCGTGGTATACATTTATCGCAGCCATCATCGATGCTATCTGTCTTATTCTACGCAAAGCAAATATAAATTTATCGATTTTTTTGCATAGATTAGCAATATGATTTTTCCAGCTACAATATTTATCGACTGTGATACCCAAGAAGTTTGTACTGTCGACTTCTTGAACTATTTCATTATTGTATGATACTTGGATTTGTATAGGTTTGGCTTTATATGTTTGAAATCTCATTATTTTTGTTTTGTTAATGTTAATATTTAAATTATTATTTTGTAGCCAGCTAACAACGTTTTTGAGTGCATTATTTATGTCTGATTCTAATTTATTTTTGTCCTCGCTTTTTATTACGATTGTGATATCATCAGCATATTGAACACATTTGTGTAGTATACAGTTAGGGAAATCATTAACATATATTAGAAATAGTAGAGGACCCAGGATACTACCTTGTGGAACGCCATATTTAATTTGTTTTTTATCAGATCTGTGTACCTGCTTGACATTATTTTTAATGTAGGTAACTTCTGTCAGCTGACTTCTATTCAATAAATAGTCCTTTATCCACTTAAATGCTTGTCCTCTGATTCCCACATCGTATAGTTTTTGCATTAGTTTTGTGTGACAAACACAGTCAAACGCCTTAGACATGTCGAGAAAAATGGTCCCAATAAAGCATTTGTCGTTAAGGCCGTCTGTAACAGTTTTTATTAAGTCAAAGCATGCTAGTGCGGTAGAGCTATTCTTCCTGAAACCGTACTGATTTGGATTCAAAACTTTATTTTTTGTGAAAAAGACGTTCAGCTTGTCAGTCATCACTCTCTCGAATATTTTCGATATCACTGGAATAAGGGCTATGGGTCTATAATTTGTCATGTTTGTTTCCATACCCCTTTTGAATACAGGTTTTACTACAGATATTTTTAATCGATTTGGAAAGACACCTTGTTCTAAGGATAAGTTAATAATGTGGCAAAGTGGTCTTGCCAATTCTTTGGCACATATTTTAAGAATTCGTGTATTAATGTTATCGTAACCTACTGAATTTGTATTCCGTAGTTTCATTATAGTTTTATAAATGTCATCTTCATTAGTTGGTGTCAAAAAGATACTGTTACTAATGCATGTATTAATTGTTAATAAATTATTAGACTTAGGCATATTCTGTGTAGATATATTTACAAAAAAGTCATTAAATTTGTTTGAGATTTCCTGTGGATCTTTATAAATAATATTATTTTGGACGAGTTCTTGAATACATTTTGGTAATGTATTAGACTTTAAGTAGTTATTTATTATATTCCACGAAGCTTTGCACTTGTTTTCGGCAATGGATACATATTTATTATTATTTATTTGTTGAGCTCTATATATTACCGTTTTTAAAATTTTACTGTACTTCTGATACTTTTTTTTATTGTTTGGTTTATTTTGAATTAGCGTGTTGTAGAGTTTTCTTTTAGTATTACAGCTCGTTTTTATACCTTTGGTTATCCAGTTGCTTCGGATAGGTTTATTTGTAATTTTCACTTTTATTACTGGAAAACAGAGTTCAAAGAATAGAGTAATCAAATCATGAAATAAGTCAAATGCCTCATTTGTGTCCATACTATTATAAATGTCCAAAAAGGTTAGACATTTAATAGCTTCTATAAACTTAGTCGTATTTTTTTTGTTTGAATCTCGTTTAAATTCTGACCAGTATTTAAGTTCAGTTTTTCTTTTCAATGGTATGAAAAGGAACTGTCCTGTGTTGTGATCAGATAGGTTTAATTCTCTGACCTCAGCTAAAGTATTTTTAATATTAGTTGCAATTTGGTCAATACAACTTTGTTGTCTAGTTGGTTTATCTATAACAATTTTCAAATTATTAATATATAGAATACTTTTCAATTCATTTGATATTTTATTATTAATCAGGGTATTTATGTTCCAATCTCCACATATAACAATTTTTTTATTTGTTTTGCTAGTTATTGAATGAAGCAGTGTATTTAGTTTATTTAAGAATTTATCAACATTCGCCTTGGGAGTTCTGTATATACAAACAATGATAATGTTGTAATCTAGAATTTCTGTAGCACAGCTTTCAAATACATTACTTTCACTTAGTTCTTTTGCTATATTGATGTTTTTATGTCTTAAAGTATTCTTTACTATGATACAAGTACCTCCCCGTTTTTGCGATGGTCTTGAGAAAGAATCAGCTAATAGGTAATTTTTAAGTTTTAGGTTGAACTCTGTACCCATTTTCATAAAAGTTTCGCTTAAGCATAAAACGTCTACGTTGCAATTGTTTTCATTTAATTCATCTATTAATACATCTAAAATTTCTTGTTTATTCAGGACTCCAGCAATGTTTTGGTGGAATATTGTGAAATTTTGTACATTACTACTCCCGAAAAAACACCGTTTGTTCCCTATTTACGTTTTCTAAATTTCCATGCGTCTTATTTGAATTACATCCAAAACTTGTATTAGAATTCCTTATAGTATTTTCTCGTATCTGTCTATGGAAATACCAGGGTATTGTTCCCGCAACCACTTTATTAGAATTTAATTTTTGTGTGGGGTTTTTAAGTAATTGAAAATGGTGGTAGGCAGGAATTGTGTCCTTAACCAGAGTTTTGGGATTTAAATACTTATTTCTATACTCTATATAGTCTATTTCAATGCATAATTTTTTATATATATTCATGTAAGATGTGTCAATGTATTTAGAATTAGGAAAATTATTTGTCGTTTGTTTAATATAACTGTTCAGTAGTTTAGTATTTAGGTAAGGGTTATGATTTATTTCTAGTACAAACACTTGATTTTTTTCAAAGTTTTGGATTGTGATACTTAATTCTCCAATCAATTTTATGAAGTTTTTATCATTTGAACCAACTGATAGTATAAGTATATCATCATCATTTAGGTTATACTTAAGATTTTCAACAAATTGGCTTCTAGAAAGTATATGTGAACTCTGCGCATGCGGTTTGATCATAGAAAATATATTGAATTTGTCTGTGTCATATTTATTCCGAAGTTTTTTTGCTATGCCCGAGCCATGTTCATCGCCGATTATATAGATATTTCGTTTGCTCGTGTCACTCCTAGAGAGGACATTCGTTATGTTATTATCTGCTCGTTTCTGTATCTGTGTATTTTCTGTACAAGAATTGTTTTCTTCAAGTAGTGTAGACGACATCATTACCTTGTCTTCCGACTTTCGTGTCTTGTTCTGATGTTTACCTCGATATGTATTTAAGAATTCATCTATGTTCTTCTCAGGTTTCGGCAAAAAATCTTTATCAAGGAATTTGCATACACTATTTGTTCTATATTGTAGCGACTTTTGTAAAAGACCTATTTGTACATTTCTCAAATAAGTTTTACACGGCGGAGTAAGGAAGTTATGAAATTTCGGTAAAGACGATCTTGCACTATTATGCAAGTATCTGCTATGAATTATGTCTTCTGATGTAATTTTTTTATATAAGTTAAGTTGCTTTTCATGTGCTTCAACGTTCCTCTTAAGAGAACTGTTTTCCATCAGTAATTTGGCGACTTCCTCATCTGAACTTTCTATTCTCATTTGTAACTCCTCAATGCGTTCTTTCAGTGTTTCTATGTACGAATTGTCACCTATCGTTAAATTAGGCAAACTCGACGCACTGTCATTTAATGAGTTTAGAGTTATCTCCTCTAAATTTGAAATATTTTCCATGGATGAGGAGATATGATGTAGTTTCCTTTTGCGAAGAGTCATATACTTCTTCTCACAGAAAGCTGCCGATACTTCTGGTTTCCTCTGGATAGACTCTTTTTTATTAATTAGAGCATTGGAGGGTGGTGTTTCCATCTTCGGATTTTTATTAGTTATTTTCGCGATGCTGACAATTTTCTGACCTTCCCGGATACATGTTGGACATTTCCATTTGTTTTTATGATCAGTGGTCATGATTCTGAAGCGATTGAATGTGATGTTGACACATTCTATATCAAATTTGTTCTTACAGATCGTACATAATAAAAATTCTTTGTTTTTTATCCTCTGTTTACATTGAGCACAGTTTATATGCGCTTTTGTTGTCATTGTCATAGGTGATAAATAAATTAAAAAAAAAAAAAAAAAAAAAAATTTCTGTTGATGTTCGCACAATTGGGCGCAATTTCTGCTATTTGGTAATAGTTTCTACTAGCTGGCAACACCTACGTACCAACCAGATTCTAGGCCAAAAAATTATCACCGGAAGTTCACTTGTCAAAGTCAATTCTGTCAGCCAGCCAATAAGAAATGAGGGTAGATATGCTTAGATCTCAACTAGATTTGTTCTGTGTATAGTAATGTCTATTTATAGTTACGTTTGTTTTCGAATACGTTTTTATCACTTATCTGGGTTTTTCGTGATGTTCTTGCACTGGTTTCTTTGTTACTTTGGTGCTTCGATGAGCGATCCGTGACTGGAAGCACAATTTATGGTGAAACACTCGGATTTTAGCACTAAAATCTCTGATACTAGCTGGAGCAACTAACAACACTTCTGTTTTAAGCGGACACCGGAAGGAGGAGGTCGAGTAGCAATACTTTTGGACAATTACAATATCATTCATTCATTGTATACGAGTGTCAAACGACGACATACGTAATGCAGTAACTTTTATACGAGTGGTCGATGATCGTAAACGATGGCCGATGGTCGATTGAAACGTTTAAATTTACGTAATAGGCCCTCAGGTCAGACTCGTACTACCACCAACCAAACTGAGTACTCAAACATGTACTCCGCTGGGGATCGAACCCGCGACCTCCGAATCATAAACCCAATGTTGTTTACATTGATCCACGGAGGAGGTTAAACTCCTGACTGTTTCCCTCAGTTCCATACTCCCGTTTTAGCACCAATGAAGTGGTGCTACTTAGATTGTTTCAACGACCCGGTCCATAAGTCTATCTCTGTATGTTTGTTTCTTTGTTTTCGTGTATAAACTTTTTATCTATCTATCTTTCAATCATAAGGGACTGATTGATTCTTTACTCTTAAAATAGGGTTTACTTTAATTTAAGAAACAATGTTTATTAAACAGATTCGTTATTAACCCTAGCAATGTATGTTATAGATAAAAATACTAGAAGACTATTATTGTTATTCTACTCGATTCGATTCTCGGGTCGCAAAGTACTTAACAATAAACTTTTTATCTATCTATCTTTCAAAGAGAGTAGAACTGCAAATAAAACTGTAAGATCGTTATAGCTGTATCCCTCTTTACTACAACTCAATTAGCTCATTCGAAGTCAGGTAACGTACGACGTTCGCAAAATAGTGGATACGCGACTTAATGCCAACCATGCGTGTATTCCGTAGTGGATAGTACGTTCATTTTTTGTTTATAAACAGGATGAGCTTTCCAAATACAATTTTGTTTTGAAATTGGCATGACGGGTTTCACAGGTACGCGTCACAGATTTCGCTTTTCCATTTTAGAACGGGGGAAAATATGGCACTCTATATGCATGCTAAATACTTAGCGGTTTTTGTGTGTATGTACACAAACGTAGCAATAGATTTGACTGAATTGCTAGATTATATAATATAAAAAAAATCTTGAAATGTTTTATTTTATTCAAGTAGATTTGGAACAAGTAACCGCAGCTTATTTTTTAAAACATAAATGATAGAACCAGTGCAAAGAATCTAAACGGCATCTCAAACCATTCATCGTACTAATTTACGCTACAAACAGTGTATTACATGGGCACAAAGCTGCGGCCACCCGGGATTTGGTCGCAGCCGACTGACCGCCCTCATCAATCATCCTGATATTGCGTGACGCATCAAGTTGCGACCGACACAGACCGACGACACTCTTTACACGCTTATGTCCGGATTTTGTGCCCTCTGTGACGTCATTTTAAAACTTACTAATGGGGGTCATTACGTCTTCATTAATGTGGCGGGTTGGATGAGTTTATACAACAAATACGCTTCCTGATATCCATGGACTTAAGCAGAGCGCGGGTAAAATTTATCCGCTTATTTTGTTGGTTAATTTAAACCTACAGCTAAAGTAGTTAACTTTACTTCAGATAAGATAAAAGCTTCGTTAACATTAACGAATCATGTAGGAATACAGTATGGCTAATAAATATATTTTTTATACTTAGCTATACTTAGGGATATTAAAAGTGATTAGTGAGGAATTTGTGTAAATATTGGGTCTTTACCTATGAAATTGGAGTTTTTTTTCGTCGTTAATCAATAATCATATTTTTAAAGCTATTCAAATTTGTTTTTTTATTGGAAAATGGAATATTATTTCAAGGTTTCACATTAAATATTTTTTAATTTCTGGGCTAAATCACATAATAAAAAAAAAATTGAACAGAGCTCTTTTCATGTGCTTCCCATAATCATTTCTTAGATTCGCTGAAACTTTTATAAAGCCGTTACTTTTAAAAATTAACGCTGCCTATACTTAGCTTAATGTTATCCGATAATACACACAAAGTTTAGCAAAATTTGGATTAGCCGTTCCCAAAAAAAAATCAAAAATGTTTGTATGGAGAAAACAGTCTTAATGAAATTCTTCATACAAAACGCCAATTTCATAGGTAAGGACCTAACATATACCAACACACCTAGTCTTAAACAAAGAATACCTGATCTACATATAGGTATATTTGAGATTTTGAATTACCTAATAATGTAGGCATAGTTTTGGCTTGAATGCAGTCAGGGAATAAGACAAAAAGTGTTTTAGGTAGATAAAACTTGTGAAGGTACACTGTTCGTTTAGTTTGCCATTTGTCTAAATAACTAATCGAAACAATATGAGCATGATCTGAATTCCAACTACTATCAAGTTAGCGTGGTAATTACTAAAGACAAATGTCATGAATGTGCACTATTAAGGGAATAGAATTTACATTATTTAAGCGACAGTACCAGTTACGGAACATACCTAAAGGATCGACGACCTTCATGCGTGGTTGTTTATAAGGGTCGCACTGACGACCACTAAACAAGGTATAAATTAAGTGATAAATTAAGGATAAAATTAGAATACAACAAAGCCAAACATTCAGTTCAGTTCAAAGATTCTTTATTTCTCATAAAGACAGTAGTCACTTACATGAGAAAAAGGATAATTAAATAATAGCAGGTAACTAAATTAAATCGTTCGCACTCGCAGTACACAAAATCACTATCTGTTTCGCACTATCTATACAAAGCGGAATATCCAAAATTAGGGAGTAAATATTTCACATTAACATCTATATTATATTGTAATTCGCCAATACGTGTTGAGATAATTTTTCCTTGTATTGGTTGTATGAAGTTATTTTTTTAATATCTGAGGGTAAATTGTTAAAATTAACATTACTCTGTCATGTTAGACGATCAATCAGAACTACTGATGTAACTCATTTTTCTCCTCCTTTTAAGCATCCTAGAAATTAAGATTTCTAAAAATTTTATATACAAAGATATATGGTACAACACTTGTGATACTTTGTTAATTGGATGGGGAAGAGACGGGTTACCCACAATATAGGGAATCCTAGTGTGGGGACCAGGCACAGGGACCAGGGTTACCTCATTGCTTATATTGTAACTCTGTTTTTGACACAATAAATGATTTTTACATTTTACATTTTTTTACAACTGTCCCTATTAATTATATAACAGATTTCCAAAATAGTCTACATATCGTAAACAACATTTTGTGAACCGATTGCGATGATTGTTTTTCTATATAATTAGTAGAACTCTGATGATTGGTTACCTAGGGGAATACCGAACAGCAAAATTGTCGTGATTGGGTTACATTTGTGAGCATTAGGGCAAATCTTTCCATGAAAAGCGATGCTAACAGAGAGACATGAGACATGCATATGTCCAGCGATCTACTTACACAAATAATTTTTCATTGTTAGTTTGTAAATGCTGTAATATTGTAAGTATAGTAAGTACACAGTAATATAACTATGTACGAAGGTGAACTTACCCCATAGAGCCACTTCTTCCAGTCATACCATAGAGTTAGTTAAAGAACAAAAGAGTTTAGTTCATTATGATGACGATAAATATTGTCAATATATCTATATGTTAAAGCAGCTGCGAATTATTATTCATTTAAAGTCAACAAACACAGAAACTCCTAGCTGAGTAGTGAACAGGAAGGGTCAATATTTGTTTCTCGTCAGTGAGGATTGTGGGCGAGGGTTATCGCGCTTGTCACTAGACTAGTGAAATTCAAATAGATAATAATATGTCTCCTGTCATATAGTGTGTATACATATTCGTACATTTCTCTGAAAGCAAGCAGTAATGCTGATCTAGATTCATCCTGCACGGGATTTGTATTTTTGTGAAAAAAAATGTATTAACGTTGAAACGATAATGTTGTCGATTCCGATGCATCTTCTCTAAACTGAACTAAAACCTACCAACTAGTTATCGCTTTCTTACTGGAATAATAAGACGCGATAGTCTACTAGTAGTTTTATTTATTTATTTAATGATTTATTTGAAATCACAGCCATAATTACAAATTTAAAATATAAGTTATACATTTAGAAGCCAAAATAGATCTCAGTAAGTTTATACATAGCTTATTATGTTACCTTATCTATCGAGACATCAAATTGTTGTGTTTGTTAGTTTCATTTACAGAAGGCATATCAGTATCAACACCAATTTCAAGTAGGCTAAACATATTTTACATGTTATGCTTTAAAGTAAACTAAACAAAAACAAGAAAAGCAATTTTACATTATATATAAGTTATTATTAGTAATCAAGTATAATCCTATGCAGGGTCAATATATAAAGTGACTTTTACTTAGTTGCGAATACTTTAAGGGAAGCGTGTACTCATGATGCCAAACAACTTTTCTTAAGAAAAATATTACGTAGTGTCATTTTTTGGTTTTGCAGTTTTTTCTTCATACTCATTTGTACAAAAAACAAATGACTTGCCTGGATTATTTTTTTCACGTTTTTTAATTTTTCCTTAATAAAACAAAACAAAATTTGTAGCTGTAGCGCACAGCGCGGGCGGCGGGCGGAGATACGGCAGTTACGTAGGTAGCGGTGACATGCTGCCGGCGCCCGCCCGCCCGCGTTCTATGATTTTTGTAATTTCGTTTTTTTATTATGTGCAAATCGATATTCGTAGAAACACCGTGAATAATAAAAAGTAAACATAATTTCCCTAAAAAATTGTTTAGTATACTAATTAAATGTCACCTATATACCTGCCATGTGGTTTCATGCATTTGTAAACACTTTGCAGAGATTTTATATATATGATGTGTTTATTTATACATTACATAACTTATCCGTAAACATGAAGAAAAATAATACCACCAAACAACCTTTTTCCCTGAGAAGAGCCTGCTATATAGGTAACTCGTGCAAAGTAAAGTGTGTTGTATTAAGAGGCAATAGGTGTTATTTGTGTTTTAAGCGAATGGTGGTCATTATGACGCTCGCGGCAATGTCTCGCGCAATTTTCTAATCGTTTTTTATTTTAAATTAACTTATCATCAGCTTTACAAGTCCCCACTGTTGGGGGACAGCCTCCTCTCACCCATTAGTCCAGTAAAAAACGCAATTTTTGTAGTGTAACTTCCTATGATCTTAAACTTCCTGATTTTTTGTAGAAGGATAGAGTCATCATCATCATCAGCCTGTAAACATCCCACTGCAGGGATATAGGCCTTCCCTCGTATATGAGGGAGTATGGGCCATAGTTCACCACCATGGCCCAATGCGGGTTGAGGACTTCACATGCTTTGAATTTTTATTTCTCAGGCATGCAGGTTTTCCTGACGATGTTTTCCTTCACCATTTAAGATCAGTCGGATGAATACACATAAGTAATTAAATTAAATTTAAAAACTCATTGGTACATTATTGGCCTGCCTGGGAATCGAACCGGGCTTCCTAAATTGGGAGACCTTTAACCGCTGAGCCACCAACGCTCCTCGACGACAGTACTCATGAGAAATTAAATATAAATGTTTTCTTAGATATAGTAGTAGTTAGAAATTAACCAAGCAAGGGATTAACCTATATTCAGCAGTGGACATCCTGTGGCTGATATGATGATGATGTAAAATTTGAAAAATATGTATAAGTAGATAAATTAGCCAACCGACGCTATTGTTTAATAACTACTACACGATATTATGAATATCAATTATGGATGATTCCAGAGAAAATTTGTTAATATTCTTCGGGGGGTTTCGTTTTTACAAGCTTTTATTTAGCTTGCAATGTTCGTATGTAAGTAAGTTTTCCGTTTCAAAAACCATTTTTCAACTACTTGCTGGTATCTGATTTAGCTTATGTAAGACTGGTGACAATGTAGTATTATGACCATCGAGCTGATCTGATGATGGAGCCGGGATGTACAGACTGTAACTCTGTGATGGCAAATGGTGAGATAGTCGAATTTGGGTTAGTTTGTTTTGTTGTCATGAACACTTTCCATACACATGATGACGAGAGTCTGAAGATGAAGCCAGAAGATTGTCACCCGGATCTCCTTGATTGTTACTCGTCTTTTTACTGGAATAATATGTGATAATCATGATAGAGTATTATAAGCTTGTTTTTTATAGTTAAATTAAATTAATGTTAATAGCATTGTTGTGTTCCGGTTGTCAGAGATAAGATAGCCAGTCCCCCAAATGTGTTGGGGTTTCCGGGTCAGTACGCTTCCACCTTCGACCTCATCTTCGCTTAACATCAGGTGTGATTGAGGTCGAGTACCAACCCGTTGTGCATAAAAAAAATAGTTTTTTTCGTGATATTAATTTTACTCTTCATGCGATTAGGTTGCGCCCCAACAGTGGGGACATGTAAGGCTGTTGATGATGATCCTCTCTTTTTTATATATGTGTTCAACGGGTTAGCGTGTTCTTTTCGTAAACCTAACGTTATACAATGAACCAAGGAGGCGGTTATTTTATTCATTTTCTTACTTTTCTTTCAACTTAGAAATAATAACGTCTTATCTTATCTATTACAATGACAATAATAAACCGTTTCAGGCGGAAGCACCAACGCTAACCCTCTATATCCAATACACATTACCTTAGTCATAATATATTCCTGGCTGCTACACATTAAGTAATAATTTCACAGTTCATTGTTTGCCAGTTGCTTTACAATATTATATAGTCGGATGGATCGTTTCTACGGAGCATAATGTAAAGTTTGACTATAGCTCTATACAGCAATCGTTGTGCTTCATTGAACTGAACGTTTAGTCCCAGTCGTTAGTACACGGAGCAATCAATAATTAATTCTTTGATAATTTAATAATTAAGTAACTCATTTGATATATAACCGCCTATTCTCCACTGGGGCATGACGGTTGTAACCCCCACACAAGTAAGTGTTCTTTGAAGCACATGTTTGTTTTAGATCTACGACAGCCAAAAAGGCATAACTGATTTGAAAAAAAAAAAAAACAATTTTATTATATTTAGCTTTTACACGGATGCTATTTTTTTTTTTTTATGCGCTACGGATTCGTACTTGACCTCAATCACACCTGATGTTAAGTGAAGATGAGGTCGAAGGTGGAAGCGTACTGACCCGGAAACCCCAATAAATTTGGGGGACTGGCTATCTTATCTCTGACAACCGGAACACAACAATGTCATTAACATGGCTGCTTGGCGGCAGATTTAGATAAGATGGTGGTAGCTAGCCAGGCGGACATTTAAAATGCCCTACCACCAACCAAACCGAGTACTTAAACATGTACCCCGCTGGGGATCGAACCCACGACCTCCGAATCGTAAACACAATGTTGTTTGCATTGAGCCACGGAGGCGGTCAAATTACTACCAGTTTTCCATTTATGTTATAATTGAATATATCAACAGATTTATCATTTCTTGCTCCTTAAGCGCTGGCATCGTAAACTTAAAAGTCTACTAAATCTAGCAATAGATTATTTCAATTCAACCGTCTGTCTGTAAAATTCTTAACCACAACCTTCGATAGATGTCTACTGTTGATAACCGATCTCATGTCGTGACGTGATTCGGCTGTGGTATGCCGTCCCTGTATCCGTAACAGCTCGGATAGAAAGGAAATACAAATAAACGCCCAACAAGAAAACGGATGGCAAAGAGAAAAGGATTTAGATTTGTTCCGTTGAATGTGAACAAAAATTGTTTAATATTACGTTTCTATGGCGGAGGAAATGAGAAATGTAAATGGACTTACGGATTTATTAATCTATTGCGTTGTTCGGACATTAAATAAAGTAGTTCCTTTGAATATAAAAACTTCATTTGATTTTAATACATCAGAGAAGAATATTTTAATGGATGTAATTGATTCTGTGTAAACGGTAGCATTGAGAGTAATCGGAAGAGCTGAATTAAAAATCAGACCATTTAAAATGTTCTCATACAATTTCGTCAATTTCCAACAAAATTCATCCTTCAGACTGACCACGCTTACGCTTATTATGTACTTTATTATATACTTTAGATTATAAATGATACACATTAAGTATTGACATAAGCTCAGCAGTAAACTTCTATCATAGATGAAAGAAACAGAAACAGTAGCCATGAGAAAATAAATAAAAACAAACCGTATAAGTAATACACCTAAATTTGATGCCGTTGCTTTCAGTGTGAGACATCATTATTTTCGTAGAGGTTTCACTCATTAGTAAGGAAAGATGCTGCTGAGACTTTGACTCCTTGCTCTTGCAATTTCTTCCTATTTGCTTGTGCATGTGGTTCTCGTTATCAAAATTGTAAACACAGAGGATATTTTGTAACTATTGAAATAACTGAATTTTAAAAAGCTTTAAAAATACGAATTTTTAATCTATTCGAAATAATACGGATCTGGCATTTGGGAGTTAACGACTCGATTGTATGAAATAGCAGTCTTTATCATCATTTAGCTATAATCTTATTTGATACAAAAAGATTCATATGTAGAACGCAAAATTGATTGATCTTAAGATTATAAGATTGGCGGCACAATCGCGACGACACGGACAGGGAGTTCCATACCTTAACCCTGCGAAAAAAAATAAGTGAAGGTCTCTCTCCCGCGTGGGTGATCCGAAGGTGGAAAGGCGAAATATTCTTGTAAGACAAAGTGAGGCGTACGATCTTATGATAGTCTGCAAAGCTTTGCAGTTTAGTAGCCACCATCGTATTGTCGTTCTACCACAGATTACTAATAAGTTACTAGTTCTACAGCTACTCTTAACTAGGTGATGTTTGGCCGCGATCTTCCACAGGTGCATCAGCAGTATTCTCTGCATCAGTGGATCTGAACCTGGCAAAGTCCCAATAGCAGTTTCGCTAAGAAATTTTTATAAATATTTTTGCATTTATCTGTCATTCAGTATGTCCAAGCTACTACCGCTACGTTCCCTAAAATAGCTACATTTATAATAGAATTTAATTTCCACACAGTTCAGCTTAATTAAAAGTAAATAGACAACCTGTCGCATGATAAATCAGATTAAACTAACAACACACTCTGACTCACTTAAGTTGCAGCTCGTATCAAGCGACAAAGTTTTTTAGGTCGTGAGCATCCCCAACTGTAAACGCTGAATGAAAACCAGTATGCACATAATTATTTTACCTATTTTATACTGTGTCATTAATGCTGTGTGCTTTCAGCATGTAAATTGAAAATAACCAACCCGTCTCGTCCCGTGGTTGTCGTAAAAAGCGATTAAGGAACTTTCCACAAAAAAACATAGACTTGCACGTTTTAAAGGCGGTGGGCTCACTCCCTGCCACGTGAGCGTGCATATCTGTATAATGTCGTAAGGCCAATCGTGGATGTTGTTTCAAACATTAGCCTCTTCATGTTTGGAACACCCAAACACTAATGTTTGGGATATCTCTGACCACCCTAATTTGGATAAAGGTCGTGTTATTATGCATATAAATGTATAATACCAGTTCATTACATAAACAACTTCAGTAGAAAACATGATTCGCTATGTATGCCAATATTACTAGACTTCATCAATCGTTGGCAACTGATGTAGATAAAACAACCTATGAATACAAAGTTTTCACTGAACTTCAATATGAAAGATATGAAGGCATAGCGCACTGCTCGGATTGGAGGTGAACAAAAAGGAAGGCTGATTGTGACAGACATGACAGGACGTACAAATGAGAAAAGTGGAAAAGCACCTTCTATACCCGTCACCTGTCACCACGAGAATTGCAACATCACTGTATAAAGACATCCTCTCACTGAATCTGCCTCAGTGGAGGCTGAGCGGCTCAGACTGACACTAACTTTAGCTGAGTTGGGATTTACATTTGTTAGGACATGAATAGTTCGACTTCCTGAAATACCAGTTTTATGAGCAAAGTTTTAAATGCTATTTTAACTTACCTATTTTTATTCAGAACTGATATCGGACTATGCGGATACCATTTGAGAATCCGGAATGCTTTTCATCACTTATTTGCACCGATAAATAGTGTTCGTTAAATTTATAGTAATATGCTTATTATAAGGCCCTATACACAAAAGTAATGAGATCTGATAAAGAACTAGGTAAGTATAAGAAGTGATTATAAAACAAGAACTCAATTAATGACTCACTAATTTGGCTTATTTTTTATACTCAGTAATAATTCTACTTGCGTTCCCTAATTCATATTACCAGATTACCCGAGTATAAGGACTGTTATGAAATTTATAAGAGTTACTTAGGTTTTCACGTGACTTGGGTATCGCTTTTTGAGCGCAAATTTTGCTCGAAACTTATTAAAGATTCTAATAGTCCTATTTTTGAAATTACTAGTGTTAGAATAGTTACTAGGAGTGGTCAATTTAAACATGCGTAAAATATAATGAGCAGAAAAAGTAATGGGCATAAGTATCGTTACTTTAAAAAAATAATCTGGACATTCCAGCGTAAAACTAAAAAATACGGAATACTGTATGTGTACACGTATATATTTTATTTATTTCTTATCGCTCACTTCTGCCCCACGAGTAGTGGAAGAAACACAAAAATGGCTCTAATATACAGCAACAAAGTTGTCAATAGAGTGTATGTAGGGTAGTGCTTTCCTTTAAGCTCGCATTTTGTAACGTATGCAAGGTGCAATTACTTTTCTTTGGAAAGTTTCATGTAAAAAACGGACTTCACGTGTGACATTTTTCTGGGTTTAAAGAAATATGCTCAATTGACACTTATAATGTGATGTAAGGCTTAAAAGTAACCAAAATTTACACCCTATACAGATACGCACATTTCGGAGCTCTTAAACATCTGCGATCGTCATCCCACCAGTGCTTAGCGATCAGGTTTATCTTGTACGCCTCTTCCATAACAAGTGGTACGAATCGTGCCACGGTAGAAACATATATCCAACAAGATTTAACCGAGGTGTCTGGAATTGTACACTTTTATCATCTATGTTAAATATTCTTTGGATTTTATTTTGTGAGCAATGAAGGATTTAATAATAATAATAAGATTATACGCTGTTAATGTGTTACAAAACCATATATACAACCTTTATATCCTAAGTAACAGAGAGCACAATAAAATCTCTACATCGGAAAGCTTACCCGTGAACAAAACAAAAGATTATTCTTTCCGACATATTGATGCCTTCAATGTGAAAAATGAGCGCCGTTAGCTTGCTCCGCGTGTTCAAATGTAGCGGTTGTGGCCGGTGGGATAGCTTAACATTCGTCATCATCACGTGACGTGACCTCACATCACGTGTGTGCTGCTGCCACGGTGTTCATCAAATATTGCTAACGAATACAGCTGCGCGTTGCTTGTCTTGCAACGTATCGTACTTACTGTCAGTCTGAAATTTCATGTTCTTAGTTCTATTTGAATTTCCCAACTTTCTTTAAATTCATTTAGTTAGAGTAATCGATAGTGAACCTGTCAGCGAAACCAACAGGGGTAATTCCCGCTAGGGGTATGTAAATGTTTGTGTGATGAATATGAACATTTATTCCCGTGTCATGGATGTTTACCTATAAATATTTATGTAAGTTTATCCGTTATCTAGTATACATAGTACAAGCATTGGTTAGTTTGCTAGATAATTGGTGTAAGTGTCCGAAACATTTATTTTATTATTTTATTGATTATTTGTTAATAATTATGTTATATTATTGATAGTACTCAAGTCCTTTCAAGCCGTATAACCTGTTACGTTTATAGAGCTTAGAAACCTTCTTGCTTTACCAAAAGGTCGAATCCCGCTAGGGGCATAATATGTTTGTATGATAAATACCGACACGTGTACCAGAGTTATGGTTGTTTTCATTAATAATAATATGTATATATTTACATACAAAATCACCTATTTGTGTAATATATTTGGTCTCCATATTACAAGCCTAGTTACTTAGTGTCGAACTAGATGGCGCAGTGTGTTTGTCCAAGAATATTTATATTTTATTTATAGTTTATGAAGAAGTGTTATTTATATGTTTATGTAATTAGGTAAGTATGTATTATGATTTTATGTAATATAATTAGTGGGTGATATTTGCTCCACCACCAAACCCAAACAAAAATTTATTATTTTCCTTTCCTCCGGTGTTTGCCTAAAAGTAGTGATAAGACTGACAAGTTTAGGCTTTTCGTTTTGATTTTAAATATACTTAATGTTGGTGTATAATAAAAAATATTGTTTAGTGATTTCTGAAAATTATATTTGTCATTGGTTGTAAGTCGTTAACTATTAATTTGGGTGAAAAAAGTTCCTTATTGATCTATGAATTCGTTTATTTGAACTAAGTAAGTTGTTATTGTCCCTATCTAAGAGCAGTCCCTTTTTATTACAAAAATCTTTTCTTCATACGTTATATAGATAATAATATAATAAAATATTTCACAGTGTCCTACTGTGACATATTTTATTATTATTGTGTGTGACATCAGTAAAAATAACCGGCGCTAAATCTCCCGCCCTGTAGATCCGTGTGTCCGCTCCGCTATCCAGTAGGCGCATTAGCGACTCTGACAGTTCATTCATCTTGTTTGTTCCTCGGTTAATTAAGTCCTTCCCACAGAGGTGTCGTAATTTCGTTGTTGATTTGTTAATTTTCGACAAATTGTGAAGCTTTATACCTAATTAATAATCTTACTGATTAATCACTTCTTGGAATGCTTTAGTTTAATAAGGGATTGAAAGATAAACCTTTCATACTCGTTGAAACGAATATTGAGTTACCTCGATAACCTATATTTTCTTTTATGATTGACTAGATTCGCATTTGACCACAATTTCACCTGATAGAAAGTGACGATGTGGTCGAAGATGAAGCACGCGATCCCAGTAAATGCCTATTCACTCTGCACTTGAAGATCCCAAGGTTGTAGGATTCAGGAAAGACTGACGCCGGAAGGGTGTTCCATGCCTTGGCTGTTCGGATGATGAATGAAGAATCGAACTTCTTAGTGCAAATGTTCGGTATATTAACTATATACGGGTGGAATCCCTCCCCATGCCTAGTGGTCCGAAGATGGAAGGGTGACGGTGGAATAAGATTATGTAATTCCAACGCACACTCCCCGAAATGCATCCTGTAAAAAACTGAGAGACAGGCGACAGACAGACAGAATAGAAGTATCATATTTCAAAGTTATCTGATCTCTGCAGCTAAAAGTATACCATTGCCATGTATTTTTGTGCCCTATCGCGCTTGATCTGTAGCATTCATCAGTTCATTGTTAGGCAAAACAAGCCATGGTTAGTGTTGTCAGAACGTGAAATTTTGATACCCATTGCTTGTTTTGTCTTGAAGAGACTAGCTCGTCAAAATTAGAAATAGTAATGTGTGTCTGTCAAGGTCCCAAGCTGTGTTTAATCAAAATTGACAGATGTCAATAATACGGTGACCATGAAACATATTACCGAGGACCCATATTCTGAGGACCAATCAGTGTAGTCGGTAGTGACCCTACCATCGAACCAACAACGGTTATAAAAGTAAATGTATTTTTGTGATGAATACGAATGAATACTTTATAATTATATAAATAGAGTGTTATTACATAACGGGTATACATACATACATAAATATATATTTATATTATATAAACATCCATGAATCTGTGTTTTGCTTAGTTTGGGACTAATTGGTGTGTCCGAAATATTTTATTGATTTATTCTTTAAGTATTATTAGGTGAACAGTAGGCCTCGTGCCCTGAGGCTTTCATTCATGTCATCACCATTGACAAACTTTTGAAGGTTGTTTGGCTGCTGGTGAGTCCATAGAAATTTAATTCGTGTAATTCTTGTTTACTAGTGACCATAGGAACCATAGTCGAAATCGAGAAAAAACTTTTTGTTATATATTGTATTGTATATTATTGTATATGTATATAGTAAACCATTTTGAAACCACATTTAGTATGAAATTCAGTAATTTTCGGTTCAATTCGTATATGGTTCTTAGTGGAAAGTTGTTCGTAATCAGGAGTGGAGTCAGCAGTAAACAAGAATTACACGAATTAAATTCCTATGGACTCACCGTCACCAGCCGAAAATTATTGGACTTCCATACTAAAGGTGATTTCAGAATGGTTTACTTTGTAAGGGTAATTTTTGATCGGATTCGACTATGGCTTCTTGGGAAAAGTTGTTTCGTAATCAAGAGTGGCGTCACCAGTTAGTGGGAATTACACGAATTCAAATTCATCCTGTATAAAGCCATACCGATTACTAATACTAAAGTTGCTACGTGACCTAAAGTCCCACCCACTCAAGATCAGGTCATCACGACCTATACTTAGGGTAATTCTCGGTGCCCTACCGTCTTGAAATTTCGTTATTAGCATTATGTATTTTTTTTAAAATATCTTTGCACAAACACACAGCGCCATCTAGGTCCACAGTAAGCAACTAAGGCTTGTGTTATGGATACCAGATGGCTGATAAACTACACAAATACATTTTTTTTTTGTAAATAAATACATATATAAATGAAAAACATCCATAACTCGGGTTCACATGTCCGTCTTCATCATACAAACATATGACCGTAGCCGGATTCGAAACTTTTGGTGTAACAGTCAGCGTTTCTAACCCCTACACCAAACAGGTCGGCATTAAGAGGGTTTGTTTCTGTCCAGTGGCCGTTTTTATCAATAATTTAAAATTCTTGGAAATAACCCTAATTAAAACTATTTACGTATTATTTATGATTAGCTTTAAGACTTTTCGAGTGGAAGTCAAAGCGATTTTTTTTATTTATTTTGTATTTAAAAAGAAATCTTAAGTTATCCAATGAGGGCGCCAGTAGATGGAATAAACGCTCTTAAACACATATTTAAGTTTCTCGGTTTAATATGTATTCATCATACTCGTACATACGTAGAGCATCCTAGCGGTATTCAAACCCTCTAGACATAGTGTTGTAAACTGTGTAGGCAATAGGTAAGCAAAAAATAATAAAGCTTAAAGAATTCACATGAGACCAACCAACTTTTATTATACAGAAAAAACAAAAAGATACAGTCAACGTCAATAATATAGAAAGACATTCCAATTTTAAATCGTTCCATAAAGTATAAAACAGCCAGTGACGACTACAATTCAACACATAGTGGCCAGGTTTCCTAACCACTACACCAAGCAGGTCGTCAGGTATCATGATAAGTTAATGCAGTAATTTGTGAAGATAGGTTACGGTATATGTCTTTTAAAGTACACAGTACTCGGGAATGCATTTATATTTGCCAATCTGAACTGGTTGTCTCTCATTTGCAATTCCAAGTGTAAATTAATTGATTATGAGGATCCGCACCATTGGAAACCACGCATTAAATACTAATTACTGAAAGTAATTGCATATTAATTTGACAATCTGAGATTACTGGCAGGGATTTTGAATTAACTATGATTGGAATATTTGGAACGATTTGCTGACATTGTTTTCATAGATTATACATTTATGCTATGTTTTTGTACAGAGAACCCCATAAGAAATTATCAATTTAGCAAAATTATTTTTTGAAGAGCTTTACAACGCCCTCTACTGAATTTAAATGACTATGTAGCATATAGGAACTGTTTAGTAGTACCTACGTATCGACACTTACACCAGAGATTCAAATGCTAAACAATAGCTTTATTTAAATTTTTTTAGGATTTCCTATTGTTTGTTTTTTTCCCACTTTACAAGATTTTTTTTATGCACAGTGGCTTAGCATTTGACCTCAATCACATCTGATGTTAAATGAAGATGAGGCCGAAGGTGGAATTTAATTTTATTGTAGTTGAAAAGCAAGGGATAAATACATTTTATGCACATGCAATAGTTGCTAACAAAATGGTCATATAATGTTTATTTTACAATAGTTTGAGTTTTAAATTACCTTTCAACACCGTATTAACGTCTGTACATAAACATTTATGTAGTCGATAATACAAGTGATTACCCAGAAGTAGATATTAATTAAAATTTAGTTACATAAAAATTGTCTTGCGATGATATTATTAATAATAACAATAATAAACAATTTAAATTACAATATGTGCCACAATTACAACGTAAATTCTATTTACGAATTACAAGAAAATTAGACGATTTTAATTAGCATCATACTTTATTACATTTGTAATTTGGCGTCAATCAAACCACTCAAGTATTCTGAACACTGGGGGACGCCATACTTTGTGATGTTTTATATACATTATTATATATTATTATCCTGGTTGTTTTCAGTTGAAGATAGTGTTAAATTAAATCGGTATGGTAACTGGAAGAGGCGGCTTGAAAACGCTAGTAGTAAGGTGGCTATTATAGTCTGATACAAATCTATTAATCCGCACTGGGCGGGCCAGTCATTATGATCCTTACCATCTTCTAGTGAAAGCCGGTCGTACCCCAGTTATACACTGGGAACGTAATATATGTAGCTTTAAAGGCTGGCCAGGCTGGACACATAACAATATGAAGTTTATAATGAGGGTAGCTATAATATGAATGCTATTATATAAAAATAAGAAGGCATAGAAATACATACATACACTTTAAAAACTCAAATATTTTTTAACCATTGTTCATTTTCAATTTCCTCATCTGCATCCCAATAAAGTTAATTTATATTTACAAATTATTTAATACTCGTAACTACTTTTGCACCTTCCGCTCTCATCAAATGCTTCATACGCGCTGGTCGGTTAGTGGTTGACCGCACCTGACCTTTTGTGAGGACGTCAGACACATGATTGACGTACGTCCTTCTTGGGCGACCTTTACCGACCCGTCCATTCACGCTTTCGTTATTGCTTTCGTTAATCTGCTTTCACTCATTCGTTCTGTATGCCTAAACCATCTTAACATACCTCTTTCTATCTACACGTCATCTTGTACGCCACACCTTTTTCTAATCACACAATTCTTTAATCTATCATTCAAAATCACTCCACACGTACTACGCAATGAACGCATTTCTACTGCGTTGATTCTGCTCTCATGCTTCTTCTGCTATACCCAACATTCACTCCCATATATCAGCGTGGATACTAACACGCCATTGTGGATCGTTACACTCGCCTTGCTTGACAATGACTGACTGCCCACAATGGCACGCAAGGCCCCATTCACACAGTTTCCTGCTTTCACTCTCCTTTCAATATCTTCCTCACACTTTCCTTTTCTATTAAACATACTTCCCAAATACACACATTTACCTGTTCAAATTTTTCCCCATCTATCATAACATTACATTCAGTGATCTTATATTCTCTTTCCACAACTCTTCGTCTTACTCACATTTATTTTAATTCCTTTCTTTTTAAATTCTCCATTCATAAGAGTCAGCATGCTCTGTATAGGTCCTCTGCCGTTCTAGCAAATGGTAATCGGCGTACAACAGGCATTTGACCAATAACTCACCCATTCTTAATCTACAATCATACAGTCTCGTAGTTCATTCAAATAACTATCCATGGCGACGCAACCTTTATTTAATAATACAAACAATAAATTTTGCTAACTAAAAACCTACAACCCACAAACGATGGCCTCCAACTTGGTCATATTGAGTGTAAAAAGAACGAACTTTTAAATGCGTTTCAGGGCTTCCCTTGTAAAGTATCAAAAGTTCTTAAGTAATCTCGATCCATGTCGAAACTTTGTAATAAAGTTACATCAAAACGAATGGGTACTTGTTCATGTAACAATTGAAACATTTTTAGTTTTATCTGTTAACTTTGTAAGAACTCCGACACTAGAATAATTCTACAGAAATGGCTGCATTTAGGATTGAAACAATGTATCTTAAATTGAATTTAGTTCGAAACACAGGCTAGAGAATATTGAAAAACGTAAAGCGGCGAATGTAAAACGACAAATTTTGTATTTCACGAGCATGCACCAATTTCATTTTTGTATCGAGAGTCTGGCTTTGAGTTGCACAAACGAATACCAGTGACTTGGCCGGTACTCTGTGCCAGTATACTTTCTGTAGTGAGCGCGAGATATTAGCTATATTTTTTTTCAATTTCGGTTCTCAAACACTTTTAAAATGGTTTTGTTGATTCTCAAAATTTGTTCATACTTGACACAGCTTGTAAATTTTGTACAACTGCAGAAAAACCAAGATACTACATATCTAAGGTACATGATTATCTACATTCATGAGTATGTAGCCGTAGGTTAGTTAGCGACCAAATGGCTGAATCGATTATGATAATTGTTGTTTGTAAATTTCCGTCCCTTATTAATAAGGGCTAGATGGAAGAGATCTCTTTTACAGATAAGCTCAACTATGTAACTTCTTGTATGGGACAAGCCTTTGTGTGTATTTACAATAAAGAATTCGTCATAAACTTGAAATTTAGAAAACCCCAGAGAAAATAAATGATTATATCACATAGGTAAATAAACCAAACCAACTGTGTTAAAGTTAAATAACTTCGAAACGAATTAACTGATTTCAATCAAATATGGCTAACCTATCCCAGAGTTAATCTAAAAAAAAACCCGAAAGATTAAGACATCATCCAAATACAAGAAGTGTATTTGTAGTGGTGTAGAAGTTTTGTAGTGGTAGAGCCACGCTGTAAGCTATTAGCTTGCAGCATGAATGGGCCGGCTCGACCGGGGAAGTACCACCCTCTCGCAGAAGACCGACGTCTGAGAAGTGGCATTTTGCCACTGCGCTTCGTCCGGTGAACGAGGGCGCCGGAGGCCCACCTTCCTGTCTCTCTCCAGAATGGTAACGGTATTTAAAGAGTTAGTACCCCAGGAGGGTACCAGCACTGCTGGAGAATTCCTCATCGCTCAGGCTGCCCTACTTATTCTGGGGTGGACACCTTCCTCAAAGGCCGGCAACGCATCTGTGACTCTTTTGGTGTTGCGGGTGCCCATGGGCGGCGGTGATTGCTTTCCATCAGGTGACCCGCATGCTCGTTTGCCGCCCTCTCATATAAAAAAAAAAAAAATCTGTATTAAAAGTTAAATATCATCGTAACCGCTAACCGATTTTCATCAAACATTGAGAAACTTTCCTTCTCTCAGTCTTTAATTTGAAAACCGCACTCAAATCGGACGACTCATTACTACGATATATCCGGGCAAAGGCTGGCACACATACACACAACACTACACCGTCAAATACAACACGCGTCAATTTTCATCGGGAGTAAAAAATTGTGGACACTGCCTAGTGGACCGAAAAACGTATGGTGTAAAAATTACATGCAATTCCAACGATTAATTCAGTATTTTATTGAGAAAGGTAATATAATCTTTGCATCTCTTTGTTTTAGAGACAAAAACGTATTTATCATTTTATGGCAGGCTGGCGGTGACAGGTGGAAAATTGTCGTTATGAATAATGGGTTAGGTGACAAGTTGTCAGTGGACCGACGGGCGGGATGCGCCTCACGTGTCGCGACCCCAAGGGTCACGCGTTAAACTTTACATTACATTTCCTTGTCCTAATGTAGTTTAAGCCCGATTTATACTTTTTCATCTATTGTAGATGTGCTTCAGTGTCAGCGTCTAAAAAGAATAGAAGCAACCCGCCTCTTCCCATGGGTGTCGTAAAAGGCAACTAAGGGACTTTCCACCGAAAAACATCAAACATCAACTATCTACAGTACACTAAACTTGGGTGTTGCTTCAAGTATTATATTCTTAATGTTTGGAACACCCAAACACTAATGCTTGGGATATCGCTGGCCACCCCATTTTGGATAAGGTCGTGCCGTTATGTATGTATGTAATGTAGTTTAAGCAGGATTTATACTTTTTCATAAATTTTTGGTATGAACAAATCACTTTTAACGTTTCCTCTCTGATTACGCATTCAAATCCAAATCCAAAAAAGTTTTATTTCGTAAGTTATAATAATAATTATCGCTCATTCACAAGACAAACTCCCCAGAGAAGAACGAACAACAAACTTAGGGGTTACTCTTTTTAAATAAGTATTTTCGTTATTTATGATTGGACAAAGAAAAAAAATAGACTGGATATCGCGGAGTGGTTCATGTCCATGCATTCTTATACACACAAAACAAAACATTGCATACACAAAAAAAAGCCTTTGGCACATAGTTTCCATTTAAGTGTGGTTTAAAACTAAGACAGCTGATTCATACTGATGTGAACAAAAATATTCTACAGTTGCGAAGATTGCTTTAAGACTAAGTTATTATTTTTAACTGACTTCAAAAAGGATGTATTTTTTATGTACGTACACCGATAACTCAGCGATTCGGCGGTTGATTCGCGTAATGTTTTTGTAGTTGAATTTTTTCTCATTTAATATGAGAAGGTTAACAAATTAATGTAATATTTTAAGAGTACATGAACTACTTATGTAATTTATGTAAGCAACTGTTTGTCTGTCAAATAAATAAATAAAATTTAATAGCAAATTTTATAATTCTGCGCCTACCCTATGACAAAACGCTGTTCACGCCACTGCCCTGCCTGTAAGTGTGTATGCTTATGGCATCGTAGCCTTAAAAATAACTAAATCGACGTGAAAACGGTTTTTTAGAATCGAAAGCTGGCGTTTGCAAGATAATACCAATAAAGATAATACCCATTGCGGAAAAGATGCCACCAGGAAAAGATCTGCCTTGGCCCACCTGGAATCTCTGAACAGCCTTGGGTGGGGCGTTGGCTAGTGCAAAAAAATTAGGATGATGTGGGCTTCTCTAATGATGACAAGTGCGGCATCAGGCAATCTATGGCGCACTTGTTTTCGTGCCCTGTCTCTCTAGTTTCTTGCACAGAGAAATACCTTTTTGAGGCAAACCAAAGAACCATCGACGTTGCTACTTTTTGAGCCATACTACTTTAGGTCATTATAATTTTTTCGATTGATTCGAAAAAAAGAATAAGAGTAAATCAAATAATATGTTACACTGTGTTCCCATGGGTATGTAAAGCCATCACACTGGTCCACGTTCAACTTTACGTCCCTATTTCCTAATGTTCGTGATATTGCCAGTACGGAAATTTAAATTTTGACTCGCTGAAACTTTATAGTTGTTATGTCAAGGCGGAATTAATATGTAATCCAAAATCTAGTCAAGTTACCGCTAGTTGAGTGTTATTTAAGTTAAAGAGTAGAGTAAGTTATCCAAAAGAGTTGATTGTAATTACCCGACTGAAAGGTTATGTTTAGATATATATATATGGAATTCTTTATTCCCTCGTAGTACCCAAACGGCTGATAATTCGTCGTAACAGTCCACGTGTCATAGGATAAGTTACGTAACAAGAAGTAAACCATTTCAGCCGTAATTAAAATTTGTCAAATGAAAACAAACATTTTTCTACTTAGGATTTCAATATAGGTATCATAGAAACTTTGCTGCTATACCAAAAGGTCGCGGGTTTGAAACCCGCTCGGGGCATATGTTTGTATGATGAATACAGATATTCTGTACCCGAGTTATGGATGTGTTTCAGTTATATATGTATTTATTTATTTACAAAAAAAAATGTATTTGTGTAGTTTGTGAACTATCTGGTATCTATAATACAAGCCTAGTTGCTTAGTGTGGAAGTAGATGGCGCTGTGTGTGTTCAAAGATATTTATTATTATTATTATAGGAAAGGGCTGATAATTAAGATTAAGATTCTGAAAATGCATATTACATGTGAGACATACTCTAGAGAGCTTCTAAATTACATAGGCTTTCCATCTTTTTAATTGGCTTTTTTCACAGTCGTTTTTTTTTTTTATTTAATTGCGGTTATTTATGTACTTAAATAGTTATTTATTTATTTTTGGAAACCACACAACCAACGCCTTAATAATGCCATAGTGACTTTCACGCTCAAGGATTCACATTAGAACAAATCGACTTGCTAGACACTTATGTCTATAGCAGTGCACTTTTGTAGGCTATTAACGATTATAACAACTCAGAAGTTATTATCTCCATCTCAACTGTAATTTGTTAATATGAAATTTGTGTATATGTGTGTGAATTGCTTTGTGAAGAAAATCGTAGTTCCCACATAAGATAGATTACCAGCGAACGTAGGTATATTTAACCTTGAGGCAGAGATATTTAATCTAATAAATTCTGTAGGTGCCTAGTGGAAATATTTTTATATTAAGTTGATCGCTACTTAGATCCCTGTCGCAAAATATCGTTAACGTACAATATAAAGAATGTAGCAAAACGCTGCGATATTTTTATCTACTTAATTGCGTAGGCTGTGTGAAAGGAATAAGTTCATCACCGATGCCAGCCTAAATCAATTGAGTTATTAAATTTTTGTCTTGTTTTTATTTATACCGGGTGTTTATAATTCTTTTTAAACTGCGTTTTCATTCAACGGCGACGATCTCACAACCTGTCACGTGCATTTCTGTTTATTTTCGAACGATGAACCGTGGAAGTTGATTTAAGCATTAAACGTTTAATGTGGGTTAATGAGTTTGCGCCGATTCCAAACAAATTGGGACTACTTTCTCCTTTTTAAATCCTAACATGTCAGGACCTAACCTGTCCGGCCGGACCCTGGATCGAGCTCGTGATATCGATACGCAGTCGCATCCGTCAGCGTTATTGACTTTTCTAGCTTTGATATTAGGCTGTTTTAAAAATATACTGATATCATCTGGGGTGTACAGCATTTAAAAGATTCATAACTCTGTGTGGCTTTATTTCCCTTATCCATAGTAATTTTGGATAGATGTTGTTTCCCCAATAATAACCCGATACCATCGGCGACAATGGAGTTCGTGTTCGTCGTGCGATTTATTTAACAATTTATGGAGGCTCGAGAATTTGACTCACATTGGATTTATTGAGGTAAGCTTCAAGTAAATTTATTGTTTTGTAAACTCTAAACAATGGTTGGAAGAAACCCAAGTTTGAACGAGTATTGTCTCTTTTCTAAATTATAGTCTCGTTAGGTGGTAGGTTCCGGCAGTTAAAAAGAATAGAACTAAGGCCTCTCTCCTCGTGGCTATTATTAATTAGACTTGCATACTTCAATGACGATGGGCATTTCTGTTTCATTAAATTTCGAAGTGAAATTATAACAGTCGTCCATTCGGAGTTAAGAAACAGGTAAGGGCGAGAGAATTGTCAGCATAACATAAGTAAAATTATTGCTAGCGTAATTTACGTCTAGCGGATTCGAACCTGCAACCGTTAGGTTCCAAAGCAGGATATTAGCTACTAGACCACCGACCGTCAATTATATTTACCTACAATCTCATTACTTACTTATTTCTTAACAATCTTTATTTTTATTTGTGTACCTACCGAACATATAAAAGTACAACCTTTGAGATTCTCGGGCTTCTTCTCAAAGGACTGTAAAAATTCTGACTATTTTCAAGTGTCAATTTTACACCTATGAAAATAAAACATTTTTGATTTATTGATTTTGGTTATGTTAAATTTCATTCATTCATTTCATGGTCGGTTTGTTGAGATACATTTTCATTTATTTATTTATTTAGAAATCACACAGCATATTATTACAATTAAAAACATTCTTAGAATTTTTAAAGCCAAATTTATAGAGATTTCTAATTTACAATTTAAATATTAACGGGTACTCTGCTAACTTTGATGGTATAATGTATGTTGTTAATAGTATGGTGTTATGTTTCTTATTGTTGTACAATAATAGTACATTATGATACAAGTGTGCTATGGTGATCATTACATACGAGGCGATACTGTGCGCGCTCGCTGCAAGCGAGCGCGCAATAAGATAGCCGAGTTGGTAATGATCAGGCACACGCGTTTCATACGACGTTTTTCAACACACTTGAGAGGAAGAAAACAAAACTCATGGAGGTATTAACACAATTTTAATTATTAAAACAATTAGACAATTTTCAAAACGGTAATTAACAGTTTTTGTTGGTATTTGAACAGTTTGTGTTATAGTATTGGCATTATTAATTATTTCAGTATCTTGGGTGAAAGTTGGCGATGAACTAATATTTTCGGAGAAAGAGTGTGCGTTCTTGCTGCTTTTTCCATTGTACAAAAGTTTCATATGCCGCTAAGTACTTCTCACTTGATTTTGATGGTAAAAGGCTATCACTCGCATTTCTTACCTCGTTAAGTATATCGGGCGGCGTCAAATTTTGGTTAGGTTCATTTTCTTCACTTGAAGTAAACATTTTCGATAATATTCTAGCTCAAAGTAACTAAAACTTCGTCGTAACCAACAAATATTTACGAAAAACGTTGCATTTTTTTTCTTGGCGCGCGATATCTATGCGCGCGCATGGAAAATGGCGCGAACTACATCGACCAACAGCCAATATTAAAAGTGAAAAAGTAGTAGTTTGTTTTTGTAACTTATTTAAGTGAATTAAGGCTAGGTATATCACTAAATTTCAATATTCATTTAACATCACAATTTAGAAAACGCATTTTCTGTTTCCTTCATTATGTAGAATACATTTTGCCACATGAAAACCGAAAAAAAAACATTAATACCCGACTAAATACGAAAGGCTTTGTCTTCATACACCTAACTTGCAATGAGAGACATGTTTAACTTAGTCAGGTTGTTATTATAGCACTTGTGCTGTAATATAATGAAAAAGCACGCGTGTTTAATATCATAGATTATGAGCCTAAAGGCGGTGTAATAAGAACAACCTTACGAGCAAGTGTGTTGAAAAGAACATTTTGTTTGTTGTCGTTGTTGTTGTATAACAGAGAGAAAAGAAAAAAAAAACAAAATAATTGAAACTAAAACAAGCTAAAAACTAAGGCATTGCTCTACAGCATTTGTGTGTATGTGTGAATGAGAGAGTGTAGAATGTGGTTGGAGTATAATAAACAAATATCTTTGAATCGAAACACTTTTGAAACGAAAACTCATGCATTGGGACGCGCAAGGTCCAACCTCTTTACAGCCTCAACTAATGAACACTTGAAAGTAAATTTGACGTTAAAAATATCAACTTCCAATTTCATTAGAGAATTAATCTTAATTAATAAGCCTATCATCGGTTGGTGCTATAAAAATATAGATGACTATCTTTCCGCCCGAGCCTGCGCCTGGGTGGAATAATTTTATCACGGAAATAGGTTTGTCCCGTAGGAACTATGTAGGTACTTAAAGTGATAATTCCAAATTTCATCCAAATCCGTTCATCCGTTTCGCCGTGATTAAGCAACAAACAAATAAACTTTCGCATTCATAATATTACATCGGCCACATCATCACTTCCCATCAGGTGAGATTGTGGTCAAACGCGTATCCAGTTAATCATAAAAAAAAGTTAGATTTTTACAGCATTTTTGTTGATTCGAAGAATCCTGGCTCCTATAAGTTACTCTTCAAAATTCCATGAAACCGCTTTTTATATGAGATTTCGTTTGAATAAGATTTTCTGATTTTATAGATATTTAAGATGATAATTTATGTGATATTTCCAGTGCTAATATAACATATATACCTATACTTAAGGTTTTATTTGTTTAGGACTGAGGTACAAAATTTACTCCAATCCAAAAAAGCTCTCTTTTATTATTCTTCCATTCTATTATTTTATCCATAATAATGGATAAGTAATAATATACTAACAAAAAACCTTTTTTTCCCTATAAGTACCTATAAGCTAAGCTGGAAGGAATAAATTATACTGAATCAACATGGTCTCTCGGCCATGTGCCCACCATACTGCCACTTTAACTTACTAATTCCCTGGGCTATGCTGGTAAATTTCGTTCTCTCGTTATTTCTTCATTTCTGATTCCATCTCGTACTGAAATCGCTTTCTCCATAGCTCGTTGCGTGACCTTGAGCGTTCTTAGAGGTCCATAGTGAGATATTAACTTTCAATACTATAAGTTATTGGTAACATACATAAGACATTCACCTTTAAGCACTAAGATAATTTAAGAAGATTTGGACGGGTGGTAATTTTTTTTATGCACAACATGTTAGCACATGACTACAATCACACCTGATGTTAAGTGAAGATGAGGCAGAAGGTGGTAGCGTACTGACCCGGAAACTTCATCTTATTTGGGGAACTGGTTATCTTATCTCTGACAACCGGTACACAAAAATGCTATTAACATTGCTGTTTAGCGGCAGATTTAGATAAGATAGTGGTAGCTAGCCAAGTTGACGTCTAAAATGCCCTACTACCAACTAAACCGAGTACTAAATATGTACTCCGCTAGGGATCGAACCCGCTATGTCCGAACCGTAAACTCAATGTTGTTTACATTGAGCCACGGAGGCGGTTACATTACATTACATTGCATTGCATTGCATTAAATTACATTACATTACATCGGGAGGCCCATAGATGCCCATAGATTCAGCATCAGATGTCCAGTGGCTGAGACGATGATAATGATGACCAACATATAAAGTAACGTATAAACATTCTTACACACCTAGAGCATAAGGCAAGATAAATTAAAGCTAGTTTAATAGTAATTGGGTGATAAATCTCGAAATTTATCGCTGTTCAAAATAATGACCCTATGTTCCGTTCGGATTCGAGTTTTTAATCGTAGTTCATGAACTAAAGTTTTAATTAGACTGCACTGCACTGCTATCGATTCAGTGGTTAATTCTTTAATTGGAGGAAACTAATGTTAGCTACGTGTACAGTAACTAACCCACGTATATTTAGGTATCTCTTTAAATACATCAGAGTTAAGTAACAAAATGATATACAGTCATGTTTTGCTCTTCAGCAGAATTTTTGCAATCGATTGCTAAAAATTTGCCGATTAGCTCACTTGCGTTCGATTCCTAAATTTAGTATCAAGCAAGCGGCTTAGAAGGATAAGAAGGGGATAAACGTCTAATGTATAGACGTATCGAGTTACAATCATTAACTTTTTAGTACTTAATACTACTTTTTGCGTGGTACGTCTGCTGACATAAATCATAGGATTATTTTTGGAGGTTGAGGGAAAAGAGACTAAGCGCACAAACAGACAGACCTGATAGTGGTTTTATTTTATCTGGGGGTAAGTCGAGCCAAAATCACAGCCGTACTATTTTTTTAAGCTAATTAGAAAGTGTGACTTATTAATGTGCAGCCATAAATATTTAGCGACCAAATGCAAGAGAGATAAAATGCAAGCTCTTAACGCTCGAATGCAAAAATTTACATTCGACATACTTGGTTCGTACCAAGTAAAAATTCTTCGTAGGCAGTTTTTTTTTTTTTTTATGCGTTACGGGTTGGTACTTGACCTCAATCACACCTAAGTGAAGAAGTTCATAGTAGTTTTCCATGATAGTAGTTCATAACGACGATCGACTCGATAGTCGACGACCGATTGGTGTAGTGGATAGTGACGATGTTAGCGAAACCAACGGTTGCGGGTTCGAATCCCGCGAGGGGTAAATGCTTGTGTGTTGAATCATCATCAGCCCGTAAACATCCCACTGCAGGGATATAGCCCTTCCCTCGTATACATGTATGAGGGAGTATGGGCCGTAGTCCACCACGCTGGCCCAATGCGGGTTGGGGACTTGGCCTAATGCGGGTTGGGGACTGTATGTCGTATGAATGTAGTGTCGGACAACTGATTTAAGTTTCCAATTTAATGCAATAAGAAGATACGGCCGTTCTAAGCGTATTTTCATACTAAAAGCTACACTAACAGATATTGATGGTGTCGATTCGGATGTACACCAACTAAACTAAAACCAGTTTTGGAGTGGTGCCGTCGCATCGTACTGTTCCAGGGAGAAAGAGACAGTACTACTTTATAACTGGTTGTAGTTTAGTTGGTGTACATCCGAATCGATACCATTGCACGTCGCGGTGGCCTACAATCTTGAAATTTAGCATAAAAGGAGGTCTTGTGTGAAGGAATAAATATGAAAATTTCAATACGAACGGTTCAGGTTAAGGTAACAGACAGAGTTATAATTAGTGTGGATATTTTGCTTCACACAGAAAATTTGTGTGCATAACAATAGTATTGTTGTAATATTTTCTCCTTCTTCACTGTTTTATCCAGGTTTCTTCATTTGCATGGGTGCTATTTTACGAATACCTTTCTTTAAATTAATTCGTCCTGGAAAACGTCGGCGATAAAGTAATTCTAAGCGCGTGAAGCCCCGGGCGGAAAGCTAGTATACGCTTTCCCTTTCACCTCCCCGCCGTCACTCCATCGCGTTAGTGCAGATAGCAGCTTCGTTAATTCAGCCAATTATTTTTAGTAATATTGAATTTTGGCTCCAGAAAGCCTTATCAATAATAATAACAATGTTACTTACTTAAATTTTTTATACTATAATAATTTTATTAATGTCATACATTTAAGTAGTTAATTTAATTAGGATGTTTACGGGCTGAGATGATGACATTCATACGACGATCCTTTGGCCCGAGGTATTTTTTAGCGACAGTACATTTGACTAACAAGATAATAAACGAAATCCATCACTTTGTCCCGACAAATAAGTACATTCGATCGATTGATTGTGACAGAAAACCATTGACATGCCATTTTCATGAATTAGCTAATAATCGTGCGGGAGGGTTGTGCTTGTGGGCGTGTGTGGGTTTGCGTGTCTATGTGTGTATGTAAGTATGATATTTTTATTTTTTTTATTATTTCATTGGATTTTGTTTTTGTTCGACACACTCTCCCACAATCGATCGAATGTATTGTCGGCCAATTATTTGTCAGGCCAAAGTGATGGCGTTTTATTATCGTGTCGATCAAATGTACTGTCGCTCAAAAATTCGTCGGGCGAAAGGACCGTCCAATGAATGTAGTATCGGACAAAGTTTGGTGGCTTTTACGTCTGTCGGGCAACTGTTTGCCGAAAAACGGTTCCGAAATCCTTTCATTTGCAATTTTAAATTTATTTTCGATAAAATTTCATTTTACTCGTCACCCAGTTTGAATAACTACTCAATGGAAAGCAATTAGAACTCCACCCCTTCGCTGTTGATCTCCGACTGTGCACTGCACTTTGACAATCCGACCTTATATTGATTAAATTACCATTTTTAACCAGTAAATAGATTAAATCTTTTATTTTAAGTAAGTTTATGAGTCATTATCGTCAATATCACACGTCACAAGACATCTACTGCTGAACATAGGTTTCTCCCCTTGATTTCTAGAGCGAACGGTTGGATGCGGCCCGGATGCAGCCACTTCCCGCAGCATTTTAGGTCATGAAATTTAATGACCCAACAGCCATCAGTTCGTCGAGCCATGCACCTTGTCCACTGCCACTTCAACTAACTAATCCACTGGACTTTGTCGGTGACTTTCGTTCTTTTACTTCTTTACTAGGCAATCGTCATACATATGTATATTATTAGGTCCTTACCTATGAAATTGGCGTTTTATATGAAGAATTTCATTAAGACTGTTTTCTCCATACAAACATTTTTGATTTTTTTTGGGAACGGCAAATCCAAATTTAGCTAAACTTTGTGTGTATTATCGGATAACATTAAGTTAAGTATAGGCAGCGTTAATTTTTAAAAGTAACCGCTTTTTAAAAGTTTCAGCGAAAATAAGAAATGATTAAGGGAAGCACATGACAAGGGCTCTGTTAAAAATTTTTTTATTAGGTATATGTGATTTAGCCCAGAAATAAAAAAATATTTCATGTGAAACCTTGAAATAATATTCCATTTTCCAAATAAAAAACAAATTTGGATATAGCTTTAGAAATCGCAGGAATTGTTAAAAAAAAAACTCCAATTTCATAGGTGAAGACCTAATATAATGACGGATAAACGAACGCACGATAAAGTCGTTGGATGCAGTTAGCTTCCAACCGGTTGCTCTGGAAACCTATGGACCTATGGAGGTCTATGTTCAGCAGTCGACGTCTTGCGGCTGATATGATGATGATATATTAAAATAGCTTTCCTACCGCGGCTTCGCCTGCTTGGAATTACTTTATCGCCTAATCTTTAAGTAGCCTCTGACCATCTCCAGGTCCCAGGCTCTCTCTCTGCCATTTTCAACATAATCATATTAGAGGTTTAATCGAGGTAAGGTAACGAACAGACAAACACTTTCGCATTCATAATTTTACTTTAGTTAAATAATATTAATTAAATTAAAACCTGACATTACGACTCATAATAATAAAGAGGAAATCGGCCGTAAATAAAACACAATAGTGATGTACGATAATCACATTCTGCGGATCAGGGATAGATAATTTACATTGATCCCGGTGTCGGTAGTGTGCCATCAATAGCGATAGGGCAGCAATTAGTTCCCGGGGGATGCCCCACACGGGATATTTATTTCTTGGCCCATGTTTACTGATTGCTGTTCAGATCAAATGAAACTACGTTCCTGTATCAATTTGTGGGGGCGAAAATTAATTGATTCAAGGTAGGGACCTGCTGAGAGTTGGAATATTCTTGGAAAATTAATTATCGATAAATAATGGGATGAATCTATAGTTATTGTATTAAGTACATCTGAGGAGTTTATTAATTATATTTTACAATTGAAATATATCAAGTGCGTATCAGATCGTACGTCCCCTAAGTACTTTTCGTAGTCAGAATGTACATTTAATAACTATTTAATTATTTAAAAACCAAACAATCCGACAGCATATCTTGTATTTTGCGTGCGCCATGTTGAATTTGTTTTACCATAAAACACTCTAGGGATCAAGACGAATCGAACGACACCATACACTTCATAATCGGTCGAGCCGTTTAGGCTACAGGAGGTAACTTAGAAACCTACATACACTCGAATAACATTACCATCCTTTTTGGGGCTGTCGGGTAAAAATACAATTATTTTCCAATTAATTTTACTCATTTTATATGGAGTTTCTGTGAAGTTTTCACAGGCTAAACTATATAATGTCATAGTTTCTCGAATATTACTCCTAAAGTAATAAATTAATAACTAGTATTTCTGTGATTTTTCATATAATTTTGTTATGAATAATACGATTGTGAATACTTCTAACCTTGGCACTCTACTAAACTAAAATGTTTATTTTAAAGCTTACTATACCGTGAATGGATTCCTGCTAGGTGTAAGCCCACGGTAAAACTCGCTTCTGAATCCGCGGTGAGACCCCAAAATACCGCCAACTTATCATCGCCAACTGCCAAGGAGCATACCATATAGCCTTGACAAAATACCTGACAAGGTCTCTGGAGGATCATCATCATATCAGCAACACGACCTCCACTTCTGAACATAAGCCTCCTCCATAAATTTCCAGAGTGACCAGTTGGAAGCGGCTTGCGTCCAACGTCTTCATGGGACCTTCATCAGGTCGTGCATCCACCTTGAACGTACCTATATGTGATCAAAGGTACCTAATAAATTCATATGCATGCAAGTCAAACTAACGTAACCTACTTGGTACTCTTCACCATGGCCACACTCCGGTCCAATCACCAGAAAGCATGCTTAACTCCTTGAGCATCTTTAGCGTGATGGCAATCCTACTAGTTCCTATAGTTTATATAGGCAGTTAGTAAGTATGTGCTCATTAGAATAGCTATAGGATCACCAAAATCCTTACAAATAATTGTCTGAAAAATCGAACTAACATATTTCCTTGTGTGAAACTGCAGGCGCGGACAAGCCATTGGCGAAGTTCTGACGCCGCGTCAGCGCCTCGGTAATTGAATCTTGTGGGTCCGTCGGCCCCCGACCTACCCGCCCCATGATTGCTTATGAAAACTGCTCGCTCCGTCTTTATTCGCTAAAATGAATGGGATTATCGAAAATTCGAATGATGGTCGTGTACCCACAAAGTTTTTGTGATTGGATTGATAATTTTGCATATTTATATTACATTTATTACAGAATAAGAATAAGAAAACTTTATTTGATCCATTTAGGATACTTATACATTGCAGTTAATTCTTCAGTAACTTCACTTCTTCTCATTTTAGTGTTCAGTACCTAAATTAGCAAAACGAAATACTTGACGCTCATCGGTGTTGGTCCATCCGTCTTTAACGGCAACGTCTGGCCCAGGATCCCGGGGGTATGGGATTCTCATGCTCATAATAGGTACGTGTTAAACTCTTGTTTAAGGTTTTTATGGTAAGGCAGCCTTATTGTAAATCCATGCAATATAATTTATTTTTTATTAATTTTTTTTAATGATTTTGGAACTTTTCTGCCTGGATCCGCCATTGTTTACGGGCCTTCAGAGATGGTATGACGAGGAAAGTTGAAATTTGGTGTAGTTATGAAAAATTGAAACTCAATTACCGACATGAATAAAAAACAAAATTTACAAGTTAGCGTTAATTTTGGGGGGTAAAGTAAGAAGACAAAAATTAATTTATTCGAGCTCATTGTGGAGGCATAAAATATAAAAGTTATATGAGATAATATTACTTTTTTTCACTTTTAACACATTAAAACTTCAATTGTTAATTAGACATGGGATTAGGCGTGGCCTCAACACCTTAAGTTTAGTGTACAAAATTTTACGAGAGAATTATACAAAATAACTTCGTTGTTTTTGATGCACTATTTATGGAACTTGTATATTCTGGGGCACTATTTATGCACAGTTTTTTTGGGATATATAAGAAGTGAATGCTGAGTCCATCTCCCATTGCCACAACACGTGTCTCTGAAGTTATGTTTTGTGCAAATATGTCATCTGTATTATAACGTATGTATAGTATCAACATACTTAATTGAAAATAATGTGCTAAAGAAATATTACATTCAAGTCTCATTTCCTTTGAGGAAATGTCTTTGTTGATCTATTTCTTGTTATTGCGAAGGAAACAGATAATTATTGTGGGTGATGGTTTAGAAGATTTACGAAATAAATTATAACGAGCCTCCGCTTCTTTCAAACGGCGCGGCGCCTTTATTTTCTTCAAAGAAAAAAAAATCGTTTATACCGATGCTCTTTTTAAAATTTCCAGTGATAATGATATCCTTTTGAAAAGGCCTTAGATTTGAGTGTATTTACATAAACTTCTTTACCATAAGTTTAAGCGAATTCCGTATTTGTTATAATTAATGAGAAGGACAAGCTGAATGTTATGCTCCGACCACATAGTCCATTAGTTAGCTATGGCATAGACGCGTAATATTTGATTTGCTGTACCGTATTAATCTGTCAACTAGCGGAGGTAAGAGGGATGTGGGGTACGGCATTCCGTTTGGCCCTGCTGAGCGCTGAGGTTGTTATTTACATGTCCTTACAGTGCCAATCAAAGTGCAATAAGTTGACAGGGCTAGGCCAATAACTGATTCAAAGTTTTTGGGCATCTTTTCTATTATCTGTTAAGTGGACATATGTCCCTCGCCTGTTGTGATTCTATGAGTTGTATGGTCGGTAATGACTGCATTAATCATCACATCAGCCACAGGACGTCCACTGCGGAAGATAGGCCTACCATAGAATTCTAGAGCGACCGGTTGGAAGCGGCCTGCAATCAGCGGCTTCCTCGTACCTTTAAAAGGTCGTCTGTCCACCTTGTCAGTGCACGTCGTACGCTGCGCTTGCCGGTGCGTGGTCTCCACTCGAGAACTTTAATACTTAATATAATTTTATACTATATTATATATAAATAATAATAATATTCAGTTTACTGTCCAACATAAGTAAGCTCATTAATGGTTAATGTTGATATTTATATTTCTCTAAAATAGATCGAATTTAGATTGGAATCGTTAGTTTTTTATTTTCTAAAGTTTATTTTGTTCTGAAATTAGCGTGTAAACACTTAGTTTACCTTAAACACAGACGTGTAGAAAAAGGCTCTACTAAAGTGTATAATAGCTACTTGCAACTTTAATTGTAGATAACAATTTGTAATAGTAGTCCGACATTGCATAATGGCAGAGTAGTTAGAAATCATCTGCACCAGTAGCCAACCGCGATAAACGTTTATGTCTCCGCGAGATAATATTTGTCCTGCTCTTTCACTTGGACAAAATATACAACTATCGCTCTCTCCCATCTACGTCACGCGCGTTATGCTACGGGGGCTGATCTGCTGATGAAATAATTCGCATTAAAAGTTGATTGCTAATCAATCTGAAAGTTTTCATCTTTGTCATTTTTAAGAAATACAATACAAATAGAATATATTGTACAACAAAAAAATTATCACAAATTAAATTTAAATATTTTACATGGCAACTATCCATACTCGACTAGTGAGGTTATCAACTTGAACTCGCTCCAATTTATATCTCTAAGCATATTATTATGCTCATAAAATGCCAGAACGGATCATGTGATACGGGGTTCTTCCTTGTCACGTCACATTACCTCGGAGACGCGGTTAAACGTTTGCCGAATCTTAAAAAGAATCCACTTTACAAGCCTCCGGTTTGTTCGAAACCCACTGGGATAACGTGTCCTCACGTATACCTCTCTCGTTTGTTTCAGAGGGATCATCGGAAGACACATGTTTTCAACGCAGACAAAGGCGGCCTGGTGGCTGGCTATATTTCTGAGTGTTTTTGTCACAGGTGCGTATACATAATTTTGTATAATTTTGTAGGTACGAGAATAATACTTACTCTACAAATTATTTACTATCATCAGTTTCTTTATTATATCTTAGTGTTCTGTCAAGAATGTGCACTTACATAAAAGGCTTCAATTGTGTTGTACTCGTGGCCACATTTTGGTCCTAAAGAATTTGATGTTTTTGCTATCGACTCGCTAAGAAGAAGCTTGTGTTAAGTTGTAATATTGGGTCTTTACCTATGAAATTGGAGTTTTTTTATGTACCAATTCCTGCTATTTTCAAAGCTATATCCAAATTTGTTTTTTATTTGGAAAATGGAATATTATTTCAAGGTTTCACATGAAATATTTTTTTATTTCTGGGCTAAATCACATAATAAAAAAAAAATTGAACAGAGCTCTTTTCATGTGCTTCCCATATAATCATTTCTTAGATTCGTTGAAACTTTTATAAAGCGGTTACTTTTAAAAATTAACGCTGCCTATAATTAACTTAATGTTATCCGATAATACACACAAAGTTTAGTTAAATTCAAAAATGTTTGTATGGAGAAAACAGGCTTAATGAAATTCTTCATACAAAACGCCAATTTCATAGGTAAGGACCTAATATTAAGTGTCTAACTACAACAGTAATAACAATATGATGACCGATTGGTGTACTGAACTAGACCCTGTCAGCGAAACTAATGATTGCGGATTCAAATCCCGCTAGGGGTAAATGTTTGTGTGATGAATACAATTTTTTTTGCCGAGTAATGGATATTTATATAAATATTTATGTATATTTATCCGATCTCGTCGGTGGGTCAGCGGTTAAGACGCGGTCTCCCAATTTGGGAGCTCCGGGTTCGATTCCCACGCAGGCCATGTACCAATGAGTTTTTAAATTTATTTTAATAACTTATGTGCGTTTATCCGACTGTTCTTAAACGGAGGAAAACCTGCATGCCTGAGAAATAAAAATTCAAGGGCATTTGAAATCCCCAACCTGCATTGCACCCATACTCCCATCATTATACGAGGGAAGGCCTATATCCCTAGGATGTTTACGGGCTGATGATGACCCGTTCTTTAATATCCATAGTACAAGCTTTGCTTAGTTTGGGACTAGATAATTGGTGTAAGTGTCCGAAATATTTATTTATTATTACTAATAGCATTATTATCCATCTTAGGCTAGTTTGTAAAGTTAGTGTAAATTTCATGAATTAAATTTGTTAATGACACGCGGTGCAATTATAATGAAAAATGGCGGCACGTAGAATCGCAAGAATGCTGTATATACACTTTTTTATATAGTATTAGTAATGTCTTATTAAGAAGGTTCGAGTTCACCCAAAGAGCAATGGAGAGAGCTATGCTTGGAGTCTCTCTGCGGGATCGAATCAGAAATGAGGAGATTCGCAGGAGAACCAAGGTGATTGACATAGCTCGAAGAATTGCCAAACTTAAGTGGCACATTGCTCGTAGGACGACGGCCGTTGGGGCGAAAAGGTTCTCGAGTGGCTACCACGCACCGGAAGACGCAGCTTGGGCAGGCCACCTATGAGGTGGACCGACGATTTGGTAAAATTCTCGGGAAAGAGCTAGATGCGGTCAGCACAGGACCGGTCGTTGTGGAGATGATGGTCCAGCAGTGGACGTCTTTCGGCTGATGTGATGTTCGCCACGCTGACTGCGGGTTGGGGACTTCACATGCCTTCAACCACCGACGCTCCTGATCAGATCAGAATATCAAATTTTAAAAATTTAATTATATTAATATTATCCATTATCTATATCTTATACCTGGATACCTCATTGATTGCGTGGAGTTCGAACCTGGACCTCGCAAATTGGGAGACTGTCTCCTCCACTAAGTTACCGACGCTCCTGATCAGATCAGAATACCAGATTTTAAAAATTAAATTATATTATCCATTATCTAGTATCTTATACCTGGATACCTCATTGATGTAAATATCAGAAACATTTACTTATATTTAGCAGGCAGGTTTTTTTTTATGCACAACGGGTTAACACTTAATCTCAATCACACCTGATTTAGGTTTACCGCTTGTATAATATTGACAACTCCGCACCAAAAGATCGTATCAGTCATATATTATAGACGAAACAATAACTCCGCTGTAACTTTTTACGGCACAATTGATCTCTTCGCATATGACCTGTGCGAAGAGATCAATCGCTTTTATTCTATGTCTTTGCAGGTCGAGATTCACACGATTACTCCACATTTATTACCTGGAATAGAATATTTTAAGAAATTACTAACTGGATTCTTATAATAGAAACCCGCTGATTAATTAGGTACTATATTAATTAATATGCATACTCCCAATATCTAAGTACTGGTATCTTTTATATATCCTACAAATCATTCCCTTATTTAGAACATAGACAAGATAAGAACGCTACTTGATGGAGAATAAATTTATTAATTAATTTATCAGAAAATCACTCGTAGCTGGATGGTACTGCTCCCTAAATAATTAAGTGACAGCTTACGGGGTGTCTTTTGTTGGCCAAATTTAACGAACAGATGCCAAAAATTAAAATGTGTAAAAATCTAAGCAAATTTCTTTTACATTAACTTTTGAGATGGGCGACAAACGTGGCGGGAAACAGTGTTTCAAGTTTCAAGGAAATTAGATTTGTACTTTGCTTAGTAGAATAATAGAACGATGAGGATTCCTTCCTTGGTTAGAAAAATGCTTTAAAAGGAAAAATCTCTGCACAGTGAGCTTTCCTAGATTTTCTTTGTGTTACTTTATATAGCGGATCATTGCCACTAGTTCAGTTTAGGAATTCGATTCCTTTTAAGTATATTTAAGTCGCCTTTTCGACCTATACGGGATTTTTATCTTAGTCATGAAGATTCACTGTTGTCCTTCTCCAAAAGTCTACGGATTCCTCGTTGACTTTTGAAGAAGGAAAACAGTCACCGTGAACATGAACGACATTGTACGAAGCTTAAGTATATACTCTTGTAAACGCTCACAATACGCCAACGTTACTTTAAAAGGAACGGAGTTTGTAACGTTATCTTCCGAGAGTAATATACTTTAAGTTTCCAGATAAAAATAACCACTTATGCGTAACGTTCTTCTCAACCTATATGCCTGATTTCATCGAAATTAAACATTCATAGATCCATATTTTCACATTAATAATATTAAACATAGAACATCAAGAAACATATACACATCTAACTATTGAGATGGCTCGATAACGCCACAATGATGACCGTCCATATGTAGAACCAGCAAACAAGGGCCATCCAATTACGCAGAGGTGTGCGACAAGGGGACACTATATCGACGAAACTGTTTCCAAACGCACTTCAGTTCAGGGCGTTCAATGGGCTTGCGTGGAAAATTATATAAATGGCGAATATATTTCGCACACACCTACATTTGACTGATGACAAATATATCTATATAATAATATCGCTGCATTACAGCAGGAATTGCAACAAATACTGCCTCTCGGTGTGTCTGCCTAAGAATAAATTTTGGCTAAGACCTAAATCATGTTTAATAATTATGTTGATCCAGGGCCGGTAAGTCGATAATATGACCCTCGAAGTTGTTGTGAAGGACAGGTATATAGAAACAACTTCAAAAGGGAATCAACAGAAGGAATGAACTTTACTGGAAAGTATTTGCGTCATAACTTCTCTTCGCCAATATCACAAATCCTGAAAACTAAAAGCTTTAATCGATTTGTGATCAACGAGAATTGATGACATAACTCGGATAATATGGTAAGCTGAATATGCAATGGTCTCATCACATTTATCGCAGAATGGCGGTTGGGCAAAAGGAAATCTGGAGTGAGGACCACGTCTCGGTAAAAGAAGCATGCAACGCCCACTTACTACATGGTGCGAAAGTCTGCAGTGACTGGATATAAATACCTGAATATCAGATTTAGTGGCACGCCCTGGAGGATGACTATGTTCAGTAAAGCCTGATGACATTGAAAATTAATGGCATAAATGACCTAATTTTGCCTCCCATGGCAATCATGCAAATCGTGCCATGACGTATATTGCTAAAGGCTATGTTTGATAAGTGTGAGTGTTGTAATTCTAGCAAATCCTCTATGATAAATCTATGGAACAAAAAGCAAACATTTCATGGGACTCGCTAACATCAGTTGATATAACACTACTCAGTCAGTTACGCTGTTGATGTCATAGTAGCTGTATATGATGCATTGGATAGGTCCGGTCTGAGTCGATTCATATATTTTTCTTCTGGATATTAAGTCCTCATTTACCTGACTAAGCATGTTTGATAGAAAATTTGATTACCCACTGGCCAAATATAATTTTCTTAATTTGGCCAGTGGGTAAAAATTATACCCCAACTTATATTGGGAACTGGGAGCCGAAATCCGTCAATGCTTTCAATATTACTGTTTGGCGACAGACATAGATAAGATGATGGTAGCTCAGGCAGACATTTAAAAGTGACCTACCACTAACTGACATACATGTACCACGCTGAGAATGGAGCCCGAATCCTCCGTTCCGTAAACCTTATTTTGTTATCATTGAGCCAAGAAGGTGGATAAATTACAAAACAACATTTATTACATTTTGCAATAACGAATTAGTTCCATAAAATTGTTTGTTTGTTCAAAATTGTTCCTTTAGCAATTGTCACCGCTTACTTACGTATACGGCATATGCAATATGTACATATATTAAGTAGGCGGTTTGTTAAATGTGTTGCTACTTTGATGTTTCACTTACTCGACAATAGTTTGCCTAAAATCTCCTACCTGTATATTTTACTTACATAAGTTTCGAAAGCATTTCACAAATAACACGTTGTTTACATTTGTTACAAAAATTTTGACAATTAATATTTTACAGGTGAGATGCCGATCCAAGCAGAGGTGGAGCCGGAGTTCCTTCAAGCTTTGGAGAATCATACCGTAACACAGGGTCGAGATGTGCACTTCACTTGCGTAGTTAACCACCTCTCTAACTATAGAGTAAGTATGTAGTTTTTTAAAGTTTTTACGACTTCTAAGTTAATAGTAGGTAGTTAGTAGCATAAGGCTTGTTTGATTACATAGAATCAAGCAACCAAATATTATCTTCTTGTTATGGAATTTGTGGTGTAGGAAAATCTTTAGAAGCTCACATCTCACGAAATATTTATCTGATTAAAAAAACTTCTACATTATTTTGCACGAAATATAATTTATTCTATGTACAACTACAACGTATATCTATTACGGTCTATGTATAAATCTGAACATTACTTTTACTTCATAATTACATTGCGATTCACATAAAGACACAATGTACATCTTACAACCGATGTTAAACTGACGGAGTTAGAAGTCTGTATCATATGGACGACGGAATGACGATTTATCGAACGGTCACGCTGAAATTATAAAGGTTCATTTTTTGCCATTTAGCTACAGAACCTTAACAATGGGATGTCGTGCTGGAAAAATAACAAGATAATTTGGGCTGGCATCCAGCCCAATGCCCGTATTCTAAGTGTTTCGTTTCTTTTCACTGACCGGGTTCAAAATTTGAAACATTTCGATACCTAATCGATTTTTGAACCTTTTAGAATATGGTGGCAGAAAAGTTCATCAGAGAACTACAGCTCGAGACTGAAATGACTTGGATGATTTAAAAGTGGAACTAGTTAATGCGGTATTAGCTTCCTCCTAGTTCTCTGCCAAAATTTCAATACAATCGAAGCAGTTTGGCGTGAAAGTCAGTCCGACAGAAAAACTTTGGTATTTATAAATAATAATAAATAAATATCCTTATAGGTCCAACTAGTACCATAGTAAGCTACTAGCTTGTGTTGTGGGTACCAGATGGTTGATATACTGCATAAATACATTTTTTTTTGTAAATAAATACATAATATAAATGAAAAAATCCATAATTCGGGTATGCCACTAGCGGAAATCAAACCCGCAACCTTTTGGTATATAGTGGCCAGAGTTGCTAACCACTACAACAAACAGGTCGTCATTTATAATATTAGTATGAATGGATGGAAGACAGCGTTGAACATAGTGTAAAAAGAAATATGACCCCCAACCAGTAACCTCCAATAGCTTTAACTAGCGTCATCAGCTTTAAGCTTCAGCAAACAAAAGAAGTTACAACTCTACAATCAAGCAAGTTTTGATTGTCGAAACTATAAGCTTAAACCTTTTTGGATTCAACGCACGTCCGCGTCTAAGTGGTCTCAACTCGTGCTCGACATTAACTGACTGTTAACTCGAGTAACAAATTACATAGTTTTCTACTAAATCTGTAGATGGGTGATAGATATTAACAACAAGCTTGCGGTAGAACTCACATCTGTCTTTATAGTCTTTCTTTACTTTCATTGTTAAGAATGTAATCATGTTTATATGGAGAGCGAGCAACCGAGTGTGATTATTGACTGCTAATTGATGGCTTTCAGCAAATATACTCTGATCATTCCCTTTAACAAGCGGTACTTTACCTGAAATATGTGAGCAATTATCTAGAAATGTCCGAAAACAATAAATAAAATTTCAACCTACATCGATGTTACTGATCATATACCGAGGTTTTCTTAAATATTTAACTCAATATTAGAGTTAGTGTAATATAAATCTTACCGAGAAACGACCTATTTGTTAAAATTTCAATATCTTTAAGAATAACTACATCAGCAGCCTAAAGAATGCCACTGCTGGACGAGAACCTCTCACGTGCCACGATATGAATATTCATCCGTTCATTCGTTCAAACGTTAATTAGGTACCACAATGGGCAGACGGATTGGGGATCGCAAGTGTTTTGGGAGCTCCTCATCAATGGTCTAGCTATTATGTTTAGACAATTGTTTCTTAAGTATTTATCTATCCACTTAAATTATAACAGATAATAAATAAACTCCGCTATTTTACTTTATGCCACCAGACTCCCTCGGACTCTGCAGAGAATCCCGATAGTCTGAACGTGATGTGATGAACTAAATGTTACGACACTATGGACCGGCGGACAACAAACAACGTCAAACTCTTAATAACCCTCCTTTATATTGGAGTAACAAATTGCTAAGCAAGCGACCATAAAACACGTCAATAAACATTACTTTCCTAGTTTCTCACTCCAGCTAGATTCGTTTCCTGCAAGAGCTCGTCGGGAATAATTCTCGCAAACAATGAAATTGTTACTAATTTATTTTCCAACCGCAACAAAGCGAGATGTCACGTGAAAAATGCGCGAGAGCGGCACGAATGGGGCACCGTGCATTCCTCGCGAAACACCCCTACGTGCGGACGGTGTTGCCGACCTTAGTTAAGCAAAATACCTATTGTTTTAATTACTTTATCATATCAGAGAATAAAAAAATAATGAGTACAGTAAATAAACACTGCACTTGATTTTTGCGAAGTTATAGAGATGTTTTTCTAAATTTTTTAAATTTCATATGAATAATTTTTTTTTAATACATTTTTTTTATGCACAACTGGTTGGTACTTGACCTCAATCACACCTGATGTTAAGTGAAGATGAGGTCGAAGGTGGAAGCGTACTGGCCCGGAAACCCCAACACATTTGGAGGACTGGCTATCTTATCTCTGACAACCGGAACGCAAAAATGTTATTAACATTGCTGCTTGGCGGCAGATTTAAATAAGATGGTGGTAGCTAGCCAGGCCGACATTTAAAATGCCCTACCACAACCAACCAATACATTGTACTATAATTTACTACAAATTTATACGTATTCATCTAATACGAATAATCTGATGCAGTATCGACAAATTTATTTCTAAGTATAAAATAAAGTGGTGTTCTTTAGGTATATTCAGTGTACTAAGTATCGGGAATTTGTCAATAAAACAAAAAATACAAATTATTCATCTAAATTTATTTTATCGCCTTCAAAGTAGGCCCCATCGCTTGCAATACAACATCTCCACCGCTTCACCCAGTCTTCCATACATTTTTCATAGGCTATTTGCGGTATGGCCTTTAGCTCATTCAGCGAATTTTCTTTTATGGCTTCTATCGACTCAAAACGTTTTCCTCGAAGTGGTAATTTTAACTTGGGAAATAAAAAAAAGTCAGACGGAGCCATATCAGGTGAATACGGTGCTTGGTCGAGAACTTTTGTTGAATTTTTCGCTAAAAACTCTTTCACTATAATGGCTGTGTGTGATGGTGCATTATCATGGTGCAGCATCCATGAGTTGTGTTGCCACAAATCTGGACGTTTTCGGCGGATACTCTCACGCAAACGCTTCATGACGCCTAAATAATATTCTTTATTCACTGTTTCTTCCTCTGGAAGGAATTCGGAGTGAACCACACCACGGTAGTAAAAAAAAACTGTCAGCATCACCTTGATTTTGGAGCGACTTTGCCGCGGTTTTTTGGGTTTCGGCTCGTTTTCGAGACGCCATTCTGAAGACTGTTGGCTTGTTTGCATGTCGTACTCATAAACCCATGTCTCGTCGCCAGTTATTATACGTTTCATAAAGGTCGGATCCGTAGAAGCTCGGGAAACCGTGTCTTCAGCGACATGCTTTCGCTGCGCTTTTTGAACAAAATTGAGCTCTTTTGGAACTAGTCGAGCGGCGACGCGTTTCATGCCTAAAATGTCAATGAGAATGTTGTGGACGGACTTAAAAGATATGTTCACCTCACTAGCCAACTCTCTCAGACTCATACGTCGATTTTCGAGCACTAGCTTCTTGATTCTGTCGATGTTTTCTTTGGTCGTAGCGGTTGAAGGTCTACCAGAACGAGGCAAGTCTACTACTACTTCTCGGCCTTCTTTAAAAGCCTTATACCATTCATAAGCCCTTGTTTTCGATATACACGATTCGCCGTAGGTATTTCGCAACATTTTTAGTGATTCACCACATGAAATATCATTTGAAACACAAAATTTAAGGCACACTCTTTGTTCAACAATATTTTCCATTGTAAAAATCGCCGAGGACTCAAAACTATGACCAACAAAAAGTGTAGTTTAAAACAAATTAAATGACAGATCCCGCTCAAATTTTGCGCGCTAAATCAGTACAGTGCTACCAACATGCAGTAAAAAAATTAGAACGACCTCTTTTACGCGGGTCTTTTTATTGACATATTCCCGATACTTTTTACACAGAGTAGTATGTCGAAAATATGTTACTATCCACGCCTCACTTCAATTTCAATTCCCTCATCAAACGAATAGTGTGTAATGAAGTTTAGAAGTTTCATATTGTGGAATATTAAACTCTGCTGGAATGTCTTTATCCAGCAGAGTTCTTTAGTGGAATACTTTTAATCCAGATCCGTTATGTAGCTACCTTCCCCCTGTAAAACCATAATGTACTCGTGTGGGTTGGTATTTTTTTAAATATCAGTGTGGCTAACGAACAATCATCTCATGTGTTTGAAAGTAATTGCTATTTCTCCTGATATCTCAAATCTGTCAGAGATAAGGTTGCAATTTTCGACCTTTAATGCTGGGGTCACGGATTTATTGTGAACTTGAGGACTATGAATATTTCCTAAAGTTCTTCGTAGCCACTGACGTGAATATATTTATGCCATGTGTACAATAATAAATACCCACAGATCAAGAGAAAATAGGGTAAACTTGGCAACACTGTGTTACCCCCCTCAATTTTACATTCGCTACACCACCGTTTAAGTCACATTAAGTTTCGTCTCCGTGGTGAACAATACAAACGATTTAAAACTTGGAAGCGCCCGGCGCCGGCAGAATAAGAGCGATTTATGACATTAATTCTAGATATAAAACGAAATTTCACGTTCATATTCAGTCTGGAAAATAGTTTTGTAGACACTCATAGTAATTGCATTGTTTGTTTAGCTCTCATGTCTGTGTACATTTGTAAAAAATGTGAAATAAAGCTTTGCATTCTCAACGCGTACACGGCAGAGTCTAAATAGTAAAAGCTGATTTAGTGCACCATTAATCTACATAATAATTAAAGAGCGTCTAGAGAAATTATAATCAACGTATTCTGTGTGGTTTCCGCAGTGCTATGTGCTATCGGCATTCAAATAGAATAGAACCATCCCGTCTCGTCTTAGTGTTGTAAAAGGCGACTAAGGGACTTTCCACCAAAAAACATCTATAGATTTTCACGTTTCAACGGCGATAGGCTCACCCCCTGTCACGTGTGCATTTCTGTATAAACATCAGGGAAGTCGTGGATATTGTTGCAATCATTAAACTTTTAATATTTGGAACATCCACACACTATTGTTTGGGATTTCTCTGACCACCCCATTTGAGATGAAGGTCGTGACGTTATGTATTATAAATATACAATTGATTACAAAATAAATATAGATGATGTTGATTCTAAAAAAGAACTAACGAGTACCTATCTATTAATTTATTAGGATACAACACCATGTTACTTAACTAGAATCCCGACAGTATGGTCCTTAGTTGCCTTTTACCATTAGTAAGAAATTTCTAGATATCGAATATCAGATATGTCGTGGGTACATTCACCGGTGCGGTGAGCAGATTTATAAAGTTTGTAAATTATATTGCGCAATAAAGAGTATTTGTATTGTATTGTATAAAGGAGTTTACATCTATTCCAAACCGCTTATCTGATGAAAAAAAACACTGAATGGTATTGGAAAAGAGCAAATTGTTGTTATAGATAATCTTAACAAATTATTTACGTCGATCCTAGTATAGTCATATTAAACAAAACAAAAAGACCAATATTATAAATATACAAAAAAGCGAGCTTATCTCTAAGATATTTTTCTTTCGTATTTACAGAATAACTATTTACAAATATATTGGTCAGGGTACTCATAATAATCTGGAAACTCAAAGAGGATTTAACTGAGCCGAGAAACACAAACCATTAAGTACTTATTTAACTCATTCTTTGTAGGTTGCGTGGATCAAGTCAGACTCGAAGGCGATTTTGGCTATACACACCAACATGGTGGCGCTGAACCCTCGTCTCTCTGTCACATACAACAACCATAACACGTGGAAGCTACACGTCAGCAATGTCCAGGCGAATGACTCTGGCACTTATATGTGTCAAGTCAACACGGACCCAATGAAAAGTCAAGTAAGTTTACTTTAAGAAATCTGAATCGAAATAGATAGATATGTATGATCATATTTTCACGATGGTAAGCGAACATTTTTTTATTTTATTTATTATTTGGTTTCTCCTTAGTTATAGATTTAGTTGAAGTAATTTTTACATACCTCGATATTCTTTTTAATCATTCATTTAAAAAAAATAACACCCTTTTATGCTCCATCACTTTGATAAGCAAAATTCAAAAACATTTTTTTTTCTCGTTATTGTTAAAAACACCTACGCCTTAGCGAGAACACTCCCGTGCCCCTTGACGTTATACCTACTGCCGCTAAACTAACAAATCATACATAACATAAATTTACAATGCAAAAAATCAGGAAAATATTTTGGTAACTAAAGATTTGTAAAATAAGAACAAAGTTTAAGAACTAATAAAACCCGACAAGAAACAAGATAAGTTTTAAACTTTGTTAATAGAAAAAGATGACGCATATTATCCACCAACATGATACCTATAGTGAAGATTATAAAGTTAAATGCACGTTCACAGATGGGTCACCTATCAGTGGTAATCCCACCAGATATCGTGGACTCCGTGACTGAGGGCAGTTCTTCGCGGGAAGGAGGCAGTATACGACTGACCTGTTCAGCCACAGGGGTACCCCCTCCAACGGTGATGTGGAGACGCGAGCACAACAAACCCATTGTCTTCAGACATGATGGTGGAAAGGAAAGGAAAGGTGAGTATCATCTGGTTGCAAATTTTGTTTAGCGTGCAAAAGAGAAAAGTCTCTACAAAATAAGGTAAAAATTAGTTCCTCCGTGTTCGAATCCGTGGGGCAATGTTAACATAGGGTACAAAATGGAAGTCACAGATTCGACAGTTATATCGGAGCATATTAGAAACTAACTTGGATTTTTTTATAAATGACTTAAAGCACGTTTGACAAACAATAACCTCACCTAATAGAAGGTGTCGATGTGGTCACGTCGATCGAAGAGATTATTGATATTTATGTAACGGTACCCCTTTCACTCCCTCATATACGAAGGAAGTCCTATATCCCTGCAGTGGGATGTTTACATGCTGATGATGATGATTATATCTTTCACAAGTTCAATGTGCTCTTGTGATTTTTTATAAAATAAATTATGATTTATTGAAATGAAACTTATCGGCATAAACTCTACGATCAAGTGGTTCATTGATGAACTCAAGTGCTTACTCCAGCGCTCGTTCGTTAAGAATTTAATTGAGTAGGTACGAGTATAGGCTAATATTAGCGGCAAAATATACTAAAAATTATCAACTTTTAATTGTGAATTGGAAAATCATTTATATATATTAGAGTTTGCATTATGATAAGCAATAGTTGTAATTATTGGGTCTAACAGAGGGTAAAGTACAGGTAAATCGAATGATTGAGGGAGCTCTACGTGACATCTGTCTGTCTGTTGGATTGAATCAAAACGTGTGGATGGTCCTTTATCATGAATGGATTGTTTGTTTGTGCTTATGAAAGATAATTAATTGTTTGATGAACGACTGTGTTTGTTTTTCTTTATGACAGAATGAATAATCTTGATGATATCGATTCTTGCATTGGCATTTAATTTTACAAGTACGAAGTTAATGACGATTATTACAATACTAGTGTGTAATAGACGGCATGTCTATATAATACTTAATTACGTACACTGAACAGTATGTAGGCATTCATCTTAAGACATTTAATTTAAGAACAATCACCTTGCTCGCTTGTTCCTTTGAGTTAATAAAAGACATTGAAAAAAAGGACCTCGCAAATTGACGACGGATTGAAAAGTTACTATCACTGCAAAGTTTATTTTACAAATAAATCTATAATAATGTCTTAATTACGCATTCAGAAAAACTTATAGGCACTAGTCTTAAGACCTTTAAATTAAGAACAACCCTGGTTGCTCGTCGCGTCTACGACAGGCTTGTTCTAAATTTAAACTAGTAAAAAAACTTTGGAAAAAGTCGCCTCGCAAAGGATTTCAGTGAAATGTTACTATCGCTGAAAATTTCATTTTATAAATACTTCATGGCTGTAGTTGGAAGAAAAGCAGATTACAGACCTCGTTTTTCGTGATTAATAATTGCACTCGTGTCTTTGCAGTCCTCACTATGTTTCGTGCTCCAAACAGCTATCGACGAAATTATATATCACGTACTGCTCGGTGCAACAATCTACTAGCAATTAATGTAACACAATACTTTGTTCAAAGTGTGTGTGTGTATTTACGACACGGCCGCAGAAAAAAAATTATACACAATCCTTACTCATTTCTTCGCTTAATTAATCTCGGCAGTTTATTCCACGTCATAGGCTTGTACACTGGAGGTTGTGAAAAAAGAAGTTTGTGGTGGCTTTGACCGTTTTTGTGATGCACGATTGCCTAGGAGCATCACAAGAGAATACTCCTTAAGGAGAAGCGTGATAGTTAATCAGGAGCAGCTGTCTTTTTAAGGATATTATATAAGCAGGAGAGGCTGTGCACCATACACCGAAGTCGGATGGAGAACCATTTTAGATGAACGCGAAACGCAGGTACATGATCAAATCAAATCAAATCAAAATATTTTATTTCATAGGATAAAATTATCACTTGAAAACGTCACTATTAATATTACATTTAAATTTACGGCTCATCTACGGCAAATCATATTTACGCAATCCGAAAATAAAACGAATAGCAACATTTTGTAGGCACTCAAACTTATTAACAACTGCTCAGTCACAACTAAATAGCATACATGCGTTGTGGTGTATGAAGTATTGCTTTTCCAAATACTCGATTTGGGTGGTAGACCAATGTTAAAATATCAGCTTTGCCCACCATTTTTTCTTTTCATCTTTTCAACCGCCTCCGTGGCTCAATGTAAACAACGTTGGGTTTACGATTCGGAGGTCGCGGGTTCGATCCCCAGCGGGGTACATGTTTAAGTACTCGGTTTGGTTGGTGGTAGGGCATTTTAAATGTCCGCCTGGCTAGCTACCACCATCTTATCTAAATCAGCCGCCAAGCAGCAATGTTAATAGCATTGTTGTGTTCCGGTTATCAGAGATAATATAGCCAGTCCTCCAAATGTGTTGAGGTTTGCGGGTCAGTACGCTTCCACCTTCGACCTCATCTTCACTTAACATCAGGTGTGATTGAGATCAACTACCAACCCGTTGAGCATAAAAAAGAAAAATAAAACTGTTTTTTTTTATGGTGGATTGAGGTTGATGGTTAAAGCGGTCTGGTTAGATATTGCAGATATTTTAGGAGCTCCGCACTAATCACGCTGTTGTCTATTCACTGATCCATACTGTTATGATCACAAACTCTTAGTCGTTTTACAACACCTCCCAGAATAGACGTGGATCTATTCTACTCTGCCTGAAAGTACACGAGCAGAAAAATTATCTAGCGGAAAAATATAGTTAAAGGAATGAAAGCTGCCGGAGAAATTTAAACGATCCCACTTCTCACCAAAAAAATTTCAGAGAGAGCGGTTAACTTTGACTCTGTTAATTATCTCACATGCTACATTCTGCAAAAACATTTACGTCCTCGATGCATGGAACTAACCGCTTATTAAACTATGAAAGCTGCACTTCCCGTGGATAACATGCATAATTTATAATACGACTTTGCTCTAAAATAAGGTGTTTATCCTACAATATTGAAAGTAGAAAGTTTTGAATTTTCGACAGAACTGCTGCGTATTTTGCAGATCTGAATAAATAAAAGGCATCGTTAAAACTTGGTGTTGTATTAAGTTGCATTAGTAAGTTTATACTTGTATAATTATAGTAGGATATTGGTTGACCTTATTTCAGTTCAATTGGAAACCTTAGCACCGCGTAAAGAGAATTACTTTTACAATGCTTTGCCAGAAATGGGGATGAGCAAAGTAACTACATTTGGTGCCCCTATGGTGAACGATTTTTCAACATTTCTGATAAAATTTTACCTTCATACATAATGGGAATTTGAAACGGGACAGCAAAGCCAGATTCCTTAATAATAATCGTTGTTGGTTCATGATTTCTGAAGTTATTTCCACCGGTAATTAAAGACTGACAAAACCTTTTTATTATTTCACTAACTTTTTGCCCGCGGCTTCGCCTGCGTGGAATAACTTTATTGCGGATATGTTCAATTTGTTTATCCTATGTCTTAATCCAGGCTATATTCTACCTATATACCAAATTGTATTCAAATCCGTTTATCCGTTTCGCCATGATTGAGGAACAAACAAACAAACATCCAAACTGATGCATTTATAATATTAGATTAGATTCGATCCTGTTTTTTATAAAGATCAACTTCTCCACTATAGAGCCCTATCACACGTGATTTTTGTACGTAGGTGACAACTCTGCTCTAAATTACAATATGCAAGAAACAATGTCGCGATAATTATGGAAATAAAATAATTTATTTTAATAATTACACTAGACAACAATAATCCTGTAATACATAGCCATAATTGTTATTGTCCCTAAAAGTTCAATGTGTTTGTGTGACTGGTGAAACAAATAAATGCTTTATCTCTGTATCCTATATGGTAAACAGTTTTGTTTACTAATAAATGTTGTATTTGAACTCAGAATGAATTGCTTTTTAAATTAAAAATATTGAAAAATTTGAATTTCATTAATATAATCGAAAGGTATGTGAAAAGGTTTTAGTTTTGGAAACATTATTATCTATTTCTCTAAGCTAATAATTTATATCCGATCCCTAAATGAAACAAGCACAAGAGAGCGATATGATTTTGTATAAGAAATAAGAAAGTTTTGTATAAAAAATTTGTCTATTTTTATCCTGATTAATGAATTCAATTCAATTCAAGGATTGCTTAACTTTCCTAATCGTAAACAGAACAATTGAAAGTGTTAAAACTTATGAGTAAGCACTAATATAGAAAAGTAATCGAAGGACGTTATCAAACAATATAATATTCCTACTTTGCAATTTTTCCGTTAATCAAAAGAATTCTTTTATCACCCCTTTACTGCAACATTTTTAATAAATAGGTACTAAAATGTGCAAATGAGAACCTTTGCTCATAACGAAACTTTGACTTGAACAATAAAGGCGAATTGCAAAGGAGAAGCGTTGGAATTTCTCTCCACTTTTTATGAACTACGTTCATTCTAACTGCTAACTATAAAAATGCAAGAATATCTACTGGTTTAATAATATTATAATCCCAGGTTGAAAATTACAAACGTTCATTTGAAATCATTATTGAATTAAATTTAAAACAAATTGGAAAAAATAATAAGTAAAATTTGATAATTACTGTAAGTAGTTAGGAAAAGTTTACTTGTGCCTAGAACTACCTTTTAGAAATCACAGTCAAAGAAAATAATAATATTTTCACAGTTACGGTTAAAAATACTAGCCTCTATTTAGTATTATATTAATTATGTGTCTCTATGTCCTCTGTATAATCTCTATTATTTAATATCATTTGATTATAGGTGGACCCTGTGTTGTATTATTGTTGATTAAATATGCACTTTTCATATAAATACTAGCTTCGCGCCCGCGGCTGTTCCTGCGTGGACAAATTCCTACTGACTACTACTACTACCTAAGCAGAGCAGCACAGTGTTTTTTCACAAAACTGTGCTGCTCAGAGGCAGGTTGGTTAGGTTGCGTTGAAGATAATTTTAAAGAATATAATATTTACATTACATTATTGAAATACATATATGTATTTCAAAAAATATAGCATCCTTTATGAAAAATTGTGATCAACTTCCTTCCTTTCAGTTCATTTCAATATACCTAGTATTAAACGCAAACTTGTTAAGAAAGCATATTATAAAATATCAGACTATTTGAATGATAATCACCCATGTTCATTCACATGCCGGGCTATTTCACAATAAATAATTTAGTTAATTGTACCTATTATAATATAAAAAAACCTGTCTAAAATGAGCAACCTTTTAAGTTTCTTGCTCGTTCTATTTCAGGCAAAATTGCCTTTTGTACAAAAGATAGCTTAAAAAAAAAATCTGACAATTTTAAGTGTAACCTCTACCATCGGATCGCGGACCCCGAGCGATGTCAACAGCCAGGTGAAAGAACTTCCCTCTTCCTCCACTCGAACGATTCCAACACAGACATATATGATCTTTTAAAAATGCCGATAGTAGGTTATTCGATATTGACATGACTGACAAACCTACACCCTTCCTACATACCATAAATATATGTGGAGAGTTCTGACATTTTTGATATTGATTTGATATAACTTGCCAATGCCAATTTGATCCGCCACCAGCCTATTTTCTTTAAAACTGTCGACGAAAAATTCTATCAAAATCTTAATCTATAGGACCTAATTTATTATCCCAATTAATTAAACACGTGATAGTGTAGGTCCAAAGTATTCCGAATAACAATTTTGTTTATAAAAATAATAATAATAAATATATAAATAATTACTATAAGTACCGCTACAGTTACGTTGGTGGCTCGTTTTTTTTTTAATGTATTATAATTTATCGACGCAACTTGCGTCGAACCCTTGCTCCTTGCCATCTTCCAACCACAAGCCGATTCCATTGCCGCCTCGGCAAATATGCCGGTCTCAGTGCAGATCACCTATTTCCTCCGTTTGGCGTAGAAACGCTAGGGCCGTAGGGACCTAGTGCTCATGCTTTTTTTAAAGACTTATCTGAGGATCTGGTTGATGCATTGCACTATCGGAGTGCTGGCTAATACTTTAGTCAAAGAATCAGCCTGGTTATACAGCGACATTGCGGCCAGCCCTCCGGGTATGATTCCACCAACTAGGGACTTGGGGCTAGTTCTTATATGTGACTTATTATTATTATTATTCGCATTTATTCAATAAATAAAAATTGGGGAATTCTATGGGGGAGGCGTTGTTCAGCAGTGGACGTCCTGTGACTATGATGATGATAATTTCAATAAACAAAATTATTATTCGGAATACTTTGGACCTACATATTCATGTGTCCAATGGAACATCGGGACTAATAAATTAGGACTAGTATCCCAACTAATATTATAAATGCGAAAGTTTGTGTGTGTTTACGTTTGTATGTATGTTTGTTACCTCTTCACGCGTAAAAGGCTGGACTTGAAATGTGTTTGGTAGACAGATTAGGACCTGGATTACGACTGTTTGCGAGCTGCGACTTTAAAAGCGACTGGTTCCTGTAGGATAAGTATTATTAGTGGGATTGCTCTAGAGTCATAGAGTGATACAGTATTTGGTAGTAGAACGATTTCTATGCAGACGAAGTCGCGGGTAGTAGCTAGTATACAGATAAATGTCTGATAACGGCAATTAGGTATACACTTATAATATCCACGTTGTGCCTGGTAGAGGTTTTATGTGTTTTAATTTATCGTTTTTTTAATATCAGATAAATTTTCCAGCAGTATTATAAAAGTTTATAAAGCAGCACAATCTATTTATCTAAATTCTCATGGACACAATTGTAACGAGCTCCGGCGGGTCCGGAATGAGACTTCGACAAGATCTCGTTAAAATAATTGAGTTAATTCAGCGGGTTAAGTGAATAAATAGGCTTCCCTCTCAAAATGATCGTTACAAGTTTTCAGCTGACAGAAACAAGAGTGTATTTGGAAAATTCTGCATTTCCTGCGTGATTCGTTTGAGCGAAATTTATCCTTTCATGGCTGATGGCTTGGAAAATATTGAGTGCATCTAGTCTCGTGTTCGTTTTAGTTTATCGTTAAATGTGTACTGAATATCTTACTAGTATGATATATGTAAAAGTAACTATGTCAATCACCTTTTTATGACTAAACCGTCTCCGTGGCTCAATGTAAATAACATAGGGTTTCGAATCGAAGGCCGCAGGTTCGATCCCGAGCGGGGTACATGTTTACGAGTAGTACTCGGTTTGATTAGTTGTGCATTTTAAACGTCTGCCTTGCTGGCTACCACGGTCATATTTAAGTCTACCGCCAAACAGCAATATTAATAGCATTGTTGTGTTCCGGTCGTCAGATATAAGATAGCCAGTCCCCCAAATAAGTTGGGATATCCGGATCCTACACCGATCGTATTGAAATTTGGCAAAGAGGTTACTTTGAGACGGACATAGGCTACGTTAACATAAGATATCTAAAATATATTTGAAAGAAAGAAGTATTTATTCAGTGTCACATATACATATATGCATAGATAAACAGTAATCTTAAAATTGCACCAAAATAATATGTGGCACCGCAAAGGCATCCACTCGCATAAGCCGAGGTACCAGTTAGATTCCACGACGCTGGTCTTGCGTGGACTCTGAACCGATTGTACTTTGACAGAGAGGTAGCCTGGGATCTGGAGAAGGACATATACTAGTTTAAATTAAGACAAGAGAAGCCACAATACACTAGCCACAAAACACACAAAAGACAAGACAAAAGTCTGCTATAAAGTGCTTCCTCGCCGGCGAAGCTTCAGGCGGAAGGTTAATAGTAAGAAATAAATAAGTTTAATCTCAAAAGTGTATATTTAAATAAGAAGCCTATAGCTAATTACGAAATGAACTTGACCAACTAAAAATTACCTAAATAAATTAACTAATAATTGTATGTAAATATTTATAAACAAAAATTCGTCCCAAGGTTTAGGAAAATACTTATTGTTACACAATATTATAATTAAATGGGAATGAAAAGATAATGCATATTCAATAGTTTTCATTCTTCTTAGCGAGTCGATGCCAAAAACATTAAATTCTTGAGGACCAGAACGTGGCCATAGCCTTCATTTAAAAACTATAATTCAAGTCTGATTAGAGATATACAGTAAATAATGCATACGTGACAGGTGTTGAGCCCATGGCCGTTAAACCGTGCAAATAAATAAATGTTTCGGTGGAAAACCCCTTAGTCGCCTTTTACGACACCCACGGGAAGAGTCGGGTTGGTTCTATTCTTTTTACGTGCCGAAACCACACAAATACATTACATATCAATTTTTATATTAGCATCACATAGACTAATATTGCTATTGCTTCAATAATCTATGATAATATAATCTATAGAAATAAAAACTAACTTTCACAGCACTTGATACGGCACATTCAGCGGACACTTCCTATTGTTAACCTTTTCGAACGAGCTTCCCTTTTCCCTCGGGTGCCGAAAGCCGGTATTCTACTCAAGCCTTTTTCCAATTCAATCTACTTTGCATTGTCGCATGAGGCATTACACCTAGCTTTCCCCCTGCCCCTTTGCACTTGCTTCCAAGCACTCACTTCTCTCTCCAATGGATTTTATTTACGCAAGAGAAAGCAAGCCTTAATACATATACCGCTGAAGACAATAAGGCGCCCCGCTACGAGATATAAAAGCTTTGAGTTAGTCTCGCGTCCCTTTTAGTAGGATTCCTTTGAAATGAATCGAATAATTCGCAGACTTTATGGTTATACCTAAACGTATTTTTTATGTACGAGTTGTCTGTTGAAAGTGTATAAATAATTACGGGAGCAATTATTTATAACTTAAACACCAAATTTAGTAAACAAGCCATTTAATATCATAAAAAAATGAAATTTAAGCCTTCCAAAGCGTTCTCCATCTAAAAAACTTTTGCGTCGTTTACTGTAGCTTTATTCATGAAATTTAAATATAACATTATTCCCCAAAATTGTCCTTGAATGAAATTTAGCTATTCCTTTCGTAACTTAAATCGACTTCCACAAACAAGTTTCTGTCCGACTCTATCGTCCCGTTCACAGAGCGACGGCTAAAAAAGGACAACCGCTAGACCGAATTTTTATTAACTTTTTTGTTTGCTTTTTAAAGCGAAATGTAAAGTTGTAGAGCCGCGGGCTCTACGCTTTCGGAAAGACATTTCATCTTAGCGACATCAAATGAAAGTTTTAAAGCTATGGAATTAAGTATACCAGTAAGAGTTACATGACAGTGTACTTAATTGTCGATTGGCACTGTAGAGTTGCTCTCTTGTTAGAAATGTGTACAGAACTCGTTATCTTGTGCCTGCACACATAACGAACTTGTTTAGACAATAGAGAGCTATTCAAACAATCGACTAATAATTTCGCCCGGCGAACTGCTTCACGGCAAATGGAAATTCCGCGTAACAACACTAGCTGGTATGTTATTGGTTCTCTTAATGTAAATGTGGTGTTTCGCGATCTATTTATGTAAATATTATAATCATTTGTTTGTGTTGCATTTGCATCAAACCTTATTTAAATAACGATTGTCATTAAGTTGTAAACAAAGTATATATGCTTAATTGACATTTCAATAAAAAAAAATAGGATGTGAGGGAGGATTAGGGTAAGACCGAATATTAGCGGACACTGTGTAGTATCGTACATTATTGAAATACGCTATAACTTTGTAGAAACTCCCAGTCCTATCGATCAGGAGCAGTCGAACAAACCTATCGGGCTGTCCCCGGTCAACCAATACCTATTTATGAAGAGAATTTGTACCTAGATTTTTTTACACTACCTTTCGAGCTGTGGCCTATTTATCCATCCATGCTAATATTTTAACTGCGAAAGTTTCTTTTTCTATCCGGCTTTCATGCCTAAATGGGCGGAAAGCTAATACAGTATAATCTTTGGTTACCGAAAATGCGATATTTTAAATTAATGTTTTACTAAAAGTTCAATAATGCTGTTGATATTGAACTCGCTCGTCAAATACTACTCGAATCTATAGATATTTGCTTTAAATACCTTATTTGGTGGCAAGAACTACTCTGCTGAAAATCAGCAGCTTTGCTGGGTCCCTACCCTTTTATCTTAACTTTGTTCTAGTTCTATAAACTCTTAATTTGTTAAAACATTTTGTGTTGAATATACTATATATTTTTATTCAATTTTTTTATTTGAATGTCTTAACGAAAATTTCTGAACATTTAGTGGAATGGTTTACATAGTAATAATAAAAGGTATCATTTATTAGACTGCCCGCCCACGCCCGGTAATCGGCGACCGATTTCTTGTAGGAGAAAAATTGCAATATTTCAACGCACACGTCCTACAAAAAGTCGGTCACAATATCTGTGATAAAAATATTGACGAAAAAATCGGCCCGATTATTGGTCCTACAAAAAGTCTGTCGTGGGCAGACAGCCTTTAATTTCTCATCCGATACTACCCCGTCTACAACTAAAGATCCATTATTTGTTCGTTTTTTTAGTTTCATTTTAAATGACGTATAACGGGTAGTAACATTAAAATATCCTCTGGATAAAATTCCTGAAGTAAGATTTACACCGAATCTACTATTTCCTACTGAATGCATTTAATAATACGAGTACGAGTCTAAAACACATAGTAATATTCGTTTGACGTGCTTAACTCACATAATTCTTCAATAGCAAACAACATATAATTGAATGAAGTTGCACATCAAGAAGATGGAGAGTTGAGACTTGGTTTATTAACTGCATAGTTACGAGACCGGTTTTCTAATTATCATCATCATATCAGCCGAAAGACGTGCACTGCTGGATAAAGGCCTCCCCCAAAGATCTCCACAATGATCGGTCCTGCGCTGCCCGCATCCAGCGGCTTCCCGCGATCTATACCAAATCGTCGGTCCACCTCAGAGGGGGCCTGCCCACGCTGCGTCTTCCGATACGTGGTCGCCACTCAAGAACCTTTCCACCCCAATGGTCGTCGGTCCTACGAGCAATGTACCCGTCCACTGCCAGTAACTAATTTTAACCGATTTCACACTAAAACAAATCAATTTCCATACACCTCAATGGAGATTTCGATTTAGATTTCCATAAATCCGTATTAGGGTTTAAAAAACAAAAAAATATTAATATATGGATCCTTAAAAATTAAACAAAATGTATATTTGAGATTTCTGGAAATATCCCCAATGAGTAGTGCAATGGATTGAACAATAATCCTAAAAATTCCCATTAATAGAGAAAGTTAAGACACAGTACCAGATACAATAGAATTTTTACCATTAAAACGTCGAGAGGCAGGACGTCCTTGTACGTGTTAATATGTCTATAAATGGGAGACCGAAGATAAAAGATTTGTGACTCATTAGGGATGCTGCCTAACACCCCAGAGAAACGTAGTTGCCCAAAATCGTCCGCTGGGCACCTACCCAGATATATACATAATGTACCCTGAGTCTACGGCCCTCAGGAGTTACGATGGTATTCTTTCATCAACAAAAAGAAACGCTGAGTATAACAAGGCATAACATTAAACAACGCCACAATGATCCAACGAAAAGGTTCGAAATAATCCTTAATTCGTTGGGGTAATACACAATTTATCGGTGATCCAAAGAAGGGCAGTCGTTGCGTGGGGATTACCAATTTTATAAGTTAGGTAGCCGTGCCAATGTCACCGCAGTAACCATTACGTTTTACTGCCCGTTTGCCCCTCGTTGGAACACTCCGTATTTTTAATAAAAAGCGCAATATAGTTTTTCACGGGCTAGGAGCTGCGAGGAAAGAAAGGAAGCCATGGAATTTCTAATTTTGAAAATTGAATTTCTGTAAACTAGTTATTTACCTATTTTTATTTTATTGAGGTAAGCTCTCATGATTCTTAATGAGTTGCTAGTATTTCACCGAGTGTTGTTTAGTTTTAAGTTTTGCAGAACTCGTGTTACATGAAGTCACGATGATAGATGATGGATGAGTGGTGGATGGATGATAAAAGCAAATGACAAGTACTAATCCCCTTATAATCATGACATCGATTCTACATTCTCATATGTATTTAGATATGAGAATGTAGACTCGATGTCCTTATATTTGTATAGCCAGTAAAATATAAGTAAATTGAATACACATCATGCTCGTAAATCGAAATGTTAAAATATCAGTAACTTATCAATCAGATAGGTAAACAACTAGCAAAAGTATTTATAATAATCGGCATAATTGCCTATGTACAACTGTATTTTGTAAAGTACGTTATACTGTAGATTAAACGTTAAACAACGTGTGTGTTGTGAATACTCGTACATAATCTTTAGGTAATTTCACTGATTGTCAATCTTTCGTAATCGTCAGTTACCCATGTAAATCTTAGAATCTAAGCTTGAAACATTTTTAATACTACACAGATTGTTAGTCTTTTCTATATATTGTAGATATGTATGAGATCTTGTAATATTGGTTACTACGAGTATTTACTAGAGACATTTCATTAAGTAGTTTAAAGTGAGATTAAGTTGAACACATGTATCTGAGGACATATTCTTGATTGTAACTACTGGGAAAGGATATAAAATGGGACATAAACTGGCTCATATAACAATAAAAATAAATTAGATAAAAGCTCGCAATGAAACTTTGCCCATTACTCTGCTCGCGTAAAACACAATTCCATGTGTTCGTTGGATTTAATTATTGCAAAATACTTGTGCGAAATCGCCTAAGCCTTTACCTTTGGGTTAAGGTTTACGTCAAAATTAAATGGTGAAAATACTTTCCTTTCTATAATTGCAAAATCGTTACGAGTATATTATGGCATTATATGTTTAATTACACATACATACACAATGTCGCTTACAATCTTATCTTACTAATATTATAAATGTGAAAGTTTGAATGTTTGTTTGTTTGTGGCTCAATCACGGCTAAACGGATACACGGATTTGAATGAAAGTTAGTATATAGGTAGAATATACCCTGGATTAAAACATAGGAAACTGTTATCCCGATAAAGTGAGTAGTTCCCGCTAGATAAATAAATTTCCGCGATAAAGAGACTCCACGCAGGCGAAGCCGCGGGCGGGAAGCTAGTATATCAATAAATAAAAGCTCTGTTACTATTCAATGCATCATTAAAATTAATATCTCCTTTCAAATACAACTTAAATCGAACAAGCACTCGATCAACTTAAAAGAGGGCATCATTACAATTCAAAAGGGCATAATAACAAAATACTTATTTATTATATAGACAATTTTATTTTGTAGTAGAGCAAATACACCAAGAGGCAAAAAAAATGTAGCATTATCTAGGTTTTATTTACTTATATGTTGTATCCCAAATATGTTGAGGTGTCCGGGTCAGTACGCTTCCACCTTCGACCTCATCTTCACTTACTTCGTGATTGAGGTCAAGTACCAACCCGTTGTGCATAAAAAAAAACAAAAAAAAACATTCTGAAAATATTTTTCTATTAACCAGATGTACAAACATTTGTTATATTTAAGAGCCTTTACGGTTTAGTGATGCCTTCTTTGATCGATTGTGATATTAACATATTCCATGTGACTAAATCTCATTCCGTTTTCATGAAAATTTCCCCGGAATGATAACAAATATTTAAATAGTGACGAGCAGGAGCTTAATAGAGTCTATAAATATTAATCTGTCTTGAAACTAATTATCACAGTACAATCTGTGGTAAAAATTTTAAATTGTAAATCGTAGCTATTACATAATCGTAGTTATTACTATTACATGATGAGATTTAGTCACATGAAATATGTTTAATATTTCACGTGACTAAATCTCATTCCGTTTTCATGAAAATTTCTGCGGAATGATAACAAATATTTAAATAGTGACGAGCAGGAGCTTAATAGAGGCTATAAATATTAATCTGTCTTGAAACTAATTATCACAGTACAATCTGTGGTAAAAATTTAAATTGTAAATCGTAGCTATTACATGATCTTGGGCTGTTACCGGGGCGTCGAGGGATGGGCGCGGCGGCTACCGTTGAGTAGAACCCCCAAATTACTGCCACAACAGTAATTGCGATTTACAGTCAAAATGCAGACTTCATTTATACTTACCTTCTAATGTGGATGTGCTAGTAATGTTCTTAATGTGAGAAGTTTTTAAACAAGTTGATTAATAGCTCTCAAGAAGCCATCTTTTTATTAGGGTTTCGCGGGAATGGTAGGTATAAAACTGACGAACGTTTTATTATAAATTCAGGGCTTGTTTTTATTAGATCAGAAATATATTATGCATTAATAACAATGCTCTTCTGCAACTGCCACTCCAGAGGATTAAGAATATAAAAAAGGAAAAAAGAAAATAGGTAGTTTTTCAAAGCACCATAACGGTTTAGAATTTTATAGATCCTTTTATTTAAAGGAATTGTATTTTTTATAGAACTCACCCATGGGACTCAGTACATACACATAAATAATTCGGGGCCAAGCACATAATGGTTAGTTACTATATTGTATCCAACGGTTTAGAGGAACTAAAATGAATAACATTTCTTCTATCTAAAATAATAAACAGCTTAGATCCAGAGTCAGTCTGTTTGTCACCTATAGCTAAACCTTTCCCATTTACGCTTAACTCTAGTCAGCCCAAAACGATAAAATCTACACATACATAACAGAAAGGATATTGAAATTGGCGAATATTACACCTGTAACAAGAACGAACGTCTATAATTCCATAGGGAAACCCTCCGAATCATACAACCTATCTATATTTTCCACTAGTAAGGAAAACGACTCACGGATTGTGCTTGCAAGGCTTACCTTACTAACTTGGGCCTTTGGCTCCAAATTTAGGGTGGCAATATGCACATTGGTGTTTTTAGGATCCAAATTTATTGAGCGCTATTTTTAGAGGCTGAAACCTTAGCTCACCAAAACAATCTGTCCAAAACGAGAAAATATTTCATTGCTAATAAAAAAATGCAACAGAAATAGCGTTTTAAGCGCCTATTTATTGTAATACAACGTAAAGTTTATTTAAATAGACGTTTTATTAGGTGCAATATTTATTTGGCGTCTTTCGTCTTGATTTCGTCTATTTTTACTTAACCTTGGTGCACTTTAAGACAGTACTTAATTGTGTAAAGTCAACAATATTTCACTTTCGGTATTCGTTAGTTAATTTTATTCTGTGACTATGATTACTTAAAACTGCAATTCGTTAATTCAATTTTTTTACAGGAATCTTTTTCTGCCAACACCTACTCTGTAATTTCCTCAACTTTTAAATATGGAGATCAGAAAGCAGTACTTTGCTCTCAGGGTACCTCTAGTAAAGTACCTCGCGTGCGTGCGTGCGTGCGTGCGTGCTTGCGTGCTTGCGTGCGTGTTGTGTGTGTGTGTGCGTGTGAGTGTCCAGTCTACATCCGGAAGTGTGTCAGACGCTAATGCAGTTTTTAAATATTTAAGATTAAACTAGGGGACAGGATCATAACCATCTCTCTTCAATTTAAGAGCATGTCTTGTTCAGAACCATGTTTGATGAAAATTGATTCCGCTGTTTTGAGGATATTTAACTTTTGACTCAGTTGCTTTTTGTACCTGCAGTGCTAGCACGCCCCGGAGGATCTCTACAGAAGATTCTCTGTCTCTCTTGCTCGTTTAAAGCTTGAACGTGATAGCAGGCTTCTACATCTTATCGTGACAGAGAGACTAAGCATCATGAATGATATAATTACTGATAACTAGCACGAGGTTTTCTAAATATTAAGTTTGTTAAGAATCGTTCGAACAGAAATTCGTTTCGACCGATTTGGCCAGAGACCAGAATCTCTTACTTCCAGAGGGATATGAGGCGAGTTTGTCACCGATCCGGCCAACACTTTCCATCAGGTGAGATTGTAGTCAAACGCGAAACCAGTTTTTAATAAAAAAAAAATACACTCTGAAATTGTGTAATGTAAAAGGTCTAATGGTATTTTCGTAGTCGTTCGTAGTCAACAAGGACCCGTTATAGTTTCACCATGTCCGCCTTGACTGTTCCCGGCTTAGCTCAGAGGGTCTAAAAAGCTGTAATTTGGCATGGGTATATAATATGAATCACGGTGACAAAATGATAAAATAAGATACGTCCGCCCGTACTCGTAAGATTGGAACGACTTTTATTTTTGTACCCCATTGTGTGTGATGTTGTTTTGTACAGTTTTTTCGATTCAGGTATCCGTTTGAGAAATATTAATCTTTAAAGTGCGAATTTTTATTAGAGTCGAGTGCAGGGGGGAGGTTACCGCTCTCCCCCCTGCCAACTAAACGGTGGGTTAAACTAAGGCTAATTAAAAATTTAAAAAAAAACAACAAGCGATGCCTATATACCTATAGTCGAAAATCTTGTAAGCGTACTTTCCGTTGAAATTTATTTATCAAACAACAAAACAATTCCCACTTTAAGTCTGCATATTGTGACGGGCAAGTACGGAACCCTTCACTGCACGTGGCCCGATACGCACTTGGCCGTTTTTTGTTTCATAAGTATGAATCATTTCAACCAATTCATACGAAAATTTCTTAAAAATTAATGACAGAGTATTGTAGTAGAAAAATATAATTACATAAATTCGATATTATAGCTTTGTTCCATTTACAGGTTACATCTTTCTTGCATACTACTAACGTCGGTAATTGTATCATTTGTGTTAGACACCCAAATACTTTTGGCATATCTCCAAATATCCCTGAACAAAAGCCATTTAGTACGACAAGTGCCTTTATACCCACTCGACTTGACCCTTTCTGAATAACCTTTTCAACAACTAAACAATAGATAGGATAACATACAGCGTAACGTAACAAAACACTGGAAATATTCGCACCTACAGACCTGTATCGAATTATTACATTTTCTAAGTTGTTTTTTAATGGATAATATACATAATAGGTCACTAATCACTCCCTACAATCGATTCTTCTTGAAATAAGTAATTCTGGTGTAGATTAATTAATTACATACTTCGTCACGACCTATATCCCAAATGGGGTCACGATATCCCAAACATTAGTATTTGGACAACGCTTGAAACAATATCCACGGTTCACCTTACGAAATGCACACGTGACAGGGGGTGAACCCATCGCCGTTATTACTTGCAAATCTATAGATGTTTTTGGTGGAGGTTTACTCGTCATTTACGATACCTGCAGGAAGATACGAGTTGGTTCTATACTTTTTACGTGCCGAAACCACACAGCACAATGAATGTAAGCTACATCTATAGAGCAAATAATTTGAACAACACATTCAAGCTTCGGAAGGTAAGTTAAAGCTGTTACACGCTTAAAAAAGTGTTAAATAGATCTCACGATTTTGTATAGTAACCTGAGAAAAAATTTTAAACAGAATTGGTGACCCGAGTGTCGATTCTGTATGCTTTTTGTGCAGCTCGCGTCTAAATTCGCTATGAGATTTCCAGTGGCCATGAATTTTAAACTATACAATACAAAACATTGCCCGATCGATTTAAGAAAATAAATTTTATTGACTAGGTAGGTGCTTATTTTTTTATAAATTGCTATATATATTTTTATCAGCTACCTATCATACCGTTGAAGTCAAAATTTTGCCTTTCAAATTCGTTATATTTTTTTATTAATATTATTTCACATTCACAAAACGTTGTTCGAAAAATAAATATGCAAGAATCTGATATCTTCTAAAAATATACGTATAGTGTTACGAATTCCGTTTAATTAATCCAAAGAAAAAATCACATCAACGGTTTTTAGGGCTCAGTAGTCAAGAAGGAGTATAGTTTCGCCAAGTCCGTCTGTCTGTCCGAGGCTTAGCTCAGAGGCCCTAAGTACTGGAATGCTCTAATTTGGCATATACTCTCAATACCGGATGAGTTTCTATCGTAAGGAAAAAAATAGGGCATATTACGTAAGTGAAATAGAAAGTATTGGCTAAGAATTTTATTTTATTTTTTCATAACTATCATCAAATAAAGCGTTAATTGCATCATTTGACGGTCGAGTTTGTAGCCTATTCCCCATAATTACACCATTAAATTAAATAAATAAAGAAATAAATCTATAAAATAAATTTAATATTTATGTCGTAGATGAATGGCGGGTTCGGGGGTGGGCGTTACTAGCGACCGGGACGCGTGCCAGTCGCGTGGTAAAGGGTGCTCGGGCAAAGGCGATATTATTGAAAGCTACTATAGGCAAATCGCAACGCATTCACATTCGATTATGATCATGAAACCTGAGATGCTTTCTGTTCAATAGAAAACATGTGCACGCCCCTCGTGCCATACAACTTGGCCCCCGCGTGCACTCTGTGAAACTCAGCCGTACCTTGTCTATAGTTCCTCCTTGCTCAAATCCCATGATCAACTTCTTATTAGCTAACGACTCACCGGATTCTTCCAAGCGTCGGTGATAATAATCAAATCACTCACAGTCGGTGATGTGTTCAGTGGAGCTCCGACTCCTTCGACGGCTGGTATTACCGTTAACGTCGTCACGGCTCCTTTCCGGCGATACGAGCGCCACCAAGTTTACTTCACATTAACCGCGTATTATGATAGTCAGTTGACAGTTTGAATAATGTATTCTATCGCTAATTTATCGCTATCTCCGACATATATAATATCTATCTATAATCTCTATAAACCACGAGTTTGCGGCGCTTGCAGTGGAGACTTTGGGCCCGTGGTCTTCTGACATGAAACATTTTGTAAAGGATTTATCCGTGAGACTGGTCCACGCCTCTGGAGATGTGAGAGCTGGTGCCTACTTTGCTCAGCAGCTGAGCTTATGCATTCAGCGGGGCAATAGCGCTAGCGTACTAGGTACTATGCCTCACGGAAGCGAGTTGGACGGCGTATTTTTTTTATAAGATATAGGTATTTTTAATTGTGTTTTATAAATTTGTTGTTTCATGTAAATTAGTTGTATACACTTAACACTTATTAATAAAATGATCCTTATTTCCGAAAGTCGAGGAATAAGGTAGAAAAAACATTATATAGAATAAAGAAAACTTGGAGAAAATATGAGTTCCAAATAAATTTCGCATGATAGGAACCCTACGAATCCCGCCAGTCGCATATCAATCTCAGACACCCGCGTGCGTTTTTGAATTTTCTATTTCAGTTTCTATTTCACTTACCTATTATGCCCTATTTTTTCCTTACGATAGAAAACTCATCCGGTATATTAATCACCCATGCCATAATACTTAAAAATGTAGTGTAATGTAGTAGTGGTAAACTAACATCTTGTGAAAAATAATTTCTTAGGTTAACGTAAAGTGGGGATGAATTTCATTTTACTTTTGTACCCCATCGTATGGGGTACCGTTGGATAGGTCGTATGAAAATATTACAGGTTATCTTAACAATATTTCGATTTAGGGATCCGTTTAAGAAATATTAAGCTTTAAAGTGGTAGTTTTGGTTAGAGTCGAGGGTCGTCGTCGACCTCCCCACCTAAAAGCTAAATGATTGGTTTTGGATACGTGAAAAAATTCAAGGCAGTAGAAAATAAAAAGAATATAATAGAGAAACTACAACAGGTTTACAAGTTTTAGAGTAATAGTAGGGAGCGTCGGTGGCGCAGCGGTTAAGATACGATCTCTCAATTTGAGAGGTCCGGGTTCGATTCCCAGGCCGGCCATGTACCACTGTATTTTTAAATTTTATTTAATTACTTATGTGTATTTATCCGACTGCTCTTAAACGGCGAAGGAAAACACCGTGAGGAAACCTGCATGTCTGAGAAATAAAAATTTTAAGGCATGTGAAGTCCCCAACCCGCATTGGGCCAGCGTGGTGGACTATGGCCCATACTTCTTCATTATACGAGAGAAGGCCTATATCCCTGCAGTGTGTTTACGGGCTGAGATGAAGAGTAATAGTCGAAAAAGTTATAAAATGTACTTTCCGTTGAAAATTATTTATCAAACAACAAAAAGCCCTCTTCTAAGTCCGAATAATGTGAGGGCGAGTATGGAACCCTACACTGCGCGTGGACGGACATACACTTGCCCGGATTTTTTAAAATTTCTACTTCAAAATATGTAATAAAAATTGATACTGACAATCACATAATTATCCTAACACTAATTTTAATATTTTTAATATTATAAATTCGAAACTGTATGTTCGTGTCTTTCTTTCACAGCCTCTGCCTTATTCCCGAAAAAATAAAAGAAATCCACACGGTCGGAGCCGTGGGTAGAAGCTAGTGTAGTTATATATAAGTATAAACAATAATTGCGCTCACAATACAAAACTTTTCTGCTTTTATTACTCCCAACAGAAAAATACACAGCTATTTATTAAAGACAGCTGAACCGAGTGATGTGAAACAGACAAGTTTTATCGATATATTTAATTCGTGAGTACAATCAAAGAATTTGGACCGCGTACCATTCTAGGATGTGATTTAAATCAAGTTAATAAAATTCTCTACTGTCAAATATCAATAGTATTATAAACAAGCGTTGCGTAGAATACGCATCTGAATCAGAATCTGATTCAAGAATCAGAACACACGACCCAGGGTCCTTGGACCCTTTATTATGTCTAGATATTTGAAATCTTCATTCAACGTTAATGGAAAAAGATAGGTGTTATTCAAGCGTTTCTCTATCAATCTGACCTATGAATGCGTTTTGTTTAAACATTACTTGGTATAGTTCTTCTAGCCAACGATCACGATGGAAAGAAAAAGTCAGATATTTGGCTCTCATGGTATCTCAGTTCGTATGAAGATATCATATCATGCATCTAGTTAAAAATAATTGTTTTGTCCAGGTAGAGACTATGATGAAAAATCGTTTTACGCCCACAGCTTCTTACTACTTTATCGTTTTTTACTTACTTTATCGTGATAAAACGTATCCTATGTTTTAATCCAGGATATGCTCTACCTATATACCAAATTTTATCCAAATCCGTTCATCCGTTTCGCAGTGATTGAGCAACAAACAAATAAACAAACATCCAAACTTACACATTTATTTCCGTTTTAGTTTCCGCAAGATAAACAAATTTCCGCGATAAAGTTATTCAACGCTGGCGACGCCGTGGGCGGGTTTTCCGTTAGTTTATAATATTAGTTAGATTGAAATTTTGTATATTATTAATATTGTCCTGGTTATTTTGTTTTTATTTAATGTGTATGCTTTTATATAAAGTGTTAAAATAAATATTGAAGTTGGATAGAAAATAGTTAATATATCGATGTAACTAGAAGTGCATTCACAACACTAGGTTTGACCGACGATGTAAGCTTCACCAAGTACAAATAGAGGAAGCTGCAATAATGGGTATGTGTACTTTACCACCAGCAGAGCGTTAAATTTAGATTAAAAACTGCTACACGTTCTAAAGCATAAATGGTACCTTGTAGTTGATATCACTTATTAGAGTTTATATTCAACAATGAATCCTCTATAATGTATATCTTAAATATGGGCAAAGATGAAATGGGTTGCTTAATTTGGGGCATGATCTGGCTAATCTGGGTCAACACTCGAATAATCCCAGCCAATTCCAATTTGGTCAACGCAAAATCTATTTTTATGTTCTAACCTTAGCAGAAGGGTACGAGAAGACTATATCAAATTATTAATGTATGAACTGGGAAACGAACGCAATACAGGGTGTATAAAATTTTGTGAATAGCGTTGCTTGGAGTCCGCTTCGATTTTACAATCAAGCATAATAAATTTAAAAAAAGGCTCATAAAACTTAAGACTCAAGTCCGACTGCATTAAAACAGCGTAATTTTATATATTTATTGTGATAGGGTTGTTTTGATCTTTGATTGAACCATTAACTTGATTGCCTTACTTGAGAAATTCAGTACTAAAAGTTGGGCAAAGTGTTTTAATTAACGTCTTAACTCCCTGTGCCGGGCGAAATACTATGAAGTTTACGAATTAACTTTGAATATCCGCTCCAGGGCCTACACTGTTTCTATAAAAATATATTCTGTATTCAATGCAAGGTAATTACTTCCTTTTAGTTTGTTAAAGTTTCAAGATTCTGGTATAAAATGGTATGATACTCCTTAGCGATCAATTTAATATTTGGGTTTTTACTGATATACCTACAATCTCGACAACAGTAGTGATAAAAAGTATAAATTAAAGTACTATTCCTTGTCATTTCATAGATAATTTAAGCGTGAGTAAATTATTTTTGAAATTTAATTTTGACCGTATCATAGCCCGATATAAGACAAAAGTGATACATCTTCGGCTACATCGTCACTTTCCATCAGGTGAGATTGTGGTCAAACGCGAAACCAGTTTTTAATAAAAAAAAAAAAAAACACTCATAGCCTTGCTAGAATTTACTTGATTATACAGCTGTTGTAACAAATTATATCTGGTGTCGAACGACATTTGTAATAATATTCAAATAACAATTCCCAGTTTTATTAATAAGACGCAAGGATTTTTTTTTTATATTTATTATCAAATCAGCATCAGAATTTAATCCATAACTGGACGGCTTTATAAATCCAGTAGTTAACAAAACCCTACCTAGCGATGGTCATCTCACCATCTCGGTTATGATTATTACAATACGATTCCTTAAAAATTATACTGTATTACCCCATTTGTTTATCAATGGCATACCTTCAGTTAATCAGGCACATACTGTTGATAAACGTAAAGGTGCAATATATGTCCAATATTTAATAATGTTTGGGGTTTTTCATTTTCTCGCCGAGTGCTAAAATTAACATACTATGCAGAGGCAGGTTAACGCTCTCAAGTTAGGCAGGTATCCAGTTATGAATATTAAGTAAACAAGAAATCTCATTATTAAGTTCTTCATCATCTTTAATTAAGTTTATTAATATGTTATATTAAGATGTAACTTCACTATTAAAATTCACACGCCGTTCGTAATTTCAGCGAGTATTAATTTGCGACTTGAATTGTTGAGTCGTACTATAATTCGTTGTCAAATCTAAATTACGAGTGCGACGTACCCACGAGTATCTGTGCCGTTCGTTATTATGTTATTGGATAAAAGCTTATACTTGCGTGACGGGAATGTAATAATGTGTAATGTAATGTAATATAACATAATACCGACGTCAATCACAGTAACGCGTTTAATATGTGAGTTGCGAGTGCCGGTGTCTGTCACTGACAATGAGGCACATTAACATACGTCATATCACTACGATAATATTTACTGTTCACGTATTTAGAACAGCTCCGAAATGTCTAAGCAGTAGTTTTGTGTTAAATAATTCAAAAATTTAAATCAAGCTTTATCTATGGTAGTCCGACACGAGGGTAAGTATACGGAAATGATTATTATCGAGAATACCACTTGGTACAAAACACGCGAAGTGCATTTCCATCAGCGCTATCATCATCAATATCAGCAAGTCTTGCATTATATTCATCTAATAACCTATAGGTACACAATACAATCAAAAATAAAAACGTTAGTTTATTTAAGCTAACAGAATTTTGATTGGTTTCTATTCTCAATTTATTTACCATCGCATTCATTCAATTTTCTAAAGCTCTTTTGTAAACAAAGTCTCGGTCCTTGTTTTCATAGAGGGGATACGCAGACTTATTCAATAAATAAATATCACTCAAAAATAATCCTAATGCATTTTCTGTGTAAGTAGCCGTGCAAATGGACAAGAAATAAATGAAATAAAATAAGTAAATGATTTTTCTTTATTTCTTCTTTCTTTCACTACCATTAACCCTCGAATTTCTTGCTCGTTCTTCTCTGGGGAGTAGGCTTTGTGAATGAGCCGTAAATTTAAATGTAATATTAATATTAATAGAGACGTTTTCAAGTGATAATTTTATCCTATGAAATAAAATATTTTGATTTGATTTGATTTGATTAGGTATTAACTACAATGAGTCCACAACATTCAAATTAAACATAACTGATGCCACTCAAATAATTATCAGATATCTGCTAGTAGAAACTTAAAATCACAATTTAAAATATTAAGTGACATAACGACAAAAATCGATTTAATTTCTTTGTCTTTATAGTTCAACGTGTTATAATTGCACTATCCTCTCATCATCAGTCCGTAAACATCCCACTGCAGGGATATAGACCTTCGAATCCCCCGTAATCGAAATAAACCCATCGAAGACCAGCCCCCGTAGCATAACATCGTTGGTCAAGCACGACGCGACGTGAGAGTGGGATCGTTGTATATTTCGTCCAAACAACTGAACAGGACTAATATTATCTCGTGCGACATAAACGTTGTCCTGCTCCTAGTGCAGGATAACGCTGTTATCAAATAATTCTCCCGTAATATCCCCGTTGAGGAAAAACGGCCACGGCTCTAAATATGTTCAGTCGTGCGTTGGTAGGTGTGGAGAACTTAAGAAAAAGTTCTTGACGATTAGGTGCTATCTATTGCGCTGTCCCCAGTCTCTTGCATAGGAGAGGGCCTCTTTGGCCATCGACGTATCCACATTTTAACCCCTGAAGAAAAGCTACTGGTGTTATGTATTTCACGGCTTTATGTGTATGTATGAGTATGTCCAGTCTTTGTCCCTATGTGTCTCAATAATGTTTGATCCAATTTGAGTGCGGTTTCTTTTATGTTAAAGAAAAGGTAATTGAAAATCGTTTAAGCCTTCTCGAAGATATTTAGCTTTTAACATAGTTGGTTATATTATTTTTACAATTATAGTTATTGGCTAAATAACTTTAGACTACCATAGATTCTAACTATTGACTTGAAGAAAAGAACCGCGAAAACACTACACAGAGCATTAAGTAAAAATTGAATAGTGCAACAAACTTCCTATTGTAAAAACAGCCTTAGTAATTTGCAGCGCATGCAATCGCTCATACTCGCTTATTATGTAAATGAAAGAAAAACCGCTTCGGCCCAATCGGGTGAATCAACGGATCGGATGCGCTTCGAAAACTCTCATTATCATAATTTATTCGCGCCTGTCAGTACCGGCCTTAAATTTGTGAGGGCTGTTTTTCAGCGGAGGGGGGGGGGAGGGCTGAATTGTGTAAAGCGGTCACGTATTTTTTAGCGTCAGTGGATCCGTACGGTCTAGTTTAATAATGTCATAACCAGCGCTCGCCGTGATAAGATCGTGGATACGTCGAGTCGCACCGCGCGCCCCATGCACGCTCGGATTTCCACAATAATTTATTTGCGCGCAAGGTTTCGGTTACAGTGGGACGTTATGCACGCATCATATGAAAACGAAAGTAATTTTACTCTGTTAATATTTATTTTAGAACAAATCGTTAAATATTTTGTGCGAATAATAAGTAGGTAAAATTCTTTCAGTTCGTTTATACTTCCTCACAATTAATTAACATCAATGTGGGCTATTAGATTTATTGTACAGACATTCGGGAACCTTGTCTGGGGGTCTGGTGGTCTGAAAAACAGGTTAATTTCTTGTTCTGAGACCAGCTTCCCTTATGTACTGTTGTTAATATTAATTTATGTTACATTGGCTGGTCCTTCCACAGGCCGCTTCCAACAGGTCACTCTGTAATTCTATGGAGGAGGCCTTTGTTCAGCAGTGCACGTCCTGTGGCTAATATGATGATGATGACATACCGACTGACAATGTATTCCACTTACTACTATTTCTTTTTGAAAAGAAAAAAAGAAAAGGAAAGTATTTATTTGGATTTCTGTTATAAAGAGTATTTTATACATAAGTTTACAATGCCTTTACTAACTCCAAAAAGGTCTCCACTCAGCATGTGTCGGGTTGGAGCAACCACGACGCTGGTATTCTGTGGAGCCGAAAGGCAGAGTGGTGCCACTGTACTACTTAATATTAACGCAACTCTCCTTATCAACTACCCATAAACATCTATTTTTTACTTAATATAATTGTAGGGCTTTCTTAACTAATATTTAAATACATATCTTTTAATATACACTAAAATGCAAATATGTTCTAGTCGTTCTACAAAACCAATGGATAATATCTATCAAGTTTCCCTCATCCTGTTCTTGTTATCGTGGTGCCACGGTGGTTGCACAAAAAATTATCCATTGCATTATTAAATTTCAAGGAGTCTGTTATTTCTCCTTAAATATAAAACGAGGTGTAGATAAGTGTAGCCTGGTGTTCCCCTTTATATCTATTTTCGAGGGAAGAACCCTTTTATCGTCATTCAATATAGGAAGTAGGGGCGTAAAATAAAAATGAGGCATTCTTATTTTTATAATGCATAATACCGTTCCAGAGTTTATACCTGCGCGTGACGAGACTCGTTTATATTACTTATTGGACTTCATTTTTAACAAACAAAATGTTATCAATGCAAGCAAAGCAGTCAAATAACGCCGACAACAATCAAGAATATTTCCTAACCCAGTCAGTCTAAGTTGACTTCCATGCTAAAGGTGATTTCAGAATTGTTTACTTTGTATCGGTAATCAAAAATTTTTTGATCGAATTCGGCAATGGTTCCTTGGGGAAAGTTGTTGGTAATCAAGAATGGCGTTACCAGTTACACGAATTCAAATTCATTCTGTATATATCTGTTCAATTTCAATGAGCCAGACAGCAAAGTATGTGGCCCACCGATCGAGCAGTCTTTGGTAGAATCCTATTCCCTTCCCAGGCTAACTATTGGTACATTTTATTAATTTCGTTAACTCGGTCTGTGTAGCAGACGTAAACCTCAATATAACCCTATGTTGGAGTTGAGCAGTCTATGATTTTAATTTGCATCATTGTCTATTCAGCCCAGACTCGTCATAAATGTAAATTGACCCTCAAAAGGCACCGACCAGACAGATACAAAATAAACAATAATTGAATTTCGAATATTGCTCTGGGCTCCCGAGCAAAGTAAAATAGAACCGACTCGTCTCTTCTCGTTTGGTGTCATGAAGTATGACGGCCCACTACGAATCATTCAATATTGAACGATTTTATCGGTGAAAAGTCTCATCATTGTCTGAATTGGGAAATCGTTCCATTGGTGAAGTGATACCAAGGTCTCGGAGAAATGTTCTAGAACCACGACTAACGGATTATGAGCATACCATAAAGCCTATATTCTGCGTTGGCCAGCAGTTTCATTGATGTACAGCTCCCAAAAATCAACTGCCAGCGTAACAAGAGGAAACCGCCCATTGAAAAAAACGCATATGATGGATGTGTTGTCATATCATATGGCACGGTATATTATTGTGTTAATATGGGTAGATATTACAAAATATTCAACATCGGAATAACGGAAGTTATTATTCCGTATCGACAAGATACAATTATTATTTGAACTAATATAAAATCTATTTTTATCATATCGAGTCGATTAAACGATTCCATCGGGCACAAAATTGTCAGCCGACAACTTAAATATCCATAAACGGTTTTCATTGTTCAGTCATTTCAATTTATTTAATGTCGCAGGAAGGGAACCTTAATTACTTTTTTGTTTGAACTTTAAAAGTAAAAAAGATTTACGAAGGGCAAGTTGCTGTACATATTGTACATAAAGATACTTATATAGACTAATACTTTATAGTGAATTATTAGCTTGGAAGTAGGATGGGATTCAAATTATAGTTTAGTCCTGTCCATTTACGGAAGTTCATTATCACTTTGAGATAAAAACAAAAAACTAAATGACAATAAAGGTTTTTGCTTTACAGATGGTACTATGATAGAAAGGAAATAAAAATCATTATTTATTACAAAAGAAATATAATTAAGCTCAAGTAGCGCGACTAAGTAAAAAACAAACATAGAAGGAAGAAAAATATTAAATTTAGGTTAACTTAATTTATAATTCTGCTCACGTACGGCTTTAAAGTCAGCAGAGGAGCCCCTTTTTTCGGATTAAAACAAAAACATTACAGATGAATTTCAACAGATTTCAACAAAGACCAAGTTGAACATTTTTAAAGGAGAAGACGTTGTAAAATGCAAATTTGGTATGCTTTATTTGAAACGAATCTTTTCGGTTCAGGGAGTAACAATTTATTGTTTATAATAAGGTTCCAGTAGATTTTCAAAATTTGCATTTAAATAAATTCAAAACCATCATATACCTATTCTTTATAAAATCTTATTATAAATTTTTTGACTATTTGGATAATATGCAAGCATGGACATAGGCCTCTCGGCGATATTCAGTCTAATTATAAAATATAATATATTTATATTACCTGTAAATCAAACCCTATTTAAAAAGAGCAAGCCTTCAGTTTCTTGCTCGCTCTTCTTTGGGGAGTCAGCGTTGTGAATGACCAGTAATTTTATCCTATGAAATATATCTTTGTTGATATATGTATAAATAAATATATTAATCAATGTCTTCATGAAGTCGTATCGAACTACCCATGATAAAACCACAATCGTCTTACGGATTGAAATAAGATACGCAAACCATAACATTATTGCTCGTATAACTTTGTGTGAAGTGACTTCCCATTCAGAAGTTTAATAACACAAGTTAATTTCGAAAAGCTTGATATCTCGATCCATTGAAATCCGGAAATGTTCAGCCCATTCTTATCATTGACTAATGTAGCGAAAGTTAAAATAATTGCTATTGACTTGCCTGCAATTTTGGTAGCTACTGCAGAAAAGTAAACTACTTCGATATCAAATGTAGAGGACTTTACACTATACTGGATGAGTTTTTTTACCGTAAGGAAAAAAATAGGCCATATTAAGTAAGTAAAATAGAAGGTATAGGCATAGGTAGTTTTACTTTTTTTCAAAAATATTATCGAATAAAGCGTAAAATTGTGTCATTTGACGGTCGCGTTTGTGCATGGCCTATTTCACATAATTACACCTTTAAATTAAGTAAATAAAGAACACTTGGAGAAATTATGAGCTCCAAATAAATTTCGCGTCATAGGAACTCTACGGCTCCCGCCAATCGAATATCAAACTCTGGCAGGCGCGTGCGTCTCTGAAAAAAGCATATAACTTCTATTTCAGTTACCTAACATGCCCTATTTTTTTCCTTACGGTAATAAAACTCATCCGGTATGACTATAAATTGGAAATTTAGGAACTCTCAACAACATTGATTTAACAAATGATTATAACGTCCAGTACTAGTAGCATGGCAGGTGCGATAAACGTTGTCCTGGATGAAATATTCAACCATACCACTTTCACTCGTACTCATTCTCATACGTCGCGCGATGTCATGCTACGGGGGCAGGTAGGCTTAGGCCAAAAGATAGTGTTGAAAACTAAATGTTTTCGAAACGGCTTAAGTGATTTTCATCAAACATACCTAAAAACCTGTCCGTTAGTCTTTTATACTTTATATATAAAAAAAAAACACTAAAATCGGACCATGCGTTACTGAGATACGTCGGGACAAAGACTGGACGCACACATAAAACCCGTGACTTTTCGTCGGTGGTTAACAACATCCATAGAATTGCACGTCTCTACAGCGATGGGTTCACCCTTTCTCACTTGTACATTTCTATATGCATATATGGGAAGGTTGTTAGGTAAATCCAACTTCGAGAAGGAAGTCAATCGTCGAATCCAGCTCGGCTGGGTAGCTTTTAGGAAGCTACGTAACATCTTCTCGTCCCAAATACCTCAATGTATCAAGCCGAAAGTCTTTGATCAGTGTGTGCCAGTGATGGCATACGGAACTGAAACGTGGTCGCTCACTATGGGCCTCATAAGAAGACTCAAGGTCACCCAAAGAGCAATGGAGAGAGATATGCTCGGAGGCTTCCTGCGGGATCGAATCTAAAATGAGGAGATTTCACACATTTTCGTGTGGCGACCACGCACCGGAAGACGCAGCGTGGACAGGCCCTCCACGAGGTGGGCCGACGATTTGGTAAAGATCGCGGGAAGCTGCTGGATGCGAGCAGCGCAGGACCGATGGTGGTGGAGATCTTTGGGGGAGGCCTTCGTCCAGCAGTGGACGCCTTTCGGCTGATATGATGATAAGTACCCGTAGATGTTGTTTCAACAATAAAACTTTTAATGTTTGGAAAAGCTTTGGCTACTCCTGCGTTTTATGTTACGAATATGTTTGCGCACCTTGTATCAAACAATCAAAAACTTTAGAGCCATATATTGCAGGTGTAATTCTCCACTTATTCCTGTTTTCCCCTTTCTCTGTTTCATTCAATCTTCCCTGCTATTTGTGTTATGCAAAACGTTGTGTTGTATAATATAATATAACTTGTTTATTTGTTCATTAATCTTTGGTGTTCTACTAAAACGTGCTGAGTATGTGGATGAGTGTACCGTGTCCGTCCAAGAACTAATCAGGACTTGCAAATTTCTCTTATGTATGAAGATTGGTAAGGAACATCAAGCATGACACCCATAAATAATAAGTTTGTGGGCTTCAGTTCAGACCACCCATTTATAGTGGCTAGAATTTCAGTCTGTCTGGATACTTTAGGAAATAAGAGTACCCTTGAATACGAAATACTTTTATTATGGGAGCAACACCGAGATTCAAAAAAATCAGCCATTCCATAGACATTTTTCATATCTATCTAAGAAAATTTATAAAACAGCTGACATTTCTTTCCTGGATTCAAAGTTGTTAGTAACCGTTGTACGTAAGCATGTGTACTTCCACCCCACAAAGTATTCAGACGGATTAAATTTCCTCCCAGTATATTACAGTTCTACTTATTATTTATATTACGGCCCTTAAGAATTAGGATTGGCTAGTTATTTGTTAAAACTGATGACTACTCTCATCCTACTATCGTAGGGTAATGTTTATATGTGCAAATGCGCAAGAAAGCATGTATATAGATTTCTGTTTCCACCTATAGCCTAAACGTTTTATCTTAAAAAAATCTAACATGGCGCCCGAAAACTACAAATAAGCTGTCGAGATTTTTAGTTTACCTATTACAACTTGTATTTACAAATTTGTATTTATTGAAATTCATACTTTACTCAGCAGCTGAGCTTATGCATTCAGCGGGGCAATAGCGCTAGCGTACTAGGTACTATGCCATGAAGCGAGTTGAACGGCGTATTTTTTCTATATATAGGTATTTTTAAATGTGTTTTATAAATTTGTTGTTTCATGTACAGTATAGATATTTGTAGCATAGTAGAAAGGTAACAAGAAGTGTGTAAACAGAAACAGGATTGTACTGAAGTGTAGCACAAATTCATCCCTTGTACATTTTAGGAGTAATGTCTGTTAAATTTTCAGTTGTCATTAGCGGCTAGGGTCCCGGTACTAATGTCCAGTTTCACGGTTCGACGGCAACTAATTTATACCGCCCGATTGCTGTCTCGTTAAACATAATGTGCAGTTTGTTAATGTCCGCGTTTGCCTTTCAAATCTCTTAATTACATGGCCGACCGGCACAGCTCTACTACAATTTGCCAATTTCGGACCAGTCTGTGTTCTATTCAAAACTGTTTATACAAACCGTCCAGGCTTGAAACGAACTTGGTTGCAATGTTTTATCGACTCGGTGACTGATTTTGGTAATCCATTATCTCTCCACTATCCATATCTTTTTTAACTTCCTATAATCTTAAATTCCGTGATTTCTTGCACATGGGTAAAGAGTACCCGTCAGTGATAGAATAAAAATGTTTTCTGACAAATCGGTAGCTTGCTTTATATATAGTACAGGTATTTAGTCATAAAACATTTCATCTTCGGACTACTAGGCGTGGAGAGGGATTCCACCCGTATGTAGTTAACATACATTCGACTTTTCATTCATAATGCGAACAGCCAAGGCATGGAACTCCCTTCCGGCGTCAGTCTTTCCTGAATCTTACAATCTTGAGAGATCCTAAGGTTGTAAGATTCTTGAAGATTCAAGAGCAGAGTGAATAGGCATCTACTGAGATCGCCTGCTTCATCTTCGGCCACATCGTCACTTTCCATCAGGTGAGGTTGTGATCAAACGCGTATCCAGTAAATCATAAAAAAAAAACAGACTATTAAGTTTAAATTAGCAAATGAATGGTTATTGTTGAATTATTGGAAGTAAAGTATAAGAGTATCTTTTAGGTACTTCACAGACTATTTCTATAGTGTCTGTGAATTTTTTACTGCACGCATTTTCATAAAGATTTTTCTCTCCAAGCATTCTAAAGTACCTATCTTTAGATAAATCTATGGTAAATGCAACAAACTGCACAAAAAAAATCATTAGTTCACAAAGCTGCCAAGTGAATATTAATTTAGAAAATGTTTATTCAGTTAAAGCAGCTTAATTATTTGATCTTTTCTGTAAAATCTTACTCACATCACCATATTTGATTAAGTTACACAAGTGGTTTTTTTCTAATATAAAATGTGTTCCTTATCATACATGTGAATACTTGTTAAGAGGGTTTATTACTGCTTTAGGCAATTAATAATTAGCTTTTACGCTTCACGAGTGTAGCTCAGACTGATTCTTTTGATTTATTTTGTACTAGCTTTCCGACCGCGACTTCGCCTGCGTGGAATAACTTTATCCCGGATATGTTTAATTTGTTTATCTCGTGGAAACTACTCACTCTGTGGTAAAAAAATACCCTGTATCTTAACTCAGGGTATATTCTACCTACATACCAAATTTCATCCAAATCCGTTTATACGTTTCGCCGTGATTGAGCAACAAACAAAGAAATAAATAAACAAACAAACGCGAATGTTTGAATGTTTGTGGACGGAAAGCTAGTTATAAATAATATTAAAATAAATAAAAATAATACAAACAAACAAACAAATACGCTTTATTGTTTAAATAAGGAAGGTACATTTAAATATCTTATAGAAACTACAATTTAGGCGGCCTTATCGCTAACAGCGATCTCTTCCAGGCAAACCTGGAACAGAACCTAATATTACTAAAAGTAGACGTGATATTGTGTGCGTCTTGCATATTTAATAAATATGTATATTTAACTAGGTTTATCAACGTTATTGTGACTTGTTATTTTCCGAGTACCTACAACTATTACAAATATACAGGGCGTCCCAAAGTTATGGGACATGAAGGGGAAGTACCTTAAATATCGTAGATAGTGAATTTTGCTCAAAGAAGACTTTATGTTATTTTTAAAAGTTAGTAATTCTGCATTCATAGATTTTCTAAAAATTATTTGCTTCGGCTGGGAATCGAACCGACTCAAATGTGAAAAAAAAAACACCCTACTTTTATGATGCCAATCGAAAGAATAGCTAAAAAATAATAACTCTGCCTAAGTAACATAGTATTTTAAAAGAAAGGAACAACGTGAAATTAATCATTTTAATCAAATAAAAAACATACATGAAACTGCCGTAGTCAATTAAGTAGGTATTTTTTTGTAAATTAATTAATTAAATGCTCAAAATGTGATCCCTCTTGTCTTACGCAAATCGCCAATCTTTTAATGAGCCCGCTGCCTGTTGATTTTCTAATCATTTTATGGTGAACACTCGATGTGATATGGCACAATTCTGTTTGCAACTTATTTACGAATAATCAATGCTATCTTTGGAATGATAATATCGCTACTTTTCGAACGTCGTCGGCAATAAATAACTTTCTTGAAATTTGACTCAATCATTTTATGTTGTTCCTTTCTTTTAAAATACTATGTTACTTAGGCAGAGTTATTATTTTTTAGCTATTCTTTCGATTGGCATCATAAAAGTAGGGTGTTTTTTTTTTCACATTTAAGTCGGTTCGATTCCCAGCCGAAGCAAGTAATTTTTAGAAAATCTATGAATGCAGAATTACTAACTTTTAAAAATAACATAAAGTCTTCTTTGAGCAAAATTCACTATCTACAATATTTAAGGTACTTCCCCTTCATGTCCCATAACTTTGGGACGCCCTGTATAGTTATTAATGTGAGGTAATTCCTGGAAACTACTCATCCGATTCTGAAAACTTTCACCAGTGGAAAGCTACAGTAATCTCGAATTACTCGGTTTTGTTTCATCTATTTGTATTTATTTATCTATGAGAGTAAAGCGCAAAAGCTAGAGTACAATAAATGAATTGATCATTATTAGCCACAGGAGGACTCATCTACCCCACAGATTTCTAGAGCGACCTGTTTTATCCTATCTCTCTGACTAAATTTCAATGCAAAAAGCCTATGTGCTCAAACCATGAAGCAAAATACGTTTTTTTTTTCAATATATATTTGCGTTTGTATTTTGTTGCTATTTTATGCTTAAGTAGGTATATTTGTCTATTGATCTATGTATGTATGTGTATGTAAATATATGAAATTTATTCACGTAGTTTTATCTGCATCCCTATTATAAACCGCACAACCTACCCATTTCAAATGTACTGTTCTTATACCCAAAGATTGCCTGGAAGAGATCGCTTTTAAGTGATATGGTCGTCAAATTGTACATTCTATTCTTACCACTTTTCTGAAACTGTATTTTCTTTTCTGTTGTGCAATAAAGTGTATTTGTACTGTATTGTATTATTAATGACTGAAACTAAATTACGAAATCACTGAATCTTTCAGTCTAGTTGTGCATGCATTAACTGTAACTAAAGTTTTCCGTTGCATCATCTACTAACATACCATAAGATAGCGACTTAGTTACGCTTCAGATGCTCTTGTACTGTAAATAAATAAATATTTAAATATTTCGGACACTTCATCAATTATCTAGTCCCAAACAAAGCAAAATTTGTACTATGGATACTAGATAACCAATAAAGATAATTATCATCGCTATTTTGTATAAATAATTATATATTAACATCCATGACCTGTTTGGTGTACTGGTAAACTCTGACCACTATACCAGTCGCTGGTTCGAATCCCGCTAGGGGCATATGTTTGTGTGATGAATACGGACATGTGTACCCGAGTTATGGATGTTTTCATTTATAATAAGTATTTATTTACAAAAAAAAAATATATTTATGTAGTATATCAACCATCTGGTATCCACAACACAAGCCTTTAGTTGCTTACTGTCGAACTAGATGGCGCTGTGTGTATGTCTAAGGATATTTATTTATGACTCGGCCATAAATGTTCCTATTCATCACAGAAACAATTACCCCTCGCCAGATTCAAACCCGCAATTGTTGGTTTCAATGTCGTCGTCCAACTGTAGTTTTAATATTATTTAAACATACACTCACTCTTAGTCATGTAAACATACATGCGGACAAGCACGTACATATACATACACACGCGCTACTGGTCTATAAGGGCTGTAATATATCTAAGTTGGTTTAACATGTAAATGGAGACAGATATGTTAATAGTGATATATAATAAATTCACCAAATATTCTGGTTCATATCAATATCATGATATTTTTCATCATCATATCTATCACAGGACCACTGCTGCATATGGGGAAAGAGTTACGAATATAATAACATAAAGTTAAAAAAAATATAACTCGAATTCTTTTAGGAGAACTATGTTGGACTTTTTACCATGAAATATATCCTATAACAACTTTAGGGCTATGACGAATCTAACGACACCTTACACTTCAGATTGGCTAGCTACTTCAATCTTATCTAAATCTGCCGCCAAGCAGCAATGTTAATAGCATTGTTGTGTTCCGGTTGTCAGAGATAAGATAGCCAGTCCCCCAAATGTGTTGGGGTTTCCGGATCAGTACGCTTGCACCTTCGACCTCATCTCCACTTAACATCAGGTGTGATTGAGGTCAAGTACCAAGCCGTTGTGCAAAAAAAAAAAAAAAAGATTAAGCCGTTTATCTACAGGAGGTAGCATAGAAATCTACATATATACCCTCGAAAAACATTGTCCACCTTCCTGGGGCAGCTTGGACAATAAATTCAAGAGGGTGGAGTCGCAAACAAAAGCTATGATTAACAATATATATGAGAGCAGGTATCGGTAATGTAACAACAAAGACGTGCAACTTCTCGTAGATAATAAAAATCAAAGAAAAACGACTAATAAATTATCCACAAATTGCACTGAAAAAGAACACAAAACACACCGTGGAGCGTCTCGGTAATTTTTCACCCTTTCATTCGTATTTCACAGTTCTTTTACCGGTTCATTTTTTAAAATACGTTGTTCGACAAATTCACTTAATGCAGCGTTAAATGAACCGTGTTCATATAATAAAAGATTTTATACTCAAAAGCGATTTCGGAATGGACGATATTTCCATGGAACGAGAAAATGCCGCACTCAACGTAGACGCCTCGTCTCGTCTAATAGTACTGGTGGAATATTTTTTCCGCGCTCGAGCGGCTATACGTATTCCGGGAAACACCACATATAAATAACTCCAATATTATTATGGCGGCTGGCGAACGTAGACGACTTTTTCCATACAATTGATTCATCATCATCATATCAGCCACCGGATGTCCACTGCTGAACTAGACCTCCCCATGGAGTTCCAGAGTGATAATTGATTCGGTTAAACTTTATAACCAACGCCAAAAAACGACGGGTGTTATGTGTATGTCTTTGTCCGGCCGAAACTCAATAATGGGTATGTGGTTTTTTTAATTAAAGATTATACCAGGGGTCATTATTAACCATGTTTGATGAAGATAGACTAAGCCGTTTCGGAAATATTTAGGTTTAATTATAGTGTTTTTATGTATTTGGATGATACCATAGTTTCAATAATGTTCTTTGTAAATATTATCTGTTGAAAATATAAAATTTTATTCAACATAATATATCTCATTAATTTAATGTAAATTTTTATGTAGTCAGGGATATTCCTATACTACGTTTTCTTACTCGCAATCTTCACGCCAGAATCTGTTTATTCCAGCGGTTATTGCTTAACTTAACATGCAGAGCTACATCGACGACCTTAGGTAGTCCTTATTCCGGAAACAATCACTCAGGATAATTCCATAGCTGAGCGATTATTATTATTATTAATTTATTATTAAATACATTTTTCCAACAAACAAAACTTACATCAATAGCCTCACGTTCTCTCTGCTGGAACATACCCTCCTCCAATGAGATTTTTTTTTTATGCACGACGAGTTCGTACTTGGCCACAATCACACCTGATGTTAAGTGAAGCTGAGGTCGAAGATGGAAGCGTAATTACCCGGAAACCCCAACACATTTGGGGGACTGGCTATCTTATCTCTGACAACCGGAATATAACAATGTTATTAACATTGCTGCTTGGCGGCAGATTTAGATAAGATGGTGGTAGCTAACCAGGCGGACATTTAAAGTGCCCAACCACCAACAAAACCCAGTACTTAAACTGTACCCCGCTGGGGATCGAACCCGCGACCTCTGCATCGTAAACCCAATGTTTTGAGCCACGGAGGCGGTTAAATTGGTCCATTGCTCATTGGTGGTTTTGTGTCAGACTAGTGGACACTTTACACTCATAGAGTCAGTGTTTTTATTTACGACGTTACAAAACAAAGCGTCCTTAATTAGAACTTATATACTGAAAACATTTCGTGATATAATGAATGGAGAAATTACTGCACAAAGTCCTGGTTTTAAATAAAATTGTACCTGCATTATATGCCTTGTTTTATAAATAAAGTAGGAGTGGATTTACTTGTTCGCGAACCCAGCCGTGAAACATATTATTCTCACACGGTTTATTTTCAAAGTTACCCTTTTAAGGGCTTATTTAAAGTTTTAATGATTTATATAAGCTTCCATTCTAGATTTGGATTTTTCATCCTTCATAGCTGAGACAAGAAATCAAAAATTGTTTTGAATGTGAATATTCCATATTGAAAAGAGAAGGTAGTTACATAACAGCAATACCTTATAAAACTCCACTATTGGACATACGCCTCACCCATGCCATAGCACGATTTGTATTGCCGTGGGATCATTTGCCCTAATGGCAGGCGAGTTTGCAACGGCTTTTGTTTTAACAAATTCCTGCCTTTCACTGATCTTTGATGTAGTGCTCAAAATCGTTTAGTCACCTTAGGAAAAGAGGGTTTGTCCTATTCTACTCTGCTGGGAACAAGTTAGCCAATACTCCATTACGGTAGATAGTTTATATTATATTTATTACTATTACTATTATTATTTTTTTACACATCATTGCCACTGGTTATCTTCCCCTTTGCAATTTTCTCGCAGCAAGGTCATATAAGTACTTGGGGATTGCGCTGCAACACCGTGATTAAGCAAGACCACAGATTACTAATAAGTTACTAGCAAGACACTAAACTAAATTATTATTGTAACTGCCATAAATACATTGTTTGTTGGCTCCAACTACTCTGCTGGGTAGGACTGAAAATCAGCAGCTTTGCTGAGTCCCTACCCTTTCATCTCCACTTTGTCCTAGTTTTAATAAACTCTTAGTTTGCTAATTGATTTTGTTAATTTTGGGATGAATGAATATATTTTTATTTACTTTATTTAACCCAAAAAGTTTTTGGTATACTTTAAAACGGTGTGGTAAACATCTTAAATGTTTAATTAAATAATAATGTGAATAAATAATTCGTGAACTCTGACTAAATCCACGAAATATACCTTTTTTATAAGTCTATTCGCCAAAGAGTAAAGAAGAAAACGGCTGACAAAATTTTCATTTAATTTAGAGTGATCATTTGGAAGTCATATTCATTCAAACTTTCTGAATTTTGTATATCATTCTTTTGTTGAGATATACCATATATTTTGTAAAGAATCCGAATCCCGAAATGTTAGCAAATAGTTATAAATATACCCCATATCGGCTGATATTTTCAGTCAAAGCCTAAGGAAACTCCAATTCAAAACCTGACATCATGACAATGACATTAGACTCTACTTAAAACTATATAATTTTACAAGCTATCCACCCGTGGGTTTGCCCGCATTATACTACTTTATTGCGGAGTAATCTTCGTAAGTTATCCCTAGGGAACCTTAAGTGGGAAAAAAGTATCTTCTTTCAGGACATTTTCTATCAATGTGTCAAGTTTCAACCAAATCGGTTCAGTTGCTTCACGTGTTGAGCATCAAACAAACATCCAAACTTTCACATTTATAATTGCTGTTGCACGTGGCTTCGTTCTCGTGAACCATTTCATCACAATAGATTCAACAAAATATTTCGCCAATATGTTAAATAAAGTCCTAATCTATCTACCAACCAATTTTCATCCAAATCCGTCCAACCGTTTAGACGTGAAGATCTAACAAACATACATACTCATACACACAAACTTTTGCATTTCTAATATTAGTCATGATTAGTTTAATAATATAATATTAGTTGGATTTAGAAAATTGAATCTCGAAAGTGATGATAACACAACCTACTAACGGACAATACTCTTTAATCGGAAGTAATAAAACATACTCTAAGGCCCGTATTTCAGAATGTTGCTCAAGCGTAGATCTGCGCTTGAGCATAGTTAGAAAGAGATGCCGCTATGCAAGTTACTTAAAGCTGTCCCTTTTTAACTGTCCTCAAACGGATATCTCTGCTTGACTAACATTCCGAAATACGGGCCTAAAAATAAAACGTAATGATAATCTGTGGCAAAGTGATGCCAGATGCCTAGACTGTTGATGTTTCTTTCTCAGATAATTTCTTTGCTTTAGTAATAGAAAAGATGGTTATTCTGTGGTAATAGGTGATCATTGCTTTAGTACAAATAAATGGCATAAACCCATGGATTTAAAAACCATTTATGTAGTAAACAGGATTAAGTACTCTGGAATAAGATCAATGCAATAATACGACCGCCAATAACAATTTAATATTATTTATTAGGCTTTTATTAATAAAACACCAATTACATGATCTTAAATTAAAAAATGACCCACAAAACCGTTTACACAGTTTGTCTGTGGGAGCTGGAGGCAAAGAACCGAGGGAGAAAAAGAGATAGGTAGGTAGGAAAAGAGGCTATTTGTCCGTTCTTGCGCTTGCCATTTGAAAATATAAATGAATTTAGTAGTTTAGTACATCTACTAAACTAACCTCCCAAAATTTAATTAATTTCGAAGGATTTAAATTTAAAATACTTATCTTATTTATGTCTTATAAAAACAAACTTATTGTAGTCAAACGCGAAACCAGTTTTTAATAAAAAAAAGAAAAGAAAACAGAGAAAAAATCTTTCATGTGCTCATTGCAATTTAAAAAGAAATCTTAATTTATCCAATGAGGGCGCCACTGGATATACTAGAGAAACTGGAGAAACTAAATATTTATATATTTGATAAAAAAAAATTGGAAAAACAAGAATGTCAAGCTGTAGTTGATTTAGATTTCGATGGGCTTTTTGGCGGGAACTCAGCGAGTGAAGTAGCATTTTTCTTAATAATTCTTATAAATTGTGCTTTCTAACTTTTGAACCTTAATAATGGCAGAATATTGTGCAGCAAACGTTAGTGATGGTGTACAAGTGAAGGGAAGTGTAAATTAAAGTGCGTAACGGAGCTTTCGGGTTCCCACAAGAAGCCACCAAAATCTTTTGTAAAGCATTCTGCCACTTTACTGAAGAATTACTTGACCGTGACTAGACTTGGTATACGCCAAGTATACGACGAATTACTTGTTTTGACTGAGACTGACTTACAAACTGAAGAAGTAAGAGAAATAAGACATGGCTGTTATGGGCTAGATCCCTTTGCCTTCTCCTAGAGGAGAGAATGAAACGAAAAAAAAAAATTAGATTTCGATGTTAAGCGCAGCAAAACTGTTTGTATTACTCAGATTATCTACAATCATTAAAACTGATCACGGTGACAACCGAAAATTGTTTTAACGATTGCTGGACATCTGAGCGGCACAAAATAGTTTGTAATACATAAAAATATCGGAATCTAAGGCCCGTATTAATAAATCGTTCTTGAGATTGAAATCGCGTCTCGATCTCAAGACCATTTTTGCAGATGCTGTTTTAATATGCAACAGATTCTGAATCGTCTACTTGAGGTCATGTCAATCTTGAGAACTGTTTATTAAATAAGTTTTAAGTAAGATTCCATTTTAAAGTACTTGCAACCAACATCCATGCATCTAGCAGGTACAATCGGTTGAGCAATTTGTCAAGTCTTGAAGTGGCATGTTTAATTTTTTTTGTGTGGTATTGCTGAAATTTATGTTCAAATGGTATAAATATTCTCCATCAATACTGTTCAAGGGAATTGGTTGTAAATATAGAGATTTATTGTGTACATACATAGTATTTGTTTACGAGTTGCGTGGACACCCTTCAAGAAAAGGATACACGGCCCCTGTTTTTGCTATCTCCCTTGGCACGTTTTTTTTGTATAAGTACGTTTGAATAATAAGTCCATGATAAGTACTCAATCCATGCATAAACACTCTTAAAAATAAGATTAAAAAAGAAAAAAAAACCAACTACATTTTTTAACACTGTGGGGTGAAGTCCTTAGAATCACCGACCTCCTTACAGCCTATTCTTAGTGTCAATGAGACTGGCTTGTTGTATTTTAACTTCGATTCGCGGAGTCGCGATGTTTATCAGCATTTTATTTATACCATCTGACAGTAATGAAAGAACGCTGCGCCCATGCATGTTGCAATAAGTTTCATATTAGTTTCAAGAATAACTGTTTCAATTGTAATACAATGAATTATTCTTTGTTGTGTGCCTAATCACAGTAATGATAGTCAAATTCATTCCACGGCTAAAACGCTGTTGCTTTTGTCTGGATTTGAAGAAGGCGACAATAATAATCATCGGATACATTTGGGTACTAGCCATATATTGCTTAATATTAAACAGTATCGTTGGATTTAATACAGGTACTCGAGAATGTAACGATGTCATTATGTGGTTTACTCCATGCAAAACAATTCATCTCGGAGTTTCACCGGTATCAAAACCCATTCAACCAGCTGAGGGCATGAATCAAAAACTGGCGATACACGATTGGTTAAACTTGTTTTACTTTACTTCAGTTGTACTTATTGTTCTTATGGCAATTTATTCCGCAATTTACGTTTATGTAGTGTTTGGACATGGCTGTGAATTCTGGTTGAAGGCAAAGAGTCGAAATTCAGATTTCTCCATGGCATTTGTATTTGTTTTAATGATATTTGTAATTAATGAAATAATTTATTGGATAATTCTACTTCTTCAATTATTTAGTGAACGTTACAGATGTGTCATAAATTATATAGATATTACGGGTAGAATAAGAGTTGTCTATACTTTGGGACAATTGGGACTAATAGTATTGTGGACATATTTCGCGCTAATCATCCACTCGTTTGGGTACCAACTCTATGAGGAGGAGAATGGATTGAAACCTTGATAAGGAATAATAATAAATAACGGTTTCATAAAATTTTCATTTTGGTATTTACTGATTTCATTTACCCATATTGATAGATATATTGATTTGTTGACATGTTAATATTATTGTAATTGAAATGTAGTAATTTTAATGATTGTGTCGTATCTGGCAGCTTCATAAATAACCTGGAATGTCAACGAGAGTTATAAAATAATGTATAGTTTGTTATCGCAAGGTGTACAAATTGTAACTATCATATTTATAAATAATTATAATGTGGTATCTCTCTCCATCTGCCACGTGGTCAGCTGGGTCAATGCCATTTCTGGCCACCAAACATCGATGTTGCTGGTGTTGTTTCATGTGAAAGATACAGTGAAATTACAGCCTTAAGAGGCATTGCATCTTAGTCCTCAGGGTTAGAACAGTATTTGAGGTTGAACGTACGATCGTGTCTCTTGGACGTTGCAGATGCGAGCTGCTGGCTCGTTTGTCATGACATTATAATAATAGTGTCATTAGGTAGCATTCGTACTATGTAATAATATAATATATAATATAATTCCTTAGACATACACACAGCGCCGTCTAGTTCCATAGTGAGCAACTATACCTAGGCTTGTGTTGTGGATACCAGATGGTTGATATACTACATAAATACATTTTTTTTGTAAATAAATATTATAAATGAAAACATCCATAACTCGGGTACACATGTCCGTATTCATCACACAAACATATGCCCCTAGCGGGATTCGAACCCGCAACCTTTTGGTATAGTGGTCAGAGTTGCTAACCACTACACCAAACAGGTCGTCAATATGTCTATAAACTAAAATAATCTAAAGTCCCAGATATTGTATCCCTATATAGTTTATACCTACCTATTTGCTGATTTTAATAATAGTAATAGGTATATTTTATATTAATATAGTTCTACTTATAATCTGTTGTATTATTTTAGCGAAATATGATTTTATACTACGAATAGGAAGACACAGGAAATTCACTGTATTTCGCTAGTAGTTTGAAACTACTTCCTTATTTATGAATCACTATTGCACAATGTCCCGAATAATGAGTTGTTATTAAAGTTAAGTTAATTTTTTATTATAAATATTTACTTTTGATTTTCTGTATTTAATTCGTCCAATAGAAATTACTCCTTAGTCCACTAGAAATGAGCAAACGTTTTATTTTTTTGATCAGCAATCTAAAGTGTTCAATCATTTCGATTAGGGGTCAGCTTATCTTTACCTGTATACAATATTACCATGATGTGTGATATGTTAACTATAAAATACGTAACCAGGAAAGACAAAGGCAGGAAAGAATAAAGTATAAGGTAGTGTCACTGAAAATCGAAATACAAGCGTGCGAAAAACGTTGTTCCGAAAGATCGTAGTTCCGATATTCTGTTGGTCGATTCATTGCTTATGCGAAAAACCATACAGCGACAGAATACTTTTTCGGCGAAGGCTAGTGCGAAAGCGCATTGCAGCGAGGAAGCGAGCAAGATTGGTCGAAGCACCCCGACATTGTTGGTTAGGTTCAGAATGTTAAGGCGAATCTTCGCTCTCGCCTTAGTCTTCGATGTTACGTTGAACATGTTGAACATACATGGATAAAGGACTGCAGTGCACATATCGATAAGTTAGCGAAGCGCTCAGTTTTGCAGTGTTTGCGATTAAAAAAATACGTTATTTAATGGATGTGGATACCGCGAGGCTGGTTTATTTAAGTTATTTCCATAGCATACTGACCTACGGCATTCTGTTGTGGGGAAATGCCGCGGACATAAATTGTATATTTGTTCTGCAGAAACGAGCGGTTCGCGCGATTTACAAACTGGGTCCCAGACTGTCTCTTAGGAATAAATTTAAAAAAAAAAATATTCGGTGTATTTTTACCCAACTGCCCAAGGAAGGAGGGTAATGTTTTTCGAGTGTATATATGTATGTATGTAGATTTCTATGTTACCTCCTGTAGCCTAAACGACTTGACGGATTTTTTAACATAAAATGCATCTAACGGGTAACTTTGTACATTAAAATGGTTACGGAACCCTGCTGCTCGTGGCCCGAGACGTTCTTAGTCGTATATTTAGCTTAGGAAGAATACACTTTGCCAAGCTTTGACTTTATTTTGCGGTTTAGGTATACAGAGTTGAGTGAAATAAACAGTTGGTTTATACCATCATAGCAGTGTTCAATTACAATTTAATGCAGTTGTCAAAGTCTTTCAAAACTGCAGTAAAACAAGTCATAGTACGGAATGGTCTATCGCATCGCATGGTACTATTTTGGAGTCGTTCGCTTCTGAATAGTACGTAGGTGTGTAAGGTACAGTATAAATGAAATTAAAATTGTAATAGAATATTAAAATTTGTAATTTCAAAGATCACGTAAATATTATTTCAAATCACGCGAGTGAGAGGTTTAAAAGAGACAGATTTATTATAAAATTTCATATGCGAAGGAGATAGAATTTATGGAAATATCGTAAATTGGTTGAGCGAAATGGGTAATTAATAATTATTTAATAAACTAATTAAGTAACTAGTAATTAGAAAGAGAAAATGAAATCAGCATTCGAAATAAGTAACAGACGATTATTGAAAAGTTAAACTTTCGCATTCCCGTCCCCCTATTCACTTTCGAATAATAAGTTTGACATTGATTTACCATTAGTTAGTATTCTTGATTGTGTATCTAAAATCTAAGGTTAGTATATTGAAATACGTTCCGTTTTACCTTTAAAACTTACTCAAATTATAATAAACTAGCTTTCCGCCCGCGGCTTGCGTTTGAATAATTTTATCGCGAAAAGTTGTTTTTCCCGCGGGAACTAATCACTTTATCGGGATAAAAAGTATCCTATGTTTTAATCCAGGGTATGTTCTACCTATATACCAACAATCATCCAAATCCGTTTCGCCGTGATTGAGCAACAAACAAACATCCAAACTTTCGCATTTATAAGATACTTTGCATGTAATGGATAATACTTTACTTTTTTATGAAATTGGCAATAAAGAATGGTTCAAAAATGCAGAAACAGAGAAGCAATAGTAGTAATAGTAAAATAGTAATAATAGTAAAAAGTAGCATGGAATGGTGTAAGTTAAAAATTTCGGATCCCAGTTCTGTACCTCGTATCATGAAGGGCGAGCGTACCCATTAAAACCTTATTTAGCTTCATGCGAAGCAGGATATTTAATAATTTATTAATTACTAGTTTTCCGCCCGCGTCTTCGCCTCCGTGGAATAGCTTTATCGTGGATATGTTTAATTTGTTTATCCCGCGAGAACTACTCTTTTTATTCTGAAAAAAAGTATCCTATGTCTTAATCCAGGGTATATTCTACCTATATACCAAATTTCATCCAAATCCGTTCAGCCGTTTCGACGTGATTGAGCAGCAAACATACAAAAATGAACAAACATCCAAACTTTCGCGTTTATAATATTTTATTATTATTATTATTATTATTTTAGTTTTGGGCACATAAAAAGTTAGACCTAACCCATATCTTTCTGTAGGCGGCGTTAAAGGAGACTAAGGGACTTTACACTAAAAATATCTATTGACTTGACGTTTCAATAGCGGCGATGGGTTGATAGCAGAGCATGGTAGCAGAAGCCGGTTCGAGGTGAGGTTCCAAGGAGACTCGTATGCAGGAATGAATAAATCCTTAGAAGCCCAGGGGTCAATTGGGCATTCTTCTTCAGTGTTCTTGGGTGGACACCCAAGAACACTGAAGAAGAATGCCCAACCCCCAAGGTGGACGGATGACCTGACAGAGGTCGCAGGAAGTAGCTGGATACAAGCTGCTTCCAAGCGGTCGCTCTGGTCATATATTGAGGAGCCCCATGTTCAGCAGTGGACGTTCCGTAGCTGATATGATGATGATTGATGAACTATCTCTCAAATATCAGAATTGGAAAATAAATAACCGTTTTCAAATCACTTTAGGGCAGTGTTTCTCAAAGTCAACGTCAAAAATACTTTTATTTTGTAGGTAGACAGAGTACACTTAAAATAGTCAATTTTACATTTTTTAAGCTACTGCTTGTTCAAAATGCAATTTTCCCCAGAGAAGAACAAGCAAGAAACTTGAAGGGTTGCTCTTTTAAAATCAGGCTTTGATTTTACATAAAGGTTTTTATATTACAAAAAGGTTTATAAATATTCCATTATTAATTGTGAAATAGCCTGGCATGCAAACGATCTGATTTCACACGGTCGAGATTTCAATGTCGATAGACATGAGTATTTGCAGTCAGTGCAAAAGTGATAAACATATGTATGTCTATCAATGTTGAAATCTTGAGTGTGCGAGAATCAAGATCCTGTCCTTTTGGCGATATTGGCTTTAAATTTATATACCTTCGCTTTTATTCGCCGCGTCAGTCACTAGTGACCGCAAACAATTGATTTTTAATTATGACTGCGTCGCTGCAGTTAAAGGATAAAAGGAAATATTTCGTGTCTAAGATATGAGCCATTAACAATCAATTAATCAAACAATGTGTGTGCTCCTCTAATTGGATAATTACCATGTGATTTCTATTGTATAACTTTGGTATACAGCATATAAGTAAATTGCAATTCTTGAAAACATGCTTTAATAACATTCTGTAGGTCTACTTTATTCGCATACTCTATTTCTAAATCGAAGTGTACTGACTAATTATTTTGAACTGAATTAAATTCTTTTTATTTTTAGTTGTGGACAGCCACAGAGGAGAGAGCTTGGAGCTGACGCATGTGCAGCGCACGGACATGGGTGCTTACTACTGCATCGCCAGCAATGGAGTGCCGCCCACGGTCAGCCGGAGGTACCACGTACAAGTACACTGTAAGTAAATAAACATTATCAATAACTAAATAATTGTAAAAATCCATAAAAAATGGTTGCTTCACTTCTTCTGTACAATATTTTTATTAGGTACCTCATCAAAATGTGTTAATAAAGAAGAAAATACCAAGTAGTAATGAACTGTGAGGATGTTGAGTATGCCGGTAGCAAAAGGTCATACTGTATAAGGAAAAGAAATAAAAGGTGAACGTGAGGTGAACCTTCGATATATGGATAGGTGTAAATCACCAAGAAATAAGTTCCCCTTTTCCACAACAGGAAAAACACAATAGACATTTTTGTACTTCCTCTATAGGTAATAAATCTATGTTAATTTGAGTTTTGTCAACAGTCATTCCCCAAGTGAAGGTGATGAATCAGTTAGTAGGCGCCCCACTCGGCAGTGACGTCGAGTTGCAGTGCTACATTGAAGCCTCTCCAAAAGCCATGAATTCCTGGTACAGAGAAGACGATAAATGTAAATATCGTTTTGTGTTTACCTTTTAAAAATTTAATTGAGTTGATAGTTTTCTGAATTTTAATAATTGGCATAAATTTACATACCCCCATCAGCAAACTATTCCGAGAAGTAGACACTTCAAAGTTATTAAATGGTTAGCAGTCACGCATAAAGCTAACTTATCGCAAATAAAGTAATAACTATAAACTTTCCACAGCCCCGGTAAGCGACAAATTGCTAGAGAATCCCAAGTTCCGTGTCACGGAGACTATAGTGAACCTATTCTCTTTATGGAAAAATTTGACGATAAAGTCGCTGGCGCCAAGCGATTACGGAACTTATGTGTGCGCGTCCGTCAATGCCTTGGGAAAGATGGAGAGCACAGTCAGCTTACATAGTAAGTATACAATTTACTTTTTATCGTACTCGAAAAGTCGGAGAAGTATACAGAAAGCGAATATGTCGTAGATAAGATGGTTTAATTAGCCATTCAATTAAACCCTTAGCGAGGTACTTATATATATGATAAACATTTCAGCTGTTACAGAAAATTGTGCTGCTCTGAGCGGGTTGGTTAGGTTTGTAGGTTGCTATGGATGTTAACGTGGAGCCCCCTTTAGGCATTGCAGTTTCCTATAATGAAGGAATGTCCGCATTGAACTACAATAAAGATAAACTTGCAGCTCATGTAAGCAGACTCCGCAAAATCAATAATTCATTCAAAGAGCTATGCATACGTTTTTTCAATAAGGTTGCCATTAATGTACAAAATCTTCCTTTTAGTAAATTTAAAGATTCTATAAAACAGAAACTTATTAAGAAAGCTTATTATTAAAAATATCAGACTATTTGGATGTTAATCAACCATGGACGTAACCAGCTCGTTACGCAGCAATCGCATGCCAGACTAATTCACAATTAAGTAATAATGAAATATTATCGTGCCTTTTTGTAATATAAAAACCTGTTTTTAATATAGAACAATTTCTCGAGATTTTTGCTTGTTTTATTGCCTTTTGAACAAGCAGTAGCGTAAAAAATGTAAAATCTGACTATTTTCTGTGTACAGTCAGGTTGAGAGAAACATAGCCCGCCGTACATACAGTCAATATCAGAGCGTCATGTTTCTCTGCAGCTGACTGTACCTACAAAATAAAGCATTTTTGACTTTGACACTGCAATAACTTGAGCCTGCAAAACTCATACACATTACAAGACACAAATACAACGTCTCTTCTACTAAAAGTTAGGTACTAAAACTACCCAGGTCGGTGATTAGGAAAAATACTGTCATAAAGGCTACTCGCATAATCGACCCTAAGTCATCGAACGAACAAATCACTCGTGGTGCAATCATATTCGCTGTTCATTTTCCATTAGCGAAGTTAAATAATGTCTAGCACGGTCAGCCCTTGGATGAGTGACCACTAGTGGCATTTGCACACAGGCTTCCGTGCTTCGGAGGGCACGCAAAACAATCGGTCGCGGTTGTTTTCAATTATAAGAATGTTAAGCTAAGTCGGTGGCCTACAAAAGCATCTTGAAAATACTGTCAGGTTGCTACTAGTCTGGGGTTTAATTACATAAGTTCATCGTTATGGTCATCGGTTACGTTCTGACATGTGATTGGTTGGCTCATCGCTCGCTCGGCAATTTGACGGTTCCTCATTGGTCAACGTAATCGATGACGATACCCATGAAGTTACATAATCTAAGGGCTGATTCAAATGCATCAATCCGTACTGGACCTGTGTTGTAGATTATGGTTCATATCCTCTTCAAGATGGCAAAAAAAATCTTTAAAATACTCCAAAAATGCATATTATTGGCCTAGTTTAGTCTATCGATATAATAATGTGTTATGTTTTCAGGACTAGAACTGAACGTGAATATCGGCGCCGAGGAACCAATGGTATCGGGAGCGGCGTGGCAGCGCGCGCGCAACCTCCCCTCTCCCGCATCTTCAAACGCGCACCAGTACTTCTTACATCTACCACCGCAGCTCTATACATTACTACTCACAGCTCTCCGATACGTACACAGATTGTAGGGAGATAATCTGCAAAATCCTTCGTGCAATGAAAAATATGATCGGAGCGCGCTTACTGACGAATTTTCTTGAATTGTTCTACCGCATTTGTAATATAATGTTGTTTAGTATTTGACAGTGTACCCATGAAATAACTACTTTACATGTTAGACACAAAAATCTCCTTCAGTATAGATTTGTGTGTATGTTTGTTGTTTACCGACGATATTTCTAAACAGTTATGACATGATCTGGTTTTCTTTCAAAATCTGTTGCTGATTTGGAGTTGCTTGGTTTGAATAGTTTATGTATAAATATTACGAGTAATTTTGGATTCGACGGTATTTTGTATTTCAGTTATTATGATGCCAAAATTCGTTCATTCCATAACTTAAATAAATATTAGGCAAGTATTTAAAACTTGAAATAATGAATGAAATAGTAATGAATCGGTATTCTACTAACTTCTAGTTATCTACTTTTGTAAATATAAAATAAATAAGTATGATAAGTAAAATCCTGTGTAATACTGTGTTTATTATTTAATGTACAATATTATCTAAGTAAATTTAACTTAATGCCACTGATCTGGATTCTGTAAAGGGTGATTTCAATAAATAGATATTTCTCTAATGCGTTGCCTTAGTGAAAAAAGTAACCATCATACCTATTGGAAGAAAATTTGTAAATAACTGTGTTTTAATGTTTTTTTTTTTGTTTAACAAGGACCACATTCATTGTTTTTTGGAGCGTCTTCTGTCTATAAGCCGATGATGTTCAGCAATTTTATGTCAATAATTTATATTTACTTATCGTGGACATTTAAACTATACAAGGTGAATTTGAATTCGTGTAATTTGCCTTAACTGATGATGCCATTCTTGAATACGAACATCTTTTCCCAAACATATAAAACTATAATATAGCAGACTTCTTTGCAACTGATGGCATAACCATGGCGCCATCATGGTGCGATTAAGTTGCTAAAATGTTATCCGAGTCTCTCATAAAACAGATTCAAACAGCTCGATATTATTAAATTATTTATAAGGCAAAAATAATGGTTAAATTAAAATCACGCTATCTCGTTTAAAACACATTTTTTTTTTACTACATAAGAGTTCTAAGTAACTATCTATTGCCCATGACTGCAACTCGGCAAGAGCAACTAGGCTCAAACTAAATAGCGACCGCGTATGTAATACCAATTTAAGAGTTTATCAAGTTGCTAGTACCTCTACTGATAGCACTTATATACACTGCTCTCATTGGTTCGTGTTGGTGGTTGACAGCAACTATCGCTTATCGCTTTTTAGTCGCAAGTTACAAATTTATCCTGCCGGAATGCGTATGAAATCTACATCTATATCCACACACGTGCAAGACAGAAAACGCTCTAACGTACACACTTTACAATTGGTTAGCAACTGATGGATAACATTTTAATAAACAGCTAATTTCCAATGGACGATGTGATATTTTTTGTAAATTATAAATAGAATTAGAAGAAGTAATTATGTTAGTGAATCTAGTGATAAAGAGAAAATATAACACTATCTATTGGTTGCTGTAGTCTGGAACGTTACGTTATAATAAATTTCATATATTTTAGTAACATCCATACTTGACTTTTATTAAACAAAGTTTAAATAATTTGTGTTGTTTAAGGTACTTACGTAGTCATCGGCGAAACTATTGTTTTTGTGTAAAATCGAATTAGAAATTCATGTAAAATATGTATTATCGCAGATTCTCCTAATATTTATGAAATCTTGTTACTTGTGTATCTTGCACAGAATACCATTTACCATTTAACGTAATTATAATGTAATTAACTGACTATAATATAATATTACATACTCCTATATACTATTCGAAATCGCTGAAGAAGTTGTAACATAATAACTACTGTTCACATTTCGTCATGACGCGGTTACATTATCTTGGTAATTTGTTGACAAATTGAAGAACGTTTTTGTTAACTAGCTAAATACATGATAAGTACGTGTGATACTTTAACTTAAAGCTATTTTATAAACGGTTTGCGTCTTGACAAAGTATTCGTACTTCTAGCGATTTCGAGGCAACCCTGAATTATATGTATAGTTGAACATTCCACATAGGTTAGTAGAGAGATTCCATATATTGTTTCATAACTTATCTCAAAATCTTATACTAATAATGTTACGTTGACTTTGACAATAAATGTGTAATTTACTGAATTATAATATCGAAATAAAATGTCCTTAAGAATCCCCTTTCCCTTACTCATTTGACGAGGGTGTGTTTCTTATAAAAACCCTTTTTACCGCCGTAGCAAAATGAAGGAGCCACGCTTAAATTAGTTGATATGTTACCTACCTCACCTCAAATAGACTGAGCCGATCGATGAAGCTTTCAAGTAAATTGTTTTCAGTTGCTTAAGCTCAAAAATTACAGACCTTCCTAGAATAAATGGATACCAGGTGGAAGGTCCCTTTCACCTCGAATGGAGGCTGGCTGAGTAGGTATCTACTACTAACCTTTTATCTTCATGCCGACAAACATCAAGAGTGTTTTCAAATTTATTGAAGCTTACTTTTTAACCTCCGACGAAAAACAACGGGTTTGATGTGTTTGAAAGCGCTATGTGTGTATGTCCAGTTTCTTCCCGACCCGGGTCCACCTGACAAGTTCACCTGGGTGGACTCCTATAGTGTACCCTATTTGATTTGAGTTCCGGTTTTTATATTAAAGATTATACTAGGGGAAAGTTTCTTGGCCATGTTTAATGATTATCGGTTCAGCCGATTCGAAGATATATAAGTTTTATCTTTGAGAGACTTTGGATCATTAACTAATAACTCACATTATTATTATATAGATTACACAAAATATACCTATATTATTACAATTTTTTTTTTTTTCTTTTTATTCATAACGGGTTGGTACTTGACCTCAATCACACCTGATGTTAAGTGAATTGAAAATCAAAATATCATTTAGAGTCAAACCAGGATACCAAAACCTAAATATCTTCCAAATAGCTATTCACGCCTCATTTTTTTTCTAGGACATTCAAGTTGCAGTGAACAGTAAACCTAATTTGAAAGCACCTACTGAAGTGTGGTCCAATGGTTCCTAGCGGATCATTTGTGCAACGTCACGTCGAGATTTCCAGTGGCCATGAACTGAAGTACATAGCTTAACAAGTTCCGGGACACAACCCGCCTCTCGACGTTATAACAATAAAACTTCTATTGTGTCTGGTGATGTGTCCCGGGACGTGTCAAAAGATGTGACCGTAAAGTGTATAGTCGTTTGGTATCTCACCATGGAGTCCGGGGCGAGTTGTGTCTGTGGGCTTACAGAATAACATAGCAGAGTTCAATAGGTCGGACAAAACGGTTCAACTGGTGTGAAATCAGGGGTAAAACGTCAAAATCAACCAGTGAAAGCTGCAGCGTCAATTTAAAGCTACCAATAATCTACGATCGCTAACCCGTCTGTAACTTTCTTTACAGAAATGTCTAGCATTTAAACAAATGCTAATTTAACCATCTGCCTAAGACATACATATAGAGTATTGACATGACAGTTGAAGTCTTTAGGACATATTAAGTCAAATTTACTTTATAGTATAAAATCATAATTTGTTCGAGATTTTTTGTTATAATGTAAGTTTGACCGTTATGTTTTTGTATCTGTCTGTAGCACCGTAGATCTTAAACGGGTAAACCGATTAGGATGGGTTTTTATTTTATTTGAAAGCAGGTTTTTAGACATGTTTTATAAAAATCGGTTCAGCCGTTTTGTTTCAATCGCTTGTTTTCTCGGGGGTTTTCTAAATTTCCAATTTACAGTTATTTATACAAACTCTCAATTAATGCAAGTGAAAGGTAAAGTCTTACAAAATGTTTCTATAATATAATCTAATGTCTTATGTACAGCAGTGTATGCTGGGTAAGTTAATAACATATGTTTTATCGACGACCGATTGGTGTGGTGGATAGTGATATCAGCGAAACCAACGGTTGCAGGTTCGAATCCCGCAAAGAATAAATGTGTGTATGTGATGAATACGAACATTTATTCCCGAGTCATGGATCTCTATATAAATATTTATGTGTGTTTATCCGTTATCTAGTATACCAAGCTTTACTTAGTAAGGGACTAGATGATTGGCGTAAGTGTACCAAATATTTATTTATTTATATTCTATACGAAAAAGAATATCTCATGTCGATACCACCCTAAGACTTTCTATTAAAATAAGTCTACAATGTCCCAAATGACTTGGAGAAGATGACTTGGATGAATGAGGCTTTGAATTGTTCCCCTAATACTCTATAGGTCTATAGATCCAGCAGTGAACTACTGAACTAAACTAACTGAACTGAACTAATTTATATAAATAACGTGTTGCTATGGCAACATAAGTATACCCCTATAAAATTTCAAAATCATGTTTTTCACGTCTTATACCTATTGAAAAAATTGAACTGAAGAAAAATTACTTGTAAATATTAAACTCAGTAATAATATTTTAAAAAATGTGCATAAAACATATTGTTATTATAAAAAAGGAATTACTTGTGTAATATGTAAATTCAATTCTATATAAATACATAAATAAATAAATTTAAATACCTAGCTAAGCGGAGAAAAACATTATGTAGTTTTGTCATACGGCTTTTTTTAAAAGGTATACATTTTGCAGTGCAAATGTATCCAACAGCGGAATCAATTCGCATTGTTTTATATCTTGTGCAGTTACTTGCGTTTGCACTCTGTATATAAAGCTAATCTGAAGAATCGCCCAAGCCATGAAGATACCAACACGAGACCAAGATGCGCGCTGGTGGCATCACCTCGACACATAAGTACAATACATACGATACTAGGCTATTTACGTAGGTATCATCATCATTACACATCCCCACTGTTGGGGTACAGCCTTATCTCACTGGGAGAAGGGGTGGGCCATGATCCACCGCACGGGCTCGGTGCCGATTGGTGGATTTGTATCAGACTAGTGGCCACCTGACAGTCAAGTGTTTTAAGCCGCCTCTGTAGGCCACCGAGTTGGCTTAACGACTGCCTTCAATTGAAAACAACCGGACTATTTAACGTGCCCTTCAAAGCACGGAAGTACTCGTATTAAAATGCCACTACTGGTCACCCATCCAAGGACCTCCATCGTGAGATATTGCTTAACTTCGCCAAACGAAAACGAAAAGCGAAAGCCACGCATATACTTACACGCTGTCCATATTTAACACAAATATATACGTAAATCTATATATTTATTTATATGTAAGTATTTCATATGATTTAGCCCCATGTTATGTCCATCGCACCAGACATGGCGCCGAGTCGCCACCAGACGTTTTACAGGACAATGACGAATGGTCGAGGGGCAACGGGCTCTAATGCATTTTTCGTGTTGCACTAGAATTAATGCGCAAGTGCTTTTATTTCATGGGCGCCGATCTACGAGAAACGACTTTAGAATATTAGGCACACGTATAAAACTTGATCATTTTGCGCTGACGTGCAGTTTACTGGATATACCAGTTTTGTTTTATCGATACTTGCTGAATCAGGCAGAGAAAACATTTACGAAGGCGGAACGATTTCTGCAATATGAGAACATAGAATTTATAAAAATGTCAATCAGAATTTGAAATAGCAACGTGTGGTTTCGGCACGTAAAAAGAACGTTCTATCAACTAATCTCTTCGCGTGGGTGTTGTTAAAGGCGATTAAGGGACTTCACACCAAAAACAACCAGACTTGCACGTTTCCACGGCGATGAGCGTGAACCACGCTTGCATTTTATTTTATTAACGGGATCGACTGGGACAATGCCAAAAATGGGCAAACAATCGATGTCAGTAAGGTACCACTTTGTGCCTCTAGAATGCATCAGATATTGACCAAATTTATATGGGACACCCTTTATAACCAACAAAGCATTATTGAAATCGGTTCATAAGTTTTGGAAATATCGTTGAACATACATGAAAAATAAGAAAGAAGCAAGTTAAGCAAAGTATTGTGAATTATAAGCGTGTAGTGGTTAAGAAACGCTGACTGCTATACCAAAAGGTCGCAGGTTCAAATCACGCTAGGGGCACATAGTTGTATGACGAACACGGACATGTGTATCTGAGTTATGGACGTTTTTGAATTATATATATATATATATCCATTTACAAAAAAAATGGTATTTGTGTAGTTTCTCAATCATCTGGTATCCATAATACAAACCAACTAGGTTTGTATTATGGTTTCATTTACATTTACATGTTGTGATTCATTTACAAAAAAAATGGTATTTGTGTAGTTTCTCAATCATCTGGTATCCATAATACAAACCTAGTTGATTAGTGTGGAACTTAATGGCTCAGTGCGTATGTCCAAGGATATTTGTTATTATATTATTTTTGCAAAATTTAGCCTAAATATTAATCCGGACTCAATTATGGATATATGTGAATAGGAAGATATCAAGCTGTGTGGTTTTATTACGGACAACTTCAATGACCATATTTTTTGCCTTTATGATTTAGCTAATGTAATAATTAGACATATTTATATCTCAAATTAGAGAAATCATGAAAGCAGTTTATTAAACTTAAAAATAAAATGCGATTGCCTATTAGTAAAAATTACTATTCTTAGCTCTTAACTAAGAAACTTTCGATGTAGAACCCATTGAAATGTATTGAGCAGTTAGGTGTTTAAAGAGCTAAGCATAATCGAAGGTATAAACCAGAACACCCAGACAACATTTTAAATTTGCAAGTAACAGACCCGATGCGGGCGTAGTAACATACGAGGATGTCCACATAAATTCTCATGTTTAGTGTCAATAGACTTTTAATAAAATATTCAAGGTTTCAATCTTGATATCCGTAAAATTTTGAATTCTTATCGGTTCGGTGGAGGCGAATAGCCATGCGCACTGTATAACACTCAAACTAAAAGTTTCATCACCATAATTTATTCGGGACTCTCGGCAAAGTGGCCCGCGCGGACGCCAGAGCTATTTTTTTCTCTATTCGTTCAGTATCCGCTCTGAATTTGGGACCGGGCGATTTTTCAGAGGGAAAACTTCAATTGTGCAACGCGGTCACGTAGTTTTTTAGCGTCACTCGAGCAGAGATGCGCCTGAGTTTAATAATGTCATAGGCAGCCCGCCGGCATCCTTATGTACGGCTGAATGCCGATAGCTCCGCCAACAACGTGACTTGATACCCAGTTTGCTTTGTTACCTACATACATACCTACTGCCTAATTTTTGTGAAAAGGTTTGTGTTAAATATTTTTATCACTACCTAAGTTTGAAACCATTGCATTACATTTGCTATGTTATAAGTAGAATACATAACTTCGCAAAAATGTTATACACATCTCATTACACATTAACCGTCAATAAAAGTTTGGGCATAAGCCTCTCTCATGGAACGATTCGCATTTCGCGCTGGGCAGGTGGGTTGATGATTTTAAGTGAAAACGAGGCCGGAACCCGAATTTATATGGGAGACCATAGCTACCTTATTGCAAATTCAAAAACACAACAATGCTGTCAACATTGATGCTTGGCCAACAGTAATCATACAAAAGCATAAACTTATGTTTACAACCCGCTCATGGTTTCAGCGTGCTCAGAGTATTTTTATTTTTTTTATTTTATTTTATTTGGGACAACAAACAGCTGTACAATGTGTTTCACTAAATTAAGTATTACAACGGGTTCGAGTCATCAATTATACAACCAGCAACGTTATCCACTAATTACTATCGTGTCTTACAATTACCTAGTGGCACCCAGAAAACAGAAAAAATCGTGAAAGTGGTAGGTATTGTACGTAACAAGTAGCTACCTGTGCACATCAATATTATTATTTAGGTATTTTAATACATTAGTAACAATTCACTACAAAATCCCGCTTATCCATTTTAATTGCTATCATTCCTATTACGCTGCGTGATGTACTCTGATGGTGGTGAAGTTTGATTTAACATTGGTAATTCTTCCTCGGTACGTATGTCACTAACTTCACCCACACTCATGGCTTGTTGTTCACTATCGCGTTGGTTGAACGTGCTGTTTAGGTTATTCATATCGATCAGTTGCCACCACAATACTCTGAACGATTACACTAATCTATGTACAATGTACCGGTTGCTACTGAGTACCACGAACGGACGTAAGACACAGGTTAACGAGCCGACGGACCGCGACGGAATGAAAATTGAGTATTGTGATACTAAAGTAATTTTAAATATATATTTAGTAGTAGTATGTTTATTCATAGTTCTATGGAAATTTCTCTGATGGATAACTGCAGAATTGCGATAATTCATCAAAGAACGATAGTTTCTGACATAGCTCAGCGAAAAGCTAAAATGGCAATGAGCTCAACACATTTGTCGCAGAGTCGATAGCCTTTGGAGAAAACAAGTTCTGGAGTGGACACCACGTCTCGTCAAACATTGATAATGAGACGACGAGCTACGCAATGCGCTAAATTAAAACCGAGAGAGAAGATCAGGTTCAGTGGCAGGTCCTGGACGAATCCTATGTCTAGGATGATTAGGATGGGATGACTATGACTAGGATGGGCTGATGATGATTTAACGAGCATAGTATGAAAAGTAGGGAAACAATAACATTACTATCATAATTTTTTCTACCATTGCTACAAACGTACGCACGTATAGAAACGTTTTGCAATAGTTATCACCAAATATTCACAGAACTGCACAGAGTCACGATCGCTTGTACAGTAGCCCCATAAATCCCATACAAACGACGAAAAAAGACCACCAAGCTCGCCCATTCTGATTTGCGGCATTTTGTTACATTCGTCTGTACGACCAATGCTGTCATGCGACAATAATTCTTTGAAAACGTTCCTGACAGTTTTGCCGCGGGCAGACGCCTATGCACTAGAATGGTATTTACTATGTCATACGAGCCGTCAGCCGCGGTCGGGTTTTCAACAAAGGCTATTCAAACGAAACCGATGCCAGTTAGCTTAACCAGAGCGGACTTTTATGTTGTAAAAAGGTTACCCTCTCCTGCAGTTACTGGAAAGAGCTTTTCATCGTTTTCAATTTTCCAACTAAAACAATAAACATCAAAAATAATCTCAAATCCAGATGAATAACGAAGGCTGCGAGAGGGGCGTTGCCGCGGGATAAAGACAAAAGCAAACTGAAGGTAAGTCTGCGTTATCTGTATCTCGGGAAAGAATACTGAAATATTTTTTTTAGCTGACAACTACATTTTGGGGTAAGAATTATCTAACAAAGGGCATTATCGTTGCAATAATTTCTTTCATTACAATCTCCGCTTTGATGATGGATATTTTAACAATGAAAGTGCAACGATAGTAAATGAAGCCTCCTGACCCATGCTGCTGAATGTAGACCTTGACTATGGAACTCTTATAACTTACCTGACTCATAGGACTTGTATCACTGAAAATTCCTATTTAAATCTTAGCAATTAATTGTTCAAGAATTGCTACGAAGTATAAATATTCACATGTAAACTAAAATGCGGTGGCCGTGGAGAGGGCAGCCGGTCGAAATGAGGCCGTCATTCCGTACGGTGATCAATCTAGTGCTGGCGTGACGCATCGATGGACAGGGAAAATATCGATAGCAGGTCCACTCTCTAGGGTAGCCTACGCAAAAAATGTTACATTACACGTACAATTTGTGTTGATACTCTAAATCGCTGGGTCACACATATTTTCAAACCTATAACATTGAATGGATGAATGGCTTGTGAAATAAGAGTTCACTGCTAAACATCTGCTACTTTTTTAATAGCTTCTGCTTGGAAGATTTTGCGTAATCGTCACGCTTGAGCAGACGAGTTGGCAAACACTTTTCTTAGACACTAACAAAATTTCTACGTCTTGATTAAAAGTGTCCAAAGATTTTTAAACAACTTAACCTCTATGAAGAAGTGTGAAAAATTCTTTATGTTCATCTTTAAAATATTGACGTCTACATTTATTCAAAGCCAAAAGCCGGGTTAGTACTCTTTCACCTTCGACCTCATCTTCACCTAACATCAGGTGTGATTGAAGTCAAGTACGAACCGGTCGTGCATAAAAAAAAAGCCCAAATGCACTATCACCACTCGTTCTCAGGACTTTTATCGTTCCGCCTCCTTTCAAAGGCCCATTTAGTCTCGTACAAATAGATGAATTTGTAAACAAGTGATTCCCCACTCTAGACCTCATCTGTGGCCATTCCAGATAATGCGGTAGGATGTCAATCCCCATTCATCGTTAGATTTTCTCATTTCGATTCATGTCTATCAAAGTAACACCGAGAATAGGAATAGCAGTTCCATAGATAGGCATACGTAGCTCGATGAGTGAATTTGAATCCAATCCTGACCCAGATCTGTTTTGGTTAGACGTACGCATTACGAAACACAAAATAAATCTCAAAATAAACAGGTATAACCGCCTCCGTGGCATCATGTAAACGATATAAGATTTATAAAATTAGAGGTCTGGGGTTTGATTCCCAGCTTTGTATAGGTATCGTGCCGGTTGATAGTAGGGCAGTTTTTAAATGTACGCCTGGCTAGATATCATCATCTTATCCAGTTGACAAGTAGTACATAGCGTTGCTGTGTTCCGGTTGTCTGAGTTAAAATTGACAGTTCCCTGGATTAATTTGGGTGTTCCGTGTTTTCATTTTTCATTTTTCGCATTTCACCTTCGTCCTCATCTTCACAACATCTTGAGAACAAGCGCTTATTCGTTGTTAATAAAAAAATATTTACTTACGTAAGTTCACGTAGATCCTGTCAAATATGGAATGTCAAAGTATTTAAAAACCTAAAACCGGACTGCACATAAAAAAAACTCAAAAGACTACTACAATGCTTCCGAATCCGTTATGCCCTTAATTTTAATGCTTGGAATCAGACGCCGTTTTATATTTGGCGGACACCATGCTGGATTTATACCATAAAATTTATCCTATGACATTCTAAGGAACAAGACAAATCTAAAAAGACTCCTTGCACTTCAATATGAGTCAACTCGTTTAGGTTGCAGGAGATAAGAGAGAGGAGGAGAGAGGCCTATCTACATGGTTGCAGGCGTCTTCCAACCGCTCGCTCTGGAAATCTATGGAGGAGGCCTATAATCATTATACCTATGTAAAATAACTCTATACCTATTTTCTTTGCATACAATAAATCGTTTACAAACAAACACATATACGTACAATCTGAAAAATATCTGTGTACCTGTACTGTGTGTAGTTCCTAAGGTTGGTATAGTTCTATAATCTTCATGTAAATTTTTGGCGAGGTTTAAAATTTTTCGTATTATAGATGACGTACCTTCTGAATTTTCCATTTCAAATTCAAAACCTGTGCACTCAGAAGATTGTGGAAGGCAAAAATTCTATTCACTAAAAACCTAAACTTTAAAAAGGCATAAAACGGTTCGCCAGCGAAATGCTCGGGGACTAAACGCAAACGGCTCAATAAAAGGCGGCATGTCCCGTTGGTAAACAAAACTGCCAGTCATTAGACTGAGCGGACGAAAACATTCGGTCCAATTATCTGGGGCGACGGGTCGGTCGGGAAAAACGCGCCCAGGCCAGACCTAATGACGATGTCAGCCGGCTCATCAATCTATTGCCCAGAGGCCAGACCTGGAAATCTAATGGCGACCACGTTTTAGCGTTTATGGAGGCGGTTTGTGGCATTCACAGCGTCTTACTGTCACTCAGGTTTAGGACCAGAGACACAATGTCACTGAAACAACTGTCATCCTGCCCGGTGGGAATTTTACATTTTTACTTACTGGGGCTATAAAGCTATTATATACTCAGTTGGAGAATTTTAATGGACAATATTTCCGTAAGCTGCGAGCACTCGGCTCGCACTCAGCTTTCTTTCTACTCTTTAACTTACAACTTCGGATGGGAAAATTATTTTTCATTAACGCTCGGCTGCGTTTCAACGTACTGCCAGCGGAATTAAAATCAATTACTTCCGTCAGAACAAAACAAACTCGTGGAAAATTCTCTGCGCTCTGTGATTCTGTTGCGAATTCCAAACACCCATTAATGATAGTTGTCGAACTGCAATTTATTCTGTCGCAACTAAATTTCCGGGCTAATTGTTTAAGAACTTATGTTTTTTCAGTATATTTTTATTAATGAAAATCCATATAATTAAAAGGCAATGTCCTGACTTAGCCAGAGATCATCACAGAGCCCAAACGTGAGGAACATTGATGAAATTTAGCATGTGTATTCTTTAAGTCACATTTAGGTGCATTAAGAAGGGATTTTTTTGATTTTGTACTCCTAAGAAATTAAAAGAGAAGGTAATATATTTAAAATCGAATTCAATATCTGCGGTACCTAAGGATTCTAGTAAAGTAAATACTTATATGTAGCATCTACTATGAAAATAAATATACATATTTATACATATTTCAACACTTCACAATTCTGTCTAAAACAATGAATTCTTTAAATTATGACTATTCGACTACGATAGTTGTATTAAAATAATGCTAGATGGCGCTAGCGGTAATAAAAGTAACTAAATCTACACTTCATCATCTATGTTAAATGTTCTTTGTATTTTATTTTTGTGTGCAATAAAGAATTTCATAATAATTATAAATGTCTATAGTACCTAAATATATACTTGTCATACCCCATGGTATCCTAAGGTTAGAGTGTGTAAGGCATTGAAAGTTAGGAAAAAGTAGGGTCTGAAATGACACTTCTAGTCTAGTATTCTCTTAACTTAAACAAATTTTAATGTGTGTTCTTCTGTACCGTTTATTTTTTTAATAAAGTAGAAAAACTTAACATTATATTAATTTCAATTTAGAGAAGGGCCGGCAGGAAAGTCACCATTGTTCAAAATTTGTTCAAAATTATATTGTATTCTGACTGTTCGTTATGATATTCCTTGTCAATACTTTGCTAATTTGGGAAGCAGCACAAAGCCTAAAATATATTAGTGGCCTACAATTTTTTCCATAAGTGTAGGTATATTTTTTTGTAAAATAATTCAACATACAAACACAACGATGGCCTCGGCAAGCTGGATATGATATTGTTAAGAGAGCAGCCTTCAGTCACCGACACTAAACTACGTGACTGTTTTATACGATCGTATCGTTTTCGTGAAAAATCTACGCTCGCCGATATAGAGATTCAGATAGGCGTTCGGTGAATCACCCGACTTACGGGATAATTCGAGCCTTTTGTCTCAGTCGTTCAATCACTACTGCGATTTCAATCATTCAGAGGTGAATGTAAGGATTCAATTCAATTTAATTTTTTCCGTTTCGATAGAAATCAGAGGATATTCTTTATATGGGACAACGCTTGATCTTCATTATGATCTTTATTAATAAAAGGCAATATCGCGATTGACTGACTGACCCCAAACACGTGGATCGATGTTGATAAAGCTGAGACCGACGGTGGTAGCGTACTTATCCGGAAACCCCATCATATTTGACTGACTGGCTAATTTATCTCTGACAACCGGAACACAACAATGCTATTATTTTGCTGTTCAAACTTCAAGCATTTATTTCAACGTAAGATGATGTTTGTCGGCTGACTTAGATAAAATGGTTGTACCTAGCCAAGCGGACATTTTCAAATACGCTACCACCAACCAAATCGACATAATTAACATATACCCCGCTGGCGATCGAACCCGCGACCACCGAATCGTAAACCCTATGTTGTTTTCATTGAGCCACGGAGGCGGTTTATATTTGCTTTTGCTATATTTTAAAATATTTTTATTTTGTAATAGTAACTTAGAGGATGCTTCTAAATAAATCAGAGCTCCTAAAAATAAAATAATATGACTGATTGATATAATATAAAAATGAGACAGAATCCAGAACTCGTTAATTGTTGGATACCTTAATCTTCACGTACCTATAGGTATGCAATAATCTTAAGAGGCTATATCCACTCAAGTCTCGACTGAGTATTACCTACCTACTTAATACCTGATTGTTAGCGTCATGAGATGGGCTTCAATAAAATTGTCTTTCTTACAAACAAAAATGTTAAAAGATGAAATAGTTTAAGTGTTACTTATCACTTCAATGTTTGGTATCACCTGCCACCCGTTATTGCCACCTCCCAAAATGTGCCGAATATTACGGGCCAAGTTAGGACGAGAGTACACAGTTGCACAGCCGTGGTTTATTGACGCGGGAGCGCGGCAGGTGTCGACCGCCCATTATCAAATACACACGCCAGCGATCGCCTGTTATCGCTCTTCTGTCACTTTCACAGATTTATTGCGCGCTCTATTTCCAACCCACTGGTCAGCATAGAAACATACACCTACATATTAGAACAATGGCTTTAAAATCAATAAACCTTATTTTATTAGAAAATAAAAAGACAATTGGCGCTTTGTAGATCCTTGGGTTGTTTTCTTTTCTTTGAAAAATGTGTCAATTTATTGCAAAAATCCTGCTGAATGTGAACCTTTTAAGGAATTCCACTTCAAGCAGATCTGAATATACGATACTAAAAACAGTAATAATATACGATTTATGGGGTACTTAAAACGCGTAGAAAACCATTGGCCATAAATAAAGGCGGTTAAAAACGGGACATTCGGTCAATTCACAAGGTTTTGCAAGTGGTGTAAGAAAGAGTATTTTAACGTTTATTTAAAACTAAAAGTTAAGTACTGAGTCCGCGCAAAACAGCTTAAAATAAAACACTGATAGAAAACTTTCACGTACCTATTTGCAATAATATAATACCTACAATCCGCTTAGTCGCCGATCGCAAAATGAATTCTCCCTCTGGCAAAAGCAGTAAGCGGTGAAATTATTGAAATTTTATTTAAATATAAACTACTGGAGAGAAAATAATACCGTTTGGCACATAACGCCGACATGTGACGGTTAAAAAGCAAACTGCCATGTATTCGGGAGTAGTCCTCGTGTTATTAAATTCTTTTCCTCGACATTGGTGATGGCAATCGTCTAATTCAATTACACGCCAAAGAAGGCATACGAGAATGGCTGGCAATGACTGTAGGGAGCAGGAAACTTCGCTATTGAATATTCCAAGCTTATTTCATTTAATTCGTGTTGTTATGTGACAAGTGGTGGGGTATGAAGGAAATTGAAGCTCCATTTTCATTCGTTTCACTTTTGTATGGATTTTTAATATGTGTTCAAAATTTTCACCACCTCTGTTTTACAAAACGGATGCTTCGGGTTCAATTTCCAGCGGGTAAAATTTAGTTCATGGTTTGGTTGGTGATAGAACATTGTTAAATGTCCACCCGGCTGCCACCATTACAACCTACCCTTATAACCTCCCATTCTCGAGTGCTTCACTAACAGCAGGCGTGAATGAAGCAAATCGCTAACTCGTTGCGAATGAAAGAAAAGCTTATACGGCTGATAATGTCGGTGAATACTACGTATAATTGAATTTACCCAGTGATGATTCCAGTGTCTATATTTCACTATTACATTTGATCACTTTAAATGAAGAGAGATAAATAATTAAATTTCTTTTCAAATCAATATCATTGAAGATGCTGATTATGATGTGTAATATCAACCATTCAAATACAAATACAAAATAGTTTATTTGTTTTTCAAATCATACAATTACCAATGTGTTGTGGGATCTTTCTCTTAAGCATCAAAATGTCTATGCCAGAAAGATCCACTCTTCCTTAACTTATATAGAAAGTATGATAAAGATGCCGACATATCATTGTAACTTTATCTATTCAAGAAGAATGTTCCAACTGAGTAAACGGATCTCTAACAGTACTGTAAGAAAGGGGCAACGACTTCTGGGGCATTACCTAAAACATCACAATCATCATCATCATATCAGCCGAAAGACGTCCACTGCTGGACAAAGGCCTCCCCCAAAGGTCAGAATATTTAGAATTATTTATCTAAATTATCCCGATCGGCAATCAAATCACTAAGCTACGGCAATATCTAATCTGTATGTTTTTTTTCTTGTGTGCAATAAATGATAAAATAAATAAATAAATAAATAAATATTCAGTTCTTGAATAACTGCTGCTATGGTCACATTTTTGTAGAAGGTCCGAATGCAATACATATACATAGAAACGTAACACGCGGTATATAAGTTTTGGGAGAAAACTGACCCCGTCTAATTTAGAGATGTTTTCCCTGGTGGTTCCGTACCGCAACGGATGATATTTTTGGAACTCTCTAACTAAATTACGACTGATATTCATGGTTCAAGCCAACTACGTTAGTGTCATTCATTCACTTTGAAAAGTTATACTACAGAACCCAGTCTAGAAAAATTATTATAAATATTTAATGTATTAATTATATCAGAATATACTAGTCACAAATAGAAAATTTACTCCAGTGCATCTCCCTTCTTCTTAGCGAGTCAATGGCAAACACATGCATCTCTGTGAGGCATCTATATATTACACAACGTTACTACACCAGACGGGGTTCCGTATAAAAGGAGTTCTCTTTCATTAGTAGAAGTACCCGTGCAATGATTGATTACAATGTATTTAAATTACTTTATACTGAAAATAAATGTTAGATAGATAGATAGATAGATAAAGCCTTTATTTGTTTCCACAGTCACACACATACATTTAGCTTATACATATTGATACACAGATAAGGTAACACATTTACAACAATAACATAATATTGTAACACTAACGCATGTGTGTGCTGCAGCAGTACAAATGGGTCATAGCTCAGTGTATTAGATTGCTCATTGAGCAAAACACTGATTTTCAGCTATCCCCTAAGGAGCAGAGCAACTTGGAACCTAAACCAGAGGAAACAGAAAGTATTAAATAAATAGCAATTTTCAGACTCTTGAAATAGTGATTAATGAGTGATAGTATAGGTGCGAGTGAATATAAAGAGACGTAATGTTTCTAAGTTGTGGGGCTCAAGAACATAGTTAGTATGTTATCTTATCTTAATTCGAGTAACTTCGATTTCCAACTACTCATATTTTTTTCAATTTTCAACTCTGAGGGCTAATACAGAAATGAATTAAGCCGTCAGAGAACTTGTTCCACGCCATGGTCCTGCTTATGTTGGTAGCAACAGCTCAGAAAATTTATGTGCTGAATTGGCAATATCAGACTCGATCTGATGAAAGTTGGGAAAACTATTTCTGGAGTAGACCCCACGTCTCGGCAATCATAGTGTGGGATGGACTGCGCAAGGTGTCTGGCAGTAACTGGAAATGGAGTATCGAAAAACCCCATTCAGTGGTAAGCTCTCCGATGCCCCTACGTTCTTGAAGTTGAATAACTTCCTAACTTGTTAGGATACAAATGGTCACTTGTTATCGTCGCAACTTTTTAATTTACCGCTCATTATCGAAACTGTAATCCCCAGAGAAGAATAAGCAAGAAACTCTAAGGTTGCTATTTTCTTCAACCACCACCACCTACTCAAGTTTAAAACGAATACACTTTCACGCTGAATATTACTAATAGGCTATAAAGAGCTAACTTATATATGTTTAACTATATTAAGTTATCTTCGTACTGAATTTCCAACGAATAACTAAATAAGTTACCGAGGAAATTCGAATACACAAGTGGAGGTTTCCTGAAAGTGTAGGTCCGCTTGAGTGATCAAAACTGGGGTCTGTCGTCTGTCAAACACAGATTGCTTCCGAAAAGGAGTCGGACAAGTAAACGATATATGCGACTAATGCTTCTCTATGTGCTACAAAATGTAACTAATATTTTAAATGCGAAAGTTTGGATATTTGTTTGTTGCTCAATCACGGCGAAGCGGATGAACAAATTTGGATGAAATTTTGTATATAGGTAGAATGTACCCTGAAGTAAGACAGGATATTTTATATCCTGATAAATTGAGTAGTTTCCGCGGGATAAATAAATTTCCTCGATAAAGTTATTCCACGCAGGCGAAACCGCGGGCGGAAAGCTAATTATATAAATACAGTAAGGTAACATAATCCCAATATTAACTTCATTGTTTCTATAAATTATTTTTTGACACAATCGGTTAGCCACAATTATAGACTCAATTGAGATCGCGTCTCACTCTCAATACTATTTTTTTGATATATGCAAATGATTTCCAAGCGTCAACTTAAGGTCATCTCAACCTTGAGAACGGTTTATTAATACGGGCTTAAATGAAGATGCAGCCGTAGAAATTCATACAAAAATAAAATGAAGTATCGGATCGGATCAGAGCTTGACCTCAATCACCCCTGATGTTAAATGAAGATGAGGCCGAATGGAACATCAGGCTATCTTACCTCGAACAGCCAGAATACAACAATGCTTTATTGCTTACCAGCATGACTTATATGATGATGGTAGCTGACCAGACGGATATATAAATTGTCCTCTAAATACCAACTTTTATTATTTTATATTATATTTTTTATTTACATTTATAATCGCTTCCGTGGCTCAATGTAAACAACATTAGATTTACGATTCGGAGGTCGCGGGTTCGATCCCCAGCGGGGTACATGTTTAAGTACTCGGTTTGGTTGATGGTAGGGCATTTTAAATGTCCGCCTGGCCAGCTACCACCATCTTATCTAAATCTGCCGACAAGCAGCAATGTTAATGGCATTGTTGTGTTCCGGTTGTCAGAGATGAGATAGCCAGTCCCCCAAATGTGTTGGGGTTTCCGGGTCAGTACGCTTCCACGTTCGACCTCATTTAACCGCCTCCGTGGCTCAATGTAAACAACATTGAGTTTACGATTCGGAGGTCGCGGGTTCGATCCCCAGCGGGGTACATGTTTAAGTACTCGGTTTGGTTGGTGGTAGGGCATCTTAAATGTCCGCCTGGCTAGCTACCACCATCTTATCTAAATCTGCCGCCAAGCAGCAATGTTAATAGCATTGTTGTGTTCCGGTTGTCAGAGATAAGATAGCCAGTCCCCCAAATGTGTTGGGGTTTCCGGGTCAGTACGCTTCCACCTTCGACCTCATCTTCACTTAACATCAGGTGTGATTGAGGTCAAGTGCGAACCCGTCGTGCGTAAAAAAAAAAATCTTCACTTAACATCAGGTGTGGTTGAGGTCAAGTAGCAACCCGTTGTGCAGAAAAAAAAAATTAATCAATCAATCAATCAAGTACACTTTATTGCACAAAATTCTACAATACACTTCTTAAATATAGCTTCTAAAAAATTATAATTGTACAACCAGGCGGTCTTATCGCTATTAAGCGATTTCTACTAGACAACCTTTAAAATTATAAGTTATCTATCTAAGTGTACTCTTAACATAATAGCAATAGTATATATGTAGGTATCAATGAAGTTAGACGCAGACAGTGTTCATTTTCAGTCACGACGGGATTAAATTGAAAGTACTCATAAAAGTATATCAGAATGTGTCTGTGAAAAGTTGCGATTATTCTAAAATCCGTTTTTAGTATAATAAGATTATATAAAATTAGTACTGAAGCACTCGTGGCGCTGTCGCATTCGATATTCGTTTTCGATTAGCGAAGTTAGGCATGTCTGGCGCGATCAGTCCTTAGATGGGTGGCATTTTAATACGAGTGTTTCCGTGCATCAGAGGGCACGTTAAATAGTTGCTTGTGGTTTTCAATTCAAGGCAGTCGATTAGCTAAGTAGGTGGCGTACAGGGGCGACTTAATAACACTGACAGTCATGTGGCCACTAGTGTGGCCCCGCGTGGTATATGGCCTACACCCTCCCGAGTGAGAGCAGCCGTGCCCCGACAGTTCGCGTTGTATACAGGTCATCTCTCATTAGAGCCACCCGGCATTCACTCCGCACCGCCTCGCCTCGTGCGGTTAGTATTCTTTATATGGATTTATATAGGTATGCGCTCACTACATCAACTCCGTAGCGTTACCGGATCGCCTTAGTCGTAAGCCCTCCACGCGTGGATGGCGAGTGGACCACTCGGTGACAACTCGTTGCTCGCATGCTTACCTTGCGTTGATTGCGCATTGCCAACGCGCGGGTCCCGAGTGGACCGCGCGCTGCCCGCGAATGATTCACGCGAGGACGATACCTGTACCTAGTGCCAATTGCTAACAGACTACTCGAAAATTCGTAGACCAAGCGACGTCCACTCGTTGACCACGCGGGGTCCACTGGTTGACGACACTAGGTCCGCTGGTTGACCGCGCGACGTCTATTGGTGATAACGCGGCGTCGACCCGTGGATCACCTTATACAACGAGTGGACGCCGTGAGACGAGGCGGTGCGGAGTGGGTGCCGGGTGGGTCTAATGAGCTATGACCTTAAGGCTGTTAATGTTGAATGCGTGCTATGAATTCCATTTGAAGAAGCATTTTACTGTAGAAATAAGAAGAAAGTCATAGTTTAACTGCAAACCAATTTGTTTGCATGATGAGTATAATATAGGTACCTACTCCCGAAAGTGTTCCCGAGTCGCTTTTGACGTCGATATAAATTTGTCGAGCACGGTTTTTCTTGTAGTGTTTTCCCAAGTCACGTTTTACCTCACTAAATAAATGTTTTAAGGCTATATTTTCATGTTGCGTTTTTAACCCGCGACGCAATTAGAGGTGTGTTCATAAGTTTGGCTGCTATGTGTGTGTTTGTCTGTCTGTGGCACCGTAGGTCTTAAACGGGTGGATCTATTTCGATGCCGTTTCTTTCATTTGAAAGCCGGTTTTCTAGCGGTAGTTCTTAGACATGTTTTATCAAAATCGGTCTAACCGTTTTGTTTCAATCGTTTGTTTTTTTCGGGTGTTTTCTAAATTTTAAATTTATTTTAATATGGGGAGTTCCCGTCTTCGCCTCCGTCTTGCCAAATATCCCATAAATTTTAATAAGTAAGGAATATAATATTAATGTCAAATGTAGTTAGATTATCTTGCGATCGAGAATAAGTTTTCATCTTCATCAACCAACACTACTCCACTGGATATAGGGCTCCACAGTGCCCAATCTTCGGCTTTACGTATCCAGTCGCCTCCACCACTCGACCTTGCTCGTAGCTCCTTCTAACTGGAGATCCCACACTAGTCGCTTAGTTTGCCAACTCGCAGTCTCCTCTCTAGAATACGCTTGCCACAGCGATTATCGGTTCCGCTTATAATGAGCTAACATAATCTCACAGTAAAATAAATGCTTAAACTTTGAAGTTGACAATTGAACTCCGCATCAGGATAGAGGCCACACTACGGTGCTATAAACAGGCATTTCGATCGAATAGTTACCCAGCATAACAATCTTAACACGTGCATACGTTAATGTATTCATATAATAATATGTAGCTTATGTCCGGCGGGGACTGAACTGAGCTGGATTATAAACCTCTTTTAACCGCCTCCGTGGCTTAATGTAAACAACATTAGGTTTACAAAACAGAGGTCGCGGGTTTGATTCTCAACGGGGTTGTTTAGTACTCGATTTGGTTGGTGACATTTTTAATATCCGCCAGGCAAGCTGTCTAATGTAATACTGCCGCCACGGAGCAATGATTGTATAGCATTGTTGTGTTCCGGTTGTTTGAGATAAGATAGACAATCTCCCGAATAAATTGGGAGTTCCGGGTGAGCGCGCTTCCATCTCCACCCTCATCGATATCATTGACGTCCACCTTTTGTGCAGAAAACAATAAATTAATAATTATGTTGTTCCAACACTAAGTAGCGTTATCAAATATAGAGATCCATTGGGTATCGTTTTTAATTGATTGGCTAAACTGAAGAAAAAACTATTATTTTCAAACCATTTTTTTTTTGTCTATCTCCTATTGCATACTTATTATTTAGTTAAATTTTATTATATTTCTATTATTGTAATTCAAAAATATTACACATTTACCAAAACTAAAATAAATAAATGTACATTCATAATCTTGCTGAACCGGAAGGGCCACCACCAGCCAGGTTTAGGACCAGATTTCGAAAGACATATAAGCGAAAGCCATTTGTGTGACGCCAGATAATCGAAGTGCCATATGAACGAAACGCCATTTAGCCGATGGGTCATTTAATCGAAATGACAAATATACGAAAGCCATAAGATCGAATGTACAGACCCCTATCTGTAGCGAGCGAGCGAGCAATATGGCTCGGGGCACCCCGACACTGTTGGTTAGGTTCAGTAGGTTAAGGATTTCGATATTAGGTTGACATATTTGTAATATTTTCGAACTCATCGCACAACTGTACATTCGATCTTATGGCTTTCACATATTTGTCTTTTCGATTAAATGGCCCATCGGCTAAATGGCGTTTCGTTCATATGGTACTTCGATTATCTGGCGTCGCACAAATGGCTTTCGCATATACATGTACTAAGTATCGGGAATTTGTCAATAAAACAAAAAATACAAATTATTCATCTAAATTTATTTTATCGCCTTCAAAGTAGGCCCCATCGCTTGCAATACAACATCTCCACCGCTTCACCCAGTCTTCCATACATTTTTCATAGGCTATTTGCGGTATGGCCTTTAGCTCATTCAGCGAATTTTCTTTTATGGCTTCTATCGACTCAAAACGTTTTCCTCGAAGTGGTAATTTTAACTTGGGAAATAAAAAAAAGTCAGACGGAGCCATATCAGGTGAATACGGTGCTTGGTCGAGAACTTTTGTTGAATTTTTCGCTAAAAACTCTTTCACTATAATGGCTGTGTGTGATGGTGCATTATCATGGTGCAGCATCCATGAGTTGTATTGCCACAAATCTGGACGTTTTCGGCGGATACTCTCACGCAAACGCTTCATGACGCCTAAATAATATTCTTTATTCACTGTTTCTCCCTCTGGAAGGAATTCGGAGTGAACCACACCACGGTAGTCAAAAAAAACTGTCAGCATCACCTTGATTTTGGAGCGACTTTGCCGCGGTTTTTTGGGTTTAGGCTCGTTTTCGAGACGCCATTCTGAAGACTGTTGGCTTGTTTGCATGTCGTACTCATAAACCCATGTCTCGTCGCCAGTTATTATACGTTTCATAAAGGTCGGATCCGTAGAAGCTCGGGAAACCATGTCTTCAGCGACATGCTTTCGCTGCGCTTTTTGAACAAAATTGAGCTCTTTTGGAACTAGTCGAGCGGCGACGCGTTTCATGCCTAAAATGTCAATGAGAATGTTGTGGACGGACTTAAAAGATATGTTCACCTCACTAGCCAACTCTCTCAGACTCATACGTCGATTTTCGAGCACTAGCTTCTTGATTCTGTCGATGTTTTCTTTGGTCGTAGCGGTTGAAGGTCTACCAGAACGAGGCAAGTCTACTACTACTTCTCGGCCTTCTTTAAAAGCCTTATACCATTCATAAGCCCTTGTTTTCGATATACACGATTCGCCGTAGGTATTTCGCAACATTTTTAGTGATTCACCACATGAAATATCATTTGAAACACAAAATTTAAGGCACACTCTTTGTTCAACAATATTTTCCATTGTAAAAATCGCCGAGGACTCAAAACTATGACCAACAAAAAGTGTAGTTTAAAACAAATTAAATGACAGATCCCGCTCAAATTTTGCGCGCTAAATCAGTACAGTGCTACCAACATGCAGTAAAAAAATTAGAACGACCTCTTTTACGCGGGTCTTTTTATTGACATATTCCCGATACTTTTTACACAGAGTAGTATGTCTTTCGAAATCGGGTCCTAAACCCCCACTAGTCATATTTGTAATTTTTATATACTGTCCTGTAATATAATTGTGCATTTAGTTCCTACAACATAAAGTATGTAGCCATCAGTATAACGCCTATTGCCGAATCAATAAATATCTAAATACAGAAAAATTGGAATCCTGCTAGGAAAATAAGCAAGCAATGCAAGTTTCCTTTACCTTCATAATGATATGATAATTCGATTGCCCATTGTGTATTATTACGGTCGGTCTTGGTCGAACCCGGTGGGAATATAAATTTCTAAAGGTAAATAGGTGGAAGGTAATGCCGTGAATCTTTTTATGACGCCATTGTATGGAAAAATAAATATTATTTTAAGGAGGACGCGATGTTGGAGTGAATGGAAAATGTGAAATCTCACACGCAGAGTATAAATTTCGTATCGGATTCTAACGGGCGATTCTCGCTGTAATTCACTATAATCGACATTTACGATGGCAATTGACTAGTGATATTTCAGTAGCACCTACCTATATGTATTTTAGGGAATCAAAATGGCTTTGCCTGTATAAAAAATCGTAAAAGAAAACTTTGGTGGTGTTATTGCTTATTTTTGTGAAAACATTTACCATCCATCATTTATGCCGTACCTAGTTAGCTGCGCAGAGAAAATGAACTTGTAAAGACTTTTGAACATTAGCTGCTGAGCTTGGACTTAAAACACATGAGACGCGAGAAATCCCTGTGTTCGGTTCTAGTGTGAACCGAGCCACTTCACGTCGCTCCGGCTCACGCCCAAATTGAAAATCGTCCAATCGCAACAATAACTTTATGGACTACCGACACGCGTTTGACCACATTGACCTGTTGGACAGTGACGATAAAGCCGAGGATGCAGCACGCGATTACAATAAATGCCTATTCATTCCAGACTTGAAGATTCCAAAATTGTCAAGATTCGGGGAACACCGACGCGATGTCGGCAGGGAGTTCCATACCTTGGCAGTCCGCATAATGAAGAAAATGTGAAACGCTTAGAGCGAAGTTCTTAGTTTCGGTATACTTATTCACAACGCACGGGCAGAAACCCTCCTCGCAGCTATTAGTAGATGGAAAGGCGATGGCGGAATAATTTCATGCAATTCCATTGCATAATCTCCGAAGTGTATCCTTCTTTTTCAACTATTTCAACGCGAAGTATTCGTTTTTTTTTCTTCTGATTAAACCTCGGGATCGACAGATTTCGATATCAGTTCGCTGCGAATTACCACGGCTCTATTTTTTTAAGTTTTATGAAGCAGTAAGTAATCCTTAGACCCTTTGGCTTAACTGACAACACGGTTGGGTAATGAAGATCCATCCCTCGTGAGCCGCCCATCACTTTTTGGAACGGAGCGTTTTTGCTAAAGAGGGATTAGTGTACCCTTCTCCGGCTCGATTTTCCTGAGATGCTTTATCATTGGGGTTTCCGACTAACATGAGGTTAACTTGTAATCTTAGCTTTATTTGGTCGTTGTAGCGACTTAATACCTCCAAGCTCAGTAATGAAGCGGTTTTTATGAGGGAGCTCCTTTATTTGATCTTCTTTCCTATTCGTCGTTTAATGGTTTCTAACACTATTGTTTCTATTGTCTGAGGGTTTCCGTAAAACGGCGAGGAGATGTCGGAAATGATGGGGTAGTCAACAATTAAATATTATTATTATGTACGCAGATAAAAAAGTTCCTGATATCTGAATTGAATGACGCTCCGATTTTTGAATTGGTTTGTATGTAGCGATGTTGAAGTTTTGTTTCCTGGCCGATACTGTCATGTTTTTTTGGGTAACGTAAGTACGATTGGCAACAAAATTAAGGATTATATCATCACTGAAGCAAGGCTAGATTATGGATTAAGTCTACTTTTCTTAATTGCTATGAGTATAACTGACATATTTTATTTTTAATAAATAAAAAAGAAACAAATAAACCTACACAACTTCGAACACCTACACCTATCATACCTAGCCCCCAATTACGCAAAGCCTGTACTATGCATACTAGATGACGGATAAAGATAAATAAATATTTATGTAAACATCCCTGGAACTATTCAAGTGCTCGATTCGTCACAAAAACATTGAACCCTAGCTGAATTCGAACCTGCAACCCTCGATTCCGAAAGCGGGATCACTATCAATTGTTCGTTAATAAGTGTAAAAAAAATCATAGAAATTTCCATACAGGAATCACTACATTTTTTCCTAGTTAGTCCTAATTAAATATTTAATTTAGCAGTGAACCTATAATGCTGACTATACCGAAATGTATAAAAATTAAATTAATTTATTTATAGTTAAATAAGGCAAAGGAACTGACGGGCCATCTGATGGTATCTTATTTAAATGTCGGTGCCATTGTTATTCTCCAGGTATTTAGTTAAATAATTAATATTCAGCCGTGAAATTGTGAAGTACCTAAGTAACGGGCATTTTGAAAAACATGACATGTTGTTAAGTGTAGAAAAGAAAGAATTATATTTATTTAATAGAAATTGCAGCGGGGAATGAAATTTGATCTTTGGTAGTTATGACATGACTCAAGGAATGATTTTTTATTCATATAAGATTTAATTACCTACACATCAACGCCTATAAAAGTCTACTTCTAGACATAAGCTTCTTCCATCAAGAGATTTCGGACGTATTCCAGCATGGATTTTCGGGTGAATTTTTGTAAGCTCCGGACCAATGACGCTAGTGTCCATCACTGGTCTATACTGTTATGCTCACGGAGAGAGAAGCCTTATACCGGAGAGACGGGTGCGTCCTGTCCTACTCTGCCTGGAACAACACTGCTAATGAGTTACCTACGATCCATTCGATTAATGTTACGACATCAGCCACCCAGTGGGGTGCACAAAGTTTTGTCACTACAAAATAATAACTAACTATTTTAGCAATCTTCGCAACTGTTTAGAATATTTATTGTTCATATCAGCAGCATTTCGAGGAAAACTTACAATTTGTTGGGTTAGGCACTGCCTTTCTGCCTATACGCCAGTAACGCCACTCTATGTTATGTCTGAAGCACTCGCGGTGGAGGCGCATTTGCTATTCTTTTCCGATTAGTGAAATTAAGCAACGTCGGTCCTCGGATGGATGACCACTGGTGGCATTTTCATAGTAATAGTGTGTCCGTGCTTCTGTGAGCTTGTTAGTCCCGTTGTTTTCATATGAAGTCGTGAAGTCAAGTCGGTAAGCTAAATCGAACGACTGTCAAGTGGCCATTAGTCTGATATTCACGAATAGGCACTGGGCACGCATTAGAGGAGGAGGTCACAGTGGTGAGGACGTAAGGCTGTTGATATGCGTGATGCCATGTCTACGCAAAGTCCATGTCATAAACCAAATGCGACTTAAGAAGAAGAAAAAAATTTTAAAACCCAAATTTTTCGAAATTGATAAACCGATTCTAATGAAGATTTATACGCATAAAGCACGTGTATGTATATAGATCTAATAAATATTCCAAAACGGCTATTGGAACTAAATTAGAGCGATTTTAAATAAACAGAAAAAATGCAATACATTCTTCGATGCAACAAATTTGACATTTTGAAAATGTTTACTGCTAACTTTTTATGAGATTTATGTATCCTACTTATACGTATAAGTTTCATTCGAATCGGTTTATTCATTTCAGAAAGTTTGGACTATTGTATGGAAGGACGTGCGAGATAAACCCTCTTAATACCAAATTTCAATCAAATCAGTTCATTCCTGTCACCGTAATTGAGAAACAAATAACAAAAATCCAAAATTACAATAGCCTATTAGATCTATTATTAAATTCCCCGAAAAGGACTTAGGTAACGTTTGAGCAACATATTAAGTTACGGCTAATAAAATTTCGCCCACATTCTAGCGTCTCATCATACGAGCTCCTTAAGTAAAAAAATATGTAGTATGAAAAACGTCGACTCAATTTTCGAGCATTTGTCTGGTCGCCTTTATTTGCCGGTCGAGCGGTCGTGCGGGCCTGCCCACCGGCGGTAAATCAGCTTACTTTTTTTCAAAGGTTTTCTGTATTTGGCGTACCTCGCATGGTACACTTACGGCGTAAAAATCCATTTCGTTTGAACTCTTACTCACTCAATAATTTATAACTAGATTCCATCTAATATTCAAATCGACAAGAAAATGTCAATGTTGCAGGATATCCTTCCTCGTGATGGTGAATTGTGTGAGATTTATATAACATGATGAAATGTAGTTAAATAAATATCCCTATTACGATTTGTAATCATGTGATACATCCTTATGGCCAGGCACGCAGGGGCGGGACTCGAGCTTACTAAAAAAATGTTACCTCAAAGCATGTAATAAATTGGAAATTAAGATAAAGAGGTGATCATTTATACATCAGCGTTTTTTTCGAAAAATTTAAAAACTTTATACGACTTTCCATAAACTAACTTTGAATTGACCCCTAAATTTGAACCCCGGCCACCAAAGTCAAAATTTAATATTTTTAACTGTATCTATAATGTATGTATTTGGATCACAATTTTCTACAACTACACTAGATTTTAATTGTTTCTGTGATAAATGGCTGTGGCAGACAGACACGCACATGATTCCAGAAGTGTTCCGTTTTGCTATGTTCGATACGTAACACATTATCTTTACAACTAGATTGGACTGTAACAGTCGAAAGGACACGATACTAACGCCGGTAGTACAAACTGTAATCAGCAAGTAACCTAAGCTGTTACAATAAAAGACAAACCGATTATGATTCCGAATGTGTTCGTCGAGCGCCGTTCGGACCTTGCCGGCTGATTGGGCGATCCAATCACGTTAATTCAGACACTATGTAGTCAGATTGCATTGTAACAAGAGTACGTGAGATGAAGTGTTTAGAACGTGACCTACCATGCCGTCCAACCCAGTTTGAAGTTACGCCACTTCAGCAAGATTTCTAATATAATACCTATAAAGTCTGGGCACAGCTATATCTAAATGGGAAACTAATAATGGATTCGCAGCACGTCTAGCCCGGCTCTATCGCAGTTTTCAATCCCAACTCGAAACTAGAAGATTTGTCACGTACATTGCAACTTTTACAAAAGGAACCGTATCATTTCGTCACCTTTGTTATATAAGTATAACTTTGTCTCGTCAGTCACGGCCGTCTCCAAATTGGACTCTGATTATTCCTTTCTTAATTAATACATGTAATTACCAAAGTATTACCTGTTTTAAGTACTACATTCTACTTGAAATTATACAAATCCCAAAGAAATGAATACCGACGCCTACAATTTATATAACTGAAAAGGAGAAACTGTTTCAATGTAGGCACTAAAGTAAATAGGTTTTTCAATTTCTTGACCACACCGATCTATCGTAAGATCAAGCGGCCAGGAGGATAATGATCAACGAGCCAATCGATCACAATCCATCAAGTCTCTAGGTTGGTGCTACGACACCGCAATACTCTAGCTGGTTCTAACCAATCCAGCGAAAAGCTTGCCCTTTAAGTGGCTGGATTTTACATTACACAATGACAATAGAGGAAAACCTGACGGAAAAAATAAGAAGGTCAGAGCACCCCACTCCAGACAAAGGTTCTTTATACAACATCTCCACCGCTTCACCCAGTCTTCCATACATTTTTCATAGGCTATTTGCGGTATGGCCTTTAGCTCATTCAGCGAATTTTCTTTTATGGCTTCTATCGACTCAAAACGTTTTCCTCGAAGTGGTAATTTTAACTTGGGAAATAAAAAAAAGTCAGACGGAGCCATATCAGGTGAATACGGTGCTTGGTCGAGAACTTTTGTTGAATTTTTCGCTAAAAACTCTTTCACTATAATGGCTGTGTGTGATGGTGCATTATCATGGTGCAGCATCCATGAGTTGTGTTGCCACAAATCTGGACGTTTTCGGCGGATACTCTCACGCAAACGCTTCATGACGCCTAAATAATATTCTTTATTCACTGTTTCTCCCTCTGGAAGGAATTCGGAGTGAACCACACCACGGTAGTCAAAAAAAACTGTCAGCATCACCTTGATTTTGGAGCGACTTTGCCGCGGTTTTTTGGGTTTAGGCTCGTTTTCGAGACGCCATTCTGAAGACTGTTGGCTTGTTTGCATGTCGTACTCATAAACCCATGTCTCGTCGCCAGTTATTATACGTTTCATAAAGGTCGGATCCGTAGAAGCTCGGGAAACCATGTCTTCAGCGACATGCTTTCGCTGCGCTTTTTGAACAAAATTGAGCTCTTTTGGAACTAGTCGAGCGGCGACGCGTTTCATGCCTAAAATGTCAATGAGAATGTTGTGGACGGACTTAAAAGATATGTTCACCTCACTAGCCAACTCTCTCAGACTCATACGTCGATTTTCGAGCACTAGCTTCTTGATTCTGTCGATGTTTTCTTTGGTCGTAGCGGTTGAAGGTCTACCAGAACGAGGCAAGTCTACTACTACTTCTCGGCCTTCTTTAAAAGCCTTATACCATTCATAAGCCCTTGTTTTCGATATACACGATTCGCCGTAGGTATTTCGCAACATTTTTAGTGATTCACCACATGAAATATCATTTGAAACACAAAATTTAAGGCACACTCTTTGTTCAACAATATTTTCCATTGTAAAAATCGCCGAGGACTCAAAACTATGACCAACAAAAAGTGTAGTTTAAAACAAATTAAATGACAGATCCCGCTCAAATTTTGCGCGCTAAATCAGTACAGTGCTACCAACATGCAGTAAAAAAATTAGAACGACCTCTTTTACGCGGGTCTTTTTATTGACATATTCCCGATACTTTTTACACAGAGTAGTATGTCTTTCGAAATCGGGTCCTAAACCCCCACTAGTCATATTTGTAATTTTTATATACTGTCCTGTAATATAATTGTGCATTTAGTTCCTACAACATAAAGTATGTAGCCATCAGTATAACGCCTATTGCCGAATCAATAAATATCTAAATACAGAAAAATTGGAATCCTGCTAGGAAAATAAGCAAGCAATGCAAGTTTCCTTTACCTTCATAATGATATGATAATTCGATTGCCCATTGTGTATTATTACGGTCGGTCTTGGTCGAACCCGGTGGGAATATAAATTTCTAAAGGTAAATAGGTGGAAGGTAATGCCGTGAATCTTTTTATGACGCCATTGTATGGAAAAATAAATATTATTTTAAGGAGGACGCGATGTTGGAGTGAATGGAAAATGTGAAATCTCACACGCAGAGTATAAATTTCGTATCGGATTCTAACGGGCGATTCTCGCTGTAATTCACTATAATCGACATTTACGATGGCAATTGACTAGTGATATTTCAGTAGCACCTACCTATATGTATTTTAGGGAATCAAAATGGCTTTGCCTGTATAAAAAATCGTAAAAGAAAACTTTGGTGGTGTTATTGCTTATTTTTGTGAAAACATTTACCATCCATCATTTATGCCGTACCTAGTTAGCTGCGCAGAGAAAATGAACTTGTAAAGACTTTTGAACATTAGCTGCTGAGCTTGGACTTAAAACACATGAGACGCGAGAAATCCCTGTGTTCGGTTCTAGTGTGAACCGAGCCACTTCACGTCGCTCCGGCTCACGCCCAAATTGAAAATCGTCCAATCGCAACAATAACTTTATGGACTACCGACACGCGTTTGACCACATTGACCTGTTGGACAGTGACGATAAAGCCGAGGATGCAGCACGCGATTACAATAAATGCCTATTCATTCCAGACTTGAAGATTCCAAAATTGTCAAGATTCGGGGAACACCGACGCGATGTCGGCAGGGAGTTCCATACCTTGGCAGTCCGCATAATGAAGAAAATGTGAAACGCTTAGAGCGAAGTTCTTAGTTTCGGTATACTTATTCACAACGCACGGGCAGAAACCCTCCTCGCAGCTATTAGTAGATGGAAAGGCGATGGCGGAATAATTTCATGCAATTCCATTGCATAATCTCCGAAGTGTATCCTTCTTTTTCAACTATTTCAACGCGAAGTATTCGTTTTTTTTTCTTCTGATTAAACCTCGGGATCGACAGATTTCGATATCAGTTCGCTGCGAATTACCACGGCTCTATTTTTTTAAGTTTTATGAAGCAGTAAGTAATCCTTAGACCCTTTGGCTTAACTGACAACACGGTTGGGTAATGAAGATCCATCCCTCGTGAGCCGCCCATCACTTTTTGGAACGGAGCGTTTTTGCTAAAGAGGGATTAGTGTACCCTTCTCCGGCTCGATTTTCCTGAGATGCTTTATCATTGGGGTTTCCGACTAACATGAGGTTAACTTGTAATCTTAGCTTTATTTGGTCGTTGTAGCGACTTAATACCTCCAAGCTCAGTAATGAAGCGGTTTTTATGAGGGAGCTCCTTTATTTGATCTTCTTTCCTATTCGTCGTTTAATGGTTTCTAACACTATTGTTTCTATTGTCTGAGGGTTTCCGTAAAACGGCGAGGAGATGTCGGAAATGATGGGGTAGTCAACAATTAAATATTATTATTATGTACGCAGATAAAAAAGTTCCTGATATCTGAATTGAATGACGCTCCGATTTTTGAATTGGTTTGTATGTAGCGATGTTGAAGTTTTGTTTCCTGGCCGATACTGTCATGTTTTTTTGGGTAACGTAAGTACGATTGGCAACAAAATTAAGGATTATATCATCACTGAAGCAAGGCTAGATTATGGATTAAGTCTACTTTTCTTAATTGCTATGAGTATAACTGACATATTTTATTTTTAATAAATAAAAAAGAAACAAATAAACCTACACAACTTCGAACACCTACACCTATCATACCTAGCCCCCAATTACGCAAAGCCTGTACTATGCATACTAGATGACGGATAAAGATAAATAAATATTTATGTAAACATCCCTGGAACTATTCAAGTGCTCGATTCGTCACAAAAACATTGAACCCTAGCTGAATTCGAACCTGCAACCCTCGATTCCGAAAGCGGGATCACTATCAATTGTTCGTTAATAAGTGTAAAAAAAATCATAGAAATTTCCATACAGGAATCACTACATTTTTTCCTAGTTAGTCCTAATTAAATATTTAATTTAGCAGTGAACCTATAATGCTGACTATACCGAAATGTATAAAAATTAAATTAATTTATTTATAGTTAAATAAGGCAAAGGAACTGACGGGCCATCTGATGGTATCTTATTTAAATGTCGGTGCCATTGTTATTCTCCAGGTATTTAGTTAAATAATTAATATTCAGCCGTGAAATTGTGAAGTACCTAAGTAACGGGCATTTTGAAAAACATGACATGTTGTTAAGTGTAGAAAAGAAAGAATTATATTTATTTAATAGAAATTGCAGCGGGGAATGAAATTTGATCTTTGGTAGTTATGACATGACTCAAGGAATGATTTTTTATTCATATAAGATTTAATTACCTACACATCAACGCCTATAAAAGTCTACTTCTAGACATAAGCTTCTTCCATCAAGAGATTTCGGACGTATTCCAGCATGGATTTTCGGGTGAATTTTTGTAAGCTCCGGACCAATGACGCTAGTGTCCATCACTGGTCTATACTGTTATGCTCACGGAGAGAGAAGCCTTATACCGGAGAGACGGGTGCGTCCTGTCCTACTCTGCCTGGAACAACACTGCTAATGAGTTACCTACGATCCATTCGATTAATGTTACGACATCAGCCACCCAGTGGGGTGCACAAAGTTTTGTCACTACAAAATAATAACTAACTATTTTAGCAATCTTCGCAACTGTTTAGAATATTTATTGTTCATATCAGCAGCATTTCGAGGAAAACTTACAATTTGTTGGGTTAGGCACTGCCTTTCTGCCTATACGCCAGTAACGCCACTCTATGTTATGTCTGAAGCACTCGCGGTGGAGGCGCATTTGCTATTCTTTTCCGATTAGTGAAATTAAGCAACGTCGGTCCTCGGATGGATGACCACTGGTGGCATTTTCATAGTAATAGTGTGTCCGTGCTTCTGTGAGCTTGTTAGTCCCGTTGTTTTCATATGAAGTCGTGAAGTCAAGTCGGTAAGCTAAATCGAACGACTGTCAAGTGGCCATTAGTCTGATATTCACGAATAGGCACTGGGCACGCATTAGAGGAGGAGGTCACAGTGGTGAGGACGTAAGGCTGTTGATATGCGTGATGCCATGTCTACGCAAAGTCCATGTCATAAACCAAATGCGACTTAAGAAGAAGAAAAAAATTTTAAAACCCAAATTTTTCGAAATTGATAAACCGATTCTAATGAAGATTTATACGCATAAAGCACGTGTATGTATATAGATCTAATAAATATTCCAAAACGGCTATTGGAACTAAATTAGAGCGATTTTAAATAAACAGAAAAAATGCAATACATTCTTCGATGCAACAAATTTGACATTTTGAAAATGTTTACTGCTAACTTTTTATGAGATTTATGTATCCTACTTATACGTATAAGTTTCATTCGAATCGGTTTATTCATTTCAGAAAGTTTGGACTATTGTATGGAAGGACGTGCGAGATAAACCCTCTTAATACCAAATTTCAATCAAATCAGTTCATTCCTGTCACCGTAATTGAGAAACAAATAACAAAAATCCAAAATTACAATAGCCTATTAGATCTATTATTAAATTCCCCGAAAAGGACTTAGGTAACGTTTGAGCAACATATTAAGTTACGGCTAATAAAATTTCGCCCACATTCTAGCGTCTCATCATACGAGCTCCTTAAGTAAAAAAATATGTAGTATGAAAAACGTCGACTCAATTTTCGAGCATTTGTCTGGTCGCCTTTATTTGCCGGTCGAGCGGTCGTGCGGGCCTGCCCACCGGCGGTAAATCAGCTTACTTTTTTTCAAAGGTTTTCTGTATTTGGCGTACCTCGCATGGTACACTTACGGCGTAAAAATCCATTTCGTTTGAACTCTTACTCACTCAATAATTTATAACTAGATTCCATCTAATATTCAAATCGACAAGAAAATGTCAATGTTGCAGGATATCCTTCCTCGTGATGGTGAATTGTGTGAGATTTATATAACATGATGAAATGTAGTTAAATAAATATCCCTATTACGATTTGTAACCATGTGATACATCCTTATGGCCAGGCACGCAGGGGCGGGACTCGAGCTTACTAAAAAAATGTTACCTCAAAGCATGTAATAAATTGGAAATTAAGATAAAGAGGTGATCATTTATACATCAGCGTTTTTTTCGAAAAATTTAAAAACTTTATACGACTTTCCATAAACTAACTTTGAATTGACCCCTAAATTTGAACCCCGGCCACCAAAGTCAAAATTTAATATTTTTAACTGTATCTATAATGTATGTATTTGGATCACAATTTTCTACAACTACACTAGATTTTAATTGTTTCTGTGATAAATGGCTGTGGCAGACAGACACGCACATGATTCCAGAAGTGTTCCGTTTTGCTATGTTCGATACGTAACACATTATCTTTACAACTAGATTGGACTGTAACAGTCGAAAGGACACGATACTAACGCCGGTAGTACAAACTGTAATCAGCAAGTAACCTAAGCTGTTACAATAAAAGACAAACCGATTATGATTCCGAATGTGTTCGTCGAGCGCCGTTCGGACCTTGCCGGCTGATTGGGCGATCCAATCACGTTAATTCAGACACTATGTAGTCAGATTGCATTGTAACAAGAGTACGTGAGATGAAGTGTTTAGAACGTGACCTACCATGCCGTCCAACCCAGTTTGAAGTTACGCCACTTCAGCAAGATTTCTAATATAATACCTATAAAGTCTGGGCACAGCTATATCTAAATGGGAAACTAATAATGGATTCGCAGCACGTCTAGCCCGGCTCTATCGCAGTTTTCAATCCCAACTCGAAACTAGAAGATTTGTCACGTACATTGCAACTTTTACAAAAGGAACCGTATCATTTCGTCACCTTTGTTATATAAGTATAACTTTGTCTCGTCAGTCACGGCCGTCTCCAAATTGGACTCTGATTATTCCTTTCTTAATTAATACATGTAATTACCAAAGTATTACCTGTTTTAAGTACTACATTCTACTTGAAATTATACAAATCCCAAAGAAATGAATACCGACGCCTACAATTTATATAACTGAAAAGGAGAAACTGTTTCAATGTAGGCACTAAAGTAAATAGGTTTTTCAATTTCTTGACCACACCGATCTATCGTAAGATCAAGCGGCCAGGAGGATAATGATCAACGAGCCAATCGATCACAATCCATCAAGTCTCTAGGTTGGTGCTACGACACCGCAATACTCTAGCTGGTTCTAACCAATCCAGCGAAAAGCTTGCCCTTTAAGTGGCTGGATTTTACATTACACAATGACAATAGAGGAAAACCTGACGGAAAAAATAAGAAGGTCAGAGCACCCCACTCCAGACAAAGGTTCTTTCAGTGTAAGCCACTCAAGGTGACACTTTACCCGGATTAAAGTTATCGTAGTCTGCCAAACTGAATACAAATGCAGGAGCTTTCGGGCGGCGGCGGTGTGCGCCGCTGACGGCCGGGGCCCGCGTCTTTGTGTGACGCCTTACGATGAATGAATAGGTAACTAGACTATGGAGAACAACCGAAAGGAAATATGCAAAACTCGAAATTTATGTATGTCTTTAAAAAAATTCTATGTAAGTTACATTTAATACTAAACAAAGTTTGTACTTTTGAACAACATTAATTTAATTTGTAATGTAATATTAAAAACTTAACTATTAATGTAAGTAATAGTCAGCATTAAAATAATTTTGCGTATTTTGTATCTGGATTGTTTTAGATGACAGACATTATTATTATAATTAAGAGCCCATAGTGTCCCACTGCTGGGCAAAGGCCTCCCTCATCTGTTTCCAGTCGTTTCTGTTCTTGGCGAGCACAAACCATCCCTTATTAAAACTGTCAAGCTCGTCTCTCCGTCATTTTTGCGGTCTGCATGTTTGCGTCTGTCTGTCATTATTTTTATAAAATAATGACAGACATTATTTTATAAAAATTAAAAGAAAGCAAAATGAAGTAACAAACACAAAGCGAATTGAACGTTTCTTGTTGTTCAACTACAGCGTTTTTAGAATTCGCAACACAATGTAGTGTCTGTCTAGTTATTTTTAGTGACTATGTCGTAATCGAAAAGCCTTGGCCAGTAAAAATAAACCAAGCCAAAAGTTAATTATTAAAAGAGGAAGTCGTAAAATCCATTCTTTGTAACAAAATGAAACGTACAAAAACGAAAGCGGATGTCTCCGTTGAGAGCGCTCCCCCGGGAATTACCCGGCTTTTCAGACATTTCGCAAATTCACGTTCGGGTTTTAAGGTGACTGGATCATTTTCTTATCCCTTACGATTTGGAGAAGAACTCTCAGCCCGTCCCGGAGACGTCGACATCCTTTGTCCGTCATCCGGCAGCTCGTTATAAACAACAACCGTGAGTGAAAAGCTGAGGCAAAGTATTATACTTATAACGAACTCGCTCACTCGATATTTCTTCATCGTCTGTCAAACAGACGAGCACAATAAATGTTTATTGTCCTGGAATTACTCAAGTGAGAAACGGTATAAAGAGAAAAGAATGGAGCGCGCGGAAGGGACCCCGACAAAAGCGATCCTTCTTCGGACCACCAGCCGTGACGGCGCTTACATTAAGGTTATCGTCATCCGCCAAACCGAATACAAGGGAAGAGCCCTGTGATTCATGTGACCGACTCCCTCTATTATAATGCCGCAGCTGTATCGAAAATAAGATGAGAAGTTTGGTTATCTGGGTTCGTGATTCGGTCATGTTTAATTTATTTATGTATAATTAGACAATAATTTATAATCAGCAATGTTGATGCAGATGTTCGATCTAATGATACATCAAGTTGTTGAGCGTTCGTTAACTCGTCCGCGATAAATACATTTCTCTGTATTAGCATAGTAGGAAACCTATTGTGACCTTTAACAGGCACACCTAATATTAGAGTTAAGACAATATTTGCACTCATGTTTAAATTCCATATTTTTATGGACTCAAAGGAACTCTCTGTGCAAGTCTTTATATATAACCGGGCTGAACTATAACAATAATAACCATCTAATATAAATACTGGTATATAATTGTGTGTATGATTGGGTGTACGGTGTATAATTGGATTTACGATTCGGAGGTCACAGGTTCTGTTCCCAGCGGGGTAAATGTTTAAGTACTCGGTTTGGTTGGTGGTAGGGCATTTTAGAATGTCCACCTGGCTAGCTACCACCATCGTATCTAAATCTACCGCCAAGCAGCAATGTTCATAACATTGTTGTGTTCCGGTTGTCAGAGATAAGATAGCCAGTCCCCCAAATGTGTTGGGATTTCCGGGTCAGTACGCTTCCACCTTCGACCTCATCTTCACTTAACATCAGGTGTGATTGAGGTCAAGATCGAATCCGTCGTGCTCTCGTGTTAAAGTGGTGTCCTACTTTAGAAAAAAATCTTTTTCAATTTTTTCGGACCAACAATCAAACCCTGGACCTATGCATTCCAATACAATTTAACTCGGTACATCTAGGAAAGTGAAAATTATATTATTCTAGTCTTAGTGTGTCATGTCGTCAGTCTGGATACCTAATTCCACGCTATTTTATTTACTAGTTGTAATTTCGTTATCAGTGTATAGTTTTTTTAATATCTCCTATAATAAGGAAATTATCGCATGACTATCATTTCCATTCTATAGAGAATACAAAACTGAAAAGCTAAGGACTAAACAATTACACTCCGTTATGATTATTATAGGTGTTACAGTTACATGCGTAGACAAATCCGAGGTCGAAGCCTTATCTATGGAGTCGGTCGGAGTGTTCCCCGGAGGAAACATTTCCAAATGCCACCCCGGTTTGACTATCACTAACATCCTGACGGTATTCCCGTACTTTATCTTAAATCTAAAATTTTATGTTGATTCGCTTTACATGTATAGGCAGCTTTCGCCGCAAATCAGATGTGCGTAGCACTGATAAATTTCACTTATTCAAACCTATTTTTTTATTTGGAATCGGGTCGGTTGGAAGAGTACTATCGCGATCATTGGTATGAGTTTCATTAACTATTTATTATTTGATTTTGTATTTGTAAATTTGTGCTGGTAATTTATATGTATTTAGTTATTTACTCATAATATTATAAGTAGTTTATTACTGAGTGTATTTGTATCATAGGCAGGCATTTATAATTAACAAGGTATATCATCTTTTGGCTCCGCATTATTATTTAGTAGAAGGTCGAAAACATCGACAGTCAGTCAGTCATGAGTCTGACACAAATCCATCAATCGGCACTGGGCCCACGTGATGGATTATTGCCCGTACTGTACTCCAAGAGTGGAGACTAAAAATTGTTTATGTTGAATTACGAACACTTTTTCCTTTGCTCAATAAAGATCAAGGGTTCAATCATCTGAGTTACCCACGTGATTGCTACTCGGATTGGTTCATATTTTAATATTCACTTCATTCTAGGTCAGTATGAACCACCATTATGCTATACCATCTATGCTGCTACTAAACTGTACTATTAATAGCATCTTTGTATTCTGGATATTTAAAATAAGATAAACTTGTCCCATAAATAACTTCGGGGTCCTGAACAGAGTATATCGGCCCATATTCGTTCTTCATCATCAGCCCGTAAACATCCATCTGCAGGGATATAGGCCTTCCTTCGTATCTGAGGGAGTATGCCGGTTGGGTTCTTCACATGCCTTTGAATTTTATTTTATTTTTATTTTCTCATGCATATTTTACATCTAAGTAGTAATTGGAGGTTGCATGGGAATATGCAACCTCCAATTTCTACTTAGACATGGTCGTTACTCCACCGACAAGAGCATAGCTCTTAAATTGAAGAAGAATTTCTACTTGCCAGTTACGTAGGCATTACTGAACTAATGAACTCTTCGGTACTGTAACGTGTCGTAGTCACCGAACCTAGTAAACTACTCGTACTACAGTAAAATGTCCGTGGAAAGTATTATCGATAGCAAAACGTGAAACAAAAAGAGGGAAAATGTGAAATTCATAGCTTGCCGCCACGACCAGTAACCGCATATGGCATGATTGCAGTTTAATTGGCTGATGTTTTGCTGGACGGACTGTCCTGTCCGCTCTTCAGTGACATTTAATAACAACTCAAAAAAAGTCGTTAAAATTTCCAGTTTGAACTCGCTTGACTATACTTGCCATCGGGAATTAATTTGCGAGGAATTCATAACAGCCACATCAATTTAATCGCAGTAAAGATATTTTTAATCTACCTATAGACCGCAATAGTGCTAAGTCGATATGATTTTAACATGTCTTGCAAAATTTTATCCGAAAGACATTTAAATTGACAATTTTAATTATTTATTTCTTCCTCTTTCTTCACCTCGTGTTTTCACAATTTCTATATAGGTAACATTACGGCCTCAAAGATAAAAGTCCAAGTAGCTTAATATCTTTCTTATTTAATTTATAAGAGGAAATGTTGGAGTTTGTAAAAGTCGCAAAGTTCTAGGTGTAAGTAGGTATCTATATAGTTAATTCCTTTGTATAATACATTTTATACATTTATAAGAAAATACAGTGAGAAAATGTTTCAAAGTGGCGTCGCCGGAACAAGGTTTTCACCGGACTAACAACATCCTACCCCCGTCGGAAGAGCGGTTGTGACGGAGGTATGCAAATATTGGCCGACACCGCACGTGGCGTGATGTTAAACTTCACATGTGATAAAATGACGTCGGTATGTGAAAAGTCGTGACCTTTTCAAATAAAGGCACTATAAATACGTGCAACATTACCCCTTTGTAACAGACAGATGCGAAATTTTGAACTAATATCATTACATACATAAAGTCACGACATTTATCCTAAATGGAATGGTCAGAGATATCCCAAACATTAGGGTTTGGATGTTCCAAACATTAAAAGTTTAATGCTTGAAACAACATCCACATTTCAACTACCAAATGCACACGTGAAAGGGGTGAGCCCATCGCCGGTAAAACGTGGAAATCTAGGTTTTTTTGGTGGAAACTCTCTTAGTCGCCTTTTACGACACCCACGGGAAGAGAAGGGTTGTATCTATTCTTTTTACGTGCCGAAACCATACAGTACTTAACTAATATCATGAATTATTTAAAAGTGTCGATTATTCCTGGCTTTCGATGTATGGTTCCCTCAAAGAAGAATGGGACAGTAAAAATCGTTTAGAATTTTTTCATCAACATCCTAAGTCTACTGTTGACACCGGGTCCACTAATGAGAGATGTCCCAATCAGGTATTCCCTTAGATGATAAGAAACAACTTTTAACCACACTTTTAACATACTATTACCTACGGAAGTTAATGATAGGCTTTTCCCTAGAGACAATATCTCAGTAGGTACGTGGAATAACTGTATTATCAACCAGCCAACGGCGTCTGGCCGCAAACGTGAAATATTACGCACTTTACCGCGTAATATTGCGTTCTCGTGCAATATGAAAATTTATTGCAATTTATGTGTGTGCGGAAAAATAGGCAGGGTAACTCGGAAAAATGACTATCGAGATAGTTACTATTAAATCGATCTACTAACCAGTTACCCTAACATTTTTCGTTTTCTATTTATAAAACGTTCATTTCCAATTGAGATGGTCAGAGATATCCCAACAATAAATCAAATCAAATTTTTTTAGTTCATAGGATAAAATTATCACTTGAAAACGTCATCATTAAATTTACGGCTCATTCACAAACCTGACTCCCCAGAGAAGAACAAGCAAGAAACTCTATGGTTGCTCTTTTAAACAGATTATAGGTTACAATTTGTGATTTGATAATTATATAAATAATAAGACAGCTATGTCCATGCTTGCTTATCATTCAAATAAGCTTTTGGGTATTGCGAACATTTAAATTTTAATGGTTGAAACAATATCCACGGTTCACCTTCCAAAATATACAGAAATGCAAACCTGACAGGGGGTGACCCTCGCCGTAATCCTCATAGTCCATTTACTTTCAAAATATATTCTGACAGACACGTTGATGATCGATGTATAAGAGTTGGTAAATCCAAGTTAGCACACGTACATTAACGTATTTTTAATAAAACTTTCTAACTTACAAAACCAAATTAACCAGTGGGGAAACCGCAACTTCGGAAAGGTAACAAAGTTAACACAATATTGGCTTATAATAATATTACAAGTAATTGTTTAAGAAACTTCCTCACGCCGCCATCGCGACCTTTAATTAATAGAGAAAGCTATAAATTTCCTTGTGTATTACGGTGAGGTGCGCTCGGAACTATTAAGGTTGTATATTTTACAGTTTAGAATCACCAGGTACTGCTTGGAAGGATTTCAGAGGATAACTCGATTAACTGTGTGAGCCAATATCTAACTAAACCGACTATATTGAGTATCCTGTATACTCAATATAGTCGGTTTAGTTAGAACCGCCTCCGTGACTCAATGTAAACAACTTAGTGTTTACGAATCGGAGGTCGCGGGTTCGATCCCCAGCGGGGTACATGTTTAGTACTCGGTTTGGTAGGTGGTAGGGCATTTTAAATGTCAGCCTGGATAGCTACCACCATCTTCTCTAAATCTGCCGCCAAACAGCAATGTTAATAGCATTGTTGTGTTCCGGTTGTCAGAGATAAGATAGCCAGTTCCCCAAATATTTGGGTTTCCGGGTCAGTACGCTTCCGCCTTCGGCCTCATCTTCATTTAACATCAGGTGTGATCGAAGTCAAGTACGAACGTTATGATTATTATTGTAATCAAAAATGCAAACGACATAAATGGAAATGACAAGTACGATATATAAATTAGTAACTAATATACTGTAGCACCACTTTACACCACAGGGTATTACATATTTAGGTCAATCTTTAATTATGAACCATATAAGAAAATGAATATCACGCCAGTGCATTGTCTACGTCCGTCCGCGTAAAGCTACAGTGCAATATTTTGGAATGATCCAGACACCAGTTTCTTGTATTAAAATATAATCTACCAAGACGTTGTATCTCACGGGTCATAAAAAAAAGGTTGAGCATAAAAAAATTGGTGATTTCTTGTGATGAGCACATATAGTAAATAGTTTTAGATACACGCATTTGCAATATAAATATTTTAAATGTTTCTCTATTTTATGAACAATCATTAAACATTATTAATGAAAAAGCACTCGTGACGCAGTCGCATTCACAATTCGTCTTCGATTAGCGGAGTTAAGCAATGTCTGGCGCGGTCTGTCTTTGGATGGATGACCATTACTAGCATTTTCAATTGAAGGCGGTGGCCTGTCAGAGGCCACTAGTCTGACATAAATGCAGTCACCCGCACTTTGCCCGTGTGGTGGAATATCGCTCAGTGAGATCAGGTTGTGACCCAACAGTGGGGACGTGCACGGCTGCTGATGAATGAATAAACCTACCGACCTTCTGTAATATTTACTCATCATTGATAAGATAAATTATCTAAAATACAAAAATCTGTGTCAGATAATCTAACTGATATTTTAAATGCGAAAGTTTGGATGTTTGTTTGTTTGTCTGTTTATTTGTTTGTTTGTTTGTTGCTCAATCACGGGAAACGGATGAACGGATTTGGATGAAATTTGGTACATGGGTAGAATATAACCTGGATTTAGACATAGGTATTTTTAATTCCGACTAAGTGAGTAGTTCCCGCGGGATAAACAAATTTTGGCGATAAAGTTATAACACGCAGGCGAAGCCGCGGGCGTAAAGCTAGTTACTTAAATAAGTGTACGTGTACGATAAGTGAATAGTTATTACTTACCTATTTATGATTTAGGTGTTTAACCGTATACAATTAAATATTAAAATAATTTTTGCTAACCATAATATGTTATTTACAAATATATTTGATAAATTATAATCGCCTGCATAATTCTTTAAACCTTTAAATGAAGTAACATTTTCTGACTATTACGCCGTTAATAATCGTGGTTTCAACTTAATTGAAATTCAATATGGCAGGAAATAGTTACACGGAAACTCACCAAGTAACTTCCTAATATTAACACCGGATTTTCCGCCCCAAACGTGCATTTCATACAGTTCGCTTACAAATAACTCGCAGCCAGATTGAGTGAGAGACTGACATATTTCCCAGTTCTTCGGAGCGACTGTTGGAATATTGATCAGCCAAATCTCTCATACCGCACTGCCAGATGCTCGCTGAAAATTACTTTCGAATAAATCTGCTGAAGTTGTTTCAGCGTTATGTACTCCTGGTACCTACGAGATGCGAAGCTTGAACGACATTGGGAATTATAATTGACTTATAATATAAGTAGCAACTTTGAGGCGGATAACGATGTTACCATTCATAATTTTTTGTAGGAAGAGATACTAATTAATTAAAGTCGGCAGAGGCTGGATTTTGTGATGAAAAGGTAGCTCGGTCTATGGCCATGGTTCGTTATTGAGTGTCAATCTTTTAATATTTATATCTTCTCTAAGATTTTCGTGATTCGTTAGCTCGGGTTCAGTACATAATCTATTATAACACACTTAAGTACGCATTGTATTAAGTTATTTCAAGATAGAGATTACTTAAAAATAAAACAGTAGGTATACATCAAGTGGTGAGGCCCATGTTCAACTATGGACGTCCAGTGGATGATAGGATGATGATACTTCAAGTGTCAACTCAGGTTTGTTAGTCCGTTATGTGTCGTCCCTTACTTGGCAAATGCTATAGTTGCTCATCATCGAGATATATACAATATATTTAACATGACTGTAGTAGTAATGAGATGAAGTAGCAGGTAATAATCATTAGCTACCATTACAATAATTTAAGAGCATTAAAAATAAAAATTCATTCCCACTTTACGTTTATGGTGGCTACTCTAAGAAAAATATTATTCAAGATTTTATTTAACCCGCGTGTTGAATATACCTAGGACTAAGAGCCTCTGAGCTAAGCCTCGCACAGACAGACAGACTTCTTTGTTGATGATGACGGAACCCTAAAAACTAGCAGACTCAATTCCATTACTATAATTCTATTCCAACTAATTCTATAAGTGCAGAAAACTTATTTTATGTTTTACGGTATAAAGTATACAAATTATTTATTTGGTTTATTGTATCTGTGGATATTTATGTACATAAAGTCACGCCTGTTTCCCGCAGACGTATTCTACATTTAATTCTTAATTTTTCTTGTTTCTATATATAAGAGTACACTAACCGGTTAATATTGAACGCAATCACAGAACAATATACCAGCCTACGTCTTTTCACAGCGACTATTTGACCGACAAAATTTGATATAATTATATAGTATTTACCTAAACTGTCTGGACTGACGACGATTGCAGACTTTTGTAAATCTCACCAATAACGCGTCACGTATTATTCTTTACCAGCGCCCTTCTACACGCAGACCACTGATATACATTCCTTTAACATAATACGTATCTGCTTAAAACATCTTGGAAAAAAACAATAATCCTTCAGATATAATACCACGATGCTTCCTTATAAACATGTTAGCAGTGAAGTTACCAGGGATGTGTAGAAAATGATTGCTAGAGTCCCTCACTCGGGAGAGAACCCCATAAGACTTGTTGTGTGAAAAATAACTATTACCCTGCGATTTGTTCATGGTCATAATGCAACATTAATAATTTAACTCTTTATGTGATGACGTACTATGACGACCGAATGGTGTAGTGAGAAGTGACTCTGCTTTGAAATTCAACGGTTGCGTGTTTGAATCCCGCTAGGGATAAATGTTTGTATGATAAATACGGACCTCTGTACGTACGTATGTATATGTATGTATTTATTTACAAAAAGATAAACTATCCTGTACTCATAATATAAGTCTAGTTGCTTAGTGTGGAACTAGATGGCGCTGTGTGATGTTCAATGATTTTTATTATTATTTATTTCCGAATCATGATTGTTTACACAAATATTAATGTGTTACCTAATAGTACCATAGTTATAGGCTTTGCCTAATTTATTTACCTACTTACTATATGAAAACTCTGAAAGAAAGAGCTACCTCTGTGATTGGTGCTTGAAATTGTGAGAATCGAACCCGGTACCAAAACTACACCTAACCGATGAAAATATTTTTTTTTTGGTACGAACACTTACCTACACCATATTTCTGGCCTCAAGCTAGGCAAAGCCTGTATGGACACTAGACAATGAAGAAATATACATGTATTAAACATTCATGAATCTGGGACACATGATTGTGTTCGTTACACAAACATTTACTACCAGCGGGTATCGAACCCGCAACCGTTGATTTCAAGGCAGGAGTCACCCACTTTACCAATAGGTCGTCAAATGATAATGATAATTATTTGCAAGTGATCTAAATTAGACGCCTGTACCTATTATAGAAACTAAATCATAATCATCATTTCTGCCATCGGGTGTCCAATGCTGATCATAGGTCATAAAATTAGATAACTGATATAACTACAAAGGTAAATATTTATAAGACGGGAATCACTCGTGACGCAGTCGAATTCGTTTTCGATTAGCGAAGTTAAGCAATATCTGGCACGGTCAGTCCTTAGATTGTTTTCCATTGCAGGCAGTCGGTAAGCCAAGTCGGGTTCTACAGGGGCGGTTTAAAAACACTGTCAGGTGGCCACTAGTCTGAAACAAATCCACCAATCGGAACTGAGCCCGCGTGGGTGATTATGGCCCATACCCTCTCCCAGTGAGAGGAGGCTGAGCCCCAACAGTGGGGACGTTGATGGCTGGTTGAAGGCTGTTAATGATGATAGGCATGACTCAAGTATACATTTTCGTATTCATGACACAAAAACGTTGGCCGTATTGCAGTTTACAACGTCTTTCATTGTTTGAGGATATAAACGACATAATGTATATGTATTGAGATTCAAGACTCAGGGAAACATAAATTACATAGTATTTAGTTTGATTATATTTTTTATTTTAAAATGTCATAAAATGATATCAACATCTTAAAGTTAACATTGATAAATATAGTTGCGTTCATACTAATAAATGAGTTTAACATGATATTTTTAATTATTTACAAAATAGAATATGATTGTCAAATTTTATTGTCATTAATATTAAGTATATTGTTACATGTCTACGTCTCAGCGATTTTCAAATTTTACACGACTGCACATACAAAGGAATTATGGGTTTACCCGAATTATAAAATCGTCATAGTTGTCATTTCAGCTTATTATAGCCCGCTGTTAGAACGCTAAGCCCTTTTTATCCATCGGTTTCTTGCAGTCTTTAGGTCGACAGTATGTACACGTATTATGGGACATAATAGTATTAGTTCTTTTAATGCTTAATCACATTCACACATATGTAAGTGTCATGGAAGCGGGCTCACCCAGGACTTATTTGGGAGGCTGACTATATTTAACACCCAGAAGCCGCCGGAACACAAAAACTACTAACATCACTGCTTGGCGGCAGACCTAGATAAGATTGTGGTAGCTGGACACCAACTAAACCGAGTACGAAACTTTCCAACCAGCAACCTCCGCTTAGTAATCTTACACTGAGCCACGGAAGTGATTAAAATATAGGTATGCAATATTAATTTCATTATGTAACAGACGTTCCTTTATGCCGTATTAATGATGAAATGCCTGAATAAATTAATAAAGAAATCGTTATTAACTGTGACGTCACAGCAGTTTTCGTTTCGTTCTCCGCGCAGTCGTGTTTTTTTTACCTTACATAATTGCTAAGTACATTACAATCTGCTTCTCTTCAACTAACAAACACATTATTTGTCCTCATCAATAATTTTTAGAATATTAGAATATGTCTAAATATAACCTATATTATTATGTAAAATATTGTATATAACCATAAACTTTTGCAAGTAAATTGCAACTGTATACAAAATAATGATTAAGAGAACAAATTTTAGTAGGTTTTTAAGGAATTTAAAAAGTAGATACTTATAGTACTACCTACATAACACTGGGTACAGTCTGCCATAATATTATGAACTTTAATTACAAGTACATAAATGTCGTTTCACTGATATATGCCTTTGTAAGAGTTAATCCTTTTAATGTAATGAAAATGTTAATAATTATTCTATTATTGATCCTTATCAAAAATCAACTCTATTCCTTTAAAACTATGTCTACAATAAATTCTTTCTCGGTGCTTACAATACTACTATATATGAAGCCCAATAAGAACTTCTCAAACTACATTCTCTTAGCCACTTTTACTCATACGTAAACTTCAATGAGCCGAATACTTTAATATAATACACTATTCGGAAGACATAAATTTATTATTACTTTTAATTCAAATATCGAATTTTACAGTCTAACATTTTTTTATTAACCATAAACATCCAAGAAAGTTTAGTAAGTATTCCATTTTGTGTGTTGTCCACGAAACGAATCATTAAACCGATACGAAGCGTCCCAAAAGTTCCAATAATCGAATAAAAGGGATATTCAAAAGAAGTTTCAAACATTTCGGAATGGTATTCTATTTCGATATTTTATTACAGGCAACATTATTGGAGTAAAATTTATCTAAAAATCTGTGTGATGGGTTCTCGACCGATCGGAATATTCGTTGTTTATTGTATATAAAATTTGGACATTTTTAAAACTACTATAAGAAACAACAATAGTACCGTATAGGTTCCACCATTTTGGGTAGGTACTATAACGTAGGCTAATAACTATTAATATTTGCCATAAACACAAGTTACACATCGGTCTAATGATATTATGTTGGTCTCTAGGCATCTTAATACTATCGATCTATTGTCTTTATCGTATTGTCACGTTGAAAATAGTAAGTACTATAATAACAATTAATATTGTCAATAATGATTACATATTACTATCGTTATTTTATCCCATATATATAGTACATTTTATAATATAAATAATTTTACTTAGAAATAAAATTTACAACATGCTAACTAGGTATTTAAATACATGTAGTTAGATATCGATAACAAAATAAGAAGTAACAATGAACTTATTTCTCATATGGTATAAGTATACAGGTAATAATAATAATAACAAATTATATGAAACACCATTATAAAACGATTGATATGATCTTTATGATATTTACGATCTCAATATGACATTAAATATAATTGGAAACTTCAAATGTTACATCAACTTCTGAGAGAATAGTAAAATTTTATTACTTATTATTATTGTCATGATTATAAAATTTAAGGCTGACTTTACACTTTTAAAGTTCCACTTTCGTTTATTCAAAATATACAACAACCTCAATTCTTAAAAAATTCAACAGCCATTTCTTCATCACTATAATAACTATACCGCTAACGTTAAAAAATATAAAATCAGACATTGAATTTCTTCACACAACAGTGATAAAAACTGCTAGTGAAACCAACGATGCAGTATATCGTATGGCTTTGTTGTAAACGACGTAATGTCGAGGGGGGCCTGAGGGGCGTACTTTTTGCCGCTCAGTCCGCTGAGCGTATTCATTGTACGTGCTATTAGGTGGGCTATATGCGTTGGTGTTGTAGAAGTTGAGCGCGTTGTTGAGCTCAGCTTGACGCAGGTCGGCGTCAATGGTATTCTGATTGTGTTGTTTCTTGGGATGTCGTTTGGGTGGCCGAGTGGTGGTTGCGATAGTGGTGGTCGGGCGCGGCGTTGTCGTCGTTGTAGTCGATGTCGTTGTTGTGGTAGTGGTCCGCTGCGGCGTCTCTGTTGAACACATGAAGGTGACCATCAATTTCTATCACAGATAACTTACAAATTAGTTTAAATAATATTAGTTCTTAATAACAAAAGATTTATGGATTGTTACAAACAATTTTCCCAAAAAACCACGTATTTAAAATCTTTAGTGTCGGCGATGGAGGCCGTGCACCACAGACCACACGAAGAGCGCGAAGCGCGTTTAGGTGGTTTATGAAAAACGGGTGGCTACCTAGATAGCCACCCGTTGTTCATAGTCACTTTTCAAGAACGAGGAGATTCTAAATTGTCTACAAATAATTTTGGCACTTGCGTTTCGGTTTTTATTAATATTTCACCATTTTCAATACGAGAACGAGTAGTTATTACTTCCACCAGCACATTGCTCTAGTTATCGTGAACATTTTTTTTATGAACTACAAGTTAACACTTCACCTCATTCACACATGATTTTGAGTGAGGATAAGGCCTAAGATGAAAGCATGCTCACTCGGAAACGTAGACTTTTGAGGGACTGACTACCTTATCTCTAACAGACATATAAATATTATTTATAAAAAGTTCTGTATTTAGGAAAGTTGTTTGTAATCATGAGTATGTACATACATATCTTTTGGTAGAAAGATCTAATTAAAAGTCACCCTACTATATTTTCATTAATTAAAGAGAGTCTGAGAGAAATTTGTACCTTACCTATCAACATTAGTTTCTTTACGCTCATAAAGCTTTCTCAACTTTAACAGTTCTAAAAATAAACTTTTTTATTAAACACGGTCTGTTTCATCCCATCAATTTGATTCAAGATGAGTTTCTCATCGAATTCCTGAGTAAATTTTTCCAATCACTGCAGACTTAATATAAATAAATGAAGCTAACGAAACGACATGTAAGTAGTTATAAGAATGTTTGAGTTTCAATACGATGTATATATGTTGTCCAGGTCTGTTTACACAAGTCTCTAACTCATTTAAGGGCTAATGTGTAGTACACTTTTATAGTAAGGTTCTAGTAAACATTCAAAGTCATTCTTCTCTACTTGTATGTCACGAGGATTTCAGATAAAAACTTATGTAATATTTTTTTTTGTTTTGACAATTCCTACATTGAGCAATAGAGTTTTCAGTTTGTATTAAGCAAGTAGTTAAGCTATTATATTAATGTAGTTGGTATTGGACGTATGAATGTGAGTGTTTGTGTGTCTTCCAAAATTTGAAATTTGGTTTAACTTGATTAGTTGCTGTGGTATAATGATGTGGTTAATACAAAGATATTGGGATAGTTTAGGGTAGCCAAATAGGGAACCTTAATAATATGCCTGTTTTATGACATTGTTAAATAAAGATAGTACCTATATGAAATGCGTAGGTACTTATTTGGAGTCACCAACTTTGTCAAAACAAATATGTTATTTTTCAAACCGGTGATTGCGAATATCTGGAAAAATTCCACTGAAGGGAAAGTATAGACAACTTTATGAAGGTTACGTGTAAGAATCGCTGGAGGCAAGCGTGCGTTCACTCTAAATTAGATAACTGTAATATCTTAGAACTTTCATTGTGCGAGACTCGCCACTACCTTAACTGCTTTATTATTAAGAAAAACTTACCTTTTAGCGTGATAATTCCATCAGCCTTCCCGTGTCCATTAGAAGCTGAGCATGAGTATTCCCCGAAGTCGTTCTTCTTGAGACGAGTTATGGTCAGGTTCATGCGAAGAGCATACTCGTTGATAATTTCTTCTGATATAATGTACTTGGAACCATTCAGGAGCTTGCCACCTAAATTAAACATAGGATTACTGTTTGAATTTCTATTTAAATCATAATCACATCAGTCACAGGACGTTCACTACCAAACATAGGCCATTTGAATCATTTCACTTTAATTAGCTATCGCACAGGTAATCTTCACCAGTCTTATGATGTCTAATTGTATATCTACTCTTGTGGATAAAATAAATTAAATATTATTAGGAACTAGGTCAGATTTATTAATTTAGACAACATATACATAGTAAGTATCTGTAGCAAAAAATATCATATTTTAGGAGCCCCATGTTTTATAAATAAGAACTTGAAACTGTAGGTATATTTGCAGAGACTCTTAGCAGAAATTCGAGGAACAAAACCGTTTGGTTTTGTTACGGCTTCCCATACAAATTGTGGTTCAATGTCAGCGTTTGAGGGAAATTAATAGAATTATATATACCAAATATATAAAAAAAATCATGTTTTTATTTCACGTTCTATATTAGTCTTTACTTAAAGCAAATGAAAGAGATACAGACTTACATAAAAACGAAATTTAAAGATTAAAATTAAAATTTACTGGGTGCGCGTGATACATCTTCGGCTACATCGTCATTTTCCATCAGGTGAGATTGTAGTCAAACGCGAAACCAATTTTTAATAAAAAAAAATGACGTTTATTTTGGACCTGATTATACGATATTCAGTAATTGCCTTCCCTATCTCAATTTGTTTACCTCTCCATGACATGGACAATTTATTAGACTAGCTTATATTTTGTCACAACTAACAATTCATTTTGACATCGATAACTCGTATAAATATATACTAATCGAACAAGACCAAGCTTGTATGATATCCTTGATTTATTATTTTGGAACACCTCCACATACAGGTGTAAAGTAAGTTACAAATGATCCCACAGGGTTGGATGGAACGAAATAGCCTGCCCTTCTGAGGCCGACCCTTATAAGATAAAGTAACAACGGCGGTTGTTGCAAAGACCTGTTATGTCATTACCACCGTAATGGATGCTATAGGCGGGAGCTAAAGCTCTACAATATATTATTTTATTTTTACTAGCCGTTGTCGGCTCATGCCTCGCGAGATCCAAATAAACAGGCCAATTAACTTTTTCAGCTCCGCAAGCTGACAGTATCAAAATTTTACTCTATTACTCAGTTCTCGGAAGTTACATTCGAGTTTAGTACTAAATATTACACCTATTCGTAAAGTCAAATACAAATTTACACCTATTCGTAAAGTCGAATGTTATGTTGACCCATTGGTATAGTGGATAGTGATAACGAAACCAACGGTTGCGGGTTCGAATCTCGCTAGGGGTTAAATTTTGTGTGATGAATACGAACATTTATTCCGTAGTCATAGATGTTTTTATATTTTGTATGTTTATCCGTTTTCTAGTATCCATAGTACAAGATTTTCTTTGGAACTAGATGATTTTGACAACCTGTTTGGTGTAGTGTTTATAAACTCTGACTGCTATACCAAAAGGTCGCGGGTTCGAATCCCGCTAGGGTGAATACAAACATGTGTTTCCGAGTTATGGATGGTTTTCATTTATATTATATATTTATTTATTTACCAAAAAAAATATATTTGTGTAATTTATCAACCATCTGGTATCCATAATACAAGCCTAGTAGCTTAGTGTGGAACTTGGCGCTGTGTGAATGTGTATGTGAGTGTGTGATTGGTGTAAGTGTCCGAAATGCTTATTTTTATTTATTTATTCAATAATTATCGTCAGCTGGTCAATGTCACTGTTGCCTTTCCAAATATTGTGAAGAGCTTTTACTCACCCAATTGATATTCATACAATACTGTCTGTACAAACTAATTATTACTCTAAGTTCTGTATCGACAATAATGAAGTTATTACTTCCCTTTAGCTAGGATACCACAAATTACAACAATCTACGACAAATTTCATTACATAAAGAATGATGTCATCAACTTAATTGAATTAAAACAATTGAATCGAAATTGAAAAAGCGTTTTGTTCTTCCGCCATCACCATTACCGCGATTCTAATGACAATTCTCGTACTTCATTGTAATTGATAGTATGTTTGCTAAGGAAAAATGATAACTTAATTAAAATCGGTATTGTACTATTTGAGTTACTAAGTAGGTTGTAAAACCAGAAATACACACAGTTGTATGGAAATTTATTGGGTGATCACTTATTTTTGCTCGGCAGTGTGTATAATTTCTATCCCAGTTTTCATATTTTGTCAATTATTCTAAATAATAATCATAAATATTACTAATAACTCCCATGATTACTTCGTTGTCAATAATTTCAATAAAGAAAATTGAGTTGTTATATCGCAAATTGCCCCTTTGCCTGAGCTAAACTTAGCTATTATTAAACTGAGTACAATACCCAGTCAATCGCATAATTATATCGACCAGTATGAATTTATCATATACGAATATCACCTAAATTCATAAATCTTTTAAGTTATTCTGTTGGGAAATTAAATCTGTAGACATTTTATTATGTTTCAAAAAAAATAATAAACGACTAAATATTTCGAAGAACTCCGATTCCAATAGATAGATAAGATAGATAGATAGATATGGAGTTATAACGATGCCTGTGGAACAGTAACGTCATTGGTGTGAGGCTGTCAACAAACCATGATTACCAACCGACTCAGCGTAACAATTATGGCAAACTCTTCCAAGAAAGTCGTTGCAAATTGCACCTTGGTATGATATCTTTGTCCAGCAATGGACCTATAGATAGACCACGAATAAACTTAAACCCCATGATGTGGTCAGTCTCCTAAATTTAGAAAAATAAATGCCACCTCTACTACCCTTAACTTCATGACAGGAGAACTGGTACCCTGACAAGATTGATTTACAAGAAAAAGGGTCGATCTGGTGTAGATATTTTATTACCCACCTGCTTGTGATTTGCCTCTCTGCCAAGTGTTAAGAGACTTGGGTGAAGCCTCCACATAGCACTGTAGTGTGACTTGCATGTCAGTTGCTCGCAACACCACTGGGCTAAGCACTCGAACGATCGGTTGGACTAGTAAACAAACAATGTTTTATAATTATTTGAATTGTTGCAGGAGTAGGTATACCCATTGAAAACAATATTTTTCTTGATCAGGATATTATAAAAATTATATAACCTTTTCTTTAATAAGCATAAATTTATCACTTCATCATATCAGTCTCTCAACCACATGGCCACTAGATGTCAATATGTGTGTCAATGGAAAATTGATTTGCCGCAAAAGAACCTTGAATAGTGAGTACTTACAAAGCACAGAGACCTCATAACGGCGACTCTTGGTTGGCGGGATACCATTGGCCGCGATGCACAAATAGGTGCCCATGTCTGCTCGCTGTAGTCCTTGCAGCGATAGCAGCGAACCCACGTAGCTCTCCACTGCTGAAGGAGAATTGGACGATATTATGGTCAAGTTACATTATAAGTAAACTTGTTGTACGGAAGTAAACTGTAAACTATGAACTCGTCATGTAATCTTAAGAGGAGGTATAATAAATAAATAAATAACTTTGGGCATTACTAAGCAATTATGTGTGTATTATAGATAGATCTAACCCGCGACCTTTAGGCATAGTGGTTAAGGCTAAGGGTCTCTAACACTTTTAACAAGTTGTCAAAAGGATCGTCTGCTGCTGATTTTAGAATAACTGTATCACCTATTCTTACTTAAATTATCGATAGTGACCACAGCCCATTCAGAACGAATATTTTTTGCCATAACTACAATATGTAGTTATGGCAAAATCGTTGGAAAACCTCGGTACTATGCTTGAAAGGATCGTTCGAGTGTCACAGGAGGTGGTTTTTGATGGTCTAATAAATGTCGCTGGAAGTCGCTGTATGCAAGCCGTTTACACCTATGGAAATCTATGGAAAAGGCCTGTGTTCAGTATTCCTATTCTTATGCTTGTCGCTATGCACGTCCTATGCATGTGATATAATGAAGATGATATATTATTAGCATGACAACATTGACTGCCTCCCCTGTAGCTGCGCGAGAAGACACGAGGAACCTATCCTTCTTCTTTCGTTAGTACTAGCACTTTTATAGCTAAATTTAACTCTACTTTAACTCTAGCAGCTCTAAAAAGCTACCTCGATATCTATCTTTTTATGGAATTTTTATTGCTAGAGACAGACAGACAGAGAAACCAAGATTTCTCTAACATACTCACCTTATTTAAAATATCCAGGGATGGATCATGCTCTATCCCCAGATTTTACGACCGTCGTTTATAAAGTGGATGAATGCTTACGTAAAAGAAAAGAAGCCAATAAAAAGTATTAAATGTGAAACTAACGCAAATATTAGCAAGATCTTGGCACGGCTACGGGATTCTCTAAATAGACTGCAAGAAATGTAACTATTGTAAATAACGTGAGAAGAATTTGCCAGTGTCGACATAGAATACACGATTCTCCTAGTGTGCGCATAGCGAATAAAATTGTGTTGATATTTCTTGAGACACCTGTTTACTGTTTTTGATCACTACTATTCTTTATTTACTAATTACTTTATTGCTACGTAATTCTAGTGTGGAGACTACAGTCGATAATTCTTAATATGCCTGGCATTGTTATTGACTTTGCATTTACATACCGCATTGTTATTAGTTTCCGTCGTGTTCTAAATCTAATATTCTTTTTTTGCAAATAAACAATATCAATTTACCTCTGAGATACATATATCGTCTCGTCCAGAAAACCTCAGTGCTTAAAACATGGTCCCTCAATGGGCCTTATAAGAAAGCTCAAGGTCTTGCAACGAGCTATGGAGAGGCCGATACTCGGCGTTTCACTACGAGATCAAATCAGGATTAAGGAAATCGGTAGAAGAACGAAAGTTGCAGACATTAGCCCAGCGTATTAGTGAAGTGGCAGTGGATAGGGCACGTTGCTCGAGGAACTGATCGCTGTTGGGGCATTAAGGTTCTGGAATGGAGAACTCCGGTTGTCAGAGATAAGATATCCAGTCCCCCAAATGTGTTGGGGTTTCCTGGTCAGTACGCTTCCACCTTCGACCTCATCTTCACTTAACATCAGGTGTGATTGAAGTCAAGTACCAACCCGTTGAACATAAATAAAAAAAAAAGAACATGCACCGGCCAACGCAGCGTGGGATGCCCACCCACAAAGTGAACCGCCGACCTGTTGAAGTTCGCCAGAAGTCTCTGATGCAGGTCGCTCTGAAAATCTATAGGGGAGGTCTATATTCAGCAATGAACCTTCTGTGACTAATGTGATATAGATATCTATAGATAAATATAGGCAACAGTAATAATAATTATAATAAATATAGGTATTTGTACATACACACAGCGACATCTAGTTCCATACTAAGCAACTTGGCTTGAATTATGGATACCAGATAGTTGATAAATTATATAAATACATTTTTTTTTGTAAATAAATACATATATAAATGAAAAATATCCACGACTCGGATACACATGTCTGTATTCATCATATTAAGCACATGCCCCTAGCTAACAGTGGCTATTTCCTATAAGGAAACCTATTTTATTATTATATGCTGCAGCTGCTACTAATATTTAAAAGAAAATATACAAGTTTGCAAACTATTATTAAAGTTGAAACATTTACGGAAGTAAATCAGTCTTTGACCGCATTTTAACCGCTACCACCGATCTTCAGTAAACATACCAGCTCAGCGGGATCTGCAATTGGTATTTTTGAAGTCGAATTCTCATTACATGTAAGCTACAGCCAAGCCGAGTTAAACTTCTAATTAAGTCTCAGCATCGCTAATCTCGGAGTAACACTTTAATCAAAACATTGTTGCGCAGGCAATTCGCCATTTAACGGTTGCTGTCAAATTAAATTTAAATGGAAATAATTTATAACTTTATTATAGCATACGATACCCCCCACCCCTACCCCGTCGCCGCTAAATCTCGAGCGCGGACATAAAATACTGCGAGTCCCTAGCGTGTATAATATCAAAAGCGGGCCTTCTATGAAATTGTGTTTTATTAACGGGTTATAAAGTTCCGCGGCGACATGTCGTTGGCAACTTGTTACTCCAGCTCCAGACGTCGGCTGCGACTCATTCGCCGTTATTATTGCTCGCGGGCTAATTGTTTTCCAATTCAATTTGCGCTTTACGGGTTTGTTCCACTAAACACGTTTTAAAATATTTTATGTGCACATTAATTACTTACATTTAGTACAATTAAATCAAAATTTATATGCAGTTGTTTATCGACTAATACTTGGCAGATGAAAGAGCAAGTTACATATTTATTAACCGCTGCTCATGGAAGCAACTTGCGCGTTTGCACAAAATGCTGCTGCGAGCTACGTCGTAGCTCTACGATGTGGCGCTACGTAGTAATCAGTAAACGATCTGCATAGTACCATGCTACGCCAGTAACACGCGTAAGTACCCTACGTTAGTACTATATAAATGTGCCTACGCATGAATATTTGCTTTGCTGCAGCGAATTGCTACTCGTAGTTTCAAACTTGAATTTGTAAAAATAATATTCATATATATGATCGGTCCCTCATATATTCAGCTACTTCCCGCGTCCTTATTTTGGTCGTTCATCAATCCTTGTGGATGGGCATCCTACGCTGTACTGGCCGGTGCGTGGTCTGTACTCCACTCTATAATTCTAGAACTATAATGACCCACTGTCCGTCAGTTCTTCGAGCTATGCGCCCAGCAGTCGATTCAAATAAAAGTTCCATCGCAAAACATTTGGCGTTGATCTCGCTTCCGTCCGATCGCTAAATTTAGTACCACGTAAGTAAATTATAGTAACTCGATATGTCTAAACGCTTATCCAAATTACTAAAGATAGGACCCAAAAATTTTGGCGTGGGACAACGGCTGCTCACTGCCACTAACTTACTCATCTAATGGGCTATGTCGGTGAATTGTTGTTTGAATTTGAATTGAAATATTCTTCTACGGATCTCTCCATCCCTAATTCGATCACATAGAACCACGAAAGCCTTCGCCCACAGTTGGTTGCGTGACCTTGAGTTTGGCCTTCTTTTGAGGCCTAACTAACTTACCAACTGCTAAGTAAGATATTAAATACATGCAGTGATCAAAAGGATGTGCACTTTGATTCCATTGCTAAGTTCTACAGAGCAGCTTTGGATTCTCTAACACACTAAAATCTTAGAATAATTTAAGAACTTCTGAAGTGTTGAATTAATTATTAATTAGTTGTCATAAATATACATTGTTAGTACACGTGGTTCTATCACGCCCTTGAACTAAACGGGTGACAAAATTGCTACATACGCAATGCAAGTGCCACTAAATGATACCATACTATACAATTGCATTAATAATTTTATTACAATATCATAATCACGATAAAGAAAATTATACACTTCCTCCAGCTATTTAATGATCCGTTTGCGATTCATTATAAGTGAGTTAATTAAATCGGGGGTTATGCCCCTCCCCCCGGGCACAACGTCGCTACCACCCCCTGCGAAACCCGAAGATAATTACTAATTAACTACTCATAAGCTCGAATTACTTTTACAAATTTTCCTTAACTGTAATACAGCTTATAACTTAACTCACATAAACATAAATTATTGGACGACCTGTGTTGTTGTAGTAGTTAGAAACCCTGACTGCTTTATCAAAAGGTCGCGGGTTCGAATACGGACAAGTGTACCCGAGTTATGGATGTTTTCATTTGTAATATGTATGTATTTACAAAATGAAAGTATTTGTGTAGTATATCAACTATTTGTTATCGATAATACGAGCCTAGTTGCCTGATTTGGAACTAGATGGCGCTGTGTGTCTGTCCGAAGATATTTATTATTCATTTATGGCTTTGTAGTTGTGATGTGAATGAGAAAAAGTTACGTGGAATATACAAGTAAATTTTTACCCGACTGACCCAGAAAGAAACATTTTAAGGGTGTTGATTTCTATGTTAAAGTTCGTTAAATTCGTCTTTGTTCCTAAAGTGTCACAGGATACATTTTATGGTAAAAAATCCAACATGGCGCCTGCAAAATTCAAAATAAGCCATCGGGTTTTCTTTGTTTTTTAAATTATTGTAAGATAACTAGTCTTCTTAATCCCATAATTTGTAGGAAATCTGTTTGTATGATGTAAGTGAGGATATTCTCATTTCAACAAAAGTTTTTTATGGAGTAGCGAGGCTTCCTGCCACAGGTCGGTATTATATACTTACGAGAAAGTCTCAGCCTTATGAATTTAATGTGTATGTAGAAAATGAAATAAACATTTTTAATTCATAATTTAATTTACTTAAATTATATTATGAAATATTTGGATGAATACAAAGAGAGTACTTGCATTCAAAATGAAGGATCACATTCATGTAGTAAAAATATTGAAAATTATTTTGTGCAATAATAGTACATTATTGCAAAGGCCGGGAAATAGGCAATTGCCATTTCCGCCGAGGCATATATAGTGCTTTTCTCAAAAGAATGCAGGGAAATAATAAATATTTAAATAACAAATCAAGACGAATTTTCAGCTTTGCCGCCGATTTTCTATTTATCATCTGTGCCGAAAGGCAAACGTATTTACGCATACAGCCACGTGAACGCAATTTGTACTAAGCAAAGAGATTTTGGTATGCCAAGAATGATAAAAGAGATCTAATCAAAGAGTATATAATAACCCCAGCACGCCGTTTCATACAACATTGCTGGAGCGTTGTAATGTTCCAAATTCAAAAAACGCCCCAGCACGCCGTTTCATACAACATTGCAGGAGCGTTGTAATGTTCCAAATTCAAAAAACGCTCCTGCAATGGATTTATTTTTCGCTGTCCGTAAATTAGATACTTCGCGTGTTCTTTTTTCGAAAGTAATGACAATATTTCCATGCATGTTTGAGAAAAGAATATTTGTATTGTATTCTATTGTAGATGGAAGATCTAGTTTGGAGGCCAGATAACCATTTACATATTGTTTTCAGTTCAATGTCTCCTTTCGCCTACTTCAAGTGCAGGTTAATTAAATTATGAGTAAGAATATTTTCTAATAATGATCTTAATCTCACTAATATTATAAATGCGAAAATTTGGATGTTTGTTTATTTGTTTGTTTGTTACTCAATCACGGCGAAACGGATGAACGGATTTCGATAAAATTTGGTATATAGGTATAATATAATCTGGATTAATAACATAGGATATTTTTATCTCGGTAAAGTAAGTAGTTCCCGCGGGATAAACAAATTTCCGCGATAAAATTATTCCACGAAGGCGAAGCCGCGGGCGGAAAGCTAGTTATTAATATTTTGAATGCCGAAGCCATCTCCGATTGCCACAAACAGCTTATGTATGTGAAGTTATGTTTTGTGCAAATGTGTCAATAAAGGTTTTTTTAACTACTCTGTGATTAAAACCCTACCTAGTCATTCCTGTTCCGACACCAAACACACATATACAATACAAAAGAATGCCATAGAGTAACAAATTATTTTAAAAATTCTCTTTTACCGGAAGCTCTGATAATCTATGGGAAGGCCTAACACAGCAATGGATGTCCTGTGGCTGATATGATGGTGATAATTCTCTTTTATCAATCATCAACATCAATCACAGTCATCATCTAGACCTGTAGAAGCAAGTGGTTATTTGACTCCACATACAATTGCTAAAAATATTTTAGACAACAATGAAATTAGGACAAAGTTCGTTATTCTGAAGCAATAGGTATTAATCAAAGAAAATAGGCTTTGAAAATAACGAGCAACATCTGAGAGAAAAAACAATGCAAAGAAAGGAAAGAAGGAACGTTGAGTATCCACTCAAACGGGAATACCCATTTAGTGAAGCGTGTATAACATGTCCAATTAATACGAAAGCAGAGCTGGCTCCACCACTCTGTTAACTATTACAGCCCCCCTCTCACCGCGCACGGCCGGCAGTCTTTTGTTTACGCTTAATGGCTTAAATAAAACGGGTCAAATTCGTAAAACATGAACATGAAAAGGTTTTAAATAGCCCACAGGGAACCGGCCATTTTCTACCTAATGCGTTTCGCTCTAAGGTATAAATTCGAATACGGGATTATGGGCGCTTAAAAGGACAATATCGTGTGTATGTGTTAGAATGACTAGCCCTATAATTGCTTTAAGCTCCTGTCTTTTCACCTACTGTTTTGCCTCTGGATAGTAAAGGGTGCGTCATTATAACTATAAGAGATAACAGCCTTTTGTCAGGCCGATTTTCACTAAGCCGTTCATTTAATTTCCTGCTGAAACCCGAATTGCCACATTATTTTGTTTAAGTAGTAATTGAGTTCTTTGAACACGCTTTTTCCACGGAAATGAATTCAGTCATGACCTCCATCCCAGAGTTACTAGGGTAAGGTGAATTCTCACGGAACTTGTCAGCGGAGTTTTGAATTTTTAAATCAAATAAATGAGATTTTATTAATCTTGTTATAAAAATTTATTAATATTGTATATTATTTATTAATAATATTGTATATTGTTGAAGTTACTCGTGGCGCAGTCGCATTGGGTATTCATTAGCAAAGTTAAGCAATGTCTGGCGCGGTCAGTCATTTTAATGTCATATGCCAAGTTGGTGGCCTACAGGAGCGGCCATTACTCTAATACAAATCCACCAATACGCACTGGGCCCGCATGGTGGATTATGGCCCACGCCCTCTCGCAATGAGATGGGGCTGTGCCACAACAGCGCGGACGTATAAGGCCGCTGTTGAAGATTATTTATTTTCTCAATTTTTCCTTATACTGTAAACAATATTAAAATACAAAATTATAGTAAAATTTTTATGCACAACGGGCTAGCGTTTAACCTCAATCACACCTGATGTTAAGTGAAGATAGGCCGAAGGTGGAAGCGCGCTTACTCAGTACCCTCACCTTATTTGGGGGACTGGCTATCTTATATCAAATAGCAGAACACAACAATGCTATCAACATAGCATTGCTGTAGGTAGCCAGGCTGTCATTTAAAAATGCCCTAACACCAACCAAACCGATTAGTAAACATGTACGTCGCGTGGGAATAGCACTACGTCACGGTGGCGGTTTATTAAAGTAAATAAATAAATATATCAAAATCCATTTTGTGTTTTCTAAAAGAGACAAGTTATTCGTCCTTACAATCGTCATTGGTATACATCCTATAATTGTAAATTAAAATTGTGTTGAAATACACTAAATAATTGTGTGCAATACCTACCTCCCACGATTCACATGTGCATTAAAACATTCGTATTTCGAATTCATATTGCCGGTTCAACTTCGAGATCCAATATCGTTCTTCATAATTCCACGCGTCTCATTACTAATATATCCCCGCCGTCAATCTCCTTCCCGTTTACATCTACATTTATTTCCTATTGAGAGTTTCTCTTCCGATATAAGGGCGATATCTTAATAAATCCCATAAAACTCCAATGTTTTAACCGCGAGAGCACCTGCGCCCGCTCTGGGCGGGCTTTGAATGCAAAATTAGTCTTGTTTCTTTTTTACCACTTACTCCGGTCCGGATCGCGCCGATGCGAATGAAATTCAAGGGAAATTGACGTTTTATGTCCTGCTTTTTATATGCTTTTAAGCGAATGCCCGATTATTGCTATTAAAGTGGAATGGCTGCAGCGAAACATAAATTAACACACACTCAGATTTATGGAACGACCGGTATTGTTTATTGTTTTATTAATTTAAATAATAGGTGGGTATTAATTTTAAACAGATCTATTGTATTTTACTGAATTTTAAAAATATGTTATATAATTACGGAATTAAATATGGAATATAATAGGTTCACGTTATACATAATTATTTCGTAAATTCAACGATACCTTTGTTAGTTTATCATCGTATTAAATGGAAAATTTCGCATAAGGTTTACCGATATAATTAAATTTTAACAAATATTAATTAATCAGTATAATGTTCCATTCCGCTTATTACCTATCCTTTATGTTTTCCCTCGTGTAAAATATTAAGTTAATTTAATTTCAATTCGCGACATTCATTAATTAGGATAAAACCTAGCTCCTTATTCCATTATCGTCCGTCATTGAACATTTGAAATGTGCCATTCAGTGATATCGACTATGAGGTTGCAATTAGTAGTTATAATCTAACTTTGGGCTCTCGAGTCATAGGTTTTAAGAGCTTTTTCTACCTACCAAAAGGTTTTTAGAAGAATAGAAACGAAAGATTTTTAGACAGATAGATAGATAAATCGTTTATTTGTATCTCCAGTCACACACATACCTCATAAAAGTAACATCAGGATACACTAGAGTATGTGTGTGCTACAACCATACAAATGGGTCATAGCTCAGTGTGTATAATTGCTCAGAGAGCAATTTTTATTTTTAGAGTCTGCTCCGTCTGTAACCGCCAGTTGACGTAAACAATTCAAATTTGGAATGTTGAAAATGGTGGCCCAAATACACATGTGAAGTTATAGAAATAAAATATCGATTTTAGGATTTAGTTTTAGGAGGCTAAATGGAAAATAAAATAAAAAAAGTATATTATATTGTCTTTGTGTATAGTTTGAGTTATACATTGTGTAACAGTTTCTCTCCTCCTGCTTAAATCTCGAAAAGCTAGCTTTTTAAACTAGAAAATTCCGAATAAAATCATGAACGTGGTAATCGTTTTTAAGTGGAAGTAAATTTATCAGGTTTGCATGACATTCGACAATTTTTTACTTAAAAAACTTTGTTTTCTGGTTCAGATACAATGCTTGAAAATAAGGTTAGCCAAAAATAATTTGATTAACTTACTTTTACAGGTGTATTTTATTTTACACTAGCTTTCGCGGCTTCGCCTGCGTAGAATAACTTTGTCGCCGAAATTTATTTATCCCGCGGGAACTACTCACTTTATCGAGATAAAAATATCCTATGTCTCAATCTAGGATATATTTCTACCTATATACCAAATTTCATCCAAATCCCTCCATCCGTTTCGCCGTGATTGAGCAACAAACAAACAAATAAACAAACATCCAACCTTTCGCATTTACAAGTATAATAATTAGTTAGATATTTGTATTGAGACGATATTGAGAATCTACTTCTAAAAATTTCTTCCATTACAAGTGTGTAACTTATTTTAGTACTATGCAATTGGCAGTAAGTGTTGAATAAGTTGGGAAAGTGCTTATTTTTTTTTATACATATGTGGAACAAAACACTTATAACAAAAATTACAAATCTTTTGTATATCCATCTTACGGAAACCTCATCAGTTTACGTATACAATAGATTTCATGACCTGTTTGGTGTAGTGGTTAGAACTGACCACTATACCAAAAGGTCGCGGGTTCGAATCCCGCTAGGGGCATATGTTTGTGTGATGAATACGGACATGTGTACCAGAGTTATGGATGTTTTCATTTATAATAAGTAATTAATTACAAAAAAAAATGTATTTTCGTAGTATATCAATCAACCATCATGTGGTATCCACAACACAAGCCTATAGTTGCTTACTGTGGAACTAGATGGCGCTGTGTGTATGTCTAAGGATATTTATTTATTTTATTACTATTATTTAATTGTTCTGTTTGTATTTGTTAAAGTTGTATGGGTCTCATTGTTTTCATGTATGTTTATTTCTTTCTTGTATGTCTGCCAGTTTTTTATCTTTCTATCTATCAATTGTTAAAGTTTACTATTAATTTCGGAACTAAACTCAAACAACTGATAGTACGGTGTACACAAATTTTGATGTGCTCATTTCCCGAATACTCGCTCGTGAAGATTTAAAGCATCGTTTGCAAAGTTTACAATTTTTTTAACCAAGAGTAATAAATACAAAATAAAAATGAATCAGACGCCCAATTTTTTTAAAGCTTTTAATTAGTTGAGCATAAATCTGATGAAGTAAATTCTCCCTAACTTCTATTGGCCGTATTTGATTTGAAACTTTGCAAACAAATGTATTTCTAATGACAATACAATGTATTTGTAGTGTACTATCGAGCGATCTCAGGATGGGTATTCGGTACTAAGGTTAATTCACTACCGACTGAGAAATTGGGAGGTGTCGCTCAACTCTGGAACTATTCACGACAAATGAGTATGCTTTTCCAAACTTACTAAACAATGTAGTTTCGCTTCTTACGCTAGCAACTCAAGCAATTCATCATCTATTAGATATACGATGTTCATCGCTGCACCTTACGACCGCATCATTGCTCAACTCTCGCACGCAAGAAGAGGTATCTATACACGCATCGGTTAACTTAGTGCAAAGTCTAAGATTTGATAACATCAAGATACTCGTCAGTAGCGAAAACCTGGCTGAATAGAATAAGAAAGCTGATTCAATCAAGGACACGGTGAATATGCTTTTGTTATACACTTAAATAACGCACGTGAATTTGAAATCACAAGCATAATCTTACGTTGAAATAAAGTTGAAGTTACCAGCAAATACATTAAATTATGATTAGCTGTGATGTGAGTTCATGTAGTTAATACTTAGTTATGAGAGTCTGGTGATGGAGCAGGTAATGGAAACCCTTAATAGGTCGAGTGTGGACTAATTTATTTCATTTTGATCGATTCCTATTCATTACGCATATTGAGAGGGCCTAATGATACATAATGTTAACAAAGGGAAGATTCCTTTGACTAATGACAAGCCAATAATAATATCCATGTTAAGATCTCTATTTCAACTTTTAATCAGATATTCGAAATACTAAACGAGACACATTCCCACCTCAACATTTGTCCTAGGAACCCTTTTTTGAGAGTTCTGCACCAATTATGCTGTTATGTGCCTATGATTTTCAACATATGTACCAAACGGTCTCTTCCCGTGGTTGATAATACGAGTAGGTGGTAAATAGGTTAGTCCTATTCCTGTTTCATGCCTAGAACGACATAACAACTCAAACTATCTATCTGATATATATTAGTAACAAAAAAAGGAATGTAATGAGGTCATGTTACCTTTTAGTTCCTTCCCATTGTCATCCCTGAACACGATATTACGTCCTGCAGTTCTTTTCCACGAGATGATGGGATCCGGAACTCCGGTGGCTGTGCAACGGAGCTCCACGGAGCCTCCTTCGGGGCAGCTGGCTTCAGAGCCCGTGTCGTCGGCGATGTCAGGCGATATCACCACTGATAGGTGACCCATCTGTTGACGAAATTATTGGTTACATTGTGTTGTAGAAACAAAACTAGAATTCCCAAGAGTTTTATGCATAGGTAGTGCATGACCTCAATGATACCTGATGTCATGTGAAAATAAGGCAGTTGAGGAAACGCGCGCTCCCAGAATCCCCAAGGATCTGAAGCGACTGGATATGGTCGGAACGTAGTAACAGGTAATGCTGTTGATATACTTCTGTTATCTCGGTAGGAAACAGACAGAATGGTGCTAACTAATCAAAAGAGAATGTTAAATAATGACCTACTGCAAACGAGTATTAAGTACGTCGGTACGTATGACATGGTCATTTGTCGATCCTTGAGACAAATGGCCGCTATAGTAGTATTCTTCTCACGCTTCCATGCTACGGCCGTCCATTCATCAATAGCCTTTATACGTCTTATCTACATCATTATATTCCAACTACTGCAAGAGTATGATCCCCCTTACATATACCACCATGCAGTTTGGTGAAATTTTCTCAAGCTAGTGGCCATCTGATAGATGTTCTAAGCCACCCCGAAGGCGCCTGAATTGGCTTAATAATATTAATAATATAAAATATAAATAGTTTATTACATAGCCAAACAAGATGGTTAGAAGAGATACTAGACCCTGAACTAGGAATAAACCTGTTTGTACAGAATGCTAATGCTGATAGATTAAGGACTGGATCAGTAGTTGTTTTAGGCTTACATGCTAATATTATAAATTACTAGATTCCCAACACTAGTATTAAACTGCAGTGGACGGGAATCTTTTTAAAAAAATTTTGGATTCAAAATCCAAGAAACAACTTAAAGACTACCCTCCTTTAAAATCAACCAGGACCTTTCATCGGTCGGAAGTTGTGGAATGTATTCTTTTGGAACAGTCCTCAATACTTCAAGACAATGCTCTTTATGTTATTGATAACTTGAAACATCTCTATGGAGCATTGGTCTTCAGAAACTATGGCATTAGCAGCACCATTGCGACTGCAAGAGCGTTACCACATTTGCAACATCGAATTATGTTGATGTTCTGCTGTAAATCCAGATATAAAGAGTACAAATGGATGTGAAATATGTAAGAAAATTTACTGAACCTCATAACCCTCAATCCAATACACAGCAGCACACATAAAGTACATTAGTTAGAAGGCTGAGTTGAGATCTTCCATGCTGGCCTGAGGGTTGAAGAACGTAGAATGCGTCAGGCCATCGCAAACTGTGGGTGGTGGTATGAGTACCACCAAGCACCAGGGGGTATCAGAATAGTGGGGGATGTCACCAGCAATAGCATTCCCAAAGAGGGTTGGGTATAAAACACTGCCACAACCTCTACAGCATGAAATTAGTCAGTAGAGCCTACTTCTTAGTCAAAAAAAGAAGGTAGGAAGGTTAAATGTTTCCCAACGTTATCGTGTCACAAAATGAAGAAACACTCGAATTAATTTCAACAATTTTCGGCTGGTGACTCCACTCCTGATTACGATCAACTATCCACTGGGAACCATGGCCGATTTCAGCCGAAAATTGTTGGACCTCCATACAGAGGTGGTTTCAGAATGGTTTGCTTTGTATGGGTAATCGAAATTTTTTTAATCGAATTCGACTATGATTCCTTGGGGGAAGTTGTTCGTAATCAAGAGTGGCGTCACCTGTTAATGGGAATTACACTAATTCAATTTCACCCTGTATAAATAAACTATCTATCTGTCTCTCTCTCTCTTATATTTAAGAGCTATGCTCTTGTCGATCATAAACTATCTATAAGTTGCATATTCACTTTTATTGTGGCATTCTGCTTATATCATCATGATAAAGTATATCTTATATTAAGTCAGAAGTCTACATACAGTTTACGTTAAATGTAAACCGAAGTATCAAATGGTCTTCATCGCAATCGCATCATTATCGTAATTAGATCAATGAGAGACGGTCATGAAAACGAGTTAACCAATCACACGTTATTCAAAGCATAATCGACAAGGAGAATCATGTTACATATTCGTGATAACACGTGTACACAAGGATTACCTTTTCAAACTTATAATTGTCAAAATCGGTTGACAAATACTTAAAAAATATAATGGGTCAATTGATAATGATATCATGAAACATGAAAATTCATTTTGAAAATACTCGGCTCCATCTCTTCCTTCGTGTGCTTTTCTACATATTACAGTAAATTGTAAACTACGGTATTAACTACTATATTCGAGTACATGGAGGTAGTTAACATCACCGTGCACCAAGTGTTACGAACGATTGCCCACTTCGTAGAACTCAATTAGACGCCGGCTACGATGTGCTATTAAAAAACAAGCATATTAAAAGTAGCACGTGCCTAGAGTTCGATATTAATCGGGGACATTACGGGACGCCCTCAGTTCTGCGGTGGGTAGACAAAGGAAAACACAGTCATTACAGCTCGCCCGCGGGAAACAACTAAGTTAACGTTTAATGTCGCCTCGGGGAAGTGAGCACGAATCGCCTCTAAACTAGTTTCCTTGCAATGTTACGATTACGACTATCGCTAAATAATGACAACGCTTTGAGTGACTGTAACTATAATCACTAACTTAATTTGCTTCTTTATAATAAATACTAAATGTAATGAAAACTGCTTTCAAAACAATCATCCAAACTTTAAATGGATGTAAAAGGTTCAAATTCAAACTAGTAATTGAAGCCACCTTTAAAGTTTTTGGAACACTTGAAATAACTCATGTTTTGCATTTATGTACCTAAATTTCAAATGACCGTTAATAAGATAGAGACATCGAAGGTTTAGTAAATAATACAATCAAATTACCTACTACCATTTTCCTATCTTCATTAATCAGACAGTTACCCTGCAGTTACAGTTGATTGACTTTTCGATATGATAGACATCTGATAGTTTATATAAGCTAGTTGTCCCTATGTAACAAAGTGAAGATAAAAGGTTCGTGAGTGTTGCATGAAGACATATAGTCCCCATTCGGGGGACAAGGCCGACTTGACAGAATTCCGGGGACGGCCGTAGCGACGGCGCGATGCTATTTGTAAGTACAGGTACAAAATATAATCGTGTAGTAGATTTCTGTGTTAGAAAGGTTTTGTCAGACTCGCTTTTAGCTTACACAATTTCTTTTTTTGTATCAACAAATGAAGATATAAGTATAGATAGATAGATAAGCATTTATTTGCATCCATGTATACACATAACAAATTTTACATATGAGAAATACAACTAAAACGATAAAACTCAAGTACAGGAACATCAAATATTATGTGTGTGCCGCAGTATACAAAAAGGCTACAGCTCAGTGTGTGGATTTGCCCGAGGTATAGGTACAGGTTGAATACCTAAATTGTTCACGAGTGTTATCTACCTAAGAGTTTTATAATTAATAGTGTTTTACAAATAAAGATGTGGTCACCGCATTTTATCCGTACTTTTATGATACCCTAATGAGCCATGGATATTTTAATGATCCACATAAAAAAATTCAAACTTTGAAAATTATGAAATGATGAGATAAAAAGATGTTATCTATCATCAAAGCATTGCAATGTCAAATATCCAACTTAAGCTGTAATAAGTCACCGCGAGGGTTGTATGCCAACGCCGCGAGTCGCGTCGTATCACCTTAAATTTATGTTCATACATAATTTAAGTTGTGGAAACGAGAATGCGAAATAACTAAGCAAACGCATTGTCCCCTTTACGATCTCTGAAGAAATTTACCGAGCATACGTCACAGGCGGACTTTGACAAAATTCCAGGCGAGCACGGCTCCAGTGCCGGCGAGCGCCGCTGAATGGGTCACATTCCTCCAACAAATATGCACAAGTTATAATTTCAACGTTATGCGACTTTTATACCGGACTGGATACATACATATACTCCTATGTACATACACACATAAATCGTTCGTATTATTATCAGTTTAGCGGTGAAGGGTTTAAATGTGTCGGGGACGAACCAAAACATAAAAAGTGTCATTAAAAGTGTTCTAAATTGTAAAAATGAAAACTTGAAAGAAAGAGTGAAAGCAGCAAACTGTGTGAAAGTGACCTTGCATGCCATTGTTGGCAGTCAGTCATTGTCAAGCAAGGCCAGTGTGACGGTTCACAAGGGGGGCGTGTTGCTGCCCACCCTGATGTATGGGAGCGACCTTGAATGCTGGGTTTGGAGAAGAAGCATGAGAGCAGAATCAACGCAATACAAATGCGTTCACTGTGTAGTATGTGTGGAGTAAATTTAAATGATAGATTAAAGAATTGTGTGATTAGAAAAAGGCGTGGCGTGCAAGATGACATAGTGAATAAGATAGAAAGATGTATGTTAAAGTGGTGTGGGCCTAATGAACGAATGAGTAACCGGAGAATAACGAACACAATAGTTATATATTATTAACGTGAATGGTCGGTATATAACGGTCGGTAACCAAGAAAAACGTACGTCAACCAAGTGACTGCCGTACTCACAAAAAGTCAGGAGTTATCAACCACTAACCGACGGAAGTGTTTGAAGCATTTGATGAGAGTGGAAGAAGCAAAAGTGTCAGGATCGTTGCAAGTGGAAATCGATAGTCTGTGCCTACCTCAACGGGAAACAGGCGTGACCATTATGGTATATTCGAAAAGATAAGGACGTTACCATGGTCTATCGTGCAAAAGGGCAGACATGTTTTAGGCTCTAGCTACAGCATCGATACAATGGAGGGTAACGGATGCTACACTGGTACCCCGGCAGGATGTAATTTGTTGTAGGCCGCCACTTAAGTCGTCATCGCGTGTAGTAGTCATAGAAAGGTTATGGATGAAAAAGATTTTGCAATACCAACGCACATTCACCGAAATATATCCTGTAAAATACTAATATGCCAGCGACCTTATGACGGTGTTCAATGTCCTGCAATTTAGTGCATGGATTCTTTACCTACGATTTGGTGTGTCGTTCTACAGATTCGAGGGCTGTGAGCTGGCCAAACCACCTCTGAGGTAACAGCAGTATTTTATTTTCAAGCGGGTCTGAGCCTGGTAAATACCAAAAGCTGTTTCGGTGTGAAATATCGCTTGAATTTAAAGAGACTACGTTAAACCAAGGTCGCGCTTTACCACCGAGAGGTCCCTAAGAGAAAGGAATAATATATTCCACGCATGTCATCGCAGGCATACACATAAGCTTCGGTGTGTAGTTTAAAATTGTCTTCTAGGGAATACCCTGAATAATAGAGGTTTGCCGCGTTAGCCGAGCATCTGATGTAAGTCTCCGTGAGGAAAAGTACATGTAGTTTATTAGTCTCAAGCAATGGTGTAATCTTCAAATATTAGAAAGTTGTACTTTTATGAGAACACTTGCTTCTATAATCCGTATAGTGACTCGTAGACTTGTAAATAAATAAATAGAAACAAAAAAAGGTAGCCACGCAAGTCAGGCCGGTACAGCTACTTCAGGCATTCAACCGGAATATCTGTCGCTTGGCGATTTGGTTTTGCCTGAAGGGTTGTAAATAGCCGTAGCCAAAGCCTCCCGCCCGATATTATCGTTCAGTTGTCACGTGTAGGGTCTCGAAGGTGTAGCCTACGAGCAAAATAAACCCCCATTGAATATCAATACTATGTAGTGTTGCTAGCTATATAAAAGCTCAAGCAAAGAGTCGCTAGATATAATAACATAGTATTCATTTAAACTTACCACTCCATCTAAATCACACTACATATGGAATATGTCTATACAATTTTATTAAAGTTTGTTTTGAAATGTTTCCTTTCCCTCCCAAAAGCTGATAAGCTCTAACATTTCGTATTTTCCATGTTTCCCTGCAGTGTAAATTTTATACAGACAGCTTGATGTCACATGAATTATGCAAATTCCTAGTGCAGCCTCTGAACCGAGTGGATCCGAGATTTACATCCGGAAAGTGCTCTGCGACGACCCTACATTTAAAATAAACATGGTATGTAGGTACCCATTTAAAATAGTTTTCAGTCAAAATATGCTCCAAAACGTAAGATGGGTCATTTTGATTTTATGTCGTTAAAATTAACTCTGCGCCCGTTGCTTGTTCCATGCTTTTAGCCTCCAATATTTAGCACTGTACTATATTCTCAGTAAATTTACGCGATGTTTGTGAAATTGCCAAAAGGCTAGTTTGCTCGCCATTTTCTCCCACTTTGTTCAAGTGAAATTTTGGTGTTCAAAGTAGTCTTTACATGTACTTATACATTTATATATTACGCGACGAATGACAAATTGCTACCGTCGAGATTATTCGTATTTTATTTCTACCCAGAGACCTGCTTACTAAGACAAACTCTAGCACTCCGCGTTGCAATAAATACCATGGATAAAGTAGTTACTTTATCCATAAACTATGTACTACTCACGATTAGTAATAATATGAATATAAGAATAAGAATAGTTTATTTGACCCATTTAGCGACACACATATTATTATAACATGAAATCTGAAAATACACACTACACTATAATTAATTCCCAATACACGAAACTTACTTCATTTTCTTGGGATGTGTGGTTGCAAGTTACCAAATTTTCTTTATAAATAAAGATGTCTCGTTCCCCGCAGACTACAATAGGACCACCCCTGTCATCAGGTGGAGCCGTAAAAGTAGACTAATGGTTTGCAGCATTAACATCACTGACCAGTGATAGGCATTGGCAACATTGGTTCAGTAAACTCGCCTCCTATCCAACGTAGATTAGACCCGTGGATAGTGTTGCAATTTATTCTATTGGAGAGGCACACATCTCCTGCAGTGAACTTCTGTAGAGTGTTTAGGCTGTGTGTTATTATGATGTTAGATAAAGTTTATCGTGTAAACTGCCACATCAACTTAGTAATCCGCTGTGTTATGTTGATGACATTCGATCGCCTACGGATTTCATCATTCCTGATTCGATCACTTAAACGCGGAGGACCGCCCTTTCTATAGCTCGTGGCATGACCTTGAGCTTTCTTAACAAGTTGACGGACAATGAACGCCTATAGACGTAATAACAATAAAATTTCTATTCTGTCGGATTCAGTGTCAGTGAACGTGTGCAGAGCTTCACAGTAACAGACCACAAGTCATGACTGGTAATACACATTGATCAAAGACTTTCGTCTTCAAACACTGAGGTATTTTGGACGAAGGACGTTGCACAGTTTCCCGAACGGTGCCCATCTTAGTTGATTCGTCGTTTAGCCTCTTTCTCTAAGTTGGATTTATTTAATCGGATCACTTGTCCTAGATAGGATTACTCGTCTATAACTTCGAGAATGGAGTTCTCAACAGATCTTAATGTGGGTATGACATGAACATTAGCCTTAATTTTCGTTTTGTCCATGTTCATTAAGATGAACATGCATGCTTAAGAGGTCCGTTTGCTTTGATACTCCACTGAGATCTTCGAGCATAATGCTGAGGTCTTACATCTGCCATGACCTCGGCAAACCGAAGGTAGTGATATACTCGCCATTGATGCTGACCCAGAATCCATAAGAATACATAAGAGTAAGTAGTCTTACAATTTGCTCACAAAAAGTTCCCTATTATCCGATAGCTGCACTAGCTTATTTATTGTAATTTTTTTATAAACTGTCAAAACGCTCTGTAGTGCGTAGTACATCCATTTTAAATTGTCTTGCTTCGTCATGAAGTCACACTTACAATTTATTTTATTTATTGTGTTCAGTTAGAATTGCGTAGCGTTGCGTGCGTAGTGTAATCCTACGTTCTACTCTTACCAATTTCTGGAACTGTATTTTCTTTTCTGTTGTGCTTATTGCACGTACTCTATTTATATTGTATTGTATAGGTATATTGTGTGAGTAAATAAATATATATTAAATACATACGTCATCTACCAAGTAATATACCTAATAAATTATAACTAAATTAAATATTTTGAAAATCCCCGGGTAACTTATTTACTTATACTTATCGATACGGCTAACCGATTTTCGTTAAACAAGACTAAGAAACTTTCCCTAGTTTTTTAAATATAAAAAAACCGCACTTAAATCAAATCACACGTGGTGCCGTTAAAAACCCATCGTTTTTCGTCAAAGGTTAATGATATAATTATTTCCTCATAGTTTTACACGCCTAAGTAGTGTTGGCCTAAGTTGTAGTCCTAGTAAGTACATAATAGGAAGTATTTATTATAATATTTTAGCATAACTTCTTATACAATACAAATCACATGTTTTGGATATAAAATATAACATTTTTCTTTTCAAAATAGGACCTCTCCCATTCACTATTACAGTGCTAATAATAAATATGAATATTTATACCTAACATCTAACGTGAATCATTTTAATTATACTCGTAACTATATAAGTTATTATTATAATTTTATTAAGTGTGCAAATGGCGAATAAACGATTTACTTTATTTCAAATTAGGTACGCTGCTCGAGTGCTTGTGCTCGCACAAGTCCTAATGTTCGAATAGAACTAAGTAGCACTTCGGGTAAAGCGAAAGTAATATTAAACGTTAATTACATTTTATTTTGTTCATCCATCACGTTTATGAACTAAATTTAATGTTGTAATTTTTCTCGTTCATTTCTGTAGTGAAAATTCGGAATCTTATATTTCAGCACCTAATAAACGCATAATGCGGTCGTAATAACCACAAAATAAGCCAATTGGCGAATATTCCTAGGCTCGGAGCGTAGACGTCGTTAATTTTATTCCGACCACGGAACACGCACGTACAAGATTTTAATAAAAATACGCAATCATAAGGTACACGCAAGTCACGTAGCGTCTCTCCGCGGCGCCCGCTAGCTCGCACAAACCTTTTTTTTTACGTGTAGATATCAACAGGTAAGTGAGTCATTTGTTTTCTACGTAAAACATTTCTCTTGAGCTAGGTCATGCATGACGTGGGATAAGTTGGATCGTAAACTCGAAGAGAAAGAAACTTGGCCGTATAAAAGCGCTAGTCCATTTTTATACGTATCATCCGAGGTCAGTCCTATACTCAACTCGAGTCTTTTGTTACGCTCGAACGTAGTAACTATTTTTTGTGGCAAAAGCGAAGGAAAACTTATTTCAGTAAAATTTGCACATTTTGCTTATCATTCTCCGTGAACCCTATCTGCGTGTCGTTTTCAATGAATATCACTAACGGTCTCTGGTCTACACAACATACCTACCTATTTTTTGATTTTTAACTTTATCACGTCGTGGCACATGGTATGACCACTCGGCGAGATTTTACATGATCAAAAAATTATCAAGATCACTAATTCAATTTCAATTTTCGATATCTCCGGCGACAAGAGGGCTGGCAGCACCTCTCTCAACGCATTAGTATTGCAATACAAAGGTACGGTGCCCCACAGCACTGACTTATAGTATAAGATCCGGCAATAGAAATATATACCCTCATCTGTTATTCGACGATAACAAAATTAATATGTTAGTTAATGAATATATTAATACATTGAAAATGGGTTGCCTAGCTAAATCGCGGGCCAAACGGTTAATTAATGTAAATCCAAATTAATTGTTTTTCAATTAACTTCCCCGATTTGTAATTTATAAAAATCGACCATTATCTGAAAGAACATAACATAAGGAACTGGAAAAATATAGGTTGCCTACTTTCCCTTCAGCATAACTATGGAGTTGTCATGTATAAACATGCGAGCAAGCGTTATTAATATACCCTCATCAGTTATTTAATTGATTTTTTTTTTAATTAAACGTTATTTTATTCTCTTTCTAACAGTATAAGGTTGCCTCAGTAAAAGTTTGTCACATGCACGGTTGCTGTGATTTTAGATGTGAAGTTTTGAGCGCAAGCGCGGAGAGTGACAGAGAGCGTTGCACGCTATATATAGCATATATATATATATATATATAGTTTTAACTTGAACTTTAGTACCTACTATATGGGGATACATAGATGTTCAATGTTTTAATAATTAATAATTCCAAATGGCATGTACCAGATTAAACGCAATGGGTAAGCAAGTTCCATAACTGTACCTACTAAAGTTCAAAACGATTATGTAGACGGACGGATAGACATCGATTTTTTTATGTTCTTCCAGAAGCTAACCTACCCGATGATTTAGAATGCTGAGTAGTAGGATGTTTTAAAAGGAATTATGTCAAAAGCAAATTAAAACTTCACTTCAATAATTTCCAATTCAACATCATCAGCCCATTTGATATTTTTGCCATCGACTCGTTGAGGAGAGCCTATAAAAGTTGTAGGACTAACCTACTACTCAGCGAACTCTGTAGTAGTACAGAGCAGCGGTATCGCCTGTAGGAAAGTAAATTTGCAAGTAAGGACGCAAATAGTTTAGTGCATGTCTGTCTGTCTTCATGACACTATACATCTTAAATAGAAATATCTTACTTCAATTATTTTAAATACTTCACAGTTCAAAAGTTCTTTTATAGAACAAGCGAGGAATCAAATGACTTAAAAATCTCATCTATTATAAATACTTCTTTGTTTCAGTGACAACTTGTTATTTTAATCACCTAAATCGTATCATCTATTGCGGTCTTCCAAGTCTGTGTTCTATAAAATAACTAATTCACAGAAACAAATAGAAAATAATATGTTTCCATTTGTAAAGACGAATAAAATCACATAACCATTAAAACCGATATAGTGAACACTCTAAATTCAGTGCCCAATTTACGTACCCTGAGTTCGTTTTTCAAGGCAATGGCCAGTCGTTCTCTTTGCGGTACCATAAGCAGATAAGCAGTAATTCAACAACCATCCGTCGTGTATTTTTACCGCCTCCGTGGCTCAGTGTAAACAACATGGGGTTTACGATTCGGAGGTCTCGACTTCGATCGCCAGCGGGATGTTTAGTACCTACTCGGTTTGGTAGGTGGTAGGGTATTTTAAATGTCCGCCTGCCTAGCTACCACCGTCTTATCTAAATCTGCCGCCAAACAGCAATATTAATAGCATTGTTGTGTTCCGGTTGTCAGAGATAAAATAGCCAGTTTCCCAAATAAGATGGGGTTTCGGGTCAGTACGCTTCCACCTTCGGCCTCATGTCCACGAAACACGCAAGAACCCTGAACACCCACATCGCAGAAAATGTTAAAAAATTATCATAACTCTTCCACATTTGCTATTGCTATTGATAACGAATGCAGATGAAACCATGTAGTTTTAGTGATAATACTAGTGTTTCCAATTTTTCATCCTGACAGAGAATAAAATTTCGAATAATTTAAAAATCTTAACTAGCCACCAAGAAAAAAATAATATGGTAAATCTATTTTTCAAAAATGTTTTAGCATATTTCAGATGTTTCGTTTTGAGGCATAAAATAATAGATCGAGGGTGAAACAGAATTTTATAATTGAGTTACTTGTACAGTTACAGCCGCCAAAACTAAGAAATTAGAACAGATTGCTAGTTGGTTTATTTTAGAATTTTATGTGATTGCATATAAACCAATTTCGATTGAACTCGAATAGCTTGAAAATAATAAACAGCATTATACGTTCGCATGAAAGCGAAACATTAAACATTTTTTAAACGATGCTATGCTACCGAACACTGCGCTACACACTGTGACGCACCGACACGATGCTAGACGTACCCACCGACCAATTATTTGGAAGCCAGTACGCTCGGCTGACAGACGCCATGATGGACGACCGTTGGCTGTTTATTACTTTTTTCCTCCTGACCTCCAACCTCTCTTTTAGACTTGCTTAGTACACGTTCATATAGATAAGTACCTACCAACTGTTGCTGAAATTCGACTAAACGTACTGCTTTACTTTTACTTTTTAATGTCAGAGTCTCTTTTAGTAAAACTACAAATTGAAAATTTCGGTAACAAATTATATCCTCCAAATTGACCAAACTATGTTTTTTTTTTTTAATAAATAAATAAATATTTCGGACACTTGCGCCAATCACCTAGTCCCAAACTAAGCAAAGCTTGTACTATGGATACTAGATAACGAATAAACATACATAAATATTTATATAAACATCCATGACTCAGGAATAAATGTTCATATTCATCCCACAAAAATTTACCCGTCGCGAGATTCGAACCCGCAACCGTTGGTTTCGCTGACAGGGTCACTATCCACTACACCAATCGATCGTCATGTCAAAAGCCAAATATCTTTGAAACAGCTTAAAACGGATTTTCATCAAACATGGCTAAGAACCCGTCCCCTTGTCCAGTCTTTAATATAAAAAAGGGCACTCAAATCGGACCACGCGTTACTGAAATACGTCCGGACAAACACACACAAATACACACAACGCCATCAGACACATAACACCTCTCGTATTTTGTCGGGAATTACTAAAGTAAAGATTTGCTAAGTAGGGCACTTGACCAACTATTGTGCCTAGTATAATAAATATCAACTTTCACGTAATATTAATTTAGTTGCTTTACCTCTACGGCTAGTCGCTCTATTAGGAATACATAATGGAAGTTAGACAAGTTTCGTATAAAAATTTTTAGTATGGATCCGACCTTACATTACTCATTGAAAAACTATATTCCCATTTCTCAAAACGTAACTTAGTAAAAATTTTGAATAAACATAAATTTGGTTGGTGGTAGGGCATTTTAGATGTCTGCCTGGCTAGCTACCACCATCTTATCTAAATCTGCCGCCAAGCATCAATGTTAGTAGCATTGTTGTGTTCCGGTTGTCAGAGATAAGATAACCAGTCCCCCAAATATGTAGGGGTTTACGGGTCAGTACGCTTCACACCTTCGACTTCATCTTCACTTAACACCAGGTGTAATTGAGCTCAACTACTAACCCGTTGTGCATAAAAAAAATCGTTCTCATGAACTTATTACCTATCTAAAATTAGAAAAAGGAATAAACCTAATTTGAAAATATTTTGTGCCTATGGAAATATTACAATACGTAGGTAACAGAATCCCCGAGGTACTAAGTTGCCGAGGCGGTCGTGCGACGGCCCTACGAAACGGGATCGAAGTAAGAAAAAGTTACTTGGAACTTGTCTTTTTTCGTCCTTAATGTATGTAAGACTGATTTGAATGCGGATCGAAATATTTATAAAATTATGGAAAATCTTCTAAGACTGCGTACGTACCTGTATAGCTGGCTTGCTCCACGTTCCACTCCTCATAACTTTACTCTTACACATGTGAAAATAAAAACTAATGAAGTTATTATACAATCCCAATAATTTATCCTCTGCCTTTTTATTTCTATAAAACTCTCGCGGTATTTTGATCAACAAAAAAAATGGTAGGAACTCACTATACCATTGTTTTTTTATTGGTAACACTTCTTATGAGAAAGCAAATACCTCGCACCTGTAGCCTCAGCCCTAACAACAAAGAACGCTGAGTAACGCCTGTCGATTTTTCGTCTAAGAAATAATTCACTTGTTGAATCTACTCTTGCTTTCCACTCACCTCCCTTTTATGTATTATTTATTTTTCTTTCCAACTTTTAGGCTCGTCACTCTTTGTTAATGTTAGGTTTGTATGTGTATCAAACAACCCGATAGAGGAACAAAGATGTGTTAATAACTCTGTTAGGAATCTTACATAAAAAAGGAAATATTTATTAAAATTCTTATAAATATTGAAGTGGTTCTGAGATGGCTGGTCTGGCATCATAGGATTTCATTTTCATACAATATATAATATTTAATTAATGAGATTATATTATATTGCTTTTGAGAATATTACTCTAAACCTAGTCACGTATTTAATAAGACACCTCTCATGCTCACTGCTAATGTACAGTAGGATTCAAAAGTGCATTATGTCCAGTCCAGCACAAGCTATTTAAATTTTAGGAACCCCTTTGAATTTCTAAAGGAAAATACTTTTCGTTCTCTTGCAGTAAAATGTACTAAATAAGAAGAGTACACGATATTTGCCTTAAATACAAAGGTGCTCGAAAAAAATTAATCGTTTGAGGTGGGATTAGATATGCAGTTATGAACCTGATTGCATCCATATTATTATTGTAAAAGGCGATGGGTTCGCCGTCTGTCACGTGTGAATTTCAGTATATTTGGAATGCTCAATGGTGTGGTGGTGTACATATGTTGTTTCAAGCGCAAAATGTTTAATGCTTATTAGAACACGCAAACGCTAATATTTGAGATATCACTGACCACCCCATTTAGGATAAAAGGCTAATATATACATAGCGTTGCGTCCTTAAAGGCAGAGATAGAGGCACGAAAATTTACTGAATAGCCTAGCGAGCTGTGAAGACATAAGTATTTATAGTTGGATAAGGTGTCGTTATTGTTTTATATTATAAACACATCAGGGTTGTTATGTATGAAGTACTACATCGTGAGTATGAGTATTGCTGTGAATCATTAAATCCGTGCCACTTTGTCACTTAACACTTTCGCTGACACTGCCTGCCTATAGACGTTATAACAATAAACTTCTATTGAGTGTGGTTTACTGTCCGTGAAAGTGTTAACTTTTTGTTGATCCCACTTAGCATGTGAAGATCACGGGAAATAAAAATAATGATGGAGAAACATGGCCAGGATTCCATAGTCAGTAGTGAAGCAGGAAGTTAGAGTAGGTCAGAAATATGAAAGGGTACAGTTGCCAAAAGTCCCACTTTTAAAATAGGGGCGAAATATGAATTTTGAATGAATTATATTCTATCGAAAGATAGTGTGAAAGAATGCGTAAAGAACGCAAGATTTTATAAGCAGACCAAAACTCATTGGTGTTAGATTTATTCTACATTTGTAAATAATTTATTATTATCAACTAGCCTTTCGCCCGTGTGGAATCAGATTATCATCACGCGGAATTTATTTGAAATGTCGGCATCGAAGGAAAAAGTCCATCTCTGACTTACTTTTATTCGAATCCGTTCAATCGATATAGTTTGTTTAAGATCCATACATACAATTATCCAAACTTTGCTATTAATAATATTAGAGGGATAGTGGGATGGAAATTGTCATCAACATCGTTACATCCCCACAGCTGGGATAGCGAGTGTATGGGCCCATAATCCACCAGGTGGGCCCAGTGGTAATTAGTGGATTTTTGTCAGACTAGTGGCCACCTAACAGCGTCTTTTCAAGCCACCGACTTAAATTAATGGCTGCCTTCAATTGAAAGTAACAGGGACCGACTATTTAACATGCCCTCCGAGGCACAGAGACACTTGTAGGAAAATGTCACTAGTGGTGGTCACCCAACCTGGGACTGATCGGGCTAGACTTTGCTTAACTTCCCTAATCAAAAACGAGTAGCGACGAGGCGGATGGAATAGTGGGATTAAAATGTTGGTAATAGGGTCCATACATTAGTGCAAGAGCCGATATCGATATCTGACCTCGGAGTTAATTATGGCAATAGGTTTTTTGTTTTATTGCTACCGATATGTCAATAAATAATTGAACCGTCAAAAATTGGCAAAATAATTTCCAATTAGGTACCATTCTCCATCTCCAGAGTGCATCATTAGATCTTAACCAAATTTATGTGGCTCAACTCTCGAGGTACAAAATAAAAAATAAGCTCTGACAAACAATAATCATCAAAATCGGTTAACAATTCATGAAAATATAGACAAGCGTAGAACCTCCTGGTTTTAGAGTCGGATAAAAAGCGGCCTATCTTCTTATTTTTTTGTTTTATTTTTGCATATCCCATTACGGATGTGTTGGAGTCGATGACGACATATCGGTACGTGTGCAACCGCTCTCGGTAGCTCCCATAATGAAATATCATTTTATCCCACTGATCCGTGGTAATATTTGATTAAATTTACACATATATAATTACTAAAACTATCTACTATTCAGTCGTAAAGCATCGAGTAAATTTTAAGGCAATATTGCTACAAGCTTATAGATAATCCTTTAGCGTTGTAAATCCGGTATAGGAAGCTAAGCCTTGCCACAATATTTAGAAGCAGTGTTATAGGCTGCCGCTTTTAAGCCATGGCTTTATATTATTAAATTAAGGCCAAATAATTATGTAACAGCCGAGCTTGCGTTTTACGGCTTGAAGGTGAATTCCTTAGAGCAGTCTGACAAATTCCAAGGGTGCCAAAGCTAAGTGTTTGTTAGGGTGGGCGTTAGTTGCGACATCAAGAGGCAACTATGTGTCGAAGAATGCGTTTACGCTGCCAAGAATGGGGCTCCTTAGTAACGTCGGGTGTTCTTCTTAGATCGTGCCCCTTACGCCTATGTAGAGGTAACAACTTAATTCCATCAGTGAACTAAACGTCTTTGATGATACGAAGTAGCTAGCTCTAAAGTAATACGCTAACTTGAGTTCGAAATTACTATTTTGAGCATTGTTACTGTACGTACATAAAAATTAATGGCTCATTATTTAAAACAAGGATATTTTTCAAGTTGCTCGCCGCTTTTGACCTCTACGGATGCCAACAAAGCTTTTTGTCTACCTGTTTAAATTGCAGAGCTTTTGTTATGAAATTCCTTAAATATTATCCCATCAGGTACAGCAACGATTTATTATATAAACTTTGAGAATTGTGAAAATTCTTCCACTTTTCGAATTTCATTAATGTTTTGCATACCTTACGAATACGCTTAGCCGCTCTCATTTCCCGAGCGGAAATAATTTCTATGAACCTCACTCACTACACAAGTTACTGCGTTGCTACGAGATTGCTTTTTAAAGTGTTTTTCGAAAGAAACTCGTTAGATATTAATAATAAGTGGAATATCTATCGTACAGATGGGCTCCGATCCAGCGCCGTAAACATTTCGCAAACGGGACTTTAATCCCGGTCATAAAAGTAATCCGCTCATAAAGTTACGCGACGATGGACAACATAAGGGTAGGGATTTTCTCGCACAAAGATTTCGAAGTAATTAAGATAAAATAGCAGGAGTTTTTGTATGTAACCGGATCCGTGGCTGGACGGCGGGGAGCTCACTCGTTTTTCAACGCTCATACCGAGTTAATCCTCGAGTATGCAATAAAGCTGCTAAAGTATTTGTGTTCCAGGGAAATTATCCATATTGAAAATACCCTTCGGTGCTAACGGTTGAAGGCTTATTTAGTGGAAGCCATATTAAATAGGCAGGCTAAATATAAACATATTTATCCAGCCAGTCGAATATGTGGGATAACGCTAACCAAATAGATATTTACGTAAAGTACTTAACAATTATTATATTAGTCATTCAATCATTATTAACATATATAAAGATGGTTACATTTAAGTAATCTCGTTTATATTATAACGAAGGATTCGAAAGAAGATTGTCAAGCCTTTTTGAGCCGTTAAATATTTAAAGCCTTCACAGCGACCGGGAGACTTGCAAACTGTTACCAATATTGATTTATAATTATTGCCTTTGTCAAAGTAACACAAAGACTTTGGCCATGAATATCAACTGAGAGCTAAACTTCAATAACACATTAAGATCCTATAAAATTCTACAGATGGACATAAGCCTCTCTAATGGAGCAATTTGCATCGCCGTTTTCATCCATCCATTTGCCCTGATCGCCAGGCTGGGCAGACGAGTTGGCGATTGCAGATTTTACAGACTCTCTCTTGGTTGCCTTCTAGAACACCCACTAGAAGAGACGGGTTGATCCTATTCTACTCTCCCGGCAAAATACACATCATCAGCCCGTAAACATCCCACTGCAGAGATATACGCCTTCCCTCGTATAGGGAGGGCCACCACGCAGGCCCAATGCGGGTTGCGGACTTGTTACATACACTTTACTTACTTTTATACACATTATACATTAAAATTCAATAACAGTACTCATGAAAATCTTTTCTATTTTATGTTATGTTACGGACATATTTCAATGTGTTGAAATATGAGCGCGGAAAGGGTTGGCAAAAAAAGGGTCGTCCATCACAGGCTCTGTCAACAGGGCTCGCCATCAATGCCGCAAAAACAATTAGTAGGTCAATATTTATTTGATTGGCCTAAATCGGCTTTGGATGATGAGCTTGTATCGTTTTTGGGCTTTAATTGAATAAAATAACGATGAAACGGAATAAGAGCATTTTAACTAAATCGCGTCTCAGTCACGTTCCGCAGGATTTCCAAAATCACGTTGTCTCTGACTCAATTTATATTTCAGTATTTCTTCCTTTGTACTCGTATATTACCTAAATGCCAAAGGTTCTAATTGGAATTAAAATGAGAGGTCTCCCCTAAAACTATTTTCATTGAAACCGTTGTATTCGGTAAAATATTCCTTTAAAGGTTCTACGGTTAGTGAATTGGTCATTCCTTTACCTTTATTGCCTAAATGTGTAGTATCCTTCGTTGTGTAAATACCTAGATAAATACACGGCTTAAACCTAAACAAATACATATAAGCGGGCAAATAAAGTGAGCAATTTGCCTTTTGTACTTCTACACACTGGTAAATACTCTCGTAAAATGTAAACCCCATTTCAAAGGATATTTTCTCATGCCAATTGTTTGTATTTAACTCTACATTTTTATTTATAATCCCTCTATTTGTTGTGAACATTCATATTACATATTATACATATATGTAAAGATGTCCAATTGACGACCGCAACCAAATTGCAGGTTGGGGTAAATGTTTGTGTGATGAATACGAACATTTATTCCCGATTATTTCTGTTTATCCATTATCTAATATCCATAGAGCTCGCTTTGTTTAGTTTGGGACTAGATGATTGGTATAAGTGTCCCAAGTATATATATATTTAGCGGTTATTACTTAGCCACTGATAGAGAAATTACGTAAATCACGGTTTTCCTTATATTTCTGGCTGAAGAGCTACAAAACAAAGATGAAACTTTGAAAGGACTATAGAAAAAAATACTAAAACTTTGAATGTGATTGAAGTTGGAAGGGTATAGTAGGTAACACATAGTATGAGCATTGAGGCACACTACCCCATCATAGTACCGGAGTTCTAGACAGACTAAAGATAATGTATTATATCGATTGATCAATAAAATATTCACGATTAAGGAATCTTTAAACAATAGTGTATGCAAACAATGCCACAAGAACATTGGGGGGACATTACAGTTATCTCGGAGGACATTTGGCAAGTCTGTGTCGCATGAAGATGTCGCGGTGAAATACCTCCGCCTCTGGTAAACACGTGCATTCCGCACACGTCTGATAAATTCCAAGACCCGCCGGCGGCGGCGCCGCGCTTCAAAGGTAAACTTAATAAGTGTCACTGTCCCGTGACCTAAACTTAACCGGAAAAAGTTCGGTTACTTCCAAGGTTGAAGTTGAACTGCTTTAATTTGATATAATCAAGTTTGAAACGAAATTAAGAAAATTTAATGAACACGATTATTCGCATTTTATACATCTGTAAGCCCAAAGCTGTATATAGTTATACTAATACGATATTTCTAAAGGATACTCATGTCAACTTCTAAAGCATTCTCACGTATTCGACAATGGTCTCGAAAGCAAGTATTTGCTTGGACTATTTCGAGCGTAGGGGCGAAATATTTACTCTACCTACATCCGAAAATTCTACATTTCTCCTTCAAAGTGGTCGGAAACATGCCCGGTACGCGCGGCATAAGCGGCAAGTTAGCCAGTCAAAGGCTGCGAAGTCCGACCAGGTAAACCGCGGCCGGCTTCCAAGAATAATGATGCATTAAAGTTATGTGCTGAGCCTTCTCAAACAAGGAATGAGGGACGAACAATGTTATCATTGTCTTTACTAACCTGACAATTTGTTGGTGAATAATGTAGGAGGGACTACTGCTTTGTTAGTGGGTATTACTAACTTCAGTTACCTAATTCAGCACTTAATCCGTAGTTTCTTTACATAACCGAAGTTGAATGGTTTATAGGTTCATAATTTATTCTTATTGGTTTATGTGGCGTCTGGATTTTTTTACATACCAAGACATTTTGACCCAGTGATGTGGGTATTTTTAATTCTGTCTTAGGGCATTCTTCTATTCAGATTTTATTAAGAATATCCATCAGATACTGAAGTTTGATAAGAATTTAATATGTGACCTAAGCCATAAAATCAAATCAGAGACTCCGAATGGGGCGAACAATTGTCGAATCCCTATCCCCGGGTGCAGGCTGCTGCACCCGGGCGAACGGACAGTTGCATAAATTTTAATATTAACCACGCTTCCGAGCCTCATTTAGGCGGTCGACTGGAAACCGATTGTAATACTGCAATTATTGATAAACTATTGGTACTGTAAATTAAACTGCCGCTGCCCGTAATAATAAACATGTTTATTGGATAACCAATACCTATGTGGTACATAGTGGGAATCGATGATGCCTCATATTAAATATGTACTATCTATTTAATGAGATAAATACTGCATACTAGAAATGAGAACTTATCCGCACATACCATTGGCTGTTATATGACAAGCGTCTTTCAAATCCTTCAGATTCAATGAAATGGGGTCCTATTAGGGTTTAATTGTAGTGGTATTATTACGAATATCTTGAACGCGGGTGAAGTCTTACTGCGTCATACTCATTAGCTTAATCCAAAAAATTAAATGATTAAATAGTTTTAACAAGTAAACTTCATTTCATTAGATAATATAATTTTGTCTGCATATTATTTCTAACCCCAGACGAAAAACGCCGGGAGTTAGGTGTTTGACGGCATTGTATGTATTTATGTCGTCTTGATCCGGATGTAACTCAATATTTGAGTGCGGTGTCTTTAGGGCAACCATGATGGATGAAAATTGGTTCAGTCGTTTGGAATAGTGTTGCCACTCGATAGGCCACTAGCGATAGCATTTGATAGTTTAAGCAAAAACAATAGTATCAATAGTTTTCGATCTCTCTTTTAGTGCAATACTCTCGGTAAACAACCAATACTATCGATAGTATCGATTCCTGACGACGAGTAAACTATCGATAGCATCAACAGTATCGATAGTATTGCTTTTCTATATTAAATGAACTATCGATAGATTTCTTAATTTTCGGGAACAATACTATCGATAGTATTGCTGCTTACCGATAGTATTGTACGAAGAGATCGATACTATCGATAGGCCAATTGGAAGATATGTGACTTTAACACATTAGTGGCATTAGCTTATATATATTTACTGTGGTAGTGGCTTTGCATATCTGGATGCTATTATTATATAGCTTAAATTAAACATAACTTCACGATCCATGTCCCATATAGGGTAGTCAGAGATATCCCAAACATTCCTTTGGGTGTTCCAAACATTTAAAGTTTAACACTTAAAACAACATCCACCTTACAGAAATATACAGATATACACATGTCTGACATCACCGTTGAAATGTGCAGGTACATAGATGTTTTGTGATGGAAACTCTCCTAGTTGCCGTTCACGACACCGACGGGAAGAGAGGGGCTGGCTCTATTCCTTCCACGTGCCGAAACCACACGAATCACTGTATATCTAACATTTTACCTTTCATTTCTGGTTTAAAATAAGTTGAGTAAATACATTAATTAGTTTCTATGGCTGGAAATAAGCAACTTTGCGAATCGACACTTAAGCTCATATGGACCGTAGCCTCATTGTAGGACGTGGGTATTCCCAACGGATAGTTCCGTCTTGTTCACCAGGGTGAACTTTTTTATTGACGTTTTGTGTCGTTAAAACATAGTCTTCTGTAGATAAATGCTTAAAATAGACAACCCTCCTACCACCGTAATCGGCCCGTACGTGTTATCACGGTGAATCAGCCGACGACCACATTGATTACATAGGCAATCGCAGGATAGAAAGAGAGAATTGCAGATGAATCACAGAGTCGGCGTTTATACGCTATCGCGGAGTCAGCATATCGCCGGGGTTAACAATGGAGGAGCGTTGTGAGTAAATATTTCTAAGTACCCTATGGAAATTTATAGAATGATAATGAACTCACTTGACTCTTCATGGGATCCGTGTTGATCTGGCACATGTAAGTACCAGAATCTTTAGGCTCTACGTTACTGATGTAGAGTTTCCACGTGTTGTGCCCGTTGTGAGTCACCGACAGCCTAGGATTTAGTGTGACCATGTGGGTGTGAATCGCCAAGATTGTCTTCGTGTCAGACTTGATCCACGCCACCTGCAAAAGAAACAGGTTTTAGAAGAAAATTATGATATACAGACGTTGGATTCCGGGACGATAGAATCAAAATTGTAATTACTCCATTTGTTTTACTTTTTGTTTTAATGGGCAAGTCTGGAATAGTAAAATAACATTGTCTATTAGCATTCAATCTAGAAGAAATCTTCAGTTATGCCCCGTAAAACACTGAGTCTGATGTTAAATAGGTAGTAAACAGACTGACGGTCCAGATATAATAACGAGCAGCTGTGGATATTTCTTCCTTGGAACAGCTGATGCTTCGTTACGTACGTAACGTAGTTAGACTCATCCTATGGCTTTATGTATCGATTATAGTTTTTTAAAGCTATTCAAACTTTCGAAGTTGCATAGTTGTATTACTTTAAATGTTACCGACGTTTGGGCACAAGACTACTCCACAAAATAGCCACTGGTCATTGTATCCCCACTGTGTTTGAATGCACTTTGAAACAGACCTTTTCTGGTAGGCTTGTATTAGAGCTAGTTTCACCGCCTAGTGTACACCTTTCCCTTTTGCTTAATAGGCATTTTAAGATCATATAAATCGTCTGATACGAAAATCCATTTCAGTCAGACCGTCGTTGTTTTATATTCTATGTCCTATTCTGTATTTATATATATTTTATTTCAATTGCTAGTCGCGGAAAAGCGAAGTACGATACGGCGTAGTTAATTAGGCATTACTTGGCAGAAGACATTCCAAATTTCAAGAGTTAGACATTTCTATTGACAGTACTAATACACCCATAAATCACGCGTGTTATGCGACCTTATGCGTCTTTCGGCTAATATGATGATGATAATGCGACTCTTGAAATCTAAGCTGGATGCTAGCGTACCTAGCACAATCCGTACAAGGTTTTCCTTATATGATGATCAGATTTTGTAATGCACAATCTGATTTGTTCCCGAAGACGGAGGGATCAGTCGCCGGGTAGACTAAAGAACCCTTCAAATCGTATCAAGATCGCAACCCTCTTCAATTTCTAATCCCAATTTAAATGTCACCTTATAACAATCGATAACAATTCAATTTATCAATTTATTCATGAATAGATCCGGATCACAGCACTCACAGCCAGACACTGATAATAGAGTTAATTTAGTTTATCAAACCGATAGGTAATCTATTTCTATTATTATATCAACCAAATTTCAAAATAGATTTTGAAAATTGTTGGAATGTAATAATTTATCGACACTTACGTAGCTTGGGCTTGCCATGTAACAACATATTCTGTAATAAGATTTTTACTTTTGCTTTGTGTATATAATTTCCTACTTTTTGTTTGTTAGCATAGTTGCGGATTTTGATTCTAACACCCAATAAGACTCAATAAGAATTGAGGTCAAGTACAAACTCGTTGTGCATAAAAAAAAACAATTGCGTTACTTTTTCAAAACAGTGCGTGTACAAAACACATGCATATTCACAGTGCATATGTTAGCATTACCGACTAGTGCACCTATAGCGTTATAAGGATATTGACCCTTTTCTGAAAAGTGACAATTGTAATTTTTGTGGTGTAACTTCCTATAATCCTAAAGTTCCTGATATTTTGTAGAAGGATAGAGTATCCATCAGTAGAATAAAAATGTTTCTGTAGCTTGCTTTGGATATATAACACCTACAATATTAAATTAAAGTTATCAATGTAAACTTCATTGCATTGTTTCTACAACTTTTGATGCTAACAATTTTCTAAAAAAATAAAACTAGTTCATTGAAACGTGATATTTGCCCTAGGTGAAATTTTACATAAATGTAAAGAAGTTATTGATCGATTTTTTTTGAAAATAGTTACAGGAATTCTAAGTATATTCTCCGACGCAATGAAATTCACACTGGTAACTTTAATCTAATAGTATATGTTTAAAACAAGCTACCGATTTGTTAGAAAATATAACTATCACTGGCAGGTACTCTATCTATGTGTAATAATATGTAGTTTAAAAAACTAAAAAAACCACCATTCATCTTTTGGCTTCATCATCAGATCGTCGATACTAAGTGTAATATATTGGACTCGTCAAAACGAATCATACGAGTCCAAACTCCAGGGGTTTACTAGTAGCCACTGAAGAGTTTCACCATCCACCTCCTAGCTCCATCATCAGATCAACTCCAAGATACCAAGTTATAGTATTATCATCAGAATAACATATACATGCAAAATTTTATTTCGATACGACAATTAGAAGGAAGTTTTAATTAACTTTCAAGATTTGATTACATTGTTAGTAAGTTAGAAGTGAAGCTCATAAAAGCGTGTTAAAAAACTTGAAACTTTAAGATTAAAGGAAGTAAAAATCTTTCGCTTACTAGATTATTTGTCATCGGGATATATTTTTGGTAAATAATATGTTTGAACTTGAATATAAATAGTGTATGGAAATAAATAATGAAAGAGGTGATAATGAATCTCATTTATTTTTATTTATTTATTTAGGACTAACAAACAGTATTACAATAATTGTTACTTATGGACTGACTTACAAAACTAATATGGTTAATTGTAACATCAGCACCATTAGCCACAGATTACTAAAAAATTACATATATTCAGCTATACGGAGGTATGAGAATGAACGAATTAATTTTGGTGTATTTTTGTGTTAGTGTGTGTGTGTATGAGTGTGTGTGAGTGAGCATATGTGTATGTGGATGGATGGAAAAAATCCTGAAGAATGAAGAATCTGTGAATTTGGAATAGTTACTAATTGAGTATTTTATAGTAATGTATTTCTACTCGTAAGTATGTTATGTTATATCTTTTAGTTATAATTATATTTTTCTTAATGAATGTAATATGAATTGTAATAAAATTCTAAAGATGGAAATTGTTTAACAGATGTGCTGTTACGGAGTTTCTTGTCGCTTTTTCTTCTTCTCCCAAATGTTTTATGAAATAGGTGTCTAGTGGGCTTGCGTAACTTTACAATCCTCGCTATCGATTATGTTCTGGCATGTGATTGGTTTACTCTTTTTCCGCTCGGTCATTTGTGACCCTTTCTCATTGTGCAACGTTATTGATTATGATAACGTTGAAGTTAAATAATAAACCCTCAGCAGCTGCCATGACTCGCAGTATGAATCGCATAAAAACGCTGAACATTACGTACCTACCTTATATGCATCAAGATGATTTACGGTGCATGTGAAGTGCACATCCCTGCCTTGTGCCACCGTCAGATTTTCCAGAGGCGACAGAAACTCTGGCTCTTGCTCGCTATATACAGACCCCTGAAGTTGACCTGCAAAAAAAATGTCACGTTACAAATGCGACGCCATATTTCTTTTAATTCCCCCTGTAATGGAGACATAATTCTTATTAACATTAATTTATATTTTTGCCATGACCTCGTTCAGAAGAAGAATAAAAATTGAAACAAAAACCTGTAAACAAAACATATTGTAATTAATTTTGTAGACGAATCAGCTTTATTTCACAAATCGACCAATTAAAAAAGAAGAAATACAGGTAGAATTGGCCTTTCAAATTGGGTCAAGCGTGCACAAACAAAACTCCGGAAATTGCTGACAATATACTGGAAAGTCCACAACAATTGATTTGATTTAGTTAATTAAATACTGTAATCATTTTAAAATAAATTCGATATTAATGAAATTAAATGAAAGATATTGATTCTCCGCGTATAACGATGTAACCCGTACAGTTTATTTCTAATAATTCAAAACAGAACTGAATGTTTATATATTAAACTGAAAAAGTTTAAACCCCAACTTACTGCAACTAAAAGCAGTGCCATTATTTTTCTACTGAATGATCGTCCTAGAAAACTAAAATACCTACTCAATTCATCGGTTGGTTGGGAATCGGTTGAGTAGGATAGATAAATTGTCTGAATAGCAAACTGCCTAACTTTGGTGGCATTCTCATTGCAGGCTATAGAGTGCGAGCTGCTCACCATACTAATTCAGTGAAATGTTAGACATTGACTCACGCCAAAATTAAATTTCATTTAAAGTTCTAGTCGGGATCATAGTCATTTTAAACCAATAATATTATATTCAGATATAGAGATACCAAAGCGCCCAAAGTAAAGACACGAAAATACTCCAATTTGTGGTATATCGTCACTATGTTCGACAACAATATTTATGTTACCGGCGATACATTCGAAGTGTATTTATTTTCAGATAGCTATAACTTTTATTTTAGCACTTTTCGTATCTTTCTTCTCACTTATTAGTATTTTATGAACTTTGCACTTATATAGTTATATCTAAATACAGAGTACACGGATTATAAGCGCCGTCACAAGGAACGTAACATATTTACTTTAGAACATCATGTTCTAAACTAAGTCATTATGAACATTACAGTTTCATGTAGTCTCGGCTTCACAATAAATCATATAGGACTGTTTTACATATTTAGGTATTATTCAAAATATATCATCTGCTAATCTTAAAAATAATTATTTAGACTAGATATTTTTGAGAACTACATTATGGCATAACTTGAGTAGATAGGCTGCTGCTAGCAATCAATGTATGACATGAAATTGTAACTGCTACTAAATATTTACTATTTACTATTAGAATAGGATTTACTAAGCTTACTAGAGAAAAAAACCAGACAAATTTAGGGATTCCGTACTAAAATTACAAGACACTCTATTTAGGTAATTTAGAATATACTTGCGAACCCAATTAACCTTAAATTTTAATAAATAAATGGTAATTCATTTATGATGATGAATGATGAGGTCGCAGGTCGCAGCTTAAAGCGCGATTGTAAGAACCACAATTCTTCAAACAAACGGAATATAACAATTCTATTAACATTGCTGCTTGCAGGCTATGATAACCTAAAAAATGCTCTACCACCAACCAATGGTTTGAAAACCAGCATGTTTTTTTACATTGAGTCACGACGAAGGTTAAATTAGAAAGTGAGGAAAAACCATCATACTGAAAATAACAAGTGAAACTAGGCAAATTTTTTCCCATTTCAAAATGTTTAATACATCTCGTTAGGTACCTATACGGGTAGGTATACCTATACAAAGCCGTTTGAACACGAGTCATTTGTACGCCTCCAAAAGCATCATTTGTACAGTTTGCTCACAATGTAGAAGGCAAGCGATTAGTATCTGCCATTTAAATGCATCCGACCAATGTACACCCCCGAATCGGTCTCGGCATTCGACATTCGACGATTAGGGACGTAAATCGGGGCAGATCGCCGCATAAAAAGGGTCATACTAAATGTCCCATACTGTGACATCAAAACGATTAATGGCGCCGAGCGGCCTTGCGGAACGAAAATATCGTTCAATTTCGTTAATGTGAAAATCAAATAAATTTTTCACTCTTTTATGACTGTAAAGTCGACGCAAGATGTATTAATTAAAAGACCGTAACGATTTGCGTGCTTGAAATATGATTAATAAACCAGCTCAAAGTATCCACGTGTAAATTAATGAACATCGGTTTTCGGCGTGGTGGAGTAGTTAACAGTTAGTTACGTGTATACACTTATAGAGACCAAATAATGAAGTTTAATTTTGATTACTTTCGTATAGGCTCCCGAATTGTTGATAAACAAATTTTGGTTAAAATTACTAGTTAGTTTATTAATAGTTAGAATTACTTTGCAATGAACTCCGACGAGGGAATTAAGTTAGCGTCCAGTTTGATATTATTATATAGTTATTATATAGTATCCCTTCGCCTGCGTTGTAACTATACTTTATATGGTCCCGCGGGATTTATTTAAAAGTTGGGGATAAAGACAACCCTTATTTGTTACTTCAGGACATGGTCGAAACCAAACTGCATCCAAACACGTTCAGGCGTAAATAACTGATTAAGTAAATATATCCAAACTTTGCATGTATAATACTTCCATGTGAACTAGCACCCAATTTTTAGTCATTATAGTGGATAGTGACCCTGTCAGCGAAACCAACGGTTGCGGGTTCGAATCCCGCGAGGGGTAAATGTTTGTGTGATGAATACGAACATTTATTCCCGAGTCATGGATGTTCCTATAAATATTTATGTATGTATATCCATTATCTAGTATCCATAGCACAAGCTTTGCTTAGTTTGGGACTAGATGATTGGTGTAAGTGTCCGAAATATTTATTTATTTTATTTATTTATTTTTATTATTTAAAATATTCCGGCTTCGCATAATGGTATCGAATAGCCTATATACTAAGTAATACATGTTACAGGTACCAAAACCAGGAGCAACCGTCGGCAGACTGGTGTGAAGCAGATGCTTACCTAGTTACCTACATTAATCTAGTCTATACATTCACAGATTCATTATGTACATATTCTGTCATATTTATCTATAATACTATTAATTCTGAACACCGTGAGGAAACCTCCATGCCTGAGAAATAAAAAGTCAAAAGGCAGACTGACGTTGCGTCCCTGGGCATTTGGGAGCACTGAAAACCAGCGCTGTGATTCGTCGCAGCATGAGCTGAGTTCTAACCCATTTGTGCACGCCACAACACGTGACAGCATTCAAATCAAATCAAATCAAATCAAATATGTTTATTAATTCATTTATTTTAAACATAAAATCTACATAATAATACTATTGTGCGCATTTTTTTAACATTGTATTTCTTTTTTAGCTATAATTTACTACTTCTTTGTTTTAGTATCGTGTTGTGGCGTTCATAATAAACTGTTCTTATTCTTTATTCATATTCAAATAAAAACTCTAGTTTATGCCATTAAATCAGGTGATTCTAAAAAAACTCGCCAGTGAAAATAATCGAGTATACAGTTTAGGTCGAGTTATAGGTAAGGAGACGCCGACAGCAATCTCATCCCGAACAAACACACAGACTCCAACGTATAGTTTAAAATTCTGTTCCAAAGATTCCCTGGGAGATATGCTGCATCAGTCGGACATCCGATCTGCGTCTCCATAAAGGTTGAGATTCCAGTGTAAAATATTAGAAAGGAGCACTTTTAGCGAGAGGGTTTCGGGAGTCGTCACATTTCTAAAGTCATATCCTCCTACATGGTACCCTTCTATTAAAATACCGCAAATTAAGTAGCACAATAGGAGTACTAGCTTACCGCCCGCAGCTTCGCCTGCTTGGAATAACTTTATCGCGGATAGGGTTAATTTGTGTATCCCGCGGAAACTACTCATTTTATCGGGATAAAATATATCCTATGTTTAAATCCAGGGTGTGATCTACTTATATACCAAATTTTATCTAAATCTATTCAACCGTTTCGCCTTGATTGAGCAACAAACAAATAAACAAAAATCCAAACCTTCGCAATTACAATAAATAAATAAATGTTTCGGACACTTACACCAATTATCTAGTCCCAAACTAAGCAAAGCTTGTACTATATCCATGACTTGGGATTATATGTTTCATGTTCATCAGACAAACATTGATAATATTAGTTAAATGTGAGACCAAGAGACTGCGAATCATTCACTAAAAATTATTGAAATCTTTACAATAACCTATTCCCATTTGGTTATAATCCAGTTTAATAAATAACTTTTTGATAGAATGATTATTTGTAGTAAATTTTATAAACTATACAGTGTGTTCTTATATGTTGTTCTGTGGTCAATGCAACCTATTTGTTTGTATTGCATTGCGTTTGTTCGCGCGCGACGTCAGCGTGACACCGACACCGCACGCTCTGCGGTAGACGCAGCGTCATTATCCGGCCCGCATTGATTAATTCCCTTTTGAAAGCGCCCAGTTTTACTTGTTCCATACCGTTTGTATGCTATCTGCGCATTTCATAAAGCGGTACTAATTAAAATAAAAGTAATTGCAATGCAGTAGTCGAATGATGCAAAAAACTGAATCCGTTGAAATAAGATAGCTTTATTTAACAGAACGTGTGCCAGCCTGTGTCCAACTATACTTACACTGATATATGTATATCTAACTAATATTATAAATTCGAAAGTTTGGATGTTTGTTGCTTAATCACGGTGAAACGGATGAACGGATTTGGGTTAAATTTAGTATATAGGTAGAACATACCCTGGATAGCATACTTACATAGCATACTTTTTATCCCGATAAAGTGAATAAATAGTTCCCGAGGGATAAACAAATTAAACATATCCACGTTGAAGATATTCGGAAAATCTGGCAAGTGTATTATGTACATATGTCGTAAGCAGATGGTTAAATGCCTTATAGTGGATCCTAAATATATGGCGGACATTTCAGTCATTAAAGGAAACTGCGCTGACCAGAGGAAAATCCCATGCACTGCGTGGGGCAGTACTCGGTAGTATCCAAATGAACCTAACACTCTGAGCAGCACAATTTTCTGTGAAAGAGGAAATGTGCGCTATACATTTACAATCCGCCTCGGCATTCCACTGAATAACTAAATCAACTATTTGGCTCCAACACAAACACTTAATGTGTGGCACCAAAACAGTAAACCTAACAATATATCACAAACATCTGCATATGTCTAATAGTCTGTTTGTGGGTCAATATGTCCAAGTAGGTAATGCACAAAGGATCAAAAACCTGACACATGACCTCCTCTAATTATCTTGTTACAATCCACTGCATGGTTTGACATCGTTGCCTTTCATTTTACACAAAATTGAAACGGGAATCCATTGAATAACGATACTTACCATGAATATAAAACCGTGGACCAAAGGGATTGTAAGTGTTGTTGTGTTGTATATGTGCATTAATCCAAATCCGTTCATCCGTTCATCCGTTTTTATCCAAATCCGTTCATCCGTTTTGCGTGACTGATCAACAAACAAATAAACATCCAAAGTAACGCATTTATAATATTAGTTAGATTTGAATAAAATTTGGTGTATAGGTAGAACATAGCCTGGATTAAAACAGAATCCCCTAATATGTTGGGGTTTCCGGGTCAGTACGCTTCCACTTTCGACCTCATCTTCACTTAACATCAGGTGTGATTGAGGTCAAGTACAAACTCGTTGTGCATAAAAAAAAAGAATATTTTATATCTCGATAAAGTGAGTAGTCCGCCGGATAAACAAATTAAACATATCCGCGATAAATATATTCCAAGCTGGCGAAGCTGCGGGCAGAAAGCTAGTAAGATAAGAAATAAAGATGACGTTTTCAAATGTTATTTTTTATAACTTACGATTTTTTTTGGGAATTTATGCCCATTCAGACATTTTAACTTGGCTTCTTTTTTCTGCCTAATCATCAGCCCATTCGGGCGACATTTCTGCCATTGTGTCGAGTGCAATAGCAACTCCAGTCGATATATTATTCATATCATCATCTTTCGTAAGGTGATCGTAAGGAATGCCTTTTTAGGAAGTTTTTAAGAAGTTTCTTCTGGGAACTGCTTTCTTTTCTATTTTGCCTTTATAAAATATCTGGTCAGTTGTTAGTTAAAAAATTATTTGTGTTTTACAAGGTACGACAATTATTCCCCTATATGTGTCCAATTTCTTATGCAATCAGAGTGCTTAATATTTTACGACACAAAAGGATGAATTATTAGTTGTAGAAATGTCAACATTTTACAATACAATAATCTCCTCCTATTTGTTGTTGATTAAAGTCTGTTAAAGATATATTTACAGAAGTCGGTAAGAGTAGAACGTACAATATGGCCCCCTTATCACTAAAAGTGAAAACCGCCCGCTCCGGCTGCTTTTTGATATGCGACTGGCGGGATTCGTATAGGGTTCCTAGCATACGAAATTTATGCCCTATTTTTTTAGGGTAAAAAAACTCACCCGGTATAGTTTCTGAAATATTAGTAATATGAATAGTTTTGCTCTAATAAATTTTATTCAAAAAATATATCACTAGCTAAAAATACAACTTTTTACAAATTCTAATTTCCAAGTCATGATTCCAGATTTAAAACTATAATATTGTACTTCCTATATATGTGCTTTAAGCACAATTTAAACTGTTTTATTTTTTTAGTAAACCCCACCATATTTTCTGCATTTAGCTTACAGCGCATTATTGATAAGATTTGTGGTAATTTTTTTTATTACGGTAGGACCCACATTTTTCTCAAAAATTTATTCTTTAGGTAATATTTCGTGCCAAAAAATAGTAGGATTTCCAGGAAAAGTATTTTGGACTCTTAAGCCTTTGAGCGCCACGCCGGTCACCGGTGACCGGAAAACAATTAATTTTCAATTGTGTCTGCGTCGCGGCAGTTAACGTGTTAAACACATATTATATAGGTTTGCTTGGAAGAGATCGCTGTTAGCGATAAGGCCGCCTAATTTGTAGTTTCTATAAGATATTTAAATGTACCTTCCTTATTAAAATAAAGCGTATTTGTTTCTTTGTTTGTTTAGTATAGTGTGATTTGAGTATATTTTATTAAACAAGTAAGTTTTACCTTTTTTATATAATTAACTGGATACGCGTTTGACCAATAGAGAAATTAAAAAGTGCTAGAGCTACACGGTGGACGTAGCACTTCCAGCCCCGTAGCATGACAGGCGCGATAAACGTTTATATCGCGCGAGATAATATTTATCCTGCTCATTTGCTTGGACAAAATATACAACTATCCCACTCTCTCTCGTATATCGCGCGGCGCGCGTCAAACGATGTCATGCTACGCAGGCAATATCAGCTAAGAGCGAGACGCTATAATAAAACGTTTATTTGTCTAGTGTAAGCTGGGGGACAATTTGACGACCTGTTTGGTGTAGTGGTTAGCAACTCTGGCCACTATACCAAAAGGTTGCGGGTTCGAATCCGAACATGTTTGTGCGATGAATACGGACATGTGTACCCGAGTTATGGATGTTTTCATTCAATACTAAGTAGGTATTTATTAACAAAAAAAATGTATTTATGTAGTATATATCAACCATCTGGTATCCACAACACAAGCATATTTTGATTTTTGACTAAACCATAACCAAAAAAGTACCGCGCTAATCGTGTATGGCAATTAGCCAATTATTTTCTTGTACTCGTGGTAAGCTCCAAAAGTTTCGCGTTTGGTTTTGTCAACGATTTCATCGCTCAGAAAATAATAGCACGATACATACATAATGTCACTCATGTTTTAGGGGCAGGGTAACGGGTAGGCATAATAGCGCGATACCTTTTTTATATAGCAAAACCAAAAACATTCCGTTCGAAAAATAGTAAAATCGCGATTGGCAACCAGATCTTGCAGCATTTACACCGTTCGCAAGATTGTGATGACCTTAAATTGACGCTTGAGAATCTGTGGCATATTAAAACAGTATCAAAGAAAATTGTACTGAAACTGAGACGCGATGCCCTGCGTATCTGTAACCTTCGTGTGATCAATAGTAAGTCAATCAATCAATCAATCAAGTACACTTTATTGCACCAAATTCTACAATACACTTCTTAAATATAGCTTCGAAAGTCATTACGTATCGCCACTTTTTTTATGTGTGAGTACCCGTGATTGGTCCATTAGTTTTAGTCAAATAATCTCGTCCTTTTCTGGGAACTATTTTCAGTTAGTATAATTTTAAAAAAAATTTCGTTGTAGGTCCTCAGACTTACCTAATAATTATGGAATTGTGAGGTCCGTTCCGTACCGAGGTGTATCGAAAATATATTACGAAAATAACCAACCTCAAGCGGGTAATGGTTTTCCGGCTGAGCGATTGATATGACCCGTATTAAATGAATACACCTCTGATTTACCGGTGCAGGGGAAAATTTTAATGACCCTTTCCAAATCCTGCTTCTACGACTTTACAGAATAAAATTTTCAGTTACGTCAATCCACCAAGCGTCTAATGATCATTAATACACTGTGTATCGGACGCCTAAGGGACTTTAACCCCTAAATAATATTTTTAGATTTATTTTATAAGCATCGGAGGAGGAGATTATCAATGCGATGATATTTTTTTATATACGATGTCTATTTGTGTATGTATCTATCTCGCAAAAAAGGTATGTCAGGTCCGTAGCAAGTGGAAGTCTGTGGTCTCTGCCTACCCCTACGGTAAACAGGCGTGACTTTATGTATGTATTATTATTATTATTACGTAAGTATTTGTGTAGTCATTTCATAACACACCCCTACACCCTATAATCCTTGGTAAAAAACCTTTTTTTTAAGGACACTTACCCCAATCATCTAGTCCCAAACTAAGCATAGCTTGTACTGTGGCTAGATAACGGACACTTAAATATTTGTATAAATGTCCATGACTCGGGAATAAATTCGTCACACAACACAACATATGGACATCGATAATTTCTTAAAATGTAAATACGATATTGTGGTTGTGTACAACGTATTGTGGCACTGAGTAAAAAGATTCTATGTCTGTCTATATATCCAAAATTTGGCAATTTATATTCTCTCTTATCTGTGGCTACGTAATAATAGAATTCTGATTGTGTCATGAGATGGGTTTCAATTAATCTTTCTTTCTTCCTCTAGTATGATACATCGAGAGACTAATTCCCTTATTTTGTGAGAAATCAATACTCAATAATGATTTATTGAAACTGAGTTACCTCGTGAGTAAAATAATGTTATTCATATGTTTATACAATTTTATATAAAAAAAAAACAAATAGGTATCACTTTTAAAATGCTTTACGTGTTACTACCATATTCTTTGTAATACATACCATGTCTATCACTTTAGATTCGTGTTAAATTCAGTAATTTAATCTATATAACCTACTGCTAAAAATTAAGTACCTATATAACCTGCTTGACTTTTTTATTTCTAAAAAAATTGCAATGTTATTTGACCCTCTCACTCTCTGGCTTCAATGACTTCTAATATAAAGTTTTTTAATACTTTCACAACTGACGACAAATTTGAATGAACTGTTATGCAAGTACAGCTACTTGGAAATAGCATAATATGACTAGAACCTTTTGTGGAAAGTTCCCTTTTTGAATTTTGACGCACATGTGAGCGAGTTCATTTCTTAGTGCCACAATCCATTTTATTACGTCTGCAATTTGTAGATTTAACTATATGAAGTGTCCAATTTCAATGGACATGGCAAAGCAAGATAACAAAATTTTCTAAATGGAATATATTTCTTTTTCTACCGACACCAAAATCAGTATTCATGTAATTTTGAAGTTGGAAATCAAATCGACGATGCTAAAAAATACTCTGCATTTTAACTAGTGTTATAGGATCAATAATAAAGATCGAATTTAATCTCTTTAATAAACATAGTGTTTTAGGAAGCAATAGCACGAAATCTAACATACTTTAAATTTTACCTCAAGTTTTTTTTTGTATAAGAATTTAAAATGGTAGGAATGCAATCTTTCTAGGACTTGAAATTAAAAGTTTCGGCAATTAAAACTTCTTCTTCCTCTTCATGTCCCATAAATTTTGGGTACCGTGTATACAATATATGCCACTTGCAATATTCATATCAGATTTCTCACCTGGGATATTAAAACTATCCACCACTCACTCTAACACTCTAATCTACTCAACTATAGGGTGAAATTGAAATCATTCGACAAACTATGAAGGATGAATCTACCCACTAATACGAACAACTTTTTCTATGGGACCAACTTTCCTACCCGACATGAAAAATCAGCTGATCTATACCTACATTTTGGTCGAGTAGGTATTGTACTTTTGTATGGAATAGCTGATTAATTTATTGGAATAGGAAAGTCGGTCCCATAGAAAAAATTATTCGTATTATAAATTGACATTTAAGTAAACAAAGCATACTCGTAGGTATACATAGCAACCGTGTTACAAGTTAAATATCTTTCATCAATCATAAGATAAGATAAGATCGTTTCCACTAGTTTAATATTATGACGACCTGTTTGGTGTAGCGGTTAGAAACTCTGCTGCTATACCAACAGGTCGCGGGTTCGTATCCCGCTAGGAGCATATGTTTGCATGATGAATACAGACATTGTATTCCCGAGTTATGGATGTTTATCATTTTTATAGCTTAGTTGCTTAGTGTAGAACTAGATGGCGCTGTGTATATGTGCGAAGGTATTTATTATTCATTTATTTATATATGAAAACCCCTCTGAAATCGGACGACGCGTTATTAATATGCATCCGGACAAAGACACACACAACGCCCACATATACATAACACGGAACATTTTTCGTGGAGGGTTTGACCTAGACCTTTCATCATGATGGCAAACGTAATACTCGTAGTCAGCGATATAGCAAAAATAAGCGTTAGATTGTTCAATTATAGAAACAACACCCATGGTTCACTTTTCTAAATATACAGTTTAAGGTCCCTTAATCACCTTTTGCGACACCCACACGAAAAGACCGTTATCAAGCAATTAGTTATTATAATATTTTTTCGAAAAGAAATAATCATCGAAACATTTTAGATACATTTACTTAGGTAAAGATACTCGTATTCTTCTTTCTCTAGTATCCTGTCGTTTTTAAAGTACAAGGTAAATCACTCACTATTTTGGAGCGCGCAGTGCGATTTTCCGAATCGCTGTACACTGTTTGACGATAATGGAACAAAACAAAGAGCGTTCTTCAAGCTACAGGATGTGTGCCTTTGTCACGATTGGTGAGTACGCGCTACGCGAGCGCGACCGACTGTGTCAAATGAAAATTAATAACACCCCTATATTGGGCAACGGGACTTAGGAAAGGTGATGGAGACAGATCCACTATCTTCAAAAAATTTTAGCTAATAATGGTGTTCCGGAATTATCTAATAAATTATTAAGGTGTATGCTCATTCCGTAACATTAGGTATTGGCACAGAATTAATATAGTATTGTATTGGTAACTTTGATCAAATTGAAGTGTTCACATTATAACAAGCTTCCGATATAGGTGCGTAAAATGTTATTTTAAGTAACATTTAGAATACAAGGTCTTGTACTTACCAAGTCCTGTCATATCGAAACCCTATACGGGCTGTGAAATTCAAATATTAAATAACAATATAAGTTTGAAAATCAAAAAGCCATGGGCGGCATATTGCATTCTGAGCCATAAAATGTGTCCTATGACACTCTAGGGATCAAGACGAATCTAACGCCGCACCAATGCACATCGAAATTGGTCAAGCCATTTAGGTTACAAGAGGTAACATAGACATCTACGTGCATTTATACATACACTCGAAAAACTTACCCTCCTTTGCGCATTCGGGTAAAAAGAAACAGATGTTAGTTAGGTCATGATAAAATGATAACTAATAATAATTTAGGAAATATGCTATTGTTACCCGACTGCGTAATGCTTCCTAACCCAAAGGTTGCCTGGAAGAGATCGCTTTTAGTGATAAGGCCGCCAAATTGTACTATCCTTCTTTTTTTTTATTTATCTTTGTGTTATGCTTCTTATTGTTGTACAATAAAGAATATTTTGTTTGTTTGTTTGTTTTTAAATAACTTTAAGAACTGTTGCATGGTCGTAAAATAGTATCGTGTATAAAAACTACCTATTTGGTCATTACTCATGTCATGTTACGATTTATGGGTATAAATATTTATGTGTTTATCCGTTACCTAGTATCCATAGTTTGGGACTAGCGAATGATTACCTCAATGTCTTAAATATATTTTTTTCTTAACAGTTGCATATACTACAATATTATTTGGATTAAAGGACATATAGATTTTTCCAATTAAAGTGGCGAGTAGATTCTTGTTAAGAGAAGTTAATTATATGTTTGGAATCCGGCTATGTCTGTGGTAGTGCATTTTATTTGTCTTCCAACATGTTCTCATTGCATTACATTCAACAATCATTATATCGGTGTTGATAACTTGTCTAACAGTGTTTATAGAATTTGGATATAGGTATTTATAAGATTCAACAAACATCCATTAATTAGGTTCCTAAGGATCTCATGGTGGAACAATAGGTACTATGTCTTATAACTGGACACTGAAAAATACTAATACCATTCTGATAAAAAGACAAACTTTCCGAACACTAAGTAAGAAAACTTACGTCTTGCAAAGAAAAATGTAGAGTTAAGTAAGCGAACGCAGCGAGCAATCCAAAATGAATTATAGATGTTCATAAGCAACGTAGATGGGAGCTTTTATCCGCGTCAAATGAAAATTAATAACTCGGGGCTCTACCCGCCGCGACGGGACGAACTTCAACGGGTGACCCTGTTTAACTTGATAGCTGCATCGTCTGCGACACCGTAGAAGTGTTGGGTATCAAGATAAACTCGCGTCGTTCAGTATAAATTAAGTTAACTGCTAAGTCGAATGTAGTACGGATCTTAAGAAGGTTTATTTCCTCCAGTGGCGCCCTCATTAGATAAACTAAGATTTCTTTTTAAATACAGAATAAATCATTAAAATTGCTCTGACCTGCATTCCAGAAGTCTAAAAGCTAATTATAAATAATACCTAAATAGATTTGATGGGGGTTATTTTCCAGAATCACTATCATAAAAAAAGAGGTCGTTTCTAACGAAAATTTGTAATTCTCGAAAATAACCGTAATTAATGCCATTTATGTATTATTATAATTGGCTGTTAGGCTTCTTGAGTGCAGGTCAAAGTGATTTTTTTTTCAATTATTCTTTATTTAAACAGAAATCTTAATTTATCCAATGAGGGTGCCACTGGACGGCATAAACCCTCTTAAAATTATATCAACGGTATACGCAAGTTCATTCTTGGACCTATAAACTTCTCTCAAGACAAGCTTTGTACCGCTAAACTTGACATAGAAAGATTCGCCCAATTCGCCACGCTATCCATGACTCCGCTACCCATCATAGGTAATGTATTAGTAAATAATTATTATTTATTAAGTTGATGAAAACTAGATAAGTGAAGAGTATTTAAACTACGAGGCAAGGTAACAAAAAGGCTGGAAGCGTTTCCTCGTTGAATGGAAATGCTTGAGCGTTAAGTGAGCACACTGCCACCTCTCGGGTGACTAGCGCTTCAAAATATTTTTTTAATTGAAGTGTGCCCGTCCGCCTGGGCCCTAAAGTTTCAAATCTGATGAGTATTCGGTGCATATATTTCTGGACTTTTATCTTTTCGGCGGCTGCACTTGATGGATGGATTAAGTGTGTTTACACATGAGACATCCCTCACTAAAGGCCGACCCATGGTACAATAAATCAAGGATATACCGCCCAGTAGATTTGTACAATAACCGAGTAAGTGATGGGTTGGCCTACTGAAATGTTATACCGAATGCACCGAACAAAATTCCTAGTAGAGACGAATCCCTGTAGTTTCTCTTTTCTATGAAACACCAGTCATTAGTTGAGGAAAGGTCTGTTTTTTTTATGTGGAATTAGGAAATTGGTTATTTGTAGTCTGCTGATAACTATGTCATCGTCATACAGAATAATTAGTTTACTAAGTAAGGCGTAGTCGTAAGTCAGCAGCGTACCTTCCACACAGACAGAAAAGCATTGCCTACCCTAGTAAATTGTAAGCTTTCCTCGAAATGCATTGTCAAGACAGCTGATTCATACTATGTGAACAGAAAAATATTCTAAACAGTTGCGAAGATTGCTATAACAGTAAGTTATTATTTTGTAGTTGTATTTTTTTTTCAAGGTAATATAATTCAGCCTACCCTGTGACAAAACGCATGCCACTGGTCGTAAGCACGTCTATTGGTTTCTTAGAAACAGCAGCGGCCAATAATGTGATGTCGGCATAAGAAATAAAGTGATATTGACCATCTTGCTAGCTAGACCAGCTTGCATATTACCGAGTTCAGGGACACTTACTTGAATTGTTTCATATATTATTTCGCGCATGCCGACGACGCCGTCTCTATCACTACAAACTTCAAATGTGCACTGTCTGTCTGGATTAAACCGGTTTAAGGCTTTTGCGTAATTTTCAAAAGAATTACAATGTAAATAAAGTGTAACTTAACAATCTAACTAATATTATAAATGTGAAAGTTTGGATGTTTCTTTATTTGTTTGTTTGTTGCTCAATCACGGCGAAATGCATGAACGGATTTGGATGAAATTTGTTATGTAGGTAGAAATTACCCATATTTTTTATCCCGATAGAGTGAGTAGTTCCCGCGGGATACACAAATTTCTGCGATAAAATTATTCAACGCAAGCGAAGCCGCGGGCGGCAAGCTAGTATATTATATAAGTTAAGACGGAATAAAGATATATTCTAAACATACGCGTTAAGGTGTTCCAAATATTAATCTCTTAAAACAACATTCACATTTCACCATTCGAAATATACACAAAAAGCCCATCACCATTGAAAGGTACAAGTTTAAACGTAGATAATAGATAAACGTAGATATTCTTTATTGCACCAAAAAATTACATATAACAGAGCACAAACAACAAATCATGGTCATGTACAAAGGTGGACTTATCTCTTTAAGAGATCTCTTCCCATCAACCTGAGCATTGTCATACATATATATGTCAGGTGTAAAGTCTCTTAGTTACCTTTTACGAGTCCCACGGAAAGCGACGTGTTGGTTCTATTTTTTATGTGCCAGCAACAACCGGCTCTGTAAAGTACCTAATCCCTTCTGATTAAAAAAAACTTCTGCCAAATTTACGTCTTCGAAAATTAAAATGATTTGAAATAAAACACTCCGTTCATAATAGGCTGCGACCAGCAGTACCATATAGTAATATGCCCTATGTTCGAACACCTATGTAATAAATACGCCGGCTTCAGTAATTATACCATAATTATTGGTTCCGTGAATCGTATTAGTTATACAAAATCCTTGTTGGCCGATTTTCGTTCATTATGGCATGTTTCATGTGTATATTAAATACTTCTGAAGGAAATATTATTAATTATTTTTAAACTGTATATTCAGCCACCGTTTGGTAATAAAATATAACGTATGTCTCTCTCGCTCTGTACCTTTCGAATACGACCTTCATCACCTATTTTTGCACAAACAAAAAAATTAACACTGTGAAGGAAAAGAAAACAAACAAATACACTTACAATATTATTATGATTGTTTTTTTTATATACCTACATAATGGACTAGACATTTCTATGTAAATACGTACCTATTCTCTATGAATTGAGTGATTATGTGTTTATTTATTTTACGCCTAGATGCCGCCGGCAGCCCCGCCCGCGTTTAGTTAGTGCGCGAGAAAAACTTACAAGTTTTTTGGATAATTCTATATAAATCCAGTTAATATCTGTCTGTTAAATTTTAACCAAATCTGCTCAGTCGTTTCGACTTTATTCACAAGCAAACCTTCCCATTTGTACCTAACATCATTAAGATTGATTGATTTGATTTTGATTACGTTACACCAAACAATTTTTTCACTGAAGTTTGTCTCGCTTAAAACTTTATATAGTGTACAATAACAATTGGATTATTTCTCTCACAAATAATACTTGTACTGTCCAATTCATATGAGCTTCACACTATATCATCATATCAGCTGAAACACGTCCACTGTTGGACAAAGGCCTCTCCCAAAGATCTCTACACGATTGGCCCTGCAGTGCCCGCATCCATAGGCTACCCACGATCTTTACCAAATCCTGCCCACGCCGCATCTTCCGGTTCGTGGTCTCCCCAATGGCCGTCGGTCCTACGAGCAATGTGCCCCGCATAGTATCACTTAAGCTTGGCTCAAAGGGCATTGGAGAGAGCTATACTCGGAGTCTCCATGCGGGATCGAATCAGATATGAGGAGATCCACAGCAGAACCAAGGAGAGAGATATAGCCGGAAGAATTGTCACACTATATATTATACTAGTAATATAAAACAAACAAATTGCTAAGGATTCTAAATAATGCGCGCGGAATGGCGAAGGGGACGCGTGGATCATTCTGGTAGCAGCAATCAGGATGGTAGCGATTGTTTTCCTCAATAGTGACGTAGGCTATGCTAGCAGTAGGTATAGGTAGTACACAATACAATTATCAATCAATATATCTGTGCAGTATATCAACCATCTGGTATCCACCACAAGCCTATAGTTCTCACTGTGGAACTAGATGGCGCTGTGTATGTCTCAACACGGTGTCCCAATTTAGAAGGTCTGGATTCGATTCCCAGGCAGGCCATGTACAATGAGTTTTAAAATTTAATTTAATTACTTATGTGTATTTATTTGACTGTTCTTAAACGGTGAAGGAAATCATCGTGAGGAAACCTGCATGCCTGATAAATAAAAATTCTAAGGAATGTGAAGTCCCCAACACGCATTGGGCCAGCGTGGTGGACTATGGCCCAACTCCCCTCACATACTAGGGTTGGTCTATATCCCTGCAGTGGAATGTTTACGGGCTGATGATAATGATGATATCTAATTAAAATTAACCTGCAAAAAATTAGACGCAAATATTTTGACAATTTATTGGATAAATATGAATTCATTCAATCAAAATAACTCAATCGTATGTTATTGATTTTGAGCGAGTATATCCGATTACGCATTCCAATTATTCAGTATTTCACGCTCATCGACATCTATAATTACATTCTGATAGAATTGCGTTAAATTCACCGCACATACGAACACTAATTTCCATACAATTAATCCAATCATTAGCTTTAAATCGCTTTGGGTTTCAAGCATCCTATTATGTATTTATTTGTTTATATTTGTAGTAATTGATTGATTTGTGGCTGGATTTTGCGTGCGATTTCATGTGGAAGTAGGTCGCATTGTCGTTTCGAATTATGAGTAACTTATGGAGAATATCAAATTATCAAAATATATCAATAGCCTTAAATCACCACTGCGAAGCACATCCTTCTCTCACTAGGAAACGGTATGAGACATAATCCACTCAGCACCAGTGCAGATTGGTGGCTTTACGTCAGACTAGTCGACCCCTGACAGTCAGTGTTTTCAAGCCGCCGCCCCTAATCCTTCAGGTAGTAAATGAATGAAATAGTTTTTCGATTTAAATTGGGCATATTTTTAAACAATCTGTCCACAATTGCAAAAGATTTCTTAATCGTGAGCCTAGACCAGTAGGTAATGGGCAGCAGGGTATCTGCGATTTGATGGATCAATTTACCGGTTATTTCCTTGTAGTTTTTTTTTGGTCGCAACTTTCCCCGTTTACCTACTATTTTACCAATAGCTCATTTAACGTGTATCAAATATTCTACTCGCATTTGTTTACCAATTTGTTTTTTTGCTTACTCTATTTTTTCTTGTAGTAATTTTTTGGACGTCGCGATTATACGCAATATTTCTTTTTATACCACTGTACCGGGAAGGAGGATCTTGTTTTCCGAGTGTTTAAAAGTATGGAATTCTAATCGGCTTTTGATAGTGATGACGTGCAATACGAAATAGCACTTCAAAGTCTTAACTCAACCTGTTTGGTGTAGTGGTTAGAAACTCTCCCACTATACCAAATGGTCGCGGGTTCGAATCCCGCTAGGGGCATATGTTTGTATGATGAATACAGACATGTGTTCCCGAGTTATGGATGTTTTTAATTTACACATGTATTTATTTACAAAAAAAAAAGCATCTGTGTAGTTTATCAACCATCTAGTATCCATAACACAAGCCTAGATGCTTACGGTGGACCTAGATGGCGCTGTATGTTTGTGCAAAGACATTTATTATTATTATTAACTTTGTATATAAGGCAAAATAATTTCTTATTGCAACAAAATATTGAGAGACTGTTGTATATGGATATCAAATCATCAACCCGTAAAATATAACTACACTTTCATGTTGTAGGTATTAATGGAGAAAATATTTCCAGCTAAAGTTGAAAGATTTCACAATTAAAAGAAACGGCTCTCTGGGTGTTTTCAATTAAACTTGGAATCCGGTAAGCGTCGTCTGTGCGGGCGCCAGCGTCAAGCGTGCCAGATACGTGAGGGTATCCTGAACGGTATTGCTGCTAAAGTGCAACCTCCCGTCCGCACTGACAGTTAAAATGCAACAATTTGCCGGGATCACGACGCGGTTTAGTTTTAACACACGTGTGCGATAGGTACCGGGGAAGTTAGAAATTATTCGTATTGTCAGGATTTGTACAAAAACAAATCATTTTTTTTATGTACAACGGGTTAACGCTTGACCTCAATCAAACCTTATGTTTGGTTGAAGATGAGGCCGTAGGTGGAAAAGCGCTCACACCAAACCGTCAATCTATTTAAGGCACTGGTTATCCATGTCAAACAGCTGGATCATACAAAAGCTTGGCGACAAACTTAGTAATAATGGTGGTCGCTGCTCATGTGAATATTTAAAAATGATCTACCACCATTCACACCGAGTACTACAAGTACCCCGCTGGGAATTTCACCCGCGTCCTCCGTTTTGCAAACCTTGAGCCACGGAAGCGGAGGCAAACTTTTACTCTGGTTACCAATATAAGTAGATATCATATTTAACTAGTCGAAGGTTAGACTTAGATCTCTTACAAAATAAGCTATATTATATGATCCTAATTTTCAGCTTCACAGGGACCCTGCGCTCTGCACGGATCGTCATCACTACACTGCCCGGGGGGCGTACCATACTGTGTTTGCTTACTTGCGGACTCTATTCCGAGTCAGATAATACCAGACTATCGCAATTATATTGTTTATTAAGTTGCCACATTTTAATATATTTTAGATTGAATACGTCAATCACGATTTGTCAATTTTGTAAACATATATGCGAAAATATGACAAAAATCATCGCACTAAATAATTGAATTTACATGTGTTTTCAGGCGATTGAATTTACACGTATTTTCAGGCGATGGCCAAGTCTCAATATATTTATATAAAACATTAAAGAATTTTAATATTGATATGCGTCACTATAAGATGCTGTTAATTATTACGTAACAACTTAATGCTTCGAGTACGGAGATTCCAGACACAATTGATTTTCAATTGTTATGGACCACGATCGTGGTCTTAGAGACTGGACGTATTAAGACAGAAAGTCGCTTAAGTAGAGACTGAATAAATTAACAACCGACTTGGTATTACATGGATCTCACAACTTTTTACCGCAGAACAACTGAGTTGCGAGACTTGGTTTTTTTGACAAGTATTGTTTTTGATGGGATCTCATTTCTTTTTGTATTTTGTAGACAGTTCTACTTTTTTCCTTTTCGGTACCTTCTACTTATTGTATATATGTATATCTACCAGCAACGAATTTTCTTAAAGCCCTCTCTCTGACTTATGAACTTTTCTTATTTTTGTAGGTAGCCTTCCGTTTTCTCTTTTCCGGTACTACTTCTTGAGCTTCAGCTACAGTTTTTCTAAGAGCCCACTCCCTGTCTCTATGGGTTTTTCTGGGAGGCTTTGATGTTACAATTTTTGACAAATCTGGACGGTAAATGCTTCTTAGTCTGTAATTGAGGATTCCTGCGCTTTAACACTTCCAAAGTCGACATTAATTAGATGTAAACCGCCCAGACTTGTAACTCTCGAAAGTGCCACGTAAGCTTGACCGGATGTGAATACTGTAGAACCGATATCCATCAGTGCATTACAAATTAGCGTTAATGTAGGTGTCTCCATGCTCGTCACAAGTATACACTTGTAACTCATCCCAATGCGCTACCACATACTCGATTATAGCAAGTCTAATATCATACCACGACTCAATATTCCCATACATAGAGAATGACAAAGAATGAAATAAACACGAACCATCACCAGGTATAGGAACAACCCAGTGTGGACAAGGCTGATCATTCACATACAGTATTACTGAATCCATTGCGACTACCTACAAGTTAGATTGCAAAGTTATTTTTATGCAGAAATACGATTAGATAATAAGAAATTTATAAATACTTAGGTACTTAAAGTATCAATATTTAATTTATTTAAATTATTTATCCGAACAACGTCCAAATTGTAAGCAAATAATATCAGTAAACCAATGAGAGTAGCCTTTAGTCGTCAAACTAATATAGCAATCGAAATTATCAATGAAAATCGCAAACTTATAGGTAAGAATTCTGGGCACATCCGAACAGCATTGGGTCGCTCGCGCGTATGAGCGCAGCTGCTGCTCGCTCGGCGACATTCACCTTTCCGCGCGCCCCGCCACTGTCCCCGCCCCGCGCCCTCGCGCTAGCACCGCGCAGCGCGTAGTAACGGCCCGCTCTCACTCGCTAGCATCGCAGCGCGTGGTATATAATTATACAACCTTACGCACTCGTAATAAGTACGAATACGCACGTAGGTACGTTTTTTGCATTAATAAATAATTTAATACACGTGTTTTCATCACCGGAATACCCATTTTTTGCTCGATTTGGCAGGGGCACTACCATGCGCCTATATTTATATGGGACTAGCTTAAACCCGCGGCTTCGCACGCAATAATAATAATTGCCGTAAAATAAAATATTGAAAAATTTAATTAACTGAAGACTTGGCTGTATGGGCTTAATTTTCTTTGCTGTCTTTTCTAGATTTTTTAGTTTTTCCTTGATTCATACACCAAACACTACTTATATTCCAAATTTGAAGCTTCTAGGTCTGCTAGAAGTGCCTTAGAATTTTGATGATCGGTGAGTCAGTGACTGACAAAATTAAGAAATTTGACCCCTTATAATTCTTAAAAATACTGGTTCAAATTGAATGAAATTTTAAATATACGTGTCTTTACAATGCCTGCATAGTTACTGAAAATTTCAGTCTTCTATTTTTATCCACAACGAAGTTACAGGGGGTCGAAAATGGTCTGAATTGCTTCGAGAAAAGGATGGTACGGCCGTGACGCTTTTTTGCTCGACTTGGTGGGGGCACGGCCGTGCCCCCAGATTTGTACAGTCACAAACATGGATAATTCCAAATTCAAATAATATTCAAAGACCTTCGTACTTAGTTTCTAGAGTCTTATTGTGTCCAAATTCAAAAACATTACTTCCCGCAGACTTAAAATTAACAATCAAATCAATCTCTCTTATTCCAAATAATGATTCGGCAATCGATATTCGATTGAATATCGGAAAGTTTCCGTTTTTAAATGCGTTTTTGTTCACGGAAACGTCAAACACCTAACACGCGTAGTTTTTCGTCGGGAGTTAAAAATAGATATCAAACATGCTCCCTTCGAGGTTGTTCTTGGAAATACTGATAATCTCTAGGTGTAAATAACTATACATATCATATTATATGCTTTATTTATTTAATTATTGATTGATTATGGAAAATAAATAAATAAAACTTTATTGATTATTGAGGTCAAGTATGAACCCGTCGTGCATAAAGAAAGGGTTTTTTGTCTAAACACTTCGTCAAAACATTCAATTGAATACTGTAATAGTATGGTTACTCATTATTTTATCGAAGGAATGATAAAATTAAAATACAGGGTTGGTATCTTCTTAAGACGACCTGTTTGGTGTAGTGGTTAGAAACTCTGCTACTATACCGAAAGGTCGCGGGTTCGAATCCCGCTAGGCGCATATGTTTGTATGATGAATACAGACATATGTTCCCGAGTTATAGATGTTCTGCATTTATACATATATTTATTTACAAAAAAAATATGTATTTGTGTAGTTTATCAACCATCTGGTATCCATAACACAAGCCTAGATGCTTACCGTGGACCTAGATGGCACTGTGTGTATGTGCAAAAGATATTTATTTATTTATTTAAGGTATTACCTGTGCCAATACAAAAATTAGGAAATGTCTGCAAATATGTTAAAGCCTATTGGCATTTCCTTAAACGACTTACTTAGCATGTGTTTAAAGGACAACGCCAAGTTAAGACTTGAGTCATGTGTCTGACAGAAGTTAAACAACAACTTTCGAAGATTTTCACTTTGTTGTAACCTTCGTACGTGACAAAAGGATGGGACTGATGCGTCATGTCTGTGTACTGCTCATTATAAATATATCGTGTATGTGGGCTTCGATAAAAAATGGGTACCAATACCTACTGTTATTATAACGATACAAATTAATATTTTTAACCCTCGAAGAACAACTGCAGGTGTTATGTGTTTGACGGTGTTGCATGTGCCTGTCCAGTCTTTGTCCGGATGTAAATCAGTAATGCGTGGTCGGATTTGATTTGCAGATATTTTATATTAAAGACTAAACAACAGGACAGGTTATTAGCCATGCTGGATGAAAATAAGTTAATCCGTTTAGAAAATATTTAACTTCAACACAGTTCTTTGGTGTATTTGGATGATATCAGAGTCCTTTGAAAGTTTTCTAATTTTTTTTTATATTTACGATTCAACTTGAGGATACGTTTTTAGCCACGAAGATATTTCAACTAAACCAAATGGGGATTTTGGAATTTCCAATTAATTATTTAATATATAAATTTTCGTATAATCTCTTGTGGGTTTGCGTGAGAATAAATTAAACATGTAGAAAATCTTTTAGAACAACCAAAAACCGAAATAAATTGAGGTATACCCCAATACTCCGCACTCAAGCACTCTCCCGCACAGTCAATCGCGGACAGGCCCCGTCAAGTGTACAGGGTGATTTATTTCAGTGGTACAGGGGTATTGATAAGAGAGAGCTAGATTTTTTAGGTTTTATATTGAGGTGCTACGAGGTTACGAGATGGAGATACATATTTTGTTTTGTGGTTACTTTTACTATTACTATTTTTAACCGACTCCCAAAATTTTAGATTCTCGTAATATGTTGGTCTGTATGTATTTTTATATGTATGGTCACCCATTTAAATAATAATAAATAAATAAATATTTCGAACATTTAACACCAATCAAATGCCGTGTCGTATCAGAAAGTCAAAGAAAAGGCGGAATGTAGAGAAGTGCGGAAAGGACTTCACCGACTAGACCATGGCTCTTAAATTGAAGAGAGAGAGAGAACACCAAGCATCTAGTCCCAAACTAAGCAAAGCTTGTACTATGGATACTAGATAACATATAAACATACATAAATATTTATATAACATCCATGACTCGGGAATAAATGCTCGTATTTAACGCACAAACATTCGAACCACAACCGTTGACATTGAACATTGCAACCGTTGGTTTAGCTAATATTAGGGTCACTATCCATACTACACCAATCGTCAATTGTTTTGACGAATATATGACGACCAATTGGTTATTTTCCTTCTTAATACTTATGTTGTAATACAAATGTCTGCATAAAATATTTTATCGAAATCTTGAAGTCTCAAAGTCCCCTAATCCCGAAAATGTACTCTTAAAATACTCAATGTACGAGATTTTGCAATGGTTTAATCAAAGGAACGAAAGGAAAATTAACGTCCTCACTGAAACCGACAGGATATTAAGCTTTTCAGTAGTCTCATCGCCACGACTGGAAATAGTTATGTTTGGATTAGGGCACCCTCGCGGAGCAACGCTCGGACTCGGACTCTCCGTGTATTGACAAAGTATATATGAAGAGAGTTTCAAGAAATCATTTCGTAGTTTCTAAATTATTATTGTGGTTTTTTTTTTCTGTGTATGGAAATGAATGGTTTAAATGGTAAAACAAATGATTACACTCAAAGACTGTTTGTTTGTTATACAAATAAATTAATACATCAAACTTGTTGTCTCCCAGACCATCTCTGAAAATAAGTGTATAGCTCAGAAAAATCAGAAAAGATCTTGAACTAATGAGGTTTGAAGGAAATTGTCAGGTTTGCTTGGATTGCGTTTTTTACACCCAAAAGTAGTACCTATTCGTACATGAAAGAACGAAAGTATACCGAACATTCATTACCCGAGTCCCGATTTAATTGATCTGATTTGAAAAAGTATGTTTTTACCTCTGACCGGTTTGCTGGCTTGCCTGCCTTGTCAATCTGCGGCATTGTAACTCAACAATAAACTGAAATTATTTTAAACGACTTCTAAGAAAGGCGCCGGTTTTCAACTTGTCGCTTATGAATTTTCGTCCACGAAATACATTGAGATTTGCTTAGTTCTTTTATTTGAAAGGCGATAAAAAAAAAGATCCACTCGAGATGGTTCCATTAAAATTTCATCAAAATCAGATTTTGGATTACCAACAAGGAATTCGTAACTCCTTAATCGTAGACGGTAAATGTACCACGATTGGGTGACTGTACATGCACTGTACTAACATTTTTCGGTTGTGATAGAGCTCGGGAGACAGAGAACATTACTGCAATATAGTCGGTCGTTTTGTTATTTTTTGGCCTTTCAGTTATATTATCATCATTACAACAATGCTGCATAAATAACTCTGCCACTTAGCAGCTTTAGATAAGATGATGGTAGTTACCATGCAGACATACATACCTTATCTACTATAACCAAACCGCGAGGTAATTCTTGCTAAGTTTGTACCCCACGGGCAATCGAATCCACTACTTCCATATCTACATAATGTTGTTACTATTAAGCCTGGGAGGAGAAGAATATCCTTATGGACTATTACTCACCTGCGACTATAGTGAGAAGTGCAAATGTAGAAACCAATGGTAGAGCACCGGTTTCCATGACAACGGCCCTCATCCGCCGCGTTGACTCCGCCGTCCTCATGTCGAAAGACATTGGATATCAATACTACTTCTTATTGTTATTGTCATAATAGTCTCTCTTGTGAAACTTATCTCATTATTGTCTCCAATTCGTCTCTATACGACCTCGTAACAAATGTAAATATATACTTCTTATTTTTATTGTCATTTAGTTTTAGTCCCTGAATGAAATCTGTAACAAACATTACAATTTATATTAGATTGTCATAATTTTAAATTGGTCATAATGGTCATAAGAGTAAATTTTCTTGAACATTGAAAGTATAAATATTTATAAAATAAATAGTCACAAGAAAATAATCAATAAATATTACGGACATTACAACAATAATGTAGTCCCAAACTAAGCAAAGCTTGTGCTATGGATACTAGATAACGGATCTATAGACTCACTCAGACATCTATAGATCATATACTAGATAACGGATTTATATAAATAAATATTTATATAAACATCCATATGACGCAAGAATAAATGTTCGTATTCATCACACAAATATTTATCAATCGCAGAATTCGAATCCGCAACCGTTAGTTTCGCTGACAGGGTCACTATCCAATATACCAATCGGTCGTCGTGTAAAACATTTTGTTTTACAGTTGTCTATATATATAGTGATAGACAACGTTTAATTGTAAGTAAGAATATAATAGCAGAATAACTTAACTTACGAACAACTTACTAAGTCAAAAAGTACTATTAATTTCGATATGGTTTCCACTCTTCGACCACTACACCAAAGTGGTTACAAACTCTGACTGCTATATCAAAAGGTCGCGGGTTCGAATCCCACTAAAGGCATATGTTTGTATGATGAATACAGACATGTGTTCCCGAGTTATGAATTATTTACAAAAAAAATGTATTTGTATAGTTTATCAACCATTGGTATCCATAATACAAACCTAGCTGCTTAGTGTGGAACTAGATGGCGTTGTGTGTATGTACAAAGATATTTATTATTATTCTAAACTTTATTTATCAACAATTATAATTCAACTTCACTGTAGAGTTCCAGTCAAAAACCCTATCTTTCAGTATCGAAATTGGGCGAAAATAACATGGCCACAAAATATTCAAATAGTGCTAACCAAACCTATCTTTAGTTTTTTTAAGCGAATATATACTCTTCTGTAACTAAGTCTGACATTTTCAATTGAGACAAATTTTTGCACAATCCATTAAGACACGTGATATTTTCGATTGAACCAGGAGTTAGTTAACTTAGGCATGAGTATACCTGAGTTTCTAATTATTCGAGAAATTCTATCAATTATTTTACCTGGCAACATGGTGAGTTTGTGAAGTGTCGTATTAACATATCGTATATTACACTAGATTGTATAGGTTGATGTAGATAATACTTAGGTATACTCGTACGTAACATAGAACGAATTGGATTAAAGTGTAAAACCGCGCGAATAAAAGCCAGTAGGTACTGATCCATTCAGCATTTTATCGCGATTGGTTTTGCAAAATGGTCACAGGATGTAATATATCTCTACTTTTTTACATAGGCGTAAGCATAAACTATGAATTGTGATGAGTATTGCTTAACTCCTACATTTTCCCTGCACGTGGTTTTGTGTTATATGTCGTTAATCCAAAAAGTATTATTGTTAGGACTCTTTGTATGATCAGTCACACGAGAGTCAATGGTGTTAGAAAAGACACCGGGCCCCTAGGTTGTTGATGCTGATCGATCATGAAGTCAAAGTCAAAAATGCTTTATTTTGTAGGTACACAATGTACACTTGAAATAGTCTATTTTACATTTTTTAAGCTACTGCTTCTTCAAATTGCAATTTTCCCCTGAGAAGAACAAGCAAGAAACTCAAGAGGTTGCTCTTTTTAGACTAAATGAATCAAGGTAAATAATAGTTAAAAACACATAATCGATCATAAGTCAAAGAAAGTAATAATATTCGATTAAACTTTTTTACAGAATATGTCGTGCAAATATTAGCCATTGCACTTGTTATTGCATGTGCCATCTATATGGCCACATAGATGTACCACACTATGTACATCCCGATATGTCCAAACACGTGGTAGTTTTTTATTACGTCAGTTTCCGCGGCGCAGCGTGAGCAAACTGAGATAAAACAGGAATGATTGCCGCTCTGTCGCGATATTGTTTCAAGTGTTTTGTTCCATTCTGTTGGCTCTTCGGCGCTTTTTGTTCATCCACACCCGAACGCCGAATAGTCGCATAAAAACCATCCAACTGAATAAGCGTTTCTTTGCAATAACGGGTTCGATTCGTCTCTGATCTCCTAGTATGAATCTACATAGTTCCCTCCAAACGTATTCAATTCCATTATCTCTTACACAACTACGAGCATCAATCTGTAAAATCCTTAACTATTGAATTCGATATTATAGAATACATAGGCAAGTTTATAGATTTCAAAGTAAAGACGACATTAAGTGGGGGATAAGTATCTACCGTTCATGGGCAGGAATATAATAGTTCACCCGAGGGGCCGTGGGGCTCTATCAATTGAAACATGCTCTCATGGCGCCGACGGCCGATGGCGGTGCGGTGCGACGGCGTCTTTGCCGAACGAACGAGCGCGACAATAAACAATACAAACAACCCTGGCCTGCATTTGACACCAGCCCGTTCGGAGTGGATTAGAGCGCTCTACAGGGAGTTCGGCAGCATTTAGGGAGCGTAATAGCCTTCCGCCGTGACCTGTTTTAGTTGCGACAAATAGAGATTTACGGGATTGCCGCCCGGGGGATTTCAAAGGAAGTCTAAAAGTTCGCCGTAATAAAATTGAATGGTGTTTATTTTGTGGTTACTTTATTCAAGAATGTAACTGTAATCTTCAAAATGGTCGCATTCAATATAACAACGTTTTTATTCAATCATCGAATCACAGCCGTCACACAATAAACACAATAAAATATATGTGTGGTATGTAGTATGGTGAAAAGTTCCCTGAAACCCAAAACTGAATAAATGTATTCACGACATAATAAAACTAAATAAATTAAACGAATAGATTGTAAATTAGATAAATTTTACTCATATTATCAAACATTCCAAGTTACATGTTTCCGGGTTAGCCCTCCCGGCGTCATCGGAGCAAAACCCATCTAACGGCATTCCGTTGGTTAATAATTTTACATCCGCGCACAAAGACGCCGCCGCCGGTTATCTCGCGAGTGGCACGCCTCCGATATGAGTTCCAACCAGCCAAACTCGGGAGTCCTATTGTCATGTTTACATTGTCTATGCTCATACCCAAATTCCGATTAGCACGAAGCTAGAACCCCTTAAACAATGCTAATGTAACTATTTGACAAGAGTTTATCATCTCGAGTAAATATAGGTAGATTTCCATTTCGGCCGCGTGACTGCACGAGCTACGGTTTCTGTTTATGTTCAACTTGCTTCGAGATTCCGAGTTTCTGTATCCATAGCTACAAGTTGGGAAAAGTTCGTCCTCGAAACAGGTAGCCTTACGACGAACAACTAAAGAAACACAGATTAAACGTAACTAACTGCAGTGTACTTGGCCATTTTGGAAATATTTTGAACCGACAAACTGAATCATATAATAGCTAAACTCTGGCTCAATGTGGATAAGTTTTGTTTGACTATGAAAGCACACAGGGGCATAAATTACTGTGTATACGTACCCATAGCGCCACATCGGGTCGCATTGTAACAAAAACCTTTCTTGAAAATTAATTACACTGTCCGTGTTCAACCTTTTCACTTCTCCAGTTTCTTAATTCGCAATTAAAAAGTTAAATTGTCCGGTTAATTTCAGCCATTGTGGTGGACGTCATCTAAGTACCCGCTCATTATTAACAATTGGTGTCTGAAAATTTGGTGAAAAATTTGCCGGGAGCCAGTTTCTAAATCACAATAAGTAATTAGCTTATCTGTCGGCGTCACGCGCTCGACGGGGAAGAAAGGGGAGTGACGAGGTCGCGGGGCGAAGTTCACGTCTTACGCTAAGCCTTCAGTGTTAATCTTGACTTTCCTTAATAAACGAAGAGAAGAACTTGGATTAAATAAATTACAGTAGTCGAATCTGTGGTTAACTTCGTAACCGATATTCAACTTCGCATAGTTTTATGTGTTCCTGACTCCGTGTATGTACATATCTATGCGTAACTTTGCGAAGCTTGTGGTTTATTCCATTAATAGCTTTTAACATTATTACACCAAGTTTAGATATGGGCCAAATGTGGGTATATAATTGGAAAAATTTATTTGTGTAAGTATTGATTCTAAGGTCACCTCATCATTAGGCTGATATCTAAGGTTAACGTAACCTCCCATAAACGTCATATATAGAATAATTTTAAAAAGATTCAGTATTCATATAATAATAAATCAAATAAAGTATTTATACATTACGACGAATATATGCATACATGAGATTTGGAGATTACTTAAATTTATAATAAAAATATTGTGATGAATATGTAGAGATTCAGCAGTGTTGTTGATCTTCAGTCCCCCCAGTAAATTAGTTCCTGCCACCAAAAAATCCAATTTTAATCAAGTCTAAAAATCCTAATGTCACTTTGTTAAGCGTGAAAATATGACGATCAAGTAGAAGTATACGTCAATTCTCCAGCTCAATGAAACTATATAGTATGATTTATTAATTAGGTTTGACAATAATTCACAAGTAAATTTATAGCCCATTATGCATCGTATCTTATATACAACATGTAACAGAATTAACGCAAAACCTTATACGCCCATAAAGATTTATAATTTAAGAAATCTATCTGCTTAACTATCCAAATAATTTAAAGAATATGTTACAAGTTACTAGCATTTTAATTATCGTGTCCACTACATTTGACTAATAATTCTACAAAGTTTACTACAGTTGTCAGTTACTCCCGGAAGAACAGATGTCACCTTCCAGTTATTGGCGGGAAAACAATTGCAGAAGAGAAAAGAAGATCGGTTATCGGTTCCTAATATCATACCAAATCACAAAGAGCATGTGAGTAAAGTACACGTCACTTCAGAGCCACAGACTTTAGAACAATTTTGGAATTCACATCAATTTAATAAAAAAAATTGAAAATATTAACTATGTTTGAACGTTGTGCAGTCGTCTCTACTTTCGATTCGAAACAAACTAATTACTGTTTTTGCGTTAATTCTGATACATGTCATATATTATCGGAAATCTCTATAATTCGGTATTCTATAGAATACCTAGGCTTTCCATAACACGGCTAAAACATTCCGGCAATGTATATTTATTATTTATTCCGCACTTTACCTAGGCGTAGAATACCGAATGAATAGCCGATAAAGTTGTTCTGAAATGTACCAAAAAAAAGACCTAACAAACCTAATCAATAGCGTCTGATTTTTCTGACAAGCGAATCTTGCGAAATTTTGATGAATACGATATGGTTTTATTTGTATAATTTTATACTTTAGGGGAGAGTGTGCATGAAAGAGCCAGGCTTTGAAAGAGCCGGTGTGATTTTCCATTACTTATCGATATTTTACCAAAGTTTAATTTTACTCCTTAAATGGCAACACTGGATAGCTGTCACCCACAAACATTTGACAGTTCTACGACAACAAATGGCCTCACAGGACTGTTACGAAAATTCGGAAGCCAAAAAGTAAGTTTCTTTGTGTTTCTTTCATCTTTTTTTTCAAAAAGGGTATTGCATAAGTTGACAAAACTGATATACAGTATTGGCGTCTATATATTTGCCGTTGTTTTGCATACATAATATCAGATAAGCGTTCTGGTATACTGCCTTTTTTTTGAGGTTATATTGTTAAAAGCGCCGTGTTTTGAAAGAGCCAGTTATCTATGCTTTGAAAGAGCCGGCTCTTTCATGACACGAAAAGTGGCTCATTCAATACATCGTTTAGTTTTAATTAACCCCCGACGAAAAAAGAAGGGTGTTATAAGTTTGACGTGTGTCTGTGTGTCTGTCTCTGTGTGTGTGTATGTCTATGGCAACGTAGCTCCTAAACCAATGGACTAATTCTGATGGTTCTTTTTTTTGTTTGATAACTGATGTGATGGAGATTGTTCTTAGCTATAATTTATTTATATTGCACAAAATACAAAAAAATGTGTATGTACAAAAGGCGGACTTAATGCCTAATGGCATTCTCTACCAGTCATATTTATGGAGGTCTGGGGTGTCCATTTTTAATTTCATTATATGATATATGTTTCAGAATAGAAAGATATGTCTTCGCAAGCGTCAACAACTAAAACTGCTAGAAGTATGGTACAAGTGCAAGATATGTAACGGGTGGGCAAATGAATCGTGTAGCCATAAAGGGGTGATTAATTTCTTCTCCCAAAAATGTTTTTAAGTTTAAATTAACCTGTGTGTGGATAACGTTGCTGGTTGTACAATGATCCACATCATTTTGTAAGACTAGATTAAGTATATAAATTGTGCAGCTGTTTGTTGTCCTTAATAAAATAAAATAAATTGCTTTTATATTGTTTTTATTTTTTAAGTTATAGAGTATACGAAAAAGGGCTCGATTTTATGTTTTTAGACAAATTTTTATTAATTATTTAATTTTTGACTAAGACAAAGTTCAAAAGTTTTAATTGTTGATTAAGACAATGTTTAATTATTACTGAGACTGTTTAAAAATTGTGATTTTCATAGAATTACCAAAGTAAGCTTAGTATTAATCTGATTTTAAATACTTAACATAATTTTAATTGATAAAAAACCGTTTAGTACCTCAAAAGTAGGTATCGGCTCTTTCATAACACATGGTAGCTCTTTCATTGACCTGCTGCTATGAAAGAGCCGATATAGTTTTTTTTTTTAACTATTTATATAAGAGATTATCAGCGTTGTTATCCTCTTTATTTTCATTTTATAACATTGCCAATTAAAGTGATTATAAGAAAACCTAGATTCATTTGAAAATAATATAATAAAAGTGTGTTTTTCTTTATACTATTCAAAACTGGCTCTTTCATCCACACTCTCCCCTATCTGGCCTTCTAATGGCATTCTTTACAATTCGGTATATCACATATTACCTAGGCACAGTATGTAATGATTAATGATAGATAAAATATTTTACACATTGCCTATAGTATATGTCGTAGATGGGCGGGTGGGCGTTGCTAGTGACCGGGACGGTGCCAGTCGCGTGGTAAAGGGTGGCTCGGGCAATGGCGACATTATTGCAAGCTACTTAAGACGAATAAACAACGTATTCACATTCGATTATGATCATGGAACCCGAGTTGCTTACTGGTGAAAAGTAAACATGCACGCCCCTCATGCCATACAATTTGGCCCTCGCGTGCAGTCTGTGGAATTCAGCCGGACCTAGTATTCAATTCTTCCTTGCTCAAATCCCATGATCAACTTCTTATTAACTAACGACTCACCATTCTTCCACGCGTCGGTGATAGTAGGTAATCAGAATCACTCACCAGCCTTCAAAGTCCCTATAATTTTCGATGTGCAGACCTTATATTACTGTTACGTCGTCACCGCGCCGTTTCCGGCGATACCAGCGCCACCAGGTTTACTTCCCATTAACCGAGTATTATGATAGTCAGTTGACCGTTCGAATAATGAATTCTATCGCTAATTTATCGCTATCTATGACATATAGAATAACTAGGTCGTCTGTACAATAACTGAATTACACACTTTGCTGGTAACACATACAGAACTTTGTCATACTGCATCCTTGTTGATTGAGATATTATAAAACTATACCAGGTAGATAATGATGAATTTACAACAATATATAGCTAAGCATTAGTAGACATTCTCGATTAATTACACCAGTTGTGGTCAAAACTTTGCTCGTTATCAGCGGTTCCCTTAAATTCTCGGTTAATTAAGTAGTAAATCCTTTTGTCAAACTTTTAAAAAAGAACTATTGATCTGTCACTTGCAGACTAACAATATTAAAGGTGGATAAAGGGACCTTCGAAACAAAGTGTTAACTGATTCAACTTTCAACTCAAGTCAGCTTCAGTTTGTTCCGAAGTGAGTTGAAGAGTAAACTCGTTTTGCGTTTCAAATGTCACGATTCGAATTGAGACAATTGTACACTAATTTATCTAATATTTAAAATACTCGACGCGTATTCGACGAATTTAAAACACGTCTTCACATTTCTAATTCATTTCATTCTCAATTTTACCATATTGGCCTTTTTTAAACCTAATCTATGGGATCATATTTCCAACCGGATTTAGTAGTACATAATCGGAATCATTATAGGTCACAACCTCCTTGCTTTTAGTTCTGATAATTTAAATGTCACTAGGAAGATAAAATTGTAATATTTATGTAAAAATATAATTGTAATCCCACACTTAGAAAAGTTGGTATACCTTTTATTTAAGCATTTGGAAGTATTACAGCGAGGCGAAAGGCTCTAATAGCCTTTAGATACTTGGCTCTGGATGTGCAATTACAACAAAATACTAAAGCATATACCTCTGATTAAAGCATCGTACATACACAACTTCGAACCAAAATAGTTTAGTGACACGACAATAAGTTCAATTGACTGACAATTGATATTAAAACTCTTTTTATAACCGCTTCAACACTATTCTCTCGGCGACATTCTCTAGTTGATAATTTCAAAGGTCCGAGATGACCGTTAGATAATTCTACTGGAGTGCGTGAGCAATAGAAAGAAAATTAATTAGCGAGAGTGAGGTGAGATTACGTATATATACATGTCAAAAAAAATATATAGCATCATTTAGGAAAAATAGTGATAAACATAACTTGCATGTCACATAAGTCGCCTCAGCAAAGTCAATTCATTCAAAGGGTTATGTATACGTTTTTTCAATAAGGTTCCTGTTGATATACAAAATCTTCCTGTCAATAAATTTAAAGATACTATAAAAACAGAAACTTATTAAGAAAGTATATTATAAAAAATCTGATTATTTAGATGATAAACATTCATGGAAATAACCAGCCTGTTCGCATAACCAGGCTATTTCACAATTAATAATGAAATATTATAATATAAAATAATTATTAATAATTTTGCAATATAAAAACCATTTTTTTTTAAAGAGCTACCTCTCGAGTTTCTTGCTTGTTCTTCTCAGGGGAAAATTGCCTTTTGAACAAGCAGTAGCTTTAAAAATGTAAAATCTGACTATTTTAAGTGTACCCTGTGTACCTACAAAATAAAGCATTTTTGGTTTTGTAGAACGTTTCATGATGTTTGTTTTAAAACGTAAAAAAAAAAAAGATTTATTAAATTTTTTTAACAAACTGTGAAGTTTGTCCGTTTCTGTGCAAAATATTTTCAATCACTTGCTGGTATCTGATTGGTCGGCAATTTGGCAAAATATAAGTTCGGAGACAATGCAATATTATGGTACCATCGAGCTGATCTGATGATGGAGCCGGGATATAGGGACTGGATCTCCCTGTCGGCAAATGGCAAGATAGTCGAATTTGGGCTAGTTTGTTTTGTTACCATGAGCACTTGCCATCACATATGATAATGAGTGTGAAGATGAAGCCAGAAGATTGTCACTGGAACTCCTTGATGGACTTTATATTACTCGTCTTTGTACAGTCTAACTCAGATAAACGCCTGTATATTACAAATTAAATTTTCTCAGGAAATCTTGAACGATTTTTGGATAACTTTTATTTAGTTAAGGCAATTACTGAGTTTAACAATGTGATAAAGTAAGAAAGAAAACTTTATTTTAATTATGCAGGAATGTATAGGTTTCTCTGTTTCGGACTGTACTAAATAATATGTGATAAACCTGGTGGAGTATTATAAAATTGCTTTTAAAAGTACAGTTAATGGAGTACTTCTTTTTAAAAAAATCAATAATTTATGATACAATTAACATGATCAGTCGTAAACGTCCACACTGTTGGGGTACAACCTCCTAACTGGGAGAAGTATGAACCATACTCCAGCTCTGGTTTGAAGAAAGTACTATGCGTAGGGAAACACTTGTAGTGATGTTTAGACTGCGGTCGGGCCAACTTCTACCATATGATGAGTAGAGCTGTGTCACCATTATGTGACGTATATATATCGCACAGATGATCTATATCACCAATTGCTGGAGTGTAGCCGAACAGCAGTCTATAGACAGTTTTATTTAAAGAATAATATAACTCACCTCGGTGATATAAACCTGTTGCTGAGTCAGCCAATGTCAGAGGAAAATTATAAGTTTTATCTCAGGTCCTTACAGACATAATGTAAGCATTAAACCCATTTTTATCCATAAGGCTGACAAGAGCAATAAATGTGTGCTCCAAGCCTTGTTAAAATTATATTTAAAAAAATAATAATAATAATCCACCACGTGGATTGATTATTCATAAGGCTGACAAGAGCAATAAATGTGTGCTCCAAGCCTTGTTAAAGTTATATTTAAATAATTATAATAATCCACCACGTGGATTGATAGTCAGTATTTTTAAGCCTCCCCTGTAGGCCACGGACTTGACTTAATGACTGTTGTCAATTGAAAACAACCTAGACCGACCGGGAACCGGGACATTATTAAAGTTACATAGTCGTAGAAAAAGTTACATATGCACCTATATAACGCATTAAAACAGTGGTGCTATCTATATTTAATCGATTTCTTAAATCTGTAATAATAAAATAATGAATGATTAAGTAAATGAATAACTGACAAATATTTTAGACAAGACGAACACCAAAATATTTAGTTGGCAAAACATTCGCCGAAAAGTCTAGTTCCGCAATCATCGTATAGACAGTGGCCAAGTGCTTCCCAAATATTGGAGCTCCACTTGATCCAGATCGATCCAGATTCCGAGTAAAACTGCTATTGGGATATATGTTCATGTTTTGCGGATTTCATACTATCAGATAGTATTCAGTTTACTGACAAATGTTAGTACGAAATCATTAAAAGAACTGGCTATTACAAGATATACACAAAGATTTTAAAGACCTACTCAAAAAGGGGGGATTGAAATGGAAACCCGCCTAAATACTGCTGGTGGAGAAAATCAAATAGTGCCACATATAACTAATATTATAAATGCGAAAGTTTGCTTGTTTGTTTATTTCTTGTTGCTCAATCACGGCGATACGGATGACCGGACTTGGATGAAATTTGGTATATAGGTAGAATATAGCCTGGATTAAGACATAGGATACTTTTTATCCCAATCAAGTGAGTAGTTCCCGCGGGATAAACAAATGAAACATCTACGATAAATTTATTCCATGCACGCGAAGCCGCGGGCGGAAAGCCAGTATTTTAATATATTTTAAATGCCTATTCTACTGTCATTTAAATTTGTTCATTTCTTAAGAATTTCTGCATAATGGCCCTTAAATTGATTAAATGCTTCTTGATCCCTTCAAGTGCAATATGTTGAAAGGAATACCAAGAACGTTTTATTTTATTTTATTAATCAGTAAGAGACCCTGCAAAGCCAAGCTATTATTAGGTTAAGGTTTGGGATGTTATCGACTACAGATCGAGTCCATTTTCCTTAAGCTCCTACCCTCATTTCATTATCTGTTCGGCTCGCATATTTTGTTTTGGCTTTAAATTTTTTTCATTTTTTTATCAATACGAAGTTCAATTTTGTACCTAAGTTCTTTTAGCTGCTTATTAATGTGATAAATATCTACTTCTCTACTATTTAATTTTAGTTGGTTTATGTTTAGTATTTACCATTATTATAAAGAAAAATTTAGGTATATTAACGGAAATTGTCACATATATGTGCGTGTGCGTGGGTGTGTATTGGTGTAAATTATTTTTTTAGTTTTTTGTAACTTTACAGTTGTAATTATAAAGTTATACAAAAGTAAAAAAAGACGTCATCACTAAATATGTCATTATCGGGGAGCAGTACCCAAAATAGATGCGTTTACTAGTACCGTGCAGCCAGGTCCTAGCCATTGAAGAGTACTTTTATGATCCTCCCTCCATCAACTCTGTGGTATCATATTATTGTCCTGTCGTCATATTTACATACATTTGTTAAATTCCAAATCTGTACTACAATATTACAAGTTGAAAGTGTAATTAGAGAATCTGAACAGAATGATACACTAGGTAATTCAATTACAAATATTATAGCGTCCGTGTCGTTAAGAGATATCCGTAAAGTAAATTAAAGAGCCTTATTTCAATTTGATAATATCTCAAAGAGCTGACAGTGATTACCACCAGAAGTTCAACGACATTTTCAATTTCTCCCCAAGTTATTTATTGTAACGAAAATAATAGATCCAATGTGATGGCGATGGCGGCGTAAAGAAAATTCCAAAAGATAATTACGTAATTATAAGAACCCTTTTGTTACAATATCACAGCATCCACTATAACAATATTGCAACGAAGTTTTAGATAAAGCGAGCTCAATTATATTTACAATAATATAATGTTTCAATTACAGTTTTGTAATCAAAATTGAAACCTACCCTAACGTTATTAAATTCTGTTTGTAAATTCATACTCGTACAATAATGAGAATTATTCTAGAAATCCTAATGAATGTTCACAACTATTTCTGAAAATAATGAGTTAATTTGTGTGGGGCTACGGCGGAATTTATGGAATTTCCATGGTATTTCACAAAGGGATTCAAATGCCGTCTGTTTACTAGTCGGGAACTTAGACAAATTCCGAGAACCATTTCTGATCTGCAAATGGATAGGTATTGTGTTATGTATTAAACTCAAAGGAAAGTGCAAAATACTTATTTTCAGTTTATTTTACTTTCAACAACGGACTTTCTGTCATTGTCTCGTTTTTTTGGAAATAAAGTCTATTAAATTAAGATACCTTTATTTTTTAATTTTCAATAATTACATTAGCTTGCCCTCATAATCTCATTCTAGTAGATAGATAAAAAGTTTATTGCATAAACTGGCACATATACAAGAAACACAATATTAACAAACACGAGACTAATAATTTATATCATTGTTAATTGTAAAATAGCCTGGCATGCATAGGTACTGGTTATTTCTCGTAGTTTTCCTATTAAATGATGCTATATTCTTTTATTTACATTCTAATTAATTAATTTTTACATTACGCTTACAACTTATAAGGCAATATTACAAATAGAGTTTTTAACATAAAGAAGCGTATGCATTTCCCCGTTGTTTCTTTAATATTTCCTGAAATACTTTCAGCTTGAATCTACTCGGAACCTTATTTGCAGCAATATCCTCACTAGTGACTTCCTCGTACAAGTCCGTAGAGCCACCTATCGATTACACATTTAGAGGCTCTATGTTATTGGGTTCGCGGCGGGCATCGCCCAGCTCAGCCTTTATTATCCGTTGACACTGTATTTGTTCTCGGGCTAAATTATTGTTCTTTCGTTTCGTCGGGAACCCATTTCACTTTTTTCAACCCCTCAGATTTTTTTCATCCAATTTCGCTTAAAACCATCCCTCTCTCCACTAATCATATTTTACGACGATGTCGTGGTAATGCAATATAATTTCCCTTCAATATGGATTTCTTTTACATTTAATATCGCCAAGAGTTTTGTAAGAAAAATCGACAGTCTCCTCTGAACTACGTTAATAAAGCTTTTCGTGCTTTTTCGGCTGTAATTTTCAGAGCTTTTATTATAAAGCGTGTTTGAAGGCTGGAGCATTAAATGTCAACAAGTAAATTAAGTAAGAAGATCTGTATCTTCTAACATTCAAGTTGAAACTAAAAATAGAACATGTACAGTCAAGCGGAATATTACTACAATAAAAAGTAAGGTATTTTCCTACGATTTTTTCTTTATATAACAGTAAATTTTCAAATAATATTTGTAACATTTACCTTACTCAAGTGAACAGGAATAGCACATAAGCTATATGATATACTTTTTATCAACCCCGGAAATAAGCCAGCTAACAACAGCTATTATCGAGGTGATCATTCCCTTCGCCAAGCACAGTTCATTTTTTGGGTGAATTACTAAAGAATCTGGATATTTACGAGAATTACCCCACATCCGAGGGCGAGGCAAGGATGCGATCGTACGAGCCGACCGCGGTGGTGTGTCCCTTATTGGGACATGTATTGGAAAATCTTTATGTTATTATTTACGCGACGACGAGGAATTTCGCGGCGCTAATACCCGTCGCGTTGTACATTTATTGAAGTTTTTATTAGAAAATACCATCCATACTCGGTGTCGCTCGTGAAGGAATTTGACTTATTAACAGATACTCCATAATATATTCCTCCCTTTTGTTTGGATATGCCCAACATGGAAAATCTCATTAAAATATCATGTTCATTCCAAAAAATTACGACGCGAATATTGGATTTTGTGGATAAATTTTACCGTGACTGCCTTTTTACACGACACTCATTTGTTCGTTTTACGATTCTTGTCTTCTTTTGAAGGATTTCACTTTCAAATGACGTGTCTTTTAACAGTGACGTAAATCTATTGTGGTCAGATTTACCTTCTACCTTTTTATTTAGTTTGTGACGATTATTGATGATTGTGAGCATAGCAGCCATGTGAAGCTACACTGATGATGTAAGTCGCTTCATGAATTCATGTATGTATATAGCAATTTTCTCTGTAAATGGGTATTCAGAAAAATCGCTATATTTTTAATTCATTAAATTAACTGGCTACAGAATTCTAATGCTAGCCCTGTCCCACGACGCTATCCATTGTGGGATTTGTCCTAATCACCACCCTCTGAACAGGCAAGCGATCAAACGCTGCAGCAATAGAACTGCTGCCCAATTCCGGGCGGTGTCGTTCTGCTCACGAATGTGTCGCCATTTATGATACCCACGAGAAAAGACCGTTTGGTCCAATCGTAATCTGCGGGAAGCCGCACAACCTACTCTCTATACATTATACTGTATATACGTTTTAATAATAAAATACCGGAACATGCATTGAGTTTAACAAATCAGAAATTTTAACGTCATGTAAAAATAATCTTATACTTATAAAAAGAGTTACTGCAGGATAGATGATTAGGTGGAGTTCATGTCGAGTTTCCAAATATTAAAAGTTTAATGCTTGAAACAACATCCATTTCGAAATATACCGAAATGCACACTGTAAAACGTGCAAAGCCAGGTCTTTGGAGTTTTTTTGGTAGAAACTCGCCTTTTACGACACCCATGGGAAGAATCGGGTTGGTTCTATTTTTTTTTGCGTGCCGAAACCACACAGCTCTGAGGAATAAATTTTTGACTTTGAATCTATTCCTACATTGGTGCTGATTGCTGAATTTGTGTAAGTCTAGTGGTCTTCTGAGTATCAATATATTCAAGTTGCTCTGTCGGCGTGGCTTTCGAAAACCAACTTGTGTTTTAGTCATTTATTGTCAAGGTCGGACCTTTTAGGATAACACTTTCACTTTTATTACTCCATACCTACAAAGATACATATAAAACAGATAAACAGACAAATAAATGGCTGCCGTCACTATCAACAAATTCCAGGGTAAATCCTACTTTATTATCGCTTAGCCCTTTGGGTGCGAGTGCGAGCGGTCTGCGCAGGAAATTGTGCTACGTTTTATCAAAATGCTTCCGACACGCTCCAAGCCGCGTGGCTTCGCCGACTGCCCGGTCGTGCCGCGATACCGTTGTACGTTTGCATCTGTGCGTTTTACCGCAGCCAAACGCCATTACGGTACTGCGGCCTGCCCTGCCACACGTCATACTTATTGAAATTATCCATGCTGTGATGCTGAATATATAAATCTTCTTTATACATTCTTCTTAGCGAGTTGATGGCAAAATCATACATATACATACTATAAATATAGTGATGCAGGAAGTCCCTTGCTAACGCCTAGCTCATATATTTCCAGAGCGACGTGTTGGAAGTGGCCTGCAGAGAGCGACTTCCCACGACCTTTATTAGGTCATCCTCTTACCTTGTAGGTGGACGTCATACTCTGCGCTTACCGCTGCGTGATCTCCACTCTAAAAATTCCACTATTACCTAGTCCAACATTTTTAACTTTTACCGCCTTTGCATTTCAGTTTTACTATCTAATCTGAATATCAATCCAAATTATGCTTCATATGAGTAGAGTTTGGATATTTCTGGTTATCGTCGATTTACAGTCCAAATGGGCTAAATACTTATGTACATATGTAGAGATTGAAGTTGTTGTTGTTGTTGTTGCTGTTGGTTGCGGCTAAATATTTATATAATATATACGGTATATATTATAATGTGTGTAATGTAATAATACATACGGTTGTTGTTGACGATTACCAGTTCAAAGTGCCTAATACGTAGGTAGCGATTGCACATCTTTTTACCAAGCTTTTTACGCTCGCTCGCTAAATACGAATCGGTAGGATTATTCTTCCGGGTAAAATTTGAGAGAAGAAAAATAGAGAAATTTCCACAATGTGTAGGTAGTTTGTAAGGCTCATGTTTGTTGTCGTTCTCCAGTCCAAACCGGCTAATGTGTAGGTAGTTAGTACAGTTTCATGCTTATTAAAACAGTATTAAAAAAATTGTATTGAGACTGAGAAGCGATCTCAATTTCAAGATCAATTTATTAATACGGTCCTAAGTATCGTGTCGTGCGACGATCCATCCTGACGTCTAGTTCCTCATCTACAACCTAATAGTGAAAGATGACGACAAGACTATTAAAATCATATTACAATGCAAGTTCCGTTTGGACTTTATACAATGAGATCACGTCGCTAAGTGCTTGACAGAGCCAGAAACGTGTCGGAAACTGCTGCCTCCTTGAAAACCATTTACGAGTACCTTAATGTGAAGTCAATGTCAAAATATTTTATTTCATAGGATAAAATGGAAAAGAGAAAAGGAGATAAGCGGGATGAGTTAGATAAGTTCCTAACCAATTGGTCGGAGGAGGCCCGGGACAGAGAGCCGTGGCAAGAGAGGAGCGAGGCCTTTGCCCAGCAGAGGGACAGTATGGACTCGTAATAATAATAATAATAATAGGATAAAATTATCAATTGAATACGCCACAAATTAAGATTAATATTAAATTTAAATTTACTCTTCCTTTACAAAGATGACTCCCCTGAGAAGAACAAGCAAGAAACTCAAGGGTTGCTTGCTCTTTTTTTTTAAATACATTATGGGTTATAATTTGTGGTTTGACAATTAGAGCAAAATATATATTACATGAATAATAAGACAGCTGCCTATCATACAGATAGTCAGTGATTTGATAAAAGCCTTTTGCTAATAATTTCTGTTTTATGATTGCTTTAAATTTATTTAAAGGCAATTCTGAATTTCTACCGGAACTTTATTATAAAAGCGTATAGGTATTGAAGCCTTTGAGGAATTTACTAACTTTGTGAAGTCGGCTAACACGAACAGATAACCGGTTCTTATTCCTTGTATGAACATTGTGACTATTTCTCAGTTACAATATGAACGAATCTGGGGTGTATATCGAAAATTTGATCGTGTCCTACTATATTACATAATGTACTTATAGTATGAGTTTGTAGGGTTCTGTACCTGATGGGTACCGACGAAGAACTCCTGAGGGATAACATTGAGCTCCTTGAAGTTCCATATGGCGAAATTTTTCTAACATTTACAACTATATTAAATTTTGATAAATTACGGATATTTCGTCAAGCTCTCGCCCGAAAACAATAATACACTAAGAGCAAAAAAAAAAAACAAAATTTATTTTTTTAAATCCAAAAATGTGAAATGCTCAATTTTCTTTCGAACTAAATGTCTTATATCTCGAAAAGTATATGTGATATCGAAATATCACGAAAGCTCGTTTAGTTGTGGACTTTGGGCTACATTAAAAAACAGCATTCGTCTATGATGGTTGTAGTGATGACGACCGATTGGTGTAGTGGATAGTGACCCTGTCAGCGAAACCAACGGTTGCGGGTTCAAATCCCGCGACGGGTAAATGTTTGTATGATGAATATGAATATTTATTCCTGAGTCATGGATGTTTATATAAATATTTATGTATGTTTATCCGTTATCTAGTATCCATAATACAAGCTTTGCTTAGTTTGGAACTAGATGATTGGTGTAAGTGTCCGAAATATTTATTTATTATTATTTATTTATTAAATAACAAAATAACATGGTTCGTGCTGTAGGTGGTCCCTCAAATTTTCCCCATTTTAGCTGAGAGTGTGAAATCACCCTAGTGTTGCGAGTTTTAGGACTACTCGTCTAGAGTGAATAGGCATTTACTGGGTGCGCGTGATACATCTTCGGCTACATCGTCACTTTCCATCAGGTGAGATTATAGTCAAACGCGAAACCAGTTTTTAATAAAAAAAAACGCGAGTGGTTGAGGGTTGAAAAGACGCGTATCTACTAGGGCTACAAGACGGTAAAAAAAATCGAAAAGGTCAGAATTGTTATTATTACATATTATTTTTTTATTATTATTATAGTTGCATGAAATAAATTGTGATTTATTTTTTTATATCAATGTTTACCCGACGGTGGATTTTTTTTTGTTAGCGCAATAGGTTTATGGATATTATATAAAGAGGGTATTGTTAATACTATGTTTGACCGGAAAACTAGCCAGGCAGACATTTAAAAATGTCTTCCCACCAACCAAACCCTTACCCGCTAAGAATCGAACCCGCGACCTCCGGAGCAGTTAGTAAAAAGTTTCCCATTTATATCATCTAACTGTTCATCACATGTTAGCAAATCGCGCATGATCCTGTATCCAGAGAATCGATTTATAACCGACTTCAAAAAGGAGGAAGTTCTCAATTAGGCCGTTTGTATGTTTTCTGAGGTATCTCACTCGCGTAAACAAATAATAAAATCTGGGAACTCTAATTTATTTTTAGATTAGCGAACTGGCACAAATTCTATTAGCTACTAACATTACATCCAAGTGTCAACTGGCACACGGACCAGTTTTCTTGCATGCGACTTGCTACTTTAGCCCCATTTTTTTAAATAGTTTGTTTAAAAATTAGGCCAGCCGTTAGTGTAGTAATAACGTGATAAAGTAATTTAATAGTACCCTGAAGTGTTTTACGAGTTGATCCTCAAAGTTTGCATTCGAATATCGGGTTGGGCGGAAAAATCTTTCCGTAACAAATTCTACATCAAAAATACCTTTGAAAACAAGCTTTTAATACTGATCAAGATTATCACATATTATTGTAGTTTAATCGTGTATGCAAAATTTCGCATCCGTGCTATTAACCGTAGAGGAGATCCCTCTTGGGGAGACAATCCACAGCATCAGATCAATGTGAAAATCATATTTAACTATCAAAACTAACCGTAAATTTTGCATATTTTAGTATCCGTGTTAATAACCGTAAAGGAGTTCCCCTCGTGAGGAGACGACCCTGGCGGCAGCATCAGTCCATATCTATCATATAAATATCAACAGAACTGAACGAGTATGCTTAATTTCAGTTCCTTAGATAAACCGGGAATAGTTCTAATTATAATAATTACTTACAAATTTTGTAACGACAACATACATACGAAGATTGAAAGTTGTTGTTGTTTTATAATAAGGTTCCAGTAGACATTCAGAATTTTCATTTAAATAAATTTAAAACAATCATAAAACAGAAATTATTAGCAAAAGGCTATTATAAAATCACTGACTATTTGGATGATAAGGAAGCATAGACATAGCTGTCTTATTATTCATATAATATTATATGTAATATGAGGAAAATGTATATACATTTTCCTTCGATTGTCAAATCACAAATTGTAACCCATAATCTGTTGAAAAAGAGCAACCCTTGAGTTTCTTGTTCGTTCTTCTCTGGGGAGTCAGCTTTGTGAATGAGCAGTAAATTTAAATTTAAGAGTGACGTTTTCAAGTGATAATTTTATCCTATGAATAAAATATTTTGATTTGATTTGATGAACTTTTCCTACTTTGTCCTAAATTTCTCACTTTCTTGTAACTAAGAAGTAGAATGATCGATGAAGTTCCATGCTTGGTATAAACCTAAGGTTATTTTTGTTTATTTATTTAGAATGTGATCCTTCTTTCAACTGCTTTCAGCGTATCTTAGGGCGAATCCTCCAATGGAAATGGAAGCAAATTTCGCAGAAGAAGAGCCGCTAGTCCAGCAGTGGATTATGTTTATACCTATACATATATAGACTCCACTCCACTCCACTCCACTCCAGTCCACTACTGGACTAGCTCATGTAGATGAGCTATTGCTCAGTGTTGATCGCCATCAACACTGAGCATGAGCTGTGAAATTCGAGTATATCGCCATATACTCGAATTTCACTCCTATTTACAACTGTTGGATTTCATATTTAATAGGCAGGTCAGCATATTAATTAATATTCAATATGAGGCAATAATTAAACGCAATGAATTGAATCCTTAATTATATTCAGGGTCTGAAAGTTAAATTACAATTAATACCATTTACTTCTGATAGTAAAGTTGTTATCACAATAGGTAAAATAAAATTAAATAATGGATTAAACTTTAAATGTGCACCGAATTTTCTTCTTAGCGAATCGATGGCAAAACAACAAATTCTAAAATAAACATAAAATTTAAAAAATCTAGGCCTGTGTCGAGCGGCTCCTTTCCTAGGAAAGGGGCAGTCTAACAAAAATTGCAGCAAAGAGGAAGAATTGTAGTTGGAGAACTATATAATTTTATTGAGAGTATTCAAAATTGATCAAAAGGTAGAAGGATCAAAATTTGACCTGCAAAGACAACAACTACTCAAATAATAAAGCTGCATCATTATCTTTAACAAATAGAAATAACTTTGTTGTTAACGATTTAGTTTAGATTTCATGACTCTTGCTGAACATTCGCTCACTCATTCTATTTTTTTAAATGCGCCGTAAAAATAGGATATAAAAGAGTTCGAAATCCGCATCACAAACGAAAAAAAAATCTCATTTAATTAAAAAGTTGTCAGAATTATTATCAGTGTCAGCGAAAACGACGCCGGCAGTTTTTGTTATTCATTGGCAATTCATTCATCTCGAGTGAAACATTGACAGATCCATTGTAGCCCCGAACAATACGCGGCACCACGCAAATTTGCAATAAGGGCCTTTTCCATTATAACGCCATACTTTAATAAGATCCAACTCCATTTAACTGTCACGGTAAAAGAGTATGAAAACTTTAAAATATTTTTTCGTAATTTAAAGAGTCATAATGTATTAGAGAGGCAGACAATTCGTACGTATTTGTAACTGTATATATTATGTAAATTTTCTCGTATGAAAAAGCTTTGTTTACTTTTGGAAAATTATTCGGGTCCTGGAGGGCGGATATGCATTCAAATTCCTCGAATTAGCATAGCAGAATAAATAATGTAATTATTTTTCTAAATCCGTAATATTATTCGTCTCTACTATAATTTTTTTAGAGTAAACTAGGCACCTTGTAATATAATGCCGCACATGATTTCAACTTAAAAACAACACTCAAAACCAAATCAAAACAAAGAAAAATAATGTCAGCAAAATTAAACACATAAACAGATCACGTGGAAATATATTGAACGTGAATAGAAAAGTGAGAAAACTTTTATAACCTTAAAGTGCGTTCGCACAAATTGTACCAAAACAAAATAAAAACAATAGGACAGAAGTTAAAAAACATAGGTCCCTTACCTCATGGTGGCTGACCAGGTCACCAGCTGCAGGTGTATGCTGTGGAGCACGCGAGGCGCGAGGGAGAGAGCGAGAAAAGGTTCTTAACAACTTTTTAAGGGAGCGCTCGGATTTGTAACGAGCGCAGCGCGAGCCGCGGATACCGGCTATTCGTTATGAGCGAGCGTGGAGGCTGCGTTCGCCCTCCCCCGCGCACCCCTAGCGCATGCGCCCTTCCGCCCTCCAATCGCGGCCCTGTTGCTTCCGACGGCCGCGCAACGTCAAAACGTAAACGCTATGAATACGGTTAATCGTCGCCGAATCTGGGGACAATCACGATGATCTACGCGTCGAGATTAGGGCCACTTTTGTGCCCCATGCTCGTAATATATTTTGTTACGTTAATGTTGCTCAGGGTAACAAATTGGTAATATTTTCCGAGGCATACTAAAGTTTGCGACTTTTTTCTAATACCAGCAAATTTATTGTACTTAACTTGAAGTCCGAAGAAAATATCTCTATTTTCATAATATCACCGGATAAGAAAATTTAATTTTAAACTAGCTAGTAATAAATAACATAAAATCCGTTTTCTAAAGTGAATTTAAACCCGCTGAACCTCCATCAGAGCGGTACAAGCTAAGTCTAAATCCCCTAAATGCGTTGGCCAGATATTTATGGCAGGGCTAATAGCATGACTTAAACCGGAGACCATGCCCCTAAGAGCTTAGCTATATTTCCCGAAACAAATGCAAATGGTTACTTTTAATAAGAACAAAGTAGATTTACGAGAATGTTTTGACCACTCTTGGTTCCTAATGATAAGTCCGCAGTCTCTGTAGGGAATATAATCAAATAAATGAATACCTACCTCCGAGCATTTCGGGCTCGCCCTTTGAGAAAAGATTTCAGAGATAAAGAAATGTGGGTACAACAGAAACGCAAAAAGTAAACCGCAAAGTGAGCCGTTTCAAAAGAATTCTTTACAAATAATTTTTAATACATACCAAACAAAAAATGAGAAAGTCAGAAGCCACAGAGCAGTGAAGAAAGCCAATAGAAGAGACAATAATAATGACACAATAGATTCTATATTCTTTCTTACTGATTTAGGGAGTTACAAAGGTTTTTGGTAGATTTGTATTCAGATTTATTTATTTCACTTTTACGTTATATGCACAACGGGTGAGCACTTGACCTCAATCACACCTGATGTTAAGTGAAGATGAGGCCGAAAGTAGAAGCGCACTGATCCGGAAACCCCATCTTATTTGAGGAGACTGGCTGTCTTATCTCTGACAACCAGAACACAACGATATTATTAGCATTGCTGTTTTGGCGGCAGACTTAGATAAGATGGTGATAGCTAGCCAGATGGACATTTAAAATGCCCTGCCACCAACCAAACCGAGTACTAAACATGTACCGGACTGGAGATCCAACCCGCGACCTCCTATTCGTAAACCCTGTATTGTTGACATTGACCCACGTAGGCGGCACTTACCCATACGTAAATATTGGGTCTTTACCTATGAAATTGGAGTTTTTTTTCTTCGTTAATCATATATACCAATTCCTGCGATTTTCAAAGCTATATCCAAATTTGTTTTTTATTTGGAAAATGGAATATTATTTCAAGGTTTTTTAATTTCTAGGCTAAATCAATAATAAAAAAAATTGAAGAGAGCTCTTTTCATGTGCTTCCCATAATCATTTCTTAGATTCGCTGAAACTTTTATAAAGCGGTTACTTTTAAAAATTAACGCTGCCTATACTTACGTTAACGTTATCCGATAATACACACAAAGTTTAGCTAAATTTGGATTTCCGTTCCCAAAAAAAAAATCAAAAATGTTTGAATGGAGAAAACAGTCCCAATGAAATTCTTCATACAAAACGCCAATTTCATAGGTATGGACCTAATACTTACACATACAATACGTAAATACGCCTTTAAGTACAATACGTAAAGCATAGTAAATACATGTTCACTTGATCAACTATCCATTATCATATTGTAAACAACAGTATCAATAGAAATACGACCCTATTTCTAGGATTCAGACTCCGTTCACTAGGACGGACTACCTATATCCCATAATCCACCAAGCGTGCCCAGTACGGATTGGCAGATTTGTGTCTAACTAGTGATCATCAAAATTTAACTTACACGTCGAAGTCACTAGTGTACCATCCAAGGACTGATAGCGCCAGACGGTGCTTAACTTCTTAAATCGACAACGATTATCGAATGCGACTGCACAACGAGTAATCCCTGTTTAATTAATATTATAAAATGTTTAATATAAGTTATTATACCAAATACCTCTACCTAAAGTTTTAAACGAGATCACAAAGTATGGTAATCCCTTACTTTACGTCATGTAACAGAATGAAGCTTAATTCAGGGCTCAACCGTCGTCAAAAGCGGACAAGTTAAAAGTCAATCGCCCTGACACAAATTATGCTATGGTTTTAATTACTATGTTACAAGCATGAACACACTTGAAAAAAATATATTGATTGAAATAGAATGCTAAATAGTTAAAATGCAATTTTGACCACAAATATTGTTAAATTTTAATCTCTTCCACCCTACTGGAGGTTAGAGAAGTTACGGCATGGAGAACAAATAATGAGGCGGCATCAAAACAATATATGTATACCTAGTTAACAATAGATATCTCTGCTATGATACAAATACATTTAATAACCAATAACTAAATATATAGGAATTACTACAGAAATATACAAATACATAAATAAATCAAATAATAAATATCTAATGAAACTCATACAGCAATGGTTGAGATAGATATGCGCTGGAAATTTATTCCACAAATGTGCAGCACGTACTTGAAAAAGAAATAAGAACTTGAGGAAGGCCTCCGATATTCCCATCAAGATTACAATTGCAGAAGTTTTATTATAATTGAGGTTGTCTGTCTGTCTATTTGCTTCGTCTTTACTACTATAGTTATTTATTATATAAATTGAGATGAAAAAACCAAAATCGCTAATAACAGTTATCTGCAAAGCATAAGATAGGTACATAATAATATTGTGGCGCTCAATAAACTCGAAACATCAATTAAAGCAAGATGGCAAAATAACAATAAGTGTGCATCAAAACATTATAAGTAATAAAATAACACACCAGACAGAAGTCGGATTCCAACAAAAACGATCAGAAGTCCCAAATAACCCACAATCCAAAAGCTAAAGGCTTTGCGACAAATCCACCCTCTTTTAAACATTCATATTCCGATTTCCCTCAAAAGAGCGCCTATACCTAAATATGCATATGAGTGCCTATTATCTGCCAACGTATTATTAAAGTTTGACTGCAAGGAAGTATCAATTTGTCAAAGAGGAAAGAGTAGATCTGCTAGGATATTTTTGATTACAAACATCTTTATTATTCCCTGGGTCTTTAAAGTGAATGAACCGAACTAAATACATTAAAGGGTCGGGCATAGCCCATAAGCGCAGGTGTGGAAAATCAAATGTAGACACCTAAATAAGTATCGGGTCGAAACCCATTTACTTAATCCTCTATGTATCGTCTATATTATACCTACTATATATAGGAATTAACCACGGAGTAGGTACAGAATCTAGATAGGTACATTCATGTTACATTTTTGTAGTGATTTATTTTCATAAGAATCTACTCTTTTTACCCAATTTCCCCAGGAAGGAAGGTAATGTGTTTGGGGTATATGTATGTATGATAAATATTGGCAATAGATGTGTAGATGTAGATCTATGTTACCTCCTGTAGCCTAAATGGCTTGACCGTTTTGAAGTGCAATGTGTCATTAGATTCGTCTTAGTCCCCAGAGTGTCATAGGATGCATTTTACCGTAAAAATCCAATATGGCACCCACAAAATACAAGATTGTGCTGTCAGGTTTTTTGGTTTCATTAAATTTCAAAATTGTATTATAGCTCAGTACGAAACTTGTAACCGACTCATTCCTAAGTGGCGTGAATGCTTTAGATGCTTCTACTTTTACTTGATCCTGCTGGTGTAGGCTCTCACATATTTACAGTGAAGTGTGGGTTCCATAACTTTATCCTCAGTACATACGAATACAAAGGCACGTACTTCCTGGTGCGTCGAGAGAACTATTTCACCTCTGCGAGCGGTAATTTGTACTTTGACTTGTCGAATTGAATCCACTGTGAAGCATTAAACCTTGTTTGACTAGTGGAATTAATTTAGCGCTTTGTAAAGTTCAGTCAGGAACTATTTAATCTTGTACTATTTGTAACTTACGATTCATATATTTTTTTAATTCATATTACGAGGTATATTTTAGCTTAGATATTATGAATCATCACGGATGCAAAGAAAGCAATACCAGAAACGGATTTTGTAGAATGTGCAACATATTGTCAAAAGTCATTTCAGCGGGGATGTGAAATGAAAACTTACGAAAGGGGCCAATAAAATATGTAGATTTGACTGCGCCCGTATTTTTCTCGGTGTAATCTGCATTATTCAGGCTTTGTCACGAACTTCGACAGTTTAACAGCGTTTATCTCTCGCCTTGCAAATTGAGCTACGACTTTAAGACAAACGGGAGTCACTTTCATTACCATAATGGACCTCGGCCGATTCTTTGTTGGTGAACCAACGATGGATTCGTGCAAACGTTTTACTAGGATAGATGTTTTCCGTTTATTCCCCTTCCTCGTTATTTTATACTTCATTTGCTTTAGTGGCTGCATTTTATATTCCATAAAATAGTTAAGTATTCATAAAATTTTTGTGCACGTATTCGCTGATTTCTATTGTTCATTTCATGCTGTAGTGTAAATAGAAATCGATCACATAGGCCCCTTTTAAACGAGTTAGACATGTTTTTCCATGTTCCAATTTACTAACTTAAAGGCATAGTCGTACACAGCTACGCTGCATCGGGCAAGGAGTGGGCCAGTGTCCACTAGACCAAACTAATCGCTGATAGAGTGGTACGCGGTTGCCAACGAATGAAGTATCGATTTCCTACCAACTAGGCCTTCACTCTCGCAAATATTGTGATCCTGCGATATTAAATTTATTTAAGCGTAAAATGATATCATCGTTTCTGCTATCGAACACATGATCGGCTTTCATTCCAATTGGTCCCACTGAAAGGATAAATCTGCCAAATTTACATATTATAAATTTGTTATATAGAGAGGGTAAGTAGAATTTTACTCTGTGTTACGTACAGATGCATTTCGATTGAAGGAAACCCTTGTCTATATGATACACAACACAAAACTAAGTGACCAATTCTTTGTTTGTTCTAATCTATACAAAAGCTAGGTACATTCACAATCGAGCAGCCCCGGTCAGTTTCATTTCAAGTAACATTGGTAGCTTTACTCGCATCATGTAATAGGGGCAATATGGGCGGGAGGCAAGTGGGTCAGTCGGTGGGCTGGCGAACTAATCGCTGATGGAGCGATCGCGAGCGCAATGCTAGCGGTCTCAAAGCGATTTATGACGTCTGTGGCCTGCCTTCGGGTGCACGCAGATGGCTTGAGTGCACGTATTTAATTCCATCATCGCTTGAATGCACTATAGCGTAGCGTTGTTTACATCCAATGAACTTAGCTATAAAGCTGAATATAAAAAAGATAGGGATCATGAACCTAAAGAGTTACGAGGTAACTTTTAAATGTTTATAAGAAAATGTCTCGCTATTGCGTTTTCCTTGAGCGTGTTATATTATTGATGGGCTTGGTTATGGAAATAATTATTTAATCAGTAGCTATTTTATTAAAAGTGGTTACATCATTAGTTGTACCATAATATTGGGACATGCACTTATTTAAGGGATAGGTACATATATATAGATATATATAGATTCGTGGGATGACTCCCAGTCCACTAGGCAACAAGTAAACGGCAAAATTCTCATACATGTTTAAATTCACGTAACGTATGTAAAGAATACGAAAATTTATACCCGAGACATGAAGATTAACAATACTACAAATATTTGTCTATGTGAAATGAAATGAAATGAAAATCATTTATTCATGTAGGCAATACAATATGCACTTATGAACGTCACGTTTTTTAAACTACCACTAGCTCGGAACGCGACCACTACTGAGAGGAGCTATCGAGAAACTCAGAGGGTTTGTCTCTTTTCAATCAGTCATTTACAATCTAGAAAGGTTACAACAATTTTTATATATCGTGTAGAGGAGCTGTTTAATCCCATGGATTACTATCATTAATGTAGTCTGAAATTTTTATAGTAGTCTGCTACATTTATGTGTTCTCTAGTATCAACAGTATTACAGGGTTTGCTTAGTTTGTTTAATTGATTGAATTTATTATTATTTACTTCCGCTGTGAAATATAATGTTATACTGTACATAATTCACTACATGAATAAACTCAAACTTCAAAACTTATTTTGAAAGTTATTTTCGCATTAAAACGTCCTTGAGAGTTCCCAAGGTCCAACGCATCATTAAAGTCTTAATAAAAGAACTGAGCGCTGGTAAAGTGGCTAAAAACATTGAGTCTCAGATTTGTAGCAAAAAATGTGACAAGTCATCAAATCTACATATTTTATTAGACTCTCCCTCGGAACTTCGACCCTCTGTCGTCGACCGGGCGGGAGTCGGTCCGCTCGCCGCTAGTGATGTCATTTCGAGCTCTATGAAAGACGTATCGATATTGGATGGGAAGTCACTCATCCGTTACTCTATGATAATCGCAACTTGATTTTCTCATAAGAAATCTCAACAATATACGAATGAGAACTTCGCTTATATTCTCAAATTTCTCTATCTCATTCTAACATCCCTTTCAATTACTCATTTTTCATATATTGCTTCTGATTTAACTTCATATTCATAATTGTTTTTAAAGTACTCGTGGCGCAGTCGCATTCGCTATTCGTTTTCGATGAACGAAGTTACGCAATGTCTGGTGCGGTCAGTCCTTGGTTGAGTGATCACTAGTGGCATTTTAATACGAGTGTAGCTTCGGAGGGTACGTTAAATAGTAGGTTCCTATTGTATACAACTGAAGGCTGTTACGCAAATGTTAAGCCTGTTAAGCCATATCGGTGACCCACACGAGCGGATTAAAAACACTGACTGTCGGGTGGCCGATAGTCTGATCCGAAGTGAGAGGACGCTTAGCCCCAACAGTGGGTCCCCAGTGGGTAAGGCTGTTGATGATGAATTATTTTTGACCTTAAACAGAAGAGATCTGAAGGGCAATTCTCGTAATATCTCGTATTACAATTACAGTCAAAATTCAGTTCGGATCCAGTCTCGATCTCCTAAATGTCAAATACGACATTAAATATAAAGATTCGTAATGTAATTATACCGAAATGTGATCGAAAGTTGAACAAAGCTCTCACTATTAATTGTTCAGTAGTGCCCAGCTGAAGTGATATAAGTAGTTTTTTGACAAATGTGAAAGAGAATAAATAGCAAAAAAAGGAAGCAAGCGCATATTTGACGAACTGTAAATTTTTTTAATCTCGAACTTGATGTTAAAAGCTTTGTTCAACTTTCGATCACATTTCGATATAATGACATTACAAACCTTTATATTGTAGTACGAGAATGACGTATTTGACATTTGGAGACCGAGACTAGACCGGAACTGAATTTTGACTGTAATTGTAATAAGAGATATTACGAGAATTGCCCTTCTGGTATGTTGTCCAGTCAATACGGGTGCGAGAAACAGATCTTACCATCATAACACAGAATATTAGAAGTGTTTATAAAAATATGGATGATTTACAAGTGACTATGTCACAGTTTACATTTGATACTGACCTTGTAATTCTAAGTGAGTGCCGACTTAATCAAACTAAACCTATCCCGCAAATGGCTAATTACTCGAATTATTCTACAACTCATCATCTTAACCAGTGTGATGGAGTAGTCGTTTATGTAAAGAATTCACTTGAATACCGTGTCAAAGAAATAAGACTAATAGAAGCATCGTGTTTTGAAATCACTATAAATAATGTTGTTATTCTTGGTATCTATCGCTCACCATCAAACAAAGATGCGACTAAATTTATAGACTCATTAAATTCGTATCTAGAAAATATTAAATCAATCAAAAATATTATAATTACAGGCGACATTAATATAAATTTAATATATAAAATGAATGAAAACCAATATGAACGTTCAAATAGACTTAGTTACCTAAACATGTTATCTCAACAAGGCTTGCTTCCTGGACACTTGTTACCCACTAGAGATGTGTCGCAAACCTGTCTCGATCACATTATTTTAAAACTTGACAAAAACTCAGAAGCAGCTTCAATATTAGTGCTTAAAACTACAATTACAGATCATTCTCTGGTACTTCTAAAGTTATCAAAAGTAAATCACAATAATAAATATTCTCATACTAAACTATCTATTGATTTTGATAAAGCGCTGAATAGTCTTAAAAACTCCAATATTCTACAGCTTATGTCATGCACAAATCCTAACACAATGTCTGAACTATTTATTAATAAATTAAAAGAATGTTTATACAATAATACCGTTGTAAGATCTGTCCCGTGTAATAAACGCACTCTTAAACCATGGATAACCTCTGGCATATTGCGTTGTATTAAAAATAGAAACTATATGCAAAAAAGGTTACGATCTGATCCTGAAAACGAAATACTAAAAATAACATATAGAAGATACCGCAACCACTGCAATAATTTAATTAAAAAACTTAAACGTCAATATGATAGAGAGCAACTGTCTAAAGCTGGAAAAAATCCCAAGGCGCTATGGTATACTATAAATAATATAACTAATCGTAAAAACAAGAAATCTCATAACGTAGAGTTACTTGATTTGAAACCATCTCCTCATGAATCCATCAATCTTGTTAACGAATATTTTTCTAATATTGGAAAAAATTTGGCTGAGGAAATCCAATCAAATGTTACGCAGAACAACAATCACAAGAATTCAAAGGTTTCGTCATTTGTGCTTTTAGATACTGACCCAACTGAAGTATATAATATTTTAATGAATCTTAAATCAGATAGTTCCCCTGGATGGGACGAAATATCAACAAAATTTCTAAAATTAGCATATGAAGTTACTGTTCCTGTTATTACCCATCTGGCTAACCTATGCCTTAAACACGGCATTTTTCCTTCATTTTTTAAACATTCTCTCATCACCCCTGTGTACAAGGGTGGCGACAAAGATGATGTGTCAAATTACAGACCAATCTCAGTTCTGCCAGCTATCTCTAAAATATTAGAGAAGTTAATAAACACTCGTCTTATAAATTACTTCCATAAATATAACATACTTTCTAAACAACAATATGGATTTAGACAAGGACTATCCACCGAAGATGCTGTCTCAAAAATTACATCATATATTGTGGAACAAGTAGATAATAAAAAAAAATGCCTTACTGTCTTTTTAGATTTAAAAAAGGCTTTCGACACCGTTTCAGTCCCCATCCTTGTACAAAGACTTGAGAATGTAGGCATAAGAGGCATCCCACTCGCTTTGCTTTCAGATTATCTCAGTGATCGCATACAGCAAGTTAAAATTGACAATGTTATTAGCAAGCAAACAAATATAAATTATGGAGTCCCACAGGGAAGTGTTTTGGGACCGACATTATTTTTAATATATATTAATAGCCTTTGTGACATGAACATCGAGCAAGGTCGGTTGTTCTCCTATGCAGACGATACTGCGGTAGTTTTCTCCGGTCCAACGTGGGATGAAGTTCGCAATTCTGCTGAAAAAGGACTCAATATGATTGCTAATTGGCTAAATATTAATCTGTTAACATTAAATATTAAAAAAACTAATTACATATGCTTTACCATTGATAACCGAACACAACCAACATCTGACTTCTACTTAAAAATTCATACATGCAAAAATATCCAAAATTCAAATTGCTCATGTTCCTTAATTACTAAAGTAACTCATACCAAATATCTAGGAGTCATGGTCGACCAACGCCTGTCCTGGCACATGCACCTAGAATTAATTATGGGAAGAATTAGAAAGCTTATATGGGTTTTTAGAACACTCAGACATATTGCTACAAAGAAATTACTGAATCAAGTATATACTTCGCTAGCTCAATCAGTCTTAACTTATTGCATATCCATATGGGGAGGCGCCACTAAAACTAAATTCATAGAATTAGAGAGAGCCCAAAGATCTCTTGTAAAAGTTATGTACTGTAAGCCGTATAAGTATTCCACAGAAAGTTTATATGTAATAAGTAACCTTCTTACAGTTAGAAAATTATATATCTTGCAAGCCATCTTAAGATTACATACGTGCATACCATACAATCCTGACAAGTTTCTCAATAAAAGAAGAAAGCATGCCGTGGCCCCAATAGTTTCCATAAATACATCCTATGCTAGAAGACAATACCCTAAACAATCTGCGCATCTTTATAATTTAATAAATGAAAAAGTAAATATATATCCATTGACATACCATGATTGCAAGAAAACAGTAACTAGCTACCTAAAGACCAAAAACTATGATGAAATAGAATCTCTTTTGCAATATATTTCCTGAGTATCTTATCTTACTTACCTCCCTTGATATCTAAATTGTACATGCAGCCGAAAACGAATGTTTCTAACCGATAGACTTCTCATACACACATTCACAAACACAAATACAACACACACACAATACACAGATACACCCACACCCACTCACACACACGCACACAACACATACTTCGCATACACACATTCACAAACACAATACACACATACACCCACTCACACACACGCACACAACACATACCTCTACATCTATTTTTATAATTTTATATCTCAAAATAATATTGTTTAATTAAGAATTTACTTGTATACCTAACTTACCTTCTTGTTTAAAGCATTTATGTAGTTGTAGAAGAGCGGAGTCTCCTAATACAGGTAAACATTTTTACTTAAAAGGAGACCCCTAATGCTGTTATAGATAATAAGAATAAGTTACTTAAATAAACATTTTTGATTTTTTTGATTTTTGATTTTTTGAGTCTTGATTTCCATAAATATGTAGGAATGTTATTCTTGTGCCTTTAAAGCGGGTATTTATTATTAAACTTTTTATATCGAATATCATGTTGAGGAAAACTATTCCACAATTATGATTTATTTATTTATTATTTATTAGGAGCCCATACTGTCCCACTGCTGGGCAAAGGCCTCCCTCCTCTCTCTCCACGGCTCTCTATTGCAGGCTTCCTTATTATGATTACACATATTTTTATAAATCCACGTAATTTTAAATTCATCCCTTTTTATATAATCGAGCAATCGTTCATTCATCGAAAAATCGGTTCGAACTGTTTATGTTGTTTGTACGTTCCTTGAACCATTAGTCACTAAAGGTCTGGTGGCATCAACCACTAACCGACTAGCGTGTATGAAGCATTTAATGAGAGTGGAAGAAGCAAAATTAGTATGTCAGGATCACTGCAAGTGGAAATCAATAGTCTCTGCTTAGTCTAACGGGAAACTGGCGTGAGTGAGGTGTTTCATATACATATATGAACCATTTAGTTAATCAAAGTACCAATTAATTTACACATGATTTAGAGCATTTACGTTATTGTCATGCTAGCTGTTACTCGCAACTACGTCGATGTGGACCAGTTGAATTGGTGTTACAGAATCTTTCAAAGAAATCTGAACCGGTTATGCACTGAATTTCTTTACTATTTGCAAACTATTTACTTTGATTATATTATTTTATTTCTTTAAATTTAGTTCAAATATTAATTAGGATTTTATTTTAATATATTTGTGAAAACTCCATCAAATTCTGCCCAATACTTTTTCAGTGATAGGTTTTCATATAAATTTAATTTACGTTTTATTTTATATATAAATAGATAGATGAATGTTATGTTAAGTTATGTGACAATTCACTGACTGGACAGACTAACAAACACCAATTTTATATACATAATATAGGTACATACATGAATTAATATGTTTACTATACAATAACCTTGAATATAATATAAGGAATGGCATAATAACTATATGAACCTTTTTAAGTAGGTAAATGAAGCAATAAAAATTATCTAATCCTAAACAAAATTATATTAAAGACGCCTCGATGAAACACTATTTCGAGATGATTTTTGTGTAAAATACAATAATGCTATTCCAGTAAATGTACGAGTTATGTAATGAAGTTCGACAATATTTCTAAATTAATAAAAAAATCTACGAATAGAGATTTTCATTAAAATGATTCCCCTTTAAAATTAACTAAGAAAATATCGATAATAATAGTGCAGGGCTGTCGATAGCGCGGCGCGGTCCAACCAATATCGCAGGACTTTCAAATAGGTATCAACAGCAGCCGGGCGGGCGACAGCGGGGCGGCCGCGGTGCGGTGGAGGGCGGACCGCTGCGGCGACACTTCATAAAGAACACTTTTATACCAAGCCTTTTATTTATGATGCCCTTTCGTCTTTAGCTTCGTTTTATTGTCTGACGTACAGCGGCTATTAATGAATTAAAAATGTAATCTAAATTGTTTTTCACTTCCATTTCAATGTTAATCTTGCTGGTAGGTTCTACTAATCAAAAGAATACTCTTCTTACGACGACAAAACCTAATACGAAGTAAACTCACAAATTATGAAATGAAAAAAATTAACATTTTCAGGAGTAGATTTCTACTTGTACCAATAAATAATTTTAAGTAATATGGTCCTTCTGAAATACCTGTAAATATTTTAAGGGGTGTTGGTTCGACTGGATAATTTTCCTCATGGCGTAAATTATGGATATGGTATGGATAAATTACTAATGGATTAATTATTATTTTTTTATTTTTTTGGTGTAATAATTTTGAAACACGAACGAAATATGTATGAAATAGCTGATTCTTTTGCGATTTCAAAGTGAACCTCGGCATCACTGTAAGTTCCATAAGTGTCTTCCAACAAAGAAGTAATAGCAAATAATAATAGTCACACACGTTTAGTAATAATGAGTTCAACCCTCCAACATACATATACTGAATACATACTTATGAACATACGTTTCTAATAAAGTGAGGAATTAAAGAGTTGGTATATTATTCAAATCCGCATCGGGGTCTTTTTACTGTGGAGTGGCGGTTGCGCGGTACAGCGCTCCGCACTTCGGTACGTGACCGAGCGAGGCGTGAGCCACGCCCGTACCTACTTTGTTATCAACTGGCTGGAAGGGACTCTTTTAGGTACAAGTACCTACACTAAAAATGACCGACGACTATGGTTATTGAATACCGCTAAGGATTGTAAATGGAACAGTTATAGCAGGTACGCTCTTCTCCTATTTATATAACTGAAAGTTTAAAGTGGAATTGAGGTCAAGTGTAAAAGCTTTGTGCATAAAAAGCTGACACAATTCAGTTTCTGATACGGTTCGTCCTCCTTTTACTGTTACAGTCCAATAACTAGTCGACGTTGTTGTGACCTAACGAGAGTGGCTCCACAATCAAAATTACTTCCACTAACGCGCCAAGATTTTAAATTTTATTATTCCTAAAATACAATCAATTCTAAATTAATCCTTAAAATAGAGTCTGTTATTTAGCCGACTCTGGGTTGTGTTTTACAACATCGTTCCGCACTTCGAAATCTGACTGGTTTTGAATTTATACCAATCACGATCGAGAAAAAAACCACGTACTGCTTTGCTTTCTGTTGGTTCCGTTTTTCCGCACTATTGACCCATTCGAAAGCTGTTGTGAATTTCATCAAGAAGTCAAATATTATCTATTATAGATGGCCTATTTTGTATGAGGTCTATTATAACTAACGTCAAATAGCGGCAAGTATATATACATACATAACGGTACGATCTTTATTCAAAATGAGGTACTCAGAGATATCCCAAACAATATTGTTTGGGTGTTCTAAACATTAGATTGAAACCACTTCCACGGTTCACCTTATGAAATATACAGAAATGTACACGTGACGGGGGGTGAGCCCATTGCTGTTGAAACGTGCAAAGCTATAGATGCTATTTGGTGCAAAGTACCTTAGTCGCCTTTTATGACACCCACAAGAAGAAATTGATTCTATTCTGAGTGCCGAAACCACACAGCAACTTTTAAAGATAGAACGAAGGTAACTAAATTAATATTAATACAAGTAATTAAGTTCCATTTTATCTTTCTACTTTATACTAACCATCTTATCTATGATTGACATTGGCTACTATATTGAGTTACGTTCACAGTTCATTTTGGAAGAAGAATGGGTAGACTCGGTCGTTGGGATTGCGAATGACCTTTCAAAAAGCGAACTTACGACATGCGAACGTGAGACTAATTTTTGTATGTACATTCAAAAGGCGTGTAACGAGAACGCGGTAGTAAAGTTAAATCGACACAAAACTTACAACACTGAGCCTTACTGCATCGATTCAAACTGAAAAATATTATTGCTTACCATATAAATTTATGAGATTGTTTTTTGCATTGCAAAGAATGATAGAATTAAACTAACTTTGAACTGCTGTAATGATTGTAGGAACTACAGTGAACTACAACATTTTCGTAAAATAAAGCGCCTAAATTGGCTATGAACCCGATTTTAAATTTAAAAAAATCAGCTACTTGCCGGTCGTACTTGTTTTCGGTATAATAGAGTTTATATTATAGACACGGGCCAGAAAAAAAAAACTCCGCGCTGCTTAATTAAAAGTGAAGCACCCACAAACTATGTGCGCGTAACTTAATTACATTTATTTAAAGATATTCCATTGCAAAGGTATTTGCATTGCATCAAAGTTCAAACACAGATATGTAAGTGAATAGAACTGTATATAAGTAAATATTCATACTGTTTTATGTATAAGGAGGAACTACAATGATTAAGTAGGTATGTGCATGAGGCACGTATGCGATACTTTGGGTGCTTCAATTACGATTTTAGCACGCGGAGTCCTTTTGTGGTCCGTGCGTGTAGTTTTTCAATTATTTATTAATGTCTGATTCTAAAGCCGTTTCGGACCGACTTGGACTTATATAGTCCAGTAAAAGTATTTTAGGCACTCAATAATCTATAGATTTGCACAATTTCATGGCAATTAGCGCATGCACGTGTCACGTATTCCTGGTTTATTTATTTTTTCTAGTACTTTATTATATTAAAATATAACCTGTGACAAGAATACAAGGTTACAAAAAAAACCTTTCCCTTTCGCTCTTTACCTCGAAAAAAAAATTATAAGACTCAACTACTTGTTCTGTTATCCAATCACAAGTTTGATCTACAACTATGCCACAAACATGTCAAATAGTTTCGGAGGAAATTATAGGACAATATTATTATTATCCTTTTAGCAACTCGATGCTGAAGCAGAATTATTGGTTTCCTTCTATTTACTTTATTCAGATGACCAAATGTTTTATCCCCGCCAGGGAAATGCCACGAATGGTTCGGGGCCAGCCGAATTACCTAGTTGCTCGCAAAACTGTAAGGTTGGCTTGTTGTAAATAATGGACATTCGATATATACTCGTATATATATACGTGAAACGCAAACTATATAACTCTGAAACAATTCTCGTATTCACAATCCTTAGGACGTAGGTAAACGTTATTGATTAACTCTCAACAAAGCACTCAAAGCTTTTAAAACAGTGAACTCACTACGTAAACTTTTATTTCGTGGTGGTATTGGTATTAGGTAATCATCCCGCTCCTTTTACGTGCTTCAACTAAAAGTTTAACATTAAATTTTGAGCACTTGAAGTGGGGTGTGTTATTTTAACTAACTAAAACACATATTGACTCTATTTTGAAACATTACGTATATTATGTACCTCGCATATTTTTAAGAATATTTGTATTATATGTTAATCGGTAGGAAAACTTTATCATAATAATGAATAATAACACGCACGTTACATACACAATATGTTTAAATTCACACGTAATATTGCAAATACACGTACCCAGCCAAAAATATACAATATCAAAGGTACTCGCTAGTATTATTAAATGGAACAGCAATGTTCTATAAAAGACACCTGCGGTCTCATAAAAAACTCTTGATATTGCGCAAAATTGCTTCACAGTTCATTGCCTGTTTCATTCCCAACCGAAAAACCTTTTGTAAGGTGATTTCGAATCATTTGATCATTTGCAAGTGTTGCCTTTCTTACCCTTGTCAGAAAAACGACCACAGAGCCGAAATCAAACCGATATTATACTGACTGATAAAATATGATCTATAACACCACTTACAGAGAAATTTCTATGCATTGCAAAAATCTAAGCATCCTTCATATCACTTACATATACACAAAAAAGCTATTAATAATTAATGAACAATAAATATTATATAAAAAAAATTCTAGTTTGGGGAATTAGGAATGAGATTTATATAAAAATCTCTTGTCTGCAATGTGTACTGGTGATGGCTTATAAAGTGGATTGCTAACTCACTTCTACGCCTTATAGCTGTTCCCTTATCTGAAATTTAGGTTAACTCCTGGGTCAGCTGTGGATGCTGTGTTGATATCCAATTTAACTGTATATATATATATACATTCAGTGTACTAAGTATCGGGAATTTGTCAATAAAACAAAAAATACAAATTATTCATCTAAATTTATTTTATCGCCTTCAAAGTAGGCCCCATCGCTTGCAATACAACATCTCCACCGCTTCACCCAGTCTTCCATACATTTTTCATAGGCTATTTGCGGTATGGCCTTTAGCTCATTCAGCGAATTTTCTTTTATGGCTTCTATCGACTCAAAACGTTTTCCTCGAAGTGGTAATTTTAACTTGGGAAATAAAAAAAAGTCAGACGGAGCCATATCAGGTGAATACGGTGCTTGGTCGAGAACTTTTGTTGAATTTTTCGCTAAAAACTCTTTCACTATAATGGCTGTGTGTGATGGTGCATTATCTTGGTGCAGCATCCATGAGTTGTGTTGCCACAAATCTGGACGTTTTCGGCGGATACTCTCACGCAAACGCTTCATGACGCCTAAATAATATTCTTTATTCACTGTTTCTCCCTCTGGAAGGAATTCGGAGTGAACCACACCACGGTAGTCAAAAAAAACTGTCAGCATCACCTTGATTTTGGAGCGACTTTGCCGCGGTTTTTTGGGTTTCGGCTCGTTTTCGAGACGCCATTCTGAAGACTGTTGGCTTGTTTGCATGTCGTACTCATAAACCCATGTCTCGTCGCCAGTTATTATACGTTTCATAAAGGTCGGATCCGTAGAAGCTCGGGAAACCATGTCTTCAGCGACATGCTTTCGCTGCGCTTTTTGAACAAAATTGAGCTCTTTTGGAACTAGTCGAGCGGCGACGCGTTTCATGCCTAAAATGTCAATGAGAATGTTGTGGACGGACTTAAAAGATATGTTCACCTCACTAGCCAACTCTCTCAGACTCATACGTCGATTTTCGAGCACTAGCTTCTTGATTCTGTCGATGTTTTCTTTGGTCGTAGCGGTTGAAGGTCTACCAGAACGAGGCAAGTCTACTACTACTTCTCGGCCTTCTTTAAAAGCCTTATACCATTCATAAGCCCTTGTTTTCGATATACACGATTCGCCGTAGGTATTTCGCAACATTTTTAGTGATTCACCACATGAAATATCATTTGAAACACAAAATTTAAGGCACACTCTTTGTTCAACAATATTTTCCATTGTAAAAATCGCCGAGGACTCAAAACTATGACCAACAAAAAGTGTAGTTTAAAACAAATTAAATGACAGATCCCGCTCAAATTTTGCGCGCTAAATCAGTACAGTGCTACCAACATGCAGTAAAAAAATTAGAACGACCTCTTTTACGCGGGTCTTTTTATTGACATATTCCCGATACTTTTTACACAGAGTAGTATATATGCACAGCTAACGTACGTACGAATGTAATGTACAGCTAACTCCCGAACTTAGGTATTATGAACTCTGTTTCAGAAGTTACTGGCCGCTCTCACTAACGATAACCTTTTAGGTATGTAAATAAAACAAACAAATCATTTTATTAACGATTAGTTATAGAACCTCATAAATTACGAAACCACCTGCTCACATTGCGCCATATCTGATAAGTACCAAACTCCAAACTCGTTTACTCCCAAAAAATATTATACTAATAAGATAAGTTATAATAAAGTTATTAAAGTACATATTTCAAAGTCTCATTTAACGGTGATTTAGGGAATTTGATTTTTGGTAACACCAAAATTGACCTTGCTGCAAACAAGCGGCGGGGAACTTCTCGGAGCAACTTCACAAGTTCACCCCATTTCGCGAACTAAGATGAACCTCGGGGCGGTACCAAGTTTCAGCACATACTTGTATAGTGAGACTAGAATTGATGTTTGATGAATGTGGAATGAATTCGTGGTAGCGTGCAGCATTAGTTCTGAAACAGGCCGAATTAATGGACACTATTACATACCATGTACATATAGCTTCACTTGAAGTATATTAGCATAACAACAATTAACAAATAATTAGAAGGGGCGAGACAGCTCAGGCCAGGGTCAAAACAGAACATGGATCACCACACCAACTTATTTATTGAGAGAAAAGGGCCTTAAAAGTAATAAATTAACTCAATAGTTAATTTATTACTTTTAAGGCCCTTTATTTTTTTACATCTCAACAGATAAAAAATAGAGTAAAAAAATGATTAAAATAACGGTGCGACTGAGTTGAAAAGTGCCAAAAAAAAAGGATCCGTCAGTTCATCAGTCAGTCAGTCAGTTTAAAATTTCGAATTTAAACTCCAATAACCCAAACCCACCAAATAGTATCAGCTCAAAAGAACGACACCGTTACAAGACATTAACAGCTTTTAGGCTTATCCACAGCATGATTCAAAGTGTTATTTTTTTGAAAATAAGAAAATTCCCATTTTTTATTCAAATTATTTCAATATATTTAAAAGTATCAAACGCATATTGTATTAAAACCTAAATTAAAAGTAGTAGGTACAAATATTATGAAAACACATACAACAGAGAGACTTGTGCGGACTCTTAATACGGTATTTGACAGTGCAGAGGCGTTTTCACAGATATTCCAATTTTAAACCCATTATAGAGAACTTATCTCTCAAGGCATACAATTTCCTTCCGGCTTCATATATAGGCCTTCCCTCGTATAATGAGGGAGTATGGGCCCCACGCTGGCCCAATGCGGGTTGGGAACTTCACAGGCCTTACAATTTTCACTTCTCAGGCATGCAGGTTTGCTCACGATGTTATCCTTCACCGTTTAAGAGCAGTCGGAGAAATGGTCATAAGTAATTAAATTAAATTTAAAAACTCATTGATAAATGGCCTACCTGGGAATCGAACCCGGACGTCCCTTAACCGCTGAGCCACCGACGCTATTGTTACTATACTATGTTTATTAAATGTATATTATATTTTATTTGCTCTTAAGGTTAAACTCATGATAGATGCAAATATAAATTTTATAATTAAAACATTAATAAATATCTCCAGTCCATAGTAAATTTATTTTTTGGAACATAGGCTCGGAATAGAAATCTGATTTAATTGAATTTTGGACGAGTGCAGTGCAGCAATCTAGCTATAAAGTTGAAGAGAAATGCCTTTTGCTTTTCATTCCTTTTAGGACAGTAACGTAACTCCATCCGATGTGGACTTTTAATTTATTTTAAAAATACATACGTCGAATTCAAGTAATTCAATAAATTCTAAGGAAGCAGGGTAATGTTTTTCGAGTGTATGTATGTAGATTTTCATGTTACTTTCTATAGCCTAAACGCTTGACCGATTTCGAAGTGCATGTCGATGTCGTTGTATTCGTCTTGAAACATGGAGTGTCATAAGATACTTTTTATGGTAAAAAATCCAACATGGTGTCCGCAAAATATGAAAATGAAAAATATATTTATTATTACAAAACAATATCCATAAATAATAAAACATAGATTAATACACGAGGAGAATCTTAAATATATGAGATATGCTGTCGGGTTTTTGGTTTATAACTTAAATAGATATGTTACGATGGACTGGATTCGCGGTTGACGACAATCACCTCTCAATAAATACCTATTCACCCTTAATTGTAGTACCTATAACAGAAAAGTGTGAGATATTGTAGGTACAGAGTACACTTAAAATATTCAGATTTTACATTTTTTAAGCTACCGCTTGCAACCAGTCAGTCCGCAATCAGTCGTAAACACATAAATATTACTCTTTTAACACTGTAATTTCTTCCAGGTGTTGACCTCCTTGAATGCCGTGCATCGACAGTCATCCGACAGCTATCCGCCCGCCAAAACGAAGTCCATTAGACCATTAAGTCGCCCCACAGACGAATGCTAACACCAAAAAAAAAAAATATATCAAGTGTTTCATCTTCACTACCAATTCTATAGGCCTATTTTATGTTTTTTAGTTGCCAGATCGTCTTAGCTATTTCAGCAACCAAGCGTAAATTCGATGCATAAACGATTTCTTGTGAAATTACCAGCTTAAAGCCATTGATTCCTAACAATGCCACATCATCACTTCCCATCAGGTGAGATTGTGGTCAAATGCGTATCCAGTTAACCATAAAAAAATTAAAAAATAAATGCATCTGTAACTCTTGATGGTTGGTAATATCTAACTGAATCATTGAGGAATCACAGACGTTCTGGACGGATGTAACCACCAAATACTGAGTTTAATTATGTGTGGTTATTTCTTAAATAAACATGCATCTGAACGTCAAATCTGTCGTTCTAACACCTAACCACAGGAGCTCTCAGAAGCCTCTACATTTGGCGTGTCGTTCAATGGCAATACAATTTATCTACAACATGTGTTGTCGATATCCTTCGATATCGTTATTTTATTCAATGTGGTACAATTTCCTCCTTCTACAAGTTGTTCTCGAGAGGCATCACGAGAACATTTGACCATTTCCAGCCTCCGAAGTATGTCCAGTTTCGAGGAGATGTGACAACATACACACTGTACGACAGATCATACAGAATCTCCCAAACTGCAAGAAAGCCTTTGACTATCGAAATCTGGGCTTTCCTGAACCCCTGCCGCGATGCCAGTTAGATTGACGTACAACGAAGTGTTTAGATGTTTGTATAACGCCGCAACAAACAGTCAGTCAACAAACAGTCCGGGTATAGAACGATGGGATGTTATATGCCTATATCATTTCGACTCAAATAATATCAAAATGGAGATCCGTATCCTAATCACTAAGGTAGATAAATACTTACTATTTTCAACCGTGAGACTTCTTACATCAAGTTCGTCATCACCGTAAGGATTTAAGCCGCGAGCATTCGTAAATAATAAAACGGTTATTGCGAGCATAGCTTCGGAAATTTTACACTTATCACCACGTTTAACGTGCTCTTATGTGAACTTTGTACGTTTCGACACAACGTCTGTAGGTACCCCTAGGGGTGTAGCCATCTAAAATTCGCTGAACGAATGCTTATTAACGGCAAATATGTGCATGTGAGGACGTGCTTTTAAGAAGAAAAATGTTCGTTTATCAAACTTACAGAAACTGCAAAGCACAGTAGCAAAGTTTATTTACGAAAAGTCGAAACAAAAACTCAAAGAATAACCCTAAAAAATGATAACACCTAAATCGTGGTGAATCCACGAAATAGAAGGCGCATGCCGGCTCGCTGCACACAGAGCCGGAAATTGGAACAAACATTGCAATCCCTGCAGCTCGACACTATAGATACTTTTAATACAAAACTGATTCGGTATTTGCGAGGCGAGGCGGGTATCAAGTTGTTTTTGAAGCAACACGATTTCCATTGTCATTTCATCATCCATTCAATGAGAAAAAATATTTTGTTACGCGAGAAAATTGAAATAAAACGGAAATTATAGAGTTCGAATTACCTACCATTCAGAACGTCATCACATCATGATAAATGAAACAGAAACAACAGTCACCGTGGAAATGTAAAAATTTATCGCTATTTTCGGGCCTCTCTGCACTGCAGTGTAACATTATTCGGAATCTAAAGGCGCGTTTCGTATAACTCATATCATCCATCACTCTATAAACGTTTTGGAGGTACATACGTTCATAGATAAAATATAATATATTTTTTTAAACTATTCAATAATATACAAAAAATAACAAATAATTTAAATATGGCCAAACCGTCCAATTAGTTGAACACAATAAAAGCCTGGATCGGACATTTACTGTGTTCTAACGATAATTTCCTCTAGCAATGAGCTAAAAATAATTTTTACGATGAAATTATGAACTACATTATGAAATAGAACATAAATATTTTTGAAATATTTAACCATCATATAGGATGATATGAAGTTGATAGAAACAGGCGGTAGATGCACAGAACAGCTGCGCCGCACAACTTTCCAGATATATCGGCGACGGTAAACAAAGCACACTGCCACAATACCACAACCTGGTACAAGTGCCATTTTACATTACACACGCTCTCTACCCGGCATTCTCCCACTTGCGTCCTCGTAATACCGCGCATGTTAGAGAGATGTGACTAGACCAGTGTGAATACTCTCAAGGTACGTTCCCAAGAGATAACAACACGTCATAAAAGTGGCGCTCGCCAAAACTTTGCCTTTGCTTGCTGAATTCTGTATTTTGAAGCTATGAAACACAGTAGAATCAATTATTTTTAAAACGTGTGTGGGTACTACGTTTTCGAGTAATTCCTTTGTCGGTTTTAAACATATCGAAGTGAGACTGGTGAAACTTTGTTTTGTTCTGAACACAGACCAACCACCCCTTGTGTTTCGAAGCGGGATAGTGAAACTAATTGATGACTTTTTTTAAAATGTATTTTGGCAGAGGGTAAATATGACTTTGACCGCCGATCAAGCTCCAGTTGCAATAAGTTCCTAACAATGTAATGTATTTTAAGAGTGGGTTTATACCATCAAGTTTTACTACTGTTTATTCATCCAAACTTAAAACTTCAACAATATGCAGTATCATACGATACTGCATATTGTGCTGCAATAACTATAAATTGAAAATTTAGAAAACCCCGACAACATTCATTGAACAAATGATTAACAGACCAAAAGATATTAAAAAGTAATCATCTTCGAAACCCTTAATTGACTTCCATCAAACTTCGCTAAGAATAAGAACGTATCAATACTAAAAAAATAAAAAAAACACATAACACTTGTCTTCTTTCGTCTGGGGTTAATAAAATAAGAAGAAATAGTGTCACATAGCAGGGTAAAGACCGATTTAACTACAAATGGTTTAATACGAAGAAATGGATTGCTGTATGGAAAGTTTCAAACCGCGACGGGCTGAGTTCCACTTCGAATACTGTTGCTTCACTGGCTCCCAACGCACGCTACATTCTGGTGTTTGCAGACGGAGATTGCAATATTATGTACCAATCTCTAGCCTTTTCCGTAAGATGTGAACCCAAGCTTCTTAGAATTGGAAATATTACCCCTTTCCTATTGTGATTTCACTACAATAGATACGTTTGAAATGTGTGTGAATGATTGAAAGATTTTTAGAGAAAGTAGTTGCTAACTTTATTTGTAACTTTAAACTTTAGTTGGTAACTAAATTTCCCTATTATATTATAATTTGCAGTAGCTCAGTAACTAAAATTTATAAAATATGTCGGTAGTATTTATGCAACTGTAAAATAAAAAGAGTCACATTAGTATTATAAAGCCTAATTACACTGTTGCGTTACATTACCTTTTCTACAATTTCGGGTACCTCACAATTAAATATAGAACGCCTTTTATTACTGATTGAACCACTTCTGCAAGGCAAATATAAAAAAAGTCCATTGTCAGGAAAGCATATTCTCAACTTTGTTAATTGCACGATCGACATAGATAATACTGATGATCAACTTTACATCGATCATTATCGAGTGTCGAGATATGTCGACACATTGCACCGGCATTGATCAACATCGAATATAAACCATACATCGATCCAACGTATATCGCTTACACATCGATAGGCATATGCATTATGCACATACTGATATGTATATATTGAGCTATTACACCTATATTAATTATAACATTGATGCGACGTAGATCGTGCGAATATAATAATACCCCTAGTTTCATAATTGCTAATTCGTACAACTTTAATCTACAGTAGGTATGTCAACCATGACGTCACGTCGACATCACGTCATCGAAATCTATCGGTAATACTGCTCGTTGCCGATGCGAGTAACAGTGATAGAACCATAATTTACTACAATCAGAGCGGTTTCTGTGACCTCATGGTAGCCCCACAGATAGAAAAACAGAAATACGGTCACTGATCTTAAATACTGTTATCTTTTCAGAACATAACCCTATATAAGTCTAAAAGAATAGAATAACAATAAACATTTGAGTAGGTACTTAATAACCTCGTATTTTCCGTTGCGTATTAAAATTGTTACTGTGAGAGTCCACAGCTATTTCTGAAAGCCGTCGGGTCGGTGTTTGTAGATCAACTCCGCTCAGTTAAAAGCAAGCCTTTGTAGCGACGTGAAACGAGAAAAGTTAACTACCGTGTCAGTTTGTATGTGAAAAAATCTCAACCCCTATCTAGCGGCAAATTAAATTCTTTAACTGCCTTTCTCTACAAATTGGTGGTGTTTAATGTAAAAGAGAATTCATTTAAATGTTCGTGGATATTATCGTTAGAATATCATATTGAACATTGGTAGGTAGCTGCAGCATTATTGGTTAACAACTAGTTATCAGATTGTAATTCTAAAACCCTTTCATATTAAGCATATTAAAATGTGCTTTATAAGAGGCTTATGATAGGTATTCGCCCAAGTCCAGGAGATTCAATCAATCAATCGATCAAATACGCTTTATTGTTTAAATAAGGAAGGTACTTTAAATTCTTTATGTGTAGCCACATGAATTTGCGAAAATCGAAGAGGTTTAATTTTACTTTAAAGTTTAGAAATTCCAATTTAGTGATTTACTGGTTTCCTATCGTATTTTAAATAACGCCCAATTAGTAGCCTTTGTTTACTGAAGGTGACCACACAACACACGAACCGTGCCGAGCGAGCGAAGCGGGCTTGCTGAGGCAGTGGCCGGCGAAATGCCAGATCTGAAATGCACTTCGTAAAAGGAAATTATTTTACGTTTCCTGAGATATTTAATACTTTGACTCCGGTTGACTTCATAGAGATCAGAATCAGATCATCGAATGAGATAATTTTTTTTTTTAAGTTAATGCTGTTTTTTACGTTTATTATACTATGTATTTTTTCAATCTCTATAAATTGAGTTAAGTCTCCTGGGTACACTTTTATGTAGCTACTACTACAAAGTCTCTGGTAAGCTACCCTTCGTATACCTGATATCAACATTCCATCGTGTATAATGCTTCTACTTACCAACCCAACTTTAAGCATTAGCACTGGCGACTTGTCAATCATCGTCTTTCATTGACCACATATATAAACTACGTCACAACTTTATAACGATAAACGAACGACGACATATCGACCGCTTACGCCCGCTTCCAGGCCCTAGAACAAGAACCTACTCGTACTTTAATTGGAGTTACGTCATCACCACGCATCTAAAATTTAACCTTTCATCACTGGAGTCGAGGAAAGGAACTTTCAACAAAGTCTTTTCATAGCACTTCACACACACAGAAGTACCCTATAAAGATTAGCTCTCTTTAAAATAAAGAACTTGAGACGACTTAAACGTGTGTCGTCAATCGTCCTCATCACACACGTCAGAACCTCACAGCGGTAAGCGACGGCGACATAACAAACGGTCGCGCCCGCTCCCGGCGTAAGATTTAGTGGGCCGCTCTGTAGCGATAACTACCTCTGTTTACAGTACATTAAACTTCGGCCAAGTGCATGGAGCGACTAACATGGACTTGGGAGTTCTTGCTGCGTATAATGTTAAATATCTTTGCCCAAATATAGATGCCTAATGACCTATAAGTTCTTCATTGATACTAATATATACAAAAAGTAACTTGTATAGTAGGTACGTACTCAATTGGTTCGAGTTGTACACATGATCTCATCTACTAGGAGATGAAAGGACATCTAAGGAACACTTTCGTTTATTCAGAACTTAATAAAATTTGTAATTAGCTTGTGTCTCTCGCGATATTGAATTATCATAGTACCTTACCAACTTAAATGAATTATATAAATCAACTTCTAGCATACATTTATAGCGCGAAACAAATCTTGAAACAATCTTGAAACGCTGGCATTAGATAGCACAAAAGAACAAAGGAATTTAATTTATATCATTAGATATGCTTACATTAGAGGATTTACCATTCTCTATAAGTTATGCTTGAACATAGATAGTTTTTATTACCTATATTACTCTAGTTATACATATCTCTGTATTATATTATATTATATTATGTTATATATTATATTATAAGGATATTATATTATGTCTAAAGGCGCCTACTTTTCTTAACACTGATACCTATAGAATGCTCGTAGAATGAGGTGTAATTTTTAAAATCGATCTCAGAAAAATATGTTATTTAATTTCGACAATGGACTTCATCAAATTCATTCTGAAACCGACCCTTCTTGATTGAGGCAGCATTAAAACTGTCCAGCCGCAAAAAATATACTAATATAATTTAAAGTTAAAACGATATAGTTTGCCCTAACAACACAGGAACATTCATCTAGATTTTATTTGTTCCTCGGATGACTTCTTTACAATAGATTAAATGGGAAAACGGCCATGTACAACCGTACCTACGGTCATAATAAGAAACTACTCCAAGAATTTCTTCGAAATTTGTCTTACGAGGATACAGAAAAATTATAGACTGTCTTGAAGTAGTCTTAAAGCTTACCTATACCTTTATGATTATATTATTTTAGATTAAAGAAGCGAAATATTAGCTTCACCTGAAACACAGGATATTCCTAGTTCTGGCACTACTGTTACAAGTATTATTGTCTAGACTTTATATGTTTTAATGAACCATTTGAATTAATAAATATATTTGATTTGAAATTATTCTACAGTGATATAAAGTAAGCAGTACTATAGCAAATCCTCGAACGTAATTCAAAAGGCGATGACGGAATAGACACTCCGCTCCGCAGCAACTTATCAGACCTCTGCACTTGAGCAAATATTACTTAGCAGTCTCGCATCAAATCTGCTCCACCTACATTACGTAGCTACTATGAAAGTTAACATTAACAACACTACTATAGAAGTTCGATTATTTTAAATGAAATAACCAATAATTTCAAAAGTCGATTACAATTTCGACTCGGAAATTACACAGACTTGAATAGGAAATTGAGTAATTTAAAACAAAAGCTATGATATTATAATTTATTTTTTCCGGTATTTAAAATGTTACGTACTTACCTTACTCTTGGTTAATCAATCAAGTACACTTTATTGTACAAAAATTCTACAATACACTTCTTAAATATAGCTTACTATACCAAAAGGTTGCGGGTTCGAATCCCGCTAGGAGCATATGTTTGTGTGATGCATACGGACATGTGTACCCGAGTTATGGATGTTTTAATTTATAATAAGTATTTATTAACAAAAAAAATGTATTTAGGTATAGTATATCAACCGTCTGGTACCCACAACACAAGCCTATATTTGCTTACTGTGGGACTAGATGAAGCTGTGTGTGTATGTAAGGATATTTATTATTATTATTAATATTATTATTGCTTCAAAAAAAATATTTACAGCCAGGCGGTCTTATCGCTATTAATCGATTTCTACCAAACAACATTTCAAGAAATCTCTTTTTAACGTTTTTCATTTAAAGTAATAAACTAAGGGTAACATCCCAAAGTAAATGATGTTGCGTTCACATTGCCCATTGCAGAGGGACTTCGAACAATAGTATAACATCATATCACGTCTAAACTATTTGAGTAGTAACACACCTTACAGTTTACAAAATTTGACCAGCCAGAACAAACAAGCAGGCGCAATAAACGCGCTTTCGGACCGCCACTCGGCAAATTTGACAAACGAAATGAAGTCTCAACTACGAGTATACCTACAGCACTGCCTGCTGTCAACAAGCCACTAGTTTTATTACCCGCCCTGCTATTGAATTCCGCTATGCCATTTCCGTGGACGACATTGTACTCGATAAATGCTTGTTATACGAACCATTCCGAGGAACAAACAGTTAAAATAAATTTTACTCGTATTTTCCCATGGAAAATTCTTCCCATTACTACGTGACATTCTTACAATTACCGCTACGCGCCGTGGTGGAAAATCAAGTTGCGAAAGCGTATCTTTATGCATGACAAGGAAGGTAAGGGTACATATTTTGCACATTCCACAGTCAATTATTCTGTTGTTATAAGAGATATCAGGAAACTATAAACTGCTATGGAAACTACTATATATAATTAAGTAAAATGACATCAATTACTCTTTAAAATAGAAACGTTATATGTCCAAAATTAAGATGTTTGCGGCTTTTGACCACCGATAAAATCAAAATATATGTATAATAAAATCACTTAGATATAAAATAATAAATAACATTCCACTATTTGTACATTAATAGATTATAAGAGAATACTATTGCAAAACAAACTAATGATAATAATAAAACTGACTAAGTACTTACATAGGTTACATTTAGTTTATTAATTATTCTAAATACGTTAACTTTGTCCCCTATAAGTTCTCCTCTCTTCAAATGAGCTGTGCCCAATAAGGTCCATGGTGATCTATAAGTATTTTAGTTAACACCTTATTTACACATTGTGAAAAGCAATAAAGTATTGAATAACCAGAGATCCATAGTTTTAAAATTAATATTCATTTTAGATTCTCAAAAGCTTCAATGAACATAGACTGTAAAACATCAATGTCGCCAGTCGCTAACCATGACCGGGCGCATCCGGGAGTTCCGGGGCACTCGTTTGGCGGCACATTAATTACCCGACCACTTACCCGGATGGTGCCACGTGGCCTCGACTACTTTACTATTATTTATTGAATTTAAAATTCACTACGACATAAAAGTGTCCACGGAAATATTATATGTCACGCAATTGTTGGAAAAAGTGTTTATGTTACTTTCTAGCGGAGGCTGTATTTAATGAATATAGTGGATGCCATTCGAGTATGGCGTTCAATTCCTTAAAATCATTTTCTTTTATATGGAGGCAATATTTTCATTCGCATTGTATTCTTATAAGTTATATTAGCTTTTTTATTCTATAGTTTAATATTCCTTGTACGTGTGAATAATTTTATATTTATTTTCAACAGGTTTCTTTTCAGTGTGTTTCACAACCGTCTTATTTTCATAAACACAAGTTTTATCAAAGACAAGAACTCATCTATTGTCATTCTTAAAATATATAGAATTTATGAATAATATGTATTTATACCGTATGAGCTTTATTACCGTAAGGAAAAAATGGGGCACATTAGGTACGTATGTGAAATAGAAGTAATTGGCATAGGTAGTGGCTTTATCAAGCCTACAATTGACTGGTTATTGAATCAACGTTTTCCAAGTGGCAATTTTCCATCGTCAATGCGTAGCGGTTCTGACGACAGATTGGTGCAATGGTGTTATGGAGCACCTGGTTTTGTACCCCTGTGTACCCTTCAACGGCCAAGTCACACAACATTAACTATAATAATAAAGAAATCGCAGTAAGGAACCTTACACTTGGCACGACTTTGTATAGATTTCATTACTTTTTAGAGATAATCAAGCAGCTCCATCGAGACTTGGCTAGTTTTTTACAGAATGTTTTTGGTGGGATTTATTTTTTCAGAACCGTCATCGACGCATGCGACTGGCGGGATTCGTAGGGTTCCTATCATGCGAATCTATTTGGAACTCATATTTTCTCCGAGTTTTATTTATTTAATATAATGATGAAATTATGTGGAATAGGCTGCAAACACGACCGCCAAATGACAAAATGCTTTATTCGATGATAAGTTAGATAGAAAACAAAAATAAAACTAAACTGCCTATGCCAATAACACCCAACTTCCGGTTTACAGAGATAAGATAGCCAGCTCCCCAAATGTTTTCGTGTCAGTGCGCTTCCACCTTCGGGCTCATCTTCTCGTAACATCAGGTGTGATTAAGGTCAAGTGCTGTGATACAGGTCTCCGATGACCTGAAACAGCCACACACACATACAATACAATACAAGGTCAAGTGCTAACCCGTTGTTCATAAAAAAAACCTTCTATTTCACTTACCTAATATGCTCTATTTTTTTTCTTACGGTAAAAAAACTCATTTTATTTTGGTTAATTTTAATAAATACGTTAGGTACCTACCTGTTCGCTTTACTTACTAAGTGTATTTACACAGGTATATCTAAAATTACTTAACGTAAAAATAAATGATTGGTTTTGAAATAACAGAAAATATGGAAATACATACATAAATTAGAAAAAAAAAACGGCGCCACAGACAGACATACACATGCATAGCGGGCAAACTTATAACATGTCTCATTTTGCGTTGGGGCTTAAATACCTAACGCAATATGTTTGGAACTTACCACTAGCATTATAAATTTATATATTTCGGACACTTACACCAATCATCTAGTCCCAAACTAAACAAAGCTTGTACTAGATAACGAATGAACATACATTAATATTTATATAAACATCCATGACTCAGGAATAAATGTTCATATTCATCAAACAAACATTTTTTGTCACTATCCACTACACCAATCGGTCGTCAAATCTAATATTGATCAAATATAGATATTAATACAGTCAAAGTCAGCTGTAGAGCAAATACATACATACATACATAATGTCACGCCTGTTTCCCGTTGGGGTAGGCAGAGACCACAGACTTCCACTTGCTACGATCCTAACACACCTCTTCTGCTTCCTTCACTCTCATAAGGTTGTTCAAAATTAATAAATAACTTGTTAATAATTATATATTTGCGTTTATGTAAAAGTATTGAGAAAAGCGATATAGAGAATCGTTATCTAATAAACTATCCCTTATGGTAACTCGTTGTTTGTAACAAAAGATAAGATAAGATAAGATAAGATAAGATAAGATAAGATAAGATAAGATAAGATAAGATAAGATAAGATAAGATAAGATAAGATAAGATAAGATAAGATATACTTATATATCCAAGGAAAATATCGAAGACCGTTTTGGCACCTCTTTGCGACACCGAAGAAAATGAGTCTGTGTAATCGAAGTCTGGTACCAAAGTTTGTTTTTGTCATTTATCTCGAAATGAATTACTTGGATATGATAAAATTATTTGAAATATTTTCATTTATAAAATTGTACTTTGTTATTTTGTGTGTTGTTATTGGGTCAAATAGTTTTTTCTATTCTATTCTAAATATATGTCTAACACAACAACAAAATTGTGGGAGACTGATGCTCAATGAAAATTTAGATAAATTGTGAATGTAGAAATCCCCTGAAAAAACCGATTGTTATCCAGATAAATAAACCAATTATGTTAAAAAGTAAATATCATCTATACGGCTTAACCAATTATCATTAAATATGGCTAAGAATAATCACAACCACCAACTTTCAAAAATCAAAAGTTTGCACTGGCGCTACAATGTTCACACCCGTTTCAAACTTATAACACTCTTCATTTTGCGTCATAGGTTAAAAATAGATCTTTGTGTATTACAAATTACACACATATTGTCACGCCTGTTTCCCGTAGCTGTAGGTAGAGACCACAGACTTCCATTTCCGGTTCCTACTAATTACATCTATTAATATTTTAAATATTCCAGTTCAAAGATACCTACTTTATTTATTATAAAGACAGCAGTCACTTGCGTGAGAAAAAAGATAATTAAATAATAGTAGGTTACTAATTAAATCGTTCGCACTCGCACTACACAAAATCACTGTCTGTTTCCCACTATCTATACAAAGCGGAATATCCAAAATTAGGGTGTAAATATTTCACATTAATATATACGTGTTGAGATAATATTTCTTTTTATTGGTTGTATGAAGTTATTTTTCTTATATCTGAGGGTAAATTGTTAAAAAATATTCACTAATGATATTCGCGGCGGCTTGTGTTATCTGCGAGTCATACATGTAGGTAGCTATGCAGGGTGCTGCAAATGATAGGCTGTTTAAATGTACACATCATCTCAGATTGCGCGAATCTCGTAACATCTGACCCTACCAAACCACACACAACACAACCCACTCGTCTCGGTAGCAGCCTCCGCGACAGGGGCGTCATTTACAAAATAAATCGTTTATAATCAAGTGTCGTGAGTCGTGACGTCATCAACAACTGTCTGCGGCCCGACATGTAATTTCCCGAGCGTCAATTATCAAAGCGCCTCGCGGTCGAGGGCCTACCGTGTCGAGACATTTGATAACACCTCATTACAAAGTTATGTTTGTGTTGCGTTGTTGTGAATGCGTGCGACACTTTCCACTCTTTCTCATGACACCCTATTTAACACATACATATGTGAAGTCGAGGCTTTACTAATATTTCTTAGCAATTTCAAGCACCAGAAATGACTATAGGTATATGTAAACTTTAACTTTGATGTAAAGTTAATGAATGCGTGGTCGCATTAGTGTAAGACAAACGATCTACATAGGTTCCTAAAAAACCCCAAAATCTCTACCGAATCCCCTGGCGACTTATTTTACTGTCCCCAGGGGGCGTTGCAATAGACATGTATTTCTGAAACGAATAAGCCGATATAGGTGAGGTTTTTTTTTACAATTTTATATATATCAGTAAGTCTGCTTAAAAATCCATGTTCCTAACTAGGCGCGGTATTCTGTAACTTCATCTATACCATCATCAATAGCGATGTCCAATGAGAAACCGCCATGTTGCCGAGGTAAGCGATGAGCCAACCAATCATTCATCAAAACGTAATCGATTGAAATTACACAATCACCCTACTACTACTAAACTATTCATAACAAGCAAGTATATCCGGGTCATGTAAGACCGCATCGCTACGACGACAGCTCTACCCGCCGGTTACTGCCGGATAATCAATTAACCGTTGACCGGCTGCATCCGGCTGCAACGGAACTATGATGAGACACCAGATAAATGGACCGGAAATCTGGGTCTTACTACCGTGCATCGCTTTGTTAACCTCAGTTTAGATCTGTGTGTAGAGACCGGCAATTCCTATCGATATAAATATATAATTATCTTCTAAACTGTAAAACTGCCTAGATAGTTATTTTGCTTCCGCATAATTCCGCATAAGGGACATACAGGTAAAGATTGTTAAATTACCTATAATGGATCAAATTTAAAACTACCGACACATGATCTATGGAACTAGGTTTTCGTTTTTTTTAATGATTAACTGGATACGCGTTTGATCACAATCTCACCTGATGGAAAGTGACGATGTGGTCGACGATGAAGCACGCGATCTCAGTAGATGCCTATTCACTCTGCCCTTAAAGCTTCCAAAGTTGTAGGCTTCAGGAAAGACTGACGCCGGAAGAGAGATATTACACATAATATATCAGTTTTCGGATAATAACACTACATTGAAATCGGTTCAGCAATTATTGTACTTGTGACTCTCTTGATATGAGTTTTGTAGTCAAGTATAATACATTTAGGCTACAAGAAAATAAGAAAAGCGATAAGAAAAGTCAAACTGAAATTATCTTTATATGTAATTTTTTATACAAATAACATCTGAAATCGTCTCACAAAATTACTCTCCAAAGAAGAATGAGCGAAAAACTAAAGGGTTGTTCTTTCTAAATATCATGACGAAATAAATCTATCTTGGATTGACATTTTTAACAGAAACAATATTTAAATATGAGACAAATATAGAGTACAAGAAAAGAGTGCTAACCTATTTGTGCACGCCGCAACACGTGACAGCATTGTGCGCATTTTATTTATAATTGTATTTCTTTTTTAACTATAATTCTACTTGGTTTTTGTATCGTGTTGTGGCGTTCATAATAAATTATTCTTGTTCTTAAAATGATTATATTTACATAATCATAAAAAGTGTATCGCCTCCAGCCTGCGGCATTGTTCCTAGCCTTGCAGCGTTGCTCCGCTACACCGCCATGCTGGGTCTCTGTACGAAGAAGGCGCCCACCGTGTGATCCCTAGGATGCTAGGATTAGCAAGTCCGACACCTCTTTTATTTATTAGTTTATTTAAAACATATTATTATTTAAAGCTATCATATTAGCATTAGTGGAATCCTCTGTTAGTAGAGAAACTTACACAATTAATTCGTACAAAGTTCACAATATATAGTCAATACTAAAACCATTTAAGCCATGCAGTTGATTAGCCACTACTTTACGACATAAACTCGAGACAAGTGGAGGCCCCGCCGCACCCACCACTCTGACACCAACAAATCTGCTGGCCCTTATCTTTCAATCCGTCGGGAAGTTAACCCGAATGATTTCCGAGTCATTAACCCACTCCACCCGCTCTAAGCAAGACAGAAACATCTGACTTACTTAGATACGTATCTTGTACCCGGCTCACAGATTAACCGCCGTTACATGAATTGGAGTTATCAACCACGGTCGCGAAGAAATCGTGCTATCTCTCAGTAATACAGGCTTAGCTGAGCTCCAATCAAACTAAACAAACCTAACTAATCGCATTCCTATTCTCTATCTGAGTGTACTAGAGAGCTTCGTGAGCGTTGGATTAAGTCGCAGCCAGACAAGACGGAATTATGGGACTCATTACCGCGAATGACTCCCGATTAAAGTGTGGGATTACATTCGTAACGAGACCACGTGAGGTTTAGTTGCACTGGTAACGCTTATTGGCTGTAGACTAAGGACCCAGGACGTTTTTAGTGTTTATTTTATATATCTATTAAATATCAAATAAATAACTTAATAATTGAACCGCCAAAAATTGGCAGAACAGCCGACTTTAGTCACGTTCTACTTTCTGAATGTAAATTCTTGACTCGTTGGTGTAAATACCAAAATCGCTATATGTATGCCTATAATATGTGAAGATTTCCCTCAATTCCTCATAGATTCCGTCATCAGAACAGAACATTATGATGATCAAACCACCCTGGAAGTAAAATACAACAAAATTAATAATCCACTCCTTTTTGAAGTCGCTTAAAAACTAGACTATAACATATTAATAATATAAATTACATCTACCAGAACTTTAGCTCTAACCTAAAACTAAATATTGTATCCCGTTGCTATTATTCCAAAAACGAAAAGACGTTGCCACATTATGATTAGCTTTAGATTAGATGTCACCTAACGCTCAGTGAGTTTCTAATTTAGTGACTTACATTACGAATATTAGTTTTATTACTATTAAATGCTGTTTTAGATAACTGAACGCGTAGAGCTAAAAGAAAATATACGAATCGTCACGAACCTTAGAAAAGGCCTATATCCTATTAGTGGGCAGGCAGGACCGAATGACAAGTAAATCTGTTGATTGTTGCTCAGTCACGCAGAGCGTGTGGAATCGCTTGTTGTATAAGTATAACATGGTTGGATATGTATAGACAACCTTACTTTACCTTACCAAATCTGCCTCTGTAGCTCTATGTTACAATATTGGATTTATAAAACGGAGGTCGCCGGTTAAATTGCCACTGGTGTAGGTTCCTACAGGTTTAGTAGTACACACCTGCATGGTTCAATAGGGGGCAATATTTTTAAATGGCACCCAGTCTAGCTTCATTATTAAGTATAACGTCAAGCAGCTATTGTTAATAACATTGTAGTATTCCTACTGTTGGAGGTAAATTAGTAGTCAAAAGATATTTTTCATGGGATAGAAGTACCACATGAAAACGTAAATAATTCACAAAACTGACTCCCCAGAGAAGAACGAACAAGAATCGTAAGGCATGGAACTCCCTTCAGTATTTCCTGAATCCTACACCCTTGGGATCTTCAAGAGCAGAGTGAATAGGCATTTACTGGGATCGCGTGCTTCATCTTCGACCACATCGTCACTTTCCATCAAGTGAGATTGTGGTCAAACACGAATCCAGTCAATCATAGAAAAAAATCATAAGTAATTAATAAATTAAAATACTATAAATAATTAATAAATGATCATGTATATTTTTTTATGTTTATGGATATAGACGGAAAAATAGGGCTAAATGTCTGCTTTTTACCGCCTCCGTGGCACAATGTAAACAACATAGTGTTTATATGAATCGGAGACATTGTGTGTATAGTGTTTGGTTGGTGGTAGGGCATATTAAATGTCCACCTGGCTATTAGCAGCAACGTTAATAGCATTTTTGTGTTCCGGTTGTCAAAGTTAAGATAGCCAGTCCCCCAAAGGATTTCCGAGATAGTATCTACGCTTCCACCTTCGACCTCATCTTCATTTAACATCAGGTGTGATTGAAGTCGTTACGTTGCGTATAAAAAACCCCACCTACACAGAATATCTTTGCTGCGGCCGACCTTGGTTCGAAGCCGCTTTAAGGATTTTCATGTCGGCCATGGCAAATCGTGTCCATACAGGAGTAAGAGATTTCGCGAGTGGGGGAAACGAAGCAATAGTGTATACATAGGCTACAGCGAGCTTCGGAAATCACACACAAAGTTATTATGACTCTGGAGTCCCTAAGGATCTGTTGAGGCAAATTTATGTACATTATTATTATTATTAAATTCTTTATTGCACACAAAAATAAAATACAAAAAACATTTAACATAGATGATGAAGTGTACATGTACATATATATAGATACATATGTGTTAGAGCAATCGTTTACACAACGTCACTAAGGTATTTCGGGACCATTATATTACGCTTTTAATAACGTTCCAGTAGACATTCAAAATTTGCCTTCAAATAAATTCAAAACCATCATAAAACAGAAATTATTTTACAAAGGCCATTATAAAAATTCTGAACATTTGAGTGATTAGCAACATGGAATAGGCTGCTCGGCGATATTCAGTCTGATTATACAATAATTCTTCACTTAACATCAGGTGTGATTGAGTCAAGTACCAACTCGATGTACATAAAAAAAAATGTTTTCCTTGTTTCAGTCGAATTTTGTTTCATGTCTAAAAAATGCAACCCAAAACCTACTTAAAAAGAGCAAGCTTTGAGTTTCCTGCTCGTTCATCTCTGGGGAGTCAGTTTGTGAATTACTCATTCAGTAAATTTAGTAATACCTACTTTTAGTAAATTTATAGTTAAAAATTGTTAAGTTTTCAAGTGATAATTTTTATCCTATGAAATAATTCTTTTTAATTCGATTTGTGCGAAAAACACAAGCCAAATACCAACACAAAGTGTAAACCTTTTTGTTTATTTTTCAGACTGAGGTCAAACAAAGACTAAAACTGTGTAGGTATATCAAAATTGCACAATTTGTTAGCACGTTAATGTGGTCTTCTTACAGAGTAAGTTTAAAAATAGTAGCGTAATCCATTAATTTAGCACCGAGCACTATTTATCTTGTATGTACCTACGTTATCACTGCACCGCCGCAGCTGGGTGCATTCCTTAGGAGCAATTAATTGTGCCGCCGTACTCCATTTATTATGCCATCTTGATCGGACAAGTAGCTGGCATATCCGTTACATACTCTCTTAGCAATCTCATGTTAATTTGTTTGGTATTTTCTTTTCCGAGTAATATTCACCTCGGGACCTTACCTTTGGAAATTCGAATACAATACAAACACTTTTTATTGTAGAACATAATTTACAATTAATGTAGGAGTCTAGCTTCTGTAATTAAAAAAATGGCAAATATTGTACATAATAATACATTTTTTTTACACAATTTATTAAACAACTTAGACTAGCTGTTCAGCGAATGTGCGTGATACCAGTATACAGTGGAATTCAGCTATTTTATTAATGTCAAAAAATTGTGCTGAAACAGTGTCAGAGAAAAAGCGGAATGTAGTGAAGTGTGGAAAGAACTCTACCGACAAGAGCATAGCTCTTTAATATAAGAGAGAGAGTATTGAATTTTTAGTGAGATGCAACGCAGAGATGCAACGCAGCCAGTATTGCGGTCCATGCCCCAAACGAGAGGTCTGGATGACGTTTCCTTCCTTTGCTTTAGTTTTAATTTTTTGCCTGTAGATAAAATATTTATGGAACTAAGATAACCATAAAATAAGTACGATATTTTCAAAAAAACAAAGTAGCTAATTTAAAATAGCTTTGTAGCGGGTAGAACCCAAAGAAAAAACACAATTTCAAGAAAAAATTGTAAAAAAGCCAAAGCAGATTTTCGGTAGACGGTTGAAGCCTCTAACTTCTTGACGGCATCTCTGGACATAGGATAGTGGCATACTTCCAGCCATTAATCCGACGATGTCTAAGGGTCTGCAATTAGTCACATTTAAGCCCCATTATTGAGTCACAGACCACATATATATTGAGTACAGAATATTGAATTACTATAACCTTCATAAAAATATAACAGAGCATAAATCACTCGTATCTGCTGAGACTATAGACAAACTTGCGCCACGATGTTTAGTTTTATTCAATTAGAACTTTGTTAAATTACTAGGGGGAGTTTGAGAGAGGCTCTACACATTAATTATCTTAGGTTGGCATCTTGTAAAACCGACACGGGCTTAACAAATATCGGGGACATTCTAACAAGGCTCCTTAACTTTGGAAGGTGCTTAGTCAGCCCTGAGCTGGTACAAAGAGAAAACTTGGTAACAAACGGGGACTCTACAAATAGGTGTCATGTTTTAACAAGAATCCTAAGATAAAAGTTTATATACTTTACATTTCTTTACAACCACTTTGGAATCCAAGAGAAATGATTTTATCTTATGTATGAGTAACTATAATATAGTATTTACACATAAGTACGTTCAATCACGTAGGCGGAGGTATGTGGAGTACATTGTTCATGAAAAGTATTTGGTATACCGAACATTCGCACTAATCGGTTTGGCTCCTTATTTATGAATAAAGAGCCGAACCAAATGCCAATTTAAATGGAGCCTTCAGACTTCAGTTTTTCCGAAATCCTCCAATCTTAGGATCTTCAAGAGTAGGGTGAATAAACATTATTTCATATACACAGAGAGTGAGAGTGTGGTCAAACAGGTACGTAAAAAAAAATTTACAAGTATTTTCCGCAAGTTTTCTTTCTCCAAACAGCAATCGTGACTGTTGGCCTAAGTAAGATCTCGTATAATTTGAGGTTCTTTTTTTGTGGCCGACTGGTTTCACGTTAACCCCAAAATTATGTTATATATGTTTTTCTACACCCCTAATGCAAATATACGTGCCTTCTAATACCTTCAGAAAATAAAAGGCAACTAAAATTTTCCGGTCATATTATTAGATACTCTGGTAGTGAGTAGCATAAAACTATATGAATTAAATCCGTATTTCCAATTTGTTTTCACCGTATATATAATTGACCTAAAAGGATCACTGAATCTAGCAGTCACAGTTGCCGTTTCTCGCTAAAGTTGAACCACGGATCAAAGTTTCTTCGCGAGACAAGAAACTTAACTCAAATGATAAGATTAAAATATTACATCGACTTGAGCAACTCCGGAATCCGCTTAGACACTCTACTCGTTATATTTACAAAGATACTGTTGAACTAATTGCATAAACTCGGCTCATGACCATGTCCTAGGAATTCTAATTCGGCTAACATGTATTAATGTAAGTACGTAAATATATCAGCCAGTTTGTGTAAGTGTCGGCTCCGGGGCATTTCTTTTTAAGACAATGTAATTACATAGGCTATACTAGAAGCATGTTCAGCCCGCAAAGTTTTCTAAACGTTGCTAATTTCAGTAGAAGTAGTTCGATGCGTATTGGTAGAAGAGAATAGAAAATTCAAACTTCCTGAGTAAATAGAAATCCGATCGAATGCAAGAGAATAATGGGAATGGAAACGAAATTATTACTAATATACTTTTTGCACTCATGTTATGCACATACCTAAATTTACGGACGTCATATCATAACAAAATTTATTTTCGGACATTGTGAACAAACAAACAAACATATTTTTTTTTACTGTCTATTAAATTAGATATCTTTGAAGGCCGAGTACAATAAACGGATAAAACTAATTTGCATGTGAAGTGCAGCTAAGAGTTCAGAGCTGTATAGCACGGGGCGGAGGCCCGCGGCGCTCATCTAATGAGCATCCTGCCTCTCACAATGTACCGAGATGATATTCCGTGGTGCCTCGACGAGTATTATTATATTTCACCAACCGCACTGCCCTGCGGCGGCGTGCATAAGCATTTTCAGAATAACGTATATCTGCGGGTTTAAACCTCTAACGCTAAACACAGCGGAAATCAAAATTTTGTTCGTAAATAGAGCACATTCTTCAGGTGTTATTCTTTAGATTAAATCAGTATTTTTGACTTCAATCCCTCTAGATCATGAAGTCTTGGTTATAACACGTTTTTCTGGGAAGTAGTGCATTTACGACCGTATTAATTTCTTATCTATTAGCTATGTAGATAGACCCTGTAAAATGACCCTGTTTATAATACTCGAAAGATTTCAAACTCTTAAATATGGAACATAGCATAAACACTCGTTTAGCATTCCAATTAAGATTACTTAATCAGTCTTATTACATAATTACCTCAAAATGCTTGAAGAAAAATGACAACAAATAGACCACACGGAACTCTTGCATTCAACATAAAATGTAACTTTTATTTAGAATTAAAACCCATCAAACGTGAAGCTTTCAATTCGTGTTTACATTCTCTTAATGTCACTATAATAAATTATAGGGTACCTACGTTAAATTAATGAACCTCACAGGTAATGGGTATTAAAGGCGCCGCGAGTATACCGTACGAGTACGTCTCCAATATACCTAGCCGGTTCGACGGCACGTCCCGACCAATCCGACCTAATCTCAGCTTACGGGAGATCACAGGAATCATTACCGCTGCCGTGATAACGGTTTCCATTTGCTACAATACGAACCTTATGTTATGTACCCTAATTCCACTCCAATGCGGTCTGTCGGTGAATTAATTCCTGATATAATTAATTTTAATGCTTATATTGCGTCGTTGTTCGTATTTGTATTTGCCAGTGTGTAAAATAGGTGTCCTTTTATTGATATATCGAATTAAACCTTGAAATACTCAATCTTCCTGTGTTGCTAAATATTAAAATAATATAGAAATAACAGATTGTAACATAATGAAGACCAATCCTCTCACCTCCATCACACCTGATGTAAAGTGAAGATGAGGTCGAAGGTGGAAGCGTACTGACCCGGAAACCCCAACACATTTGGGGGACTGGCTATCTCATCTCTGACAACCAGAACACAACAATGCCATTATCATTGCTGCTTGGCGGCAGATTTAGATAAGATGGTGGTAGCTAGCCAGGCGGACATTCAAAACACCCTACCACCAACCAAACTGAGTACTTAAACATCTACCCCGCTGGGGATCGAACCCGCGACCTCCGATTAATACACCCAATGTTGTTTACATTGAGCCACGGAGGCGGTTAATATCTCTGACCACCCTATATGGGATAAAGGTCGTGGTGTTATATATATATTTTGTATTAAAAACAAGACAAGTTAAATAAAAACTTATAATAAGAACATGGCTGATTAATCTAGTTGCGGTTTCGAATCTCGCCAGGGGTAAATGTTTGTGAAGTGAATACAAACATTTACTCTTGAGTCATGGATGTCTAATTAAATATTTCTTTGTTTATCCCGTTACGTAGCATCCGTAGTACAGGGTTTGCCTTATTTGGAACTAGATAATTGGTATAACTTATTTTTTTACACCTTTCTACATAATTTAGTAATTCACTTGTAAGTTAGATCATTTTAATATTATTTTCCACCACGAGAATCACACATAAAACAAATTAAGGATGAATCTCCATATTTATACGAGTGACTCAAAAATGAATCCCTTTGTTAGAAATTAGACATATGTCATATATAAAACTAAACAACTAGGCTTGTGCTATGGTTACCAGATGGTTGATATACTATGCAAATACCTTTTTTTTGATAAATATATATTATAAATGAAAACATCCATAACTATGTAGGTACCCGACGTACCCGTATTTATCATACAAACATATTATGCCCCTAGCGGAATTCGAACGCGCAACCTTTTGGTATAGCAGTCAGGGTGTCTAACCACTACACCAAATAGGGCGTCTATATCATCATCGTATGAAATATAAACGAAGATAACTGTACAATTTATCAACTTAAAATGTTTACTAAAAATGCATTATAAACTGATATCTTTCCGCCCGCGGCTTCGCCCGAGTGGAATAGCTTTATCACGGATATGTTTAATTTGTTTATCCCGAGGAAACTACTTACTTTATCGGGTTAAAAAGTATCCTATGTCTTAATCCAGGGTATATTCTACTTATATAAAAAATTTCACCCAAATCCGTTCAGCCGTCTCGCCGTGATTAAGCAACAAACAAATAAACAAATATCCAAACTTTCGCATTTATAATATTAGTTAAATTAGATAAAAAGTCCAACGAACGAATAATATTCGAAAATAAGCGAATGAAACGAAATGGACTAAAATATTATCTAGATTATAAACAATGCATTTTACCTTTGGACGCGAGAGCTGAAACAAGCAAAACGCAACCAACTTTCTACTCAAACGTTATTCCAACTTCGAGAGTACGTTTAATAAATGTCTGCTTGTGTGACGTCGTCCCTTCCTCTTTCACGGAAAATAGAGTGGCATGTGCTAACTTTTATTGAAAACAAATTGGCAACTTCGTAATGTAAAACCGGCGACGATGGCCATTTTATGTAACATACATTAAATTCCTTCTTTAGTACACATAACATTTTAATAAACTTATTGCGTTAACAAGACCCATACTAGAATAAACGAAACTCTCTGTTGCTACCTAAACGCATCTTAAAAAACTTCAAAGTACTTAGTCTCTTTGCTACCATTATGTCTTTTAAATTGAACCGGAACGTAAAGATATATCTACCAAAACAATAAAAAAAATCAAATAAGACCCCTGAAATGTAAGAAAAATAGTTATATTTGTTACATACTCTCTGTGTTGCACGGTTCACTGCTTTTAAAACAATAACTATTAGTTTCCAATGTCACTCGATAAAGTTCCAGCAAAGGAAGCCAATAAAGGCAGCGAAAATAAAAAGTTCCTTTTCAAGTTTGTAAAACTGTCAAGCGAAGTTCTACAATTGGGTGGAGCGGTTAAGAAAATATTTTTCCACTTTGACAATAATATAGACCTAAACTAACAAAATCTTTCAATATGGATCTTACTTAATGTAATTTTATTTGAATGCTTCTATTTTTACCATTTGGTTCATAATGGAAAGAGGTAATGGGGATATTTAAGTTTTGGTTGATATTTATTCATCATCTCAGCCCGTAAACATCCCACTCAAGGGATATATAGGCCTTCCCTCGTATAATGAGGGAGTATGGGCCATATCCACTAGGCTGGCATAATGCGGGTTTGGGACTTCACATGCCTTAGAGTTTTTGTTTCTCAGGCATGCAAGTTTCCTCACGATGTTTTCCTTCGCCGTTTAAGAGCAGTCGGATAAATGCACATAAGTAAATTAAATTTAAAAACTAATTGGTACATGGCCTGCCTGAAAATCGAACCCGGACCTGCCAAATTGGGAGACCGCGTCTTAACCTCTGAGCCACCGACGCTATTTATTGTCCGCCTCTAAATATACCAATAACACCATTCTATCTAAGTCTGCCACCAGAGCTAATATCATTGTTATATCCAGTTATTTGCGGTAAAGTAGACAGTCGCTCTACCTTCTAATTAATTTCACTTGAAGTCCAACTACACTCCGAACACTCCATAGAACGATCTCATATTAATTCCTATTACTACTACCTAAGCAAGATTTACACACGCGCATATGTGTGTGAAATAAGCAGGGCTAGTAATACTATTAGCCTAGCTAGTATACAGTATATTATTATTGAAATGAGACCTGATTTGTTATTTTACGTTCTAAATTGGTATGTAAAGATGGTCTGTAGATCTGGAGTCCATTGAAGCCGTTGAAGTGCGGGGCACGGTGGGGTAACTGAAGTTAGGAAATGGAAATGTAATATTAATGTTATATGGTCAAACGCTAGTTTAGGGCTCAATTTTTTTATACAATCGCTCCATGTTACTCTCCTAAAATAGAATAAAGCCCACAACGCCTCATTCAGCTTACAGGCGATATAATCCGAGTGACAGTGAGACCTTTTGGTGGCCACTTTATTGCACCTTCGTGTCTGCCAGTAAACAGATCTTCAGCGGCTTTTCCGCCGAAGAGGCGTTAAGCGCAACCGTTTCATGAAGTAATCCGCTCTCGGTGGGCATTAGCGGCACTCCCCAACCGCACCTCACCTCCCCCAGCACTGATGCATTGTGATGTTCCCGCATTGTTACATTTTCAAAGCTGTCAACCATTAAATCTTAAGTTTGTTTGTGATTGCGCTTATTGCTTTTTTTGTTTACGACCAGGAACTCTTTTACCCAACTTCTTACTTTATATTTATCTAGGTTTTTGTGTATAACAGTCACACCTAAATATAAAATGCGCCATATATAATTTTTATTTCAATTTCCAGTATGGCCACTAGTATTTTTTAGTAATTAGGAAACACCATGATACCATGGGTAAAAATACTCAACTGCCCCAGGCAGAAGGGTAATGCTTTTTCTAGTGTATGCAGATTTCTATGATATCTCCTACAGCCTAAACGGATTGACCGGTTTTGAAGTGCAAAGTCGTCTTGATCCCAAGTGTCATATGAAACATTTCATGGTAAAAAAATCCAAAATGTTCTGCCGGGTTTTTGGTTTTTAAATAGTTATTGCATGTGTCTCGACTGTGTAATTTATGTATGACTGTCTGTGTCATGAGATGGGTTTAATAAGAAATTTCTTTCAAAACCGCCTGCCTAAAGTTTTGCAAAACGATGGTCGTGTTCATTTTCTAGCGAGATAAATACATGTTTAGTACTCGGTGTTTAGTAGTTGGTGATAGGTAGTTGGCAAATTTAAATGTCCGTTTGGATGGCTACCACCATCTTATCTAAAGTCAGCCGCCAAGCAGCAATGTTAACAGCATTGTTCGATATAAATCCAGTCATTCAAATAAATTGTTGGTTACGAGTGAGCGCGCTTCCACTTTCGATCTCATTTACATCAGGTGTGATAGAGGTTAAGCGCTGACTCGTCGAGCAGAATTTTGCCATATATAAATGTCAAAACAGTACCCATAAAATCATGATCTAAAGCAGTATCGAGTAAACGCTACAACGGCGATTTCATGACACATAAATCCGCGTACATAAAACGTTAACTACCTCCAACGATATCTGTTCATACAGTAAAATGCAATAGCAAACTAGCCGACGCAGTTTACGCGGCACTGCAGTGAGAAGGCAGGCGACGATAGCGGAATCGTTCCACAGCATAATCCCCTCTCTGAAGAGGTATTATGCTAGGAGAGACCACGCGCCAACTTAGCACCTTCATTGTTAAGTAGTGGCTCGTTTGAATCTATCCTAAGCTCAACATTTTGCTTAACGTTTTTCTCACAAATAAGCAAACCTGTCAAACCACGAGGGTTTCATATTAAGAGTATATAGTAGGTACATTATAATAACAAAGTTATTTTTGCAGTTAATTCAAGTCGGTTTCGGCACGTAAAAAGAATAGAACCCACCCGTCTTTTCCCGTGGGTATCATAAAAGGCGACTAGTCTTTCCACAAAAAACATCTATGCCCCTTACGTGCGCATTTCTGTATATTTCGAAGGTGAACTGTGGATGTTGTTTCAAGCATTAATCTTTTATAATGTGTGGAATACCTAAATATCTCTGACCATCCGATTTAATAAAGGAGAATAAACGAGTTTTCACTTGACCTCAATCACACCTGATGTTAAGTAAAGATGAGGCGGAAGATGGAAGCGTGCTCACCCGTAACCCCAATATTATTTTGGGGCACTGGCTATCTCATATAATATCCGAAACACAACAATATAGTTAACAATGTTTAGCGGCAGACTTAGATAAGATAGCGGTAGCTAGTCAGGCGGACATTATAACAGAGTGCTAATCATGTACCCGCTGGGAATCGAACCCGCGATCTCCGATTCGTAAGCCCTATGTCGTTTAAATTGAGCTACGGAGGCGGTTTAATGAAAATCGGAAGAATATATCGCTTTTAACACATTTGATTTTTTATTTGAATGCTAACAATCATTGTCTCACCGGGGTTTTCTAAATTTTCAATTCATAGTTATTGTTAAAGTTTCTATAAACTTATTACTTATGATTTATAAATATATTTAAACGAGATTCTAAAAGCAGGATAAAATGTTTGGTTCTCAGTATTCAATAAAGGTAAGTAAATACGAAACTGTTACCGTCGGATTTTACGAAAAGGCTCTAAGTACGACGTTGGTTGGAGACGTCTTTTCACGGCTATTACGTCTGGTAACCTTTAGTAAAGGCATTCCGACAAGAGCTTTTTACCTAAAAACCTCTTTAGAAATGTCCGCAACAGACAGTGTTGATGTAGAAATCAGATAAGATCCTTTATCAGGAACTGAGTTGTGATATTCGGCAAATAACAAACAGTTTTAAGAAAATATTTCTTACTTCTGTACAAACATGTTTGCCAAGAAATATGTAGATTTTTTCACTGTATTTTACTGAAATGGTAGATATCCTTGCAATGAAAAGGCTTGCACAAGAATAGATACTTCCATGCAAATGCAAGTATTTTAAAATTCAGGCACCGGATGGTCAGCAACGATGGTTTCATAGTAATTTTCGTAAAAGCTGGCCATTGTCTCTTTGGATCTTTCCCAAATATCGCTCGGAACGACCAATATGAAGACAAAAAGCCACTAGACATTGATGGCAGGCGTATTTAAAATAAACGAGGGCTGTGAAAGACCACACAGTATAGCTTTTCAAAACAGAAAGTGCTTACCTATCATATAGCTAATGTATTTCTCGAAAAGTCGCTACAGGCAGGCTGCTTCCAACTATAGTCGCTTTGGAAATCTATGGGGGCTATGTTCATCAGCAGACGTCCTGTGGCTGATGTGATGATAATTTGCATATTCGACAATAGCAAAATCTGTTCTCTGTTTGATTTAGTTCTTCATTCATTAATTTTACGGATTTATTGATATAACGGAATTCAACCAAAATACAGCAATAAATGTGAGTTGAAACATCACAAATTGAGTTATAGATTTCCCAAGAAATTATTTAAAAAATTCATCACGAGGAGGATGTAATCTCCATTCCTATTGTTATGAACTCCAGAGATCGAATTTTAAAAATGAAGAATATTTTCTAGGTTATAGCTGTAAGGAGGATTGAGGTCCATTCAACTGAGATATTGGTAAACGGTCACTCGCCTGCGGCTGCCTGATTGAACCTTCTGTTACTGAGGCACGTAATTTCAATTTAAAGTCGGATTATTATGAACTTTATACCTACTATTAGACGTTTATCGAAGTTATTAGAATTTCATAGAAGCGAATAATAAATAGTGCGTGGCGAATTATAGGCTTTCAAATTTAGATTGCTAGGACAGTACGTCTTTCGGCTGATATGATGATGATGATAGGACAGGACAGTCGAGCGCAAGTTATAGTGTAAATCTAAATTAAATAAATTTTACACGTTCTTACGTTTAGTTTCGGAAATACACTAAGGATTTTTTCATTTGCACTTTAAGTAATATATACATTTTGGTACTTATTCAAATTCTTACTGAATAACTATAATGTTTGGACATTTTGCATTTTTACTTTATGACCATGAGACAATTACTGCTTTGGACAATTTGTCATATACACATTCTAACTCGCATACATTTTAGCAATGACATTATTTGAGTTTCTATAAGATATTTAAATGTACCTTCCTTATTTAAACAATAAAGCGTATTTGTTTGTATGTTATTTGTCACCAAAACATTTTGGACATTTCGTTTTATACGTTTTGATATTTGTTCGTTTCGACACTCGTACTTTATGACCATTAAACAATTATATCGATATATATAACGATATATCCAAATAAATGTGGAATCGAAATCTCGATTATGTATAATAATAATAAATATTTGGGACACTTACACTAATCATCTAGTTCCAAACTAAGCAAAGCTTGTACTATGGATACTAGATAACGGATAAACTTACATAAATATTTATATAAACATCCATGACTCGGGAATAAATGTTCGTATTCATCACACAAACGTTTACCCGTCGCGGGATTCGAACCCGCAACCGTTGGTTTCGCTGACAGTATCACTATCCACTACACCAACCGGTCGTCATTTATGGTAGATGGATCTCCGAATAGAGATGTCAAACTTGACATTAGATATCGATTAAGAATGCAACGAATAGGTTCGTTCAAAAAATATCGAATCGAATTACGAATGCGGACCTACTAAATCAAATCGAATCTTTGCTTACGTAATAAGATTTATGATTTGTAAGTACGATACGATTTGATACGTAACCATAAAACAACCTCTGCTTGGTGCAGTAAGTACAACTAAGCATTAAGAAATGCATATCTGGGGGCACGGCCGTGCCCCCACCAAGTCGAGCAAAAAAGCGTCACGGCCGTACCATCCTTTTCTCGAAGCAACTCAGACCATTTTCGACCCCCTGTAACTTCGTTGTGGATAAAAATAGAAGACTGAAATTTTCAGTAACTATGCAGGCATTGTAAAGACACGTATATTTAAAATTTCATTCAATTTGAACCAGTATTTTAAGAATTATAAGGGGTCAAATTTCTTAATTTTGTCAGTCACTGACTCACCGATCATCAAAATTCTAAGGCACTTCTAGCAGACCTAGAAGCTTCAAATTTGGAATATAAGTAGTGTTTGGTGTATGAATCAAGGAAAAACTAAAAAATCTAGAAAAGACAGCAAAGAAAATTAAGCCCATACAGCCAAGTCTTCAGTTAATTAAATTTTTCAATATTTTATTTTACGGCAATTATTATTATTGCGTGCGAAGCCGCGGGTTTAAGCTAGTCCCATATAAATATAGGCGCATGGTAGTGCCCCTGCCAAATCGAGCAAAAAATGGGTATTCCGGTGATGAAAACACGTGTATTAAATTATTTATTAATGCAAAAAACGTACCTACGTGCGTATTCGTACTTATTACGAGTGCGTAAGGTTGTATAATTATATACCACGCGCTGCGATGCTAGCGAGTGAGCGCGGGCCGTTACTACGCGCTGCGCGGTGCTAGCGCGAGGGCGCGGGGCGGGGACAGTGGCGGGGCGCGCGGAAAGGTGAATGTCGCCGAGCGAGCAGCAACCGCGCTCATACGCGCGAGCGACCCAATGCTGTTCGGATGTGCCCAGAATTCTTACCTATAAGTTTGCGATTTTCATTGATAATTTCGATTGCTATATTAGTTTGACGACTAAAGGCTACTCTCATTGGTTTACTGATATTATTTGCTTACAATTTGGACGTTGTTCGGATAAATAATTTAAATAAATTAAATATTGATACTTTAAGTACCTAAGTATCTACAAAATACAAAAAGAAATGAGATCCCATCAAAAACAATACTTGTCAAAAAAACCAAGTCTCGCAACTCAGTTGTTCTGCGGTAAAAAGTTGTGAGATCCATGTAATACCAAGTCGGTTGTTAATTTATTCAGTCTCTACTTAAGCGACTTTCTGTCTTAATACGTCCAGTCTCTAAGACCACGATCGTGGTCCATAACAATTGAAAATCATTTGTGTCTGGAATCTCCGTACTCGAAGCATTAAGTTATTACGTAATAATTAACAGCATCTTATAGTGACGCATATCAATATTAAAATTCTTTAATGTTTTATATAAATATATTGAGACTTGGCCATCGCCTGAAAAGACGTGTAAATTCAATCGCCTGAAAACACATGTAAATTCAATTATTTAGTGCGATGGCCAAGTCTCGATATATTTATACAATGTGTCCCGGAGAGAAGTGACCAGCGGGCGTAGTTTGAAAATTTATACAAAATTATCGATAAATCATTTAAATTTAGAGACCTAACTGCTTTTGTTTTTTAAAAATTGTTAATCCTTTTTTTTTAATAGACATGTCTGACCTTCTGCACTATTTTAGTCATAATTTCTTTGTTTTTACGTCTTTCCCAATTCTTTTTTTTTTAATTCAGTGCTGTTATTATTATTCATCAAATTAAGTTATGAAAATTATCCCAAAACAAATAAATAATTTATTAAAAAAGAAATAAACTTAAAATTCGACCAACAAAACTGTATTTCTTTAAGTTTAAAAATAAAAAAACGAAAAATGTCCCTATAACATCATGTTTTTTTTTAATTATTATGATACTACATGATATTCTCTAAAATATCCTCGAACAATGTTTTATGTTATTTCAAATAAATGTGAACGTACGAGACATTGTAATTGACCTTTTATGCTCCAGTAACTAGATAGAGATAAGTTTAAAAAAATGAAAGTAATGTTTTAAGCAGTTTATTTGCACATTTAAGTGTTTTGTTATTACAATGAATCATTTTGATTTTAACATGATAGTTTAATAATAAATAAAAGATACTTAATTTGTTAAAATGGTTGTTTATTAAGAAAAATCAGGTAATTAATTAATTATGTTTTCAAAATGACCGCCGTCAGCGGTTATGCAGGCCAGGCCAATGAAAATTATCCAAGATGGATTGGCAGAGGCGGTCCAGTAGCATGGCCCCCGAGGTCACCAGACTTGACGCCTCTTGATTATTATTTCTGGGGCTACATGAAGCAAAAAGTTTATGCTGTGCCAATAATTTCAAGAGACCAGCTGAAACAGAGAATCGATGCTGCTGCCGCAGAAATAGCGCAGAATCATGCAGAAATAAGGCGAACTACACTAAGGATGTCATTTAGGGCCCTGGCCTGCATAACCGCTGACGGCGGTCATTTTGAAAACATAATTAATTAATTACCTGATTTTTCTTAATAAACAACCATTTTAACAAATTAAGTATCTTTTATTTATTATTAAACTATCATGTTAAAATCAAAATGATTCATTGTAATAACAAAACACTTAAATGTGCAAATAAACTGCTTAAAACATTACTTTCATTTTTTCAAACTTATCTCTATCTAGTTACTGGAGCATAAAAGGTCAATTTCAATGTCTCGTACGTTCACATTTATTTGAAATAACTAAAAACATTGTTCGAGGATATTTTAGAGAATATCATGTAGTATCATAATAATTAAAAAAAAACATGATGCTATAGGGACATTTTTCGTTTTTTTATTTTTAAACTTAAAGAAATACAGTTTTGTTGGTCGAATTTTAAGTTTATTTCTTTTTTAATAAATTATTTTTTTGTTTTGGGATAATTTTCATAACTTAATTTGATGAATAATAATAACAGCACTGAATTAAAAAAAAAGAATTGGGAAAGACGTAAAAACAAAGAAATTATGACTAAAATAGTGCAGAAGGTCAGAGATGTCTATTAAAAAAAAAGAATTAACAATTTTTAAAAAACAAAAGCAGTTAGGTCTCTAAATTTAAATGATTTATCGATAATTTTGTATAAATTTTCAAACTACGCCCGCTGGTCACTTCTCTCCGGGACACATTGTATAAAACATTAAAGAATTTTAATATTGATATGCGTCACTATATAAGATGCTGTTAATTATTACGTAATAACTTAATGCTTCGAGTACGGAGATTCCAGACACAAATGATTTTCAATTGTTATGGACCACGATCGTGGTCTTAGAGACTGGACGTATTAAGACAGAAAGTCGCTTAAGTAGAGACTGAATAAATTAACAACCGACTTGGTATTACATGGATCTCACAACTTTTTACCGCAGAACAACTGAGTTGCGAGACTTGGTTTTTTTGACAAGTATTGTTTTTGATGGGATATCATCCTTACATAACTTTATCGCGGTTTACCTGTTATATTTCTATGAGGTAAAAGGTTTATTAAATTGTTTTTTTGGGGAATGAGGAAGTTTTAAAACACGAGAACCTATCGCATTATTACTATTCTATTTAGCTTCATAATGTTCCATTATCCAAAGTTATATTTTGTATACCAAAAAGCCGATACAGCCCAATTAGATCATATATTTTGTAATCTATATGACTAGTAGGTAAAAATAAAATTGAAATAAAGGATTGTTGCGAATTCAGTTATCTTTCCGCTTGTAAGGTGTTTATCATTCTAATTAAGGAAAGAAATATATTTTGATGCCCGGAATCAATTATATACGTGCTTCTGACCAATTAATTTCAGGTATACAATAAATAACCTTGTTTAGTGTCGCTGACATTTGCAAATGTACGCAAAGCCAAGCCAACACAGATCGCTATCAAACGGATATAGTCGTAAGATAGCGATGCACTTTGAGATTGTTTGTACATAGTTTTTATATATTGTTTGTTTCTATTTTTATATCATACTTATTTTTAAAGTAGTAAAAGACCTTGCTCTCTCATAAATTCTTCATAAGTCATCGTACCCACCGCTTAAAAAAATCATGATAACTTTACTAAAAATAGGACCTGCTTTTAGCTAACTTATTTACGTACGGAATTAATTCCACAAAAACCCGCAAAACGAGAGCACATTCAATAAGAGAGCATGATCCGGTTCAGTTAGCGGCCTCGAGATGGAGTATTGAGGTATCACAATGGGCCAATCAGCGGTTCCAAGTTCCAAGACCCCTGAGCACGTGCTCACTTCCGAGTAGAGCGGCACTCCGTGCGTCGGTTTCAGCCGAAAAAATGTCTACGCAATAATGATTTATTGTTACCGTTCATGGTTTTTATACAAATTTGTTTGTTAGTGTAAGATAATAAGAATTTAGTAAATCAATTAATTTTATTCATAACATTCTCTACATTAATATAAAAAATTACAAAACAATGAAGTCTTTTTTTCTCTGAAAATCGTGAAAATCGTGGCACAGTCGCTTTTGTTATTCGTTTTCGATTAGCGAAGTTAAGCAACGTGAGGCGCCATCAGTTCTTGAATGGGTGACCACTAGTGGCATTTTTATACGAGTGTTTCCGTGCTATGGATGGCAAGTAAAAAATGTCGATCCGGATTGTTTTCGCCTGAAGGCATTAATCAAGTGGGTTGGGATGTATAAGCCTAAGGATGAATCAAGTTACCTAGATATGGTAAAATGTTTGCACCAACAGCAGTATTTGGGTGTACACTTATATTCCTGAAGTAAGGACCTAAGCTGCCTAAGCGCTGATGTGATGAGGATCAGCTTTATTTATTAACAGCTAAAAATTAATATATATTCTAAATTATTTGCTACGATTCTTAAATGAAGCTAGACCGGAAAGATTCTAAAACTCTTAGCAGTAGCCTTACAACCTAGCCTTGGTGTAGATTCTGAGAATTAAGAACCTACTTAATAAACTTTCCCTAAGCATTATATTAGTCCTTAACTCTATTCAAGTTTCTTCTCGATATAGTCGTAAGATTGTCAGACTATATCGGCTAAATCCATCAGATAGGTGTACACGGCAAAGTTCTCGGTAACACGGTCGATATACACTGAGGAATCCGCTGCAGTAAATAGGTCGGCTAGAAGTTGTCCCATCCCATGTGAAGATAGTGAGATACTGGTTATTCAATACAGGTGATTGATGTGTTTCGTTAAAAAATAAGGTTTTGTGAAATTATACGGTATTCCTTTAAGAGGTTCAAACTGAAAATTTAGAAAACCACGTTTTTGATAAAAACATGTCTAAGAAACATCAGGTGTGATTTAGATCAAGTAAAAAAAAGCCCGACCGCTAGAAAACTTGCTTTCAAATTAAACAAACCGCATCCAAACCGGTTCACCCGTTTAAGAGCTACGGTGCCACAGACAGACACACACACTCTTAGCGGTCAAACTTATAATACCCCTTTTTTGCGTCGGGGGATAAACACCGCTGATAAATAAAAATCCAATACTACAGAATTTGAATTTGCTACATTGCTTATTCGTAGCAAAATCTCGTAGTCCGTAGTCCGGTTCCTAGCGCGTGCCTTACATCGGGCTTTAGAAACCAGTCTAATAGTACCATGATCTAATCTAGCTATCCGTATCGTGGATCATGATGGAGTTATTTGTAAACGATTGTATCGAGCAGATACATATGTCGAGGAGGGGAAACGATAGCCAAATAAACTAGCAACGCATCGATTACCTGCCAGTGACAGGCTTCCCGAATAGCCACGTTGTTGCCTCGGAGACCGCCCAATATCGTTGCTAAACTCAATCTAAAAGATACATACGTATATATTTTATGAGCTAATGTCCATCTGAGGCTGGAAGTTTGGCCCCAGTCAGTTCTTTTGCCATTTACAATACATAGGCGGAAACATTCCTTCTTGAGATCTCATGATTAGTACCTATTGCCTACATTTCTGAAGTTTCAAATCGATATTATAATTATTATAAGTGCATATACTACACTTCCTAGATTTTGGTGTAGTGCTTAGAAATCCTGACCGTTACATCTAGAGGTCGCAGGTTAGAATCCAGCAAGTAATAGATGTTTACGTGGGTGGATCCATAAATACTTGTGTTAAGAATGAAGACGCAAGTTTTTAACAATTTTATTTTTTTATTTTTCAACGTTATCTCCCCTCTCCCTTAATAGCACTTTTCACAGCGTCTTTCCCATTTTTTCAAACCTTCTAAAAAGTATGATGTCTCAAACTCTTTAAAATATCCTCTGCCTCTGTTACGACCATGACTTCCTGAATTTTTTCCCAGCGAGCCACGTTTTCATGCTGGGGAACCGAAATAAGTCGCAGGGGGCCAGGTCCGGTGAGTACGGTGGATGCAGCAACAATTCGTAGCGCAATTCATGCAATTTGGATGCAACGATTCCGGATGAGTGAGTTGGTGCATTGTCGTAGTGAACACTTTTTCTTTGCCAAATGGAGCCGTGTTTTTTTAATTTTTCATCAAATCTGTTCAACAACTTGCCCCGTGATCGTTCTTACCTTTGTCCAAATAGTCAATGAAGATTATTCCCATCGAACCCAAAAAAACGTGGCCATTACTTTTCCGGCCGATGGGACCGTCTGAGCCTATTTGGAGCTAATTCGCCTGAAAACATCTATTATTTTGACTGACGCTCTGTTTCTGGCGAAAAAAATTGAATGCAGATTTCATCAACGGTGACGACTCGACGCATAAACTCTTGCGGATTCCGCTTAAAAAGGTCCAAACACTGGTGCGAAGTTGTCAGTCTTATTGTCTACCGTAAGCAATCGCGGCTCCCATCGGGCCGACAGTTTTCTCACCCCTAACTTATCCTGTAAAATATTGAATGTTGTGCCGTACGAAACGCCTACGGCCTATGTAGTATACATTTCACGCACTTTCAATCGGCGATCAGCAAGAATAATGTCGTGGACTTTTTCAACGATATCCTCAGTAACCACGTGAGCCGGGCGACCTGGCCGCTCCTCAGCAAAAACACGTAAGTACGGTCACGTTTAAATTCGTTAAACCAATATCTCACGGTTGTCATAGAAGGCGAAAGGTAGACGGGTTTCAACTTCGCTATTATTCTATCGCATTTTTTCCCATCCACAAATAAAAAGCGAATCACGGACCGATATTGCTCTTTTTCCATTATTACAAAAAAACCTATAAAGGTTAGTTTCAATTAACCGCCATACTTATCAAACGTGTTTTGTATGAATGAAATGAACCTGAAACTTTGTGAGGAGTCGTTATACAATGGTCATGGAAACTTTTTCCAGAAACGCCACCTGCATTCAAACACGTGTACTTAATTATCCACTCAGGTACATTTGTAATGTGTATATTTACAAAAACTGTATTCATGTAGTATAACAACCATCTGGTATCGATAATAGTTGCTTACTGTGGAACTAGATGGCGCTGCTGTGTGTATTATTATTATTTATGTTTATATTCTTTTTTTCTCCTCTTTCAAGAGACCTTATCATGCAGGCCTTAGCCAAACATGACAAGGGATTACTGAGTTAGGGTACGTGATTGTCAGATATGGTGGCAGATGTTAAAAAAAAATTCTTAGTAATGCGGCATGTATTTAGAATTGTAGCTTTTGGAAATATTTCTATGGCTTGGGATCTGTAGAGCTTATTCTCAGGAGCCCATACTGTCCCACTGCTGAGCAAAGGACTCTTCTCTATATGTCTAAGGATATTTATTTATTTATTATTTGTCTAAAAATAGTCATAAATACTGAATAAATTAAAAAAAAAACAAATGGTTCTTTTCACTTCACAAAATTTTACATACCTGATTACACGAAAATTGTATTGAGTATGACAGTGTAAAACTGAATTAAAATAATTTTACAAATAAGGAAATAGTACTATTATTAAGACAAGGGCATGAAAATGCCGGAGAGCGATTTCATTATCATGTTAACAGCACAATAGCGAAAAAACTTTCGATGAAACTTTTCTACACTTTTAATAAGAAGCCCATTCACTGCATACTTTTCCTTTAGCAAGAAAACGAGGAGGGGGGGTTTTATCGCTATAACTCGTGACACCAGAAAATTAAAGTGCGACGTCATGCTTCGGCTATCTTAGAGAATAGCGTGACTGTGCTCTAAGGAACTTAATTAATTGGCGACCCAGAGTAGACTTGTCCACCCATCGATATGAGACTAACTTGCCCAATTTGATAGTTTATCTTTCAGTTGGTCAGCCGGTTTGATCAATCAAGTATGTTTACTCACAATTTACTGTTAGACAGACCTAAATTTGAGTTTATCTTAAAATATCCAAACGACATGGACAGCAAAAAATAGACTTAATTACGAGTAAAGAATAATAAATTCGCAAAGAAGGAAGTCAGAATGCTTATTGATGCGAATATTGCGCCCACACTCACAATCACAACTCTGTGCTTGACACATAATCGATAGCAGCTTAGACGAGCGCTTCGGTTACAATAATATAAACCAATAATAACTCGGCCATGTTTATTCCAATCAGTATTGCCATGTCGAAAATCGGGTCGACGATGCGGCTCAAAAAATATGGTAACTACGAGAAAAATACCGTGGTTCAAAAAACGGTGTAGGTACATACTTTTACCCGACTACCGCAAAATAATGTATGCTGTGTTACCTCATGTAACCTAAAGGGTTTGACCGATCTTGAAGTGTAAGGTATCGTTCGATTCGTCATGTTTCCCAAATCCCCAAAATGAGGACCACATTTTATGGTCAAAAATTCAACATGGCACACGCAACTTACAAAACATGCTGTCGAATATTTTAGTTTTTAAATTCAATAAAACGCACCATTTGGTCGACGAGCGATTGGTGTAGTGATTTGACCCTGGCTGCGAAACCAATGGTTGCGGGTTCGAATCCCGCTGGGAGGAAATGTTTGTGAGATGATGAACGAAGAAATCGATGTTAATAAAAATATCTGTGATGTTTATCCGTTATCTAGTATCCAAAATACAAGCTTTGGGTGGGACTAGATGATGAGGTTAAGAAGTGTCGGAAATACTTATTTTAATTTTTAGCCCAGCTCGATGTTTAAAAATATCACTGTTTTAAGTTGCAAATTAATCAGAATCTACAGAGTTTGCTACGATAATCTTAAACCCTGTTGAATAGGTACATTAAATTTCATCAACGTTATTAGGTGGTATAATTTTATTACTGTGCATTTGTCCTGAATACGGTGCAATTACTATAATTTTATTACTGTGCACATGGCAACACTAATGCGGAGATTACTTACATAATGAATGAATTTATAACCAGAACCAAAGTAATCTTAACTGAGAAGTTCTACTATGATATTAATGAGTTTTTAACAGATAAAATTATACAGTTCTGATAATACGGCCCTACCTGACATTTACTTTTTGTGACATCTCTACAATCAATTATTGCTATATTATGAACTAGTTTTCCGCCTGCGTGGAATAGCTTTATCGCGGATGTTATTTCCTTATCCCGCGGGGACTACTCACTTCATCGGGATAAAAAGTATCCTATATCTTAATCTAGGGTATATTCTCATAATACACTTCGCCTATACTTATCATTTTTGTTACACATATATTGTTAATTCTTTAGTTTAATGTTAGTTTTTAAGTTAATCGATATTTGTGACACGTTTTGGGATACTGCATCAGACACAATATGCTTTTTATTGTTTAATATGTCGAGAGTCAAGTTGTATCCCTACACGTGTCAATAATGTTATTATTATGTTTTTAGTTATGATGACTATAAGGCTAGTGATACTGTCCTATGGGGAAGGGCACTGTATGCTGAAATACAGGTTTTTTCAACCTAGTTCGGCAACAGGGGCTATATTATTGGAATACAAAATTACTAGCTTAATATAGACTATAAGATAAACTGTAAACTTTTTTGGAATAAAGTTATTATTATTATTATTATTATTCTACCTATCTACCAAATTTCATCCAAATCCGTTCATCTGTTTCGCCGTGATTGAGCAACAAACCAACAAAGAAATAAACATCCAAACTTTCGCATCTAACTTCTAACTAATATTATAAATGCGAAAGTTTGGATGTGTGTGTAGAACATACCCTGGATTAAGACATAGGATATTTTTTATTTTATCCGATCAAGTGAGTAGTTTATTCTACGCAGGTGAAGCCACAGGCGGAAAGCTGATTTATAATATTAGTTAGATTAATTGGAAATTATTATTGTTACTATTGAAATTATTCATACTCAGAATTCTTTATTTTCATACGCCACATTAGAGTACTGTCAATTATTGGCAGCGCTTCTAAATGCCCTTTGTTATAGATATCTCAGGATTAACCTGTCTGTATTATAGTCATAGTAGGTATATAGTGTCGGATCCAGAGACCATTCCATCACAATGTATATCTTCTACACACGAATAAATATTTCATAACATAACCACAACTTTCCAATCTGCATTTTATTTTCATTACTATAAAGATATTATTAACTAACATATGTATATGTATAACTACTCATTGTAATTAAAATTATTATTGTTCAGCCAATAAGCTAGTTCACAAACTAGTATACTTAATTAACACTGAAAGGAACCCTTTGCCATGTTTTATATAATATGAATAATAAATAAATAAATATATAAATATATATATAAATAAATAAATATCCTTAGACATACACACAGCGCCATCTAGTTCCACAGTAAGCAACTATAGGCTTGTGTTGTGAATACTAGATGGTTGATATACTACATAAATACATTTTTTTTGTAAATAAATACTTATTATAAATGAAAAACATCCATAACTCAGGTACACATATCCGTATTCATCACACAAACATATGCCCTTAGCGGGATTCGAACCCGCAGCCTTTTGGTATAGCGGTCAGAGTTGCTAACCACTACACCAAACAGGTCGTCATATAAGTATTATATGTATATAGTTCTTAATAGTCGAATGCGCTGGGAGGTCTGTAGGTGCAGTTCCAGCGAGCCGATGAATGTCGTCCGAATTGTTTGGCCGTCTTCTTCTGGCTGCTGCAGCGGTGGTGAATCCCTTGCACGGGGTAAAATAAGAGGAAGTTGACTTCGACTAATTTCCACCCCTTTTCCAATATTCTCATAATTTAAATTTATCTATATTTTATATTTTTCGGAATAATAAGCGTTTGAACTAATACAAATGCTGTTAATTTAAAATAAAATATTTTACTATATTATTAACCTATATTTTATTTACTACTTTCCAAACCCAAAAAGGAGCCGCTGGGGTGACCCCATATAAATGCCACATAGGCCAGGGAAAATACGGCAATAACTTACCTTAGCTAGACATAATTCAGAACCGACTTGTATAGTTGCTATCATAATAGAGGTATATTAGAGATGTAATTTTGAATAACTAAGCCTAAAAAAACGATAGCTTAGTCTAGATTTTTGTAGAAAACCCTAATATTAATGAAAACGGTTAAGCCGTTCAAAGATTTTAACACGGGTGGTTTGTTTGTCTAGATCAATGGTGGGCAAAGTAAGGCCCGCAGGCCAGCTCCGGCCCGCGAAAGGATTTCATTCGGCCCGCCGACAACGGTCCTCCGAAATGAATAATATATGGTCCGCGATAATTATAATTTGTAACTAACATTTGTGAAAGTCAATCAATCAAATACTCTTTATTGCACAATTAACAAAAGATACATGAAGAATACAGCGTACATCATTAATCGCACAAAAAGGCGGCCTTATCGCTAACAGCGATCTCTTCCAGGCAAACCTTAGGGTAAAGATACAAGCTACCAGTAGTTGAGGTTTGCACGAATAGTAGCAATACGGGTGTATTTTATAGTTGGTAAAAAATATAACGTAAAGATAAAAATACATAAATGTGTAATACAGTAATGTAATGTTATTATAATATGATTAAAAGATTTCAAAGCACGCATTCTAATTATAATTATAGCCCCCCCCTCTGAAATTTCTTAAACTTTCTAACCACCTATGAAGAAAGTTTGCCCATCACTGATCTAGATGATAATTTTTCAGGGGTTTTCTAAATTTTCAATTCATATTTGTCAACGATAAAATTGGACACGCAAATTAAATGTTATCAATTGACGCGACTCTAATCTACATCTTTGCACAACCAAACTATCCAACTGTACCTACTTATATAAACAGCCTACAATCCACTGTTGGACGTAAGCCTCTCTCATAGCGCGATTTACGTCACTCTCCATGGAAGGATTTGCGATAATCGCCACACTAGGGAGGCAGTTTGTCGATAGCACATTTTTTTGGAGCTTCGCACCTATGATACTGCTGCCCGGCTCGTGAGCCCTTAGTCGCCTTTTAGTGGCTCCCGGGAAGAGACGGGTTACTCCCATTTCAATCTGCAGAGAGCCACAAAACTTCTTACTTACTTGCATCTAAATACTCGTAATACCTACTTACCATGGCTTGGAGAACGATGCAATAAGAATGCAAATGCGCAAATAAACACGATGATTGAAATGTGGTCAGTGTAATGTCTCTGTCGCAATTCTACCACGTCGACAAACTCAGAACTTTAGTGGAACTTAATTTAGTTGGAACGCTCCGCGACCGCTGGCGAAAAGTTTCACCAAAGCTCACATTAATGGAACGCGAACGAGATCGCTACAAAGTCTACAAACTGAGTTACATATGTTCCGCAAACAATCTGCGGTATTTCATAGACTCGCTCAAATAAACAGTTTATTAACACGAAAATATTTTGTGGCAATGTAGGTACATGTAGTAGGCAGATGTTTAAATTAGCCGTTCAGTTTAATGCCTAACACAACCTAACCAACCCGCTCTAAACAGCACAGTTTTCTGTAAAGGCAGCAATATCCGCAATGCCTCGGTGCATAAGAATCCGCATAGTTTGGGGTTCAGCGGCTCATAATGTGCAACGTCTAACCAAATACCAATAAATTATTTAAATTAACATAAAATATTTGATGTTGTATTGCTTTTGTTGTTCAATTAAATTGTTATTATGTGCCTCGGTTGCTTAGAGTGGGTTAAAACGTGGTTTCTCACTATGGGCTTCAAAAGAAAGCTGAAAGTCACGCAACGAGCTAAGGTGAAAGCAATGCTACAGATCAAATCAGGAATGGAGAAATCCGTAGGTTGAAGTGGCAGTCGGCATGGTACATGCCTCGAAACTGTTGGGCGGTGCGGTGGGGCGTTAAAGCTCACCAGTGGAGGCCACGCACCGACAAACGCAAGGGAGACTGATGACTTGAGGAAGACCGCGGGAAGTGGCTGGATGCAGGCCACTTCCAACCAGTCGCTCTGGAAATTTCTGGAGGAGGCCTATGTTGAGCAGTGGACGCCCTGGCGTTGATATGATCAAATCAAAATCAAAAAATATTTATTTCGTAGGATAAAAATTATCACTTGAAAACGTCACATTTTTTATCTTATTATTAACGTTTTTGATATTATTGCTTTCACAAAGCTAATTCCCCAGAGAAGAACGAGCAAGAAACTCAAGGGTTGCTCTTTTAAAATAAGTTTGGGTTACAATTATATTATATTGTATAAATAGACTGAATATCGCCGAGCGGTCTATGTCCATGCTTGCTTATCATGCAGATAGTCAGAAATTTTATTTGGTAAATAATGTCTGTTTTATGATGGTTTTCAATTTATTTAAAGATTAATTTTGAATGGCCACTGGAACCTTATTATAAAAGCGTACACATTGCCCCTTAAATGAATTAGTGACTTTGTGTATTATGATGGTGATTATCTGCCTACGACATGCAAACGACAGGACAGTGTAGTAGGGTGTATTTACTTAAAGGAGTTTATCGCTGTCTATGAACATTTTCAACACTAGGAAGGATACGCAGGCGTTGCCGAACATTGAGACCTGTGTTCATCTGCCACTTAAAGGATCCATATAGACCCACCTCAGAAGAAGCCATGGACAACAAAATTTGAAGGTCTGACAACATGTGTTGTATTGCCTTACCAGTATACCAGGGAAGCAGTTACTTACACTACATGAAGCCGAACCATGGCGTTATATTCCAAAGGCCTTTAACTTGGCGAAAACTAATGCTTTGTTCACTTGTTAGATGTCCAAGCTTCTTAGAAGCCATTATGGCGTTGTTTTCCAAATGCTCACGCGACTGGACATTTTTTGAGTTGATTTTTCAACAAGCAGTAGCTTAAAAAATGTGACAACTAAATAATTTAAGTGTACCCTGTGTAACTACAAAATAAAGCATTTTTTACCTTGACTGAGTTATAAGCCATATTTTGCTTTCATCGACTAGTGTACGAGGATTTACACTGTCAGCATATTGGGCATAACCAAACCAGTACCTACTGTCTATAGCAGTGAATATTACTTAATCGCAACATATTGACATTCAAGATAAATAACACTGCACAGCACTAGAACTTTGAGATACACCAGCATTTTGGGCGTAGTGGGGACGGTGTTTAGTACAGTGGCGAGTGTAAATAGGCACAGTGTTGAGTACAAGTACGCCAGGTACCTATTTATTACTATTATGTACAATATGTGTATTAATATACTTATTCTATTTATGTATTGCTATTATGTATGTATATATATGGAATACAGTAATGTGTATATACATATACACATATATTTGTTTTTTGCCTATACCTACTGTATGTAGTAAGCTAAGTTTGAACGCCCAATCTACTGTTCCTCAACGAAGTTGTGGTTGGTGGAAGAAATTCCGCTGTGGGATAAGTCCGCCGTTGTGCATAGTTTGAAGTAAATTTGTTTTGTATTTATTTATTTTTATGCACTGTACTAAACACTGTCCGCGTGATTTCAGGTCGACTACGTCCACTTTCCCAAGTCCTCACTTCCTAACTCGTCCACTTCCCAACTCGTCCACTTTCCTAACTCGTACCCCAGCAATTCCTAACTTGTCCACTTCCCAACTCGTTCATATTCCTAACTCGTCCACTTCTTAACTTGTCTATTTACTGAGTTTAAACGACTCAGATAGTCCTCTTTTCTTTCAAAGTCATTTACATGTTTAGTCGTTTACTTACTATTTCGTCGTTTTAAGGGTTCAAATCAAATCAAATCAAAAATGCTTTATTTTGTAGGTACACAGGGTACACTTAAAATAGTCAGATTTTACATTTTCAAAGCTACTGATTGTTCAAAAGGCAATTTTCCCCTGAGAAGAACAAGCAACTCGAGAGCTTGCTCTTTAAAAAAAAGTTTTTATATATTACAAAAGGACACAATAATATTTCATTATTAATTGTGAAATAGCCTGGTTATGCGAACGAGCTGGTTATATCCATGAAAGTTTATCATCTAAATAATCTGATATTTTATAATATGCTTTCTTAATAAGTTTCTGTTTTATAGTATCTTTCAATTTATTGAAAGGAAGGTTTTTTACAACAGGAACCTTATTGAAAAAGCGTAAACAATCTTTTGAATAAATTACTGCCTTTGCGCAAGCGACTTATGTGACCTGCAAGTTTATCTTTATTTCTTGTATTGACATCATATTTCCTAAATGATGAATTTTCCTAAATGATGCTATATTTTTTTTGACATAGATTAGATTTTCAAAAATGTATGTGACGAAAAGATTAGAATATTATAGATACTCTTTAAATCTGTCTCTAACAACTAAAGGTATGTAAAAGGTATATCTTTAAATAAAGGTATGACTTTACTGTACTTCATCAGATCAGAAAATATGCCATCTTCAGTAGGTACATTTATTAAAAATACAAGCTAAGTGTGGTGAAAATAATTTTTACTGATAAACCGTCAAGGTCGGCAGTTTTCTTCTTGTCTAAAGATCGAAATGCTTTTAAGATGTCTATAGGACTTATATGATTAAATTTAAAATGGGAGTCACAAATCTCCACATTTTGTTTAAGTAGCGATTCAGCGAGTTAGGAAAATGAATTCAGAGATTTTGTAGTCGATATTGGAATATTCGTAAAGAATTTTTCAAAAGCTTCTGCAACTTCTACTTATGTAGTTAATCATTAATTTTTAGTCACGTGTCAGTGTTACGAGCCTTAAACTGCCAGTTTCGCTATTTATAACTTTCCAAGTTGTCTTTACTATGTCCGCGCTATTCTTTATTTTATTATTTATAAAATTTGCTTTTGGTGTGGCACAAGCTCGCTTGAATATTTTCGAGTTTTGCCTAACATATTCAATAAAACTTTCGCTCTTTTTATATGTCCTTTCATCATAAAGGTCATATTACTGTTGCTTACTTTTATGAAGTCCCACCGTCGCCCAATCACTAAAAACGAGGGAATTATTGATTTTAACAGTTTTTGTTAAGAAAACTTTATTACTTTCAGTTTTTAACATGTCAAAAACTGATTTATAATTATAATACATTAGGATCGTCACACTACGGTAGATAATCTAGTTTCGCAGTCACTTTCTTATGTTGATCGAGTAGTGACTCAGCTAAAGGCACGTATGATATATCTCATTTCAGTGTTTTATTAATTGCTATGTTAAAAATCGCCAACTGACCAGTGATCTGAACTTAATTTATTTAAAATAGATTTATCGAAATTTGTAAATTCGAGAAAATATTATCAATACAAGTAGCTGATGTAGAAGCTATTCTAGTGGCCACTGAAAAAAGATTAGCAAGATTATAGCAAATTTGAATCTTCTGGTTTGAATGCTATCTTCTAATATGTTTGTATTAAAATCTCCGCAAATTACAATGTATTTACTTGAATCAATAATTTTACACAGGATTTCGTCCATGATTTTCTCAAATAATTCATAAGATGAATGTTTTTATTTATAAACCAAATTATAAAGTATTGCTCATTCACAGAAGCACATAAAAGTGGGTTATGTAGTTAAGATATTCGCATACTTCACGTTATGTTTATATTTATACGCCATCTACCGCGAAGTAGTCATTGTTTGTTGAGGTCGGTCGAAGATTATAGCGATAATGCTATTGGCCGCAAGATGGACCACTGAGTTTAGAAATGCTTAAGGTTTAACGTTTTCCATCGTACGATGCGCATAGATAATACCAATAATATGATACCTCATAATATGTATGAGCAAAGGCCCACTAGATAAATAAAAGAAATAATTCATTTATCGTGAATCCTAACGACGACACCCGCACTCTTTAGTACCTCATCGTAATGGTTTGAAGTACTTAAGATTACACGAGTTTGACAACGATTACCGTAATAATCGTTTACACTGAGCCCATCGTTATAGTTATTGGGCAACGACATCGATAACGATTTCGATGAAGTTACATTTTTCTTTTTCGTTTTATTCAATCCTCTCGGAGAAGGCAAAGGGATCTAAGCCCATACAGCCATGTCTTATTTCTCTTATTTCTTCAGTTTATAAGTCTGTCTAAGTGCAAACAAGTAATTCGTCGCATACTGAATCTAGTCACAGTCTAGTCATTCTTCAGTAAAGTTTGCTTTACCAAAGATTGGCGGCTTCTTGTGGGAACCCTAAAGCTTCGTTACGCACTTTAATTTACACTTCCCTTCACTTGTACACCGTCACTAACTTTTGCTGGACAATATTCTGCCATTATTAAGCATCAAAAGTCAGAATGCCCAAATTATAAGAATTATAAACAAAAATGCAACTTCACTCGCCGAGATCCCGCCAAATGGCCCCGATGAAATTATATACACCACTATTAATCGAGTCACGTGAAAGATTGACATCGTCATTTTGCTGATTCGATTATGTTATTTGGGCTAGGTAGAACAAAAGGTTTAATTGCATATTTTGGGTAAGTAAAACAGGTAAATAATATAATAGACCAGTCAATAGCAACACCATACATCGCAAACGCGTTTGTGTCCACAATTTTTTTTATGTTAGGTCCTTTGAGAGTAGTTTATACCCAAGTTTGCAAATCTGAAAACCTATGCTGCTCGGAAAACTGCGATATTTTGGCATGCGCTTCAGTAATTCGAAAAAAACTAGGTACCCTGAGGAAGCATTTTTCCGGTTCTATACTTTTTATGCACAACTGGTTAGCACTTGGCCTCAATCAATAAATTGACCGCAGTCAATCAATACTTCTGTGAAATAAACTAAACATGCTATAATTTGAGTCTAACTCAAGTACGCTAAGGTCATTAGTTGCAGAGATACAGCTAGTCAAAGATGGACAATGTTTTCAGAAGTCAAAGTCATTTTCCAAGACACGTAGGTACCGGCTGAACTAATAGAAGTCATTAGAAACAAATTTTCAGAGAATGTAAATAGCTTCAATTTAATTCCAAAGTGGTGCATCTAGGCCCCATAGTTTCCACAAAGAAATAGTAAAATGTTTGGATGTTGGTTTGTTTGTTTATTTATTTGTTTTTTGCTCAATCACGGCGAAACGGTTTAATGGATTTGCATGGAATTTGGTATACAGGGCGTCCCAAAGTTATGGGACATGAAGGGGAAGTACCTTAAATATCGTAGATAGTGAATTTTGCTCAAAGAAGACTTTATGTTATTTTTAAAAGTTAGTAATTCTGCATTCATAGATTTTCTAAAAATTATTTGCTTCGGCTGGGAATCGAACCGACTCAAATGTGAAAAAAAAAACACCCTACTTTTATGATGCCAATCGAAAGAATAGCTAAAAAATAATAACTCTGCCTAAGTAACATAGTATTTTAAAAGAAAGGAACAACGTGAAATTAATCATTTTAATCAAATAAAAAACATACATGAAACTGCCGTAGTCAATTAAGTAGGTATTTTTTTGTAAATTAATTAATTAAATGCTCAAAATGTGATCCCTCTTGTCTTACGCAAATCGCCAATCTTTTAATGAGCCCGCTGCCTGTTGATTTTCTAATCATTTTATGGTGAACACTCGATGTGATATGTGATATCTTAAAAAGTATGCATTCAAACAAACGCTGTCATAAACTGTTCCATTTTCAAATTATAAATTATTTATTTTTGTTTTTAATTTGCCTTCTGTCTAGCTTACAGAGGACGTATTGAAATACAAGTTTTATCATTTCATCTACACGTGCACTTATAATAAGGAAAACTATGTTAGTACCTATTTTATGAAGTGGGTACTTATTTACGAATAATCAATGCTATCTTTGGAATGATAATATCGCTACTTTTCGAACGTCGTCGGCAATAAATAACTTTCTTGAAATTTGACTCAATCATTTTATGTTGTTCCTTTCTTTTAAAATACTATGTTACTTAGGGAGAGTTATTATTTTTTAGCTATTCTTTCGATTGGCATCATAAAAGTAGGGTGTTTTTTTTTTCACATTTAAGTCGGTTCGATTCCCAGCCGAAGCAAGTAATTTTTAGAAAATCTATGAATGCAGAATTACTAACTTTTAAAAATAACATAAAGTCTTCTTTGAGCAAAATTCACTATCTACAATATTTAAGGTACTTCCCCTTCATGTCCCATAACTTTGGGACGCCCTGTATAGGTAGAATATACCCTGGATTAAGACATAGGATATTTATCCAGATAAAGTGAATAGTTCCCGCGGGATAAACAAATCTCCGCGATAAAGTTATTCCACGGAGGCGAATGTTTATAATGTTGGTCTGTATTTCTTTAAGAAAACTTGCAAGAATGTGAATTTAACATTTTAGATATAATTTTGGCTTCTAATAAACATACAATAAAGGAATAAACCTCCACGGTGCTCGGAAAACTCTCATTACTTTTCTCTAGGAGAATTCGTTCAGCCGCCCGGTAAGTGTCTTGAAAAATGAACCAACCGTAAAATTTTCACTTTTGGAAAATAGAAACATCTTTGACTAGCTGTATAGACCGCAAGCAATAGACCACGAGTGCCCGGGTTAGGCTCAAATTGTAGCCAATTTGATTAGTTTAAAAAACAATAGAACAAAGATCCTTGTGAAATGCTTTCTTAAGGTAGCTTTTTCGAAGAAACTAAAACAAGTGCCAAAACGATATTTTCTGGATTGCAAACTTGGTTATAAAATACTGCCAAGGAACCTAACAACCTAAATAAATCATAGTTACATGCATGTTAGCGATGTTTGCCTTTTTTATATCGATAGTTATTATTGACCGAAGCATAATAATCCCTTTGTAATTTTTAAGTACAGAACGAAGTAGAAGTAGATCTGAAGTAAGGGTATTTGAATTAACAGGACCATGTCTCTCAGCAATATATGCCGATTTAGTTAGTGTATGCATTTAGGATGGAAGTATTGCGGTCGGGACCTTTCAATCCACTAAATAGGAATCTAACTGTTCTAACTTCGATCACACTTTCCTATTTCCTAATTAGATTTTCTACAAATAGGATAGTGTAATAAGAACTTTAGTCATGCATGAGTAAACGACGAAAACTGACGAAATTGAATATCCGTTTGAATCGGCTCGACGTTTCGCGCACAACACTAGTGACGCGCGTTCGTCCGTCCGTCGCTCGCTTAGCGAATCTGTCACGCACGTTCATGGATTATTTGGCAAACTATAAAAACACTCAAATGCTTTACTATACATACAGTGAGGAAATATGAAATCTGTGTGATCTGTCCTGTTAGTGTATTGCGTTTAACAAACCAACATTTTCTTTACAGATCAAAATAACGTTGGTTAGTTATGGACCAACAATTTTCATTGTCTTGGAACAATTTTCACTGCAACCTCACGAAAGGATTTGCCGGCTTATTGGTAAACGGAGAATTTGTAGATGTCACCATCGCTGTAGAAGGCCACTTGCTACAAGCACACAAAGTAATACTCTCAATATGTTCGCCGTATTTCAAAAAAATGTTCCAAATGAACCCATGTCAACATCCTATTAGTAAGTATAGAGCATTATTAATACAATAACATTATATTTTGATTCTTTGGCTGGAATTCCGCGAGTACCTAATATGGGGTCATAGTGGCGATGATGGGGCACAAAAAACATCCATGTTCTAAGATGTTTCTGATTATTGTTCTTGGATCTTTCTAATTTTCCAATACCTAATTAAAACGTTTTTCGAAAATATATGATTTAGGCAGTTTTCAATATTAACTTCATTAAACACAAAAATGTAATTCAAATCAAATTTGAGGAAGATATAAGGTTGATACCACAAACTTTACTCCAGTAAACAATTTCTTTGGACTCTAAAGTATTTTCTTACAACTTTGCATATATAATGAGTGCGTTGAGTGGAAGAAAATATTAAGGATTGTTTTATAATGTGGGTGTTAGAAATTTTACACTTTGATGGATAATAAAGGCAAAGTAGTGTGCAGCAAAGTCAGCAATTTTATTAGATTAGTAAGTGAGAGCATGCCATATGATTGGCTTTTAAAGTTTAGAAGTGTAGATTATTGGGGTGTTAAGATCAATAAAAATTATGGGTAATTTGCTTACTACAGTTATTATCGCACTCAACACTGGCAGTACTGTCACCAGAATAGGTTGCCGATATTAGAAATAAAGAAGAAGAAGAAAAGAATCATGGCAAATGGCAGAATTTTATAAAACTTTTGGCAGGAGGATATTATATAAATGTCGCTGTATTCTAAAATTATCTTAAAAAATTGGTGATAATTATCTTGAGTCTGGTGCTGCTGGTGTATATATATTATATATAAGATTTAATATTAGATTAGAGTAATATACCTACTGTATGTTATTATTATACTCTAGCTTAAGTATCTGACTATTTTTTTTCTCTTTACAGTTCTTCTGAGGGATGTGAGTCACAAAGCAATGCGGGATCTACTACAGTTCATGTATCATGGAGAAGTGAGTGTGAAACGAGAAGATCTTACCAGTTTTATAGGGACAGCAGAAGTGTTGCAAATCAAGGGATTGACTAACAAAGAGGTGAGACTGAAAAATTGTAAGACAAAAGTTCTAAAATGTTAATTATTTTCGTTTCAGTACATATTTCAAATGATTTATTATAAATGAATTAGTAATGTTTATTTTCTGCAGACTGATGATGAAAGCGAGAAAGAACAAGAGTTACCCAAGCATAGCAGGGCCACTCAAAATCATACTCCCGATGCTGAATCTTGTGTCTCGGATACATTTGACTCGGGCACAAATGATGAACTCATACAGAATAATGAATTAGACCTATTAAAGCAAAGAGAGTTTATTGAGAAACTTCAGCGATTTAGCAATTTAAAGAGAAAATCGGAAGAATTTTTACAGAAAAATTACTATGCCGACATAGTGAATACAGAGAAGCGAGCCAAAATACATGAAAAACCTTACAATAAGACAAATAATCATTTGTTACAAAGTAATAATTATGAACAATTGAAAAGCCTGTATGAAGAAAACCCTTTAGATATCTCAACTTCATTTAAAACTGTCCAACAAATTAGTAATACAAATAAGGAAATTGAGGATAAATATAAAGATCAATCGCTCACGGATAATAGCTTAGATCTGAAAACTGAATGTGATGACATGGACATCATAGTAACAGATCCAGCCGTTTGCTCCCCTCCAAAGAGTTTTGATAGTTCCAGAGAGGGAAAAAAGGATTTAGCAACTCCTTTGGATTATCAATCTCCTCAGGATAGTAAGTACTTTTACACTGTTATAAAGTATATTATTACTGAAACCTGTATTTTCACAGTTAAAAACTTATTTTTTTCTTTGTAAAAATATAGTTATGTCATAATTTTCTTTGCTTTCTAAGCTTATTAATTATATTTATTAAACATTAAGCAGGAGATGCTTACCTCGCCCTAGCTCGGACAGTGTGAGATTTTGGAAATCCGATTATAGAGGTAAATTATATAAAGAATTTGTCACCAACATAATTTGTACCTCAATAGTTTAAGAGATATTAGGGAGGTATTGGCGTCGAGGCGGAATTACTGTCACCATCACGATAATAAAAAGTATAATGTACACAATTGTAAGATTTTTAGGAATTGGTAGAAATACAGTCAGCTGCAGAGTATCGTGACCCCTGTACTTAGAGTGATATGCGAAGGGAGGGTCATGTTTCTCTGCACCTGACTGTACATTAAGGTACTTACTAATCGGTATTTTTATAATAACCTTTTTTGCTATAATGTTACTACAATATGAATGTTGTTTTACATGATCTTAAGACTGTCGCCAACTAATAGTTTATTACCTGTATATTTGGCGTATCCTATAGCCTAAAGGGCTTGACCGATTTCGAAGTGCATGGGTAGGTGGCGAGTGTCATAGGATACATTTTATGCTAAAAAATCCCACATGGCGTCTGCAAAATCCGCTGTCGGGTTTATGATTTTTGAATACTTCAATAGTTATTTTTAAAGACTTAATTATTTATGTTATTTATTATATACATTTATTTTCATAGTGGAGTCCACATACCTTGCTTCTCTGGATATTGTATTTTGTTTAAAATATTTTCCCCTTTGGAATGAAAATTCAAAAATCCCTTCATACTGCGCCTTTAAGTACCTAACCTAGGCAATTTTATCATCATTGGTCCACCGGTTTCGGCTGTGCGATAATCTCTGGTACAGTCAGTCAGAACTTTGGTAATAGGAATTCTTTTGTCCAGGACATGCCTTTTCTTAATATGGATATTCAGGTATAATGTTATAAAAGCATTGTATTAACTCTTCATAGTTGGAACATAGGGATAGCCAATTTGTCTTTAAGTACCAATGCCAGCATTCCATTTTAAAAGAATGAATTGATTTACACTTATTGCAATATAGGATCAATATCTTAGAAATATTAGTGTGTACAACGACATCTTACTTTGTAGTGACAAATTCTGCTAAACTCTATGTTAAAGCCTGGCTTAATCAGATTTGAACTATGCAACGTATTTCTTCGGGTCCGAACGAGGATGACAGTACTCCACCTCGGACACTAATAACCTTTAAAATCTCATAAACTATTGAGATACAAACTCGGAAATGCTTGTGACAAGTTCCCTGTATAATCAGATATCTAAAATTTCGATAGTCTGGGTGACCTTAGATTGTGTTGAAAATGCAATCACTTATTAGTTTTCATTCATTGGATATTTTTCCTATTTTCTTTGCAAAGCCTTTCCATTATGAAAACACGATGGCATTTTCAACATTATTGAATTTTTATTGAAAGCACAATTTCATCAACAATGCAATGAAAATGCCCATCGTGCTTTCAGATTGCACCAGCCTGAACTCTTTGTTCATGGATCTCAAAAACTTAGTCAATGGTAAAGTGACTACTAACCACACAATGAGAAGTAACATAAATGAAGCATACCCAAGACGCAATACAGAACATCGGCTTGTCACAATCCCACAGAAAGAAGACGGGAAAAAGAAGTATCCACAACGCTCATGCAGACTCTGCTGGAAAATTGGAAAGAGACGTGATACTCGGTTCATGTGTAGTGCATGTGAAATGCCATTCTGTAAAACACCATGCTTTGACATCCATTTCAATGATGTGCTCAAATTATCTCATTTTCAGGGTGACTATTATGCGATTTGAAATAAAAAAATTCTATGTTGCTTTTACTGTAGTAGAAGTAAGTCCTCTAAAGAGGTAGTGTAAGACATTACTAGTGTTAAGAATTATATTTTTATAATCTAATTAGAATAGTTTGACCTACTGAAATTATAAGCAAAGGAAAGTGAATCATAGATTCAATAACCAGTTTGGGACCAAATATCAACCTTCAAAATTATACTAAAAGGCACTACGAAAATTTTATGATATATTATTAGATATATTAAGATTGGATTAGAAAGTCAATCTGTGTGTGATTATTATAAAAAAGTAACAAGATGCACAATAATTTAAGTAATCAACTGTGATAGTGGAAATAACTCTCAAGTGCCAATTTACAATGTTTAAAAAGAATATTTTTTGTAATGTTGTAATGAAAGAGCAAGAAACAAATTAAAATAAGGTTTTCCATTTGTGCCATCATATTCTGCCATACATTTTATTAAAGACAATCTTTTATTGCTCATGTTCTAGTCTATTTATTGTATTCTAAAGATTTTATGAACTCATTTAGGAAAAGAAAAATGAAAAATTGTAATTAATTTATAGGCATTTTATACATTTTAAATGAACTCTTAACCCTTAATGATCTCCTAGGAACAAGTGTTTAAATTAGATTGAGCTTAGAAAAACAAATTGTGAACATTCCAGATATTTTATGATTTCGATTCGTCCATAACTTTCGATGTTTTACGCAGGCTTTATTGCATAAGAACGAGTTGCCCTATATGTAATTCATTACCTGCGTAGTTCTTCAGCAACACGTTGTTTTTTCCGTGATAGCAACTAGAACAGATCGCTTTATAGTTTCCAGTTAAAGAGGCAAGAGGCCGTTCTGCGTGACACACATCTTGTTTTAACTGAGAAGCCCGCGTTAAATAACGGAGGGTCATTCACTGCCTCGAACTCGTATTTAAGTTTTCCATACTTTCACTGGTGCTTTGGATTCGGTACCTACATATTATGTTCAGTACATTTTTGAAAGTCTTGATGAGGATTCTATCGTTTATCTGAGCATCGACACACTCAATAACCTAAATTTAAAAGGTTCCACAATGAGGAATTTTACGAGGAAATGAGTATTGTATAGATTTTTAAGTTTCTGTTGGATGGCCTTCATCACATCACAATACGCAACAAGGAAGATCGCGTCATTTTATTTTCACAAGAAAGAGAGATTATCTTCTTGAGTCAATGTCAAAGATCTAAATTATAGCTTCGATGGTACTTTTCTTGGTCTCGAAAAGATCCTCTTCTGTGCAATAAAAGGTAGGGCATGACAACAAGTGCACTATAGATTGCGTGGTACTGCACTTATCTGCATTACAGAAACTCGACCTCTTTCTAAGCGAGATGGTCCACCAGAGAACCAAAGTTGTCAACATGACATACTAAAGTGGCTTGCTGGTAATATATGTCGCAAACTGTTGCAACATATATTACAAGCAAGACGTAGTAATGAGTCTGCATTAGACCGTGACTAGGCAAACGTGATATGAATGAATAGTTAAAATTGAAGATTTTGTGATGCGGGCAAGAAGAGGCCTGTTCAGCAGTGGACCAGCGCGGGTTGATTGTGATGAAGTGCCACGTCATTATTGCGTCAGAATTCATTATCCGTATCCTCTTGCTCCTCAACCCTAGTTATAGTATGTAAAATAAGAGTTCCATGGAGTATGGAATTGATTCAAAGTTTGAGGCACAATATAAACAGCAACTCCAAAATTAAACTAAATTGAGATTGAAGCAAACATTTTTTTTGTGGTTTTTGTAAATGTGTGATACCTATTATTATGAATGGCTTGCATTTTGCAAATTAGTGAATATACTATTTTTTTATATTCATATCTCAATAAAATGACATATCTATATAAATTTGTTTCACTTCTTTTATAAAACTTTATTTAATTACACCAGTTATTCCACGCGGTTATGATGCCGTGAAGTTTAATGACATGCATAATTTTTCACTCTACCATTGTTAGCATACAACATGCAGGTTTTACCCTTTCATATTTTTAATTGTAATTAATCTAAAACGTGTCTGTATCCATAATAATAATTATTCGTTTGTTTTTCAGATGCACTTTCCCTCGTCATGAACGAGTCGTGTGAAAACCAACAGTTGCCAGTTCCCTACAAATATATCTACAGCCGAAAAGGCCATAAACAGTTAGTGCATATGAACTTTGTGTATACCAAACATTCTACTACTCATGGTAAAACATCGTGGAGATGTGTCCAGTACTTCTCATTAAATAGGTGTCCGGCCACCGTGGAGACTATAGATACTATGATATATGCAGTGAATCATCAGCATAATCACGAGGATTGTTATGAAAAACTCGTGAGAAATAACATTTATGAAATGGATGTTTCCCCAAAACAAAATCAATAATAAGTATATAATAATATTTTGTACATAGTCGTTAGGTTTTGAAACGTGTAAAGTTCCTATATATTTTAAATATCTTCAATTAGGTAGTTACTAAGTACGGTTTTTAATCTTTGAGCAGCTTTTACTGCACGACGAAAAATTGGAAAAGCAACCGACTTTAGGTTTACGTTCTCAATCCCCAGTCCTCAAATCTTAACAAAATTTATATAAACCTTGGAGCCCATATGAACCTAGAAAGAAGTTGTACTAATTAAACAAAAAAAGTAAAAATAAAGTTGAATTCAGAACCTCCTTGAAGTCGGTTAAAAATTCGTTTTCATCTAGTCATAGCATATGTTACTTTTTATTGTATTTAATACGCCATCAAACATCATTGAGTTAGAATCTATATTAATATATACTTTAATTATTAAAAGTACATAATTTCGAAACTACTTATTTACCAATTATTTCCTGCCTCTACAAGGTGTACATTCCTCTTTATAATTACATTTACAGTTGGTGATGTAGTGTCAAGATGAGCCATACCATAGAAATGAATAAGAAGTAGTAAGGCTCGTCTAAGCATGACTACCATACCCTAACTTATAATATGGCTTCTTTATAGAATATTTGTCACAAAATTTGCCGATCATTTATTAAAAGGCAGAATCTGGCGTTGCATTATTTAAACGCTATTATATTATTATATAAATATTATAGGTATAAGATATTAAAGGCCGTATTAAGATGATCGCTCATCTTGGCATAGCCACCTTAATATCTCTAAAACCACAAGTCCTAGCGAAGATCTGATTACACCAGTCGTAAATTCTGATATATTGGTGTCGATTCGGATGTACACCAACTAAAACCAGTTTTGGAGTGGTGCCATCGCATCGTACTGTTCCAGGGAGAAAGAGACAGTACTACTTTAAAGTTGGTTTTAGTTTAGTTGGTGTACATCCGAATCGACACCATTGTGACTTTTCTATAGTCAGATTTCGAGTGATGGTTGGTGACGGTTGCCGGGCCAAGATGAGCCATACAGTGATCCTTATTGTGGATACCAATTTTTCACTTTCGAGGATGAAATTGAGGTTTCTTGGAAAAGACAAAATCTTTTCATAAGTACCTTTCTTCCCAAACACAACTTCGACACCTAAAACCACAGAGCAAATACAAAGAGCACTTAATATTTCGCAAGCGGATCCAAGTTCAAGATTACCTGCCGCTAACATTTTTGAACGATTTATACAACGAAATCCCACGCGAACAATACTGTTAATAGTTCTGTTTTCGAACTGTTTGACGTTATGGACAAAACATTTTTACCTGGGAGAGTTCTCTGAATAAAAATCGGGTGCTTATTTTTACAGTGTTTTAATTTGTTTTAATGGTAAATTCGTCTTGGTTGAAAGCATAGCTGCCATTCTTTTTCTTGGTCTGTGCTTTTTACTGAAACCAATATCTGTAACAAAATTAAATAGACCATAAATATTTGGTTACGTACTAATTGTTTTTGCCCTTTCACGTCATTAAAGAGCATCAGAATTACTTAATTTTTTGCACAGTTGAAGGGTCGGAGAAAAGCCTGCGTTTTCCCAGGTAAATAAAAATCAGACTCCCTTGGATAGTTTTAAAGAAGCCAGACAAAACCAAAATGAATCCAAAGCATAGCTTTACATGTACAAAATACAAAATATTTATTTCATCAGCTTAAGCCTAATACATAAAATTTCAGCCGAGGAGCTCCTTTTAAGTAATAGAATATACTTGTGATAGGAGTACAATAACGTAGGTAATTAACTGGATTAACTATACTCTTTCTGGACCTATTACGGCTCATCCAGAAAAATCGGTATGTATTAAAGGTGACCGTTTATATTATTTCCTTTTGAGATAACCCTAAAAAGGGTTTATCTGAATATTCTTATATTCAAACCGCGCGGAGGAAAAGAAATTATCAACAAACTGCGGAATTTCGTTAAAAGGTACCTATACAAACCAAATAATTTGGTTTGCACCAGTCTAGACTAGACACACCAAAATAATATAAATAATTTTAAGCACAGTGAAACCATGTAAGACATGATAAATTAATGGTTTTTAATTGAAGTTCTTGCCGAGACAGAGATAAAACATAACTTACGAATATCAACTTCCGGTTTTTCTTTCAACCCAAAGGACTTCGCTACAGCATCCAAATCCATAGTCAAAAGGTTAAAAACATGTTTCAACTTTCTCACTTCTAGTGCCCTAATGTAGCCTTCAAAAGCTTCCACTGCTAAATTATAAAAATCAGGACTTCGATATGCAGCATCCAACTAAAAAAATAAAAGACAGTTGTAACTTTTAAACAAACTTTTACACAGCTTAGGTGAAAGACGAAAACGGCCCCAACTTCTGAGTCCGATAGCTTAACTTTTCTCAATGTTTTGGCTTTCGAGAGAGTAATATTCCGGTATAACAATATACATATGTGAAAAGGGGGAAATAAAATATACAAAAAATTAAACTAACAATAACAGAATTCAAAAAAAATATCAAACTTATTGCTTCCATCCTGTTGATAATTCAGAATAAAGAAAACCATGCGTGCATGAATGCATGCATGGTATTGTAATTATGCCCGAAATATATCTTTATTCTAATTTATCTGTACTAAATTATTATTCTAAACTGAGATCATTAGGTTCTACCTTTGGTTGTAAGTTAGAGAATTTAGTCCATATTTCATATTTGTCCAAATAAATTTTAGCTTCTTGTAAATATGTGACGAATTCAGTTTCTTCTGGCCGCAACAATAAGACTGCATTGCCCGCTGCGCCTAGACCTCTAGCCGTTCTACCTACTCTGTGGATGTACTCCTAAAAACAAAATTTTTAACATTATCAATTTATTTTTTTAAATTGTACAATACAGTACTAATACAATAGGTGATCTAAAAAATGTTTGTGCGGCCTTATTAAATAAAGGACTTCAAGACAAGCCTTTGGCTAAAACGCATGAAGTTTTAAATCTCCCATTTATCTATTTATTATCCATCAAGAATTAATATAATACATAGTCCCCCTTTGTTTAAAGAGCGGGGCGTCCAGTGGCGCCCTCATAAGATTTTTATTTATTACATATTAAAAAAAATGCGGAAGTGAAGACTAATTAAGTGTTTTTACAACTAATAACAATAGTTCTACATTCAATTCCTTAGTCAGAGATTGGCTACTATGGTCCATTTAGTATAATGCGGCAAAAAATATTCAATGTATAACTATTGATATTTAATAATAAAAGCATGTTGTCATAATTAGTACTATTACTATTATTAGTACTCTTCTTTATCGCGTTTTCTTTTTAAAATTATAGATAGTGTTATTTAAAAATCTCATGTAAATAATAAGGGAGCTATTGTCTAATTTCTGTGGTAATGAATTTCCTTTGTCATTGGTTAAATTTTCCTCTTATGACTGTGACAAAACAATTAAATTCGTTACATTTAAAATCAGATAATCCCCTGGACAGTATCGTAAATGCTATACTAAGGTAACCCTACTTAAATGCATTTTATTTGTCATAGATAATCTCTCTCTGTTAACCTTGTATTCCCTGTTATTCTCAAAGATTTGCTTTGAAACTTACATTGGTGTCTGCTGGGGGATCAAACTGCACCACCCAATCTACTGCTGGTATATCCAATCCTCTAGCAGCTAAGTCTGTGCAAAATAATGTCAATTTCTCTGCACTGTAGAAATTTGTTATAGTTGCTGTCCGGTTTGTTTGGCTCATTTTGCCCTGAAAAAAGCAGAAAAATTATAAATGTAAAGAAATAGTTCTATGACCATCTTTAAAGTTGGCAAGCTGTTGCATTCTAACTTTATCATTATAAATTACAAGTCAAATGGTTTTCCACCCGTGGCCTTTTATTCTAAAATAGTCTCTCCTTCCCCAGGGGGCTGCCCTTCTTAGCCTTTAATTATAAAACAACGACTGAATTTTCGCATTTATTTTAATTTACCCATGGAGGGAACTGAACCTTCAAGAGTTGTTTGTAGGCCAGCCCACTAACAACTAGGCCTTTAATATTTTAGTTATCCCTTAATTAATGTAGATTTATACTTTATTCTCTAATGTTTATTGTAATCAAATAAGTACTAAAAGGAAACCACATTTTGTTTATAAAGATAAGAAAAACTACATATACTCGTATTTATAACTCTTACAATTCACCATTGAGATAAAAATTTAATTTGAGCTCTTTATTTAATTTAAAACAAATGTTTATTATTCAGATGTTATACTAATTATTGACCCTAGCGATAGTTGCTTTTCAGTCGATAAATCCCAGCTCAAACAAGCTGCTCATCTTGCAAAAATGCTGTATATCTTATTTTTTTAAATAAAATTAGATTTCCTCTTGCCATAATTGCTTTCTCATAAGGTCCTTTCAAGGTCCATTGATTTGGGTCAACCTTAAATCCATCATCAGCCCGTAAACATCTGACTGCAGGGATATAGGCCTTCCCTCGTATAATGCGGGAGTATGGGCCATAGTCCACCACGCTGGTCCAATGCGAGTTGGGGACTTCACATGCACTTGAATTTTTATTTATGTTTTCCTCCACTGTTTAAGAGCAGTCGGATAAATGCACATAAGTAATTAAATTTAAAACTTATGGGAGACCGTGTCTTAACCGCTGAGCCACCAACGCTCTATACTACTGATGAATCATCATAAAAGAGCTACAAGTTTAGTGTAGTTACTCACGTGAATGCATAGTACTGAAGCTTGACAGTATTTGCTGAAGAACTCATGATGAAAAACAACTGATTTACAGCTGGAAAAGAACACCATCACTTTTTGGTTTTGGGTTTTCTTTAACATTTTGTGCAGCCACCATAATCGGAACTCTGTTTCACATGCCACATACCTAGAATAATAAACAAATTTTGAAGTGATAAGTAAAATATCATCTACTGACGCTTTTTGTAACTACTTCTCATTATCTACTAGGATGGCCCCTCAAGAGATTCAATTTCATAATAGGCATGTTACAGATTTGATTTTAGAAAAAGACAGCTATTTAGTACTATATTTTAATTTCATGTCTGGTTAGATTGACTATATAGTCAATTCATTTGAATGTTATATAACAAGAAAATGTTTAGAAAAAATATCAGTAAACTATGTTTCACTATAAGTAAGATTTGCTCACCCTTGTTTTAAGCCTTCCACAGTTGCCCTAATGTCATCTTCATCAGTATTTATAGAATAGATATCTTCTCTCATAGCTGACTGTATCAATGAATCAGTTCTCTCTGATCGTGTGGCACTAAATAACATTGTTTGTCTATTTTCTGTAAAAAAAAAATTGACCGTAATATTGAAGATAACAAAGAACTTACAGATGGTAAGATTAACTTTTCTTCCTATTTTGAATTTGCATTTTGCTTGATATCCCAAATGATATTAACTAATTAATACACAGTAGGTACTTTGGTTTTCATTAGGATACTAACTTGGAAGTCTCTTTATTATTTGTCTTAAATCTTCTTCAAAACCATACTGGAATATTTTATCAGCTTCATCCAACACTAGGCATTTAACATGTTTATAGTCAAACTCCTTTGTTCTCATGTGATCAAAAAGACGACCTGGTGTCGCAACAACTATGTGAACACCTGAAATTTTAAAATGTCACGACTTACGCCACATGATATTGTATAGATAGGATGTGTGAACAACTAATCAAACTTAAATATTGTCCAGTCTCAATCATATTCTTGAGTTTCTATTTACTTGTAATCTTGTACCCTAGATTCTTTGTAATATAGTGCAAACCAGCTGTGCTCATGACTACATTTGTATGGAGTTCAGATATCAATTGACTAAGTATTTCTAAGATCTTTAAGATTAACAGCCTAAACCTCTTCTCACCCGCAAGGATATGGGCTATAAACCGACCACCACATAGTCCCAGTGTCGTTTTATAATATTTTTAAGTTGCCGCTGTAGGTCAGGACTATAACCCACCACACAGCCCCAGTGTAAACTGGAGGATTTGTGTTAGACTAGTGACACAAGTCAGTATTTTGAAGTTGTCGCTGTGTAGACCACAACTTCATTTAAAACAACCAGGAATAATGCATGAACATGCCCTCTGAAACATGGAAAATGCCACTAGTGATCACCCAACCAAGATCTGACCACACCATAATTTCTTAATTTATAAATTAATAGTGAAAATTTTATGTTCCTACCTTCAGAAAGCTCATTGCTTTGCTTTTTCCTGCTCTCTCCGCCAATTATTAATGCTGAAGTTATTCCTTCATGATATGATGTTAAATCTTGCAGAACTGAGAATGATTGAATTGCTAATTCTCTCGTAGGTGATACTATTATACAAAATGTACCTAAAATTGTTTAACAAACATGAAAAATTATTTATGTACTAATTACATTATGTAAATTTAGAGTATTCCTCTTGCTCCAATAATTGATGATGAGGGTAGACTACAACTACCCTATGAATACCTTCTCAATTTTGTCATGTATAAAAATTAATACAACTCTCTGGCTAGATGTTGGTGCAAGTGGGGCCAAGGGGATGATGGCTGTGAGATTCCTTTCCAGCACTGCAGAATAGGATCAACATAACCAATCTTTCCCCACGGATGTCATATAAGGAGACTTAAGGATAGTGAGCACAACAACATAGCCCAACGATGGGCAGCCACATAATTGTCAGCCATCTCCCAAAAATTCTTGAATCGCTTTTATCTAGTGATGGAATTTTACAAGCTGGAGATGATGAGGCATTTCTCAAAGCATGGCATAACATATGATCCTCTGCTTTCTGCAGCAACTTCATGAGAACCGTTCTAACGAAACAATTCATCGTCAACATCACATCAGCCACAGGACGTCCACTGCTGAGCATAGGCCTCCCTTATTGATTTGCAGTATGGACGTTTGAAAGCAACTTGCATCCAGCAACTTCCCACAACCTTCATCAGATCATCCGTCCACCAACACCCCACCAGCCATCAGTTCATAGAGCTATGTAGAAACAATTACTAGTTGTAAACAAATCAGTGTTTTTCGTGTATAGTCAAGTTTTGTGTGGCTTTGGTATATAAATAGACTTGCCTCGACAAGGATTCTCCATTTCCCTAATGACCATTTCTACAACAGGAATCAGGAATGCCAATGTTTTCCCTGATCCAGTCTTTGCTGTGGCCACAATATCAAATCCATTTAGACCTTTAGGGACAACTTCTCTTTGAATTTTTGTCATATATTTGAAACCCATTCCATTAATTGCACTAAGTGTTCCGTCAGATAATTTTTCAATTAAACTTTTAAATTGAACCTTTTCACGTTCTTTCATTATTATTTTTATATTTTAAGGCAATCGGTCGTCTTTCACTTTGTGACTATTCTTTTCGTTTCTTTTTTCGTTTTATTCTCTCCTCTCAGAGAAGGCAGAGGTATTAAGCCCATACAGCCATGTCTTATTTATTCAGTAAGTCAGTCTCATACAAAACAAGTAATTCGTCGTATACTTGGCGTATACAGAATCTAGTCACGGTCAAGTCGTCCTTCAGTAAAGTGACAGAATGCTTTACAAAAGATTTTGGCAGCTTCTTGTGGGAACCCGAAAGCTTCGTTACGCACTTTAATTTACACTTCCCTTCACTTGTACACCATCACTAACTTTTGCTGAACAATATTCTGCCATTATTAAACTTCAAAAGTCAGAATGCACAAATTATAAGAATTATAAAAAAATGCAATATCACTCGCTGAGGTCCCGCAAAAAAATAAGAAAATAAAAGTGACTATTCTTCTTCGAAATTATAAGTACTGTTAGTACAAGTTACAATTCACGTAAATATTAAAAGTGAGGAAACATTTTGATTTACAACAAAAGGTTTATTTACAACATATTTACAAAAATAATTGGAAATTGAAAAAGGACAGAGGAGGTTTTGATTATGTATGACAGGAAGGGAGGGCTCAATATGGAACAGATTAAATTTTAATGTTTTTACTTATTATATAGGAAGGCTTTCATTATTTCAAAAACAGTAGAAGCAAGTAAACAAGTTGTACTGGAAGGGAGTGGGACACCGAGGTTAGTGAGGGAATTTAAAAAGGAAGACCGGCCGTATAGCGGGCACGCAAAAATTATAATATGGTTTAGATCACCCAATTCATTTCCACAAGAATATGCAGGGTTATCTATAATTTGGATTTTGGCAAGATGGGCCGGGGTACAGAGGTGACCCAAACGTATTCGGATTAAAATATTAGTAGCAACCTTACTGAGTTTCAATCTGGAAAGCCAAGGCTTAACCGGAATTGTAGGCTGAACTAAGCAATACGCTTTCCCTTTTGAAGAACCACTGATAGTCCAAAGCTCCGTCCAGGAGTCCTGGAGTTGAATTTTTGGAAGACTAGCCAAGTCATGATAATAGTTCTTATATGGAAACATATCACCGCATTCAATCGCCTCATTTGCGATGCGATCGGCTTTCTCATTTCCCTTGTGTGACTGGGAAACCAAGCAAATCTCTAATTTTTAAAATGACCGGAAACTGCGGTATCCTCTTGATAGGAATGTTTGTAACGAATTTAAAGAATCAGAGAGTATTATGGATTTCTGTAATTTTATTAAAATAATGTAGGTATTCAATTGCCTTGAGAAGGCCAAACATTCGCCACTAAAGACAGATGACTCAAGGGGAAGTTTTAGTTGTTGCTGATGGTAGACACCTACTCCAATACAGGTATTTGTGTGTTTAGATGCATCGGTAAATATACAATGGTCTCGATTCGGATGTACAACGAACTAAACTAAATTTAAATTATATGTATCCTTTTCTAACCACTAATACATGAAAAGGACGACATATAATTAAGTCCTGTCAAATTAAGTAAAAGGATCAAAACAAGCACTTCTTTATCAATATTAGGTGTACACCTAGCGACGTCACGATTAAAATACTATGGAGCGACTTGTTTTGACAGCTTAATTTGACAGGATTAATTTATAGTCGTCCCTTTCATGTTAATAGTGTTAGAAAAGGATAAAGGCTTTAAATTTAGTTAGTTCGTTGTACATCCGAATCGAGACCAATGCCAACTTTGCCATTGTTCGTCGATTACAAAATTAAAACTGGAGAAATAAGACATGCCTGTATGGGCTTAGATCCCTTTGCCTTCTCTGAGAGGAGTGAATAAAATTAAAAAAAAAAAAATACTCACAGAGTACTTTTTAACGGTCTCATGCGTGGTGTATTTCTTTTACACAAAAGTAGTCGTTTTCAAAATATATCTTCATGATGCCTACTCCCGATAAAATTCTCGTTAGAAAAATTAAAAAGAGGGAAAAGAAGAAGTTGCTATTAACTTCACAGACATCTAACGGCATTTCGGAAAAAAAACCAGGTACCTAACTTAACCTATTAAACCTGTTATGTAGGTAAGAACTTTTTTTTCAATATGGTACAATGCTCTACAAAAAACAACCTTTAATTTTCTTTTCCTAATTAGGCAGAGGTCCTAAGTTTCGCTTCGCCCCCATTTCGCAATTCGCAATCTTCGTCTCCACAGACCAACCACCCTATGTCTCACATGTGAAGTACCTACCTACCATGGTTTCTTTTTCTTACAGAATTGGAGCCAACTACGAAGAAAAGACCTCAAATACAACTAGACAAAACTGTACCCAAGAGTGAGTAAAATCTAATAGTATTAATAAGCAGGATGTGATTGGGTTCTAGAGTGTACCTAGGAGACCACAAATCGAAATCCGAATCCGATATTGATCAGCTTCCACTTTTCTTCGGCATAACCTGGGGTTGATTCGGGGTATTAAATTTCTATTGTTACAAAAATCTGTCTGTCTGTCTGTTTCTATTGTTAAAGTTCTACTGTTTCTCTGCATCCGTGCAATTTGAAACTGTAATGTTGCAACCTACTGAATTGTTTTAGAGTTTGATACAAAGCCTTCCTTCCTGCAAATTCCTTCATGCGATCACCCTTCAAAGTTTAATGACTAAAAGAAGGTCAGTCAAATGAAACTCAGTCTCTTATTTTACAAATTGTATGAAAAACTGTAAAATGTAATTTTCAGATTTTATTATTATTTATTTGCAAAACATGCTTGGTATTAAGGATGGAACGTCTGCAGGCTACAGATTTATAGTCAATCTTCTTGTGATTCTATTCCATCCAATTCCCTTTGTGGAGCATTGGTTACTGTGAGCCTGGTTCAGTCTGTCCACTAAGTCTTCCAGTTTTCTTGAAAACCTTTATGATGTCACATTTCCTAGCTGAGTGTGTGGACTAATCCAGACTAAGATGGGAAATTGGTTTCTTCTATTCCGCACTCAGTCTAAGAAAACAAGACATGCTTCTAAATAATACAAGTCACATGCACCCTGGCATTTTTAGTGCCACAGCAGTTTCTCAACGACAGCCATCGAAATATATACTTTCATTTATTAGGAATAATATAAGATCTACTAACGGAATCAGTGATATGAAGTAAAATAAGTAAGCTGAAGTCATTTGGTTTTTTTTGTTAAGAAGTTTTTTTAACATTTTTGATGAGATATCATATTATTTCAACTTCATGAGAAAAAGAGGCATGACACATGCACAGGCAGACGGACAATAAAGTGATGAATGAAGGGGTTCCTTTTTACCTTTTGAGGTACGGAACCCGAAAAAGTAATACTAAAAATTCAAGGTCAGTGTGTGGGATGTGATATGAAAGCTTATTAGATAGAACTCAATTTAATTATGCTGTACCTAATGTTGTACATTATACTACCCTAAATACTGTCATAAGTTCTCATAAGGTTGTAAAATTAGAAATGTCCTACTTTTATAAAATGTTCTTTAAAATTCTTTGTTTATAACATTACAGAGAAGCGGAAGAAAGATATGATAATAGAAGAGCCAGTGGAAAAAGAAGAAAACAGTGGCTCTGAAGTCAAACCCAGTCAAGATGATCAATGTAAGTATTTGGCCTAAGATATAATTAAAGGTATGAGGAATCACATTGGGAATTCGCGAAGTAGTAGTAGATAGAACGAATCTTGGAATTTAGATAAAATATATCAACACTTTCAACCCTACACTGAGGTACGTTAGTACTATATTAATTCTGTGACTGAATGGTGTGTGTGTGCGAAGTGCGGATTTTGCTTCGTTTTAATTTGTGATAAAGTTATTATTATTATGTTCCCATAAAAATTGTTCTGTTAACTATCCGCTCGAGGCTTTCATACAAATTCAAATCGCGATAGTAAAGCGAATCGAAACAAACTCGTACTCTGCCCTCAGTTTTTGCATGCAGACTCGGCCAAATCTTAGAAATTTCTTTTCCTTTCTAATTTTCATTTAGGGACTTTTATACAAGGAGTATACGCCAGTCCCATCGTACCTCTTACTGACTTAATCTATTTAAGATTAATTCTAACGAGACACCAATGACTTCACAAAGGCAAATAGACTCCGGGCAGCATTTGACTGTGGATGAGCTGGATCTCATGGAATATTCCCCCATCTAGTCTATTTAGCCTCTGTTCCATCATCAGTATCTTTCGAAGTTGCTCATTCCGGACACATCTATCGGCCAAATCTTAGAAATTTTTTTTTCCTTTCTAATTTTCATTTAGGGACTTTTATACAAGGAGTATACGCCAGTCCCATCGTACCTCTTACTGACTTAATCTATTTAAGATTAATTCTAACGAGACACCAATGACTTCACAAAGGTAAATAGACTCCGGGCAGCATTTGACTGTGGATGAGCTGGATCTCATGGAATATTCCCCCATCTAGTCTATTTAGCCTCTGTTCCATCATCAGTATCTTTCGAAGTTGCTCGTTCCGGACACATTCCACCAATATATCTTCTACAATAACCACACACCGCACGGTTAGGAGAGCTGGTCTTTTTCATGAGATAGACCGAAGCCTATGTGCTAAGACAATATTATTTATATTGCAATCATGATCGGCTCTGAATTGATTGGTACCAGATTTCTTTATCTTTAGACCTCTCATCAAAATATTCGTTTAACAATTTGCAGTATTTCGTTACACTTCAATGTGTAATATGATAAAAAAAACTTACTTATATCATAATCATTTTTTCCTCGGTCATCTAAAAAGATCGACCGATTTATGAAAAATGCGAAGTTCCAGTCTCACTTGACACTGTTCAGTTTTTAACCTGTATGCACTATTTTCTTGCAGTACCTGGCTCCAGTTTATGTCTTGGTATATTATCAGATCAGAAGTTCTCGTGCCTTGAGGAAAAAGTCTGTGAACCGACTCTAATGGGCATAAAGGATATGGGGTTCACTACCATGACAGAGATTCAAGCAAAGGCTATACCGCCACTACTTGAGGGCCGGGACCTTGTAGGTGCGGCAAGAACTGGATCTGGCAAAACTCTCGCCTTTCTTATTCCCGCTATTGACCTCATCTACAAATTGAAATTTAAGCCTAGAAATGGTTAGTTTTTTAATTTACAATTTAATTTACCTATCTTTATTGAATTGGGACAGTTCGGAAATCTCTGCCCACAATACACAATATAAAAATGTCTAGTTGCAAATGAATATGACCAGTTTGCGAATGGGAAATTACTTCAACTATCAAACTATATACAAAACACTTTAATTTGTCAATGTATCTGAATACCTATTGAAGATCATTAACTAAGATAAAAATGGTAATACTTGAGATCAACGACTATGAATATGTGGGGGTCATTGAAGTTTTTTCATCATCATCATCATAATTATGGTGTTGACATTTCGGTTCATGCACAACAATATTCTTGTGCTCCTGGTTGTTTTGTATCTGTAATAATAATAATGAAATGATGACAAAAAGGCGAATATGAAATCTTTACTCCGTACATCCATAGAAGTGTTTGTTGAAAAACAACAATAAATTCCGAGTCTCCATTTACTGTTGAGGCACATTTGTTGTTGATTTGATGCATTCATTGAAGGAGTATGTCAAGAGTTGTTTTATGAATACAGAATGGATATCTGATCATTTTCACTTACAGGACTAATATACATAGCTGCATCTACAGAAAATAATAATGGTAAATTTTATAGGCACTGGTGTGATTATTCTGTCGCCGACGAGAGAGCTGTCAATGCAGACATTTGGAGTATTGATGGAGCTGATGAAGTACCACCATCATACTTATGGCTTGGTGATGGGTGGAGCCAACAGGAGTACAGAATCACAGAAACTTTCTAAAGGTAAAGTCAAGCAATAGTTGTATGTTTTTTTTAGCACAACGCGTCATCGTTTCACCTCATTCACACCTGATGTTAAGTGGAGTTGAGTTAAATATATCATGTAAATACGTCGTTGTATTGAAGTACTTTTTATGGGACTTTAGTCCGAGGAAAATACAGCTTGACCTCGGTAAAACGAATAATCGCGATTTTCTTGAAACATTTAAAAACGTGTTGTAAACATAGTATTTCAAAATTACATCTTTAATAAACATCTATAAGATAGCGACTACATAAGTCGGTTCTGAATTATGTCTAGCTAAGCTAATTTTTTACCGTACTTTCCCTGGGCTTCTTGAATTTCGCAGGTCCATGTTTAGACACAGTTTTTTGGGATACAAGTTGTAATTGTAGGTAAAACCATATCTCCGTATGAGAATTGAGGATACCAGCATCACGTGGCGCCAGTTTCGTCACTAAAAATATTGAATAACTCTTAAAGTAAATAGGTAGGTACAATTTTTTTCCTATACGATTTGACACAATTTGAGCACAATTTTTTGACATTATCAAAATAGCGCAATGCCACTGTCAACATTCTGGTATCACGGAATATAATGGTGGTAAAACATTGTACATGAAAGTAAACACTGTTGATAGCAACAGTGAATTCTCAAGAAACTCATGTGAATTATTTACTGTCATGATGAAGGACTATTCCTTCATCATGACAGTAAATAATTCATACGAGTTTCACAACAGAACATGTTCTGTTCATGTTCACAGGAATTAACATATTGGTAGCTACTCCAGGAAGATTATTGGACCACTTGCAGAACACACCAGACTTTTTGTACAAAAATCTCCAATGCCTTATAATTGATGAAGCTGATAGAATCCTTGAAATCGGTTTTGAAGAGGAAATTAAGCAGATTATCAAGTTGTTGCCCAGTGAGTATTATTGTAAAATGATGTCGTATTTAATCTTACCACAAGAATAAGTTTAGCAAAAATAATAGACCTAACACATACACACAAACATTTAATAATAGACATAATGACACATCCAAATCAAATTTTAACTGTAAATCACTGAAACCTTTTATTGGCTTTAGTATGTAAATATGGTTTAAATGTTAAGCTGTTGGTTTCGTCAAATAAATAAAAATGTTCATGTTGCAATAGCCTACAATTTTTCTGCAATATTTTGTTTTCAGGCACGATTGAAATATTTAATTATCAAGATTTTTACAATTTTTTTTTTGATTTTCATATACACATTTCAAACTTCGCGCGCATAAAAGTCGAGTTATCTTGGACATATCTTTTCAGCCTAACCTTTCATATAAATATTTAAAGATCTGACCATTTTTAACCCCCGACGAAAAACGACGGTTGTCGTGTGTATGATGCCATTGTATGTCCAGTCTTTACCTGGATATATCTTAATTATGCATGGTCCGATTTGAGGCGATTTTTTTTACTATCTAAGATATGGGAAATGGGATCAACCGTTTCGAATATATTTAAGTTTTTTACACCTGGACGATATATGGTTAGTTCCTCGGGGTTTTATAAATTTTCAATTTATTTACGGACAAAACGTAATTATTAGATCTATGAAGTACTGTATTTGATATGTTGTTGATATGGCTATTGATTCTGTTTATGTTGAATCCTAGAACGTCGCCAGACAATGCTATTCAGCGCTACACAAACAAAGAAAATAGAGGCGCTAACGGCCCTAGCGGTAAAACATGAGCCGGTGTACGTAGGAGTGGACGATCATAGAGAACAGGCTACCGTCGACTCACTGGAACAGGGGTGAGTATGCACATTGCATCAATCATTCAGATTCAAACTGTTGAAGGAACATTCCCGCTTATTGTGGTTACTGAAACCCATTTTGTCCGACACGAAGAATACAACCTCAAACCATAAAACAAGGGCGATATGTGAAAGGAGTATGGTCACAGATTACTAATAAGTTATGGTATGGTGCGTATCGCCTTGATATGCGCATAATTTTATGTTGCTTTCACGCGTAGGTTTTTCAAACACGTGGTTTCGCTTGTGTGAGTGCCAATTCTACTTTGTCGCGAACGACACTATTTGGTTAGAATAGGACCAATCTACATCTTCCCGTGGGTGTCGTTTCGTGTTTCGTGAGCATAATATTATATATTACACCTTTTGTTTTGGTACAGAGCTCCCAAAAAATCTGCGATCGCGAACGACTTGCTAAGTGTGGCGATTAAGACAACCCCTCCCATGAAAAGCGACGAGAATCGCTCCACATGAGAGGTTTATGTCGAGTAGTAGAGTTCTATGTTTATTCAGAGTGAATTTGAATTCGTGCAATTAAACTGGTGGCGCCACTATTGATTACGAACAACTTTCCCCAAGGGACCATAGTCGAATTCGACCAAAACATTTCCGATTACCCATACAAAGTACTACATTCTGAAACCACCTTTAGTATGGAAGTCCAACAATTTTTGTATAAGTCCATTAGTGTATTTAATATAAATGTATATAAAAATCCAACTGTAATGTGAATGCCGATTAGAGCGTTCGTGTACGTGTAGAGAGATTGCGTGTACGTGTTAGTGATTGTAACAAATACTGGTTTTATACCTATTTTTATCTCCTTAAAATATACAATTTACAAAAGTTACATAATCTCCCTTGTTTTAGGATCCGAGGGACTGCAACTTTGAAGCAAATGATTCGCTCGCTACTAAATGGCGTTGTAACCTTGACCAGTTTTGATCAAAACCACTAGGTTTCGTATTAGCGAATTGTGATCGAATGTCTCTAATATAGCTCCATCGAGCCGCAAACATTATATGATTACTTCCTCCTTGACATTATTAGCAGGAAACATTAACCATTCTATTTGCTTAACAGGATAAGAACTTCACTCACCTCACTAGGTTCATTTGTCTTATAGGAATTCACTTTAGAGGCTGGTGGTATCAATTCATGTTTACTCGCTGCGATTATAGCCCAGGGAAAATACGGTTTGACCTCGGAAAAACGAATAACCGCGATTTTATTGAAACATTTAATAAAGTGTTGTAAATGTAGTAACAATTGCTAAAAATTAAGCATTTGTAAAAAACGCTAGTACTAACTAAATAAGCGAAAATAGAAAAATGTGTTTCTTTAAAAAAAAAATGCTTAATTGATTGATTTCTTTCAATTCAAAACATTTAGGGAAATTATCGTTACAACATATTAGTTCTCATTTTTATTTCTTAAGCAATGCAGCTCGACGACATTTTCAGCTAAAACACCTCTATAAGACAGCAACTAGATAAGTCGGTTTTGAATTATGTCTAACTAAGCCAATTTTTACCGTATTTTCCCTGGGCTATTAGGGGTAATATAGTGGTTGATTTTGAAAACGGCGCAGCGCGAGGTTGGGTTTTCAAACTTAATTTTTTTGATTACAACGCCATTTGGTTACGGATGAGTAACCTTAACATTGCGACTTCTCTTGCCTTCATTTCTTCATCTATCGTTCCCGCGAATACTAAGTTTCCGGCGTCAAGAAACAGTTGCAAGCGCAATTCATATACAGACACAGGTACTAAACTTCAAACCCAATATTAAAGCTTCCTTTTTTTTCCAGATACATTGTTTGCCCTTCTGAAAAACGTATGATGGTTCTATTCACATTCCTCAAGAAGAATAGGAAAAAGAAAGTGATGGTGTTCCTTTCTACATGTATGTCTGTCAAATATCACCATGAGTTGTTCAACTATATTGATTTACCCGTCATGTCTATACATGTAAGTATTCTCGTTTTACAGGTGATTATATTTTATTCATAAAACTCCAAATTAGGGAAGATTGTGTGGTGGTTTCCCTCTTGCCTTCCACACCGCAGTTTAGGAGCCGGGGTGTTCCCGCCTCTTAATATCGAGTCAAAAGCCCTTCTTGATACTGTATCTTCGGCCTTTTGTCAGTTGCTGCTGCTCAACACAAGGGGAAACGCTTATTTACTGGCGGCGTTGACTCGCCATGTCGCAGGGTCGTCAGTGGATATTGTAGCTTTTGTAGAGGGGCCCATCCCACAGGGCTCCCCACTACCTCCTGTTAAACCTACCGCTGTGTGGTAGGGAACTACTTATTCAACATATTCGCAGCTAACCATCATATCTGATGGCCGTTCACTATCCGCCAACTGTGACCCCATTAGTAGCCTACAGCTCAGCCCTAACATTTATTATTTTATTACTAAAGGATATTTCCGTTGAGCAATCCGACAGTTGATGAGCATTTATTAATTATACTTAGATCATCTTCTTAAATCTTGATAGTCCATTGTCATTTGAAGAATGAGCCGCAAGGCAGTACTAGTGTTTTTTTTTCGTAAGATATTGCAAACATGCGATCAGTCTATTGACTATAAGCAGTTGTTGTGAAAGTGTTTTGCTTGTTAGCCTAGCCATCCCATTGTCAGGCAGGCTTCTTAGATGCTTCCTTTACAGATTATCCCATGTATGAATCCTCTTGAGGCGTCTGGTCTTAGGTTGTTCAATCAGCATTTGAGCAAGTTTGTTTTGGTGGTGAGTTACTCTTATCTTTATAGGTTCTTATTATTGAGTTTATTTCCTTTCACTGTGGGCATCCTTAGGTACTCATGGATGTCTTCCATTTTTGTGAACCATGGAGCATTCACTATTGCTCTAAGCATACCATTTTGGAACCTTTGCAGTATCTCGGTGTTTGAGGTTTTTAGTGATCCCCATAACTTGAGACCGTATGTCCATACTGGTTTCAGTATTGCCTTGTAAACCATGACCTTGTTCTGTACTAATAGTCGAGATTTTCTGCCAAGAAGGGATTTGAACCTGTGATTTAACTCATCGCGTTTCTTTTGGATGTGGATTTTTCACGTCTGCTTACGATCAAGATGAAACCCAAGATATTTCATAATGTTATGTGGGAGTACTTCTTCGCCTAGTTTGAGAGCAGGGCAGTCTTCTTTCCTTAGGGTAATGGTGAAATGATTGGATTTTCGTGCACTGGCTTTGATCCGCCAATCCCTCATTCAAACACGAAACTTATCCAGGTGTTTCTTATCGAACGCCTGCTGTACATCTAGGAACACACCAGAGCAATATTCCTTCTTTAACACAAGAGATGCTCTAGAGCATGTTTCGTAGAGTGTTCACAGACCCGATGCCCCCTGCTCTATAGTTGTGTGATTTCTCTGATGTTATCATTTTCACTGACATACTCATTGAGACGCGACGAGACAATTTACTCTAGTACTTTCGATAATACCGAATAAGTTAACATGCTAGTAAAGCCAGGCGGATATTTAAAAATGCACTATAACCAGCCAAACCGAGTAACTAAACATGCTAGGAATCGAACTCTCTTTCTCTTTAGTATTACTTGGTCAAATGGTCATTCATTTAATAGCCATACTTTTTACACTAGGGCAAGCAGCAACAAACCAAGCGCACCACAACGTTCTTCCAATTCTGCAACGCGGAGTCCGGCATATTGTTATGTACCGACGTAGCTGCGCGGGGCCTGGATATACCGGCTGTCGATTGGATCGTGCAGTACGACCCGCCTGATGACCCTAAGGTAATTTTTTTAATAGAAAACAAGGCAAACGGTCAGGGGAAGGTGGTTCCATGAATAAATAAATATTTCGGACGGTTATATCAATTAAAACTTAAATTTGGATGCTAGATAACGGATACCTAAATTAAATGTATTCTTATTTAAAAAACAGTAACAAAAAAATAGATGGAATTTAAATATAAACTAGAACAAGTGTTAAAAATTGGGCCCAAGATGCGTTTTATTATACATCTTTGAACACTGACTGATATTGGCAGACACAATAGATCAATCAACTGTTTTTTAAGATTTCCTTGCGAAAATAATATAAAACGGAGTTTTCACTAGATTATTGAATTCATACATTTCTGTCAATAGGCGAATCCTCTTTTAATTACCAAGAGTTTTCCCCAAAGAAGTACAGTCAAAATCCACCAATTTTTTTTAGAACTACCTTACAGACTACACCTTTAGATCACTTAGTATTGAACTTCAACCTTTTGAACTCTGTAAGACACACGCCTACCAGTAGGTAGTATCTCTTAGTAAAGTGGAAAGTAAATATTTTCCTGTGAAAAGATGTAATGATTTTTTTGCCCTTCTCTGCCTCTTGAGATACCATTTGTTACCTAGGATTTACACTGTATAGTCTAGAATTTTTTTATTTTAAATTGTTACACAATACTATTTAATCACTATTGTTGCAGGAATATATTCATAGGGTTGGCAGGACAGCAAGAGGTCTTGGCACAAGTGGCCACGCTCTGATGTTCCTACGACCAGAGGAGCTTGGCTTCCTCAGATACCTAAAACAGTCCAAGGTCACGCTCAACGAATTCGAATTCTCTTGGAATAAAGTTGCTGATATACAATTGCAGGTGAGACATTTGTGTTATTAGATTGTTTGTGTGAATGACTGGTTACCACAATCTTACCTGTTGGAAAGTGATGATGAGGTTGAAGATGAAGCACGTGATCTCAATAGATGCCTATTCACCCTGCTTTTGAAGCTTCCAAAATCATAGGGCATAGAAAAGACTGACTGACTTCTATACATTATTTATCGATCTGACATGTAATGGGACATCACTAGCTCGGCAATACGTTTTCCCTTTGGTCACGGTTATCGATGAAGTTAAACTATGGAAATTCTATGGCACTTGCTATGTAAACAAACCACCCTATTAAAATTGTCTCTGAATGATGAATTTACTAGTGATGGGTAAGACTCTGGCTTACTCCTTTACTTATGTCAAACCATATTGAATAATAAAATACCGAAAGTAAAAAACAAGTGGGTACGAGGGAGATCTGAGACAGTTTTTGTTTACATAGCAAGGTCCATAGAATGACTCTTTACAGAATACCGCGCCTGTTTAACACAGTTACCTAATGAATTGGCCTTTCATTGCTGAAAAATTGTCATTCTGTCCGTGATCTTATATGACAACCAGATAATTATGTTTGGATATTCATCTTGTTACAGTTGGAGAAACTAATATCGAGGAACTACTTCCTCAACCAATCTGCTAAAGAAGCATTCAAGAGCTACTTACGGGCCTACGATTCTCATCATCTCAAGACAATTTTCGATATTGACACTATTGATATGGCTAAAGTATCAAAATCATTCGGATTTACTGTTCCACCAGCTATTGAACTGAAGGTAGCCAGCAAAGGCCCGCCACAAAAAAGGAAAGGAGGCGGCGGTTACGGATACTTCAAATCTTTGAATGCTCCTACCAGCCATAAAATGAAAGCAGAGAAAACTAATATGTACAGACAAAAGGGTAAAAACAAAAGTAATTAGTTGATGTGCAATTAATATCTGTATTTATTGTTGAAATAAAACACATTTTACCTACAATTTTAGTATCTTTTATTGTTAAGCAAAGTTGTTATCAATCGTAACGACCTATCTGGAGCGCGACCACACTTGGTACTAATGATGTCCTTTACGAGATGTTAGGTGTCATTCATACTTCCTATTTTAGTCCCGTGTTTGGAGATTTGGTCATTTTGGACTCCACTTCAATTAATTGTAGAATGTCGTGTCCGCGCTCATATACTTCATTGCTTCTTACATCTTTTAACTGTTTATAATGAGTGAAGTTAATTGTGTATGCAAGTTCACAGGTTATCAATATTTTTTTCATGTTCAATATCGGTTAATTATTGATACCAAAATCTTATTTTTTTTTTGTCGTAGGCAAATGGTTAAACTAGCCATTCAATTGAATGGTTAGGCGGATCGTTATGTATGGCGAACATTTCTGCTTTTACAAAAAAAATGCTAGTCAAAGTAGGTTGGTTAGATTCCTTTGGATACTATCGAAGAATCCCACGTGGAGTTCGAGCTCACCTCTGGATAGCGCAGTTTCCGATTATGCAGGAAATGTCCGCCTAGACATTCAATTGAATGGCTAATCTAGTGGATCTGCGGGGATTGTTATATCAAAAAAAAAACGATTATGGAAGAGCGAGACCTTAATACAAGTACCTTTATCCTAACTAGGTTTCATAGTATAATACGAGAAACGAAATAAACACATTTAAATCCAGCGGCGGCACAACAAATCTGACGTATCGACAGCCAAACATGTCGCGATAACGTGGCCCTATAGCATTACCACAGCTTAACAAGAACAAGCAAGCCTTCTATTTCCTTATAGTTAGTCAACATTCGTGTTTCGAAGGGTAATTACGGTGTCCGTAAAAACCAAGGAAACAAGTTAAAATTTTGAATGTCAAATAACCTAACAGCATTCTTCTAATTTCTACCTTTAATGAAAACTTTAGTACCTAAACGATTTAATGTCATCAAATGGGCCGCCATTCAGACGTCAGGATGACGAGCACTCACAGTTTGGCAAGATCCATAAACTGTAATTGTCATCTAAATATCTCACCTAGGTACTCGTATTTTTACTACAACCTAGATCCGTTTGACAGCTGTCAGTTATAAAAACTTGACCATTAACACCATCAGCCCAGTGAATAAAATATGGAATTCAGCGAATTCCATGTTTGCTTGTTTGTTTGTAAACGCTTCATTGTACAAAAAGAAAATAAATACATATTTGTTATGGAGATCAGTAATAAAACATGCTTTGTTTTTTCAAATTTCGAACTGGCCGCCGCGCCAGCCGGTTGGCAGCGCGCCGCGTGATTTTGTTATTCTGTTTCCTCGCAAGTGTATTGAAAAACGTCGTACGATATACGTACCTATATTGGTTAAACACTCTGCTCTATTACGCCCTCGCCTTGGGCTCGATAGCCAACATAACGCACTTATATCGTAATGTACCATAGTAACGACTATTTGCGGGTAGTTGCGTGAGATTTAGATTATTAACCCTTTCCGTGGAAGGATTTTCCCTAATCCGATCATTTGCATTGGTGCCCATCACTGAACCATGTGTAAGCTCATGATCGCTTATACGAAACCTCGGAAAGACAATAAATAACGTAGGTACTAAGACAATACAGCAGCAACTTATTTCTTGTAGTTGTCTTTGGTAGCCGTAAACGAATTTTATGTCAGTGTTCTTCGAAATTGTTGAACATTCTTAAAAAAAAAGGATACGAAAATCAACATGTGGCTGCTCTGTGAAACCAAATCCCTCTGCTGCCAATTTCAAATTCAATGTATTGATATTGAAAATTTTCTTCAGTGGATGTGTTTTATAGCATCTAAGAAATGAGAGGTAGGCTTTCCGCGCTAGGGTTTTCATTACACCATTTCTCGTTATTAGGTCTTGTAACTGAAATCAAGAAAGCAGGATTACAATATGACAGACAAAATATTTAGGAGTTGAATATGGAAACATTCATGAATAGACAGAATTATGAACAGAGGCTGAATAAATTACGACCAACCTCTTTGGAGCAGCGTAGACAGCGTGGTGATTTGATTGAGACCTATAAAATCCTTCATGGTCACTACAACGTGCCAAGCTTGAGTGACATATTTGTGAGGAACGAAAATAAGACTAAGAGGACACTATGAAGCTATCACTCTTACCAAGTGCAAGCAATCCTAAACACCACATCCTATCAAACCGAGTAGTGAAAGTGTGAAACAACAAATTACCAGAATCAGTGAGCACCCTCGATGAACTCTTTCAAAAACTCACTGGACAAATATTTAAAAAAATAATTAGAGTGAAGAAGTGCAGTGATATACACGAGTGTATTATTAATAATCTGCTCATGCTGAGAAAAAGAAACACAAAAATAATAATAAGTGCTTGTTTTAGCAGATAAAATATACGTTACCTACTTAAAAGTGTCAGATAAGTTTGTTGTTTTACTGCTGAGCTCCCTTGATATAAGTAGGTATTGTTTCACTCACTTTATAAACCTCGCTATTTATTCATCAATGACTATATTGACTAGGTCAGATATTATATAGGTAGTAATGAAAATTACGAATTAATTTCGGCAATACAAAAGTGTATCCTCCATCATTATTTCAGCCATCAGTCCACTCTTGATTAGGTCTCAGGATTTAAGATCAAGGATAAGGATTATAGATATTACCATTACATGTACTTCGCGCGGTGGTTCACTAAAAGAATATTTGTCTAAATAGACTTTCTCTCTCCGCAAATAATTAACGAAATCCTCCTCTTCTGGTCTAAGTAATATCACTGCATGTCCTTCGGTATTCAACCCTCTTGCTGTTCTTCCAACCCTATGGATATATTCCTGCAATTAAAATAAATTATAGATACTTAATAAAATAATAAATAGATAAATATTTCGGACACTTACACCAATCATCTAGTCCCAAACTAAGCAAAGCTTGTGCTATGGATACTAGATAACGGATAAACATTCATAAATATTTATATAAACATCCATGACTCGGGAATAAATGTTCGTATTCATCACACAAACATTTACCCCTGGCGGGATTCGAACCTGCAACCGTTGGTTTCGCTGACAGGGTAACTATCCACTACATCAACCGGTCGTCAAATTATCGTGTAAATATAAATAGTAAAGTGTAAATATTATGTCGTCGTAATAGTATTAGCATAATGTAGAAGAGGTCAATACACAGCAGTGGGTGGATGTCGTTAAGATTGATGATTGGTTTTAAGCCCGCATAGTAAATGATACTCATACCCTCTCCCAGTGAGAGGAGGCTGTGTCTTAGCAACGGGTACGTATGAGACTGTTCATGATTAGAATTATTGCAAAGGTCCGAATTAATTATGAGTATACAAGTGAATATATAATCTATTGCGTCAAAAGCAAGTGTACAGAAAGCGACTACAGACTCTTATCGTTAGGGTGCAACTATCTGTTATTGTATAATTATTCACTCGCTACAGACGACCGGGTTATAAAATTGTAGTAAGGCTATAAGTTATGCTTTTACGGCGAGTGCAACGCCGAAACAAATGAGTCACCGTCTTTTAAGTCCTTAATGTTCATTTCCCAGAATGTCCCATCCTTCCCTATCGGAAACTGAAATTACTTAAAGATACTCCGTACTATGACGTTACTAGATAATGGATACTGCTTCAATTTAACAGCTATGCTCTTGTCGGTGGACTAATGGATAGACATACATAAATATATTTTATATAAACATCCATGCCTTCTTTCAAATTCATCACACAAACAATTATGGCTATCGCTGGTTTCAAAGGCAGGTTCTAAATAGTATTTTGTGGGTGAATTGGACAGTGAGTTACCCACTAGATGAAGCGTAGTAATGTTCATTTAGAGTTATATATAGGTTCAGCTGCTATTGCCTAGTTGTCGTAAAAAAATATTGTTATCGCCTTATTTATAACAATATGTTAGGTAGGTACCTACTCATATAAATATATACCAACGCCGGTAATACGCCGGTAAAAATTATTTACAAGAAAGTGTGAGAGAAAATTATGATAACCTGTACAAGTTATGCAATATTGATAACCCTATATAATGAGTCTACACTCGATAAGGTAACTTGCGTTAAAAATATTTTTTGGAAATGTTGGAGTGAGTATTATTCTAATAATTTATTTAAAGTAAGATTTGTTGTGTTCTGGCTATTTGTGACAAGATACCCAATACCTCAATTGGGGTTTCCGATGTTAGGTCTCATCTTCACTTCATTATGTCATTGATGTCCACATTTACTTACCCTTTGTGAATAAAAAATATTGTTATGTTTTTGATATTACCTTTGGATCTGTGGGTGGATCATATTGCACAATCCAATCTATACAAGGTATATCTAAGCCCCGTGCGGCTACATCAGTGCAGAAGAGAGCGCCATTTAACGCCTGCACGAAAGTCTGGTAAGTTTCTTTCCTCCTTGCCTGACTTTGCTTACCCTAAAAAAAAGAACATTATCACACATTAGGGCGGAGCGGTTGTTTTATTGCACAAATGGGGCACGCACTTGCGGTCGACATGTAGAACCTGAACGGGCGTTGTCATTGTGGCCTAAAATTATCGCTAATTTATCGCCTCCGTGGCTCAAAGTAAACAACATAAGGTTTATAAACCAGAGGTCGAGGGTTCGATTCCAAATAAGTTGCGGATTCACCTTCCACCTTCGATCTCATCTTCACTTAACAACAGGTGTGTAAGTAAAAAAGTATGCTAATGCAAAGTTTGTGGTTATTATTATTTTTACATACCTACTCATACTTACGTGGATACTCAAAACTGGTGCCTTGCAGTGGTTTTTGAAAAATTCATAATGGAAGTCAACAGATTTGCATGAAGAAAAAAATACCATTACTTTCATTTTTTTGCTTTTCCTGAGCATCTTATAGAGCCACGTTATTCTTTCTTCCACTGGGCAAATGTAGTATCTGTAATAAGAAATAAATAGTCTGTAAACAATATGTGAAGTAAGAGTAAAGGTATGACTGGAAAGAACATTAGCACATTTTATTTGTTGAATTGCCATTTGAGAAATGCAGTCATTGCCATTAATATATTTTTCTAGTAAGCGCTCACACGCGCCCCTTTTTACCCAACTGCTTTAGGAAGGAGAATAACGTTTTTCGGGTGTATGTATGTAGATTTCTATGTTACCTAAAATAGTATATACTTAAACTACAGTGGCACAATTTTTTTCCTTTGGCCACTATTTTTGCACAATTTTTTGACTTTATCGAAGTAGTTGAATTCCACTTTGTTAACCGACTTCATAAAGGAGTTTTTAAATTCTGCCGTTTGTATGTTCTTTTTTTTGTATTCCAACATTACATACATCAAATTTTGTACTATTTTTTGTATTAACATTTTTTTTTATGCACGATGGGTTCGTACTTGACCTCAATCACACCTGATGTTAAGTGAAGATGAGGTCGCAGGTGGAAGTATACTGACCCGGAAACCCTAACACATTTGGGGGACTGGCTATCTTATCTCTGACAACCGGAACACAACAATGCTATTAACATTGCTGCTTAGCGGCAGACTTAGATAAGATGGTGGTAGCTAGCCAGGCGGACATTTACCAACTTTAAGGAGGTTTCATAGTGTGCCACTTCATCTGACAAAAACTTGATCTGTAAAAAATTGGAGAGGCTGATCTAGGGGCTCAAGGATAAGTTAGGAAGAGACAATGTGACACTTTGATCTAGTTCTACTTGAATGTTAAAAGAATTAGGACTATGGAGCCTGGCATATCCACTGTCTGACAATTAAAAATTATCTCGATATTACAGCCACTCTCCAAACATAAATAATAGGGGACATTGAATTCAGAACTGATAAGGAATAGATACTAATAATAATATAAACTGATGGATTATGGCCTATACCCCCTCCCCAGTGACAGGAGGCTGTGTCCCAACTCCCAACAGTGGGGATGTGTAAGATTGTTGAGGGATAATATAACGTCTTCTGGCTCAAGACGAAGCATATAACGAAGAATATAACAAAAAATTATTTGTAATTAAAATATTTTACCCTTGCTGTAGTCCTGTAACCGTACTTTGATCATTATCTTTTACAGACACTAGTACTGGATTCGACCGTAGTGCCAATTTTGCAAGATTCTCCACTTTATCATCTATAGTTGCACTGAACAAAACTGTCTGTCTCTTTTCTGTAAATATATTTAAACTAGATTAAAGTATTAAAGATAAACCATAATATAAACACATGAAAATCTACAATAGCACTAACTTGGCAATAAATCTACAATCCCAGTAATATGCCGCTCAAAGCCAGCTTCAAGCAGTTTGTCAGCTTCGTCAACAACCAGGCATTTCAGATTTTTATAAGTGAAGCCCTCAGTGTTTTGCAAATGGTCCAACAGCCGGCCTGGTGTACTAACAATTATGTTCACTCCTGAAAATTTGTTCAGTTACACTTGGTAAAAATATACAGACCAAAACAATGAGAAGGACATCTCTAAAAATTATGCATTTTTAGTAGTGATGTGTAATTGTTTTGACCACTAAAATGATAAATATAGTCGGAATGCACCTTTTTTCAAAGACAGTATATCCTTTGTCTTCTTCTCTCCACCAATAATTAAACTGTGCGTCAAATCAATGTCAGCTAGAAGTTGTTTTAGAACTAGATATGTTTGTAATGCCAATTCTCTAGTAGGAGACATAATTATACATCCAGTACCTGAAAAGTGACAGAGTATTTATTACAAAAGAACAGCATTGCAAATTTTTTCTGTCTTATATGTAGGTTTTTGAAATCATTTCAAGTAACAGTGTTATCAATCATACCACTATATTATCATCCATCATTCCCCTTATCTTTACTTTGTTTGCAAACAAGAGACAAGAATGGTTAGAGTGTAGAAAAAAGAAAATCTGACTCTTGTTTTTAGATTCGAAGGCTTTGTGAGAGCAAAGCCAAGAGAAACTCCCTCAATATCCTTCAAATTTTATGCTTTTTGATAAAAGCGAAAGTTAGAAAAACCTTTTATTTGTATCCCCTTAACACAGCACAACTCTATGGCTCACTAAAATCAATGTTATAAAATCTCATTCACCAATCAGTAGTAAACAGGACACTATGCCATAAAGACTTAGAAATCTACATAATACCATATTCTTATGATATCATCTCATACTGACACTGATGGGATAACTTTTAATCTGTTATTCTTGTCTCCAAGCTACCCCTGTTGAACAGGTACAAGTACAGGACTAAAGTTAGAGTTTCTGGTCTGTTTTAAAAAAATACTTCTTCTTCGAAGGGCTAATGCTTAGCTGAACCTCAATTATCCGAGTTGGTTTTGTTGTGTCCATGCTGCTAGGAGACAAGAATGGCTTGATCAAAAGTTACAACTTACAGCATGTTCTATAGCCTTAATAATTTTTCAAGTGTGAAGTATTTAAAAACAAAAAATATGAAAGCATATTTTGTATTTCTCCTCTCGCCTTCTCCTCCGGTGTCCACAGAATACCAGCGTCGCGTCACTGGGCTCCAATATCGCGACATTATGCTGACTGGATGCCTTTTTGGCACCACCACATCATGTACTAATTTAAGTAAAAAAGCAATAATGGTGTCAAATAAAAATTTTTTCTTTCTTTCTATTTTGCGAGTGCCATGTAAGATTTTTTACCATAAAATGTATCCTATGACACTGGGGATCGAACAACACCTTGTATTTCGAAATCAGTCATGCTGTTTAGACTACAGGAGCTAACATGGAAAACTACATACACTCGAAAAATATTATCCGCCATCCTGGGACATTATCATATCAGCCGAAAGACGTCCACTGCTGGACAAAGGCCTCCCCCAAAAATCTACACAACGATCATTTTACAAAGTTTCCGTTTACTACACCTCAACCGGAAATTTTTTTCACTCTTAATACATGAATATATATCCCACCATGTTTTCTTGTAAAGCCAAGTTTTATTAGGTTTTCCACCACTGGAATGAGGAATGCTAGCGTCTTCCCACTTCCTGTTTTCGCGGCTCCAATGACATCTCTCTGCTGCAGTAAATGTGGAAGAGCTACTGCCTGGATTCGTGTTGGTTTATCATAGCCCATGGTTTTTAAAGCCTTGAGTATCAGGCTATCGACCTTTCCTTCCAGCATTGAGAAATTAGATTGATCAACAATGTCTTCTAAATTCATTATTCCGTACCTACGATCAAAGAGTATAGTAACTATTTACCGAGCCTACGATTCATTCACTATTTCACTCACAGACTCATAACAACAAAAAAAATATCCAAATGATAATCAGAATCTACTGAAACGAAACAGCAGAGGACCAGGGGGGGCACACTTCAAATGTCATCAATTTTCATAGCAGACTGCGACCTCTGAACTGCGGTTGACGAACTAACCGTTATTAGTGTTCTGTGGCAGCAGCCGCCATCTTACCGGTGGGTGATGTCATGTCGAGCTCTCAGTCAACGTCGATTTCCTTTTGAAAGTTTTTGTAAAAGTTCAGATTTTTGTTAATTTGTTGTTTGTTTTTGTTATACTTGTTTTTCATAGCTAATTTAAAGAAATTAGTTATGAGAAATAAAAATTTCCTCTTATACAACAATACCTATTTCTAAACCCAGTTTCTACCTATATAATCAGTGTACGTAGGTATGTATAGATAGATTTAATTCCTCAACCAATCGCTGGCAGCAGCACTGTCTATACATGCAAATTTAACCACGGAGTTGCCACTCTTTCTCGGTAAATAGTTACTATACTCTTTGCAGAGGACCTAAGTCTTTATTTGTGCTTCATATAGCGAGCAGCACATGTTGTCAACTTTTTTTATTTTTATGGCTTTGACTGCATAGAGCATTTAGCCAGCGACAAGTTTTAATTAACCGAAATATTAAAAGTGAAGAAACATTTTTATTTACAATAAAAGGTTTATTTACAACATATTTACAAAAAAAAATGGAAATGGAAAAAGGACAGGGAGCCGATTCTCAGTTCATGCGAGATATCTCTAATTTCGAGATAATGTCTAATCGTGGAATGTCGATTAAAAATGTCACAAAAATGTCTATGATACGAAAGAAACGTATTCTCGCGGTCGCTAGAGATAAAATGTCACGAACTATTGGGATGTCGATCTAAGTTACGTTCCGTTTTATCGATTGTGTTTAGTCGTAATCGAGATCAACGAATCCAGCCTTATAATAGGTTCTGAAATATAAGACTTAACCGACTTCATTTCAGAGTATAAATAAACTACAAGGTATTGCTTTATTATTGAAATCTAACGAAAAAGATTCCACAGAATGACTGGTTTGTTAAACAAATCCGCGTAAAACGTAACTCAAGCAAGTGTCAATCTGACATAACCAAGTCCTTCGACAATCGCAATTTTTTTTTAAAAGCATTATCCAAAGCAAAAAATAATCCTTATGATGAAGCCTTTCGATCGGTATGATAAAGCTACATGGTAATTTTTTTTTTATAAATAAAGGGTTCGATTCCCGGTTCAACCATGTACTTATTTAAAAATCTATGAATGCAGTTTAAATTGTTTTTAAAATTAAAATAATGTCTTCTTTCAGTAAAATGTTCCATCTACAAAATTCAAGGTACTTTCCCTCCATGTGGCATAGCCGTGGGACGCCCTGTATAGTATAAGATCCGGCAATAGAAATATATACCCTCATCTGTTATTCGACGATAACAAAATTAATATGTTAGTTAATGAATATATTAATACATTGAAAATGGGTTGCCTAGCTAAATCGCGGGCCAAACGGTTAATTAATGTAAATCCAAATTAATTGTTTTTCAATTAACTTCCCCGATTTGTTATTTATAAAAATCGACCATTATCTGAAAGAACATAACATAAGGAACTGGAAAAATATAGGTTGCCTACTTTCCCTTCAGCATAACTATGGAGTTGTCATGTATAAACATGCGAGCAAGCGTTATTAATATACCCTCATCAGTTATTTAATTGTTTTTTTTTTTAATTATACGTTATTTTATTCTCTTTCTAACAGTATAAGGTTGCCTCAGTAAAAGTTTGTCACATGCACGGTTGCTGTGATTTTAGATGTGAAGTTTTGAGCGCAAGCGCGGAGAGTGACAGAGAGCGTTGCACGCACTTCTCCATGCGACAGACAGAGACGCAGTGATGCCGGTAAGGCATGCGCCAGGCAGCTGCTGAGTTAACGAGAGAGAGACATTTTCCTTTCTCTGTGTGTTAGACAAAGATAACTAGATCATATTTTATTCTCCGGTGTAAACAAACGTGCTCTTGTATACTTCGTTAGTAAAAATATTAATCTTTTTAACAAAAAATTACATAATTAAAAATGAAAAAGTGTTTTGTTTGTGGTTTGAAGGGCTCCGTTATTGGTTTTGATAACGAATCCTTTAAGAAATGTTTTTTGAAGTTGTTGTTTCGGCGAGAAAAAAACTTTGCGTACAGTGAGGTTAAGTTAAGCTTGGATTTAATCAATAATTTTGGTTATCATTCGTCTTGCTATAAAAAAGTAACGGTTGTATACTTGATGTATATTTGATGTATGGAGTACATATTGATATATTGATACATATTGATATATTATATATATATTTTAAACAAAAAGATTGTTTAAATTGTATAGATAAACAATTAAAAAATTTCTACTACTACCATTATAAAGAGCATTAAAAATTATAAAATATATAGTATGACAATAATCGTCGTTCTTTGTAAATAATATTTTCATTATACTTAAACAATTAAAAATACAATAATAAGAAAAATTTACATTCTATTATTATTGCACGAAAATATAGGAATTTTTTATAACGTTATTAGACTATCAGCATCTCTGTCTGTCGCATGGAGAAGTGCGTGCAACGCTCTCTGTCACTCTCCGCGCTTGCGCTCAAAACTTCACATCTAAAATCACAGCAACCGTGCATGTGACAAACTTTTACTGAGGCAACCTTATACTGTTAGAAAGAGAATAAAATAACGTTTAATTTAAAAGAAAAATCAATTAAATAACTGATGAGGGTATATTAATAACGCTTGCTCGCATGTTTATACATGACAACTCCATAGTTATGCTGAAGGGAAAGTAGGCAACCTATATTTTTCCAGTTCCTTATGTTATGTTCTTTCAGATAATGGTCGATTTTTATAAATAACAAATCGGGGAAGTTAATTGAAAAACAATTAATTTGGATTTACATTAATTAACCGTTTGGCCCGCGATTTAGCTAGGCAACCCATTTTCAATGTATTAATATATTCATTAACTAACATATTAATTTTGTTATCGTCGAATAACAGATGAGGGTATATATTTCTATTGCCGGATCTTATACTAGTATATTATATAGGTGTTTTCATTATTTCAAAATCAGTAGAAGCAAGTAAACAAGTTGTACTGGAGGGGAGTGTTGTCAACTTTATGCTTACTTGGCTCAAACAAGGCTCAAACAGAGGCTCAAACCCAATGACAAACGAGACGAATCTTCAATTATTTGTAGTTGGTAAACTGACCTCGACCTATATCGATGTATGGGGCATCAGTTTTCCAACGGCAAAGTTAAGGTTGTCCATCAATCCACTTTATTTTTTTAACCCCCGACGAAAAACGAAGAGTGTTATGTGTTTGCCGCTGTTGTGAATGTGTGTTAGGCGTGTTCAGTCTTTGTTCGGACGTATCTCAGTAATGCGTGATCTGAATTTAACGCATGACGTTTGTTATCTTGTATGTTTGATGAAAATCAGTTGAGCCGTTTCGAAGATATTTAGCTTTAAACAGAGTTTTTGGTGTATTTCAATGATATATTTAAAACTAACCTCTGGGAGAAGTTCTAAGCGCGCCGCTTTACGTCTACTTTGTGTCGGGCGGGGCCAAAGATTAATATACAGGGGAGGGCGGATCTTAACACTTGTTAAAAATCTCTTGTTTTCTCGGAGGTTATCTGAGTTTTCAATTTATGGTTATCGTTAGAGCAATTTTCGATGTTTTCAGTTTAAGAATTTCGGTAATGTTAAATAAATGTTATCTAATTATTTTGGTGAATGTAGGTGTAGTAGGTACAATTACATGTTGCTATAGAATGCATAAATACATCGATACAATAACAATATATAGATATACAATAACAATCGCAATGGTTATATTTCAAGAACGTTTTTTCCAACTACGGTACCGTATTATTTGCTTATATTATGCTCCAATTCCTATTTCAGTTACCACTCGCAAGTCTGGTTCCAATAAATAATTTTTTAAATATTTTTGATTTGCTACTAACCACAATTTCACCTATAAAGACACTAATATTCGTAGACAGAGTAACCTCTGTCTACGCTAATATTACTTTTTGAGGGCTGATTTTGCGGGGAACCTTCAAACATACCCGGAAAAGCGGGAAAAATCTTCAAGACGCGATTCCTGTGGTAGACTAACTATCTACAATACGTATAATAATAATAAATCATTTATTTTTCTAGACAATAAGGTCCATCTTTGTTAGTACAGTCACCTATAACTAAGTTAATAAACAGTGGTAGACATTGAAAATTTAAAATAACAATAGTGTATAAGTACGGAAGCCTCGGTGTGCGAGTCCGACTCTCACTTGGCCGGTTTATTTCACTACATTTACAGACGACGGAACGGAGAAGATATATGCGTTTAGGTAGTGTTTGTGTTGTTTGTATTTCTGTTACAATGTTTCTCCAAGACGACTAGACTGATTTAGATGAGGTTTTTTTTGCATTACATAGGTTATGGGCAATACAGCTGATGAACTTGACAAAGCTCTTTATATAAACAAAGCAAGCTGATTAGGAATTGTTTCTAATAAATATTTTATGAAGGAATTGTTTTTTAATAAAGATAAGTATTGGTTAGGGTGTTTCCCAGTGAAAAAATGTAACCTACACAATCACGTGTTCAATGAATCGGGACTCATTTTCGACGTGGTACCAACTGCCATGCGAATAAGATAAGTGGGGAGGTTGAGAAAAAAAATCCCATCTGCCCCACCTTTATTAATGAAGCATACGGGAAAAAAATCCCCCAATGTCCTCACCAATGGGGATGTCTCATAAACAGAAATGGCATTGTTGGGAATATTTCATGAACAGAAACGGCTGAATTTAGATTATAAGGAAAATCCACCTACATCAATCTATGCTTATTACTTTAGCAGTTAAGTCCGTGAAGCAGCATTCAAGCTGCAGGAGCATTCACTAATAAGCTTTCGATGACAAACATACTAATTTGGGCTTGTTGTAAAATGGTTAGCAATAGTCCTTGGTAATGATGCAGATTCTATATACATTGAATAAAGCAATAGATTTATAATCAAAACAACATTTATTGATCATTACAATGTCTTGTTTTGTTCATTTTATCAATTTATTTCTCTTTATGTACTATTACATTAAATGAACTAAAACAGCCTTGTGTTGCAGGAATGTGTAAAATTGAATAAAAATAATGATGTTAGGTTTCAGTCTACACTTTACAACATATTTCAAAGTGCACTTTTAAGAAATAAAAAATCCAAAAAAATTATAGTTACATTCAGAAAACAATTTTCAATTTTCTGTTTCCTAGGGAAATCAATTTCTACTTAGAACTACATATTTTCTATGGAAAATTATGGAAAATTTTCTATAGAAAAATTGCCACATTAAAATGCCTTACTAGTAGAATTATATAATAAATCAATAAATACATAAAATATTGTGACAGTATTCATTTTTTAAAATTAAAATTGTAAAACACAACAACACATTCTGCACAATATTGATGATATTACTATAAATCTGAATTTTCAGTCTGTATTACAATTCATCATGTGACGAATGTTGCTGTGCTTTTGAGTCATCACATGCAGCTGGAGTGCTAAGCTCTATTTTATATTCACAACGGAATGGCTCTGTGACCGATAAGAGTCTTGTTTCCAGTCCACAGTAAATGTGAACAACAGTCATTCTATTTGGCCCGTTCCAACAACCCAAGCCATTTGTGTACTTCATAATGGAATATTTATTGTTACCTTCACCAACCCATTCACCCCAATTACCCAGACCAACCTCAGCGCCACCATTTTTAGATTTCTGGGTAACTTTTTGGAACAGGCAGAGTTTGTATATGTATTCTTTATCTTCATATTCATAACAATCACCTTCTAAAGTTGCAAATTCCTGTTGAAGGCCATAATCTTTTTCAAGATTTTCTTTGACTTTTCTTATATTGGATTCTATTTCTCTGACTGTACGTTCAGCATCTGTAAATTGTCTCCGGGCTTCAGAAGCTTCATCTACTAATTTTTGTGTTTCTTCATCATAGACTCGGGGCTGATCTGGCTCATGATGTTCCTCAACATCATGAGGCAGATCTGAATCAATATTTTCATCATCAGTTTCCAATTCCTCAACTTCTAAATCCTTGTCAGCATAACTAATATCTTCTTCATCTGCATGTGTATCTGTATCAACTTCTTCTTCAGGCTCTGCACGGAACATGCCTTGCTCCATCATTAACAATGGTTTTAACATTGGCCAGGTTATTGAAACAAATTCCTCCTTATCAACACTTTTGTTTTCCCCTAGAAAATATTTAAGTTCCTCTGCATCAACTTCACCATTTTTGTCCTTATCAAATACATTTACTACTTTTACTTCCTCTACTGTAAGTATACCATCATTATTGGAATCAAACCTGCTAAATGACTCATGAGCCTCCCGTATAAGCTTTTCCTTTTCTTCTTCAGCCTTACGCTGTTTCTCTTGTTCCTCTGCTTCTCTGTAAACTTTGAGGGCTTCATCCTCTCTAGCTTCAAACTCATTTTTCAGTGCTTCTTTTTCTACTTTAATGTTTTCAGCTTCAGCTTTATCCTGTTCAAGCTGGGATAGCTGCTCCGCCATTTCATTACGTTTTTTATTACCTTTTTCAATTAGATCCAGTCTCATGTGGCTACCTGCTTTATGAAGCTCTGCTAACCTTTGAGCCTCTGCCCTGGCTTCCCTGCCCAGGTCCTCGCAAATGTTGGCGCAGCTAGCATGCGAGGCATATTCGTCGGTTCCATCGCAGCAGTCGCACACTCCGTCGTTGACCCGGGAACTGGGAATATTCTGCGGCCGGTGGCCCGCGTTAGTGCAATGGAAAACGCCGTTTAGGCACGCCGACGTGCCGGGTTCGTCGCTGCCGTCGAAACAGTCGCAGTAATCGTCGTTCACGTAACCAAACGGGATTGTAATTGTTCCGTCAAAACATGTGAAATCTTTTGTCGGCGAATACAGGGACGCTTTGGACAAAGATACACCGCGAGGCCTCGGTACATCGGATTGCGCGTAAATCACGAATGAACAAATCATAAATACGCATCCTTGAAGCTTGTTGAGCCACGTAGAATATATCATGGTTTGTAAAAAGCCGGCCAGTCGCAAATTCAGAACTCTATAGATAAATAGAACGAACGTGTAGAAAAATGACAGCCGCGGTGATGGTTGGCTGACGTTATCAAACGTCAACTAGTACCTTTTTTTTTTTTGGTTTCATTCTCTCCTTTAGGAGAAGGCAAAGGGATCTGGCCCATAACAGCCATGTCTTATTTCTCTTATTTCTTCTGTTTGTAAGTCAGTCTCAATCAAAACAAGTAATTCGTCGTATACTTGGCGTATACAGAGTCTAGTCACGGTCAAGTCATTCTTCAGTAAAGTGGCAGATTGCTTTACAAAAGATTTTGGCGGCTTCTTGTGGGAACCCGAAAGCTCCGTTACGCACTTTAATTTACACTTCCCTTCACTTGTACACCATCACTAACGTTTGCTGCACAATATTCTGCCATTATTAAGCTTCAAAAGTTAGAATGCACAAATTATAAGATTTATAAAGAAAAATGCTACTTCACTCGCCGAGTTCCCGCCAAAAACCTCAACTAGTACCTTTTAAAAAAAAAAAATTTTTTTTTCTCTCCTCTCGGAGAAGGCAAAGGGATTTGCGCCCATACAGATTATTCTTATACTTATACTCTTATTTATTCAGTTTATATGTCAGTCTCAGTCAAAAGTAATTCGTCGTATACTTGGCGTATACAGAGTCAAGTCACGGTCAAGTCATTCTTCAGTGAAGTGGCAGAATGCTTTATAAAAGAACCCGAAAGCTCCGTTACGTACTTTAATTTACAATTCCCTTCACTTGTACACCATTACTAACTTATGCTGCACAATATCCTGTCATTATTATGCTTCAAAATTATAAGAATTATAAAGAAAATTGCAACTTGGTTCGCCGAGATCCCGCCAAAAAGCCTGTAGTTACTCTTTGTATATTTACAGTACATAGTTACGGTTTTTGATAAAAGCAAAATATTTCGAAAAAAAAAACGATGTGCATCTGGCATCTAGACGCAGGTACAGATTACTAAATAGTTACTAAGGACATATTTTTAAATCCTTATGAAACAAATTGAGAGTAATAAATATTGTTTGTTTCCAAACAATGAGGTAAAAATACATTAATAAATTCGTATTCTGCTGAGCTACATAATTAGAACCCATTTCTACACATTTCCTCATACGTCAAAGTCTAAACGTAGATATATTTTGTATGAAAACATGCTTACGCTATTTAATCCATTGGCTGTTCTTCTTCTTAGCGAATCGATGGCAAAAACGTCTTTGGCTGCTAACGAGATTATTTGCGTATTTTTGCGTGTGAACTCATTGTAAGATTTAAATCGTAATTATATGATTTTTGGATGAATTTTGTGTGTCCACAAACATCAAAGTCTAACTGGAAATTGGAAGCTGAAGAGTGGCAAGAAAAGCATAAAGGATGAGTTACGAGCACATATAAAAAAATGGCACATGGTTTATTACAAAGAAACAAATGAGATGAAACCAGTTGATTTCAAAATGATTCTTAGGACAAAAGTTGGCCCTGAATGTAGCAAAAGAAAGGCTCGATTAGTCGCTCGAGGTTTTAGCCAAAGACCCGGAATAGACTATGATGAGACCTATGAACCTACGACAAGACTGAGCTCGATTAGATCGGTTTTAGCACTATCAGCCGAGGAAAATATGAAACTGTGGCAAATCAAATGGACGTCACAACGGTATCCTTAAATGGACATTTAAATAAAATATAACTGTCTTACAGAAAGCGAAGAAAATGCTCGAAGACTGCACCAGGATCAAGGGGGAGAAAGTCTGCCTGTTATAGCGATCTCTTTATGGTCTGAAACAATCAGGTAGGCAATGGTACCTCAATTTAGACAACGTGCTCAAGAGTATGTGTTTTATTCCATCGCAAGCTTACTCCTGTGTTTACTTGCTTATTAAAGGAAAAGACAAAGTAATTTTAACTGCCTATGTTGTCGTGTTCTTACAACACGATTTGTAAATATTGTACATAGCAACACTGAAACTACTTGGTGAGTAGCTTCAACGCATAGACTATAATGACTGCTCGCATAGTTTAAAAGTAATGGCCGCGCGCGTTGTAACTTTATTGGCGATTAATCATTTTCATACAGTTAAAGTAGTGCAATCATTGAATTAAGATCACGTCGCCGTGGGACGAGCGACCCTGTAACAAAGCTAAGTGCCTTAGGTTTACTGAGCATAATATTAATTGCAAATCGTTCTTATACGTACCTTTTCAGATCATGATGAATGAGTGTGTCTCGTTGAGACTTAGTGACCTAGCAATGTGGGTTCCGGATGCGTCCGTTACGAGAACCCTTGTCGGTGGTCTGGTCTCCGTGGTGGGACCGGGCAGAGAGTACCGAACCGTCTGGCACAGTCGAGCCTTAAAGATTAGGGCTGCCAGTTTCAAAGTATATCCAAGCTATAGGCATGGATCCCCCGGGGGTTGCGGCGTGGCCGGCTCGTGTAGAGCCGCGGTGGGGTCCAGGTGGGCCTCAACGTAGGGTGGCGTCACGACATTACCGTGAACACCTAGGCCAAGAAATAAACGCCAACGAAAAGTCTAGGTCAGAATAATATGTGTAAATATGCATTAAAGTGAAATAGGTAAATCTAAGACACTTGGGGCTCACAGGAGTCATATTCTATTTAACTCAACAGGCAGCAACCATGATGAAGGCACAGACAAAGGGAAGCAACCGGATAGCCCCCCGGTGCTGGATACAGATGCTGGACGAGAGCAGAGTCCATGTAACAATGTAAGGTATGAGTCACAATATATATAATAACTTGCCCGCTGTATACTCTCATTATAAATAATATCGCGACATGCCCTTAAGATTCAGCTAAAGCCTAATCACCCTCAAATTAATTGAAGGGCGATTGACGCGATATGGTGGAGGAGCTGGGATTTGAAGGAATCCTGAGAAACATGAAAATTTCTAGAACAATTCTATTTCAAATAAGGCAAGTTTTTGTGACTCATAGCGACATCTGTTATCCGTTAGAGGGACTATCCGGTTCAGATTTATTCGAACTGTATGGAAAGTGTAATGGCGCCATCTATTGTTCAGTAGTGGAACTATCCGGTAACATTGAAATTGTCTTTCTTTTTCTTCTTTCTTTTATAGCGGCTAATTATTTGTATTTGCACTGTTGGAAATTGATAAAAATAATGTTTTGTGTGCTATATAAAAGGAAAATGTGCAAATTTAAGACAAAAAACAATAAAAGGGATTTGCAAAATAGAAATGACTTGCTTGGTGGTTATGAAGGTAGCTTTGTTGAATTGAATGAGTCTAGAAATTATCGTATTTAATTGTTGGAATACGCTAACATTGAGATAAGATTGAAAAATAAGGCTTTGGAATTAATTGTAATAATTAAAGAACGTCATTTGTTTACTTATTTTTAAAAAAGGGTATACATTTTTTATTTTTTTGTTACTACAGAAAACCGGAAGTCAGGTTGCTATGCAATCGACACTATGATGTAATTTTGATGAATTTTATATTTCCTTTACGCGTGGGCAAACAAAATGTGTTTGAATAATTTACAAAAGAAAAACAGCGAATTTTAAAGTTCAATCTAACATGCGCCTTACTAAGTTTTTATTTAAAGTTTCGAAAGAAACCGCGAAGACGCCACGCCATCATACATATCTATCATCCGTCCTCCATTCTTTTTCATGAAGTTCAGAGTTTTCGTTGCGCTATATAAATAAAAAGTTTGAGTTCTGAAGTGATTTTACGGTGAAAAGCGAATTGATTTATGTTCATAAGGTGAGTGCCGTTTTAATGCATAATAAGAGAACACCCACTGCCTGCTAGTCGATAGTTGTTTTCTCTAGTGACAATTTATTGTCTAACTAAAGTTTTATTGTATGGCACTGAATTTTTGTCAAAGGGCTAAAGCCTTCATTACCTATATTACAACAACTCGGTATACCTTATTAATGTGAATGTTTCATGAAAAGACAGCAGTAACGTACAAGGTATATATAGTCATATGTAAAACCACACTGAACTTTTTCGAATTTCCAACGAAATGGTTTCTTGTGTAGGTGGGTAACGTTCACTTACCTCGACTGCTGTAATTTGAAATTGACGCGACACGAACAAAGATTGTACCTATTCATATGAACTTCCCCACATAACAATGTTGTGGGTACACAAAATATTGGTATAATTTAACCATATTGTACATTTATTCAATAGGGACGACGAAGTACATGCCTTGGAAGGGCCCGAGTGGTCAGGGCAAGATATATGTATATGATAAAATACTGATCAGGAGGTACATTCTCACAACAAACGGCGTAAATAAAAAATAAGGCATGTTACAAGCCTCACCTACCTGTAAATACATAAGCTGTTACATTGGGCATAGGTCATTAAGTTTTCACATAATTTATGTAGCGGCTCCGAGCAATAAATTATATTTCAGTTACTTAATATGCAAATACCTTTAGTCTAGAATGTGATGATTTGTTGATATATTCTATCAATATTATTACAAGCTCCCCAAAGTATGTGTAAGGTATTACAATTAAAATTAAACATTAAAGTTAAATTTTTTTAGTGTTACAATACTATAGTAAATTAATAATGGAGTGAAATTAAGTGGGATAAATCGAAGTTGGTTTCATTCTATTTCATTCTTACAAAGTGAGTAAGGTTTTACAAATTTTGCCTTTTCTTCTATAAAATTAAATTGATAACTATCTTCATTTGGAATATGAATATTAAGATGCAAACATAAACCAACAGTTGTAATTGAGTGTGATAAATTATGTGTGACTACAATATTACCTCATAAAATTGAACAAAATATAATAATTATATTCATTCAATTTCAAATTATTGGAGCCTTAGTACAGTCCAAAGCAGGAAGTTGTATACCATCTCTCAAAATCTAATAAAGCATATGTGGTAATGACAACTAAATTTCAAATATAGAAATTTTATGAAATGTGTGGGTAGTACATTGCACAGTGGTTGACTAATATGTCAGAGAGTAATGTGTTGCCATGATATTAGAAAATTTTAATTGAAATGATAAAATTTTCCTACATTTATATAAAATTATTTACTGTTAATAAATAAATACTTCTTCATTATTGTATGTCTACAAAATGGTTTTATACATTTACAAAAATTTATAAACCTTGTTCATGGGAACTAATAATTTTATAATATAACTATATGAAATCAATTAGCTTGTCATGTTCATTAATGATGTTTGTTTATGATGTTAACTTGTTAGTTAATGATATGAATATTATGTTCATGTCGTTATGTTATTAAATTTCTTTCCAGAAAAATTTACCAAGTATGGAAGATATACTTGTAAACCGGTTGTCCATATTTATAAAACAAATTCAATCTTTATCAGAACAAGCTCTCAATCTTTGCAACAATTTGAATAATGATAATATAGAAACTGCTCGTATACTAGCAGCAAAATTAAAATCTGTCCTGTCATGCTTCAAATCTGAATTATATAATTATTTTAAACTTTGCAATAACCCCAATGCGGATGAAGTGTCAAACCTCACAACACATCAGTTGCAAGGAGAAGAAGCATTGGCCGAGCTGGATGAAATATTAAAATTGAAGACCGAACGTCCTACAACCTCTAATGTGGATAGCGAAGCATCAAAGTATAGTAAATTACCAGATTTGAATTTACCAGAGTTTAGCGGTAGTCTGTTAGGATGGTATCAATTCTGGGACCAATTCACGTCTAATATTAACCGAAGAAAATTAAATGATGTTGATAAACTGCTCTATCTCAAAGGCTGTCTTAAGGGAGATGCAGCAAGACTATTAGATGGATTAGACACCACGAACAAAAACTTCGAAATTGCTGTGAACACCCTGAAAGCCAGATATGGAAAGGAGAACGATATTATCTACGCCCACCACAGGGCTCTGAATAAAGTGAAGCAAGCTGAGAGGATGGAGGATTGCAGAGCCACTTTAGATGAAATTGAAAAACATTTGAGAGTACTCCAATCCATGGGAGAAGATATTAGTTCCAATCATATACGATTTTTAATCATAGAAAAATTCCCAACTGAAATCATTTATGAAACGAAGATGAAATTGGGTGCCGATGAATCAGTCACGAATATAAGAACTCAGCTAGGGATAATTATTTCGGCTAAAGAAGAAGCTCAGAGGATGACACTGGAGAGTCCATCAGGTCAATCATCACAATATACAGTGGCGACTTTGCATGTAAAGGAAAATACACAGCGCTACAAAGGAAAACGTCCAGATTCAAACTACAACAACTATAGTCACATGAAGCCTCGAAGAACTCAGTGGAAGCCTAATAATTCGTATAGGTCTAATAATTCGAAACTTAAACAAGAAAATAAATCAACTTATAAAAGAAAATTTGAATATAAAGGAGATGAACAATTTCGTGGCGAAAAGAAAACAAGATGGTCATGTATTTTTTGCAAAGGCGAACATTACAACGATGAATGCGATAAATTTAAAACAATAAATGAAAGAAAGGCCAAATTGAAAGGCAAATGTTATAATTGTTTTGGCTCAGGGCACATTTCATCGAAATGTAACTTGAAGAAATATTGCCCACACTGCCGAAAACAAGGACTACATAATAGAGCACTATGTCCTAACAAGAATGACAAAGAAATAAAGAAAAAAGAATCTACAAACGTAATGCATGCAAATGGAGAAGGATCTACCATGCTGCAAACAGCTGTAGTCAAAGTGAAAGGACAAAGTAATGATACAAAGGCATGTCGAATTTTGTTAGACTGTGGAAGTCAACGAAGCTACGTTACTCAGAAGGCTGCTAAGAAACTAAACTTACAAGTCGTAGAACAGAATAGTCTTTCAGTATTTACATTTGGATCCCAAATACCAAAGAACTTAGAAAGTCCATTAGTTAAACTACAGATAGAGACAAAGTCCAAGACCACAAGGACAGTATTTGCGAATGTAGTACCTACGATTTCTCACGGAGTTCCATATCCAGTACAAAAATTAATTGATGGCAAATTTAAGGGAAAGTATGTATTGGCTGACGATGGTTCTTTGTCAAACTGTGTCGATATTCTAATTGGTAATGATTATTATTACTCAGTCATGTCAACGAGAAAAATACACATTAAAGAAGATTTGTATCTGGTAGAATCAGAATTCGGTTGGATACTTTCCGGCAGATCATACGACAAGCCAATCGAGCAAATATCAGCTCTTACATATTTTCAATCCTCTTGTGAAGTAAAGTTAAATCAACCAGACCTTCCATTGGATAATGGAAGCTTAATATTTTTGTGGGACTTAGAATCCATAGGAATCACTGATTCGCCAAAGGTTAATCGAGATGAAGAGGCAATTAAGAACTTCAATGCAACCACAAAATATAAACACAATAGATATTATGTTAGTTGGCCGTGGAATGAATATCCACCTAATTTACCAACCAACTATGGTTTAGCATTTGGTCGTTTAGTAAGTTTACTTAAACGACGTAATCAGGAAACTCTATCAGCTTATAACAAAACGTTGAAGGAACAACTGGAAAAGGATATTATAGAAATTGTTCCAACGGAAAATGAAGGTGATCATCCAATCCACTACATACCACATCATGGAGTTACGGCGCCAGGAAAGCCGATAAGAATTGTTTATGACGCTTCTGCGAAAACTAAAGACAATAAGAGCTTAAATGAATGCCTGTATTGTGGACCCCTGATGTTAGAAGACCTAACGGGATTGATCATAAGGTTTAGATGTCACACTGTTGGATTGATAGCCGACGTGGAGAAAGCATTTTTACAAATAGGACTCCAGGAGCAAGACAGAGATGTAGCCAGATTTCTGTGGGTGAAGGATATCACAAAACCAGCAAATGAAGAAAATCTTGTTCATTTGAGATTTACAAGGGTTCCTTTTGGAATAATCTCGAGTCCATTTATACTAAATGCTACTGTCAAACATCACTTGTCGAAAACTGAAAACGAAAGCGTCCGAAAATTAGCACATGACATCTATGTAGACAACGTTGTAACAGGAGTGAACACTACAAAGGAAGCTTTGAACTTACACCGAAACTCAAAACAAACATTTCAACAAATTTCGATGAATCTGAGGGGTTGGAGCTCAAATTCAGAGGATTTCAGTCGTCGAGTTCCAGACGCTAGTCCGGACAAAGTAGTTAAAGTATTGGGTTTAGATTGGCACTTGGAAAACGATACACTTCACTTAAGAACGAAGATAGTGAACAGTCCTGATACAAAGAGAGGCATTTTGAAGAGTGTCGCATCTATTTTTGATCCATGTGGATTTACGGTACCTACGTTATTATCAGCAAAACTTCTTCTACAAGATTTATGGAAGAGTAAAATTAAATGGGATACATCGTTGCCTAAAGATATGCTAGATAAATGGAATGACATTCAAAACGATTTAAGTGAGGTCAAAGAAATAAGTTTACCAAGATGTTATACTAAGAATTTCCGTAACAACGATTGTCAAATACATTGCTTTGCTGACGCTTCAACACGAGCTTATGCTGCCGTTGTGTATCTCGTTGTAGGAAACAACATAAGTTTTGTCATTGGAAAATCACGCCTTGTGCCAATAAAGGATCAAGAGAATTTGAAGATTCTAAGGTTGGAGCTGTTAGCAGTATTAATTGGAAGTCGTCTGATACAATACATTCTTAAACATATCGTTAATTTAAACATAAAACAACAAGTACTGTGGACTGATAGTCAAATCGTAATCGATTGGATTAATTCCAACAAATTACTGTCACCTTTTGTAACAAGGAGAATTGATGAAATTAAAAGGAATAGGGATTTAACTATTAGACATGTTCCGTCAGAAATGAATCCTGCTGACGCAGCTACCAGACCAACGAGATCGAAGGATGACAGAGAAAAATGGTTGGCTGGACCAGATTTTTTACTCAAGGAGCCAAATAGTTGGCCAACGAGGTCATCCAGAACATTTTCTCTTTTCGTTGGGGAGGATGCTATTAGCAGTGAAACTCTGGATATCACAAATAATGAGACCCCAGAAGAACTTCCGGAACCAATGGACATGGAATGCAATACTGATCGTGATAATTGCAGTATAAAGTCTAAAGAAGAAGATATTGAATTACAAGATAGTACTCTGCGAGAAATTAAGAAATTACAAGCAGAATACTTCAAGGAAGAAGTTAATGGAAAACAAACAAATCTTAGCCGTAACCTTGGTCTATTCAAGGATGTTGATGGAATTCTGCGGTGCAAAGGGAGACACATGTATGCAGAATATTCTTTTGACAAGAGATATCCTGTTATTATACCAAAGGTCTGCGAATTTACTCACAAACTTATTAAAGAAACTCATGAAGCAAATTACCATGTAGGTGTCAATCACACTCTTAGTTTAATTCGCCAATCTTATTGGATACCGGAAGGTAAACGACAGGTACAAAAGATATTAAGGAAATGTCCACGTTGTCTGAAACACGGTGGTGGCCCATTCAAACTGCCATCACCACCTGCGCTACCACACGAAAGAGTTAACTACAGTGCACCATTTACCTTTACGGGTATTGACTACTTAGGACCAGTATTAGTCAGAACAGAAAAGGGATCAAGCAAGAGGTGGATCTGTTTAATGACATGTTTGGCTGTCAGAGCGGTACACTTGGAAGTTGTCCAAGACTTATCCGCTGAAGAGGGTCTACTCGCTCTAAGACGAATGGTTTCTACTAGAGGAGTACCAACACTTATTACTTCAGACAACGCCCTACACTTCAAGTTGATAGCGGACATAGTGTCCAATCCATACTGTATAAAAAATAAAATTCAATGGAGATTTATACCGGAACTGGCACCTTGGTTCGGTGGATTTTACGAAAGACTCGTAGGCTTAGTAAAACACTGTATGCGAAGAACACTTCAAAAACATCTTTTAAATGACAGTCAGCTATCGACAATTGTTAAAGAGATAGAAGCGGTAATTAACACGCGACCTTTAACCTGTGTTGATGCAGAATTGGAACATATACTGAAACCTTCTGATTTTCTCCAAATTGGAAAATGCATCACATTGAATACAGCACAGACAGAACCTGAGATATTAGGAACATCGACAAAAACTAATTTAATCCAGGGCTGGAGAAGGGCACGTGTGATACTAGATGAATTCAAAGAAATGTTTTGTAATCGATACTTGCCAAGTCTACGTGAGCGATATAGCCACTCGCATAAACAACCACGTTTGACTTCAAATGAAATCCCAAAAGAAGGCCAAATTGTACAAATAAGGGGTGATAAAAACCGTGAAAACTGGAAAGTAGGGAAGATATTTTCGTTGATAAAAGGTTCTGATGGATTATGTAGAGTTGCTAAGGTAAAAGTAGGAGACACGCTGTACACGCGATCCATTGCTCATTTGTATCCTCTAGAGGTAGAAGAAAATGAGGAGCTCGATCCTGCACCTCAAAACAACGAGGAAAATTTTCTACAGCAAATTTTACCTAAAAAAGTTTAGGAGGAAGTTAACATTATACCGAATAGTGCGACAGAAGAGACAGTTGATGCACAAAGGGAAACGTTAACAACCAAAGAAAAGGAAACGGCTGAAGAAATGGATGAGACACATGACAGTGCGGATGTTGCAAATAAAGAAACAGAAATGATTGAGAGCATACAAAGAGTAGAAGATGATCTAAACGACGCGAATGTACCAAATGAAAATTTAATGACAAATGCTAAAGAGACAGTGGAAGAACAAAGTCAAGAAATTGGACATAAAAGAATTGCTGCAGTCCGAGCTCTGGAGAAGATAAGGGAGTGGACGCGCAATTTATTGAATACGTTACTCTAGCTGTGTCCTGGCCGGAGTGTCGTGTTCTTACAACACGATTTGTAAATATTGTACATAGCAACACTGAAACTACTTGGTGAGTAGCTTCAACGCATAGACTATAATGACTGCTCGCATAGTTTAAAAGTAATGGCCGCGCGCGTTGTAACTTTATTGGCGATTAATCATTTTCATACAGTTAAAGTAGTGCAATCATTGAATTAAGATCACGTCGCCGTGGGACGAGCGACCCTGTAACAAAGCTAAGTGCCTTAGGTTTACTGAGCATAATATTAATTGCAAATCGTTCTTATACGTACCTTTTCAGATCATGATGAATGAGTGTGTCTCGTTGAGACTTAGTGACCTAGCAATGTGGGTTCCGGATGCGTCCGTTACGAGAACCCTTGTCGGTGGTCTGGTCTCCGTGGTGGGACCGGGCAGAGAGTACCGAACCGTCTGGCACAGTCGAGCCTTAAAGATTAGGGCTGCCAGTTTCAAAGTATATCCAAGCTATAGGCATGGATCCCCCGGGGGTTGCGGCGTGGCCGGCTCGTGTAGAGCCGCGGTGGGGTCCAGGTGGGCCTCAACGTAGGGTGGCGTCACGACATTACCGTGAACACCTAGGCCAAGAAATAAACGCCAACGAAAAGTCTAGGTCAGAATAATATGTGTAAATATGCATTAAAGTGAAATAGGTAAATCTAAGACACTTGGGGCTCACAGGAGTCATATTCTATTTAACTCAACAGGCAGCAACCATGATGAAGGCACAGACAAAGGGAAGCAACCGGATAGCCCCCCGGTGCTGGATACAGATGCTGGACGAGAGCAGAGTCCATGTAACAATGTAAGGTATGAGTCACAATATATATAATAACTTGCCCGCTGTATACTCTCATTATAAATAATATCGCGACATGCCCTTAAGATTCAGCTAAAGCCTAATCACCCTCAAATTAATTGAAGGGCGATTGACGCGACATATGTCGTCGATCTGGTCCTAGCATATTCGAGCGAGTCTATTCTAAAGTCAAGAAGTCAAAAAGATGCTGAAAGAAAAGTTCGAAATGAAGGACCTTGCCGTACCCCAAGAATTACTCAGCATTGAAATTAAGAAGGCTGAAGGCGGTGTAAAAATTGGTCAATACAAATACATACAGAAAGTATTGGATAAATATAAAATGACAGAATGTAAACCAGCAGTTACACCTATTGAGCCAAACATGAAATTAGAAAAAGAAGTAGGAGGTTGTGACCTACCGTATCAGAAACTAATCGGCTCATTAATGTATATAGCGGTTGCTACAAGGCCAAACATTATGTACGCTCTGAGCTACCTGTCACAATTTAATAATTGTTATGACGAAACGCACTTCATATGCGCTAAACGCGTTCTCCGATACCTAAAAGATACAAAGGACTTGGGCATCGTCTACACAAAATTAGACGAGGAGTTACATGGCATGGCAAACGCTGATTGGGCTTCTTGTACCACAGACCGAAAATCATATACTGGTTTTTGCTTCAAACTAGCTAACACTGTATCAGTTGGGAGTTCAAGAAGCAACGCTCAACGGGGCAATGTCAACGGCTGAAGCTCTAACTGAGGCAGCGAAGGAGGCCATTTATTTGAAGAAATTCCTGAACCACATTGCCGACAGAAAGCAAGACGGAACAGTGCTATACAGCAATAGCCAGGCGGCGATTGCCATGATAAGTAACGACGTACGAAGTAGTAGAATTAAGCATATGGACCTTAGACTACATTTCATACGAGAATGCACACAGGTGCATCAGATACGAGTGGAATACATGCAGTCCAAAGATATGGATGCTGACATATTTACAAAAGGACTGCCGAGCTCAAGGCTCACTAGGCTGAGAGAAAGTCTTGGACTGGAACGTGAGGCGGCACTGATAGTCTATTCCTGATAGTCTATAGTCACGTCCCTTTTGTTTTTGTGAGCTGTCTGTCACTGTCTCAATTCACTACGAATATTAATTTGATGCACCTATATTTTCCCTGCAATCTCATTGTTATTCATTTCGTCTACTGTAAAAATTCCAACACCTCCGAATCGTAAACCCAATATTGTTTATATTGAGCCACGGAAGCGGTTAATATACACTTGTATTCTGTATGCGCCAAGTATAAGACGAATGACTTGTTTTGACTGAGACTGACATATAAACTGAAGAAATATGAGAATAAAACATGGCTGGATGGGCTTAGATCCCTTTTCCTTCTCCGAGAGAAGTGAATATAACTAAAAAAAAAAATTAGGCTTTTTGGCGGGAACTCGGCGAGTGAAGTAGCATTTTTCTTTATAAGTCTTATAATTTGTGCATTCTAACTTTTGAAGCTTAATAATGGCAGAATATTGTGCAGCAAACGTTAGTGATAGTGTACAAGTGAAGGGAAGTGTAAATTAAAGTGCGTAACGGAGCTTTCGGGTTCCCACAAGAAGCCGCCAAAATCTTTTGTAAAGCATTCTGCCTCTTTACTGAAGAATGACTTGACTGTGACTAGACTCTGTATACGCCAAGTATACGACGAATTACTTGTTTTGACTGAGACTGACTTACAAACTGAAGTAATAAGATAAATAAGACATGGCTGTTATGGGCTAGATCCCTTTGCCTTCTCCTAGAGGAGAAAATAAAACTAAAAAAAAAAAAAAAAAAAATTAGCATGGCAAGCGTATTTGTTGGTTTTTAGTTTTTAGGCATTTTCTAAATAATAATAATATAGACGACCGATTGCCATAAAATAAAAAGTTAAAGTTAAGGTATTTTCTTGACAATAGTGTGCTGTAAAAATTATGGAGACTATCTTAGAACAACAAAGAAGTTACCATGAAGAGAGAGAGCGTACCATGGATGCTATGGTTAAGGAAGTACTACACAAGAAAACTGGGGTGAGATTTTTGTTAGAAAAGATAAGCTACGTCTAACCTACGGACGGCATTAGTTTTATGGTACTCTGTTATTTACGCCAGAATCATAAGCCAGACATGAGCAAAGCATGGGCCAAAGATGAAGTTTCGATCCGGCCAGTATTGTAGGTAAATGGCTCTTGAAAATCATTTTGAACGCAGGACGCAAGTCTTTACAAATTAGATATTCTGCAGATTGGTTGTAGGCCAGTATATTTTTAGTATTGTTTAATAAAAATGTTAATTTTCTAAGGTTTTTTTGGCTGTATGACGAGAAAAATTGCCCACCTCTGCTGACATGACAATTATTATGTTCTGTTATAATATAATATAAATTGTGTATAATGTGTTCCATTCCAGCACCGTGAGACTATCAATGGTGACCATCGGTTGAAGAATTTACATGATGTAAGTACAAGTTATTAGAAATTAAATGTTCAGTGCAACACTGCCACTTGTATTCATAAAGATATAAGAAAATAGCATAAATGCATAAAAATAATGATGGATTGATTACCTAATTATTTATAAATTAAAATGGTATAATTTATATATTACAATTAAAATTAATTAACTTTTCAGAGATACATAGAATCCTCAATCAGGCTTAAGGAATTATATGAGGATAAGGATGGCTTGCGTAAAGAAGAAATTGCAGCATTATCAGGACCGAATGAATTTCAGGAGTTTTATGCCAGACTCAAGCAGATCAAGGAGTTTCATAGAAAACATCCTAATGAGGTTTTTGTGATTATGGTGTTTTATGATAGAATAATGCTCAGAATCAGTGGAATGTCTAGGGTTTCAAAATACAGCAGTCCACCTCTTTTCTCTGCATCTGTAGTTTCATATACACTTGCCTGTTACTTAAATCATCATAACCCGGTGTATGTACCGGGTGGATATTCGAAAATATTTGTTGGTTGGCAAACATAAAGCAATAAAACTTGGAATAAGAACAGCCCAATCCAATGAGTTATTACACTGATTTATTAGTCTTTGATGCGATTTACTAGTTGGAGAAATTATCAATCATAGGTTCAATGATTTTACATTTTCCTTGCTGATTGAAACTTAAATATATCTAAGTCCTCACAAGGGTCAATTTCCCCTATATTGTTGTTAGTCATAAATCATTTTATAATCTTAAAATCAAAACAGTATAAATGAAGCAATGAGATTTTTATTCACTCTAAAGAATATGAAGTGAAGTTGGTTGCGAATAAATCATATGGCGGCAATGGTGTGTGGGCTGCCTAAACTTTTCACTATGAATCTGTGTACAACTTCATACACAGTCACGGCTTTGGTTATTCATACTAATAAGATAAATAATAATTATATTTCATTATGGACAGTGTTGAATAAGTTAGAGAATGAAGATGACTAATCATGTCTCAATTCAATCTCAGTAGCGAGAGTTCATGCACGCACAATCTTTTAATTAGTGAGTGAATGTACTACATAGCTCAATACATTTTGAATTTGATATTCTGATTGAGTATTTTAGTAAGGCAAGCTAGGCTATTGGGCTTATATATTTATATATGGTACATTTTGTACCGCCATATTGCTGCATGTAGTTTTTAGTATTATGTGTGTTATAATCAAAATTTATCCATCTACTTTGTTTTTCTTATTATTGTGTATATTGTATTGATTTCAGATTTGTGTCCCTATGTCAGTGGAGTTTGAGGAGTTAGCAAAGATAAGAGAAAATCCAGCAGAAGATTTTACAAGTAAGTACCATACTACAAGAAGTTCTGTTTACCGGTCCATGGCAAATTCAAGAGGGTTATGATTTTAAAGTCTATGCGTGTTAATATGTCTCTGAGGATAACAAAAACCTTAGACTTTTACAAATTTATTTAAAGTTGTTAAATTTTTTCAGCTCCAGTAGAGTTTACAGATGAAGAAGGCTATGGGAAATATTTGGATTTGCATGAGTGTTATGAAAAATACATAAATCTGAAAGGCATTGAGGTTAGTTTCTGTTGCAGGACTATATTTTTTATCATGCAATTGGCTATGCCAGCCCTTAGTAAATCTGTTCTATGATTGGTTTTGGTATTTTGTTTTAATAACTTAACTGATACTCTGCAGTTTTTAAGCTAATTTATTTAGTCACCTTTCTACACATATTGTTACAAATTCAAGGTTCATGCACCTGACGTACCTGCAGTAGAATACCTCCTTTAATAAGTGTTTTATTATAATTAATTGTTTTAGAAAGTGGACTATATCACTTACCTAAGTATATTCGATCACTTATTCGATATACCACGGGAGCGCAAGAACAGCGAGTATCGTAACTACATCAGGGCTTTATTGACATACCTGAAGGACTTTGTAAGCCGTGTGAAACCATTGCTTGATCAAGCGCAAGAGATGGCAGGTGCCCACCATGAGTTTCTGAGGCAGTGGGAATTAGGGACATTTCCTGGGTGGCCGGTAAGTAAATCAAATCAAATCAAATATATTTATTAATTCAAATGGTACAATGAAACATAGAATCTACATAATAATACTTAATTGCAACTGTAACACTAGTGCCTGAACTAGGAAAATCCTGTGTTTCAGGCGAAGCTAGGGCTTCTATAAATTAAAATAATATAACCATCTGTAGGTACAAACTAGATATCTATAAATAAAGTAGGTATACAGAGTAAATCTATGCTTAAAGGCTACTTAGTCTTAGTCACGCCTAGTCTAGTTAGAACGCTTAGTCAGCCAATACTCAGAACAACAATTTCACAGTTTACGTCTAGTCTTTGTTGGAGAGTTGCAGAATTGACAAAATTCTTTAAAATGATTCGTATATTTTGTTTATTAATGTTAGTGGATTATTAAAGCAGGAAAGATATTATTTGCAGTTTTACAACTCGCTCACTTTTGACTCGGATACAGAGACATTGTCTTAAGTCACGACTTAAATTATTAACCATAATGATTAAAAAAGTGGAATAAGTAAAAGAAAATAAATAAATAAAGTCTAAAAATACGTGATAACTGACCGGCTGTCTTAGACGCCTTCATAATCTATTGTGTTGAGATATCTTTTTTCGGCCATTTTTTTGGCAGGGCATTCTGCATCACCTGTTTTATGATTGCACGGCTTTTTAAAGTGCAAACACGTTGCGCATTTTGGTGTCTCTGCTTTCTTCGTACAGTCCTTAATTGAGTGACCTAAATCGGCGCAGTGGCCGCAGGTGACCGAAGTTTCCCGACATGTCTTGGCTGCATGTCCATATTGCTGACACTTAAAACATCTGGTGACTAGAGTAAAATCTCTCACAGGACATGAGGACCAGTTTATAAATACTCTATCTTTCGTTATAAGAGCCTTCCGTATATGTGCTGGTACTTCTTGAATATAATTACAGGTCTCGGCGTCCCTCTTTCCTGACTTGTGGCTTAGCTTAATGGAGGTCAAAAATGCCTCAAATGTGGTATCATGTAGATATCTTTTCGGCTAAGTTTTGTTGGTATATGCAGTTGAAAACCTCTGTCTCTTGCATAGTCGCGGGCACTCCGATAATTACAATTCTAGGTTTGCGTTTATGGGACTCGTCAATAGTGAAGCCAGAGGTTGTTAGCTGTACGGACTGCTTCAACTTTTCGATGTCGTCTTTGGTTTCTGTGCTGATGATAACGCCGCCGTTTCGTGTCTTGCGCAAACCTCTCACGTGTAACTTCATGTTTCCAGGTTTAATAATTTTTTGTACAAGGCTTTTGGTCTCCTCGCTTGATTTCTTGTCATTAGGATAAATTGCAATGGACTGGACATTGCTTGGTTGAACAAAATTATGTGTGTTTTTTTTAACCATATCGGCGAAAGAAACTGTTCCGATGTCAGGTTTTGAGGACTCTTCTATGCTATTTTTAAGGTCTAGGAGTCGCTGAGATAGGTCTTGTTTATCTTTGAGGGCTTGTAGAGTAATATTGCCCTGAATGGTTTTTTGTGTAAGGGACTGGTACTGCACTGCCATTTGAGATGCTCCGTGACCCACTTTTCGGCACAAGTTACTAATTCTCAGTTTCTGGTCTGAATTTAATTTACCTTCGGCAGAGACAGAGCACACTTCGTTCAAACTGAGTGAGAGAGTGAGTTACACTGAGTGCGTAAGTAATTTTTCTCTCAAGCTCTTTTAAGTCTGGCTCTCTAGTAAGTTTAAGGAATAGGACTCGTCTAAAGGTGTGTACTGGTCAGAGGCAGCCTCAGTACTTTCACGCTCGAGAATGACTTTTATTCAACCTTTTTTAAACTAACTTATATAGTAATCTATTCAACTTAATTTAGTTTTACTTAATTTCGTTTGACTCAAGTCAAACGGCGAGTGTTTTATACCGTGTTCTAAGTGAAACACTTACGACGGGGACGTCCGCCTAAGCGAAACATACATTCTTTGTAACAAATTCCGGGAATTGTTCAATAAAACCAAAAATTTAATTTATAATCTAAATATATTTCATCGCTCTCTAAGCAAGCCGATCGCTTGCAATACAGCTACACCAGTGCTTGACCTAGCCCTAGATACATTTTTAGTGGGCTAATTGGAGTATAGCTCTTAAATTGAAGAAGAGGAAGAATTGAGTCTTCAGCTTCGTCAGCGAGTTTTTTATGGCTTCAATCGACTCGAAACGCCTTCCTTGAAGTGGTAACTTCAGCCTCGGGATCACCCGTGACCAGTTATTATGCGTTCATTGAAGGTGGAATTCATAGAAGCTCAAGAAATTAAGTCTTTAGCAACTCATTCGACGATCTTGTTGAACAATATTGACTTTTTATAGAACAAATCGCATGGCGATGAATTTTATGAAGATACATAGACTTACCTCTAGGCCTGAGGCCCATACGATGACTTTCGAGTACTAGTTTCATACTATAGATTGGTGTTTTAATCGTTCGCAGCCATTAAGGGCGACCAGAACGAGGTAAATCCGCTACTCTGCCTTTTTTGAGTATATTATACCATTCATAATGTATTTTTACATACACAAATTATCGTAAATCTTCTGCAATATTTTCAATGATTCTGCACAGGACATTTCGTTTGATACGCAAAACTTCAGGCAAATTCTTTGTTCAATTAATGTTTCCTAAAAAAATCGCCGAGTAAGTATTCAAAAGTAAAATTTACAAACACAACAACTGTAAATACACCTAGTAACAGGAGTGCTCAAACTGAAAAAATAATTGGGTTGATTGATATCTTTTATGTTTGTTCTTAAATTATAAATGGTGGTACTTTTTTATGTATCGCGCACTAACCGGCCGCATAATTTTTTTCCCTTTTCAACTCTTTCTTCTACCATACATATGTCTTGATCAAATAATTTAGCGGAGGCCTATACTAGTCCTTTGCAAGCCTAGCAATATGTTATTTGTAATATTTGACTATTATTTAAAATAAAAATAGGTTGATAAATTTACAGAAAGAAACAGGTGGTGCTCTAACCAACATAGGTGCTCATTTGGACCTCTCCGCTTTCTCGTCATGGGAGGAACTGGCTTCTCTTGGACTAGATAGATTGAAATCTGCTCTCATGGCGCTCGGGCTTAAGTGTGGCGGGACTTTGGAAGAAAGAGCACAAAGGTGAGTAAGCAATCCCAGCATAAACATAAATCTGAATAATTGAACTGTGGAAAGTGACAGTAACTTAACATCCACATAACAGTAACTTAACATTTATTTTGTGACATAGATTCAGGAAGGGCTCCATCTATCTTTGCTAGTAAGCAGGAAGGCATATTTACTTTTCTTTTTAATCATTTTGCATTACCTTACAATCAATAATATATGTATAAATAATAAATAAATAAATATCTTTGCACATACACACAACGCCATCTAGGTCCATAGTAAGCATCTAGGCTTGTGTTATGGATACCAGGTGGTTGATAAACTATATAAATACATTTTTTTTGTAAATAAATAAATCAAGTATTATTGCACAAAATTTAAGAAAATACTTGATAAATATACTATCAAAATTGTACAACCAGGCGGTCTTATCACTATTAAGTGATTTCTTTCAGACAACCTTTGTGTATTTACAGGTTATTCAGTACGAAAGGCCAAACCGCGCTGGACAAGAATCTTGTTGCCAAAAAAGGAGGAAACAAGGCCAAAGCATCTACGCAACAGAGGCATAAAGACATAGGTGCCATTGAATCTCAAGTATACAGGTGAATAATTTCACTAATTGGCATCACTTTGGACTCCACACTACAGTGGGGGTCGCATATTGAGACACTTGCGAGCAGGCTCAGTTCAGCTGCTTATGCTGTTCGTAAGATTAGACAACTTACTGACATTAAAACAGCGAGGCTCGTTTATTTTAGCTACTTTCATAGCATTATGTCTTATGGTATACTACTGTGGGGTAGAGGTGCAGATATTCAAACAATATTTGTTCTACAAAAAAGAGCAATCAGAGCAATATATAAATTACGCTGCCGTGCTTCTCTAAGAGATCTGTTTAAAGAAATAAGTATTTTAACTGTTGCATCCCAATATATATATGACAGTATAATGTATGTACGCAAAAATATATGCCTATTTCGCAAACATTCTGATAATCATAATTTGAATACTAGAAACAAAAATAAAATTGAAATTCCACAATTTAGACTTAGCAAGGTTAGCACATCCTTTGTGGGACACAGCATACGCTTTTACAATAAAATACCAGAACATGTATTGAGTTTAACAGAGCAGAAATTTAAACGCCACATTAAAGAAACTCTGTGTAAGAAGGGTTATTACAGGATAGATGATTATTTAGGCGATAAGGAGGTCTGGTGTTAGCTGGTCGTTATGTTAATTGCTATTGTTTTGTAATATGTAATATAAGATGTAGTATTGTTGTAAGGATGGAGACTAGTTGAAAAGATGTGTTGTTGCGGAGTTTCTTGTCGCTTCTTCTCCCTAACCATAACACCTTGTGAAGCGATGTAGTTAAAAAAAGAAAAATAGCATGTTGACTTTCAATAAGTGATATTTTTGTATCCTACATTGAATAAAATATTTTTGATTTTGATTTTGATTTTTGAATAAAGTTTCATTCAATTAGAGCTTTTGTAAACAAGTTTATTTGTTTTACGGCGCAGAACAGATTGGTTGAATTACAACGTCTCCATGAAGGTCCTGGTGTAGGAGTCAGAGTTCCCCTACTTAAGTTACTATAAAATTGTACAAACCAACCTTTGGGCCCCGATTCTCGCGCGCTCGAGATTTCACTGGCGATAGGCATTGATAAGTCTATCTCATTCACCCTTAAAAGGGTGTACAAATGCGACAGACCTATGGATGTCTATCGACAGTATAATCTCGAGCACGCGAGAATCGGGACCCCGCTGATTCTGATTTTCTATGTGACTAGAGTTACAAATAAATATACTTATTTACTTATCTTCAATCTCGTCAGATTCGCAACCGCAGTGAGCAGTACGCGCGCGTCGACGATCGAGAACGTGACGCGTCGTGCGGCGCGCGCAGCCGGCGAGAGACGTGACGACAGCGGCGACGAGAGCGACGCCTCCGCAGCGCCAGACATCGATTCAGACGACGACGAGGTCCCTTATAACCCGAAGAACTTGCCGCTCGGATGGGATGGGAAGGTAGGTAGCCGACTAAGATGACGACAAGGTACCTTGCAACCCGAAGAACTTGCCGCTGAGATGGAATGGGAAGGTAGGTAGCCGAGTCAGATGACCACGAGGTGCCTTGCAACCCGAAGGACATTCTGCTCGGATGGGATGGCAAGGTAAGTAGCTGAGTCAGATGACAGCGAGGTTCGTTACAATCCGAAGAACTTGCCGGTCGGATGCCGTAGGTAGCCGAGTCAGATAACGACAAGGTGCCTTACAACCCGAAGGACTTGCCGCTCGGATGCGAAAGTAGGTAGCCGACTCAGATGAAGACGAGGTGCCTTGCAACCCAAAGAACTTGCCGCTCGGATGCCGTAGGTAGTCGAGCCAGATGAAGACGAGGTCTCCTAAAATCAGAGAAATTTGACAATGGTATGCGAGGGTAGGTAGCTGACTCAGATAACGACGAGGTGGCCTACAACCCGAAGAACTTGCCGCTCGGATGGGATGGGAAGGTAGGTAGCCGAGTCAGATGACGACGAGGTCCTTTACAACCCGAAGAACTTGCCGTTCGGATGGAATGGGAAGGTAGGTAGCCGAGTCAGATGACGACGAGGTTCTTTACAACCCGAAGAACTTGCCGTTCGGATGTAATGGGAAGGTAGGTAGCTGAGTCAGATGACGACGAGGTGCCTTGCAGCCCAAAAAACTTACCGTTCGGATGCCGTAGGTAGTTGAGTCAGATGACGACGAGGTGCCCTGCAACCTGAAGAACTTGCCGCTAAGATGGGAAGGCGGGTAGCCGACTCAGATGGAGACGAGGTGTCTTACAACCCGAAGAATTTGTCAATAGGATGGGACGATAGGTAGCCGACTCAAATGACGGCACCTCGTCGTAGTGACGACCGAGCGGCAACCGGCTCCTACAGCCCGAAGAATTTGCCGCTCGGTTGGGATGGCAAGGTAGGTAGCCTAGTTAGATGACGACGAGGTCCTTTACAATCCTAAGAACTTGCCACTCGGATGGGTTGGGAAGGTAGGTAACCGAGTCAGCCAGAGCTGACGCCATCGACGTTTAACACGCAAGTCCACTGAGTTGCGTGTTAAACGTCGAGAGAGTCACTACTCTCTCATACTAAAATAGTTCAATGGAGTTCCATAAAAACTCCATGATTTATGTAATATAGCTTTATTCTTCTGTAAGTTTTACAATTTGTAGACTAGAAGTTTGCTATCGCTCTATACTACATAAGGCATGTTTAGAATATGTTCAACATAACTTAATACTCCTAGACATTCCTCATGATTTATATTCGATGGTCGAATGGTCTGGTCTAGTGAAATGTGTCCTTGCCTTTGAAACAAACAGTTGCGGGTTGGAATCCCGTTATATGAGTGATACATAGCATTTAAATACTAGAGACAGATGTTTATAAAAATATGATGTACATTTTTTTGTAATTTCACCATTACAAATAATTTATCTTTTGCAGCCTATCCCGTACTGGTTGTACAAGCTGCATGGCCTCAACATTAGCTACACTTGCGAGATTTGTGGCAACTACACCTATAAGGGCCCTAAGGCGTTCCAACGACACTTCGCCGAATGGCGGCACGCTCACGGTATGCGCTGCCTCGGCATACCCAACACTGCCCACTTCGCAAACGTGACGCAGATTGAGGATGCCTTAGCTTGTAAGTATTTAAGAAAAGAATTTATACCTGACTGCATTTCATAGACTTCACATAGACAAATTTGTCGCGTGGCTGTCCAGATAGTAGGATAATAAGTGTGTGTGTGTGTGTGTGTGTGTGTGTGTGTGTGTGTGTGTGTGTGTGTGTGTGTGTGTGTGTGTGTGTCTGTGTGTGTGTTGTACCATTCTTATGTAGTACAGTCTGAAACAGCTAAACCTTTACAGACTTTACAGACAGACATAAAAATTATGTTTTCTCATGAAATGTTGAACGTTTTTGGATAATGTTTTATTTAGTTAGGTAATTACTGAGTTCAAAATATGATAAAGTACTATCGAAAGGCATTCGTGATTTGCTGAGGCTTGTATAGGCCTCTTTCAGACTGTATGATCTATTGCTTGTGCAATTAAAGGTATTTATCATTAGAACTTCAAAGATGTTCGAAAAAAAAATTGTTTAAACTTGGACTTGACTGAATGCGACTGTATCTAACTCATTTTAAGTTCGAAATTTCGTAGCAGCAGTTTCCTAGTAGCTAGTTCCTGGTAACTGGAGAAGAAGATAATTAAATATTTATTGTTTCAGTGTGGGAAAAAATTAAGCATCAGAAGGAGAGCGAGAGGTTTGTTGCAGAAAACGATGAAGAATTCGAGGATTCGCAAGGCAATGTTGTGAATCGGAAAACATACGAAGATTTGAAGAGGCAGGGGCTTCTGTGAAATATTTACTTATATTATATCTAGTATTTAATTGTATAACAATAAATCGTTCTTCAAAAATAGTACTTATATTTATTAACCTGCACATATTCAAATACATAGTAAACAGGGAATTTAATTATACAGACAAAATTCCACCTTGCTTGGGCTAGCTTGGGGGAGTTTCTTCTTTACTACATGCAGGCCTGCACCTGTAGTTACACTTGTATTCCAATAATTGATTTAGTAAAAATTTAGTCAGGTATTTTTGTTTTCAACACAGTTATTTGTTGGAGTCTGGCCAACGAAAGCGTGACCTGAAAAAACGCGGCAAATTCAAAAAATCTACATGTGTTTTTACTAACTACAGCTGCGTTTTGAACTTGAGTATTTTTTGTTTTAACGGCATGCGACAATCAATTTCTTGAAGTCGCAGGTCGGCTGTCAGAGTGATTGGATGTAACACGTGTTTCTCCAAATTCTGCTCATTTCAGTGGTTTTTAGGCCTAAGTTACATGTAACTCCCCATGGCGTCGGTCTTGCATGCCGACGACGTGCGCAAGTCCCCTGGACATTGAAATGAGTTCCCCTGATGTGTTCTCTCAGCTCAGGCCCAGGTATCGAATAAAAGAAAATCGACTACCGACCCGGAACCAACTTCCATCCCGAGTAAGAAAGTTGCCGACAGGAATTTACTCAATGCCTCTATTCAGACTGTTTACACTCACCCTAATGCATTGAATAAGAAAAAGTACTCCTGTAGTGACAATGCTCGCTTTTTGGTCCACATTAGCAGAATCGAGGCAGATCCAGATGCAGGCTTGACCATCAGACCTGTTAGGTCAGTTCCTACATAAAAATAAATTCTAACACATTGTGGACGGCAGCATCAAGATTGTTCTTACAATTTCGGGTCAATCCCTTCCACCTCGTGTATTCTCTTCTATTCGTCCATCACTGTGGAGACTAATCTCGTTGTGCTTGAAGTGTTGCCGTTTTGGGCATGTTAAAGCCCAATGCCGCTCTAATCCCAGATCTAAGTGACACACCGGCGTACCCAACTCCACATCGGCGATGAGTGTACTACTGACTCCCCTTGTCTATTCTGTTCAGCCATGCACCCTGCAACTTATAAGAACTGTTCTGAACAGGGCAGGCAAAATTCAATTAAACTAGTTACATCACAAGAAAGTGTGTCGGTTCGGCCCGTTTCCCAGCAGTCGGGATATTCTGATGTTGATAGCCCCGCTCCTGCCAACTCCCAACCTACCAATTCTCCAGCACTCGAAGACCCTGGACTGTGGCCCAACCTTTTGGTCATGACCAGCAGGTACAAAGGAATATGATAAAACCACCCCTCCAGCCAGCCTAATGGCTCCCCACTCAAGTATCCCCTCCTCAACCTAATGATAACTTCCTGGAACAACTGCTGTCTCTTTTAGTAAATATTTTGAGTCGATTCAGTGACACCGATTTACCGTCCAACGTAATTAATAAACTTATGCAACTATTAAAGCCTAACATTTTTGACCATACCTCAATGGAACTGCCGCAGCATTAAGCATAAAAAAGTGAGTTAGGTTATATAACAAGTATTCTCCATCAGTTCTTGCCATCTTGGAGACATGGCTGAAACCCGGCTTCCACTTCAGACTTTCAGGCTATTCGTGTCTCCGGGAGGACAAGGATGATGGCTATGCTGGTACTCTTACTTTAATTAACAAACATTTGCATTTCACCAGTATTCCCCTTCCTCCATACTCTGCAGATATCAATGCTGTTGCCATCAACATTTTCTCCTTAAATATCACTTTTATTTCTATCTATGTATATTCCCCACCCACACTACTTTTTAATGCCAGATCTTAATTTAATTCTGTCTGAACTTTCTTCCCCTTTGGTTGAGCTAGGGGACTTTAATTCCCACCACACTCTGTGGGGCTCATATCACATTGACTTTCGCTTTTTTGCTGGTCGATGTTTTTGATGAGTGCTGTGCTGTACCTGTGCTTGCTTAACGATGGTTCTCCAACACGAAGAAGTCCCCCAAGTTAAAACCAGAATATTTAAAATTAGTAAAGCTGGCTGGTCATTATACGCCATCACAGCAGGCCGAAAAATCCAATCTCTCCCTCCTGTCTCTTGTGACAATGTGCAAGAGGTATACTCTTTCTTTGTTGAGGCCCTGAACTCAGTGGCTGAAGTCTCCATCCCTCTGAAAAATTCAGCTCACCGGCTAACATCTGCACCCCCATGGTGGGAGTCTAAGTGTTCATTGATGGTTAGAAAACGCAAGGGAGCCGAATCCACATAACCATTCAATATCCACGGAAAATTATCTTAATTACCAGAATTGTGCTGCACAGATTAAAAGGCTACTAGCGGAAAAAAAGAAGTGGTTGGTTAAGTTTTTGTGAGAGTTTATCTCCGCGATCCCCTCCTTCCTTAATGTGGAGAAACATAAGAAGATTTAGAAGTGCCTTTCACAATATGAATGTGGATTCCAATAACCCTTCTTTATGGTTAAATGAATTCGTAGACAAATTGGCTCCCCTATGGGTTCCTACTCTAGAGGAGGCAAGCGCAACTGATGAACCCTCTTTTTCTGGCGTTCGATTTGGTGAAACTTTTACTCTTGCAGAACTGACATTGGAACAGAACCAGCTCAGAGATTCAGCCCCTGGTGTTGATGGGGTCCCGTATTCATTTTTGTCGAGAACAGAGTAATCGACGCAGCTTGTATTCTAAACCTGCGGATTGGAAAACCCAAATAGTATTCTAAAAACAGGCAAGAATCCACTCGATGCTTTCGTGCTATTGCTCTGTCTTCCACTCTGTCAAAAATTCTGGAACACTTGATCAAAAATAGGTTAGAGTGGTTTTTAGAAAACAAGGGTGCTTGGTGCTCAGTTTGGTTTCAGGAAAGGACGGAGTACCATGGATAGACTCAACATTCTAACAACAGACATCCGTCTGACTCTTTCAAGGAATAAATACCTGGTGGGATTCTTCCTAGTTTTTGCATCAGCTTACGACAACGTCCTTCTCCCTCTGCTCAGGCAGAAAATGCAACAGCTGAGCATACCAGGGAAGATTCACACAATCGGTTTTTCACGTTCCAGTAGCAATTTCGTAAAATCCGTTCTTACCGGACGTTTTCTATCTATAAACTACCTACCTAATTTCTTGCATGTTGCTAAAATGTTGCCACATTAAAACTTTTAAGAATATCCAGGATACGCTTTCGTTAGCTAGACTCTAGCAAAAGGCTTTACATAATATAATGTTTTGATTCAGGTTTTCTTCTCAAAATTAGGAGAGTCTGCAGGGTTTTCCTTGAGCTACGGTATTTTCAATAGAAGCTAAGGGAACACAAAATATTAAAGGGTTACAACACTGTCTGTCATCTTGATTCGATATGAAACCGACCAAGAAAAAGTTGAATATCATCAAAAGAAAATAAAGTATCGAGTTCAGAAGTATCGGATAAAAAGTACTTGATACCAAAAGTAGATGATACTTTTTCCATGCCCCGCCCTTCCCTAGTCATGTCACTTTCACATGTTTTTGCTGTCAGTTAAGTGTGTGTGTTATTATATTGAGTTTAATTGAGTTTATTTTTCCCCCCAATGTTTTTGAGTGTACTGTGAATAAAATTATACTATTTTTTTCCTATTTGAGTAATTGAGCGGTAGACAATATGTTGGAGTTAGAAAAGACCAGCAGTCGAATATTCACTGGTTCAAGGGTTCTAGGTTATGTTAGTACACATGTGCCATTCGTAGCTAGATTTATCAAACGCCGAGGTGAAACTCTTCTATGCACAAGTGTGGGGAAATGGTTTCACACATATGGGTGTGACAAGTTTCGTCTGCTGAGTGTTAGCGGCGAACATCCGGGCCCTATAACGTGCATGAGTGGCGACAGCTACCACGTCTACACAGCCAGTGAAAACAACATTTACGCCTGGAGACGTGGATGTGAACTTAAACACATTTACAAGGGCCACAATGCTTCAGTCCATTTGTTATTCCCTTTCGGTATTCACATTATTTCTATAGATGAAGACAATGTATTGAGAATATTCGATATAAAAGAAGAATCACAGTTTTTAGAACTAGAGTTTGACGAGGATCATTTTAAAGTAACAACACTATGTCATCCCCCAACATATTTGAACAAAATCTTGCTTGGCAGCCAACAGGGAAAGTTGCAACTATGGAATGTTCGTACTTCAAAGTTAGTGTTCACATTTGAAGGATGGGACTCTGCAGTGACAGTCACAGAGCCTGCTCCGGCCGTGGATGTAGTTGCTATTGCTTTGGCCAATGGGAAAATTATGCTACAAAACATACGCTACAACCAGACTGTTATGGATTTCACTCATGACTGGGGAATGGTTAGTGGCTTATCATTTAGGCTAGATGGAACCCCAGTAATGGTTACAGGTAGCACTGAAGGTCACATTGTAATGTGGGATCTAGAAGAGAGGCGAGTTATGTCACAAGTACAATCGGCACACTCATCCCGCATCGCCGGCATGCAGTGTTTAATGTCTGAGCCTCTCATGGTGACAAACTCTGAAGACAATTCTTTGAAATTGTGGATATTTGATATGCCTGATGGAGGTGCAAGACTTTTACGAAAAAGGTAAAAATTAAAATTGTAAATAGAAAAATCTTTATTAAAGTACTTAAAACATAAAACAGGAGAAGCTTATTTTAGTTTTTATAAATTAATACATAATAGTGCATTGAATGAGACCAAACTGAATTTGTACTGCATAGAATTCTGTAAATTGTTTAATAATAATTTTTCAGAGAAGGCCACTCCCTGCCTCCAAACCTTGTAAGATATTGTGAACCAACTGGTGAGAATATTCTCGCTGCTGGCAGTGACAGCACTCTACACATCATGAACACTGTAACCGAGACATTTAACAAAAACATGGGTAAAGCATCACATAATAGAAAAGCATCAAAAAAGAAAAGTAAGTTCACAATACTGTAATACTTATGGAAATATTTAATTGTTATTTATTGATTTGTCAGATCATATTTTTCTTTAAAATTGGTTAAATTAAAAACATTTAACCTATTTGTAAATTATCGACATTACGCTTATTATTTTGGATCTTAATTTAAGCTGGAAGAGTTTAATTAAAGCTGGAAGAGCAGAGCCTCCTACCACAGGTATTGTTATACTTAAAAGGAGCGCTCCAACCATATTACTAATATTAGATTAAGTGAATGAAATAAACATTTTTCATTTTCATTGTTACAGAGAGACTGGAAAGAGATAATTTGGTTCTACCACCAATCACGAACCTAAGTTCCTGCATGCAAAGAGATAAACAGTGGGACAGCATTGCCTCTCTGCATAGCGGCATGTATATGGCAACCACCTGGTCATATAATAAGATACGAATGGGAGACCACAAATTAAAACCACCTGATGTTGATAAAGGTGTTGTGGCTAGTTGTTTGACAGTTACTCATTGTGGCAACTTTGTTATCATTGGTAAGCATTACTGTAAAGAAGAGAGGAGTGAGTGATATTATATCCAGCAGTTGGGATGATAAATAACATACTCTAATCTTACTTCAGTCAAACGTCTGTCAAACTACAGTCATTCACATTAAACCTTAATGGTCATTTATTTGCTCTCCTATAACGTCACCAAACTTCCAACTTCAAGTATGTATTTCAAGATAGCTATGATCATTTATATAATATTAAAAAAATAAAATTAATAGGGCTTATGGATTGTCTTTCCTTCGGTTTCAATTACGTCCAAACTACTGCTTTGAAAAATTGCAAGTAACCCACAGGATCTTTATTATGTTGTCTTTTTTGTAATTAAAAAATATATCTAAGTAATTTTACAGAGCTGGTACGGTCCACTTATTATAAGAATAAGAAAATTTTATTTGATCCATTTAGCGACACTTATACATTTTAAAAACCTGCAACACAATTGGTTTAAGAGCATAGCAGTTCTTTTTTAATAATGTTTTAAGTTGAGCAATAAAATACAAAATATTTAAATTAGTCTATTAAAATAACCTTTATTTTGTGACAATAGAATATACTCAAACTGAGTAAAAAATTTTAAACAATGTCCACTGAATTAGGCCAGAATTTGGGGCATGCAATAGAGATGAGTTTCAATTCTTATTTATTTTAACGCCTTTTGTAACTATTAGGTGTACAATGAAGTTTTTCATTCTGCAGCCACATTAAGGTAGAACTTAGCGAATTCTAAGGATAAATTAAACTAATCACTTTTGCTGTTTGTAGGCTACAGTAATGGACAGGTACACAAATTTAATATGCAATCTGGCATACACCGAGGATACTATGGCAAAGAAAAGAGGCTGGCACACAAAGGAGCTGTCAGAGGTGTGGAAACGGATCTTTGCAACCAAAGGGTAATAACAGCTGGTGCCGATGATAAACTCAAATTCTGGCATTTCAAATCAGGTACAGCATCACTTGTTATTACTTTTGTGTTTCACCTTTTGCGAAGACAAGAATCACCACCATATAAGAAAGGCTCTAACCTTTTTTATGTTGTTAATGCCTAATGTAGCAGGAGCACAATTTGGTACTTACTAAATTTTAGTGGTGGTAGCTTGGTAAGGAGTATTTAGGATTTTTTTTAGAAACCAAGTGGCAAGAACGGAACCATTATAATTACGTCATGACATTCATCCACATGTCACACACAGGGAGGTGTCAAATTGTGCACTGAAATTGCTTCACACACATAACTGCCCATCAATTACTCACCAACCTTGAAATATTCCCTTACAGAGTAAGGTCAGTTACAAAGTTATAATTCTGATATACTTTTATGTAGTCAACTGCCTTTATCCTTAAATTATGGTTATTAATTTGCTCCATACTATTTTTAGCTACAACACCATACCATGTTATGAGGCTCGATGAGTCTGTAACAATCACAAAATGCCACAGAGACAGTGGTCTGCTCGCCTTGGCCAATGAAGACTTTTCCATCACACTTGTTGACATTGACACTATGAATGTCGTGCGGAAATTTGAGGGCCATTCTGGCAAAATAAACGACATTGACTTTGATTGTCAGAGCAGGTAATAAATAAATAACGTTTGAAATACATATATTTATTCTATGAACTAATAAAAGAGTGAATTGAAATATATGAGCAAGTTGTGTGAGCCGTCCGTGTGTCCAATAGGATACAATCTTGATTTCGCCAGTTCATCGTGCAACCAACCACCGTTGATTAATGTTGCCTATGCTTATTTTAAATAGTTAATGATTTACTTCAGGAAAGGATAATTTCCATTCCAAAGATATTAGGTATGATTCACTGGCGAGTATGTTAATTTAATAAAAAGCGGTGATTGAGTTCCGGATTTACGATTAATAACATCATCACGATCTATTCTCTCTTTTATATTATTGTATTTTAAGTTTTTACGTTTTATAATATTTTTGAGGGTGTATGAATTTTATTATTGTATAACAGATGGCTGGTTAGTACATCAATGGACTGCACTGTCTGTACTTGGGACATACCCAGTGCACAACTGGTCGACATATTTTCCGTACGTATATTTCGTTTATAATTTAGTACTTAATTTAATATCACTGTTTTCGAAATACTAACTTACACTATTTTTAGATGGAGCACCCTTGCACATCATTAAGCATGTCTCCGACAGGGGATTACTTAGCTACGACACACGTTGGAGAGTTGGGAGTCTTCCTATGGGCTAATAGATTGTTGTATGAGCGGGTCTTCCTTAAACCAATCGACAGAAACACTGTTGATGTTCCCAAATTAAGTAAGTGAATGTATTTAATCGCTACATAAACAGATAAGGAAAGCATTTGTAATTAATTTTTGTCTTGTCACATTAGGCAGTTCAAATTACTAGGTTGCTATCTATGGGATCATATACTTGTGTTTTTTTTTTCGTGATTTAACCTCGGTAGTCGATGCAAACTAAAAAAAATATCTATAAAAAAATTTGTCCTCCACATTTGAATTTGGCGGAATTTCATTCCAATTTGAAAACATGCAGAACCAGTTATAAATAGAGAAACTCGCTCCCGATGGTGAACGGCCTCTACCGAAATGGAAGTGTAAATTTTTTTATAAGTTATATGACATGAGTATTTGTATTAGTTGAGAATTTGAAGTTATCGTTTGAGACAGTACAATCAATTTTAACTGATATCTTGAAAAAAAAGGTGCTCCAACGAAAGCAAGAGTTGAGATTTCTAAGCAAAGTCTGTTACTAATTGAACAAGATCCAAAATACGTGCCGTGACCATTGACGAACCTTGGGTACACCATTTTGACCCTGAAACGAAGCGAGGTAAATTAGCTTAGGAGGCAACTACGTCGACAAATAAATATGATTTCCTTTTCGTTTTTCTACTGTTCACTGCGATTTACAAAAAATTTGATCAACCTAGCACCTACATTTTATAATTTTGAAAAGTTCTATCACTAGAGCTTAGTTTAAGAAACCTAGGATCATACTGCGTTTGTTTTATAATTAAAGAGTATTTTTTAATAAATATTTTATTTTAACAGAGTTACCAACTACGGCTCCAGAAAAACCAGATTTAGAAGATATTATAAAAATTGATCTAGAGGATGAACCTGAATATAAATCGCCCGAACAAATCAGCAAAGAGTTAATTACTCTATCAGATCAACCAACTTCTAGATGGCTTAATTTACTGCACTTGGATATTGTTAAACGCCGAAATAAGCCCAAAATGCCTCTAACTGTGCCAAAATCGGCACCATTTTTCTTACCAACAATCCCAAGTTTAGAACTAGAGTTTGACTTAGAGAAAGATAACGATAATATTGGACACACTAAACTTTTGATACCTGATTCTCTATCTACATTGACAGTTTTCGGCAAGAAGTTAGTTGCTTGTAATGAGGATGAAAATTATGAAAAATGTATAGAAAAGTTAAAAACTCTGCCACCGTCAGCTATAGAAGCAGAGGTAACTAGTATGTCACCTGACAGTGGGGGCTCATTGCAGGTTATGAAACAGTTTCTTCTCATGTTAGGTGTCATGTTGAAAACAAATAGAGACTTCGAATTATCTCAATCCTACTTCAGTTTGTTCCTAAAAACTCATACAAAAATTATATCTCAAAATGAAGAGCTCAGAAATATCTTGGATTCTGTGGAGGAAATTTCTACGCAGGCGTGGACAAGATTACAGAATCATATGTTGTATAATATTTGTGTTGTCAAAGCATTAAAAGATATGTAAATAAATATGTAAAATCAAATGTCCGTAAATTTTTATTTCACTTTAATTGACCTCTCTCTTTGCCTCGATTAATTGGATTACCGTAAAAGGTCACGATGTCCGTAGAGGATTCTATCAATTTTCAATTTCAAGGAACAACAACAAATACTATTATCTCATGGACGTTTGGAGTTTTATTTCCACAGTCATCAAACGAAATAGCGGCTTCAGAGGGAGATATAAATTTTCTATCGTGTTTATAACTCTTTATGTTGACTATAAATATATTTATATTAGTTAGATATATAATTTTCTAAGGTAACTTATAATCTACGATATAAGAGTATCAAATACATACGCTTAATGACAGATATGTTTGCTGTAGTGGTTAAGGTCGCGGGTTCGAATCCAGCTAGGGGCATAAGTTTTTACGATGACTGACGCGTGTACCCGAGCTATGGATGTTTTCATTTATGTATATAGGTACGATATTTACAGAAAATCTATCTATATATCTTTGTGTAATATATATACAATATATCAATCATCTGATATCCATACTACAAGCCTAGTTGCTTTGTATGGAACAAAAAGGCGCTGTGTATATGTCTAAGGATAATTATTAATTTATCTCAGAGACAGTACTATAGTATAGGTCCAGCTGTGGAAGCTGATGGATGTCATAATGACGGGTACCTAGAGAATTTGAATGAAGCTATTATAAACTCCTAGTGCCAGCCAAGTTGTTACTGGTTGACGGTTTTTTACCATAAAAATATTGTTTTAACCACCTCCGTGGCTCAATGTAAACAACATTGGGTTTACGATTCGGCGGTCGTGGGTTCGATCCCCAGCGGGCTATATGTTTAAGTACTCAGTTTGGTTGGTGGTAGGGCATTTTAAATGTCCGCCCGGCTAGCTACCACCATCTTATCTAAATCTGCCTCCAAACAGTAATGTTAATAGCATTGTTGTGTTCCGGTTGTCAAGATAAGATAGCCAGTCCACCAAATGTGTTGGGATTTTTGGGTCAATGCGTGTGTGGTCAAAAACATCAGGTGTGATTGAGGTCAAGTACGAACACGTCGTGCATAAAAAAAATGTACTTTTAAAGCGGCCTGCCATCCTTACCTGTCTCCAAAATGACCACTTCTAGTGTCCCTAGATCCACCAGCTGTAATGATGATCTAAATATTTTAATAGTAACTAATTTTATTAGTACCTGAACATAAATTAATTACAAAGCATGTATGCAATAAAATCACTTTAAAGGAATCTAACATAAAATTTCACATTTATATTACATAAATCTCAGCGCGAAAAGTAGACGCCTGATAGTCAGTGATAGCAATAACTAAATTAATATGTATGCTGTACAGAAAAAGGCTACACCGTAACAAACCTATAATTAAACTATAGTATAAAACCTTTACTTTATAAAACTTATTTATAGAGCCCGACAATTATAGGTTTTGACTCGGCCATGGAAGTGGTTTTCAAAATACGTTATTTTTTTATTCATATATTTTTGGCAAGCTAGGTTTTTGCGTCGCGCTTGTCGTGTACGGTGGAAGCGATGTAGGTATAAATATTAAATTATTACTGCAAGGGATTTTAAAAAGTTGTATGTGAAATGTAATATGTCAGACATCTTTAGAGTGATTTAAGCTATACATTTGTAATTAATTTATGTGTAGGTCCTAATTAGGTATTAACTGTTGAGATATTCCGACAATTATTGTTACAGCTTGTACATCTTCGCAAGTAGTCCCGTCATTTTGACATCAGGATAAATAAGTTTTTAGTTAAAGTACCAACTAGTTGTAACTGGGTGCTGAGTCAGAGATTAGATAGGCTCAGTGTTCATACTATTCGACATTCAAATTCTTCAATCGGTCCAGTCATACATTCATGAAAGTTACGATTTGTGTGCGAAATGTCGGTTCATTTTCATATAATCGACTTATGGCACGTAAAGCTGGCTCCGTTATTGCTCAACGTAGGAAGATACCACGTAGAGGAACTAAATAGCTTAGCCATTAGAAAACTTCCATTTATTATCAATTTGTATGCCTTGCTACGTTTTAAACGCCGTACAAACGAGGGTTGAAAACTCGCAAAACTGTTTTGAAGATGCTACGGTAACGTTAATATAAATAAACAAATTAGGTATATTTTAACGACATGGAACACATAAAAGTGCGCCGATATTTTTCAAACAGAAGCCCTGCTCACAAAACCCAAACGATATTGTAGCAGCACTCCCAACAATGGAACATAATAGATGATTCTTTCTCATTGTGAACATTGAAGTGGGTTTTTATGGAAGTCGATACGAGTAATCTTGTCTGTGATATTATAATAATAATTTTCAGTGGAATTGGGTTGGTTATAAAATATCCTTACCTATTTCAACCAATCCGCACTAGGCCCTTGTGGATTATGACCCATAATATACCCTCTCCTAGTGAGAGGAGGCTGTGACCCAGCAGTGGGAATGTACACACGGATCTCCCTAAAAGTATTATATACACCGTATGGACCGAAGCACTCTAGCACCATCTTTTAGAAAGTATTCATACAATATCAACACTCAAACCAAATCCATAATAATATGTCACATATAAATGAGTAAGAAAATTTCGTCAGCTCTGCTAATTGATGTCGTGGTCTAGTGGCAAGCGACACGAGTGCTTAGGTAACGTCTTTCGAAAAGACACGGTTTTCGAATCCGGCTAAGACAATTTTTATTAGATTTTTTTTCTATTTGGATTTTTTTTTCTTTTTATAAAGGAAAATAAACCGTAAACACTTCATTAAAATAATAAAAAGGTAAGGAAAATAAGAAAAGTAAAAATTTTTGGAGGTAACACTTTAGCCCATGTGATACTTTTAGGATGATTCGTCTGTACTTAAGGTTGTAGAGGTGACCTTATCTATTATCTGTTGGTTGGTTGGACAGGATACTTGTCCATGTAGTGGCCTATATACTTACTTAGTACAGTGAACGATGGCAAGCGTACCTAACACATGTAATAATATAAGCTTTTTATATAAACTAAAAAGGCTCTCATCTATCATTTTGGTGGTGTTAGCGTGATCAGTAGATGGACATTATAGGAAAACTATGAGAAATCCAAGATGGCGGCTGAGTTTGAAAACTAAATTTATATTTTCAACGCGGTTGTCGGCGTGCAAGAGGGACGGCGCTTATCTTTTGTAGGGCGTTTCGTGGTCAGTAGGGTGCATTAAAAAAACCTCAAAAATATTTCACACTTTTCCTATAGGAGCCTAGATTTAACCAAAAGATGCGGGACAAATTTTTTTACTTTTAAACGTCTTTACCGATTTCAATGTGTAGTATAAGTACCTCAAAAGACACATTTTAAAGCTCTTTTCTTCTGCTCTCAAGTTTGAAATACGTTCATTTTTTTCCCTCTAAGTCGAAAAAACCCACCAGCAATAGTAATCGTATCAAAGCGAGGGTCAAGTTATCCAGTTTGGCCGTATGAAACAAAAACATCTCGCGTCGCGATATTATAACAGTTATACCTACTATCAAACCAACTGAATCATGACCCACTCAGCCAATAACATATAATAAATAAATATTTCAAACACTTACACCAATCATCTAGTACCAAACTAAGCAAAGATTACTTACGCTTACGATTAAGCTTTGGATACTAGATAACGGATAAACATACATAAATATTTATATAAACATCCATGTCTCGGGAATAAATGTTCGTATTCATCACACTAATACTTCTATTTCACTTACTTAATATGCCCTATTTTTGTCCTTACGGTAAAAAATTTTGTCCATATAGGTACATATGTCACGACGACTTTTACTCCAAATGGTGTGGTCAGGGATATCCTAAACATTGGTGTTTGGGTTCTAATCATTAAGAGTTTAATGCCTGAAACAACATCCACGGCATCCAAATCGACAAAAGTTTTCTTATATTAGGTACCTAGCGTGTGGCACTTGGACGGACTGCGTCAATACGTCAGGGCCCGTGTGATTTTGACTTTTTCTTGTTATTTAACTATAAAAAAATCGATAATCCCATTTTCTTTTATAACTTACCTACCTAGCTATGTATAAGCATAGCAAACTGATGCTATACCTAAACATTATATTGATAAGTAGATGAAATAATTTATATTAAGTACTAAAATATTTTAATCTGGAGTTCAAGAATTTTTCTTGTCTGTGCAATTTTTCTCCTCCATTGGTTCTCGGTTGTTTGCCGCTGATCCGCGAGTCTTTGCGGCGTTTATTGAATATTTTTCGAAGGGAATTAAATCGCATCCGATCGCTTCACCGGAGCCGGCGTTCATTAATGGCTCGCTTCATTTTCGCAATAAGTATTCATTCCTCCCTACGCCCCGTAGTCCGCGGGGCTTGGGGAGATCTGCCTCTGAGCTTCCAATGAAAATCTGATTGTGCTTTCGTTTGCATTATGAATATCCACGAAATTCGACCGTATCTTGCGATCTCTTTATTGAACCACAGATCGAGTGCTAAGCAAACGACGTAAAGCGATTCATTAAGCGTGTATCATCATTATTCACTTGAACTCTGAAAGCGGGTTCTCGAGGAATGTAGATGTTAACAAAGGTTTTGAAAAGTCATTTCGATGTATACGTATGCGCCTTCATTTGCGAGCGCTTTAGAAAATTTTAATTTCCGGTATGGGTGCCCGTAGCGTTAGTAGGTAGTTTTCATTTATTATGTAAGTACTTGGTTACTATACTTTAGTAACCTTGACTATGTACTGTACATCCGTAGATGAAGGTAGAGAGAAAGAGATTTAAGTGGAGGATACCATACATCAGAAAACTAAATCCTACAACCAGTGTCTTTTGCCGGTGATAAACTGAATGGTATGGCACTACATTGGTTGGACTAAATAGTAAATTGAAAAATTTAAGGTTGCACAGAGAGGTACCTATCTCTGCTAGACGGGAAAATTTATGAGTGTAATCCACTAATAAGTAATGTCGAATGAATAAACAAAACTAAACTTAAGTGAAGGTGGTTGTACCTTATGCTTACAAGAGTCGTGGGTTTGATGAGAATTCGTCTTCCTTAAAATGAAGGAGTTCTTCATATTCCAAATCATTTATCTTCTTCCTCACAAAACCATTACAAAAAATTCCTCATAAAATTTCTCGTTAATTACAAGCGGAGAAGAGGCCGTCTTCATTTGATTCATCACAAGAAACAGAAAGATTGCTTACCTAACATCGCACATGAACGGTGTCAAGCGCTAATAAATTCCTCTTCTTTATCGCCTTCCGCATAACCACTTGAGTCATGAACGTTTGGGTCAAAACGGCGCGTGGTATAGAGGCTGACGATATTAAAGTCGGATGAACGGCAAGGGGGTTTTCATTGGATGTAAATAACTGGGTAGAGATTGGAGGTAGCATGCGACCGAAGATGAACAATCCAAAGGATTTGATGGGTGATAAAGTATGTAGATATTATGCTCCAGTGTGAGACAACCCTTATTCTATATCTAAAAATAGATACTTTACCGAATAGATTATCAACAGTCAGACTCTTAACAATGATTAACGAGTGATTACCTAAGTAGCATTTTGTCATTGTCCATCGAGCCTGAAGTGACAGTCACTGAGGAAAATGAATTTTACATTAATTATTATTGTGTACACTTCTATGATTCGTGGAACATTTTTTCGTCTCACGTATGAAGAGTTTATAGTGTATAAATCTAGTATAAAGAGTCTTCCTAAAATTTTAAAAAGAATTGAAATGCTTGTGCCGCATGAATTTCCAGATTTTATGGCACCTACCTTTTTACCTATTATGTTACACACAGTTGAAATGTAGGAAGGTATCTGACCTACGCTGTTATCGAAGTGCGAATAAAATCGAACAAGGAAATGAGGATTGTCGTCCATTTTCTATTACCGATGCTTCATTCCAGGCCATTAAACCTTTTCAGTGGAAACTTGAATCTTCGTAAATCGAAGCGAGGACCGTAGACCATTTTGCGGTCGGTTATGTCCAAAGGATTTACAGCCTCTAGGTACCTAATAGGTATCTATATGTAGGTAACGCAACCGAGAGAAAAACGGTTAAGTATCTACCTATTTATTAATAAGGAAATTATTGAATGATAATATAAAGTATAGAGGTACTTATAATCATTGAAACGTTATGATACGAAAATAATATTAAGCACGTGGAAGAATAGTAGGTATTATTCGTGTTCAAAAAAAATAATTTATCATTCCAATAATAATAGGCGATTGAAAATTGAACGCGCAATTATTAATGTCCATCAAAGCGTTCAATGCGCTACTGCTACATCATCGAACTTTTACAATCGAATCGTATTTTGAAAGGTTTTATTGAAATTGTGAGAGATATAATCATAGCGAGGATTATCTGTTATAAATATTTTCGACTTTTCTATAGGTAAGTAGTTAGAAGTTGTGAAACAAATTAACATAAATATTTGATATAAAGTAGTTATTTGCAGGACATTAATATTCAGATTACAATTTGTGAACAAGTTTGGTGTGATGTGTCATCCAATGGCATGCAAATCATCATTATATCAGCCACAGGTGTCCACCGCTGAACACAGATCTCTCCATAGCTTTCCAGAGCGACCGGCTGGCATGCAAATATTTACACATAACTATTTGTTATAATTAATATAAGTACAAATACTTACAAAAAAAAGGAGAGCGTCGGGGGTTCAGCGGTTAAGACGCCGTCTCCCAATTTAGGAGGTCCGGGTTCGATTCCCAGACAGACATGAGTTTTTAAATTTAATTCCTTATGAGCATTTATCCGACTGCTCTTAAACGGTGAAGGAAAACATCGTGAGGAAACCTGCATGCCTGAGAAATAAAAATTCAGGGACATGTGACGTCACCAACCCGTGTTGGGCCAGCGTGGTGGACTATCACCCATACTCTAGTGCAGTGGAATGTTTACGGGCTGATGATGATGAATATACAAAGAACATAGGCACAGAATTAATATAGTACTGACGACATAGGTACAATTATCGTTTACAAAAATATTGGAAATCAATTTAAGTACTCAATGTCATAAATTTAAATGCCAAGATAATTACCTACCTATGTGATGCTAGAATACGCAGAGTGGAATTCAGCTATTTTAATAAAACCGACTAAAAATCCGTCATCGCCATTTTGAAGAACTATTTATGTGATTTGTATATTTCGGTGGCACTATTTCTGCACTATTTTTTGGCATATAAATTACAATTTACCTACGTAAAGCAATCTCTGCATATGAGAAATGCAGCAGAATTCCAGCAACACCTGACGCTAGAATGCTCATTTAAAATATTGAATAACTCTTAAACTACAGTGGCTCAACCTCTTTCTTTTGTGCACTATTTGGCATTATTCTAGCACAATTATTTGACATTATCAAAATAGCTGAATTCCTTGTACATTCTAACACGTACGTGGAGATAATTAAACTAATTTTATGGCAACTTTAAATCTAAAGAAATCAAGCTAAATAAAAAAGCTGAAATTCAAAATCGTCGATAAATTAACACTCTGAGTATATTTCTGTCTTCTTTATATTTTGAATATTTAATAAAAATAAACCTTTCAAATTAGTTAAAAATATACAGTTATGGGACAAAACTAGTGTAGTAAAAACTAAAAGATAATACAATAATTGATTCGGTAAATAAAAAATGCATTCAGCAGCTTATATTTTGTATCTATATACTATGTTACAGGTACACTAGAATTGTTTCATGAAAACTGAATGGACCAGAGCTGGTTGTTGACCATAGGTTAATTAAAAGCAAACAGACGGGTTTACTTTGTCCATCGGTCGGCTCTCCGATGTCCACATCAGCCTACACCATGTCAGAAGTTTTTACGTTACGATTAAAATTAAAAATTTAGGTATACAAAATCCGCCCCCAGGGAAACCCTCTCAAAAGAGACTGTTTGATTTTGTCGGACTACCTTGTGTAATAGAATAAATAAAGTTGAGGGTAATTTTATGAAACGGATCATCTCTTATGAGAGATGATCCGTTAAATTTTCAAATTATATAAATATATTGTTTGTTTTTGTTATATGCGCATTGAGGGTTCCATTTCAACCTATAGGAAAATTTTGAAGTGCGTGGACACATTTATTTCCAGGGTCCTTTTTCGCATTCCTATATGGCTTTAAAATAAAACAAGAATCAAGAAGAAGAAGAAAAAGAAGAAAAAAAAACAATTTTGAGACGTGTGAACTAAGTCCTTTTATGTGATACACCACTCGATGCTTCACTTTTCAACCCTACATCACAACAATAAATAACAATTTAATAATTCTTGAACAGTGATAGATGCAAGTTCTACCAAAATTGAAGTCAACACGACAATGCCTATTGATGGGTGTAGAGCGTATTGGCGGTAAGACATTTGAGGATATTACCCCCATATCATACTAATCAAATTAGTAACATAATTTATTAACTATATTTTTGTACGTTCCTTTACAGTCAGGACCTTTGTTCCAAATGGTGTGGTCAGAGATAATATAAGCGTTTGGGTGTTGCAAATATTAAAAGTTTAATACTTCAAACAAAATCCACGGTTTAACTTTCGAAACAGGTGAGCATATCGCTGTATAAACGTTCTATAGATATTCTTTGATCACCATTTACGATACCCACGGTAATAGATGGGTTTGGTCCATTCTTTTTACTTTTTTTTTGAACAATGTATATCCAATTAACCGTTATGATACCATACTATTCGGTACACATTGCATAGAACCAATTTGACACTAATTTGCGAATCAAAAACAAAAGTGTGAGAAAATTCGTATCGTAGGTTCAGTTGCGTGACTTTAAAAGGAGGAGCAGAGCGGATAAGTCTTGAACGTAGTTATTTGTTATAATCATTCATTGAAAAGCTTGTAGTTTTGAACATTTATTCAAGTAATTAAATTAACTTAGGTACTTAAATTTAAGTACAGGCTTATCTTGAGTCTATAGAAAGTACATAATCTATACGACTGAAATATGCACGAACAGGTGATATTGTTTTCCCAATTTAAAATGGATTTGGTCTCATAGTAAAAGTTAATGGTACCGATGACCTAGGTATATTCAGAATACTTTCACTTCTAAATTTCACAAATACAAATTAAGTAATAGTTGACCATAATATAAATATATAAATATTTTGGACAGTTACCTAACCAATCATCTATATAGTCCCAAACTAAGCAAAGCTACGGTTACTAGTTACTGTACTAATGGATAGGTACAATGGATAAACACGTGCATATTTACTAATATTTATATTTTTATTGTTCACATTGAATGCTTAATGTGCGGTATATGTAACTACAATAAATTATTTATATAAACATCAATGACTCGGGAATAAATGTTCGTATTCATCACACAAACATTTACTCCTCCTGGGATTCGAACTCGCAACCATTGGTTTCGCTGACAGGGCCACTATCCACTACACCAATCGGTCGTCCATACATTAAAAACACAAGTAAATAATAAACACAAATAAATTCGTTAAAAGTAACTGTATATCCAGATACAAAACACGCACGCAACGCAAAGAAAAATACGTCCCTCACTGCCGATAACGCGTTTTGAAGCTCGAAGAGAGGGATAAAAAGTATCCGGCCGCCCCTGATGCCGGCCGTGGAGCGGCAAGGTGACAGTTCTCGTTCGTCTGTATTAAAAGATCCGTTATTATCTCTGTGTGAGTGCGTTTCAGAGCACTTATCTTGTATGAAGCTTCTGTACTCGCGTTCGAAAATCAGTCTGTACTTTCTTACTCGTCGATTTGTTTTTTTTTCTATCAATCTTTTTTTTTGAGATAGGGCGGAAGGCCCTATCTCATAATTATACCCAATCAACATAATATTATGTGTTTCACTTGTTTTGTGAATGATCACATATTCATGTTTTATCACTATAGACATCTATGCAAACTACTGAAACAATACTTTTGTTTTTCAAAGCGACTGAGTTTAACTGTGACCCTGTCTTGGTTTAGCACAAAGATATGATTGTTTGTAGTGAGACCTTTATTTTTTGTATTGTTTAGAAACATTATGAATGTTAATATGCTCACTATGTAGGTACGAGTAGTAAAATGGGGTTACTTTAATCAAATTTTAGATATCAACCTTTATATTTCTACAATTGAAAAACATAAAAATAAATGAAAAATATCTTTAAATCGGTTTTTATATATTTTGTAAGAAAATGAAAAAAAAGTTTGTTTTTGTTGAATCAGTTCTAAGAAAAAAATAATATCACGGTGATCGCCACCTGCCGCTCGCTGCCCTCGGGGTTACTTGGATCGCCTTGGTTTTTTGCACGCCATTCAACAGTAGCCCCAAATAGAATTAGAATTCCAAAAAAAAAACAAAAAAAAACGGTCCGTGACTTTTTTGTTACAGCTATTATAATATATTGGGGTTATTTTGATAACTGATAAAACTGTTAATTACAGTAAAATATTTTATTTTAATAAAAAAGATAGTCCCATTAATCGCCTTTATAAATCTTAAAAAAATTATCACTGTACGAGTATTATATTAACCTGAAAATGAACAGTCTCATATTCCTCATAAACCGTCTTAATATTAAGTCTCACAATCATGTTTTATGTTAACCGCGATACATTCACTATAACTATCCTTGTGACGCTTCAGCACAGAGTAAGCCCAGCTCAGACCGGGTACATTATTTACTTAGTTACTGTTCGACCAGTTAATAAGCTTTATCAAACACTCTTAAATCCAAAATTTCCGCTTAAGGAAATCCATAATCAGCACACTTTGCTGTACACTGAAGTATTGCTTTCTTTTGCACTTTAGAGAATACAGTTTGTGCACCTGGGTTTTTAGGTGTTTATCATAGTATCTATTATAAAGTGTTCCTTATCTACGGAATTGAATATTGTTCTCCAGGACTACGAATGGTCAATCGACCACCATCGATTCCTTGTATGGCAAATTCTACTTACGACTCAGCACAGTTTTTATGAATTGTAAAAACTAACCAATCAAGTCAAGCAGTTCTTTATAAGTACAGGGTATGTTCCTAAAATATAAAAGTACGGAAATATTGAAATTTATTATAATTCATTACAAAAACCATTAACGATTGGGGTAATTCGACATAAGGGGTGACCTTTATCAAATGATCAAAGTAAACCCATATCTTTGATCAATGACACCCTCGGTTACATTTGAATCTCTAAAACACTCTACTATTACACAAAAAATCTGTTGAAATATATTTGATATTCACAAGAGTACATATTTTTAAGTAAATAGAAAAATACATATAAAAATCTCATAGTTATGAAAGTCCATTCAAAGTTATTCTTACGATGAAAATGTTGTGTAACCGTTACATTACCAAAAATGTTTTTTTTATATACCAGAAAGTAACTGCACGTCTTCGACGTCCTGATGCCATATCGTAAAGAAACTATCAGTTATGCCAACCGAGAAAAAAAAATCGTCCAAATACATACACAAATGAGATTTTGTACAAAATGAACATTGTTATCAATTTAAACCCGCTATATTAAAGTGACCCCATTTTACGGTACAATGTGTCGCAAAATGGGTCAAATGAAAGATTTTTATTCTTATTTATTATTTTCCGTGGTTCGTAACTTATGCTTTTGATATTTTTGGGCAAAATTATGTTGCTACCTAAAAGAGTGACCTTTTAGTAGTCATTAGGTCCTAAATATTGGTTTGTGGTGGCCGAACTCGGTCGAGCCGGCCACTGTCCGACATACATTACCACTTTGCGTAAATCCAGGCTAGGGAGAGGTCTGCTTATCCCTACAACATATATACGTGATATAAACTAATGTAGTCTCAAATTTGGATTTTACATGGCGCGTAAGTTGTGATACTATTCCCTAACCTAACATAATCTCTAGGACATACCTAGGTTATTTGCTTAGGTATTTATTATATTTGAATATTTATTGTGCACTGTGATAACCCCCGCGTCTTCAAATATTCCCAAACAAAGTAGTCTTCGACTAAGATACGCTTTTCTTTTTATATTTCGGACACTTACACCAATCATCTAGTCACAACTAACCAAACCCTGTACTATGGATACTAGATAACGGATAAACATACATAAATATTTATAGAAACATCCATGACTCAGGAATAAAGGTTCATATTCATCACAGAAACCTTTACCCGTCGCGGGATTCGAACCCGCAACCGTTGGTTTCGCTGACAGGGTCACTATCCACTACACCAATCGGTCGTCTATGCTTTGCATTGCTGGTCTATAATAAATAAATATATGAAATATTTCGGACACTCACACCAATCATATATACAAACCAAGCAAAGCTTGTACAATAGTACAAAACAATAAACAAACATAAATATTTATATAAACGACTCGAGAATAAATGTTCGTGTTCATCCCACAAACATTTACGAACCCGCAACCGTAGGTTTTGCTGACAGGGTCACTATCAACTACACCAATGGGTCGTCGAACTATCTATCAAACCACGTAGATGTATTTGAAATCAGAACCATAAAGTCAGGTACATACCTAAGTAGTACCTATCACAAAGACCGCAATAGTTTCTGTGTGTCCAACCAGTTTTTTTTTGATACGGACTAAAATTAAATACGGGATATTTATTCATAAACTTTATTATTATTGCTGTTGTTGATTGTTGGAAGCATGTTCAGACTTCAGACACTAGACAATTACTTAATAGAAAAATATTTCTAGATTGTGAAAATGGAAATAGGTAGACACCTCACAAACATTTCGAATATGTACCTAGTTATCCCAGAAATATTTTCCAATTTAAAAAACGGAAACATTTTTCCGGAAAGTTACAGAAACTTTTTCGGGTTGAAATTACTCATGTTTAGAGCGCTAATATTAAAATTGGATTTGGATTGGATGCGGTTATTAGGTGTCTACTGCAGCAGTAGTGGGGCGAATATTCAGTGTTATTCAAATCTTTACTGGTTTACGCGGACTTTAGTAGTAGGAACCTAACTTATAAAAGTAAAATCCTCACTTCAACCAAACTTTAAAGATTTATTATGATTTTTCATCAAATAAACTAACGGTCTCATCATCAGGCCGTAAACATCCCACTGCAATGATATAGACCTTACAGAATGGGCCATAGTCCATCACACTGACCCAGTGCGGGTTGGGGACTTCACATGCTTTCGGATTTATTTTTTTTAATTTCTCAGGCATGGAGGTTTCCTCACGGATGTTTTCCTTCACCGTTTAAAACTTATTGGTACATGGCCTGCCTGGAGATTGAACCTGGACCTCCCAAATTGGGAGACTGTGTTTGCTCACTGAGCCACCGACACTCTGAATCTAGCGGTAAGTGATCTTATTTACTAAGCAACCGATATTGATCGTTTTATAGAGAGAGAAAATGGACTCGTCTTGTTTTTAACCGACTCAAAAGAAGGATGTATATTCTCCTATATTTTCGTAAATTTTTAACCGTGATGATTGTTCCCATGGTGGTCCCATATAAAAGTTAAGATCTGAAGTTACACTCTGGAGATTGATCCAAATAGAATGTAATATAAGAGCGTCGGTGGCTCAGTTAAGACACGGTCTCCCAATTTGGCAGATCCGGGTTCGATTCCCAGGCAGGCCATGTACCAATGAGTTTTAAATTTAATTTAATTACTTATGTGCATTTATCAGACTGCTCACGCCTGAGAAATATAAATTCTAAGGCATGTGAAGTCCCCATTCCGCATTAGGCCAGCGTGGTGGACTATGGCCCATATTCACTTATTATACGAAGGAAGGCCTATATCCCTGCAGTGGGATGGTTGCGGGTTAATAGTTGTACACTTTGACGATATTGTTGCTGAGCAGCTGAGCAGTGAATAAATGTTTTTTATCTATCTAACTCTGGAGTGGGTTTTGCACGTACTTTTTGGCAATCTTCTCATTAAAGCGATCTCTTCTAGGCTCAATATGCTCAATATGGACAATACATTTGAAATAGGCACATTGTTCGGTATTAAATAAGAATCGAAATCCATTCTCCCTCTTTTATTTTTACGTTGAAAGTCACTCTATTATTACTGAAATGAGAAAAAGTGCCATTGTGAAATAGTCCGATCGCGTAGCGGACAGAAATATCCAATAGTTCAATAGTGTTTGCATGGAAATTGGGTAGACTATAGAGGATTCAGAAATTTTTACTCCGTTTCTACGAATTTAATCAAAAGTCGGTGTTATATAGTGAGGTATACTCTATCTAATTGATCATTTGTCAATTCCTAAACAGTGTTTGGCACTAGGTAGGCACTTATTATATACGTCACGGTTTTATACCTACTATTATATATTATACGGTTATATATATAACTACTTAATATTATGCGAAATTAGACTAAAATGTCCTTTCATAAGCCGAAGGCGGGTAAGAGTGTATTGTGTTTTTCACTTATTAGGGTTTCCTAATGGCAAAAACCTTACAAATTCCTCATGTCCGTATAGTATATCACATAATGTACCAGCAGCCCATACGTAAACTGTAAATTTTTTTTTCGCTGACATTCTGTCTTTAAAAATGCAATCAAGGATCTTATGTATATGGAGTTAATTCATTCCATCTAACTTTTCAACCTTCTGAGGAAAAATTCAGGAAAAGAAAACCAAGATAGTTTCGGAAATAAAAAATATTTTGAACAAGATATTATAACAAGTTTTTTAGATATGTATGATTAAAAAAAAATTGTTAAGGGTGCAAACATTTCAGTTACCAAAAAACTTAATTTTACGATTGAAGTAATAATCCTTGATGCAACGCATGTTACCTGTTATTTACCTGACTCCTTGTACAGACCTATAACTTGAATCCTTGCCATGTACATGCCACCTAACTTTTCCAAAATCCGGCAGTGTCTCCAAGAATGAAGGAGTTGCACCTTTAATAGTTAGTGTAGAATAGTGTATGTAGGTATCTAATTTTAACAAGGTCGCTGTTGATTAAAATGTAAAGATGTATAAAAATAAATTCGTAGTCAGTTTGCGCGTGCCAAAGATACTATGGAGTTGAGCGGCGATAGCATTATGGTGGCCGCGAGTCGGCACGCCTTGATGACAATATTCAAATGAGCTTGCAGATAAACGGTCGACACCCTGATATCGTAATGGAAGTCCTCTCTATCCTACTTCATATCTCTGCGTCGAAAAATAACAAATCTTTGAGTGCTTCCTGTTTTGTATTTTTAAAAATTGACCTTTACAGACCTTTTATAAAGTGTACGCGGATTAAATCCCACCCTCCCCTTGTAAATCGGAAAGAAAAGGGTTCCCGTCAGCAGTATGTTAATTACAGAAACCAGTACACAACCCTTTTAACGCTCGTCCATTTCTGTTTTTATGTTTTATTTAAGTAAAGCTTATGTTGCGAAGGTGATATTTTGAGAGGATATGTATTTTGATAACTCACGTAAGCTTGATTTAATGTTAATCTTCCTGTCTGCAGTACAGTTGGCAATATTATGTACACGTTCTTTATAAAGGTTTAGTATTGAGTAAGAGGAATGCTGGGCGGTGTAAGCGTTTCGCAATCACCATTATGTGACTTTTATTGTGCCTTCCCGCAATACATGTTAAAGCGCCTTTTTGTTAGATTACAAGCTTGCACTACTCGCTAGATGTACAGTTGACAGCAGGCCGACCGTAACAATACCAGTATAAGCTGACCGCGTGACGCTATCGGAAATGTGAACGTTGCGTGACTGGCTTAAGGTTTTCCTCCCAGTGGCTCTCTCCTTGGATAAATTAACCATATTATATTTAAGTATTATAAATAATACCTAAATAGCTTTAATTACCGTTGTTTTCGAGAATTTTCAATTATTGATTTATCTTTAACGGCCACTTTTTTATATAATCGTGAATTCTGGAAAATAACCCCCTTAAAGCTATTTAGGTTCTATTTATAACTTTTTTTTTATCCATCCATAGAACATTTATTTATCCATAGAACATTATTTGAATAATCTTCACAATAAGACACCTACGAAACCCTGTAAAGGTTTGTGTGTAGTGCGAATGAGGTCACTGACCCGCCGCGTTATTAATTATTACAAAAGGTATGTAGCGTAACTAAATATCTAGATACATAAAATAATGTGTGAAAGCAAGTAGAAATGTGTCTCTCTATCGAAATTAAATTTGTTGGAAAGTCACTTCCTACATAGTTCCATCTATAAAGTACTTCTTCATTGCATTTTTACATTGTTTTATGTTATGTGAATATAGTTCACCAGGAATACTATTTAAAATATCTGGTAAAATATAATCCAATATTCTCATGCCATATACATTATTACATTTAGGTAGTTGATATTGGTGGTAGGTATGTCAAATTACGTAGATGACTTGTGCTGTGTGATTTCGGCACTCAAATTGAATAGAACCAACCCGTCTTTTCTCCAGTGTGTCGTAAAAGGCGACTAATGGACTTTCCACCAAAAAACATCTATAGTTTTGCACATTTCAACGGTGATGCCACATTTTTTTTTTATGGTTAACTGGATACGCATTTGACCACAATCTCACCTGATGGGAAGTGATGATGTGGCCGAAGATGAAGCACGCGATCTCAGTAGATGCCTATTCACCCTGCTCTTGAAGATCCCAAGGTTGTAGGATTCAGGAAAGACTGACGCCGGAAGGGAGTTCCATGCCTTGGCTGTTCGCATTATGAATGAAGAATCTGTAATAATAAAGAAGAATAAGAAAAAATCACATGTGCTTTTTTATGTATTATATTGTGTGTGTTTCTGTATCTATATTTCATCCTTATGAAAACGAAATGAACCATGGATATTGTTTCAATAATTAAACTTTTAATATTTGGAACACCCAAACATTATTGTTTGGGATATCTCTGACCACACCATTTGGGATAAGGGTGGTAACGTTATTTATGTATAATTTGTTTTAGGCTTTTCGGGTTCAGGTCCGAGCGTTTTTTTATTTGTTCTGTATTTAAAAAGAAATCTTAATTTATCCAATGAGGGTGCCACCGGACGGAATAAGCCCTCTTAAACTGGAAGAATTACAGTCGTCGTGCGACAGGGTGTACATCATATTCAGATTATTATTTTACGAAATAGAATGATTTTGAGCTAATAAAAAGTTGCATTTCGTTAATTCTATTACATTTTGTATTATATATCTCCTAAGTTGTTTAAAAAAAATTATAAATGACGTATTTCCGTTTCCGACCGTACCTATAGCGGATATCTTACTGAGCCGGATTTCTAATTTGCATAGCCATAAATTAGTAAGTTGACCGAATGTCAAGTTGTGCTCCGTTAGATAAATTTTGAATTGACGATTGCAATAATTTTTAGTTTGTTGGCACGTTCCGGAACACATCACGCCTCTAGTAAAGCTCTATTGTGTGTGGTGCTGCGTTCCAGCACGTGTTAATAATTACTTAGCAGTTCATCACGCCTCTCGACTGTATAACAATAAAACTTCTATTGTGTGTGGTGATGTGTCCCAGAACGTGTTAATAATTATTTAGCAGTTCCTCACGCCTCCCGACTTAATAACAATAAAATTTCTATAATTGTGTGTGGTGATGTGTCCCAGAACGTGTTAATTATATACTTAGCAATTTAAACACAAATGGCCGTATTTTATATTTATTTTAAACTAAATTAAGTAATCTCACCTAAGCTAAGTTCGCATGGATTTTTTTTCAATTGAGTGTAAATTAGCTAATTAAAAATGTCAAAGATCTTGCGTCAATTGTTTTGAAATTTTTATTTACAAGACAATCAACAGCGTTACGGACTAATACTTATACTTAAGTATTAAATAAATTATATAGCCAGTACAATTTTTTTAGACCGAAAGAAAATAATGACCGTTTTTAAGTACGAAGTATTTAAAAACCAAAAACCTGACAGCATATTTCGTATTCTTCGGGCTATGGAGCTCGATAGTCCAATATGGATCGGATTTTTTACTATAAAATGTTTCATATAATGAATATAATACTTTGGGAATCAAGTCGTATCTAACGACACCTTGCACTTCAAAATCGGTCAAACTGTTTAGGCAAACCCGAAAGACATTACTCTCTTTCTGGGGCGGTCGGGATCAATTCAGTGAGTAGATACATTTAGCTTTAGAATACTTAAGAATATTTCATAGAAGACTGATAGAAAATATTTACTCGTGAGGTAGATAGGTACAAATAGAATCCCAACATCATTGTTCGGAGAGACAGGGGAGTGCTATTTATTTTGTTGGTCAACAGCAATATTCCTGTATAATTGGTTGTGTTTATCGGTTTGATCCGGTGAGTTGGCGGCGGGATACTGGCGTATATGCGTTATTCAGAATGGGAATGTAATCGACGGGCGCGCCGGCATGGAACATGAATTTACGACTACAGTCGTTTCCGCCCCTTGCATTCGAAAAACTAACTCCTTTTATATCTCTCCATTCAATATAAACATTTTAATTAATAAAAATCTGGTTTAGTATGTATTAGACACGGATTTATCGACTTTATGTAATAAGTCGCTCAGCTTCAACTTTCAATCTATATAGCTTTAATTGAACGGAACATTTACTTTGTTGGTAATTGGCCCGATACAATAGAAGTTTTATTGGTAAAACGCGTAGAGGCGTGCTGTGTCTCGGAATGTGTATCTGATATTAGATATCTTATTCTAAATAACTTTCGTTTTATTGAAGGTTTTTATTAAGATGGATGACGAAACATAAGCGTTCTACTTGTGCCAATTGGCTACGGAACCCTAAAAAGGGTACTTATAGCGCGAAATGTGTGAGAAACCAAACAAATAGTTCATGGGATTTTTTTTATGCACAACGGATTGGTACTTGACCTCAACCACACCTGATGTTAAGTGAACATGAGGTCGAAGGCGGAAGCGTACTGACCCGGAAACCCCAACACATTTGGGGGACTGGCTATCTTATCTCTGACAACCGGAACACAACAATGCTATTAACATTGCTGCTTGGCGGCAGATTTTAGATAAAATGGTGGTAGCTAGCCAGGCGGACATTTAAAATGCCCTACCACCAACCAAACCGGGTACTTAAACATGTACACCGCTGGGGATCGAACCCGCGACGTCCGAATCGTAAACCCAATGTTGTTTACATTGAGCTACGGAGGCGATTAGAATTAGATTGATAAGAGCTCACACACAGCTGCTGTTTAGACACCTGTCATCGATAATTTTAATCTCAAAAGTAGAAGCGGTCGCAGACGCAACGCCATTATGAGGACAAATTGCTCCTTATACCCACTGGATATTTTCTCTTTCGAAGGATTTCCCTGATTTATTTAACTTCACACAGTAGATAATACGAGTTCGACTATATGCCAGCCTTCTGGCAAAGCGAAAGAGTACGTGCATTTTCGATTAGTCAAGTTAAGCAATGTCTAGCGCGGTCTGTCGTCGGATGGGTGACAGTGTGTAAGTGTTTCCGTGCTTCGGAGGTCATGTTAAATAGTCGATCCCGGTTGTTTTTAATTGAACGCAATCGTTAATCAAGTTGGTGGCCTACAAGGGCGGCTTAAAAACATTGACTGCCAAGTGACCACTATGTTTGACACAAATCCACCAATTCGCACTCGGCCCGCATGGTGGATTATGGTCCATACTGACTTCCAGTAAGGTGAGAGAAATAAAATGAACCCTGTTATGTTGCTATATTGGCCATCATAATTTGCCCAAATTTCAACTGTCCTTGAAACAGGATGGTGTGGGGTAATTGCATTCGCTATCCGGTTTCGATTAAGTCTGGTGCTATTAGTACTTGTATGGGTTACTACTGGTGGCATTTTTACGAGTTTTTCCATGGTTTAGAGCACACGTAAAATAGTCGGTCTCGAACTCATTTGAAACCAAGTCGTTGACCTACAGGTGCAGCTTGAGATCACTAAGCAGGTAGCCACTAGACTGACACAAATCCATTAATTCGCACGCCTGAGCCTCTGCTGATGAGAGACGACTGTGCTCTAATAGTGCGGACGTATGGCTGTAAAGTCTTGTATATTATGTGATATGCATGTAAGTAAAAATAGAGCATTTATTACATCATTATTTGCTAGATTAGTAGTCATCTTTTAACTACAAACTTGATGAAACTAGTTAAGGTATAATTTCTTTAAGTGTCGATGTAGCATTTGGCTTTAAGACATTATTACCGACACAGCGTCCATTAACAAACTTTTCAAGTCCTTTAGCCAAACAGCAAAGAGCGAAACACAAGTCAACAAAAAATTAAGCTCTACAGAGCTGAGCCGAGCCGAGTCTTTGTTCTTCTAATCCCGACTTCCCTTTCAGATAGCGTTCAGTCAGCTCTTAAATTAAGAATTTATTTCTGAACTTCATACTTTCCTGTTCGCCTTTGTGTTGCATCACAATGGAAATTATTATCAATTGGAAAACTTTCCGTCTCCACAAGTTCCATAAAGCCTTATGTTTTATTTTCAGTTTTGGTTTTCATTGTTCTTTAAGAAAATGTTCGTATTCCGACTACCTAAATCATTAATTATATATGTTTACTTTTTCACCTGTCTGTATTCCAATTTTAGTTTTGATTCATATAAAGTCAATTAACACGCTTTAGTAAAATCAAAACATTCAATGGATCAAAACAGCGATGAGAGAAATATCAACGTAACACTGATCAAAGGAAGATACACCTAAATACTCTACCTAAACCTACCGATACCTATATATTTTCCCAACGTTATCAAAAGAAGTTAATTTTCATAGGACTTTGTTAAAAAAGCTCAACATGTCAAGCTCATGTAAATGATATTACCTACATATGTGCCCACTTTTCTGCGAAATTACTTCGTAGGTACATACCGATTTTTTTGTGTTATTTATTTCGTATCAATCTACCTCAACCTACCAATGGTGTTCTTCTAATTATTTAAAAAGTAACTAAATATTTATTTAGAACACCAATTGTTTAGTCCGAAACCAGGCTGTAAAACGGTTATTGGATAACGGATAAACATACACTTAAAATTATTTATAGGTATACCATCTACGGATGATATACCTATAAATAAATTACGATTCTGTAATTCATTTACCCATAGCGCGATTCACTTCTTTACTAAACTAATCGATCGTTTAATAGTGTTTACTACTGTTGTGTGTTATTCTATGATACCTATATAATAAATCTAATTAGGTATTAATATTATAAATGAGAAAATTTGAGTGTTTGTTAATTTGTTTGTTTGTTGCTCAATCACGGCGAAACGGATGAACGGATTTGGATAAAATTTGGTATATAGGTAGAATATAATTCTGAATTAAGAAATAGGATATTTTTTATCTCGATAAATTTCCGCGGGATAAAGAAAATAAAACATATCGGCGAAGCCGCGGGCGGAAAGCTAGTATGTAATAAACTTGAATTCTAAATTTTATAAATTAGTTTCAAAAACTAGAAATTCCTTGAAAATATTCTCAAAGCGGGTTAGAGTTAAATAGTATTGCATTAATAATTAAAAACATTTTCGTATATAAAACATTCTGCAGATAGGTACGTTATCTCTTAAAAAGGTTTTCCAATGGAATATTCATGATTACCCGGAGTAACATTAATGGTTGTTTTGAATTCCCTCGTGTGAAAAGAAACATACTACAGCGAGGGAATGCTTTGCGAGTGCTTTTCTTCAAAATTGATTCAATACAAGTGCCCTTAAAAATGGCGTACACACCGAAAGGTGAAAAATTGAAAGCCTACCTATTCTCTCGAAATCGTAGTATAATACCTAGCAAACGACATGTGTTAATTTGAAGTCCATCAACGTTCCTTTTTGTTTCTCCGTTTTTAATTACATTGAAATGAGTGTCCGAGAGACAAAGAACGAGAGAAAAAGCTCGCTACGCTCACAAGAACAATAGTCGCGGCTAGATGTGATTGAATGTTAATGTTTAGTGGAGTGTCTAATACGAAGGACAAGAAAGTCCATTTTATATATACAATATTTGCTCAGATGCTCCGATATTAACTCACCTACTTTATTTTAGGTATAATAATGAGTTAACTTCCATGAAACCTCCGCTTTTGTAAGATTATTAGGGGCCCCGACTGCGATGAAGTCGGTTCAATGTTTTATTTAATTAGTTTTATTTGCATTTTTAGGGCAATACTTAAAATAACGGAATTAGAGATATAAAACAACAGTGAAAGAATCATCAAAATCAGTCAAGGATTTTTGGAGAAAAACATGAAAACGATGAAACTGCCTTTTTCAATTAAATGGATATACTATCATACATGAATCGGATCAAAGGTCATAAAAACGAGTTTTGCGTACACATGATAAATCATGACTTCATTTTTATTGACTTAATTATATACGCGTTTAAGATATACCCCTTGAAAAAGGTATTCGTATTGACGACAATGTTTAAAAGGACTTTAAGAAGTACGTACTACTGTATTTAACATACAGTTTGCATATATAAACTTTTCTATAAGACAAACTTAATTAAAACACAAAATAAAAAGCAAAAAAAATACGAAAATAGACCCGAATACGCCCTTTATTCTCTATATCTATGAGAGGTAAAAAACGTGTTCGAGGTGTTTTGCTGCCCGAGGTAGCTCTGCCAGCTCTTTTGTCACCCGAGGTATCATTTAAGCGCGACGGTAGGTCTTTAAAAAATCGTCGCGCTTCTGGACTCCATGGGCCTAAGGTTTCGACTCCGCAAAGTGTACAAATAAGTAACCTGTGACATTATTATGTGTATATATATATTAAACTACATAATGTAAATAATCAGGAAAGTTTGCGAAAATTTAAACCGGTGAATGGTGTGCTGCCCAGAAAATGTGGCGTTTTGAGCGTAGACTGTGCCGGCGAGTTGTGTGATGAAGCAGTCAACGGAATCCTGTGTTTGGTGCTTATTATTCACATCAATAAAAAATTCTAGCAAGTATTTCATTACACACCCTTCAGCGTAGCTTCTTCGGTTTCATATAGGTACCAACTTTGGGTGGGGTATCTAGTTAAAGCGGAAAGCTTGCAATCAAAATCTTGTCTGCACTTCTCGCTTGGTAGGCGTCGGTTCATTTTGAAACAATCCAACCGTAGAATATTGTTTTTCATTTCTGTATCATACTGATCTGCCGAGACGACCCTGCTTCAAACTTCATCATATCATGCCACCAATCCACAGGAGCCTGCTTTTGGGGTTCGGTGAGGCGGTGCGGAAGCAGCATGAAACATCCTCCTCGAGAATGCACTTGTAGAATTTCATACACATTTTTCGATCCAATTTGTAATAACGATATGCCCTCATAATTCGCCTATTCTTCTATAAAGATTTACAATGCCAGCACGTTTTCTTCTGTAACAGCCGCCAAAGAACGGTCACTTCTTTTCCCGTCCGCCAAAGTGACGTTGCTTAAACCCGTTATACCCCAGCGGTACAAGTTGCCTTGGAAGGACTTTTGTCCTTGTATGCCATTTCAAGTTCAAAAAACGAGTACGATTTAATATAAAAGGTTAAACCAGTTTTAAGTGATGTTTAAAAATGTTCTCTACGCAAGTCTATTTGTAACTGACATCAAAATGGAGGAGGTTCACAATTCGACCGTTTGTATGGTTTTCATTAATGAAGATACTACATTTTTATATCGCTTTGAAAATCATATGGAGACAAATTGAAATGTAGAATGTTTGTACCATCTTTAATTTGTGAACACTTCGAATGTTTTACCAGTAGCAACTATGATATATAACGATTCGTAGTTTATAGAAACCGAGCATTAGTAAAGTGGCAAGACGGTGGTACCAGAAAGAAACGTCGTCAGCACTAATGAATTATTGCCTGTATAATAAAAGCGTCGAGTTCAAAAGGAAAGCTCTTTAAATTCAAATGATACTATGGCACCATAATGTAGAGTAGAAGAAGTGATGGCCCATTTGTGGTACAGATACACAATCAGCTCTATTGTAAGTTATCATCACTGTTGTACTTAATTTTTATTTTTTATTTACTGTGAAATAAGGCTACATTTCGAAAATTCCGCCGGTCCTACGAGGAATGTGCCCGCCCACTGCCATTTAATTTTGGCAAATCTCCTCATTTCTGATTCGATCCCGCAGGGAGACTACGAGCTCAGTTCTCTCCATTGCCCTTTGGGTGACCTTGAATTTTCTTATGAGACCCATATGGAGCGACCGCGTTTCAGTTCCATACAAAAGACTTTCATCTTGAGACATTGCGGTATTTGGGACGAGAAGATGTTACATACATACATCACACCATATAGTTATACTTATTTTAGAACGGAAACACAAACAACAGATGTTGCAGTCGTCTGTCACCATACAGTTTATACTAGTTACAAAAAGCGGTGGAGCCATTTTGTCAGAATTTAATCCGACGGTTAAAGTTCCCTTCAGAAACAATAACAATTCGTTCGGCGATATAATGCGGCCGTACAGTTTTCCCCGGAGGAAGTTTTAAGTGCAAAAGGCCTCACAAGTTTATGTGTTGAATGAATCTAGGAACTCGCGTAATGTAGAAGTTGTAATTTGATTTGCAACGGCAACCACTAGCTGCCATTGTTTTCATTTACAATAAAACAGCTGTTTGTTTATGTTCATTTTAAACGAGTTACTTTGCGAGTTATGAATAAATTATGCTGTTTTCTTTATTCTCGCCTGCCTACTTTGATGGAAAGTTTTCATCAATAAAATATTTTGTTATGGAATATAATAGCACTCGTTTGTTTCAATTTATGGTTCTCCTAAGCATTCTTCATTTTGAACATAGACAAACGGTGTCCTAAATTATTAGAGAGGAGGCGGTGATATCTAAGGATGTAGGGATGACATAATAAGAAAAGAACAGTTCAGTAACAAGTCACTTTCCGTTTCTATATAGAAAACAAAATTTTACTCGGTACTCTCTGACATTTAATCGTTGGTGTAACTCCCTGTAGACCCTCCCTGGATTAGTCAAGGCTGTGTTTATGTAAATTTCATTAAAACAATAATGAAATACGTAAATCCAATTTTTGTCGCTTTTAATCTAAGAAAATAGGTTTAAAATACAGTTCTATAATAGAATTAAGTTGCAAAAATTCAAAAGTTACCACAAATTATCTTCAAAAACCTTCTGCTATCCAATTATAAGATCGACCCTTTTAACCTCAAATACAGATGTCAAAGATGCGCTATTTCCATGTTTATTCAGAAGACATATCTTATATATCGGTAATTTCAGTAGCTGCCATCTAGTAGCAGTCGTAGCAGACCACTACGATTTTTACGAGTTGTAGAGTCGTCTCCGGCTCCCAGAGCCAACGGCGGATCGAGAGGTTAATCAGTGAAAATTTTCTTGAAATAAGTAAGAAGAAATGAGAACATTAATTGATTTCGATATCTCCGACAAATTGTGTTTATTATTTTCCACCAATGTGGGTCATACAGACTGGAGCGCCCACTCAGAGCTCAAACGCTGCAAGCTGCGCTCGGATATATCAGTCTCACTTACATGTGCTAGATATAACCTCCCCTGTCGATGTACGCCAAAGCATTCAACGTAATTGGCTGTCATAATTGCTTGCTTTCAACTTAATTTAACTCGAAATTCTACATGTTATGACGTTTTATTTCGTTTGTGCAGGTGTCGGATGCATGCCAACTTGATTAAAAATAGTTCACCTTTATGCTTGTTGTTTTGCATAAAAATTTAAATATTTCAAGTATTCTAAATAGTACAGTGTCCCATTGTTAATGTGTAACTTTTATAATAAAATTATCATTTTTATATTGTAGGTGGATGCAGGCGGCATTGGGACACTTCAAAAGGAAATCTTTTAGTGGGACCAGTTGTGAACTCTATTCTGTTGACTAGAAACAGGTAAAATTAATTACAATTACATAACATTACTTTAAATTTACAAATAAAAATCATCGAAATCTAACATTGATAGGCGTGGGAAAGTTTTGTACATTGTTTACCGAATATAGAATAAAAATAATTTTTCTCATCCATGAAATGACGATAGTTTGGTTAGATATTTTAACGATGTGACGTACCATATTTGGATATATTTTTTTATGCACAATGGATACAAGTTGACCTCAAGCACACCTAATGTTAAGTGAAGATGAAGCCGAAGGTGGAAGCGCACTGACCCGGAAACCCCATCTTATTTGGGGCACTGGCTATCTTATCTCTGACAACCGAAACACAACAATGCTATTAACATTGCTGTTTGGCATCAGCATACTTAGATAAGATGGTGGTAGCTAGCCATGACCTACCACCAACCAAGCCGAGTACTAAACATGTACCCCGCTGGGGATCGAACTCGCGACCTCCGATTCGTAAACCCCATGTTGTTTACATTGTGACGCGGAGGCGGTTAAAGTTGTTTAGCATTTTTAATTGGCATCTTAGGTAAAACTTTACAAAGGAGAGGTAAATATCAGGCAATCATTTTAATATCTATAGTAAAATACTACTACACTTGAATTCAATATCGCTACACTTTATGTACTACGTATTTATTATACAGCTGGTAGAACCAGCCGAGGTCAGAGTGAAGATATCTAACCTACCTACTACCGCGTCAGAATAGGTATCGTGTGGGTAAATTTAGCTTTATATCATCACCTACTTTTGTAACTAGTTGCTATTGAAGAACTTCTATAATCTAAGAATATTGTAAACTTTCAGTCGACCGTACACATAATAAAAATAAATGATACCATATAATGTAGTATACAGGCTTGAACTATGTATATATGGAGAGTAGAATAGGACTAACTATATAGTCTCTTCCCGTGGGTGGCGGAAAAGGTGACTAAGGAATCACAAACTTAATAGCAAAGCTCAATTATGCATATTATTACTAGGGCAAGTCCTCTCGTGGTAAGTGATACAAATCGTGTGATAGCAGAGATTTATATCTTACAGTGGACTTAAAGTGGATGAAATTTAATTCGTGTAATTCCAGATGATTCCACGCCTCATTACGAACAACTTTCCAGTAGTAACCATAGCCGAATTCCACCGAAAATTGCTGGACTTCCATACTAAAGGGGGTTTCAGAATGGTTTACTTCATATGGATAATCGAACCTTTTTGATCGAATTCGAGTATGGTTTCTTGCGGAATCAAAAGTACCGTCACCAATTAATAGGAATTACACTAATTCAAATTCAGCCTGTATGTATAGGTAAGTGATGCTATATAGTGTAGCAAAGATTCTTAACTATGGAATACACGAATATCTCACGGACTGTGTACATGAATGTTTTAGCATGTTTCTAACAAAATAACTAAATTCTCCTGCTGCTGAGCCGGCCAATGCCAATTTTAGTCTAGAGAGCTAGCTACCAAAATAAACGTAGACACATTGGCGGGTAAAATGAAAACGTTAACCCTCCGTCAGTTGAGTAAAAAAAAGGGCATCACATGGGAGGCTTTCACTGGTATTGTGGAGAGATGACATGTGCAAACGTCAGAGTGGTGTCAGAGCACGGCGGCAAGTAATACAGTGTGCTAATGGATTGAGGTCTGAACTGGAGCGTAGGTGCTGTGCCGAATGCACCTGTTATTAGTATTTTATTTTTTACATTTCAATTTTAAAGCCTTGAATAATAATTGAATAAGTTTGAATAAATTTGTCAGAAGAATACTGTTCGAAAAGTAAACACATACATAAAGTCACGCCTGTTTCCCGTAGGAAGAAAGGTAAAGCAATTTTATGTACCAAAATCCGTTTAGTCGTTAAAGAGTTGTCTTGGAAATATCTAAAAATCAACTTCTATAATAATCGTTAGTTTTATTTATCTTTATATTATCACAGCGAGAGATTAAAGTAGTTCTCTCATAAAAGGTGATGAAAGAGCTTCGTCCAGCAGTGGATTTGCAAAGAAGCAAAATTCTAAGGATCGCAAAAGATAAATGAATGAAAGAAAGAAAGAAACAAAACATTTATTCAGCTTACATATTTCAATCCGAACGATTTAAATATATCATCTGCTGGCGATCGCGTAATTGGTTGCACTACTAGTTAATTGGTTACAGTTTTATACGTCAAGTTGGTATGTAGCGAGTTAAAAAAAAATCAATACCGATTTGGTCTCGGAAATTAATTTGTAGGGCGGTGCAGAAAATAATACAGGATGGGACAAAACTGGTCGGTGGAGGAAATGACCTACCTTCTTTTTTATTTTAACGAATTTTAAAAAGTCACTTGCCTGAACCGCTTTTGGAATCGACAAAAAGGCTGAAATAAATTTCCTGTATTTTTATAGCACGAATCGATTAGCTCAACAATAATCAAATCGATTGGTGATACTGCCGGTTGTGTATACAAATCCCAAAAAAGTTAAATTAACATTTATTTTATTCCCGAGTCATGGATGTTTTTTTTGCATAAAAAATTGCTTATTTAAGCCAGCCGCCAAACAGCACTGTTAATAGCATTGTCATTATTGTGTTCCGGTTATCAGAAATGTGATAGCCAGTCCTCGAAATAAGATGGGGTTTCTGGGTTAATACTACTACTGCTACTTCCACCTTCGGCTCATCTTCACTTAACGTTAGGTGTGATTGAGGTCAAGTGCCAACCCGTTGTGCATAAAAAAAATATGTAGAATTTCATTGACTGTGGAACGGAACGTAAGAAACTATTTTAACTACTAGTTAAATGAGTTTAGCTAATTACTGATTTAGTATTGGTGCAAGAATAAACATTCAAGTCAAGTAAAATAGTTAAGTAGGTTATTATACCTACGTAGGTTTTTTATACATATACATGTATGTATATGTGTATATAAGTGAATAAAATAATAAATTAATAAAAGCTAACCTTAATATAAATGGACAAAATAAAAATATCATTAAAATCTGTATAAGTGTATGTATGGCTATTAATTAACAAAGATGGAAAGAATATAGAAATGATGTATCACAATTTATTTGTGGACTTATTTACCTACTATGTCAGTAACTAGCATAATTATAAAATTTAGGTATAACAGGCCCTCTCAGCCTATTGTTTATGCTATGACCAAACGAGGTGTCACACAAACAATTATGATTACGAAGATGAGGCCGAAGGTGGACGCCGTTACTCGAAAGTCGCAAGAAGATTATCTTTCTTATCTTATAAAGCCCGAACATGACAATGCTATCTGCCAATAATACCTACTTGGCTAATTGCTTGCTTGGTGGCACTGACTTAAACACGATGGCTAGCCAGGAGGATATTAAAAAATACATACCATCACCAAATACTAAAGAAATGTTTCGTATATTTAAGGAAGATTTGGTGCAAGTCATCAGTCAAATTAGAATTTTATAGGAGTTATAAATGAATTCAGTTTTTCATATCTTTATAAACCAAATAATGCTTGACAATAAATGTTTCTGTTTTTTTACCCTGTATAAGAAAACTGTTGAATCCGTAATCTGTAATGCTCTTGGTGGAGCAAATCCCTGGATTTGTAGGGCTCCGCCTCGTAAGATGCTGTACCTAACAAAGATCACGTGACTTCTAATAATAGACGTTCAGGTCCATTCACTGTACTTAAAGTTAATAAATCACTATTTCAGTACTTAAAAACCAAAAACACGACAGCATATTTTGTATTTTGCGGCCGCCATGTTGGATTTTTTTACCATAAAATTTACCTATCCTATGACACTCTGGGGATCAAAATGAATGTAACGAAATCTTTCATTTAAAAATCGGTAAAGCCGTCTATATAAATCTACATTATATTCATCTACAATAAAGAAATCTACATTGTACATACACTTGAAAAACATCAACCTCCTTCCGGGGGCAGTCGGGTAAAAAGGCTGACTTTGTTACTAACTATTGTGTAGTTAAAATTGGTTCTTTCATGTGATAAATACTATTAGCAAGTCTCAGCTATAATTACCATGGTTGTATAATCAATCAACGTGTCTTTCAAAATGCAACTTTAAGTGAGTCGCTGACGTCGTCGTTAGGAAATATAATCTGCAAATGACCATCGTGAAAATCGTTCTGTGTTATTTCAGGCGATTGCATTCGTAAGTCGTGAAAGGGTTAAATTGTAGATTAAATAGACACCTGTACTAAGATTAATTTCAGATTCATCCTACGCTGAGCGCCGGAAAGAAGAAATCAGCCAACATTTCCTAGCTGAGTGTATGGTCTCTTCCAGACTAAGATGGGAAATTATTGGAAAGGACAGAATTGAAAAGAAGAACTCAATGTCTGAAATACGCTGGCATAAAATTCTGTAAGAAGATCGGAAGATTTAGTGGACGGACTGAACCAGACTCACAGTAACCAATGGAGCATTGGTTGCAATGGAAAGGGAACTGGACGTAGTACCTGACCATCTGTCTATAGCCAGCAGACGTCCCACCCCCAATACCAATGAGTTTGATCGCTATTCTAAGTCTATGAATACCCAAACTTATCTATCCAAATGATTGTAATAACAACTTTTAAGTACCTGTTCAGTTTAGTTCTTAGCTTATATTACCTTCCAAAAACCTTCCATTGATAAGTAGTAGTGTTATTGAAGTACTTTTAAGAACTTGCGTGCCATTGCTGATAGTCACATTAAGAACATAAGACAACACTGATAATAGACACTGACTTGTACTGAAAGGGACTCTTATTAATTGTTATAATCAGATATATTCACTGATGCTGACTCTACCCAATACAAATAACCCCCAGGTTTCGCTTGGGCGGATTGAATTGGATTCCTCTCAGTGACTATCTAGTAATAGTTATCTAATTCAGACAAAAATGGACGCAATGGCTCTAACTGAACGAGTTTCACCCTAAAATATGGCAATGAGTGTTGCATACTCAGATATAATCGTAATCAATTAATTAATTTCCGACGAACTGTGATGTTTGCAAATTGCAACTGCAAACCATGGTCCATAAAAATAAAGGATTGAAGCATTCCTTGACTGTGCTTATGCTATAACGGGAGATATATATTACAAGCTTACCCTAAAAAAATTAAAATCAACGGGTTCGATCCCTGGCTAGGAATATTAATAAAAAAAAATCCAATGATGCAGTTTTAGTTTTCATCAAAATCGGGCCCGACGCTCCTTTGAGTACTTTTCGCTATTCCTCGTAGTTTAGGATTTGGCCATCAAGGTCAACTTAAAATCACCCTGTATATTGCAAGCTTAACTTATTTGACTTTGGACGTTTCACTCCCTATTTTAGGAACTTGAATCCTTCTTTTTTCTGGTCCGTACTGCATATTACAATTTCAGAAGTATCCCGTTTTGTCACAAAACGATACAAAACACGGAAAATAAGTTACTTAAATTATTTTCAGCAGAAACAGGTGCTCAAACACCGGCTTTTTCTATTATATATGTCCAAGCAGTCCATGAGATATTACGATTCCCAATGAAACTAATCGTGAGCACTTGACTCGGAACACAATACAACACTGACAAAGAACTCCCTAACGACCCCGAATTTATCTGAACTTTCCACTAATACCGTCATTAAACAACCCTTTGTTTTCGGCTTTGATAAAAACGTCGCCTATACCACCTCGAAGTTCGTAATTTTTATCTCTCTTGCTTGAATGATCGCGTCACGGACAAAAGTAGAGTGTTACATAACTTTTTTAAAGAGGCAGCAGCTGTCGTGTCAGCTTCGGGTTCATTTACAATTATTCAACTGTTCTGCACACCGACGCTCCGATTTATTAAGAGCTGTCACCGTGTTATCGAATTTTCGATGAGCATGTGATCAAGATCAATTGTAGTGAAATGACATTGATAGGTGTAATACATTGAGTAATATGTAACTGACGTATGCTTAATGTCCCATTTTATTTAGTACTCATCTTGATAATTAAAATACTTATGTACCTTTTTGAATTAACTTCCTCACCTGAAAATATTTTGTCTTGGCCAATTAAACCGGATGATACTTTTCTAAATACAAAGAATGGACATATAGCTCATATTTCGTGCCATTCGGACTGACACCTTGGTGAATCCGAAAGTGACAAGCATTAGACGTTTTTATGTTGATGGCATTATAAAAGAGACTTGTGCTGGAGCTGGGTGTGTTCGCGTCGAATATCAATGCCGGCCGGCGATAATTTTGCAATTTACATTAAAAATTAATATAAGAACACTACCAACTTATAATATTTCCTGTGCTTGTGTTTGCGCTGATACATATATCTGTTTAGTGTCCTTTACCAATTGCTGTTGGGATGGTGATACGCTTTGGATCTTGGTGAATGCTTCTGGATGCTGTGAGGATATTTGCGGTGCTGCGTAGCTCTTACATGAGCATAAGGCGCACTCTATCCAGTAAGTGAGCTTTGCTTATCTTTGTTTTTAGGTGCGGAAGATTCCAGCTACAGTAGGCCAACAATGCTAAGTGTTTCATACCGTCTCCCAAGGCCTAAAGAACGGCCGATACAAATTTTATCAAATATTTACTTAAATCCTGATCACATCAAAGTTTGTTTGTTGCTCTCGTCACTGCCAGATTGGGAAATATAAGCCACAAAGCAAACTTTACCATGTTTGTTTGGTTTTTCAGTGAATGCAAACATCAAAAGGAAACTGCATATGCCTGTAACTAGCTCTGTGTAGCTCACTACGGCAAATATACACGAATATTGCCTTGTGTGTGATTGGCTTTCAATGAGCGTGTAAATACTTCGTGTAAATATTATTTATTATTATTATTTATTATTTTGAATATAAAGATGCGTCAACTAAATGTCGTCTAAGTACAACTTTTAGGTGCTTGTTTATAGGTGAATTGGGTATATTTCTGGCTATAGTCACTTTGCTTATTCACAGTGCTGGTGCACACACATGCTGGTACGTTCTAGTAAGGAAGTGTGGCGTCCAGGAACTGAAAAGTCTGTGGCTTGCGCTGATACTACTAAGACCACCGATTAATTAGCACGAATAAAAAGGGTCAAGGAAGGCAAAAGAATGCTCTTAAGGAGTCAAGGCTCATCGCTGGCAGTCTTAGTTGAAAGTGAAATGGCAGACCAAATTGGAGGCAGAGAAGCGCAAAAAGCTGTTCTTCTCTTCTTTCCCAGCAGCGTCTGAATGCGGCTGCTCCGTCAAACTGGTAACAATATAAAAAAACTCTTAAAGTTACTTTCCTAATTACTTATTATTTTATATTCATCAAAAAGAAAACTGTGTCTATCTATTTTGTTAGCATTTAGCCAAACTATCTCTATTCTGACTTCTTCATACAGTTTGTCTCTATAAGAGAGTCTATCTGCCAACTTTATCCACATAAACAGAGCTCTATGAGTATTTAAGTGACCAGTAAACATTACGCACTTTGTAAAAATAAATCTTACTCAGTTAATGGGTGGAAATTGGCAGGTATGAAACTCCCGGTTAACCTAGAAACGAACAGTAGGTAGTTATTTTCCTTATGCCGTCAAATAAAGTTTTGAAAAATTAAGTGGTCTCACACTATGGGCCTCATAAGTAAGCTCAGGGTCACGAAGCAACTTATAGATAGGGCCTTGCTCAGCGTTTCACTACGTGATCGAATCGGGAATGAAGAAATCCGTAGAAGAACGAAAGTTACCGACATAGCCCAGCGGATTAGTAAATTAAAGTGGCAGTGGGCAGGGCATATAATTCGAAAAATTTATGGCTGATGAGGCATTAAAGTTCTTGAATAGAGACCACGCACCGGGAAGTGCAGCGTAGAGGTGCACTGATATTTTTTTTATGATTAACTGGATACGTGTTTGACCACAATCTCACCTGATGGGAAGTGACGATGTGGCCGAAGATAAAGCACGCGATCTCAGTAGATATCCCAAGGTTGTAGGATTCAGGTAAGACTGACGCCGGAAGGGAGTTCCATGGCTTGGCTGTTCGCATTATGAATGAAGAATGTTATAGGTACAAAACTGATGTTTGCGAGAACCATTTTGAAGGTATTTAACGTTTAACGCAGGTAGTTAAACGTTAAATACCTTCGCAATGGTTCTCGCAAACATCAGTTTTCTGAAATAAAAGAAAATTTTCAAAGTTAAGCCATTTTGACGCTACAACGCCACAGACAGATACAGGTTTGAAAATTATAACACCCCTCATTTTCCGTCTGTGGTTAAAAATATACATACTGAAATCAAGCGACTACCTTGAGGCCACAAAGTGGGAAACATTAGTCATTATTAGTTTTTTTATTTGTAAGTATGCATATTAATATTGCCTCCATACAAAATCATCAAATATTATATAGGTATGTATACTTCTTATGTTGATTTGAGAAGTTATTATTACAAAATATCTGTGGTTTCTTTGATAGGAACCGCCTCCGTGGCTCAATGTAAACAACATAGGGTTGACGAATCGGAGGTCACGGTTTCGATCGCCAGCGGGGTACATGTTTAGTACTCTGGTTTGTGGTAAGGCAATTGAAAAATGTCTGCCTGGCTAGCCACCACCATCTTATCTAAGTCTGCTATCAAACAGCAATGTTAATAGCATTGTTGTGTTCGGGTTGTCAGAGATAAGATAGCCAGTCCCCCAAATAACATGGGGTTTCCGGGTGGTACTCTTCCACCTTCGGCCTCATCTTCGCTTAACATCAGTTGTGATCCAGGTCAAGTGATAACCTGTTATGTATATAACAGAAGAACGTAACCTTCATAAAATGAATCTTGAATATTTGGAGAGATTGTTTGTCTAAGATGCACCAATTGGCGTGTAAAATTTGCACAAAAAGCTTTTTTCCCGCCATAAGTGCCGAGTTAGCTTACGGCTACAAGGAACCAACTTGTCGCGTAACAGTCAGCAAAGTATATGAAAAAATCTGGAGCAATCGTGACGATGTGCGTGAAGCGATATTCCGAATTTAAAAACGTCGATGAGTATGCGATAAAATGAAAAAAAGACCTTGCCAACCGAGGATAAACTTAATGTGGTTTTTGAAAATACATCACGAACATCATTGTAACCTGTAATCAAAATTAAAGAAAAAAGGTTGAAATAAATCACTAGACACAATTCGAAGACGTTTAGCGGGATTAATGTGAAATACCGAAGCACGTTGAAGAAACCGCTCGTTTACGGGAAACACATTCAAAAAATGGCTTGAGCACGAGAAAACATAGATATAGGGCAATAAATCTTTTTTCGGATGAAGCAGCTTTATGGGCACCTAATATTATGTTTCGTGCTTGGTTGACTATCATCCGGTAAAGGTGCATGTTTCGGGATACATTTCAAAAAAGGGATTTAGTAAGTTGCATTTATTTACCTATCGGTAAATTATCCTCTGGATTTCTGTGAGACTGTTACCAAGGAAAAGCAATTAGGTACCTATGGTTTTACAATTCGATTTCAAGCATCATAATAGCAGCTGATTATGCACTAGAAGCAAATAATCAGCATAGAGGTCTTAAACTGGCCCTCACAATCACTTAACGTATACCATATGAAAATATATGGGCTTAGGTACATGAAGTTCAAACTTCGTAAAAATAAAACTGACCTAAGCTACTGGCAAAATTTAGTCCCCACTACTACAAATGACCTGGAGACCTACTAGAAGTAAGTGAAATCTATCCTCCGTGTTTGAGAGGTTAATATAGAATTATCAGCGAAATCACTATCCACCAAGTTAGCTGCCGGTTCGTTTATCGTAATTCTACAATCATTGTAGGTCAATGCTTGCATACCATTTATTTTTATGGCATCACTACACTATAGACAATAAACCTTAATGCAAATTTAACACAGCGAGAACTAAATTCAAATTAGAATAAAAACACTGCAATGCGAACTGGCAATTGATATTAGCGATCCTTGGGCCTTATGTGCATATTGGTTAAATGGGCATATTTTTATAACTATAAATATTTTCTAGTAGTAAACAAATGTACGACTTTTGCAATGACATCGTGCTAGTAGGAGCTAATAAAGTTTAACGGACGTGTTATCGCGACGACGTTAGGACATTTTGAAAGGCTACTCCCAAGGGCTCCAACTTGTGACTCCGCTCGTCATGTTCATTGATCGACACACATTTTGTTTATTATATTACGAGACAACTTCTCACTATAAGAGGCCTTAAGAGGAATAGCGTGGATAAATAACTAAGTACCTACTATAATGACTTAGGTACCTATAAGTTCAAGCACACGTTCGATCTCACTTTGCATTTACAAACACTCTTTACAGTTTAGAGAAAGTTGGTAGTAAGATTAGAAGTTGAATCATTATCACTAAAAGTGATACCTTTTAGGCAACCTTTGAGTAAAATTAAATGAATTGGAAAAAATGAAAAAAGCTTATTCATTATCATATTTTTAAAAGAAAGTCAACATATAACTATACTTCTGCCAAACTGCGAGTACTTTGTTCACGATTGCGAAAATTTGATGACAGACAGATAGGATAATATAGGTTTTGCAGTATTATTTGAAAGAAAGCAGACAGAAAATACCTACGTGAATACTTTTCACACAATTATATATATAGATAGATACGCTTATATCTACTTAAACATACTAACAATATGTATATATCTGTATAAATACAAACACCAGTGAACATAAATATTTATTGATACATAAAATAACAAGTGACAAAATTATTGTGGTAAAGTATAGAAGGAAGAAAAGAAAACAAATGGTCACCATAATAAGTAATATTGGGTCTTTACCTATGAAATTGGCGTTTTTTTTCTTCGTTAATCATATGTACCAATTTCTGCGATTTTCAAAGCTATATCCAAATTTGTTTTTATTTGGGAAATGGAATATTATTTCAAGGTTTCACATGAAATATTTTTTAATTTCTGGGCTAAATCACATAATAAAAAACATTTGAACAGAGCTCTTTTTATATGCTTCCCATAATCATTTCTTAGATTCGCTGAAACTTTTATAAAGCGGTTACTTTTAAAAATTAACACTGCCTATAATTAACTTAACGTTATCCGATAATACACACAAAGTTTAGCTAAATTTGGATTTGCCGTTCCCAAAAAAAAATCAAAAATGTTTTGTATGGAGAAAACAGTTTTAATGAAATTCTTCATACAAAACGCCAATTTCATAGGTAAGGACCTAATAATATGAACAACGAAAGGCGTTTCACTGCGTGATCGAATCAGCAATGAAGAAATCCGTAGACGAAAGTCATGGACATAGCCCAGCGGATTAGTAAGTTGAAATGGCAGTGGGTATAGGGCACATAGCTTGAAGAACTGATAGACCGGTGGGGCATTAAAGTTCTCACGTGGAGACCGCGCATCGACTAGCACAGCATAGGACGTCCACTCACAAGGTAGACAGACGACCTGATGAAGGTCGCGATAAGTCACTGGACGCAGGCCACTTCCCACCGGTCTCTATGGAAATTTATGAGGCCTATGTTCAGCAGTGGATGTCCTGTGGCTGATATGATGATGATGACTCCAGCAAAAGAAAAAAAGATTAAGATAGATAAGCATTACTAATTTTACATATGAAAAATACAACTAAAACTATATAACACAAGTACAGAAACATCAAATATTATGTGTGTGCCGCAGTATACTAAAAAGCTACAGCTCAGTGCATGGATTTGTCCGAGGCGGGCAAAACACTGGTATTCTGCTGAAACCTAAGGGTTGGTCGTGGGACAAATGGAATTTTGAAGATTTATTTCGTCCTAAATAGCTTTGATGGAGGTTATTTTCCAGAATTCACGATTATAAAAAAAAGTGGCCGTTTTTATCAATAATTTGACATTCCCTTAAATAACCGTAGGAATTAAAGCTATTTTATGTATTATTTATAATTGGCTTTTAGACCTCTCGAGTGCAGGTCAGAGCGATTTTTTTTATTTATTCAGTATTAAAAAAGAAAATGTACATTTATCTAATAACGGCGCCACGGAATAAGCCCTCATAATGTCTTCTTTGACAACATACATAGGTACATATTTATAAACTACCCTCTAGATTATTATCTAAGTGGTTATTTAATCAAGTTGAACTAGCTTTAAACTAGATGAACAATTTCAAGAGCATTATCTGAACAATTTTGAATATTAGTTTCCGAAGCCATCGTATAGTATCGAAGAACCTTTTGGCAAGTTAACTAATGCGAAAACATACGCCTAAATCATACCACAATTATCTTATTCTTCAATTATGTATAGTGAAATAAATAGATCTAAGTAACATTCTATTTATTTTAGGTAAGTATTGCTTTAACAATTCGATAAGATAAATAGTCGTAATTAAACTTTAAATAGGAAGCTGGAACAGAGTCATCCCCAGGGATTGAACTGGTCTAAAAAACAAGTAGCAAAAACACAAGACCGTGTCCATTGGATTGGTGTTATGCGGCATATACTGCCTTCCTTTATTTTCATGACATACAACACTTTCATCTTTCATTATAGTTAGATCATAGATATTTACTTAGATTTATTTAGTAAATGGCTCATTCTACAACCATACTTTTTATTAGCTTGGGAATCGGCGTTTTAAATTAGCATCATTTACTGATAGAAAAACTATTGCTATAAGCACACTGTAGTACTTTCTTTACATAATTGACTTGCCAGCAGAATATAGCTTTATCCGTACCACAGCACATGTCTAAACCTAATTCGGGGTTTAGATCCAATTGGAATGACAAAACAACTTTACTGCTGTACCTACTATGTTACCTTTACCAGGGGTTTACATTAAACATTATTTAATTATAAATTATTTTATTTTTAAAATCCACATAAGTGCCGCTGCGGCCATGCTGTGGATTAGCTAGGTCACCACGGCCTATCTTGCTGCAGAAACATCAGTCGTATTCTGCGCCACATGGAACTCGATGATGTAAATGGACGGGTCTTCGCATCTGCGGGCACCCCAGCAGTCCTGGAGCGGGTAGGCCAGACCCGCGATGACGGTAAAAGACCCGACAGGATGACACTAGTTCCCCGGATAATGGGGCGCGCCGTCGTTTGGGATGCAAGTTTTATAGACCCACTTGCTCCGTCCCATCTTCCAGCGACGTCTCATGTAGTCGGTTCCGCAGCCGCATCAGTGGCGAACCTCAAACGACGCAAATAGGTCTGTCTAAGTGGAGATTGCATTTTTGTGCCGTTTGGGGACCAGGCGCTCATAGCTTCTTCCGTCAGTTATCGGAGCGTTTGGTCGAAGCCTCGCAAGACCGGAAGGCTGGTCTCTATTAAGCGCAAAGGGTGAGCCTCGTTATACAACGAAAAAATGCAGCCATCCTACTCGGGACCCTTCCGGCCGTGCAAGACCTGATAAAATTTTTAGTTATAAATATTTTTATTAACGTAATTGAGTATTTTATCCTATAATCTTTTGTTTTTATGAACGCCTTCTATTCATACATATTATTTAATTAAAAGTGAGATTATTGGTATAGATGGATAAAACGTTTATTTGCATGTGACACAAACATTTACACAAATATTCAGCCGCATAATTATTCTGCTTTGAGTTGTGATTTTCGAAATGTAGTTGTGTATACGTTCTATGTAGTGTTATTCCTCTATGGTTCTATTATACCTGTAAACACTACGGGTCTATGCGTGCTTAGTCATAGCATTGTGCTACGATTAAACTAGTCAGAATAGCTTCCATTTATAAAATTCAATATCCATTTGGAGTTGAAGATTTTGCGTTAACACAACAATAATTAGTGGCGTTGTAAACATACGGACCCATTGTAGTGGTGGCGGTAGTTATAAAAGAAGATTATATGTGTAATCTTAGATTATATTTGATATCTCTGTCTATTTATGTAATAGAACTCCGCCTCCGTGGCTCAATGTAAACAACATTGGGTTTACGTTTCGGAGGTCGCGGGTTCGATCGCCAGCGTGGTACATATTTAGTACTCGGTTTGGTTGGTCGCAGGGCATAATAAATGTCCGCCTGGCTTAGCTACCGCCATCTTATCTAAATCTGCCGCCAAACAGTAATGTTAATAGCACAAGACAGCCAGTCCCCCAAATAAGATGGGGTTTCCGGGTCAGTACGCTACCACCTTCGGCCTCATCTTTACTTAACATCAGGTGTGGTTGAGGTCAAGGGCAAACCCGTTGTGGATAAAAAAAAAACTGATGCAAGTCGTTCCATTAATATCTTTACATAATAAAGTAAGTCATATAAAATATTATTTGAGTGCCCAAAATGCAATTACGTGTAAGATGCGAATGCAAGTAAATCAGTTGCAATACACAAATTTAAAACAAGGATGGTTGCTGGATCAATGAAAGTATGAACGAGGACCTTAAAAAGAAGGTAGTTTCGAGTAGAACGACGTGTTGATCATAGAAGTCTTTAGTACAAGTACCTAAATATGTGATGTCTGTTTACGTAAATATCTTGGTAACGTAAAAATTTTAAAATATTCTTTGACGTAGCGCGCCTTTTGGGGCAACTCCTCCAATCGAGGCTAGAGTGGTACAAGATTGCTGCTGGTACAGGGAATAACTACACGTTTTCGTATTTAAAATGATACAATATTAATAAAATGAATAAAAGACATACAGCCGCAGAGAGTATTTAAACCACAAAAGCAAGTGCCAAAACTATTTGTATCCAATTCAATTTCAATTCGTAAAATTCCAATTTAGAATTTGTTCGGTTTTAAAAAGTGACTGTATGATTAATGAGTGGCCAGTTATAGGTCACCTAATCGAATCTTCGCGTATAGAACTAATTTAAATTAAAACTGTAATTCACCGATGTAAAATTATATAATTTTGAAAATTATAAAAATAGGTAGGTAAGGTAATTCACAACGACTAAAAATAAATAAAAATATTGTGGTGTATCTAGGCCAAAAATTTAAAACATAAACGCTTCCCGAAAGGTTAATGGAGTTACCCATTTTACCTACTCGCAATGAACGTTACCATCAAGCGAGGTTAGAATTGGAACATTGGTATTTTGAAATTTCAGAGGTAGTTATATACAAACTGCGTAAGCGAAGTAACGTAACGGCACTTGTGAGACAGATAGTTGCTCATTTAGAAAATATTAGCTCTACTTAATTGCCTAACTTTTGCCAAGTTATCTCGCCTAACTAGCAATTATTTCTCCGGTTAATATATCACGGTTATATAAACAGATTAATGTGTGTTTAACTATGTCGATGTACTTTGTAATCTTCACTTAGTAAAATAAGTACGTAGGAAGGTAATTGATGGAATTAATGCAAGCATGCTGGCTATTTAAGCAGTACCATCCGTAGTTTTCTAAATTGGTGTCTAGACAAGAAGGCCATTTTATAAAACTGCGATTAATATAGCTTAAATAGGCATCTCGCTATTAATCATGTAAAACAGCGCTGTATGAATAACTATTACGCAGACTGAACGAGCTATTTACATAAAAAACTGAAGGTGGACGCGTTCTCACACAGCACTCCCAAACGTTGAGCATAGTACTATCATATATTCCGTAGTTGTTGTGACTATAGTCAGTTAGAAATATTTCATCATAACACTTTCACGTTCAGTTAACCAGACACAATATTGTTTTTTTGTATTGTATTGTTATAAAACTGTAGGCGTTCAGTGTCCGCGAAAGTGTTAAACGTGCAACCCAATTTAATTGTTTCTTGGCATTATATTTAGATATGATTGTTGTATCTAGCCAAGGGCTTTCCTAAATACCCCAGCTGTCACCAAACCTTGCACTAGCATGACATGTGGGTAATCGCTGCCGATCGAATTCGCGATGTCTAATTGAACCAATAAGGCTGTTAAAAAGGCTATCCTTATGCGCAATCGCATCAACATCTGTCCTGATCCCTTTTGAAGATAAAACCTTATAAGAATTGATACAGCTCCAAGTCCATTCCACAACAACAAATCTTTGAATTAAAAAATTATCTACTGTAATTGTGAAGCCTTAAGTGTGTACCTTTAAAAAACCTCCAGAATCTCTTGGTAAGTAAAGAAGCGGACGAGTATGGAGCACGCTTGTGTAAGTAAGTGCATATTCGCTCTGCCTGAACACAAGATTTCTACGAGTATATTGTGATCGAGTAGTAAAATCTGCTACAATAATGCTTTGTGGCCCCAGTTACGGATAGGATAATCCATCTGCCTGAGTGTCGTAAAAGCCGACTAAGGGATTCTGATACAGTGTAGCTACATGGATATACCTTTATTATGTTGATAAGGCATAAATTGATACTTTTGGGGATAACCTCTGCTAGTAGCAGTTATTGTGGTTTTGACAAGATTTAAGAAATTAACAACCTTTTTTTTCCAAACTTTTAATTCCAAATTCATGGACAATTCTTTCGAACACTCGTAGCGCGTCGCATTCCCAATTCATTGTTCACTAGTATCAGCGTCAGTTGTCAAATGTCTGGTACGGTTAGTCCTTAGATGGGAAACCACTAGTGAAATTTTTCTACAAGTTTTTCCGTGCTTATGACGAGTTACGTGTTGTCTACCTCCAATTGAAGGGTTTACACGAGCGGCTTGAATGCACTGACTGTGAGGTAGCCACAGACTGACACAAATCCATCAATCCGCAAAAGTTCAATTTTGGTCCCTAGTGAGAGGAGGCGGTGCTTCTGTAGTGGGAACGTAAGGCTGTTGATGATTGTTCTCGAATTTATGAATGTTGAATTACGGCCCATAAAAATGAGATGTGATATAATGTAGAATATAATAAATTACGAACGTTGTGTTGTTCCAAAAAGTGCTTTTGTGCGACTACCAAAACAACCCAATGCGGAAGGGTTACCGGAAACCGTGTAATGAAATGTATATGAGGTATGAATAAGTGAGAGGTATGAAACCGAACGGTCGAATGCAATGATACAAAGTCTCGAAAGCAGGAGTGGATAAATTAGATCTCTTGTTGGCCGTAGTTAATGAAATGCAAACAAACCGAGAATAAACTCAGCAATGCAACTCGGCTACAAGTTACTTGTATCTTTACATTTTTTAACCTAGTTTTGAAATACGAATATTTAACTCCTAATGAAGAGAAATACACTGGTGAACTAATTAAAGTTTTACTTACCTTTTTATTACGAATTTTCACGATGTATTTCGGAGAAACAGTCTCTGAATTAAAATATATTAAATATAATTTTAGATCATTTTAACAATAACAAAAGTGTATTATTTCTAGCGGTAGATAGGTCACGTCTTGAGTTCGTTCATAGATCGTGAGCTTAATAACATACATACACTAACACCAGCGACGGTCAGCAGCGTCATTGGTCAGCTCTTAAAATTCTGCGATCGTCACCCGTTTGTCCAGCGTGACATGGAAACCGATACAAATCATGTCAAAATCACCCTGCATTTTTTTGGTATCATGCAATCAATGCAATGAAGACAAGATAATTAACAGAAGCACCTCAAGTATTTGGGTTTAGACCATTTAAAAACACTTTGAATGCATTTTTTGATTCATCAAAAATAAAACGATTTTTTTAAATTTGCTTAAATATTTTCGTTACTTTTCCTCCGGTGGGAATTTGTTTGCTCCAGATTGTTTGTGTTACGGTCTGCGTAATTTATTGTAACTATTAATAACTAATCATTATTAATACCTACATATAAGGTGGACCCAACCCGCATTGAGCCAGCGTGGTGGATTATGGCCCATACTCCCTCATATACGAGGGAAGGCCTATATCCCTGCAGTGGATTGTTTACGAGCTGAGATGATGATGATAAGGTTGAAATGATAAATTTATCACATTGACCGATTATTTTGAATAATAAATACATCTATTGAGGCCGTATCGTGAATCGCTGTTTTAAATATGGCTTGCAGCCGGGAGTTACTAACCTGAATATCACACTTAATTTACTCAGAAATTTTATAAATAATTCATTCTATCGTTGTAAACCCATTAAAGAAGAAAAGTCTAGTCAAAGGAACATACATACATAACGTGACTTTTATCCCAATTGAGGTTGTATATCTCAAACATTACTGTTTTGGTGTTCCATGCATTCACCTGTAGAAATTCACAGAAATACACACGTGACGGGGTCAGCCGGGGATGATAGATGTTTTTTGTTATTTTTAGGTGCCGAAACAACACTGCACCTGCACTCCAATCACGTATTACTGAGATACGTTAGGCCAAAGACTGGACCCAATCATATACACACACACATCCCCAGAACGCCGTCAACCACCGATGTGGTCGTTTTTCGTCGGGGTTAAAAAAAGATAAAGGATGTGCAGGCCAGATCTCTCAATTAATGAGAAGCTTGTGTATAGTAGGTAACAGACTGAAGTAAACAGATTACACTTGGACTATTAGTGCCATTCAGTTGCATTGCAGTGACGTCAGCGTTACACGGTTAGCGGCCACATAACAACAACACAAATTCGTTTCTGCAATCACGGACGTGTACGTTCGAAATCTGATTTACCGCTGATTTGTGGTTGAGGGTGGTTGTTGGGGCGTGTTTCTGCCTACCTATTACGCATACAGGTGGCTATGTGCTATAAATTTTTGATCTGTCAGTTTGTGTGATATGTGGTGATGTTTTGTACGTCTAAAATATTTGATTGAACCGTAATTGAACCGTCAGATATTGGCAAAATAGTGGGGTCGAAGTTCGAAATTATAAAATTCGAAATAACACCCTTTTCCAAATAAATTTGTATACAATTTATATACAATTAAATTAGTTATATAATTGTAAAAAGTGTATCGCCTCGAGCTCTCTTAGCTACGGCACAATGCCCAGCTGCCAGGCTGAATCTTTGTGCAAACAAGACGTCCGCCCTGAGGTCACCTGAAGCTAAGATGAAAAGTTAATCAATTCCTGACCACCTTAAAGTATCACATTTTAAGGCAACTCCTAATATTTTTAGAATTAGCATAATAGTCTTCAAGCAAAACATCTTGGACAAAAAACAAAAAACTGACTGTCACAGCGAACTATAAAAACGAAACTTTTATTTTACTTACAGCTTGGTAAGTAGTCTGTATCTAGTGCGTACTACGCAGGCGAAGCTTAGATGTGGGCAACAGCTGGCATCTATTATAACAACAGCAACGGGGAGGTTAATAGGTGATCTATTATTAGTTTGTTTCCAAGAACATCATGATTTTCGTAAGCAAGCTAGTGGGTAAATATGCACAGTTAAATACGAGTATAGTCTACGTTTACATTATATTATAATTACATTATCTCTTCATATAATATTATTGATTGCAGAGGAGATGACTTTCATTAGAAACGCTTTCACAAATGTACATTTATTTTATTCATCTGGTTTATTATGTGCTACTTCAACGCTAAATTATAAGATTGTCTTCAAAAAGCCTGATAAATGTTTTGTCGCCGTAGCGACTCTACAGGGCGTTGTGAAATTTCTGCGAAACGGTAATTGCTAGGGCGATTTCAAAAACCATTTTGAGGCACAAACAACACTATGAATAAAGTTTTTTTTTCAGTTATTTTGAATGTCCATAAAATTGTACCTAATTTCTATACCACTATGTAATGTTATATTTTATTACTCTGAGTACGTTACCCATACAATATTATATTCATACAACGATACATATTTCATCATTTACAGTAATATAGAACTATGTCACAGTATTACAATATCTTCCTAGGGAGTTTGTAACACTGTGACTGTGTACAATGAATGACGCTTTTTTCAAATGATCAGTTTATAAACAAATGAACAGCAGCACTAGGAGCACGAGAGGCGCAATGAACGTTTATGTCGCGCGAGATAATATTTGTCCTGCTCATTCGTTGGACGAAATACACAACTATCCCACTCTCATGTCGCGTCGTGCGCGACAAACGATTTCATGCCAAGGGTTACTTTAGTAACTTATTAGTAATCTGTGCCACGGGGGTTGGATAACCTCTTGAAGTTGAGAGGCGAGTTTCCATTGCTTTTAATAAGAGGATTTGTCCTAATCTTTACGCTAGGAAAGCGGAGAAGGTATTTCTTTTAAGGTGCCATAGTTAAATGATAAAACCGGAACTTATAATTTGCTTACTCCGCTTAACACTAGCTCATAAATCCGCAATAATTTGCAATGACTTCATCGCTTTTGGTGCCACGGAATGCTCAGTAATATTTCGCAGAGAGAAATCTTTTGGAAACTGTCACACAGTATACCTACTAAGTAGAATTATGAAAAAAATAGATAACGATGTAAAGCTCCTCATACATAGAACTGAAATATAATATATTCATAATAAGGTCTTTAAAATGGAAATCAAGTTCTAAAGTTTATAATATTTGTGTGTTGCTAAATGGATCGAATAAAGTTTTCTTATTTACATACCTTATTTTTTTAATTAACACATTCAATGCTATTTAGCCAGACAATTGAAAATTCATTGTTCACTACTTATATACTAGTAGTTGGCAGGGAACGCGTTAACTTAATTCTGCGGTCCGCGAAGAAACATTACAACACGTGCTACAGAAATCTAAGTTGAACCCGATACGTGCTTGGCCGAATTTTATTTACTTTTCATTAGTCTTTGAATTAAATGTCATAGAAATATACACAAGTGTAAAAGTGATGTAAAAACTATTAGTGTTTTTTACAATATTATGGCAAATAATGTCAGGTTCTGCCCACTTTAATTTCACGGTGGGCGTGTTCAACCAATTCTCGATAAATATTAAGTTCTAAGTTACTTCACTCTACTAGGAAAGATCCAAAGAAGTCGATTACACATAATATTCATGTGACTTAGAAAACTTAGAGAATAGTCTGGATTAAGATTATAATTGGCTCAGAGCTATATTCTTTAAAATTCAGAGTGTTTTAATGATCTCCAGAGAGGTCACTTCAAGAAGGTGAAGAAGAAGTACAAATATATCGATCTCGCTGAACAGCAAAGCTAGCAATAAAAATAAATTGCCAAACTTTCGGAAATCACACACACGGAAGATATTATTAGAGAACGATTATTGGTTATTGAGCAAACTTTCACAGCTCCAAATAAAATAAGTTATGATTTCCTGATCAGGGGCTTGTTAGGGAACCATTTCCTATTTCTAATTATGTTATTTTTTTTTTATTATAAGCATTACTTTTCTGTATCAATGTAAAATTAATGTAATGCCTTTTTGTACAAAAGAGCGTTTACAAAAAAACAAACAAACAAACTTTTTGATTGGCTTTGGGGATGAAAGCACATAACAAGACGAGTGCTAAGTATGAATGTAGAGGGATACAGAGGTAGAGGAAGACCGAAGAAGGTGTGGGTAGCCTGAGTGAGGAATGATATGTGTGTGAAAGGGGTGAGTACGGAGATGACGGCTGATAGAGGAGAGTGGAAGAGGATGACAATGTTGTGCCGACCCCACCTAGAGTGAGATAAGGGCAGGAAAATGATGGTGACTTTTTGGTTGGCTTGCCTTTGTCTGTGATATCGGGTTTGAGCCTGAGTTTGCTCTACGCAGTCTGTTGCATACAGTCAGAGTGCACGCAGCGCAATGTATCTACCTATTTATTTATATATAATAAATAAATAAATATCATTAGACATACACACAGTGCCATCTAGTTCCACAGTAAGCAACTATAGGCTTGTGTTGTGGATACCAGATGGTTGATATACTACATAAATACATTTTTATATAAAATGATAAAGACGATGTGAAGGAAAGAGCTAGAAGAATCAGAGGTTCAGCACTGCTATGGTCCGTAACAACCCCTAATTCTAAATATTACTATCTCTTTCTCGCCGCAAACATATTAATTTTCTTATCCTTTCCAACTTGTTTTAAATATAGGTCATGCCTTGAGAATGTTTGTTTAAGAGCCTTATTATTGAGCGGTATAGCGCACCTCTGACCTCTGTATTTGAATTATGTAACGATCGCAGACGATACATGCCAAATTCCAGCTGTGTAACCCTAATAGTCTCTGTGTAAAAGAGTTGTGACTTACAGACAGTCAGAACTATAGATAGACGGACATGGTTACACTATAAGGGATCCTAGTTTGATTATATGACCCCAAAAAAACAACAGGTAAGGCAAAGATTTCACTAACGGCACGAAATCTTTACGTAAATACATAACATCGTCGTACCAAAATTTAAAACTTTAATGCTTGAACAACATCCGCGATTCATCTTTCGAAATATATAGAAATGCATATAAACAGCAGGGGGGGCCGGTGAGCCTATCGCCACGTGCCGTTGACACGTGCTAGTCTGAAATATTTTTGATGTAAAGTTCTTTAGTCACCTTTTACCACACCCACGAGGAGAGACAGGCTGGTTCAAATCGTTTTACCTGCGGGAACCTTGACGTGAGCAATTCCCAATTCATCAGAAGGATTTCCTCTCTTTTTTCTGACAATTTTAATTTCAGATTGTACTTTAAAGATACTTGACCTAGTTTTCATCCCAATAAAAAGAGAAGTGACGATTTTAACAGTCTCTGCATATATGTATTTTATTTTAAATTATAATTTTAAATTGCTAATAAAGCCTTTGAGTGAAGTACGCAAGTCCTTTACCAAATGCCAGTACCAGTCTGGTTAAAGTTTAGCTAGTTTATGTTTGGTATAGGTACTAACACTGCAGACCGAGTAAAGTCAGCCTCAAAATTTAACAACCAAATTACAGTCAATGAAGCACTTAAGTAATACGAAACGTAATGACATCATCAGGATTACATTTTCTGTTTTATATCGGCCTTCAATACTAAGGGAAAATGAACTTTATTACAATAAGCTTAAACTTTTCTGTGATTCTAATATTAATATCTCATATTAGGTACTGTTTTGTGGAATATTCAATAAATGTATGCATTAATAGCTAAGTAAGTGCACTATCTCTTGAAGATAAAGATAGTCTATGTTAAATAAGAGCAAGAAGAGCGAGTTTAAAGTGCACGAAGCGGGACACATGTAGTGCTGTGTACACATAAGCAAGTTCCGCGGGAATATCCTAGTAGGAAATTGGAGTTAGCCGTCAAACGCGCCGGTACACAACAAAGCCATTACCGTGGATGCGCGGCCCAATTTTATTTCACAAGTTTAGGACGCAACTGGAAGTTGCTCAATACCTGAAAACTTGTCACTGTTTAGTAACAAACGTATTGTACCTTCTTACCTACTAGTACACCAATCATCGAGTCCCAAACTAAGCAAAGCTTGTGCTATGGTTACTAGATAATGAATAAACATACATATATATTTATATAAAGAGTCATGACTCTGCAATAAATGTTCGTTTCATCACACATTTACCCCTCGCGGACAGGGTCACTACCCACTACACTAACCGGTTGCTAATAATTCGTTATATTTTTGTAAGATCCTAAACATCCACTGATTTATACATCTAGATAAACATTATTACTACTTACTTTGTTTCTTTCGCAAGAAAGCGTCAATATGCAAGTTAAACTGAAATTAATCCATGTTTAGGTTTGACATAATAAGTGCCTTCAATTGTGAAATTTATTTTAATAGGTTATGTATTAATACTCGTAGTAGAATTTAAAAATCAGAAACAGATACCTAAGTTGGACATTTTCAATCAGTTATAACATTTACAACTAATAATTTTGTAAGTCAGGATTCTGTAATAGTGAATATACGTACTTTTTTCTCAGTAGAGCCTAAATTATTCTCATTGGGTGGTTTCGGCACATAAAATGAATAGAACTAACTCGTCTCTTCCGGTGGGTGTGATAAAAGGCGACTAAGGGACATTCCACCAAAAACATCTATATATTTGCACATTTCGACGGCGATGGGGTCCTATCACGTGTGTATTTCTGTATATTTCGAAAGGTGATGCGATTTTTAATGTTTAGACCACCCAAACACCCGTTTATGATGTTATGTATATAAATTTTTTATACTAAAAGCAGTCTATTGTTATACTATAGGCAAATTATACTATACTACTATAACCATAGGTATATAAACAGTTAGAACTAAACCTAAACGTCATCCAGACCTGTTTGTCGCATGGACCTTAATACGCCCTTTTAATTCCATATTATACTGTATGGCGGATGTTTTTATATAGTCACTTTGGGCTAACATTATAAAAATAGAGTAACAAATGACGAGTGCATAACTTTACGTAAGGTCGCGAGTGCAAGTTTGATTGCGATAGCACCACGGCATGGCAACTAGGACAAGTACAATCTGATTTGCCACTGATTTGCAGCCAGTACGGTGCGAGCCGCGCTTGCAATTGCAAACACCGACGTCGCTTACTGCATGCATATGGTAGTCTTGATCTTAGGTAAGGTAAGACGTCTGTGAAGTATCTCTGAGTTTTCCACTTTAGATAATAAAATTACCAACCGCCTTGGTTGCGATTACACATGTGGAGGACGTAGGTTCGACGCCATCGTGGTTAGGGTAACCATAATATGTAAAACTGAGAATAACCTGATCTCCACAGTCCACTTATTATTGAAAGTTGATAGCCCTGTATCGTTAGCAGAAAATAGGTATAGATATATTTTATACATAGGTTGAAAATGCAATATAATAAGGTTGGAAATAAAAAAAACAATAATAATATCAGTTACGGTTTGTATTTAATTATTTAATTATTTGCTTATTTTCTTTCTCATACAGGCCTACATAACACAGCTGGTTCTTAATACGAGTATATAAGCCTCACATAAACCAATACAGTTTCCAGAAAAACCTTGAGCAGGAAGGTAGTGAATTACAAAAAAAAATTGTTTACAGCATTAGATCAATCAATCAATCAGGCTGTCTAATTTGTAGTTTCTATAAGATATTTAAATGTACCTTCCTTATTTAAACAATAAAACGTATTTGATTGATTGATTGATCAATCTAAAATGGTTTTGCAAATATTCTCATACAATTTGTGGATATAACATTTTATATCCATATATACAAATATTTATTAAGGTTTTGGTTGATTATGAACACAGCTTCGAAGTCGCCAGGAGACTTGACTTGTCAGGTCGTTAACGTTTAGTCAAACAATAATGTTAGGACATTTTAATTGTCTCCCTGGCTTCCACCATCCTACTAGTGTCAACGGCATAGTTTGCAATTGTACCTCTATAGTGTTCTGGTTGCTTGAGTTGGGTTCGGGGTGAATCATCAGATCAGTCTCATCTTTGTACAGTCAGAAACAGATAAACGTCCCGCACAATACAAATTAAGTTTATTCAGCAAATCATAAATATTTTTAGATAGTACTTTTTCCTAATTGTTAAACTAGATGATTTCTCGAGAAAATTTAATTTGTATGATGTAGGCCTGTAACGGTTTATCTCTTTCAGACTGTCCACGGTCATGGAAAAAGAAAGAATTTAAATTCTTTAATGTGGATGTCTCTATCTAGTCTAGCCATTCCAATAAATACAATAAATGCGAAAATTTGGATGTTGTTTGTTGGTCAATCACGACAAAACGGATAAATGATTTGGATGAAATTTACACAGGCAGTATTATTCCCTGAAATACGACTTTTTATCCCGATAATGTGACCGTGCGATAAAAAAATTACACACATAACGGAAATCACGCAGGCGCGGGTAATACTAGTAAATAAACATTATCTGCATGTCGTTAATATTATTATCTACTAGCTTTCCGCCCACGAATTCTTCCGCGTGGAAGATTTCATAAAAATCGGTTCAGCAAAAAAATTAGCCTATATGTTAATCCAGATCCTAATCTGTCTACTCACCAAATTTCATCCAAATCCGTCTAGCCGTATAGGCGTGAAGGGGTAACAGACATACATACAGACATACACACAAACTTTCGCATTTATAATATTAGTACAGATGATTGAATGGAGATGCTCTACCTGTACATGCTTCATAGTAGGGAATGTTCATACAGACTGAGTCGCTAAAGTGCCCATAGCACATGCATAAATAAACATGTGCATGTGTACAGTCAGTCACCTAACGCTGTAATCTATTAGCTTAAGTGCGATGTTGTAAAGCCGAAAGCGTAAAATAGCTAAATGCGGTGTTAAGAAACACGAGTGTATCTGAGAATAAATCAACGAATCGAACGGTGAGTGAAGTCGATTGAATATATTATCTGTTGCCGTGAATGCGCTAATGTTGGAGAATTTAATCAGGAGCGGGCGTGGAAGCGGAAGAGCCGCGTTCGTCTGGATTTACGATCGAAAAGCTTCCGCCAAGTTCCGCCACTTCGGCCGCTCGCACGGAACTACAACGATTTTTGCAACGATTCAGCCGCATGTAGAACAAAATATTAAATTTTGTATGCAATTTACATGTAAACTGGGTGGTCGTGAAGAAATGTTGTGCTACTAAAAATTTCATTTAATGTAGAAGTTTGTTAATTATTACTTGGTATCGAAACTTTAGCGAATATACTTCTATTAGTGGTAATATTTTCGATTAAGTATATGAGTCTCCCCAAAAACCCCTTCAATTGCTGCTGGGTGAGTCAATTCCACCTTAAAATTTTGCGTCACCTATTATAAAATTAAAATCAGTTATATAATGAGGCGTTGCGTCATTTTGTAAATGTATTGTTGTAATGCTTGTAAATATATGAAACGAAGCACATAATGTTTATGTTCCATTTACCATGCATACTCGTAATACTGTGAAATTCACAAAAGTTTAAATAATGTGCTACAATTACATTGTAAGAATATTAAAATCAAGGGAGTATGTTTTCTGCCCATAAACTATGTATTTATAGTTTGGAAGTGTGTGAAATAATGTAACTCTGTAAAAGAAACTCAAAATAAACGTTTTTTTAACACTTTCGCGGACCAGACCCCAAATGTTTTATTGTTATAAAGTCTATAGGCGTTCCAGTGTCCGCGAAGGAGGAAGTTCTATATTCGTTTGTATGTATTTTCGTGAATTGTAAACCGATTTTGATGATTGTTTCTTTTTTTAATAGGGTTTATCACCAGGGTGGTCCCACATGCAATCAGGAGATAGAGAGTAGAATCTTTCTTAAGTAGGTAGTTTTCCAAATTTTTAGCGGTTCAGTTAAATAAAAAACAACGATAAATTAATTATAAAAGTTTTACAAAAGCTAATATAGGCCAGTCATATCTAACACTAAAAATCGCTAAACTCATATTCTATATGGGTACTTACAAACTTTTAAAAAAACATTCATGTCTCCTTGTGTTGTTTACTTTTTATTAGCCTATAATGTTAATCCAGGACCTAATCTGTTATACCCATTAAATTTCATCCAAATCCGTCCAGCCATATAGGCGTGAAGAGGTAACAATAACATATACAGCAATACATACAGATATACACTCAAACTTTCGCATTCTTAATATTAGTTGGGATTTGTTTTATATATAATGATTTTTATTAAATACCTGGTGAAATATGTATTAAATAAAATATGTGTATATTATTATTATTATAATTATTGAATATCATAAAATTTACTATTTCCCAAACATATATTTTACTGTGTTTAGTATGTGGCTATTTGTGGAGAGTGGAGTTATTATGTCTATGTCTTTGTCACTGACTATTTGTTCTACTTTATATTATAATGTGACGACTGTAAGGTCCGTATTAATAAGCCAATCTTAATACAAGATGTGTCAGCCGAGATGCATCTTAAGAAGTTGACGCTATCTCAAGCTCCGTGCTAATTTATAAACCAATCTTGAGGTCTACTCAGCTGAGATGATTTCTCAAGTATTCGCCTCAGCGGCGAATGAATGATAGTCTTGAGTTTCGTTTATTAATACGTGAAACTCGAAGCAGTTCTCAAGTAAGTACTGCTTGAGTACGCACGTGCATTTCAGGTCTCAAGTAAGGTTTATTAATCAACACGTTTACTTAATACCGATCACAAGACTGTTCTCAATCTTGAGAATGTTTTATTAATAAGTTTCCCGAAAATAACTAAAAAAGAAACACGAAGACGTTTGGTGGGAACACGGTGGGAATTCGATGCCGTCGAATTGGAAATTCAACTCGGTGCACTCAATGTCCATGAATGCATGTGCGGCATCTAACCCTTGCTAGCCGTGATTGTGCACAAACAAACGATGCAAATAATCTACAGTAGCAAAAGGGTAAGGGCTAGACCGGGGTAAAGGATAGAAGCGTACGAACGAGGGTAAATAAGTGTCCAGGGGTTGGAAAGTACCCATTAATACATTTGTAAAGTCCAGAAGGTATAGTTTCTAATAAACAACTAGGTAATAAATTGTTTCCGTAACTGGTACATAATAATAATGTATATTCATCTACTGTATAACGGTCAGTGGAGGTCGGGAAATAGGGGCGGATCTCACATTACATGGTGCGACAATAACTAAGTGAACCTCTAAGGTTACTGCACTCTCCGCTTCGAAGGAAATAGCGTTCACGCGTCCCTTTATTATGACTACCATCGTGAATTGGCAATTACAGTAACGCTACGAATGGTAATGGTGAACAAATCTTAAATGTACGTGTTGAGTACTTACAATACAGATTTACCTACTTGTGTATGATAGCGCAAATAAAATTGCAGTATTTAATAAAAGGCTAAAAGACCTCTCCCATCTTGCGTGATATTTTTATGTGTATGTAGGTTTAGTATAATATGTTTTATGTTATGTATATATTTCGCAGTATGTATATGTAGTATATATAATGTAAGTTTATTATTTGCTTCTTTTCTTTTTTTTATTTGTTTTATTTTTTGTTGTAGTATTTTTCCTTTTGCACACAATTTGCTGTTATACCCCAAATTTACTCCGTTTCCTATTTCAATGCTCAGGTCGACTGGAAGAGATCTCTTAGAGAGATAAGTTCACGTTTGAACGTGACCTATTGTTACTCCTGTAATGGTACCTCCAGTTAGAAGTGCGGAATTGATGTATCTAACAGGGTTTCTCACTTAATAAATATGAAATTGACAAAATAATTGCAATGTAAATTGTTCACTGTTTAAATTACAAAGCAAAACCAAGTTGACTGTTTCAAACACTTGATGCAGATTACACTCGTCTATGCAAAATGGCGTCTGGCTTAATTTTATAACAACGCAAATAAAATGGGACAGCTCAATTTGCCCTTTATACGAAGCGTCGCACAGTTACGCGTAAAGGATTATGCTTCATAGCAATGCTCATTGTTGTTTCTGGCTAAAATTAAATTTCTGACAAGGTTCTGGTTCGCTACGAGTGCGAGGTCGGCGCGACAAACGAACCGTGGAAAGTAATGATCACATGAAATCCCAGATCAGGAATTAAGAACACTTTTGTTTTAGCAAACCGACCGGAATAATAGCTGAAGTTTGGCGTCGCTATGCCGACAAATGATTTGATGGGCTTCATCAGGAGTTCAGAGGGCGCGGATAATGTTTCGTTTCGCGAATTCGAGATGAAAAAGTTGAGAAGTAATGCGAGTGTCGATCTAATATTACACGCTATTGAAATAGAGCCGCTGCCTGTTTTTGTGAGGCTAGTCAGAAACACTGTTGCAATCTTCTTATTCGCCTTATGGGTTTCGTTTTGTCGGATGGAGCCCTGAATAGGCGGCCAGTCTCTTTGATGGTATTGAAAGAGAAAATGCTTATCGCACCATCGCCCGTAAATAGTCGAGTGAGTGTCGAATTTCTCTACACATGCTGCGAAAACACACTTATCCTTTCTACTTAAACTGTTTTCACATCCCTTCTCAATACATTGAAACTATTTGGGTCTGAGCTTTTTAAGAGCATGTTTTGATACGCCATGTTGATATTCTGCGTGATTCACTATTTATAAGTTAAAGAAAAACCTTACTAAAAGAACTGAATTAACCAGGATGCCATAGTAAATTATAGCAAATTAATTAATATAATTTTTAACTTCCTTTCTGTCATGTAAATGATGCCGCAGCCTTAATCCCAATGCTTTGTGATGTAACATAACAGTTTTAGGGTTCTCTCGCTTATCATTTACTGTAAGGTTTACTAGTTTTGCTATGTCCGTCTATCTATCTAGCTATTTTACTCACAGACCAGCTCTTGAGCTAAAATTTGTTGTGGTATTTATAAGCCTATAAACTTATGATATAAAATTTTAAAATATTTTTTGTATTTGCCGGAGTTTTGCAAAATTTTACAAATATCTCACTATATAAGACGAGCCTTTCGTAGTGTATCTTTCATTTACCATCTCAGAAACGATTTGTATATATTCAGCTGTGCACTGACTGTTATTATATTATTATTGTTTGTTATAGTATTTATCCGTCATTTCTCTGATAAATTAATTACTTCTAAATTCTATGTATATATGATATGTAAGTACTCTTCGAAGTTAATACATAATAATTCTATGCTTTTAAATTCAAAATTTGTTTTTAAAGTCAGGTCTATCGATTCTGTTTTTCACATAGTGCGCTATACTTGATAAGATAGTGTATTCTAAATTGCGACAGTAAATGAATGCCCCATGTATGATTTATGTGAAATTTATAATTTTCTATCTAGATTTGGTGGGTATCTAATTTTACAAAATTATGAAGATGATAATGTAAATATTGATTGGTTCTTTCCGGGGTTTTCAAAATTTTGGTATATGTATATTTTATATATTTCATTTAATACGTTCCCTGCTAACTACGAATATATACGTAGTGTATGATAAATTTTCAATTATGTCAGGCATAATGGCATTGAATGGGCTAGGCAAAAAAAAGGAAAATATTGGCGCATGCCATAGCATACATACTACTCAACTTACCGACATTGGTAGACACCGTAATCTGACTTTTTAGTATAAAACTTTGTAAATTAGCAGTCTTGTCCATTTCGACTAGACTAAGAGGACAGAAATAAAAGGAAAGCATTTCCTGCAGCGCAGACGTCGCAATACGCCACCTAGGGACTCTTCAGAACCACTTTTCAGTTTCAATTTACGTCATTGAAAGCAGTTATCTGTGTAACAAATTGAAGTACAGTATTTCAAAAAGGAGTCGTCTTGAAGTGAAATGAAGACAGCTTACCTAGCTTCTTTTAAACATTAGATTCTTTAACTAGATACCATGGCACATAAGTATTATATCTGACAATGAAGTGCATGCCAATATTTTTTTTTATGTACAACGGTTTGCACTGATTTCAATCACACCCGGAAACGTACTGCCCCGAAAACCCCAACATATTTGGAGGACTGGCTATCTTATCTCTAACAACCGGATATAGATTAAAGAATACAAGTGCTGTAATACAGATGTTGCCCTATTGGATTTCTTCAAAATTTAAGTATCTCGCATGCGACACTTGGAGAGAAAAGATCTTATCAATAGAGATCCTCATTTGGCAAATATAAACGAGAACTTTAGGCATGTTATTTGACGGAATAGGTGAACACATTATTTATGTAATAATGATTAATGGAGCAAAGTCAACTTGCTCGTGTAATTCAGACGATTTAATTTTACAAAACTTATTAAATATAAGAAAAAAACCGTTGATTTATTATAATATTATTCTGCGGCTCTCGTGTCATCATTGCCACTTTATACCCATCCTTGGATTGAAAAAGCTAATGGTTTGGAACAAGCCTGGGTGGTTCAAATAAATCGGCGACATTCCATTTCCTGCAGTAAGTAATGCGCCCTCATGAATCCGTTTTAAAGATTGAATTCCCCTTATCTAGTTTATCAATGCCCTCATTAAGGAGAAGATATTCGAACGCTTTAGTGTGAAAACGTTATGAAAAAACCCAGTCAAGTGTAGCAAGATAAGTACTACGTACATGGCAGTTACCGTAAATTTTGGTATATTTAGGAAAATAATGACTTTTCCTATTACCTGTTTATATGACGACCTGTTTGATGTAGTGATTAGAGACTGACCATTATATCAAGACGTCGGGGATTCAATTACCGCGAGGGGCATATCAATCAATCAATCAATTAAATACTCTTTATTGCACAATTAACAAAAGCTACATGAAGAATACAGCGTACATCAGTAATCGCACAAAAAGGCGGCCTTATCGCTAACAGCGATCTTTTCCAAGCAAACCTTAGGGTATAGATACAAGCTACCAGTAGGTGAGGTTTGCACTAATAGTAGCAATACGGGTGCATTTTATAGTTGGTATTATATGTTCGTATGACATGTTGTTTACTTTATAATAGTATATAGTATACCTATATTTACAAAAATAAACAACCATCTGCCCCCGTAGCATGACATTGTTTAACGCGCGCGAAGTAGGAGTGAGAGTGGGACAGTTATATAAGTGTCCCACTCTCACGCGAATAAATGAGTCGTCCAAAAGAATGAGCAGGACAAGTATTATCTCGCGCGACATAAACGTTTATCGCGCTTGTCATGCTACTAGTGCAGGTATCCAAAAAAGTGCTTAGTGTGAACTAGATGGTGCCGTGTGTATTTATTTATTATTATTTATTATCGGACCAGTTGCTATTTACTCAACCAGCGCCCGTTATTAGGTAAAGACATACGAATGGATGGGGCGTAATTTTACCTTAAAAACTGCATTCGAAATGTCAGAGTAAAGATTAAGATATATTCTTTTGATCTCGTAAGTGAGAGTAGGTAAGTATTTCGTTTGGCAACAATTAACATTTAACAAGCGAAGTTGGGTGGCAAGTTTAAATCTCGTGTTTCGACGTTATTTGGCAAATTAATTCAGAAACTTTATCTCCAAACACGCGAGTGAAAGATGTTTGCGCAGACAGAGTTTGTTACTTATAATTTGTTAATTGTAGCTTAAATATTCTTCCATTTGCCGAACCTCTTAAGTGATTTTCATGATCTTATTACTTTGTACTTTGCATAAATTACATACTTAGTGTCAACGTTTGTTTATTAGTGCTACATTCATGCAGATATATGTAAAATAGTCTTTATCATCGCAAACAATATTAAAAGACAAAGTTTTAAGAAAATTAGAATAATTATCTGATTCCAACATATACTTAAACAACAATATTTTTATTCGACTAATGATGATAGGCATTTTCAGCCTTGCCGGGTAGGCTAGGGGGAGGAGGGGGTGGCGAGTTCCATCTTACTTTTAACTTATATACCACAAAATAACTCTAAGCTATTTAAAAAAATATATCGTAAATGCATCAGGATGTGGTTGATGAGATGATGGAATGAGAACCGGTCGAGCCAGGAGAACCTTAATTTAAAATAATGATGAGTCTAATGATGCGGATAAGAAAGACATAAATAAATAAATAAATATCCTTGAACATGCACACAATGCCATTTAGTTCCACTTTAAGCAACAGGCTTGTGTTGTGGATACCAGATGGTTGATATACTACATAAATACATATATTTTTTTTGTAAATAAATACTTATTATAAATGAAAACATCCATAACTCGGGTATACATGTCCATATTCATCATACAAACATATGCACCTAGCGGGATTCGAAACCACGACCTTTTGGTATAGTGGTCAGAGTTTTCAACCACTACACCAAACAGGTCGTCAAGACATAACTTTAATTTATTTGTTTGGACACAATCTAGTTTAATACCAAGCCATTTGCCGCAAAACCACCTATGTAATAACTTACGTACGTATAATTACAAGACGACTAAGAAATGAGAAACTCCGCACGCCCCCTTAAACACTTGTATATTTTTTATATGGATCTTACTTTACCTAATCGTCACTAGTTTGTGCTATAAACCTCTTGCTCGTTAGCTCGTAATAGAAGAAAAAGATAAACTGACTTTACACGATGATAAAAATATTTATCACACGAACGTAAATTCCAACATGGTACCTATACACGACTCAATATATTTCTAGTCTAAAGCACCTTATAAATTGGTACATGAATTGATTCGCGAAACTCTTCGCAATATATTATAATGATGTCCTTTACCCAACTCCGGCGGAGGCCAAAGGAATGGTAAAGTTTTATAAATGTTATTGTAGATGGGATAGAAACCGAATAATTAAATTAAATATATTAGTTTTTTTAGGATTCCGTAGTCAAGAAGCCCCTTTTAGTTTCGCCATGTCTGTGTACGCGATTTAGCTCAGAGATCTTAGTACTAGAAAGTTGTAATTTGATATGGGTATATATTAGTCAGACCGATAAAGTAGTTAAATAAAATCTTTGAAGAAATTTTTTTAGTATACATAAAGTGGGGATGAATTAAAAAAAAAATACGAACGTGTGGGATATTGTTGGATAGGTCTTTAAAAATATTAGAGGTTATCTTAAACAGTTTATCGATTCAGGGATCCGTTTGCGAAATATTAAGCTTTAAAGTGCTTTTTGTTGAAGTCAGGTGTTCCTCCCCCCGCCAACATGCACGTGGCCGGTTTTATTTAACTTGATTACTATAATAAATCGAAATTAGGATAACCTTAAATTTAACATTATTTATCCATGTATGTAGCCAGTAGCATGAAAAACATATTGTGTTAAATGTACCTAAGTGTAACTTAAAAAAAACACTCAAGAAAAAAAATTATATTGTCATTGTTATAACATTTATTGTACCTTGGTACCGCGACATAAACAAAACACTGCAATAGATAGGCTTTTCATAAATGCTAGACACATATTTCACTCCTTTGACTGCTAACATTTTTGACGCTGGTTATTACCTACTTAATTAACAATTTAAAAGCAACCTCTAATCCCAAACGCATATACCGCCTCCGTTCCGTCCCGTCGGTCTCGACGTGGGTAAAAATACACTAGGGACTAAAATAAATATTTTTTACTGTATTTCAGAAAATCCAAGGTTTTTAACAGATTTACTTAATAGTTACTACGTAAGTTCTAGGTTTGGATTTACTCGTTTAACTACCTACACCGTTTATTTGTTCAATAGGTATTGTGTATTACCATAATCGGTCTGTCTGTGACATGGGGACGCCACAACAGCTGAACAGAGTTGAAAACGGTTTATTATTTTCGAAAGTAGGTTGTTAGGAGACTCAGTCATAGTCGAGTCAGTTCAGCCGTTTCCAAGAATTTAAATTTTCAATCTTTTCATAGAGTTGCTTTGTTTACCTGAATGATGTTCCTATGTTCATAGTTTCTCAGGGGTTTACTTAATTTACAATTTATGTTACAATTCAGGGCCGGTATACCTCTATAACCAGAGATTGACTAATAAATTTACTCCACCGGCCTTTGCCAGTTGCTGTGCATTACCTTATACAATTAAATTTAGGTTTCGGCAGATTAGGAATTTGAAGTAGCGAGCACGAGGCACATAGCGTGTGGTACTTACTGATGGCTGTTTGGCATAAAATTTCTACACTGGAGACCACGCACTGGCAAGCTCAGCGTGTGACGTCTCACAAGATGGGACCTAAGATACAGATCCCTTCGAACCGGTGCTGTAGAAATCGACGGGGGAGGCCTATGCTCTGCAGCGGATGTTTTATGGCTGATATATGATGATATTTAGTATTGAGCCTGTGCTACCGCAAATAGAATTCTTTGTTATAGAATAGAAAATCATATAATCAATTAATCAAATAAATACCCTTTATTGCACAATTAACAAAAACTACATAAATTATTACAGCGTATATCATTAATAGCACATAAAAGGCGGCTTTATCGCTAACAGCGATCTCTTCCAGGCATACCTTAGGGTAGAGATACAAGCTACCAGTAAAGAAGGTTTGCACTAATAGTAGCATTACGGTGTATTTTTATAGTTGGTAATTATTATGTAACAATTAAAATACATCAAGTAAACCTACAAACTATAACTATTTAAACTATTATTTATGTGATCCCATAAACGACACACAAAATAGCAAAGTAAAACGTATACATAACTAATATAATTTTAACGTGACCAAGTAATTCATTTTGAGGTAAATGAAAAACAAACAAAATAGTTACCAGACTTTGATTACACATACCCATTTTCTTCGGTGTCGCAAAGTGGTACCGAAAATGTCTCCAGCTCAGCATGGGTTGTAATTACATAATAACTACTTGATTTTCAGAGGAGCCTCACATGGTGCTTCAACCAACACAGTCATTGAAGTACATAAAACATTGAAAGTTTAATTTACCCATACATGGCATATTAAGTAATAAACAAAGATGACAATATATTGATCATTAATGTGAATGTGATAATAGATGGAGATAATCAACAATGGTGATTAATAATTTACACTAAAATAATTTATAAGAATGTACCTACCTATATTACTTTGTTCTTTTATCGACTTTAGTTACTAATACTCGTATATTCCTCGTAAATCAAGTCAGGTGTATTCAACCACAAAGCTGTAGACTTATTTCTGTACCTACATACTTGTAAATATTTCACAAGTTCCTCAATGGGCTGAGTGCCGATTTCCCTCTATCTATACTCGTGGAATATGTGACGGTAAGGAGGGAAATCGACGTCCTCTGAGGAATTACTTGCGGGGATAAGGGTGATTTGGCAATCTCGAACACTGACTTCTGTTGAAAATAGTAGGTAAATAATCTATTTGCACGTTTTCTGTTATATGGTATGTAATGTTATAAAGACTTTAGTGATTATAAATTTCATCGAAAAGTTATTCTGAGTTGCGGTCATAAGAAAATATAGGTAGATTTTTAATATCTATATTTATTTATTTATAAGTTTAGTTTGTTAGTTAAAATTAAAACTGTGATAAATTAAATTTATATAATATAGAATACGGTTACATATTACAATGTCAGAAAACATAATGCCTTTACTTAAAATGCATAAGGCCAAAATACCCGAAATCGAAATACCTTATATTTACAATGCCATAACTATGAATAATACCAATGATTTAAAATACTTTGCGGCCGAATAACCAGAGCCCGAAAATTAAATGTACTAAATACTTAACCCTAAAATATACAACCATAAAAGACCAAGAAAGTCCAAGATATCGAAGTACACTACATCAAGTAGCCCGATGTACGCGAGTTCGAAAATATTACAAATATGTTAACCTAACATCGAAGGTTAAAGAGGGAGTTATGTTTTCCGACATTATAATATGTAACCATAGAATACAGATAACTACAGTCATTACAGAATACAGATGCCAGTAGATATAACGCTTTTAGGGTTTAGTGCATAATATTGGAAAACTGGAACCCAAATAGGATCACTTATGCTATTCGTCTGTCAGCCCGTGTGTTTGCCGTGTATTTTTTTTTATGCACAACGGGTACGTACTTGACCTCAATCACACCTGATGTTAAGTGAAGATGAGGTCGGAGGTGGAAGCGTACTGACCCGGAAACTTTGACAACCGGAACACAACAATGCTATTAACATTGCTGCATGGCGGCAGATTTAGATAAGATGTTGGTATATAGCCAGGCGGACATTTAAAATGCCCTACCACCAACCAAACCGAGTACTTAAACATGTACCCGCTGGGGATCGAACCCGCGACCTCCGAATCATAAACTCAATGTTGTTTATGTTGAGCCACGGAGGCGGTGTATTAATTCCATTAGGAATTCAAATGAATGATTACCGTATTTATTCCTTTACTGTATCATAATATTTTTTCTGCTATATTCCAAAATTGTTGGGCACAGTATCATTATCTCACTTCCGGACAAAGACTGGACACATACATACCTACTCGTATTTGTCGTTTTTCGTCGAGGTTTAAAAACTGCTAGTAATGTAAATTATCTCCCTATTGATTACATTGGTGGTTTATTATTAATACGTGACGGTAATTATTAATACTAACCACATTTATTATTTGAACCGTACTCGCAACCGTACGCATTGACAACGAATTCAGAGAGTCAGCTTTCATGACCTGTAACAGTCACACGTACAACCAATACGAATAATTATGTTTGACGAGTATTTCTGTTACAGCTACATTCTGTTTTAAAAAAGCAAATATGAAAAGTTCCTGTCATATTGTTCATGATGATGATGACAGTGTGGCCGTCGAATTGCTAATAACATCCGACAGAACCACAAAATATTGGGTTATATAAACTTTAAGCAAAATGTTTATATTATCACAAAGTTTATTATTAGGCACCTAGGTATCCCGCGAGGTAGTCACTTAGCGCCTATTGAAGCTACTAAAATATTTATTTCGTAATACCAGTTTGAATGATTTATGTAAAATCAAATATTAATAAGTGTAAAAATTATTTTTGCGTCTTCAAACTGAAAAAAGACGATCAATTAAAGAAGAGTCACTTCCTTTAAGTAAGTATCTCACCTTCCGGAAGTGAGATTAATGCGTGGTCCGATTTGAGTGCGGTTTTTTATATTAAAGACGATGAAAAACGAAGAAACAGGTTCTTACCAATTTGATGAAATTTGATTAAAACCGCTTCGAAGATATTAAGATTTTAACACGGTTTATCTGGATGCCTGTTTTATCTGGGGGTTGTATAAATTTTAAATGAATGGTTATTATTGGTTGGTTCATAAAAACTAACAAAAATACAAATAAAAATATCTACTATAAAGAATTGAACTAAGTAAATTTTGTGAAGTCATGAATATTGTTGAAAAGCATGCGGGAATTATTCATAATAACTGGTCTCTGACATCAACTTCATATGTTTGTAAATATTATTACTTATCGGTAATCATTAATAAGTCTTAATAAGTTCAACTGACCGTAATATCAAGAACGTTTTTGGTGAAAATTATATCTCCATCATTCTATTTTTGAAAAAATAAAATACATTGATTTTGATTGAAAATTCGTCCTGTTTGTCATGAGCAAAAAGTAGTAATTTCAACATTACAATTTAAGGGTTTTATCAAGTAATCCTGGGTAGTCGGGACCGCTTGTTAAGTAAATATTTTTCTTAATGCCTTGTTTCAATCATTAGCGATACCTCTAAAGAAACTATAGTTATGATCATCCTGTAATGAAGATTTTATTCATAATATTCGTGGAGTACTCGCATGTCCAACCAGATATTAGGAGTAGCACTTGTACCTGACCACCAACCCGTATTGGCACAGATTATCTATAGCTGATTTCTCGTTGCACGTACCTACATAGTACTCTCGTTGTAATGTGGTCTGTGCTTTCTTCAGAACTGGAAGCTCTCTAAGTAATTGCAGTTTGAGTACCTGTACCTATACAATTACGTAATAATGTAAAATGAAGTAACTCATGTGAGAATACTAATTCTGAATAGACTGCAACTAAGACAGGTCGACAGCAAATGTCAAAGTTTTACAAACAAACAATTTTGGTATTCTCATACAATGGACCTACTGACTCCATATAATATTTACCAACAATTTGTTAATTTAAAGTTAGTACTTTGAGCGTAACATGCCTAAAATACAATTGTCCCTCCACGAATTAATAGCCTGTAATGCGAGACCAGTTGCTTCCTGAGGCTTCACTTTGAATCCCGAAGGATACCACGAGAAAAATTTTGATCTCTAAATTTTCTTAAAAAGAAAGAATTTAGACCAGGAATTTTGTGCGGAATCTGTAATATACGCATTATACGGAGCTTTTTAACATTCATGATCATCATCATCATACCAGCCACAGGACGTCCACTGTCGAACATAGGTCTCCCCCATAGAATAGAATTAAAATAGAATTAAATCCCCAATAGTGCAACCGGTTGGAACCGGTCTGCATCCCGCGATTTCCCGCGACCTTAATCAGATCGTCTATCTATCTTATCAGTGGGCATCCTACGCTACTCTTGCCGGTGCGTGATCTTTACTCGAGAACTTTAATGCCCCATCGGCCATCAGTTCATCGAGCTATGTGCCCTGACCACTACCACAATACTTGCTAATCGTTGGGTTATGTCAGTGACTTTCGTTCACCTATTTTAACCGCCTCCGTGGCTTAATGTAAACAACATTGGGTTTACGATTCGGAGGTCGCGGGTTCGATCCCCAGCGGGGTACATATTTAAGTACTCGGTTTGGTTGGTGGCAGGGAATTTTAAATGTCCGCCTGGCTAGCTACCACCATCTTATCTAAATCTGCCACCAAGTAGCAATGTTAATAGCATTGTTGTGTTCCGGTTGTCAGAGGTAAGCTAGCCAGTCCTCCAAATGTGTTGGGGTTTCCGGGTCAGTACGCTTCCACCTTCGACTTCATCTTCACTTAACATCAGGTGTGATTGAGGTCAAGTACAAATCCGTTGTGCATAAAAAAAACCTACGGATCTCTTCATTTCATTTCCATCATGTAGTGAAACGCCGAGCCTCGCCCTCTCCATAGCTCTTTGCCTGACTTTCAGCTTTCTTATGAGGCCCATAGTGAGAGACTAAGTTTCAGTACCATATCTCGTCGTCACTGGTAACACTCATTGACTTTCGTCTCCAAGCACTATTGTTACAGCTGCGAATACATTCAAATTCCGAATCTCTCTGAATATTTTTTTTACTTTGGCGACTTCGCCAATAAATCTTCCAAAATTAAATTTCGTTAACCGCTTTTCTTTATATACTAGTTTTTCTAACAGAGAAGACACTGACAAGAAATCCGTTATCATCAATTTGTCGAGCTAGTCCCGAGTAGACAAGTGACAGATAAAATGCAGTCTCACAGTTTGAGGCTCCTGTGTGATTTATTGATAAGATTTCGCCGCCCGCGCTGTCAAACTTGCCGGGACCGGAGCTTAGTGGAGACACCTAGTTTCTAATGTCGATTACATTAAAACTATGTCGATAGGTATTACTTGCATGCTTGCTTCGTATTTTGAGGCGACCGGTTCTACACAAATAGATTACTGAGAGAAGTATTAAAGAATTCCAATAATTTCACTGTTTAGATAAATTGAAACTAATAAAGCAATAAGCCCCAAATACAATAAGCATACTACCCAAACCGTCAAAAGTTCCAGTTATTTTACGGCAACAATAAATAAAACTTGGTAAACGCCCCACAAATGTTTAAAAATTAAATCTAAAAATACGTTACTACTTCAGAAAGTTGTTTCTGTAAGATAAAGATTTCATTAATCAAGTTACTACGCGCGCGATAATAGGGTATATCATATTTGGTACCTATAATATGTGCGTACCTACTTGTACTTGTATATATTTTTTTGTGATTTGTGATTTTCAACTTGTGATAATTTTTGTTTTATGAGCATCACACAGACTTGTTTATTGTTATCAATCGGCCCCTCAAGAACAAATTGGCAGTTTCAAAACATCCATGGCATAATTTTATTCTAGTTCTGATCCAATCAGTCGACCCATTAAGCCCAAATACGTAAATGATAAAAATAAACATCAATATTATGTCCAATGCGTAGTCATTGTTGTGCAATTAAAGTGCAACCAATTCATCAAGCACGATAACAAGTTTAAATCTTCAATCACGGAAAATTGCACATTCGGTTGAATTCTGCTCGACGCAGCTGAACACACACCAAACAACGGCCCCGTAAACAAAAACGCTCCAATAATGAAAACGAAGTGTAATTACTTACCATACGATATGCGAAAGTCCTTGTGTAATGAGCGGGTACATATGCAGGTCGATAAAATTGAATTGCTCTACGTTTAATATTTCAAATATAACTAGCAATCAAAAAGTTTTCTTGGTTTAAGAATAAATTAAAATATGCATCAGAAATAACTGGGGTGCTATTCCATAATGCCAAAGGCGGCTGACGTTTATTAGGGTTCCGTATCATAAATGAAAAAAAAATGTCCGTCTGTCACAGAGGTTTTACTCGTCACAGAGGTTTTTAACGTAAAGAATTTGTAATTTGGCATTATGTTAGGCTTTGATAAGGAGTTCCTAATATCACATATTGACAACTACTTCTTGTCAACGATTAGAAAAACAAAACATATTTGTGTCTATGTATGTCTATGTTTGTATTTTTTTCAGGATTTAGGTTTTGTCGACATAAGATAGCTCGGGAGCGTCGGTGCCTCAGCGGTTCGATTCCTAGGCAGGCCATGTACCAATGAGATTTTAAATTTAATTTAATTACTTATATGCATTTATCCGACTGCTCTGAAACGGTGAAGGAAAACATCGTGAGGAAACCTGCATGCCTGAGAAATAAAAATTCGAAGGCATGTGAAGTCCTCAACCCGCATTGGGCCAGTAGTGAACTATGGCCCATATTTCCTCATTATATGAGGGAAGGCCTATATCCCTGCTGTGGGATGTTTACGGGCTGAGATGATGATGATGAGTGATATAGCTGAAAATTAGCTAGAATTCGTAAAATTTGTATTGCAGGTGTAAAGTGGCTGAAACGAATGCATTTCATCGATCTTTGTAAAAATAATCTTTATGAAATAAAAAAAAAACATTAGTAGATCAAATTTATAAATGACAAATTTAATTGCAAATTGAAATGAATAATTCGTATACTTTTCTCACCCCTATTCATGAGTTTTTTTTTTAATCTTATTTTAAGGAGCTTAGTCGAAGGCGACACTTATGTACTAGACGGCTAATTCCTCCGTCGTACAGCAATTTTTATTCATGAGTTGTAGTATAGTACTAATAGATCCAATCCTCATTTAATTATTGCGGTGTTTACAATGAGATAGGTGGCGAGTAAGGAAAAAAATAGGGCATATTAGGTAAGTGAAATAAAAGGTATTGGCATAGGTAGTTTCATCATCAGCCCGTAAACATCCCTTCTTATAGACCTTCTTTCGTATAATGAAGGAGTATGGGCCATAGTCCACCACGCTGGCCCAATGCGGGTTGGGTAACTATAGGTAGTTTAATTAATTAAAAACTCATCCAGTATATGTAGTATTTTGAATTTGTATAAGTTTTTAGAGAGCATGTTCATAGGGTTAGTAATAAAACGATAAAAATAATAATAATAACGTCCTGTCATTCTATGTAAATAACTAATAAATGTCATTTAAATAGGTACTTTAGGACCCGGCGCTGGTTTATTAATTTGGACGGACCAGCGGTAGGCACTTACCGCGGGCCGCCCCATATAAAATCAATAAGTAGATGCAAACGCATATATATTGTAGCTCTCCGGATATCAAAAGATGAAATAAATAAGGTCTAGTGCTCTCTCTGTAGTATAGCAGAACCCTATATTGTGCAAGCCCCACCAACTCTTAGCCGGTTCTTTTTGGTTTAAATCGGTATTTAAATTCCGAATTATTACTACCCAATCCATATTATGGCGGGGAAGGCTTCCCAAGCTCTCTATATTGAGGAATAGTAAATTAAATTCTAACTGAAGAACAGTTATTTCCCTCGGTATTACTCAATTTGTCAGTTCATAAAAAATAATGCAGGTGGTAAATTACAAAATATGTCAATCAATCAATCATTTATTTGCAAGAATACATCAAAACACAGGGATCTTAGAAGTGTAGTTTCAGAAATTGTATTCAACCTGCGTCCAGGCGTGCAAATCTCAAATTTATAAAGTAGATAGGTAAGTACTTAGGTAGATAGAAAATAAAACTAGCGGTGGCTAACAAATTAAACAAGCTCACAGGCAAAATATTCATTTAAGTGGTAAAAACATTTTTCGATCAGCATTTAGTCAAAATTGTCTTGAAGTTCTTGACCTCCAATAACCTAATGTGATTAGGGGGATTTTTGTAAATTTTTATACTCATATGAAATGTATATTTTTTTGCATTATTAAAACTTTTGTAACTTGTCTCGATTGAAAAAAAATCGCGAAGTTGTTTTTTGTTTTATTTTTTTGACTCCCAATACTATATTGTAATTGTGACACCTATTGGTAATTTTGAAACTAATGTCAACGCTCAACCTAAACGCATAGATGAAAGGCAGATGTGCTCTTTGGGTTGCAAAGATCTTTTCCATTTCCAGGAAATATCTATGGAGACGGGAAAACAGACCAGTGAGGAATGTAAACGCGGAAGTCCATTTATTTAAAAAAAGTGTCCGAAGGCAAAGTTCACTCTACTTTATTAATGAATACATGCATCGATTGTCTTCATACTCCCTTCAGGCAGTCCGCTGATAAAATGCGTTTTTGCTCCGACTACACTCAATAGGAAAACCGTTAAAGCCATATAAAAATAGAACTTCAATATCTCAAACCAACCGAAAATTGCGTGGTTTCCAATGTTATTTACCGTATCGTTAGTTACGTTGTTATATTCCGGTGGTACAGTCAGACATTTACATGTGGGGTGGCGTTATCGAGTGCGTAATCAGTTTATAACGTCTAAATAAGCGAGGCAGCACCGACAGAGCTGTTATTTACTACTATGCAAATTGCCCCGTAAAATGTACCCGTAAATCTCGGCGGAACCACGTTGCGGAGACAACGGGCCCTATTAGCACCGATTTCGTGTAGGCACGCTCTGATTTTGAAACGGACAAACGGTTAATGGGCGTTAAAATCTAGGGGGCCACCTGTCAATGGGCTGCGTGTGAGCAAACAATAACAAGTATCGAAGAACCACCTGTACGTATGTATCCCATCAAAAACAGTTCATGAAAAAATGTGTAGCAAAGACTAGATATTGTTTGACTCATAAAGAGATATGAGATCTGATGTAGGGCCTAGAGCTCGGCTTGGCCGATTCGCGAAATTAATGTTTAGGTAATTGCAAATTATTATATTCCTCAGTGTGGGCGATGAAGAAATGTGCTTCGAAAAAAGGTACTGTAGTGTCCGTCTTTCGGCTCGTTTGGCGGGAGCACTCCCGTGCCCCCCTGATAAAAATAAAACTTAAGTTTAAAAACTAAGAACTTCTCCTAAAGAAATATAGAATTTGTAATTTATACAAATGTAAAATAATTTTACTGATTGATTTTAATAGTGCTTTTAATTATTAAGTTTGCATAAGGTGTACATTTAGGTTCAAAAGTGCAGTCATAGTCCAAGTTCAAACGATAAAATTTTTTCGAACACCTTTGAACATCTTAAGAAAAATGCCTTTAATTTATGTGCCATGGATTGTACTACGCAATAGTAGTTAGTACTTGATACTTGCCTCAAATACAAAAGTTTTTGAAAAAAATGTAATATTTTGAACTTTCAAGTTCAAAAGTGCAGCTATTACTGCACTCTTGAACCTGACTGTACATAACCTTGTTACTATTACATTTTATCGATGAGTTAAGAAATTTTATATTTACGTTAGGAGATCCATAGTCGAGTTTCAGTTTTTACCCGACTGCCCGAGGAAGGAGCGTAATGTTTTTAATAATAATAAAATAAAATGGTCTTCATTTCGGACATTTTATTGAGCTAATGTTAGTGTGAAAAATTATCAAAAGAACCTTTTCGTGACACTTTTGATTATAGCAACATTCGTGATTATGTTTAGTTACTCTTTACTTAACATTTTTGATGTAGATTAGTATTATGGATATTCGTAAATTACGTAATCATGCAGAAAAAGATAGAGCCAACCTGTCTCTTGCAATGCAAGTCTTAATAGGCGATTAAGGGAGTTAGTGATTGGCAGCAAAAATATGCGTACACGCATGCACGGATTTCGTCATAGAAAGTGATGTAATAATAGTACACTGGGAAAGCCTTACGTGAAGAAAATTGTATGTAATTTGACAATTGATGTGTAGTATGAGGTACACAATTAACTTCCATTAAACAGATTGTGAAGATGCACATGACAGAAGAAATTCTGAACTATCAATCCGTCAATCGACACAGGACCCGTATGATGAAGTACGATCTGTATTGCTTACTGAGAAGTATGATTAGTGCACCATAGTGGGTCCTTTATATTATATGACTTTAGTACCTTATCACCTAGTTTTTTTTTATCCGAATTAACAATCTATTTTTCCAGAAATCAAGCTCTATGATATAATCCTTTGTGAAGCCTGTTTTGTTCCGGAAGAAAATGTTTAAATTAATTCAAGTGAAAGGTAAAACTGAGGCTTGTTAAACAAACTGTCAGTATTAGCCAAAGGAAATATACGAACGGTAAATTTTATAATTTAATAAATTAACGGTTTTGTAGTTACGAAGTTGAAGGGGCTCTGAATCGATAAAGTGAGATGATTGCCTGGAAACAAAGAAAATGTCTCGAAGAATTTGTATTGAAATCCAAGGAGAGTTTGTGACGAATCTTTCAAATTATGATAACTTTATAAGGGTGAACCAACCATATCGGCAGTCATTGGATCTTGTAATGAATACACAAGTGGATTTCTTAGTTAAACTTTTTCTTACTAAATGAATCAGATTTTAGTCTTTTGAACCTAAGTTTTACAATAATCTTGTTTGGTGTAATGGTTAGAAACTCTGCTATTATACAAAAGGTGGAGGGTTCGTATCCCGCAAGAGGCACATGTTTGTATGATGAATACAGACATGTGTTCCCGAGTTATGGATATTTTACATTCATATATTATGTATTTAAAAAAATGTATTTGTGTAGTTTTATCAACCATCTTATATCCATAATACAAACCTAGTTGCTTAGTATGGAACTTGATGGCGCTGTGTGTATGTGCAAAGATATTTATTTATTTAATCATATTACGACATAGGACATTGTATACAAGTGAGACATTGCAAATTTGAATTTAAAAAAGTAATCTAATAAGTAGAAGTATCAGGTGATCTGAGGGCTGGCAGCTACCTGGGCCAGCGCATAAGTCTGGCTATACAAAGTGGCAACGCCGGTAGCCTTCTGGGCATCCTGCCTCAAAGCAGTGACCTGGAACATGTGCTTTATTTATTTTCGCTTTTTTAATATGTATTTATTAATATCTTATAATTATTATGAGAGGTATGAGTAAACAAATAAAATTATCTAATAAGTACAAACAATTGATTTCTGTAAGTATGAAGACGTGGGTATTACATGGTAACAATGTCTTAAAATGCCACGAAGATAATTGTAATTGATTCTACATACGATAGATCATTGATCAGCGGTCATTGCATTGTTGCTAGGCTCCTAACAATTCGTCAACTTGCTTGCCTAAAGCGGCGTCTAAGGCAAATTTACACATGAAATGCAATACAAATAATCACATCTAGGAAAAAGCCTTTATCTCGGACTTACACCAACATGCAGAGTTGATGAAGATGTGATAATTTCTAACTCTACCTATAGATTCTGACATAGATTTGATTCAATAGCGCATCCTCGCTATCGATTCTATCTTACAGCTGAATAGAGGCGGCCTGGAAAGCATTGAAAACTGCTAAAACCATTTTTTAAACCAGCACACCGTAACAAGCGATAAGTTGCAAAACTGCGTCTAAACGTGTTACGATGAAAAATCCATCATCTGTTTGTAGTAAAGCGAAATATGAAAAGCGTCTGAATAACTTACCGAGCTGTAAATTCAATTTTTCAGTTAATATTTTTCATTTTCTGCGGTGAAAATGTTCGTGTTGTTATTTTCACTGTGGGTATGTCTATATACAGTATACCGTGTTGGCAAAGCTAAGGGTAAAACTTAATTTTCGCGCTCGTAACGGAACGGTGCATACGTTTTAGTGAACACGCAATAAAAGGCTTTTATTGTCCAATGAACAACTGTTGAACTACTAGCGACGAAGGTTAAATAAGGAAAAGTAACGCTAGCCGTAAACTAACAAACACACAACAAACATACACCTATCCCTTTTCTATAAGTTGTTCAATTTACGTCACGAGCATTGAAATTACATGAAACGTACAAATAACAATAGAGTTACACAGGGTATTTATTAATAAGCGAACTTAAAATATTAAAATGAGCACGGTAAAAGCTGCGTTGCCTCATAATTTGTGGTTTGGTGTAATGTTAATAAAAGCCGATATTTCCTGGCTCCAGCTGCAGCGTGGCTCGTACTTGTATCTATCCAAATGAAAGAGAGCTTTGATACATGTATTTCTGTAACTGCACTGCGGCATCGGGGCGCTGTTAAAGCAAAAAAATCTAGCAACGTGAGAGCCCACTGTTTTCCATTACCGTAATGGAGTTACTTTAGTGTTACATTTTGGTGACTAAATTTTAGGCAGTGAATTTTTGGTCAAATATGCAATACTCAATTTAGTACTAGTTACCTATGTGTGAAAGCTTCATAATTCGTAACATATAATATTTATACGTATACGAGGGCTTTATATCAAGCGGAATAGACACGCCAACCTCTAAGACTTTGTCACCAGAAAATGAAACAATGATTTAGATCGAGTGACGACGAAGGTGTAAGTAGAAGCTATAAATTTGAACCTAATTACTGCCAGGTGTCAGAGGCAAAGCCACACCGCCTGAACAACTTTACTCCATAAGTCAGCCACGATCGAGATGAAGGAACGTGTTACGACGAAATATTAAAGCTTTCATTAACGTGACACATGAAATATTTCGGCTTATATGTTCCAAAACTATTCGAAATATCTCGTGAGAAAATATTGAACGTAATTTAATGATAAACTTAGCGTCTGATATGTCTGTGAACATTTCAGCACAATTATTAAACATGCTTGTAATAACTCACTAAAAACCTATGATCTAAAAATAAAAAAATATTTTTATATTTAAAATCATGATTCATGAGCACATTTGGAAGTAACATTGAGTGAGCGTTTTAGTTTAGAGTTGGTTTCGTGCCATCTTCTACAAAATAGGGTTGCGTGCTGTATGACGTATATGTACATAACGTTCGAATACTTGCTACAAACTCAAAGCGTTGAGTCGATTTTATAATTCTATATTAACCAAACAATAAACAACACAACAAACCGGCGGGGCGGTCCATTAAAAACGTTCTACTAATAGAGTCGGAACGGAATCAAGCCTCGGCGTCTCATTGATAGCTCGACGAATGCGAAAGGTGACGTTAATCATGCTGTCAGACTTGATTAAATCTGAAATACGAGCCCTGGCGGCGCCTATTGAGACAAGTAAATAAATAGCCGGCTTCAAAGTTGTCGCAATGTGCTAACGGGCCAAATATATCTTTAACTGGGACCAAAAGCGTCCCCACCTTCAAAACAAAAGAAATACAAACGACCGCCGTGGCGTGAAATTAATTCAAAGCGATGGGTCGACGAAAATTGTATACAAAGGTAAGCGAGAAATAAAAGCGAAAGAGCTGAAATTCCGAGCTCCTAGTTAGATAAAGGCCGCAATTGCTGCTCTTGAATTGTCAATGTGATGTAATACTCCGTTGAACCAGACCTACACCGTAATAATGGCCCTATAATTTAAAAGTTTCCTTCAATTTGTTTTTTGGACTCACAAATAAATTAACATGGATCATGACCACTTAACTGGAAATGGTTTTCTTCCTATTTGCCGCTTAAGTAGGCATTTGTCTTGTATTTAGTTTGGTCAAATGTGTTTTCTTTTATATATACCTAACATCTCAAGTACATCTATTTATGTACGTATAGATTATGTCTAAGGAATAAAACGCATAATGGCGCTCTATTCTGTTCGGAGCTTTGCGACACAAATGTTTATTACGGTAGTTACACCTGGATCTTAAAGGATAAAATAAAAGTAAAATGGAATGGTTCATTATGTGTATTGTCCAATGGAGCATATAGGGCCGCACCTTGTTTCTTTCTCACGCACTTTTATCTCCGACGTGTTTGAAGAAGCGTGAAAATCCTTTCCCTATAGAACCCTTTTAGGAAGAGTGGGAAAGTATAAAAAGAAATAGCTACGAACGACAAAACTGTCGGCTAAATATCAATAAAAATAATCGAATATACATAAACCTTCATGGTTGAGACGAGTTAATTAAGTACTATGCAATTGCAAGTTATGCAACACATACACACATCAATACATCCATTAACAGCCATATGTCCCCACCACTGGCGACGGTTGACGACCGATTGGTGTAGTGGATATTGACCCTATTAGCGAAATTAACGGTTGCGGGTTCGAATCCGAAAATGTTTGTGTGATGAATACGAACATTTATTCCCTAGTCTTGGATGTTTATGTATTTTTTATTTATGTATTTATGATTTATGTATTTTTATACGTTACCTAGTATTCATTGCACAAGCTTTGCTTAGTTTGAGACTAGATGATTGGTGTAAGTGTCCGAATTATTTAGTTATTTATTTACTGGGGCATAATGCGAATTGGTGAATATGTGTGTATTGGCCCCCGGGTAGTATTTTCATTAATCATTTGATTTTGGATGGGACCAGCAATGATTTTTGGAGTGTGGAAAGAGTCTGTGAATCTATTTAAATTACTAAAAGATTTGGTTGAATGTTTTTACCTAAGACGGAATGGCGACTGTGTTTGTTGCATAACACATACGTACTATTAACTTGTGTATGTCTAGTCTTCGTCCGGATAATGTATAGGGGAGAGTTTCTTAGCTAGTTAGCTAAGTTTTCTTGTGTTTCATAAAAAATCGGTCCCGAGTTATCGAAATAATTAGGTCATATGTGATTATGCAATTGCATAATGAAATTGTTGTAACTACTACTTGAATAAATCCGGCTAAGAGCGAGGCGGGCTCGAGGTTTCCGTACTAATAGTACAGTGACCACTCAATACCTACGTCAAATTAAAGGTTTTTATGTAGCATACAGATTAAGCAACAAGCGTAATTACGTGAATGGACATTGAGTGAATTTCGAGCTATACCATTAAGACCACTACTGACCAAAAATTGCATGTAGCTCTTTAAAACGATACCTCACAATATATTAATTCTTTTTTTTTTCTGGATCAAACTGAGCCCCATTTTAGTTTACAATATTTTGTATTTAATTGTTGACTGGCGAAATAATGTGCGTATTATCAAAATCTTAACATTATGTCTTTCAAATTCCTACGTCACTTATATAGTTTTCGAGAAACACCTCTGTGACAGGCGGACACGAGAGTGATCTTATAAGGATTCCGCTTTTCCTTTTAAGGTTCGGACCCCCAAAATGACGCCAGACTTATTTGGAAAAATAATTGTACCCTTTTTAGGGTTCCGTACCTGTAAAGGAAAAGGATTTATTGGATCACTTCGTTGTCCTTCTGTCGATCTATCGAGACTCTTTTTCTCAGGAACGCGTGGAGATATCAATTTGAAATTAATAGCAAATTCTTAGGTCTATAGTGACAGCTCCAAGAGCCGTAGACTTAAGTACTTTATATTAATTTTAACTTTATGCCTCCACATTTCTTTAAAAAAAAAAGGGTTTAATTTTGTAAATGGTGATGTTTTGTACGGAACCCTCAGGATTCAGTCCTACTCGCACTTGCCCGTCTTTTTTCCAAGCTATGGGATTATCGTTATCGAAGTTTAGTTTGTTATCATCAAGGGCGTTAAAGAGATCCCCACCACTGAGAGATAGGTAATTTTATTTTCACACGTTTTACGGGAGACAATGTATTTTCCGAAACAAAATACAGCCGTAGTCAAGTCGTTTGGCTGTCGACAGCTGTAAGTACGTAGGTAAATGACGTGGAATGACGATACACATACGTGAACAGCCTGTGGGCGATTTAGGAACCGTCCTAACTACGGAAGAAAAATCTTACTACACAAAGAATTCGTTCAGATTTCCAGTTTCTCTCCGTTTCTAATTTTTTGATTTTTTGACTTTTACTCTAACTGATGATCTAATTACGTATATATAATTCTACGTTTTTCTAAATATAACTGCTATTTATGTATGAATAAACAGACAAATTCTAGCTCTCATATATACAATAGGGGATATGAGGCTGTATGATAATAATTAGGGAATACGTTTCGCATACACCTCCGCTTTATACGCACCTAAATCAAGTTTTTGTTTGTTGGTGGCAGCCCTTTGTTTCCTGCGCAATAGCCAGTTACCTCGAGGGTAACTTTACCTACACCCTACACAAGTGAATGTATGTACGTACTGTATAATCATATGTTGTATTTAAATGTACTTTAGATCAGATATGACATATAAACCATTGTAAACGACATTATTACATTATTTATCCAAATAGGATTCAACATACACTTCTCCATTCATTTAAAGACCGAACAAACGAACCTTTCGGCCTCTTGCGTTCTATTATTATCCGGCTGTCCTAGGAAACAGGGTAATGTTTTTTCAGGGGTTTTTATATGTAAGTGTATGTAGATTTCTGTTACCTCCAGTAGCTTAAACGGCTTCACCGATCTTGAAGTAAAAGGTGTTGTTGGATTCGTCTTGATCCCCAGAGTGTTACTGAATACATTTTATGGTTAAAAATCCAACATGGCGCCTAAAAATACAAAATATGTGGTTTTGGTTTTTATCCGACCCAAAAAGGAGGAGGTTCTGAATTCGGCGTTTGTATGTTTTTCGTGCTATTAATAATAAATAATATAACAACATATAATCTGAGATACGACACATAACCTACTACACTACTACATCGCACTACACACTAACCTTTACAGGTTTTTGTAGGCGTCTTGTAGTGAAGATTGTTCAAATAATGTTCTATGGATAAATAAATAAAAAAAAACCCCCAATTTTAATAAAAGGATCCTTCATTCATTGTCACTGTCTGAAATGGCAGGACGAGACTATTATCCAATTTATACTACTATGCTCTGGATGTGTAGAAATATACATATTTTTTTTATGCACAACGGGTTAGTACTTGACCTCAATCACACCTAAATATATTTGTCTACTTTTTCTCTTATTTATATGTTTTAAATGGCGCATAAAATACTGGTAAATGTTTTTCATGACTAAAATATTACTCTTTCGTTTACTGACGTCTATATCACATGCTGCTGATATTTGTGTTTACATTCGTATGGCTAAGCTAAGCACCGGTGAATAAAACGCTTCAAAGCCATCTCCTAAATCCGCATTTGCGAGTATATTTATATTCTGTTTAAAGGGATCCACACATACGATACGTTATTAATCAAGTTGGTAGCAAAATTAAGATTTAATCCGCAAATTCGAATTTGTCTGGCGCAGCTGTCGGATCATAATCCTGAATTACGCCAGTCTCTCGGCAAATTTATTTTTAATGCAAATAAATACAGATTCGTCGCACCTGCCTGTCTAGGTGTAGCGAATAATTAAGCAGAACATGAAGCGAAATAATACAAATTACTTTGAGACTTAACTTTCGACTTATTATATTTTTGACTTGTTGTGTGAGGTGTGACTGAGATACCTACCCTTTGTGCATATAAATCATACACTTATGTATTACAGGTAAATTGATAATTAATTAAATTTTTATTTTGTTTGTGTGTTGTCGGGCTGCATTGAGCCTAGGGACTAAGCGCTATATTCTCTTTAAAGCGTTAGTCCACGAGCAGGTCAATACCTTCACCTCTGTCAGTCCACCTAAATGTCTCTGTCAGTCAAACTTTGTAGTATGATAAAATAAGGTTAATGGATTGACAAATAATCCCAAAGTAAATGACAAAAAATAGAATTGTTGTACAAAATTGTGTAGACCGCACTTTATACCATTCAGGCAATGGAATGGTGCATTCGTTATTTGTTCCGAACCTACACGATAATATTCATGTACTTGTACATACTGAAGAAGTTTAGTAAACTTTAAAAGTAATGTAGTTGGTCTACTTAAATATACTTCCAAAACTTATTTCTATAGGGGCTAGTAAAGACGAGAAGAGCAAACTTCGAAGCCCATTTCTTAGCAACTACTTGACTTAAGCTGCTTGTCCGCAAATAGAAAGAGTAAATGCTATCATTTTTTATAAGAGGTGCTTACCAGTATTGTGGGGGGCACGTTATCTGAATTGCCTTGTTTTCGTTGAAATATCTCGGCGCGATTGCAGACGTTCGAGGCAGTAATTGCTTCTTCCGCCTCTTGACGTCATTATCTTTGCCATTATGCACTACGCTAAGCTCTGTCGTCGACTTCACAGAATGTCGTCGTACAATTATATTATTGTGTGCAAACTCCTCGTATATGAGATTCATATATTTAGCAAAATTATGGATGTTTATTAGATTAGTCGCTATAATGAGAAAGCAGTCAATAATATTCATTCAGTAGGCATACATATGTTATCCCCACACCTTTACCTCTTAATAATTATTTATTTAGTTTAACTAAGAGTTTACAAGCTAACATCAGCATGCTCCCCATCCAGTCATCGCACGGGCAGGTCTCCTCTAGGCGAATGTATGGGCCATGCCATAATCTATCATGCTGGCTCAGTGCGGATCGGTGAATTTGTGTCAGACCAGTGAACATGCACCTGCCAGTCAGTATTTCAATCATCTTTCTCCAGCTAGTCTGTCCACAATCGTGGGTTGTCCAACTTGTATCTATAAGTTCAATAGTCGATATATTAAACTTGCCCGTTGACTTTACAGATAGTTTGTCTCAGATAGTATAGTGCGAGTAATTAAGAGAGTCCTATTCGTATGCTCAATATAGCTCTTTCCATCTTCTAATTCGAGCCTATGGATGAGATGCTCAAGAGGTGGCTCTAAGACGAGACATGACCCATCGTATGTTTTCACTGGCAGTACACATTGGTTGAACAACTTTGTTTTCAAGTATTCAGGAAAACGTTGAACGTAAAGCTGTTGTCACACTCACTGTGGAATGCCCATTTTGCGTCAACTGCACAATTCCAGAAGGTCAAAATTCTGTATCAAACTCTACCCAACACAACGATCACTACCGCTGATTTAATTTTGCGCTTTGTCTCCTTCTCGAAGTTTGATCTACGTATCTAAATGAGACAATTTGTCTCAGTTGCACGTATTCATCTATAAATATTATATTGAATAGTTACCTGAAGGAAGATTAATGCAAAAATTGAAGACTTAATAAAGTTAATAATTTTATGTCAGTTGCAAACTTTTAATGGGAAAAATTAAAGGAGATAAAACGCGTCTGTTTTAAAAGTTGGGATCGTAAAAATTCTATACGATATGAGCGGGGTGAAGGTGAAGCGATACGGGAAGGCTATAAATCATGGGTACCGGCGTCGTCCGCACCGGTGTGGTCTCTAACTCCATTCAGTACAGCTTTATACTATCTAATTTTCACTATTGTATACAACGGTCCGTTTGTAGAAAAAAATTGAGTATAATATCAATAATAGCAAATAACAATAATAAACATTTCGGACACTTACACCAATCATCTAGTCCCAAACTAAGCAAAGCTTGTACTATGGGTACTAGATAACGGATAAACATACATAAATATTTATATAAACATCCATGACTCGGGAATAAATGTTCGTATACTTCACACAAACATTTACCCCTCGCGGGATTCGAACCCGCAACCGGTGCTTTCGCTGACAGTGACAGAGTCACTACACCAATTGGTCGTCAAATAGGTTTCAAACATATACCTAAAATGACTACGTATTTGCAATAAATTATAGCAAAGACGATTGTAAAGACCCTGTTCGGATTTCGAATCCTGACTGGCTGAAACGCAAGTTTTTTTTTATGCACAACCTAACCGGTTGACCTCAATCACACCTAATGTTAAGTGAAGATACGGTCGAAGGTGGAAGCCTACTGACCCGGAAACTCCAGTTGACAACCGGAACACAACAGTTGCTGTTTGGCGGCAGACTAAGATAAGATGGTGGTAGCTAGGATGGTGGTGGTGGTTAGGTATTCAAATTTTCAAGATAATTATCAAAATAAATTAATAGCCAACAATATTGTCTTACTTAGGAAAGGGTTAGGTACGCTTTTACCAACGAAGCTGACAATGGTTTTGTTAAGCCCGCCCTAAATGAGTGTAAGCGTTATGCTTATTTCGGATCGACTATAGCACCTATTTGAGGAGTGGGAGGGAAGGGAGAGAAGGGTTTCTTGGGTGCAAGAATTATTGTCTTCATGCTTTCATCCTCTTTGGTACGGGACTTTAATGTACAAATTAAGCCCTTTCATTTTCTATAAAACTTAACTTTATTCTTTGACCCCCCATTTCAGGCCATCCCTCTTAAGCAAAGGTAAAAAATAATTAGAAGCTAATAATACTGGTAATATATTTTTTACACCTCTGTCTACCTTAGCGGTAACCGAAATAATAATATGTAAGACTGTGATCGACCAAATCAACATCAAAGCGACACTAGGGTTCTAATAAAGTGGGAATAATAGATAATGAGAACCCGACGGCTACACCGTGACCGAAATTTTAATAAAGTCATGGTCCACAGTGATATATGAAGACTGTTTGCAAATAAAGTTTTATAATATGTTTTTGAACATAAGACCAATTTAGTGTGTCAGTTTTAATAATGAATTGAAGGTAGTTAAAGCCAACTATAAGATTAGTTTGAACATCCTGAACATCCAGAGAAAGTTTCAACGACTGAGCGCTGTTTCAATATATCTTTTAGTTCCGAAACATACTCTGAGTTGGAAAGTGCATAAGTCTTGAAATTCATATTCACCGTATGAATATTGCTACGACATAAGTATCCACAAACTTTTTGATATTAATTATATGAAAACCATTCTATTGTTAGCTACTTTTTTTAGGGATGATTTCCCTTTCCGAAGCGGTGGTAATGTGGATATATACCTACTGACAGTCAGATAAACATACAAATATAATTGCCATTCAATATAGGTATACATTGTTTGACGTTTGCTAATGAATCAAAACAAGTAATGAAGTAAGTTGACAAATTGGAAATTTAGAACACCACCGAAAATATTGATTGAATGAGTGATTATATCATCCAAAAAACCATCCAACTGTGTTAAATGCTAAATATCTTCGAAAAGGCTTATCCGATTTTCATCATACATGGCTAAGAACTTGTCCACTCGTTTAGTCCACACAAATCGGATCACGCCTTACTGAGATACGTACGGACAAAGATTGGAATCACATATGTACACACACACACACAACGCCGTCAAAAACTTAACACCCGTCGTTTTTCGTCGGGGGTTTTGACTACTGTCGATTGCGTACCACAGGGAGATAATTCTTATTACGTGGGTTATTCGCACGCTAATGTAATATCATTTGTTCTGTTTGTCGTTTATAAACACTTATTTTGTCCTTTGGATAAATATATTTTATATATATTTATCCAAAGTATAAATATAAGTACTAAAATATATTTTATATAATATATTTAACTATTTATTAAATACGATCTAGGTCAATCTTTTTATGTATAACGTGTTAGCCCTCAATCACCAATTGCATGACGACAAATTTGGGTAGATATACTAATGTACCCCTAAAGTTGACTACAACTAATTACACACACATTATCTTTCTTCTATGCTCTTGTCCGTGGAGTAATACTCTGCTTTCTGCCCTCTATTTAACCTCTTCTTTCACTTGGTCAAAGTAAGTGCACCATAAGTCTCCTTTCCTCTCTTTCCTTCAATCTTTCCCTCAATTAGGTTCTTCAAAAAATGTTTTTCACCTGATACGACACACATCACCTTAACTAACTTAAATTTGAATTGAGTACTTAATCACAGATTACTTTAAAACAGACTTTAAAAAATACGCCCCGAATACAGAACCTCCTCCTTTTTTGAAGTCGTTTAAAAATGAAATATACTATAAAATACTCCGAGAACACTGGTAGCGCTTCAAAGTTACACACCCAACAGGTATTTTGGTAGAGTGGTTATAAAAGCAGTTATTTTTATTTTAGCAGTATCATTGGAAAAAAAAAACTTTTCAATTAAATTCCTGGAACGACTCCGGAATAAAGCAGCGTTAAATAAAAACATTATTCTATCGTACATTGTGTTGAAATCACTAGGGCCCTAAAAGCGTATCAATATAAAGTGACAAAAGTTAAGTAATAGTTTTAGACACAATGTTTAGCTGGCCGCTGTGCCTAAAAGGTAAGTTTCTCGGATACTGCAGTCATGTGCCTCGCTGAAAATTGCTACTCGGGCGAAGTTTGACAGGATCGGTTTTATCTGTGCTCAATTTACATATATATACAGCACATAACAGGTTACGAACTTGTTTTTTACCGAATTTACCTTGTAAGTATTCTATGTGGATAGAAGCAATATCTATTTATATTTGAAAACAGCATATAGCTTATTAAAAATAACATTAGCAATATATATATGCTTCTATCCATATAGAATACTTACAAGGTAAATTCGGTAAAAAATAAGTTCGTAACCTGTTATGTGCTATGTGGTAAAAAGAATAAAGCCAACCCGGCTCTTCCCATGGGTGACGTCAAAGGCGACTATGGAACTTTCTGCTCAAAAACATTTATAGATTTGATTTAATGGCGATGGGTGTACCACCTCGTCACATGTACATTTCTGTGTACTTCGAAAGGTGAACCGTGGATGTTGTTTCAAACATTACACTCTTAATGTTTGGGATATCTCGGGACACCCCATTTGGGATAAAGGTCGTGATGTTATGTATGTATAAGCCAGACAGTGTAACGATATTATGACATGAAATGTATTACGTGAATGTTATATAGTCATAAATATTACTAATAAAATACACATCTCATGTAGTGGATGAGACCCTGTCTGTTAAACTAACGGTTGCGGGTTCGGATCCCGCGAGGGGTAAATATTTGTGTGATAAATACGAGCATTTTTTCCGGAGTCATGAATATTTATATAAATATTTATGTATGATTGTTTGTAATGTTCGAAATATTATATATAATGAAATTGTGTACGTCCAAAGTATTCCAAAAAACATTTTTATTAATAAAAATAATAATAAAAAGATAACCGAACCGTTTAGAAATTGAATGCAACAGCCTTCTTTTCGCCGAAAGGTTCGGTGTTTTTTCATCTTCATTACCACATGAGTCACAGAACATCTAACTTAATTATAAATATTCGATACTCGAGTATCCCATATTGTAAATGCTTAAGTAGACAATATTAATAAATAAATAAAAATATCTTTACACATACACACAGCGCCACCTAGTTCCACACTAAAGCAACTAGTCTCGTATTATGGATACCAAATGGTTGATAAGCTACACAAATAAATTATATTTGTAAATAAATACGTAGGTATATAAATGAAAAACATAACTTGTTTTTTTTTAAATTTTTTAATATAATAAATAAATATCTTTGCACATACACATAGTGCCATCTAATTCCACACTAAGCAACTTATAGGCTTGTATCACAGACCAATAGTTGGTCTGTGGCTTGTATTAACGATACCTGAAGGGCAATTCTCGTAATATCTCTTATTACAATTACAGTAAAAATTCAGTTCGGATCTAGTCTCGGCTCCAATTGTCAAATACGTCATTCTCGTACTACACTATAAAGGTTTGTAATGTGATTATATCGAAATGTGATCGAAAGTTAAACAAAGCTTTTAACATCAAGTTCGAGATTAAAAAAATTGACAGTTCGTCAAATATGCGCTTGCTTCCTTCTATTTATTCTCTTTCACATTTGTCAAAAAACTACTTATATCACTTCAGCTGGGCAATACTGAACAATTAATAGTGAGAGCTTTGTTCAACTTTCGATCACATTTCGATATAATCACATTACGAATCTTTATATTTAACGTCGTATTTGACATTTAGGAGATCGAGACTGGATCCGAACTGAATTTTGACTGTAATTGTAATACGAGATATTACGAGAATTGCACTTCTGATGGTTGATCAACTACACCGATTTTTTTAATAAATAAATACATATATAAATAAAAAGCATCCATAACTCGGGAACACATATGCCCCAAGTATTACACCTATTATTTACATTCCCTACAACCATTTTATGCTCTTACCAGCGAGTGCAGACTGAACTTCCAACAAGCTAATTCACCTTCAAATATTTACGTAAAACATTGATTTACAGCGATACGGTTCACCAATAGCAACCCCTATCATTACGCGCCCCTTTTAAAGTTCAACAATTGACATTTGCGACGAAACACTATTATGATTATTATGATAGCAATCCTATTTTTTATTATTCAGGTTTAACCTCTGCTATCGTAACTGAGGGACTTTATTCTGGTTAAGGAATTCCCGTTATAACTGCACTGTGATCATCTTCTGATTAATAATTCAATAGGTATTGTAATGTCTCTTAAATAGATCTTATTACCCGACTATGAATGACGGCAAAAGGAGGGTATTGCGCTTTACTTGAGGGTAAGTTTAATATATATAATTATCTCATACAGCCCCCCTTAACTGATTTTAGTAAATGGGATGTCGATAGATTTTTTAACACGGGGAGTGATATAGATAGATGACGTCACAAAAAGCCAATATGGCGGACCTCACATGTCATTTTGGTTTCGATTTTGATGAGACTTCACGAAGCTATGAAACAAATTTTAGACTGGTACTACCGCGTGTCATTCCTCGAGGAAGAAAAAGACAGCACTAATTATGAACTGGTTTTACTTTAGCTTGTAATCTAAAAAACCTTTCCGCCCCTACAATATGCGTATCAAATGAAATCGACTGGTATAGGTGACGTCACAAAAAAAAAGAATGTGGCGGAAGTCCGACGTCATAATTATCAAAGCTGAAAGTTTGCGATGACTCAATATGACGTTTTTTCCGTAGTCGGGTTTCTAAGTTTTAATCATATTATGAGATGTCTACTTAAGATCCGACAAAGAAAAATAATAAAACAAAGACAGGCAAAAGGCAATTAAGGAATTTGTAGATTGGTGCAGCTTAAACTCTATGATCGCCACCTGCCTAGCATTGTGAATAGGGCAGGTCTTCTTATGAAGATCGTTACAATAGACGTCTTGAGAAGGGCTTTATTTTAAGGGTTTGTAAGGGGGAATTTAATACTTTCAAATCTAGGGCAAGTCTGTTGCATAAATACTGCTGTAAGATTCGATAAGGCGAGAAGCTAGTTTGTAGCTTGGCTAAACTGTGTTGGACGTGGCGAAAAGCGGACGTAGAGCGTGTTTCTATTTAAGTTTTTTTTGTTAATCAATATAATAAACTAACATTATTATACTTCATAAATAAAAAAGAATATGAAGGAAAATTTTGAATTGAAAGTTTACAATCGCAACACAGATATTTGACATTAAATTTAAAAACGGCTTGTTTAACCTTCTTTAAAATAAATCGACAATTGTGTAATTGAGGTTATTTGGTTGTTTGTTTTTATTTTCCAGAGTTAGAATTATTAGAATAGAGCAAGGGAAATATCGGTACATCAAATTTCTCATAACTTTTCAATATGGCGATCAGAAATGGCGATACAAAATTCAACTGCGATTTTCGGTTTTTTTAATTTATAGTGGTTGACCAAATAATAAGTCCAAAAAATTATAACTTTTTGGGCATTGTTCGAAAGCCATTCAAATTAAGAGCAAATTTTTTTCTGCGAGTGCGGACAAGCTTGTTCTAATTTTAAATTAAAACAAAACCATTGAAAAATTTCCGAGCAAGATTATGGCGGATCTCCTTCGAGGATCCCAGTGAAAAGTTACTAATGAGTAAAAATTAGATTTTATAAAAGCTTCTTCGCTGTAGTTGGAAGAACAGCCCTTGGATTATGAACTTCGCGTTACCTAATTAATAATTGTAGGGGGTGTTGTATGGAGTCCGAACTGAACCGAAGTGAATCACTTTCTGCTCGAAGGTACAATAACCTACTACTGACAACCTCATATCATTCAATTTGTTAAAACCTCAAGTTAAAACTATTATTATATGAGCATTCCAATTTATAATGAATTGTAGCTATAGCTTCTGTTATTATATAAATAACAATTGTTTTAGTAAGATATCGATTCCTGATTTCAATTCCGTTCAATCTTTTCCTGTGCATGTAACTGATATAGTTTATTGGAAAGATACAGTTAATATTTATGATAATAATGATTGAAGAGATCAATTTATCGATATTTTTATATAATTGCGATACAATAAGTTATTCAATTGTAAACAATGCTAAATATCATCACTCTATAAATAGCCGTGTCTGGCATAATGTTCGGTCATTTTGTTTGCTGCTGTTGAACCGAGACGATTAAAAGAAGTGTACGGTCTATATTCTATTCCCGACCTGCTGTCCGTTTACACTATACAAATATACCTGACTGCTTATTTTGTATTTTACTGGCGCAACGTTGGAGTTTTTTACTACAAATAATTGCATCCTAGGACACTAAGGGATCACCACGAATCTAACCTTGCATTTCAAAATCGATTTAAACTACATATTCAAAAAAACATTACCATCCTTCCTCGGGCAGTCGGGTAAAAATTTACTCGTATGATACCTACTGATATTTGGTCCTCGCTAAATGATAAACTAAAGGATACTTATTTGGGCCACAGTATTTGGGACATATGGATTTGCAGATGTCGGTACGACAAAGAAATAAAAACCGCTTGTACACTGCGGTTGCACGCGGCTAGTGTGTACCGATTAGCGTTAGCGGGCTGCGGAAACGGAGCGGCGCGTTCGTGATTGCTGACATTTATCTTGTGGCTCGCTAATTAGCCAGCCACGGCACTGACTGCGGGCGGACACAATGGGCTACTCGCGAAACTGCTGCGGATTTAAACAACAACGCCGTGAAATATGTATCATTATTATGAATTGTGGGTTAATTAAAGCAAGAAAATATACAAATTGTATAAATTGACGGCCGATTGGTGTAGTGGTATGTCATCGAAAGCAACGGTTGCGTAAATGTTGGAGTGACGAATACGAAGATTTCACGGGTCATGTATTTTTATATAATTATTTGTATAAGGTCTAACAAAATTAATCCGACAAACTTTGCAGTGTATGTACAGGATGTACCTATTACGAAAAAAATAAAAAATAAAATATTAAAGTTAACAGATTTTATTCAAAAAATAAAATTTATAAATGTAAATTTTGTGAGTTGGACCTTATTGGCCGCGCGCTCTAAGTACTTTGCCACAACATAAACACGTGCCGCGGTATCTTTGAAGACGCCGAAAGGCGACCACTCGCCGATCGCCGCCGGCGCTTGGACTATTAGACTAAAACTAAGATAAACCTAATAGACTAAGACTAAAACTAACTAAACTAACTAACTTAACTTTAACTTTTTTCTCATAGATAAAATAAAGTACAATCGAAATGAAGTAAGTCTGTTAATTTGTATTTTCATTTGAACTTAGGTACATTTAATTTATTTACTCGGAAACAAAATTTTCAGGGCTAGTTTTTTTAATGAATATATTATTTTATTGTCATGTACGTGCAATTACCAAAGTTTGTCGGGTTAATTTTGTTAGACCCAATATATGTCTACCCGTTATTTAGTATCCATATACAGGTTTTACCTACTTTGGGACTAGGTAATTGGTGGAAGTGTTTGAAATATTTATTTATTTTACAATTTCGACATTTCGTTTCATGGTATATAAGTATTAGATAATAAAATTTACTAGCTTTCCTCCTGCAACAGCGAACATTTTACTAGGATTTAAATTATTATGCCAGGATATTTTCTATTTGTGTGCCAAATTTCAGCCAAATCGGCTCAGTCGGTTCGTCGTGATTGTGCAACAAACCTACACTCAAATTTGGATGGATTGATTAAAAGTAATAAAAGAAACTTAAAACTCTTGTAAATGTGTATATTTTGGACTGTGTAGAATACTGCTAAAAGTTTTAAACTAGGTATGTTCAAATTAAAATTTTAGAATACAATATGGCGACTCGTATCGTTCGATGAATGCAAATTCTTCAAACGGCTCATTTCGCCGGCGCGTGTGGTAATGAAGCCCACTGGGCGGATGTACCGCTCGTAAATACTAGTCCGCTTCGTTTTTCCGCTTCCTGCCCAGCGTTGCCATTACTTTGCTACACGTCTTATTTAAACTATACCTTCTAAATTGAGCCATAATTAATGTTATTAAAATTTTATTTATAGCCACTAAAGACGGTTTTGTAGATTACGTAGGATGACCTACTTATTTATCTAAAATTTAAATTAAATCATGAAATTGGTAAGAAAATAATACATACGGTCACGCCTGTTTCCCGTTAGTGTAGGCAGACTATTGATTTCCACTTGCAACGATCCCGATATACTATTTTTGTTTCATCCACTCGTCAACAACTGGTTCATACACGCTCGACGGTTAGTGGTTGACCGCACCTGACCTTTTGTGAGTACGTCAGTCACTTCTTGGTCGACTTTTACCGACCTTTTCATTGCATTCGTTAATCTCCTTTCATTCATTCTTTCCACCAATATACCGAAACTCACAATAGGTCAGAAATATAAACATTTTGTGATGTGATGTGAGAGGCAACTTGACCTAGTATTTAGCTAGCTAGAATCTAAGCATTACGTTGGTATATATGATACCTAAGCATCTCAATGATCATTGGGTAATAACAATTTTCCAATAAATCTGTATCTATTGCCATGTTAATACGCTAACTAATCTATCCTAAAAGCAAATTGCAGTTAGGTAAATTGAGGAATTATATACCTATTTGCAATTTCTGGCAAAGTTGCTGATACTATCGCAGCGGCGCGGCTGGCGGTGCGGTGGCGGTGCGGTAGCCGTGTAAAGTGATACTTAGATAGGGGCCCTGGATCGAAGCACTTTCCGAACTCGGTTACCGTTTGCTAGCTTCTAAGCGTTTGAATATTGTTATACAAAGGAATGAAATCAGCAATTTATGACAAGTGGTCGTGTTTTAATATAATACTTAAAATATCAAGTTAGGTTGGTTATAATTAGGTATTTTAGGAATTTAGGTATCTACTTAAGTACTTAAACTAGGCATTGAAGTTAATGTGAGTCTTAATGGTGTTATCGCCATTATATCTTTTTTACTTTTTTATACAATATATGATTTTAAACAGTCTCTTAATTGACGAAGTAGAGTAAAGAGTTATAATTACGACCTGTTTGGTGTAGTGGTTCGAAACTCTGACTGCTATACCAAAAGGTCGCGGGTTCGAACCCCGCTAGGAGCATATGTTTCTATGATGAATACAGACATGTGTTCCCGAGTTATGGATGTTTTTCATATATATATATATATATCTATATATATATTTACAAAAAAATATGTATTTCTGTAGTTTATCAACCATCTGGTATCCATAATACAAGCCTAGTTTCTTAGTATGGAACTAGATGGTGCTGTGAGTCTGTGCTCTCTCCTTGCTATTTAAGAGCTACACTCTTTTCGATGGAGTCCTTTCCACACTTCTCTACATTCCGCCTTGTAATTGACTTCCTTAATTTCTGTGTGTATGTGCAAATATATTTATTCATTTATTACTTATAATTAGCATAAAAATATTTTTATATAAAGACAACAAAGAAGTCAGTGCCCCATATACCTCTAGTAACCTATCACGGTTTTCTCGGCAATTTAAATGTGTGCACAGGATCAACGCCCAACCGATCTGTACGATCTGTACGATAGTACAGATCACAGGGGAGTGCGGTGTAAGGATTTTTGACGAAAGATTTTGTCCTGGTGGCTCAAGAATATTCACCCACTCACAAATACAGGTCGAGGAGTCAATTGTGTTTTACAGCAAATAAGGCTTAAATAAATAATAATAACATGTGTTTATTCATAAATTGAAAAACCTCTATCGCAAAATAAACGGAAGTTTTCTATTGCTTCTTTTGAATCTTCCAACTGATTCAACGTGTTCTCTAAACATAAACGCGAGTCCCTTTAAAAATATATTACCTACTCTATTTTGTGCGCCTCTAATAAGCTATTAAAGACTTAAAATAGAAATCCCTCTAAAATAGGAAAAACTTGATTAATCTGGATTCAGAAGTTTATGATACAAGAACTTACATAAGTAGACATTTAGGTGTCACATCAGGAAAGGGATTCATATTTATTTCCATAATTCATATTAAACAGTTATAGCCGCATTAACAAAGCCGTTACTCACACGCAATGCAAATACAGTGCCATTAAGCTCGAATAGGCAGCGATTGAAGTGGATTGATTGGATCAATAAAGACGACGGATAATCTGTGATTAGCAGAGTACGTTACAACGCGGTGCGTTTTGAAAGCTGTTCATAGCGATAGCGACACATTAGTGTCTGACTGATTACACGTCAGCCATGCACAAATAAACGCATCAATAAATTTCGGTTTTGAGCGATGTTGTGATTTCGATGGAAGTGATTTTGTTGTAACAATTACCGTAAACCTGTGTTAAATACAGACTTTGATTTGCATTTGGTGCGCAGCAGGCTAGTGGACTGATGAATCGATTTTTTTGTCATTCACAGGTAAAATTTCTTGAGCCAATAAATCGTTACAATAAAATTGAAAATCAATACAATACAATACAAATACACTTTATTGCACAATAGATAAGAAAATACAGTTTCAGAAATGATTGAATTGGTTACCTTTTTTTTTTATTTGTTTAAAAAAGTTAAAAAATCGTACAATGAATTTGAATGAATTCCTTGTAGGATTTTTCTTTTGTACACAATTTGCTGCTAAACGCCAAATTTCAATGCTCAGGTTGACTGGAAGAGATCTCTTAAAGAGATAAGTCCACCTTTATATGTGACCAATTGTTGTACTCTGTTATTGTAAATAAATAAATTAAAAAAAATATCCTTAGACACACGCACAGCGCCATCTAGTTCCACAGTAAGCAACTATAGGCTTGTGTTGTGGATACCAGATGGTTGATATACTACATAAATACATTTTTTTTTGTAAATAAATACTTATTTTATATGAAAACATCCATAACTCGGGTAGGTACCTACACATGTCCGTATTCATCACACAAACATTATGCCCCTAGCGGGATTCGAACCCGCAACCTTTTGGTATGGTGGTCAGAGTTGCTAACCACTACACCAAACACGTCGTCATATTGTAATAAAGAATATAATGAATCAAAACACTATCCTTGGAAAAACTAATTTTTCGTAGATTTTTTTTCAGATAAATATGCCAAAGCAAAATAGAGATAAATATTTTGATGCGGTTTATTGCATTGTCAAGTCTTTTTGATAAGTTTTACCGTTATCCAGGAAGCGCTGCATGAGAAATGTTTCTTCAAAATATGGACCAATTTGGATGCGTTTTTCTTGCATTGCAGTCATGTCATGAATGTATATGTCAAAGCGTGTCCTTAATTGGGTTTTGCCATTATATGCCACTAGGAGGCATTTTCTCTAAAAACGGATGAATGTGAACTACGTGGGTTTTTTGCATTCATAATACTGGCTATGAATGCAAAAAACCCCACGTAGTTCACATTATTGACGACCGATTGGTGTAGTGGATAGTGAACCTATCAGCGAAACCAGCAATTGTGGGTTCGAATCCCGCGAGTGGTCAAACATTGTGTGATGAATACGAACTTTTATTCCCGAGATGTTTATATAAATATTTATGTATGTTTATCCGTTATCTAGTATCCATAGTACAAGTTTTGCTTAGTTTGGAACTACATGTTTGGTGTAAATGTCCGAAATATTTATTTATTCATTTATTATATATGATCGAATTTTATAGCAGATTTTTAGATATAAGTTACTTTTACAGATAGTCCGTCAGAAGGCGCGGCAGAAGATGTATTACTCTAAAAATATTAGACTGAGACAATGGAATAGGTTCTTAAAACTTTTTATTTAAAAATGTTGTCTAGACTTTTTATATTATTTATAAATAACTAAGGCTTCAATTGTCTTCAATCTCATGTAAGAAAGTGATGCCGGGGTGTTTTTTTATTGGGCCTTGCGCAAAGTACAACTGTTGATGCTTTTACCGTTTTCTAGGATGAGTCATATTCATTCAGGATTCGAATCTAGAATTTTTATCTGATCGATTAGATTTTACAGACAAAAATATTGAGCCGAGATTAAACCGTAACTAATGTTTCTCACTCTTACGATCGAAACCCGAAGTGTGTGATAAATCTAAATTCGTCCATCAGTAAATGCGGGCCAGCATTTTATCACGCAGTATGAATTTGGTACAGAAAGGGCACTCTATTTGGTACAGAAGGGGATTTCATACTAAAGTAAACACACCAACCTCTACTGATAATTATGAGTTAACCAAATGCACTCAACTTAAATGAAGTTAGCGATGCAAAGCGCTGTCTTTCAATGATTTGTGGTACAGAAACGCATCTGACTCCTAGATTGTAAACATTTGATCCGCCCATTTTAAAATTGATGGGTCATTCGACTTTGGTATGCGTTTGAAATTGATACTTCTGAGTTTCAAATGCGCTTGACTTGAGATCGCTTATTGTTCTCGCTGTGATTATGAATGTTGCTCCCTGAATGTTTTTTTATAGATTTTCATGACGGGGACCTTACAGTATCTATACTTGCCTGGGTAATTGACAAGATGACAAGAAGCTATGTTATTAACTACTGCATGTTGAACTCAATATTTTGCGATTGTGATTAGATAGTAACATATATTAGGTTCTTCTCACTTTCGTCGACATACTTTACATACCTTTTTTTAATGATAAGCTGGATATGCGTTTGACCACAATGTAGTCTGATGGGACGCGTTCTTAGTAGCCTCGACGTCGTCTCTAGTTAATGTGCTTGCTCCTTCATGAATGTATAGTTTCTGTACTGTTAGGTATATTTATACTCCGGTGATGCGAGTTGCGACCGAGGCGCCAGTAGTTTGTCACTGGGAGGACACGTACGGACGTGATACTCAGTTTATTGCTTCCCCGGTGCAGACTGATTGGATAACTCGCACGACGTAGTGGACCAGAGCAAACACCGTGAGAGCCATTAGTTGGGGACCCGAGGCTGGGCACTCAGGGCGCTGCTATTCGATACTACTTGTCAAAACATTATAGATATACCAAGAGTATAGTATTATGTACGACCTACTTTTGTCGTGAATTGAATGCTGTTAAAATAGGGAAGAAATTATGACAGCTTAAAGTTATTTTCACCATATATTACCTACAATTTATTTTCGTTTATTATTAACAAATCTCACACTGTATGACCATGAACATATAAAAAATAGGTCATTTAATAATTGTGAATTGAATATTGATAAAAGTGGGAATATTTTATCTTTATTTATTCTTTTCACTGGGACGGACTTTGACTTGGGATGCTACATGTGCCAACACATTGGCATTTTCTCACATCCCCAAAGCTGCCATGAGAGTCAGGATCGCGGCTAAGGAACCCCAGCTACTCAAGCGCTGCCAATAATCCTCGTTACTTGGTAAAGAATGATGGCTTACTGTAGTAACTATTGGCCCGTGGTCATCAGACACTCAAAAGTCGTTCACGATCTCTCAACCAGATTAGTTCTGGTATTATGTCGCACTTACCTCGTTCAACGTCGTAGGCTCGAATTGAACCGATCTCTACTTGAAACTAGTTGAAAGGTGATAGATAAATTAATTTTTTGATATGAGACGGACATGGCAATAATACTCAGACTTGTAATACTGACCTCCGTATTAACTGAATCCCGCTTTCGTGACTCAATGTAAACAACATTGCGTTTACGATTCGGAGGTCGCGGGTTCGATCCCCAGCGGGGTATATGTTCAAGTACTCGGTTTGGTTAGTGGTAGGGCATTTTAAATGTCCGCCTGGCTAGCTACCACCATCTTATCTAAATCTGCCGCCAAGCAGCAATGTTCCGGTTGTAAGAGATAAGATAGCCAATCCCCCAAATGTGTTGAGGTTTCCGGGTCAGTACGCTTCCACCTTCGACTTCATCTTCACTTAACATCAGGTGTGATTATGGTCAAAAAAAATTCATAAAAAAAAAGTGAGGGACCTTAGTCTGGCTGTTCAGCGAGGCGACGCGTCCAGTGTACCCATGTCCGAAAAATACAAACGTGCGATGAACTGTGGTTCGAAATATTGCAGTTACGATACTCTATTAGTCGACACATTGCTTGTGCGATAAACCATACAGCGACAGGTGACAGAATACTTCGACGAACGTTATAGCGAAATAGGTTCGGAGCACCGTGACACTGTTGGTTAGGTAGGTTGATAAAGTACACCAAACAATAATGTAGACGGACGTATAATTATAAAGCTATATATTTGTTATGAAAACAAGGTACGCAACGCAACTTTTGAGGTAATTTCAAACAGATCTACTATTTCCAATGTTGACGAGATTCCGCGTCATGTAAAAGCGAATAGCCTTATATTACTTCCAGTTATTTACACTCTAACATTCCGACGTACAATTTCCAGTGCTGTTATTGCTCCATTTTATAAAATCCAAGTATTTCTGTATAAGCGGAGATAAAAATAAAAGTTTTCTCTTTACAGCGAAGCATAAGTTACATAAACAGTTCAATGGCTCCAGAGGGATGCCAATATTGTAAATTTCTTTTTTTAATTCTCTCAGTTTTCTCGCTTGCTGAGCTTCATGCCAGCAGCTGGCACGTACAGCTCGTCTCGTCCTGAAGCACGTAGCTAGCTTGATGCCTACTTTATTGCCGACGGGGGTCTCAAATACCCGGCTGCATCACATCACTGCATTCAGCATTCCGCTTTTAATTGGACGATGCAAGTTTTCTTAGGGTTCTCTCAAAATGGAATCCTCATTAGCGAAGAGAATTTGTCAATGTTCGTGTGCTCCATTTATCTGTATGTTTTTCCGGCGAATGAATAGTCTGATGAAATTTAGGAAAACGGACTGAAAGTGAAATAAGTACCTTTTTCATCCAAATATAATATCCAAATATATTTGAACTTATAATTATGTATTAATTTTGGTTTAATCCATATCGGTTAAATCATAGCCCGGACTTGATTAAAAACGCTCACTTTTTAACATAATTCTCATGACCAACAATACTTTTTTACAAATAGTCTTATTATCCATTTATCTACAGCGTGGGACCCGGAGCAGGGGCATATAAACAAATTACGGCTTCTAAAGGTCATGAGCAATTGTTTGGAGCTGGTCCGAACCAATTAAAATCTCAAACCTTTTCTATTTTAGTTTAGTCTAAACTTGGATAAGAATCTAATCTAGTACCAAAACATTCACAACGACGACAGTCGAACGACAATATCGCTTTGCAATAGTACACTGAAAACGGGTTATACTTAGAAAATTTTATTCTGCAGAATTTACGGGGTATAGATGGCAGGAATCATTTCAATGAAAGAACAGATACTCCATAGAAGCTCCATTTTTTTTATTTTCCCCTGTTCAGGGCCCCACGCATAACCAGTAGACTTCATAATTATTATGTGAGTAAAGTCATGTTGATGTAACATAATGTCGCAATAGCGTAGTGTCCTAATTCCATGATGTCGGACGGCGGGTTGTCGGACTTCAATTTGTAAGTCTTCATATACATTCAAAAGTACCATAAAACAAATTCTTTTGAAAAGGCTAATTTATAATGTTTTATGTCTACTTAAAAGATAAGCAAGAAGCGTGGACATGGGCGATATTCCGTCTATTTCTTTTTCCTTTGGTTTATCGAATCAAAAGTAACCGAAAACCTATTTAAATCAACCTTTCAATTTCGTGTTTGTTCTTCTTGGCAGCAATTTTGATATAAGCAAAAATTTGAAGTTAAAAATTTTACATTTCAAATGAGAACCTTTTATTCTAAGAAGTTTTGTGTTTTTTACTTTGACCTTGTTCACTTGCTGCTGCATATATTCCGAAACTAGATTATCCCACACCCGATCCTCTAACTTTCCTTCAACCTATTCGTGGAATTACATCACCTCTGGTGACCTCCTGAAATAAACCTTAAGGATGTGTGTAATTCTTACTTCAAATGCACGGGTAAGTTTCTGATCTGTAAGCTAAACATGTACGTACGTACCTCTCCAGCTTACCCCCACAGTTCGACTGATTGAAGACGAAACTACGTTTCAACTTCACACGGTTTTGCGATTTTCATGCTGAAATCAAGTTTCGAGATCGAATTTCAATCGAGTAGTGGAGATATATTTAAACTTGAACGTTTATTTCAATATATCCTATTGAGCCTTATTTTTCTGTTTAAACTATACTGTCATGTCAGTCGCGTGCCTAGGGTTTCAGAGCAAGGCAATTATTTGATGAATGATTTGTGGTTAACACAGTTATGAGGTTAAATAAATCATGTTGCCACTTTCTTCTTCAATCTGTAAGGTCATATGCAACTGCCTGTGATATAGATCGTCCTAAACTGGTGTAGGCAGATACATTCGTATTCCAACGATTTTCTATACTTTTAAATATTATAAATCGATAAAGTTTGAAGTTGATATCCAAATCGAGTGCTGCAAGGCATGCCGGGCTTCTCGGCCTATATGAACTATGTCATATCAAAAGATTTTTAGCTTCTTATATTCTTAGTATTCTGTAGAGGAATGGAAAAGTTGGAAGGTTTATATATTAATCAGTGTGCGTCCGTTTTTCTTTTATTTTATTTATTTTGCATATTAACAGAAATCCCTCGTATACATTATTAAGAATACATTGACTGATTTATTAAGTTTATTTGATATTTCGAACGTTCTGCGTAAAATACTCTGAATCTGAGTAATATTGTTTATAAGTTAACTATGGCATCTTTGACCAAAGAAAATTCGTGGGAAAATTAAATCTAAAGTTACTTGTGTTTTTTCCACTTGTAACAATATTACTGCTGCAATTTTTACTGAAACGTTTTTGAAAATGTGTAAAATGATATTGAAGAATGTGGATTTCTTACTTTTTACCCGACTTGGGCAGCAGGGCAGGAAGGAGGGTAATGTTTTTGAAAATGTATTTTATTTAATATAAAATAAATAACAAATTCATCTTTCTCGGTGCTAATTGCTATCGTATTTCGTGATCCGTCCATACATTCAAGGCATGCGAGGAATCTTGTTAACAGAACTGCATGGTTTAAGTAAAGCCTCGACCTCTCGATTTAGAAGTATTTTAAGAAATATCTCAAAACAACCGATTGTAGCGTATATACCCCTATACCGCTTGACCTTAACACGTATCACCTTTGTAGGTGCTGATGTCGTAATGAATGCGTCATCTTTCGTATATTTTACCTACTTATTTGTGTGAGGCTCCTGTCTAAATAAATGGAAAACTATAATTTGGTGAGTTTCAGCTCCAGGGACAGTGGAAGTGTCGTGCATTTTGACAAAGGTAGTGTTTAAATCTGACGTCTTTGCGATTCAGTACACCATATGAAATAAATGGCGTCATTTACCGGACTACCTTTATTGAGGGATAATTGTGTCGATTCTGAAGTGGCCTCTAAAACTTAAATTTGAATTTAGAGTGCTTTAAACAGATTTCCTATTCTACGTAGCATCTCAAAAATTTTGAGCTTGGAACCTTTGAACCTATTCCAGAAAGCCATTTAAGACATAATATTATCGAAATTTAGTCGCCATCTAAAACATCACATTTAAAATTAGAGAGTAGGTTTTTCCAGATTTATTGGGCTATCTACAGCCCAAAAAGTATGAACTTTCTGTAAAAGTCTTTTGTGGAGGTATAGAAGATTTTCCTAATATGTTTTATTTTAAATTTAACGCCGCGGTGAAAAATAATGCCTAACCTATTTTTTTAAAATTTAATTTTTTCAAGGCGATACATAATTCTAGTAACTTTTAAGTATCAATGGTATCAAACAATTATTCTTTGATTGTACTATAAAACAAGTTAGTTGTCGAACGCGAAGAATTATTTTGATAGAAGAGATCTTTCTTAAAAGAATGTTGCCATTTTCCCAGTATCGATAAAGTGACGTAATTAACCAAAGCCAAAAGCAAGCAAAGTCAAAAATGAAAGCCAACTTAAATTATATAAAATACGGTAAAGGAATTCCATATATTAAAGCATTGATTAACAAACATTTAAACAACCTCTTCTGCAGAAAAATATCAGATTTGAACTAAGGCAATACAGTAAATCAATTCAATTTAGGCGACCGTAAGATATGTCAAAACCATCGCAAATTTATTAGCGATAGGTGTATTTCAGAATAGCATATTTTAGGAAATGCATTTAAAATTAGAGATTTTTAGATTTAGGTAAGTTTAGCGACTGCACGCCGGAATCGACACCAATGTTTTGTTAGCTTATTTCGGCCTATCACGTCGTGTTTGCGATTGGATATTAAGATTTCCTAATTGCCGTCTAGGTTGGTGTATGGTTAAGATTCCGCATCTATTAGTGTTTGATGATAATCACGATAACTTTATCTAGGTCTCTAAGGAAAAATCTTCGGTGTTAGACCACGTGCATTAATATTCATCATCGTTGAGCATTAGCCTCACCCATAGAATTCCAGAGTGAGCGGTTGGAAAGGCCTGCATCCAGCGATTTCCCCCGACCTTTATCAGGTCGACTGTGTCCTAGGCTGCGCTTGCCGGTGCGTGGTCTCCCGTCGAAAATTTTAATGTCCCACTGGCCATCAGTTCGTCGAGCTATGAGCCCACTGCCACTTCAACTTGCTAATCCAATAATTTACTGGTCCACGCCTCTGGAGATGTAAGAGCTGATGCCTACTTTGCTCAGCAGCTGAGCTTATGCATTCAACGGGGCAATAGCGCTAGCGTACTAGGTACTATGCCTCACGGAAGCGAGTTGGACGGCGTATTTTTTCTATAAGATATAGGTATTTTCAATTGTTTTATAAATTTGTATTTCATGTAATTTAAATACGATAAATTAACAATTTTTCCTTTATTTACGCATATAACTATGACACATCTTCTTGAAATTCAATTAAAATCTATACGGTATCGGAGTTATAAGTCTCTTAGATACGGACGGGACGACGGTCATGATAAAAAAAATAAGGTTTGCGTCTTTGCCATTTGGCTACGGAACCCCGTAAACAGTGAGCGTAGGCAGCCTTTTCGTACATTTCTCTCTGATAGCATAATGCAGAGATTTATTACTCCTGAAACTGTATTTTAAAAGCCCGAAATAAATATTTTCTTTTCTTTATTGGGCTTTTCTTCCTCGTTTTAATTGCGTAAATCCTCTTTAGGGGCGATCTTTTTCGATAAAATCTTTTTTTTTTCTTCCAATACGATAGCAACTGCGACGATGTAATTAGTGCTATGTAAAATCGGCTTACTCGTACCTCGGCTTTGGCTAATTAAAAGGAAAATGTTTCTGATATTGAATAATGTAAAAAAAATTAACCAGATAAAGGTCTCAGATTTTCTTTTACCAGAATATTACAGTGCATTTTACTAACTTGCCTGTTACTAACTGCATACCACATACCGTAGTGGAGTCGTGAGTATCTCGAATCACAAGTACTGTAAATTATTTTGCACAATAAAGAGTATTTGTATTGTATTGTAAGTACCAATAACAATCAATACACATATATGTATCTATGAGAATACCAACGTGCTAAGATCGTTTCTTAAATGCGAGGAAAAACCAAAAAAAACAATTTTATAAAGTTCTCGTTTTCATGAGTTTTAATTTTATTTCCAATAAAGCGGCAACGGAGCTCCCGACTCTCGGCACATTCGCCTCTGAACGTTTCCACTGGACTTCATAAAGGCTGATCAGACGATCGGCGAACGTCGCGAAAAAGGGATTATCTCTAATAATTGGAAATTGAGTTTATTAGCTACGTCTTATTCGGTTCAGTTCCCAGATCCGCCTATTTGAGACGCAATAAAACTAACCTCTTGTTGAGTATTTCGAAATAAATGAAGGTAAAAGTGATACAAGACAGTATACGGTATCTAACTATTATTATATGCGAAAGTTTGGATGTTTGTTTGTTTGTTTGTTGCTCAATCACCGCGAAACGGATTAACGGATTTGAATGAAATTTGGTATATAGGTAAAATATACCCTGGATTGAGACATAGGATATTTTTCATCCCGATAAAGTAAGTAGTTCCCGCGGGATAAACAAATTTCCGCGATAAAGTTATTCCACGCAGGCGAAGCCGCGGGCGGAAAGCTAGTATGTTATAACGAGGAAGTCATGATTTTAATGACATGATTAGGCAAATATTAATATTAACAATAAATTACAATAAAAAATAATAATACTGTCTACTGTAAACCAACAACACTTAGTGACCCGATCATTAGATTATGATATTAAATGCGAATAATATTTATTTCGTAATAATTTTACATGGGATAAGGATTCTCGTAATTATTCCTTCACTTGGGCCACAAGACCTCTCTTCGTGCCAAATTTCCAGATTATAGGGCACCGCTAAGTACCCCCTAGGTTTTGATGTCATGTCATGTCAGCAGGGCTTAGTATGAAAGTCCTACGCATTGAAAGGCCGTATCTTTTTATTGCGTTATAATAGAAACTTGATTTTTTACGGCAATATGATTCCGTAGACTTTAGTATCGTACGTACTACAGCCGTAAAACGGCCTTGACACATGGAACAGACGGACCGACAATAAAGTGATCCTATATAGGTTCCGTTTTTTCCAAAATGAGATAGAATAAACCCTAAAAAAACAAAACTCTCTATCATTAAAAGTTTTAGAAGAATTTCGAACGTGTATCAAACAGTAAGAAACAAAAAGTAAATAAAAAAGAGTTTTAATAATTCCTGAGTTTGATCCATAATGGAGGCCCGTAGAAAATATTTAGTTTCATAAACAAACTTCATCAATCACGTCGTTATACCGTTACAATTATTGTACCTACATGAAAATGAAGTTTTTATTGAGATTAATTTACGTAAAAATGAAATGGTCACAGTAAGTTCGGTTTCTAATTTGACGCCAATTCGTGCGTGTGCAATCTAATTTCATTAAGTGTATGGAGGTTAATAGCTTCTATGGGTTGTAGCGATTTAGTGAAATAAGTGTCGGTTAGAGTTAATTTTACTTCCCCACGCGTCGGAGCGATACAAAATTGAATTCGTGTAGTTAACGAGTCACCAAATTATTGCGTCGCACCCCGCTCTAATATATTCCTACCCATATATTACTTAACCATGTTTATATATTTATTGTTATAAAATAAAGAACTATTGACTCACTGAGAAAGATTTTGTAAAATTCCCCGGGAAATACGGGATCAGCGCGGGGATCACTGCAGGGTGTTCTTTACTCATTCATTTAAATAAAATGGTTAAGTTTAAATTTGTAATATATTACAGATTTTAAATTATCTCTCATTATAGGATTTCCTCAAGAGTCTATAGAAGTCTTGCTGGACATATGGACTAATAAATTTTAAATTCGAACTCTATGTCTGTTTCTCTCGACAAAAAAGAATATCACTTTTAATAAAATAAATTAAAAATAAATAAATATTTTGGACACTTACACCAATCTAGTCCCAAACAAGCAAAGCTTGTATGTACTATTGAAACAAGATAAGGGATATACATATATTAAATGTTCGTATTCAACACACAAATCGCGGGATTCGAACCCACAACCGTTGGTTTTACTGACATGGTGACATCACATGACATAACTACACCAATCGGTCGTCAATACATCAATCCAGTACTAATAGGTAATTAATTAATTGACTGTGGTGATAAGTTTCTATGTTGCAGGTGGTAAGGTCCAGGTTATAACAATAAAACTTCTATTATCTCTGGTGATGTGGCCCGGAACGTATTAAGTTCTATTGTTATTTGTTAGCATTTCTATAGAGTTTCCATTACATGTCTAAGTTGACAACTGGTAGTCCTTATTTGACTATTAAAGTAGAACTTGACTATTAAAAGTGAAAGAGAAGAAATAGAGAAAAATCTTTTATACTCGTAATCACATACAACTATTCATTTGTTAGCATTTGCGATAGCTATAAATCTCACATAATGATGTCATTAGGGCTTTTGGAGTAGGCATTAGATGAGATAATCGTTTAAAAATGCTCTGCTATCATTCTGTGTGAATTATAGTCTGTGTACTATTGGATTGAACCCGCAAAGTTCACGTCTATAATACGATTGAACCAAGAACAGTGTTATTTAGGAACCAAGAACGCTATTATTAGGACTTAAATTAGAATGTTTGAATATTTGTTACTCTATAACGCCTTTAAATAGGGTACATGTTTACAACAAAATTCCAAAATAAAATCGCGGAATGAAAACTGAATTAGGGTGAGCGGAGCCACATGCCGAAGGCTAGTATGTATTTTCATAAGCAAACTTCAAAAGGAAGTTTCATTTACAAATGAAAAAGAAGGTAATATCTTGTAGAAATATTATTGTTGACGTTACAAAGTTATTTTTATGAGCAAGTAAATTTTTCGTATAATTAGTACACAGGTAAGTAATGTTATGAAAAGATTCAGGGCCGTATCTTTTCCCAGGCGAAAACAAAAACAGGCAAATTGGCATTAAATAATTGATAATTAAAGCAAGTTGTGGGTTGTAAGACTTAAAAGGAATTGAGCCAACCAGTCACTTCTTGTGGGTGTAGGAAAAGACGACTAACGGACCTTACATCAAAAATGATACTGACACGTTTTAACGGCGTTGATGGGCTCATGTGCGTGTATTTATATATATTTCAAAACGTGCACCGTGGATGTTATTTAAAGCCTTAAGCTTTCAATTTAGTAATACCCAGACGTAGTTTGGGATAACTCTGATCACCCTATTTGGGAAGGGAGGAAAGATGTAACTTGTATAAAAATTTTGAACTTTAATGATATGACAAATTGGTTGAGTTTAGTTTGTGAGTAAAATCGATCTACCTGTACTGTACTACTGTTCTTCGATAAACCGGGGAGTTTTTCACGTAAGGAAAAAATAGGGCATATTGGGTAAGTCAAATAGAAGGTAATGGCATAGGTAGTTTTTTTTTTTTAAAGCATTGTGCCATTTGACCGTCGCGTTTGTAGCGTATAATTACATCATTAAATTAAAATAAATAAAAAAGAAAATGGAGAAAATATGAGTTCCAAATAAATTTCACATGATAGGAACCCTACGAATCCCACCAGTCGCATATCAATCTCCAGCCGGCGCGTTCGTCGATGATGGTTTTGAGAAAAAAATATTATTTACTTATTATTTCGATTTCACGTACCTAATATGCCCTTTTTTTGCCTTACGGTAAAAAACTCATCCGGTATATAAATCAAATTACACATATAGAAAGCTAATTTATTTAGTCACCTGCCCATTAAACACGCGATTGTGTGGGTTCAAAGTATTTCCAATGACAATTTGGTTGATTTATAAAAATAAAACCGAACCCGAACGAACGAAACGAATTTCAGTGCTGCAGCGGTACTTTCCGCCGAAAGGTTCGGTATTTTTTACCCGACTGCCCAAGAATTTGTATATACTTGTACGTAAATATGTATGTAAGTATGTATGTATGAATGAATGGAAGTATGTATGTTAGTAGGTATGTGCGTAAGTATGTAAAGTATCATTCTATGGAATTTGCTAACTATATAAACAAAAGACGATCTCAGATCTCTCTCGTACCTATTTGATATATGGATGTTTATATAAATATTTATGTATGTTTATCCGTTATCTAGTATCCATAGCACAAGCTTTGCTTAGTTTGGGACTAGATGATTGGTGTAAGTGTCCGAAATATTTATTTATTATATTATTATTATTATTATTACTGAATATCAAAGACTAAATCAAATTAGCTATCTTTCAATACTCATTCGCACAGATTCCAAGATTTACTTCTGAATATACTAAGTACCTACCTATATTTGATCAATTACAAAATTATGTTACCCATTATAATATTATACTTTAGTAACTTATTAGTAATCTGTGATTATACTGCCTTTAGGCGTACAGATGTTAATGAAAGTTGTTACTTAGTAATAGTCAATTATACAAAGTAATTTATTTTCTCTACTTTATACAGTGTACTTATATATTATTGGAATACAATACAAGCTGCTAAGGAGAGAAAAAATGCAGTGGAGACTCCAGTCTCCATACACTCCAGCCCGCACTAAAGTTATATAGAAACCTGTTTTACAGGTCTCATTACACATATAAACATCTAATTAGTTTAAAAACGGCATGGCCACGCCCTCGGAGTTGGTTACTTACCTACATCAACAGATTTACGTCCTTACTGTTAGAACACAGCCTTCTTTCACTTGCAGAGTGCTTAATGTCACCATTCTTATATACCTACTACAATAAAATATATTCTAGGCTCGTTTATAAACTTTTCGAACATGTAAAGGACGGTCCTTTGCAGATATAAAGATTCGTGCCTCGACTATTTTTCTAACAATATCAATACCTGTGCTAAAGGTTTCAGGTCACGGACGGCGTAATCCTGTGTCTGATTCAAAGTGAATGGACGCTCTTGTGCTCCGCTGAATGCATCCGGACCCTTCCAGATCGTGACCATCCTCTACCTGACCTGACACTGATTACCAGCACATATAAATACCAAGGAATTATACAACTTGAAAGTAAAGTACTTTATTACTTATACTCGTATAAGCCTGCTTCAAGGTCTCTTTAGGTGTTAGTTGTGTATGATGTTTTTACTCGACTACATCGAAGCGTAGGAAGGTACTGTATAGAACGCTTCTTTATCTATATTATGTTGCCAGCAACAGCCTAAACGTTGAATATACCTATTACCCTCGTTTTGGCTTTGACGTAGTCGGCTAGAAAATCGATAACTATTTAAGTATGTCAAAACCAAGAAACCGGACAGCATATTTTGTATTTAGCAGAAGCCATGTTGAATATTTTACCATAAAAGGTATCGTATGACAGGTATCAAGACGAATCTAACTACGCCATGCACTTCGAAATCGGTGAAGCAGTACAGGCTACAGGATGCGCCAAAGGAACGGAGATACCTACATACATACATACACTCGAAAAACATTACCCTTCTTTCTTGCGTAGTCGGGTAAAAACAAGACTAAATAACACAATTGATTTAGGTCGGAGTCGAAGGCCTCTATGCGGTTCCTCATAGGTAATATTTTTTTTTGCAAACTTGATGCGAGTAGTCAACAAGGATCTAGTGTGTTGTCGTCGTCCCCCCTCCCCATAAAAGTTAAACGGTTCGTTTTTATACGTGAAAAACTTCAGTTTTCAATTTTCAAGTTAAGAGGAAAACTTATTTGTGAAACAGCAAAAAGGCCCCTTCTAAGTCCGCATATTGTGAGAGCAAATACGGAACCTTACACTGCGCGTGGCCCGGCACGCACTTGGTCGGTTTTTTATAAGTCTTTTTAAAGTTCATGCTTAACATTTAATCCGAAATATAGTGGCATAGTCAATTTTTAATCGATTGCTCCTGCTGCTGATTGATCGATAAGGGTATTATTTTTTGGGTGGATGTATATATCTACCTAGTATTATAAATGCGAAAGTTTGGATGTTTATTTATTGCTTAATCACGGCGAAACGGATGAACGGATTTGGATTAAATATGGTATATAGGTAGAATATACTCTGAATTATGACATAGGATATTTTTTATCCCGATAAAGTGAGTTGTTCGCGCGGGATAAACAAATTAAACATATCTGCGATAAAGTTATTCTTACGCAGGCAAAGCCGCGGGTGGAAAGCTAGTGTAAGTATTAAAGTATGTATCTATATTGTCACCTATAGCTTAAATGTCTTGACTGATTTTTAATTGCAAGGTGATCCCCGGAGTGCACTCTGTCTCCGTGTATTTAGAATGTTTAATGTTTAGAATGTAACATCTATAAACTTCAAAAAAATATATAATAATATCTAATCCCATAGAAAATCAAAAAAATAATCAAGACGAAATAATTCAATTATGGCGCGCTAGTAAAATACAAAATATACAAGTAGCGAATAGCGTTCTAAAGTCATGAATGGATTAACTAAGTACCTATGAGTGAGAATTCAATATCTAACTTCTAACTAATACATATTATAAATGCGAAATTTTGGTTGTTTGTTTGTTGCACAGTCACGACGAAATGAATGAACGCATTTCTAGATTAAATGTAGTAATAGGTAGAACATACCGTGGATTAAAACATGGGATATTTTTTATGCCGATAAAGTGAGTAGTTCCCGAGGGATACGCAAATTAAACATATAATTATACCATTAGTAGTACTTATACTAATATAGTAACGCAGCTGGTACTAATATAATACTGCTAACTTTTTCATCCCAAGGAACTGCACACAGTGGTGTCGATTCGGATGTACACCAACTAAACTAAACTAAAACCAGTTTTGAAGTATATATATATATATATATATATAAGTAATATCATACTGTTCCAGGGAGAAAGAGACAGTACTACTTTAAAACTGGTTTTAGTTTAGTTTAGCTTAGTTGGTGTACATCCGAATCGACACCAATTATAGCATTATTTACATTTCAATAGTAACATAAATATGTATCTAAATAGATAAAGATATTAACATGTCAGATTGTTTCATTTAATTACATCTGTAATAAACGAAATATAATTTCGTAACATCTCATTCACATCGTGTGTGCGAAATGAATTCTGATGATCCCTATTCAGCTCAGGAGTGGCATTAGTCGGTGAAGTTGAGGGAAAATGGCTGCTACAGAGGCCATGAGTGAGATAACACTCGTCACGTGACACCGTTGTATGGCGGTTGACAAATTTACATGCGAGTCGCGGTGTAGCCTCCCGCGATATGTGCCCACGAGAACAGCGGATTAGCGGAATATCTATGTGCCTGCGGCGGGTGATCTAAAATTCTGAACTGTCCCCATGAAGTGCGTAGTAATCCGTTCGAACTGTTAATCTATTTGGCCGTTATTTCGGTTTGCCTTTTCCATATTCATAAAATATCCCAAATATGTTAAATACAATGTTCTCAACACTAATTCATGGTACTTTAGTAAATATAGTATACATAAACAAATACAAATAACAGACTAATGAAATAATAATGAATTTAATTTTTATGACATATTCCCAAAAACTAAATAAATTCGCAAATAAAAAAAAAAATAAAAAAATACGCCCCGAATACAGAACCTCCTCCTTTTTTGAAGTCGTTTAAAAATTGTCCCAGAAATTGCTGAACCGGGAAGCTAAGTACGTTTCTTCCTTAAACAGCGAACTCCTAAGCAAAATAGAAGCTGACCTTCCTATCATTAGAAAATTCGACCTATTTATGTAATATCACACAAGTGAATAATTGTAACCTAACTAGTCGGTTTATTTTAGATCTCAGAGTCGTGAGTTATAATTTCCCGGCACTTGCACCGTAGAAAATCTATATTGGGACCACTTATCTCCGGTCTTCAATCGGCGAGGGTCATCGATCTCCTCCTGCGGTGTCGCAGCCATTATAAATTAATGATTATTTATATTATATTCTTATTAATTCACCGTTTCTCTTGTCCTTCACATCGGAATAGCACAGCAGTGGTGACATAATATTATATGCTTGTAGAGACGGCGAGATAAGACGGATAAGACCGCCTAGTGCAAAATTTGTTTAACAAATGTAAGGTTTGCCTGGAAGAGATCGCTGTTAGCGATAAGGCCGCCTTTTTGTGCGATTAATGATGTACGCTGTATTCTTCATGTAGCTTTTGTTAATTGTGCAATAAAGAGTATTTGATTGATTGATTGATTGATTGGTTGTAATTCTTATTTGTTGTGCAATAAAGTATACTCGCTAAATTTATTAAGAACCGTAGAGTACTTAGGAAAATAGTAACATTATGTAAAAGAAGATATAGCTACGGCAGGTACTTCTAATTACTATAATTACTATTAACGTAATTTTCTCCTTTGATGTAACTAAATCTGAGAATATGGTTTTCACAATGTATATGCAAAAGATAAAATATACATATTTATGTTTAAACTAAAAATTCATTATTTGTTCGCTACAATAAGAATAACAGATCAGGAGCAAAGTTTCTCCTTAGAGCACTGGCTTGACCTATACATTTACGGGTATTTCAGAAATTATTATTAGACTTTTTATTTTATTTTATTTTAATCGTTCGGAAAACTAATAGATTGTTATAACTAAGTACATAATGAAATTAAATTCAGAAACCTATTAACAAGTTTTCACAAGTTTTCTGCATGAAAGGAACACAAATTATATTTAGAAGAAAATAAAGAAAAACTCACATTACACGTGTGTAACTTAATCAAATGTAGCAAAGTGAGTAAGCTTTTGCACAAAAGAACATATAGTTAAACTACTGTAACAGAATAAACAATTTCTAAATTAATACTCCCTTGGAAGCTTGTGAACCTAAGAAAATGTTCTTGTGTAAGTTTGTTTTACTCTTATTGGTTTTGAATTAAAAATATCTAGTGGATACCTAAGAATTTAGATAATTGAAGGCAATTCCTGCGCTGTAGAAGAAAGAATTTTTGCGGTAGTTTGTATAAAACATACATATAAAAGCGGGGGATTATTTAGGCAGGAATCCTCTGGGAATTTTCCCATTTTTAACCCCCGACGAAAAAGGACAGGTGTTATGTGTTTGACGACGTTGCGGGTGTGTGTGTCCAGTTCTTGTCCGGACGTATCCTCAGTAAGGCGTGTTCCGATTTGAGTGCGGGTTTTTATATGAAAGGCTAAACGAGGGGACAGGGTGTTGTTTGATAAAAATCGGTTAGTCTTTTCGAAAATATTTAGCTTCTAACACTATCTTTGGGTCTAATCTACCTGGACGATATACATAAATAAATTGCACAGCTATTTCCACACTGAGCAACTAGTATTATGGATAGCAGATGATAAACTACACAAAAACATTTTTTTTGTAAATAAATACATATATAAATGAAAAACGTCTATAATATGGGAACACATGTCTGTATTCATTATACAAATATATGCCCCTAGCGGGATTCCAACCAGCGACGTTTTGGTATAGCAGTCACAGTTTCAGACCACTACACCAAACAGATATAATAACATTGTGTTCTATTTTCAATTTATAGTTAATACCTACTTAATATTTATTGCCGTTACTGCTAACCTAGCTGGTATAACCGCTCCATTAGGTTTACTTATAAATTCGAACAACATTAGTTTCCACTAACTATACCTACCTAATAATTGCTTCACCACAAAGCCAACGTTTATTTAAATCATTGGAGCACGAGGCGAATCTGCTTCTGTCTTGATTTAAATTTCTTAATCCTTCTCATTTGAATATAATATACTTGTATTATTAACACATTTTTTTTGTAATAAATTATTAGTATATACTTACATAACTTTATGACTTTTATCCCAAATAGGATGGTCAGAGATATCCCAAACAGGCATTTGAGTGTTCCCTTTTTATTATTAGTTTTAAGTATTTTTGTATTCAAGTATATATTATTTAAGTATTCATTGCCCTGATTTCATTCATTTTAGCCACTATTTCCAAACCTTACAACTGATTTTTTATATACAGACATTTGTTAAAACATTACTCTCTTTCTGGTGCAGTTGGTGAAAAAAGAAATATTTTATACCTTATAGCTCCACCGTGTCGCAGTTGGTCGTCAGCTTGTCCCGTCGGCGCCCAGGGCACAGGTGCCGGTCCTGCCTCGGGCCGGCGGCGACGTACATGATATATATAACTTACCGCCAAACTTACGGATACGCCATTCATGATTCATCGCTGCAGTAACATTGTACGTTACTAACAATGCAGCAGTTCAACATCAAATATTCATACAATGATGTGGAAAAACAATGTAGCTGATGCCCTTTACGAGTGCTGTGGTTACAGAGATTGGAAATCAAACTTTTACATAGAGTTACGATTCGAAGAATGTAGGGTAGATCGACGCGAATCTAATCATTTTTTTTTTAATTTATTTTAAGGAGCTTTGTCGAGAATCGACTATGCCGCTCCGTGTAGATCAAAAGCAATAACTTAACTACGGCGTTTAACACCAATCTTATATAATGGGCGAATCGAATAATGCAAAGGCCAAAACAGTGTTGCAATAACTTACGTCAAAATTTACTCCGCTTTGACGTAACTCCAGTCTATAAGACTCGTTCCGGACACATTCCTTCAAAATGTGGTATACACACACACACTCGGTGCAATTTGATGATGGAGCTTTACCCATCAGGTGTGCGAACTTGTTTAATGGGATGTGTCCAGAGCGTGGTCTGAATGCCGCAACTACGTCTTTGCGTTCTAATGAGCAGTTGTCAATCCAGGGTATAGATAGAGATTCACATTGCATGGTTTCTCATTATGCATCATGCAAGGCATCATGGTTCATATTGTGAATCGGATGAAAACAAGAAATGCGTAATTTTTTGAGTAAACGCTTCACTATCTCCTGCTACTCATCATGGCATTGTCAGTATTAGACTGTGGTTCGCGGTTTGGTGACGGACGATACAGCTTGAAAGGAGCGAGGCCGTAACAGCACCTTAGCATTTTGGTGCGATGATTTTGATACTTGGATTTTTTGAGGAATTTGGCTGGATTTCGAATTTTCAAGTTTGCATAATAGTTACACATATATTTATTTGACAGTAACAAGAATAACAAAAAGGAAATCACAACACAATAGAGAAAACAAAGAATTTTGAAATGGGATGAGTGCAGTGTCAAATTAGAGAAATTAAGGTTTATGATTTTCTTTGCTTTCTAGATTATTTATTTATTTCCTTTCTCAGAAATTCTTCGGTATGGGGCCATTCGGATCGTATTTTAAGGAAGAATTGAATCACAGTTTATTTTTAGTCTCAATGATTATCATTCAACTTCTATTGTATATATATACTATATAAAAGAAAGATTGTTTAAAGACTATAGTTTCCTGATAACATTGGATAAACCGCAAATACAGACTTGCTCAAAGAAACATTTAAATGATTGGGCTGCTGAGATTTATGGAGTGCCGTTCACGAATTTATAAAGAAGGTAATCTTATTGAAAAGTGTAATTATGCTTCGAGCTGGTTAGGTTCGTTAGCGATGGATTAGGAGATAGAAAGAAGATCACTAATCGGTTAATGCACTTAGCATATCTCGGATTCGGAAACACAAAACAAACACCCACCAGCATAAGGATTGCATAGTGTGGACAACATATTATTGAACCACATTCATGGACACACAGAACTTATAGTACAGGCGGATTTTTGTTGGATTGCGAAACCCTTTGGTAGATCTGATTACAAAACCCAACATTATCGACGCTTTTCTAACAATGTGCTCCATGTGAGAAAGCAGAGTTTGTTATCTAGGATGTGTAAGAATTTTTTTGTATTTAAATGAATTCATAAATTATGGAATATATTGATAATTATGTGGATACACTGGACGTACATTAGACAGTCTAAAGCGTGCACGTTATCTTCTCATCATTTTCGATTCAAAACTTTCTTTGTTTCATATGAAATAAAAAGAAACTACATCAAAAATTTAATGTAACAATATATTCTGTATATACATCTTATGGTAACCATAACTTATAACGCGGCTAGGGTGGCCAGTGCAAGCGCGAGAGCAGTCGCACGCGCAGGTCTCCTTTCTGCACTTGCGTTGCTCAGGCGCCGCTTCAGCGCTTCGAGTTCGCTGACGTCGGGCGTCGCGTCGAAGTCTTCGACTTCATTGTATTGCATCTCTTCAAACTTACCGGACAAGGCTGTGGGAGAAAGAAGAAACTATAAGCATTTTATACGGTAAGACACATAATGGTAGAACAGCACAAATAAATCATACAAACAGCAAAAAATAGACCGCTTTTTCAACCTGAGTAGTAGGGAGGAGTTTGACTATGGTTATACTTATATATCATTGAATTTAAATACGACGAAACTACATAATATGCCTGTAATTCTATTGCGATAGTTTCTATATGTTTCCAACGAACGAATGGAATTCTAACTGCGCACCGACGACGGCCAGATTACTGAATAATGGCGTTACAACGCGGCCGGGATGCTATTGGTTAGATTATATTCCGAAAGCAGAAAACCATTGCTGTCGCTATGTAATCAAGCCCACCACATACCGGCAGCAACTGTGGGGATGCGATACAATTAAATTAACTCCTTTACAATTCCATGTCAATTTGTCTTTTAAGGTTTCGACAATTTTCTTTTATCACATAACATAACACATTGACCTAGAATTAATATTTCTTTTGTCGTTCCCCTACTTCCTTATACGACAAAAATAGACAGATAACAGTAATGTGTCTATCTGTCTCATGCTTACGGAAAGGGAAAATAAAAAATTACTAGGTCCTAAGAAGACAGTAATACCTACATAAAACGTATAGAACGGGAGGTCGAGCGAACATAAGCTTTTGTTCTTAGCGTCAGCATTTTTCTACGTTGTTTGTCAAGAAAACTGAGGTAGATGATTGATTGAACGATTAATCGAATATAAACAAAAGTTTATTGATTAAATGTGAGAGACAAGCAATTTTCGGTTAAATAAAAGTCGAGAGACTTTGTTCGCATAATATCTACATACTAAGTAGGTATATTGTATAGCTACCTAATAAATATATATGGATATGTATTCAATGTGGTGGATACAGATTATTGTATGCCTAATGCGGGATTATTATCAAAACCTGAATTAGTAGTAATAACAACAAACACTTATGGGTTAGGTATTCTCAATGAAGTTCATTTCATGCAATATTTTTTTTTTCTTTAAAATATCATGCACAGGATCTTTAGCTAATTAATAAGTTGCGCAATATTTTTAAATCTTAATGTTTCATAATGAGACCCTGGTCATCACATATTCTCTATGTTCTATGTAAGACTTATAAAAACGAGTAACCTAGGCCCAAACGCGAAAGTTTTACTATATGCTGTGTTCCTGTAACCATCTTTCGACTCAATCGCCAAACCATTTACGATTAGACTACTAGGACAAATTTAACGACCCAAATTCAACGGGATTGAATTGTTTTATTACAGAGTTCCTATTGCCACCTTCCGGTTCGATCATCAGCTCAGCACAATGTTACAATAATATTGTATTATCATCCGCTTTATATACGTATACAAAATTTCCGATCAATTGAACACCGGGAAGTAGGTCAAATTTAACTCGCAAGATTTGATAACAGACAGACACCGGGACAAGTGAAGCTAAATAAAAGGTTGTAAACTGGTATGGAGAGCATATATAAATATACTGTACGTAAGCATTACATCTCGTTTAGAAGATATATTGCCATTTATGTATACAGGGTGAATTTGAATTCGTAGTGACGCCACTCTTGATTACGAACAACTTTCCCCAAGAAACCATAGTCGAATTCGATCAAAAAATATTCGATTACCCATACAAATTAAATTATTCTGAAAGCACTTTTAGTATGGAAGTCCAATAATATTCGGCTGAATTCGGCAGTGGTACGTAGTGGAAAGTTGTTCGTAATCAGGAGTGGAGTCAGCAGTAAACAGAAATTACACGAATCAAATGTCACCCTGTAATGTTATAATTGATACTTGAAAGTGAATCTCCATCATTAGGTACATATCTCAAGGACCTCTCGCTTATAGAAGTGCTCAAATATCATTCATTTGTCATTTCATTGTCATGTCAGTCATTTGACTAATTCAAAATAGAACATTTCACCCCAGAGATACCTAATCGTACCATTCGTATATTAACAGAGAATGTTGGAGCACTGTGTAACACTACACACTCAGTGATGCGATATAGTTACATAGGTTTACGTACCTTCTGGAAATCTCGGGAGCTATTCTCTCACTAGAAAATATCGAGTTACTCGAGGTACCCATTATCGTGCCTTTGACTTGCACTTCATTAAGAGACTGGGGGCTTTAGCAAAAAAAAACAACGTACATATAAATCAAACTATTATTGTCTATAAGAATAGTCAGTAATTATGAAAGGAAAATTTTAGAGGTGGCAAATATTCGTACAAGCTTTTTAGATTTTTAGTGCATTTAAGAACTGCTCACTTATTCCACATTTCAACGTGGTCACGATGTACTGAAAGCGTTAAGGACTCGGTGAACATCAAGGCAACAAATATAATACCAAAATCATTTGTCAATATATGACATACATATTTTATGCAGTGGTGAGCACTTGTTCGGATATAGTGTGACATAGACATCGACATTTTTTCAAAATACATACTTGAGAAAAAACATCTCTTCGATATTTTGTAAAAATAAAACTGTAAATGCGTAGTAGATGTAGGTAACATCGCTACCTAAAACAATAAATACGGAATGCATTTAAGAAATGTTGTATAAATTGCGTATTACACACTCTACTTTAAATTTAGATGAATACTCCCCTCTTCACCCCCACCTGCGTACATCCATAAAAGTAAATAAGGTTTAATCTCTGAAGCATTTACGGAAGGGAAATCACAAACAGCTCAAAGATACGAGTGAGTCATTTACACGCGATATAACATATGAACGGAAACTTGTTCGTAGGGGCTTAGGTTGGAAGCAGCTTTTGCTCTCGGAGAAAAACACTTTTGACCTCGGGTAGGCTTTTGGCGGGAATTCGATGGTGAGGCCGCTTTTAATTGCCTGTTGCGTTGCGTAGAGAAAATTTTTAAATCAAGGTTCCTGAATGAATTAAAGCAGGAATTCATCTATATGAATACCATTAGTACATATATACAGAATATAAACATACAAGTATAAAGTACGTTGTCAAATAACTACTTATGTATTTAAAAACCAAAAAAACCCGACAGCATATTTTCTATTTTGTGGGCGCCATGTTGGATTTTTTACCATAAAAGACTAATCGAACGACATCTTGCACTTCAAAATTTAGGTTACAGGTGGTAACATAGAAATCTATTTAAATACATACTTACATACATAACCCTCGACACTCGAAAAACATAACCCTCCTTGTGGGGCTGTCTGGTAAAAAAAATAAAACAGTGGGGAGCGAAAATTGTTTTTAACCCCCAACGAAAAACTATGAAGTGATATATGTTTGACGGCGTTGTGTGTGTGTCTAGTGTTTGAGTGCGGTTTTTTAAGACTAAAGGAGAGGACAGATTCTTAGTCATGTTTGATGAAAATTGATTGAGTCGTATCGAAATTATTTAGTTTTTTTTAATATTATAGTATTTTAACGGTGTTCTATTTGTTTGATATATATTTTAAATAGGTACTTAGGTTTTAATATAGTTGGCAAGAATTTGTTCTCGGGAGTTTTATAAATTTATAATTTATAATTATTAGTTTTGGATATTAGTCCAGAATAGGCTTTAAAATGAATGAATGAATTTTAATGAAATTTTTTTGATGAAGCTCTTAACAAAGCTCTTGACAAGGTTTGTAAAAAGAATATTAAAGTAACATTTCCAGTAATTCTCAAGGGTCGTTGAAGTAACTCAATGCGAGAGGAGCCTCGCAGAAATCTAGCATTATAGTTAAATATACTTACAGTACAATTTAATAGTTCCATCAGTGTCTCCAAGCGAGTTTTTTGATATGCAGCTATAAGTGCCGAATGTTGACCGCCCCACTCTCTTTATTTTCAATCTCATGTCGACTTCATAGCCTCTCTCCACGGCAGTGATCTCGAACCTTTTGTCGGCTAATAAAAAGAAAAACAATTTATTTATCTATACATTATTCTTGTCTTGGACACTAATTAGAAATGTGCTAATAATTATTGTACTCGTACAATATTTTATGTGTATTATGATAAAATAATAGACATAGGCATCAGTCTACTGCATTTCATGAACTCAAACATATCTAATATGGAATCGCTAAAGTGACCTAGACTACGTAGTCGGTACTATTATGTATTCTGTGTCTAGACTGTAATAAATAGGTATAAGTACTTCATTATTGTCTAGTTACCTTGTGATATGATTTGATCATTTATGGTCCAATAGTTGATGGACCTTGGAAATGCTTCTGAATGACAGTCCAGATGCACTGTATCCCCTTCCTTAGCTCCTACCAGCTGATTTTGTATTGTCATTATAGGTGGGACTGAAACAAAGAGAAATTTGGGAGAAACACTTCCTATCGCTGCTAATGTAAATTTTATCGAATTAAATTAGCCTTGAAAGGTAAACGAGCTTAGAAATGACGCTACCTTGGTCCTAGAGGCTGAGTATTGTTTTCAATTTTGGAGTCTCACAAACGTTAACTAACTTTGACTTTTGCTTAACAACAAAGAGCTTTACACGACGAGAGAATATTCATTTTGCATTCACAAGTTTTAATAAAATCATTCACATTTTAGATTATATCTTATCTTATCCTTGAAGACTTATTCTGTGTATATGTCTCTCGTATTATTTCATTCACTCAACTGCCTCCGTCACCAAATCCAAAGGGCAATATGACCAAGCCAACCAATTTCTCTTCTAGCTTACAAAGGAAACCCTAAAAATCCATTCAATAGTTTTAGTAAGATAACGAATATTATGTATTCTCAGATTATAGAAAAATATCCTTTTGACCAATAAAATGTTTTAGTAGTATTATGTATGACTATGAATTTGACATCCAACCTTGTTTGTATCTCTTCATCCGGACGAATCCCGTTTGACCATGCGACGTAAAAGTCAATATTTGCGAGAAGGTAATATGTCTGGAAACGCAGCCGTAAGTAGTCGTAATTTCAGAATGTCCGTCGTTATGCTTACAAATGCTTTAACATGTGGCTAAATTACACTACTACTATAAACGTGGATAAAGGCCGTGTTATTGCTGGCAGAGCCGAGAATCAACCCATGTCTTCGTGCAGATTTCATATATGGAGACCAAGGGATCAAAAATTCCAATTATAATTACTGACGGGAAGCAGATTTGAATCCCTGAAAAACGGCGATAGTCAATTCGCTGGTGTGGCGTTGCGATCAAGGCACAACCTCCCTTCCTCACTAGTGCTATGCCACGGGAGAGTCATTAGGTCTAACAGTAGACTGTTATGGTGTACATAAACTTACAATGCACTACAAGCATGACCCGTTTGCTGACGGAGGGTGGGACCCCGTTGCTGGCGATACAGAGGTAAGCTCCCATGTGCAGACGCGATACCTTCACTAAGGGTAGCACTGCACCACTCACCGACATGTCTGAGGAGAAAAAACGGACGTTAAGATCTCATCTTCAAGTTGAAAGCAAGGTGTTGTCGCTACAGCAGATGTTAATCCAACTTCTCGCTGTTCAACACAACTTCTTTTACCGTCTTGTTCAGCGACATGATGTGCCAGTAATCGGTTTCTTGAATTTGGTTTTAAGTAACTTTTGGCCTCGCTCTACCTCATCCATCTTCTACATTCAACATTATTTATAAATAAGTTATCATGTCGTCGTTGTCATTATCTCGGAAAAATGACTCGCATACAAATTTAAACAATTTGAAAAAGAATAAAAATCGAAACTCGAATTTCATTCTGCATTTTTGCCAAATGATGGCGCCAACTGAGCTACCGAGATTCAACCCTGCCCTGTCGTAATTAGTGTTTCTCTGACATTCTCTTCAATGTTTCCGTTAAACGTTTTCTCATATGCTGTAAGCTAAGCACAGATATTATGCCATAAATATTTTATTTATAATAAATATTTTTTTTTATGCACAACGGATTGGTACTTGACCTCAATCACACCTGATGTTAAGTGAACATGAGGTCGAAGATGAAAGCGTACTGACCCGGAAACCCCAACACATTTTTGGAGGACTGGCTATCTTATCTGTGACAACCGGAACACAACAATGCTATTAACATTGCTACTTGGCGGCAGATTTAGATAAGATGGTGGTAGCTAGCCATTGTTCCATACGACAAATAGCAATGTGTACATTGTCGTTGGCCACATCATCATCGTTATCTACCAACTTGAAGTTGTGGACAAACTCGTATCAAGTCTACTATAAAAAAGCTTATATTGGCTGTAACAGTGTGCGTATTCATTTTAGAAAAAAGAAGAAAAAGTATCATTTAACAGAGCAGGTAGAAATTCATAACGAATTTTTCGTATACTTATTGTATTATTTTATTACAAGAAATGTTAGTTACTTTAAGTTACTCAAACGGTGATGCCTCCCCTCCATTCAGTGCGGCCAAATTTTCGGTAAGGCCTTTGTGTTTTGCCGTCTGATGTACTTCTCCAAATACCGGAATACGGCATTAATAATATTATGGACTTAACAATTTCACAACCGACTTAGAGTAATAGAGCAAACAACTAACGTAAAGTTAAGTGAGATAGATCTTAAACCACAGTTTCGATATAAGTTCAAGTACAATGTCATACCTAGAAGAAAAAAGTTGCGCATAATTTAAGCGTATGTATGTACAAGGTGACCAGCCATATTTCGCTGGTGACCAAGTTAGGCATCACCTCCACACAACAAAGTAATATCGATGAGGATTCTTTCTTTGTGAAACTTTCTGTACTATGTAAAAAAGTTATAATTTGTACAGTTAATGGGATGTGAAGTTTCTTAGATCATGCGTAGTATTTTCTTTTTAAGCGGTCTAGTATTGTAGAAAAGAAGTAATTAAAGAGATTATTGTAAAAAAGCCAAGGTTTCTCTAGTCGAATAAAAAAAAACGCTTTGACATTGTGAATCTGTGGTAAGGTGTAAGTCGACAACTGTCGACAATTTCTTTTTAATTTATATCTCACTTAACGCTTATCTGGAGGTGGGTAATTTTAGCCCCCAAGGCATTCCTTGCATACCGCTTGATGAGCAATCTCGTTTAATTAATCTGAATTAACTAAATTACCTGACTTCTTGTAGACATTATTCTTAATACTTGTTGGTTAAATAAATCTAATTTTACGACATGAAACTCTTGTGCTTGGGTCATATTACTGAATTAAATTAATATGATTTCATATGCGGCATGGAATAATCTTTGGTCTTTCTGTGAAGGAAAATATTGAGGGGATACTATTATTGCATCTCTGAGAAGGAATTTTGAAGGATGGAGTGAATAAAGTGCCCACCTTGCACCGTGGTGACTATACGGCTCGCGCTCTCTTATTGTGAGAGAAGGTCCTGTGTCCTGTAGTGAGCAGTGATTTGTCATTGACAGCTTTCGTCCTCACAGATGGGGTAAAGTCTTCTCCCACTAGAAGAGGACATGGGCCCTGTTTCATTGACCTTTCATTGACCGGATCTAAACTATGCACATGTATGATTGGTATACAGAGAAATGCTTTGGAGCCGTAAACTATATGTATAGGTAGTGTTAGTTTAGTACTTTTCATTAAGCCCATAAGTTTAATGAAATTCACTGAAGGGACACGTTTCCATTATCAGCTGATCACGAGACGCTATTATAATACGTAAAAGCTGCAAGATCAGCTTGCACTTGTGGAATATAAACTAAACACTATTCTCGTTTACCTTTGTTCGTATGATCCGTTTGAGTAATGGGCTAGTAACTAAGATGCCAAACTTTGGGCTAATGTGACCGAACAAGTTCATAAAAAACCTGTTTACAAGGGCTATCCGCAGAACTTGACTTTACGAGCATTAGGACTCTGCTAACCGGACATTGCAGATTGAATAAGCATATGAAACGCAAGCTGTAGATTCTGTGGTGAGGGGGAGAAAACGCCTATCCTTGCACCAGAGGACGTTGAACTCTTCACCCCCACGGGATATCGTGTGGTAGGTACATAAAGACCGCTGGCCAAGCGGTTGAACTCTAGAGGGAAAGGCGTAATAGATCTGTAAATATCGCAGTGTTTATAAAGGGACAGTAACTCTTACCTCTCTAAAATAAAAATAATGATCCGCTTACATTTGTAGCGTGTACTTTGATATAGCGTCGGCCAGGATTTAACTTTAACCATCTATGAAATCGGTTAAAATTTAAAATTCATAGTAAGTGATCACCGTCACCGTCCGCAAACTGCGAATCGAACAATTTCGTTTGAATCGTTCCACCTTTCAATATCATGAATCTTAAAAAATATAAATACAACACAAAAAGGGATTCTGAAATATTTTAATGTGTGTGTGCCTATGTATAACTTCCAACCACAAATAAAACCAATTTTGAAACAAATTCCTGATCCTGTTTGTTTAGGTGGTTAGAAGTTGACAAGAAAACAAAATCTACTCCAATAACACGTGTAAAAGGAAAGGGTATTTGGGTCATAAAACTTTCAGATTCCAAAATTCCAACAAACAACCGATTTGGGAGGCATCTCACTTTGCGTGTCGCTGAAGTTTGTTGTAGGCAGCAGGTCGCCAGCTTCCCGTCTCCATACTACGGCTGGCGTAGGCACGCCATGGGCAGCGCATCTGAGCGTCACATTGGCTCCTTCCCTCGCCACCTGGTCACTGCTCGTGGGATAGTCCAGAATATCCGGCGGCACTGCAATGGACATTTACTCGTTAGAATCAAGATGAACTTAGCCATAGTGCGGCAAGAACAAACTGAGCTTTCACTGTTAAATATATTGTTGAATATCAATAGCTTTAATTCCCCTCCTCTCACTAGGGAGTGTACTCCATCATCCACTACACGTGCTTAGTTGGTTGATGGATTTCTGTCATACTAGTGACCTGACGGGCAACGGCATATTGCTCGTAGCACCGACGGCCGTTGGGGCGGAAAGGTTCTCGAGTGGAGACCACGCACCGGAAGACGCAGCGTCAGGTCCCCCACGAAGTGGACCGACATTTGGTAAAGATCACTGGAAGCCGCTGGATGCGGTCAGCGCAGGACCGATCATAGTGGAGATCTTTGGAGAAGGCCTTTGCCCAACAGTGGACGTCTTTCGGCTGATATGATGATGAGTGACCTGACAGTGAAAACAAATGGAACCGTTTCTTTAACGTACTATTCAAGGCCCGGAAATACTCGTATGTAAATACTACTTATAGTGGTCACCCATCTAAGGATTGACGCCGCGCCAGGCGTTGCTTAACTTAACTCATCGAACACGAATTCGCCCCGAGGGCTTTTTATATTTTCAATTGATGCCTGTTAATATCGAAGCTTTGGGCGGAAGGCTCATATTGACTGTGAAAAATTCTCAAACAGTGAAAAGGGTGTCATTTAGGCACCAAAGGGACGCAATTCGTTCCCCGCTAATTTGAGCAATCCATTCATCAATGGCCGAGCCTTTGACAAAATTCGACCGTTAATGCTGGGGTGATGAACCCAGTTCACGGATAAGTCATTTGCTCGACAATACGACCGCTATTAACAAACGGGCCTTAAACTCATTCCGAAGTTTCAATCTTCAATCAGCGAAAAGTTATGACTGAATTGATTATGAGGACTGCAAACAATACAACGCTCTGTATACAAATTAATTATTCCGCACGCTAGTTGGCTTAGTATGCCCATGCCGATGTGATTAATTGCGTAAACAACGGGTTCCTTGTATTGCGGTTACATACACCATTGGTCTATAAATATAACGGGTTTGTTTCCCGTACTGCTGTTTGTTCTCCATTTCTAAGGGGTTTTAAAAATGATTGCCCATTATCGAGAAAAAATGCAAAACCGGAAAAACGTTACAAGGAAAAATTACGTTCAAGATATTCATTTAATAAACAAATCAACAGGAAAGTGTTGACATTCCAAACGATCGGACAAAGCACCATCAAGGTCTTCAACAGTTGTACAATACATAAATTAACATAAAGAAATATTTCGGACACTTAAACCACTCATCTAAACCCAAACTAAGCAAAGGTTGTACTATGGATACTAGATAATGGATAAATACATAAATGTCTCTATGAACATCCATGACTCCGGAATAAATGTTCGTATTCATCACACAAACGTTTTACCCTCGCGGGATTCGACCCTGCAACCTTGAGTTCGCAGACACGGTCACTATCCACTACACCAATCGGTCGTCAATGCCCACTGCTGGACATTAACTTAGGCACTAATTGCATTTTTATTGCTTTGAATGAAGGATTTGGCCGAGTAAAAGCAGCTGATCACAGATTTTTGGAACCAAATTTACTGCTGTTTTGTATTAGCAGAATAAATATATATCAATACCATTGACGCTAAGCGGACACAAAAATTAAAAACTTACATACCTACGACATCTAAATAGGCGGTTTGACTCTTCATTGGGTCTGTGTTGAGCTGACACATATACCAGCCGCGGTCCGATTGCCTCACGTTGTGGATGTGGAGGAACCAGACTCTCCTGTCGCTGTGGTTCACCGCGATCCTGTGGTTCTTGGTGATCACGTGCATGGCAATCGTCAGGATCGTCTGCGTGTCCACGCGTAGCCACGCCACCTTTACGTAAAATGAATCGGCCACTATAACACTCGGCGTAGGGCGTTGGTGCCCAGCTTTAGGGGGAATAGTATAACATTATATTGTAGTATATATAAGTGTAATAAAAATAATATATTATTCGTCCGCATCACGCTTCGTAAATGATAAGAAATTGGTGCATTTCAAAAGAATAAGAAAAATATGAGTGAGAAGAACATGTATTTGAAGTCTAAGACGAATGAGATCTGGTACAGTAGATTTCTTTTAGGGTTAGATAAATAATTTAAACAAATCATAATAACACCAGAATAATCTGAATATTATGCTGCGCCGTTTTCACTTTACTACGAAACCATACATCATTGCGAGTATATTTTCGTGTTTCGATATGAACCATGAGAGTCAATAAAGAAATCGGCATGTGAAGCTTTAAATCAGAGAATTAGAGCAACAAGTGACATCGCACTGCTAACCTCTTACATTTTGAGGTCTAGTGTCATTAGGCACCGTCACTTGGCGACCTACTGGCTTTTTCATCATTCTATAAGGGGGGATTTCTGCCTCCACGGCCCCTACTCGAGTTCCTCCAACGCACGGCATGCTACACGGTTAACAAGTGACCCGTTTAAGGTCAGGGGTTGTCATCGTTTAAGGTCGAGTGTTGTGATTAAGTTACCGATAAGGCGGAAAAATAAAGCAACCTTTTAAACAGATGTTTAATTACGTAAGCGAATATTTTCCTTTTGGTATTTTGGTAAGAAACTGCCCTCAGTTTTATCACGAAACTTTAAGCCGTTTAGGACTCGAATGAGGGACGAGAAACATCCATCTGGTACTTTTTGATTCCAAATTATACGCCTTTCCTTACACGTTCGGGTCAGAAATTTTTAACATAAATTAGGTGAGTGGTCTTTTTGTTCTCTTCATTGTTTATTATTATTATTTTGTTCACCTGTTAAAAGTAATCATCATCACGATGACATCTGTTGTCGTAATCACCCAAAAACAAAAATAATACAAAGTAGCCGGAAAGTACCGCACTAAGCCAAAAGATGAGCAGAAAACGTTTCGATGTTTAAATATATTTTTTCGCAAAACTTTCAATACTTATCCGTACAGCTGTTCGATCACTTTTAAATGCGGATTTGTAAATTTTCCTCTGATTTAACAAATTTGAACCATGGAAATATGTTCTAATTACGAAAGGTACCTAAGAACCTTCTTTCGGCTTAATAGGTAACTTTCCGACTAACCTTGTATCGGTTGATGAGAAGATTAGTTAAGTTAATAGTTAGTAATAAAGTTACTATAAAATTACTGACCCTGTAAGAACCGAGGTCATTTACAACGCACGTGAAGACCGCTTCTCTCCCCAGAGAAACAGTTAAATTGTTTAGGCTATCTTCGAAACGTGGGACTTCTGTAACAAAATTACAAAATTAATTACGCTATTCATTTATAAATTTCGCCTCCTACAAAGGCTTACGCTAAGGGGTTTAGTTAGCAAAGCAAAATTTGTAGTGTCTTATTCTAAGTTACTGTGAACCGGATTAAGTTAATAAACGTTGGACTACACTAAATCTAAGTAGCGTTTACTCTGTTTGTAAGGATATTTTCGAAGCGATATTTTTGGACTGGACTAGAGTTTTGTTTCGCAACTATCCTATGTAAATGAAAATTTTGATAAGAGTTATAATATTATGCTATATAGTGAGCAGTAGCTCCATTTTTTGTACGTGCTTTATTTTTCAAGTCTTTAATTAAATATTCCTTTCTTTTTGGTTAGTGAATGCAACCTAGTAAAATGGGTAATCGATGAGCGAGTTTGCTCGCGGTAAAGATTAGGGTGGTTTAGCTCGCGATTAGTCGTTCCTGATAATGAATGAAATAAAATATCCTTAGACATACACACAGCACCATCTAGTTCCACACTAAGCAACTATAGGCTTGTGTTGTGGATACCAGATGGTTGATATACTACATAAATACATTTTTTTTTGTAAATAAATACTTATTATAAATGAAAACATTCATAACTCGGGTACAAATGACCGTATTCATCACACAAACATATGCCCCTAGCGGGATTCGAACCCGTAACCTTTTGGTATAGTGGACAGAGTTGCCAACCACCACACCAAACAGGTCGCCACACACACACACACACATATATATAGCTAAATAGTTGCTTTTTATAATTTGTTGAAGATTTGGTACTAAAACTGAAGTGTTCAGAAGAGGAAGCTCTATAGTATTTGGGAATAGCTATCAAACAACGTCTATTCTCTGCAACATCGCGGCAAAACTTCAACCGCCTCCGTGGTTCAATGTAAACAACATTAGGTTTACGATTCGGAGGTAGCGGGTTGGATCCCCTGCGGGGTACCTGTTTAGTACTCGGTTTGGTTGGTGGTAAGGCATTTTAGCCGCCTGGCTAGCTACCACCATTTTATCTAAATCTGCCGCCAAACAGCAATGTTAAGAGCATTGTTGTGTTCCGGTTGTCGGAGATAAGATAGTCAGTTCCCCATTAAGATTGGGTTTCAGGGTCAGAACGCTTCCGCCTTCAGTCTCATCTTCACTTAACATCACGTGTGATTGAGGTCAAGTGCTCACCCATTGTGAATAAAAAGAAGAAACTGGCAGCTTGGCTCACACAAGGTTTTTTGACTTTTATGTCGCGTCGCGAAAAACTACAAACAACTCTGACGAGCTTCGAGCTGACTCGTCGACTCATAAAACCGCGGTCACACCGGCTACACCGGATACACCGGCGAGCCAACAAAACCGCGGTCTTACTCGCCCGGCGATTAAGGCCTTAAAGGATTCAAAAAGGCAAAATTGAATCATAGATCTATTACGGGCAAAGGTCTGGAGCTTCTTAAAAAAATTGTTCCACTCTAAATAAGCGGTACAAACTCGGCTTGGTAGTGATGATGTGATGATTGGAACGTAACTCTTGACCATTTTACTTTTAATCATGGCCCGTTCTATTTGTCTGCTATCTGATATGGCATTGTAACATAGCAGTGTAGTAGGTATGTACCTATCTATGAGCAACCATGAGTCTGAATTAGTTTACAGTAAAATGTGATCAGAAGGTATTTATATAATATTTTATTTAACTTTCATTTTCCATTAAACTACTAAAAGGGATCCTGTTCTTGCAATGATAAATCTTCATAATTACCAACTCGTATCAACCAACACTGCACTAAATAAATATAATGTATGAATATCTCCTGATGACATTTTACTGCAAACTAATGCAGATTCATGGTTGCTTATAAATAGGTATGTATTATGTTACTAGATGTAGGCTTGTCTGGGACACGTCGAACGCATTCCTTAGGTTGTAGTGAAACGTCACGCGAGGTTCAGTCTCTCGATAGTTTCTACACAGTTGATAATAGGTAAAAGCTCCTATCTCCCTTTGGTTAGTACAAGAACGAGCGAGATTAAATCTCACAAACTTATTGTGAATTATGACCGTGAGGTTGCTTCGACTCTATGAGAATAATGTTCAGAGGTAGTAGAATGTATACCAATAAATAGTGCATATCCAGCGTTCAGTAGTAGACGTCCATTGGCTGATATGATGATGAATCCTATCCAACTTATTATTAGGAATGAGAAAGCTTGGTGAAGGTGAACGAGCGAATTTAGATAAATTTTGATGCATAGTAGAAGAATAGGACCTAGATACTTTTATCCCGAGCAGTTTAGTTGCTGCATATTTACACATATAAATTAAACATATAAATGAACTCCATGCAGGCAAAGTCGGAGGTAAATATTAGTTTTATCATATTTTAGAACCGTGTGGTTTCCAGCAGTGCTGTATAGGTGTCTCATATAAGGCGATTAAGGAATTAGGAATTAACATCATAATAGTGATAGGCAGCGCCATCATTGGAGTGAACCTCTCAAAATCTGCGATCGTCAAACCGTTTGCCCAGCATGGCGATTAGGGCAAATCCTGTCGTAGGCAGGCATTGAGATCCACAGTCGTACCTATATATTGTTGGGGTTTATTTTTGTATTTTTAAATCGGTCCGTCCCATAGCGCCTTTATTTATAAATATCTAATATTCAATATACGATGTGCCTAAATGACGTGGGCATGTGTGGGCCGAAATATTAAGACGCTAATTAAAATATTACGAGTGTAATATTGTAATTCGCTTGCGCAAATATCATCGAGAGATCTCATATATTATTATAGAGAAATTTTAGCACACGTTACAACCAGGAATAGAATGGTATATTTATCTTTAATTTAATATTTTGAATTGAACATGACAAATACGTGTTCTTGAAATAAATAGCCGTGACACATGGACAATGAGAAAACGTGCTTTTACAGCAAAGTGTTGTGTCAATTTATCTCCTTGCACAATTTTACTCACTACAGCCAAAATAGTTTCGATAACATCTTAAATTCTTAATGAGTGCCATAGTACTCGTACGAGTATATGAGAAAATTTGGCGTCGCATTTCTTTAAAAATAAAGTTATTGGCGTAATATCCTCATTTCGATTTTTTGTACACTTTCGATCAGTATAATATTGATCTCTCGTAAATTAAGGTAACATACTAATCAGTTCCAACCTGTATATCAATACCCTTTCCATCTAAGCCCATTAGTCTCTATTCAGTAAAATTTGATATTTTCTACATTGCTAATAACAATAACCATTCATTATTCAAGAAACAGAATTCAAGATGTTAGAAAAGGAAATTGAATATGTGGTATCAAAGATATTATAACATGTCTTATCGCTAGATTCTCCGAAGTCTCACAAGAAGACGAAATTAATGAGTTTCAAGAATAAATCAATACCCAGATTGCTATATAGGTACTACACATATTACTTTAGTATCTGAGTAGACCCCGTGAGCTATCTAATGTCAACCCAAAATATTAAGCCTAAATTTGCGCAAGGGTATTTTGTTTCTTTTAATTAAAAATTATCAAGGTATAAATAATGTAAACAGATAAATTTCAAAGCCCGCCTACTCGATCCCGACGTTATTTAAGTATGATAATATTAGCTAATAATCGCTTGGTCTCTGAGCGTTACTCAGATAATATTTCAGTCTGTTCACTCTAATAGCTCTATACGGTATATTCACTTCACACAAATATTTATAGTACAGATATGATATATACATATATACGGAGATATGTACAGGCTGTACATGTGAATTTGAGATGGAAATTTAGGAAAACTAGAGTATTTCCTCCAATGCTGTGGGTAATGACAGCATTAGCCGTAACATGACTATTCCTGTAATTGATGTACTCACTCCTATTATTACAAGAATTTTCAATAAATCAATTTCTAAAAAAGTGGGTAATAAAGAAATATGGAAAGATGCTCAAATTATCCCCTTACCAAAAAACCCTTCCTTCCAATTATTCTGATTTTCGTCCAATATCAATTTTTCCTTTCTTATCCAAAGTTCTTGAGAGTCTAGTTCACCAGCAACTAAATATTTTTCTCAATAGGCATGTTCTCCTCAATCCTTATCAGTCCGGTTTCCGGCCTGGTTATATAGCACGTTCACAGTTCTTGTCAAGATTTCTGATGACATTCGTTTTGGCATGGTAAGGCGGCAGCTCACAGTTTTAACGCTATTGGATTTTAGCAATGCTTTTAATACAGTTGACTTCCACGTTTTACTGGGGCTGCTGAGTTCTCTTAACATATTTCCAACGGCAACTGATTGGTTTCGAAGTTACCTGCATGGGCGCCAGCAGGGCATTCGCATTGAAGATTCCTTCTCTGCTTGGCGTTTCACTTCAGTGGGTGTGCCGCAGGGTGGCGTACTCTCTCCTCTTCTATTCGCTATATTCATTAATTCAGATGATCTTCAAATCTTCTATCAAGCGACTATAGAAAATATATCCGATGCCATTCGAATTACGAGTGTAGATCTGGCTCATATCCTAGAATGGAGTAAAAACTATAGTCTTACTGTCAATCCTATCAAGTCCCAGGATATTATAATCGGCAGTCCATCTTATGTGTCTAGGCTTAATTTAAATTCGCTACCCTCTATAACATTTGACGGAATTCGTATTCCATACAGTGACAAGGTGAAGAACCTAGGTGTTTATTTTGATAATACTTTATCCTGGGACCCGCAAGTTGCCGAGGTTGGTAGGAAGATGTTCGCTGCCGCTGGGTCACTTCGATGACTGCATAATTTCCTGCCAACTGCCACTAAAGTTGCTCTTGCACAATCATTGCTTTTGCCGATTCTGGACTATGCTGACTGTTGCTATCCTGATCTTACTGCCGAACTGTTCAATAAACTTGAGCGACTCCAAAACTTGACCATTAGGTTCATATTTGAACTTCGGAAGTATGATCACGTTTCTGAATACAGAAATCGTCTCAAGTGGCTTTCAATTCGCCGTCGCAAAGACTTACTTATCTTATATACTTTCACTTCTATACTCTGTGCTGTTCGATTCCAGAACCCCTTTCTATCTCAAGGAATGCTTTCAATTTCTTTCTTCGACCCACAATCGCCGCCTTCGTTCTACGGATAACCTATACGGTTTTATGTTCCACCCAACACGGATGTGTTCATATGCAGTTATAGTCAGTCTTTTTCTTTGCAGGCCATCCGTCTGTGGAACTCTCTACCTGAATCCATCAGACGTGCTCAGTCTTTGAATGTTTTCAAGGCAGGAGTTAAAGAGCTTTTTTTAATCCTTTAATCTACTCTTTCTCTTTATTTTTTTCTCACCGGTCATGATTAATTAGTAATTTTGCTTTAATTCTTTTATTATATATTTATAAGGTTAAGTATTTATAAGTGTATTATTTTTGTTATGTATGTAGTATCCATATATATAAGGCCGCCTAATTGTGCTCTTTTCAGTATTGTGCTTTGTAAAATGTATATTCTCCTTTTGTGCAATAAAGTGTATTTGTATTGAATTGTATTTCATTGATTAATTGAACACTTGTAATTATTTGAATATTTGTAAGCTTGAAGCGATTAATATTTCCAGGGTGACTTATATAGTGGGGCAGGCCTATGTTCAGCAGTGAACAGGGCCTGATATATCCACAGGTCTTTATTATTATAGATTTACTTATTATTATAGGACGTCCACCCCAGTGAGTGGACGACCCTATAATAATAAGTAATATAGATAAAGACGTAATATTTATTTGGTAAGTAGGTTTCGGTACTAGGTTTTAGAATTTTTTTAATGCTGAGACTTTTCTTTTAGGAACCTAGCCTTCAAATTTCAATACAAGAAAAAGATAATGAATAAAATTATTAATTCCTCCTCCAAATCTCCAGTCAAATCTTAACCAAATTTGAATGAAAAAAAAAGAATTGAAATCTGTTGAGAAATTACGGAAATAAGTCTCGTAAGGGGTAGGCAATGACCACAGACTTCCACTTGCTATGATCCTGACACACCTCTTGCTTCACTCATTCTCATTATATGCTTGTCGGTTTAGGGTTCTCTTGACTTGGTTTTTCATTCAGATCTAAGGCTTTTCTTTAAGATCTAAAGCTTTGCTTTGATTTGATCATGGTACGGTCGCCGTGGTCTTCCTCTACCACATTCCGCTTCGTATATCTCTTTTAGTCATCTTTCATTCAATCGCTCCAGATGTCCATCTCAGTCTACTTTTTCAAACTTTGTCACATACATTTAAAAAAATACATTCTAATTGATAATCTCCTTGTTGGAATTCGGTTAAAATATTCATATTAGAAATGTAGAATTTTCAAATGTTGATTACATTACTTTCTGCCCAATCTAATAAACACTATGTATCTCTAAGGTTTGCTGGTAGAAAACTCTATCGGAGTTAAACTCGCCTTTGTACATTTTATATACAATGTATATTTCTGTAACAATTTTCTGTACAATAAAGATATTAAGAAGAAAATTAACCTTACTGGTATTATCATATCTCATGGTTTGGTTAAATCTTGACATCATATATCAAGAATTGCCCAGTCTGCGGTAACTCTCCGAGGTGTATTTAATTGTTGGTAGAGCATGGTAGCGCTACTGGAGATTTCAACAATATCAAATAAGATGTATTTCGAACTTGGCCTATATATTATATAGCAATGAATTATGCCTAAATTCAAACTATATTATAGAATAGAATAGATTTTATAGTGACAGCTAGAGAGTGAGTTATAGAAATATGTCATGCATGAGGTATTCCATTTACTTTTATTTGTACATTGATTAAGGTGAAGATAGAATATTATAGAAAAAAGCTAAGGTATTTATAATAGGTGTGAGCCTGAGCTATAAACACCATCTCTACTTTATAAGGGACTGGACATCATTTATACATGAATGATAGTGCAGTTTTATAATTACATGGAAAACTTAAGTTATAAGGATAAATTCGTTTATTGCCCGTGGTCCGATCGCCGAGTTCTACTGGTCGATCCATGGGCAATTGTTTTTGCCTGTGGTTCTATCAATCGGACCACGGGCAAATTAAATTGCCCATAGTCCTATCAGTAGTACTAAGGGCAACTTCGTTTACCCGTAGTTCTATTAAAGTGTGTAAATTCTCTTTGTATGTAAACTTCATGCAGAAAAATTGTTTAAAATTAAAATATATCCTAATTTATTTCAATTTAGAAATATGGGAAGGGTCTAAGAGAGCCAATACAAACTGTAAAAAAAAATTTGGAGAATTTGTAGGTACTACATGTGATAATTTGTAGTATATAATGTGTGTGTTAGTTTGCCCTATGAACAGTGTCGTGTGATCGGAATCTGTGAATTATAAATGCGAAAGTCTGTCTGTTTATCTGTCCAGCTTTCACGCCTAAACTGTTGAAACAATAGTATTGAAATGAGGCAGAGAAGTAGCCTGGGGCCTGGAGAAGGATATAGATTACTTTCCAACTTCTAAAAGTCCGTCCGACTTCGCGATACAGTAATTACACGCGAGTGAAGCCGCGGGCGTATAGCTAGCTTTAAGCTACAGAAAAACAAGTTTATTTGAATCAAATCGGCATGTTGATTTCCAGCAATATACCTATATAATATAAAAATGAATCGTTCTTTCAATGTAGGACATCCAATCATAACATAATACCTATCACTTATTGAATATCATTTTATGTTTAGAAATACGAGTACATAATGGGTGGTTGGTGCAGATTAGATTACATAATAAAACACTTACGAAATAAATGGTACCTAACAATTAATCATAATAAACAATTAATTAGCTCGAAAGACAGACGGGCGGTGTGGCATTGAAGTTCTCGAGTGGAGACCACGCACCGCCAAGCGCAGAGTAGGACGTCCCACTCACATGATGGACAGACACTCTGATAAAGCCGCTTCCAACCGGTCACTCTAGAATTCTATGAGGGAGGCCTAATGTTCAGTAGTGGACGTCCTGTGGCTGATATTATGATGATGATGATGATGATCAACAATTAATAACAAGAATAGTGTACAGATAATACACCAACTTTACCTGGCCATGAAAGATATAGGAAAACTTAGAATAATAGATTTATTATACAACTAAAAATTCTCAACCAGAATCCGGGACCTTCTGAAATAGGGTTCCTATTATATAATAGGCGGAACATAGGTAAACATAGGTTTACATAGGTGAAAGCTCAATTTGTATTTAGATTAGTTTATACTGAAATAAACTTTATCTTATGTTAATGTTCTAAAACCTAAACAATAATTCCTTAAATAGAATTATTATAAATGCGCTACATGTCATTTGCCATAATTTATTTGAGAATTACCTTTAGTGTTTTGAATTGAAATGAGAATGGAATTAAAAATAATTTAATTAGACAAGAATATAAATTAGATATGGAAGTAGCGAAGATAGAAAACACCTTTGAATCTATACATTGCTGCATTGGTAGGGTGTGAGCTCTGGATGGTTTAATCTCGGTCCAAACGTACTGTGTATAAATGTTGTCGTTGTTTCCTCACACATACACGTACGTGGAGTCCTAAGCATTATTGTGCCTAGAGCAAATTTGCTTGTGGGTCGCAATATCCAAGAGAACGGCCCCTGGGGAGCTATCTTGTTTTATTTGCGCGCCAGACCCGATAATGAACGCTTTTTTCTCTACACCTATTTCGAGTCAATATACTAAAGGCACACTAAAGGTGTAATAAAGGATAACGTTTTAGTAGCATTCTCGTACGCTACCACGTGGCACTCAAACTTTATAGACGCATAATATAATCAAATATCGTGCAAGCGCTCTTATTTTATTGTAAAAACATCTTTCTCTACGTTACCTAAGACCGAGATTAGCTCGGAAAGGTACAAGTATTACAGATTAAGCAAAATAAACAATAAGATAACTGTATCGATCATCAATAAAATGTTTACGGAGAGGCTTTACGGTCGTAAATTGGAGAGATCTTATTATTTTGGAATCAAAAGGTATACATGTAAGCATAATTCCTATTATTATTTTGAGGGAATAGAGAAATAGCCAAGTACATCTAGTTTATTTTTAGAACGGCATACAGGCAATATCAAAGAGACAATAAGTTGCTATCTTATTATTACCCAATACCCATATCAAATTGATGAAGGGGTGGCTCCAATATTGATCAAATATAACCAGCCAGAATCTTGCTCATGTCAATGTGTTCTTTGTCAAATAAATACTCAATCGTTTCTTTGTTTTCCTTCTATTGAAATCCTTTATTCGAGTTTGATTCATACCTATGTAGTTGTTACTACTCTTCCTTTGCTCTACTGGTATAAAATAATAGGTAAGGTAAGTTTTTAGCATTTCGTTGGCTACACTCACATTTGCCGAAGCTAAAATGGAAGCTTTCTTTACTTTTTACTTTTAATTAGTTTGAGCTTTAAGACAGTCTCATTTGTCTAACCAAATCGTTATCATCCACCGTCTACAGACAGTTGGTATTCATCATTATTATCCTATTTACAAAAACTATATTAACATAAATAAATAATAGTTTATTGATTCAAACTTAGGTTAAGTAGCAGTGTTCGCGACTTTTATTGTTATTACTATGAACCATCTACCGAAAAATTTACTACGTTTCAGATACCTGATTTAAATCTATACCCAAAAATTGTATTTCTTATAATTATATATTTGTAAATATACATAGGTTATGTAGTTACAATATGGATATAATATTCTCGTACATTCAGAAATAATAACATAAATGTAGTAAGTACATCATGTTGGTTCATCAGAACATGTCAGTTGTTAAGATATCGTGTATTAGGTATATTATAACTAGGTTATTGAATAATGGAAGATTATTAAAAGCCGGGCAAGTGTGTATCGCCCACATCCATTTAAGGTCCCGTAGCATGTAATACATTTGACTAAACAAGTATGTATATAGTTTCAATGAAGGCATGAGCCGTCCGTGAAATAATTCACGGACCACAAAGTAACCTGAAAATTGCGAACACCTAAAAATCTACGGTCTTCAAAATTATTCACATCTTAACAGGTAGATTTTTTTGGTTATTTAATCATTTGGTTGAAAAGTTACGGGAGAGGATGTTAACACCTTAAATATCTGAAATCTCGCGAAATATTTACTTAAATAAATGAGTCAAAATTAACCTTAATTTCATTTTTAAAATCCAAACAATGACTGTGGACTCTACGCAATGCCATTAGTCAATTTCTATACCAACATTTTTACGAGAGGAAGTTGAAATTTTCTAATTAAGATTTTCAAATAATGTGTTTATGGATAAATAATAAAAAAAATACGTTTGTTTGTATCAGGTGTAGTTTCAACTGATATTCTATTCAGAAATTCCGTACTTCACTTACATCAACAACACGTACTAGCATACGTCAAATAAAATATGAGATATAACGTGAAGTCCAACCAACAACTAATCCACTACACAAGTAACGTGGTGATACAAGTAAGACTAGTGAAATTTCATTAAAATAGATGCAAAGATGGCGAAGTTAAGCCTATGACATACGGACGGACGATCGAAACTTTGACAGGAAATAAATTCCTATAAACGATTACAAAATACCTAAGCATAAATGTGTAAAGAGATAGTTTTGTTTGATTTTGGTTTGGAAGCAAACTTTACTCAAGGTTTTAGCAACGCTGTGTTGGTCTTGGTAAACAATCAGACTATCTATCTCATTGCCGGGATCCATAATCATTACATAACATACATAACTTCGCGACCTTTATCTCAAATGGGGTGGTCCGAAACAGAGGTAAACAAGCAAATCATATCAAATCAAATCAAAAATGCTTTATTTTTTAGGTACACAGGGTACACTTAAAATAGGCAGATTTTACATTTTTAAAGCTACTGTTTGTTCAAAAGGCAATTTTCCCCTGAGAAGAACAAGCAAGAAACTGGAGAGGTTGCTCTTTAAAAAAAAGGTTTTTATATTACAACATTATTAATTATTATTTTATATTATAATATTTCATATTTCATTATTAAGCGGTCTTCCAAATATTAAGCGTTTAATACGTGAAACTACATCCACGTATCACTTTTCGAAATATACAGAACTGTACACGTGACATGAGTGGATGAGCTGTTGTATCGATGTTGAAATGTGGCGGTCTATAGATATTTTTGGTAGAAAATTAAGGAATTTTATACCAAAATGGCGATTAAGGAGTCGCCTTTTATGATGGGTTGTTTCTATTATTTTTACGTGCCGAAACCACATTACGGTAAAAAGTTATATGTTATTAAAATAGAAGATTGACCTGACCAAAAAACGAGTGCAAATTATAAATCATGTAAGTAATGCGAGGTCGACAATCTACTTTTCTTCCAAATAAACGAATATATTTCTAAAATCTAATTTTCACCTATATTCTAGTAACTTTACACAGAAACCAGCTATAATCCTGCACGGCTATATATTTAATGTTTTTTTTTTTAATTTAAATTTAGAACAAGCTAGTCGCGCTCTGGTGGGAAAGAATTTGAATGTCTTTAGAAGAAGAAGAAAAGGAAGAAGAATTTGAGTGCCTAGAAGTTTTATATTGAAACTTTTTCGACTAATCTTGCTGTTCAATTACTATAAATTAAAATAAAACCAAAATGTACTGCACATTGTTGCGAGTATGTAATGGAAAAATGAATGTAATTAGAGAGCAGTAAATTATCGCTTGCTGATCGCTATTTTGAAAAGGTATAAGGATATTACTATAAAATTACAGATAAGTTGGAAAAACAAATATATTAATTTTCAACTTTGTCTTACCTATACAAAGTTACCCTGATAGTTTTTAAATTAGACTCTATAGTTGTCTCTCTGTAGAGACAACTAGCTATATAGATTAAATAAATTACTCGAGTATCACACTAAATAATAAGTAGACATCCTTGAATATATTCACAGCGCCACCTAGTGCCACACTAGGTAACTAGGCTTGTATTGTGCTTGCCTGATGGTTAATATTAGTATATTATGATGTATTTACAGAAAAAAAAAATTGTGTTGTAGGTACCTACAAATACATTTTTTTCTTTATATATATCATCATCATTACATCAGCCGCACGCCCACGGTAAATATATATACATACTCGTACATATTATAAGTGGAAAAATCACAACTTTGGTTCACGTGTCCCTATTAATCATACAAATACATAGGCCCTTAGCGGGAACCCGCGACTTTTTCGTATAGCAGTCAGGATTTCTACCTACTACACCGAACATGTCGTCAAAACATTAAATCATTTAAGTAGTCAGTTCCTAGTTTAGTTAGTTCTGAATGAGCGCCCTACCTTCTCTGGCCTCATAATGCATCATTGGAGTCATAGAGGTCAAGGGCTAAACCATTACGCACATAAAACAGAGACCATATTAAAATGTTTTAACAATGGCATAATTAAGAATACATAAGGCACCAAGTTCCAGCAGAAGCTACAAAAGATGATCTTTATCGCTTTACGGGTTCAAGGGGAGGGGTGAACCTCTCGGGAGAATTTATGTCGGAGCATTACCTCTCCTTAGAGTCTGTAAAAGAAAGTTTTAAACGTTTTTATGCCGGTGCTTACATGAGTATGCAAGAAGGCGTGGACATTATTTGAGTAGGTACCTAAGAGGAAGTATCCAGGTGAAAAGTTATTAAAACACCGAATAAGTACAATGAATAATTGTAAGATATAATAAATTAAGGATGACGTTTGATTCTTATCGCGTATATATATCATTGCACACATATATTTGACGACCAATTGGTGTAGTTGTAGCGACTTTGCCCTTGAAACCAACGGTTACGGGTTCGAATCCCAGTAGGGGCATATGTTTATAAGATAACAGGTCTACCCAAGTTATGGATGTTTGCATGTATATAATGTATATCCGCCTCCATGGCTTAATGTAAACAACATTGGGTTTACGATTCGGAGGTCGCGGTTCAATCCCCGGTTTGGTACACGGTACACGGTTTGGTTGATGGTAGGGCATTTTAAAGTCCGCTTGGCTAGCTACCACCATCTTATCTAAATCTGCAGCCAAGCAGCATTGTTGTGTTCCGGTTGTCAGAGATAAGATAGCCAGTTCTCCAAATGTGTTGGGGTTTACGGGTCAGTACGCTTCCACTTTCGACCTCATCTTCACTTAACATCAGGTGTGATTGAGGTCAAGTACCAACAAGTTGCGCTTAAAAAAAACGTATGTGTGTTCTATTCATTTGAATACGAACAAAGGTTGCATATGAATGTCGGCGTCTCGCTCTCTTCCAAAATGGTCGCCGTGTGTAACGTACGTATGTGAAGTGCAAATTAATAATAAATAATTTTAAACCGTGTTTTATACAGAGTAAATGGTCCTACGAGCCGGATTGTGTAAAAAATGTATTCGTGTATCTACCATCTGCTTATTATATTAATACCATTTATTTTCCACACACGCACATTAACATAATTATAAGCTGTATATAAGTGTAACAAGACATTAAAGAAAGCTCGTACTAGGTAATAAAACTTTCCCAAGACTGAGAAAAACTTATAGAATGATACTTGAGATTATTCTATTTCTTCCCTCTAATCTGAATTTGAACAGTACCAAATATATAATATATTATTGAGAGTGAGATTCGATCTCAATCCTGAGACTGCCCCGTCAATACGGCCTTAGTTTAAAAAAAAAACATATATGTCCTCTAGTCTGTTTTAACTGATATTTATATATAATCAGTCAATTTATACATTTAGCTCTTTACACTGTTACTAGTGATAATTTTATCCTATGAAATAAAATATTTTGAATTTGAATTTGAATTTGAATCTAGTTTATTAATACCTATATGTCATACCAACATAGCTTTTCTCACTGAAAGAAAGAAAGAAAGAAATAATTTATATGCCAGAATACAGTTTATAAGGTCTGATAAGAAATTTAGGAATCAGGTATTCAATCTGCATGCAGATGTGAAAAATATGATTTGTGACACTTTACATAACGAACTGTTCTTCCTGATTCGCGACCTCTACTAGTCAATTGGGATGTCGCTTATTTATTAACCCCCGACGAAAAACGACGGGTGTTACGTGTTTGACGGAGTTGTGTGAGTATTTGTGCGTGTGTGTGTGTGTGTGTGTGTCCATTGTTCGAATGTATCTCAGTAATGCATGGTCCGATTCGAGTGCGGCTTTTTTCATATAAAAGACGAAACGAGGTGAAAGGTTAGCCCTGATTGATGAAAATCGGTTTCAACGGTTTCTAAGATATTTAGCTTTAACACAGTTTTTTAATATTTGGATGGGATTTTCAAAAATTGTTTTTTATGTATCCCAACTAATATTATAAGTGCGAAAGTTTGTGTGTATGTATGATGTTTGTTACCTCTTCACGCCTATACGGCTAGACGGATTTGGATGAAATTTGGCGGGTAGACCGATTAGGACCTGGATTAACATATAGGCTAATATTTTTGCTGACCCGATTTTGATAAAAACTTCCACGCGGACGAATTGGCGGGCGGAAAGCTAATTTAAGATAAAACTCAGAGACAGGTTCTTAGTCATGTTTCATAGAAATCGGTTAAGCCGTTTCGAAGATATTTAGCTTTCCATATAGTTGGTTTGCTTTATCTAGATGATTTGTTTTCTCAGTGGTTTTCTAAAGTTTCAATTTACAGTTATTAGTTACAACGTTTCCAAGTCGAACTGTACCTAAAATATTTCACTGTATCACATAAATACCCGTGACACTATAAAGATAAACAGCGCGGTTACAATTTTATTACCAGCCCGTGGCCACAGTAGCTTGTCCGCCAACCTTATTTTCCCTAAGGAACCTTAAAGATTATTCTTTATGTTAATCCAAGAAATTAAGTTAACTTTGAACTCGTGGCGCAGAAGCACTCGTGACACTGTCGCATTCGCTTTTCGTTTTCGATTAATGAAGGTAAGCAACGTCTGACTCGGTCAGTCTTGATGGGTAAAGTGGCATTTTACGAGGGTTCATTCCGTCTAGTAACGCCCCCATTGGATATATTGTTTTTTTTTTTAAACAGCATAAAAAAACGCTCTGATCTGCACTCGAGAACCTAAAAGCTAATTACAAATAGAAATCTAAATAAAATATCGAAATAAAAAATCCACGGTATGTTCTACCTATATGCCAAATTTTCATCCAAATCTGTTCATCCGTTCCGCCATAATTAAGCCACAAACGAACAAACAAGCGATTGGAGACTTAATTAGATTTCACTTTGCGGCACCGAAACCTATAGATACTGATTATTTTTAGATTGTTACTAGTACTAGCTTTCCGCCCGCGACTTCGCCTGCGTAGGATAACTTTATCGCGAAAATTTGTTTATCACGCGGGAACTACTCACTTTATCGGGATAAAAAATTTCCTATGTCTCAATCCAGGGTGTATTCTATATATATATACCAAATTTCATCCAAATCCGTCCAAACAAATAACAAATGAACAAACATCCAAACTGTCGTATTTATAATATTAGTTAGATTAATTAGATTATGTGGGTACATACAACCCGATCTGTGATGTATGTGTAAATCTAAATGGGTCAAATAATAAAGTTTTCTTATTCCTATTCTTATATTGTGTTTTCCATCAAACATTTAAAAACAACTTCGTAAAAACTGGCTTTTGAAAATTAAAAGATCATTTTCAAATCTGATGCCCCAGATAGACATTGGCTTCTAAATTATAACACTGCTCTTTTTGCGTCGGGCGATAAAAACGACAGCCTACAAGTGTGCAAATCATTAGTTTAAGCAGGCGATTATTTCGAGATATTATTAGTGTACAAAACTTTCTACACATATCTTAACTACGTGACCTACTACTGCATCATCATCATAGCCACAGAACGTCCACTGCTGGACATAGGGCCCCCTTCAATAGATTTCCATTATTAACTAATATTATAAATGCAAAAGTTTGGATATTTGTTTGATGGTTGATGAACGGATTTGGATGAAATTTGTTATATAGGTAGAATAAACCCTGGATTTAGACATAGGATATTTTTTATCAATTAAGTTAATTGGTTCCGCGGGATAAACTAATTTCGGCGATAAAGTTTTTCCACGCAGGCGAAGCCGCGGGCGGAAAGCTAGTTGTATATGAATATTTAAATACGACATGTTCAAATATTTTTTTGCCCAAACTATAGAACTTGGAATTCTGTTTCAGCAATGTTGAATGCACTATGAAATGTTTCCTTTTTCTATATGTATTAGATAGATATCAGTGCTTGTTCGAGCAGGGATCCATAGTCAGAGTGCATTTTAAAATACAAAGTCATTTTTACAGTTGATTTAAGTTTTGTAAAGGGTTTCTACGAATCAATCCAATTACCTATATGTCGTAAGTTTGTCTACTGTTTTTCATGAACTGAGCCCATTAAGTTGTTATTATATTTTTACGTTACATAAATAATATTACATTATAGAGTATATTCAAAATGGCAAAGATTTATTAAATAACCAATTTACGTTTTCACCATATAATATCTGAAGTACATAAGCAAACTTCACCAAATTTAGACACTACATCATACCCTGACGGGTGTGGACCATCTTGATCTATATACTTGTTCACAAGTGCTTAAAGACGAAAGTCTTTAATCAATGTGTGTTCCAGTGATGGCTTGTGGCACTAAAAAGTGGTCTCTCACTATGCGCCTCATAAGAAAGCTCAAGGTCACGCAATGAGATGTGGAGAAGACGATGCTCTGCGTTTCATTACGAGATAGACTCAGTTATGAAGAAATCCATTAAAGAACCAAAGTCACCGACCTTGTCGAGCGGGCTTGTTAGTTGAAGTGACAGTTGGTAGAGACTCATAGCTCCACGCACGCACGCATAGTCCACTCGTCAGTAGAACCGGTCGCTTTGGAAAGCTATGGGGGATGCCTATAGGCAGTGAACGCCATGTGGCTGATACGATGATGACGACTCATTTTCATGAAAAGCTAAATTCTATTCTGTGGTTCTTATCTAGCGTCTAATTTACAACACAGGTTTTCCCTAATCTCCATACCTAAAGATTCATTTTTATAACTGTTCCGAGCGCTCCACAAAAGAACGTTCCAAGTATCTCGGTAAGGTTCATTACCGGCTTTGTTACAACTACATAATCCTTTTATGCAATTCCTTTGCATAGAGATAGAGGGGCGATGGAATTTTCAACGTTGACGATGGAAATTATTCACACAATAATTACATATTTATAAAATATTTTTTGTGAAACAGAATGAAGTTAGAATTACACGTTTTATTAATTTTTATATAGTTTTCAATCCACACAGCAAAAAGGGTGTTAGAAGTTCAAAGCCTGTGTGTGTTTATATGTCTGTGTCTCGGTCTGTGGCATTGTAGTGCCAAGACGGCTGATCAGATTTGAGAATGGTTTTTTTATTTTCGAAAGTTGGTGTTTGTGAGATGATCCATACATAGTCATATTTCATGGATATCGGTCCAGATAATTTTGTTTTACATACAGTTGTTTTGTATATATGGTTTTCTAAATTTTCAATTTAAAGGCATAAAGTCACACCTGTTTCCCGTACAGACCTGACAGCCCAATTCACCTGATTTCCATGTTCTTTCGAAGGCGGCGTCAATGTTAAAAGTAAATCAATCTACATTAAAATCACTCTAAACATTGACGCCGACTTCCAAAGATATTTCTTAAACTAAAATCACTTTACACATAGCCGAACATAGAACCTCCTCGTTTTTGATTGAAATCGGTTGAAAAGAAGATGTATAGGCATTTTATAACTACATAATTATAACAAGCGTACCTACTTCGTGGTATTTTTGTAGATACCTAGGTAATCGATAGTAATCCAAATTAATTTCCTTTTACTTTCATCGAGAAGCGAACGTTAATTTGATAAAAAAAAGTTGTGCAACCGTTGTTTCGGGTACCTATACTATAACTTATCAACCTACGTAAGTCACGTTTCCGTCAAAACTTTTTATATGAGCTGATTCAATAAGGCAACGAAATATGGACAGAATAAATCATCGTCTGACGTATAAAAAAACCTCACTTAATCACAATTTGGGACGAACACCCTTCAAAAGCGTTGCATTGCTTCGGAATTGTTCCGTGACTTTGCTGTGAAATTATATTATCGACAGGCCATATTTTATGTTTAAGCGACAAAGGTACAAGACAACGCTTTCAGGCAATGACTTGTGCCGAGGGTCGAACTCGTGGTATAAATATTTGCGTATAGCGCCGGCGGCCCGGCAACGCTACCAAACGTGGCGCGTCACGCGACCTCCCGCCCCAATGTAAGAAGTTTATTCCACTTTAAATACCCTTCGTAAGCGATCGATGGTTTCTCTGCAAATTAAGGGCATATATCACGCTCCAAATGGTGTATAATTTCATAATAGTGTCTATCAATCTACATAGTCTGATAATTTATCCAGTAATCGAAGCACTCGTGGGATAATGGCAATCGCTGTTCGTTTTTGATCAGCGAAGGTAAGCAACATCTGTCGTCGTCACTCCTTGGATGGGTGACCACATTAAGTGGCAAATGAAAATTCATTAGAATGTTTTCGCCGGTTGTAGCAATTGATAGTCGTGAAGTCAAGTCGGCAGTTTACAGAGGGGGCTTGAAAAATACTGACTTTCGAAGGACGATCACAAATCCACCTATCCGAACTTGGCCCGAGTGGTAAAGTATGGGCCGTAACTTCTCTAGAGTACCCAAGTAGTGGAGATATAAGCTTGTTAATATGATAGCAATTGTTGGAACGCAAAAAAAAATGCTCTAATCGATGTCACGATAATTACCAAGCAAAACCAAACAAATCTTTATTTTGTAGGTACACAGGGTTCACTTAAAATAGACAAATTTTATGTATTGAACTTAATTTAAATAGTAAATATAATTTGTACTTTATCTTGACAGTATCACACTGTATTATCTACCTACAACATTATAAGAATTTACAAAGAGCCTTTGTATAAGCCAGAAAAAAAATTATTTCCATTTAACTTATTAATAACAGATAATGAGGTTTCAACTGTTACGTCTTTGTTGGTGACAACGCCTTGAGTCTTTGAGTAATGAAAACTTAAAGATAAAAACGAAATTCAGGTAGTTAGATATAGATACTGCTTGAAACTATAAACTACATTGCAGAAACACTAATATTGATCATGCACTTTAGTCATAAACATTATACCTAATTCGTAACACAACTTCAACACCCCAAAGATAGCAATGCAATGAAGCCGGTTAAAAATAATTTACATCGCTATCAAAGTAATTAAATGCCACTGAATAATGGGACTAGAGCTGTCCACCAAACTTTACCTGATAAGGAGTGATGCAAAGAAGACTATTTAAAATATAGAGCGAGTAACAAATTTGCGAACGATCGGCGTGATTCTGCAACTTTTCCCCGAAGTTAGCCGCAAGTTGCGGCAAGTTCTCAGCCATGTTTCTGAACCTTATCGCCCGTAGAAGTAACAAGCCGAGATAAATGAAGTTTAGTTGCTCTTAATTTAATGGCTGGCCGGAAGTTTGGAGGACGTGACCGGATGAGAGGCGCGGAGCCTTCCAACCAATTATTGTCCAATTATTAATAAGATCCTGCACGTGTAGTTCCTGAACACATGTATTTGTGTTAAGAGGGTGAGCCGCGTTGTTAACTTGTCTTTCAAAGAGAACCAGAAATAAGCTATCATTTCTTAATAACATAGCACCTTTCATTCACCAAATAAGCAAGAAAGTCTCTTTAGAAATAGAGTAAAGTGAAGGGATTTATTACTTTTTTTAACAATAGGTAGGTACTTATTAGGTTAATATAATAACTGGTATACTACAGGGTAGTAATTGTGGGCTCCAATGGGAAATAGCTCTTAGTCCGCAAAAATACAAAGGCTATAATCACGCTATGATTTTAGGGTGCAGAGTAAAATTAAAGAGTGGGGATAGTACAAGGGTTCTCTTTATGACGACCAAAGACTGCGAACCCCAAAATAGGTAAAATTAAAAGGGTCTACGTTATAAGAGGATTAAATGTTAACAGAAAATGTGATTGATTAATTTAAGACGATAAAGTATATTTAGGTGGTGTGAATAAATATTTGACTAAATTATTATTCGACTTTTTCATGGTTATTCCTTTCCAAGTCCAAAAAAGGGATGTTGCCTTGAATTCTATGAAGCGGTTTTCCAACATTCTAGATTCTGCAAGAACCTAGTTGATGAATAAGCAAATACCTATATCCTTTATTTAATAAATATTTAAGCAATGATTAAGAATATCTTCCTTTACTGTACTGTTCCTATGCTTACCGCAATTTATACTGATTTTTGACCTCCGACGAAGAACGACGGTGGTTACGGCTTGACGGCGTTGTGTGTGTGTGCCCAGTCTATGTCCGGATTCTTAGCTATGTTTGATGCAAATCGATTCAGTACTTTCGAACATAATTGCTTTTTATATTTGGATGATATTAAGTTTAATACCTCGGGGGTTTTCCAAATTTTCAATTTATATTATAAAAAGAAGATAACAATTTTTTAGCTTAAGGTTAAATATTTTTCTAAGTAAGGGATTAACGAGATCGCAGAATGAATAGGTTGCAATTACTTACACATACCTGGACATAGATATATATTTCATAGGGTTAGGTATAGTACTAAGAACATTCGCACTAAGCGGTTAGACTCTTCATTCATAATGCGAACAGCCAAGGCATGGAACTTCCTTCCGGCGTCAGTCTTTCCTGAATCCTACAACATTGGGATCTTAAAAAGCAGGGAAAATATGCATCGACTGAGATCGCGTGCTTCATCTTCGGCCACATCGTCACTGTCCATCAGGTGAGATTGTGGTAAAATACGTATCCAGTTAATCATAAAAACAAAAGTTGTTTGTTTAGGTTAGGCCTAAATAAGTTTGAAATCGTCCGAAAGACAACGTCACTTCTTCATCACATATGCAGACGAGATTGTGGTAAAATACGTATCCAGTTAATCATAAAAACAAAAGTTGTTTGTTTAGGTTAGGCCTAAATAAGTTTGAAATCGTCCGAAAGACAACGTCACTTCTTCATCACATATGCAGACAAACCGATAAACTTTTTTTTTGGGATTCGCCTATTACCACAACTATCTCTTGTATCAATTATATCGTTGGCTTTCAAGAGCATACTCGAAACGGATGGTTGAGAAGGGCGATAATAGTTTCGAGAGTTACTTCCGCGATAGTTTCTAGTTGACAACTGGTACGTTAGTTCTTGTCTCTTATAGCTGTTTAGTGTGCGAGCGAGATAAAGCAAAACCAGTTCTTTCATGCGTTCAACCAACACTCGAAGCGATATTGTTAGGCAACAGAACTTCTTAACCGCCTTCGTGGCTCATGTAAACACTATCGGTGTTACAAAATGAAGGTCGCATATTCGATTCCATCACACAGCATTTTTAGTACTCGGCTTGGTTGGTGATATGGATAGGCAAACTTTGCCTGGTCTAACTAGTCTTCACTATCTGATCTAAGTCTCTCGCCAAGTCAATTTAGTATTGCAATTGGCTGATTGAGGTCAAGCACTAGCCGGTTATGCCTAAAAAAGGCATTAATGAAATCTGTTACAGACGGGCATACAAAAGTTATAAAAAAAAAATATCCTGGCACGAATTTCCTAAATTACGTCTATTTTTATCTCTTTTTTGCAGACTGATATATTTAAATACATATATTGTGCTGTGTGGTTTCGGCACTTAAATAGAACGAAAAGAATCAACCCGTCTCTTCCCGTGGGTATTGCAAAAGGCGACTAAGGATTTTGACACAAAAAAACTTTTATAGATTTGCACGTTTCAACGGCGATGAGCTCACCTGTCACGATTACATTTGTGTATATTTAATAAAATTAAACTAGTTTTGAATATCTCTGACCACCTCATTTGGGATAAAGGTCGTAACTTTATGTATGTATATGTAAATAAAAAAATAAATAAAATTAAAAAATAAAATAAAAATAAAAAATACTTTTATTAGATAAAGTCGTGTTTTATAAATCAAACCATTTACACTATACCCGACGGTTTGTTTATGACTTTATTGCGAGTACATATTAAATTAGGTGATAGAGTTTAAGCTATTTTAACCAATTATTTAATATGGTAAGCATATTTTGTGAAAATTTAACTGTTATAAATTTCTCATAATTTTTTATTTGCTTTAGAGCTAAAAATTAAAGATGTGACAAAATATTGTTCTAACTCAGTTGGGCTAGAGGACAGTGGCGTGCCCTCCATATAGGCAAAGGCATATGGGAAAATTGAAAGCTTTCCTCGAAATGCATTGTCAACACAGCTGATTCATACTGATGTGAACAGAAATATTCTAAACAGTTGCGAGGATTGTTATAAGAGTGAGTTACTCGTATTATTTTGTAGTAGTATTTTTTCTCATTTAATATCAACTTTTATCATTCTGCCTATCCTATGATAAAATGCTGTGGCGTGCCAGAGGATCTGCAAAAATATAACAATAGATAAGTGCTGTTATTAACACAATAGCTTGCGCTACACCCAATGTTAGACTTAGGTTAGACTGACAGACAGGGCCTCTTTGTTTTTACATTTTATTTTTAATTCTACACTATCCATACACTAAGCATAAATAAAATTGATAGCGATTGGAAAACCGCTCATTCTTTCTTTGGTGCCAGCACAAACAAGGTGTACAAATCAGCAACCCTGATGAGTCACCTTATTTTATTATTTCATCACCACCATATCAGCCTAAGCCGACTTAATCATATGATCTATGGCTTATAAACTAAATAAGATTAAAAAAAAATCATTACTTATTATTACTTTAAGCAATTTCCGATTCTCATACTTATTGTTTTTGTGCTGAATAAATATCTTATATTATATATTATATTAGTTATGGATGTTTTTCATTTATATATGTATTTATTTACAGAAAAAAATGTATTTGTGTAGTTTATCAACCATCTGGTATCCATAATACAAGCCTATAGTTGCTTAGTGTGGAACTAGATAGCGCTGTGTGTATGTCCGAAGATATTTATTATTTATTATTATTGTAGATACATCAAGTATTTATTTGTTTCTGCAGTCACACATATACATTTAACTTTTAGGCACAAAAACAATATTTGTAATAATTGTAGATCGATCCAATTATGGCAACGTATTACAGGGTTATTGTTAATGTATTACATGTATGTCTTGTAATACCTGAGTATTAAAGGATTGTTCTAACATTAACCTATGTCAAACATGTCGATCCCGCTACCTTCACATATTTGTAATCGAATGGTGAAACGATTGAGCAAAGGAAACGGCTGTAAACTGGTAAAAATTATAAATGTTAATATCCTCTGACATACACACAGCGCCTTCTAGTCCCACACTAAGCAACAAGGCTTGTATTGTGAATACCAGTTGGTTGGTATACTTTTATTTTATGCTCAACGGGTTGGTACTTGACCTCAATCACACCTGATGTTAAGTGAAGAGGAGGCCGAAGTTGGAAGCGTACTGACCCGGAAATCCCATCGTATTTGGGGACTGGCTATCTTATCTTTGACAACCGGAACACAACAATGCTATTAACAATGCTGCTTGGAGGCAGACTTAGATAAGATGGTGGTACCTAGCCAGGCGGGCATTTAAAATGCCTTACCACCAACCAAACTGAATACTTAAACATGTACCCCGCTGGAGATCGAATCCGCGACCTCCGAATCGTAAACCCAATATTTACATTGAGCCATGGAGGCGGGTAATAAATACTTCACAAATACATTTTTTTTGGAAATGAAAATATCCATAACACATATATCTCGTGAACCATATAAAGATGCATATCCCGCGACATCTTAGTATAGCAGTCAGCGTTTCACTACACCACTCAGGCCGACAATTTAAGGTTAAAATTAAATCAATAATGTTGATCGAAATGTAAAATTGAAGCAAATAGGACCAACTCCGCGATTGGTCCCGATTTATCTCAAATGGCTAGATGGAAGTGGTTTTCCATTACAAATTTCACTGAAAATTACTTTCGAGATCATTAACAGCAATAATAATCGAGTTTGTTGCTAAACACCATTTCGAGAGCTTTCATTTTCGAGTTTAAAACTTGAACCCAGTATAATTTTAATTGATTACACAGGGTATTTTTAGTTCACTAGTAGGCATTTAGGTGTTTCATGAATTTCTTTAGGAACTGTTTGACGAGCTGTTTGGTGCAGAGGTTAGAAAACCTGACTGCTAAGGCGGGTTCTAATCCCGTCTGATTCTAATTCAGTTTGTGAGTATGGAGATTTAAAAGATGTTTGTTATGGATCTCTGTCGATTTTTCTCCCTAACCATAACACCTTACTCAGGTATGACTAAGCGATGAGTGACGATTACATTTTTGCGTCGTTTGCTGTAGACCCGTGGGCCATGGTGACCTGGCGCTCATAGTGTCTTGCGTCGAAGCCTTGCACAACCAGAAGTCTGGTCTTATTAGTATAAAGGGTGAGGATGCTATATCCAACGAGGCCACTTAGACCGCCTATTCTGGATCCGTCCGATTGTGCAAGGCTTTGGACAATTTATTTATTTATGAATAGTTTTATTTATTTAATCGGGTAGATGATGATGCTTCCGACCGTTTCGGCCATGGCGACTACTTTGACTCCTAATCGGTTTGGTGCTGGTGTGTTCGAAGATGGCTAATCTTTGCGGTGAACTCCCGTACGCAATGTGGGCACGTAATCACACCTTTCCCGTATAGATAATGAATGGCAGCGGGTTTAGCGTCGAGGTCAGCTTTACGCTGCTCCTCGAAATCGCTTGCTCTCTTATACACTAACGTGCGCCATTCAGGATGTTGTGCTGCCAAACCTTCCCATCGGGATGGTCCAATGTTGCATCTTTTCATATGGCTCGTCTGAACATCCTTATATCTGAGAAGTTGTCCGCCATGCCTTGGCTTGCCCTCCTCTAGTTCAGAATAGAAGATGTGTTTCGCCGCTCTCTGATACGAGATACGTGTCCACACCACCGAAGCTACCGACGCATTAAGTTGGCCTCAATGCCACCGACATTGGCTCTTCGCAGCACTTCGGTCTTACGCATTAGGTAGATAGATTTATTTATGTAGATAATTTTTAGTTGGTTAAGTTTATTGTTATTAGCTATAGATTTGTTAATTTACTTGATTGTACGTATACCCACTTAACTTACATTATGTATTATAACGTATTCTATGTTGAAGAATAAACTTTATTGAATTTTGGTTATCTATGACGCAGGTGGAAAACCAAAAACAAGGAGTTCCGCGTTGAGCAAATTCGTTCTTGTACAGACTATGAAATTGGCGTTTAATCGAGTTTCTGGTAATGACCATTTACGTAATGGAAGTTTGAATTTTTAAAGAACATTTAAAAATTTTAATGAAAAAATATTGAAATATGAGTTGGTCTTCTAGATAAACAATAAAGAAAACTGCGTGAAAGTTCGATTTAGTACTTTACGAGTGAATAACTAGTTTGTTAAATCACATTGAGGCATGGAGAATATTGAGATACTTTATTTATACTCAAACTGTGTAGTATGATGTAGTGCAACCCTTCAACCCTTCGAGTTCCAAGAACCCTTCAAAGAGCAACCCTTCGAGTTTCTTGCTTATTCTTCTCAGGGGAAAATTTTGAACAAGCAGTAGCTTAAAAAATGTAAAATTGACTATTTTAAGTGTACTCTGTGTAAAATAAAGCATTTTTGACTTTGACTTTGCGGCAAGACATGGAACCAATATACTACTCCGCATTATTTATTATTCTATCATATAATAATGGTGCCGTGGTGGTTTCCGTAAATAGAATGGAACCAACATCTCTTACCATTACCTTAGCGATTATGAGACTTTACATAAAAAAAAAATCTAGGCACGTTTCAATGGCGTTGGCTCACCCCCTGTCACGTGTGCATTTCTGTATAATTCGGAAAGTGACACGTGAATTTTACTTTAAGCATTACACTTTTAAAGTTTGGACAATCTAAACACTTATGCTTGGGTTCTCTCTGATGACCCCCATTTGGTTACTCGTGATTTCAATTTTAATCATTTAATACACTCATGTTGTAACAATGCATGCGGTCTTACTTAGTTATTGGGGCATCAAACATGAACCTCGATAAGCGTACCAAAATATCCATTAGTTGCACTCCAGGACTTACATTAGATTATTATATTATTTTCATTTAAACTATGCTAAATTTCAATCATATTAGTGTAGCTAAAATTTCAATGCTGATAATATGAATATAGGATAATACCATAATATAATCATCATCATCTTCTTGCCTGGACCCAATTTATTTGGGGTCGGCGCAGTACGTCTTTTAGGGAAGCAGGGTATAATATCAAATAATATTTAGGAAAGTTAATTCTATCGATATTTTTGTACTCTTTTAATAGGTTATTGTGTTGGGCTTATACTTATCAAATACTAAAATTATATTAAAATTTCCTGTCAATAATGATCAAAGTTTTAAAGTTAAAAAGTGTCTCTGATAATTATTTTATTTACTCTCAATTTTACTTCAGAACGACGACGGTGGATGAATTTGTTAATTACAAAACACTTTTTATCCCGCTCTCGGAAAGTTGTCTAATATTCTCGAAAAGGGTCGCCTTTCCTCTCTAGAGCGTAAAATGTATTCCGCAGAATCTACGTAACCATTATTTGAGTTCTAATCTTAGATTATTGTGTACCTCTTATTTAATTTACCAAATTACGAATCCTTATAGTTCATGGCAGTTTCGATTTTGTCGTCGGCGTGTGGAAAAGTGTATCTAGTTTTCTGGTTTAGAAGAAAAATAAATACCTACTCGTTTTTAAAACTTCTGTTTTGTTTGGCAATATGTAGCGGAATGGGGGGAGAAGTTATTTATTTATATTGATACTGCAACATGTACACAATACTTATACACAATAATAACACATAATTACAGTGTAGTACACGTGCACATACCATGTCAGGGTGAGGCAGTGGTGAGAGGACGCCCTGTTTAATTTAGTTTACCTATTATAATAAATATCTTTAGACATACACACTGCGCCATCTAGTTCCACAGTAAGCAACTATAGGCTTGTGTTGTGGATACCATATGGTTGATATAATACATTTTTTTTTGTAAATAAATACTTTTTATATATGAAAACATCAATAACTCGTTTACACATGTCCGTATTCATCACACAAACCTATGCACGACATCATGGCATGGTATCTAACTAATATTATAAATGCGAAAGTTTGAATGTTTGTTTGTTGCTCAATTACGGCGAAACGGAAGAACAGATTTGAATGAAATTTGGTATATAGGTAGAATATACCCTGAATTAAGACATATTTTTTATCCCGATAAAATGAGTAGTTCCCGCGGGAAAAACACATTTCCGCGATAAAGTTATTCCACACAGGCGTAGCCGGGGGCGGAAAGCTAGTATACAAATAAAATACAAAATATACAAGTAGCAAATAGCGTTCCAAAGTCATGAATGGATTAACTAAGTACCTATGAGTGAGAATTCAATATCTAACTTCTAACTAATACATATTATAAATGCGAAATTTTGGTTGTTTGTTTGTTGCACAGTCACGACGAAATGGATGAAATTTGGTGTATAGGTAGAATATATCCTAGATTACGATATGGGTTATTTTTTATCCCGATAAAGTGAGTTCCTGCGGGATAAACAAATTAAATATGGATGTGGGTGCGAAGAAGTTATATCACGCAGGCGAAGCCGTGGGCGTAAAGCTAGTAATATACAATACCTACAAATTACTTTCTACCAACTCAGCCCAAAAGTGAAATTCAAGATGGCCAAACGAAAACTCGCTCTAGAAACGACAGGGTCCATCGAGGATGTTCAGTAAGGCGAGAGGTCAGTGCGCGAGGGTCAGCTCGCTTACAGGTCATAGACGCAGAAGATCCTCGCAGATAAGGGCCGTCGGCTAGAATTAGTACAATCAAGAGTATATATCTGTATAAACACATAACAAATTCGGAATTTAGTGTATGTTTGTACGCGCATCACGGAAAAAACTAAACGCATTTATATTAAGTTATATAGGTGGAGTATACATATACATATAATCCTTGAAATACATTTATGTATTTATACAAGGTGTTTTGAGTTGTGTCACTTGTGTATTCTTATGAGTTTGTTAAATATAAATTTGTTATATTTGACGTAAAATGATATGGTTTGTGTGCAATTATTTAGTTTGATAAGGTAGACTGGGTATCCGATATTATACCTAAATGGTATGTAATAGACTTTTTACTATGATACTATATAATATGGAAAAGGCAGGTGCAGATTTCAGTAGTATATTTTCCTAATTGAGGATAGTAGGTAAGTTAAGTTGTAAGCGTGCCAGGTAACCAATGCTATACGGATTGCCATTGCTATACATTGCTATACAGGGTGTACCATACTATTTTCATATATTGATGATGATGTTACATTACTAGACTACTGCATATCCCTACATCTAGAACAAATGTTCTACGTCATTCTTCAATCCCGAGATTATGTGGTGAATTTAACCATTTGAATAGTGAGATCCCACTGACTGATATCTTTCACGATTCATTAGGTGTGTTTAAGAGAAAAATTTCTCAATATTTGCGGAAGCATCATTTATAGACCGTTGTGCTGTTTTCAATTAAATTAATTTAGTTTTTTGTAATCGTTCCTAGACTTATAATAACTTAACGCCTATTATTGGCACATATATCAGACCTGTTTATACTTGAACCTGTTTGTTATGTGAGTTGTAATATGTGTGCTGTTGGTGTGTCTTATTAAATAAATAAATAAATAAATGTTATTCGCCGAGCCTTCGCATCTGCAGGCACCCCAGCAGTCCTGGAGCCGGTAGGTCTGGCCCGTGACGACGGTAAAAGGGCCCGACGATTGACATTTGTTCCCCGGGGCAATGGGGCGCGCCGTCGTGTGGGATGCGACTTGTGCAGACTCACTTGCTTCGTCTCATCTTCCAGGCACGTCATATGTAGTCGGTTCTGCAGCCGCATCAACGGAGAACCTCAAACGAGGCAAGTATGTATGCCTAAGTTAGCTAAGAGATTACATTTTTGCGCCGTTCGGAGTGGCGACCCTAGGGCTGTGGTGATCTGGCGCTATATTTTATTGAATCCGGATTAACATAAAGCTACATTTTGAAATATTATCTAAATTAAAAATTTTACTTTTACACCTTTAAATTTCTTATTTTTTTAATAAATGGACTTTATTTTTAAATTTATCCTTTTGGTCAGGACGGAGAGCCAATAAGTTTGCGTAATGGATACCAAATGGTTGATACACAATACAAAATCATGTATTAGGTATGTGTAGAGAATGGCTAATGAAACCTGTTACTAAAATTGACTTCATGATAAATCTGTTAGAATGAGTCTTTGATCAAATCGACAAGCTCTTCATGGGTGAAATTAGTAAGCTAAATTTCTCGGCTACTTGAAACCTGAGAAAATAAATATTCGTGAAAAATAATTTGTAAAAATAACAGAGTCACGCATCTCTACCCATGGTTGTCGTAAAAGGCGACTAGAGACCTTACATGAAAAAATTTTATAGACTTGCACATTTTAACGGCGATGGGTTCACCCCCTGTCACTTGTGCATTTCTGTATATTTCGAAAGGTAAACCGTATGTTGCTTCAAACATTTATCTTTTAATGCTTGGAATTCCCAAAGGCTTTATGGGATATCTCTGACCACCCCCTTTAGGATAAAGGTCGCGAATTTATGTGTAAATAATTTGTCATCATTATATTTTAAGTATTTCTGAGCTTCGGAGGGCACTTATATAACGTCGGTCGGTCCCGGTTATTCTAGAGGCGGTCGTTAAGCCAAGTCGGTGGCCTACAGGGGCGGCTTAAAAACACTGACTGTTAGGTGGCCACTAGTCCGATACAATTCCATCAATCAAGTTGTTTATGTGCCATATCCTCTCTCATTGAGAGGAGCTTGTGTCCCAACACTGGAGACGTGTGAGGCTGTTGTTGATGTTGATATTTCAAGCTATTGAATCCATAGCCTCAATATAATATTCCTATTATGGCTATAGATTCGTGCAATAATTCAATAGGATACGTTTAACTAATATTATAAATGTGAAAGTTTGGATGTTTGATTGTTGATTTGTTTGTTGCTTAATCACGGCGAAACGGATGAACAGATTTGGATGACATTTAATATATACGTAATCCAAGGATTATAACATAGGAAATATTTATCCCGATAAAGTGAGTAGTTCCCGCGGGATAAACTACTTAAACATATCCGTGATAAACTTATTCCACGTAGGCGAAGGGCGGAAAGCAAGTATAAAAATAATAGACAAGGGTTATAAAATTACTAGCATGTGCTTTCATGTATTATACGTATAAATACAATATCATGCACGAGTTGTATGTGAATGACATAAAAGTACCGGATAATAAAATATATCTTTGTGGACCTCGCCTCTGGCATTTTTCTGTACAGATGAGTGATAAAAAGCACATTTTATTTGAATTATGTTTCCTATGTTTTGAATCCATCAAAAGCATTGATTAAGTTTCTGGAACTGGTGCTTTTGTTTGTTCGTCATCATCTATCATAATATAATCTACTTTCTGGTGAATCTTGCCGTTGTAAAACTAAATTGTAGCGAGATGGTTCATGTCAAGTTTGTATCTTATTCGGAACTTGATGGTACTACTTACATAGATAACCGCCTCCGTGGCTCAATGTAAAGAACATTGGGTTTATGTTTCGGAGGTCGCGGGTTCGATTCCCAGCGGGGTAAATATTTAGTACTCGGTTTGGTTGGTGGTAGGGCATGTTAAATATCCGTCTGGCTAGCTATCACCAACTTATCTACATCTGCCGCCAAACAGCAATATTAATAGCATTGTTGTGTTCCGGTTGTCAAATAAGATGGGGTTTCCGGGTCAGTACGCTACCACCTTTGGCCTTATCTTCGCTTAACATCAAGCGTGATTGAGGTTAAAATAAAACAGAAGATAAATAGCATATAAGTTGAGGTTTTTGGCTTTTACACATAGTTGAGCGCCATTAATTAAATAGTATACGACGTTAATCACTAATCCGTTACTAAAAAATTTACTTCATTAAACGTTAAAGCATTACAATTCTGAAGATTTAATGCAAAACGTGATAAAAATTGCATTTATTAAGTCGTTGTGTTAGTGAACTATTGGTTTCGGTTCTGGAGGTTAACAGGTTAGGAACAAAAAAAGATGTGTACAATTTCAGTGTTTTTCATGAACATTAATATGTTGATGTTCTCGTCTGAGGCGTTGAACGGTACGTGTGGTATCTTTTTGGTAAATGGTAAGTGCTGGATTAACGATTAACGGACTTTTAAGTCATTAAAATTTTCTAAAGTAAACTTAAACCTCAATCCGTTAGTCGAAAAGTTAACTTAGTTAATTAACGATTAACGGATTAGCGAGTGCCCAGCTAGGTTTTACAAAATGTATAAAATATTTTCAGAAACATTTTTTTTTGTTATTTTACAAAACCTATTATAGAAATTAATGACTCATTATTTAATCACGTATACTTACCCAAATCTATATCCTATGGAACGTAGAATGGACGTTTATAAGATTTACTTGGTTTTAATCATCACATTTTGTTTGCATGAGCTAAGCTTTGTTTTCACAAGCGTTTCGTGTGCTTTAGATATGTGTACAGAGGGAGACATGCGCATGGGCGTTTCTCACCACTAAGCCGGCTTACCCGCTTGAGGGTTACTGTAACAACAATCCGTAGGGACACCCTACTTACAAGTGTGCCTAAGCCTCTCCTTCGGTCATAATTTGGTCATAATCATTGTATTTCTAAAGGTTAATTCCGATTATACCTCAGAGCATGTAATACTCTGCTCCCCTGGTTTTGGTCGCGTGATTTTGTGATTAGAAATAATGGTAGCATTTAATAATTATGGTATAAAATGCCATATTATATAGAGAAATTACGAATAGTTTTCTGCCAGCTCCCAATTTGACGCGAAATTCAAATACAGTCTTCTTAGTGTAAGACTATGTTAGAGCCTGCATTCTTATTTATTTAACACTTTATTGTACACACACACAAAGAAATGGTCATTAACAAATATTTTAGAAAAATGTACAAAGGGCGAACTTATCTCTATAAGAGATCTCTTCCAGTAAACCAGTTTGGTGACCTAGTTTGAATGTGTGAATTATACACATATCATGAGAATCGGCGAAGGATACTTCGCGAGATTCCCTTGTCAGAAAAATCAGACGCTGTTTATTAGCTTTGCGTCTTAAGTTTAATGATATCACGACCTTTATCCCAAATGGGGTGGTCACAGATATCCCAAACAACAGCGTTTAGGTGTTACAAACATAACAGTTTAATGATAACAGAACGTGGACCTATCGCCGTTGAAACATGCAAATTTATAGATGTTTTTTTTTTGTGGTGGAAAGCCCCAAAATCGACTTTTACGACAATCATGGAAAGAGGTGGGTTGGTTCCATACTTATTACATACCGAAACCATACAGCACACTCATACAAATACAGATGGAACTTATTGGTAAATTTTCCTGCCGCCTCCGTGGCTCAATGTAAACAACATTGGGTTTACGATTAGGAGATCGCGGGTTCGATCCCCAGCGGGGTACATGTTTAAGTACTCGGTTTGGTCGGTGGTAGGGCATTTTAAATGTCCGCCTGGCTAGCTACCACCATATTATCTAAATCTGCCGCCAAGCAACAACGTTAATAGCATTGTTGTGTTCCGGTTGTCAGAGATGAGACAGCCAGTCCCTCAAATGTGTCGGGGTTTCCGGGTCAGTACGCTTGCACCTTCGACCTCATCTTCACTTAACATCAGGTGTGATTGAGGTCAAGTACGAACCCGTTGTGCATAAAAAAAAAGTTATTTGTCACTTTTATCAGCACCACCATCATCATTTCAGCCTGTTTTCGGCTTACAATAATATGTTATAAATCTTCCCTTCCCAAACAACACGGTTTTTATTGATCTAATAACGATCTATACAATCTGCCAAATTTTAGCTCAATCAGATACCAGCAACTCGTTGAAAATACAGGTTATACAGGTACTTACGTACGAACATTGCAAACTAAATAAAAGCTTCTAAAAAGAAACGGGATTTGAATAAGGTACAACTCCTATCAGTTTAAAGCATCTCAGAAATGCGTATTTACAGAAAGTGTTCATTTCAAATGTAACCTCAAATCGGTTTAAGGGATTTCGGTTCGCAAAGTTCAATATTTGTGTATTCTATCAATATGTATACAGGGGTATACTTTGGCCTGCTTCCTTCGGCGTACCTTCCTGGCAATATAATATAATTTAAAATGTTATCACTCACAGTTGGGGCTCACCAAGCATATATCGAAAAACAATTTGTCTTGAGTGAAAACGATAAGTGTACTTAGACGATTATTTAATTATTATAAGAGATATTAAAAAAATACATATATTGAAATGTACGTCTTGTGGACAAATAACTTCAACGATAGGTTGTTATGTTTTAATTTATAGAAATGATTCGCATTATTTATGGGGTAAACCCCAATTCAGAATGTCCTGTGGTATATGATGTGATATATGTGACCAATGATAATGATGATAATGCGCATTATCATGAAGATTTTTATTATTTTATAAAATTTAAAATATGTGGACATTTCTAATATGAAAGAAACTTTCATTACAATTAAAGTGTAATAAAGTTTATATAAATTAACCCAGAAAGTTGTTCGAAGTGCCTTTCTTCATTTGCATGAAATGTATTGTAGACATAATGTATGGAGGCAATATAACTCAAAATTTTAAACATCAAATTTTTTTAAGTTATTTAAATAATGGTCTAAATTATTTAAATAACTATAAGAAATCCAAGTCTTTGTTCAATAAGCTACGTTATTGAACAAAGACTTTCTCTCTATAACCTCTCATAATAAGGAAATAATTGTCTGGTACATTTATCTTTTACACCCTGTATAGTTGTAACATATCAAAATCCAGTATATTATGGTCAATTGAATTGATAGGATAATACACATACTGCGCAATTACAATGACGTTACTTTCTGTGTTACCAAAAATATTTACAACCTGTGTCGGAACACATTAGACAGAAAATTACCTATACGGATATAGGTAATTTTCTGGCTAATTGCCTATTTGCTATCTCATTAGCATATTTTGGAGAGTGTTCGATGAATTTAACAACCTAATTCCGAATATTACCGTACCTTAAGGATTTCTGCCTTTGCCTGTTGTTATACAATTATTGGGTGTATTTTCCGACAACGTTCGGTAGTGTATTTTCTCTGTGTACATAGTCGTGGAATGAACTGAACGCCCGCGGGTATGAAGTGCAGATATGTGGGATGGAACGAACACTGACAATTTCACTATTGTGCCATATCCTTTACCACCTACTGGATATACTCCACGTTACTGAAAGTGAAGTGTTACTAAATCTGAAACTTTGGGTATAAAGTACGGCGGCTTGCTTATGTGCCTCATGCACACCTTACATTATAGTGAGCCGAATGCCTTGCCCACTTCTCCTTCATATATAAATATAACGGAACATAATATATTTATTTAGTTATCTACTGCTGTACCTACTTACAAGGTATCTGTGTTTGATTCTTCTTATTTATTAAACTTTTCAACTAATTATTTAATATTTCGTGATCTCTATGTAGTATTTTCTTAGTCTCTGAGGCCCGTATTATAAAATGTTACTCAAGCAGCGATCTCCGCTTGAAGACAGTTAAAAAGGGACAGCTTTATATAACTTGTATATGTATATCGGCATCTCGTTTTATGTTCACGCGCAGATCTACGCTTGAGCAACATTTTGACATACGGGCCTAAGTATCCGAAGGAACACACCAGTCAAATTTTGTCAACTTCGATCTAAGTGTTTGGGTTGTACCTTGATAGAATCAGTCAGTTTCTCCTTATTGGATCAAGTAATACGTAATTAAAACTGTTATGCATGGCACGCTAAAGATTGAAATACGTGTCACACAAAAATTGAAGAAGTATTTTGCTTCTCTCAGCGCAAGGTGTTCAAATGTAATACAGGAAGTTCCAAAGACTGATTTTTTTGTAGTATTTAAGCAAATACCGCAGTCGTAATATTTATTACTTTCTATGAAGTACCTGCGACCGTTAAATACTTAATCGCTTTTTTTTTATTTCAGAACGATATTTTTCCGAACGATTCGCATTTTAAAAAGGTAAAGTAAAAATTTTTTTAATATTGTTCTATGTGCATCGTCATGTATTTTTTTAAATGTATTTTCGTTACATATAAATTTCGTAAATTGTGATGATTACTTTTTAATTTGATAGGGTTTCCCGTTCAATGGTCCCATTTATATAAATTTTTATAACATCTGCAGCCGTACCACTTTATTTTTTTGCGTTCGATCCCTAATAATTTGTCGTTTAGCTCGCATGCTTTCGATTGCCAAATTTGGTACCACGGCCCTACGAAAGGTGCCAGTTCGTAGCCGACTCCACACAGCAGTTGCAGACGACGTGTCGTCGCGTCATGTCGCCACGACACGTCCTTGCGTCATGTCGCTGCAGTCATGATTTAGAACCCGACTGCAGACGACAACAGCAGAAGGCGTCCAGTTAGTTCTAAGTGTTCCGCGAAACAAGATGTCTGACGTGTTGGAAAGCAGTGATCGCAATATTTTATATCTTTTATTAAAAGAGGTAGAAGACGATGATGAGTTGTTATTAATAAACAGAAAAAGACGAAAAGCCACACGTCCTATACTGAAATACATAGCAAGTGACTTATTTAATACTGCTCAATAATCATTTGAAAAGCGATATCAAAGAACCTGGTTTATCAGTTTATCTTCTTCAGAATGGGTAAAACTCATTTTGAAATGAAACTCTCGATATTCCGTTGTTCCGGCGTCAGGGCTCTACTGATTCGCGGTCGGACGACATTGTCGTCTGCCGATCAACGACGCGTCGCTGGCTTCGTGGCACTAGCTAAGGAGGGAATTTCATAGAAATACAAGAAACCAGTAGTGTCGCGACGCCACTTCGTCTGCTGCTGCTGCGTGAAGTCGGCTATCGACTGATACCTTTATGGTAACTCGATACGTTTATCAGCTAGACGTTAATCTCCTTATTACTTCCAGGGCGCTTACAATGTACTCAATTTTACGTGGTACGATGGCTGATTATGCACTCCGGAGCTAGAGAATGGAACCTTACCGAATTCAGTTGTTTTGCGAATTTTTGGCGTTTCAGTTATTGATAGCTAACCCTTCTTCACGTCGTGACGGAAAGAAAATTTACAGAAGAGACATTTTTGCAAATTTTCTTTGCCGGCATAATACATTTTTTTTAGCTTGATGCCACTCTTAATACCGTACGTCAGACTATACTAACTATAATTATTAGTCGGACTGCGCCGACCCCAAATAAATTGAGACTAGGTCAAGAAAATGATGATGCTGATTATCCCTCCGTTCACCTTACCACCTTCTTGTTGACATACGTACGAAAAGGGCCTACTACTATTATACAAACAATAGTTAGTTCAAGGAATTATTACGAACACGGATGAAAAGTATTCCGAGCTAGATGATGTTCCACAAGTTTGAGCATTCGTCTAGTCGGGACTTTACGTACGAACAACTGTTCGCGACCCCCTAATGGACCATGCTCGTAGTTGTTAAACAAATAGCTAATTTGTCGACATACACTGAAGCTCGTTCAGTAAACTGTGTCGGTAGGTAACTATTTACTTCAAAAGTATATTTTTACCCGACTTCTCAAGGAAGGAGAGTAATGTTTCTCGAGTGTATGCATATAAGTATCAGTGGCGTGCACAACGGTCTGTCATAAAGTAGGCAGAATTATAAAATTTTGATGAATGGGGAAAAATACAATTACAAAAATACAAACGGTCGAATTGGGGACCTTCTCCGTTTTGAATAATAACTTACTCTTTTAGCAATTTTCGCAATTGTGTTTAGAATATTTTCTGTTCAGATCAGAATGAATCAGCTGTTCTGACAATGTATTTCGAGGATAGCATACAATTTGCTAGGGTAGACAATGCCTTTTTGCGTGTATGGTGTACGGAGGAAGGGATTCGTCCTGATCCCTGGACTGTCACAGGATACAGTTTATGTAAAAAAAAATATCATGGCGCCCATGAATAGCAAAACACAATGGTGTCGATTCGGTTGTACGCAAACTAAACTAAAACCAATTTTAAAGTAGGTCTGTCTTTTTCTCTCTGCAACAATATAACGTGACAGCACCAGTCTAAATCTGATTTTAGTTTAGTTTGCGTACAGCCGAATAGACACCAATGTCGGTTTTTTGGTTTTAAATTTATATTGTTATTGTTCCTACTTTTTAAAATATTTTTCGCTAGTTTCGTACTGATGATTCAAGAATATTTATTCACAGTTACAATTTCGGAAGAATCAAAACTTATAAATATTTTAGGCCTAAAAAGCCACAACTCTGGTATAAATGTTCGTGTTCTTAACACAAACGTGGGATTCCAACCAGCAACGGTCAAATTCGAAGGCAGAGTACCCACTAAAGTCTGGTGACTTGCGGCTTGCGTCTATATTATTATTATTATTAATTATTTATAAATAAATATTTTCGAGAAGTTCAAATTATTTGTAAATAATCGTGAATTTAGATTTAAGGCCTCTCGAGTGCAGGTCGGTGCGATATTTTTGATTTATTCTGTACATAAAAGAAAACTTAATTTATTCAATGAACTTAATTTGTATATATATATATATAGAGGATAGCATACAATTTGCTAGGGTAGACAATGCCTTTTTGCGTGTATGGTGTACGGAGGAAGGGATTCGTCCTGATCCTTGGACTGTCACAGGATACATTTTATGTAAAAAAAATTAACTATACAGATATATCCTATACAAATATATATCACAGTTTATCTGTTTCAGAGTGTACTTGGGCAAGTATAATTTGAAGCATAAAATTTTTGTAAGCTTCTCTTCAAAGAGATGATTTCCCTTTTCGAAACGGGAGTAGTTTCGACATACTGATTCGTTAAATGCAGCCATCTTATTATTTCTAAGTATTCTAGCATTCCACATCCGACTCCGTCCGCCCAGTTAATCCAGGACATCGTCAATCTCCGTATCAAATAAATCCTTTCAGGTGTTATACAGTTATTGAGGAATAAAAATTTAAAGTATAATATATATAACTAAAGGGTTATTCTGTAACACCATCGATTACGGTCTCAGAACTAGTCTAAGTCGACGTTTTTTTTTCTTTTACATCAATCAAAACAAATGATTGGTTATTGAAATCTAATGGGTTGCGATGGGTGCGGGAAGTGCGACATATGTGATGTTTTTTAAATAAACAAAATAACAATATTCTTATTTACATTTTTACAACAAATTATCGATAATTCGTCTTTGTTCCTCTCCTAATTTAAGTATAGACCTACAGTAAAAAAAAATATAATATTGTACATACTATCGAATAAGTCTGGTTATGTTGTTGTTCTTCCACGCAGGAATAAATTACATATAGTAATACGCAGCTCCTAATGTTACGAAATTTTTAGCAATTTTATTTATACCACGCTACGCACGGGTGTACTACGCACTACGCACTTGCTAATAAAAAAAAATATTTACAAGTTATATACACAAACCTTCTTCCTTTATCGCTCTTTCTATTAGTGAAAACCGTATCAAAATTCTTTGCGTGGTTTAGAAGTAAGCGGATAAATAGATAGAGACAGATACCGACTTTGTTTCATACTATTTACTAGTTTATTTTTTTTTTCAAATGAACAGTGATAATAATGTGAATATTATTTGTGGGCTGACTACTGATCATGTATTGTGCCATTTTGCGATAATGCTACTGAAAATATTATTGAGGAATTATAGATAAGTCAGAGGAAGCCCGGTACAGAGAGGTCTTTGCCCAGCAGTGGGACAGTAAGGGCCCCTAATAATAATAATATAAGCGCAAGCTGCGTCGAGTTGCGGAAATCAAGCCCGCTAAAACCTATAACTACAGATAAGACATTATCATCAACAAAATTAATGTGCCCAATATTGGGGTACAGCCTCTTCTCACTAGAAGAAGGTATGGGTCACAATCCACCCCGGCCCTTACCTACATGAAGGGGCTACATACCGTATACTTCTATCTTTATCATGGACACTTATCTTCGGTTATATGGTATTGTGCGATTCACATAATATTAAGTATGTTGCGTACACATTTTGTCAGGCTACCATTTAGAATAAGACCTTATATTGCGCTGTAACTATTATTTTACAGCACAAGTTGGTTTATACAATTTTATAGCAACAATTAGAGATCTCTGACTCGTAAACGAGCATGTCCCGGATTATAGGACCCAGTGCTCTTCACAATTTAAGGTAGCTATCTAAATAGTTATTGTGCATATAAGTTAGGTAAGCAAATAAATGGGTGGATTTGTGTCAGATTAGTGGCCTAATCGAAAACAAATATCGACTGCGTACGAGGTACTCGTGCATACAGGGGTGTTTTTAAAACTTCACAGGTAAGTACTTACTATTTCAAATGTAATCGTTTTATTCTCATGTCTAATGTGACATCCTGTGTATATAATTTGGTACCTATATTATATTTGGTATATTATAATGCATTTATAGCAAACTGTACGATAGAACATTGACCATTTTGGTTAAATATAGTATAAATTATTACGTATGTAGATCAATAAGACCATCCATCAATACACCTGCTAATCAGTGTCACAATATAGAGTATACTGTTCCATTATAATCATCGCCAACATCCTATACAAGGTGGAAACGATAAATTGTAGGTAACCATATATTACATTAGTATAATAACTTTATACTTTATCGTAGCCATGCCACCAAATGATAAAAATGACATAAACAACTAACTTAAGAAAAGTGGTTTTTCGAAATATTGACTTATGAATGATGTTTTCTTAAATATTTTTTTTACATTTTATTACATTACATGAAAATTTACATTTTACTCATCTGAAATAATATACTGATAGATTATGAGTTTTGTGCATGTGTTTATGCATTTTAAGACGTTTTTCCTGGATTTAAAGAATTTGGGTAATTAAATTTAGCTAATCTGCATACCTTGATGTCATGAAAAATAGGTTAAAGATCGAAACGCATCAATTCACAGACCCCGTCGCATCGTTGTGAATTACCAGACTGTTTTTTTTATTCAATGCTACGATTTATTCATATTATCTGTGTGTGTATAAAAATTTATCTCAATTATACAAATTGATTCGTTAGCTACACACTCATCATTATACGTTCCAAAAAGTTAAAAACTTGGTCATCAATGTATATTTGTGACAAAAGCTGTAATTTTAACCAATTAACAAAATTTTCTATTCGATATAAACCGTAAACATTATGTAGCTCAGTCACCTCAAGTGAAAAAGAAAATTGCTTTGATGTTAATTAAGTTACCATCTACAAAATGTTCAGCTATTGCAAGTGATGGCAGACTATATTAGAGATTAATAAAAAAAATTATCTTACCAACAATATCTTTAAAGCAAATCACAAAGTGGAAGACAAGTCCGAAGTGTATATACAACAAAAGTTTTCCTAACAACATCATTCAAGTCACATGGCAAGTTCGGGATAAACTTCACACTCCGCGCGGCATTACACTTATGGCGATATCTCGTTTCGTAGAAGTTCGTACTTCGTAGCCTCGTAGCGGGGTGCTACGTGCGACCTCCTACGCTTTCGAGGCCCGACTGTAAGCTCGCACAGTGGATGAAGAGAGGACTTTTCCTCACTAACTTTGCCACCCCAGTGCACATGCGTTGCCAACCACAGACTTCGCTTTACATTTCACAGAAGCTGAATCAAAGCGTACATTAAATTTATTAGTAGGCAGGTAGTTTCATTCGGCTTTGTGTAATGGTAAATGTAGGTTGATTAAATCTGAAACTCGATAAATGCTAGCGAATTACTTTACAATAATTGTTACCTATTACGTTTTTTTCTTACACGTGTTAATTATTTAAGTTATTGATTGTAAGTAGTTATATAAATCAGTACGGTCGAAATGTAGGGATGAAATTTTTAAAGTCTGTCAAGTTATTTTAATGTCATTTCTCTGAAGCACTTCAATAAATATTAAGCAAGTTGTTATGGCTTGCAAGTTTCCTTATTTCCTTCCACTTTCCTATACTTAATTCACCATGCCTTGGCCGTAAAAAACCACGAAGAAAAATCCGCGCCGATTATTTTGAACACAAGTAATTCAAAAGAACTGTCACCAGAGCGCTCCACCATCACTGCACTTGGGCGGCGGATCGTATCTATCTCCACGTATCCCCAAAACAAAAAAAAACAAAAACTTAATCTAACTACTAACCAGAGCCGAATAAATAATCAGCATTAGTAAAACCCCCGGCCGGGAATCAAAACCTAAATATACTCGTATATTTAATACATATTGTGAATTTGTGGTGTGTGTGTGCGAACCTCAGCGGTCAAGGTAAGTTCTTTCATAACCTGTTTTTCCTGCCTATATCCTGTTCTTCCTTGCAAGCCAATCTACCACAGCATAGTCTTGGTTTGTTCAAGCAGTGCAGAATAAATATCCTCGGTCAATCGCTTACAGGACACAACCGAAAGCTTCTGTTCAAGCGACACCACAAGTGATTTTCACAGCTTAAGTTTGTTTTATTTTCCGTATCGATTTCCAATACCTACATTACGAATAAGTAAAACAAGCTTTACTTGTGCTTAGACAGGAAAGCAAACCCATCTCTCTGTTTGTTTGAAGACTTCACCCGGTGCATTTCCGTCATCTGCTGCTTGAGTTGAATAGTTCCAAACTGACTACAAACTGACTCGGCACATGCTTTGTCTTAAAACGAGTCAACTGTAACACAAACTATGCTTAACTATTGGAATCCATTCCCATCTCGAGTTATCTCAAATACGTTACGCTGGTATATGTGCTATGATTAAGATACAGCCGTTGTAGGCAATTTATTCTAATAATTGCAGTATATGTAGTGCATACTGATATTTTAGTATCCTATTAGCCTTCTAAAGAGGAAAATGATAGTGACAAAACGCGATGTCATATCTTGGGAAACTACAACGCAAGTCAACGACATCCTGCAGTTGATATCGTACGACGAAATAGTAGCAGTCTTTATATTTCCTTAAATCCAAATTATTTTCCAGAAAAGAAGAAATGGAATCTGACAAAACATATTGATAGCCCACTGTATAAAACTGGCCCAACTTCTCTACGGAATATTCTGTTAACAATACAAATATTTCGAACCTAAAGTAAACTATATTGCTTTTGAGAATCCCGTCATGAAATATTCCGTGTCTTCTTGCTTGTAAGTGTGTTTATGTAATCACTAGGTTTAAGTAGGATAAAATATATTGAAATAAGTTAAAACGTAGATTTAGACTTAGCAAAATTGTAAATGCAAAGTAATAATTGGAATACCACATTTTATGAATAGTCTCCAAGTCATCTTAATTTACTCTGTAATTTAAGGTTTTTTTATATATCTACCTTGGTATTGCATGAGCCACCTATACAAATAAGATACTTCATGCTTGAGAAGACACTTAGAAGGATTCTGAATTCGATTGATAACTAGGACTTAAACTCCGTAACTCCGATTATTGTATAAGTCCGAAGTAACTAACTCACCTACAGGAAAGTAACTTGAAATTTAGATTATTTTTTACTGTTAAAAGATCATAAAACTAAGTGATTTGAAAAATCAAGTGTGTTTGTGTTTACTCAGGGTTGTCTTTTGTGAATCGCGGAATACAAACGAGGCCTTTTGTCTGCTACAGCCCTTAGGGTCCACGGCGGTTTCTTATCAGCTACCTGTCACTTAGGTAGGCCCAACTACTTGCATGTATGTATATTTGACTTCTAGAAATTACCTACCATTAACCTTGTCGGTTGATTGGTTTACCGTGCTTTAAAGTGTAAGAAACAGTAAATGTTGTGTATATCAACCATCTGGTATCTATAATACAAGCCTAGTTTCTTAGCATGGTACTGGCTAGATGGATCTGAATAATTTCGTGAGTCGTTAATCGGCTGGAATGATGATTATAATAACCCCATCATACATTTTCTTGCCGTAAAAATAGCGTACGACTTATATAGTATATATGAAATTAAAAAAGTTTTCTGCAGTTCTAATATTGTGAATATTTTATTTTCGCAGTCAGTGCAGTTTCCTTTCAGAGGCACTTTTTTCAAATATTACTCGCGGAAACGGCGTACTATTTACCGAAAGCTCGCTTTCTGCTCATATCCAGTGTTACCTAGTTTTCAGATTAAAATTCATATACTTTTAAACTCGGTTAGATTCTAAATGAAACGAACCTATTCCCAAGGAAGAACCCCTTGAATGTAAATGATTGTTTAGTCGCTTTAATCACGTTTAGAGCAAGTTATACGTTTAACTTCTTTGACTATTTTTCTTTTATTTCAAATTACGAAGAGCGTAATATATCTACATTTTATAATACTATATTTTTTATAGAGATAAACTTCACTGACATAGCCCAATAGATTAGCAAGTTGAAGTGGTAATGGGCAGAGTACATAGCTCGAAGAACTGTGGGCCGGTGGGGCATTAAGTTCTCGAGTGGAGACCACCCACCGGCATAGGACGTCCACTCACATGGTGGACAGGCAGCTGGTAAAGGTCACGGGAAATCGCTGGATGCAGGCCGCTTCCAACCGGTCACTTTGGAATTCTATGGGGAAGGTCTATGTTCAGCAGTGGACCTGTCCTGTGATTGATATGACGATGATGTTGAAACTTTTTTTATTTTAATTGACATCTTTGCTTTTCAAATGGCAAAATACATAACATCATTTTGCAAATAGGAATAGCACATATTAATTAGGTGATGAATGCTGCGTGTCCTACAATTTTGATATTGAATATCAATCAGTCATAGGCTATAACAAAATTGTCAAAAATCTATTTCCACTGCACGAAATCGCTTATTTGCATTTTAAAAGCACCGGATTTATTTGCATACTATACTATTGCATGCTAGTTTCGCTGCTAATAAAAACGCGTGCCTTCAGTCTCCAGTCTTTTTCAAGATTTCATACTTACATTAAAGTTTTGATGATCTATGTGTGGCTTTACATAAGAATCAAATAATATATTACAAATCCGAGTCTTCTTCTTTACAATAATATCAACAAATTATGCACGGAATTAATGAGTAATTTTGAATGAATGACTTGAGAGAACGCTCCCCGCGGTACAGTTTTACACAGTATGGGAACCATTGTTGAATCTGATGACTATTCTCGTCCAAGTTTCTTAGTTGTAAGCTATTTGATTTCTACACTTCTTACAACTTGTGTATTTACAACATTGTGAGAAATAAATATTTTTTGTATTAATTTATTTATCATTTTCCAAATTATATAATATTAAAACGTTCTTATCACGCAATACCTAAATAATAAGAATGACTTTATTCATTAATAATGCAAGGCACACAAATATGGCAATCGGTTACAATAAAGAGAATAAAGTAAGAAGACAATGATAGTTGCGCATCCTGTGCTCTGCATCAGGCAATGAACTGGATCTGACTCAGCATAAGATTTGTCGTTCGATTGGAACGTTTTTGGTTTAGCATGGTTTAGTTTATATAAAAAATGATACCGCGTTGATTTTTCCGAAAAATTAAACGATGACGTTATCAAAGTAAAGCTAAACGCAAAAAGTTTAGTTTTCTCACGAGTATTAAAATACATACATACATAATGTCACGCCTCTTTCCCGTAGGGGTAGGCAGAGACCACAGACTTCCACTTGCTACGATCCTGACACACCTCTTCTGCTTCCTTCTCTCTCATAAGGTTGTTCATACATGCTCGTCGGTTTAGGGTACTCGTGACTTGGCCTTTTTAGTATTAAAATGCTAGGCTAATTTCCGTGGAAATGATTAGCGCTATTCAAAATGAGCTTAAAACGTAACGTTTTTGGTTATGGTTTAGTCATACACGATAAAATCATAATATTATCGTTCAAATTTAGCACGATTGGCCTCCAGATCTAAATACCTTTACACCTTTGAATTTTGTCATACTTAATTTTTATTTATTTTTATTCTAACCGTTTACATTGTTCAATTGTATCTGTGGGTGTTCGTTCAGCGTGTCATACCAACTACTCGTAGCTGCACTAATAAAAATGTCAAAACCATTGTAACAATTTTACAAACTTATTACGGTTCGTTCAGTACTTCAGATATTTCGTTAAAGTGTGATAGAATTTTTATTACTTGTTAAAATGAAGATAAAAGTAAATAGAAGACAAAATTTATAGAAAATCCACAAATCGGTATTTTGTAATAAAATGTATGTGATTGATTGAATTTCTGTGCTAGGTTATATATTCTAGAGTCGTTATTATTTTCATTTTAACGTTATTTATTCAATATTAAGTAGAAAAATTTCTTTTAAAGTTCCATTGATTCTAATATTCTTGGTCGACATTTGGTTTCCCTCCTCGAAGAGTCCAAATTAACCCTATTGCTGTGCAAACTCTATTCGTCTATCCGTTCGTCCGCAAGTTTGTCAGAGGCGTCTAGCTCCGAAAATGTGAAGGGATATCAAAACTGTTAAAGATTATGTACCGATTTACCGACAAACGAATTCAGATCCAAAATACAATATATCAAGCTTCTGTCTGTTCTGTCATCACAATATAGGCCGTCCACTGCTAAATATAGATCTCCCTCAAATTTTAATTATATTTCTTTTTACGATTAAATGGAAACGCATTAGAGCACAACTTCACTTGATAAAAAGTGACCATGCGGTCGAGGATGAAGCACGCGATACCAGTAGGTACATGCCTACTCACCCTGCTCTTGAAGATCCCAAGGACTTTATTTTTATAACTGCATTAAAATTCTATAACAAAACGTGATATTCAAATGTGGGAGATACTTCTATGCTACGACAAACAGACAGACAACTAAAGTCCTTCTTTTGAAGATTGTGCACGAACTAGGTATAGGAGCTTATTTTCTTTGTACAAAGATCGGATGGAACTGTCCGCATTTTCACAGCGTAAATAAGTTTATTTTTGCATAAGAGAATTTCCGTTACGGTTAGACAAGTGTTGAAAGTGTCTGTTACCTAGTGGGTAACATAAATATTCATAATAATTCAACCGTAAAAAATTTACAAAACATTTCCGAAGTGCAACATCATACTTTCTTCAGAATCTTGGACTACTTGAAACCCTTTCAACCAAACAAATAATTATCAAAATCGATTCACACAACAGTCGGACATATCGCAGATCACACTCAAAATAATAATTGATAAAACAATCGAATGAAGAACCGCCTGCTTTTATGAAATCCAATAAAAATACTCCATGCCAGCTAAGCGAATAAGTTAAAAGTTTTCTGGTTTTCCGCAACGTGACGACTTACTATGCGCCTCTTTTGTATGGTGTGTTGGTGGCATTACTTGCCAACACAGCTACTCCAGGAAACCTAGCAGCCCCTTTTTGTATTGCAGATAACTTTTGGGAGCAAATAAGAAGGACCCGAAGTATTTTGTTCGGTATTCCGCTACCCCTGAATTTTCTACCTCAACATGGACTCTACAGAGAGCTATCTATAACTGTCCAGAGAGGACTAATATTGGTTTAGTAGTGCATGCCCAGTGACAGGTCAGGTGAACAGTCAAAGATGCAAATTCTTTAGCTTCTGTATTCCGTGATGATCGTGATGATCTGGGGTTGCTGGTCTGGAGGATGTCTCGAGCTTGCCTGCAAGTGTATAAGTGGGCCCAATAAAGGTCTACCTTAACAATTAGTTGTACTTTATTTCGTAGATAGCCATATGGCAGTGGTAGAATGGGTTCGGGTCCCTTCCCTTCTCTCCAGCTTGTCCGCCGGATCCTTAACATGTTTGCTATGTTATGTCCTTTCAACCGCTCTGTAGTTATAACTTAGACTTATAGGGCTTGTAGGTCTGATCGCCTCACTGAGAATATGGGGATTGGGAAGTTCTTTACCATCCTCGAAGCGATCGCAGTTGTAGCTATTATGACGTTCTTACACACTGCGTGAAAGACTCTTGTGGGCTCCTCATGGTGTAGAGGTTTATAATGCTTAGGTATTCTGTAAATTTTTCAATCTTGATTGGTATCCGTCTCTAAGACAGTTAGCTCCCTATAATTAAGATGTCCCAGAGATTTTCATGAGTGAAGCAGAAGAGTTAAAAGAAGTATTTATATTCTTAAAATAACTAACTAAAAAAGCAGGCTATGGTATCTAGTTTTAGTGTACTAGGTTTCCATTACGCTACCTTCCATGACACACATTAACTTCCAAAAATGAAATAAACACATGTAACCCAAAATATTTCACAGATTTCAATGCGTTATCACTCTGAGGGCCCAGTAGAAAAGGCTAATTTGCCTGTAGTGTCACTCGCACTCGTTCTATTACCCCGGAACACAACAATGCTGGGTTGATGCTTGGCGGCAGAAATGGATAAGAGGCTGCTACTTATCCAACCGGCGACAGCGTCTAAGTAAACTGAACCTACTTGATAAATTCTGTCAAGAAAGCCGTTGTCTGAATGTTATGAATATTACAATCTATGCAAATGAGAAACCATAACAGAGGAATGCTTAACCAGGAATGACAATGAATATCATAGCACTTGACGAGGTTTCGCGTTATAGTTAGTGTTAGTATCGTAAAATCTAATAAGCAGACAGACCGTCGTGGGCGGCAAGTGGCGACAATGTGCCTAATATCATGGTGCTCTGTGCCAACTACCCGTTTAATTAAGCACGAATGGCCGGTGTATTTAAAGTCAGAACCCACATGCTTTACTAGCTTTTAATTAGATATTTCTTCCCTTCAAATTCAGTCGATTGGGAAAGTGCTGAGCCAATCTGTCTCTCCCAGGGCTGTTGTAAAAGGCAACAAAGGAATCATGAGGTAGCTGCACAATTGGTGCGCAATTTCCAAGATACCTACAATCGCCAACCTATGCTCAGTGTGTAAATCTTCTCATGATAAGTGATGCAAATCATAGGTTTATGTCCATCAATGTACTTCTGGAGGCGCTTGATATGTGCGTGATGGGTGTGAGTGACTAAGTGAAATGGCGCTTTTCCATAACAAGGACTGCAAGCCGAAATGTATTCTGTCGTCTTCACCCATGTTGAACTTGTGGAGTTAATTAGTATAAAAATAACTTGAGTAGAGGGTCTATTACGTTATTTCTTCGACGTTCTTTTTCAATCAAAACGTCATGAAAGTGATTCTGGGTCTGGCGATTAGTTGGCGACTTTTCGTTTTTTTTTAAGCCTTTTTTTTATGCAAGACGTGTTCGTACTTGACCTAATTAAAATTAAATGTTCCAAACACTTAAAACGGGTTGTTGGTGAATCTAGAAGCATCTAACAACTTTAAAGCGTTCATAAAGTCGGCCAATACCAGTTTAAAGGTTTCATATACACAGCCAAAAAAAAATCATGACAAAATATTTCGTTTATGAAAATCTAATAAAACGAAATCGATTTTAGGTCACAGCAGATATCGAAAATAAACTTAACTATCTCAATCGCCCATGGACATGGCAGTTTGTTTGCGTTTAATTATTCTACGTGATGGAAACTCCGACCTAACGTGCCGCCATACAATCTGATACATCTAGCAGTACCGCCGTATATGTAGTGGGCCCAATATACGTTCTTAACCATTTATGTCACTGCGAGTTTATACTTACTATTTTATTTAGAAAACCAACAGCTGTTTTACAAATATTACAGTTGGTTTACCATAACATTAGCCAATTACAGGTTTTCCTAAAGTAATAAAACATTGTATAGGTACTTTGAGTGGCAACAATATGTCATACAAAAAAAAATAGTTACATCTGAATATACAAATTTATAAGTTGGAAAGTACTTGTTGTATGTGCGTGTGGGGGGTAAGAGGGATGTATGGGCGAGGGTTGTATGTGTATGTGGGAGGGTGAATATGCGTGTGTGTGCGGGGGGGATGATGTGTGGGGGGTGTATGGGTGGGGGGTGTATGGGTGGGGGGTGTATGGGTGGGGGTGTATGTGTGGTGTGTGTGTGTGTGGTGTGTGTGTGTGTGTGTGTGTGTGTGTGTGTGTGTGTGTGTGTGCGTGTGCGTGTGCGTGTGCGTGTGCGTGTGCGTGTGCGTGTGCGTGTGCGTGTGCGTGTGCGTGTGCGTGTGCGTGTGCGTGTGCGTGTGCGTGTGTGTGTGCGTGTGCGTGTGCGTGTGCGTGTGCGTGGTGTGTGTGCGTGTGTGTGTGTGTGTGTGTGTGTGTGTGTGTGTGTGTGTGTGTGTTGATGTTGTTGATGATGTTGATGAATTGAGATTTGAAACAAGCCTCAATAGTCATATTAGTCATACATATTCGGCTATATGCTTAATCCAGCTATACTCAACCCTTTACTTTGTGTAAACAAAAATTATATTAACTATCTGTCACGTGTTGCAAGTCTGTTTCAAATACTCATTAAGTATCTTATAACTTAAACTTTTGGTGTTACTGTTTACAAATTTTACAAGGTATCTGCTGCAAAACTGTATAGTACCGGAGGGATGCGTGTCAATTGTACAGCATAAAAAATTTACCACATATTGAGTACCGCTGCTTTATCCCGACTAGCCTAATATCTCGGGTCAACCGCCCTCCGGGGCGTGCGATATCCCATTTTGTTCGTACTTGGTTTAAAAACGAGTTGCTTTGTGATCCAGTGCGCCGATAACAGAATTGCTGTCCCCTTTATCTTGCGCTGAAAATGAATTTGGCCATTTCAAGTCATGATGGAGTTCGGGTAAACTTAAATGAACTTTTATTCTTGGTTAGTGGCGAATTTATTAGATCGTATAGTGAGAGTTCAAATAAAGTCCCATTTTTACTTGAAATTGAGAGAGTTTAATGAATTTATGACACTAATTTCAGTACTAAGTGTTCTTTCTCTATTTAATTCTTCTCTTATTCTGGCGGTAAGGTTTGTTAAATCTTTACACATGAGGCTGTTTTAATTATGAAATACATATTCTTTCGCTTTTCAAGTCGAGACAAGTTTAAAATCTTATTAGACCTAAACTGAGCCTCTCTAAATACATATTAATAAATAACTTTCACATTTCCTAAACTGTAAAACTTTTATTAAGAAAGGATACAATCAAAAACTGAACTAAGTAAGTCTAGTAAGATATTGTTGACTTTATATGTAGGTAAGCGAGCGCCGAGCAGATGGTCCCAATGTAGCTCAATAATACAAAAGATACAACGACCCTTGCAGAACTTGCACGGGGCTTTGGGACAATCGTCCGATATTCAATATTGAGGAGGGTTCAGAATTTAATAACAAACTATTGATATTATAATTTGTTACCAATCTTAAGGTTATCTCAACTAGGCATATCAAGTTCGTTACCAGATTGCTTTGAACATGTGAATTTATTGAAAAGGAAATTAAAATTTTACGAGTAATTATTGCATTGTTGTTATTGGGTGTCATCATTTAGAAATAAAATTATAATGTTAATAGTAAACAGAATTGATGTCTGCTTTACCTGGGCCTTAACCTAACTAACAAGTGAGTCTGTTAACCTGGCTATCGACTGTCCTCACTATTCTAATAGTAATTCTAATATTCTAATACTAATGGTCTACCATTGATCATAACAACTATTGGCATAATGATCTCGACTCCACATGACACATGTGTACACCAAATCCAAGTATTTGTAACATTTCATAAAGTGTGTCATAACCATTTTTGAAGAATGTTCGAAGAACACTATACACTTGTAGAATGGCGCTTCAGAGAGGTTCAGGGAACATTTTGCTGGTCTACGATCTTCGCTTCCTATTTATATCTATGGAGGTATTTGCTGTGGGCAAAATGAGAACTAGATATGTCTGAGTGACTCACTGGGATGGTGGTATGCTCGACAGATATCGACCGGACCGTCCTTAGGATGTACAAACCATGTTTGCCCAAAGATGTCACTGAATCGTAGCCAGTTCAAAGAGGCGAGAAGGCCTACATTTGGGTTAATAAGAGTCTTGTAGAATCGTAGGTATATCTTTCTTGTCCATACTACTTTATGAACCTTAGAACTGTTTATGGCATTCGCTAGTTCTCATTAGCAAAAAAGAGCGAGGTATGCGACGACACTCCCATGCATCCCCGACGTCAGTGCAGTTATATTTAATATTTCGCGACTTCCACAGCCTCATGATAGATAGGCGGATGATACAACAGGTGTGTAGTAATGAGTGTTTGGACTCTCCTAGAGCGTCTGACTGAGATCTAAGTTTGCCGAAAAGTGAGACACAATAGACACAGTTCAATAATGGTAAGCTCGTATATTGTTCCCTCCAGACAAGAGACTATTAAGCCCTTTGTTAACCAGTCAAAGAAACGCTCTCGTGCAAGCTGTCTAAAGTCCCTGTTATCCCACTTTCCCAAGTGCTTTCAGGTTTCGGTTTCGGAGAGACACTTAAAATATGTGGTCTAGTCTGATCTAAATAGCTTTATTACAAATATGAAGTATATTGTTAAAATAATTTAAACAAAAATTGCAACAAGCGCCTGTACTCGTACATTTCAGTACCTGGCATTCGGTTCGACAATTCTTTTATTATAACGTTGCTACATTTCTCAACCGTGGACACGAAGGAGGCGATTCAACGTCTCTGGGTGACATTTCAAACGTATCCAATAGCGCCTATGGCGATGTAGTGCCGTTTTTTACAAATCGACGTTTTAATATTAACAGGTTTCTATGAAATACAACTTACGTTACTGTTTTCTGTAATCTATAAGCATAGAGTTAGCTATATTTAAAATTATCGTTCTGCTAATCGCGGTAAAAGGTAATTTCATCTCCGCATCAAATTTTATGTGAATCTTCAGGCATCATTGGGTAACAAATATGTAAACTAAATTATCTAAAAATATTAGTAGACTAAATACGACCACATTGACGACATATACAGTTTTAAGAAACGAGATGTAGGTAGGAGCACTAACACTACCGACCTTTCGTATCAAAATTAGCAAGAAATCACTTCAATGTCTTTTTTTTTCTATCATAAAGATAAGCATTTATTCCGATAGTATATTCAGAGCTATTCATTAGAAAACAAGAAAAAACTATAACAAATGCTGCACGAAATGCTAATTGCAATTACATCCAGCTCTAAGCCGTTGTTTTTTAGTTTCGTTGGGACCCTTTTTAATAATATTCGTTGCCATAATTTAGCAGCCTAATTTGCAGCCGTAGATTAAAGTCAGTCGCTATCTTGTGGGTGCGTAACCTTATTAGATAGGCCCGTGTAAATTTGCTCCATGTCCAAATGCGGTGATCCTACGAAACCCGAGCAGAGCTTTCATTAAAACGGGAGAGAAATAAGAGTTGTTTTTTTACCCATGTTTAATACATAGTGTTTACGATAGCCGTGAGTTGTTTACATTATAGGCTAATTTAATATTAATTACTTTGTTTTTGAACTCTTTCGTCAAATGTTTTTTTTTGTTAAGATTTTGCAAACATGCCTTCAGTTCATTTAGTAGAGAGCAGTTGTTATAAAAGTAATTGGATTGTTAAGCAGCCTTGTTAGATACTTCTTCTTCACAGATTATTCCATGTTTGAAGTCTCTTGATGAATCTTGCATCACCAAGATGCAAGCAGCATTTGAACATTTTATCCTTATAGGTTGTTTGCTGCACTTATTGTATATTGTACTTAAACTTTCCCTAAACAGAAAATGGGAAAATACCCATGTTTTGAAAACATTAAGAGTAGGAATTTCGCTCGCCAAATATTGATTTTAAAATATATACTTAGCTATAATAGATATTAACGTTTGCGTTTCAGAAGAGAACTTCATATGCATACCGTAATAGTTTCGTTATGCATGCCATATTTCAATATCACTCTTCTCGATAGTGTTAGTAGCATATGACGTGCAGCTAAGTGGTGTCCATAAATCCGACTCGTGACAAGCCCTGTCCGGTGAACTGTCGCGTGTTGTTACTATGCATGTTATGTCGGTAGACGTTGGTGGCTACGCACCACTGCCTATGCAACAATACCTATTGCAAATTGCTATTAACATTTCAAATTATTTCAGAGGATTCTTCTAAAATTTTAATAATTTATTACTGCTCTAATTCATATATTTATAACACCCATTCCTAAAATTTTCATAACTTTTCAACAAATTAAAAGTAAAGTGGATGCTAAGGTCCGTATTTCAGAATGTTGCTCAAGGGTAGATCTGCGCTTGAGCATAGTTAGGAAGAGATGCCGATATACAAGTTACATAAAGTGTCCCTTTTTAACTGTCCTCAAGTGGAGATCTCTGCTTAAGTAACATTCTATTAAACTCGTCATTATGACAACAATACTCGTTACTTATAATTATGTTATTTATAATAAAAGAGTTAGTACCCCAGGAGGGTACCAGCACTGCTGGAGAATCCCTCATCGCTCAGGCTGCCCTACTTATTCTGGGGTGGACACCTTCCTCAAAGGCCGGCAACGCATCTGTGACCCTTTTGGTGTTGCGGGTGTCCATGGGCGGCGGTGATTGCTTTCCATCAGGTGACCCGCATGCTCGTTTGCCGCCCTCTCATATAAAAAAAAAAAAAAAAAATTATGACAAAAATATCCACTTCTTCTCTAATCGGGTTTGACGCATACCGTCCCATTCGCATTTCGTTACGAATTCAAAAATGGTCCCATTCGCATTGGGTCCCATTTGCATTGGGTCCCATTCGCATTCGTTCCTATTCGCATTCGGTCCCATTCGCATTCCGTCCCATTCGCAAAATGGTCACACTCAGGATAAAATTTGTTTTTAACATTTTCAACCTACAAGTTGAACTATTGTTTCAAAAAAGGTAGGCCTGAAAATAAAAACAAATAGCTTTAAATAGTTATGTGTACTGTTTCAAAATCAAAATTTTTACAAAATTACTTATTTTTGTACTTTTGTTACCACCTTTGTACGTGACCTATTGTTTGTACTCTGTTATTGTAATATTTTGGTGCAATAAATAATAAATAATAAATAATAATATTTATATAGTTTGTTTATTTTAGTAAGTGTTTATTTTTGTATGTATTCTACTATACCTATGTATCGTCTATGTACCTGCTGATATTTAAAGTTATTCACCTTTTACTTTACACTATCCAACTACTTATTAAAAAGCTTTTCTAACTGAGGTTGTCTGGAAGAAATCGCCATCAGCGATAAGACCGCCTTTGTACACTTCATCGGGTTTGACGCATACCGTCCCATTCGCATTTCGTCACGTATTCAAAAATGGTCGCATTCGCATTCGGTCCCATTCGCATTTGGTCCCATTCGCATTTTATCCCATTCGCATTTTGTCCTTTTCGCAAAATGGTCACACTCAGGACAAAATTTGTTTTTAACATTTTTAACCTACAAGTTGAACTCTTGAACAAGGCATTTACTGGGATCGCGTGCTTCATCTTCGACCACATCGTCACTTTCCATCAGGTGAGATTGTGGTCAAACGCGAATCCAGCAATCATATAAAAAAAAGCATTGTTTCAAAAATGGTAGGTTTGAAAATACAAACATATACCTACCTAGCTTTAAATAATTATGGGTATGGTTTCAAAATCAAAATTCTTACAAAATCAACATAACAATATGTTCTGTTCATTGTAAAAATTATGATGATATAGTTATTCATTATATTTTACCAACTGTAGAAATGTAATTTTTTTCATAAATTATTATTATTATTAAATTATTCATTGCACATAAAAATAAAATACAAAGAACATTTAACTGACTCTAAACGAGTCTAAATTAACTAAACAAATTCATTTAAATTGATGATTAAAAAAAAAATTCATCAAAATCGTTATTGCAAAAGCATAACTTGAATATTAAGAGAAACACCTGTTCTGCAAATAGCGAGTACCGGATGTATGTAATATAGCTACCTGAATATTCTGGGAATTGGATGTCCATCTTATTCTATTGTTGGTTTATTCTTATTTTTGTGTATTCATCATCATCATCATCATATCAGCCGAAAGATGCCCACTGTTGGACAAAGGCCTCCCCCAAGGTTCTCCACAACGATCGGTCCCGCGCTGATCGGCCATTTTTGTATATTAGTTATACCTAATGTGTTATTATTATATATTTAAACGATATTACAAAAGTACACATTTAAACCGAGGTACAACATAAGAATATTAATTGGGTATCAAAATTTATCCCATTTAAAACTGGCTAGGTAGTCGTAGGTAAGTTATCAAATTGTAAACCCTTTTGCTGGGACTAATGAGTTCTACGAATGTTACATAACATCGAGTTTCCTATGTCGGATGTGTCAGGTTTGACATACTTCGTACATTACCAATATTGCCATCATAAATTCATCTCATTGTCGTCGTTATCGGCGAAATATCGAATATCCACAACAAAACGGGGACAATTCACGCGTACCAGAACATGTGGAATCGCATTACGTTGGGTTTTAACTTTAACATCAAAACTGCCTCCATTATTGAATCGGATTTATTTGTTACAAATATTGTTGGTATCAAAGGTACTTACAATATATCACTAGCCAATGTCCATACTAGATCACTGCTATATAACACATCACTTTGAGTAAATAAAGTTGAACTGAATACAGAATAAAATGATATTACTAGGTACCCTATTATTTATTATGTTTAGTTAAAAATCTAAAGTTATAATTGAAGATGAAATTGAAATGGAATAGATACCTACTTAATCTATAATTATTATTATGATATTAAATCGTGTTAATTCATTAGATATACAATATTTTTTCATTCATTGAGAAAAGAAAATGATGAAGGACTCATTCTAAAAAACTATTACTAACTAAAACAAATGAAGTATCTACTTTACCTGGTATTTTATTCGTGATATGTGACATGATTTTAGATATCGCATTCATGTGCATGGCGTGTCTGTGACATTAATCGATGGTCAGCACCAGACAGGTCGCCGAACTTTACATGCTATGACAAGGAATTTCCGCGACTATTGTAGTCATTATGTATGTTACGTATAGCCATGACTGCTACCTTCCATATTATTCAAAAAAATGTTAACGAAGCGAATTATTCTATACTCTAATTCAGATCTAGTTAAAGATAGTTGATCATCACTTTGCTTTGAAACTCTCTTTTGTACCGGAATTTCGGTTTCGTTTTAAAATCATCACCGTCATCATGTTAAATCCTAAAACGATCACTACAGTTCGTTAATTTGTTAATGTTAATTTAAAGAAAGACTAATGTTGAATTTAGAGCATGCATAGCGTTTTACCAAACCCAGTTCTAATTTGTATGTGACACAATGCGCTGTTATATACCTACAGGAAACCACTCCAAGGTCTATCTTTAAACCAATGGACCAATTCTGGGACAGACATTAGTTTTGTATAAGTTTGGTTTCAGCTATTTGGTCAATGCTAATATTAGGACAATATTAATGAGCGCTTACAGGCGGAAAACGCATTTGCCGCTGCACCTGCCTAATCCATATTATTATAGAGCATAATTACGGCAATTTCCGAGAAAGCACATCAATTAATTTACATACTGCGAATGTAATGATGATAAAATATTGTAGACATTCAAGGGCTGTAAAATTAAATTAACATAATATTAATAGATAGGCGTACGTCTACCTATATAATAATTCTATGTACATGTACACGCTATACGAGTACTTTGTATTGTACTTAATCAAATGTAAAGAGTACAATAAATATTTACAAAACATACCTACCTAATACTAATAATCTTAGCTTAATAGAGGATACAAGAATTTGCACTATTCAAACAAAACATGAATTCAGTAGTGCAAGAAATAACGATATTACGTTAGAATTCTATAAAAAACTAGCAGCACAATGGCGGCACATAATTTGTCAAGAGAAAAAGTAAAGTGATTAATAACAGTTTTAAATGCAAAAACTTGCATCATTTACACCTCAGCGGGAAATTATTCAAATTTATTCATGAGGAGCGGAGTAGGTAATCGTCTCTAGAAACTGCATGAATAAATAGGAAGCAATGTACAAATCACAGCCGGCCGGAATATAAACGTGAAGGGATGTCGGAATTGTTTCATAGTGGCTTGTCACATCACCCACTTATACACAGTCATGAAGATTAGACTACATAATCAGCGTTTATATGCTAAAACAGGACAATACCATGGTCCGATGGTTGTATGTTAATATACTTCGTTGCAATAAGGATTTTACTTATTGGGAGGTTTGATCCCCGAATTCATTTGCTTGGACTCAGAATTGAATCTAGAGGGGAGTTCCCCCGCTCAAACTGGCTTGCTTGCCGATGTACTTGTTCCTCCGAGCCATGCTTGAGATTGATCCACGTACATCTGTTCCGGCTGCTGTCAAGCTGGTTTGTTCAGCTTGCTCCTTGGACCGTCCATGTTTGTAATTAAACCGAAGCGTGATTGAACAACAAACATCCAAATTTCTTTATTTAAACTTTTCATTTATGAAATTAGGGACGATACAAAAGCATATAACGGTTTTTTTTCTAAGAGGGCTAACAGGCCGACGTTGCTCCGGTTGGAAATGGTCACCGTTGCCTATAGACATTCACAATTAAAGGGCTCTTTTCACACTAAAATCTAAAAGTGAGCGCCAAACAGGAACGCTTAATTCACTCGGAGGTGGATCGCAGTGGATGAGCATCACTTAGCGAGAGGTGCGACGAAAGAAACATGACGATGGCATCAGCTCAAATAATTCATTAAAACTCTTTCCTTTGTATACACAAATATGCGTGTTCTACGCACAAGGACCCAACGTCTTTAAATAGGCTAAGCGGTTCCAAGCCGTTTGAAAATTCGGAGTTGTGTCGAGTTAAGAGGGTTGAGCTGGATAGCAAGGACTATCAAGCTATAGGTTTGATCAAGCTATGTACAGTACTCCAGTGAGTGCCAATTTGAGCTGACATTGAGTCATACCATTACCGTGAGACAGAACACTTACCTACTGTAAATGATATATAATATGAGTAAATAGATAAACTTGTTAAAAGAAATTTACCGACTACATAAAAGGAGAAAGTTCTCTGTTCGTCTGTTTGTATTTTTTCTTAATATCTTTATTGTACTCGGTTTGGTTGGGCATTTTAAATGTCCACCTGGCTAGCTATCACCATCTTAGATAAATCTACCGCCAAGTAGCATTGTTATGTTCCTGTTGTTAGGGATAAGATAGCCACTCTCACAAATGTGTTGGGGTTTCCGGGTCAGTATCGGGCGTGATTGAGGTCAATTACCAACCCATTGTGCTTAAAAAAAAAATTAACATATAGACAAATTTTTTTATTGAACCGATTTTGACGAAATCTTTCACAAATCTTTACTGTGGCATTGTAAGCCCATTAATTTGAAAACAATTTTCTGAAAGACGTTGTTTATGAGATGGTTCTTATAAAACGAAATCGATTCAGCATTTCAAAGATATTTTGTCTAACACTCGATTTGTATAACTATATTTTATAGTCTGCAGCTTTTCTAAATTTCCATTGGATAGATGCAGGATTAGCTAAATTGACAAGCCAAGTAACTACTTAGTAACATTATAATGAATGAGAAGAGAAAGTATTGGAGTGTGAGAAATATTTAAAATTGTAAACCTTGTGCTATAGTCTTTCTAAGTATTTCATCTTTGACGTAAACAGAATTCTTATTACGTAAATAAAAATAATAAATTGCTTGCCTTTGTATTAAAGTGCTCGCTTTTATTGTAACAAAGAAAACTTAATTGAATGTGTAGAATTCATCAAAAATTACTCATAAAAGCTAAGTAATTATCATTATCATACAATCAATAAAATCCATTCGGAATAAAATAATTTACCATCCATTAGGCGATCCCCAATTAATAAAGTTCAATATAACTTTGTTTCCCACTTTGCTTTAATAACAGTCACTCTCGTATTTATAGTTTTACGAAATAAAGAAAACCTAAACAATACCAAAAATATTTTCGTTGAAGTTAGACAATTTATTGGTTTAGTTAGACAATTGATTGGTTTACTCTGTCTTCGAAACCGACGGCTGCGCGTTCGAATTCTGCTAAGTTTAAATATTTGTCATGACTATTAACATTCACTCCTGAGTTAATTTTTAACATATCCAATTAACACTACCAGTTTTACAAAAGTTAATAATAATAAATTATAAGAGTGACTAATACCCCTACTAACCATTCAGATAGGAGTAATAACTTACAGTGTGATTAATAAAAATAATATTTCGATCATCTAAATAGGATATTTACTGACATTTTATGAGTAATTAATATTTTCTCGGTTTAAAACAATATTGCTAACTTTGATTGACTAATGTGTACTTATACTTATATATTTTTTGATAGAACTGAATGTGCATTTAGATGTCTAAGGAATGTCAAAGATCATAATGAGTGTAATGATTAATATTTATTTCAACAATGTGAAATATTTGCACGCTAGATTTAAGCAGATTTTGAAGGAACTTTGTTTTTATTGACATCTAATTTTACATTATAAATTATTTATTTTCTATTCTATTCTATTCTATCATGTATTGCCTCATCCCTTAGTTTAATTGATCCCTGGCACAGGTCCGACCCGTGTGGGAGAGTCCCCAGGATGCTGGCTGCATCACCTCGCTGGATGGCAATCCTTGTTCTATTAGTGACCTAGGTGCCAGCTCTTGGGGGCCTATCGCCATCGACTAGTCATGTATAGTGAAATAAATTTTATTAGTTATCTAGCCTAGTATCCAAAGTACGGCTTTGCTTAGATAATTCGGTTTTTGGCCTAGATAATTCGGCGTAAGTGACCGAAATTTTCATTTATTTATTATTTTCTTAGAAATCTTTCGCAGGTAATTTATTGTACACTAAAAATTGTTTACTTCATTTAATTTTTATAAAGACTTCGATGACAGACTATAAATAGATACGCGTCTCCTTGCGAAAGTAGGAAATAGGAATTGTAATGGAATGACCGTCATATCGTTATTCTTTATGTCTAAAATAGGTACCTTTTTCAAAAATTATGTTAAACAAAAGTTTTTCAGTTATACGCTTAATAAAATTAGGTACTATATTATATTTAGTGACTAGACCAGTTTACTGTATGCGTGGTATTTGTCATAGCAAAATGCTGTATACATAAGTAGGCGTATGTCGAACACTGGGCGCTGATAGTGGCTAATAGACTACGCGATCATCGCTAGTTCGTACGAACGCGCTCACGCGATCATGGTGAAGGTCTACCTGAATAAAATTTCGGAAATGTTTTTCAGAGTAGGCCTTAAGTATGTATAATTTTGTTCTCTGCGAAAACAATGACATTTGTAAAAATTTGCCTACCCACTTCAGTTTCTTATATAGAAAATATATTTATACTCAGTCCTAAGGAAAAGGAAACAGTCAATTAGTCGTAAAATTATGATAATATCACCACAATTTGGGGGTCATATAAAGTTATTCCGATACCGTTTCGTTTTCCTTCTATCGTTGCCTTGGGCGGAATGGCGGTCATAGGGACTAACAACTCGGCCCATGTATTAACCCTTTCTTAGACCCATGGGGATAAGAGGGGCCAATGTGCTGTGTAGATTATAATGAAATAATACTTTTCTCTTTATATTTACTTCTCAATTTTCTTATTAAAGTGTGATTATGAAACGTGAGGAACAGCGTTATAATGAATATTGAGTAATATTCATTATAATATGTAACTTTCATCTGAAGATAATGTTACAGGTAGGTTCCTTAAGCTCGTTAACTTATAATATAATATTTATGAATGAAACAAATTCATAAGATATGTACGAGTACCTAAGTATCCTCATTTCTATTCCAATTATGAAACTATTCCAAAAGTTGTCTAGATTATTTCGAAATAAATTATATACTGTAATCTAACGGCGAAAGATTAATGTCTTCGCAGAAAATTTGGAGCATAACTTATCAAGTCTGCAATCAGAAAAAAATCGGGGAATTTTGCGTTTCGTAAAAATTCGTATTCGAGTTTTACTGGCACTCGTTTTGCGTCTGTAAGCAAATTTTAATAATGCTTACTGCGCCAACCGTAGTTATTTCGCGCCATTGGAGCCTTGAATACTTTCTCTTTAAAGGCATTTTACATAAGTGGCTAGCTAGATTTATTTTTACCCCTCTACGACTGGGGTGTAAAAAAAGAAAGAAAAAACAATTATTTAAACCCATCGCATCACACAAACGATCAAGTACACCAATTCCACATATTCGAGATACATGTAAAAAGTAAACACTTTGTTTACCATCTCATTGTCGGTGTTGCACGGTGGAGTAAAAAGGTCCCCAACTTTACTTGTTCTAGCTTTTCACTACAACGCTGAAGCCACTTCAGTGGAGCCTCCAAATGAAGCACGTACCGTGGTCAACAAATACTGTACAGTGGTGACAATATCTTCCGAACTAGCGTCTACCATCCGGCTATGTGGTAGGCTACGCTACGCTGCTACGATAATCGCACGTGTGGATTAGAGCTGTTTGCACTAATGAGCGCTGTTATAGACGTCATTTTTATAGCATCTGTCAGATATATTATGAGGCTCATTTGAGAAGATTCGGTTAATGCTACACTACAGAGTCTTGAATAACGGTAGAGCCCTATCCTGTTTTATAGGATACATTTCGAAGAGACTGCGTGGGAATTGTATGAAATTATTCCTTCATCGCCTTTCCATCTTCGAACTGTTAATCACGAGGAGGATTTCCACCGATTCGTTGGCGACATTCATACTAATGTACGTTCATAATGCGTCTGATAAGGTATGGAACTCTTTGCAAGCATCAGTATTTCCCGAATCATACAATTTTGGGAACCTTTAAGTCTAGAGGAAATAGGCATTACTGGAAGTACGCCACCTCCGGCTATATATCGTACTTTTCACTAAGTGATATTGAAGTCCAAGTGCGTCCAACCCTTCATAATATGTATATATATCAGACTACTCCTCAGCAGAACCCACCTCAGTCTCAGAGGGTTAGCCAAAATATATTAATCATAAGCAGACTTTTGTTAGAAAACCCATAGCGCTCGATAATAGCAGAGTGCTTCCAAATGCATCGCTTTCTTTTGTTTTATATTGAAAGTTTCCGTAAACCAGCTCGACAGTATAAAATGTTTTCCTTGTTCGCACTCTACACGCTTTGATTTCACTCGTCGGATTACCTTTGATATTCGAAAAATAGCAAACCTACTTATCCTCTGCGACTTCAGTAGACTTAATTCAGAGCTTTGAATAAGGAGTTTAGTGCTCTACGACTTTTAGAATAAAGAGAAGAAAAAAGAAAACGACAGTTTTAATTTTTTATCCTAAACCACAACCATTTCCTACACCACTCACAGCAGAGCACCAAATATATTAATCTTTAACTTTATGTTACTGCCTTGAGTTTAAACTTCGTTAAAGAAAAGTGGAAGTGGCTATTTATAGCCAAATAAATTTCTCTATATGTAGCGGTTTCGGCACGTAAAAAGAACAAAGCCAACCCGTCTTCTTCTGTGGGTGTCGTAAAAGGCTACTAAGGGACTTTTCCCACTAAATATCTGTTTTAACGGCGAAGGACTCACCCTTTTCACGTGTGCATTTTTGTATATTTCGAAAGGTGAACCGTGAATGTTGTTTCAAGCATTAAAAATTTAATGTTTGGGATGTAATAATTCGCAGTACGCTTCCACCTTCAACCTCAACTTCACTTAACATCAGGTGTGATTGAGGACAAGTACCAACCCGTTTAGCATAAAAAAAAATCGATTAAGGTCGAGACACAAATGTATTTATATCTATACCTATAATACTCGAGATGGATAGGGCTGGTGGTAAGTACCGTTATTATTAAATTTATCATTAAAATATGTTATGTAGTTAGTGGCAAGTTTTGGTCCAACAAAATTTTAAACTTGCCTCGACTTGAAAAGAAGAAGAAGAACACAATCAAAATACATTTTATTGCACAAAAGGACCCATTACGTACACGCAATAAAGAATGCTTATATATCGGGTAAATAAATATGTCATAAAAACAAGTTACTATTAAATAAGTTTTGACTATAGCCAAGTTATGTTAAAATGAAAAATACTGTTTATTTCTAATTAGAAACAAAAAGTACAAGCTTAAATTAAAGTGAAAACAAAAATAAAATTATTAAATTTAAAATTTGTGATAACCTACCCAAGGAAATCAGGAACTCTACCTTGAGTTGAAGTAAACAGTTCTCGTTAACGAAATATATTGCTATTCGAATAACTCAAACTCAAAGTATTTATTACATATAACACTTTTAGTTATTTTTCTATAACTAAAATAGTTTTGTATTTTATTGTAGATGTTCCGATTTTGAGACCGGCTGTCTATGCTTAACAAGAACTTCATGTTAACGTTTTCTAAACTTATAGAGCGAATTTTGAAAGGCATCTAAGATAACTCCCGACAAATACTCATACATAGTACGTAGTATATTCGTACCAGTAGTTAGCAATAACCTTAAATCATTCCTTGATTAGCGCCTGAAAGCTATTGATGTTATTTTTATGTGGAGTCTCTTTTTAGGTAAAGTCTGTCATTTTTAAAAAAACAACTATTATGTTAATTTATAAGTTATTTCGTACTTTAATCCGATCCAATTGAGGTGTTCACACAAGAGGTAATCTGGTTATTTAACACGTCTTTCTTTCTCACTTTCGGTGCGAGTGAGCTCACAGATAATACAATGATGTACCTACTTATAGAATTATGGGGTTGCGTGACCCGCTAGGATAGTCCACTCTCGAGCCCCCATTTAACAAATAAGTCGAGATAAAAGCCGCCTTAGCTTTACACGTGATACGTGACCATTTGTGGGGTTAGATTGTAAATAATGTTGAGCTTTGCAAGTGCTTATTCAAGTGAGTTCATTAGACCTTTACACCTACTTCAACTAAGTAATTCTGTCGATTAACACAAATAGAAATCACGTAATTTTAACTATCTATGAATCTTAGGCATAGACATAGAAATTATTATGATTAAGGTAGGTGCTAAAGGCGAATTTACTCGCTGGAAAGTAGAAAGTTACATATATAACGTCATCCCAAATGGTGTGATCAGATATAATCCAATGGCGTTGGGTTATTCCAAACATTTAAGTTTAATGCTTGAAATAACATCCACGGTTTACATTTCGAAATGCACACGCGACAGGGGGTGTGCCCATTGCCGTTAAAACATGCAACTCTATAGATATTTTTTGGTGAAAAGGCCCTTAGTCGAGATTTACTACACCCACAACAGGAAAAGACCATAGGGTCTATTCTTTTACATGCTTATACCACACAGTTATTTTAGAGTAATTTGACACAACCAAAATATAATGTCGTTCTTTTTCTGTTTGTACATTGAAGAGGCTAGATTAAATTTAATTTTAAACGTATGGGTGTGGCACGATCGGCCCCTTAAAACAATTTATAAAGAAGCGGTTACACAGTTAAATATAAATACACCAATACATAACAGACCCAATATATATTTTGTTCACATATTTTTGGATAATTCTTCAGTTTTATTGATTTATTTGAACACTTTATTGCATAAAAGAATAGCATTAAACACAAACCAAATTTCACGTGGAAAAATAGTGGTAAAAAATTGGGATTTCGAATTTCACAATTAAAGATCACGGTAAAGCATGGTCAGATCCATTCTATATGACACTTCGTATCTGAGTTGTTAAAGAAAATTTAAATTTATATCCTTAATTTTACTCTTCCTTAGGATTACTTTCAAGCCCGAGGCTACGAAGCGGCCAAGCAAGTTAGAAGTACTTTCAAATTTATAAGAACTTTATTTGACTGACAAAACGTTATAAACAATATTATTAAGCATAACAAAGTTTTATAATTATGATTGCCGCACTAAGTTTTATGCTCGTACCAAACCAAACATCGTGAACTCAAAATCTAATTCGAAAAGATGCGTATTATATATCATACATGCAGACTCTCAAGTTTTATCTTAATCCTGAAGTGTCTTTTTTATGTTAGCGATTGATCTTAATTACACCAGCTCCCATAGCATGACAGGCGCATCGAACGTTTATGTCCGAGACAATATTTGTCCTGATCATTCGCTTGGACGAAATATAAAACTATCCCGAGCATGACATCGTTTGTCGCGCGCGACGTACATCGGCGTGTCTAGGATTTCAGAGGAGGGGCAAGCCTGAGATATGTTTTCTGAATGAAATTGTGATTTTTATTTTTATATATAGCTAGCAATTATTGGTACTCTGCGCCTTTCATGCTGAAGAAAGAAATCACCAGCAATCCTGATATCAGAATGGTTGGTCAAACTTTTTTCATATGTCTCAGAATATATCATAAATATCAAGCAAAGGTAGCAAACACTATCAAAGAGATAGCAATTCTTGGATAAATTCTCAGTGCCAGACCCACTCTCACTCTACGTCGTGCGCGACAAAGATGTCATGATACGGGGGCTGATGTTATGGTATGATGGTGGAAGCACGCTCACCCGGAACCCCCAACTTATTTGAAAACTGGCGGTTTTATCTCACACAGCTCGAACGCAATAGTGCTATCGACATTATTTCTTGACGGTAGACTTTTTTAAGATGGTATCTGGTGGACATTTAAAAATCTATCACTAACCAAACCAAGTAATAATCATGCTTGAAATCGTTTTGTGAACCTCATGTTGTTTACATTAAACCACAGCGTGGGTTAAAGTCTTTTGTAACAAAACCTTTTAATTGTAACAATTTAATAACTTGTTTACTTTCAGATTAAAAGTATAATGTTATGTTACCTTTTAGGAACAAAAACAAAAGAAGAAACCAGCCCACTTTTTACATGCTTTAGGTTAATGTAAATCAATGAATTTGTTTGCTATAGGCATACTATTACCTATTCTGTGCTATAGGCGAGTATATTTCTAGTTTTTCCTCTCCCCGATCATTCACACGATGACTAAATTAAATAAGTAGGTAATCGTTCAGCCAACCAGTCTAAGAAACAAGTAAAAATTGTTTACTGATTTCTGTTACTCGTGACGAAGTTAAATATCATTGGTCTGACTGTACATAGTTCCGCGAATTCCAATAATGCCGACAACACCACTCGCAGTTTCAAATATAGCGACGTCAGCAAATATTGTTTCCTCTGCTATCTAAGCAAAAATACTTTTTGACTAAATTGTTTCTCCCGAGCACAGTAAGTTTGACCTCATTTTGCTTTTTCAGCGAAAAGCTGGATAGTAAGAAATAACAATTAAGAAGCTGTTCATCAATTTTATGGACCCTAAATTCCAGTGGGCAGGAAACTGCCCCGGATCATGCGATAGTAAACCAGACCGGCTTGGTGACACCGTGACAATGAAGGACAATATAACGGCTTTCGTGGTAATAGGAAAATACGAAAATAATAGAATCGTCGTGGAAACTATTCGATGCATCTAATCTTATGTACTTTTTAATTAGCATAAATCTCCAATTTATTTTTTTCCAAATTACACTTGCTCCACGTAACTGATGCTAAGAATACTACACGAAGTAAAATTCAGCTATTTTGATAATGACAAAAAATGTGCGCGGTGTCATTGAATATATTAAATGAGCAAGCACATTTTTTTGACATTATCAAAATAACTGAATTCCTCTTTGTGTATTCTAGCATCAGGTACGTCTGATTTCGAGACTTGAAATTATTTGGAAAACATCAACTCAACAGAACTTTATAGCTGGAATGAAACCCATGATCATCGTGTTCACAAACCTGTCTAAATCACTATAATCAACAACGCGGCTCAAAAGTTAAAAAAAACCCTCTTAATTATAAATTTTAGAATTCTGTTTTATACAAAAAACATTTGTGATTGAACCTTGAGTGACGTCATTCTTTCTGCGCATAATTGTTAAGAAAGCTTAGCTAACAATGGGACATTGGTCGGGATCTTAACAAAACGTTCACCTCGTTTGGCCATTCTTATGATAATTCTAGCCCAGTGTCACGCGACCTTCTGTCCACACCCCGATAACATGCAAATTAGCTACGTCTATAAACCGACCCGAAAATGCTCCTTTATTAAGTTCATTTTGTCTCAGCAGAGTGTCTATGAAAACTTAACAATCTGTGAAGGATCTCAATTTAATTTTTGACTATATTATTTTAGATTCATTCGTAAACCTTATCGGAATAAGTAATTTTCCAAACATAAAGCTCTCTTGCCTACGAACTTCACTGAACATTCAGAGATAGATTGGCGATTCAGAAGAGGAAAGATGATAGGACATTGGGTGCGATGTGATTAAAAACCTCATTGAAGGAAATATTTAAAGGAAGAGAAATATATTATTAATACCCAAACGCAACTATTCTAAATCCATGTGGTATACAATAACTATAAATTGAAAAATTAGAAAACCCCCATAACACATATATCATAAACCCCTGTAAGACATATATCATCTAAATACATCAAACTGTGTAAAAAGATATCTCTGAAATGACTTAACCGACTTTTAGCAAACATGGCTAGTAAGTAATATCCCCTCGGTTAGTCTTTAATATAAAAAAACGGCATTCAAATCGGACTACGCATTACTGGGTTACTCCAAAAAACTGTATTAAAAGCTTAAATATCTTCGAAACGGCTTAACCGATTTTCATCCTACCAAGGCTGAGAATCTGTTTAGTTTTTAATTAAAAAAAACATCAGTCAAATCGGACCACGTATTACCAAACTTATTAGTAATCTGTGGTATTACTGAGATACACCCGCACAAAGACTGGAGACACGCATATTCGTATGCATGAACACAAACAGTTGTCAAACGCATAACACCCGTCGTTTTTTGTCGTGGGTTAAAAATATCATCTATTGAAAGTCATCACGGTTATTTTGAAAACTATATCGTTTCACAGGTTTTATGGTTAAGGAGAAGAAGCGACTAGAAACTCAGTACCAACACATCTTTTAAATAATTATGCATCTTTACAACTTAGGATTATGTTACATATTACCATAAAGCAACTAATTTACTAACATAAAATTTTACAAAAAAGCAAGATAACATAAGCGTAGTTGATTCGCCAAAATCCAGCTAATACGAAATGCTATACTATCCAGCTACCTATTCTTATCGTCTTAATAATCGTAATACACATAGTCGTTACACTGAATCGTTTTATATAGAGACTGTCAAACAGAGACAGATGCAAGTAATTGGATTACATTTCAAAAATTTTGTAAAGATTTGTAAGGGGAATTTTCTTTATTTTTAATAAAATTCATATTGCAAGAGCATTCGTATGCCAGGGGCTTACTTTTCAATAATGTCATATATTAGTATTAGTATTATATCACCTATAATATACATATATATTATATAACCTATTAGTATTTAATTATATCGCTGACTGTACCTGTGTTTGCAAAAAGGATGAAATTTCCCTATAACAGTTGAGGTATTAAAAGCTCACGAATTATAATTCCCCGTTGTATATTTATATCCCAAATTTTACGAGAAAAAAACTTGCTTTTAATGGGCTAAACTTCAAGGGCCATTAGTGTAAGCCTCGCGTCATTCTCCTGGTACAAACTCGGGCTTTTTACTGCAATAAACTTTCTGACAAGCCATTTGAGGTCGGAAAGTGTTCTCTGAAATTAATCACATGACCCACTACAGTCTTGTTTACTTCTGCCTTCGTGACTGTTGATTACTTCTTTATTTGCTATTCGTGCAATTTATAAATTAAGGTCAAGAGATACATTAAGACAAATATTTAAAGAAATTAATATTTTAACATTTTCGTCACAATATATATATGAAAATCTTGTATATGTTAAGAGAAATATATATTCATTCGAGAAACATTGTGACCGACATAATGTCAATACAAGGAGCAAAAATCAATTAGCTGTACCTTTTAGTAGACTTAGTAAAGTTAATAAGTCATTCAGAGGTCAATGTGTGCGCTTCTACAACAAGGTTCCCATGGATATACGGAATCTTCCGCTTAATAAATTTAAACTTATTATAAAACAAAAATTATGTAAAAAGGGATATTACAAAATTTCAGACTATATTAATGAAAGTAATCCATGTGATTAAACGGCTCCTCTACACGATATATAAAATTGTTGTAACCTTTCTTGATTGTACATGATTTATTGAAAAGAGACAAACCCTCTGAGTTTCTCGCTAGCTCTTCTCAGTAGTGGTCGCGTTCCGAGCTAGTGGTAGTTTAAAAAACAAATGACGTTCATAAGTGCATATTGTATTGCCTACATGAATAAATGATTTTCATTTCATATTTCGCTTCCGAATTAACTTCTATACCACTCGGCAAAATAAATAGCAAAAATATGCTTCTCTCTAAAAATTGTCTCTGTATAAAATGGAGGATGTTCAACTTGTTAATTAAGATTCGCAAATTGAAGTTTTCTTTGTTCTGTGTTGTAGAATTTCAGAGCTAATTCAGCAAGACGTAAAATTAGGTGAATCAAAGCAACTTGTGTCAGGCGCACAATGTTTCAACAACTTAGGACTCTCGTGAGAACAAACGTGAAACAGACCATTATCTAATGGATCTGCATACACATGAATTGTAAAGTAATATAACTTATCTATTATACATAAATAGCTACATACAATTCCTAAAATACATCAAATAAATACATTTGTATAACCACAATTAAAATTTTGTATTAATGATGAAAACCTCATCACTTTACCACAATCTCAAAATGGCGTCGATAAATGAAAGGGCCCAGCTGGTACCTGTTAGGATTAAGTGAAAATCCGAAAAGTTTGCTTCGCGCCAAATGTCGAGGAAAATTATTTCGTTTAATACACAAATTTTAAATCATGTGGCTGCATGGTATGTTTTATTTGCGCAATGTTTTTTGTTCTTCATACTTGTTTAATGGGTGTCAAAGATTTAATTTTATACGCAGCTCTAGCCAAAGAGAATATTGATTTCTCTCCTTCAGTTTTTAATAGAGTGCAGGAGTAATGTTTATGGAGATGCGTTAAATTACATTAACGCGGCCACATCTAACATTATTCTTACAAATTGTTAAGAAGGCTGAAGTCAGGAACCCAAATCAAATAAACCGGATTAGGTCATCGCTTTACGGCGAGTGGAAGTGGCGGGTCATCTCGGAGGGAGCAATTCTCGTGGTCGTAGATTGAATGCAAAATTGGATGAGATCCCACTGTTTTTACTGTATGGATCCCGGGGATTGTTACCAACTTCCCCGTTTTATTTTGTCGGGGGTATACACACCGTTTGAATGGTTTGATTGAAAGTGACAATAGTGATTGTAACTGACGCGCCGACCGCTTTCTTATTCGACCATTTCCTCTAGAGAGAAATGTATTCTCCCTTTATTGAATATTATGGCGACTTGTGGCTTATACTTTATTACTTCGGGGTTTTCTGTTGTAGAGATTGTACACAAAAGAGGGATTTCTCGAGAGTAAAGGCAGATTAGCTACGGTGTAGTTAAGTTAGATAAATGGGAATTTTTGCGATCACAATGCGTGGGCGATAGAGCATAGTATCTAGTTGTTGATTGTACTCGTAAAGGCTACAGTGATTTTCGGCGCGAAAAAATAATTGAACCAATTCGTATTTCCCCTTGGGTGTTGTAAAAGGCGACTAAGAAAGTTTAATCCAAAAACATCTATAAACTTGCGCGTTCAATGGCGATGGGTTCGCCGCTTGGCATTTGTGCAATTCTGTAAATTTCGAAAAATAAACCGTGTATATATTTCTCAAGCATTAAACATTTAATGTTTGGAAGACCCAAACGATTCTGTTCCCATTTGGATTAAAGGTCGTAACGCTATATATGTCTACAGGTTTATTCAGATGGCGTCTAAACGTCTGCAATGGCATAAACGAATCTATGACATCCATTCGTGATTGTGTCTATCTCTCTAGAGCGCTTGCCAGTGAACAGGGCAGTTTTAAACAATCAGTCAAACATTATTTTAGCCAAATTTGGAAGCAATTGAAGTGTAAAAAAGTTAGATTTGGCCTTTTGAAGAGTCACCTTAACCATTATTTTTTATCGTGCGAAATATTTAAGTTTCGGAGGCAGCAGTTGTGTTGAGAATACCTCTGTCTTTCGGTTTGTCACTTTTTCACGACTAAGCCTCTAAACCTCTAAATAAACGTTAGCTGAGCCAGCAAGCCCTTTCACTGCTACAATTATATTGTGCATTATTCTAAGATTTCTTCCTGTATAATAATAATTACATTTATGGTTCTGTACAATGTATTGTGGCACTGAATATAAAGTTTCTATGTCTATGTCTAAACCGACGGTATTGAAATTTGGCGGAGAGCTAGCTTGGAACCTGGAGAACGACATAGATTTTTCATTCTGAAGGTACTTCACACGGACTAAGTCTCGAGTCAAACTACTATCGCCGATTTCGGGATTTTAATTTAAAATAATGTTAAATAATTTACTTCACGAACAATACAGGTAGTTTTGAAAGTTCAGAACATCATCTATTTCTATTGGTGACTGTCTTTGCATGCCTGTTTTCACCTAGCAAAATAAATTATTAGGTAAACCAACATTAATCGCTTGAGTTTCGCTTAGAGGGTGCTTAATTAGTGTTTCAGTAAATCTTTCCATATATACAGGTTACATAGCATCAGATCAAGTGACTAGAAGTCTACACCAAAGCAAATTCACGAGATTTCCAGTCGCCGTAGTTTGTTTTCGTCTCGTGTGGAATTTTTGTAACAAATTTTGTATAAACTGAAACGGACAGCCGGATTGAGAATTTCTCTAACAAAGTGAATAATGCTTCACACGTTGAACTTACAATAGAGCGTCCGCTCAAAGGCGTGCGTCGTTGCCCGTTGCACGCTCACTGAGGGTGCCGGCGATGGAGCGATCCGGTACTTTCAATTGGCTAGCTCAAACGCCTTTATTCGGAATTGTTCCACTCGTTTTTATTCTACAGCTAATATTGACGCCTTTTAGATAGCAGACTAGAAAAATGCTAAGCAAATAGACTTACAAAAGAGCTGTAGAGTCATCCAATAATCGTAATCTATAATCCGCTAGTCAGATTATTGGTTCCGATTTAAGTACGTAGTACGTAGTTAGAAATTGATATACCGGATGAATTTTCTTACCGTAAGGAAAAAAGTAGGGTATATTACGTAAGTGAAATAGAAGGTATTGACATAGGTAGCTTTTTTTTTAAAACCATTATCAATCCACGCGCCTGCCGGAGATTGATATGCGACTGGCGGGATTCCTATAGGGTTCCTATCATGCGAATTTTAATGTGAAACTCATATTTTCTCCAAGTTTTTTAATTTATTTATTTGAATTATGTAATTATATGCAATAGGCTACATACGCGACCGTCAAATGCCACAACGTTTTATTACATTTAATGGTTATGAAGAAAAAAAAATTAAACTACGTATGCCAATACCTTCCATTTCACTAACCTAATATGCTTTATTTTTTTCTTAACGGTAAAAAAACTCAGCCAGTATATTTGCTCGGTCGGTAATACCTAAAATAGAAGAATACGGAATCAAAAATGGCAAAACTATGTGTCTGTCCGTCCGTCACCACCATTTATTTGAGAAGCTATTGTTCATAAATCTGAAATTTGGTAAAGCCGTAAAATACGATGACATAAAGATTTGATTTTAGGGATTAGTTTTAGATATATGAAAGTATTATTTCAGTAGTACGTGTATGCAGTTACAATGTAATACAATTGATAAAGTTTGTACGTAATTATAGTTTTTTGGTGTATATCTTCCGATAACTCCGAGATTTGTGGTTGATTCGCATAATAATTTTTGTAATGGAAGGTATACGTCAAATTGGCCCCGTGGTATTTTATTGCAATCGGTTCAATAGTTCTTTTGTGATCATGATAAATAGCAGAACGTATTATATTTAGATGATTTTATATTTACCAGGGCTAGATGATTTGGGTTTGTATAGAAAAAATGTAGAGAAGGTCGGTCTGATTACCAATAATTTATATAGTTATTGGTATGAGCTGATATACCCCAACTGCCCAACTTAACCGTCGGAGGTAGAAGCGTCGCCACAGCACAAAAATGATCAGGGAGATTGGCAAGTACGCCAAAATACTAAAAAGCGAAAACTAAAAACTTGAATATCCACTTCAAAAAATCACTTAAATCAGTCATAAAAAATAATATTACTGAAATTATAATTATTTCTAGTATTTGAAAAAATATCTATCGAAGTGGCGCCAATGTTTACAGTGATTTTAGATTGATTTATTTTCACAGTCGCACCGACTTTGAAATACTGTAGTACATTCTAGTAGTTCTAGTACATGAACAGATAAAATAACTAGTTGAGAGATATGAGCGGTTCAATAAAATTATTTTTTACTTTGTAGTGGCTGGTTCAAGAGATTTGTTGCAGTCGGATGTTTTTTTGATAGAAAGTTTAAAATTCTAAAACCAAACTACTAACAAAATTAATAGAAATGAAATGGGAGAACTGCAAAACGCATATTATCTTTAAATCTGTCACTACAAAACCTATAAACAAACACCGTAGGTTTAGTTATCTGCCGAACCCAGAAACATAAGGTCTTTTTTTGTGTCAAATATCCTATTTATCGATTAGTATTCCCCGTAGTCGCGTCAAAAGTACCTGATATCGGTTGCTCTATGTCATTTTGTCTATTTTATAGCGATCTAAACTCCTCTTCCAATTCTTATTTCGTAATTCCATTAAAGTAACATGTTCTTTTTAATAATAATAAATATTCTAAATAATTCTGCCTCGTTATTGTAGAGTGTAATGTGTATGTTGCCAATATAACCACGAAAATGGAGACCGCGTATCGACAAGCGCAGCGTGGGTCGTCCACTCACAAGGTGGATGGATGACCTAATTTGCTGGTTGCAGGCTGCTACTAAGTGGTCGCTCTGGATATCTATGGGAAGCCATGTTCAGCATAGGAATTAATATCGAAGGTGATCTATAAAAAACAATATATAAATTAGACAAATAAGGTAAGCAATTAAAATAACATTTACTACATCCGCGTCTGTCTGTTTGTGCGCTTAGTTGTTCTAGACTAAGCACGAAGTTTGATAGAGTTTTCATTAACATTTAGAGCATTTCTTCCGTATGTTTATATCTCAACTAATCACAATTTATTAGTTTGCGAAAGATTGTGTATGCGAAGCCGCTGGATGCGGGCAGCGCATACCACCTCCGTGGCTCAATATAAAGAACATTGGGTTTACGATTCGGAGGTCGCGGGTTCGGTCGCCAATGGGGTACATGAAGTACTCGGTTTGGTTGGTGGTAGGACATTTTAAATGTCCGCCTGGCTAGCTACCACCATCTTATCTAAATCTGCCGCCAAGCAACATTGTTAATAGCATTGTTGTGTTCCGGTTGTCAGAGATAAGATAGCCAGTTCCTCAAATGTGTTGGGGGTTTCCGGGTCAGTACGCTTCCACCTTCGACCTCATCTTCACTTAACATCAGGTGTGATTGATGTCAAGTACCAACCCGTTGTGCATAAAAAAAAAGCGCAGGATCGATCGTTGTGGAGATCTTTGGGGGAGACCTTTGTCCAGCAGTGGACGTCTTTCGACTGATATGATGATGATGATGAATCAAATTACACATATAAACGAATTCCACGCAGGTAAAGAAGCCGGTAAATACTAATTAAAAAACTTGACCCAGATCTTTCGAGAAGGGAATAAGAATAACTGAAAATGATTTCACAAATTTTGTTTAACAATATGACTATTATAACGAAACACAATCGCCTAAGTATATGTTCTTTTTTTAACATTAAAATGAGCTCTTGAAATAATTTTCCTCGACTGAACTAAGCCCGTATTTGCACAGTTTATTTTTCTCCGAGCACGAGTGCCCTCGAGCTCAACATGAGCTGTTCAAGAGACCTGGTTCGCTGCGCACGATCCGTATCAAAGCTAATAAAAATCCTGTATGACTTTTGTGCCACTTTTGTGAGTCAATGGTTGCACAGTCCTAATGGGAAACGAACGAAGTTGATTGCAATATGTGTGTGTGAAATTAATAATGAACGGGAGGCTGAAAATTTAGTTAAGCATTTCATATTAATTTTGAGGAAACGTAAAGGTCCTCTTTGGTGCAAGTGGATGGACTCAGTAGACATCAGGGCAAGAGCGCCACGTTTTGGGATAGAGCTTCTATTGCTGCCGTGACTGAATTAAAGGGATATGATTTAACTGGGTTCATTGACACGAACAAGGAGAAGACTCGTATTCTATATTTAATATTATTTGAATTTTATATTCAAATAATATTAAACTTTCGTATTATCTCGTATTCTGGATTCAAAATCTATTGATTGCTTGTTTAAAAGTCATTATTAAACTCGAAAATTTAAAGAATTTAAAGAATATGTAACGACTAAATTGGTCGAAGTTATCTTTGATTCTAAATATTTAATTAACAATAACGCAAACATTTCTCCCAAATGATTCTTGTAAAAATCATCTAAGATGCGTTTAAAATACAATGTACGGTAACTTACTGACTACATAATTCTTTCAAGGGATCTCCGCTGCGCTATTTTTTCATAAAAACGTCATGACACACGACCGCCATAAGTCTGCACAGAAAGGAGCGGAAAGAGCTGGATCCTTGTAATTAGAAGCCGTGAAGATTTATGTTATGAAATTTTCCAAATTCCTCTAATTTTTGCCGCGACTAGGCTTCTTAACCTGCAATAGTACTTGGAGTTTTTGGCAAGAAAATATCTTACAAGTAATTTATACAAATTCATTGTAATTTCATACGAAAGGAAATATTCTCTCTCTATAATTTATAATTTCTATATTTAATATTACCTATACATACACCGTGTGGATCGTATATATTCTTATTTTCATGTGAATTTGGTCGCCGACAATCTTTTAGTCTTCCTTTGTATTTAAAGTTATTATTCCAATGTTTTGGCATGTAAAAAAATTAGAACCACCCCATAATCTTCCCGTGTATGTCGTAGGTAATTGCAATTGTTCTTGGAGTTTTGGAGATCTTTCAACTAATTTACAAATTCATAGTTATTTCATATGAAAGGAAATATTTTTTATCTCTATAATTAAAATTTCTGTATTTAATATAAGACTAACGTACCTATACAATTACACCGTGTTGTTCTTCTTATTTTCATGTGAATTTGGCCGCCGCGACAGTATTTTAGTCTTCCTTTGTATTTAAGGCTATTATTACAAAGAATGTGTTGTTTTGGCATGTAAAAGGAATAGAACCAACCCATATCTTCCCGTGGGTATCGTAAAAGGGGACTATGCCACTTACCACAAACATCATTATAGATTTGTGCGTTTTAATGGCGATGGGCTCACCCCTTGTCACGTGTGCATTTCTGAATTTCTGTATATTTCAAATCAATAATGTTTTATTTTCACAGGTAAAATTTAAACTTAAAATATTCAGAGTTCGAAGCTACCAGGCGTTTGGAATTTAAAGCCCTCCTTTGGGAAGAAGCCCAGGGAACCGTGGATGTTGTTTCAACGAGGTCTCCCAATTTGGGCAGTCCGTGATCGATTCTCAGACAGGCCATGTACAAATGAGTTGTTTCAAGAATTACACGTTTAATATTAGTAACATTTGGGATATCTCTGATATATGATAATGGTATAAATAAATATATAATATGATTAGGGTCGTGACGTTATGTATATGTATGTAGAATGTTTGTTTGAAATACCCTAGATTCAAAAATGTTACAAAATGTAAATCTGTATACTCACATACCTACACTGTGTTGCCTAACTACTAATTTTTTGAATATATCCCGTAGCTCTCTAGCTACTTATTTATTTATTTCTAAGAGCTCATATCACCCCACAGCAGACTGCGTAATTTAAAATAAATGTTGTCATGTGACACAGGGATATACGAAATCAGATACATTAGACATTTACATGGGGAAATGGAAGGCTAAGAAAGTAAGGTCCTGTTTATTTGGGGCCGGTTTATTTTCGCCCCCGAGGGACACGGTTCATGTATCAGTGCAGACGTCAGCTAAGGGTTAATGTATACCTACGTGCGTTTTTAGCTAAATTCGTGGCGTTTTATCGTCCTGTCCCAATAGGTATTTATAACTACATGAAAATGAATTTTAAACGGATATATTTTTTTATGCACGACGGGGCAGCACTTGTCCTTAATTATATCTGATGTTAAGTGAAGATGAGGCCGAAGGTGAAAGCGTACTGACCCGTTAAGCCCATCTTATTTGGAGGACTGGCTATCTTATCTCTGAGGACTGGAACACAACAATACTATTAACATGGCTGTTTGGCAAGAGACTTAGATAAGATGTTGGTAGCTAGCCAGGCGCACATTTAAAATGCCCTACCCTCAAACATAAGTATTAGATGAAGTATATTTTGAGTAAATTTCATTACAAGAAACAAAAAAGTAAGAGGTAATGAAAAAAATACTTTTTACACGTCACACGGGAAGCATGTTTTGAAGAAAAAACTTCCGAAACACAATTTCTGGCTTTAATAAGCTGTACTCGAGTAATACTATACGTATAGCTTAAGGTTTACAAGTACTTCAATTCACACCCTGTATTCTTGTATGAGTGGGTTATGAATTGATACATTTTTATAGGTGAAAATTAAAATGTCTGTCTACTTCTAACAGAAAATTATTTGCCTTTCCTTATTTGCTTGCAAAATGATGACATCGTCGGTAGTGTTTGTGCGGATATTAAACGTTTATTTGTACTACAACGCTAACTCATTTCCCTTTGACACTAATGCTGTAGAATACTTTATGATATTAATCTACCTTTGCCTCTTTATATGACTATTACGCTATGCATTTTGCGAAGATATCATCCCCAATTTTATTATTCACGCAGCTGGAACATATTCGAAAGTTTTACGACACTTTCTCGAGCGAACCGCACCGCGAACGGTAGTTATTCGTAAATAAAACTTTGGACAAATAAAATATCCTCTTATCACGTGGAGTTTTATATAAAAAAATCGAGTTTTATATAAAATATATAACAAAAAAAATATTTTTTTGGGTTAGACACACTTCCATTACTATTTCATCAAAAATTAATATGTTATAATATTAACCAATAAATTGAAAATTTAGAAACCCCTAGAAGACTATAATATCATCTAAATACACCAACAACTGTTTTACTAAACATTATTTATAATTAGCTTTTAGGCTTCCAAAAGCCACCAGAGGTCAGAGCAATTTTTTTTATTCATTCTGTATTTAAAAAGAAATATTAATTTATACAATGATGACGCCAGAGAACGTAATAAACTTTAATACAGGGCTGTTTAATAGTAGTATGATGCTTAGTCAAGCTAGACCAATGATAGCTCTCTAAAATGACCCTGTCTATAGGTACTATCATATCATCCATATATACAAACAAAACTATGATAAATGCAAAATATCTTTTGATTACGAACCATCTCTCAAACAGCAACTTCCGAAAATAATAAGTCGTTTTCAAATCGATTCAGAAGTTTTGACACCACACCGCCACAGATAGATATACAAACTTATAACACCCCTCATTTTACCCGACTGCCCAAGGAAGAAGAAATTGATTTTCGAGTGTATGTAACTATGAATCTATGTATATTTCTATATTACCTGCTGTAGCCTAAACCCCTTGACCGATTTCGAAGTGCATGGTGTACTTTTGTCTTGATCCCTCGAGCGTCACAATAAGTACATTTTATGGTAAAATATCCAACATGGCACCCGCGAAACACAAAATATGCTATCGGGTTTTTTTTATTTTTAGACCTACATAACATTGTTATTGTGTTTATAGTTGACGCATTACGAACTGAGTCGTCGGGCCATAAACGTCAATAACGATAGGAATGTGCAACGCAATGCAGTTCGTTATCGATAAAGCTACCTGCGTACGCGCTGTCGATGAGTCACTGTGACCCTCATTAGCACTCTGACTCCTGATTGGTCGTTACGATGCGCCGTTAGGGTTGTTGTTTTGCTATAAATGTAATTAATGTAATGAAATGTACACAGTCACCTTTGACACTTTCTTGTGCACAATGGAGAATTTATTTTCTAACGTGGGTTTGAATAAATTAAAAGGTGATATCAACGCTCTAGCTCGGACTGTAATTCACAACGTGTTCCTGTCTTTCAACGAATTGAAAAGTGATCCCGAGAAAATAAGTTTACTCAACTTCAATAAACCACGTGACATGGCAGCGCTATTTTGTGGAGTTAGTAGAGCGACCGTGGACCGCATAAAGACAGAAGTCACCCAATCGGGCAGCCCGAATATACCGAGAGCAAATTATAAGAAACCTGCGACTGTCACCGATATAGACAGTTTTGATATAAGTGTACTGCGACGCACGATTGATTCATTTTATGACAACGGAGAGTATCCATCCGTGACTAAAATTTTAGAAAAATACCGAGAACAGATGCCTGATTTTAAGTGCGGGTATTCTTCAATGAGAAAAATTTTAAAGAAAGTTGGCTTTAAATATAAGCAAAATGCCGAAGGACGGAAGTATTTAATGGAAAGAATCGACATAGTCTGTGTAGATCAGCTGGCAAACGAACGGGGTCATGAAGTGATAAGACTGCCACCATATCATTGTCAATATAACCCCATCGAACTCATCTGGGCTCAAGTCAAAGGAGAAGTTGCTGCAAATAACCATACATTCAAGATTGCAGATGTTGAAATCCTTCTCCACAAGGCTATAGATAATGTTACGCAAGAAGATTGGGCCAAATGTGTGAAGCATGCCGAGGAGCTCCAGGACAAAGACTTACAGAAAGCCATTTTAAGAGACGAAGCCCCGCCACTGATAATAAATCTACAGGAAGATGACACAGATGATGAAGATTCGGATGAGGATGAATAATTAATAATCCCCTAGGGATATTTTTTATTTATTAATTTATTGCAAAAAACGGCCCTTTTCAGGGCCACAACACGATCTACAGTGTTTCATTCGATCAACACGATCTATAATTATTGTATATATGCACCTCGACCACTCTTACGCACATCACTATGCCGCTCTATTGTTATGGACGTATTTCTATAGGTGCGAGCGAGATAGACAGATAAAAATGATTTATGGCCCGACGACTCAGTTCGTAATGCGTCTACTATAATAATGAAACTATGTGTGAGAACATAACGGTATTTAACGATGCCTCAGCAATAAACTAAATGAGTGTAATACAAGAGTACATTCATGTTGTACACACGAAGGCTTTGAATTTATGGGATGTCGAAAATACAGACAGTATTTTTGACCAGAAAACATGAGCATCGCTATGTGGAAAAGCAATCTCGTTGATTCGTCCATTAGCCAAATAGAGAATGGTCCGACTTGAGCTTATTTACTATGTACGAGAATAAAAAACTCTTTTAGCGTTTTTAAACCTAATTGTAAATTATGTACTTTTACCTTAATTGTATACGAAGTAAAACTCATAGTTTAAGATACAATAAATAAATATGTTTTCGACTACAGCCAGTTCGGTAGACTTGATAATTATAAAATGTTTATTTTGACAAAAATTCTTTATTTTTATTTATTTTATAAATAAATAACTATCTATACGGCACAATAATTATACAAGAAAAAAACACTTTAAATTTAGCTGTGCCAATAACTAAGTTACGCTTCTAATAATCTATATAATTGCAATATTACAAGACTGCCACTATTCTTACAATATAACCTCGTTTAATTTCATTTAGTGGCTCAGTCTATTTAATACTTAAAATTAAACCAGGAATATGAAAGTGTGTGTTGTGTAGTAGTATGAAAAATCATACAATATACGCTCTTTGAGGTCGATCAGTGGAGTATAAGGGGTTGACATTTTTGTGGGATGTCAATGACAGGCACAGTACGCGGGTTTGTTGCTTTCGATCTGTTTTCCATAGATTTAATTCTGTAGGAAGGGCGTCCAGCAGCTATCCCACGTATTTTTTTTGTGTTCGATCACTAATAATTTGCAGTTTAGTCCCTTGGGTTCCATTGCTAAATTTAATATCACGAGCGCCCTAGTGTAGTAACTTGATAAGGTCTATGCATTAGGTAGTGGTGGGCAAAGTTAGGCCCGTGGGCCAGCTCCGGCCCGTGAAAGGATTTTATTCGGCCCGCCGACGACGGTCCTTCGAAATGAATAATATATGGCCCGCGATAATTATAATCGCATAAATGTTAAATTCTCTATTACCTTACCAATTCTCTAGTACGAAACTAAGCAAAGTTTGTACTATGGGTACTATGTAAAGGATAAACATACATAAATATTTAATTAGACTTTTCTTTTATGCGCAACGGGTTTGCACTTGACTCAATCACACCTGATGTGAAGATGAGGCCGAAAGCGGAAGAGTACTGATCCGGAAACCCCAACTTATTTGGGGAAATGCTTATCTTATCACCGGCAACCGGAATACAACAACTATCTATACGGCTATAATTAATAACTTTACGAAAGAGATCCAAAATGTTGACATATTTGCGGATGATCTGACGGTGATCGTGAAATATTTGTATTTGTTTTTGTGCCAATATTATTAATCTTTGTGTGTCTCTTGTCGAATAACTTATAAGTGTTTTAGTGTAAAACTGTAAACTTATAATTGTAAATAAATAAATAAATAAATAAATAAATAAATAAATAAATAAATAAATAAATAAATAAACAATGCAATTAACATTGCTGCTTGGCGGCAGATTTAGATAAGATGGTGGTAGCTAGCCAGGCGGCCTTTAAAAATGCCCTACCACTATCAAACCGAGTACTAAACAAGTACCCCGCTGGGGATCGAACTTCCGATCTCCGATTCGAAAACCCTATGTTGTTTACAGCCACGGAGGCGGACGAAATGTGGTACCAAATTTAGCGATCTAACGCAAAACTTTCCACGTGGTTACACGGCAGTTACAGTAGCATGGATAATAGATACCTAGTCCTATACAGATACGTGTATGCAGAATCTGTTGCATGGTAGGAATAACACGTTGAATGCTGTGAGAATAGCTATTGTACACACATCCCGTCGCCACCTGTTATTTATGTCCACCTCGCAATATAACCCTCAACGTGGAACCGCAATTCCTTTATGTATTTCTCTTATGCAAATATAAAACTGCACAGCATCATAAAACATTCTTTTTATATACAAAAATAATACTCACGACTTGTTTATTTAATAATGGTAAAATTTTATACGTACACAGTACAAAGAGAGCTCTATTATTCTTGTACTGGGTTAATAATACAGAGTGGTGAATTATTGAAATATAATTGCATGCAGTTGAGGCCCTAGTCCGTTCGGCGTCGGCGTCGGCGTGGATAACGTGTTATTATGGAAATAGTTTTTAAACTTGAACCACGGGTCATTGTTCCTTTCACCATTGCAAGTTCTGGTCAATTGACATAAAAAGTATTTAAACGCCACTCTGCATTCTCTTGAAAACTCCCATTTGCGGTATTTTCCTTTTACCGTTACGTTCTCTTCCGAGAGCTGTTAAACCGTTAATAAAAATTCATGAATCTGTAGTCCGTTCCTTTCCAGATTTTTCCTTTATGTGAACGTATTATGCTTCGATTTTTTAAATTATTTTCAACCCGTAGACATTTATATTGCTTTACCTTACATTCTTTGATTACTACTTTGGATTTTACTAATAAAGTGTAACATAATTAAGAGTAGGAGTAGAAATTAATCTTACATTATAGAAAATTTATAGCTACATAAGTTCTAGATAAAGACTGCAATACGGCTATCACTGAATTGCAAAATGTTTAGTCTATCAAACGAACGACCTAAATATAAAAACGTTTTAAAAGCCATTTAATAATTTAAAGCCTTTGTTTTACAGTCAATACTTTCGCTGTAGGCATATCAGTTGATGCCAATTATAACTCACATTGGTTGGGATAATCGAAATATCTTTGGAGCAAGTAAATAATAGATCGTGCAGCTGATCCGTCTGTTCCGAGAGTAAAAAGACCAATAAAATTCTGTTCACTGCAACAGCTATCGTTCAGTGGAGCGGCTATCTGCATTTTATACTTTCGACGCCATCAACGCTCGTGCACTTTATTTCTTTACTTTGTTGTTATGAGATAAGAGCATACGTACGTACACGTTCTAGCACATTGTTTATTATAAAAGAAACATGGTTTGTATCCCAACTATCCGAACTTTCCAACTAATATTATAAATGCGAAAGTTTGAATGTATGTTTGTTACCTCTTCACGCTTCAACGGCTGGATAGATTTGATTAAAATTTGGTTAGCAGACAGATTGGAACCTAGATTAACTTTACTTACTTTTTATCCCGCAAAAGGGACTGGTTCCTGTAGGATAGGTATTATTAGTGGGAATGTTTTTGAGTCACAGAATGAATTCTACGTGGACGAAGTCGCGGATAACTGTTGTGTCTACAGTAAATAGGTAAGTACAATAGGTGTGATTGAGGTCAAGTACCAACCCGTTATGCATAAAAAAAAAAAAAAAAAAAAAAAACTTTACACAAATAAATGACACAGGAAGACATTCAATTATAGAAAACGTTATCTATAATTAATTAAATCTTGTGAGTAGGTGGTGGCACCTACACAACTTAACTATGTACAAAACGATTTTCTGCCTAATCCCATTTATATTTCAGTCCCTAACATCCCAGAACCTATTTTCAACATTTTCAGGAATTCCATCCAAGTTGATGGTAATGTAAATATCGGGATTCGATATATAGGGTCGAGAATATTGCAATGATAGAGCAGGTAGAATAAATAAAATTTCACACAATTGAGGAAAAATAAAAGGGACCGGAACAACAAACAAAGTTTTTCTTTAGGCTGTTTTATAGAATGAACCTTCTGTTTTTGTCCGAAATACTTTTGTTCTTCTTTTTGTATGCTTTTATCTCGTGATTAAAGTTTTAATGACCTTATTCAGACCGTTTCAGAATTTATCAGCTGCCTAAGCCTAAAGAGAAGTTTAAACAGTGTCAGAATAAATCGTATGCCATCCGCACCGCCGAAATTCAAACAAGATTGGAACTTGGACGCGAAGCAATCTAACGGGAACAACGGTATCTACACACGACGCGACGGTCTGCCTGCGTAATTTAAAGAACAAACAAACCTCGCAACCCGGACTACGTCAACTGCAACAAACTCAGTTTCCATTGCTTTAACCAATTTGCCCTTCAACATGGAGTCTCCGTAAACAAATAAGTACGTCCTCAATATTTCGTTTAATTAGGGTTTTCACTGTACGTGCCTGGACAAAATTAATTCTGCCACTCATCAAAAAGCAAACAAAAAGTTGTTATAAAAGAGATTTCGGAGCCAATCGACGAGGCAAGTCTATTGGTATATGAAATTCGGAGGCTCAAAAAAGCAATAGCTCCGCAGATGAGTTCGGCTCAAGCGAAGCGTTATCAAGCCCAGTTAATCCTGTCTTCTGTATTATTGAATAAATTTTCCCTACTGGCGTACTTTTGCCAGTCTGTACAGATTCAATGTATTGGAAAAAATGCTCAAGCCGTGAGTGTGCTTAAGGAGTGTACGAGTATTTGTTCATATTTCATGTTGATATTCCGCGCCGTCGCGTGAAGTATGACGACCATAATGACTTAAATTCTAACGGCGACAGTTTATAATATAATAATAATAGTGAGGTAATTATATTGTTGATGGTTGGGAGGCTATTATTTTACGCCGGGCAGAGGGTGGTAAAGCGGTGTGATGTTATTGTTATGACAGCATAAAGCGGGCCATGTATCTGGTACAGCGCAGGTGGAGCTAACTGCCGGCAGTGTAGTGGAAACTGCCGGCACTACGCGCGACGACTCGCGACACGTATTATGTGCCGAGATGTATCTCTTGCACAATGTAAGGCTACACAGTTCGCTGATGCTCAAGTTGGAAGCTTTTCCTGACTCATGTAAACAGAATTTAAAGTTTCTTTGAAATTCTATCCCCTGGTGTGTATTCTATTTGATATAGTAAACAAAACGTGTAAGGTATTTGATAAACCGGTATATTTATTTTTAGTCTTACGAGTACATAACTTCCGACTAAAGGACATCAGAAATGCATTGAAAATATGATTCTTGCTAAAGAAATAGGGTCAAATTATCTGTGCCTGTGAGTAACTATGATGACGATGGGATTTATCGAGGGTTTTAATAAACACAAATAACTGATCAGCGTCTTTGTGATCGCCAACTAGCCTCCCTAACAACGTGGGCTTATAGCAAACTAGCTTTCCCCCGCGGCTTCGCCTGCGTGTTATAACTTTATCGCGCATGTTTAATTTGTCTATATACTGCGGGAATTACTCACTTTATGCTGTGTTTTAACCAGGGTAGGTTCTACCGATATACCAAATTTCATCCAAATCCGTTCATCATTCGTAGTGCTTAAGCAACAAATAAACAAACATCCAAACTTTCGCATTAGCTATAATATTAGTTAGATACTGGAAAAGTGATCGAAATGACACATTCAGAAGCCAGAACACTCTAGTATAGGTATAGCTATAGTATGTCGCAAACGTTAACACCGAATCGTATTGGTTGGGATTTCCGCCAGGATAGGGTCGCCAGGACATTTGAAAGTGATATTCTCAAGAAAGATTTGTTACAACTAATAGACCTCAAATTGATTGGAATTTAGTTAAAATGTTTGGGGTTTTTATTTGCAAATACCAGCTGTCGAAAATAAAAAACCATTTCCAAATCTGGTCATCCGATCTAGCGCTACAATGCCACAGACAGTCATAGGCTTCAAATTTATCACACTCCACTTTTTACGTCGGAGCTTCAATAGATAATCCATACTTTCTATCTTAAATAGCGCGTGACACACTATTATCACTTATGCGTTATAACTTTCTCAATTCAGAAAAGAACCTTAGGCTAATATTTCACTAGATCTCTTATGCTTCACACCGGAATTTAACGCATTTTTTGAGTACTATAACCCTGAGTAACGAGGCTTGGAATATACTTGCATGTAGAAGACTAATTAAAGTACCTATATTCCGTCGAATATATACTACCTATAACCTATTTTAAAATAAAACAATGCACCAAATATGTACGAATGTCTGTATTGAAATCAGAAAATTCCTGTCACCATTCCTGAATCAGACGAACAAAGGCACGTTCCTTTATTCTTTGAACATTTACAATTCCATCTTTACATATTTATCATAGCTGACATGAAATCTATTATCCATTCTTTAAACGCATTTGTTTCTAAGTTATAACTAGCCGTCTCTTAGGCGTGTTTATTTACTATCTTAGGTTCATTATACACTATCGACTCACTATTCTCTCTTTTTTTTCTGTAAATGACGGATTTTGAAATGGTAGAATTTGTACAGGGTGTAGATTCTGTAAATTAGTTTGGCAGCTTATGTCCAAATCCGCGGCGAGATTTGGACTTTCAGCTATGACCGTAGAGTTTTCTTGGACACTTACACTAATTCTCTAGTACCAAACTAAGCAATGTTTGTACTATGGGTAATAGTAAAGAATAAACATATATACATACATATTTAAATAAACTTTTTTTATGCACAACGGGTTTGCATTTGACTCAATCACACCTGATGTTAAGTGAAGATGAGCCGAAAGCGAAAGCGTACTGATCCGGAAAGCCAAATATATTTGGGGGACTGTTTGTCTTTTCTCTGACAACCGGAACACAACAATGCTTTTAACATTTCTGCTTGGCCGCAGATTTATATAAAATGGTGGTAGCTAGTCAGGCGGACATTGAAAATGCCCTACCACCAACCAAACCGAGTACTTAAACATGTACCACGCTGGGAATCGAACTTGCGACCTCGGATTCGTAAACCAAATGTTGTTTACATTGAGCCACGGAGGCGGGTCATCAAACATCCATGACTCGGTAATAAACGTTCGTATTTATCACACAAACATTTACCCCTGTGGGATTCGTACCCGTAACAGTTCGTTTCACAGGAAGTGTCACTACCAATTACACTAATCGGTCGTCAAAGTTTGTATAGTCAAGTTGCGAGGACACCCAATTATTATTATGACCTAGCTGCTAATTAACTAAACTATTCCTCAGTGATCGTTTTCATAGGCTACCATAGGTCTCTAGATAGTGATAAGCTCTTAGCGACGCGAGAAACCAATTTGCAGCCCAAGCTGTCGAAACGCAGAACACCATGAGCTATGAATTAGCTAGCAGATAGTAAAGCACACAAGTAATTAACGTTACCGTTTATGTAAAGATGAGATGCGAATGTGACTATACATATCTAATCTTGTAGGATTAGTCGACATCTGACATCAATCGCTGCCAACTAACCGAGATACAACAAACGTAGCTATAATTCTTGCTCACAGTAGTGTAAAGCAGTAGCTATATTCGCGGATTCAGTCACTAGGTACTGTTATAGGTATACTTATGATCTTATAAATTTTTCACGACTAGTTTATGTTTTTTTTCTTGTTCATGTACGTATCTCGGCGGTGACTAACGTGGGATGTCAACTTGCTTACTGTTTTTCTGGATTTGTTTGTCTAGATTCTCTCTGGGGCAGGCATCGCAACAGCACAGGGGTTACCTTCGGGTTTTGGAGTCGTTTGCCTGCAAAGTTCACGGCGTTCAGTCGCCAAGGTAGGTAAGACCTTATGTCATCTGCAAGTTCTTTACCCGTTGAGCCTTAAGCTCACAGATTATAGTGTTCATCCAAGTTAGCTAACAACAATGCTAAGTTTGGCATTTATACTCCACGTCTGTTATTTAAGTTAATTATTTGAGCCTCGCTCGACGGACTGCGATTTCATTAGTGCATACAAGCTGGTGCAGAGATTTGTCACAACTGAAATGTTTGTTTAACGCTTCTTGGATACTACAGCTGGTGTTATTGTGAATTATTATGATTAACGTTAAAATATCAATTAGATTTAACCTGCCAGCTATGTATGTTGGTGAGCAGGAAAATCAGTCGGGAATCGAATACTGAGATGGGCAAATATTTGGATTTCCGATCCGTACAAATAATGTTTAACCCCCGACGAAAAACGACGGGTGTTATGTTGTGTATGTGTATATCCAGTTTTTGCCCGGACATGATCTCAGTAATTAAAAATGATTTATTTCGTAGGATAAAGATTATCACTGGAAAACGTCACATTTTTTACTTATTTTAATATTAAAATTATTGACATTATAGCTCATTCACAAAGTTGACTCCCAAGAGAAGAACGAGCAAGAAACTCAAGGGTTGCTCTTTTAAATATGTTTTGAGTTGCAATTATATTATATTGTATAATTAGACTGAATATCGCCGAGCGTTCTATGTTCATGCTAGCTTATCATCCAGATAGACGGAAATTTTAAAATAGCCTTTTCTAAATAATGTTTATATGAAAGACTAGACGATTCTGTCCTTAGTTCTTTAATAGCCATATTTGATATAAATCGGTTAAACGATTTCAAAGACAGATTTTGGTTGATTTGATCACGGAACAGTAAAAACAAGTTTTACTGTTCCGTGGATTTGATCTACCGTGTCGATTTAATTATTTTGTTTCCTCGGGATTTTCGAAATTTTCAATTTATTCTAAATTGTATCGTCTGGTTGTCATGAAGTCATCACATCGTTTTTAAAATGCACATATTATTAGTTTGAATTTCAGATTCGTCAAAGTGAATAGTTTAGAACGATCAATGATTTCTTTGCAGCGGGACAAAGCGTGAGAGCAATGATAAATTCGTAGCCGATAAATTAGATTCAGAACCGCGCCTTAGCTAAAGCAGCAATAACTCTCCGCCACAGACGGCCCGCTGTAATTCCTATAAAGCCACACTCTCGTTGCTTCCCTAGTTACACCTGCCGCTAAGCTTCAGTGAATTTGAGCTGAATTGAACCTATTTATTTTAAATAAGCTAACTACCCTGCGGATGACATTTTGGACTTGCGTGTTGGTTACTACATCGACTGTGAGACATAGAACAATGATTCCAACTGAGTATTTATGACCTACTAGCTGTTACCCGCGACTTCGTCCGCATATAATTAGTTCTACTACCAAATGCGTCACTCTATGACTCAAAAGCAATCCCACTAATAACACCTATCCTACAGGAATCAGTCACTTTTCCGGGATGAAATGTAGCCTATATGTTAATCCAGTACCAAGTCTCTTTACCAACCAAATTTCAATCAAATCTTTCCAGCTGTTTAGCCATGAAGATGTAATAAACATACATACACACACACAAACTTTTTTGCATTTATAATATTAGTTGGAATTGTTAAAAACTAAGGTGATATCTACAAGGCATTAGTGTCCCGAACGCAAATCGGAGTGTTGTGACGATGACTGAGTTAAATACAAATCATTTAAAGCTATAAACGAGATTTTGTTTTACTTATTTATAAATTACAAAGTATTCGATTGTTCAAAATTTCCAAGAAAAACGACAACGTCATATTGCCAACAATATGACGTTGTCTATTCCTAAGAATTGCTCCAATGAAATTGTATTAGTATAACAAAACAAACTGTACTAAGAAATTGAAAAACCATAAATTGCCACTATTGTTGTATTCCATGTAAACCGAGCAAATAGAAACTGCAATGCTATAGAGAAGGAATTTTTTTTGTATGCACAACGAGTTGGTACTTGACCTCAATTATACCTGATGTTAAGTGAAGATGAAGTCGAAGGTGGAATGTATGAGAAATACCAGCAGGTTGTTACATTTTGATAAGCTACAAGTTACTTGCTGAGGCCTCAAGGTTTTCATGGACATGTTTTAGGTGTTAGTGTGTCTAGTATACAAGGTTTACAATATTGTCTTTTAAAGCAGTAAGTTGTTAAGGATTATTTTAGAAATCCCCATTGATTTTCTCCTCCTCCTTTAATATAAAAATACCACATTCAAATTGGACCACGCAATGCTGAGATATATCCGAACAAAGACACATACACACAACGCCGTCAAACACAATACTCGTTGTTTTTCGTCGGGAGTGAAAAATAGTAAAAATTCTAGTAGTAAATAATACTTGAACAAAAGGCCTAATCAGGGACTAATCAATGTTAATGGATTCATTAGATTAGATTAGATATAGGTTTTTAAAGTAAAAGTGAAATTATTTATTAGTCTAATAAATAGGCTATATTGTAATTATCGTAAAGTTCCTTTGTACTAAAGGAAATAAAATGTTTGCAGATCACGGAGCGGCTTGAAGTATACTACGTATGGTATAAATAACATAACAAGATAGAAATGTTATTAATCGCATTGCCTTACATGTCGCTGCTTTTTATAAAATATACCAGTGAAACGTAATCCCCTTGAAATGGAAATTATCCTTTCCTGATAAGTTTCCGTAGATGGAAACGCTGCAGTAAACCATTAACTATTTTTAACGAGCACATCAATCAACGGTGGTTCGTCGCAGTATAAACTGGCAAAATGGAGATTGTGTCTTTTTAGACATATCGACGTCTCACACACTTAGCTTGTGTAACATTTATGTTCCCCTCTTTTATTAGTTGTATGGTTATCATATTTTATTCTTCATATCATTTTTCAGATAATGGTGTGATGGCATGATCATTTTTCATCAACTGGTCGTTGATAATTTTTATATAGAGTTAGTTAAATTACTTTTAGCCTCTAAGTAAAAGTATAGTTTTTACTATGTTAACTCAGAAATCGTAAAACAACGATAGTATGACGATGAATCGACGACGGTATGACGAAAGTAACAGTACCAATTACTAGTTGGCCGCGCGACCTTACCGGAAATATGAACGCAACGAGACGCTTATACTGGAAGTGTGTTGAAACGACTGGTTTTTATTCGTGATTTTTATTAAAAGTTGTTCATATTCATGAGTACTTTTACCCCTTGGAGGTGAATATACTATACGATAATACTATAATTTTATATAAGTCTCTACCTATAGATAATAAATATAAATTTACGATTCCGAATATGCCCCAGAAATATGTGCATAATCATCCGGCAACTGTGTTAATAGTTAAATAACTTCGAAACGGCTGTAAAAATTTCATCAAACATTGAAAACCATTTTAAAATCTATTCATCCATTTTGTCACTACGAGTCTACAGACAGACATAGATCTATAACTTTTGGCGTCGATAGTAAAAAGGCATTTAACGCGAGCCTTTTGAAAATTGTGAAGCCGCAACTATGTGTAACAAAAAAAAATTACCGCCGGTTACTCACTCGCCAATAATTTTTTTAGGGATCCTGATGAATCACTACTCAGTAACAGTGCCTGCGAAACAGGCCAGGGATAAATGTTTGTGGTGAATAACTATACGATCATTTATTCCCTAGTCAGCGAGGTTTTATAAATATTCATGTTTATTTATCAGTTACCTAGCATTCATAGTACAGACTATCTAGTTTGGGACTAGATAATTACAGAAAATACCTTAAATATTTATATTTATTTATTTTATTTATGTAGGCTTGACAGCAGACCCTATGCACAGGTGGTGAAAGCTTGGGCGTAGCGGAAATTGGCGTCGGTCTTGGCACTCGGTCGGACCGCACCGCCCACACTTGGCCGCCATGTTAATTGTTGCTCGACACAGAAAACAATTAACAACAGCCCGTGCTTCGAATCGGGGTAACAAGACATTTTGATAGACATCAATGGAGTGAAGCGGTGAAACCTGATCGATATAGTTATTGACTAGCTAGTCAAAGTTCAAAGATTGGATGTTGGTTTTTAGGGCAAACTAGTAAGTCATTATAACTTGAATTCTTTGTAATTTAACAATAAGAAAACATTGCTATAATTGCAACTTTCATTGCAATTTCACACACCGACTACATAATAAATAGTAGTATAAAGTACCTTTTTTGAATGTAGACTTATTTGGAAACAAAACACAAACTATTTTACAACCCGATATTTATTTCAATTTAATCTTAAAGATATGTCTTAACACGTTCAGAGACACATGGATTATCAGTGTGGATGTTCGTTTTATTGTTGTGAGGTCCAGAGGCGGCTTGTTTCTCAAAATAAATAGTGAGACGGGTGAATTAACTGCAGTTAAGAAGAGACAAATTTGTAGTTATTTATAAATAAGTAATGGCTCTGTAGTGGGGATCTATTGTTATGGACAACCTACCACTTAGTACTGCCACTAAAACAGCGTGACTTTATATTCGTATTTTAAAAGGTGTGAGTCCCTTGGTACCGTACTGAGTCCCTTAAGTAGTCTCATTTAAAATACAGCTTCTCTCAAAAATTTATGAATTCATCTAGATTAAAAATTGGTAAGAGTAGTTCAGTATTAGTTTTATTAGACTTTATTAAACGACCCGTTTGGTGTAGTGGTAAGTAGCAAAAAGTCGCGAGTTCGAATCCCGATTGGGGCATATGTTTGTATGATGAATACAGACATGTATTCCCGAGTTATGGATGTTTTCATTTATAATAAGAAATTATTGACAAAAAAAAAGTATTTGTGTAGTGTATATTATCACAACACCATTAACGAATAACTCTGTCGCACGTATAGAGGGAATCGAACAAAATTATGGCAAAAAGGTTATGCGATACAACGTAGTTTCACATCAAATATAGCTACAGTTGGAAGCCACATCCATAAGTCGACAAGACCACTGGCAACTTTTACATTTTACGAGGGGCATTAAATAGAAACCGAGACGAAGCAATAAACGAATAATAACGTATCTGTCACTCTGGTAGCTAAAACTATCGCCTGCACTTGCTGCCAATTTGCAATACCTACACTTGGGATTTTCAACAGATTTACAAATAGAAGCAGACCCAATATAAGAATTAAATATACTTGTATCTATTGTTTACCCTACGGTTTACCTGGAATAGATCGCTGTTAGCCTTCTTGGGCGGTTGAAGATGTAATAGGTAATGTATGTTGAGTCGGTTAAATTAAATAGCAGGACCAATTTTCATACAAAAGAATAAGCTACATTTAGGCTATGACATACCAGGGAACGTCTAGTGATTAGTTATATTGTCTAGTTTATAGAACTTATCTAAAATTTATCTAATACCTCGTAAGTATTTTCTTTGGATAACATTTATGTTTACAAAACTACTGACTATATTGTACCAAAATTGCAATGGGATAAATTTGACGGTTTTCCTTTTCAACTACAAAAAAAAATCGCGTGAATCAACCCCCAAATCTCGGAGTTATATCGGTGTACATACATAAAAAACAGAATTGAGATCGGCCTCCTTTTTGAAGTCGGTTAAAAAGCATGTACCGTCAACTGCGTAGGTACCTTTTTTTTATGAACGCATAGGGATTGTCTGCGGTCCTTCCCTCCTTCTTCAGGAGCACCAGTCTTCCTTCTTTCCAACCGAGGGGGAACATGCCTTCACGGAGGCAGCTAGTGAATAGCTGGAATAGGAACACCAACGCCTTACCCGGGACTCCGTCGGGTCCCGGCGCGGTGTTTCGGGAGGCCAGCCGCCGAACGGCTCGGTCCAGCTCACCCTAACTGCATAACTAACATAACTAACGTGTCCAAGCGTCGCTATTTAGCCTGCTACTATTTATCATCAGTCTGTCGATTTTTCTGTGGTTTCTTTTACCGCCTTTCTTTTTGTGATGAAAGTGGAATTTTATAGAGTCCAATTCTAATTTGAAGACCAAATAAAATCGGTAACACGGATATTTGAAGGTATAAACTGAAACCTTACCACATGGCGGCAATAAAAGAACATAAAACGCTAAATTTAATTTTATTCTCAGTAACAGCAACAAGCCTACGGCCTTCTACATATACAGCGTAACATAAATAACTTTTCCGAGATTGTAAAGGTTATAAAAGTAATTTATAATGTTTCACCTTTTCTTTCCTAAAGGCACTAAAGGGTAAACATTAATGTTGACGAAAATGTACAGATCTGGAATTTTGAATAACAAGGTGTATTAGTTTTAAACAATAGAGAGTGCCCAAGCAAATGGATAGCTGGGGGATATAAATGGAAGGGTGGCCCTGCCTTACAATGTTTAATGACCTTAAGCCCAAGAAAATGGTAGATTTGACGTTGCATTAGCGAACAATGGTGGTGTAACTAAAACTATATTCGCCTTTATCTTCGCCGATTGTTATTAAAACAAAGAGCTGGAAGCCAAAAGGCTAAAAGCATGTCACGCTGCGGGTTGCGGCTCCGCTCTACATGTAGCTAATGCCGATTGTATGAATTACAATGCTCTTGTTAATTGTATCTGTATTTTATGCTTCACAAATCGATAACGAAATGTCACTGTTGCTTGAAACGAATTATGGTATTAAAGTAATTATACATATCTGATTCTGCTCATATTTCCAAGTCGAATTTTAAATTCGTTAAAATACTACTTATATTAAAACGAAAATGCAAAGTGTAATCTGGTAAAGAGCGTATTGCCAAAATTGCAACACCAAAAAACAATCTTCTTTTTATAAAAAGAACTAATGTTCTGGGCAGTTCTCCGGCAGCAAGCTGCCCTGGAGATTATTTTCGCCTTAAAAAGTAAAAAGACGCAAATGAAATATAAATTATTAAATTATAAAAAGTCTAGTAAATATAATTTTTTTGCCATTTGACATTTGTGACATAAATATACTCCCAAAAAGCGCACCAGCCAGTCGTCAACAAATACGTTTCCTTTTTTATCTTCGTCGAATGTTAAGTGACTGTTTTTGTGAAATTCGTATCGCCCTGAAGGGGGGGGACGGGGGGGGACTGGGCGAGATGGTTCGCACCTAGTGCGGCAACAGATGCCTATTATTTTAAATACATACCCAATGTCAAGCTCAAACGATTTGAGTTTTATCGAACATCTTTGTATTTAAGTCAAGTATCGATTACTAATCTCATGCACTTAAGTGTGACCGCACAAGAATTCAAAAAACTTGCATTTGATATTTAAAGGCATTCGTATGTTTGAGTTGAGATTGGATATTCAATTTTGCATACTTTGTACATTCAGCTGCAGAGTAATATATACCAATATCTTTGAGATTTAACATATCGATTTAACATATCCGCAATAAAGTTATTTCACGCTGGCGAAGCCGCGGGCGGAAAGCTAGTCTACAATATAAATTACACTGCTCATGTTAATTATTATCCGAATTTTGTGGTTTATAAATCGATAATGTATTATTACTTGTCTACTTGACGTGAATTATGGCACCAGAGCTGTGGTCTACATCCGATCCAAATCTATAATACCTCCGTACACCTACATGCAATTTCAACAAATTTAGGATCATGCCTGCAATGTATTGTAGTGTTAATTTGTGATCTTCTGATGCCATACATTTGGATAGATAAATTAAATTACATATAGAACTGAATATTATAATTGCCTAATACTCTAGCGGCTATGAAGTAGAGAGAGAATTTGTTTCTTTGTTGCTTCAATATATGTATAGACAGAACATACTACGGATGAAGTATTATGAGTAGCTCTTTCTCCCTTACGGCGACTGTGTCTCGTCACATCGTCTCGTTAATCGGCTTTTTTACAATAAAATTGCACACTTTGATACCGTAATGTTTAATGACGAAAGCATAATATACATATTTACTTACATCTCGTGCAAATATTTAGTGGGAAGCCGTTTGCAAATTTCTGTGCAAAGAGTACTACAGAGGAGATTTTCATGTCAAAGAATAATATGATAACTGTAAATTATAAATCTTAAACTACAGCGGTACTATTTCTTTCTTTTGGTCACTATTTGAGCACAATTTTATTGAAATTATGTTAGCTGGTTGGAGGTGTATAATGCATAATTATGTCTAACCACAACATATTTTATAGTGATTCGTTCACGATTCGGTCAGTGAGACTATGGAACGCACTACCGCATGCAATCCGCGCAAGTCCATCGTTAGAAATTTTCAAGAAAAGAGTAAAAGAGCATTATTTGTGTTTATGATTTCTCCTCAGTATTATAGATTTCATTATTGATAATGTATATACTTGTTCATACTTCGTACTATATATACTACTCTGTGTAAAAAGTATCGGGAATATGTCAATAAAAAGACCCGCGTAAAAGAGGTCGTTCTAATTTTTTTACTGCATGTTGGTAGCACTGTACTGATTTAGCGCGCAAAATTTGAGCGGGATCTGTCATTTAATTTGTTTTAAACTACACTTTTTGTTGGTCATAGTTTTGAGTCCTCGGCGATTTTTACAATGGAAAATATTGTTGAACAAAGAGTGTGCCTTAAATTTTGTGTTTCAAATGATATTTCATGTGGTGAATCACTAAAAATGTTGCGAAATACCTACGGCGAATCGTGTATATCGAAAACAAGGGCTTATGAATGGTATAAGGCTTTTAAAGAAGGCCGAGAAGTAGTAGTAGACTTGCCTCGTTCTGGTAGACCTTCAACCGCTACGACCAAAGAAAACATCGACAGAATCAAGAAGCTAGTGCTCGAAAATCGACGTATGAGTCTGAGAGAGTTGGCTAGTGAGGTGAACATATCTTTTAAGTCCGTCCACAACATTCTCATTGACATTTTAGGCATGAAACGCGTCGCCGCTCGACTAGTTCCAAAAGAGCTCAATTTTGTTCAAAAAGCGCAGCGAAAGCATGTCGCTGAAGACATGGTTTCCCGAGCTTCTACGGATCCGACCTTTATGAAACGTATAATAACTGGCGACGAGACATGGGTTTATGAGTACGACATGCAAACAAGCCAACAGTCTTCAGAATGGCGTCTCGAAAACGAGCCGAAACCCAAAAAACCGCGGCAAAGTCGCTCCAAAATCAAGGTGATGCTGACAGTTTTTTTTGACTACCGTGGTGTGGTTCACTCCGAATTCCTTCCAGAGGGAGAAACAGTGAATAAAGAATATTATTTAGGCGTCATGAAGCGTTTGCGTGAGAGTATCCGCCGAAAACGTCCAGATTTGTGGCAACACAACTCATGGATGCTGCACCATGATAATGCACCATCACACACAGCCATTATAGTGAAAGAGTTTTTAGCGAAAAATTCAACAAAAGTTCTCGACCAAGCACCGTATTCACCTGATATGGCTCCGTCTGACTTTTTTTTATTTCCCAAGTTAAAATTACCACTTCGAGGAAAACGTTTTGAGTCGATAGAAGCCATAAAAGAAAATTCGCTGAATGAGCTAAAGGCCATACCGCAAATAGCCTATGAAAAATGTATGGAAGACTGGGTGAAGCGGTGGAGATGTTGTATTGCAAGCGATGGGGCCTACTTTGAAGGCGATAAAATAAATTTAGATGAATAATTTGTATTTTTTGTTTTATTGACAAATTCCCGATACTTAGTACACTGAATGTATGTATATTGGATAGGTTATGTGGTATATTTATTTATATATATTATTATTTTATTTTATTTTTTTATAAAATAATTTACAATTGTTGTGTACACTATTTTCTGCCCAATCTAATAAACACTATGTATCTCTAAGGTTTGCTGGTAGAAAACTCTATCGAAGTTAAGCTCGCCTTTGTACATTTTATATACAATGCATATTTCTGTAACAATTTTCTGTACAATAAAGATATTAAGATATTTTTATTATTAAGTCTGCTGCAGTTATTGATTTTATTTATCGAAGTTAGTTGAGATATTGCGCGTTGGGGCTGCATTCACCAGTCTACAGTAGTTTATATACCCTTTCAAACAAAAGGAGCCTATAAAATCGATTAAAAATATCAGAGATATCGAATTGAAGACCTTCTCTGTTTTTTGAATGCGAATAAAATTTAAAACTTCAGCTAGTAACAGTAGAAGATAAACAGGGATAAAACATAATCTATGGCATAATTAGTCTTAACTGTAAATTTATGTACGTACTCGTACGTGGCAGTAGAATGAAGATGTAGTCCATCAGTGAGGAACACCGAACACGAGACGACGGATGGCAGGTGAAGGTAATTCTGTTACAGTTGAGAGTAGACTTAATTGGATCCCGTAGTGCCGAGGATCCAACATAAGGTTCCGACTTATATACGGGGATTCTCCTATAAGAGGCTTAGAATTAAGCATACGTACAGACAATTGCAATTATTATTGATAATGATGAAGAATCTTCTTTGTAAATTGGGACCCTCTACGCTTTCAAACTAACTTTTTCATCACTCAGATATATTAATGAATTTCCTTCGACTAACGCAATGAAACTAATTAATATGAATTATATAGAAATGTGGGCATTATTATTTATAAAAAAAGTAAGATCGTGTTGAATCACACATTAGTAAGGGTTCCGGAACCATGGTTTGGTCGCTTATATCTTTTTAGTATCGCCCATGAGGTCTCTTATTGTTAACCCTCAGCGTGTAACATGAGGCTTATGCTAACAACAACTACAATATTAACATAAAATAAATGAAACCATGACAGGTGGACAGGTTAATGCTCAAAGTTCCTTTGACGTGTTCGCGACCAGAATCTGTTAATATTGAAAATAATTTTATATCCTAGTATTTCAGTGAGTGCTTGTTATCGTAATTTTTTTAGATTTATTAAAATTATATTATAGCGCGATAATTTCGCCACTTATTTTGGAAAGAAATTTAAAAGGAAAAAGGCATTTTAAAAGACCGTTGACCACCTTCTCAAAAGAGAATGAGATTTTTCTTTATACCCATGAGGAGGTTACGTTTTGATTTTATTTGCTAATTTATAACATATGCATCTTACTTTAAATTAAGTTAAATTGAAGGACAGTGTCCAGACGGGCAAAAATACTCATACCTTAATTTTTTAGTTAAAAGTAATTCATCAATTAGGCAAGCAAGGCAATTATCATTTAGTAAATATAGTTGGAGTAATGCATTGCTCTTAATGTAAGTATCAATTTCTGCTACCAACCACGAAATCTGATTTACTAAATGAAGTCAAATGTGATCTAATGTTGGTGGTAAGTGCGCTAACTAGTAACAGAATGGAAGCTAGTGGCGTGTTAGTCAGGTAATTTGGAGGTGGCTCTCGCGTCACGAATCGTGACAGAGGTGGAAAGCGGAAAGAAGTGGACAGTATATTAGAAGCGAAAGCGGATGCATGACTATAGCAATAATAGCGCATAGCGAAAAAGATTGTCATTATAATTCTATTTGTAATTCTAATTGTAGGTATCTTTCGCCAATTATTATTATTTAAATTTTTTTCTCTCTCCTAAGTTTTGATCATATAATGCTTGCTTGCATGTAGCTTATAGCTAATGGTATTGTAGTGTGCAACAAATTCTGACGTGTTATGCGTTCTGTAATCAGTGAATGCACGAGGTGGAGACGAAAAACGCCTATTTTGCTGAGGCTCCAACCTATTTGTCCACTAAGTTAGTGAATTTTACTATAATTAATGATCATGTAGTATAATTTTTTTAAATGAATGAATAAATATCTTACATTCTGCTCTATAAATACAATAATGCGATGTCGTGTTCACTTTGCAGACTCAATGAAGATTTTTGATGGCAGACGGTTTTCGATAATGTGTAATAATCGCTCAACATTTTTTTATTTGCACAATCCTTTTATTATAATTTAACTAACCCTTTAGCTCAGGATGTGCACTGGGGAGCGATCGGAGGTCACGATATTCTGGTTGGTTGTAAATTATGTCTAACTCATATTATAAATGGGAAAGTTTGGATGTTTGTTTGTTTGTTGCTCAATCGCGGCGAAACGGATGAATGGAATTGGATGAAATTTTGGTATATAGATAGGGTATACTCTGGAATAAAACATAGGATACTTTTCATTCCGATAAAGTGTGTAGTTCCCGCGGGAAAAACAAATTTCCGCGATAAAGTTATTCCACGCAGGCGAAGCCGCGGGCGGAGAGCTATTACTTTGCCTTTTATACCGTGGTACCTAAAATCGTACCTGTTGTTGTGCTAGAGGCACTAAAAGCCTCCAACAGTCAGGACGAGGCCGTCACGTGATGATTCAAAAAGCTCGCTATAACCGCTATAACACGATATGCTTTCTCGTCTTGATGGGACAACATTTTAATGTGATCGTGGTCAAGTGCTCACACATTTAGTAATTGTAATCCCCGGACAGAAGATTAAAGTAATAACTAAATAGATGCGAAAATTATTCGTAAACTGTTTGAGGATATAGGATTCGTACATTTAGGGTTCAAGCTAAGTGCACCTTGGGATAAGAGTTATATCCAAAAAGACCAAGGAGTGATGTCGACTACAGACACAAATCGCTTTCCCTTATCGTTGGGACCATTCTTTAACACCCTAAGTGCTGTGGGTGCAGGAAGCCGCAGGCGCTTCGACACGACAGCGTGTACCCCTGGCGTGTTACATGCTTCGCACACCTCCACACTAATTGAATCCGTGTCTACTCCGATGTGTTTAAAATGCCATGCCGTAGTGTAGCACCCAAAATCTTGTTGAGTGCAGCCCTTCAGCGGTATTCCTCGATTCACTAACATTATATCATCAGCACATTCTAGCTAAGTTCTCGAAAGGATGCAGTCTAGCAAATACGCCGACATAAATGTGTCAAGTGGTGTACGCAAATGGGTCAACCGCATTATAGCATCGCATCGTGAAGTAAAGGTAGGAAGCTTATTCAACTACTCTAGGAATACAAATATTGTGTACAACTATAATACACACACAGCCTGTTACTTACTGGACGCGTGCACTTATAAAATGTATGTGCTTAATAATTTGGAGTTCCATCAGTAATGAGTCGATTGTTTCTGCGTGACACAACAAAGGGAAAAGGAGCGCCTGTGGCGCTAGTGGATTTAAACAAAGTTATACCTAGGTAATTAGATAATAGAATAAGGTAATAAGAGCTAGAAATATGGTCTGAAATGGTTTGTGAATGGTTTTATGACGATATCATTAAAATAAAAAATTATGAACATGTGCAACTGCTGAGATCGCGTGATATGTGGAAAAAGGGATATGTGGTTCGCCACTGTATATAAATATGCTAACAATCCCAATGAACAGTACCTATCATATGTGCTAAACCTAAATAAAGACTGTTTACTAGCTTGGAATTTCTAGAGCAGCCTGAAACGGAGCAGATTGTTGCTAGGACTTTTCAAAATTCTCGTAATAATTATAGCTATTCCCACACTAAATTATTAAGTTTCGGCAAATTTGTACGTATGGGAGGATCATTTTAATTTGTGTATTTTCTACTGTAGTCAATAAATTATTCCATGTACACTAAGCAATATAATATACCTACAGATTCCTGCTCTAGGCTCTCCCTAACTTCATAAAGAAGTTTTGTACTAATCTTAAATGCTATTATGTTTATGCAGACCTTTAATGAAATGTGTAATGAACAGTTTATACGCGGGTTAACATAGCCCCGAACTGCTATTAGTAGGACTCTTAATGCGAACTGGATATTTTTCCGCAACAGCCACAAAGGTCCCGTAACGAAGTGAAATAGCCAAATAAGAAGGTCCTAATGTCGCAGTTAGCTGAGAATTCTCCCTTGTGAATGCTGGGTCATTAGCGCTATGTTATTGCGAATTACCCCTAAGACTCGGGCGCCCGGGACGCTCGTAGTCACGTTTAATCTGAATTTCCCCTATACTGTAAAGGTTGGGGTAAATATAAGCGAAAGCGGTAGTACCACAAATATGGTAATGCGGTAGCGGTGTAAAGGCGATTGTAGAGACATATGGACGTATGTATAGAGTTGTATCTATGATAGCTAGATATGGGTAGAGACCCGCTATAAAATTATACGTTTTACCTCCTCATATAAAAACACAAAATATCGGTAACTTAAGTTCTTGATTCCCAATGATTCAATTCACAAGGTGAACTGGCAACAGGGGGTGCCAGCGGGTAAGTCAGTGATCAATTCATTGTAATTCGTGTTTTTTCTTACAAGAATTGTAATGTATTCGCCGTAAATTAGAGGTTAAATTCTACATCACAATAAGGCCTAATGGGTGTTTTATCCGCCCATTTAAGATCATCATCCGGTCTTTTATGACAGTACATATTCATTCGTCAAGTTACCAGTATATAAAGCATGTATTGAAAAAAGTGCACCTTTGGAGAGAGTTGTATGACATTGCAGATGGATGATTTCGGTTTTGATAATCTACCGCGGTTCCCGCTGTCGCCGCAGCCGCCACCGCACCGCTGCTGCCTCTCTGTGTGACGCAACCCTAATACGTTGTGTTATGCGTATGAAATTACACGGTACGGTTCAAAGCTTACGTATGCAAAATGGAATTACCAACGTAAATAAATACGAAAGCGTATACGCATTAGTCGATTAAAAAGGTCTCGGTATCTGCGTTCGTTTTGTCGCAATATTTGTTTTTAGAAATGTTGACGGAATTAATGTTTCTCTCGCTTTGAGAGATATACTGGGTACAAACGATTGGTTTCACTGTATCGTACACCGCTATCTACCTGTTGTTTTATTGTATTCAGTATTTCAAACATAATAATGTTACAGGTATACCCATTATTGTTTCAGAATATATACGCGCGAGCCGTAATACTTCACCATATATACCTAACCTAAGATTAATAATACAAATAAATGTAAGATACAAATAATACTCGTAAATAAATAATTTGTATTAATTTCAGATTCTTAATCCAATTTTGTTACAAAGTTGTTTAAGCGCTCTTTTCAAGGTATTATGATACCTGTTTCAGGAGGCCTCTCTCTCTTTCAAATAAGTAGAATTACAATTAGTGGTGCGGCTCTCAATCCAATACTCACGATGGAAGACTTCTGGTCGAAGGGCATGGTATTTCGGTGGTTTCGAGGCAGACTGCCAGACACAAACTAAATCCAAGATAATGGAAGTCTGTGGTCTCTTCCTACTCATACGGGTAATAGGCGTAACTTTATGTATGTACATACAAGGACTTTTGTCAAAAAATCGACGATGTAGTACATCCGGCTGCAGAGCAACTTCACTGCAGTTGACCGTACACCACTTACCCCACACTATTTTTAGAAAGGGAGCAGTCGTGAAAATCCTATACCTAACCTGGCGGACTGCACCGAGGAGTAAGCTTTAGTCCTTAGAATTATTATGTACTCTTCGTATAACGAAGAACTTAATAATTCGATCCTTTAATCTGTATTATACTTTTAAAACTAGATAAGACAAGAACTAGTCTACAGATACATTTAGACAATTGTGACCTCATTCAATACTTTGCTATTTAAACCTTTTTCATTATATGCATTTTGTTTAGATTATCGTAATGGAATACATGAATACATGAAATAAATACATGAATACATGAAACGATAAAATAAATAATCGGATTTCTATCGATTAGCCGACTATAATCGCTACACCACTAGTGAACCATTTATTTTCGGTTGCCACAACAAAAAACGGAGTTGCCACTACGTCAATTCATTTTTATCAATATAAGTGAAATGGCCATCTCAATAATTTTCAAACCAGGGGAAATGCTTTCTACAGAATTTCCTCTACCATTTGACATAAGAAACACCATGGTTAGATTTATTTTTATTTTATTACCACACTTCATAGAATTTCAGTTTTTCTCCTTTGCCCTATGATAAAGTGTCCAGCCTCCGTAGCATGACATATTTCGTCCAAGCGAATGAGCAGGACACATATTATCTCGCGCGACATAAACGTTCATCGCACCTGTCATGCTAGTAGTGATGGTGTTTATATAGCAAAAAGAACTAATATTCAATTTACGTAATATACAGAGTTATCTATACCGGACGGAACTATACAATATCTTACTTATCTATACTGGGAACCGACCTATCTACCACAGAATACAGAAGGGTGGTACCTAAGGTATTAACTATTTTTTCAATCCACAAGATTAAAGAAACGGGTCATTTGAGAAACCTATAAAATAACATAAGTAAACAGCTAACTTTCATAGGTCCTGTAACATAAGATGTAGTTAAGTTCACAGCGGCAATAAATAAGTTAGGACGAGCAATTCGTTGTGGCAAGCGCACTTATACATTTGCTTTTGAATTATAAAACGCTATTGCCTCGAACGAGGCTCAAGGGTCTTTAAATCCATCACGCACGCCGCCGATCTTATTTAGATAAAAGGTGGACTAGCTAGCGGCCTGTCGGAAGGCCACCCTGCTTAGTTCGCTTGACTGATTACCGCTAATGAATGTCACAGTCTAATCTTGGCGTTAAATCCTCGCTTAGGCCCTAGTGATTTTTGTAACGGCCTAACAACTTACGTAGATGTACATCTACGAAGACAGTCTTAACCACAGAGGAAAAACAGACTGAGCAGGCGGCACACCAAATTTATAATATGGAGCGGGGTTTCGCTCCCGCGTGAACTGAAAAGCTATCCAGCAGCGACATCTATTCCTGGATTACAGACCGAAAAAATACAACACTTCAACCTTTTGCAGATATTACCTGCTAGTTACGAGCTCATTTGGAACCACGGAACGCAATCGCATTCACAGCATCCTCATTGATTTTGCTCTGTGATTTCAACTTCGCCAAAAATAACCGTTTCATGATTCACCCACACTGATGTGATGTAGCTGCTGCCTCTTAACTACTTTACAAAGATAATGGACCCTCATAATACGGTGACGTCACGGGCAATCAAACATTAGAAAAATGTAATGTTATAGCATAATACAAAGAGAGGATATACATATTGGGGCGCAGCGCTGATTCGATTACGAAACCTATTTAAAAGATGTGTTGTTATGAAGTTTCTTATCGCTTCTTCTCCCTAACCATAAAACCTTATGAAGCGGCTTAGTTTTAAAAAATAAATTGACTTTCTATAATAATATAATTTTTCTATAATTCTATAACAATATTATGATATTTCGGCGTAAGTCCTCAACCCGCATTGAGCCAGCGTGGTGGACTATGGCCCATATTCCCTGTTTTACGAGGGAAGACCAATATTCCTGCAGTGGGATGTTTACGTGCTGATGATGATTATAAGCCGCCCACTCGAAATCTAACCCGTTGGCGAGATATCTATTTTGGCTTATTGTATAGAATAGATTTTTTACATTGACAAAGGTGTCGATCCGGATGTACACCAACTAAACTAAACTAAAACCAGTTTTGGAGTGGTGCCGTCGCATCGTACTGTTCCAGGGAGAAAGTGACAGTACTACTTTAAAACTGGTTTTAGTTTAGTTGGTGTACATCCGAATCGACACCAATGTGTGTACTGTCCTCAGCAATTCATATGTCCCTATTACAGAACGACGCTCAAGTATTGTTGCAATCTATGTCTCTCCTTGAAAATATGAATATATCTTTCCCGTTTCAACTTGTTTTAACCATGACTCGATCGTGGTTCTGTAATACTGGCCATAGTCCTAAAACCGCAAAAGTATAGTATCTATTGATGTTCACGTTGTAACAGCTATGGGTTCACCCTGACACGTGTGCATTTTGTATGTTGTCTTCAATTGAAGGCAGTCGTTAAGCCAAGTCGATGGCCCACAGGGACGGCTTAAAATCACTGAATGTCAGGTGGCCACTAGTCTGATACAAATCAACCAATCCGCACTGGCCCAAACCCTCTCCGACTGAAAAGATGCTGTGCCCCAACAGTGGGGTCGTATAATGCTTTTAATGATACAATGCCTTTCCATATTACGCCGCAACCGACCGCGTTGCTAACGTTTAAAATAATGCTGTTTTTTTTTTCATCATTTGTATATCTTGAAAATGTGAAATGGGGACGGCCATCATCATGTCTGCCATAGGACGACCAGTGGAAAATATAGGTTTCTAGAGCGACTGGTTGGAAGTAATCTGCCTGCAGCGATTTCCAGCGACCTTCATCGTCCGTCCACTTTGCGAATGGACATTCCACGCTTTTTGATGTATGTTCTCCACTCTAGGACTTTTTTTGCTCCAACTGCGATCAGTCCAACGAGTGATGTGGCCTGCCCACTGCCACTTCAGTTTACTAATCAACTGTCGGTAATTTTCTTCATTCCTGTTTGGATTTCACACTGAAACAATTCAATCGAGGTGACGAGGTAAGGTCCTTTTCCTTTTTGGGGTACGGTCCCTTAAAATCAGCTTAGTAATAAATTGAAACTTACCTACAGGTACATGGAAACTCGTACTAAACGCTGAAACACAAAAGCTTATAGCTAACGCCAGCCAGCAGTTGGTTCCGTATTGCAACAATAGTTGAAGATAATAAAGACGAATCTGGGGTTTAAAGGGTTACTTTCAACGAGCATTGTATACGAGGACGATCCCACTTGTGCCACTCTCTTGGCCTGCTTTATGTTGCAAACTGAGCAGCTGTAAATGTGTCTTGGAAAAGGTTATTTAAAAAGCTGTTACATTTTGTTCATTTATTTTAATAAGCCGTTATGACATACATATGTAATTTTATGTATTTGTCAACCGTATTTTGAACAATTAAATTTATTTTGTACCTTACAAAAAGGCAAACGAAAAATCTTACAAAAATTTCTATGTCGAGCTGCAGTATCATAATATAAAAACTATAAAGCATTTTTTTCCGTAAATGGCAGAGGTGGGAATAACTACTTAGAGACTTAGAGACTTTTACTTACAATTTTGCAGGATACATCTTCGGCTACATCGTCACTTTCCATCAGGTGAGATTGTAGCCAAACGCGAAACCAGTTTTTAATAATAAAAAAAAAAGTTTTCTAATCAGCAACTAAATAAATAAAAATAAAACTAACATTATAAAGTAGGTACCATGTGTTAACCTTATTAGATCAGCAATTGCTAGTGATTAGGGTTTCAATTCGGGCGTTTGTAATTAAAATATCAGTCATTGTATATACATAATATAACCACCTTACATATACAACCAAAGAACTGTATCAAAGTTTTGGATGATTAAAGTAAGAATGATACGCCAATTGGAAATAGATTTATTCTTATATATTAAACAATTAGTTGGATAGGTACATAAATAATGTTGATGATAATAATGTTTATTGTGTACTACATAGTCTAAATTTAAAAAAAAGTGGCGAAAATAAGCAGTTTTCATTAAGCAAGATATGCTTTCCGTATCTGCTATCCTCAATGCATTAGGTACTTACATTCTGCCCACCGCTTTTTTACTCTACCCAGTACCTATAAAAATTAAATATTTTGGAGTTAAACTTTACATGTCCTTAATACTGTATTTGCATTTATATTACACTTCGTAGAAGAACGTTTTGCCGAAGTTCGTTCCCCGAATACCGGGTATATTGCGAAGTTTCTTCAAGACCAAAATTTTAAATAAAAACAAACTCAGCATTCGGTGAATCGTGCTCCGGCGAAACGTACTTCGGAGAAGTGTAGGTAAGTCGTCCTACCAATACGCATTTTATGGATGGGTTACAATAAAATTCAAGTAGGTATATCAATCAATCAAATACTCTTTATTACACAATTAACAAAAACTACATAAAGATTACAGCGTATATCATTAATTGCATAAAAAGACGGCCTTATCGCTAACAGCGATCTCTTCCATCTAAACCTTACGGTAAAGATACAAGCTAGGTTAGAACTAATAGTAGCAATACGGGTGTATACGTTAAGTAGCTACCTACTTTAGATAAATACTATTTGTTAAGGGATGGTGACGTGTGTCTGATGAAAAAGATCAATGGATACCTACTTACTTACTTACTAACAAAATTACAGACCACTGGAGTAACACTGTATAAATCTTGTCACGTTTTGTACGGATGTGTGTAAAAATAAACTTCCTATGTGGAGTCTCCTGATTCCAACTAACGTTAATTTGGGGGCGCTAAATGAAAGGCGTCGGTCGGCAGGGTGCGCAAATTTGATACCTTCGGGAGCACTGTTAATTATAGGTACCCGGCATCACCCGAGCACCGGGAATCCGAAATTGTGCAAACATATCGATTTACAGAAAGTTTCACTGTGGTTGGAATTTCTGATGCTCAACGTGAAATAGGATGAATGAAACAATTTGTTTGTGTTGTGTACAAATACAGGGGTTTCTAAAAGAAAATAGAAGATATTAAATGTAAGAAATATTCGAGCCAAGCATTAAAAAACACAAACCGTGCAATGGGAATTTAATACTATATTAAAATACTATAAATGCGAAAGTCGTTCTGTCCGGCTGTCACACAGAAATTGCTGAACCATTATTAATAAATTGGCAGAGAATTAGCCTAGGACCTGGAGAAGAACAAAGGCTACTATTTATCCTAAAAAAGCCCAAGATAAAGTAAATCCATGCGGCCGTAGCCGTGGCCATAATCTCGGTATCCTAAACGGCTGTGACGATTTTTATACATGATCTATCTCGAAATATTATCTATTATATGCTATTAAAGGAAAAAAACAAACACTGAAAAAAAATCCTCAAGGTAGCGTAAAGTCTTTTCTCGGGACACGCTTACTTTCAGTAGGCGACGTTCAGTTGTACCGCTGTTGATCCTGGCTACAGGAGTTGCAGTGGGAGGGTGTGGAGGTGGGTCATGATGATGCAAAAAAATCGGTTCATCTACTCTCAACAATTATTTAAGTATTGAAGTATAGTTTATTAAGTACATACAGCCTAACAAAACCTTCAAAGATAAGCTGGAGTTGAAAAGTAAAAAGTACCAGCCGTTGCCCCATCTCTATGCGGACATTCGGAACATATAGTTAGACGTAACATTCATATCAAAACATAAATTGTGAAAGGTGTAAGGTTAATGCGAGCCCAGGCGACATTCAGTAGCCATTCATAAAAGAGCTATAAAAGCTCTAAAGGTACGGGATTTACATGAATAATAAACCGTGCGGACGTGCATGCAGTGGCAAATAATTAGCTCGTAACTAATGAAAACCGCGTAATTACTGCCCTCGTGTTTGCATAACAACTAATAAGCTTGATAGATTGCCTATGTAGGTGGCCTAAAATATCTGCGGCTAGATGAAAGGCGACAAAATTAGTGTATGCGTTTTAGAGAATCGTCAAATATTCGCTAATATAGACGTGACTTCACCAACAAGAGCTTAAATATAAGAGAGATAGATACATATCCTGTTTGGTGCAGTCGTTAGAAACTGACTGCTATACCAAAAGGTCGCGGGTTCGAATCCCGCCAGGGTCATATGTTTATATGATGAATATACAGACATGGTTCGCAAGTCATGGATATTTTTAAATTTTTCATTTACATATGTATTTATTTATAAAAAAATGTATTTGTGTAGTTTATTAACCATCTGATATTCATAATACAAGCCTAGTTGCTTGGCGTGGAACTAGATGCCTCTGTGTTATGTGCAAAGATTTTTATTTATTTATATACTGTATGCATTAGCAACCCCATCTATCAGTTAATAATTTGAATAGAATCAGTAGGAGAAATCCTCTCTCATGTACACTATTTAGTTATCAGTAGTTTGAAATACAACACAACATTAAATACAACAACACAAGAAGCTTGTATTTAACAAGAAAAATTCTACACTGTGGTTAAAAATAATCTTTAAACATGTATTTAGGTATTTGAATCGACCCAATGTTGTGTTCTTAATTGTAAAATTAAACACTTCACCGACGGTACCATTACGGAATAAAACAATATTGGTTCACAACAACTATAAGAAAAGGGCCGGCAAAATTTCCTTGTTACAAAATTAAAGCGGGGCTACATAGCAAAATCCCTTTCATTAACGTAGAGGAACAACGAATGCCGGCGTTCTACTTAAAATTTTCCCAAAAGAAATATGTAGTAGGTGCCGCTGCCGTCTCAAAAGGCGGGATTCGTCGGAATCTCGTCGGCTGGTTTAATTAGCCAGTTTAATGAATGTCGGGGCACGTACGCTGTAAATGCGGCCCATTACCTGCGTAATTCACGCAACGATAACAATGGAGGCGCGCCTTCACCCGCGCCCGTGCCTTCTCCCAGACAATGATCGCGGCAAAGATAACGTGTTTTTCCGCCAAAATATCCGCCTTTCGTTCGACTGACTGCGGACACTTTTTCAAAAGAGTTTCGGGATTTTTTTTTTTAAATTGCTGTAGCGATAAGAGAGGTCCCTCGTCAAATACTAAAGAATACAAGATAACAACACAATATAGTTTCTTTTTTGTAGATAAGTTAAAGTTTAAAGGATCTAGTTTTTAATTACACTCGGGAGTAATAAATCCGGGTAACTTTAACTACTTCCTGAATTTGTTGATAAATGAGCTATTGATCAGTGAAAATCATATCGAAATGAATGCAATAAGTAGGTAACCTACCTAACAGAATTATCTTGTGATTTATTTCGTTTTTTGAAATAAAGCGTCGATGGCTCAGCGGTTAAGACGCGGTCTTCCAATTTGGGAGCTCCGGGTTCGATTCCCAGGCAGGCCATGTACCAATGAATTTTTAAATTTAATTTAATTAGTTATGTGCATTTATCAGACTGCTCTTAAATGGTGAAGGAAAACATCGTGAGGAAACCTGCATGCCTGAGAAATAAAAATTCTAAGTCCCAAACCCGCATTGGGCCAGCGTGGTGAATTATGGCCCATACTCCCTCATCTATATCCCTGCAGTGCGGGATGTTTACGGGCTGAGATGATGATGAAGTAAGTGTTTACTTACTGGAAATCTCCATGTTTCTGTCTAAAACAGTTTTGTTTTAGGCAGAAACATGGAGATTTCCAGAGTTTTTTAATTTAATGTAGGTTGGTTTGGTTAGTAGTCCCCAACCCGCATTGGGCCAGCGTGGTGGACTATGGCCCATACTCCCTCAACATACGAGGAAAGGCCTATATCCCTGCAGTGATGATAATTACTTCCATATTGGACATAGCTGTCTTATTATTCATATAATTATCAAATCGCAACCTATAATCTGTTTAAAAGAGCAACCCTAGAGTTTCTTGCTCGTTCTTCTCTGGGGAGTCAGCTTTGTGAATGAGCAGTAAATTTAAACTATAATGTAATATTAATATTAATAGTGACGTTTTCAAGTGATAATTTTATCCTATGAAATAAAATATTTTGATTGATTGATTGATTGATCATACTTCTACGGGGGAGGCGTTTGTTCAGCAGCGGACGTCATTCGGCTGATGATGACGAGTTTAAATATTTCATTTCAATGCTTAAATCTATAAATGTGGATTTGATCAGATTTGACCTCAGGTGGGCGACCCACTATTAGATAATGCATAATTATCTTAAATAGTAACGTTAAATTTCATTGTGTATTAATATTTCATAAGACAATGTTTGCACAATGGCCCAGTTCTGTTACTTTCAGTTCCATTAAATTCAATTAGACACTCGCATATCTATGAACGTTTTAATTGTGATTCAAAGCGAAAGTTTTCCCAAACGACTAATGAATTCTAATCGAGAGAAACAAAAGTTACAATTTGGCGCTTTCATGAGGCGAGATATTTGAAGGAAAAAATCTTACCGAATGAGAACAAATAGGAATGGCAATTGCCGGAATTGTTCTTAATTTTTCTTTAAAAGCTTTTTACATTTGCAGTTATTTATGCTAATCCAAAAGTCGAGAGCAATAACATGGGAAAAATATAGCTGGCGGCGACACGGGTCTCCATAAAACGGCATAAGCGGGGAAAACTTGAAACATAATTTAGCCGTTTGCGCTCTCTCTCACTGTTCAGACTCATCTTTGCTTTGTAACTTTATATGGCGCAAATTACCAAATGGGATAATCCTTGAATGTTGTTATCTCATATTCGTGTGACCTGCACAGTAGGTGACTGAGATAGGTAGATAGATATACGACTACTCACAGATACTTAGTCATATACCTATACATTTAGGATAATTAACAATTAATAACTAATAAGTGGTGACTATCAACCCAACCCGTATTAGGCCAGCGTGGTGGACTATGGCCCATACTCCCTCATACACGAGGGAAGGCCTATACAGGGCGTCCCAAAGTTATGGGACATGAAGGGGAAGTACCTTAAATATCGTAGATAGTGAATTTTGCTCAAAGAAGACTTTATGTTATTTTTAAAAGTTAGTAATTCTGCATTCATAGATTTTCTAAAAATTATTTGCTTCGGCTGGGAATCGAACCGACTCAAATGTGAAAAAAAAAACACCCTACTTTTATGATGCCAATCGAAAGAATAGCTAAAAAATAATAACTCTGCCTAAGTAACATAGTATTTTAAAAGAAAGGAACAACGTGAAATTAATCATTTTAATCAAATAAAAAACATACATGAAACTGCCGTAGTCAATTAAGTAGGTATTTTTTTGTAAATTAATTAATTAAATGCTCAAAATGTGATCCCTCTTGTCTTACGCAAATCGCCAATCTTTTAATGAGCCCGCTGCCTGTTGATTTTCTAATCATTTTATGGTGAACACTCGATGTGATATGGCACAATTCTGTTTGCAACTCGCCTACGTTCTCGTATCGCTTTTTGTATAGCATATCTTTCACGTATCCCCAAAAGAAGAAATCTAATGGTGTGAGGTCCGGGGATCTGGCCGGCCATCTAATCGGTCCATTTGTACCAATCCATGTAGGAAAACATTCATTTAGAAAATCTGCTGCTCTCCGACTATTATGAGCCGGAGCTCCATCTTGTTGGAAAATTAAGTTTTCTTGCTCCGCCGCGGAATGGTTTCTTATCTTATCCCTTAAAATTTGAAGTATTCCTAAATACTTTTCTGTGTTCAAGGTTCCTTGGTAAAAATGGATTAAGAAAACCCGGTTTTTTAAAAGTCCGCACCAACAGTTGAGTGAAAAACGCACTTGGTTATTAGTTTCAGTCACTCGTAGGGGATTTTCTTTAGACCAAATACGATTATTGTTGCGGTTATACATACCGTTATTGCTAAAGTTAGATTCGTCTGTCCAAATAATATTATCCAAAAAATTTGGATCTTCGAGCAATCGTGCCTGGATATCAAGACAGAAATTTTTTCTCCTTTCTGTATCGCCCGGAAGTAATTTTTGAACCAATCGTCCTTCAACATAACTCTTAAAACCGTGTTTTTTTAATACACGGTGTATTTTACTTTTTGAAACTCCAATTTCATGTTCTCCTTCTCTCACCGATGCTTTCGGAAAAGCCGAAAAGTAAATTAAAATACCAAGTTCTTCGTCGTTGATCGTATGGTTTTCTTGCTGTGGTTCTCTTGGGCGTTTATCGAAACGTCCCAGAGTTTTCAAATTGTTCACAAGCCTTTTCAAAACTTTACGAGACGGTATTTGTCTATCAGGATATTTTACGCCATACCACCGCAAACTTCTAGAGATATCTTTATCGTTCAAAAAATATGCTTCCATTAGATCAAAACTTACTTGATATGCCATGTTCGCAATAAATTAACACAATAACACTTGTGTAAGTGAATTGAGACTAAACAGATCAATATCCGAAAAACAAACGCTCGCACATACTGTTCCATTTTCAAATTTAAGAACAACATTTAAAAATATCACTTCTTTTTAAAATATCTTAAAAAGTATGCATTCAAACAAACGCTGTCATAAACTGTTCCATTTTCAAATTATAAATTATTTATTTTTGTTTTTAATTTGCCTTCTGTCTAGCTTACAGAGGACGTATTGAAATACAAGTTTTATCATTTCATCTACACGTGCACTTATAATAAGGAAAACTATGTTAGTACCTATTTTATGAAGTGGGTACTTATTTACGAATAATCAATGCTATCTTTGGAATGATAATATCGCTACTTTTCGAACGTCGTCGGCAATAAATAACTTTCTTGAAATTTGACTCAATCATTTTATGTTGTTCCTTTCTTTTAAAATACTATGTTACTTAGGCAGAGTTATTATTTTTTAGCTATTCTTTCGATTGGCATCATAAAAGTAGGGTGTTTTTTTTTTCACATTTAAGTCGGTTCGATTCCCAGCCGAAGCAAGTAATTTTTAGAAAATCTATGAATGCAGAATTACTAACTTTTAAAAATAACATAAAGTCTTCTTTGAGCAAAATTCACTATCTACGATATTTAAGGTACTTCCCCTTCATGTCCCATAACTTTGGGACGCCCTGTATAGTCCTATATAGGGTGGATAGTGACCCTGTCAGCGAAACCAATGGTTGCGGGTTCGAATCCCGCGACGGGTAAATGTTTGTGTGATGAATATGAACATTTATTCCTGAGTCATGGATGTTTATATAAATATTTATGTATGTTTATCCGTTATCTAGTATCCATAGTACAAGCTTTGCTTAGTTTGGGACTAGATGATTGGTGTAAGTGTCCGAAATATTTATTTATATCCCTGCAGTGGGATGTTTACGGGCTGATGATGATGATGAATTAATTAGTATATCCTTCATAGAAAATAAAATTTACTTAAGCTTTGTTGAATCAATTTATTTATAACTTTTATTTATAGCTTTTGTCCGTGGCTTCACTCGCGCCGACTTCAGGATTTGTTTAATTTGTTTATTCCGGTCACTTTATCGGGATATAAAGCATCCTATGTTTGAATCCAGGGTACCAAATTTTATACAAACCCGTTCATCTGTTTCGTTATGATTAAGCAACAAACATATATGCAAACTTTCGCATTTATAATATTAGTTAGGTTAGACAGATTACAAGACTTAGTAATCATAGAACAAACCAAAATGTATATGGGTCAAGCGAGATCAGAATTTTCATTGATTAATGCTATATGACACAAATTGTCGCTTCTTTTCCTACAGATGATTTCCCTTTCCGAAGCGGTAGTAGCTTGTACATACTGACTGACCGAGAAATGCTTAAGCAGTATTTTTATTTCCAATAGATTTAAATTAACATTTAACAAATGATATCATTACCTTTCAACCGGTCGCTTTGGAAATCTATAGAGGAGGCCTACGAGTATGTTCAGCAGTGGGCGTCCTGTATCTGATGTGATAATGATATATGACATAGTATATTAGTGGTATGTCATTATTAAGTCATAACTCACCTAGAGTAAAAGTCAAAAACTGCTACTTAGGTCTCTGACTTTTTCTTTTCGTTAACTCCCGCCTCGTGAACATTGATTATCTATCAGTGCTTCTAACTATTGTGTTTTATACTATATATTACGTACATTATATATATTTGACGACCTGTTTGGTGTAGTGGTTAGAAACTCTGACCACTACACCAAATGTTTGTATGATGAATACGGATATGTGTACCCGAGTTATGGATGATATCATTCATAATACCTAAGTATTTATTTACAAAAAAGTCTATTATATGATATTATTATTCTATTTATGCATACTTATCTATAATTATTTCTTTATTTCCCAAATCTGTGAGTTGTCTGGAAGTTCTTCTAGTGATAAGACCGCCTAATAATGTTCTATTGTTGTCATAAAAAAATATTGAAAAGTATTTTGCGCAATAAAGTGTATTTGAATTTTATTGTATTGTAAATATACACGCATATGAACTTTTAAAATGCATTATATTCTTATCCCGACTGAATACTTTAAGGGGATGTTCATTACAAGATACACAAGTCCATTTTAACTATTAAGTGCGCAGTAAGGCAATAACACATCGCTAACGACTGTTCATTCTGTGCAGCCTACAGGCTAAACGTGACAAACACGGCTTTAGCCTCTTAAACGACGAGCTCTTATGGAGCACTTCTCGTTTCCTTTATCACCTTTACTCTGTTGTACACAGTTGAATATTAGTCTAATGTGGTTTCAGAACTTTAGCACCGACTGGAGACCACACTCCTGTGCTGGTGCTTCGGTAAGTGCGCTTGGTCAATTGGAGATGATAAATAAATAAATATCCTTAGACATACACACAGTGCCATCTAGTTCCACAGTAATCAACTATAGGCTTATGTTATGGATACCAAATGGTTGATATACTACATAAATACATTTTTTTTTGTAAATAAATACTTATTATAAATGAAAACATCCATAACACGAGTACCCATGTCAGTATTCATCACACAAACATATGCCTCTAGCGGGATTCGAACCCGCAACGTTTTGGTATCGTGGTCAGAGTTGCTAACCACTACACTAAACAGGTCATCAAACGTTTTGCTGGTTCAGGAACCGAAGAAAACACACTGATTAACTTTGTAATAAAAGTAAACAATATAGGAGGCAGTATAAGGATGTAAAGAAAAGCTATAATAAAAATAAAAATTTGGGTGTTGACACGATGAGTAAGCGAATAGTATATTTTTTTGAGAGAGTATTTCCCCGCCGCACTCGCCGCGATCCTGTCAAGTTTGGATGTTTGTTCATTTATTTGTTTGTTTATTGCTCAATGACGGTGACACAGATGAACGGATTTGGATGAAATTTGGTATATAGCTAGAATATACCCTGGATTAATTAATAAGAAAATACTAAGAATTCTTATACTATTTTCTAAAAAATCGATCGATCTGAAAAATTTCCCCGAGAACAAATATCCAGAACTCAGCAAACCATTTTTAGAAAATATACAGTGGCTATTGTATTCATTTTTTAGGTTTTCTTAAGTTTCTATCTCTGACAGACCTAATCTATCTCGGTATATGCAAAAAATAAGGATTTTTCACAGATTATGGAAAGTTTCTAGCCACAATTTACGTGTTCATACTGGACTATTAACCGTATTTGCCTGAAGCAACCGCGCCAGACTTCACTGAATTTGAGAGCACCCACAGGGACCGCCCTGATAGCTAACCAGGTTAGTTACCAGAGTCAATCCGCATCTGAGGTTAAAGAATCTGAAGCGCTCACTCTGGGTAACTTTATTTATAAATTACACATATGTACTGTGGTTTGTGTCTAATTTAATAAAAGAGCCTACGTATACATTTGCATGGCTGTCAAATTCAGTAATTGCATGTAAAAGCTTTCTGGGAAAATATTTTAGTAGCGAATATAAAGTAATTTATTTTGCTTTTGAATTATAAATAAAAAAATTGTAATATCGCCGAGAGACTGTTGTCAGAGATAAGATAGTCGGTCCCTCAAATAACATGGGGTTTCCGGGTCAGTACGGTACCACCTTCGGCCTCATCTTCACTTAACAACAGGTGTGATTGAGGTCAAGTGCTAAAAAAAAAGACTATAAAAGTATCCTAAGTAATTCTTCTAAAGTCTTGACGCTACAATAATGCCACAGACTGATACACTTACTAGGCGACAAAAAAATCCCCCGGAGACAAAAAAATTAAAGAAGTATATTTGAAACGTCAAGCTAATAAAATAATAATGGCATAATGTGTTAATGTGATCTAACCAAGATATGGAGAAAGTAGCCCATCGGATTAGTAACTTGAAGTAGCAGTGGACAGGGCACAGAACTCGAAGAAATTGGCATTAAAATTCTCGAGTGGAGATCACGCACACGTCCACCCGTCATGGTCGAGAACGAGGCCGCAGAGCGGGATCGGGAGAGGGCCGAGCCCGCTCACAGAAGGCGACGTCGGGGGGGCGGCAACGCTCGCTAGCCCCCCTGAACGTCGCCCGATGGTCGCGGGAGCTACATCTCGGGGCGATGTAGTCGTCGGACGCGACCCGGGAGACGATGACATCCCCCGTTGCGATCGCGGTGTGAGGCACGACAGGCCTCCCCTAGTGAGGGGGGCCAGGGCGAGGGGGGAGCTGGAGCCGCTTATGCGTTCCCAGGCCCTCCTTACTGCCGAGGAAGGTCGCCGTGGGGTTTTGGTGGGTATCCCTCCCGGCAGGGAGGGGAGTCCCCCATAACCGTCTCGCCGTCTCCGATAAGGGCCGCGGGAAGTCGCTGGATGCAGGCCGCTTGCAACCGATCGCTCTGGAAAGCTATGGGCGGAGGCCTATGTTCAGCAGTGGACGTCCTGTGGCTCATGATGATGATAAGAATACAGAACTGGGATTTTATATCTAGGTCATTTACTAGAGTCGCGTGCCCATGTTCGGCTACATTGTCATAGATGAGATTAAACGCATCTGTGACTCCAACATAAAAAAGTTCAAACACTTCACTTTACTTATAATACCGCTGCTACATCGTGAAAATAACAATCACTAACTGTACTTCAGATACCTAGTGGCAATTATACAGGGCGTCCCAAAGTTATGGGACATGAAGGGGAAGTACCTTAAATATCGTAGATAGTGAATTTTGCTCAAAGAAGACTTTATGTTATTTTTAAAAGTTAGTAATTCTGCATTCATAGATTTTCTAAAAATTATTTGCTTCGGCTGGGAATCGAACCGACTCAAATGTGAAAAAAAAAACACCCTACTTTTATGATGCCAATCGAAAGAATAGCTAAAAAATAATAACTCTGCCTAAGTAACATAGTATTTTAAAAGAAAGGAACAACGTGAAATTAATCATTTTAATCAAATAAAAAACATACATGAAACTGCCGTAGTCAATTAAGTAGGTATTTTTTTGTAAATTAATTAATTAAATGCTCAAAATGTGATCCCTCTTGTCTTACGCAAATCGCCAATCTTTTAATGAGCCCGCTGCCTGTTGATTTTCTAATCATTTTATGGTGAACACTCGATGTGATATGGCACAATTCTGTTTGCAACTCGCCTACGTTCTCGTATCGCTTTTTGTATAGCATATCTTTCACGTATCCCCAAAAGAAGAAATCACTTTAGCAATAAATAACTTTCTTGAAATTTGACTCAATCATTTTATGTTGTTCCTTTCTTTTAAAATACTATGTTACTTAGGCAGAGTTATTATTTTTTAGCTATTCTTTCGATTGGCATCATAAAAGTAGGGTGTTTTTTTTTTCACATTTAAGTCGGTTCGATTCCCAGCCGAAGCAAGTAATTTTTAGAAAATCTATGAATGCAGAATTACTAACTTTTAAAAATAACATAAAGTCTTCTTTGAGCAAAATTCACTATCTACAATATTTAAGGTACTTCCCCTTCATGTCCCATAACTTTGGGACGCCCTGTATAGTAGGAATGTATGTAGGTTTAATCTAATTAAAGGTTTGTTTGTTGTTAAATACAAATTATAGTATCATCCATCATAATGATAGGGGTAGATACATTTAGATTGTAAACAATACTACTGTTCTATAATTCTACGTAATTTCGAGGTGTCAAAATCTAACACATTATTTTCTGTAGATATTTATTCTAATTTGAACCGCAGACGAGTCGAGACGCGTTACTTAGTAAATGCCCCATTGTTCTTTGAAAATTACCTTAAAATGGAAAAGAAATTATCGTATAAATGTTTAGCGCCACATATACAGAATTTACGTGGATCAGGGTGCTATCAACTTAGCAAAGATCAACCGAAACAATATAGAATCCTCCATACATTTTATATGCGATTCGTTTTATCCTTCATACTCCTCTACACTGTGCAACAAATAATGAAAGTTTATCAAGTAACATGAAATTTTTTGTCTTGTTATTTTCAGCTTATCTTCACCCAACTGTTGGGTACAAGCCTGCACTAACAATTAGGTCAGCGAGTCCGGTTAGTTTACCGGACAGCTCTCTTGGGTATCCAGATATATTTACGATGTTTAGTGTAATTCGCGGACCACGAAATTCCTTCTTGAATACTTGACATGTAAAAAAATATTTGTCCAATATGTAGATTGTAAACGAGGATATGGATTTTTGTTAATGGAGAGAAAATCTCTAAATTGGCATTTGCTCATGTAGCGTTTGACCTCAATCACACCGGAAGCTAAGTGAATATACGAGTCTTATACTCAAGCCAAGTGAAATCACACTTAATGTATCTTTAATTTATAGAAAGGACTGGGGTACTATTGACTTTTTTGCTTAGCTGCAAAACAATATATAAGGTGGACCTGACTTCTAGGGAGGGAAAAGAGAAGGGACTGCTCCTTACATAATTTATTTGAGTCTGAAACACATAAACCTTTACAGTGCTAAATTTTCTCAGTTAATCATAAATATCTTTCAATAGTACTTTAATATATTGTTGAACTCAGTAGGTATTGCTGTAACTAGATAAAAAATTAACCAAAACCGTTCATGATTTTCTGGAGAAAACTTAATGTATATAATTCAGGCCTGTAAAGATATTTCTCTTTCAGACTGTACGTATAAGCTTATTTATAATATATAGTAAGCCTTTATCATCAAAGATCTTGTTGTTGTTTATTCAATTAAATGATTAATTCTTGATTACTAGATTCTATATTGTCTCTTTGTAACATTACCACATAATTAATATAGTACTAAACATTACTTTAATTCTATTTCAGGAACGTGATGACATCGACAGGGTAATGGATACATTATTCTTATTGTTGACTAATTCAGACTCAATTTATAAACAACTCGTCCTTTGGCTGAAAGCTGATCAGATCGAGGAGCTTTTAGACGTAATGAAAGGTATCAAGTTACGTCCCTACGAGTAAAGTAGCAAAAAAATTCGTAATACCAATTCAAAGTGAAACCAATGAGTATTGTAGTATTTTTTTTTGTGTGTTGCCATATATTGTTCATTTATGTTATTAGGTACTAGCTTTCCTCCCGCGGCTTCGCTTGCGTGGAATAACTTTATCGCGGAAATTTGTTTATCCCGCGGGAACTACTCACTTTATCGAGATAAAAAATATCCTATACTTAATTCAGGATATATTCTACCTATATATCTAATTTCATCCACATCCGTTCATCCGTTTCGCCGTGATTGAGCAACAAATAAACAAACAAATAAACGAACAAACAAGCATCCAAACTTTGGCATTTATAATGTTAGTTAGATAATGTCATTGTCATCGTTTTAAAATTCTTTTTAGGGTTCCGTACTGAAATAGTATAATAAGAACCATTATGATTTCACTTGAGTATAATTTGTCTGTCCATGTTTACAATTTTTTTCATCTCAGGAATTACATAACTACACTCGTATATTTCAACATTAACTATTTTGATGATAAAATCATTGACGTATCATAACAATTATTTAATTAAAGATGGAGTTACATAGCCTTTCATAATATTATATTTATTTTCATAGTCCGTCCAATAACATATCTGGTATATTAGGTAAATAACATGGAAGCCATTCTGACAAAAAATCGAATAGGTAAATATGTAAGTATGTTTGAAAATTAATTAATTCATTACAAATAAATAAATGAATATTTCCGAAAAACATCCCTAATCTCAAACTAGGCACAGCCTGTGCTATACTAACATACATACATATTTACAGTAACATCCATGACTCCGAAATAAATGTTTGAAATCATCAATCTAGCTTTTGATATACTTTTGTTAAGTAGTGCGTAGGGAAAACCCTCAAAATTGTGTTTGCAAGTATTTAAATTATTAGAATATTGATTTATTTGAATTTTCATGTCCAATATAAAAATCTACTCGTTCATATACAACACCCAAGTATCCTATTGCAGAAGTTGTAGATTAATTTTACTACGAAAAGGGTACCTAATATGGAGAAACTTAAAACTAGATGTGATTATAAAATGTTTATTTCTTTCTTCAGGAATTACATGCAACGTATTGTTAAGATTACCTTTTAGGTATAAGGATACCTGTGCCAAAAAATCTTGCTCTTCCTTAACTAAGCATAGTAAACATTGTAATTATTAATAGATTACTTACTACCACTTAATTTTAAACAACTCTTATTATTATGTGCGTGTGTGTGTGTTTTTGTGTGTGCATAGAATACATATTGATAATTAATACTCATGTATTCAATGGTGGTAGGGCATTTTAAATCTCCGCCTGGCTAGGTACCACCGTCTTATCTAAATTTGCCGACAAACAATAATGTTAATAGCATTGTTGTGTTCCGGTTGTCAGAGATAAGATAGCCAGTTCGCCAAATAAGATAGGGTTACTGGGTTAGTGCGCCTGCACCTTCGGCCTCGTCTTCACATAACATCAGGTGTGATTGAGGTCAAGTGCTAACCCGTAGTGCATAAAATAAAGTGGATGTAGGAGTTTCTGTATGCATGCCACAAGTATTATATTATGTGCAAACTGTTTATTTTATAGGACCGATATTCAACCAGGATGAGCAGAAGCATGAGAAGTTACTCAATCAGACAATTCGACAAGGCTTAATAATCCTTCGAGGTTTCAACTACGTGGCGCTTGCAACCTGCCTCCTTTGGTCTCTGTACCCAGTAATACTGCATGTGCAGGGGAAGGAGGTTCAATTTGCTATATGGTTGCCTTTTGATCCAAATACAAATCCACAGTAAGTCTAATATAAAAAATATTTCATGAAGTTGTATTTCGTGTTTTAGTACCAGTTTCTTTATACCTGAAAATCACTACTGAAACAAGTTTTTTCACTAAGCGCTAATGTGATGATTGCGACATCGATAGCTCCATTGACTCGCATTCCATAGTTATCTTTACAACTGGTACGGGAAGAGATTTTGGTCCTATTCTTTCTCATTATTGTGATATCCCTCGAGTCACTCGTGGCTCATCAACAACAACATCAACCATACAGTGTACTTAACATACCTATACTCAGCTGGGAGATGAAACTACGACTTCCAGTTTCGTAAAACCAATGTTCTGTATATAGAGCCAAAGTGACAGATAAAGTCAGTGTTCGTGAAACGAAACGCATTAGCGATCTGTCAAATTGACAGGAGTGGCGGGGAAATACACCACTCTCGAATAATAACGATTCGCTTAGTCCGGTCATCAACACCAGAATTTTTACCCGACTGCCCAAAAAAGGAGGGTAATGTTTTTCGAGTGTTTGTATGTCCGTTCCTTTGGCGCATCCTTTAGCCTAAACGGCTCGACCGCTTTCGAAGTGATGATGTCGTCAGATTCGTCTTGGTACCCGGAGTGCCATATAGAATACATTTAATTGTAAAAAATTCAGTATGGCGTCCGCAAAATACGAAATATGCTGTCGGGTTTTTAGGTTTTTAAATAATAATAAATAAATAATAAATATTTCTGACACTTACACCAATCATCTAGTCGCAAACTAAGCAAAGCTTGTGCTATGGATACTAGATAACGGATAAATATTTATATAAACATCCATGACTCGGGAATAAATGTTCGTATTCATCACACAAACATTTACCCCTCGCGGGGTTCGAACCCGCAACCGTTGGTTTCGCTGACAGGGTCACTATCCACTACACCAACCAATACTTAAATAGTTATTAGATCCATCATATAGGGCCTCTTATATTAATTGTTATATAATAAATCTATCTCACCAATCAGTGAAGTTCCTTCGGCTTCTAAACAAGCAAATAGAGTCCACTCCATCACCAATATACCAACCGCACTTACCGAAGCACTAGCTGAGGAGTGTGGTCTCCAGTCAGTTCGTTTTATGTTTTATTTTAAAACATGCCCCGTGTGGTCTCGACACGTAAAAAGAATAGAACTAACCCATCTCTTCCCGAGCGTGTCGTTAATGGCGACTATGGGACTTTCCACCAAAAACATCTATAGGTTTGCACATTTTAACAGGGTGATCGGTGAGGGGATAGATTCCTTTCAAAAAAGTTGACACAAATATGTACCTATTGTTGCTTATATATATATAGGTTATAATTAAATTGGCAACTGTTAAATTACCTGGTCTCTACATAGCCTTTAAAATCGTCGCTATATTTTACTTCTAGATTTTATTTCGTGGTTGTCTACGTTTGGATTCAAACGTCATGGCTTGCGTTCAACAATACTACAATGGACGGCTTTATAGCATTCTTTCTGGCGCAATGCAAGACACAACTCTCTATTATAAAGTGAGTAGGTATATAGATTCTAATACCCAAATAGATACGATTTACGCCGTAGCGAAAAATGAATGCCTGAGGTTGAAAAGTAAATTCTTTTTAATACCTATATATATATATATATAATACGAGTGTTTCTGTGCTTCGGACGGCATATTAAATAGCATTCTGTGTACGCCTTTCATATGATCGTGCGTCAGAACAAGCCTAGATTTCGGGGTGGAAAATGTGTTTTGGAGGTTCTGGATTGATGGGCTTTGTTCAATTTTCCTAGTTTTGTATCATTTGTATATGTGGAGCCTTAATGAGTAGCTTTTACACCAGATAATTTAAAACTAACTTAAGGCATAGTTACAAAAGTGATCCCATACTTAAATTTCGCTTAAAACATATTGAATTCTAGTCAATTTCATCGTCATTGTAAATTTACTTATTTCTTAGGATTATTGAATTTTTATGTCAATGTATTTTGCCCCAAATACTGTAGTTAGGTATATAGACGTTTATAATGTTATAGTTATGCTTATGCCCCGTTTCCTTTACAGACTCGATTTAGAAAATTTAGTTAACAAAAGCAAGGAAGATGCAAAACTCACTTCAACAGATTACTCAACCGTGTTGCGCAGACGATTTGTTAATATCCTTCTGCACTATAAAGAAACTGTCGGGTATGTAGATGTATGTAGTATGTAGACTATGAATGATACTCTATCTTAATGCCTATTTACACAAGTTGACTTAGTATGTTTTACTGTCGGCCATCAAAATTAATAGAGTTCATTCCGACCAGTGGCGTTGTCATTGAATAAACTAAGATTTCTTTTTAAATGCAGAATAAATCAAAAGTATTGCTGTGACCTGCTGTGACCTCGAAAAGCATGAAAGCTTTTGTTAGGCTTTCAAAGTAATATTTTTGATTTGTTCTGTAATTTTGTAAATTAATTGAGTATTGTAGTATAAATTGAGAAGATGATGATGATGATGATAATATACATATTATAAATGAAACATCCATAACTAATAATAATGCCCGTATTCATCATATAAATGAATGTCCTATGATATATGATTCGAACATATTTTTTTTATATGAGAGGGCGGCAAACGAGCATGCCGGTCACCTGATGGAAAGCAATCACCGCCGCCCATGGACACCCGCAACACCAAAAGGGTCACAGATGCGTTACCGGCCTTTGAGGAAGGTGTAGGCTCGTTTAACATGTGATCTTTTAATATAGCAATCATGGTTTTTGTTGCGACGGCAACACGAATTTTCTTATTTTTTATTTAGTATTGTGGCAATCTTTCTCTCTCTGCTCTCTAACTTTTATCGGATAAAAATAATTGTGGTTTTAATGATACTACGCAAATACCAGACCTAAAATTCCACTAATCTACAGTTTCAACCATTATAACAGATCAATCAATCAATCAATCAAATACTCTTTATTGCACAATTAACAAAAGCTACATGAAGAATACAGATCGTTACAAACATGGTTACAAATTATAATAAATATTGTAGGTTGTGGTTTCGATGACGCCTTCCTTCCCTGGCCGATTCTTTTTAAAATACTAACCGCACCAAATAGATGAAAAAGTGTATTTTGGGGGCTCACGGTGCTGGCGGGACGTATCCTGAAAGAGCTGAAAACGGTACGTCACGCCAGAAGTTGGACACCTGGCAACACTAGCGAACACCAATTCGTTGTTCGAACGTTGAAGTGAATGTTATAAGGATCTTTGTGCTCAGAAAATTGCTTTGCAGACCCACTTGAGTCCTTGGTTAAAATTTGTATTATATTGTTACAGATATGGACAAAAGGTGCAAGATATTTTTAGTGGCGCCATACTTTATCAATTTATGGTGGGAGGTTGGATATTATGTACAACTGCATACCGAACTGTCAACGTAAGATTTATCCCATAAAATACAGGAATATAAAAAAGACAAGTTGTCCTTTAACCTTTCCATTTGATACGAAAGAGTTCATTCTCCTCAGTGGCTCAAAGTAAACAATATAAATTTAAAAAATCAGAGGCCGCGGGTTTCACCGCGATCGCCGCGCCGCCAATCGCGCGCAATGAACCGCGGGTTCATCGCGGGGTTCGATTCACCGCGGAGAACATGTTTATTATTAGGAATGGTCGATGGTCGGCCATTTTTACATGTCCACCAGCCTAACGTTGTTGTGTCCCGGCATGCTATATTAATTCTATGGTCCCGGTTATTTGAGAGATGATAGCCAGTCCCTCAAATAAGTTGAGGGTTCCAAGTGAATGTGCTTCCATGTTCTACCTCGTTTTCACTTAACATCAGGAGTGACTGAGGTTAAGCCCTAACCCGATGTGCATAGAAAATTTGAAACTTAGATAAACGCCGAGTTTCAAGAAGTCTTGACAATTGCCTCATTTCACTTAGATCTCTTTTCCCAGGAGTTTTTATCCCCCGACCAAAAACGACGGGTGTTATATGATTCACGGCGTTGTGTCTGTGTGCCTAGTCTTTACCGGACGCATCTGAGTAAAGCGCTGTCCGATTTGAGTACGCTTTTTTTAAATGAAAGACTAGACGAGGCGATATCAGCCATAATGACAATCTGTTAAACCGTTTCAAAGGCTTTAAACAGTATTTTGGTATATTTCGATGATATCATAGTTTTTGAGTGTTTTTATAATATTCAACATTAAACCCAGAGACCCGTTCTTAGCCATGTTTGACGAAAATCGGTTAAGCCGTTTGGAAAATATTTAGTTTTTTACACTATCTTTTCGTCTAGGTCTACCTGGACGATATAATGATTGGTTCAATTAATGTAATCGGGGGTTTTCTAAATTTGCAACTTAAAGTCATGAATAGAAGCCTTCAACGACCCCTATATACATATTGAATAATTCCATAAATTGGTACGAGTATTATCACAGAATCGTTTTAAAGTAGGTATTACGTTTATATGTTCAGTATTAAGCTTGAATTTAAACTATGCCAAATTTTATACCATATTCATAAATTTATGTTAGAATCTAGGACCACAAAAACACTCACTCTTCAAGCTGTAAATTCTACTATTCATGCCAATTTCTTTTTGTATTTTCACTCAACTTTTTGTAAAAGAGTGCAGGTTGAAGAGTCCAAAGAGGCTCTGGTTTATTTTATTTGCATTTTTCCTTTTGGCTTCCGCCTCCAGATTTTGTCATTCTATTACAGATAAATCCAACTTCTGTTGAGTTTATATCAATGATAATGTATATGAACTGCATCGTGACGGAATTATTCCTATACTGCTTCTATGGCAATGAGGTAAATCTTGAGGTAAGTTCCCATTTCTCTTTGCACTTACAAATTTTACAATACATGAAACCAAAAGAGAATGTGGCAAACTGTGGAATACAATTTTGATTAGAGGGCTAAAGGAATAGGTACATAGTACAAGACCATACAACCAGAACCATTAAATACATCCTGGATCAGCAGCTGCTAAATGCTCTTGTTACAGCAATGAGACCTAGATCCGGACAGATTGCATATAAGATGGGCCAGGCGTGAAACTGTTTGGAGTTTGCAATGATGTGAATCATACCACTTAATGATGGGATGTATCTGGATTGAGTTCTGCAGATAATAAATACAAATAGAATACACTATTATTAAGGTTGGAGGCGGTAATAAGGCGATGTCTTCCGTACCATCGACCTATTCGAGCGCTATATAAATTAGTTAGGTTAGGGTTAGAATTAAGATATAATCTATTATTATATACCTTGCTGTCTAATTTAAACTTTAAAAACAGTCTACAGGTATATAAACGTATAAAGCGCCATAGTAACAAAAGTGACAAAGTTTATTAAAGGTTAAAAAAATTACAATTTTGTAATTTAATCACCACCCACTGAGAAATACAAAGTAATGATTTATCAACCACCGCCAGTAAACTAAAGGTTATTGTTGCAAGACTGACGAGGACTAAATTGTATGTATAATGAAAATATATACGAGTATTTTTGGAGACCGAATACAAATACAAAATTACAAATACGAAATAGTTTATTTTGATCATAGGAAAAGAATATATAGGATAATTAATTAAATGTGATCCAGCCAATATCCTTCCCAATTTCACACATTGGTACAATGATACCTACTGGCGCTGTAGTTGCGGCTAAAATAGATATTGATTAAATCAACTGTGATTAAGATCTTCCTGCCTAAAACAGATCACACGGTCGTTGACGGCTGAAATAGTGAGAGCGCTTTATAAATTTTATGAATAATAAATAAATATCCTTGGACATACACACAACGCCATCTAGTTCTACATTAAGCAACTATAGGCTTGTGTTGTGGATACCAGATGGTTGATATACTACACAATTAGGTTTTTTTTTGTAAATAAATACATATATGAAAAACATCCATAACTCGGGAACACATGTCTGCATTCATCGTACAAAAATATGCCCCTAGCGGGATTTGAACCAGCGACCTTTTGGTATAGCAGTCAGAGTTTCTAACCACTATACCAAACAGGTTGTCTAAATGAAAACAATTTTAGTAAAAAAGAACATGTTATAAATTAACCGTACTATTATGACATTATATTGTAATATTATACAAGTAAAAGCGAAAACTAATGAAAGGCCTGCTCTCACGGTGGTAGTACAGCCATTGGTTTACTAAGCGGCCGCAATTAGCAAATACAGAAGCTCGATGAGATGCCGCCAACAGTACGATGTCATTGGACCACCGCGAACGGGCCGGCGGTCCTATACTTATATTACGGCTTACATATTCGTAAATTGCAGAGTGACAAGTTAGTAGAATCTGCATACACTATGGATTGGTTAGAGTTGCCTTTGAAGTACCGAAGAGATCTTATTATTTTCATGGAGGGGGTCAAACGTCCAATAACACCAATGGCCGGGAACATCATACCATTAGCGAACGCCACTTTTGTTTCGGTTTGTATAATTTATTCAACTGATTTGATACTAACATCACTCCTCTCCGGTCCAGGTAATTTCCCATTGCACACGCTGACATAGTGAGTGGGCATAACACATTACAGTCAAAATCCAAGTGAATAACCAGGATGCAAGAATGTATTGTTTAATGATCTATTAAAAGCATACTGAAATATAGCAATAGTAGACGTTCTTACATAATTATCTCTTTTTCAGAAAATTTTGTTTACTAATTTCAAAAAGCCAGGACTATGAATGCGATATGACCATAAATTAGATATGGCTGAACGTTAACAATGATGCTATAGATAGCGTTTTAAAAAGTCCATTACTGGGATAAATGGTAAAAGGAAGATCTATAATATAGGAGTTCTCTGTGGTTTCGACACATAAAAAGAATAAAACCAAGTCGTGTCTTCCCGTGGGTGTCGTAAAAGACGTCTAAGGATTTTCCATCAAAAAATTGTGTATAGTGTTGCACATTTTAACGGCGATGAACCTGCTGTCACTGTCATGTGTGCATTTCTGTATATTTCGTAAGGTCGACGTGGATCTTGTTTCAAGCATTAAACGTTTTAGTGTTTGGATACCCAATACCCAAAAACGAATGGTTGGAATATTGGATGGATGGATGGAACTACCCCAATTTGGATAAAGATCGTATGTGTATATAATATAGGAGAATTTAAGGTTTATATGCGACATAATACTTAGTAATTGATAATAAAATTTAATAAAAGCGTTACCCAAACGCTACAAATAATGCAGACCGTTAAAATAATATTTATTACGTACGAGTACGTATGTTTAGAAAATAAGAAAGTAATATAACTCTAATTCTGTTAAGAGGGTTTATCCTGCACGGTATTCCGTACACGATTTTAAGTCCAAATTTTTCGTTATGAATACACCGATGGTAATTAAACTTTATAAACTACTTAAATATAACTTGAACTTTGTATGGAATGCCGTGTATTATGATTAACCTCAACTGGTTTAATAAGTACTGTAAGGTGTCATAACTTCTCAAAATAATTTCTGCTTTCAGATTATGCGTAGTTCATATTCATTCTATGCATTTCTGAAGAACTCTAATTAAAATGATTAAGAGAAAAATGCAATCATCGAAGGTTGTAGGTACATAGTTTAGTTCAGAATTAGATTTGTAGTAGGCTTTATTCTATAATGTATTAAGGCTTTATTAATTACGTACATTAAATAATTTATTCTGTTATAATTTCGTTTTACTTGTTTTAGATTATATTTATTGTATAAAATCTAGAAATTAATATTATATTCATTTTTAATAAGTTAGTAGCTATAGCTCTTCATATAACGGTAATAAAAATTCTGTAATATTAACTTCATTGTTTACCGACCGATTGGTGTAGTGGATAGAGACCCTAACAGCGAAACCAACGGTAGCGGGTTCGAATCCCGCGACGGGTAAATGTTTGTGTGATATTTTTTTTTTTTTTTTTTTTTCTTGTTTTTTTTTGAGGGTTTTGTCGCTTTAGCGATTATGTCACCCTCGTGACAGACCTCAACAACTCAAAGAGTACTTATTACCTACGTACATTAATCTATGGAAGCAGAAGATCAATCTTAATTTCTATTAGTCATTACAATTTCGAATAGTTGATATAAAGCCCTGGCTTCTTCCGAAAGGGGACAGGCCAATATACTATTACATTTACCAATATCCTCACATACTATTGATGGTAACAACTGTCGTCTTTGTGACTCATTCCGCACGCATTCAGTGAGTGCATGGTAAACATCTTCCACCACATCACACCTAGCACAATTTGCAGAGTGAACTTTGCCCATCATAAAAGCAAATTTGTTTAAGGGGACATGTCCTGAACGAAGTCTTAAAGCTCTAATGATAGTGAGTCGTCCCATTCTACATTTCTCAAACCAGGGGAAACGGGGGAGTGCCGGCTGTATCGTTCTGTACCAGATTCCTTTTGTTAATGATCTTTCATTAAAATATTCGGACCAGATTTTGTAACAATTTTGTTTTACTTTGAATAGGACTTCTGAGTAAACCGGCAAGCAATCCAATCGTACTCCTTCGATTATAGCTTCTTTCGCAAGGTTTGTGTGATGAATATGAACATTTATTCCGGAGTCATGGATGTTATATAAATATTTATGTATGTTTATCCGTTATCAAGTATCCATAGTACAAGCTTTGCTTAGTTTGGGACTAGATGATTGGTGTAAGTGTCCGAAATATTTATTTATTATTATTATTTATTATTGTATGGCACATTAATGGCGTTAATAATCCCCCCCCCCCCTAACCATTTTAATACCCTAAATTGTCTAGTTTTAATAATTTTCCCAATTCCTAAATCCTTAACATAGTCTATTTTAACCTACGGAACCTACGCCTAATAAACGCTAAGCCTACGGAACCCTATCTCGAGTTTGGAACGCATAGACATTTGGATTGGTTTCTGAATTTATATATGGCCTTGTAATTCGTCTAGTGCTACGTTGTGTCCTATAGTAAACCAAATACTTTTAGGATCATAAAAATATATATTTCAAGGTTAAGGCAACCAAAAAATACTAAAGGGGTGTGGTAAAGTTTGCTCTACTAATACTACTGCGGTGGTCAGACCTACCTAGTTGCTTGGAGAACTTAGTAAGGCTTCTATTTTGTAGGTCCTAAGTATTCTTACTGTTCATGTACCTTGTTACGAGTACTAAGTAATTAATTGCCAAATAATCAATTAGCAAGGATATAAATTCGGGAGCAATTCCAACTGTATAGCAGGTAAGTTATATAAGTATACAAATTTGTTTTGGTGCGGTAAAGTAGGAGCCCGTTCCCGCTCCAGAAGTAACTTTCCGCTGATAGTTGCTAGCAGCCATCGGCCACGTGCCCTGACGGGGTAGCTGTCTGCAGCAAACAGTTCATTATTCAAGAGAATTGGGTCTTTATTCACACAAAACTGTTTATGTATGTGATCTCGTCATACAGAGATAAGAGGACACAAACCTTATATATTAGGATTGATAATTATATGCAATTTCTATTTTCATACTGTCATTATATTATTTCACACAAAATGGTTTATTAGAATTCATTGTCTTAATGAACCCTATACAATAAGTACAAAAATTTACAGATTTTCAATCCAAATCCAGGTCGTTAAATTGATTTCTGGTAGTTAAAGTGATGACCGGAAATCAGTAGCTCTGGAAGTCTATGGTGGAGGCCTGTGTTCAGCAGTGGAAGTGCTGTGGCTGATATGATGATGATGAAAATGATTACCAAGTTGCATTTTGTGTAATTGATTTATAAGTAAAGTTTAGGCATAAATTACCTTGCTAATTAGAGCCCTGGAAAAATGTTAAGTTCTATTCAGCATAAATCCAGTCTTACGTTCGAGGAAACTAAACCTTCTAGTGTAGTAATGTTTATTAATGTATATAGCTCGTCAACCCATTAGGTAAATCTCATAGGCTACTCACTTCTGTCTAGATTTCTCACAAAATAACAGGCAAATTGTCAAGTTTTACATATAAGAACACTACGGACTTGAAAACTGCAATGACCGCGTATTACGGTTTTGCTCATGCCTGGCTAAGTTATTTTGTGGGGAAACAGTACAGACGTCGACCAATTAAATTAAATTACAAAAAAGATGTATCAGGATATTGGTCAACATAACAGAAATGGAAACCTGCAGACTTCATTTTAAGAAACTCAGAATTTTGACTTCAAGTATTGGAAACCTGTAATTATGTTAAAAAAAATCAACACTTATATATACAAGCGAAAAATGTCTACTCTCATTTTATCAGACTCCGACCTTCACAGGGATAGGTTAGCAGCGCCTATTACAAAACTACACATTGTTAGTGCAGGACCATATTACATTGTCTGTAAAAATATTTAATAGTTTACCAAAGTCTATAAAAGCATTCTCATTTCCATAGAGGGCTTAAGGAATTTTTGATTTCAAACTGTTTTTACACGCTGCAGGAATTTTTAGATTTTAAAGAGAAATAATTATTTCAAGACAAATGATATTATCATGCTGGTTTTAGATTATTGAAAATGTATGACTTAGATTTGTATATATAGAAGTAAAATTTTATAACATATATTTAAAAGCAGCTAACCACCCATTGTATTGCAGTGCCCTAACAGGGTTCATATTAAGTATTATGTGAATGAATTTATATTTTGACATCTTATGTAAGCATATGGGGCAATAAATGATATGATATGATTTTAATGCAAACACAGTTGTTCTTCATTACGAAATAATGTAAGTATTTCAAAGTCTTGGCTAACACTGTGAATATCACTGCCACAGTATAACCATATAATGGTTATATTGTGGCAGTGATATTAACAAAACCATAATAAAACAGAGATGAAAAAAAGAAGGGCCCTGGAACATAACGTTCACGTCCATAGGTAACATATGTTGCAGGTCACTGCTTTGAGACAGGGTACCCAGAAGGCTCTAACAGCGTTGCCACTTTGTATGGCCAGACTTATGCTGGCCCAGGTAGCTGCCAGCCTTTGTGCATAGTTTGAGTAAACTTGTTTTGTAATTATTTTCTTTTGTACAATAAAGCCTTTACAAATAAACTCATCATCATCGTCGTCCATTGCTGAACCAATAGGCCTCCCCTATAGATTTCTAGAGCGATCGACTAAAGAATGACTAAAAAGTTTAAAATTAGGATTCTTCAAGATATTTAAATAGTTGTGAGTCTCAATAGATACATAGATAAATAATGGACCGGCCGTTTCTCTTAAATCAGGTGCATTTTATTACGTATTGAAATTTAAATCCAAACACAATTTAAACTATAGTTTAAGTTCCCCAGTATGTCCGTCAGTCTGTATGAGTGTACTACAGCGATTTCAATACAATTTCCAATAAAAATCAATTGTTTCCAGTCAATAGTTTGTTCATAAGAGGGTTTGTGCATACATAACTTACAAGATATCCGGGCAAAGCTGTTTAAATCATATTCGAGTAAAGCCGGGGCAAGTTGCTAGTCTCAGATATATTTGTGAATCTTACCGAGTGGCTTGTATCAAGTAGACTTGCTTTAAGTTTTTCTTTTATCAGAAACATAGACCATTTATTTATTAAGCCCAAGTACTTAATAAATAAGGTGTAAAATATTTAGCTTACTTGTGGGTAATACAGATTAACTATTCATTTATCGTTTGTCGGTAGATAAGTAACATACAATAAATAGCCATCTAATATGTATACATTAACACACGTTTAATCTAATAGTAGGTTTGTGTGTTCAATGTAAATACAAATTAAAGGGGTGTATCGTAACGTCTATCCTCGCATGATAAGTGACAGTGGTGTCTAAAGATTCGGAGTTACGAATCAATTAAGGCATGATATATTATCTTTTACTCACTTTAAAGTCTCCATACCTTTACCTTGTATATTTGTAAAATGTATACTCTACCTGGTGATAATGTCAATAATTCCTGAGGAATCACTGACTCTGATAATACAGTTTAACTAGTTTCGGAGTCAGGGGTCCATTATACTAGATGACTTCAAATGTATTATCCATAACTCTAGTCTTAAAATAAACTTAAAATGCATTGTAAACTTGGGTAATGAATAAATGATTATTATTATTATTATTATTATTATATCAAATTAATATACCTAAATAAAAAAGCCTTTATTTGGACCAAGGACGTATTTCTAATTAGTTATATTGAGAAATTGGCCTGCGAACTACCGTGCGCTTCGATTTGTTGTTTCTGGTCTGGTTGGGGACTCCACATGCCTTAGAATTTTTATTTCTCAGCATGCAGGTTTCCTCACGATGTTTTCCTTCACCGTTCAAGAGCAGTCGGATAAATTCACATAAGTAATGAAATTTGTAAAACTTGTTGGTACATGGCCTGCCTGGGGTTCATACCTGGACCTGCCAATTTGGAAGACTGTGTCTCCTCGACAGAGCCACCGACGCTTTAATCGTAAAAGTTATTATATCATCATTTTTATGAACATAAACACCTATCATCGTCATTATATCAGCCATAGGAAGTCCCTTGTTGAACATAGGCCTAAATACCTATCACTTTTGTTTATATTTTCAGTATTTTTTATAGCTATAAATCATAAAGCATAAATGTCTATTTCTCACATATAATGCATGAGCGTGTGCTTGCATCATGCGTATTATGCCTGGCTACTCACTCCAGCCTTTCTACGTTTCTCTACACTTTTTATAGGAAAAAAAAATATAAATTATTTCAATGAATTCTAAAATTATATTAGATAAACAAACTAAAACTATGTTTATACTTAATTAATTCTGAAAATCCACCCACTTTCTAAATAAAAGGCAAGTTATTTATTATTATCACAATCTAAGCGAATTGCTTTACCAAAGTTGTTAGTATTTTTATAGAATTGTAACAACTTCAGTTAATAGTTATTTATTGTAAAATTTTGATTGAACACAGACAAACTTAAAAAAATCGATAACAATCATTCTTGACACTGAACGCAATTATTATATATATATATATATATATTTTAACGTTACGGGCGTTATAACAATAAAACATCTATTGTGTCTGGTTCACTGTTCGTGAAAGTGTTAAAATTATTTCAAATACCAGTAACATACATTTTAAATTTAGAAAAGCCCCTATTAGTATCGTTCAGGTATACATCATGGCCAACATGGAAATCCTTAAAACGGCTTCGGACTCAAGTTGGCCGCAGCAAAGATAATCTGTGCAGGTGGGGCTTCTCCGATGGCGGGAGTGATCGATGCGAGTGCGGAGTCTCCCCATAGACAATGGATCACGTATTGTCTTGCCCCGCGTGTCCTGACATCTGCACCTTTGACGACCTCCTTAACGCCACAGAGAGTGCTGCTAGAGTGGCTAAGTTTTGGTCCAATAAAATTTGAAACATGCCTCGACACAAAAAGAAGAAGATTCAGATATACAAAGCAAATCTCTTAAAAGTTTAATATGTTCGAAACCGCTGAATCGATTTCTAGTATATTCTAACTAATATTATAAATGCGAAAGTTTGGATGTTCGTTTCTTTGCTTGTTGCTCAATCACGGCGAAACGGATAAACATATTTGGATGAAATTGGGTATATAGGTAGAATATATCTTGGATTAAGAAATATAGGATAATTTTATGCCGATAAAGTTCCCGCGGGATAAACAAATTTCTACGATAAATTTATTCCATACAAGCGAAGCTAGTATGAAATATTAAAAAAACACATAACACCTGTCATTTTGTGAAGAACAACAGTATAAGAAGAAATAGAGCTACGCCGTGACGTCAGCGCTACGCGTTGTCATCCCAGTGCTATGGGAGAGGAAAATGTGCGGAAAGTAGACTATCATTAAGAAGGTTTGAGCTATCATTAAGAGCGCACTTGTCAATTGTTGCTAAATTAAATACCACACATATTATTTACGAGTTGTCTCATTTCTGGACTCTAGCAATACCTACATCATAATTTAGGTTAATTCGAGTACTATTGGGGTACTCCTTAAGGTGAACATGGGCAGATGCAAATTATGGCGAAATCTCGTGTGAGTGCCGTCGTCGTAGATACAATGAAAAGGCATTCATTGATAAATAATAATACAATTTTCTCTCCAAGTGCGGGGAGGCTGTGCTCCTGTAGTTAAGCGAGGACTTCAATTAACTACCTACTAAAGGTATAAATATTATAATAAGTAGGTATATATTTAAAAAGAAAAAATATCGTGCAGTATATCAACCATCTGATAACCCATAATACTGCGTAGTATGGAACTAGATGGTGCTATGATGTGCCACCGGACTTCTATAACGGAGATGTTTCCAAGGATATTTATTTAGATTTATTTCTTAAAAAAAAAAGAAAATAATACAAAAATAATTATATAGCATGCATTAATTATGCTTCCAATAAAAAAAATTCTCTCTTCTTTATTCTATCTATGGCTGACCAGATGAATGATATTGAATGACTGTCTGACTGTACTGTGGTGTCATCAATCTGCTGTCAATCAATGAAATTTTGATAGTGTAACCTCCGTCTACGATATCTTGCGCGTCAAAATCGGTCAAGCTGTTTAGGCTACAGAGAGTAACACAAAAATCTCCATATACCACATATATAAATTTAACCGCCTCCGTGGCTCAATGTAAACAACATTAGGTTTACGATTCAGAGATCGCGGGTTCGATCCCCAGCGGGGTACATGTTTAAGTACTCGGTTTGGTTGGTGGTAGGGCATTTTAAATATCCGCCTGGCTAGCTACCACCATCTTATCTAAATCTGCCGCCAAGTAGCAATGTTAATAGCATTGTTGTGTTCCGGTTGTCAGAGATAAGATAGCCAGTCCCCCAAATGTGTTGGGGTCTCCGGATCAGAACGCTTCCATCTTCGACCTCATCTTCACTTAACATCAGGTGTGATTGAGGTCAAGTACGAACCAGTCGTGCATAAAAAAAAAAGATACACACTCCCGAAAAACATTACCCTTCTCCTGAAGCAGTCGGATAAAAATCTTCCTCCATCCATCCATTCATCTTCGTCCATCTTGCATCTTTCAAAATTCGTTATTTCGCTTAAAAATATTTAATTTTTATAATTATATATAAACTGGTATGAGTGTGCTGGATAATTTTCCATAGTTCATGTTCTGTTTCACTTAGTAAATAAAATGTAACCTAGGTATATCATTAAGTAATTTCAATATGACAACATTATTACCAACACAATACTCATGTGTCAAGACATTGAAAATTATATGACGTGTGACCTACTCTTTTCTGTTGACATTCTTATTGAAACTGTTGATGAGACGAGTCATTTCTTATTGCTGCTATTCGCTTAAAAAAAACTGGTTTCTAAAATGGAAAATACATTATCCTACGACAGTTTGGTACCACATATAAAAAATTTACGGCGGTGCGGTTGCTACCACCTGGACAATGATCAACCCAAGTTACATAGAATCGCTCACATGTTTTATAGATGCATCAATTTGATTTTCTTATTTCTCTACACAGTACAACAATTAGTGAAATTGTATCAAGTAATGTATTTTTATGTAATTGATTTAAATCAATTAAAAAGCACGTAAGAAGAATAGAACAAACCCGTCTCTTCCCGTGAGTATCGTTAAAAGCGATTAAGGGACTTTCCACCGAAAAACATCAATAGATTTGGGCGATGGGCTCACCCCCTGTTACTGTACATTTCTATATAAACTACTCGAACCATTCGAAAGGTGTAGACGTATTTTCATGCATTAAACTCTTAATGTTTAGGACATCCAAAGGCTAATCTTTGGGATGTCTCTGACCATCTTATTTAGGATGAGGGTCGTGATGTTATGTATATATTGTAAATACCTACCGAGAAGGAGTGGTGGCATGAGAAGGCCTATATCGATAAGTATATAGGTGGATGGAGAAAGATTGATCAACCAGTTATCGTCTTAAAAGCAGAAACTGATCAATAAAATACGCTTTATTATTTATACAAGGAAATTACATAAATACGTAACGTCACGACCTATATCCTAAATGGGGTGGTCAGAGATATCCCAAACATACACGTTTTGATATATCAAACATAAAAAAATTTATGCTTGTAAAAACATCCACGGTTACATTTCGTAAATTATACAGAAATGCACACGTGAGAGGGCTAGAGCCAATCACCATTGAAACATGAAAGTCTATAGATGTTTTTTTCGTAGCAATTCCTATAGTCGTTTTTTACGACACTCACACAAAGAGACGGATTGGTTCCATTCTTTTTAGATGCCGAAACCACAGTGTATTAAATTTTTATTTAAATTACTGATTTTAGGTACGAGGTGAAATCGACAAGCTTGTAGATACAATGCCCTTATTTTTCACGATGGCCGGCACCATGTTCAAACAAGTCGTTCTTTCGCTCAAAGCTGATCAGATTGATGAGCTGTTAAACTCAATGAAAGGTAATGGTAATAGTCATTTAACCCACATGTAATTGTTTTTACGTAAACGTCACAAGACTTACTATAGAGGAAGTTACACGGCGTCGAAAAACAAAATAACATTTAATAAAAGATAATTACGTCATACTCATTATCATTTTTTATTGCACACTCCTCGTATATTAGAAAAAAGTTTGTTAACAAGTGCAGTCAATGTGCAAAAGATATTGAATCTTATAACGAAGACCTTTCGCAAACAGTTCCATATAGTTAGTAGCCCAGGGAAAATACGGTAAAAAATTAGCTTAGCACATAATTCAGAAGCGACTTATATAGTTGCTTTCTTATAGAGGTATATTAGAGATGTAATTATGAATAACTAAGCCTAAAAAAATTATAGCTTAGTCTAAATTTTTTTAGAAAACCATATTATTAATTTACATCTTAATAACAATATATACTAACTGATATTTAAATAGGTAGACTTTTGTTAAACACAGTTAACTTATTGATGGATAAAAACTAAGCATGTTATATTTAGGCATGCATGTATTTTTAGCTGAAAATGTCGTCGAGCTGCATTTCTTAAGAAATAAAAATGAGAACTAATATTTGGTAATGATAATTTCCCTAAATGTTTTAAATTTAAAGAAATACCCATAAATTGAGCATTTTTTTTGAAGAAACACATTTTTCAACATCCACTTATTTGGAAAAATATATAGGTACTTGCGTTTCTTACAAATGTTTAATTTTTAGTAATTGTTACTACATTTACAACACTTTATTAAATGTTTCAAGAAAATCGCGGTTATGCGTTTTTCTGAGGTCTACACGTATTTTCCCTGGTAGTGCCCATAACTCTCTTTCGCACTTTTAGCGCAGTCGCATTTGATAATCGTTTTCGTTTAGCGTAAGCAATATCTGGCGCGGTCAGCCGCCGCCGGACAAAAAATCTAGATCAAACAATTTTATCCTCAAGGGTGGAATGTAGATATAGTCTTCTATGTATGCAATAACAGGGACATAAAGTCTGTCATCTACGCTGCTCCTTTTCACAAAGACATCTAAATAACTTCATTGTTTTTGGAGTATTTATGGGACTATATTTTGGCGGCAATATTGCAGCAGGTATAGGCACAGTTTTTTTGGCATACAAATTATAATCAAAGGTAAAGCAGTCTCTGCTTAGAAGACGTGAGGATTCCAGCAACACCTGACTCCAGATTGCTCGCTTAAAATATTCAATAAGTGTTAAACTTCAGTGGCACTATTTTTTCCCTTTGGGCGCTTGAGCACAATTTTTAACACGCTTTTATTAGCTTCACTTGTAACTAACATAACAATGTAATATCTTGAAAGTTAATTTAAACTTTACTTACTTTTAATTTTACTTTTAATTGTATCGAAATGAAACTTACTAAATCTGATGACAATACTATAATTTGGTATCTTGGAGCTGATCTAATGATGGAGCCAGGAGGTGGATGGTGAAACTCTTCAGTGTAGTAAACCCCTCAAGTTTGGGGTCATGTGATTGGTTTTGACGAGTCCAATATATGTGATGATGTGATCTTTATACTTTGTGTCGGCGATCTGATAATGGAGCCAGGAGATGGATGGTGGAAATGTAGCGTATTTTTAAAGTTTTTTTAAAATACATATATTTTTTTTTTATTGAAATAGGTGAATTCTTTGTGTATTCTAGCTTCCCAATCGTGTAAAAGTGCCAACATGGCGGCCCGCGGACGAAACAAAATATGCTGTCGGGTTTTTTGGTTTTTAAATACTTAAATTGGCATGAATGTCTTATATTAATAATAATGAACTTACGATTATGTATTGACTTACAATTTCCATATTTAATATGGTTACCCGAAGATCTGCGTAGTAAAACATCCTCACTTCGTTTGGATTATCGTTGGGATTATTGTCTAAAATGCCACTGCCTCATTTCGAGAATTTCCCGCTCTCCAAATGCAAATACATAATAGTAATAAGTAATTAAGTAAACAATAATCCATTTCCAGCGACCTTTATCAGGTCGGCTGTCCACCTTGTCAGTCCTACGCTGCGCTTTCAAACGGTCACTGTAGAATTCCATGGGGGAGGCCTTAGTTCAGCACGTCCTGTGACTGATATAGTAATGATGATAATTATGACGCAATAATGCAGGCGGCTTCCAACATGTCGCTCTGGAAGTGTATGGGGTATGGCATATGCTAGTGATGATGAGGAAACAATAATTAATTATTTAATCTTAATTTGATACACTTAAATTATTTAGTTCTGTTTTACAGCTGAATTTATTGGCCTTTTGCGGTGGAGGTGAACTTTTATGAAAATTCTCTAAATAAATCATTAACAGCCTTACACGTCATCACTGTTAGGACACAGCCTCTCTCCTGACTATCACAGGACCACAACGCGGGCCCAGTGCGGATTCGTACATTTGTGTGCGACTAGAGGCCAGTAGGAGTCAGTTTTTTTAGCCACCCCTGGGCTATCGACTTGGGTTAACGACTGCCTTCAATTGAAAACAGCGGGTCTGACTGTTTAGCGAAGCACGGAAATACTCGTATAAGATTGCCACCCATCGATGGATTAGCAGCTCAAGAATTTGCTTAACTTCGTTAATCGTAAACAAATAGCGAATGCGACTGCGCCATGAGTGTTAAATCCCCACTGACAATTTTATTTGGGTTTGGGGATCCGAGAATGATCCAAATAAATTACCACGCAAAAGGTACAATAGTGTCGAGCGATGTTAAAGTACAAATTATGATACATTTGTTTGTAGGTTGGCTGTTCAACCAGGGCGAGCCACATCATAAGATGTTGCTCTCTCAGACAATCCGACTGGCCACGATAATCCTTCGAGGTTTCAACTACGTCGCCCTAACGACTTGCCTGCTCTGGTTTATAGGCCCGATAGTATTGCATTTGCAGGGGAAACATGTTGAATTCGTTATATGGCTGCCTTTTGACTCCAACGAGAATCCGCAGTGAGTTCACATTTGAAATAAACGCTTGTAATTTTGTGGAAACTGAAGCGAATCTCGCATTTGCAATGTTAATACAGGAGCTGTGTGAAGCCGCGTTCAAGAATAATGTCTAATGAACTTTTATCATGACTTCCTCAATCCCCAGAGTAACCAAAATCTATGATATATCTTTCAGATTTTACTTTGTGTCCGTCTACGTATATTTCGCAATGTCATGGGTCGCCTTTAACAACACTACTATTGATAGCTTTATAGCATTCTTCTTGGTACAGTGCAAGACCCAACTGTCTATTCTCAGGTGAGTCCTAGACATATCTGACAAGCAAATATAACCGTTTGGGATTTAAGATTTAAAAGCATCGTGCAATACTCCAACCTAAGTACAAACGACTGCAAGTAAAGCGTAGCTCTGCTTAGTATTTGAAGCGTACAATATTGACGTATACCTATGTAGGTAATTGAACGCTACATGCTATTGAATAAGTATACCTTATAGGTACTTTAGTGACTAATATTATTTATGAATATACTAAGTAGCCCATAATACATAGTTGTGTTAAAATATCAATGATTACTCTTTAACATGGATTACCAAATATTTTGCAGATTTGACTTAGAAACATTAGTTGACAAAAGCAAGGAAGAATCTAAGAGCACGTCGGTAGATTTCTCTATCGTGTTCCACAAACGATTCGGTAATATTCTTCAGCACCACAGGAAAATTCTCAGGTACATTAAGTGCACTCTTAGGTAACACTTTACTTTGAAATGAAGAGTGGACGTAAAAGAGTACTCTATTTTAGTTTAGCAGTGCAATAAGGGATTGTGAGGATAACATGTCTAATAGTAGACTTATAGGAATGGGATCTTCTGTGTGTGTGATGCACGCACACCTTAAAAGACGTCATATCACGTTTCGCATGTATCGTTTCGAATAGGTTGTTCTCTCCATAAAACGGAAAATCAAGCATCAACGCAACTATTACATACTTGGATATACATAAGTCAACTAAAGTCAACTATTCGAGATAGTCCTTAAAAACAAAGAGTGTTTGTCGGTTTATCCTTTCATGCTAAACTACTGGGCCGTTTCTCGTGAGATTTGTTATAGGGGCAGTTTGAAACCTGGAGAATGTCACAAGATACTTTCTATTCCTGAAAATAAAAAAATATTTTAGAATATGTCAACCTAGCGTGTGTCGGCCTGTAGCAGAGTCATTACATACATTAAATAGGTATACTTTTTAAACCCAGACGAAAAGCGACAGGTTTTATGTGTTTGACGGCGTTGTATGTTGGATCCAGTCTTTATCCGGATTTATGGAAAGGAAGGATGCTTGAATCGATTTGAGTGACGTTTTTTTATATTTAAGATTAAACTACCGAAAAGCTATGTTTGATGAAAATCGATTCGATATTTAACGATCGAAGATATTTAACTTCTATAACAGTTCCTTTGTACACCTGGGTTCTTCGGGCATTTTTAAATTTACAATTTGCATTATTAAATTCTTTAATGTTACTTGCTAAATGTTAGTCTCACATTGTAACAATAAATCATAATACAATAAATCAATATAGATAATTTTATCAGTCGATCTGACAATTTTGTATTCTTTTATAGATATGCCGAAACAATACAAGACGTATTCAGTGCTTCTATAATGTACCATTTTTTGGTAGGTGGTTGGATATTATGCACAGCTGCTTACAGAACCCTAATGGTACGTATACCTACTGAATACTACTAGTACCTACATAGCACATAACGTCACAAATTTTATCCCAAATGGAGCGGTCAGAGATATCCCAAACATTAGCATTGTTCCAAACATTAAAGTTTACCTTTCGAAATATTCAGAACGGCACCCGTGGCAGGGCGTGAGCCCATCGCTATTAAGACATGAAATCTATAAAAAAAGTTGTGGAAAGTCCCTCAGTCGCCTTTCACCGACACCCATGGGAAGACATGGTTTGATTCTATTACATGCCGAAATCCATACTATCAAAGAGGAAATGCACTTAGCCTCTTAGGTACCATTCAGTTTCAGCAAGAACTGGGTCAAACTTTTTATTTATAAATGTGTGTTTTATATATTTATTATTTTTTATTTGTAAATGTGTATTTACTCTAGTAAGATATTCATAAGAATTATCACAATGCCTATGTTTATATTGCCTACTAGCTGTTGCCCACAACCTCGTCTGCCTAAGCTACATTACTACATTACCGACGCAAAAAGAGGTTATAAGTTTCAAGCCTTTGTCTTTATCCGTCTGTGGCTTTGTAGAGTTAAAACGGCTGAACCGATTTCAGAACGGTTTTATTTTTTCAAAAGATGGAATTTGCAAAATGGTTCTGAGCCATGTTCAGCCGTTTTCTAGATTTATTTAATTTTTAAAACAGTTGGTTTGTTTATCTGTTTTGATAATACCGGAGGGTTTTATAAATTAACAATTAGGGTACAGTGATGCTGCTGGCGGACTATGTCCTTTCCAGCTTTGTAGATACAATGATATAATATACAGAAAAAGATGTAGATTATATTACCAGGTACTGAGAGTATGTTGGGCGACAGAACAGCAGTTTCAGTAATGCGCCTACAGCCAAATGAGTGCCCGAACAGGAGTGGCGATAAGCGATTGGTTAGCTTCAGTCGTTTAACTGCGAGCTTCTCCAGCGTTGTTGGAAATTCGTGAAGTTGAGCCAGATTTTATGAAGCAGTAGTAAATAATGCAGACACAGGACCACCAATACTGTTACCATAGACTTCGTTTGAGCGATCTTTCGATTTGAGTATTAATTCACTACAGCTCCTGCATCCAACCACTGCGATGATCGCTTACTGTTATTCACATAAGATCCATTTCATCCATTTAAAAGTAACGATTCGACTCAGATTTCCCTCGATTTTGAGTCGGCTCAGAAAGCAAAGCAAGCACCGACACGAGCTTGCCGTTAGGGTTGATTCAGCAGATGGGACAAACACTTATCCTGCGTCTTTACGTTTAGAGTTGTAGGGAACTTTTTTTTTCGTGGGGAAATCCGCACGGGAGCATCCGTGCGGATTTCCCTTTCTGCCCTGCCCTGGGGAAAAACGAAAGTGTTACGCGATTCCAACCGGCTAAAACCCCACGGTGTTCCCTATTACCACCAGCGATAACCTAACGAGGCGCAGGCCTAACGCGATGTTTTCCTTCACCGTTTAAGAGCAGTCGGGTCAAAAGTAATTAAATTAAATTAAAAACTCATTGGTACATGGCCTACCTGGGAATCATAAGATTTGGTTAAATAAAATTTTTCTTTTTTTCTTCCTACTTTACCGAGTTTATTATAAGCGACTTAATTTATCTTGTAATTTATGTTGCTGCTGCTATCGCAGTCGAAATGGGTCAGATGTATGTGCTTCCATTATCGCTTTCAATTCTTCACCTTAACCATATTCTCTGGTTTTCCACGGGGTTCATTGTTGAGATCGAAAATCCACGAAACGGTTAAAACAAAAATATGCAGTGCATTTAACCCTTACACATTTATTTTATTATTTATTTTACCTTACACATTTATGGAAATGGCGTGCCGTTTGCGCCACGTTAGTACCTTGAGCCAGAACTCATATTCAAAATTAAAGGTTTGTCAAACAGCGTGACTGTACCTTCAATTGTCTATATCAATTTAACAGACAGACGGACAGACACCAGGGTGATGCAGTGTGTAATTTTGTCACTATTGGCACATAAATAATATAGTACGATCGTACTATTGGTACGGACCACAAATCAATTTTCTTTTCCTGCCTTTCTTAGAGTTTAATAGAAACTCCAAATTTCATTTGTTTAATGTTTTTGTTTGAAGTACCACTTCTATATGGGTTTTAAGACATATTTTCATGTGTAATGAATGTCAAACGATCATTTTCAGATAAGCACAACTTATGTGGATTTTATTACAATATCAATGTATATTAGTTGCATGGCAACAGAACTATTCTTATACTGCTACTGTGGTAATGAAGTAAACCTTGAGGTAAGTTGAATTGGAGAATTACCTTGAAGTAATTAGTTTGCTGTGCACATATAGTACATGCCTAAGTTTATCGAAGTCCAATGCTGGGCATAGGGTCCACTCAAAGCGTTACATTGGATTAAATATCCGAGTTGGATTCAAATAATACTTTTGTCCTATAAAATCTTTTGAATATTGACTATTCGACCATTGGCCTCTTACTCGTTCTGTTCTCTTTATGTTCTTACTCTTATTAATTCCTTCAATTCGTACAGAATACAGTCTACATTTAGGAGGCGCTGTATACGTTTGTAACGGTGTCGTTCTTTTGAGCTGATACTCATTGGTTGGTTTGGGTTATTGGAGTTCAAATTCGAAATTTTAAACTAACTGACTGACTGATGAACTGACGGATCCTTTTTTTTGTCACATTGATTTCCAGATTTCAACTCAGTCTCACCGTTATTTTAATCATTCTTACATCTCAATAGTTTTTTAGTTTTAAGGCCCTTGTACTACCTGTTTCTCTCAATAAATAAGTTGGTGTGGTGATCCGTGTTCTGATTTGACCCTGGCCTGAGCTGTCCCGCCCCTTCTGAACATATACACCTCGAGACTCGACCCAGCTGGGCACAGGTGGGCTGGGAAGGTCACACGTTGACGACCAATTGATGTAGGGTAGTGGATAGTGACCCCGTCAGCGAAACCAACGGTTGTGGGTTCGAATCCCACGAGGGGTAAATGTTTGTGTTAAATACGAATATTTAATCCCGAGTCATGGATGTTTACATAAATATTCATGTATGTTTATCCGTTAAGATAAGAGTTTTTTGTAGAGTGACAAGTTAATGAAATCAGCCTATACCATGGACTGGACAGAGACGTCTTGGAAGCGTCGAAAAGACCTTATAATTTTTATGGAGAGAATCAAACGACCAATACAACCAATGGCGGGGAGTATCATACCCCTAGCGAACAGTACTTTCGTCTCGGTTTGTATGAAGATATAATTAACTTAGACCCCTAAGTCTAGTCATCTGGCTTGTACTAAATCTTTATCTCACCCTATTACTGGGGTAGTCGCCCAGAAAGGAGGGTAATGCTTTTCATGTGTATTGATATACCTATGTAGGTTTCTAGATTACCTGCTGTAACCTAAACGCTTGACCCATTTTTAAGTTAAATTCGTCTTGGCCACCAGATGCCAGTGTCATATATAGGATAAATTTTATGGTAAAAAATAGTTTTGGTTTATAAATACTTAAGTTATTAAATATGTGAAGGTTTGTCACTGTATACTACTAATTTGTGAATAAGTACTTATTTTAAAAACAAAAGGCTTATGTATAAAATAGTTATTATGTTTCTAATTGTCTATGTGCAATTTTCAAGTGCTCAAATTGATTAATGTTTAAGAACCTACCACTTGCCTAGGGAAGTGATAGTTTTAACATTGTTAATTTGTGTACCTACACTTGAAAAAAAAAGAACAGGTTAGATTTCCAGTGACTTCCTTAAAATAACTTTTTTTTTTCGTTTAAATAAAAGTGAGTGTAATCATTATTTTTCTTTTTTTACAGATTTTACGTAGTTCCTATTCTTTTTATGCGTTTCTAAAGAATAGCAAGGGGAACGAATTCGAAGAATTTTAATTTTGTTAATGATATTATTGTTATCAATATCCGTGTTAAATTATTGCACTATTTGATAATTTGTGTATAAGTACTAAAACTAAAAAACAATATTGTAACTTGCATTAAAATAAAGATCATGATGTTTACGCCAGAAGAAATTATCAAGTTATAAACAACTTCTTTTGCTTCAAGGGTGGAACTAAACGATTTTTATTATTTTATTGTCAATCAGTTTTGACTTTTGTTGCTCCATTTTTGTCGCACTTCGTTTTCTCGTACAGTACACTACATTTTGCACTCCTGAGTAATGAGATATAAAAATTCATCTACTACGAGCGTGTTTCTTCTATTGCATTAAGTAGGTATATGAAATTATTAGTATCTACTTAGTTAACAAGTAGCATTTTTTTAAATGGGATAGTATGAAAAAATTCGAAACATATGAGATGTTACTGAGAAATTTTCCTTTTTACCCGACTGCCTCAAGGCGGGTAATGTTTATCAAGTATATGTATGTAGATTTATATATTACCTCCTGTGATCTAAGCGACTTAACCGATTTTGAAGTGAGGGATGAGGTTTTGTTACGTTCGTCTTGATCCCCTGAGTGTCATAGGTATATACTATACAGGTATTACCTTCGTTATAGGATACATTTTATGGGACAAAATCTAATATGGCGTTGGCAAAATAGGAATAAAATACTGTCGGGATTTTTTGTTTCTAACAATCTAACAAATTGAAGTAAATTTTAACGTACGGATACTGATAATTGTCGTATCGAAATAAAACTTGGTATGTAGGTATATGTGGCTCGGATGACAATATTATAATTTGGTATCTTGGAGCTGATTTGATGACGGAGTCAGGAGGTGGATAGTGGAACTCGTCGGTGGCTACTAGTAAACCCCTCGAATGCAAGCTCATATATGATTCGTTTAGACCAATCTAATGCGAATCTAATATATTGCACTTGGTGTAGAGGGTCTCATCATGGAGCCAGGCCAAGTCAAGGTGAGAAACGTGCCGAGGGCTGAATGGAATGAGGGTGGTTCAGAATGTCACATCACAATCGTCATCTTAGTGCACTTTGTTTAAATTAATTAAAAGTGCCCATAAGAAACTTTCTACCACGTACGACCACCCTGTGGAACGGACTTCCTGCAGCGGTATTCCCGAACGAGTACGACATTGGAACCTTCAAGAAACGAGCCTACACCTTCCTCAAAGGCCGGCAACGCATCTGTGACCCTTTTGGTGTTGCGGGTGTCCATGGGCGGCGGTGATTGCTTTCCATCAGGTGACCCGCATGCTAGTTTGCCGCCCTCTCATATTAAAAAAAAAAAGCATGCTTTTTGATAACCATTGGATATAAAATAAGTGACAAGCTTACTAATAAAGAACTACCTAGGGTATCTATCAGCCACCACATCTAAATGGAGATTATCTATTCATTAACTATTTTTCGTATCAAAGTAGGTGGGGCGTTCATTGTATCGAGGAAAAAATCGGGATAACAGAAGTTCAATAGCAGATCTTCAATAAAACTTTTTCATATAGGTAGGTAAATTGCTGGAAATGTGATAGATAAGAACTTACCTGTTCTAGGTGCGATGTCCAACTATGGTCTGCATTTTGCTGTAGGTATTGTACAGGTAGGTACTGTGCGGGCACGTTTCAGAACATTTCGGTAGCTTTCAGGAACGACGTGTGCTGAATGTTATTCAAATGACATAACGGGCCTTTTACCCACCTTTAAGATGTTATATCGAGATTCTTTTTCTAGATTTGAACCTTTTGGTGACCCCATGAAAGAGTTGAAAATCTAGTTAATTTATCCGTATTAGATATTGTTATTGATTCTGCTGCAACTACTGCTAAACTGAACTGGAGTGAACTAAAATACCTAGACTAGTATAAAGTAGTGCTGACTCTTTCTTCCTGGAATAAAAAGACTCGATAATAGGTACCAGTCTCGACATAGAATATATATTATTATTATAATTACTTAGTTATAACTTTTAGTTTAGAGAATGCACATCGAAATTATTTTGTTTGAATATTCAATACACGTGCGAGTCTCAAAACAGCGCCGATATATTTGAGACCTTATTACCGGTTTGTCGCGTCTCCTTTCACGTCAACACGAGCAAATACCTTTTTTAATTTTTTTCTTTGCAATAGGTAAATGCAATAAGTAACAGTATACTTCGTCTTCCATTTTTTGAACGACTGAGTCCAGAAAAAGTTTGACGGCACAACGGACGTGTATCGAATACAATCAGATAGTCCCTAATCAGACTATCGGAAACACAAACTAACGTAGGTATATTCCCGCCCTAAGGCCTTGGAACAATGGTGTCGATTCGGATGTACACCAACTAAACTAAAACCAGTTTTGGAGTGGTGCCGTCCACAGAACAGAAGAAAGAGGTGTGCCGTCGCATCGTACTGTTCCAGGGAGAAAGAGACAGTACTACTTTAAAACTGGTTTTAGTTTAGTTGGTGTACATCTGAATCGACACTAATGTTAGTCCTATACAAAAAATAAAATTGTAGTCTGTGTTCTCTGATGAATTAAGTGCTCGTATTGAAGTCCGTGATGATAAGTTTGCCTGGAGGAGATCGTATTTGTAGTTTCTATAAAATATTTAAGTGTAATGTAATGTATTATTTAAACAATAAGGCGTATTTATTGATTGATTGAATTTTATTGCTTTTCTAATGCTCAAATGGATATCGTAAATTATTTATTAATAAATTGAGTTATAAATTCATTCATTCTAATCGAAGTAAAGTAAATACATTTCTGTCATTGGAATAAGTGTTCCATCTTTGAATGTTGTGTCACTACGATATCGATACGAGACTGCTAATGTGTATGAAAAAGTTTTTATCAATTATAACCAACTTTCGTTGTCTAAAATAATATACCTAACGAAATTTTATGCAGCCTATATGTATATGACATGACATACATACCCTCAACAAACCGCAAAAATCTTTCGTAAAGTATTCTGCTACTTTACTGAAAAACGACTTGACCGTGACTAGACTATACAGACGTATACAGAGTCTCTGAATGACTTGTTTTGACTGAGACTGACATTGAAGAAATTAGACATGGCTGTATCGGATTAGATCCCTTTGCCTTCTCGAGAGAAAGGAAAGGCTTTTTGGCGGCAACTCGGCGAGTGAAGTGGCATTTTTCTTTATAATTCTTATAATTTGTGCATTCTAACTTTTGAAGCTTAATAATGGCAGAATATTGTGCAGCAAACGTTAGTATGGTGTACAAGTGAAGGGAAGTGTAAATTAGTGTGTAACGGAGCTTTCGGGTTCCCACAAGAAGCCGCCAAAATCTTTTGTAAAGCATTCTGCCACTTTACTGAAGAATGACTTGACCGTGACTAGATTCTGTATACGCCAAGTATACGACGAATTACTTGTTTTGACTGAGACTGACTTACAAACTGAAGAAATAAGAGAAATAAGACATGGCTTTTATGGGCTAGATCCCTTTGCCTTCTCCTAGAGAGAATATAACTAAAAAAAAGGGAATTAAAGAAAAGTGATGTTGAATTTTTTATTTTATTTTGTTATAATTTGTGTATTCAGAGTTTTGAAGCTTCTATTAGCAGAATATTGTGCATCAAAAGTCAGTGATGGTATTCAAGTGAAGGCAAGTGGAAATTAATGTGCGTAACGAAGCTTTCGGGTTTTCCACAAGAAGCCGCCAAAAGCAAGCATTCTGCCACTTTACTAAAGAATGACTTGACCGTGACTAGACTTATATGCCAAGTATATGGCGAATTACTTGTTTTGACTGAGACTGACTAATAAATTGAAGAAATAAGACGTAGCTGTATGGGCTTAAATCCCATTGCCGTCTCCGAGAGGAGTGAAAACCAAAAAAAAAAATAACCTGTCAATGTCATCGTTCTACAGCGTAGTGCCTGTGCCTGTCAGTCAGTTGTCAGTAATGTCAGTTGGAAGAGATTGAAGGACTGTGGCGTGTTTATTTAGTGAAATACTATAACTTTTTGTGAAATAATTTGAAGATTACAATAATGTTTCATTACGTCATTGCCTTGTTCTTTGTAAGCACTTGTAGTCGTAGTTTTGGAAATCCACTTCCAAATGTATCTCTGTCCAGTGCACTGACCGCACTTGCAGCTCGTTGCGAAAACTCGATCCTAACAGCACAAATTAACAGTAAACTAGCCGAGTGCAGCGTTGTTGCGCCGCCCTACAACGAAAAGCAGTTCGAATGTTTGATATTTTACGATATAAACAGTCAATTGTGTGATGGTGTCGCTGCTAACAAGGTAGCGCTTACCGAGAATCACACGTCCGCAATAAATCAAACCATCGACGTAGAGAAACTTTGTGCTTTAGCGGCGCATTGGAACGTAATGAATATCACACAATATCCAAAATACAAGAACACTGTTGAAAAGGTATTCAACAATGCAGTTGCTTGTGCGAAGGTGTGTGGTGTTGCCGATATTTTAGATCAGGATGCTAATTTCTTTTGCAAATATTATAAATGGGGATATGAACTGTTGACACATCAGGTTGTCACAGTGCCAAAACAGGTTGATAAAGCTGCTATTGAGTATGATATCAAGGTTCCATCTTCTGAATCTGCAGCAAGTATTAAACAAAATGAACCCAAGGAAGCAGAAGTTGCTTCATTACCAGAATCTAAATCTCAAGAACCTTTGAAAGTTAGTGTAGAGCCAGTAGGCAATAACCCTCCATCGTCTACAAACAAACAATTTCCTAGTCCAGTACAAATAGCAAATGTACCCGAAAACATTGAGGTTCCAGAGAAAAGTCCTTCCAAGACAGGTGCAGCTACCCCAGAGGGTCAAGTGTTCTCGGCTGTTAATGTGGAACAAAGTATTGAAGGCATTGATAAACCATCTGCTGCAGAAGTACAAGTACAGACTAAGAAGGAAGAAGGGGTGAAGCTAGAAGAAACTCTCAAATTACCAGAAGAAGATCAGAGCAAAAATGCTAACATTGAAAAGTCGAAATTACAGAATGCAGATCTTGATGACTACCAAGGTAAATTAGATGATTATTGTTAACACAAATTTTTAAACAGTTTCTTTGCCTTAGTGCTCCCTCAACGACACTCTAACCACTTATTTCTAGTATAATATCATACGCATCGTCCAGCAGTGGATGACAATCATTAATTATAACAATTATCATCTTTTTGAATTGATCTCATATTTATTTCAATTAGTAGTGGTACACATGCAAGCTAGTGTAAGCAATTACAAGGAGAGAGGCCTGTTTATTCCATTTTGTGAGGAGACTGGTTAGGTCACCAGTTATTGTCTATTTATGCCGCTGTGTATCAATGCAAGTATTTTTGTTTTAGTGGAGCCAGTGAAATTAACATTACAGAGGCAGAGTCCTCGGGGTGTCAACACAGTGTTAGCCTGCATCGAAATTGAAAATGTAGTTATCCTGTCTCCATCTAAATTAATGCTTGAGTTTACATTTTGTGCATCACACCGTTATAATCCAATAAGCCAATAATTGCCTTACACTACACCTGCAGGTATTCATAGCCAGTAGCCAAACAGCATTTCTATTACGCACAACATCAACAATCTTTTATATAATTGCTGGACAAAGATCTCTCAAGGACTTTTTTATGTCATGATATGATAAACAAGCAAGCAGCACGTCTGGTGGAGAGTGATTAATACTGCCTGTGACATCTGTAACCGCCTAGAGGCAAGGTTGTTACTTTTGTTCTCTAATACAGGGGTCATAGCTGTGTTGTCACCCTAAGGACTAAGGTGAAATGTATCTTAAGTTAGTTATTTCATTGGCTCTCTTATCCTTCAAATCACATCTATGCGGTAATTGAATATTTGACTGCAGAAACTTGATTTGATCTACATCTGGGGTTAGAGGCTTGATGGATAATCAAAAAGGCCTTATGTGGCAAAGGGAAAGAGACTCCCACTTGTATCAAATATAATTTGCTAAAACTATACATTTACTCTACCTATTTATTGCCCAATATGCAAGTATTACTCTCATGTATACTATAATAAAAATGGAAACAATGATTAAAATGGTTAATTTGTTTCTTATACAGTTTTAAGTTGATAAGGGCGATAAGAATATCACACATTTAGTTTGTAACCTGCCCTCAGTGTTTTACGATAACAACAATAATAATCAAGGTTAAGGATTCCAGTTACAGTGCAGAAATGTTGTCCTGTTTTTATTTGTACATGGGACTATGAATATTTTTCAGAACACAATGTGTTTTCAAACAGACCATCGACTCTCTTTAATGGAAATCAACTGGAACCAAGTGTTTACATACCAAGGGTACAAACTCTCATTAAAAATGCCTCTCGTGGTCCCCAATCCAAGGACTGACTGCTTTCGAAAATGAATAGTAAAACAACTCTCCTACCTGTACAGTGTACATCCCTATATACATTGTCCCTACATGTATACTGCTTGTGACCTGGTATGCTAGCTCTATTACATTAATTATATCATGTAAAGTAAAACAAACTGTGGGGGTAGTAAGCACATGAAATTTTTATACCATGATTTATTTTGCCTTGCTCAACATAATTAATGCAATAGAAATGGCATACAAAGGATGGACACTGAACCAGACATATTAGATGTTTTAGTGTCTGCTAACTTAAATTAGGTTACTTACATAACGAAGTACTTACATTATATAAGGCCCTAATTTATTAGTCCTGATCCATTGAGCCTGACTGATGAATAAAAAATATATTGAACCTCTCGGCGAAAGTACCGCTGCAGCACTCAAATTGTAGTTGGCCCTAATTTATTAGTCCTGATCCATTGAGCCTGACTGATGAATAAAAAATATATTGAACCTCTCGGCGAAACTACCGCTGCAGCACTCAAATTGTAGTTGGCCCTAATTTATTAGTCCTGATCCATTGAGCCTCACTGATGAATAAAAAATATATTGAACCTCTCGGCGAAAGTACCGCTGCAGCACTCAAATTGTAATTGGTTCGGTATTATAATTGGAAAATTATTACTTTCGAATAATTTGGACCTCAATTAGGTAGGACCGTGCATAGTAATTATTATTTACTAAATTTATTGTTCAACAAAATCTTTCAGATTCTGATGAAGGGAAGGATGGGCTCACAGACATTCAAGGGGGTGATGATGCTGAGGAAAACATGCTAAGTGACCCAGATATCAAGCAGGACGTGGAACAAACCAAGATCACCGTCAGTGGAAAGAGAATTGAAGCCCCAATGTCATCTTTCAATGGGGATATCGGTAAATTAATTCTTTTATAATGCCTATCTTATCTTAACCTGTAATCCTATTTAATGAAGGTTTTCATGTACTGTCAGCATCATTTTTATTTTAAAACCATTAAAAAGCTGTTGATTCCTTCATTTGATCTACATTGCTCATTTTTATGTAGGATTTACTACTGTCATACAGTTATATTAAATTTTACGTAATAGATTTTACATATACTATATTGTAATGTGGCTGACACTATATGATTTTTATCTATACTATTAATTATCTAGTACGAAAAGCCAGCAATCCCACCTTATGATAATAACAGAATAAAAAATTATGAATCGTTGAATATGTCTAATTAGAAGGTATTAAAAAATGTGTACACTAATGTTAGTGTCCTTCCTAATTTACATTCAATGATTCATCATTTTTTGTTCTGTTATTGACAACCTGTTTGGTGTATGGTTACTTCGAATCCCAATAGAAGCATGTGTTTGTATGGGGAATACAGACATATTTACACAAATTATGGAAGTTGTCATAAACTGAAAAATTAGAAACCCCTGAGGTACTAAACATAATAATACTATCTAAGTATACAAAGCAACAGTATTAAAGGTGAAACCAATTTTTATAAAACATCAAGATTAAAAACCTTGGTCAAGCCAGGCATTATTGAGATTCAAACAAAGACTAGACATACATAAGACTCGTCATTTATCGCCGGGTAAAAAAAGTATTATTATTATTATTATTAAATTCCTTATTGCACACAAAAATAAAATACAAAGAACATTTATAATACAAATTTATAAAACAATAAAATACAAAGAAAGAAGAACATTCATGCAGTTTATCGACCATGATATCTATAATACAAGCCTAGTGCTTAGTGTGGAATTAGATGGCGCTATGTGTATATCTAAGGATATTTATTTAAACATATTATGGTATGGCAAGGTTCAGGTGGTTGTGAGCCAGTCAAACATAATAGATGATTCTTATAATGTGATGCCAAGATTTTCAAGTGTTGAGCTGCACTACTTCTAATAATGTAAATGCGAAAGTTAGATTGGCATTTGATTGTTTGGTCCTCAATCACACTATAGCACCTGAATTCCATGAGACGATGACCTAATTCCACCCACACGGAGCCGCGTGCAGAGGCTAGCCTACCCACTCTAGCCTAGTCCATTAATGGGGTGGTCAGAGATATCCCAAATTTTAAAAATTTTATGTTTGAAACAACTTCACCTTACAAAATATACAGTAATGACAGGGTGTGAGCCCATTGCTGTGAAAAAGTGCAAATCTTTGATGTTCACTGGACATCCATGGGAAGAGATGGGTTGGGTCTATTCTTGTTACGTGCTGAAACCGCGGATGGCTAGTATTTTATGAAATAACCAACGTTATGAATTACTGAAACTGAACTTCGTAGTTTGTAGTTTACCTTGGAAATGTTAACACAGGTGCTCATATTATGTACATGCGTGATTGTGCGTGTCAAATAAAATTGGGTATTAAATGCACCATTTTCGCTAGCATTAGTGAAAACCACGACATAGAAAATGCATATAATATATATTTATGTATGGTTGAGAACCACACAAAGTAGTCAATATATTTATTTATCGCATTTCAGATATGTTCCCGAATACTATACAGGATGGATTCTCAGACGATAATGATCACTTCTTCTCAGTCTTCATGACTGCCGTGATCCTTGTCGTAGTTTTGTACATCCTGTATCACAACAAGAGCAAAGTCGGCAAAGTGGTTAGTATATTTTGGAATACAACACATCCTATAGCAATCATTAATAAATGACATAATTATGATCACATGTCATCACTTTAATATATTTTTGCATGGACAACAATAAAATACAAATACACTTTATTGCACAAAAGGAGAACATACATTTTACAAAGCACAATACTGAAAAGATTACAATTAGGCGGCCTTATCACTAAGAGCGATCTCTTCCATGCAACCTTTGGGTGTAGGAGTATAACTTTATAGAACAGGCAGGTTGTGCAAAATATGGATGCAGATATGAAATACCTACATAATCAATTACTTATTTAATAAACAAAAACTAAAACCATACATTTATACATATATATTATAGCTATATATATACATATAAATGGATACCACATACATAACAAAAATAATACACACATAAGTACCTTATAAATATATAATAAAAGAATTAAACAATTTGTAAAGCAAAATTACTAATTACCTGTTTGGTGTAGTGGTTAAGAAACCCTTATCACTATGTCTAGAGGTCGCGGGTTCGTATCCCGCTAGGGGCATACACTTGAATGATAAATACGGACAAGTGTACCCGAGTTATGGATGTTTTTTTTATTTTAAGAACACAATCGGTCAAAGCATAATACATGAAACACCACCAGCCCCCGTAGCATGACATTGTAGGAGTAAGAGTGAGATAGTTGTATATTTCGTCAGGACCAATATTATCTCGCGCGACATGAACGTTTATTGCGCCTATCATGGTACTAGCGCAAATGTTTTATAAGAGACAAGATGCCCAAAAATTTCTTCTTTAATAAACATTAGCTTTCCCTCCGCAGCTTCGCCTGCGTGGAATAACTTTATCGCAGAAATTTGTATATCCCACGGGAATTACTTACTTTATCGGGATAAAAAATATCCTATGTCTTAATCCAGGACATGTTCTACCTGTATACCAAATTTCATCCAAATCCGTTCATCAGTTTCGCCGTGATTGAGTAGCAAATAAACAAACAAACAAACACCCAAACTTTCACATTTATAATATTAGTTAGATTTACCTACACCATGTTTTACACACGAGCATGTATGAACAACCTTATGAGAGTGAAGGAAGCAGAAGAGGTGTGTCAGGATCGTAGCAAGTGGAAGTCTGTGGTCTCTGACTACCCCAACGGGAAACAGGCGTGACATTATGTATGTATGTATGTATGTTTTAGTCGACCAAAACATATGCACACAAAAAGAATAGAGAGAGACTAATCACTAAACTACACAAACTTACTTAATTTACACTAGAAGTGCTAACTTTTGACTTTGACCCAATGAGGAATTAAATATATTAACTTCAATGAATACATCCATGGCATCCATAATACAAGCCTAGTTACTTAGAGAATCAGATGGCATCCTGTGTATATCCAAGAATATTTATATATTTTATGAATAATAGATTGAAGTGGAAAAGAAATTGTTAGCTTTAATTGCTTGGTTGTTTATTGAGGGCCGATACCCGAGATGGTATCTACTGAAAGTAAGACTGTCCTCAGTGTCATGTTGTAATAAAAGTAAAAAAACCTCATTAAGCCAGTAATTGTTAGTAATCCGTGCATAATTCTTCTATTCATATTTTTTAAATATGATCTGCTAATCGTCATTGGGGAGACCTATGTTCAGCGGTGAACGTCCTGTGGTTGATGATATAAATGATGATGTATCATCATGGAGGTTGTGTTAATGTTAAAGACAGAACATAATGAAACTACAGTGCCATTTATAGTAATTAGTACATTCAGGGCGACAATGCAGCCATGTTAGGTCTATTGTCAGTGGACAGATGCTAGCTGAGGATGATGCTTCTATATTATCTGCGGGAGTTCACAGGGGTTACTGGCAGCAGTGATTGTTTGCTTACCAAACCATTAGTTTGGCTGCTTGCTGCTTTTGCATATTTAGTGTTGCAATAATTAAATGTAATATCTTTCAGTTCTTCGGTCTGGTAATAGAAGGCAGGCAGTCAGGTCGCCGTCGCAATAGCCGGGGTCATGCGTACCGCCGGCTCGATACATTGGAGCAAGCTATGAGCTCTAACACGGCAGCGCCACCCAGTAAGATAATATACTGAACCCAAAAAATGTTATTGTAGGTAAAAGTATTTAACTCTCGAACCTTCTGTGGTATGAGATTTAGATTTGTGATGGATGACTTATCCTTACTGTAATAGCAACACATGTTTGGTCAGTAATAGTTGTTTTCACAATTGTTTTCTAGTTTAATAAAGTTTGAGCGTTCATAGATCACTTTAGAATTAAATGAAGTATGTACCTATTTGATAGGTTTAATTATAACATAACTAACTTAATTATAACATATAAAATACATAACTAACTGTTGCTATTACAAGTCTTGTCTAAAAGAAATTTTAATGATTATAATATAATCTGAAAGATATTAAAACTGGTCCTGGTTGATGAACAAGGAAAAATCTTTATTGTACACGACATAACGGTATACAGAATACAGATTAAATTGTTATTGTTGTTAAAACTTAATAATTCTTAAATTTTCTATTGTTTATCCTTGTTTTATGGAGATTTCTTTCGCGCATTGTTATCGTGTGTGTGTCGTATTGGTGTAGAGGAATGCAAAGTATTGCAGTCTTTAGAAAGAAGAAAAGGTTCTTGTTTGACAGAATAATTATTGAAAATCTGTGATCTTAGACACCTGGTAATTAGCCGTAAACCGTTCTTGTTTAGTATTATTTTCATCTAATTGTAAAAACCTTTGTTTCTAAAGACAGCACTTAGCATACCACTTTGCCTGAATGAAACACTACCTTGAAGAGCTTAACAATTAGTTAGATTATTATACCACAGAGCGCACAAGAGATAATCCACATCATGTGTAAGTGTTGAAGTGCTGCTGTATTTTAAAATATGATTTTTATTTTTGTATTTTCTCTAGTCTGTAATAGGGTATAGAATAGGTAATAGCAGTGGCGTAGCTCCTAATACTAATCTTGTTGCTGTGCTTAATTGACTTTTCTTGTTATATTTATATGAAGTAAATATTTATTTAGAAAGGCTTTATAGTTTATGTTTTGCCATATTTTCCATAGAATTTAATGTGTACTCGCTTTATTTATGCTACACCACTCATATAAAATGGCAACAAGTACAATACTAGTTGTAATAGGAACATTAATATTAAATTCATATACCTATTATCAAAACGCACCGTTTTGTACAACCTAATTAAAAGCGTGATAATTTATTGTTCATTTTCATACTGAATTATTATTGTTCGTAAGTTTCATCTAACATAATTAGAATTATTGTAATTTAGAATATACGACATCACCCATCATCATAAACATTTCATTTTTACTATTCATCTTGTTCTTTTTCACGACTTTGAAATATGTAACTGAAGCGATTGTATATTCTCTTGTAAAATATGTAGCTAATGTCGAGAAAGTGATTCATACCAATTATTATTAATGAGAACCCATACTGTCCCACTGCTAGGCAAAGGCATTCATACCTATAACACATTTTTAAAGCAATCTAATTCATAATAAATTGTAATTCTCATTCGTATGTACCTAAAACAAAAATCTTTTATCGCTTTATGCTAAGGTTCATAAAAATTTTATCGATCGCAACGTTTTTACGATTCTGTAACTGTTAATTTATTCTAAATTCTATGAGCGAATGTTGAAGTTTAAGTGGCAAATTCACCTTTAGTTCGGTTGTGAATAATGGCAATATATGAATAAGGTGAACCTTGATATTTAATAAATGACTGAGTATAAAATCAACTCTAGTTTTGATTACTCGTAATTATATTGTAAAGTTATTTCCCTTTATTAAGTTTCATTTCACATACAAATATTTTTAGAATTCATACTTTTTGTCCTTTAAGGGATATTTAATAAGATTGGATTTATTTCATTTCATTAGGTAATTATATAAAATAAAGTTTGAAACATACTTTGTTTTTTTTTTGGATAATAATCTCGTAATGCTCACTTACTGTATTTTACGTAATTAGTAAGTTTATGAGCAATCATCAATAGCTCCTACTTTACTGACTGTCGGCTGCTGGACTTAGGCCGTTCTCAAGGTGCGATTTTATGCTTATTATGAAATGAACGGTTTTCATAAGCTTAAGTTTTGTAATTCTGTCCCTACCCTACTCCCTTAAAAAGTTTAAAGCAGCCGGTGGTCGACACAGCCTTACCTTAAAAACATCAGGCTAAAGCTTAACTCGTTCTGTTGCTTCATTATACTGACCATTCCGATCTCTCAGAAGAAAAGTAAAAAAAGATTTTAATAGCTTTCATTAAAAAAAACTAAAAAGTAGAAAATAACATTGGTTATACACGTATACTACTCTGTGTAAAAAGTATCGGGAATATGTCAATAAAAAGACCCGCGTAAAAGAGGTCGTCCTAATTTTTTTACTGCATGTTGGTAGCACTGTACTGATTTAGCGCGCAAAATTTGAGCGGGATCTCTCATTTAATTTGTTTTTAAACTACACTTTTTGTTGGTCATAGTTTTGAGTCCTCGGCGATTTTTACAATGGAAAATATTGTTGAACAAAGAGTGTGCCTTAAATTTTGTGTTTCAAATGATATTTCATGTGGTGAATCACTAAAAATGTTGCGAAATACCTACGGCGAATCGTGTATATCGAAAACAAGGGCTTATGAATGGTATAATGCTTTTAAAGAAGGCCGAGAAGTAGTAGTAGACTTGCCTCGTTCTGGTAGACCTTCAACCGCTACGACCAAAGAAAACATCGACAGAATCAAGAAGCTAGTGCTCGAAAATCGACGTATGAGTCTGAGAGAGTTGGCTAGTGAGGTGAACATATCTTTTAAGTCCGTCCACAACATTCTCATTGACATTTTAGGCATGAAACGCGTCGCCGCTCGACTAGTTCCAAAAGAGCTCAATTTTGTTCAAAAAGCGCAGCGAAAGCATGTCGCTGAAGACATGGTTTCCCGAGCTTCTACGGATCCGACCTTTATGAAACGTATAATAACTGGCGACGAGACATGGGTTTATGAGTACGACATGCAAGCAAGCCAACAGTCTTCAGAATGGCGTCTCGAAAACGAGCCGAAACCCAAAAAACCGCGGCAAAGTCGCTCCAAAATCAAGGTGATGCTGACAGTTTTTTTTGACTACCGTGGTGTGGTTCACTCCGAATTCCTTCCAGAGGGAGAAACAGTGAATAAAGAATATTATTTAGGCGTCATGAAGCGTTTGCGTGAGAGTATCCGCCGAAAACGTCCAGATTTGTGGCAACACAACTCATGGATGCTGCACCATGATAATGCACCATCACACACAGCCATTATAGTGAAAGAGTTTTTAGCGAAAAAATCAACAAAAGTTCTCGACCAAGCACCGTATTCACCTGATATGGCTCCGTCTGACTTTTTTTTATTTCCCAAGTTAAAATTACCACTTCGAGGAAAACGTTTTGAGTCGATAGAAGCCATAAAAGAAAATTCGCTGAATGAGCTAAAGGCCATACCGCAAATAGCCTATGAAAAATGTATGGAAGACTGGGTGAAGCGGTGGAGATGTTGTATTGCAAGCGATGGGGCCTACTTTGAAGGCGATAAAATAAATTTAGATGAATAATTTGTATTTTTTGTTTTATTGACAAATTCCCGATACTTAGTACACTGAATGTATATAGGTATATTCTAGGTTCAAACTTTTCATCATAATGTACAGGCGCTTCTAGAGAGGTGTATATAATATAGATCTATGCAAAATCATAATTATAACTTGAGGCATTGATTTCAGCCATTTCAGCTCAATTAACCAGCAAGTGGTTGAAAATTAAAAAATAAGGGAAAAACTCAACTGTATGGAACTTAGCATCCTTAGCGTATTCAAAACTACAAAAATTGAAACTGTTGACTTTTACAGCGGGACTTTTTGGCGGGAACTCGGCGAGTAATATTGAATTTTATATTTGTTTTATGTTTGTGCATTTTGAATTTTGTAATATAACGGCAGGAGTCAGTGACATGACGAGGTGAAAGTAAAGGGAAGTGTAAATTAAAGTGCGTAACGAAGCTTTCGGGTTCCCACAAGAAGCCGCCGAAATCTTTTGTAAAGCATTCTGCCACTTTACTGAAGAATGACTTGACCATGACTAGACTGTATACGCCAAGTATACGACGAATTACTTGTTTTCACTGGGACTGACTAATAAAAGAAATAAGACATGGCGGTATAGGCTTCGATCCCTTTGCCTTATCCGAAAGGAGTGAATAAAACAAAAACAAATGGCTTTTTGGCGGGAACTCGGCGAGTGAAGTTGCATTTTTCTTTATAATTCTTATAATTTGTGCATTCTAACTTTTGAAGCTTAATAATGGCAGAATATTGTGCAGCAAACGTTAGTGATGGTGTACAAGTGAAGGGAAGTGTAAATTAAAGTGCGTAACGGAGCTTTCGGGTTCCCACAAGAAGCCGCCAAAATCTTTTGTAAAGCATTCTGCCACTTTACTGAAGAATGACTTGACCGTGACTAGACTCTGTATACGCCAAGTATACGACGAATTAGGTACTTGTTTTGACTGAGACTGACTTACAAACTAAAGAAATAAGAGAAATAAGACATGGCTGTTATGGGCTAGATCCCTTTGCCTTCTCCTAGAGGAGAGAATAAAACGAAAAAAAAAAAACAAAAACAAATTATTAGGCGGCCGGGCTTTTTGGCGGGAACTCGGCGAATGAAGCAGCATTTTTCTTTATAATTCTTATAATTTGTGCATTCTGACTTTTGAAGCTTAATAATGGCAGAATATTGTGCAGCAAACGTTAGTGATGGTGTACAAGTGAAGGGAAGTGTAAATTAAAGTGCGTAACGGAGCTTTCGGGTTCCCACAAGATGCCGCCAAAATCTTTTGTAAAGCATTCTGCCACTTTACTGAAGAATGACTTGACCGTGACTAGACTCTGTATACGCCAAGTATACGACGAATGACTTGTTTTGACTGAGACTGACTTACAAAATGAAGAAATAAGATAAATAAGACATGGCTGTTATGGGCTTGATCCCTTTGCCTTCTCCTAGAGGAGAAAATAAACCTAAAAAAAAAAAAAATATTAGGCGGCCGCTCGAGGGCGGCCGGCTAGTTTTGTATACCAACAAATATAGTGTGCATAGAGTAATATAACATACAGGGAAAGTGTGTTAGGCAGACATTCCTGACAAAATGATTTATAATTAATTACAGAAAAGAAACAACCACTCACTATTGAGTCGACTAAATAATCCCCAGTTTAAGGGGAACGTGCAAATCTACCTGATGTCCTAATTATAACAATATTTGTGTTGTTTGTGTATCATTTATCTTATTGACGTTTGAATGGTAAAAGCATTTTGAATATGGCACGTTTATTTTTATTATACAGCTTACTAGAAGAGGCTCATGCTGTAGATAATTATGAGGCCCGGCGTCAAGCAAAAAACGTACATAACTTATCGCCAATAACCCGCGATGACCAAGATGAGAATTATGTGGAGAAGTACAGATTGTCGGAAGAATTGATAAATCAATTGGAGCGTGATTTAAGACCTTTATTAAAAACTACCCGACGTCAAGGCAAGGGACTCTCAAGAAGAATAAAGGTATTACGTGATTCTAGGTTGTGTGGCATAAACTTATTACAAATCATATATCTAGTAGTAGGGTCAGGTGCAAAAAAGTTGGAAATGACACTTTTTTGCATTAGGAGAACAGGAGATGCTTTAGGAAGGAACTTATATTCAAGGGGTTGCTCAGTGACACCTTGATTAACCCACCTGCACGTCGCCCGAGGGGGGTTGGCTACAACCAGAACAAAACAAAGCTACTAACATTGCTGTTTGGTGGCAGACTTAGGTAGATGGTGGTAGCTTGCCAGGTGGACATGTAAAATGTCCTACCACCAACCTAGTACTAAACATGTACCCTGCCGGGGATCGAACCCACGATCTCAGATTCGTAAACCCTATGATGTTTACATTGAGCCATGAGGTGGTTAAAACGGTGGTTTGACCATTAAAAATGTGAACTTAAGAAAAGCTAATAAATATAGCCATAGTTTATTTCACAACTTTTTTTACAAAATTATACTTGGCAACCTTCATATTTTTAGATACTATGTACATTGTCATTCCTGGCCAACGGAAGTCATCAAAAAATGGTTAAACAAAATTTGAAGACACATTTGTCACAATCATCAACATCACGCTGCATAAATGAAGTGGTAGAAGCCTTGAACCATCCTGCTATAGTGAGGAAATACATTAAGTTTCCACAAAATCTACAAGAGAGACTAGAGTTGAAGGAGAGGTTTGTCATCTACTTACATTTTTTTTAAGTATTTATATTTTATTTAAGTATTAATAAGAAAAATAGTGATTTACATAATGTTAATACAAGATATAATTGCTGTTCATGTCGGCCATTTGCACAAAGTCATTCAAGGGGCAATGTATAATTATGCTATTATAATAAGGTTCCAATGGACATTAAAATTTTGCCTTTAAATAAATTCAAAACTATCATAAAACAGACATTATTTACAAAAGGCTGTTATAAAATTTCGAACTATCTAGTCAGATATTCAGTCTAATTATACAATATAATTATTATACATTGTAACACAAAACCTACTTCCTGTACCATTCGAGCAGTAATAATTTTAATATTAAGTTTAAAAAATGTGAGGTTTTCAAGGGATATTTTTATCCTATGCAATAAATATTTTTAATTAAATTAATATATTTATGACTAATAGAATTATACCTGCTATTGGTGTTACTACCTAAAGCTACACAGTCACCATGTCTGTATCATTCAATTGTGTCTTTTAAACTTCAAACTTGCTGGTGTCTTAATGGTGTCACATGGGCTATTTAAAAAGTAATATTACCAACTTTAATTAAACTTCTATTTAGCTAGTACCACCAGTTAGATGATATTATTATGTGAGAAATTCTCATTATCTTACCATAAACTTTGCTAAGCATAGGCAATTTCACCATGATAATGATTCTAAATAATAAAGTGCAAATTTCACTGAAGTCATTGATATAACAGATTTATAAATAAGAAACTGGCAATTGTACTCTTATCAGTATTGTGTTTTGTAAAATGTATTTTCTCCTTTTGTACAATAAAGTGTATTTGTATTGTATTGTATTGTATTGTATGGAAATGGTGGCTCAAAAGATTTATTTGCTAGTATGTAACAGGGTTGGGATCCCATAGAAAGCAATGCAATGTAGTGTAGTGGGAGAAGTTATGGGCAGCAATGGAATATAGTCTCTTATGTCTACATGTAGATCATACAGATGTACATAATATTCTCTGTAAGAGTTTAGCTATATCACCTAATGATAAAGACATGCTAATGTCCATTCCAATGATACTTCTCTAAGTTTATTCCAGGAACAATGAAATAGCACTATATTAAAATAGTTTAAATAATAATAGAATCGACAATCATCCCAATGTTTTTAATTACAGATTTTATGAAAAGTTTAAAATACCTAATGTTATTGGCTGCATGGATGGAACTTTTGTCTCCATGGTAAGACCACCAGAAAATGAAGAGTTGTACTACTGCTGCAAAGGCTGCTATGCAAGAAATGTCCAAGTGGTAAGACAATTTTTTATTGGATTATGCAATTATTCGGATGACTGAGTTGATGTGTTGTGTGCTTTTTGTTCACGACAATGTTATTCCTATATTAAATCGACTCTTTCATTTGAAATTCCAACTCTTAAGTTCCAGTATCTTGATCTGGAATAGTTCAACAGCAACAACATTGCTATGCTTTATTTTTGGTAGAGTGGAACTCGTCTTGTGAATCTAAGTAACCTTTGCAAACACTTTAAATAAACATTTCGTCCAAAAACATAATCATGCTCCAAAACATTTTATTCACCGTCACTACCGCGCTCACTCATGCGCTCTCTGCGCGTAAACTCCGCGTCACAAACGTACAACTTCTGAATAACCCATCAGTGATACGCACCTACAACAGTTTTTTAAATGTAGCCCAAAGTCATATCTCTGTGGTTTTTTTAAATTTTTCGATATCTCAATTTCGAGATAACCGGGCGAAAACCTCCGCATTTTTCACGTTTTTTGATGTTCAAAAAAAGTTAATGAGTTTTTTATTTTTTTTTAGTTATCAGACGTCGTCGTCCAGTCGTCGTAGCGTCTTTTGACACCCCAATCAGCCCCAAGTAGTCCCAAACCACACGACACCAGGGCGAGGCTGATATTCGCCGATAATCGGGCCCATATCGAAACGACAAAAAAAAACATTTACAATGTTAAAAAACCCGAACCTTTCGGGTAAAGTGTGTCACTATCACTCTACACACTTCCAGCGGTTGCGGGTTCGAACCCCACGGTTTGTGCGATGAATACGAATGTTTACATAAATATTTACATTATGTTTATCTACTATCCGGTAACAATAGTAGAAACTTTCCCTAATTTAGAACTAGATAATTGCTGTCCAAAATATTTATTTACTTAGATCCTGTGAATACACTAAATCAATATTTCCAGAAACAAAAGAAAATAAAAGAAAAACTTTATATTTTCATAGCATATTGTCCAAGTGCGAAATAAGCCTGCAAATCGAGTTTCATCTATTTCGCAGTACGATAACAGTACAAAGGCGGACTTATCTCATGAATTTCTCTTCCAGTTAACTTCAAATTTACATTAAGAAAGTTAATTGATGTACACAAGAGTACTAAGTTAGTCACTTCTATGCAGTACAAGAGTACAATTATATATACTTCAATATTAAATTATATACAACCCACCTTTGTACATATGTTCTGACTGTAATCTGAATATATAGTTACTTAAAGTGGAACTAGATGGCATTGTGTGTATGTCCAAGGATATTTATTTATTTATTGATACAACTCTATTCCTGTAATTAATTCTAGTCTGTATCATCAAATATTTTTGTGTGTGTTTCTGTAATATGTAAACATACGTTTTATCTTTGTTTTTCAGATAACAGATGCTGACCATAATATTTTACACGTGAATCCAACACATGGAGGTGTCCATCATGACAGTTTTATTTTCAATTACTGCACTATAAAAAATAATTTACAGGGTCTGACAAATGACGGTGAACAAGTAGTTTTGCTTGGTTAGTGTTTTATAATGTATTACCATGGTATTAATACTATTTTTATATTTGCCTTAAGCCCAAGACATCAGCCCAAAGGCACTTCGACCCAATCGGGATCTTTTGTGCACTTCCCCAGTTTTCCCTCTCCCCTACTGCTAACTTATAGACTTCATAAGTATGTTACTGGAAAGAGCATATAGTCACTAGGTTTGGGTGACGCATACGCCTTGCGGCCATGGCATCGCGTAACACATAAGATGCTTCATTGATTTCCTTTCTTGTTATTAATATGCTAGAATTTCCGCTAGCGAGTCCGTCTGTGTCGATGTCGAAATGAAATATAAAGTATCGCTTGTATTATATTATATATATATAAACTTACGCACGTAAACTGATGACCGCTTGGTGTAGTGGATAGTGACTCTGTCAGCGAAACCAATAGTTGTGTGATGAATACGAACATTTATTCCCGAGTCATGGATGTAAATATAAATATTTATGTATGTATAACTCATATCAGTTATCTAGTATCCATAGTACAAGCCTTGCTTAGTTTGATGATTATATTATATTATTATTATATTATATAATTTTAGATAAGGGTCCGATATTTATTTATTTAATATAGAACAACTGCTTAGCTTAAACAGACAAACGCGAATAACGACTTTGTTTTATACTATTTAGAAATTTAATACACTAATTTAATATATCAATTACATTAGGGATTACAATATACCTATTAGTTATAATAATATTGGTATTATACTAGATGGCAGTCTGCGATAATTTAAGAGAAATAATAAGTATTAAGTATATATTTTTTCCTTGTAACTACTTTGTCTGCTTATTTATTTTTCAGGTGATTCTGAATATCCACAGCAGACCTATGTCATGACGCCCTTGGCCAATGCACAAGAAAATAGCCCAGAGGCCTTTTATAATCAGTGCCACATGGCGGCCTTCAGCTCGGTTGGAAGAGCTATTGCACTTTTAAAAGGCCGTTTTAAGTGTCTATTAGTCAGCCGAGCGTTGCATTATCATCCGGAAGTCGTTGTTAAAATGGTGATTGCGTGCAGTGTATTACACAACATGTGCAATCGTGCAGGATTGCCTGAATTTAAATTGACTAAAGCTGAGGAAGAGGAGGAAGCACAGTTCATTTCCAAAGTGCAAGCCAAACAAACTAGAGACTTACCGTCTGAAGCCGATTTGGCTGTAGGTCAGTTAAGTAGGCGTGAATTAATAAATAGCTTATGGCGTGCGCGTCATGTGTGTATTAATGATTCTGATCTGTAATAAAAGTCCACTATTATGATTTTTTTTTATTTGACGTAATATTTAAAAACATTGTTATCCTACCAAATAAACTATTGATTGGTGTAGGGTAAATGTGTGATGACTGACGGATACGAACATTTATTCTAGAGTCTCGATGTTAATGTTATGTATACATGATGAATTTGAATTCATCGTTCGTTTAATTTGAATTAACTGGTGACGTCACCCTTGATTACGAACAACTTTGCCAAAGGAACCATAGTCGAATTCGTTAAAAAAAAATCGATAACCCATACAAAGTAAACCATTCTCCAACCACCTTTAGTACGGAACACCAACAATTTTCGGCTGGTGACTCCACTCCTGATTACGAACAACGTTCCACTAGTAACAATATTCAGTCGAAAATTGTTAGACTTTAATACTAAAGATGGTTTCAGAATGGTTTATTTTATATGGGTAATCGAATTTTTTTTGATTGAATTCCGCTATGGTTCCTTGTGGAAAATTGTTCGTAATCAGGAGTGTAGTCACCAGTAAACAGGAATTACACGAATAAAATTTCACTCTGTATAAATATTTATGTAAAAATAGAATATTTAAACCATAAATTTTGGAAACCCCCGAGCTACAATGAGAATATCAACCAACTGGGTTGAAAACTACTTCGAAATAGCTTATTCGATTTTTATTAAAAATGGCTACACCAGCTTTCGATAATAATGTAGGTATTTTTTTATGCACAACGGGTTATCACTAGATTTCAATCACACCTGATGTTAAGTGAAGATGAGGCCGAAAGTGAAAGTGTACCCATATAGATGTCCGATCCTATTTGGGGGACTGACTATCTTATGTGTAACAACCGAAACCCATCATTGCTGTTTGCAGCCTTCGATATGATGGGTGGAGCTAGCCAGGCGGACATTTTAATATGCTCTACACCACCCACACCTACCTATTACTAAATATGTACCCCGCTGGGAATCGAACTCGCGACCTTCGATTTGTAAACCCTATGTCGTTTACATTGAGCCACGGAGGCGGTTAAAAAACTTATTTAGAAAGCAACAAAACCCAACTGCATATTTTGCTGAGTGGTTACGGCGCATAAAAAGAATAAAACAACCCATTTCTCTTCCGGTGGGTGTCGCAAACGGCGACTAAGGACAGGTCCCTGTCACATCTGGATTTCTGTATATTTCGATGGGTGAACCGTGGATGTTGTTTCAGGCATAGTATTTAAGCAAACGCTAATGTTTGGGATACCTCTGACCACCCCATTTGGGATATAGATCTTGACGTTATGTATATGTTATGAATGTATGCGGGCCTCATGTTGACTTTTTATAAGCTTTTATTTAGCTTGCAATGTTCGTAAGCTTCATCCGCTTCCTTCATAATTTGTAAACCATTTCACACCACTTGCTGGAATCTGACTGAGCTGAAATTTGGCATATTTATGTAAGTTCGGTGCAAATGCAAAATTAGGGTACTGTCGAGCTGATCTGATGAAGGAACCGGGATGTAGGGACTGGAACTCGCTAATGGCAAATCGCAAGATAGTCGACGTTGGGCTAGTTTGTTTTGTTACCATGAGCACTTTCCATTACACGTGATGGCGAGGGTCTGAAGTCGTCGAAGGCCGTCGTTAAGTCAAGTCGGTGGCCGACAGAACCGCCTTAAAAACGCGTCATTATATTCTCTCACAAATCCACCAATTTGTGAGAGGAGGCTGTGCCCCAACAGTTGGAACTTGTAAGGTTGTAAGGCTGATGATGATGTTGTGGGCATGGTGAAGAGCTGTTTTTTTATTTGATTTTTATTATGTATTTGAAAATATTTTCACTTTAAGACTTGCATTAACATATCAGCCACTACATCCAGCGACATCGCGTAACCATTATCAGCTCATCCGTAACCTTGCGAATGGGTTAGTGGTGTACCTAACGATTTGCAGATAATTTTTTGGTATAACTTACCTAGGTATCACGAAAATCAAAACGTGCAAATCCGGTCTTCATTATGCCTACAATATAAAAAAATCATGGAAAATTTAGTCACCGTGTTCTCCTTTGCTTGGAGACTCGTTGGTACACAGTTTTCTATTGTATAGGTTCACTTTATTGTACAGTCGACGGCACGACGATTGCAACAGTACCAGTGTAAGCTGGCCGCCCGAACCTATCGAAAATGTAAACGCAGCGAAAACTTGAAGCACCGGGACGTAGGCTACCTGGACGTTTCTCTAATTGTGACGATATTTCATTAAGTATTTACAACGGATTTCGTACTCTCCTTCCATCTAATCCCTCTAATTATTTCTTTTACTTAACACTTTCACTGACAATGAACCAGACACAATAGAGGTTTTATTATTACGTCTAATAGGTGTTCAGTATCCGCGAAAGTGTTAATAATTAGATATTTAGTTAGACAGATCTATTCTTCATCGCGTAATCTTAATAATTAGGCAATTCATTGATCTTCTAAGTCTAATAAGCCCCTCCCATTAAGATACCTAGATTTATGTAAGAGACTATAAATACACGGAAGACAATTTAGCAATATTATATTACTTAATACATTGCAGGTAATCGTAGGTTTAAGTATTATTACGCTTGTTATTTAAACGAAGTTAAATGACAATATGTTAAGTAAGATAAAGAGTAGGCAGCTATTTTTCCAAGACAAAATATGTACCTACTACGAATTCTCATAGGAATAAAAGCATTTTGGTTTTATTTAGATACATCTCACCCTTTCTTATCATAAAAAAGGACATGACGCATTGCGTCGCAGGACTTTTAGTAGTGTTCCCGCAGGATTACTTAAGTAGTCCCTAAATTCTGATTAAAGGCTCTCACTTTAGGTTTTTGTCATCGGTATTGCGAAGACTATAAATTCACGAATGCAAAATCGAATTCAGCCGGTGAAGATTCAAAAATCGCACTGATTATGTGGGTTAGTAACATTGGATAATTAAACAGTACTACGTACTTCTAGAATGATCTTTATGATGATGCTCATCATTATTATTGTGTAAGAAAAGTGCCCTGTGGGTTTCGTGCTTAAAGTCATCAGTAGGTAGTATTTTTAACCTTTTAAAACTCACAAATCTAAATATTGTTTAGCTACTTGGAGGATTTTATTGATAAATCTTTGTCTCGTAATGATTCCACAAGGTTTGAAATGAATGATTTTCGTATTTACTTCCAAATGTCAAGATTCTAGGGCAACGGGAGTACCTATGTAGATTTTGATGACTTTTGTATGATGCCGTAGAAAATCGTGCTTTAAATAGTGACTACGTACCTAGTTACAAGTCCCAAAAATAGAGACCCATGTTATTCAAGTACATAGGTGGGGGTTCTATAGTGAATGGTGGCTAGCACCGTAGGTTTCTATCTATTTCACTTTATACTCTTATAGGTTAGTTAGTCTTATTACTACCTTAGACTCTTAAGTCTAAGGTAGTGTAAGACTAACTAACCTATTTTATTATGTAGCTACCTACCTACATATACGAGTACCTATAGATTTTGACCTAAAGTTTCATGAAAGACGACACGTCCGAACTCCCAAGTGGTCAATAACCATGGGCTTATAGAAATTTATATCTTTCTGAGGCAGTTAAGGGGTATCCTGTGACCCTTATTTGGGACGTTCATGAGCTAACTTAATCCCGAATTGATTTCACGAATCTAACAGAAATAGCTAACCATTTTAAAGTTTCTGTAGCCAAAAGGGGACCCTTATACGTAGGTCACACTAAAAGTTTTGCGAACTTAAAAAAACAACATGTTATAACCAAAATATTATGTTTATTGCTTTTCAAAATACTGTACAAGATTGCTGTTTTCTACGGGTTCAAAACAATAAATTCACGTTTCGTCTTCTGTGACAATGTCATAAACATCATTAGAATGTCCGTGGTCGTACTTCAGTAGCATCTGTGAGCACCATTCAACGCGAGTCCGCTTCTGCTCCACTGTCAGTTCATGAGGGATCCAACGACAACAAAGTTTCAGAACTTTTAATTCTTCGTGTAAAATTTTCTGTATTTGGCTCATACCAATCCCCAATAGTCCTCGAATTGTCTCATAGATAATCCGCGGGTTTTCTTCAATTAGCCGCTTAACAGTAGCCACATTATTTTCGTTGACGGCAGTTGAAGGCCGCCCTTTACGAAATTCGTCATGTAAAAAAATCCGACCTCTCTCAAATTCAGCAAACCATCGCCTCGCGGTGCTCAAACAAGGTGATTCTCTCCCAAAAGCATTTCAAAGCGAGCGGCAGTCTTGCGGAGAGAGAGAACTTTTAGAATCATAAAAAATCATTGCTCTAAAATCTTTTCGACTTAATTCCATTTTCGTTGCGTACGTAGAATATTGGTGTGTGGTAAAAAACAATTGACAAATGATTTCCCGCCAATTTTTGGTTGCAAGTCGTTTCAAAAAATATAACATTCGAAATACACAGAGATGTACAAAATACCCTGTACAAAGTATCTGCAATACAAAATGCAAGATACTTTTAAATAAAGTATTTCAGATACCAGATACAAAATACTTTCGAGAATAGTATCTGAAATACTAAATACCAAATACGTATCTTCTAAATACTTCTTAAGATACAAATACTTTTTTTTTGTAAGAAAACAAGATTTTATTTTAATGAATTCTAAGTTTATTTTTCTTAATTGACATAACACGAGCATAACACGATAACATAACACACACGTTACATAACATAACACGATTTATTCGTAAATAACTTAATGTTATTTACGTATGTAAATAACTTAACATTAAGGTATTTACGAATTATTCGTAAATAACTTAATGTAATGTAATATATACAAAAAGGCGGTCATCTTCTCAAATGAAATTACATTTCAGTTTTTTTTTTTTTAATTGTTTGGCTCGCACGACTTGTGCATTTGCCACATCTTGTATAGATACAGGCCAGTGCAGTGCAAAGAAAGAGTCGCCATCTACCAATGTGATGTTGGACTAATAATGACATGCTCAATTTTACGCATTTATTTTATATATTTCTACTAATATATTACTAAAAGTATTTTATCAGAAAAAGTATTTATAAAATACTAAGATACCAAACAAAATATATTTAAATACAAGATACAAAATGATTTTTTAAAAAGTATTTTAGATACAAAATGAAAATACGTATCTTGCATCTTGTATCTGTATTTCAGATACTTGTATCTTAGATAAGTCACACCTCTGGAAATACAAATAGTTCCGATTAGCTAGAAGTGCAAAACTTTTAGTGTGCCCCATGTATACCCAAATGTTTGTCAAAGAACTATCTTTTAAGTAACAAAAATAACTATCCAAGAACAAATTAACAAAACTATAGGCAAGGCCTCCACTATGGATACTACATAACGCATAAACATTATCTACCCGTAGCGGAACTCGAACCCGTAACCGTTTTGGTTGGATGGGAGAGAGGGGACATTACCCACTACACTAATCGGTTGTCTAAATTTATTATAGAATCGGGCTACAAAAAAGTGATTCCAAATTAGAATGTCTTTCTGATTGCCGGAGTTTTTAAATTACCATATTTACAGCAAATAAATATATTCCATTTCACAGACGGTAATAGTCATATATAACAAGGAAATTTTCGATAATTGTAGGACTGGAGGAAGATGCCGTTATCAAATAACTAACCCTGATCAAATAACCCATAAACTTTAACTTCATGTTGTGTTTGTAATATACATATATAGGTATAGGTATAAGTAATATCAATAGTTAGTATTATAGTTAGTTATTCAGGATAAGTATATAATCTTGTTTGTGGTTTCCATAAAATACACCCATCCGGTCATCCATGGTTGTCGTAAAATGCGACTAAGGGACTTTACACCAAAAAACAACAATAGATCTTCCTGTTTCAACGGTAATAGGATGACGTGTGCATTTCTGTATATTTCGAAAGGTGAACCGTGGATGCTGTTTAAGAATTAAATTTTTAATGTTTGGACACGCAAACGCTTATGTTTGGGATATCTCTGACCACCCTAATTGGGATAAAGATATGTATGTAGGTATGTATGTCCAAGCTCACACAGCATCAGCACTATTATCTAGTTTATGTCGTAAACTAAAGATGTCCTATCCTAGTATCATTAACTTCTCCTAAATAGTGAGAATCTCATACTCCTATTTCTACGCAGCATCAACACTATTATCTATCTAGCATATGTTTACCTACCTACCTAGCATACCTACTTTGTCAACACTGTAAGTAGTGTCTTCAAATAAAGTTTTATTAGACACTAGCTTTCCGCCCGCGCCTTTGTCCGCGTGGAAGATTTTATCAAAATCGGTTCAGCCATCAAATTTGCCTATATGTTAATCCAGGTCCTAATCTGTCTACCCATCAAATTTCATTCAAATCCGTCCAGCCGTATAGGTGTGAAGAGGTAACACATTACGTACGGCTGAATTAGCAGGAGCTTTCGACGTTAGCGTCAAAACAATATTGGTCCATTTGCGTCAAATTCAAAATTCTAGGGGTAAGTTTTCGTTTAGGGCATTGTTTAGGTGCTGAACCAGGATCCAACCAACTTGCTGAGCGCTTGCGGTTATCAAACAGAATCCATTTTTCATCGCAGGTAACAATGCGGTTCAAAATTCCTTCATTTGTGTGTCTGTTGAGCAGTGCAAGCAGTGCTTTTTTACCTTGCCAATTTGACGCAAATGGATCAATATTGTTTTGACGCTAACGTCGAAAGCTGCTGCTAATTCAGCCGTAGATTGTGTATCATCACCTTCCACAATCGCCTTTAATTCGTCCTTGTCGACCAAAGGCTTCGGACGACCGCGAGGTTCATTTTTCAGGTCGAAATTCCCAGAACGGAAGCGAGCAAACCAATAACAGGTGGTGCGTTGGTTTGTAGTGTTAGCTCCGTAAACGTTGTTGATGTTGCGTGCCGCTTGTGCCGCGTTGCTGCCACGACGGTACTCATATTCCATAATGACTTGCCGCTTGCCGCCGCCTCTGCGTAGTGTGAAATCAGTACATCCCTTTAAATTGCGACTTAAAAACCACCTCTTGGTTATACAAAAGAGAGCAAGGTAACCCTTAACTTACCTCACTGGTTTCAAACTCATACTGTGGTGTATGGGTTCGTCACAGCAACGGTACTGTCAGCGGCAATAACTCTCATAGGCGTATAAGCGTATCAGTGGCGTATCACCGGCGGCACCCGTCTCGGCAGACAGGCTTGAAGCAGTGGCCTAATTATATTATACTGTATAGCATTCACAGTCTCACTATATCCATATTCTGACGTATTTATTTATAATACTATTACGTAATTATTATTTTGTATATTTACACTACACTATACATACACTAACCCGACTATAATTATTATTATTCTGCTCATTATTGTACCTCACGTGACGTCCGTGCGTCTTATTCTTATTCTTATTGTTAGTCTTAGTCTTAGTTATTATTCTTATTCTTATAATTACTCGAATTTTTAACGTATCCATGATGACGAAAAATATTGAAATGCGATGAAAATGTAACACTAATCAATAAACAAATGACTACTTTTGGAAAAAGAATTCCATGTTTTTAAAATAAAATTAATTTGAAATTAGAATTCTTCTTCTTCAAAAATTATTTTGATTTGAAATGGCCAGTACTGCAGAACGGCAATTTCATAGGTAAAGACCTATTATTATAGATCTTACAGTATTTCTGTTAATAATATAGCTATACCTCTCGATCTCCTTTACTTGTTCTATGTGCGTAAATGTGATTACCTGATATTATGTGAAATCGGAGGTGGTATTTCCAATTAATTGGGGAAATGGTATCTACACTGCTGACAGATAGACGTAGAAAATTTATTAAACGAAAATTGAGCGACATGGGAAACAGGGATGATTAAAAAAATTCTTACCTCCAACTTAGCTAAGGTCTATCATGTCGCTGGGATCAAACCCGCGACTTCTGGAAAAGTAAGCTGATTTTCCGAATTATCCCGCTGGGATGAGAAGGAAAAAGGTGAAGAATTTGTTTACCTGTAGGTATTGCATGTAATTGCTTTCTGCCACTTCAAAATTTAATCAAAAGTTGGCCAGAAAAATGTTATTTCAAAGAACTGTGGATTTCTCTGTTAAATACTTATAAATTAGCCAATGATTACTAAAAACTTCTTAGGTACCTACTTACACTCTATAGAAAAAAAAGACTGCAAAGAACGCAAGTGGTGTGATTGTTATAAACTTACAATCACAATTACAATCAAAAAGTTTTTTCCAAATTTAAAATTTTGTACATACTTAGCTGTATTTCCTTTTATTTTCTATGAATGTCATTTGTTTTCAGGGTTAGTATCAAAAAGAAACCTTATGGTCTCACTTCGGCCATAACTTATTAGTAATCTGTGCTTCGGCGTCCATTAACAATCTGAATCTGTATCTCAAGAAGTTTTTGAACTTTGATACATTATAGGTCCGCTACAGTTTGCAACTACAGTAGCTATCATCGCTATTTTGTACTATGTATATTATGTATATTATCTCGTGTATTCAATAAATTATTCTAATTAATTATTCTTATTTATAAAACTTGCTTACTCACATCCATCAGAGTTCAGGGAATTATAAAATATTGTTGGTTTTTACTGAAAATTGAATCCGAAATCAGGGGTTGAAATTTAAAAGTGAAAATAGGTAATACGGTCGAGTGAGCCGTATTATTTTATTCCTGTGTTACTTTTCATTAGAATGGGCCAATACATACGTGTTAAGGCCATATAGTTTTTGGCTTATTTATTATTTATTTAACTTATTTATTAATCAACTAATCTGGTTACATTTCAACTAGATCCCCACAAAACTATTTGAACAGTTTGTCTGCGGGAGATATTGGAGTCTCGCTATGTAAAACGAATTAATTTTTATACAAACATTTAAAGATTTTCATGAAAAAATTTTTTGAGCATGATGCCAAATTTACGTCTGCTGTTTTCGTTCCTAATGTCCGTTATGATCGATGATGTGCGAAAATAAACAAAATAAGAAAAACGACCTCCAGCCCCTTCTCACTCATGGACGAAGTTTACAATGATGAAAACATTCAAGGAAAAATAAAACAAAACATTTGATTTTCACTGTCTTTTTTTTATGCACGACGGGTTACCACTTGACCTCAATTACACCTGATGTTAAGTGAAGGTGAGGCCGAAGGAGGCAGCGTACTAACCCGGAAAAACCCCTTCGTATTTGGGGGACTGGCTATCTTGTCTCTGACAACCGGAACACAACAATGCTATTAACATTGTTTGGCGGCAGATTTTGATAAGATGGTGGTAGCTAGCCAGGTGGACATTTAAAATGCCCTACCACCAACCTTTATCCTTGGGTAGGTAACTGAACAATTCTGATTAGACTTATGAATTGTAATCTTAAAAGCTGTTATTATCTATGCATCTTAGAAACCGACAAAACCCTTATTTAATTGACCGGAGGGTTATTACAATAACTGTGCCACCATCAAATTAAATCGGTTCTTTACTTCGTTGATTATAATCTCCGGAGTGAAAGCCTTCAGGGCTGAGATGAATTGGACTCATTTGTCTCTATCAGGGGCAGTATTTTCATCTTATTTCATCACTGATTCAGCAATTGGCCAGGCTTACTCATGCCTCGAAGGTGCAATTTTGGCGTTAAGGAAAATCATTCGTAAACTTTTTTTCCTTAAACTCTTGATTAATTAAAACGCCTATAATAAATTGGGCAACTTTCATTGAAACGAACATTAATAGGCAAACTAATATTAGTGAACATCTAACTAATATTATATAAATGCGAAACTTTGGATGTTTGTTTGTTTGTTGCCCAATCACGGCGAAACAGATGAACGGATTTCGATAAAAAAAAATAAAAAAATACGCCCCGAATACAGAACCTCCTCCTTTTTTGAAGTCGTTTAAAAATAGTTAACATAACAGTAGCTGTAAGTATAGGATATGTTATATTTAATATAAGTTTATGGTTTGGTTTTATTAATTTTATTATTCGTTGTACTTAGTATTTTTTCTTTTGCCCACAATTTGCCGCTAAACGCCAAATTTACTCCTTGTCCTACTTTTTTTTTATGCATAACCTGAGTACTCAGGTTGCCTGGAAGAATCTCTTAAAGAGATTCCTATCGTTTGAACTCTGTTATATGTAATGTTTTGTTGAAATAAAGAATATGTAATATACCCTGGACACAGGATATTTTTCATCCCTATAGAGTAGTTCTCGCGGGACAAACAAATCAAACATGTCCGCGATGAAGTAATTCCAGCGAAGCCGCGGTCGAAAAGCTGTAGGAAGGTACGCGGGCCAATGTAAATAGCTAAATGGAAGTGTTTACATGTACCCCGCTGGGAATAGAAAACGCATGCAAACTTTGTTTTGTATACTCCCACGAAGCAATTATATTATTTTAAATAGATGACGCTATATCTGCATAAATATAAATAGGTATGTTCAATTAAATTAATCAACTCCCGACGACAATGCCCACGGGTTTATATGAGGGCACTCGTGTAGAAATGGCAAACTTTCCGCACTTGTATAAAAATGTAGGTACCTATAAGTACTAACCCCGATGTTGTTAACATTGATCCAATTTTAGTTTTATGGCACAGTAAACACTGAAATGCGAAATTACGTAAGTAGAAACACATTACTCCTCTTGAAAATCGTCATGCGTAATACCCTCTAACATCAACCGATTACGCACAATCGTAAGATAGATTATGTGTTTTAATCAAATATAATGTGAATAACGATGTCATTAAAACAACATATCAATAGATCTGAAAATTATAGCAGAATATACTTTAACAAAGCATTGAAAGACAAGAATAGCTTTTTGGAGGTTTGCTTGGCATCAAATAATGGTGATTAATGGGCTATTTTGCTATAGGAAGCGACTGATATTCGAGATCCGGATTGACGTGGTATCATTATGTCCAACTCAAAAGGGGTGATGCGGTCCGTTCATCTGGTTCTCGTAGATTATGACGTCAGTCTGTACTGCGGTAATTGACACATATTGTGGACATTTTCGCTTTACCAGAAAACTGTGTTGATCAAAGCATGGTATAGTTAGATTGCTTGGACACGACATGTTATAAGTTTCTGCTGTCGTACCACGATAAACTTTTAGAATTTCGACCGCTAAATTTGGTAACACGTAACCGCCTTAGAAGTAAGGATAAGCGGATAAACGTCTAATGGATAGACGGGTTATCATAATTTACTTCTATAGGGCGCCTACATAGCCTAATTTAGCGAGCGAACGCAAGTGAAGTAAACGGCGGTCGAGCGCAAAAATTTGCGAATATGTTTACATTTATTTAGTGTCAAAATTTTAGACAATTATTGGTACTTACTGAGTTGATACGGGCCTGTAAATGGTTAAAGATATCTATACACCCGTATCACCCCAAAACTCAAAGTATTTATTACATGTCATAAGCGAATAAATACAGAAATAAATACAGAAAAAATACAGAAGAATATGTACAATACCAATATGATAAAATAAATAACAGTATCGGAGCAGCAAGTAATAAAATCAAGAAAATAAAAAGCAAGGACAGGAAATTGTCTAACGAATCTATAAAGTTAATAAAGGAAAGGGAATGTGTTAGAAATAACTTTACTGATAAACAGTTGACGGCAATAGATAAGAAAGTTAAAAGTAGTACATACACGAAAAGACTTAAGACGATATAACAAAATACTGATTCAAACAGCTTTGGAGCAAAATAGATTTCTAAGAATAGCTAGACGGGGAATAGCGAAAGAAAAATAAATCCTGGATAGCATGCCTCCAAGATAATGACGGAATAAAACAATGAACTAGAGATTAGCACCGAGTTTTATAAGTCTTTTTATTCAGACTCCATAAGGCCTCAAACGAGCTCCGAATATCAGTGTCTTGATACCATCCCATTTATAACAGGATACGAAGTCCATCTTGCTTTAAGGAAGATGAAATATCACATAGTCACACAGATGGTCACACAAAGGAAGCTCTAAAAGTAGGGAAACTAATTTTACTCCCATATATCACTGACTTATTTAACAGCATTTTAAAGTCAGGAAACTTACCCAACAGGTTTTGTCCTTCCAATATACTATTCCATAAGAAAGGTGATACATCAGATATCAATAATCACAGGCCCATAAGATTAGTGTCTTAAGTCACAGGGAATCGCATTTCAAGAAAACTGAACAGCCATTAACCACGCGAGGGCTACAGACCCGGCCTCTTTACCACTGACCACCTGCAGACTCTCAATCAGCTCATCGAAAAACAGCATGAATTTAATTTACCACTGTACATCGCATTATTCCAAGGCCTTCGACAGTGTTCCACATAATCAATATTTAAGGCCGTGCATAATCAGGAAATATAGCCAACATTAATTTAATTGATAACATCTACTTAGCTAGCACCCAGTATTAAATTTGAATCTACTGGCGTTTAAAAAAAAAAGGAGTCAAACAAGGTAACCCTTTGTCCCCTAAACTTTTCACCAGCATCCTAGAGAAACTACTCCGGTAACTGGCGGCTGGATGGAATGGAAGGGGCGTTGTAGTCGGTGAAAAGAGATTAACTAATCTCAGGTTCGCCGACGACATCGCCCTGTTCTCATCGACAGCATCAGAACAGCTCAACGACAGCTCATGCTACAGGAACTATGCACGGCGAGCCTTGAGGTTGGACTGAAGATGAATATGTCAAAAACTAAGCTTATGGCAAACAACAGTAAAAGCAAAATTGAAATAGATGGCAAGAGAATTGAATATGTCCATGAGTACATTTACCTGGGCCAAATAGTCTCCTTTCAGGCACAAGATAAAGAAATAGCGGGACGCACTGAAAATGCCTGGAGGAGCTTTAGGTCCATGAAGGAATACATGCTCTAAGACCCTTGTTGCTGACGTAGCCACAACTGCCGCCAAGATGAAGTGAGACTGGGCGGGCCTTGTATGCCGCATGCCAGATGACTTGTGGGCCAAAATCATCACCACAGTTAGAAAGAAGCCGTCGCGACAGTCCGAAAAGGAGATGGCGGGACGAGTTGGATAAGTTTCTCAACAACTGGTTAGAGCAAGCCCAGGACCTTTGTCCCGAGAGGCGTGGAGTGGAGGCAGTGGGACAGTATGGGCTTCTAATAATAAATAATAAGCGAATGAGCAGGATAAATATTATTTCGCGCGACATTTACCATTTTTCGCGCCTGCCATGCTAATAGTCCACTTATATTGGAATTGTTACGGTCACCATGCCACTGCGTATACTTTAGACGTCTTAAGAGTAGAGACAAGACGTTAGTGACCAGTTTTCATACAAACTGTTAGCGACCATGCACATGTCGTATAAAATCGATATTTTCTGTATTTTAAGTTGGTAGGGGTTGGTTGGTAGTTTGTGGAAATGCAATAGGTTTCAATTTATAAATTAGTGGTTATTAAGATTATTTCGACACTTTTGTGTTTGCATCCAAAAAATAAAAAGTCGAAACAATTATAATAAAATCAATATTTTAACACATCTCTACATTCACTCAAACTATAGAGCCACGTAATTTTTTATTAATAAACTACAGAAAATATCAACAATTTTTAACCTGAAATCAATTACAGTTTGTATGAAAACTGGTTATATATGTTACGGTTTACTCTTAAAGACAACTAATTCTTGCCTTAGATTCGTTTATGAGTTCTATCCACGGTTTCCACCAAGTTTTCACATTTGTCCCGATTAGTTGGTGAGAATACTATAGATCCTTCTGTTCGCTGAGTCGATCTTTTAATCTCAAGGAATTTCTGAACCTGAACTTTTGTTTTTGCAATTAGGAAAAGTTTACCGTTAGGTGTTGCTTGAGATAACATGTGGGGAAGTATCGTGAATCACGATCGTACGAGGAAATGGAAATTTCTTTCTCAAAGAATCACCTTATGATCGGAGTAGGTAGAACGATTTCCTTACAAGCTAAATTTAACCGTATTTATTATCGGGTAATGAACAGAGTTAACCAAAATCTAAATGCGACTTATGTTCTTTTTAAATGGAGCTTGTAAACGAAAATGTAGCATTCACATTCCGATGCTACTATTCGCGAGAACTCTTCGATAGCTCAAGCAGACGCTGATCCCTGTTTTTCTATGGGTAATTTTCAAGCATTGCAATCCAAATATATGATATATACCACTCACCTTGACTCCCAGGCTGAAGACCGCGTAAACTCAAAAGGGGTCCCGAGCCCGCCACGTCCACCAAATCCACTCCGAGTTTTCTTCAAATAATGAATGTCCTGCTGGCCAGCCACCACACAAGCACAAATAGTTCCAAAATTTAAAAGAAATGTGTCGAAATGAGTCCGAATAAATCCAAATTTCACCAAAATTAAACCGCCGAAAATTAACTACCGTACGACGCGTGGCAGAGAGATGCGAGCAATGTCGATATAAACCGACCCCCACCCGAGGTCGCCGATCGTGATATACTTGCATAGAAAAGGATTGCATTGCCTAAACAGCTACATTTTTACCTTTAAGTCGTATAAAAATTTTCATTAAATTACGATAGGTATCGCACGAGAAATATAGTTGAATTTGGTTTGTAAGGAAAATCGATCTACCTACTCCAATCTATGATAATAATACAAGTATAAGTACGATTGAAAAATGTTTATATATATGGTAGTAGTGTCACAGAAATTACGCATCAAAAACAAGACACATTGTCGTAGTGTATGATATACAGATCACCCACACGTTTAGTGGGTACGTTTTTTTAAAACGTCGCCGACCCTAAAAAGGATGTTAAAATTTCAAGTATGTCTGTCTCCGTGACTGTGTGTGATTGTAGTACAAAAATACCTTGAACATATTTAAAAATGATTTTATATTGTCGAAAGTAGCTGTTTGCGATATGGTTTGAAAATCGGTTCAGCCGTTTTATAAATATTTATCTATTAACACAATTTTATATTTCATCACCAACATCATCATATCAGCCACATGACGTCCACTACTGAACATGGGTCTTCCCCATAGAATTCCAGAGTGACCGGTTGGAAGCGGCCTGCATCCAGCTATTCCCCGCGACCTTTATCAGGTCATGTATCTACATTGTGAGAGGACGTCCTTATGCTTCCCTTGCAGGTGCGTACCTTGCCCACTGCTACTTGAACTTTATTTATCTGGGTGATTTTATTATGTTTATAGTTTCTTGGGGTTTTCTAAATTTTCAATTTATGTTCTTCACTCTTCTTCTTTACCTCTCCGATACACAATGGTACATAAGGATCAGAGAGGTGCATGATTTATTAAAAATGAACACTTTGTAGCAAGAGATAAAGTAGTCTGTCGAACGCTATAAAACCAGATTGGACAGACATCCAACTCCGTTCGTTCAGTGGACAAAGCCTAGCCATGAAAGACTGCTCAAAAGACTGGCAATCAGTGACCTGTGCGGTTGACTATTGTATTGAAGAAGAAGTTCTCTCACTTGAGAAAACGCTCTACAACGCCACTCCTCCCATACATTTGTTTATAGTTTGGCAACTGATCGCAGATTTCAGCCGAGAAAACGAAATGTTTTATACAACATAGTATACTTATAGTTGGGACAAACTGGAACAGGACTATTGAGATTGTCTCGTTTTCGCAATTTTCTCGTTTAATAAAACATTCTTTCTTAGCCCGTCAATCACAGTGCAATCTCGGGAACTGTCAACTAAATAAACTGCTACATTGTAGGGTCAGGGACAGTTGCTCGTGAACTGCAGAGAATTTAATTAAAATGTATGCAGCACGAGAGTAAAGTTTTACCTCCGATGTCGTACGCGTAGGTTCATATTTAGATTGATAAGTGTCTATCGGAATCTTTTTTGAGAACGTATCGACTCAATCATGGTTACGAAATTGTACAGTACAGTAGATTTTTGAACTCCACAACTACTTATGTGTAGATACATAAGTAACGATTTACGATGATTCCGTATCTGTACTGGGACTAGGTTACGTCACTTCTTTTAACATTTTCTATTAAACGATTTGATTTTCCGTTACTTACTGTAATAAATTCTTGGGCGCGTCAATCGTAGCGATCTCTACACAAATAGTAAAATGATATACGTTTTCTACCTTGCTTAGATTTAGGGGCTGAATACGTGTTTTGGAGTCTTTGGTTTGATTGGTTTTCTTATATTTTTCTATATTTTGTAGTTTAGTGTAAGTAGTTTTGTTTCTTTTTAGTAAATAATTTTAGTTCATGTAAATAAATTGTAAATAAATTGTATAATTTATACAGAGAGAGTATTTTATTTCATCATCATCATATCAGCCACAGGACGTCCACTGCTGAACATAGGCGTCCCCGTATTTTATTTACATTATTTTAAATTCACAAATACTGTCGACTAGATATATCCACTCTTAAATAGAAACATACAATTAATTTACAAATCAAGTCTCTATGATAAATAAACAACAATCAGAAAACTTCAAATCCTTTTTGTAATTAATACGCGATATGTGGCCCATAGTCCCTCATTATACGAGGCCTATATCCCTGCACGGGCTGAGATGATGATGATTGCGGATTGACAACTTTTTTTAACCGACATATTTCAGTTTGTCGGTTAAAAAAGGTTGTCAATGGTGTGGTTAACTCTTAACTCTCATGGGCCTTGTCACGCGGACAGACATACAACATAAGTAATCATACGATCCGGATTTTTCCAAGTAAGGTACGGAACCCTAATAATAAATCCGGTGACATCTCAGAAAAGATATTCACTATGTGGATATATAGGTATTAATAAAATAAAAGATGCAGGCGTTTCCAACTGGTCATTCTGGAATTCTATGGGGAGGTCTATATTCAGCAGTGACGTGGATATAGGTAATAGTTTTACTTATCTATTTAATATTACGGATACATATTATGTATTTGTATTTTTTTATATAAAGTGTTACAAAGATATACTTACAGGTGTCACAAACACCTAATAATATCACAAAATCATAAGTGTTACAGTTACAGTAGGAATGCGCGTCGCTAAGTATTTTTTATTTGTTTTTCAATCAATTTCTCTGCTATTAAAATTTTGTGCGGTTATAGATACCGAGGAGATATTAGATACTCTCTGACCATGTTTAAATTGAAGACCCTTTAGATATTGGGACTATAAGTATCACATATCATGAATACAAATAAATTTATAATACTAGGTAGGTAATTCGTAATAGTGGCAGACATGTTTACGCTATAAATCATTATGGACGTGTTGCGCAAGATTAGAATTTTTTATTCAACAAGAAAGTTACTCTGACTTTTATATAAGGGCGGAAAAACCAGCACAGACATAAAGCAACGTGATACCATGAAAATAGAAATTAGGTAGTGACAAAAATGGAAAAGTAGGTAGTGTTACTAAATAAATATACGGACGGAAAGGTCGAGACTTCAGGATGCTTCAGGAGAGTGTTTATATCATGATATGATTCAATCATTCGCACTCGATCGCCACTTGTATTTTATCCACATTTGTGTGGATAACTAAGAGTAGATGCTTGAATACGCAAAGTGGTATTCAGCTACTTTGATAAAGCCAAAAAATTGAGCTAAAATAATGCCCAAAGGTAAATAAAATTTTCAAGTTAAACAAATTTTGCTAAAATGATAAATAAAATTAATAAAATCGTAATTAAAGTATAAATTCTTCTAATAGAACGAATTTTACTATTTGTTTTCTTTTTAACATTACTTTACAACAGACAAAAAAGAAAAGAAATACTCTGAACAAAACAAAGTACATACTCAAGTAGTAAATGTGGGCGTTTTCCAGGATTGATAAGAATAAGAATCGTCTATTTGACCCATTTAGCGACACACACATACATGTATAAATGTGAAAATAAGAAACGGACACAGTGAAGTTGGGACCGGATGAGATAAAAATAATCGGTCGTCGTACCACAAGGTCCTCAACAACCACGTTGTTAGACGGAAGAGTTTAACATATGGTTTGTTGCCTCAGACTACAGACATTGATATTAATTAACACATGTGTGTGCGTGTGTGTAGGTCGATAGAGATACAAGTGAGAGTGGATTCTGATATGATTTACAATTTTCCTAATTTCAATAAACTTATTTTTTTTTAAGCACAACGGTTTAGTACTTGATTTTCAATCACACCGGATGTTAAGTGAAGATGAGGTGGAAGTGTACTGACCCAAAAATCTCAACATATTTGGGGGAACTAGCTATCTTATCTCTGAGAACCGGAACACAACAATGCTATTAACATTGCTGTTTGGCGGCAGATTTAGATAAGATGGTGGAAGTTCTCCAGGCAGACATTTAAAATGCCTTACCACCACATAAATCGAAATAACAAGACAAGTGTTATTTAGATTTATGTGCTTACCACCAACCAAACCGAGTCGCTGGGGATCGAATCCGCAACTTCCGATTCGTAAACCCAATGTTGTTTAGATTGAGCCACGGAGGCGGTAGCAAATTAATTAATTAATACACTGTCTGAAATGTATACAATTCTACTAAAGGTCCATTTGCACGCCGAACTCAACACGGAACCCTTATATTGATTTGATATAGTTTCGTTATGTCTGTCCGAGGGTTAGCTCAGAGGCTTTTAGAAAGCTGTAATTTGGTAATATATAAAATATGTTTAATCACGCCTACAAAGTAGTAAAATAAAAGTTTCAATAAAAAAAAGTTATTTGGGGTACTTCCACGTAAAGTGAAGATGAATGTGTCGTTGAATAGGTCATTTACATCGCAGTAAAGAACTTTCGCGACAACGTATTTACCAATCATAAACTTTCGCAGTAACGTACATCACAGTAATGAACTTCGCAACTATGATTTACACTCTATTAGAGGTTATCATACTGTTTTTCGACCTAAACAGATCCCTGTTTAAAGTGCAAATTTTTGTTATAGTCCAGTGCTCCCCCAAAAGATAAATTTCAAAAAAATTCACGGCAGTAGTATACTACTCTGTGTAAAAAGTATCGGGAATATGTCAATAAAAAGACCCGCGTAAAAGAGGTCGTCCTAATTTTTTTACTGCATGTTGGTAGCACTGTACTGATTTAGCGCGCAAAATTTGAGCGGGATCTCTCATTTAATTTGTTTTAAACTACACTTTTTGTTGGTCATAGTTTTGAGTCCTCGGCGATTTTTACAATGGAAAATATTGTTGAACAAAGAGTGTGCCTTAAATTTTGTGTTTCAAATGATATTTCATGTGGTGAATCACTAAAAATGTTGCGAAATACCTACGGCGAATCGTGTATATCGAAAACAAGGGCTTATGAATGGTATAATGCTTTTAAAGAAGGCCGAGAAGTAGTAGTAGACTTGCCTCGTTCTGGTAGACCTTCAACCGCTACGACCAAAGAAAACATCGACAGAATCAAGAAGCTAGTGCTCGAAAATCGACGTATGAGTCTGAGAGAGTTGGCTAGTGAGGTGAACATATCTTTTAAGTCCGTCCACAACATTCTCATTGACATTTTAGGCATGAAACGCGTCGCCGCTCGACTAGTTCCAAAAGAGCTCAATTTTGTTCAAAAAGCGCAGCGAAAGCATGTCGCTGAAGACATGGTTTCCCGAGCTTCTACGGATCCGACCTTTATGAAACGTATAATAACTGGCGACGAGACATGGGTTTATGAGTACGACATGCAAGCAAGCCAACAGTCTTCAGAATGGCGTCTCGAAAACGAGCCGAAACCCAAAAAACCGCGGCAAAGTCGCTCCAAAATCAAGGTGATGCTGACAGTTTTTTTTGACTACCGTGGTGTGGTTCACTCCGAATTCCTTCCAGAGGGAGAAACAGTGAATAAAGAATATTATTTAGGCGTCATGAAGCGTTTGCGTGAGAGTATCCGCCGAAAACGTCCAGATTTGTGGCAACACAACTCATGGATGCTGCACCATGATAATGCACCATCACACACAGCCATTATAGTGAAAGAGTTTTTAGCGAAAAATTCAACAAAAGTTCTCGACCAAGCACCGTATTCACCTGATATGGCTCCGTCTGACTTTTTTTTATTTCCCAAGTTAAAATTACCACTTCGAGGAAAACGTTTTGAGTCGATAGAAGCCATAAAAGAAAATTCGCTGAATGAGCTAAAGGCCATACCGCAAATAGCCTATGAAAAATGTATGGAAGACTGGGTGAAGCGGTGGAGATGTTGTATTGCAAGCGATGGGGCCTACTTTGAAGGCGATAAAATAAATTTAGATGAATAATTTGTATTTTTTGTTTTATTGACAAATTCCCGATACTTAGTACACTGAATGTACATATATAATGAAGTTAAAAGGAAAACTATTACAGGTAAGTATGTAAGGAGCGTCGGTGGCTCAGTGGAGGAGACACAGTCTCCCAATTTGGGAGGTCCAGGTTCGATCCCCAGGCAGGCCATGTACCAATGAGTTTTTAAATTTAATTTAATAACTCATGTGCATTTATCCGACTGCTCTTGAACGGTGAAGGAAAACGTTGTCAGGAAACCTGCATGTCTGAGAAATAAAATTTATAAGGTATGTGAAGTTCCCAACCCGCATTGGCCCAGCGTGGCGGACTATGGCCCCATATCCCTCAATATGAGGGGAGTTCTATATCCCTGCAGTGGGATGTTTACGGACTGATGATGATGATGTTTTAAAAGTTAATGAGTAATAGTCGAAAAACTTATAAAATCTGTTACGTTTAAAATTAAATGTCAAACAACAAAAAGCCCACTACTTACTCCACATAGTGTGAGGGCAAGTACGAACCCTACACTGCGCGTGGCTCGACACGCACTTGGCCGGTTTTTATATGCCTAATGGTAATATAGATGTACTTACTTACCTACCTACACGTACGATATTTGAAATTTATTATCAGTTACCTATATTAATGAGAACATTAGCCGATTCCGTGTATTTCACTAGTAAATATACAACACATGTTTAATATTGTTTCATTGCTGTGTATATTACTTTATTTTCTGTTTGGTATGAGAAACACGAGATTTTCATCTCAGCATTTCGTCCCTTGGTACTGAAGGAAAATATTTATATAGGATTTACGGTACGGAGGGTTTTATTTCCATACCTACATACAGTCGCGATCAAAATTGCAGGCAATTCTCAAAGTTCAAACGTCAAATTTATTTTGGCTCACTTTTACATTGTAAAGAAAAATAACTTTTAATACTTGTGCAGTTGATCATACTTCAAACTTCAAGCATTTATTTCAACGTAAGATACATGATATCATTTCTTGAATATCAATTTAAATCTACTGGAACTAAAAAGGGTTTATTGCATTTATCTGTCAGTCGGTATGTCCAAGCTACTACCGCTTCGGAAAGGGAAATCATCTGTGGGAAAAAAGCGGCGCAAGAAACCCACAGGAAATTGTTGTCCTCTTTTTTTTTTAAATAAAGTATATAACTAATACAATTTTATAATTTTGGGGAGCTGGTCGAAGTACACCAATGGTACTGATACTACACAAGAATGGTAAATGGTTTGGAAAAAATCTAAATCGTTTGAGTTGGTCTAAGACTGCATTTTTGAACGTGACTGTACAGTCTGCAGGTAAAGGTAATTCTTATTCGTAGATTACTACTATTATTTATTCCGTGAATGTATGTAGTCCAAAAACCATGAACATTTCATACTTATTTTCGAAGCTATATAATTTTTAGACTAAGAGTAATCGGACGGTATAATTATTTAGTACTTACAGTTCTTTGGTTATTTTTGGACAACGGTTTAACTATCGATTTTTTAAATAAGCTAGGATAATAACCCTGTTCGAACGAAAGATTAACAATATGGGCCAATGGTTTACATTATAGCTGGTTCACAGAATTTGATTATTTTTATATTAATGTCATCGTAACCAACTGCATTGGTATTGTTAACAATATTATTTACGACCTGTTTGGTGTAGTGGTTAGCAACTCTGACCACTATACCAAAAGGTTGCGGGTTCGAATCCCTCTAGGGGCATATTGTATTTGTGATGAATACGGTCATGTGTACCCGAGTTATGGATGTTTTCATTTATAATAAGTATTTATTTGCAAAAAAAAAATTTTATGTAGTATATCAACCATCTGGTATCCACAACACAAGCCTATAGTTGCTTACTGTGGAACTAGATGGCGCTGTGTGTATGTCTAAGGATATTTATTATTATTTGTGGCATCTATAAAAAAATTATTGATTAATTTTGTTTTGGCTTTAGGGTCAGTATATTTGATACCATCTCTTTCTATCAAGTCTATATTATTATTATTCATACCAGCGTAATTTTTTGTATATTTCTCAAATAAATAATAATAACAATTCAATCACAGGTAAAAAATTCCATCTAGCGCATCTCCTCGAGGCGGCATTGTGCCCAACAGGCAAGCGGCGTTCCCGCGCTGAATAGCGAGACTTATTCTCTGAGCCAGGAAGCCGCCCGCTCTGTGGTCACCAGAAGCCTCGATGAGACGCGCCGACAGGTCTTGGACCAGGCGTTTTGTCTGAGGGCCCCAAGGTCCCATCGTCGCGACCCCAACCAATTTTTTGTATTATTTATAATGTTCCATGTGGTTTTACATTTATTTTGAGATTGCTTAATAGATTTTTTATTCTGCAGTCAGTGTGCTGTATATTTAAATAATACATTTTAATATTATTTTTATTTTGATTATTAGATATATATTTTAGGTATAGTTGCCTTTTTAAACTACAGGACTTTCGTAACCCCTTTGCCATCCAAGGCAGTCCATTTATTTTGTTATTTATTTTCCTTCGGATTTTAGGATAACAGATGTCATGAAATAATTTTTGCTTTCACAAAATTTTTCTAAATATTTTTCCGCATTGTTTTCACTACTCACTTCACTAAAGGTTAGGGATGTTAAACAACTTTTGAACTTTAAGATGTACTCCTGCCTATAGACTATAGACAGGAGTACATCTGTACACCAAATTATATATGTCATTGTACATCGAATTATATATGTATGTATATGTTTGAACTTTAAGATGTCTCCTTTCAACAATATACTGAGGCTATTTACAGACGTTACCTTTAAATTGGAAAGTACATAAAATAATCTTATATTTTTTTATTTTTCTTAAACAAGTTTAACCTCAAGGTTTACCAACGAGCCATGGAGCGTTGAATGAATGTAAAACTGACTGATCAAACTAACTGATCGCGTCTAAAACACTACACTGCGCTCTAAGACCCTTGTTGCTGACGTAGCCACAACGGCCGCCAAGCTGAAGAGGGACTGAGTGGGCCATATATGTCGCATGCCAGATGTATGGCCAAAATCGCCACCACCTAGAGCCCACCGTTAGAAAGAAGGCGTCGCGGCAGACGGATGGCGGGATGAGTTGGATAAGTTCCTAACAAACTGGTCGGAGGAGGCCCGGGACAGAGAGCTGTGGAGAGAGAGGAGGGAGGCCTTTGCCCAGCAGTGGGACAGTATGGGCTCCTAATAAAATAAAAAATATTAGACAAGTAATACAGCAATGATTCCAGTTTTTGCAAGAATATTTTTTCATATTGGTTCTTTGGAACTCCGTATATACATATAAGTAGTATCTTTACGGCTACTATTTCAGCATCGCAACATTTAGAAACATATTGTGTGCAGAAGTCCTTGCAGATATCTAACCTTTTGTACTCATATTTCTTGTTTAATAAAATACAAGATCCTCCTCGTTTTTTGACTGGAGACCTTTTTGACTCCACCTTGCGATACCGACAATTAGATGGCAAACACAATGTTATTTTTTTGCATGTGTCTCGACCGTGTAATATTTGTACCTGATTGTTTGTGTCATGAGATGGGTTTAAATAATTTTTTCTTTCTTTCTTTCTTCTTTCTTTTTCATTATTGCGCATGAAGGAACTCGCAAGTTTAAACTTTTGAAAAATTAAGTTTGATTCATTGCCCTTTTTAATAAATGTCTCTGTAAAGCATAGTACAAATACATGTTTTCCTTGAACTTCCAATTCCCCCAGCGTTATTTAAATAATTTCAATTTTATTCAGAACATCTATAATATTTATTCTATATTGGTTTGACATTCAAATATTTTGTCTTAGCCCAACCAATGGATGAATATTACATTATTTAAACACCCTTTTATCACGTTTAAGACCATCAAATAAAAGTAATTGCAAGAAGATATGGAAAAATTTTAAGGGTATTGTTCCGAAGATGCAAAAAAGTCATATTTTAATTAAATTTACGCGTGGCCGCATTCTGGTACTCAAGAATTTGATGTTTTTGCCATCGACTCGCTAAGAAGAAGGAATGGTCAATATTATTATATTTGTGAACTTCAGAAATAGGGTCGATGCTTTCGACCTCAAACAACAAGGTCAACATGAACATTATCACCATGAGGCCTAAGAAGGAAATACACATATCAGATCAACACCTTAAAAAAGTTCACTACTCGACAGCAATTTGCATAGCTTCTGGGAGGAAGGAAAGGAAGGAGCAAGCTGGTAAGATTTGCCCCTATCGTCACTCTGAGTAGACTTCCCACTGGTCAATACGGCTATGCTCAAAATCATTTAGTTGCCTTTTATGACACCCGTGGTTGTCTTATTCGACATTGCCGGGAACCATACGGCTACAAAACAAAAGGAAAATAATTAACCTGTAATTTCCCTTGTGGTATCGGTACGCAAAAAGAATAGAACCAATCTTTTCCCGTGGGTGTCGTAAAAGGCGACTATGGGACTTTACAACAAAACACTTGCACGTAATTTCTGGCGATGGGCTCACCCCCTGTCTCGTGTGCATTTCTGTATAAGTAGTTTCAAAGGTGAACCGTGGATGTTGTGTTCAAACATTGAACTTTTAATGTTTGGCACACCCAATATATTGGGATATCTCTGACCATCCCATTTGGGATAAAGGTCGTGACTTTATGTATGCATATATGTCATTTCCATAAAATTCTCATCCCTCACGTAGTACCTATACAATAAATATTTGTCGGCACCCAAGCATTAATGCCCTCCGCCCTCCTCGGGGGAGGGGGGCGGATTATGTCGGACTCCGGCACAGAAGGTGCCGGCCTACCGACTAAAAACTCCTGGGTGTTCCCTCGCGCGCGCCGTTGACGGCGTGGCCACGGGTACCATCTGGTATTCGTCCGCAGCCACGCCAGCGCGGTGCCCGCCGCCAGGGCAAAAGCGGCGGCAGGCCCACCTCTGGGCTGGAGCAGGGAGGAATCGCCTGGTCCAGCCACCTCTAGAAGGCGCGCGGAAAACACCGCGCGCGCCTTCTCGCGGGGCCTATGTGTGGGCGGTGATCCCCCCGGATCGCCACCCACGGCCCCGCAGGGTAGGGGGGGCAGAGGATCGCCTATCAGTAAAGATAAGCTCTCCTCCGTGCCTCCCGTGCGGCTGCATTTCCCCTCGCTCCGCGAGGCCTCTGCGAGTGACCGACCTCCTCCTCCTCCTCCTCAGGGAGCGCCGCTTCCTCGCCGCAGCCCGCTGTGGTGGAATTCGCCCTCCACCATCCCTCGTCGTTCCACTCCCGAAAACGAATTTTCGGGAGTGGGACGACGAGGGCATTTCGGCGCCGAGGCGGGCCTCGGAGCCGAAACTTGGGCTGGTTTTTTATAGAGGTTTTCCCTCCTCGCGGTCCGGGCGGTTAAGCCAAGACCCTCGGTCCCGGACTGCAGCTGAAAGCCGCGGTCCCGGATTACGAGCCCGGCGGTGGCAAGGGGTAGGAGGTTCCCCCTAACCTCCTCCCCAGGCCTGCTCGGCGGCAGTGCGAGTGCACACCGAGCCCAACCTTACTCCCCCGCTAGGAGGGGAGCGTCTCCTGCTCCATCCGCAGTGCCCTCTGTTAAACCAGAGGGACACGCGGAGGAGCCCACCCCGTCAGACTATTAGCCATCGGTCAACAAGAACCCTTAAAGGGAAGTTGTTCACCGATGCCCAGGGTGCACCGGCCCAACGACTACCGTTCCCCCCAGACGTATCCAGGGGGACAAGTAGCCATCAGGCACACGAGGAGGTTGTCTGACATCGCACCCCCTTATTAATATACCTAAATTAACCTGCTCGGAGTTGACGGAAAGAAGCTTACCGCCCGATAATAGTTAGATAACATTTACATAATTATATTATTATTATTCAGTTTAATTTACATCGTTTAGGTAAACAATAATTTATTAAACGTCGAAGTATTAAATTTCATATCGCGAAGCACTTCATTAAAATGCATAATTTAGTTGGTAGCTAATATTACAGAATAATGCTTTGAAATAATGATGAAACTGTGTATTCTCGCTCGATGGGCTTTGGCAAAGATTTATTAAGATTAACATTTATTTGAACATGAAAGCCTTACTGTAATATTCAATTAAGATAGATAAGTATTTGGAGAGTTTTCCACGGCGTCGTAGGTAAAATTTATTAAATTATACTGTTAACTTTATTGATTTTTCGCATGGTTAGAAATGCCATATTATGGTCTATGCATTGACTCATGGCCGGTAGTGACGCCACCTAAACAAGTGGCAAAAGTTTCCATAACGAAATACAATAACAAAATCAATATTGTCCTTTGAAATCAACTTAAAGACAATTAAAACAAAGAACTCCGCTTTAAACAGTCGTTCTAATACACGAAACAATGTACAATAAGTGATTAAAACTATAATTTATGGTGGTCTTATATTGCCGAGCGGTTCATGTCCACGCAATCTTATCATCCAGATAGTAAGAAATTTTATAATAGCTTTTGGCACATAGTTTCCGTTTAATGGTTGTTTTAAATTTATTTAAAGGCAAATTTTGAATGTTTACCGGAACCTTATTATAAAAGCGTGTAGGTACATTGTCCCTTGAATGACTTAGTAACTTTGTGTAACTGCTATGGACAGCAAGTTTATGAAAGGTTTGCATTGAAAGCCAGCGCTGTCAACTTACGTGTACGTGTTCGATATTCACTTAGTTGGCTTTTTAACAGGAGCGCACATTCTATATAGACACACGGTAGGCTACGGGGTGAGATTTTTGAATCTTTCGTTTCCGAATTTGTGTTCGAAAAGTATAGATTCACCATTGTTTGTAGTTTTCGTATGATTCAGCCGGTGACAGTTCAAAAATCACATCTGAGCTCTGAACTTGTATATGGTACTTCAATTAGATTTTGTATCCGATGTACTTACTTACCACCCAATAACTCGAAACTCGATGAAACCTCGAAAAGTTACACAGGTCTATAGAGTGTTAAAAAAGGTTTCAAAAAAAAGGTACAAAGTATTTTACTTTGAATTTCTGTGTAAGAAGTACATACTGAGTTCTATTTATTATATTACTCGTATTTACAAAATGAAATACTATCAATACATAATGAAATGCAAATCGTTTCTTTGCTTATGGCTAAAGCTTCTGAATGGATTTTGATGAAGTTTTCACAGATGTATTTAATTAAGTCCGGATTATCACATTTGGCTAAATTTTAAAATTAACCGTTTTAGAAAGCTGAAAGCCGCGGTCCCGGATTACGAGCCCGGCGGTGGCAAGGGATAGGAGGTTCCCCCTAACCTCCTCCCCAGGCCTGCTCGGCGGCAGTGCGAGTGCACACCGAGCCCAACCTTACTCCCCCGCTAGGAGGGGAGCGTCTCCTGCTCCATCCGCAGTGCCCTCTGCTAAACCAGAGGGACACGCGGAGGAGCCCACCCCGTCAGACTATTAGCCATCGGTCAACAAGAACCCTTAAAGGGAAGTTGTTCACCGATGCCCAGGGTGCACCGGCCCAACGACTGCCGTTCCCCCCAGACGTATCCAGGGGGACAAGTAGCCATCAGGCACACGAGGAGGTTGTCTGACATCGCACCCCCTTATTAATATACCTAAATTAACCTGCTCGGAGTTGACGGAAAGAAGCTTACCGCCCGATAACAGTTAGATAACATTTTCATAATTATATTATTATTATTCAGTTTAATTTACATCGTTTAGGTAAACAATAATTTAAAACGTCGAAGTATTAAATTTCATATCGCGAAGCACTTCATTAAAATGCATAATTTAGTTGGTAGCTAATATTACAGAATAATGCTTTGAAATAATGATGAAACTGTGTATTCTCGCTCGATGGGCTTTGGCAAAGATTTATTAAGATTAACATTTATTTGAACATGAAAGCCTTACTGTAATATTCAATTAAGATAGATAAGTATTTGGAGAGTTTTCCACGGCGTCGTAGGTAAAATTTATTAAATTATACTGTTAACTTTATTGATTTTTCGCATGGTTAGAAATGCCATATTATGGTCTATGCATTGACTCATGGCCGGTAGTGACGCCACCTAAACAAGTGGCAAAAGTTTCCATAACGAAATACAATAACAAAATCAATATTGTCCTTTGAAATCAACTTAAAGACAATTAAAACAAAGAACTCCGCTTTAAACAGTCGTTCTAATACACGAAACAATGTACAATAAGTGATTAAAACTATAATTTATGGTGGTCTTATAGCTTTAAAATTTACTATCAACTATAGGTACCCACTCGTATGTTATTTGTTATATCTACTTTTGCGGTAATTTGTTTAGCTGCGGTTTTACATAAAGCAGGTACCAGGGAAGATTAGTGTTGTAGGACCGCCCCCTACTGAATCTTATGCTGATTGGTAATCTTTTTTGATAGCGAATATTCCTATGTTTAGTTTTCTTTTTGCACAACGGTTTAGTACTTGACCTCAATCACAACTGATGTTAAGTGAAGTTGTGGTCGAAGGTGGAAGCGTACTGACCCGGAAACCTCAACATATGTATTTGGGGAACTGGTTAACTTATTTCTGGCAACCGGAACTCAACAATGCTATTAACATTTGGGGGAACTGGATATCTTATCTCTGACAACCGGAATACAATAATGCTATTAACATTGTTCCTTAGCGGCAGATTTAGATAAGATGGTGGTAGTTAGCCAGGCGGAAATTTAAAATGCCCTACCACCAACCAAACCGAATACTTAAACATGTAATACCCCGCTGGGGATCGAACCCACGATCTCCGATTCGTAAATCCAATGTTGTTTGATGCGGGTCGGTTAGTTACCACAATTGTACTGGTTTTTGCTATTCATGTTATGAAATGAGTGATTGTCAACTATTCGCGATTTGTAAACAGCAAATCAACTGTTACTGTGAGAAATGAATCGTTAGCCTTTGTCGTTTTGAAATACTTTGTTTTGCGGATAAATGACGTTCCTCAGGTAGAAATATAAAGTCGATAAACGATTTTCCTCTCTATTTGAATGTTCCCTTAAATGTTGATCTATTTATGCTAAGCCTAAAATGTGCGTGTCCATACATACCTATAGGGAATATTGTGATGATGTTGCCAAACTTTATACAAATAGTGAATGTTTATATAGGATTCATGTAAATATAAAAGGCTAAACAAAGAAACTTTGGAACGGTCGCGTGTGAAAAGGTTGAATTTAAGCACTAAAATAAATAACATCAAAATTAATTGACTAGCGTTCACAAAAGAAAAAGCTTCGACTAATCTAATCTCTATTTCAACAAAAAAATGAAATTCGCCTGGAATGTGTGATATAAAATATTTTTCAACCTAAAAGGTAAAAGACATCGTTTGGGAAATTTCGCACTTTTAGGGGTCCCTACCAAATGTAGAATATAAGCCGTCAGTACAAGCTACGCATTTGACCGCAAAATTAAGTTGGTTTATAAAGAGAAAATGAGGGAATTTTAAAGATTTATTAATATTTTAAAATTTATTAATTTAAAAAATCCTCCACCTGCCTTTGTTTTTTAATATTTTATAAAACAGCGACAGCAATAGAGCTCCGTTTGGCCTTTGCTTACGGAATCATGAAAATAGTAACAAATAAATACATGGAATTTAAATACAAACTAGAACGAGCGTAAAAAATGGGTTCACGAGGCATGGTACCTAAAGCGCTGCGATGGCAGCGATTGCTGGCTGAATGCAGATACTTAAGCGTTTAGCGAAGAACCATCAAAAACATCAGGAACCTTATTTATTAAAAATATTTAATGACGGGATTATAAAATAGGATGCTGTTCATCTGTGTGCAAACTGTAATCCTAAGTCATTTCAGTGTGATTGATCCTCAAACAATCTGATAAGAAGAAAAAACACCCCTGGTCATTGAGATAAAAATGCCGTGTGACTTATTCCAAGACATGTGTATATATGACTTTGTATAAATGTTTGTATATTTGCCGCAATAAAGCAAAAATATGAAAATAATAGAATGTTGAATTTTCAATTATGCTACCTACTGGAACGTATTACCGGGATAAACGTATCTAATAATTTGATGTATACAAATATTATTACATTTAGACAGATATTTAAACGGCTTGCATTATTTTGTTGTGTTTCATAAGTTAAGTAGGTACCATACTTACATATTAGGATGTGTGTGAGCAACCTTTAGATATAAGTTAGATAGCACGTGTTATTTTTGGACAAAGTGGCATTCCGGAAATTACCTACATCAGCAAAAATCAATTTCCCTTTTTATTCGTTAGATTCAAAGTTACTACAATAGAAATTTATCAACGAGTCTAGCACCAGAGTATGATTTCCTGTTACATCCTCTTTCGCCTCACTTTCTTCCCTCATCCATTTCAAATACTTTTTTCGTTAGTCTACTGTACCTATATCATTGCAATAAAAAACTTATTCGTTTCACTCATCAACAAAACTGAATGATTTGAATGACCCACAAAGAATAAATTCTACTTTTTAGGGCGGAATATACGTCAGATTTTGTTTCCCATTATCGGATCGGACGTATATTGAATGTTCAAACAAAATAATGACTCCAACGCCTTTCGATAGTCTGATCAGACTATCGAATCCGGCTATCTGATGTAAAAATCTGACATGTATCCTCAGCCATTGTTCCATAGCAAAATCGGCAAGACTGTCATCGTGTTTTATTTCAGAAACTATTTGACTTAGGTAAACAATTTTGTAAGTGGGTCCGTTAATAACTTTGGCACAAATACGGATGCGCAGTTGAAAAAAGAAAATTTAATTATGATTTTTTGTACAAGGACATCTCGCTATTCTTCATTTATTTAAGATTTATTCTAGAAATTTCCATCGACCTCAATGTGCCTTTCTGAAAACTTGTCTCTGTTGTGAAAAGGGTTTTAATGTAACCGTCAAACATTTACAGTCTTATCATTTCTTTGAAGTGTCTTTTTGTGGAGTGAGAAATGGGGATCGTCTTTCATGAACTGAATTAATCGCACTCTGTTATCTGTGTACCATTTTTAATGTTTCGTAACCAAATGGCAAAAATGTCAAAGTCGTATATAATGTCCGTATGTTACAATATAAGTACTTTTGCAGTTTAACTTCGATCGTTCTGAAATTAAATAGGAAGATGTACAACAATGGCCATCACATATCTACTCACCGACACATACTTACTCACACGCACCTATAAATTCAGACACGCACTAACACACATAAACGCATACACAACAATAAACATAATCGTAGAATAAAATATATGTATTAATGTGGCCCTTAAAATTATGTTGTATGCAGTTTTAAATTATTAGAATCAGGTACCTACCATCTAACTTCTAACTAATATTATAAATGCGAAAGTTTGGATGTGTGTTTGTTGCTTAATCACGGCGAAACGGATGGACGGATTGGGTTGAAATTCGGTATATAGGTACCCTGGATTGAGACATAAGATATTTTTATCCCGATAAAGTGATAGTTCCCGCGCGATAAACAAATTTCCGGTATAAAGTTGTTCTACGCAGGCGAAGCCGCGGACGGAAAGCTAGTGTAGTATATAATAACATACCTATACATGTAAAGCTGTTTGCTTATTCGTCTTAATCGATCTCAAGACCTCCGTTGTAGAGCTAAGCAAAAAGTATTATACAGGGCGTCCCACGGCTATGCCACATGGAGGGAAAGTACCTTGAATTTTGTAGATGGAACATTTTACTGAAAGAAGACATTATTTTAATTTAAAAAACAATTTAAACTGCATTCATAGATTTTTAAATAAGTACATGGTTGAACCGGGAATCGAACCCTTTATTTATAAAAAAAAATTACCATGTAGCTTTATCATACCGATCGAAAGGCTTCATCATAAGGATTATTTTTTGCTAAATAACATAGTGTCAGAAATAAAAGGAAGACCATGAATTTTAACATTAGATATGCAATTGTATTCAGAAAAATGAAAAGCTGACATTGCCGTAAGGACATACAACTGACATTATCATTACTAATACTAATTACCCACTCGAGAAGTATGCATCATTTCCCTATTATAATTTAAGTTCATGATAAAATGATAAAGAGATACGTAATTAGTAAGTAGGTACCTGGTTGTATGCCGTATCCTGAATCTGCCGAAAGACGCGTAAATGATTTTCTCCATCGCAATGCGGCTGGCTGATTAGATTTTTTTTTATGGGGTTATGTAAAAAATTTAGTTTACAAGAACCAGTATCAAAGTGTCCACGAGCTACAAACAGAACTTCGACGTATTATTCTAAATATCCACCACAACATGATCAAAAAATCGACAGGGAGCGAAATAATCAAAAGAGTGCGACTTTGTATTGAACAGGAAGGGGCTCATTTTGAGCATTTGATAAATTGATTAATTTTGTATTAAAAATGTTAAAATTCATGGTCTTCCTTTTATATCTGACACTATGTTATTTAGCAAAAAATAATCCTTATGATGAAGCCTTTCGATCGGTATGATAAAGCTACATGGTATTTTTTTTTTATAAATAAAGGGTTCGATTCCCGGTTCAACCATGTACTTATTTAAAAATCTATGAATGCAGTTTAAATTGTTTTTTAAATTAAAATAATGTCTTCTTTCAGTAAAATGTTCCATCTACAAAATTCAAGGTACTTTCCCTCCATGTGGCATAGCCGTGGGACGCCCTGTATACTAGATGAGTTTTTTTACCGTAATGAAAAAAATAGGGCATATTAGGTAACTGGAATGGAAGGTATTGGTATAGGTAGTTTTTTTTTTCAAAACCATAATCGAATAAAGCTTTAATTGTGTCATTTAACGGTCGTGTTTGTAGCCAGCCTATTCCACATAATTACATCATTAAATTAAATATATAAAAAAATATAAAATAAAGAACACTGATAAATATGAGATCCAAATAAATTTCGTATGATAGGAACCCTAGGAATCACGTCAGTAGCATGTCAATAAACGGCCGGCGTGTGGGTTGTTAAAAAAAAATTAAACTACCTGTGTCTGTACTTTCTATTTCACTTACCTAAAATGCCCTATTTTTTTCTTTACGGTAAAAAACTCACCGGTATATGAGTGCACTTTATTTTAAACGTAATTATAAAAGTTTTTTTTTCTATTTTTTGTGTGTTGTTGTTGTTTGTTGTTTTTCTTTTTAAAACCTAAGTGAATTAGGGTTCAAATCAAATCAAAAATGTTTTATTTCGTAAATTATAAGAATAACATTTGAAATCGTCATGACATACAGTTATTCATTCATTAGGCAGTCTCCCCAGAGAAGAACGAGCAATAAGTCATTACAAATACTATTTGAAATAATTGTTAAATTTATGATTCGACAAAGAAAAATAAGAATAAAATTTACTGGATATTGCCGAGCGGTTCATGTCCACGCAATCTTATCATCCAGATAGTAAGAAATTTTATAATAGCTTTTGGCACATAGTTTCCGTTTAATGGTTGTTTTAAATTTGCCTTTAAATAAATTAAAGGCAAATTTTGAATGTTTACCGGAACCTTATTATAAAAGCGTGTAGGTACATTGTCCCTTGAATGACTTAGTAACTTTGTGTAACTGCTATGGACAGCAAGTTTATGAAAGGTTTGCATTGAAAGCCAGCGCTGTCAACTTACGTGTACGTGTTCGATATTCACTTAGTTGGCTTTTTAACAGGAGCGCACATTCTATATAGACACACGGAAGGCTACGGGGTGAGATTTTTGAGTCTTTCGTTTCCGAATTTGTGTTCGAAAAGTATAGATTCACCATTGTTTGTAGTTTTCGTATGATTCAGCCGGTGACAGTTCAAAAATCACATCTGAGCTCTGAACGTGTATATGGTACTTCAATTAGATTTTCCGTTTAATGGTTGTTTTAAATTTGCCTTTAAATAAATTAAAGGCAAATTTTGAATGTTTACCGGAACCTTATTATAAAAGGGTGTAGGTACATTGTCCCTTGAATGACTTAGTAACTTTGTGTAACTGCTATGGACAGCAAGTTTATGAAAGGTTTGCATTGAATGCCAGCGCTGTCAACTTACGTGTACGTGTTCGATATTCACTTAGTTGGCTTTTTAACAGGAGCGCACATTCTATATAGACACACGGTAGGCTACGGGGTGAGATTTTTGAGTCTTTCGTTTCCGAATTTGTGTTCGAAAAGTATAGATTCACCATTGTTTGTAGTTTTCGTATGATTCAGCCGGTGACAGTTCAAAAATCACATCTGAGCTCTGAACGTGTATATGGTACTTCAATTAGATTTTGTATCCGATGTACTTACTTACCACCCAATAACTCGAAACTCGATGAAACCTCGAAAAGTTACACAGGTCTATAGAGTGTTAAAAAAGGTTTCAAAAAAAAGGTACAAAGTATTTTACTTTGAATTTCTGTGTAAGAAGTACATACTGAGTTCTATTTATTATATTACTCGTATTTACAAAATGAAATACTATCAATACATAATGAAATGCAAATCGTTTCTTTGCTTATGGCTAAAGCTTCTGAATGGATTTTGATGAAGTTTTCACAGATGTATTTAATTAAGTCCGGATTATCACATTTGGCTAAATTTTAAAATTAACCGTTTTAATGTTATCAAAAGTAACTCTTGTAAGTATAAAAACCATAAACACCGTGGACTGGGATCGAAAGGATAAAAATTGTTTTTTTTTATGTGTCCTCATGATAGACAAAGGGTACTGAGCCCATACAACCAGGTCTTTTTAAACGCTAGTAAATTAAAATCTATTCCAAAATCTTCAGTCACCATTTTATTTGATACAATCTCAACGCTTGTTTATAATTCTGTAACGACTCTCTTATTACCTACGTCTCGTGCTCTATCCACTGGATATTGTTATAAAAGGTCACTACTTGCTCACGCCTCCAGAATAATGAACAATCGACTTTACTCCTTTGAAAACTGACCAGCAATCATCCTTTGTTTCCTATAGACGGAAATGAACAAAATAAGAAATTGATTTTCTACTTCAATTGGCTAGTAACTTAATCCGTCTGATAGTGTAGACAGTTTTACGATAATCCAAAGCTTGTAGCAAGGTATTGCATTGTATTAGATTATTATAGCTTATCGTCGTTGCATACCGAGTGTGCGATTACATAGCTTATACCCGTGCATTAGCCGACCGACACGAGATTTTGGGATTATAACTAATTCTAATTAGGTCCCTAATAATAACCTAACCCAAAAGAAACTCGATGTCGTGGCAAATTACTATGTACTCGTATAATATGATTGATTACGTACGTAATAAATAACTGATAGCATGTGATTTTCGTCAGCTACGCTGAAATATGGAAAAATCTCGTGGGACCTGTAAATTAATATCAACGACAGAAATATGTCTCGTGGGAATAATTTGTTTCTTGACAAAAAGTACCCTTATACCGCATCCGTGGCTTAATGTGAACAACATAAGGTTTACGAAACTCGGTTTTTAAATGTCTACCTGGCCACCTGTGCATTTTATCCCACATATGTTAGGAGTTCCAGGAGAGCGCGCTTACAGCTTCGGGCTAATCTTCACTTAGGTATCTGTGAAGATTACACACACAAAAAATGCTTATTCGGAATATATCTAACCTAAATTAGTGCAGAGATTAGTGTTGTTTATCAGTAGAACTTGCGAGAGAATAGAAGAGTTTCACTCCAAATTCATAAAAGAGTTGTAGCGTTGCTGAAACGAACCTAAAAACATTTAAACTTCCGCAATAAGGATATATTTACCTACAAATCCTTAAAATATAATTATATGCTCGAGAAATTCGGTCTTGTCTGGAACCCACGCTGGAGTTACCTAATACTGTTAGGGAAAAATTTATAGACATTAGCGAAGGATGCCAGGCGATATGAGACGAGGAGTTTGCATATGGATGTATGTTTAGTGATAAGTCCAATTCAGACCTAAATTAGTCTTGTCTAGTCTCCTTTTATGTCTATTTAAATTTTAGTATCAATTCTAAGGTTTTTTATTTGATCGTACCAAAGGTAGGGTCGCATGCCTTTCAGTTTTTTACAGGATACATTTCGGCGAGTGTGCGATGGAATTGTATGATCTTATTCCACCGTCCCCTTTCCATCTTCGGACAACCAGGCGCGGGGGGGGTTTCCATCCATATGTTGTCAACATACCGAACATCCGCACTAAGCTCTTTGCTTCATCATTTATAATGCGGACTGCTAAGGCATGGAACTCACTGCCCGCGTCGGTTTTTCCCGACACTTACAACCTTGGGATCTTCAAGTCTAGAGTGAATAGGCATTTACTGGGTGTGCGTGATACATCTTCGGCAACATCGTCACTTTCCATCAGGTGAGATTGTAGCCATACGCGAAACCAGTTTTTAATAAAAAAAAAAAAGGTATTGGATTTATGTTGGAATTGTTGACTAAACTTGTCATAATGGTGGGATTAGAACGTGTCATCCGTCCAAAGAATTTGTATTCCGCAATAATTATTAGAAACACATCACTCACGCGTCGGTGAACCGGTCGATCAAAAATGTTTATTTTATTGTTTCAGCAAACTTCACTGCATTACATGTAGATTACAATAATATTAAACACATTTTAAATTTTATTGCCAATAAGCTTAACAAATGGAAAAACTACTAAATGTTTTGGAGGATAAACCAATAATAATAAAGAACGAAAGCAAAATAGGTTTAATGGCAGTGAATACGAGTATAATGATAGTGATTAATATGTGTGGGTATAGTTATCGTGTGCGTGTGTATGTTTTTTTTTTAATTTTTTTTATGGTTAACTGGATACGTATTTTACCACAATCTCAGTATGTGTGTTGTTGTTGCAATATATATGAGCCACAGGACGTCCACTGCTGAATATAGGCTCCCCCATAGAAGTCCAGAGTGATCGGTTGGAAGCAACCTGCTTCCAGAGACTTCCCACCACCTTTATCAGTTCGTCTGTCCACCTTGTGAGTGGAAGTCCTACGCTTTTGTAGTTACCGATTATGTTTTGATATTTTGTTTGGTTTATCTAATCTAACTAATATTATAAATGCGGAAGTTTGGACGTTTATTTGATTGTTGCTCAATCACTGTGAAACGGTTGAACGGATTTGGATGAAATTTAGTTTATAGGTAGTATTAAAACATATGATAGTTGTTATATCGATAAAGTGACCGCCTCCGTGGCCCAATGTAAACAACATTGGGTTTACGATTCGGAGGTCGCGGGTTCGATCCCCAGCGGGGTACATGTTGAAGTACTCGGTTTGGTTGGTGGTAGGGCATTTTAAATGTTCGCCTGGCTAGCTCCCACCATCTTTATCTATTATTCCACGTAGGCGAAGCCGCTAAAGCTAGTATTTCAAAAATATAGAACTGTTCTGTTCGGATGATGAACGCATACCACTATAACTACATACCTACTCTAACGATTCATTTCGGTAATATCACCTTGGTATATTGAAAGTTTGTTGTATAATCTGAAACAGAAGCAAATAAAGCAAATAATATGTGTGTAGTGTAATTGTTTGGTAACAGTAATCTATTTGGTTGGTGGTAGGGCATTTTAAATGTCCGCCTGGCTAGCTACCACCATCTTATCTAAAATCTGCCGCCAAGCAGCATTGTTAATAGCATTGTCGTGTTCCGGTTGTCAGAGATAAGATAGCCAGTCCCCCAAATGTGTTGGGGTTTCCGGGTCAGTACGCTTCCATCTTCGACCTCATCTTCACTTAACATCAGGTGTGATTGAGGTCAAGTACCAACCCGTTATGCATAAAAAAAAAATCAAACTAATATTATAATTTAGTTTTACAAAGTTACAAAATTTTTGTGAAAGAATATCTAAGTTTTCACTCAGTATACAGAGACTACAATAAACACTATTGTCATAGCCTAGTTTTCTTTATTCATTGATTGTCCAATTAAGTACATAAAATAATTAAGAACTGTAATGCAGGTAAATTGAAATTACGATTAACTTTCAATATAAATGTTAGAAAATCCTACCCGAGTTTCGATTTCTTTTAGAGTTTCATAAAAAAATTAAAACCCTCATTGTTTTGCAATGTTCCCCTGTATGTGACATATGTTTTGACTTCCAGACTGTTAATAAAACGACCAATAGTGTAGTGAATTGTGACCCTGTCTGTGAAACCCACGGTTGCGGGTTCAAATCTCGCGAGGGGTAAATGTTTGTGTGATGAATACGAACATTTATTCCCCAGTCATGGATGTGTATATAAATATTTATGTATGTTTATCCGTTGTCAAGTAGGTATTCATAGTACAAACTTTGCTTTGTTTGGGACTAGATGTTTGGTATAAGTGTCCGAAATATTTATTATTATTATATTAGTTTCTATTGGTATGTAGGTAATTCTCAAATTTATTGGAATGAGAAGCGAAGCCATAGACTATGATTTTATTATACTTATTCCAAAATTTGCACGTCCGAGAGCAGACTCTTCAAAGTTCCTCACATTTATAAGGTTGCTTTGATCACGAATCACGTTGTATGAAACGTGACAGCAATTTCATCGCGATTCTCACTTTTATTCAACGCTGCTTTTTCTTTCTGTTTCATTGTCGCTAAGTATTATGTAACCGGAGAGCTTAGTTGCCTTGAGTTCACTTGAGCACTACTGCAGTTTTGGTGACAGAAAACCTGTGCTTTGTCTTACAATACAATACACTCTTTATAATTATTTTTGATGATAACAATAGAACACAATTAGGCACACAATCACTAAAAGCGATCTCTTCCAGACAACCCACACTTTCCACACACTTCTTACTCACTTATTAGAAATAAAATGATGTTGAATTACATTATGTCTACCTATGTTTAAACAAACCAATGTTTCTAAAATCTATTTATGTCAATTAGTAGATTTTAGAAACTCTAACCCTAAATAGATTAGATATCTCCTTATACATAAAATTTGTTGGTTGGGGGGTTTTTATAAGTTATATGCTTGGCTGTGTGTGTGACAGAACTTCAAAATGATTTTTATTTTGCCAGATGGTTCTTAGTAATTTTTGATAGAAATGCCGTTTCGAATTTCCATCAAACAATCAAGTATCTACACTTTACTCCGCAAAAATTTTACAATACACTTCATAAATATAGGTTCTTTTTTTTTATTTTTTTTTATTTTATGGTTAACTGGATACGCATTTGACAAAAAAAGGTTAAAAAAAAATAATTGTATATTTGTTATAGCAAACTGCGGCAAGACTTTAAACGATTGTATTAGTATAAGTTTTTTTTATGCACGACGGGTTCGTACTTGACCTGATGTTAAGTGAAGATGAGGTCGAAGGTGGAAGCGTACTGACCCGGAAACCCCACACATTTGGGGGACTGGCTATCTTATCTCTGACAATCGGAACACAACAATGCTATTAACATTGCTGCTTGGCGGCAGATTTAGATAAGATGGTGGTAGCTAGCCAGGCGGACATTTTAAAATGCCCTACCACCAACCAAACCGAGTACTTAAACACGTACTCCGCTGGGGATCGAACCCGCGACCTCCGAATCGTAAACCCAATGTTGTTTACATTGAGCCACCTCTGCCCTTTTTACTAGATTAAGCGTAATATATAAGTGACAGTACGATGTAATCGAGACGGATTACAGGCGTATCATCAACCTGTGTGTTTCTTTTGATTGCTCTCCCAGAACTCCACACCCCATGGCGAGCCTGCCAGTGCTGCATTCTATGGGCAGCGCTGTGCATAGTTCTTTTATATGTTAACGTTACTCTCAAATATGGTACACAAACGCGGTCGCACGCGACGTCATGTCTAAGTATAAGCGGGTCTCGCGGCGTTCACATCCGATAGCTCCGATAGCATTGCGCGGCCAGCTTACACTGGTAGCGTTACGGTCGTTGTGCTGGCGACTGTACCCAAGGTTCACGGTTACTTGAAATGATGATGATGACGAAATTTCAATGCACTGTGAACTTTATGGTATGAAAGTAAAGTTCGTTGCACATTAGCGTTATAATACCGGTGAGTTTTTTACTGTAAGGAAAAAATACCACAAACAATTCTTATTTTCGTTTAAGAGTACTCGGATAAATGCACATAGGAAGTAATTAAATTACATTTAAAATCTCATTGATACATGACCGGCTTGGGAATCGAAACCGGACGTTCAAAATTGGGAGACCACGTCTTACCCGCTCAGCCACCGACGCTCTCTACAATACATAGAATTAATATTAAAGCACACCTTCTAGAAGCACATATGATGAATATTCCGAAAGCATTTGAACATTTCGTATAGCTTAGTGGTACCTACTCACGGACTCTTGATTCTTTCGCGTTGTGAGTAGGCACTTAGTTAATAATTTTAAGCAGATATTTGACAATTACTGTTGTAATAAACGTGTTCCATAATGATTCATACAATTATTACACCACCATACAACATGATACACTTTGCACTGTTACCCCTCGCGTTCTTTCACAAAGCACTAGCTGAAAATTAGTATCTTACCGCTATAGGTGAGGATCCACACTAACCAATGGCCTATTTGTGGCACCAACACATACCTACACTATTACAAGTTGTAATAACGCTATAGGTACATTTCATAACACAAGCAGAATAATTGTGCGTTAGAATATTTTTGTATGTATTTCTGTAATAAGCAAACAGAGCGACATGGTCGTTTAAAACGACCAAGCTCTTTAAAGTTAGATTAAAAAAAAAATAAGAAAACAAACGTTTTATCTATCTCTCTGCATACAATTTGCAACAACACTGTCGACAGTTAGTTAACGTTTTTCGATTAACGTAGCACATTGTAATTCGTGTTCATCGTGTTTTATTGCTAACCATACCTCCTCACTTCACAAATTCGGGTTTCCGGGCCCTGTAATACACACAAAGTTTTTGTTCCCACTACTACGGCGAACATGGCCTGTGATTAAACTTCGTAGAACTTACGTACTAACAAGTAATTAAATAATGGGTAGAATTTAATCAGTTCAGCTGCAAAACAAACAAGATTTTGGAAGCTAAAAAGACCTGAGCAGCTAAATGATGAAACTAATATGGATGGATGGTGCTGCTTATAAAATGGTTTCATGAAATATTTACATAAAGTAAAATGTAAATTAACGAAGGGTATAATTGATATTTACTTTATAAACCTAGTGTGTAGCTGTAACAGCTAATAAATAAATTAAAGTATTTTACGGAGAGATATCCGTCCAGTGCATTAAAGGCAGTATCCTTTTGGGGTACCGCCAACCTTGTCAAATTCAATGCTACCAAAACACCAGCTACCAGCTAATGAAGTCCATTTCACCTGACTCCAACTTTCCAGGATGTATCCCTACCAATCTCCGACCATCTCAATCTTTTGGGTCTGGAGTTAACAACCTAACTAACCTAAATTTTGGGCGCTCCACAGAATGGAATGATAAAACAGCAGCTAAGAAGCTTGCTATTTTCCTCAAGGTCAGGCGATATTTTATGCCGAATCAGCTTTTGGTACTTTACCAGGCTCTGATACGCTCATGTATGGAATACTGCTGTCACCTTTGGGATGGTTCAGCCAAGTACCAGCTGGCTGCACTCGATTCTGTGGAACGACGTGCCAAAATACTCAATGGTGACCATTCGATCACTGCTAAATTGCAGAGCCCCGAACACCGTCGCAAGGTCGCCTGTCTCTCAGTCTTTTACAGGATGCACTTCGTTGAGTATGCGTTGGCATTACACAATTTTATTCCACCATCGCCATATCATCTTCGGAATACTAGGCATGGGGAGGGATTCCACCCGTATGTAGTTAACATACCGAACATTCGCACTAAGCGGTTCGACTCTTCATTCATAATGCGAACAGCCAAGGCATGGAACTCCCTTCCGGCGTCAGTCTTTCCTGAATGCTACAACCTTGGGATCTTGAAGAACAGGGTGAATAGGCATCTACTGAGATCGCGTGCTTCATCTTCGGCCACATCGTCACTTCCCATCAGGTGAGATTGTGGTCAAACGCGTATCCAGTAAATCATAAAAAAAAAGTATATCCACACAGAATTAAAAGTAAAATGAATTAGCATCTGTCCATTTCTCTTCGCTCATGTGTGGTCAGCTAGATTTGTGAGTTGGTTAGATTAATTCTTATATACGCCATCATCCTCCACGTGGGTCCAGTGTGGATTGGTGGATTTGTGTCAGACTAATGGTCACCTGACAGTCAGTGTTATTAAGCCGTCCCTGTAGGCCACCGACTTAGCTTATCGACTGCCTTCAATTAAAAAACATCCGGGACCGACGATTTAACGTGCTTCCGAAGCACGGAAACACTTGTATAGAGGTCAGCCATCCAAGGACAGACCACGCCACACATTGCTTAACGTAGCTAATCGAAAACGAATAGCGCATGCGACTGCGCCACGAGTGCTTCACACATCAGTTAGTCATTTGTAAAAGTTAATTCTGCGTTTCTTGTGACGATTACGTTGCACATCAGAAGCATATGGCCGGTTTTTGGGTAAGTTGAGCGGCAGACGTCTGTCTACAAACACAAGTAAAACAGTCCGATCATCCGTTGAGAGCATCTACAACTGCCACAGACTGCGAGGCTATCTGTAGGCCACGCAGCTTTAGAAAACACTCTTAAAAACATATGCAAATTTGACATCTCAAAGTGCACACGGTCACGTGTCTTAGATATCTGCTGAAACTCTATAATCTACAACGCTGCCGCAATTTCTGTAAACCGATGATTAACATGCAAATGAGTACAAATATCATAAAAAATTTATGACACTAGGAGCAAAAGGTCAGAGGTCATTCGAGTGTATTAATCGAACTCACGACAATTCCGCAGTAATTGACAATAAAGAAAATTGAAGTGACATGATATAGGTAGTTAGAAAGTTTCCTCTTATATTCGTGGTCGAAACGTTTTCATCGTTTTTACGATCATTACATTTAATTGGTACGTATTAAACTCATACGTAAAATAATGACCACTTGTGTCATTCCTTTTGTGGGGACTGCGTCACACAAAATTGATAAGTGTTATGTATAGTACAAGAAACTAGTTATAGGATTAAGTGCTTAGGTATAATGTAGTATATTGTAACATACTTTATCTAGTACATAGCATATCTACTTTAATTTCTTTAAGGGAATTCTTTTCCCACGCTATTAATTTTTATGATTTTATTGTGGATGCGCCAATTGTCTATATAATGGCTGATTTTGCTACAACCATTTTTGTGTGCCGACAATTCTGTCTTTATGATTATTATCCTTCAGGAGCCCAGCTTTGTCGGACGAGACTATTCTCACGCCTTCAGCGTGGGCAATCCCAGATGGTAGAGTTTAGTGTTTGGAGGAAGCATTCTCCTCTGGACAGTAATTCTACGTCTGCCGCCGGTACAACACGTTTTCCCTTTCCGTCTGAGCTTAGCTCCGGAAGCGATATCATCATAGATTTAACTTTATGGAGTCAAATGTAATAGCATCATAATTAGGCACACATTACCAACTACCCACACTTTAAAATATTATGTATGTGTGTGTGTGTCTAGTATTTATCCGGACGTATTTCAGTAATGCTTGGTCCAATTTGAATGCGATTTATTTTATATGAAAGACTAAACGAGGGGACAGGTTATTAGCCTAGCTTTTAACACAAATTTTTAGTGTATTTCGATGATAATAATTATAGTCTTTCGAAGGTTTTAATTTTTTTTTGTATATCTGAAATTAAACCGGATACGCTCTTAGCCATGTTTCATGAAAAGGTTCTTAGCTTTTTCTAAGATATTTAGCTTTTAACACAGATTTTTTGGTGTATTTCGTTTTCGTTCAGTAGAGTGTTTTCTAAATTTCCATTTTCTTTTACATTAAGATTAAACTCGGGATTAGATTCTTAGCCATGTATGATGGAAATCAGGTAAGCTATTTCGAAGATATACAGCGTGTCATCATAAATAGTAAATAGATCGGTCAGTATGGGAAAGTCTGAAACTATAAGACATACGAAGATCTGTTCTGAGGAACAATTAGTAACAAGAAAAACTGCATTCATACATTTTAAAAAAACCTTATTGGCTTTTTACAACTTCCATGGGTCTTCAAATTGTGAACAAATTTTTTTAAATATCTTGCGAGTACGTAAAATATTCGATAAGGTACCAATCTAAAGCACGGGTGAAATTTCTGTCATTTGTAATGAAACCCTGTACAGTTTTTTAACATAGTTTGTCTATCTGGATGATAATCATTTGTTTCCTCGGGGGTTTCTAAATTTTCAATTGTAGTTATTTATGTACAAACGAACACTACAACTTATTTTACAACGCAATAAGCGGAATTTTTATCACGTTATGTGCCACGGCCCAGATTCAATTGAAAATCAATTGTACGCGTTCAATGGTAACCATGTTGGCACTTTAAGTTCTTGTATAGATCAAATTAACTTACAATACAATCTATTTTCATTACGGTCAAGGTGACCCCTATGTAGATAAAGAAGACTATTAGTATTTTAGAAGTATTGAAGTATGTATTCGTATAATATTTAAATTTGTACTTATATTCACGTATCACATCGAGATTTGCAGATTGAGTAGAGTTTTAACAGAGAGCAAACCAGGTACATAAGGGGTGAGCTTACTGACTTTTTCTTCAAGATGTTTAACTGAAAATTAACCATGCAGTCTGTAAATATTGATAAAATATAAATCAAATACCCTGACAACGATTTCATGGCCGTAAGCTCTATACATCATCCGGGTAGTGACATTGGCTATATGTACATAAATCAAAATTATAGTCTTCGTTTGTGTGTACTACATCATAATTATGCCCATCACTCGAGCAAGTCTATACGACTTTTGTGGTATTTTTATAACAATATTATGTTGAAATTACTTTGCCTCGAATATTCTCGGTAATTATTTTAGAATACGTCATACATAACTGCGTACATAACGTCACGACCTTTATCATAAATAGGGTGGTCAGAAATATCCCAAACATGAGCGTTTAGTGTTTCAAGCATTAAAAGTTTAATGCATGAAATACTCACGGCTCATCCTTCGAAGTACTTATAGAAATGCATACGTGACAGGAGGTGAGCCTATCGCCGTTAAAACGTGCACATCTATATACATGTTTATGTGTACTTTATTATTATTTTTATAGTATACTAAGTTTCCCCTGCGTGAAATAACTTTGTCACGGGTAAGTTTAATTTGTTTATCCCGCAAGAACTACTCACTTTATCGGGATAAAAAATATCCTATGTTTTCAGGATGTTCTCTATACACCAAATTTCATCAAAATTGAGCAACAAACAAACATCCAAACTTTCGCAATTATAATATTAGTTAGATGAGGGTATTTATAGGCTATGCAATTAGAAGACAGTATTTGTAAACGCTTATTTAACTAGAGTATAAATATAATATAGTTACTTAAATTATATGACAACAAAGTACAACGAAGACCTTAGGCATCCCATGGGATCTTTTTGGGCAACCCAAATTGAGTAGATTGGGCCTACACATGAACTTTTATTCAATTTAGGTTCCATAATATTTAGCCCATAGCTAGCTTATAAATCGGTATCACAGTGTCTTGTACAATTTAGCGATATTGGACTTAGGTCGTCCGTAAATTATTTCTCAAAGTTTTTTTTTTAATCCGCAACGGGTTAGCACTTGACCTCAATCACACCTGATGTTAAGTGAAGATAAGGCCGAAGGTGGTAGCGTGCTGTTTGGCGGCAGATTGAGACAAGATGGTGGTAGCTAGCCAGGCGGATATTTAATATGCCCTACCACCGACCAAACCGAGTACTAAATATGTACCCTGATGGGGATCGAACCCGCGACCTCCGAAACGTAAACCCAATGTTGTTTACATTGGGGCTTGAATTGGGTTTAAATTGGGAATTGAGCCACGGAGGCGGTTAATGTATTCTTGCATTTGACAAAACCATTTCAGGTCAGCTGTGACTAGTGTGAAAGTATATATGTATGAACTCATAATAGATACTTATTTACAGTATAGCTTGTACAATTACAGATTATTATATTTATTTGGTAGTAATATGGTTTAATGTCAGTTTTTTAGAAAATCCAATTACAGCGACACTCGCATATAGCTTTCATGACGGAAAACGGAGTTTTGAAGATAAATAAATCTAAATATATAAAGGAAGAAACTGACTGACTGACTGACTGACTGACTGACATATCAACGCACAGGCCAAACCGCTGGGTCTAGAGTTTCCAAATTTGGCACGTAGGTTCCTTACGAGGTCTAGGGGAGCACTAAGAAAGGATTTTTCAAAATTCACCCTTTAAGGGGGTGAAACAGGGGTGGGAAGTTTGTATGAAGAAACAGTATAACTTGGACATTTCGATTATTTTCGACTCGAAACTTCGCAAGAGCACTCCTAGGAACAAATAAGCTAATACGTGTTTTGAGATTTTTCGAAAAACAACCCCCTGGGTTGTGAAATGGGGGTTAAAACCATAAAATCGATATTGGTGTCGTTATTTAGGTTTTATGGGATGTTGATTATGAAAATGACATTTATTTTAAGTTAACCCTCTAGGGTTGAGATAGGGGTGGGGGTTGCTACGAAAAAAGTCTATATTGGACAACCCCCTGGGGTGTGAAATGGGGGTTAAAATCATATAATCGATAATGGTGTCGTTATTTAGATTTTATGGGATGTTGATTATGAATATGACATTTATTTTAAGTTAACCCTCTAGGGTTGAGATAGGGGTGGGGGTTGATACCAAAAAAATCAATATTGGTGTCATTATTTAGGTTTTTTGGGTCGTTGATTACGAAAATGGCATTTGTTTTGAAGTTAACCCCTTGGGGTTAGAGAATGAGATAAGGGTGAGTTGAGATTTTTCGAAAAACAGCCCCCTGGGGTGTGAAATGGGGGTTGAAACCATAAAATCGATATTGGTGTCGTTATTTCGGTTTTTTGGGATGTTGATTATGAAAATGACATTTATTTTAAGCCAACCCTCTAGGGGTGAGATAGGGGTGGGGGATGATACCAAAAAGTCTATATTGGTGTCGTTATTTAGGTTTTTTGGGACGTTGATTGCGAAAATGACATTTATTTTGAAGCTAACCCGACCCGGCAAAAAAACAGTACTATATCTTGGACATTTCGAGTATTTTCGACAAGAAGCAAAAGGCGAAGTCGTACTCGAAGTCGAAGTCGAAGTCGAGGTCGAGGTCGAAATCGAGGTCGAAGTCGAGGTCGAAGTCGAGGTCGAAGTCGCAGTCGAAGTCGAAGTCGAAGTCGAAGTCGCAGTCGAAGTCGAAGTCGAAGTCGTAGTCGAAGTCGAATCCGTAGTCCAAGTCGAAGTCAAAGGGGATGAGATAGGGTAAATGTTAAACAAAATCGACATTGGTGTCGTTATTTAGGTTTTTTGGAATACATACGATATCATATCGATCGTCGTCGATCGGAACCTAGGCGAGCTAAACAAAATCGACATTGGTGTCGTTATTTAGGTTTTTTGGAATATATACGATATCATATCGATCGTCGTCAATCGGAACCTAGGCGAGCGCCGCCCGCGGCCGGTGCAGCAGTGACGCTGCGTGCGCGGCGGGAAGCGGGAGGGAGTAGTCATCGAAACATAATAACTAGTGCAAATGCAAGTGAGGGCCAAATTTTCTTTTTAGATGCTCCAGGAGGAACCGGCAAAACGTACCTATTAAATTTTTTTTTGGGAAAAATAAGGGTCACACGTGATATTGCAATAGCTGTGGCTTCTTCAGGAATTGCCGCAACACTTTTGCAAGGCGGTCGCACCGCGCACTCTGCCCTAAAGTTGCCACTTAACTTAACAAATGTAGAAACTCCATTATGTAATCTTTCAAAACAGAGCAAATTTGCAGAAGTATTAAGAAAAACTAAAATTATTGTCTGGGATGAAAGTACTATGGCCCATAAAAAAGGTATAGAAGCTTTGAATAGGACGCTGCAAGACATACGGAGCAATAAAAGATTGATGGGTGGTTTGACTGTATTGCTGGCTGGAGACTTTCGTCAAACTCTACCAGTAGTTCCAAGGGGAACACGTGCCGATGAGATAAAAGCGTGTCTTAAAAGATCATCATTGTGGTCCTCGGTCAAAATATTAAAATTAACAAAAATATGAGAGTCCACCTTGGAGGTAATGTTTCCGCCGGCCAATTTTCAGACCTTTTGCTAAAACTGGGTAACGGTGATTACCCCGAAAAAGACGGCATGATATCTGTCCCTGCCGGTCTGTGTACTACAGTAACAACAAATATATCCAGACATTGCTCTCATTAAGGAAAAATCAATAGAGTGGTTATGCGAAAGAGCTATACCTACTGACCCCAAAGAACGACCAAGCAGCGGTCATCAATGACATACTTATTATTGAACTCTTTTGAAGGACAACAGATTATTCATAGCTCAATAGATACCGTGGTAAACACGGACGATGCCGTTAATTATCCCGTAGAATTTTTGAACACTTTGAACCCACCGAGTATGCCATATCACAGACTTTTACTACGTGTGGGTGCACCTGTTATGTTATTGAGAAATTTAAAGCCACCCAAACTTTGTAACGGTACTAGGTTGCAAGTCAAGGCTTTGCACCGGAACGTAGTAGAGGCCACTATTTTAACAGGACCTGCTCAGGGAGAAACAGTGTTTGTACCGCGTATTCCATTAATACCAAATGATCTTCCCTTTGAATTCAAAAGGCTTCAGTTTCCACTAAAGGTCTGTTTTGCCATGACAATAAATAAGTCGCAGGGGCAAACTCTCAAATTCGCCGGAGTAGACCTACGACAGGACTGTTTCTCTCACGGTCAGTTCTATGTGGCATGCTCCCGTGTAAGTTCACCTCAAAGTTTGGTTCTATTGCTACCACCTTCAAACATGGCAAAGAATGTTGTTTATAAGGAAGTACTTTAATAAATATAAACCAGAATTTTTCAGAAAGGTCTTTTAATGGATCCCTGTCTTAATTCAATACCTGGGAAAACACCAACATGTATTTATTTATTTATTTCCAAACTTACAACTATCTTTACAGGTTTACCCTAATGCGATAGTGTAGTGAAGACTACTTAAGTAGTTTATTTTATTTATTTATTGTTATTATTTGTTACAAATTGCAATTTAAAATTACAATTTGTAACAAATAATAACAAGAGCTATATTTGTGAATTCACTCAGAGTACAACTGAAGAGGTCTATCTCCTCCGCAATAACGTTTAGAGTGCGGAGTGCGCGCGTGAGAGGTGCCTTAGCGAGCAAGTTAGTCCGGCCGCGCGGCTCCACCAGCAGCCGCGGCCGCCTCCGCCGCCACATATGGTTCCACATACCTGTTATCTGCCCAGGGTCTTTTCCTGTTTGAGATAAACTCTACATGGTAATTTTTCTGCTGAATGTATTCCCGTGGGAAAGTAATAAAGTGTTGATTCATGTAGTCTACGCGGACGAAGTCGCGGGCAGCTGCTAGTAATAATATAAATTAATAATAATAAATATCCTTAGACATACACACAGCGCCATCTAGTTCCACAGTAAGCAACTATATGCTTGTGTTGTGGATACCAGATGGTTGATAAAATACATAAATATTTTTTTTGTAAATAAATACTTATTATTAATGAAAACATCCATAACTCGGGTACACATGTCCGTATTCATCACACAAACATATGCCGATTCGAACCCGCAACCTTTTGGTATAGTGGTCAGAGTTGCTAACCACTACACCAAACAGGTCGTCCAAGATGGTTTGTTTTTTCCTAAATTTAGTAATATTTATATATTTTGAGGCTTAGTGTATAATAAAGACATGATTATTAAGAAATCAACCATTTAAAATTGCATTATTTGAAAATCTGATATAATTTGTTTATGTGCGTATTTCGTTTTGAGGCAATTGGTACCGTCTCACGGCATTCTCCTCTTAAGAGTCTGTGCCCCTTGATCCAACCCAATTACAGACGTATTATCAAATTCTGAGCATCCGCTGGCACACTCCTCTGTACAATACTGGGTTTCTATTCATTCAATATCGTCATAACTGTCTTTAACTAAGTAGAGCAGGTCATGTATATACCTATAGATGCAGCTACATAAAAATTGTTTAAAAGTTTAAATAATAGTTCACTGCTGGACATGAAAGTCTTCCACGGTGTAACTTTTAACGCTATTCTTGGAAAGATTTTAGCCCTAATAGCCACGCTGGGGAGACGGGTTGCCGATCACAGTCTTTTGGGAGATAATGTCAGGAGTTGAAAGAGAGATAACTGTTGTTAATCACTGGGGTATATATACATATATACCGTTATGCTTAAGATCAAGGAACCTAAACGGAATATATACAATACATCACTGATGATCAGCAGTCAGGACACGAAGGAGTCAAAGTGGTTATCTGAATGTCATTGAAAAATATTGATTTTTACAAATCATTATTCTTAGCGCAGTTGCAATCACTTATCATTTTAAATTGCATGACCTGATTTAAAATTAATAAATAATAGAAAATCGTAACCATTTTGGTTATAAACTATAGTCATATAGTATGTAAAATTATAAGACATATTGGGATTCAATTTTATCGCGAAAATATTATGTATCTATCTAGGTTTGTCTTTTACTTGCACACGAGGTAACTTGTCTCGTACATCTTAGTGGGGCTTAGATTCAGTTCCTGAGAAAGTCCTCAATGAAGTATCGCTAAGCAGGCGAAGCCAGGCCTGTAGAAATCTTGTCATTGTCACAAAAATGTAAACAGATTCTTCAGTTAAAATGTAAGATACAGATAAGTAACAGTACTTAGCTGGGAATAAATATTATCTATAATGTAATAAATAACATTCAAATTACGAGACTTCGTCTTTACCTGAATTCGATACCAATGTTAGACGTAGATATCCTTCTTTCTTTCTTTGATCTCTAGAAATATGCTCTAAGTGATGATCATCGATTCAGCCAACTTACTCGAAATAAGTTCTCTGAATCGGTGGTCATTTAGTGAAAATAACTCTCGCAAGTGTCAAGGAAATGTGTGAAATTCAGTTGCGTTCCGAACTCGGCACCGGTTGCACGCTTTATAGGGCTGTCAGTGACACCCATGGTATACAATAATTACATTAAATAATATAATAAGTACAATATACGTGTTAAAAATAGTAGTGTTGTTAATCAATGTTAAAGTGTGATTAACTTATTGTGAAGTATTTATGTGCAAAGTGACAGAATTTTGAAATCTTTTTAAATATAAAAGTTTTATCACGAAGTTTTGTTCAGAGTTTTGGATAATAGTTTCTTGTGTGTTCCAATAGTTATATTGAGGTTTGATAATAGTTCTTAAAATAATTATCATACTATTTATTATCTCAAAAGTCATACTTTTATAGCGTAACGTTAGTTTTAATGTAAGTATAAAGCAGTTTAACAACGCTCGTAAACACAGTACAACTAACAGTCAATTTATTGGGTTTGCTCTCATTGTATCTTGATTCACGGTGTGCTTTTCTCTGCACTAAGCCCGCCATTATTCTAGATTTACTGTAGTAGGGTCAACAACTATCGCTTTTTCGTATAGTTCGTAAAGAAGAACAGTTTTAATCCTAAAGCGCCCTTAACACACCTAATACTAAGTGAAGTGAAACTCCCAACTTATTCGGGGACTGATTTATGAGTATATGCTTATGTATATTCCAAGGGATCGACTCTTATCTTAAATATCGGTACTGCTGCTATATAGTTTATTTAACACTAAACTTGATGACAAATTTAAAATAAGTAGCAATGTACCTTAGAGGGGATCGAATCCCCGACTTCCGTATTTACTAAAATAAGAACTACGGTTGTAAGAGTTCTAATTTGCCTTTTTCAAAACCAATACTTGTTTCTTCGGTGCTTTTGCAAATTTTTCATTGTTTCCAAAACAATATTTAGCAAATTAAATACAATTGAAAATAGTTATCGTGTTACTATAAATATATACTCATACTCGTAACTTTGTCTCTAATATAATATGGCTTAACCTCACACCTGTTTAAAATGTTTCGGTTAACCCTTTATTTTACACAAAGTCAAAAGTTCTTTTGTGTATCTATTTATGAAAAGGTCTCTATCTGAAAGCAGGCATCAAAATTATTATTGTTACTAAATTTATTTAATAACAGCGTTGTGCAAATTGGCGCGAGCTGTTATTTCAGAAGCTCGGTATTGAATTCACATCAAGTTAACATTCACTGGAAAATTCCATTCACAGTCCTTATCTACAATATTTCATCTTGATTTAATGCCCAGTAGGTGACTGAACAATTTTAACAGAATGTATCTTTGTTTTATATAAAGCCTTTATATATCTTTGTTTTATATAAAGTATACACTATTTCCACAATACTAACCACATACGTGGAATTCGATTTGAATGCAGTTTATGTAAAGAGTAAATTACGTATACACTGAGATTTTAGAAGGGAGGGTACCTCCCTTTAAAATGTAATTTAGTTTTTATATTTAGAACCAACCCGTCTGTTCCCGTGGTTGTCGTAAAAGGCGACTAATGAACTTTCCACCTAGAATTTGCACTTTTTAACGGCGATAGGCTCGCCCCAAATCACGTGTGCATTTCTGTATATTTTGTAAGGTGGACCGGGGATGTTGGTTCAAGCAATAAACTCTTAATGTTTGGTACACCCAAACAATAATGGGTTAATAATAGGATATCTCTGACCACCCCACTTGGTATAAAGGTCGTGACGTTGTATAGGCATTATGTATTTTATACATAATTATGCAAATACAAATTCTAAAGAGTATTAACATGTTGCCTGCAAGGTAGGATTATACCTTTAGAAATAATTCTTACCGAGCCCCAATTACGAGTATAATCGTAGAAGTTTGTGGGAAGGAATTTACATTATAATAATTTAAAGAGGTGGCTATACGAATAGAACACGAAAATTAAGCGTAAGGAGTTTCATATATGTACTTTTTCTACTATGTTTCGTATAGGTACTGCTATATACAAAACTGCCACTAATGTCATACAATTACAGAAAATGTGATAATTTCATAGATTTAAGGACACTATTCCTAGTTGTCCTCTTCCTTAGTAAGAGGAGTTGTGCCCCAACAATGGTGATGTAGGGTTAATTACGTATGTGTGATGGGATTTCTAATTGTACTATAGTATGATGTAATAGTGTTCAATTTTATTCATAATATTTCGGCGTTTCAAACCACATTTCTTGTCAAACTAGCAAACGACACGACTACACATCATTATATTTAACATGAGAAATTAATGATAGAACCTCTATAGTGAATGAATGCGACCCTTTTTGCTTTGTGGAGTTATCAGAAGAGGCTGTTAGGTTTAGTCTGTTGCTCAGGAAATGCATAGATTCGTGGGTTTCTTGTATACTAGATATCTATTTTCGTAGCTCAAAGTCCGTATTCTAAATAGTTCGATAGTCGATATAGAATAGAATATCGGTCGACAAAGTATTTAAAATATGGGGTTGATTTGATATCGCGGCATTGCAGAAAAAAATATGATTAAATAAACGACTGGTAACGTGATAATATTTCAATTTCCTGTAGAAAACTATAATTTTGCCATCAGGGTTTTCCCACTACAATTGTTCGATAACAATAGTATTGAGTAGAAAATGATGTTACAAATTCCAAATCACCATCATCATATCAGTCTCAGGTCGTCCACTGCTGGACATAGACCTCCTCCATAGACTTTCAGAGCGACCGGATGGAAGCAGCCTACATCTACCTACTTCCCGCCACCGACCTTGTTTAATTCGTCGGTCCACCTCGTGGGTGGGCGTCCTACGCTGCGCTTGCCGGGGCGTGATCTCCACTCGAAAACTTCAATGTCACACCCATCATTGGTTCTTCGAACTATGTCAGCGTGCCCACTGCCACATCAACTTAGAAATCCGCTGGGCTATGTCGATGACTTTCGTTCTTTTATGGATTTCTTCATTCCTGATTCGATCTCCTAGTAAAACGCCGAGCATCGCACACAGCTCGTTGAATGACCTCGCGCTTTTTTATGAGGCTCATAGTTAGAGACCACGTTTCAGTGCCGTAATTCACATTGAATAAAGACTCGTCTTTAAGCACTCAGGTATTTTGCTTACATACCTACAACATACCTACCTAAGTAAACTAGTTTTTTTTTTAATATCATATTCATCATAAGCATGTGTCCGTCCACTGGTTAGGTCTAGTGACTTTTTTGTGACCCAGACCAGCGGTCTGCATCATATGTATGCATGAAAGTTGACGACCGATTAGTGTAGTGGATAGTGACCCTGTCAGCGAAACCAACGGTTGCGGGTTCGAATCCCGCGACGGGTAAATGTTTTTGTGTGATGAATATGAACATTTATTCCCGAGTCATGGATGTTTATATAAATATTTATGTATGTTTATCCGTTATCCATAGTACAACCTTTGCTTAGTTTGGGATTAGATGATTGGTGTAAGTGCCCGAAATATTTATTATTTATTATAGGACGCATTGGACTTGAAGACCCGATATAATAACGTTGCTGCCGAGCTCAACTGATTTCATGTATCTGCTTCGTGTTCGAAGTTGTTTCTAACAAATTGAATGGTTTGTAATAAGCAGACGTACTCATGGACAACTTCGACATTCATATTATCGATTTTCCGAGATCGCAATTCTTGTTTCTCAGGAGACGTGGCATTTAATGAGTCATACTTATTGTTGGTTTTTAGCATCGCACTCTGACGGTATACAGCAAATCAAAGGAAACAGCTTGAAAACTTAAATATTTGATTAGGAATTTAGGGATAGTTACATGTATTTATACGGACGTAAATCCCAATAAATTATATGTAATTGGGTTACATTCATTCTACCTTATTACTAATTCAGTAACATAATTGATGATTACCTACCCAATCCTAATTTGTATGTTATGTTATAGCTAATAAATAGGTACATTGTTTACATTTTTCGTAGAGTCTGATTCGTAGAGAAATACGATAAAATAGGCACAGTGTTTGTAGAGCCTGATCGCTATACTCACGATGGCTTTAAAAATACAAATACAAGAAATACAAAGACGTTATTTGCTTTTTATAAAATAGATAATTATGTATTGTGGGAAGGAACACGCAACAAGGTGCCCATGAACATATTTATTAGTAAGTGGAGGATCTTTTATAAAAATGCCTGTGCCAGGAAGAGCCACTCTTCGTTATGTTATAAAAAGTTATGATAGGTAGCAAACATCAGAGGACTGTGTATTAGATATGAAGTGATTATTCACTAACTTAGATTGTGTGTGTACATTTATGTGTTCTTAGATCACTTTCATCATCCGCCATTTTAACAATCTACTATATTAGTAAAAGCAAATATTGTTCTGACTGACTGAAAGATCATGGCACAGCCCAAATCCGTATGGACCGAAGTTGAAGAAATTTACTTGATATTCTTTCGGTTACTAATTGAAGGAATTTTTCTGCTAAGGGGGTCAAACAGGGGGACAAATATTTCAAACAAACGTCAATTTCTCTGGAGCCATGGCACTCTAGAAAAGTGATAGGTAAATACCTAATATAAGTTCCAATATAATCTACATAGGCTACTATATTACACAATTTTCACAATTCTTTTTTAAATCCAGTGAAATCTTTATTTTTTCTTTTCGATGGAGCGATAAATAAAATGCTAGATGGCGCTAGCGGTATTAAAACGTGATGCAGCTGATTTCCTTTGACTGTTTTGCTATAATAAAAAGTATGACTTTTATTTCAAGATCCATGCGGACGAGACGAAGTCTCTGGCTGAAAGCTAGCAGACAATATCTAAAATAGAGGTAGGTACGTAATCTGTGCAGTATTGTACCTTGTAACGTTTTTACCTGTAAAGGACCCGGTAGTCTTGTGGAGGCTGTCATTACTAAACCGACTAATTTTAGAGAGCCAATCCTTCATCGCGCTAATGAAGTTTTCTGCAGACATTGCATATAGTCAAGGCGCCCGCTATTAAAGGTTGGTCCACAGCATCTGGGCAATATCAATAGCGCGATGAAGGATATTTCCTTTTTTCATGTCGGTTCCTCACAGTCTTCGCAATAAGAAAAATTTGGTTTAAATTTTTAACTTTCATCTTTATTTAAAAATCTAATTCTGATCCGAGTTTACAGAGGAATATAAAAATGATTTATAAATTGTCGCGGAAAATATCAGCCCATATTCTTTTCTTTTGTACCCTTTTCCACTTCTCGAACTCTCCGTTCGCCAGTTTGCAAAACTTGTGATAAAATAAAAAGTTTAAGCGAGTTTGTTCGTTTTTTGTGAGTAAAATTAGCTGTAGTCAACAACTCCAGAATCTTTTAGAAATCTGGTTAATTGTTTATATATACATTTCAACCAACCTGGTCGTTAAATGTTTACAAAACTAAACAATGCTATATTTATATAGATTTTTCATCGCCACGGCTTTAGCCTTTTAATTCGAATATACGAGTTGTGTAAACATATCACATCAGCCACAGGACGTCCACTGTTGAACATAGATCAACCACATAGATTTCCAGAGCGACTGGCTCTGGCTGGAAGCGGCTTACATCCAGCGACCCTCATTAGGTCGTCTGTCCACCATGTAGGTGGATATCCCACGCTGCCGGTGCGTGGTCTTCATTCCAGAATCTTAATCCCCAACAACCATTAGTTTCTACTGCCACTTCAACTTATGAATATTTATTTTTCTTCTACGGATTTCTTCATTTCTAATTCGATCTCGTAGTAGAACGCCGAGCATCACTTTCTCCATAGCTCATTGCGTGACCTTTAGTTTTTTCATAAGACCCATAATGAGAGGCCACGTTTCAGTGCTAAAAGCATCACTGGCAACACACATTGATTTAAGACTTCTTCTTCGTCGCTATCTAGATTTCGTTACAATAAAAATGATGCCAATTCGGCTGCTCTTAAGTTCATTGGAACAAATCCCTTAATGGGATAAGCTCGCATTTTTTTAGGTTACAGGTTAGGTTAAAGGACCAAGGATTGTAAATTAACCTTTGTAACAACTTGTGCATTCCAATGATACTGTTATTATTATTCGTGTTGTATAATACAAACAAACAAATTAGAAGGACCAATATGTCCTTTCCCGTGGATATCGTGTATGAAAAACTTAAACAGGTTACATGGCAGATTTGACTCCGATATCTATCCCGGTCTATGCGTTACTTTGTAGATTGTTGTAATACATTAAAATACTATCACTGTAATTGTTTTCTGTGTATGCAATAAAGTGTTAAATAAATAAATAAATAAATAAGGTTGTTACTGTATGAGTATTAGGTACTATACATGTAATTGGACCGATGTCAAATTGTCACTGTCAACTTATGTAGTCGTTGTCTGTGTGATCCTAATTAGTTCCATTACAATTTCTAGAGACATTTGCCTGCCTATGTCTGCCTATTGTTGTAGAGTTTGATAGTGATAAACACAAAGTGCGTATTTATTTTGCTGCTTGTATTTTGTGATACTTTACTGGAAGAGATGTCGTCCGTTCACATACTATGATATAAATTGTAATTTCACGGTACAGCTGGCCAGAAGGTGTTACTATGAGGTTCACAGTTATAACCGCAGAATTTGGAGAGGATAAAATAAGTCGCCCGCCTCCTGCCGCCTCTATAGCCACTTCCACGTCCCTTGCGTCATCGTTCGTGTTTTATGGCCCGGGATATTTTGCACAAAGGGCTACACCATTTTTTTTTAATTAGTCAATATTTTAAACCCTTGACGAAAAACGACGGGTGTTATGTGTTTGACGGCGTTGTGTGTGTGTGTGTATCTCAGTAATGCGTAGTCCGATTTGAGTGCGGTTTTATACATTAAAGACTAAATGAAGGGATGAGTTCTTAGCCATGTTTGATGGAAATCGGTTAAGCCGTTTCGAAGATATTTAGCTTTGACCACATTTTTTTTGGTGTATTTCGATGACGTCATAGTTTTTCTAGAGTTTTCTAAATTTTCAATATTTTTATTATTTAAAATTAAAGCCAGTGATATCTTAGCAACGTTTGATGATAATCCGTCAAGCCGTTTCGAAGATATTTTGCACACTATCTTTTGGTTAAGGTTACATGCCGCCGTAACATGACATCGTTGTGGCACGAGACATAGGAGAGAGAGTGGGATAGTTGTATACCGGATGAGTTTTTTACCGTAAGGAAAATAATAGAACATATTAGGTATGTAAGTAAAATAATAGAATAAAATAAAGAAAATAGAAAATGTACGCTGTATTCTACATGTAACTTTTGTTAATTGTGCAATAAAGAGTATTTGATTGATAGATTGCATAGGTCGTTTCTTTTTTCAAAACCATCATCGATCCACGCGCCGGGCGGAGATTGATATTTCGCGGCGGGATTCGTGGGCTACTATCATGCGGAATTTATTTGAAACTCATAGATATTAATTTATTATTTACTCATTTCTTAAAGTTTTTTTAATTCTTTTAATTTAATGATGTAACTATGTGGAATAGGGTACAAACGCGACCGTCAAATGTCACAAAGCTTTATTCCACGACGGTATTGAAAGAAAAAACTACCTATGCAAATACCTTCTATTCCACTTACCGAATTCGCCCTATTTTTTTCCATACGGTAAAAAAGACTCATAAGCTCGCTCCAAGCTAATAAGCAGGACAAATATCTCGTGCGACATAAACGTTTATCGAGCCTGTCATGCTACTAGTGCTGAACGATATAATCACTTGTTCGATAAATGTTGTCGACGGTCTTATAAATTTTTAATTTATCATTAGCAGCCGTCCGCCTTGTACATAATATGTTCCTTAACTTATGGATTTGTAAATTTTTATTTTTGTCAATTGTGCTGTGCGGTTGCCAGCAATTGCTGAGTAATATACGACGAATAGTATGGAAGAAGTTACCGGCGGCACGTGCGGAATGTGTGAGAATAGACTTTACACGTGTGGCGTTCGTAGTTTAACGTACTGTAGCTGCCACTTGCGTGACCAGCTTCTTGCACCGAAGCTTCAATGGAGGAGTTGCCCATGGAAGTCGAAAAGCTACTGACAGTAGGTGCGGAAGGTTGTGATTATAACCCAATGACGGGCAGCAGTGCCATTCATGTGGAGCTCCCAAAAGATTTAAGGCCTACCCACCGGCCCAGGCGAACAAATTAGGGCTAATCCTGTCAGGGACAATTTTCAAATCATAAATTTTCAGCAATACACTTCTACACTTCACAGTTGTGCACAACACAAATCTGTTGTGTACAACAAACACATGTGTTGTGTACACACAAATCTTCTTTTCAGAATACGTTCTGTTCATAAAGTTAAACTTCTAAAAAGCTGCTTTTCTAAAATTTTAATTTCATACAACAATCACTGCGTGAAAATATACGTAGAAGTCACACAATATATGTCTTAAGTGACTAAATGTTTATCTCTTCTGTGAATTATGCTGCTTCGACATAAAGTCACACTAATGGTACTTTCTGTATTTTCAATTACGAAACAATGCGTGAAAACCAGCGAACTAATGAAAATAGTGAATAAATCCGAATGTTATGTAATAAGTACAGAAACTCGTAGAGTGAGTCTACGGCGTAGTCGCACATTCTACGTTTTTAGTGATGTTGGTGGTGTGCCATAAAAATTCCAAACTAACGTTTTTCCGTGTTCTATCCCTAAAAGAATTCTTCGTGAACAGTCCTTTGGTTACGACTTTAGGGTTCTATATTATACTGACATCTGATCCCTCAGAGACCAAAGACAATACAATACGAGCTAGAATAAGTGCTATTTGGAATAATATTTTCCAATGAATTGTATAGTTATTTATTATCATTGTAGAGTCAATGTTTTATATGAAAACGAATTACTTTTGCTATACATAAAATTCAGAAGAGCTTACTTTGAAGTAATAGTGTATATGTCGACTTAGTCATTTCATGAAATGCCTAGGCGAATTGTAATGTATGGCGGACCTTCCGCCTGTCCATATAATTGAAACCCTAAAATTTTCGAAACAACCGATTTTAGTATGGTTCCACTCTCAATATGTGTGTGTGCATCATCTGATCTTAACCAAATTTATATCGGACCACCCTGGTGATAAAGCCTGTCAAACAAAACGATCATTAAAATTAATGAAAATATGTATAAAAATGAAATTACCCTGGAAGCATGTCCTATTAAATAAAAAAGAATTTTCCAAATCGGATTATAAATGACGGAGTTCCGAGGTAATAAATTGTGTTGGTGGCCATCTCTGATCTTCTCCATCACATCCACTTCACCAAATTATACTTTCTGAATGCAAATTCTTGACTCGTTGGTGTAAGTACCATAATCGCTATACGAGTATGTAAGACTATTATACGTGAGGAGATCCCTTAATTCCTCATATATCTCATTATCAAAACAGGACCGGGGACCACCCTGGAAGCATGGCCTATTAAATAAAAAAAGAATTTTCCGAATCGGTTAATAAATGAATGAGTTCTGAGGTAAGAAACATAAAATATAATACAAATCTACATACATAAATATATACATACACTCGAAAACATTACCCTCCTTCCTTGGGTAGTAGGGTAAAAACAGTGCACGTACTCACAACGGCACTCCAACCAATCAGGTCTTATGTTTCATGATTTCCTTTTCGCATATTGCCTTCCCAAAAAAAAGTGTTTTCTTCTTCCATCACTATATTTTTAATGATTTAATAATTAGTTTTATTGCACTACGTCTTTGGGTTTGGGACCTAACGACTTATTAACATACCTAATTCTTCCGTTTCAGGCATCAGTCTTCCAACAAATGTGTATTATTTTGCCTTAAAGTCTTTGTAAAGGTTCATTTGCGGTGAGAAATATAATCCATTTTATTATTGTTTGCATTCTCAAGAAGGGTTTCTGGCGTAGAGTACCCTATATTTCACGCACCCTGTTTGACCGCAATCGACCTGGGATGAGACTCTCAAGAGGCTGCGCCAGTGACACTACCCGTTGTATGCGTCATTTATTTGCTGACGTGTTGGTAATCTGTGAGCTATCGAATCCCCTGGAATTGTGAGAGAAAGACTTCTCGCGCACTTTGGGGAGTCTCGTACTATGTACCGGATGAGTTTTTTTACCGTAAGGAAAAATGGGGCATGTTAGGTAAGTGAAATAGAAGGTATTGACATAGATAGTTTATTTATTTTTTTGTTTTCAAATCCGTCATCGATTAAAACGTTGTGTCATTTGACCGTTGCGTTTATAGCCTATTCCACATAATTACATCATTACATTAAATAAATAAAAAAACTTGCAGAAAATACGAGTTCCAAATAAATTTCACCCTACGAGGAATCCTACGAATTACGCCAGTGCATATCAATCAACGGCGGCGCGTGCGTCAATGTTGGTTTGAAAAAAAAATTAAAGTACCTATGATAATAACTTCTATTTTACTTGCCTAATATGCCCTATCTTTTCCTTTTGTCAATAAAACATAGATATTGGATATCGATGGTAGAAAGAAAAATTGTACAGCCGACCCCTTGTTTTACCGATAGCTCGGTTCGCAGAAAGAACTTTAAAAATAACTTATGTTTCGCAGATACCCCGATTTGCAGAAGACCCGATTCGATGTAAGCGAGATTGTACAGATATTTTTGACGTTTTTGTCATTTTTGACATTTAACATTTGTAATGTTTGATATTTGTGACGTTTGACATTTCGAAAAACATTTGTTATTTTTAAAATTCGGCGAACTGAGCCGGTAAATAGGTAAAATAAGGTGTCGGTCGAAAAAATTATCTTTCTACCCGGAAACCGCGAACATTGATTTCTATGTTTCTATTTCTTTCCTATAATTGTATCGATCAAGGGTATTTACAATTTACGTTTTGGGGCGTACAACAGACAAGCAAATTGCTCAAATAGATCACCATGTTATTAATAGGTATCTCTGTTTCCTTCAATATGTTGTAATTTCTATCGGTAGTAAACTATTGATGGACTACTGGTTCCCCTGTGATTGCCCAATCACTCTCATATTAATCGCATAGTACCTATCTGTCCAGAGTAAGGTAGACATTGCGAACGAAGTTGCGGACAACAGCTAATAATATTAATAAGTGTATACTTTACATAGTTACTAAATTAATACTTAGATACTGAGTCAATTATTTAGTTTCAGCTAATTAAAATCTTTATCAAAGTTGGTAGGTATTAGGTGAAAAAAATGTTTAGAGCCACTAGTTGTTACCTGTTAGAGTCATGTCATTAGAAAGTTAATTATTTTTGATACTTAATTGTAGCTGATTTAAAATATCTTGCTTGGAAAATTACCAGAATCGAAATTCAAATATTTTTCTTTCTAAAAATTTATGCATATTAGAGATAAATGTACTTCACGAATGGGAATGAGTGTGACTGTATTAATATTCTGGGTTCTTAGCCCCACTACTAAATCCCACGTAACTACAATTTGTATTTTTAACTTGAGATTCTACTAACAGAAATATTATTTTACTTATGTAGTTGGTGACACCCCGGTTTGGACTAAAACTCGCGAGATGGATTATAGGATTAGATAACTTTTCAAAAACACCAGCCTCACATACTGTGCGTCACCACTGTAGGGTTATGTAAGTGTATTCATTTACCTTATAATACATATGTTTGAACTGAATTTGAAATTAAAGGAAGTGACTCAGACTCAGTTCAATCACGTCTATTTTAAGGTAAATCAATACGCTATGATAGCTACTTGAAAATACTAACTAAAAATATGTGGAAAAATATGGTAGGGGAGAGATGGCATGAAGGGGACACATATTGAATGGGACAATTCAAATATCCGGCAAATTATAAACCGTCTCGAGACGACACTATTTTTGTTGTGTGGCAACTCCGATCCACATTCAATCGCACCTAACTTCGCACTCCTGTCATTTCTGACATGACTGTGATGTGTGTGTGTTAATAATTCTACCCAAACCGGTATTCCTAATCCTGTTTTTCTCAGTGTTTCTGTCAACCTTGACTTTGGCATCGTCAAACACGATGGAGCCATAAAACCTCCAAAAAGTGAAGTGAAGTGAATTCTACCCAAAAGTATTATTCGTTAATATTTAGAAATATTTTGTCAAATGCTGTAAATTGAATATATAATTGTTTACCTTTGTTTATGACCGACTAGTTATAGATAGATCCACGGACGAAAGGACAGTAAAGTTTTATTTAAAATTGTAGAATTTCTGATTATGTTTCTAATTTGTGTATGATATTTATGGAAGGGACACAACAAACGGTTATGAATGGGACGTGCCTTTCATAACTGTCCCTTTCATGGTCAATTATTCTATACCGACCGATATTGTGACCGACTTTTTGTAGGACTTGGGCGTTGAAATATTGCATTCAGTACGTTCCATTTTTCTCCTAGAAAAAATCGGTCACCGATTGTCGGTCATGGGCGGTCAGCCTTAGTATTTCAATCTCAATCTCATCAAACCTTGGCAATTCAGTGAGGTAATGTAGCAATATCTTAAGGCGGGCCGATCCTGTACCTCTAATAATGTGCCACAATAATAATGATAATGATCCTCTGTCTAATTCGTATTTTACCTAACCTCTTGTCGGCATTTCATATAGTCTCTAGGAATACTTATTTAAATATATATATATATTTCATATAGGTACTGCCAAAAAATCGTCCGACAAACTAAGTCTAAAAATTCTATAGAATATCTAAGTTCCATACTTTGGCGGTAGTATATTACATATAAATATATATTAAATAGATATGAGCAAATGATAATTTTTTTTCTTATTCTTAAAATTAATATTTTGGGTGAAAAAACTATTTTGATTGAGTCATGTTTGAATAACTGTAGTTTTAGCTCATTGATTTGTTATTTTGTTATTCTCATAATCTGTCGTGAAAGTACATGTTTATACGTTATTTTAATTTCTTGTTGTTTTACAAATCCTTAGAATCTTTCGAAACGTCACTACAGCATACCAGCTCGTTGTTAATGAAACACCTGCTCAAGCAAACCAATATGCATTCCCAACCAAATTAAATTAAACCTTTTATATTGTATTTCCACTGTCTGATTTGAGAATTTCTAAATTGCTTTCTCATTTAGTTTTTTCCTACTGAATTCAACTTTCTGTTCCTAGATGTCTTTTTGCAGGTTCATTGAACGTGAATTGTTTATTAGAATGCTGAGCAATATTAAATTGTCTTAGAGTTTGTGTTTTCATGATGATTATAACTAACAGAAAAGTCACATCGAAACACATCTAAAGTAATCATTTATGTAACAACCTGTGTCCAATACTGGCAGAGTTGAAGTATTATTATCATAAGCAACGCGTCAGTAGAATAAATTTGAAATGTAGAAGACTATCAAGACTATCAAGTGATATAAGTAAAGAAAAGTATGTTAATAGTTAAATAATATCTGGGAAACAGGTAAACAGATTTCCATTGAACATGGCTGAGTAAAAAGAACACCAGTTTTCAAAATGAAAATCAAACCAAACAACACAGTACACACACACACACACACACACACATAAGGATCACAATCTTGCTCAATAAATTTTACATCCAATTATCTAGACTCAAACTAAGCAGAATCTGTTCAATAGATACTAGACAACAAATAAACTTGCATAATACTCAATATCAAATATTCATGACTCGTAAAAAAAATGTTCATACATTTACCCTTAGCGAGATTCGAACCAGTAACCATGGATTTTGAAAGTAGGAATCACCATACAAATTTTCAATGGATGTTAGATAACACACAAATTATATAGTACTATTTAGTATATGTATTTAATAATGCTTATTTGCCTGTTTAACCTATACACCGTTCGGCTACTCTATCTAGATGAAATCTCTAGGTGTCCTTTGTGTTTATATTTGTTATATATTGAATAATGTAGTGTATACAAATAAACATACATACATATTTAATTCTTAGTACATATTTATATATACCATTTATATTTATTTATCATGGTGTATATACATAGAATATACATATAGAATGGAGTTCGAAGGGATGTACGAGGTTCATATTAACTGTCTATAAGCCTGTTCCATAGCTTTTCATGTGTGGATTTTCCTTACACTAAGTGTCTACGAGGTCTGTTCTGGGACTTTATAATACTGGAAATTCTACACGATTTCCTTATATAAAAAAATATCACCCAATTTTAAAACCGAGAAATTTATTGAAGAATATTCAAAAGTTCTAGACCAACTGAAAACTAGAATTAACTGAACATGTCCCCGTCCCTTGGTTTATTGAAATTAATTTGTCTGTATTTTCTGGAACTGCATTTTCTTTTTTGTTATGTAATAAAGTGAATTTAGTAGTGTATTGTCTGAAATATCGCATCATTTCAGTAAGTAAGCATTAAGTAACAAGACGATCGTTTGGAGACACCCGTACTTTTTGTTAATCTAAATAAAATCTTATTAAACTGTTTATTTTATGCCCGCAGAAGAACATTGAAGTCTCATGAGCATAATACTCATATCTGATATATTACATCCACAACTTTTATGGCCATACTCAAACAAAATATACATGAAAAAATCGCGTCGCGTCTCTTATTATGTTCTACTCCCGTCAGGAATTAGAATAGAAATATGTTTCTTTGTGTTATATTATATATGTTTGTGATATTAGTTACATATAAATCCTTTGGATCAAATTAAGTTCGCAGATTTCTACATTTACTTGTTTGTTTCTCGTCTGTCGGATATTCGTCTGTTTTTTTCTGAAATTACTTGTTTATTCAAGTACATGAGTATGCATTTATTTTTAAAAATGAAATGTGTTTTACGGTTTTGTGTGCGTGTGTGTTCAGGCTTTGTTCGGACATATCTCAGCAATGCGTGGTCTGATTTGACTGCGTTTTTTATGAGACTAAACAAGAGGACAGGTTCTTAGTCATGATTGATAAGAATCGCTGAAAGCTTTCGAAGCTATTGAGCTTTTGACACAGTTTTTTTGGTTTATATCGATGACATCATAGGTTTTCTATTTTTTTTACATATATATTTAAGATTATCCATATAACTACGTTCTTAGCCATGTTTAATGGAAATCGGTTAAGACCTAATCCAAGATATAGCTTTTAATACTATATTTTGGTCTAGTCTACTTGGACGATATCATTTGTTCTATCGACTTTGTCTGGGGTTGTCCAAATTTTCAAAGCCCAGACAAAAAACCTGTTTTGTGTTACGGCGTTGTGTTTGTGTACCCAGTCTTTGTCTGGATATATCTCAATAATACGTGGTCCGATTTGAGTGCGGTTTCTTAACATTTTAAAAGTAAACTAGGAAAAGGTTTTTAGATTTGTTTGATAAAAATCGGTTCAGCCGTTACGAAGATATTTAACATTTAACACAGTTACTTCGTACACCTGAACGATATTACGTTCAGTACCTTGGGATTTTCTAAATTTAAAATTTATCTTATTGTAGAAGTTTTTAGAAAAACCCTTGTGAGCAAATGCTTTATTTTAAATGACAAATAATTTAGATATTTTTTATGGGTGTCATAGTGCCTGCAAGGTGAAAAATGAAGGAATTGATGCTTGGACATTTACAATGAATTTGCCAGAAATAATTGATATCTTAATATTAAGCCAGCTGTGCATACCCTATATCTAAGTGTAAAACTGATTGTAAGTGCAAATTATTATTTATATTAAAACGTGTGGCTTCACTAACGGTCGCTCGACAACGGATGCCGGTGTAGCTCTAATTAAAAATATTTATAATGCCTGGGAAGATCGCAGCGATGCAATCGGTGTGTTTTGCGATCTTTCAAAAGCATTCGATTGTGTGGATCACAAAACGCTTTTATTTAAATTAGAACATTATGGGGTGCACGGCAAAGCCCTCGACTTATTAACTTCTTATTTAGAAAATAGAATTCAAAAAGTTCAAGTAAATCTGGAAAAATCTTCAGGATCCTTTGTGAAAATGGGAGTGCCTCAAGGATCAATTCTAGGTCCTTTTATGTTTTTAGTTTATATTAATAACTTGCCTTATTTAGTTCGGAACCTGGTTGATATTGTGTTGTTTGCTGATGACACTTCATTTATATTCAAAATAAAGAGAGGGTCGAATGATATTGACGATGTAAACGATACTCTTTCACAGGTTTCGAACTGGTTTACTGTGAATAATTTAGTTCTAAATGCTAAGAAAACCAAATGTATTAAGTTTTCCTTACCTAATGTAAGGCAGGGGGAAAACAACCTAAAGTTGAATAGTGAACCATTGGAATTTGTTGAGAACACTGTTTTTCTTGGCATCACTTTGGACTCCACACTACAGTGGGGGTCGCATATTGAGACACTTGCGAGCAGGCTCAGTTCAGCTGCTTATGCTGTTCGTAAGATTAGACAACTTACTGACATTAAAACAGCGAGGCTCGTTTATTTTAGCTACTTTCATAGCATTATGTCTTATGGTATACTACTGTGGGGTAGAGGTGCAGATATTCAAACAATATTTGTTCTACAAAAAAGAGCAATCAGAGCAATATATAAATTACGCTGCCGTGATTCTCTAAGAGATCTGTTTAAAGAAATAAGTATTTTAACTGTTGCATCCCAGTATATATATGACAGTATAATGTATGTACGCAAAAATATATGCCTATTTCGCAAACATTCTGATAATTATAATTTGAATACTAGAAACAAAAATAAAATTGAAATTCCACAATTTAGACTTAGCAAGGTTAGCACATCCTTTGTGGGACACAGCATACGCTTTTACAATAAAATACCAGAACATGTATTGAGTTTAACAGAGCAGAAATTTAAACGCCACATTAAAGAAACTCTGTGTAAGAAGGGTTATTACAGGATAGATGATTATTTAGGCGATAAGGAGGTCTGGTGTTAGCTGGTCGTTATGTTAATTGCTATTGTTTTGTAATATGTAATATAAGATGTAGTATTGTTGTAAGGATGGAGACTAGTTGAAAAGATGTGTTGTTGCGGAGTTTCTTGTCGCTTCTTCTCCCTAACCATAACACCTTGTGAAGCGATGTAGTTAAAAAAAGAAAAATAGCATGTTGACTTTCAATAAGTGATATTTTTGTATCCTACATTGAATAAAATATTTTTGATTTTGATTTTGATTTTGAAACTATTACTGCATAGACGAGATATCGAAAGATAAATATATCGATAGTCAAGTGAGCGTAATACTGGGTTGATTAATCATCTAGTAAAAACTCCATTACACTTGTAATAAGCCCCCCCACTCCCCTTAATAAGGGTAGGCCTGGGTCATTACACACTCGACCTTTAATTTGCAAAGAGCATCTACTAAAGTGCCTATCTACTCTTTACCGGTCACATCAACTCTGTGATACATTAAGTTCACTAAAGATGATAAATTGACAAATCCACCAAAGAAGGATATTCCTAATCATTTGTTGCTTAGATGTGTGTTCCTATAACATTAATACATATGTAACGTCACCATGCTGATCTAAAATGGGGTGGTCAGTGATATTGCAAAAATTAATATCATGGTTCACATTTCGAAATATACAGATATGCACACATGACAAGGGATGACCAAATCGCCGTTAAAACGGTATATTTTTGGTGGAAAGACCCATAGTCGTCTTTAATGACAACATACGGGAAGCGAGGGGGGTTCTATTTCTGTTTACGTGCAGAAACCACATAATACTCTAGGTATATTCTGGAAAATGTTTTGGAAGTGATTTGAACCATCATTTACTGTCAAAAGGGGGGTTCATTTTAAAGATTTCAGAATGGTTATTCTGAAATCTTTAAATCTTTGAACAGATATGAATGATTATAAAAGCTGTTAATCGACCCAAAAGTATCACTACCATTTTTTTCCAAATTTAAACTTAGTGTAAAGTTAAAACAATAAGTAAAGAAAATAAAATTATCGGAAAATAAGCGGTGTACCTACCTAATTAAATTCCAATTTTTTTTTGTAGATAGATAACGGATAAACATACATATATATTTATAGAAACATCCATGACTCTGGAATAAATGTTCGTAATCATCATACGAACATTTACTCTCGCGGGATTCGAACCTGTAACCGTTGGTTTCGCTGACAGGGTCACTATCCACTACACTAATCGGTCATCAAAATATACAGTGACGGCGACACAAATGACCATTCAAATTAAAGCTTCCGTATTCGTAACAAAAATGCGCTTATTCAATTGATGTTAGCATATATATCTTAAAGTCCTTCTCGCCCCCCTCCCCCTGACCCCACGTCTTCCCCACCGATGTAAAAGTGATTCATCATGAATTACCGTTCCATAAATAACACAGAGTACCTAGGAATAGCTTAGGTTACAGTACCTATAATAATACAGAATAGAACGGTGGATTTGTTTCGATTTTTATACCAGATATGTTACCTGATAATGTGTAGAATAATTCTACACATTTAGATAATACTCTATAAACAAACCTAATTTATTTCTCTTTCAACTTCACAAAAGGCAAATGAATTTTCTTGAGGATTCGTGGCCCTTAATAACACACGATTTGTTCCGCGCGGTTGCCAATGCAATTTAACATTACGGAGACATTTAAATATGTTATACATTTTTTTGGGATCTAAGCTTACATAAAAATATTTTTTGTAAATAGGTCCCTTTTAGGAGTGAGTAAGTGAGTCAAGAAATGTCAATACGTTAGTCTAATTTTTAAATATATTCGTTAATCTTTTAAGATACTAACGAAACTAGGGCAATGAAAATGTTCAATCCAAAATACTGCGAAGCCACCGAAGAAAGCAAGATATCAAAATCACTTACGTGATGCTAGAATTACACAAAATGGAAATCAACTACCTATTTTGTTAATGTCTAAAAATTCTGCTTAATTAAGTATTTAAAACCAATTAACCCGTCAGCATATGTTGTGTTTGCGATCGCCATGTTGGTTACCTACCATAAAATGTACCCTCATTTTATGGTAACCAACATGGCGGTCGCAAAACAAAAAATATGCCGTCGGTACACTCCAGATATCAAGACAAATCTAACAACACCATGCACTTTGAAACAGGATGCGCTAAAGGAACGGACATTCTTACCTACACTCGAATAGTGCCCAAAGGAAAAAATTGTGCCACTGTAGTTTAAAAGTTATTCAATATTTTAAGTAGTTTGGCTGGCGACCTCATTCTCATACACAGAGACTGCTTCACCTATGTTTATAATTTATATCCCAAAAAACTGTACCACCGAAATATGGAAGTCCCATAAATAGTTCTTCAAAAATAAAGAACTGAAAAGGGGCAGCGCAGATGACGAACTTTTGTCGGGCGGGCTTCTTTGTTCTTCATGGGTGTTATTTATTGCATAGAATGCCATACATTCCATTATCGGGGACAAAATTGTTCGATCTGGATTTTTTTAGTCCGGCCTACAAAAAGGCCGTCGTCTACGCTGCCCCTTTTCATAAAGACATTTAAATAGCTGAATTCCACAAAAATCAATCTACATCGTGTAATCTGCTTGAATTGTATCCAGAATTACCAATACGTATGTATGAGTACAATTTGAATAATAAAAGGTAACATCGATAGCAATTAGCTACACAGAGCTTTAACACATCATTACTTAACAATGCAATCGTTTGTATACAAGTAAATGAATTATATTTACGTCGCTATTATATATTAGACATTTTTTTTAAAATATGTAAGACGATCTCATTGGTTCTGAATCAGTGAGAAATGAGGACCCAGTCCGAAGGACTCCTTTAATTTTTTGAAAGTATATAAAAATGCTGACCTAGCTCTGTCGTCAATAAATTAAATTCTACCAATGCGGCCCTCTGGTACTTTGTAATAAATTAGATATCCCTCATTAAGGATTCAGAGTGAGTACGCTTCCATCTTAGGCTTTATCTTCACCCGACATCAGGTGTTATTGAAGCCAATCCCATTATGAATAAGAAAAGAGCAAGAGGGAACACAACACTGTATAGATACTCGTACTAGCAAGCTATTTTGTACCGTTGAGAAATTACTCTAATAACATTTTTTATGAGTCCCAATATTAAAGCAAGCACAGCTGTTATTCCATCCCATAGGATGACCTTCGTTGATATTTTTACTTCACACAGTTCTTAACTTGAATCATAGCAACGTAGGTTCTTCATTCAAAAGAGTTTTTCTTTAGATTACTTTCAGTTTTAATGAAAAGTAAACTGCATAGACTCCAACGTGTGTACATTACGTGTAGACATCCGTACAAATATAGGTACTGTAACGGATAGGCCTCCGCCATGTAAGGGTTTACCTCGAGCGTGTGAGGGTCTCCGATTTGAACAGGGACGTTAACGTTTCTTTAGTTAAGAAGCGAATAATCTTCATAATTATTTTATTTTCTTATATATTCATAATCCACATCATGCATCGTTCATAGGTTTGATTATATCTATTGATTGGGATCTCTCGATTTATTATATAATAAAAATATATTTCTCCTTCTAAATTCTTATATCCAGAACCTTTGCTAAAAAACAAACTACTGTACTTTTTCACATATTTTGATTGTCAATAATTCAAATTCTAGAAAAATATTTATTTTTTCGCGCCCAATGTTATGAAACTTCAATAAGATCCAACTAGAAATATTACAACCTTACAGTATCTAAAGGTCAGTTAGGGCAAGAGTACCAGCGAGGTAAGAGAAGAGCTTCTATAAATAAAGAATTTGACCTAGTAGTCGGCTCCCTTAATATCTAAGTTAGTTGAATGACACGCGGTTTCATGTTCACATAACATCGGTTGTGATTGAGACCAAACCCAAATATAATTATATAAGATGCCAACCCAATAAAGAAATTTTCCCAAAATCATCAGGCTCCAGCCGATTTTTTAAAAAGTTGTCATCACGCTAATTTTAGAATTCTGGTGACAAAAGAGCGGGTAGCTAATTAGCATTGCTATTCAATGGAGTAAAGCTGCCAGTCTTTTTGGCATCTTTCAGTAATGGACCTCGAACATGTTTCTACCTATTACATATAATCAAGGAGAGCCGAGTGCACGTTCTGGTTGTCCCCTAGTGTCCATAATTTTGCATTCTTCCTTGTTGGTTTTATTTAGAAATCAGTTTCAAAACCATTAAATATTATCATCAGACTCTATAATTCAGTATCATAAGATGTAAGAAAGAAAGAAAGAAAACATTTATTCAGCTTAGATAGTATTTGAAGACTTGTTGTGTAATTAAATATTACATTGATTAGATATACAAACATGACATTCAGTGATATAAAAGTGAGTGAATAACAGTGAAATGGACGTCGAGATAGATTTCCAGAACTTTTTCAACTGCACCCAGCAGATCCTAGGGAGAGACCACTCCTGGGACAATCTTAACGTCACCCAGCTCCTGGACTTGCTCCCAACTCAGATCCTCGAGGACATTAATCTCAAGTAAGTGAAGGTAATTTATTCTTATAGTCGCAGTGTTATATGTATATGATAGAAGTTCCATGCTCCTTGAGTGTAATTAGAAGCCATCTGTTATTTGCATACAAACCAGCATATGGCGACGTGTTTTGAGGACTGGAGTTCAGAGTTAGACAAGGCTAATTTAATTAAACCGGCTTATTTATGTATGTTTGTTAACAGTGATTGAACGGTTAGATTATTAATGATCTCCAAATATTGTTCACAAGATACTAATAAGTGAGAACAATGATACAAAAAGTACGATAGTAAAAGAGATATACTGTTCACGGACATAGATATAGCGATTAAGTGTTGTTAAACAAAACAACTCGATTTTGGGTGCGTTGGTGACATATCTAGGTACTTCTTTCGCTGTATATAAAATCATTTTTTGTTAAAAAATGCCATTATGATTTCTTCGTCCTTGACGTGGCGTGGAAACTGAAACCTATTATTCTATTTAGATATGCAATCTTATTAAGGCGTTCAATGCTTCTCAATTTTATTCTAACTACACAACTTGTACAAAATTCCACAGCAGATAATGTGGAAATAACTAATCTAGCAGTATTTGGGTATGTGCGTCTAATTGCCTAACTTCTTTAACTGCATATGCTGCAAAGCTGAACTTCTTTGTCAATTTATGGATTTCAGGACCCCTTTATAAATTCTTTCCGTCCCACTTTATATGTACAACGGGTTAGCACTTGACCTCAATCACACCTGATGTTAAGTGAAGATGAGGCCGAAAGTGGAAGCGTACTGCCCCGAATACCCCATCTTATTTAGGGGACTGGCTATCTAATCTCTGACAACCGGAACACAACAATGCTATTAACATTGCTGTTTTGGCGGAAGACTTAGATAAAATGGTAGCTAGCGAGGCGGACATTTAAAATGGCCTACCATCAACCAAACCGAGTACTAAACATGTATACTTATATTGAGGCATATATTGAGCTATATATTGAGCCACGGAGACCGTGAATCAATGCGGGTTCATAAATATATATTTTTTTTTTATATGAGAGGGCGGCAAACGAGCATGCGGGTCACCTGATGGAAAACAAATCACCGCCGCCCATGGGCACCCGCAACACCAAAAGGGTCACAGATGCGTTGCCGGCCTTTGAGGAAGGTGTCCACCCCAGAATAAGTAGGGCAGCCTGAGCGATGAGGGATTCTCCAGCAGTGCTGGTACCCTCCTGGGGTACTAACTCTTTAAATACCGCTACCATTCTGGAGAGAGACTGGAAGGTGGGCCTCCGGCGCCCTCGCTCACCGGACGAAGCGCAGTGGCAAAATGCCACTACTCAGACGTCGGTCTTCTGCGAGAGGGTGGTACTTGTTCGCGATGCGAACAAAGAAAGAAAGAGTTGAATTAAACTTATTTAATTTCACTTTCTAATTATTACATTTGGATATTTTGGAAAAAGATGCGTTACACCGAAGGGCGAGTAAAGTAATGGCGCGGGTCCGAGACCGGTCGCGATGCGTGGGGCCATCTCATTGGTCCGAAGGATTTTTCTGCATCGTGATTGGTTGAGAGCGACGCGACGGCGTCGACATCCTCCCGGCCGTTGAAAGCTGTAGCTTTCAAAATTAATTAGGCAGAAGGCATAGTCGATTTAGGGCTCGTCTCATAGTGCCACTGGCAGTCGTAACATCGGCTACACGTGGAACCCCGTCGGAGCCAGGAAATAGAGCGCTTACGCGTCCAAGTCGCCAGCGAAGTGGTGGGTTATTATCATCTTTAATTAGCACTAAGTCTTCCAATTTTAGCTCCTTGCATTTGACTTGCCACTTAGTCCTCTGCTGAAGCTCAGAAACGTACTCCGTGGACCACCGCTTCCAGAAGTGTTGCTTAATTTGCTCTAGACGCTGGAACCGGTCGAGGCGATGCACGTTGGCGTCCACGTAGCTCGGCGAAGGTAGAGACGTCAGTGATCTACCGATCAAAAAGTGAGCAGGGGTAAGAGGCTGGAAGTCGTTGGGTGAAGGGCTCAAGGGACATAGGGGACGGCTGTTTAGGATAGCTTCTATCTGTGCAAATACAGAGCTCAGCTCTTCAAATGTTAGGTGAGAATGCCCTAGTATTCGGTTCATGTGAAATTTGGCCGATTTGACACCGGCCTCGGCTAGACCGTTGAAGTGAGGAGCGTACGCGGGAGAGAACCGAAATTCAATGCCCCGGCGAGCAGCAAAGTCACAGATAGAGTCACTATTAGACTGTAGAAAGTTGCTAATTTCTTTAGCAGCTGATACAAAATTTCCACCGTTATCACAGTAGATGGTTTTAGGCATTCCTCTCCGAGAAATAAATCGCTTTAATGTTAGTATAAAGGCATCTTTGGTTAGGTCACTTACCACTTCTAGGTGCAGACACTTATATCGAAAGCATACAAAAATGCAAAGATAACATTTTGTTATTTTGCATCCGCGACCCTTTCGGTCGGTTATTAGAAATGGTCCGGCGAAATCTGTGCCAACAGTACAAAAGGGGAAATCAGGCTCTATGCGATCAGTAGGTAAGTTGCCCATTATATTAGACATAGTCCCTCCTTTGAAACGCCGACATACAAAGCAATGTCGTACGACATCTCTCGCTAATTTGCGGCCTCCTATAGGCCAGTAGCGCTCTCGTATAGAGGCGAGTAGATGCTGAGGACCAGCATGCAAGAGACGCGTGTGTTCACTTTGAAAAAGTAATTTAGTTAAGTGGTGATCACTTTTTAAAACAATAGGGTGCCTTTTATCGTAGGTATAGGTAGAGTTATCGATGCGTCCTCCGACGCGAAGTAGGTGTGCTTCATCGAGGAAAGGGTTCAATGAAGTTAGAGTAGCTTTAGCTTTGAGAGGTTTGTTAGACTCTATAGATTTAATTTCGTTGGGAAAGGATTCGTATTGAGCTATTTTAGTGAGAACAGTTAGAGCTGTGTTAAGCTCCTGAACCAGTAGTGCTCCCGATATTTTGGACTTAGCATTTTTACAATTATGAAAAAATCTATAGACCCAAGCATAGACTCTCTGTAGAGTAGATAGCTTGGAGAATCTTTCAAAATTAATATTAGGTACCGTAGGTATGGCCTCCGCCACCAAAGCGGGCACTGCTTTCATTTCAGGCAACTCAATATTTTTTAGGGAGATAACAGGCCAAGTTGACTGTGTTTGTTTGAGGAAGGCTGGCCCGTGCCACCATAGGTTGGAGAGCATGACATCTTGTGGGTCTACACCACGCGACGCGAGATCGGCTGGATTTTTTGCGGTAGGCACGTAACGCCAGGAAGCAGTGTCAGTAAGTTCACATATGGCCCCGACCCTGTTAGCAACAAAAGTTTTAGTTTTATTAGGCGATTTCAACCAACCTAGCACCACGCAAGAATCAGACCAGTAGACATGGCGATCAATTTTGCATCGCAGTGCTTGACTGGCAGCGGTAGCCAATTGGGCCCCCAGTAGAGCACCACAAAGTTCCAGACGTGGAATGGTGCAAAATTTAATAGGTGCGACGCGAGCTTTAGCGCACAGTAGGTTGACATGAACTGTGCCCTCTCTGTCTACGGACCTTAAATAGACACAGCTGCCTATGGCCAGCTGTGATGCGTCGCAGAAACAGTGAAGTTCTATAGAGGTAGGTTCAATTGCTAAAACATGTCTAGGTATTTTTAGGGTTGAGAGTAAATTAATTTGTTGGGTGAACTTTAGCCATGAAGTTTGAATAGGCTGAGGAACTGGCTCGTCCCAGTTTAATTTGTTGACCCATAGTTTTTGTAATAAAATTTTAGCTTTAATAGTGCATAATGAGAGTAATCCAAGGGGGTCAAAAATTTTAAATGTGGATGATAAAATTGATCTTTTAGTTATAGGTAAATTAGGTGTATATTCAATAGGAAAGTGGACGTCGTCAGTAGAAGGGGACCAGCCAATGCCTAAGGTACTAGTGGCATTGCTGATTATTAGGTTAGATACTTCAGGACTGGTGGAATCGATAGATAGAAGTTCAGGCATATTAGATCTGTATTTTCTAAGAGGGAAGCCTCCCTTAGCTAATGCATCTGACACGGATCGCTGAATGTGACGTAATTCATCTTTAGAATCCGACCCTGTTAGTATATCATCACAGTAAAAATCCTTTTGGATTATATTTTTGATTTTAGGGTCATCACATTCCTCCCCTAGCTGCCAAATACACCTAGTGCTAAGGAAGCTTGCACTAGCAAACCCATAGGTGACGGTGTTTAACCGTAATGTACGAATAGGTTCATTTTCATTGTCTCGCCATAGTATGAGCTGGAGGTTTCTATCAGACTCTCTTACAAGTACCTGTCTGTACATTTTCTCTATGTCAGCTGACAAAACATATTTATGTTGACGAAAACGTAATAAAATATTAAATAAAGAATCTTGAATAGTTGGTCCTACCATTTGGAGGTCATTGACCGATAGGCCAGAAGTAGTGGGCTCAGAGGCGTTATAGACGACTCGAAGCTTCGTCGACTCGCTCTTTTCCCTTATAACTGGGTGGTGAGGAAGAAAATAAGAATTGGTAGGTATTTTTGCTGTAGACTCTGAAAGGTGGCCCAAGTCTTCATACTCATGTATAAATTGAGAGTATAGACTTTTAAGCTCGGGATGTTTTTTAAAGCGAGCTTCTAAACCGAATAGTCGTTTTTTAGCAGTGTAGTAGGAGTCGCCGAGACAATCTGGCTCGTCCCGTAGAGGCAGGGCTACACAAAAACGGCCGTCACTTTCACGTCTAGTATTAGCGAGGAAATGTTTTTCACAGAGCTTTTCTTCCTCTGTATAGGGGTGAATTTGGGGTACATTTTCCAGTTCCCAAAACTTGGTTAATTGTTCGTCGAGGTTAGGTAAGTAATCCTCTTTAATTAGGAAATTGCACAAAATAGGTTTAGGGGTTGGAGATTGAGAACTTGGAAAGATAGGCAGTGGACCTGCGACGAGCCATCCTAGTTTGGAGCTCCGAAGAAAAGGGTAAGTAGTCCCTAAAGAGTGCTGATTAGCACCTATTAACTCCCAGAATAGGTCAGCACCAATGAGCATGTCTATAGGGGATGGTTCGTTGAAGTTAGGGTCCGCTAATTCGAAGTTACTAGGTAGGTTGAAATGCCTAATATCGAAAGCAACTTTAGGTATATTATTTGTTATTGTTTTCAAAACTAGGCAAAACATAGATACGTTAAAGGAAGTGGTTTTAGATTGTAGGTGGAGAGCACAGCGCTCTGGGTTCGAATTTAATTGATTGTTACCTATACCAACTATACTGACATTTGATGGCTGAGGAGACAGGTTCAAGCTTAGTTTCACATTTTCAGTGATGAACGAAGACTGACTCCCGCTGTCAAGTAGAGCTCGTACGGTCATAGTTTTTTGGGTTTGGGGGTTGGATAGTTGCACCTTTGCAGTGCATAATAGAATTTCAGAAGAGGACAACACAGACATAGAAATAGTCTCATTACGGGGAGTGAGTGAATCGGTTGTATTAGGGATAACATGTAATAAAGAATTATGTTTTTGTTTACATAAGCGACAAGAGCCTGGTAGCTTACAGCTTTGTACATTGTGGCCAGATCTTAGACAGTTAAGACACAAATTTAATTTTGATGCTATGGTGTTCCTATCTTCCGGAGTTTTTGATTTAAATGAAGGGCATTCATACAGGCGATGATTACACTTGCACACTATGCATTCAAAGTATGACTTAGGAAGAGGAGTAGTCGCCTTGGAAGTAGCAATAAAGGCTTTCGTTTGCGTCCTAGACTGGGGTGTAGGAATAGGTGCTTGTTTGTTCTTGGATTGATAGTCTAGCTTGTTGCGATTCACCGTCTCAAGTACATCAGCACGATTTTTTAGGAATGAGAAGAACTCGTTAAGTGTAGGTATTTCAGAAATGAAGTTTCTGTGTTCTTCCCATTTGAAAATTGTGCTGTTGTCCAGTTTGCTAGAAAGAATATGAATGATTAGAACATCCCACTTATCTGTAGGTAGTCCTAGTGTGCTGAGAGCACGTAGGTTTTTAGTTACATGGTCGATAATAAATCGAAGAGACTTATCTGTCTCCCGAACGGACTCGATATTAAATAAAGATTTTAAATGATTGTTAATAAGTTGTCTTTTGTTATCATAACGGTTGCAGAGGAGTGACCAAGCCTCACTATAGTTTTTGTCTGAAACTTCTAGATTGCTAAGAACGCGCGCAGCCTCGCCCTCCAAATAAGAACTGAGATAGTGAAATTTGTGAATGTTTTTAATTTTAGGATTGTCATGAATCAGAGAACAGTAGGTTTCTTTAAATTCCAGCCATTTGTAGTATGAACCGTCAAAGTTAGGTATTTTAATAATAGGCAATTTAAAACCCAAATTATCACAACCGTTATGGTCGTGAGAGTGATGATGACAATTGGAATGAGAACAGCTGGACTCAGGTTCATTCTTTAGTTTGGAGGAGGAGCTATGCGATTGGAGAAAGTCCTGAGCAATAGAAATACAATTATCAAATTCTTGCTCAATTAAATCGCGCGTAATTAATTCATTAGCTTGATTCAGTTCATTTAGTACCTCTATTTGGTTCTGCAACTCGTCGAATTCAATGAATAACGCTTCAATACGGGATAATTTCATCGCAAGCTTGCTAACCTCGACTGGAGAAACAGATTCTTCCAAGGTTAATATTGTGTCTAAATAACACTTGAATCTAGTAACGCGTCCCTTAATGGAACCGCGCTTTAGATTAAGTTCCTTTAGTTTTAATTCGGCAGTCATTGCGATTAGTTATCGAAAATAAATTAAATAAATAGTGAGAAAGAATACGATACGCTCCTCGCTTCGTAATCCAGCGCTGAGCAGAACCGGTGTGGCCTCGTAGGTAACTTCCGAACAGCTGGCTGGCAGGCACGGAGACAATAGGTGACGTCACGCGGTCGATCGCCCGGCCGGCCGATGCACTCGGAGGTTAGGTAGGTATGCAGCGCAGGATTGCACTGGAAACACCGTTATAAATTCTGCTAAGCAACTAGTAAAGATGCGTGTTAAGCGGGGAGATGGAGATCTAATGGTGGTTGAAAGATTTAGCTAAATGTTTGGGATAGATAATTAATTTAGGTACTGGTGATTAAGAAATATAGACGACGTTATTGTAATTAGGTATAGAATTACTTTATAGTGCTTGTAGTGCTTTAGCAAATAATTATGGATATTTTTATTTCGGACTTGCAATATGGAGGTAGTCAACACGAATTTTGGAAATAGTTTACTATGCAGGGAAGATAGCAAATTAGCCTGTGGTGAGCTAGGCTTAGGTATTTAGGCTCGATTTGGATAGAATCACCACACGTTTCAAGAAAATTACTCGATATTAGCACAGATAGAAGTGGAGAGAACTAGGAAAATAATAGGAACGGGCTCACAGTTTGGCAGGTAGGCAAAGCGAAGCGTGTAGAAGCTGGCGTAGCTCCGGCTCCGGGATGTCGACGGCAAGATAGGCGTGAGTGTCCTTGGTATGACCTCTCCGGGAAAGTACTGCGCGGCGAAGGACGGGCGGTCTGGCTGCACGATGACGGCGGCGGTGCTCCTAGTAGACAGCTCCTCTCTGGCGTATTCTACCAGAGGAAAAGATTAGGCGCTGCTCGAAACACTCGACGCTGACGTGGCGTGACCTTTTGTCGACCCTCCGCTTTCACTCGTTGGCTGTTGAATCTCCGCTTAGTTTGCAGGTCCTGTCACGGTCGCCACTTTTTGTTCGCGATGCGAACAAAGAAAGAAAGAGTTGAATTAAACTTATTTAATTTCACTTTCTAATTATTACATTTGGATATTTTGGAAAAAGATGCGTTACACCAAAGGGCGAGTAAAGTAATGGCGCGGGTCCGAGACCGGTCGCGATGCGTGGGGCCATCTCATTGGTCCGAAGGATTTTTCTGCATCGTGATTGGTTGAGAGCGACGCGACGGCGTCGCGACGGCGGCGCGACGGCGTCGACGACGTCGACGTCCCCGGTCGAGCCGGCCCATTCATGCTGCAAGCTAATAGCTTATAGCGTGGCTCTACCACTACAACCAATCGTGAAGCAATCGTGGTGCTTCATTCGCTATTCCTTTTCGGTTAGTGATATTAAGCAATGTCTGCGGGCGCTCCTAGGATGGGTGACTAATATAGTGTCATTTTAATACGAGTGCTTCCGTGCATTGGAGAGCATGATAAATAATCGGTCCCTACTTTTTATGTCCATATAGGCCATATGGGCATATGGGCATAAAAAGTCTGACGGTCTGGTATGGCCAACTGATTTGACGCAAATCTACCAACGCGCACTGGTCCCCAACCGGCCTCCCAGTGAGAAGAGGCTAGGCACCAATATATAACCATCACGATTAAATCTAATTAATGTAGCCATTACAGCAGAAGCAAGGAGAGTTAATTTGTTTAATGACAAGATGTTGTCTATCGAATCACGTTTAAGGAAGAACCACTTGTTGGTAATCCGAAGTCTACTTGTTGCTAAATTGGAAGCTAAAAATAACTTTAAACGTTTAAAGTAACATGAAAATATAGAATGTCAATAGGAAGCTTTAGTAGTAATTGTACTATCAACACTCTTATATCTCTACTATCTAAATAATATAAAACAAAGTCGCTCAGTAGTTCTAAATGGCGCAACGGATTTATAGAATTTCTTCGGAAAGGTTAAATATGTATAATACAAGTGATAGCTTATATTTTATTTGGAAATATATGCGGACACAGTCGCTGGCTTCCGCCCGTGTTTATAGTAGATAAATTCAAATTGTTTATTTGTAAGAATACAGTTTTAAAATATATTAAAGCTAGACCATTAAGTACTTACGATTCAACCTGCATGCAGGTGTCCAAAATTTACTAAATATGCTCACAATCTAAATATTCCTTAATACTAAACCGATAATAAAATCAGTAGGTAGCGCAATTTTCCCACAAGCTAAATTAAACCGAATGTCTCGTATGATAACTATTAAAGTTAATCAATATTTTTAAGAGACTTACATCTTATTCAAACTGAGGAAAAAAGAAAAATTAAGCATTGTATTACCCTAATTCTATATTGCAGTTAACTCATTTTTTCACTTTTTCAATTTAAGAAGAATGTAATCGAATATAAGTTTAAATTTTTTTTTATACACAACGGGTTGGTACTCGACCTCAATCACACCTGACGTTAAGTGAAGATGAGGTCGAAGGTGGAAGCGTACTGACCCGGAAACCCCAACACATTTGGGGGACTGGCTATCTTATCTCCGACAACCGGAACACAACAATGCTATTAACATTGCTGCTTAGCGGCAGATTTAGATAGGATGGTGGTAGCTAGCCAGGCGGACATTTAAAATGCCCTACCACCAACCAAACCGAGTACTTAAACATGTACCCCGCTGGGGATCGAACCCGTGACCTCCGAATCGTAAACCCAATTTGTTTACATTGAGCCACGGAGGCGGTTAACTATTTTTATCGCATAAAAAATGCTGTTGAATTTAGCCGGTAAGGAAAATCGATTTACCCAATCAGATCTATGGTCATTATTATATTGAACCCCGAATTTACATTAACGAGTTTGAGTTTTCATACTATGTAACCATTCCAATTATCCCAAATTGCGATTTTACGATATTACTTGCAAACAATGACAATTAAATTGACACTTGATACCTTTTTGCCGTCAATTATTTTTATTATGGTCTCGATACTTCTGATTTATGGTCGCCAATAATCATAGGTTACAGAATTATAGGTAACACGACCGCTATAAGGCTAAAGTATACTTAGCTAATTCATTTTTCTTGCTCATAATTTTGCTACAGTGTCCTTAATAAAAACATTTCAGAAAACGTACTCTGAACCCTTAAACCACGTAATGTATAGTGTCCATTATATTTTTTTTATGCACAACGGGTTGGACTTCAATCACACCTGATGTTAAGTGAAGATGAGGTCGAAGGTGGAAGTGTACTAACCCGGAAACCCCAACACATTTGGGGGACTTCTATCTTATCTCTGACAACCGGAACATAACAATGCTATTAACATTGCTGCTTGGCGGCAGATTTAGATAAGATGGTGGTAGCTAGCCAGGCGGACATTTAAAATGCCCTACCACCAACCAAACCGAGTACTTAAACATGTACCCCGCTGGGGATCGAACCCACGACCTCCGAATCGTAAACCCAATGTTGTTTACATTGAGCCACGGAGGCGGTTATATATTTCATTAAACCCATAAGTTGTACAATAGAGTTCTTAGGCGATTATCCAGTGCCAGCTCAAAACGATTTCGATTTCATCGAATACCCAAATCGATTACTAAGCTTATGTAAGATCGTAACACTTCTAGTATCACCTGACCGCTATAAAACGATTCAACCAGTCTAAGCTGGTTTAGTGTTTATGTTATATTGTCTAGTTGATACTGAAAGTGTTACGCTTGTCGTGTGGCCCACCTATCTAAAATTATTTTTATAGGTAACCGCCTCCGTGGCTCAATGTAACAACATATGGATTTACGAATAGGAGTTCGCAGTTTCGATCCCCAGCGGGGTACTTAACGTGTATTAGTATTCGGTTTGGTTGGTGATAGGGCATTTTAAATGTCCGCCTGGCTATCTACCACCGTCTTATCTAAGTCTGCCGTCAAACAGCAATGTTAATAGCTTTGTTGTGTTCCGGTTATCAAAGATAAGAGCCAGTCCTCAAATAAGATGGGGTTTCCTGGTAAGTACGCTTCCACCTTCGGCCTCATCTTCACTTAACATCAGGCGCGATTGAGTTCAAGTGCTAACCAGTTGTGCATAAAAAAAATACAACATATGGTTTAATGAAATGGACTCACTCTTATATGGTTTAAGGGTCCAGGGTACGTTTCCTGACATTCATGTATAATACCTAGCATGATGCATCGATCACACCGCCATAGACGTATTATGTTCCTTTGATTTACTTTATATACACCTTTATATAGACGTTTAACTTAAATTCAGGGACATATTGACCAAACAATTTAGAATTTGTATACTTTATTATCTCTATCGACCAATCCAGTGCAGTGAATAAATGTTTTATCTATTAGGTCCTTACCTATGAAATTGGCTTTTTGTATGAAGAATTTAATTAAGACTGTTTTCTCCATACAAACATTTTTGATTTTTTTTTGGGAACGGCAAATCCAAATTTAGTTAAACTTTGTATGTATTATCGGATATATATATTTTAAAAGTAACCGCTTTATAAAAGTTTCAGCGAATCTAAGAAATGATTATGGGAAGCACATGAAAAGAGCTCTGTTCAATTTTTTTTTATTATGTGATTTAGCCCAACAATTAAAAAATATTTCATGTGAAACCTTGAAATAATATTCCATTTTCCAAATAAAAAACGAATTTGGATACAGCTTTGAAAATCGCAGGAATTGGTGCATATGATTAACGAAGAAAAAAAACTCCAATTTCATAGGTAATATATCCGCACTGGGCCACCATAGTGGATTTAGCCCGTCTAGTGAACGGAAGCGGTGTCCTAACAGAATTGGGTCGGGGTCTGTGTGTGTGATAGTTTGTTTCTTATAAACTCGTGTGTGTGATAAGGTCACACGCTAATGTACCTACGGCTCGTATTCGCACGTGCGAACATAATCCTGTCGGTTGTTTCATAAGCATTAACTTTATGGAGGACTAAAAGTTCCATCAGTTATAAATTACACAAAAGCACTATTTGACTTTGGCATTTAACTAAAAGTCCTGGATTGTATGCATATGGAAATAGAAATTTTTTTTGTATGCATAATAATATTATATGACAGACTTGTATGTTTAGTGTATGTATATATTATATGTAAGTATATATTTATTTGTTAAAAAGATACAGGCTTTCCTCATTAATTTTATAATTAAAACTTACGTACGTATTTTATTATTATATTATATTTAAATAGGTATTTATTTTATTATATTTGAAGTATTATTATAGTCTTTTGATTCTAAGTTGATTATTAACGCTTTTTTCTCAGTGCACGTATGTATGTCTATCCTATCGAACCTGTTTTCCTTCACACTTGCAGGGTCTTGCTGGAAGAAATCTCTTTTTAGAGATAAGCTATAGCCTTTTGTACATCCTGTATCTAGTATGTATTTGACTTTTATGTGTACTTGTGTGCAATAAATTATAAATAAATAAATAAATAAAAATAAGAATTACAAACATGATCTAATGATCATTTTTATTTAATTTTTTTATTTTTATTTAATTTAATTTAATGATTATTTAATAATAATTTTGAAATAAAACGCAAACGAGCCGGCTGCAAAACACCCTTCATATCATGCAGAAGGAAGTGAATTTACACAGTCATAATATTTCCTAAGGAGTATACACTTGTTAGGTTTAGAATTTTAAAAAGCTCATTGTTCATTACATTAAAGTGACACATATAATATAAGATATCAGGTAAATAAAAGTATTTTATATAACGTACAAAGCAACTGTTTCTAGTTCACCTATTCTTTGTCTAATAATTTCTTAGCATAGACAGATAGCCCTTAGCCACAATACAGAAAAGATCTTTTCTGTATTGTGCCCTAACGTTGCGTAAAAATAACACGTGATCGCCCGACGCCGCAGCAGACGACGTAATAGATACTCTCCGCTGTTCGCGTAAGGTACATCTTAGCGCGCAGGAATGCTCGTAATATTTTTATAGGTAATTATAGCGCTAGGTATCCATGTTTTACTATGGACTCCGTAGGAACTATTCGTTAATCTGTGGTTAAATACTAATTGCAAAAGCTCAGAGGAGATACGAAATAAAGCGCCTATTTGACAGATACGCCTTTATAAATCTTAAACTTATTCCTAGATAATTTATTGTGTTTCCTTACATAAAAGGACTGCTAAAATTCGCTTATTAAAATTTGATTCGACCGATTCGAATTCGGTCATAAAACTCGGCTCTTTTAAGCGTTAAAAGTTGCTGAATCGGAATAATTTATAATAATTTTGGGGGGAGATTGAGATTTCCTTTTTATTAACAAGAAACTATAATGTACGTATAGACATTGGACGAGTTATTTATTAGTAATCCAAAGAGGCAATAGCTTTCAAACCTTTTTATACTTTCAGAACTTGATACTCCATAGCCGGTATAGCCTTGCTTTTTAACGAGGGGTTATTAGATATTTATTTAAAACGGTTGGCCTCATTTAGATTCGTTCTTTTACATTTTGATTGAGATGTGCGCGCGTCTAACTAATCGTGGGGTGAGTTGGTGTTGCTGGGCACGTTTAGGATGGAATATGAGCTTCTTGGAAACGGCTGGACAGAAGGGATAATGGTGATAGGTATAGGTGTAATGGTTGGTTCTTTGAGTGGCTTTTCTACCTTCGGCCTTATTTTCACTTAACATCAGATGTAATTGAGGTCAAGCGCTAAGTGCTAAGCGCGTTAAAAAAAGGATAAGTAAATACGCCTGGTGTCCCCATAGCCAGAGGGCAGCCTTGAGCGCGGGCCCAGGTTTGGTGGATTTGCGTTAAACGTGTGCGTGCGTGTCAACATGTCTATCAGTGTTTTCAAGCTGCAACCTGAATGGGCTGCACTGGCTTAGCTTGACACTCCTCCATTTGCAAAAAGTCCGATTGGTGTAGTAGATAATTACCCTGTGAGCGAAACCAACGGTTGGGGTTTCGAATCCCGCGAGGGGTAAATGTTTGTTTGAGGAATAGGAACGTTTATTCGTGAGTCATGGATGTTTATATAATTATTTATGTATGTTTTTTTTATGCACAACGGGTTAGCAATTGACCTCAATCACACCTGATATTAAGTGAAGATAAGGCCGAAGGTGGAAGCGTACTGACCCGTAAACCCAAATACTTGGGGAACTGGCTATCTTATCTCTGACAACTGGAACACAACAATGCTATTAACATTCCTGTTTAGCGCAGATTTAGATAAGATGGTGGTAGCTAGCCAACCAACTAAACCGAGTACGAAACATGTACCACGGGGATCGAACTCGCGACCCCCGATTCGTAAACCCTATGTTGTTTACATTGAGCCACGGAAACTCTATCTATCTAGTATCCATAGCACAAGCTTTGCTTAATTTTTTTTTTTTTTTTTTTTTTTTTTTTTTTGGGTAATATCTGCTATCAGTATTCGTACTATAAGCAGATGTTTTGAGAGAGCTATGATAGGTCGAGTGTGCCCTCCATTAAGGGCATCTACTCATATTGTCAAGATGTCCAATTTAGAGGGACAGTATATCTTTCCTTTTGAGGCGCTTTTCGTAGCTTCTTGTTATCAACTTAGTCGCCAGTTCATTAGGATGTCTGTCCAGTCTTCTTTGATAACTCTCAGTGCAATTGTGGATCTCCTCCTTCACAGTGTTCATAATAAGTTTATGATGGATTTCCTCATTTGTTACGAACCAGGGTACGTTGCATATTGATCGCAAGATAATATTTTGCATTCTCTGTATGATGGAGATATTCGAGTTGCATGCGCTTCCCCATAGTTGGACACCATACAGCCAGATTGGCTTTAGTATCACCTTGTAGATTAGAAGTTTGTTATCTGTTGATAGCTTGCTATTGCGTCCCATTATCCAGTGAAGGTTTTTGTAGCGGATGTTTAGTTCCTCTCTTTTGGTCTTCAAATGTTGTTTCCAGGTCAGGCGTCGGTCAAGGTGAAGGCCCAGGTATCGTACACTATCCTGGTGTGGTAGTTGAGTGTTTCCCAGTTGAACAGGCGGGCAATTACCTTTTCGGAGTGTGAAAGTAACCTGTACGGATTTGGCGGGGCTGACCTTAATTCTCCACCTTTGGAGCCACGTGGTTATTTCATCAAGTCCTTTCTGCAGCATTTGTGACGCCCTTTCCGGATTTCCGGAGTATTGCAGTATCATCCGCAAATGTTGCAGTAGTAACATTGGGTACTTGAGGTAGGTCTGCCGTATAAATTGTGTAGAGCACAGGTCCCAGTACCGAGCCCTGGGGAACACCAGCAAATATCTCGTACATTTTTGATGTTGCATCCACCTCTTTCACTTGGAAGAGTCGCTCTGATAGATATGATCTGAGAATCGAGTAATAGTGATGAGGGAGACAAAAATTTGCTTTGCTTAATTTGGCACTATTCTATTCAATTCATTAATTCACAATTTATATTAACAGTTTATAACCTATAATTTAAGCCTTAAGTAAGATTACATACATATATGCCGCATTTTATCACTTGAAATTTTATGTGATTGGTGTACATGTGCCTGAAATAATAATTATTATTATTTGTAAATATCTGAGACCATCTATTTACCCATCCTTCATATAACACTGTTACAAAATAATTGTGCTCTGAGTATATCGAAAGGTGAACCATGACTGTTGGTTCAAGTATTAAACTTGTTTGGAACATCTAAACGCTAATGTTTATCTCTGACCACCCCATTTGGGACAAAAGTAGTGACTTAATAATTATTTAATTGAGCTTGAGAGTTTCAGGGAGCCGATCGCGCTAAGTTTGAACAATAATACCAAAGCTAAACCATAACCAAAAACGTTACATTAAGCACGTTTCGTAACGCCCTAATCATTTGAACGGTAATTAACTTCAACTTAAAATCAAAAATCATGCAGTAGTCCTGATATAATTCCTGTATCTAACCTAATTATTTCAATGTCTATGACCTGCTGCGTTCCAATTATCTATGACCATAACAACACGCAGCTGTTTACCACTTCAAGGCGTAAATTATACTTGTAAACAAACGTTAGACACAACACAAACAACGTAACAGAACATATTTACTTTCCGTTTCATTAATTTTACACAAACAAAAACAAGACATGTTAAATCTTAAAATACAATAGTACAATGCGCTAAACCTCTTTACTTAATGAAGTTAAAGTTTAACTTTGTATTGGCTTTTAACCTAATCGAATCAAACAGTGAGGTAGCAGAGCTCTCGGATGGCCGGTAGGGATTTTATTGCAGTAACACGGGAGCGCAAGCGCAGTCGTGCCGCGTCGGTTATCCACAGTTCCTTTGCTCCCGATTCCCAACTTACGATGACCTTTTTTCCGCGTCCGACATTTCTCCGTTCGTTGAAAGTATTTTAAACTCCACAAGTTTGTTCATTGGGCAACTTAACAAGGCACAGCGTAACATTTTACCGGTCGACATCAACCGTAAAAAGGTTAGGTTCGTTTCAGACTTTTATCTCCTTATCCTTACTTCTAGGGCCCTTACGTGTACTAAATTTTTCTATCAAAAGCAAAAATTTTTACATGATACGAAGGCTGTTAATGAACAGTTGGTTGTTGGATATCAGCAAAGATAAATATTATATAATACTACCTTTCCGTCCGCGTGGATGTTTTCATCAACATCGGCTTAGCAAAAAAAAAAAAAAATTACCTATATGTTAAACCAGACAATGGATCACGTATTGTCTTGCCCCGCTGCTTGACAGCTGCACCTTTGACGACCTCCTTAACGCCACAGACAGTGCCGTTAGAGTGGCTAAGTTTTGGTCCAATAAAATTTGAAACTTGCCTCGACACGAAAAGAAGAAGAATCCAGATTTGTCTACAAACCAAATTCCATCCAAATCCATCCGGCCGTTTAGGTGTGAAGAGGTAACAAACATACATACATACACAGTCACACATACATACATACACACACACAAACTTTCGCATTTATAATATTAGTTGGGATTTTTCGTCTAATTTGAACTGCTGGGAGAAAAAATTAAATATTTAATTACCTATACTTAAACAACAAAAAGGGCCTCTCTCTCTCTTTAATTTAAGAGCTATGTTCTTGTCGATGGAGTCCTCTCCACACTTCTCTAGATTCCGCCTTTTCTTTGACAAAAAAAAGGTTGCAAATACAAAATTCTTTCATAATCAAGTCATAATGATAATTCACCGAAATAACACTTAATACGTACTTAGAACCTGCCTCAGTTTGAAAAATAGAAGCCGCTGGAAATCAGATTTTTTTAATAACAGGATGAAAACGGTTGTCTGTGGAACAACACCCGCCAATGCGTCCAACCTTTTACAAAGGCTTCCCGGAGGTCACTTGAAGGGCAAGGGCTTCTCCCGTTACATGTGAAATGAACTTAATTTGAATATTTCCTTCTCCATTCAATTGAAATCGTTTCTATTTTGGGCACGTGTAATATATTTGACCACATAGATATCTACCCATAGTTTGACAATAGGATAGGTAGGTACTTAAAATGTACCTTAAGTATAGATACCTCAGTCGGGGCGCGCGCTCCAAGTACTTTGTCTAAGTGAGCGTTGTCAGTTTATTTTTTAAGTGAAGCCTTAAAAATAACAATATTTAAAAAAATATCTTTAACACTTACTTGATTAATGATAATTTTGATCATCGATCGGTTTAATAGTCCACCTTCATAACCGACGGTTGCAGGTTCGAACCGCGCTAGCCACAAATACTTCATTTTTTTCCTCTAAGAAACGGCGTTGATTCTCAATTCATATTCATCGCATTTGTACCTTTATTTTATACCTAAATAACCGATAAAATTTGGTAGGCAACTATTTATCGTTTTTCTATGTATGTACACCGATTACTACTAGGTGACCGATTTACATGATTCTTCGTATAACTAAAAGAAGATACTGTCATGGATTTTCATAGCATTTTCTTCATTATCTGATGACGTGACAACCATGGGAAGACGCGACTTCTGCGTTGATATCAAAAGTCTCGAGACTACTGTAAATACCTACATATGAGTTATAGTATCGGATGACTGCGTATGACATGAGTTTCATAACTCATGTCATACGCAGTCATAACATGACAATACTGAATTATTATTGTATTATCTGCTCTGATCTAGGATTCTAAAGGTCTTAGCATACGTGACGTGTTTATTCTCGTGCCGGACGGAACGGGACGATTTTTTGACATCGTTGCATTTAAAAACATAGCAATAAAATACACGTGGCGAGAAACACGGGCGGAACGGGACGGCAATAGAAAAAACATCGTTATGGCATCTTCTTCATCTAATGCTACGGCAACCATTGCTAGTTCTTCAAAAGTAAAATCGAACATTTTGTGCTGAAATATGGTTGCAGCAATAGCACGACTATCGTTGAACACCGTCACTGTACGTCTGTTTTAAAACCACTTTCACGTTAGGAACTATACCCGTCCCGTCCGAGAAATTATCCGTCACGTATGCTAAGACCTTAAGTTTCTCGTCACGTGTTTTTCTTTTTCTATTTCTATGCAAGTACTCCGAATTATTCAACATTCCATAACCGTTTTGCGAGATTATTTTATCGGAAAGAAAATATTTACGTGGTCGTTCCGTTTCATCAATTTCGTCAAGATCTAGTGATGAAGTGCGATTAATGATGTACGCTGTATTCTTCATGTAGCTTTTGTTAATTGTGCAGTAAAGAGTATTTGATTGATTGATTAATTGATTGAAGTACCCATGGAGTATAGGACAATTGACGACAAAAGTACGTTGATCCGGGTTATTATATTAATATACCTACGACATGTTTGGTGTAGGTGTTAGAAACCGTGACTGCTATACCAAATGGCCACGGGTTCGAATCCCGCTAGGGGCATATATTTGTTTGATGAATACGGACACGTGTAGGTTATGTTTTCATTTACAATATGTATATATTTATGTAAAAAAGCTAGTATAGTATATCATACAAGTCTAGTTGCTTAGTGTGGAACTAGATTGCGCTGTGTATGTACGGGTGACTGTATTTATTTTAATTCGGTGATGCTCGGGGTGCAGAACAGAATTGTAGTCGGGTAATTTTGCTAATTTTATAAAATAATTTACTTCAAATATAACATTTGAAATGGTAACAAACCTTATAATAGAAATTTGAACGAAGCAAAAACATTGTCACCAGGGAAACCCTATGTTTTGTATTCACGCGATATCAGTGCAGAAGCCAGTATCAGACAGCGCTTTGTGATATGTATGTGAAAATATTTATTTAGCTAAATCATTGTTGGTTTTAAAATGCCTTCATAACAATATAGGTGAAGTAGTCAAAAAATTTATTTAGGTATTTCATGGGATAAAATTATCATATCACATATTACATTTTTTTATTTAAATTAAAGTTATTGCTCATTCACTAAGAAGAATGACCAAAAAACTGAAGGATTGCTCTTATGTAGGTTTTGGTAAGATACAATTTGTGATTCAATAAACCAAGGAAAAATATACATAATATATGTATTGTATAATTCGACTGAATATGGCCGAGCTGCCTATGTCCATGCTTATTTATCATCCAAATAGTAATGAAGAATAGCAGTGAACCTAAAGATAATTCTATTTTGGATACTTGACTATTATAATTTCACAAAGCACTAAATAAAAGAAACAATAAAAAATATCATTTAAGTAATTGATGCTGTATTTCTTTTGAAATGAAAAGTGGAGAAAGTTTGCCAATAAATAGAAAATCCTGACGAGGGCAGGGGTCATAAGCATATTTATTGTGGCATTATAACTTTATAAATTATTACCCTGATAATCCTACATTTTGCGGTGTCTGAAGCATAAAGGATCTTTTGTTTAGTGTGCCCGCCCACGACCGACTTTTTGTAGAACCGATAATCGGGTCCATTTTTTCCTCAATACTTTTATCACCGATATTGTGACCGAGTTTTTGTAGGAAGTGGGTGTTGAAACAGCAATTAGTAACTTCCATTTTCTCCTACAAAAAATCGGTCACCGATTGTCGGCCGTGGGCGGAAGTGTAATACTGCATGTTTACTTATATGCTATAAAGTAAATATTTAGGGTTAAGAGGGTTCATCCCATACTTCATTCCATACAACCTTTCTTGAAACCTTTCTATAAAGTTTTGAACTTGTTCAAAACTTTATACGTACAAGCAGGATACATAGATCTAAAAAGTTAGTAATAACCACTTTCAAAATATCGAATTTAAAAGAATGTATTGAATTTTTTCTGTTACTATGGAAATCTTCGATCCAATTTAGATTTAATACTCTTTTTCGAAAATGTTCTCTATTTACTTTATAGATCTATATGTACGTTGCTTCATGCGTATAAAGTTAGATTAGAATCGATTTATTTATTTCGAAAAATGTAGATTGAAAGTTTGTTTAGCATACTTGTGGCAAATAAACAGTTTTCTTTCTTTCTTTCTTTTTACCATGCGGGATAAATCCTCTTAAGTGATTTTGCCTTTGGACGATTTCCTGAGTGACCAAATACTTGTATTACTTAAGAAAAACTGTCATGGCACAGTCAAATATAGGCCATAATCAACATTTAAGAATGTTGATCTCGGTTACTTTCATTACAATCGACCAAAACACATTACCTTTCGTACTCACTATGAAAGATTTGCTTATAATAACTTGAAAAAGAAACATGAGTAGGTAAGGACGGATGATGTTGTTGCGACAGCTAAAACAGAACTTGTATAATATAAACCTGAAAGATAGATACAGATCTGCAACCTTTCAGAAAGTAGACATAGATCTTTGTCCGTTTTATATATAGGTATAATGTTGTAAATATTCTCTTTGCTCCTAGAATTTTTTAATCTATGTCAAGATTCAAAGGGTACGATCAAAGAACAGGTGCTTGTAACGAGTTCCATTTCCGTTTCGTACACGTGTTTCATAAAGTCAGAATTAGGTCAAATTGTGAAAATTTTATTTCGTTGAAGAAGTATGTTCATTGATTTGCAAAAGATGTCAAACATTTTCCATTTATATCCTGTTATAATCTCGTCTAAAGATCCTGCCAGATACAAAGATCCTTATTACAATGTCAGAATTCTTCGTAGCACTTTTAATTAAAGGGTATTCTCAAGTTGTGAACTCTGGACTTATTTATGAAGGCTTTCAGGAATCGCAACATTTCCTTAGTGCGGTTGAATTACTTTAATTCTTTCTGTTTGATAGCACCCGGCTACCATTCTAATCTAACTTTGAAACTTATTTGAAATATTATTATCAGCATAACTTCCGCTTTTGATAAGATGGCGGTCGGTATGAAATCAGTCTATATTACCAATGAATTTCTGTGAATACCAATTCTTATTAGCTTCATTGAAGTCCTAAGAGTTTCTTGAGATCAATTCCCAATATATGAAAGCGGTTGGCTCCATTGTTGATCGTTATCAGATATGTTTGGAACACATCTGGTTCTAGTGTAAATGGAAATATAATTAGGTATCTACACGTACCAACATATTATCGTCTAAATTAGTTGCTGACTCGTCCATGTTACTATCAAGACATGTGTTAACATGCTAACTGCCGCTGGGCGCACACACAATTGAAAATAATTGATTACGGTCACTGGTATAAAAATACCTGTCTAGTATCTTCGACATCTATAATTTATTTTTAACATTTAGAGAAAATAGCCTGGTAGGTAGGTACTATATTGTTGATGTGATTGATGTGGTTGATGTGACAAATAACATTCATTTTTACCAATTATTGGTAACCGCAATTACTGAACTGCGGGTAACTGAAAAAAGTTTTATTATACGATTATATATTATAGTCTGACACAAAGAAATGTTGGAGATGCTAAACAATTCGTTAGTTTTTACCTTTATTAAACGCTAATCTACAACAATAAATTGTTATGACAAATTCGACTCACACTTTTTCATTTGTTTTTGGTCAGGAACTTTGTTTAATTGAGGTGAATTTTAATCTGGCATATTTACTGTTCTTTCTCAGGGTGCGACTGGGTAACTGCATGGGGCTAGGCGAGCGACCCTACAGCCCCCCCTGGTGGGGTCAGCTGGCTTGGTTCGTGGTGTTTGCGATCATGCTGCTGCTGGCCGTACTCGGAAACACTTTGGTCATATGGATCGTCCTCGGTAAGTGTGTATAAAATCTAGAACCAACCCATCACTTTGGGTCGGTGTCGCAAAAGGCGACTATGGTAATTTCCACCAAAAACATCAACATATTTATTTTTAGATTGTTTTTGATTTTAACGGCTCGGCGATGTGACGTGTGCATTTCTGTATATTTCGTAAGGTGAACCGTGGATGTTGTTTCAAACATTAGGTACACTTTTATAATGTTTGGAATACCCAAACGCGAATGTTTGGGATATCCCTGACCACCTCATTTGAAATAAAGGCCGTGACGTAATGTATGTATGTATAAAGTATAGTGCCCTAAATATCAACCAAAAGAAGAGTGCGGGAGCACTCACGGTTCGCGAACATATATGCGATGGACGCAGCTGAAATAAATGAACATACTATCAACCTAAATAATTTTCACTATGGATCAAGTGTGAATCAAGTTTATTTATACTAATTAAAAAAAAACATACGTAAGGTTATTGTATTGTTGCGGTACCACATCATAATAAAATATTTTTAGGTTAAAAAAAGATTTTGAATCGACTAAAACAACTGCGCCATATTAAAATTTAATAGGTATGTATACGGTAGTATGTATAAGGATGTCTACTGTTAGGTGGTGTAGAGTTAGTAGTATGAACAACTTTAATAATAATTTCGTAATAGGTATAATGATAATTATAATAACTCCTATAGTAGGTCGCGTTACGGTAAATGAGCCAGTGAAATGGTGTCAGCCATTAGGAAGTGTCTCCTTGAGTACATTAACCAACCATGCAGAGGTTTCACGCTTCACGCGCAGCGTTGGTATTTCTTGGAATGTTTTTTCAAATAATCTCACTAGGCTTTAATAATAGTTAGATGGGTAACTCTTGCTGATGATGATGCTTCGGGACGATTTCGGCCATGGCGACCTTTTCGATTTCTAATTGGTTTGGCGATGGTGCGCTCGAAGATGTCTAACATAGCCGATCTTTGCGGTAAACTCCCGTGCGAAATGCGAGCACGTAAGCACACCTTCCACATAGTGATAATGAATGGCAGCGGGTGGACGGGTCTTCAGCTCGTCGCGTTTAGCGTCGAGGTTAGCTGTATGCTGCTCCTCGAAAATGTTTACTCTCCTATGCAGTACCCTGCGCCAGTCAGGACGTTGTGCTACCAAACGTTTCCATCGAGATAGCTCAATGTTGCATACTTTCATATGGCGCTTCTGAACATCCTTAACTCTTGCATGATAGTGTTAATTCAAATTTATCTATATACCGACATTTTGTTTGAATTCCGTACCTGATTTTAGGAAAAACAGAACTTGTCACTTTGTCGTTCGTCAAGGTGCTTTTTCTCCGAAACTGTTAGAGGTATCAAGTTAAAACTAATATCATATACTTAACTTTGGGGCGTCATACTGCTGTTAAAAATTCAATTTTCTACTGTAACGCTATAAAAATATGCCACCTTTCAGAGCATATTTTCACACTTTAAGTCCTGAGAGATCATCGAAACCTATAGACATTATATTTATATGACATCACACAGTAACAAGACATATAAATAATAACGATATTAACAATATATATTATTAACAAGAAAATTACAACACAACACAGAAACAGAGAGATTTTGAAATACGAATTTATTCGGAGTATGAAATATTTATTGCCAATATTTTAGACATAAGTGCATAGAGAATTTTATACATTGGACCATCAACATCATATAATTTTAGAAATCTATTCCTGATATTATACAGAATAACTAATAGTACTAACGTACCCCCGTAAACTTTGTCAAGAAGGGAGATCTTATCTGGGGGCACGGCAGTGCCCCCGCCAAGTCGAGCGCGAAGCAAACACTGCCGTACCATCCTTTACTGGAACCATTTCGCCGCATTTTCAGGCCCCTATGTTAGAACCTCTGGATAAGACTAGAACGCAGAAATTTTCGTCATCCAGTAAGCTATAATCACATACTTAAAATCCAAAATTTCAAGTCTGTAGGTCATTTAGTTCCGAAGTTAAGCGAAAGCAAAGTTTCGCATTTATGACACTCACTCACTCACTCACTCACTCATGATCATCAAAATAGAACTAGTACTTCCCATAAACTCAGAGAGCTGAAATTTGGTACAGAGTTATGGTTCAATGGCCACATAAAGGGAAAACTATAAAAACTAGGATAATCGAAGATCTGGAGTACCTGGTGACCCTGATTAGGAAACACAAGAGCCCAACCAAACTATTAGAGATCGACATATACCGCCTTTACAAAAAATATTCAACTTGGTGGGCCGCTTCATTTGATGTCAAAAATCGAAGGTCTGAAGTATCTGATGAAGAACCCTCAGCTGGTCTCAGCTGTATTAGAGATATGGTAATGCCCCCTTCTACTATTGGTACATAGAAAAATCGACTGTCATTGCAAAAATCCAGCGTAGTGGGACACATGGGAATCTAATTTAATCTAGCCTATAGCATCCCACTGCTGGGCGCATGCTTCCCCTTCTGCTTATAATACGCATATATATAAAATTAAAGGAAAACTCAGGATAAGACTACACTGGCTTTTGTACTTATACTTACAAGTTTACAAGAAGAAATAGTCGAACGATTAACTTTATATCTGACGAAGAACCCTCAGCTGGTCCCAGCGGTATTAGAGATATGGTAATGCCCCCTTCTACTATTGGTACATAAAAAAATCGACTGTCCAGCGTAGTGGGACACATCTTCTAATTTAATCTAGCCTATAGCGTCCCACTGCTGGGCGAATGCCTCCCCTTCTGCTTTTAAGACTAGACTGGCTTTTATACTTATACTTACTTATACTTATTACAAGTTTACAAGAAGAAACAGTCAAACGATTAATTTTATTCTACTCGAACATTACACAAATTAAATAAACAAACGGAAATTTGGTCAAAATATAATGCATTGGCTAAGAGTGGCGGTGATACCCGCACGCGTCGCTAGATGGCGTTGACTGTATTTTAAAACGCGCTTACGTTTTGTTTTTCCGATAACCTTATATGGCAAAGTGGCAACCGGCCGCGTTACAGTCGTTTACGACATTCTTCTATTGCGCTTGAAAATGTTTGCTAGGAATTAGGAGGAATTATTTGCATTTCGTTGATTTCGCTGATTATTTCGTGAGTTTTGCTAAGGTTAATTGGCAGGTTGTTATTATATTAATTCAAAGATTTAAACAGGTCAGGAATTATATGGTTAGTGACGGATTACTGATTATTACTTAATTATCAGAATTAAAAGAAGTTTCAATTGAATACTTTATTTAATTGTTAATTATTTAGTACCTACTTTTAGTTTTCTAGGTTTAATTTACAGTTAGGCAGTACTTCGAATCGCGTTCGTGTTTATAAGTACTTTTCTAGTATTCTAGTTTAGTTTATTTAGTTAGATATTACTTCGTTTCGTTTAAAAATATCATTAATTTAGCTGTATTTCAGTACTAGGTAGGTAGTACCTTTGGTAGAAAGTTCATTGATAATTAATTATATTGACACTTGTCTAATTATAGTTTGTATAGATTGAGTAGGCAGAGTAATATTTTCTTTAAGTTTTTTTTATTAAGACAAAAGAAGTCTTAAAGATATAAGTAGGTTTTAGTCTAAATATTATCGGTATTTCTGATTTGTTGTCCATATACTAAAGGTCGTTGAGTTTAATTGTGTTTGATTTCGCAAGATAATAATTATCGTAAAAAATGTCGATAATATTAAAAGACGACGATGAACTTAGTGGCTACCAAGTAGTTGGTATGCCCAAAGACGGGTCTTGTCTCTTCCATTCAATATCTTTCTTGGTGTATGGTAGAACTGACTCAACTTGCAGTATCAAGCATATTTGTAGAAACGTGGGCATATATATAATATGTGTGTGTCAAAAAGAAGTGAAATCCCACCAAAAACATTCTGTAAAAAACTAGCCAAGTCTCGATGGAGCTGCTTGATTATCTCTAAAAAGTAATGAAATCTAAACAAAGTCGTGCCAAGTGTAAGGTTCCTTACTGCGATTTCTTTATTATTATAGTTAATGTTGTGTGACTTGGCCGTTGAAGGGTACACAGGGGTACAAAACCAGGTGCTCCATGACACCATTGCACCAATCTGTCGCCAATCTGTTTCTGTCGTCTGAAAATTGTAAACTATGTGGAGAAAAAAAATAAAGAAATATTGTATTGTAAAAAAAACATTTCTGTTTATTTATCGAAGTCTCAGATCTATCGAAATTAAAAGAAGGTTTACCCGACTTCAAACAAGGAGGTTCTATGTTCGTCTGTATGCATTTTTTTTAATGCATCCATACCCATATTTACGTCAATAATTGTTAACTGATATTACTGATTATTTCTTGTTTGATAGGTTAATCGCTAGAGTAGTCGCACATCCCATTGTTAATAATCTGATGGCGCATTCACTATAGAACCTTAGTGAATTAAGAGGGTAGTTTTGCCAGTTTTTCGCGGTTCAATTATTCTATTCGTAGTGATCGCCTCTGTCTGTACAGGCTTTTAATCTGTCCGGCCATGTAAGTATGGATTTACTCATTTTACACTGTTTCGGTGGGGAATTTAGCCATTGCTCGCTCTAAAGGTTTCTTGAGAAACACTATGTCGGACTAAAGTTTTGATCACAATTTGAATTCCTAGAGTTTCAAATCTGGATTGACAAGAGCCACTTTCGGCTCTTGCTGGAACGTTATATTTTTGAAATTGTCCATGATTCTAAAAGCTACGAGACTTCTTTAGAGCTTTAAGCATAAACTTTATCATTTTGCTTCGTCATTACATTACAATCGTATTTTTTTTTGCATCTATAAAGAGCATATTTTTTCTATGTTCAACTAGCGTATCGGGCCGGCGACTGTTTTGATCGATCCACTCTCTTAAGCTGCAGGGATTAGTCAGAGTTTATTCTTCGTATTTCATTTTAAAATCCACTACAAATTTTAATCCAAAAAGTGTTAATGGTTTTGTAGAAAGAAGAAGGGACATATCTTTCATCTGTTTGAAAGCTGATAGTTCTCATCCATATATTTACTAGAAATCGCGCCAACCAATTTCAAAATATTTAACTATATAAATTAGGTTTCCAAAATATAATTTATTCTTTCATATTCTATCAAATAACATTCTTTATTTGTCACCAGCGCACCGTCGTATGCGGACGGTGACCAACTGTTTCCTCGTGAACCTGGCGGTAGCAGACCTCCTGATGGCGACCCTCAACGGGGCTCCTAACTTCGTGTTTCTAGTCACAGCCCACTGGCCATTCGGGGCTGTCACGTGTACGGCCAGCAACTTCACAGCAAACCTCACTGTGTCCGCTGGTGTATTCACCTTGGTTGCTATTACTGTAGATAGGTACGTATAGAAATTCTGATTAAGTTTTTTTTTTTTATTAAAAACTGGTTTCGCGTTTGACCACAATCTCACCTGATGTATCACGCGCACCCAGTAAATGCCTATTCACTCTAGACTTGAAGATCCCAAGGTTGTAAGTGTCGGGAAAAACCGACGCGGGCAGTGAGTTCCATACCTTAGCAGTCAGCATTATAAATGATGAAGCAAGTTCTTTCATTTTTTTTTTATGTTTGACTAAACCACAATCTCACCTGTTGGTAAGTGACGACGCAATCTCAATAAATGCCCAATGTATGTATGTCGTCTTTTCAAATCTAGTATTTATTAATTTTAAACAGTTAGGATGACTAATGACTGAAATACACTGTGAAATCTTAAATAAGCACCTATATGTGTAGAATGAATTGCCACTGTCAGGTACAGCTTAAAATTAACATCACTTAGCTTCCAAAGGGATCGATTTGCAAATTGCCGTTAAAAATTTACCTCATTTAAAGCTATTATATACATATACAATGCCAGCAGTGTTAAAAAATGGAACGGGCTAAAACATTTCGTAGCTCGCATTACATTCTCACGCGCATCAAGTATATCAATATCAAGGGACAGATTACTATATAAGTAGTCCCTAAATCAAGGTAAGTTTATTGTCATGTTTCAGGCTTGTATCATAAAAGTGTTTTTACAGATGCAATCATTGTGCCTTTTAGGGAACATAATTCTTACCACCGCGTGTCACGTTTCAATGTTGTGATATATTGTGAGGGTAGGTATTTTTAAATTTTTTGATGCACACTATCTCTACTACTACTACTATCACATTTATCTTTTCCGTATATTCATAGTACTCTATGATCTATCTCACTACTAAATACATATAATAATAGCTTTAATTGTTTGTTTGTTTGACTGCACGTCCCAGAAAACTACTGAATATAATGTGGGTACGTACACTGTGGATTGCGACATTATTTTTGTTATTTTTCTTTGTTATTCACTCCTCTGACAGAAGGCAAACGGAAGTCCGTACAGCCATGTCATATTTCTCTCATTTCTTCAGCTTAGTGAAGTCAGTCTCGGTCAAAACAAGTCAGTCGACATATGTAGGTACAGAGTCTAGTCACAGGTAAGTTATTCTTCAGTAAAGTGGCGGAGCCCGAAAGCTACGTTACCCACTTTAATTTACACTTCCCTTCACTTGTACACCATCACTGACTTTTGCTCATACAATATTCTGCCATTAGCGTCAAAACTCAGAATGCACAAATTAAGAGAAATAAAAGCAAACATGGAACATCACTCACTTCCCGAATATAAAGATTTAGCTGTATGAGCTCTTTGGCGAGCGCAAATTTAGTGTTTAAATTCAACATTTTATCTACTTGCATTTATATACATATAGGTATATTAAATTACTTAGATTTCTGTACTAATGGAAATGGAATGGTTGGTAAAAATGGAAATACAATGGTTCATATAAAGAAGGTATAGTCTGCTGATAAATTATTATCCTAAGTTACATAAACGAAAGCACAAAAATTTGAATATTAACATCCTTTGAGGCCTGCGGTATATCTTTTTGTAAGCAAATGTCAACAAAACGTTGTAAAATTCTTTACTGCTGACAGCTCATTTATTTTTCGCTAATAGTATCATTAAAGTTCACTTAAGACTTGCTTAGAACATGTAGAACTTCAATCTTCTCTTGTTTTGACATTTTAATATTGAGATTAAAACTTTTTCTGTACCAACGAGTATGACATGGGTTCTAAACTTTGTTTATCTTGCAAACCATCGTGCTCAAGCGGCAAGAAACAAGTCGTTTCCCCGAACAATTTAATTATATTTGATTACGATATGCCGTATATTACTGAAGTGTGAAGCTCAGCACAGAAGTAAAGTAAAGGGTTTTAGATTCCGAGAACCATAATACGGGCTCAGAGAAGTGGAGCTCATTAGTTATCGCCGATGTGTAACCTTCGATCATATAATTATTGAAGTGTATGTAAAAAACAGAGCTCAAACCTACTCTGCTTTTATGAAATTGACAACAAAATCATAATAACGTCAGTTTTGTAATTTTGCGATATCATCATCATCATATCAGCCGAAAGACGTCCACTGCTGGACAAAGGCCTACCCTCAAAGATCTCCACAACGATCGGTCCTGCGCTGCCCGTATCTTTACCAAATCTTCGGTCCACCTCGTGAGGGGCCTGCCCACCTTACGTCTTCTGGTGTGTGGTCGCCACTCGAAAACCTTTCCGCCCCAACGGCCGTCGGTCCTATGAGCAATGTACCCCGCCCACTTCTTCTCCTTATATTATAGATCTTAAATAAGTATTTTTTAAGATCTATAATATAAATTAACTATTATTTTGCTCGTCTTCAAGGGTCACGGCTATACACTGTATATGATTTTGTTACATCTATAATTATTGGTAATACATAACCAAACCCACTATAATTTAAATTATATTTGCTTTATACATGGATGTTTGACTTGGCTCGGAATCTCAAACAAATGTGTTTCGTTTAATATTGTGTGTTCTACATTACTTGGAAGGTTGACAGTTTGTGATATCCTTGTTAAATACTTGATAACGTTAATGAAGTCGAGCTATTAGAAACTTTGTCTACAATGAAGAACATTGCTTTATGTGAATAAGTATATACTTAATTTAGTCCTACCTATTTATTTTAGTAAAATACGTAATTCGTTGAGATCCATGCCTTTTTACCCGACTACGCAGCAAGGGTTATGATTTTAACACTCTATGTATGTTGTAAGTATGTGCGTATAGATGTTCCATCATGGCGACTAAACTACTGGACCGATTTTGATGAGGTGTCTTGAATTCGTTATAATGTCACGAGGGTCATAGGCTATAAAAAATAATAAGATATGGTACCCATGGGCCCCATGTTGATTCGATGTAAAAACCCAGCACGGCATTTCTTATAAGTGAGGATAATTCTGAACTACTGATCCGATTTGAACAAAAGAGGTGTCATTGGATTCGTCTTGATCCATAGAGTAATTATCCTAGACCCTAAAGTATAATAACTTCGAAGGTAAAACAAAAAAGTGCTATATTCTGATTAATAAAGAACTGTTTGCTTCGGCTGCTCGTTAGATGGCCTGGTATCCATTGTACATTACAAATAAATTATTAACACGGATTTTATAAAGCGCGGCAGTTCGTATGATTGAATAAAAATACATGGGACAATAAAAACCTTTTCTGGAGCGTCAGCGATGACATTTAGCGTTTAAAAGCAAACAAAAAATATATAATGGAACAGTTTGCCGCCGCTAGATGGTGTGGTATGTATTGCGAGTGTGTGATACCACCTAGCGTTAAATAGCAACAACAAAATAGATAATGAAAATAGTTTGTCGCCGTTAGATGGCGTGGTATATAAAATCGCGCTGTCAGATATTACTTAGTGCACTATGCAGTCCGTAGTGTCGCCGCTGCTCTCTACATGGTGTATCTATAGAACTCTACTAAATTTTGCATAGACGGTTAGTTTTTATAGTTAAACATGATTTTCGCGATAACCTGATGCTGCAGCCGGGATTGTCTCCACAAGAGGGATCTCCTCAATGGGTAATAGCACGGATACGATTCTTTGCATAAACATTAAGTTTTAGACATTAACTGTTGCTGCAGCTAGGATCGTATCATCACGAGAGGATCTCCTTAATGGTTTACAGCACGGATACGAAATTTTGCATACACGCTTAGTTTTGATAGGTTAACGTGATAAAAGCTGGGCTATTTAGCTTCACCTGTCGTACCACTGAGTGTATGCAATCAGATTTGTCAGACAATTTTCCCGAAATCGTTTTTTAATTTTTTTTTAATCCACAACGGGTTAGCACTTGACCTCAATCACACCTGATGTTAAGTGAAGATGAAGCCGAAGTTGGTAGCGTACTGACCCGGAAACCTCATCTTATTTGACAACCAAAACACAACAATGCTATTAATAATGCTTAATTAGATAAGATGGTGTTAGCTAGCCAGGCGGACATTTAATATGCCCTACCACCAACCAAACCGACTACTAAATATGTACCCCGCTGGGGTTCGAACCCGCGACCTCCGAAACGTAAACCCAATGTTGTTTACATTGAGCCACGGAGGCGGTTAAATTGAAGCAAATAATGAAATCTTATACAAGTTAAATTTGAGCTATTTGCCGATGTTTACTTGAGCTTAAATTTTGCGTACGACTATAAATCAGATGACAATGCAATAACATGGGATCTTTGAGCTGGTCTGATGATGAAGACAGAAGGTGGCCACAGAAACTCTGTAATATAACAATGCAACTCCATCCAGTTTTAGTTCCTTTAATTAGTCGTGACGAGTATTATGATCCTAGATAGTAATCAGGATCTGATAATAGAACCGGAAGCTGGGCACAGGAACTCAGCCACGGCACATGTATCGTAAAATTGAAAAGTTTATGTTACTCCACTTTGTGAGTTCTAGAATAATATGTGATGATCAGTCTCATGAAAGAAGGAAGAAGCCTTACACGTCCCCACTTTTGGGGCAAAGCTTCCTCTGACTGAGAGAAGGTATGGGCCATAATCCACCACGCGGACCTAGTGCGAATTGGATTTCTTGTCAGACTGATAGCTACCTGACAGACAGACCTGTAAGCCACCGACTACCTTCAATTGAAAACAAACGGGACCAACTATTTAACGTGTCCTCCGAACCATGGAAACAATCGTATTAAAATGCCACTAGTGGTGACCCATCCAAGGGGCGACCGCGTCAGCCATTGCTTAACTTCGCTAATCGAAAACGAATAGCCAATGCGACTGCACCACGAGTGTTTCATTCATTAAAGGGGCATCAATAGGTCGTTTTTGAGGAGGAAGTATAGGTTCGAGAAGTTGGGGCTATTCTACCCTGCCAAGAACCATACGGCCACGTCCTTAGAACACGAGCACGTAATGAATCTGTTCTATCTTATAGCTTTATTAATTTGATATTTCATCTGAACCCAGTCAATATCGAACTGAGAGTAGCTTTGTAAGACTTTGTACGTATATTCACCCACTTATGTAGATTTCGTACAATCTCGAGTTGTATCTCAACATAAATACATATACATTTATGCATGTCCTATTACGTACTAGTTACTACTAATACAGATAGCTTCTTAAGCTTCTTCGGTTACGATTTACATATAAATTATTGTATTACAATAGTATACCAATACATATCTAAGTACCTATTTATACTTTCGTGAAGAACGTTAGGTATTGTGTTATTTATTAACTTAAATCGAATTTCCAAATCAGGCCTTTAGGAATATAGAGTTCATTACAATAACCTAATAAGAAGAGAATATCTGCGCAATAACCTAAGATGTATAGATAATAGATTATCATCACGTAATTGCTAAATAATAATACAAAGCAGCAAACAACCTGCAAGCGACTGCGAATATCGATTTTGGGCTAATAAACGTTTGCCTTTTCAAACACCAGCATTACAGAATTACCGATAACACAGCAGTTGCCAATGTTTAATAATATACAAAGACAAATCGCAATGAGCAATCTTAATTTTTGACATGCGCCCAATCACCCCCGCTTTTCCACAAAGCTTTTTGCAATGAAAAGGATTACATTGTCGATTTTGCAGAGCAGAAGCGTGATAATGTGTAATTTTCTTAAATATTGCCTTTTTAGTGAGCACAAAAAGTTAGTGAAAAGTTCAGGGGTCATAAAATTCTTTGTTATATAAACTAACACATCGTGATGTAAAACAGTTACGAGGGCAATTTCTTTTTAAACAGAATTTTGGGATGTGGGAGGCGAACGGGCCTGCGTCATCAGGCAATAATAGGGATTTTTGGTAAAAGGTTAAGAGAGTCGATTAAGTAATTTCGAATTTTGATTAAGAGTGTGATAGCGAAATGTACGACCGACGTTTATGAAAAAAAAAGAGTTTATGATGGGATAAAGAATCACTATAACATTGTATAGGTCTTACGAAGATTTTGACAAAAGGTATATCTAAGCTACTCTGTGATAAACTATATGTACGTTAATTACTGTTACACGCTTCCATGTAGAAATTCTGTTTCAAAACAGCTATCACGTGCGATATGGCGCCTCAGTATGCAGCCCTCGTCGTGACGTGGCGCGGTGGGTTATTTTTATGTTGATTAAAAGGGTTATGTTGTGAAATAAATGGATATATTTATCGTTTCTCGCGTTTTTTATTTTTATTTCGTTCATACTAGTGAGAGGGCAAACGATTGTATACTGTCGTTTGTTTGACATTTTAAGTAAATATCTTTAACTAGCATTGAGTATGCGACTTCGTCCAGGTGGAACTCGAAATAAAAACAAATTTTTATCACCATAATACCTACACATAAAAAAAAGGGAGGAAACCTATAAGCGCGTTTTTAAAATGCTGCTAAGGTCATCTAATATTTCATTATAGAAACTATCGCGAATTTATCCTTACACTTTAAAAATTTCGATTTATTAACATAGTGAAACACGTATTAATACATTAAATATACTTATTTATTTTCATTACCAAACATAATAACCTTGTACTCCATTGTCAGAGCTTCTGTTAAGCTATGTATTAAAACTTGTGTTAGAGGATACTCTGCTCTCCCTTCTTGTAGTTTTTAGATAAGATTTTTACATTAAGCGTAATTCAAATTAAACCTGGAATAGTCTGGGTAGTGCTTATGTGAGTTGCAAATATATGAGACGTTCTATTACTCGGTTAAAGATGTGTTTGTGTGTATATGTGTATTAATTTACATGTGTCAAAAGACCTAAGTTCCAGAGATATTGAGTTTGCTTGAAACCTTTCTTCACCGCGCCTTTACCCCCCTTAGAAGTAGAAATTCAAAAAATCCGTTGGGTGTGTGATGATCTCTGGGTCAATCGGTCAGGATATTGCCTTTTATTAATACAGACTTTGTATGAATATAGAGCGTATAAGTAAGTGTAAATTATATGATATCCAAATATTAACGTATACGGTGGATTTGTTTATTAAATACGTTCAATCAATATATTTGTTATTAATATCACTGAACTCAAGCATGTTTTTATATGAACATACAACGTTTCATAAAGTCTTATGGAGGGGGAAGTAACGATGAGGCGCCTTTGTAGTTTATCTACTCACCAGCTTCGGAACAACAAATTAGCTTTTGTTAGATAGGATTTCGGAGTAGAAATTTTAGTGGCCTGGCAAACTTTTGTCCATGGGGATATACCCTATCCCTCAGATCCCTAACTCTACTTTTGACTGATGTTAATTTGAAGCTCTTTGAATATAGCAATTATAATCCTAAACGACAAGTTTCTGTCAATAAATGACAAGTGGTAAATTATTCGACCAACTAAGAGATCAAAGCTTTGACTTCCTGAGAGATTCGTTTCTCAAATTTCGGCAATTTGTCAGGTTGTTAAAACCGAGACACCAATGCCAGCTCAGCAGAGGACGTCGGTTCCTTACCATTATTACAAAATCGAGTGATTAGATTACTCAGTGGAAATATTAACATTGAAATTTACCGATATTTTATCGTATTAATTTGTAAATTTTACATTTGATCAAGTTAAAATTTGTGTTAATGGGCCATATTATCAATATTATTAATGTTTAATGTATTTTGCATGTGGGGATTACGGGGATTACGATCCATGAACTTAAGTGAGAGTTATTTGGCAACATCGGTATTGATGCACAGACCGACATGACTGCCCAGCCTGGTGAACTGATTAGGGAAAATCTGTCCACAGAAAGGAAGGCTTTATATCCAGCAAAACTTATGTCAGCTGTTATGTATTGAATATCATTGTATTTGTTGGTAATTTATTAGAGTCGATATTATGTGAATATATAATTGGAAACATTTCCATTGCTCCAAGTTAATGTAATCTACATTAGATTGGATACTTTGGAGAGAGATCACTTCGAAGCAGCAATGTTGATGACATTGTTGTCTTCCAGTTGTTTTATAATTATTTGCTCAAATAAGTTTGAGGTTCTGGGTGAGTGCGCTTCCACCTTCGGCGTCATTTTCACTTAACATCAAGTGTCATCTGTTGTGCTTAAATAAATGGTATTTGGGTAGGTGATTCGTGTACAGATCGAGTTTCCTGGAATCCCTTTTATAATTAATTATTTTAAAGTTTAAAGTTAATTAACAGTTTGTCGGTATTCAGCGATAACAGAATGTAGTACCATTTTCATTCGCCATTGTGTAAAGGTAGCCATCATAAATCACTTTTGCGCGTTATGAAATTAATAATTCTGAATTTCGGATGCTAGGTGAAATTCTGATCACTTTGAAATCTATGAAATAACATAACTACTTTTGTCCGTACAGACATGGACGATATGAAGATTGAGAAAAATGAACGCTAGGGTAAATGTAAATATGTCGGATATGGGTGTGGGCGTTGCTAGCGACCGGGACGGTGCCAGTCGCGTGGTAAAAGGTGGCTCGGGCAATGGCGATATAATTGCATGCTACTATAGGCGAATAGACAACGTATTCACATTCGATTATGATCATGAAACCTGAGATGCTTACTATGGAAGTCCAACTATTTTCGGCCGAATACGGCTATGGGTGGTAGTGGAAAATTGTTCGTAAAGCAGTGGAGTAACGAGCCGAAAATTGTTGGATTTCCACACTAAAGGTGGTTTTAGAATTGTTTACTTTGTATGCGTAATCGAAAATTTTTTGATCGAATTTGACTATAGTTCCTTGGGGAAAGTTGTTTGTAACCAAGAGTGGCGTCACCAGTTCATGAGAATCATACGAATTCAAATTGACCCTGTGTACCTATGCACTCGTATGTACCTACCTACTCAGGAAATCAACTTGTATTTATTCGTTAGGCAACTAGGTCGTCCACAAGAAGAAGTCCAAAACATTTGGATCTTATCCAAGAACAAGCCTTTCGGCGATGGGTATAAAATATCTAAAAGCTTTGCGCTGAACGCATTGTTGCGCTTGACTACATTGTTGGCAGCAATATACTCGTATGTTTTTATGAGGACAACCTAATAAGGATATTTTGAAGAGACTAGCCAAAAGGAGATACCAGTGATACGAGCTAGACAAAATTCTGCCTACTAATAATATTAGTAAAATATCAGCTTATAACATTGCGTCATATAGACACCCATAAACATGGTTTAGTATACACATACATATGAAATTATAAAAAAGTATCTAGATCTTGAAGCACTCATGGCACAGTCGCAATCGTTCTCGATTAGCAAAGTTAAGCAATGTTTGGCGCGGTTAGTCCTTGGAATAATTCTATTTGGTGAAATAAGCTGTAAAGAACAAATGAAACTTTAGAAAATCCTAGGGACCAAATATAATATTATCCTCTATAGGTATACAAAGCAACTGCGTTAAGAGTTAAAATGTCTTAGAAGGTTGAATAGATTTTCATCAAATATCGCTCGAAAAATATCGAACTACGCATTATTGAGATCCATCCGGACTAAGTCTGGACACACAGAGGAGTTAGCATATATGTATATACAATCTGTATACACAAACAGATAGTATTATACTGGTGAACCGTGTCACAAGATTTTTAATATTTGAATAACCCACTTGTAGCATCGTCTGCAATCCGATCGATTATTGGTCGCCTCGGTTTCCTTTTATATGTATCGTACGAAGCTGCCCACACGAGCAGCGTTTTGCAAACCTATGTTCACTTTCTATGGCAACTTTGGAGGTATGGGGCTTAGTACTTCCTATTTACTTGTTGAGGAAGGCTCCCTTGACGCGAGCGATTCAAATTTTAAACGAGGTATCGGAGAGAATAGACTTGTTCTCATGTCCTCTGAGTGAATTCACAAAAGTCGCGCTATATTATGTTGTATGTTATAATAAGTAGCTAATGATTAGTATGCCTAAATTACAATTTTATTATTTTATATATTAACTATTATACTACTATACTACTACCATACTATAGCTGGTTCGTACATTATTGCATTGGTTTCGACTGTAATGATAATGTATCGTAATAATAATAATAATAAATAAATTTAAAATCAATCAAAATGTGAATATTCGATAATACACGCTTTAACATATTTTTTGTTGAATGGCAGCCGGAAGGAAGGAAACAGATATTTATCTGATATAGATCTGCTGCGTAGCACAAATGGATCATAACCCAGTATGGCACATCACAGTTTTCAGTTACAACCCCTAAATAAATTTATTGAGTAATAATATTATAAATTTATGTATACTATGGCAGATATCAGTCAGTCAGTAATTTAAGACCATGGCCCAGAATACACAAACAAGACCATGGTAATTACGGTCAAATCGGTTGAAGCATGCAGAACTCGAATAATATATCCAACCTTACAGTGATCACCTCTTTGGTCGTAAAAAAGTTCCATATTCAAAAATTATGCGTATGTAACTCGAGTTCCAAATTCAAAATCACTTTATTTTCTACAGAGTTTAAATTGACGCGAAAGATGTGATGTGATATATTGCCAATATTTTACTGCATTTTTGTTGAAACAGTTACAGCTTTATCATTGATGGGCAACAACGTTATTATTATGGAGCTTCCAAAAATATGCAATCACCAATACGCCTACCCAGGCAATTATAAGCTGTCAAATTAATTTGAGCAGAAGCTAACCGGTATGGGTTTGGCCTCATATGTTTAGTCAAAAAAATTATGTCGAAGTCAATAGCGAAATTGTTCATACTTAGATAGCATCTTCGGATTTGGAGGCGGATGATTTAAAATTAGCTCTTTTAATTAGTTTTTACAAGCTTAACTTGCCTTGTTTATTGTTAACTGTTTCTGTTTTGTTTGCAGGTATGTAGCCATAGTAAAGCCGTTGCACCACAGACTGAGTAGGAGCATGGCGCGGGCGGCGCTCCTCACCGTGTGGTGCGCTAGCGCACTGCTGGCGCTGCCCAGTCTGCTTTACTCTGACACTTATAAGAAGAAGTTAGTACTATCCAATAATTATTAGACTTTTTAACTCACAACCAGGCCCGCCTGAACTATACGCCATTTTGATAATTGTCGATATTAAAATTAACAGCAAACCTCGTCCAAAATATTCGATGTGATATGTTTTTTTTTGAATTTAGAATGTGCAGTGACTACTTTGTCGAAACGAGAAAGAGCTATCATAAAAGTCCTACTTCAGTTTTAGTTTCATACGCTGTTAATAAATTATATGCTTTAAATCGGCAGGCGATAATACGACTGTATTAATTTGCATTGAGAACGTTAATTTTTCTAGTTTTGAGATCTATGGAACTGAACGCAAGTGACTGACCCACCACTATACCAAAAATCTTAGCACATTTGTACAAAACCACTCTTCGATTCATATAAGCGAATTATGATTGAATATCTCGAATATAGTGCTCAATCGAGTCACAAACATTATTCTTCATCCTTGAGCCACTTCGTTAGACGTTTTATATAAAAGGGTTGGTGTACTTGTGGGTGACCTCAGGCCAGATGAATGGGAAACACTAGACGCGAACTGCACTTATAGGTTCACAATGTTCTAATTGGTTAACACGATACCAGTACACTTGAAGATCTTATAGAATTCACTTTAGTCTTCGCACTAATCAGTCAAATCAAATCTTAATGAGAGTTCTAAAGAGCCAATGATCCGACGCCTGTTTGTGTAGCAATGTAGTTTCAATAAGTGATAATTTTGTATTTTACACTAAAGAATACATTTTTGACTTTGACTTTGTACTTCCATTTTAACGCAGTAGTTGACTTTGAAACGTGACTCAGTACTGTTGACCTGGCATGTTCAAAGTATACTAGCACTTTCTGGCAAAGAACCCTTGACGTCTAGGGATCTGCCGTTACCAGTATTGGTAGAGTTGTTCTGTCTCTTACTCTTTTAGAGAATTTAGAAAGCGTCTGGCTTTATTATGATGTGGAATCAAAGGCAAGCACTTCTACTTCTATGCATTTTTTTTGGAGTATTTTACAGTTGTATTTCAAAACGGTTTGTTGAAAACAGGAGTATCATCCAATCTACAGACGATTAACCTAACTTTATTCAATATGTCATGGAAAAATGCGGGCTCATTATGACTACTCAGCTACCGCTAACTGTGGCAGGCGAGGCAAACTTTACCTTTGAAGCGGGAGTACAACCTTCTCATAACTTACATTACTAATTGCATACTAAATATATATCGCGTCATTATGTTGCTCTTCACATATTTTGGAGTTTCTGAGATATTTATGTTTGAAATTATGATGCGTACCTTTTTTGATTTCTTGTAAGTATGTTGTTGGGGTTTTTGTTTTTTTCGGTATGTGGAAATAAATGGTTTAAATGGTTTATGTAACGGTCGTTTTTGAAAACTTTAAACTTTCAACAGATGTAACGGGTAAGGTAGGTACTATGCTATAATGACTAACATCCCAGATTTTTTAAAATGCTCTTGATAGTTTAAGTTAGTTCTTCTTATTCTTCAATTTAACAGTTATGCTCTTGTCAAAAGTTAGTTATCAATTGCATAATAAATACTACCTCATTTTTTAGACATTCATCGTTCTAACCTTCTTCACGCTTATAGATTCATTCAATACTTTTACTGTCCTTAATATTCAGGGACATCTAAATCACCCATTCAGACGTATAGGTGCTTTGAAACTTGGACTTTTTAAAATTCAGACGGACGCAGATCGACCAACAAAGAAAATTCATCTGTCTTGTATGTCTTCAATCCCTTTCCTCCTTTGTAGACATCTTTTATTTGAACTCCTGTAAGCTAAGATCAAAAGTGGAGCATCTAAATATCTTTGTGGGATGCACGGACTTTACGTGATATTGCAGGTCTTTCAATCTAGGATAACGGGGCTCTTAGCATAGCCTCCAACTACCCTTGCCGCGTCAATAAGTCCAGACAAGCACAGCAACATAATCAGACTAAAGTTTTACTGTAACCTTTCCTAAATTACTTCCTTACAATATATAACGAATTATATGGCGAATGATAAGCCAAAGGCTTAGGCAAAGAAATAGGCACAGATAAGAGAAGTCTGATTTCTTTTGTTTTGTCAGTATATAGATGCTTTGACACCATGTGCATTGTGCATGTTTTTATGTGAAGGGGCAGTGACTGAGAGCGTTTAGCTTTAAATACGCGATTTTTGTGCACTGGATTATTTCAAGGCGTACAGTAGCTCGATCTTCGGATTAACCAACGCATTCAGTGCCTTCCTGTTGCTGCTGTATCTGTAAATAAATCTGCATTTAGCATATTTTGTAACAACATAATTATAGTCAACATTAAATATAAATCTCATCTTCTTTCTGTTTCTGTAACAGTGATTCCATCAGTTTTACATTTCGCCCATCTTGACGAAATACTAAAAATGGAACTTTTAGGCTGAGGTCTTTCGATTCATATTTTATTTCAAGTTGAGTGACGTTACCTTTAGTATCATTCTATAAAAGTTCAAAATTGACAGGGTAAAAGATGTTACAAAATTGTCTTATACACTAGAGAATAATATATTTAGAATTGTCTATGTATTATTCAGTTACGCAATTTTCTAGCAATCTCCCCAAGGAATCCAGAGGTTTATGGAGATAGAGACGTATCGCAGGTAAAAAAACTTTGTGGAAAAAACATTGATTACGGGATGGTCACAAAAGGTGTGGGGCACATTTTTGTGTAACTCATACATAAACAAAACAGTTTATAAGTAAATTAATATTGTTATTGTTTTCAATATATTCTATTTTGTAGGTTTATCAGTTTTAAAACATGAGAGTTCGATAGTCTACATTCGATTCGATAACGGAAAGTTTCAAATATTGAATTCGTTTCTGTGAGCTGAAAGTTTATGTGATCTTGTAGCCTTTACAATTTAGCTTTTATTATAGAGAAATCATCAATTTGCACTTCCACTGAAAAGAACCAACAACGATCGAAAAGTCACTTCTCAATGGTAGAAATCCTTTTTAACAATTTTTAACAAGGTCTCTTACGTAGGTACATCCAATTACCGGGCGAGAAATGATCCAACCAGTCAGAACTGATAGCGTAAATTGGACAGTTACCCAATACCAATTACCAAATATCAACTAAACACTTTGTCATCTTTCAGTGCATGTGTCTCGTTAGTCGACACATTCACATGACCGGAAAATTAAGATCATCACCATTGCACTCATAAGTTAGCTGGATGACCACTAAAGTGTCAACGCGCGGTTCCTATAGAGCTAGAGAAACTAAGACAAAGTAAAGCTCTATGTTGCCCCCCAGAGACTACTCCGTAAGCCAATTAGCAACGAGTTATATTTCCATCTGTTTCTGACCCACTTACATGTAGATATAAGGGACGGAGATACAAGGCGCATACCCATTTAACTGCGATTGAGTTACGTATTAACCCTGCAAATGGAGCGACTCTTAGTGTAGGGCAGCTGCAGTATGCGAAAGGATACAACTGAAGATTGGGATTTGTAGCGCCTTGGGTCTCCATCCCCATATTCAACTATGAACTAGTCTGAGCTGATGATAATGACAATGAATGTTCCTATAACTAATGTAAAAAAATGTTTGCCCATTCGGTTGTTATTTTAATTTTAGGCAAAAATGCAGTGAACTAGTTCTGTCAAATCCTTCTCCAGATGAAATTCCACGAGTGCACATGATATGTTTAAAATCAAATAAAATCAACCCGCTTCGTCGAAGGACAGACTTAAAAGTTCTAGTCGAAAATGAATTTCATAGCAAATAATATAAAACTTTTATCTCCGACGTGTTAAATACTAACTTATTCAAGCAAAGGCTCCTCAACTCGCTCGCTGAAAGTTATGCATCATGTAAATTAAAAGAATGTTTGTTTCACTTAATTTTTTATTTTCAGGAAGACTGCAGAGATTTTCTAAATGAAGATTTTAGTATATTGATTGAAGTGATTAATGAAGATGAGGCCTTATGGAATATGATTATGGCTTTCCCTTTTGAAGTATGCTCAATAATGTTCATCTGAGACCCCCAACTTATACGTTAAAAATTGATTGTTTTAAATAGGTAGTTTCGACATTTTTGAGTCGCTTATCCATTCCTATTTTCACGTTTGATCTAAATGGAGAGTGACAATGAAAACGAAGTTATTCCTTGTACATACTCAAAATACAGTTAAAACTATGTGAAATTGACAACGCTGTTATTTGAAATGAATGTTTTACGAAACACTGTGTAACGATGGCAATCTAATTTTAACTTAGAAATGAATGATATTATTCCATCAACGCAATATCTGAAATATGATTGTATTGTAAATAGTTTCAAAATGGTTCTAAGGCTTGCCTGTTTTACTATAGAAACTTTCAATGCTCTCACTAAAGTATGGTTTGATCCGTGGTCGACCCAAGTCTTATTACCTTTAGTTCGAAAACTCATAATGCTTTGAATAAATCAATCTATACATACATCGCAATTTAATACTGGTTTCTCTTGTTGTAGGTACATTAACGGTGAAAGGGAAATATGTTTTATAAAGTGGCCCGATGGAAGTTACCCGACGTCGAGGACAGACTATAGGTAAGAATTAGGTACCTAATTATTTAGTTCAGAAAGACAATGAGAACGATTTTAAGGGGAAATGAATGAAGAATTTAATTTTTCGCATTTAATTTAATCAAACGATCTAACGACATTTGCAATGAAAACAAAAGCGCTTTTATATTCTTTTGTTCTCAAAACAAAAACGCTGGAGTTATCTTTCTTCGGTGGTATATATCATCAGTCTGTCCTGCCAGTTACAATTTGGTGTTCCTGGGGGTGACATACGTCGTGCCAATGTCCGTAATGGTGTGGGCGTACGTGCGGATGAGCGCAGCTCTGCGGGCCCGAGCCATTGGAGAGTGCACTCACCACCAGATGCAAGTCGTCAGAGCCAAACGGAAGGTCAGTAAAAACTTTATACTTCGAAACTTAAACTAGAAACGTTTCTTTATTTAACAAATGTACTCTGTGGTGAGCCTGAAGTGAAAGAGAAAATAATACAACTGCTCCCAAATTGGTATAGGATTTTTTTTTCATGAAAAATAAGCTATTGCTACTCCTTTAGGTACCTAATTCTTATTATTATCTGTACTATCCAAAGTGTCAAATTTACCATATGCGTTCGCGTATCTAAGATTCGAAGATTGAAGAATAATTAATTAGGTATGTCCTTAAAAAATGGCAAATGTAAACTCAATGTTACATTGAATAGAACACAAATTTCGTTAACTCCTAAAACATGCCAAATAATGAGAGTAACATCTGATAATCACACCGCCATCGCGCAGATATATTAAATCCATCACTCAATCCTCTACAAGGGAAATACACAGATACAGAATATTATCCTCAATCCCTATTAATCCTTGTGTCAACTAAAATAACTTCACACCTAACGATCTTTGACAGATCACCTAATCCGTTATCTAAGTGAAACTTGAGAATAATAGAGTATTGAGTTCTCTGAGAGGTTTTTGAATTTTTTTCTAAAGGTCCGTACTTTCTTGTCTTAGTATAAAGATATGCTCAGAATAATGAAAAGGAAATATTACTTATCATCAAAGAAAAGTAAGAAACCCGGTCGATAATAAAAACGCATAAGTAAATCTACAATGAAAGTAGGTATGTGAACAAGGCGTCAATCATCATGACCTTCGCTACATTTATTTAGTAATTTTGTATATTGGTTAACCAAATCAACTATACTTTATTACTTAAACAAGAAATTAGTGTAAATAGCACTAATACCTACTACCTACTTAAGGTATCTTCTACAAATTAGAAATTATTATTAATGATATCCAGTGGTTGTGTTAACAAGCTTATAGAAACGTATCAAAGAGCTTGGAATGCTTACTGCGCTTCATCGTATTCTCGAGGTCACGAAATTGAGCAGCTCTTTAAATTCCTGGAATTTATTATGAACGCCTTCGGCTCTCTCAATCACGGTAAAATTTACGCTCCATGAATTTTTATAAAACCGATTTCAGCGCCACTTTTACGAAATTCGCAGTTCCGAAAACGGTGATGCAATTGCTTTTATTTCGCTACTACAATAAATTGTATTGACTACTCCTTCTGAATATCAGTCATACAAGGTGCCGAGTTACACATAATATACGACTTCTATGCCAAATTGAATGGTCACAGATGTCCCAAACACTAGCGTTTGGGTGTTCCAAACTTTAAAGGCCCAATACTTGACATCCACTTTTCACCATTTTAAATATACAGAAATGCACACATGGCAGGGAGAAATCTATAGATGGAAAGTCCCATATTTTCCTTTTACGACACCCACGGGAAGAGTCAGGTTGGTTCTACTTTTTTACATGCCGAAAGCAAAAGTAACATTTTTTTTTAATGCGCGACGGGTTCGTACTTGACCTCAATCACACCTGATGTTAAGTGAAGATGAGGTCGAAGGTGGAAGCGTACTCACCCGGAAACCCCAACACATTTGGGGGACTGGCTATCTTATCTCTGACAACCGGAACACAACAATGCTATTAACATTGCTGTTTGGCGGCAGATTTAGATAAGATGATGGTAGCTAGCCAGGCGGACATTTAAAATGCCCTACCACCAACCAAACCGAGTACATAAACATGTACCCCGCTGGGGATAGAACCCGCGACCTCCGAATCGTAAACCCAAAGTTGTTTACATTGAGCTACGGAGGCGGTTTGTTGAACATTAGTTTATATTGTTGTAAATGAAGTTCTATTTGACGTATTTGTCTTACTACTATACAAGCTTTTTCAATTTATACATTTATACATTTTTATCCTTTTCTGTAGTGAAATTGAACCGGACTTTATTAAGAACGGCGACATCTATAAATATTTCTATTTAAATTTACCTTACACAGACAAGTAGGTTCAGATCGGGCATTTTACTTTTATCGCATGCTACAGCGGACACGATTTTTTTCAGTCAGAACACCTTTCCGTCGCGGGTCGACGCGGAAGTTCTGTAAAAGACAATTTCACGTTGATTTGTTATCCATTTGGTTCTTTGTCTTCAATTCCATTTCATGCGCGGTCACTAATCAAATTCTGGCATTGTAAAATCATTCAAATTGCTTGAATTTACTGCTTTCTATTCCACATAACGGTCTCAGTCTTATCTTGGTGGTTTATATTAAAATTATTTATTGGAAAGATATTTAATTTACTAGCTTTCTGCCCCCACTTCGTCCACGTGCAACTCGAAATATTTTTAAATGAATAACGTAACCTATATCACTCGAAAATAGTGTAGTCAGAACTGGATCACGAGTTATCTCATACAAAAACAATTCTAACGTCTGGGTCACGGCAGTGCCCGGGTCAAGACGAGACAAGACAACGGGCCACTGCACTTTTCTTGAAGCGATTTGACGATATCCGATAATAACTTGATTGCTCTGCTACTTTAGATTTTATTAATATGCCCATTTCAATCCATTTTTTAGTTCATAACGTACTAAGCCCTAATGTAATAAGGAGGTATGTACTAGATTGCGTGTAAGTTATTTTTTGATATACAAGAAATAATATTTCAATGATAGTACATTATTGCAAAGGCCGGGAAATAGGCAATTGCAGGTCGAGTATGAGTTTGAAGGCCGAGCCGTAGGCGAGGACTTCACTAATACGAGACAGGCAATTGCCATTTCCGCCGAGGCATATATAATGCTTTTCTTAAAAGAATGCAGGGAAATAATAAATATTTAAATAACAAATCAAGACGAATTTTCAGCTTTGCCGCCGATTTTCTATTTATCATCTGTGCCGAAAGGCAAACGCATTTACGCATACAGCCACGTGAACACAATTTGTACTAAGCAAAGAGATTTTGGTATGCCAAGAATGATAAAAGAGATCCAATCAAAGAGTATTCCCCCCCCCCCCCCCAGTATCAAGAGACCCCAGCACGCCGTTTCATACAACATTGCTGGAGCGTTGTAATGTTCCAAATTCAAAAAACGCTCCTGCAATGGATTTATTTTTCGCTGTCCGTAAATTAGATACTTCGCGTGTTCTTTTTTCGAAAGTAATGACAATATTTCCATGCATGTTTGAGAAAAAGTATTTTTTCCTTTGTAGTGGCCGATTTAGTGAAGTCGGTTGTTTTTTCTTCTTAAAAAGTTTTTTTACAGTAAACACTGGCGCCGATTTATAAATATATTTTTTCGTATAGAAATAATAATGTTTATGAAAGAGAACATAAAAAATGACTGATTTAGAGATACGAGCGTTTTAGTAAAATTATTTTTTACTTTGAAGTGGCTGATTGAAGAGATTTCTTAAAGTTGGTTTCACCCGACAGCCCGAAAAAGAAGGGTTATGTTTTTCAAGTGTATGTATGTATGTATTTAAATTTCTATGTTACTTTCTGTAGCCTAAACGGCTTGACCAATTTTGAAGTGCAATGTGTCGTTTGATTCTTCTCGATTCCATATAGTGCATAGGATACATTTTATGGTAAAAAATCCAACATGGATTTTTTTTCTCTTTTTTTTATGCACAACGGGTTACCACTTGTCGGTCACACCTGATGTTAAGTGAAGATGAAGCCGAAGGTGGAAGCGTACTGACCCGGCAACCCAAATATTTGGGGAACTGGCTATCTCTGAGAACCGGAACACAACAATGCTATTAACATCGCTGTTTGGCGGCAGATTTGGATAAGAGGTGGTAGCTAGCCATGCGACATATCAAATGCCCTACCGCTGGGAATCGTACCCGCGACCTCCGATTCGTAAACCCTATGTTGTTTACATTGAGTCACGGAGGCGGTTAAATGGCGCCCGCAAAATACAAAATATTCTGTCGGGTTTTTTGGTTTTTAAATACTTAAATATTTAGTTATTGTGAAAAAGTTTTTATAAAGTAAAAACATCAACAATTTGCATTGAGCTGTAAAACCAAGTACTTTACTTGTCCTCAAGAATTTGATGTTTTTGGTATCGACTCGCTAAGAAGAAGAAGTTCATCTGTGTAATTCACTATCATTTATAAAAGTCTACTCTCTTTAGTCTTATACACTAGCAACTTTAAATAACTGTATAAATGTATAAGTATATAAGTATAAGGTATATTAATAGGTAATGTTTACGGTCAGTCAAATGAAATTTATCGTTATAAGACAAGAAAACATTTAATACACATACATTCGTATTCAACATCAATGCGCGTCACTTTACTCAATTTATCATTTTTACGTGCGTGTCACCAAAAGTAATTCAATATGCGAAAGAATTTCCTCGTTTTATAGTTGCCCAATTCCAGCTACCCAAATATTGATTTTACAAGGGACGCGTCCCATTCCCGGAAACCTAATATTTTGAATATATTCATTATAAGTGCCATGTGAGAAAAGAAGTATTTTATTTTATCCTATATATATTTACATAATTTTACATAGAAGTAACCAAGGAGTTGATCAACTCCTCTGGACCATTTCCAATGTTAAAATAAATTTCACAGCTCTGAAAATAAATAATTTGACTATCGATTACCCTGGTACGTGTGGTCTCTCATGTGGTAAAAGATTTATTAGCATTTTTCATTCTCTGTCGAAAAAAAATATTACAATAGTTATTTGTTATAAAAAAACGGTATTTTTTTAGATATGTATGAGGGATTTTCCACACTACCAAACAAACAACAAAGGCAGTTTCTCGGCGGCTTAGACGTGACGGCTCTACAACTGTTATTAAAGCGTCGGGATGACGCCGCGAGCCCGCAGAGAAATCTCTGTGGTTGAAAATAAGCTGCGGGGCCGCCACCGTGGGCACGATGAGAAACCGCCTGGAAAACGCCGAACAAAACGCTAGTATAGAACAGTATGGAAGGTCCCTTAGTCGTTTATAGAAGTGACTCTAACTAAATATCCACCCACGCCATCTTTATTTCGGGTAATCAAATTGCCACTTCGTTTATTATCAATCAATCAATCAATCAAATCACTTTTATTTCGGACAAATAAATCCATAGGTGTTAGTTACAAGTAAAAAAAGTTGTGTTAGTAGGACTATAACTAGACAACACTAAAAACGACGAGGCTCTGCGACAACAGTAGCATGCAGCCGCATCCACCGCGCCCACAGCGGCGAGTCCCAGCGCTGGGCTAACACGCTCAAGATGCCGTTCGTGCTGGCACGAACACGATTTAGTAGAGAGGCGCTACGCTTTCTCATAATTGAAAAAAAAAACAGTCCGTATGCGCCTCAGCTAACATGTTAGACGCACTACAGTGTCGTGGCAGTCCAAACATCATCCTGAACGCGTTATTGTACTGTACGCGCAGCGCGCTGTATGCCCGCTGAGTGTAGCTGACCCACAGACTGCACGTGTAAAACGTTTGACAATAGACTTTAAATAGTGTTAATTTGACTGGTCTACTACAGCGTACAAATATGCGAGCCAACATATTACAGCGCACACACATCGCCCTGCGTTCCCTCTCAATATGCGCTATTAGGTATATGCGCTTTGACCTTATAGTAGTTTAGAAAATTATAATTTATTGTTTCTACCTTGTTTATTCACTCAACCGTCCGCGGTTACAACTGTAACCAAAAAAAGGGCCAGTCTATTACAACAGTAACCAAAGCGCGTGCAACCTTCATGCGGTTCCAAACAATTCCTCTATTATCTGTGGTTGAAAAAGCAGAGTTAGAAAAAAGTTGCGGATATTTTTACTGATATCGTATGTTTTACGCAGTTTTTAATACTCTAGAATTAGATTTTCTGTATTCTCTTTTATATTATTTAAATCTGTAATCCTTCACCTATACTTACATATTTTTTGTCGCTATCACTGTGGTATTTACCAGATATGAAGGTTTTTCTTAATAAAGGTACCGTGCGTTCAGCACAAAAGTGTGACCGCGCGGAGCGAACTGTAGACTGGAATTTGGCCGCGCTGGCCGGACGGTTGAATAGTTATTAAAAAGGCCACTGTTTATAATGTCACCAAACATGGTGACATGGTGACACCAAAAATAATTCAATATGCGAAACAATTTCCTCCTTCTATTGGGTACAACAAGCTTGTAATATATTAAGGAAATTTAACTTTTATTGTAAATTAATTGTATTATGCCAACCAAATTATTCATTAATTTATTTCGTTTGTGTGATGAATACATCCATCATAGATAAAAAATTGAGTGTAATGCATCTCCAGCCAAATCGTAATTGTTGTAAATTATGTGATACCTACATAACAAAACTAACAATCCATGTATGTTATGATTTGTATTTTTTATTTTTCTTTTTGTATGCCATTTGGTAGATCACAGTGATCCAGCTATTTTTATATCCTTACCATCATTATTGTACCTGAGTATCACAAAGAAATAAATGAATATGAATAAATATGAAAGGATTATCAGTTCTGAGTATGGTCCTAGTATGGGCAGCTTAGCATTCCAATAAACGAGTGGCATTTGAACTGCGCCTCGACCGCCAAATGTGGCTATATTAATAATATTTCGGACACTTACGCCAATCAATACTTGATAATGGATAAGCACATAAAAATATCCATGACTGGGGAATAAGTGTTCGTCTTCATCACGCAAATATTTACCCCCCGCGGGATTCGAAACCGCAAACGTGGGTTTCGCTGACAGGGTCACAATCCATTACACCAATCGGTCCTCGAATGTTATTCTTAAAAATCTACTATATAGTTTTAATAACAATAATACAATTTTTAATAAATACAATGAGAGCAGAACGGATTTAAATGTTTTAAAGTAAAAAGGCAGACCGAAGCTGGAAGCGCGCTGTATTTAATTTTATGCAGTCTGAGTAATCTCATCTCATACAGCCGGATCATTGTAAACGAGGACATGACAATAGCTGTATTAATTTTTATTCACGTCGAGTAACACCTAGCGATAAATAAAATACCGACAAGAGTTGCAGAGTTATTTAGATTCATTTGTGTCTGGCATACGAGCTTTGTAATTCTTGTGCCACAAGTTTACCACATGAAATTTTTGGTATAGGTATAATACTCGTATAGATATATTTAAGTTAGAAAAATGCTAATGAATAATATATTTTTGGAAAGTATTGCATATTTTCTTTATTACCGCAACTATCTATTTATCGAACATAATTTTTATTATTTAGTACAATACAATACAACACAAGACAACACAATACAAATACACTTTATTCCATATAATAAATAATAATATTAATAAATAAATATCCTTGGACATACACACAATACCATCTGGTTCCACTTTAAGCAACTATTGGCTTGTGTTCTGGATAACAGATAGTTGATATACTACATAAATACATATTTTTTTGTAAATAAATACTTATTATAAATGAAAACATCCATAACTCGGGTACACATATCCGTATTCATCAAACAAACATATGCCCCTAGCGGGATTCGAACCCGCGACGATTTGGTATAGTGGTCAGAGTTTCTAACTACTATACCAACATATATCTATCTACATATCGACAATAATTTTTATTCATTAGTAGGTACAATACAACACAACACAATACAATAGAATAAAGTGTATTTACTTTATTGCACCACAAAAAAGAAAATACCTATTTTAACCGTCTAGGGCCCGGCAGAGTAAAATAGGATCAACGTATAATAGGGTCGTACAAGGACTAAATGGAAATGATTGATAATGAAGCAGCGTCATTGATGCGGAGAGCCCAAAAAAATCGACAAGGGCAATTACGGCAAATCCTCCCACGGAAACCGATGCAGCTCAACTATGATGTGATTGCCTATTTAGTATTAAGAACATGATCAAAATCAAAATCAAATCAAAAATGTTTTTATTTCGTAAGTTATAAGAATAACATTTGAAATCATCATGACACACAGTTATCGCTCATTCACTAGGCAGTCTCCCCAGAGAAGAACGAGCAAGAAACTCCAGGGTTGCTCTTTTTAAATAAGTCAATACAAATACAATTTCAACTAATTTGAAATAATTGTAAAATTTATGATTCGACAAAGAAAAATAAGAATAAAATATACTGGATAATGGCGATCGGTTCATGTCCACGCATTCTATCATCCAGATAGTCAGAAATTTTATAATAGCCTTTGGCACATAGTTTCCGTTTAATGGTTGTTTTAAATTTATTTAAAGGCAAATTTTGAATGTCTACCGGAACCTTATTGTAAAAGCGTATACATTGTCCCTTGAATGACTTAGTGACTTTGTGTAAGCGACTGCTATGGACAGCAAGTTTATTTTTATATCTTGTATTAACATTGTGTATTTCACAATTTTTCCTAAACAAATGCAGATTCTTTCTTACGTATATTAAGTTTTCGTAAATATATTGCGATGGAACTTCTGGTTAACGTTTATTAGTTCAATTGATTGTAATTATGTCAGTAATGAAGAATTTGTGATGTAGGTAAAACTTTCGTATGAAAAGGCAATTTTTTTTTAGGGACTTAGAGTTGGTCGCTCAATAAACGTTCAATTTCAAGGTCTAAAATACCTGGTCAGGTTAATGCATATCCTCTTAGAATATATTCTCAGTGTAATATCATAAATCCAGAAACCCATTTAATAGGATGGTTCTGATAGCTTTCTGTGGAAGGGTCGAACTCCATTTGCGTAATAATGGTGATGACTTGATAAGGCCGCCTGTGACTGGCTTTGTGTCCGGGAGTTGGCATAGAAATATGGAATTCTATGTTCGGAGACCTACATATTATAGACTAGCTTTCCGCCCGTAGCTTCGCCTGCGTGGAATAACTTTATGGGAAAAATATCCTATGTGTCTTAATCTAGGGTAAATTCTACCTATATACAAAATTTCATCCAAATGAGCTACAAACAAAGAAACATCTAAACTTTACATTTATAATATTAGTTAGATACGGGAATGTGGTTAGGACATGGCTGATGAACATTTATGGGAAATTATGGGAATCAATTCTCAATGAATTTTCTGTTGCTATAAAGCTGAAATCACGGAGGTTGTCTTGGTCTTCAGTAGGTAGTTACCTACTTATAAACTAACCTTCGTAGTTACCCTTTTAATAATAGATTCAAAACACTGCATCAGCCTGAATAAATAATATATATGTATTTTTATACATAAGCGTAAGGATTGTAAATAAATAGTATCTGTTGAATTCAAGAAGCTAAAAAAATATTACGCGCTCCCGCAAGTTTCAATATTTTTGTTCCGTTATATTTGAATAATATGTAAGGAAAAGGGTAGGAGTCATATAATAAATACCCACTTTAATTGTCCTATCGGCCCAACTAAACAATATTGTGTTAAGGCTCTCATACCAAACAGCCAATCCCTGGAGCTTCTGCCTAGCGAAATGTATAATCGTCCTCTCGTTCCATCCGTAAACAGTGGCACACTCATTTACTTTCTTTATCCAGATGTCAATTCTTTGGCTTTTTGAGGAGGGGTCAAAATCAGGCGGAATATTCGTATGATGCATATCACTATTAGAGTGCAATGTAGTGACCAGTGTTGACGGCTGGGCTTGAGACTTTGATTTCGTCAAGGAAGCGATAATGTTAACGATATCGCTCGATGGGAATGTCGAATTATCAGACCTATCAAGTCGTTTAACCGTTTGTAAACTTCGTCTTAGGAGTATGTCGCGTAGCTCGTGTTGCGGTGATCGGTTGCGCTCGCTTACCACTGAGCGGTTGTGCTCGTGACGCGGTGAATGGCCAAGACTGCTGGATTCTCTTACCGAAGTATCTCGCTGGGACCGGCTGCAATCTCTGCGCAACTTATTCTCAAGTATACGTAACTTCTCACTTTGCCGCTCCACTTCTTGTTCCGTCCTACTGTTGCCCCGGCTTGGCGTCAGTTTCCTGTCACTACGGCAGCTGCACGACACGCCTTATTGTACTAGACTATTTACCATTTAAACCATTTATTTCAAAATTCTTTGAGTACTTTTATCATCATCTTTAATCTTTAGTACTTTAATCCTATTTAATTTCCAATTTCTATAATTTGGTCATAGAAGCATTTTCTATTTCTTTTCCGTTAAAATTTTTTATACCTTTCAGAGTTTTTGCCATGAAAAACATTATTTATACAGAAACAAGCGACTAAAAGTGGCCCTCCCACTTTTATTCTTCCATTCAAGGTCTTTTTTTCCTACAGTTACGTATTTACAGAACAACAAAAGGATAGAACATTCATATAAATCCCCCGAAGTATTTGAAGAGATCCTAAAAAAGATAGGTAGCTACAGGTGTTACTAAATTTATGTACCTCTTCTCTAATGACATGGTCCATGATCTCAGATATCGGAATAAACAGGTTGATATCAAGTAGATGAGTAGCGTCAGGTTCAAAAGTGCTGTCATATTCCAATTTCAAACGATAACATTTTTTCAAAAACCTGTGTGTTTGTTTAGAGCTTATGCAAATCATCGTATGCAATCCATCTTTGCATCACACCTCTGTGTTGTAGCACCGCATAATGTAGGCACCATTCAATCCTTCTGAATAGGTGCTCAATCGATATTCAATCTCTATTCAATATCGTTAACGAAGGGTGAAGGTTTTGGATACAAATCCAAAACCTTAAAGCTGTACTTGTAGTGCTAGGAAGTCTATGTGAGTTAGAAATACTAAAAGGAATCTACTCAATTTCATCTTCTCGTTTATTTGCATCACAAAGGAAAGATATGGACGGGTTTCATTGCTATTCTCATTGTGTATACTCGGATTGATTGACTGTTTCCTTTTAATTAACTGAGAAAAGTGCGAAATTTTGAAAATTATCAAGATACCGACTATTTATGGAGGAATTTAGCGAGACTCGAAGAATCGAGGATATATCTACGAGTACATCACAAGTAAAGCTTCTGTAAAGCTTACTTGTATAATTGTAAAGGGTATTTACAACAAAAGAATACTTTTAAGATTTCACGTAGGTTATTTCAGGATTTCCTGGTTGAACAAGTTGTTTTGATACACAAAAGGGGTACGTTTTGTTATGTATATGAGTTTGAAATACAATCTTACTAGTTATCGCATTAAACTCAATAAATAAACTTAAAAAAAACCACGACGAAAAAATTTAAGGTAAGTTACTTATATTAAGTATTGAACATGTGTCACATACAGATGTTAAGAGGGTTTATTCCATCCAGTGGCGCCCTCATTGAGTAAATTGAGATTTCAGTTTAAATACAGCATAAATCAAAAATATTGCTCTGACCTGCACTCCATATTCAATACCGAAATTGCTTTATTTACTGTTATTTTCGAGAATGTCAAATTATTGATAAAAACGGCAATTTTTTTATAATCATGTATCCTGGAAATTAACCGTTATTAAAAGCTTTTAGGCTTTTTGAGATCAGAGCGAGTTTTTCTATTTTGTATTAAAAAAGAAATCTTAATTTATCGAATGAGAGAGCCATTGGATGGAATAATCCCTCTTAACAACTTTACGTAACCACTGGTGGAGCACAGCCTTCTCTCTCTATTCATATCATATCAGTGCGGATTGGTAGATTTATGTCAGACTAATGGCTACCTGACACCGACCGTATTTTCAAGCTGACTTGGCTTTAATTCGAAACAACCGAGACTGATTATTTAATATGCCCCCTGAAGCACGGAAACTACACGGAAAGGTATATTTGAAAATGTTTGTGAATACTTCTGAAACTGAAAATGTAATCCCATAAAAAGTGATTAATTTATCTGCTCTACCTTTATTTACAAATTCTCACATTACATAATAAGCAGCAGGTATCCGTAGTAATCTGTGGTGCGTGGATGCCTATTTCAAAATAAGTATTTAACTGTTTTAACTAGCTGTCATAGTAACCATGACATATATTTTGACATTGACGTAACAATGGTTACACTCAGAGTACTTTATTGATTAATTTTGACATACATATATGTATAATGCTATTGTTTTTATGCTTTTCTCATGTTTGACATAGACATAACAACGGTTATAATTTTTAATTATGTAATGACATACCCATCAATCAATCAATCAATCAAATACACTTTATTGTACAAAAAAATCTACAATGCACTTCATGAATAAAGCTTCAAAAAAATAATAATTGTACAACCAGGCGGTCTTATCGCTATTAAGCGATTTCTAACAGACAACAGACAACCCATCGATAGCATTGTGACAGGTTTTTTATTTCATTTTGTTCATTTTGTGTCTCTTTTAATTTTTTTTTTTATATTCACGTATTCAGATACATGTATGTATAATGTTATTACTTTATGTTTGACATTAACTTTTATTTTAAATTTCATTAATTTACGAGATTGTTTGTATGATATATGTTATCATACATATATCATACATTGTAAAAGTGAACTAAATAAATCTAATCGTGCCATACAAAGTGAAGACTAAGATTATGTACTTTCCCATAGACAGTCTACTTACGTGCGAGAGGTTTAATCAAGAGTCTTCAAAAAATGTATATGTAAATTAGGTTTTCCTCCACAGGTGGTGAGGATGTTTGTACTGGTGGTGATGGTGTTTGCGCTTTGCTGGCTGCCGTACCACGCATACTTCGTGCTGGTATACCACCACCAGTCTCTCGCATCGGCCCCATTCTCCCAGCACATCTACCTTGCGTTCTACTGGCTTGCGATGGCCAACTCCATGTTCAACCCCCTAATATACTACTGGATGAGTAATAAGTAAGTATACGACTAGTTAATGGTAATCTATGTATTTCGAAGGTCTATACAAGGGTTTGGGGGAGGCCTTTGCCCAGCAGTGGGTCAAGATAGGATGATTATAAATCAAAAAATTACTAGTTAATGGGTATCTATGTCAAAAGTCAGTCATTTAAGCTGCAAGATATGCGCTAGTAGAATATGCTTCCTGAAGACATTAAAATTTGCCTCTAAATAAATTCATAGCTCTCATAAAACGCAAAGTATGTACAAGAGGCTATTTATAATTTTTTTATTTAAATGATCAACAAGCATGGGCATGAACTGGTTGGGGATATTCTGTAATTGTTTTTTGTTTGTTATTTCAAATCACAAATTGTTTCTTCGAATCACTTATTTAAAAAGAGCAAGAAACCTCTGGTTCAAGTCCATTGAGTCATTTCGATAGACGGGTTTTCATATTTTTTTAAAGATTTTATTTTAATATATTTTTATAGACACATTGATTGAACGCTGTTAGGTTAATGTTAATTACGTTCGTCGAGACCTATCATGTGATACCCATCTCGATGAGGTGCTAGAATTTGTGCCAAGTCTGATAAAACGGCTGCTAGCGTCCTTGATGTTGTATAATATCATGACTTCGTATACCCTATGGCACTCCCGGGACTAGTATGAATTGAACGACACCTCATTTGTACAAATCAGGTTAGGCGTTTAGGTTGTAGGTGTCAACATACGTACGTAAGTATGTACGTACTTATGTTGCACAACCTACAGACGCGTTGAATACATTACCCTTGTTTTGCTGCGCTGTAGTCGGGTAATAAAGGTAGTTGCTCAGCTAGAAGTGAAAATAGTTACTTGTATTATCTATTTTCATTATTAGTAACTAGCTTTCCACCCATTGTTTATAAGAAATACTATCGACGATTTTGACGACCCGTTGGTGTAGTGGATAGTGACCCTGTCAGCGAAACCAAAGGTTGCGGGTTCGAATCCCGCGAGCGATAAATGTTTATGTGATGAATACGAACATTTATTCCCGAGTCATGGATGTTTATATAAATATTTATGTATGTTTATCCGTTATCTAGTATCCATAGTACAAGCTTTGCTTAGTTTGGGACTAGATGATTGGTGTAAGTGTCCGAAAAATATTTATCTGGATAACTATCTCAGTCAAATTAGGAATGAAAATGGGATCCATTTCATTCAATATAAAATACAGAGACTTCAAAGTTGACAGGGTTAATTGCCTATTAGAAGATTTTTTCATTTATAAAATGTAAGACCGTGTAACTTACGAGCTAACCATACCCAGCTATTTCGCCGAAAGCAGCGCATCATTCAAATATTTCTTTTGTGTATATTTAAAAGGAATTTTTCTCTTAGACTCAGACTTGTAGAACAGAATAACATCAACATTTTCTTAGAAAAGCCTTTATAAGCGGAGGCTGAAATTTCTTTGACATTTTTAATCCATTGTGTAATAAATAATAATAACCCTCTAATAATCCGAAAGAGAATGGCACTTATTAAAATTGAGAAAAAATTTTACTTGGCAACTTCCCCCAAAATAGGAGTGGGTAGAATATAATTAACCTGGTTATATTGGCTATGTGCTACAGTTGATTATATTTTAGGTAAGTAAGGAGTCAAAGGAAAATTTACCTAAGTTTTCAATGCTGAATTCAATTTTATACGTTAAGTTAACTGCCAGTTAGGTAGGTTAACATAAGTTCAATGCTAAAATGTAAACAGGTATAAAGGGGACTAGCTTATTAGACTCTTGACAGCGGTACCCTAAAATATGGAAGTGCCCTCTATTATTGAAGAAGACAGGATTGAAACCCTTCTCTTCGTTCATTTCATCAAATTCTTTTTCGTAGTTATTAAGTATTGTTTTTAGCAAACATTCCTTGAATTCTCGTTCATCTATTACTCATAAGGTATTTCTTTTTTTCCTTGGACATTTAGTCGGTTTCACTACTGGTAAACGAATCAGGAATTCAATCTTTATTCAATACCGATTGATGAAAACGAAAACCTTTTTCTGAGTTTCACTTTCTTATTCACTATAAACCTACCGTTTGATAAACACCTAAATATTCCATTTTACCGAGGTTCATCGACTTTATTTCATTTATTTAGCTTCTAATTATTTGTAGCTTTATCGTTTCGTCAGACATTGGTGTCGACTCTGATGCGACTTCTCTAAACTAAAACCTGTTTAAAGTAATGCTGTCGCTTTCTTCCTGGAACAATAAGACGTGATAGTACCAGCTTGAAACGTATTTTAGTTTAGTAAAGGCACGTCAGAGTCGACATCATCACTATGAAACTAACGTTTGTATTCCTGCAAACAGATACATAAGTAAAACTCATTGTACACGATGCTAGATAGAACACAGATATGACGTCTTTGACGCTTGCTCATTATAGAGTCGCAACTTCATGGTAGAGCAGATCTTAACGTCTTATTGCTCTAAATCGTGCTTTTAGTTTCTGGTTGCACGTCACGGAGATCGTATTATTAAACTTTAATGACATATTGCATATAATGTGGTTACTGATTGTGACTGAGTGGAGTTCTTATTATGGTAATCTATTTACTTTACATTCTCATAATTAATTTTTATATTCGTTGACAAGTGACAAATACCTACTCGTAAATTGGAAGATAATTCTTGTACCTCAAATTCTTTATTTATTTCATTATCCTTGCACTAACTTACTTTTTCCTAATAGTGTAGGTAATGGGCTCTAGTAATCAATTAACTACTATTATACTTCAATTTATCAAATAAATATCTCATGTTAATAAATAGGTTGAAAATTAATCACTTCGGGGTTTCCGATATTTTGTGACGTATTACAAAATTAAATGATAAATTATAGCTTCAATTTGTTAGTAAACTAGATACAGCATTGACTGATACTATTCAAAGTTTGATATATCGATGTTTTCGGATATTCGACAGACAATACTATAGTAAAATTAATGTTGTGTCTCTGATTATTTTGACTACAAAATGTATGAGAGTTTAACAAAAAGCTTTATATCATAATTTATGAAGTTCCAAGAGTTTATCCAAATCACCAGGTACTTAATACATTTACGTCTTGTTATAGGGTCTGCAAGACAACTGATACTGCAAGTATTACACTTGTCGCGTGACCTACTGTATCTGTCCTAATTACCTATATTTTTGGTTTAATGTTCCTAATTACTTTTCGTGACGTTCTATATAAAATTAAAGTATCTATTCATTCGCTCCATTGAGTCATAGATTTTTCGATCGCGTTAATGATCACCAGCCTTCGTAAGAACACGTCAAATTTATTAATAGTTCGGGCTTACGTTAAGGCTCATTTAGGATAATGGACAAGATCATTAGGCCCCATCTCAATTGCCTAATATATAATCTAAAGCACCCAGAAGGGCTCTTCCTTTGATAACTAGACGAGTTGAGCAACTACATTATAAGTGTCGAACGCAGTCTAATAGTTATTAAGTGGGGACAATATTTTGAACATTCATAACTATGATATTAGAGATTCACATATCTTTCCCTTTACACAGGTTTCGAATATACTTTCGAGTGGTCCTGTGTTGGTGCCGATCTTCAAAAACGGAGACACCCAACGAATTGAAGAAGCAGCTCGAATTGAATAAATCCTTTTCAGGTAAGTACCAACCTAAGAGTTTTTTTTTCTCTTTATTTGGGTCATCAAACAGTTGACACAATAAATACTAGGTAATTAGAAAATATTAAATAAACTTATTAACCTACTTGTGCAACCAGCACCGATTACCACAGCTTATTTAATGAATTACAATACTGTAGTAGATTCCCAAACAATCGTGTAAGTGTGCATCAGTCTGTTGTTTATTGTTTCGCATGTATATATATATATATATACATATATGGGATGTTTACGGGCTGATAATGATGATATATACTTAATACACGGCTTAACTCTGTAGTTAACATAATCTTATGTAAATTTGTATGTACAGAATCTATGTTTTAATTTACTTTGAAGATTTAATTTGTAACAAAAAGGGTTTGCAGGGTAGTCAACAATTTTTTTTTGTAGCCGCCAACTCGGGATGCCATAAATATCTATATCGTTAAAATAAGTTTAGTTATGATTAGTTATGAACTCTCCGATACATAGGAGAAAGTTGTCCAGCTTGGTACGACAAATGGAGATAGCTAAAGTTCTGTTTTGTGCGAATGTGTGTTTTATGGGGTACAACATAACTTACCTTACTGTAAAGGCAATACAGCCATATTATCCATGGCGGATATCGTAGAGTAGCAAGATCTGATATCCAGCAAAGTAAACTTTTCAAAGAGATATTTGTATGACAACTACGTGCACATCTATAATTCAAATTATACGTAAGAATTTTTTGAGCACTGATTATTTTGATACTTTATTGAGTGCATTATCTTATTTGAAGTATACCCGACTTTAGGATCACAATTACAAAAAGTATCAGTGGATGATGCTCTGACGGTTCAAAACTACCTCTTCTTGAAGTACCTAATAATGATAAATAAATATAAATAAATATCTTTGCAAAAACACACAGCGCCATCTAGGTCCACAGTAAGCATCTAGGCTTGTGTTTTGGATACCAGATGGTTGATAAACTACACAAATTTTTTTTTTTTTTTGTAAATAAATACATGTATAAATGAAAAACATCCATAACTCGGGAACACATGTCTGTATTCATCATACAAACATATGCCCCTAGCGGGATTCGAACCCGCGACCATTTGGTATAGTAGCAGAGTTTCTAACCACTACACCAAACAGGTCATCTACTACAAAATGATAGTGGAGCATTAACTTGAAAGTGGACAATGAATCAGCCACAGGCCTGTCAACTACTGAGTATTGGCCTCCCCCTCCCCATAGATTTCCAAAGGCTTCCAACCAAGCGGACTGCATCCAACGATATCCTGCGACCTTTATCAAGAGTGAACGTATGTGCTTTGCTTGCCTATGCATAGTCTCCACCTAGAACTATTATGAGCCAACGGCTATCAGCCCTACGCGATAGCCACTTTAACTTACTAATCTGCTGAGCTAACTTTCGTGCTTCTACAGACATTGAATGTGGTCGATGATCTACAGATTTCTTAATTCCTGATTTGTTTTGGAAGTGAACACCGAGCATCGTCTCCACCATAGCTCGTTTTGAAACCTTAAGCTTTCTATGCGACCAACAGTCAAAGTTCACGTTTCAGTGCCATAAGTCATGAATGGTAAAACTACACATAATTATTGTACATAATAGCAATAAATAGGGATATTAAGTAAATAAATATGTACATATATATGGATATAAATAAATACATATCTTATCGCTAATGTGCGATTTCTACCAGACAACCTTCGCAATTTTTTAGAAAATTTCTGTTCATAATTATCAGTATGATCAGCTGTCTTGATAATGCATTTCGAGGAAAGCTTACAACCGCTTCAAAAATCTGAACTGAGTATTGAATTTTGATATCATTGAGAGCACAGTCTGATAACTTGTCCATCAGTGCCTTTCTGCCTGTATGAAGGGCACGCCACTGGTTATGTATGGCGGTCATTTCCTGCATTATACGACACCGCGCTGCTAAACGGGAAGGCTTACTGCGTGGGCAGTAGTATACAACCTAACCAACCCGCACAGTATTCTCTAAAAGCGGAAATGTTAGCAATACATACGACCCATCATCATCATCATCATCAGCCCGTAAACATCCCACTGTATGTGTACTAGGCCATTCCGCGTATATAAGAAAGTATGGGCCATAGTCCACCACGCTGGCCCAATGCGGGTTGGGGACTCCACATGCCTTTGAATTTTTATTTTTCAAGCATGCAGGTTTCCTCGCGATGTTTTCCTTCACCGTCAAAGTGCAGTCGGATAAATGCACATAAGTAATTAAATTAAATTTAAAAATTCATTGGTACATTGCCCTGCCTGGGAATCGAACCCGTACCTCCTAAATGGGGAGACCTCATCTTAACCGCTGAGCCACCGACGCTCCTCTTACGACTGACGTACGACACGTACGTAGGCATTATCTTGGTTCAAATATAGGCAAACTATTGTTGGCCTTTTGTTTGTTGATTGTGAAGAAACGACGAGGTATTTATAAGAGTTATATTCGTATACCTATAGGTATACAAAGATACATTATTAACTTTTGATTGCTGTTAGAGTTATCGAGCCAAATAGTTTCAGTAAAACTTCAGCTTTTGTGGACATTTTTCTCCTGTGTAAACATTTTAATAAACTCAATTTCGCGGGTTAGTACACATTTCAACGCTCGATTTACATGATAATTAATTATATTTTAATACGATAAATGTAAAAAATTCCCTATTTTCTTCAAATTTATAGACAGTTAAAAAACACTTTTATTTTACAGTAAATTGTCTGCTCATACCGGGTTGGTTAGATTGTTTAAAGAGCCCAGTTTCCTATTTCAAAAAATGTCCGTCATACACATCGATCGATCTAGGCATTCAAAAATAGCCTTCATCATTGAACCGCCAAAAAGTAGTTAAACAACCGACTTCCATGCTGGTTATTGATCTGAGTCCCGAGTGAACTATCAAATATTCCCTGACAGTATCAGCTCTGTCACATGATATCTCTTTCACGGCCTTGCCATCAACTATAGAGGAGTTTCAATCTCTCAATAGGAAGAATAAATTTGTCTAAAATTATTATCTCATTCTAAATATGTTCTCAGGTCTTGTTTAAAACCTTTATTTGACTTCAAACTGGACTCGAGATTTTTATAATAATGCATGAAAAAAAAACATTACGGCCTGCTTAGACGTTTTATTACCCGTCTTCCTGTGACATAGAAGTATAGTCGGCGTCATAATTATTCATACAGGGCTGTTTTACATGACCGATGGCAGGGTGAGGTTTTCCTCGCGTCAAAAAAAAAGAAAAAAAAGGGTGATGGCTGTTACAACCGGAGTTCTTTAAAATGACCCTCTTCTCTAGTCTATCATTTTAGAGGACTTGGTATGGAGGCGACTGTACTATCCTCCTGATGCGTAGGTACAAACTTACTCCATATCGAACATTTGATACTAGTAAATTCAATGAACAAAACGCTATTGTAGTACAATCTCACGTTGTGATTAAATTTGAGTTATCGTGAAAATAATAAAATTTAATTCAACATCGTATTACGCAAAACTCGAATCACGCGCGAACCATCTATACATACATCCAATGATACTTGATAGGTGCTTATAAAGACATAAGAGATTATATTGGAGAATTTCATTAGATCCGCTAAAAGCTAATATTGGAAGGATATAGGTAAAATCCAATTATTCAATGTAAACAAGAGTCTTGCTTTTAATAAAATTTTATATACTCGCGTATTCTACATAATTATAATTCCATGTTCTCTATGTATTAAGCAATTGTTGTAATAATCTGATTTGGGCACGTAAAAAGAATACAACCATCTCGTCTCTTCCCATATTATCGTAAAACGCGACTAAGAGACTTTGCTCCAAAAAAACGTCTATACCGATTTGTACGTAATGTATATTCTCCTTATGTGCAATAAAGTGTATTTGTATTGTACGTTTTAACGGCGATGGGCTCACCCCTTGTCACATGTACGTTTCTGTATATTTCGTAAGATGATTTCTTTTTTATGCGCGACTGGTTGGTACTTGACCTCAATCACACCTGATGTTAAGTGAAGATGAGGTCGAAGGTGGAAGCATGCTGACCCGGAAACCCCAACACATTTGGGGGACTGGCTATCTTATCACTGACAACCGGAATACAACAATGCTATAACATTGATGTGTGGCGGTAGATTTAGATAAGATGGCAGTAGCTAGCCAGGCGGACATTTAAAATGTCCTACCACCAACCAAACCGAGTACTTAAACATGTACCCCGCTGAGGATCGAACCCGCGACCCCCGAATCGCAAACTCGATGTTGTGTGCCACGGACGCGGTAAAAAAATCGTGTTTGTTGTTTTAAGCAACCCCCAAATACTAATGTTTGGATATCAGTGATATTCGGGATAAAGTTTGTGACGTTATGTATGTATCAACGGTATCAACATACCTACCTGCTGGTCACCGCCTCGACTTTGCTCTAGGATAGGATATCTAATCTAACTAATATTTAGTTTGTTTATTTGTGTGTTGCTCAATCACAGTTTAAGTAACGGATGAACGGATTTGGATGAATTTGGTATATAGGTAGAACATATAGCCTGGACTAACACTTTTTCATCCCGATAGAGAGAGTAGTACCCGCGGGATAAACAAATTAAACGTATCCGCGATAAAGTTACTCCACGCAGGCGAAGCCGCGGATGGAAAGTTAGTGGATTTATAATCCACCATGTTGGTCTAGTACGGATTAGTGGATTTGTGCCAAGCTTTTGTGAAACCACATAATTTGAATCAGACGCATTGTATTATTTCCTGAACATCAAAAAAAAACTGAATATCCAAAATAACACCCTGGCGTTTAGAATCAACGCTGCAGCGGTGCTTTTCGTCAAGACGTTCGAGATTTGTGTTATTATTTATTTTTATTATTTTTAATAAAGAAAATTGTTATTTGGAATATTTTAGGCTCACACAAACATGTGTTTAATGAATCGGGACTAATAAACTATGATCTTATTCAAAAACAAAGGGACGTGAAGCGCTCTCCGGTGTACACAACCCTTGTACATAAGTTACGCTTCACAAACTCGCATCATACACATAGTTTCGATTTAGTGAGTGTTAATTAAAGCGTTAGATAGAGAGTACACGTGTAAGCGATTGTAACAAACACTGCTTTTAGATTGAATACACTGCTACTCCTAAGGGTAAACGATAGCGAATCGCAGCTGTACCTCGTACAAAGTTTTGCGTTCTATCGCTAATAAAATTTACGGTAACTCGATACGTCTATCCATTAAACGATTATCCCCTCTTTTTTTGTAAGGGCGTTTACGTGGAACCCAATTTAGCGAACGAACGCAAGCGAGCCAAACAACAAATTATTCGCGATCAAACGTAAAAATTTAACATGGTAACGACTGCAGGTTTCATACCAACCGTATGTGAATAGTTAAGCGACATTTTCCATATCTTAGTATAATAAATGTTATATACTTACCGCCTAACCGCCTTCGTGGCTCTGTGGCGTGGTAAACAACATAGGTTTGGTTGGTGGTAGGGCATTTTAAATATCCGCTTGACTAGCTACCACCTTCTTATCTAAATCTGCCGCCAAACAGCAATGTTGATAGCATTGTTGTGTTCCGGTTGTCAGAGATAAGATAGCCAGTGCCCCAAATAGGATGGGGTTTCCGGGTCGGTACGCTTCCTCCTTCAGCTTCATCTTCACTTAACATCAGGTGTGATTGAGGTCAAGCGCTAAGCCGCTGTGCATAAAAAAAAAGTTAAATCTGGGGGCACGGCAGTGCCCCCGCCAAGTCGAGCGCAAAGCAAACACTGCCGTACCATCCTTTACTGGAACCATTTCGCGGCATTTTCAGGCCCCTATTTTAGAACCTCTGGATAAGACTAGAACGCAGAAATTTTCGTCATCCAGTAAGCTATAATCACATACTTAAAATCCAAAATTTCAAGTCTGTAGGTCATTTAGTTCCGAAGTTAAGCGAAAGCAAAGTTTCGCATTTATGACACTCACTCACTCACTCACTCACTCATGATCATCAAAATAGAACTAGTACTTCCCATAAACTCAGAGAGCTGAAATTTGGTACAGAGTTATGGTTCAATGGCCACATAAAGGGAAAACTATAAAAACTAGGATAATCGAAGATCTGGAGTACCTGGTGACCCTGATTAGTAAACACAAGAGCCCAACCAAACTATTAGAGATCGACATATACCGCCTTTACAAAAAATATTCAACTTGGTGGGCCGCTTCATTTGATGTCAAAAATCGAAGGTCTGAAGTATCTGATGAAGAACCCTCAGCTGGTCTCAGCTGTATTAGAGATATGGTAATGCCCCCTTCTACTATTGGTACATAGAAAAATCGACTGTCATTGCAAAAATCCAGCGTAGTGGGACACATCTTCCAATTTAATCTAGCCTATAGCATCCCACTGCTGGGCGCATGCTTCCCCTTCTGCTTTTAATACGAATATAAATAAAATTAAAGGAAAACTCTGGATAAGACTAGACTGGCTTTTATACTTATACTTACTTATACTTATTACAAGTTTACAAGAAGAAATAGTCAAACGATTAATTTTATTCTACTCGAACATTACACAAATTAAATAAACAAACGAAAATTTGATCAAAATATAATGCATTGGCTAAGAGTGGCGGTGATACCCGCACGCGTCGCTAGATGGCGTTGACTGTATTTTAAAACGCGCTTACTTTTTGTTTTTCCGATAACCTTATATGGCAAAGTGGCAACCGGCCGCGTTACAGTCGTTTACGACATTCTTCTATTGCGCTTGAAAATGTTTGCTAGGGATTAGGAGGGATTATTTGCATTTCGTTGATTTCGCTGATTATTTCGTAAGGTTTGCTAAAGTTAATTGGCAGGTTGTTATTATATTAATTCAAAGATTTAAACAGGTTAGGAATTATATGGTTAGTGACGGATTACTGATTATTACTTAATTATCAGAATTAAAAGAAGTTTCAATTGAATACTTTATTTAATTGTTAATTATTTAGTACCTACTTTTAGTTTTCTAGGTTTAATTTACAGTTAGGCAGTACTTCGAATCGCGTTCGTGTTTATAAGTACTTTTCTAGTATTCTAGTTTAGTTTATTTAGTTAGATATTACTTCGTTTCGTTTAAAAATATCATTAATTTAGCTCTATTTCAGTACTAGGTAGGTAGTACCTTTGGTAGAAAGTTCATTGATAATTAATTATATTGACACTTGTCTAATAATTAAGAGTTAACGTTATGCTTATAGTTTGTATAGATTGAGTAGGCAGAGTAATATTTTCTTTAAGTTTTTTTTATTAAGACAAAAGAAGTCTTAAAGATATAAGTAGGTTTTAGTCTAAATATTATCGGTATTTCTGATTTGTTGTCCATATACTAAAGGTCGTTGAGTTTAATTGTGTTTGATTTCGCAAGATAATAATTATCGTAAAAAATGTCGATAATATTAAAAGACGACGATGAACTTCTACCAAGTAGTTGGTATGCCCAAAGACGGGTCTTGTCTCTTCCATTCAATATCTTTCTTGGTGTATGGTAGAACTGACTCAACTTTCAGTATCAAGTATATTTGTAGAAACGTGGGCATATATATAATATGCCCACGTTTCTACAAAAAGAAGTGAAATCCCACCAAAAACATTCTGTAAAAAACTAGCCAAGTCTCGATGGAGCTGCTTGATTATCTCTAAAAAGTAATGAAATCTATACAAAGTCGTGCCAAGTGTAAGGTTCCTTACTGCGATTTCTTTATTATTATAGTTAATGTTGTGTGACTTGGCCGTTGAAGGGTACACAGGGGTACAAAACCAGGTGCTCCATGACACCATTGCACCAATCTGTCGCCAAAACCGCTACGCATTGACGATGGAAAATTGCCACTTGGAAAACGTTGATTCAATAACCAGTCAATTGTAGGCTTGATAAAGCCACTAACGTATAAAGAACGTTATGTAAACGCCACACAGATTATTCGCTAATAGTTTGCCGTTGAACATTCTTAATAACATAATTAATAACATTAATAGCGGTTCTGGCGACAGATCGGTGCAATGGTGTCATGGAGCACCTGGTTTTGTACCCCTGTGTACCCTTCAACGGCCAAGTCACACAACATTAACTATAATAATAAAGAAATCGCAGTAAGGAACCTTACACTTGGCACGACTTTGTATAGATTTCATTACTTTTTAGAGATAATCAAGCAGCTCCATCGAGACTTGGCTAGTTTTTTACAGAATGTTTTTGGTGGGATAGAGTTTACGTCAACGAAACAGGGTTAATTTAAAAAGTCATTGGTGGTATAATTTCGTCACTTTTGTGTTTTCATATAAAATATAAACATTACGAAACAATTAAAATAACATAGAAGAAAAACAGTTTATTCGCCACAACTGGGCACACATTAAATGTACAAAGCAAACTTAATATATAAAACATTAAAAAGAACAAACGACAAAACCTTTAAAGATAAACACAACAAATTTTGAGTGCCATTGTGGCAAAGAGGAGTGGGACTCAGCATTATGCTCAGCTCCAGGAACTGGGCGCTGTTCTTCCGTCCCACCCTGGGAGAGGAAAGCAATGTGTAATACACCTAAATTTTACCACCATCTACATAAAATTTTTAACACCTCCGTACATTTACATAATTCATAAGAAAAAAAGGAACCCTAATAGGATCACTTCGTTGTCCGTCTGTCTGTACGTTGTTACTAAAATACAGGATGAATTTGAATTCGTGTAATTCCCATTAACTGGTGACGCCACTATATTGATTACGATCAACTTTCCCCATAAACCATAGTCGAATTCTATTAAAACATTTTCGATTACCAATACAAAGTAAACCATACTGAAACCGCCTTTAGTATGGAAGTCCAACAATTAGGTATCGGCTAATGACTCCACTCCTGAATAAAAACTTTCTACTAGGAACCACAGCTGAATTTTGCCGAAAATTGTTGGACTTCCATACTAAAGGTGGTTTCGAAATGGCTTACTTTGTATGGGTACCTAATCGAAAATTTTTCACCGAATTCGGCTATGGTTCCTGGTGGAAAGTTGTTCGTGATTAGGAGTGGAGTCACCAATAAATAGGAATAACTCGAATTAAATTTCACCCTGTATAGAAAAATTGATCGGTAATTTTTTAAACCTGGTCGAAGACAATTTGTATGAAAACTGGTTACTTTAGTTTACCCCTAATTGCTGGAAAAGTATATCATTATTTTCATTTTATCTGCTCATTACGCTACCAATAAACGATGACGACGACCTGTTTGGTGTAGTGGTTAGCAACTCTGACCACTATACCAAAAGGTTGCGGGTTCGAATCCCGCTAGAGGAATATGTTTGTGTGATGAATACGGACATGCGTACCTGAGTTATGGATGTTTTCATTTATAATAAGTATTTATGTAGTATATCAACCATCTGGTATCCACAACACAAGCCTATAGTTGCTTACTGTGGAGCTAGATGGCGTTGTGTGTATGTCTAAGGTTATTTATTATTTTATTTTTATTTTATTTATAAAAGCAGAAGTCTAGAAGTAGATCCTAAAGTAGCTGTGTCACATCAAAGGCCTTGTTCTCTAACTATTCTTACAAAGAATTTTTTGCGTCACTCAAGGGAAGAGTCGTGTTAACCCTATTCTGTTTCTTTAACGATAACCACACGGCAAAGCCGCTTTAACCGCCTCCGTGGCTCAATGTAAACAACATTGGGTTTACGATTCGGAGGTCGCGGGTTCGATCCCCAGCGGGGTACATGTTTAAGTACTCGGTTTGGTTGGTGGTAGGGCATTTTAAATATCCGCCTGGCTAGCTACCACCATCTTATCTAAATCTACCGCCAAGCAGCAATGTTAATAACATTGTTGTGTTCGGGTTGTCAAAGATAAGATAGCCAGTCCCCCAAATGTGTTGGGGTTTCCAGGTCAATACGCTTCTACCTTCGACCTCGTCTTCACTTAACATCAGGTGTGATTGAGGTTAAGTACGAACGCGTCGTGCATTAAAAAAAAAAAGCAAATTCAATTTTTTTATATTCCATTACACAAATCGAGATAAGAATGGGAGTTTTATTGTTCTAACAATGAGATGAACTATGTCAAGGGATGACGAACCCTATCTAAATTACGTTGAACTTGTCACCGAACTCTTGACGAAGAGCCATATGCCTGCTATAAATACAAAACGCCAGAGGACGGAGCTATAAATTCCGTTAGCTACTGTAATATATTGCAGTTACAATATTTGACTCTTCTGTCCCTTTCCGGCTATAGCGAAACAAATTACTCGGAAACTCCATTTTTCCTTTCCAACCTCTTACATTGTTATGTGGATAATTTTGTAAATTTGTTCATGTAATCGAGCAGAATAATTTGCGATAAATAAATATCAACTTATGCGTCGCATTTATACTATTGCATGGGAATATTATTTCAATCCTAGGGTAAGTAGGTACGAGTTGACGACCTGGTGTAGTGGTTAGAAACTCTGACCACTATACCAAAAGGTCGCGGGTTCGAATCCCGCTAGGGGCATATGTTTGTATGATGAATATGGACATATGTATCCGAGTTATGGATGTTTTCATTTATAATAAGTATTTATTTACATCAAAAAAATATATGTATTTATGTAGTATATCAACCATCTGGTATCCACAACACAAGCCTATGGTTGCTTAAAGTGGAACTAGATGGCTTTGTGTGCATGTCCAAGGATATTTATTTATTTCATTTATATGTATACAGAATATAATGGTAAGTTTCAATTTATGGGCAGAAATAAATTAGGTACATGTACCTGCAGTCATATCATATAATCCTGATAATCAATTCAAAAATAGTGAACTAATGGATACTTACTTTATTCACGTAACTTTCTAGTATGTAAAAAAAGTATTGTTTTTAACCAACTTCAGAAAAGGACGTTATCAATTCGTTATATTTTCTTTTTATATTTGTTACCTCATTCATTAACCGATTCGGATTTTTTTTTTTGTTTAATAGGATATACTTCCAGGTTGGGCCCATGTTCATTATAATCCTGTTCTGATGATGGGATCTATGAGGAATTAAGGGAACTCCTCACGTAATATAGTCATACATATAGCGATTTTGGCGAACAGTCAAGAATTTGCATTCAGAAAGTATCATGAAGTGGATGTGATGAAGAAGATCAGAGATGGAAGTAGTAACAAATTGTTATTTGTTACTTCAGAACTACGTCATCTATAAATCGATTTGGAACATTCTTTTTTTATTTAATAGGACATGCTTCCAAGGTGGTTTCCAAGGTCATGTTTGCTCATATTTTCGTTAATTTTGATGATCTTTTCTTGTTTGATTGGGTTTATCACCAGGATGATTCGATATAAATTTGGTTAAATCTGACGGTGCAGTCTTGGGAGAAAGAGTGGACCTTACTGATGTCGGTTGTTTTGGCAATTTTTGGCGGTTCAATTATCTTAACAACGCATCATCAATAGCCTTATAGTGTTGGAGCACAGCCTCCTGGTGCGGCCATATTCCTCCCCCGGAAAGTCAGTGTTTTTAAGTCACATAGCACGGACCTGGCTTAACGACATCCTTCAATTTAAAACAACCGGAACCAACAATTTAACATGTCTCCAAAGCACGGACACTCTCGTATAAAACTGCTACCAGTGGTTACCCATCCAAGACCCAAATGTGTTGGGGTTTCCGGGTCAGTACGCTTCCATCTTCGACCTCATCTTCACTTAACATCAGGTGTGATTGAGGTCAAGTACCAACCCGTTATGCATAAAAAAAAAAAGAATGAATAGCAAATGGACGGTAACTCGTCTGCTCTGGGTGCGACAGTAAACCAGCGCTGAGCTCTTATAAGGTCAGCATATAGCTGAGTCGTTTCCCTTTCGCTGCTGCGACACTTAGTGTTCTGTTATTTTATTTGCCTAACAATTGTTGAATATGTGTCGAAGTGGCGAATAATTTTATTTTATTTATTTTATTTATAATTTATTGCACACGAGTACACATAAAGGTCAAATACATACTAGATATAGGATGTACAAAAGGCACTAGCTTATCTCTAATAATCAGTTTCTTTCTTTCTTTCTTTCAAATGCGATGCACCGTGAGTACTTTTTAACACTTCACCTCTGTTAATTATTATGTAACTAGCTTTCCGCCCTCGGCTTCGCCTGCGTCGAATAGCTTTATAGCGGATATGCTTAATTTGTTTATCCCGCAGGAACAAACACAAACAATTCTTACAAACAACTCACAAAAAATATCTTATATCTTAATTCAGGGCATATTCTACCTATATACCAAATTTAATCCAAACCGTTCAAACAAACAAACAAATAACCAAAGAAACATCCAAACTTTCGCATGAATAATATTAGTTAGACAGTCCCATAAGGTACAACAATATTATAATAGGCAAGGACAAAAACAGAGGTACAGACATTATGGCATGTTCACAATGTAAAAGGAAAATAGAAGCGAAAAAAGTGAATCATGCCGTGGTGTGAGAAATCATCAAGAGAAAGCCGATGTCAAATCCCTTTGAATATGACACATGTCAAATTCGACTTTGAATGCCAACATCGAGACAAGTAGCGCTCATTTTGCAATAAAAATAATAAAGACATTTCTCAACGTCAATTTCAATTCTTTATTACAGCTAGCTGTAAGTGAGTCTACATAGTTCGAAAAAAACAAGTCTTATTGTGGTAGCCACTTGTATGTAACCACTATCATAAACTTTCGTTGAAATGTAACAATAGATCGAACCAATAGTAGTACAGTCATAAATAAGTGGGTATAATATTTTACTATCCAATGGCACTTAATATTAGTCGCTCTATTAAATATTTACGTCCTTCTGATGATTCCGCTGTCATAGAGTAAGAATCGCAAAAGAAAATTATGCAGTTATAATCTCCAAAAATCAATAATAATGCAGTGAGAAGGTGCTAGCTTTTTAGTAGCATGATTTCTGAAAACATTTTACTGCATTGTGGCTGTTAATAACCTGCATGTTATTAACCTACATTGCCTGAAATGATGTGGCTGTCAATACCAAATGTCTTGCGAAATAATGGCTTTCAGGTTATTCAAACGATCTTTCGTAATTTACAAATCAGACGCAAGCCTAACAAATTATATGCCAACACTTCTTGTACCAGCACTTGCAAACAAAATCATCTAGGGGCCATCATGTAACTTTATTGATGACGACATCGATAATGGTGACCAATGAGAAAACGTTATATCAAAATGTAGGTCTTCAAACAGTCAATACAAAATAATAAAATTGAAAATGGTCTCTGTCAATGATTTCAAAATTAATACCATTAACGTATTAGGATAAATGCTATTTACACATTCATATACAGAAATAACTATTTAATTGTTCTAATCTATCTGATTTTTATTTTTGTATTGAAAAAGCTAGTATAGGGGTTGACAAAGTACATCTTGCGCATAGAATAATAGCGTGTTGCTCTCTAGCTCTGTACCAACCAAAAGCAATTAGATTTCTATCTCGCTTTAATTGAAAATTATTGTTTATGGAAGATGTTCTATTCACGGTGGAACACATATATTGTACCTCTACTTTTTACCCGTGTAGAGATCTATGCTTTCATTGGAAGATTCCGTGACTCAAATTAACAACATACGAGTAGGGTTTAAAGACTGAGGTGGTGGGTTCGATTTCCATTGGGGTATATAATTAGAGCTGGGTTTGGTTGGTGTTATGGTATTTTTAACGGTGTGTAGCTAGCTACCGCTTTCTATGTCTGTTACCTATTAGCAGCAATATCTGTTAATACTATTAATAGCCTTTTTGTGTTTCGGCTGTTTGAGATAAGATGTCAGTCCGCCGGATGAGCACATTTACAACTTCGGCCTCATCTTCACAACTTTTTATTAAGCAAATAAATTAGGTATACTTAATTTAGAATAGATCAATTCATTAAACTCAGGTAACATGCTGAATTTTGTTGCAGTAAGCCAGAAGAACTATGCATCGTCCTTCAGCCGAGCATGACATTCACGTAGGAGGGATCATTCTCGCTCCTTGCCACCCAATGGTATGTTTTTCTACATCTAAAAATTAAACATAGATAATAAATACCATCACGCAACTACAGTCATGGCCCGAAATGTTATGTAGGTACCCTATATATTCCATTGCCAGAAAAAATCTTTAAACATTGTATTGCATATTTTTAAGTATATTCATTTTATGACTACTACGAAGTTTTAAATTCAGAAAATTGTTGAGATTGTGGCACATATACATTTATAAATATTTTGAAATTTATTAGATCAGGATTAGTTCGTTGTCTTTAGGTAATCATTGTGAGTATTTACCTAATTGTATACAGTATTCTATCACGATTTATGCGACTCTATTCAGGCTACATACATTATTTTGGCTGATAGTGTAAGCATCTATCAAGTGTACAATATGTCGTCATTTATATATCCCGCGAGGCACTCTTAGTGAATATGGCTTCGTAATGCTTTATCGTGGCCAAAAAGCTTTGCTTTTATTACCTCTCGTAAGCGAATGGCTACCTATATTTTATAAAATGCGACGAAGAGGTAGAGTAAAATATCAGTAAACTTTTTTTAATTACCGAATTTGAAGAGAAAAAAAAGACGTGAAGTAATTTCTTAGCTTCTAGCTCTAGCGTCTAACTCAACAACAACCTTAATTTAAAATCAAATATAAACAGAAGTAGTAATTCGTTGTCTAGACAAATTTAAGCGAACCCCGCTATTATCAAGCAGCCCCGTGGGGTACCTATTCATGAATAAGTAGGTACCAGACGCAGCTAAAGGCTGCTTGCGATCAAAAGATTTTATTGAGAAAGTACTGACTGGTACCTAATTCTATTATTAGGGAGGAAAAGGAATACTTTTTTTTCGATATTCGGATTATTTTTTGTCAAAAACAGGACTCACTATTTATAGCTAGAGGACAGCAATTAGAGTGGCTGTGATTTTTGTTTACAATATTTATAAGTTTTTTTATTTAATGGCTTTATTTCATTAGTACCATTTCACTATTCTAAATTATTTAAAGAAAATATCACATAGTTTCTTTCATGTTGGGCGATTATACTTTGTATGGAAACTACTTCACTATCGTATCATTCCCCCTTGTTTTAACCTCTTGGTACCTACGATAATCTTTGATAAGCAGAGAGACGTGGTCATTACATCATCGACAAGAGCATAGCTTTTAAATTGAAGAAGAGAGAAAATCTCTACATTTTGTATCTGGCTTTCTGTGAATCTGGTATTTAATTTTTGATATTTGGATTATTATTTTTTTCAAACATCGTTCAGAGAATTGTTTGCTACAGGAAACAAAATAGGCTGATTTTTGCGAGTTACCAAATTCACAATTTTTATGGTTTTCGAGTTTATGATTTCAATTAACTTTTACCGCTTCTTTATGATTATCATACATCTGTGATGCCAATCTCGTACTTTGCGAAAATGACATTCTGATCTATATATGTATACAGTCGACAGTACGACGACGGTAACACTAACAATGTAGCTGGCCGCGCGACGCTATCGGAGATGCGAACGCCGCGAGACCCGCTTATACTGCAAGTGTTACGGTCGTCGTGCACCCGCGTGTACCTATATTTTATTGTTATCATAAGTTTAGTACTAAAAGCACCATGTCAGTTCCGAAATAAACACTGAAATAATTGTACTATACTAAAAATGTCAGTCATTACCTCGATTCTATTAACATTTCCGTGTGTTAACGATCCTACTGCATTAAATTTCGAGTAGGGAACCCTGCTGCAACGTTCGAGAGGGAAAAATAAAATTCGAGCGGAGGTTTAGGTGGTTGGTAAAATTAAATCTCATGTTGACAATTTAAGGGAATATATACGAGTACCTACAATAAGCATTTTTATTATGCTAAATAATTGGTATGAAATTGTAGATTTAACCCGGATTATAATAGATGACTGAGGTATGTATTTAATGAATCCAAATATTATATTGAGTGGGATAAGCTTATATTATACAAAAATAAAAGTAGATATCAGGCATTTTAAATATTTTTCTAGACGACGATAACACACGCCTTTGTGTTATACGCATAAAACACTTCATGGGATAACGCTGGAATGTGCTATATTATTTCACCCCGGAATGTGCTTTTTGTTATGTTTCTGAACTGACTCTATGAGAGGCTTTATATAATATATTATTATAACACTTTTTTTGTATTATGCAAATATAAAAAAAAAAAAAAATACAGCGATATTTATCTGTTAATAAATAAGATATGCAAAAGGCGTTATCCCTAAAAGAGATATATTCCAGTAAACCCGACATAGGACAATAACAATAATGGAGAGGAACATAGAGGAAATTTCCAATTCCAATGTGCAGTCAAACAAATGGAATCGCTTACTTCCACAATATAAAGTCCTATTGATTTTGAAGTTTCCATAAAAGGTCGGTCGAAGGTCGGGTTCGAATCCCGCTAGGGGCATATGTTTGTATGATGAAGACGGACATGTGTACCCGACTTATGGATGTTTTTCGTTTATATATGTATTTATTTCCAAAAAAAATGTATTTGTGTAGTGTATTAACCATCTGGTATCCACAACACAAGCTTAGTTGCTTAGTGTGGAACTAGATAGGGCTGTCTGTATATGTCCAAGTATACATATATATTATATTAATGGTCGAAAACGTCACGTACGTGTTTTAATCAGATTCTTCTATAGATCTATATACTACTTAACTATCGAACATCAACTTATAAATATAAAATCAAATTTTACGACCATAAGTCTTTTTATTTTACGAATTTGAATCTTTTTACAAGCTTTTTTCAATGATTAATTGGAAATGACAAAGACAGATCTGCCATTAATTAACCCTCAATCAGGTTCAAACGCTTGAACTGACAACTTTATTTTTTAATTTAACCTAGGATGTGATAAAGAGGAGTTCACCAACCCCTTGGTTATTGAACCTTTCTTGTCGCTAAGGCTTTCTATCACTTCAATGTTTACCCATCTTAATAGATAGCTATCGTTAATCTTATGGTACATCTTCATTCGCATTTGCAAGTCAATTTCGTTCCTCCAGACATGTGTTTCTATTGATTGATTCACGTGACAAATTGTCCTCTACCCTATGTAACATGAATGAATTGTTTTGTTAAATGACATAATGTAAGAAAGGGAATAATATTAATCAATCACGGACGTAACAGATACAATATTCAAGTAATGTCGATTGACAGCTATTATTGGAACGGAAACCAATTGTGTATATAAAATTATCTATGTTAACCTAATCCACTATAGAATCTATCAGTATTGTTTATATATAATAACTATTTAAGTATTTAAAAACCAATAACCCGACAGCATATTTTTCATTTTGCGGGCGCTGTTGTTGAATTTTTTACCATAAATTTTTTTATATGACACTGTTGAGATCAAGTCTCAGCCGTTTAGGCTACGGCAGGTGACATAGAAATCTACATACATACACACGCTCGAAAAACATTATCCTTCTTTTTAGGGCAGTTGGGTAAACAGGAAAGATAAAAGTAAAGGTTTCGATAGAATAAAATTGGACCGCGTAAAATTTTCCATCGAGTAGGAAGCGAAGCATTAATGTTTTATGTTGATCACATGATAGCTGTAATGTTTCATTAGGAAAACCAAGACATAAAAATAGTTAATTTTTTTACCGTTTTGTGTTAATTATTGTATGTTACAGATCACTCGAATGCCACAGAAATGCTGACAAACGGCAACACAGTGAGAATGAACCCTCGAGGTGAAAAAGATGAAAGGAACTGTCCACACTCACATGTGTGCGACGATCAGTTATAAATAACAAGTGTTAACAAATACTAACACCTACAACTACCTACTTACATCATAAGACAAATCTCGTCATGTAATTATGCTTGCATGCCTGAGGTTATAGACTATGCATAGAACTTACGGATGCAAAAGTGCCTGTTATTGCTTACTGCATTTGACGTGTCTACTGAACGATGCAATCGGTTGTGTAATATTGTGTAAATACTAGATTCATGATAAAATAACTTTTCCATTCTAATAGTTCAAAAATTTATTTTTATTTATAAGTAAAAAGCGATGTTTAATAACCATAACTCCTAACGATTAATTTCATATGAAATACCTTAATGATATTATTTATATATAATACCGTCTTCTTCTTCCTTTAAACGTGTTAAATCTACGTAATATTTTCGTTAATATTTTGTTATGGACATCAATATTCTCCACCTCGAAACACGAAACCTAACTACACTTTATCAATGACGACTCGCCAAAAGTTTAAGTAATGGATACTTACTTCATTTTGTACTATAATGTGTACCTACGTGACAGGTGTCATTTGTATTCACCGAGTACTAAACCAAGTGTATTTTGTCTAGCTATACTTGAGGTCACCAATATATTTAGCGTAAGGTGAAGAGCGCTGATTGGTCGACTTATGGTCAAATGTTTCACTGAGGTTTTCGATTTAAATCCATCATTATGCGGAATCTACAAATTGTCGACATCGCTAAATTCCTGTATGAAAATAAATTTTATTTAGTGCAATAAACCAATACCCTTTAAACAGTGGCGTGCACAACGTTTTGTCACAGGGTAGGTAAAATGATGAAATTTGCTATGAAATAAAAAAAAAATACTACTACCAAATAATAACTTACTATTTTAGCATCTTCGCAAATGTTTAGAATATTTGATTAGTATAACGTATTAGCATTCGATATTGCACAGGCAAACCACCCGTTACATATCGCGTCACTATAATTGCATAGACCAATCCATTGTATTTCAACCAACACCAACTCTAGTCCGAAATATGTGGTAGGACTGCTGCTCTTTGCCAGGAGGCCGATCACTGATCACCCTCTTATCTAAAGAGTGAATCACGGAAGTGCGACATAGTCCAGTTCAATAAAACTTAGGACGAATAATATTCGATGAAACGTTATATCCAAAACATCGATGTAAAAAGCTTTGCATGAATCGTACGATTCCAATATATGACTCCCGTTTACACACTACTGCACCCAAATTATTCGTCAAATTTTATATTTCGACGTTATATCTAATTTAATTATTTAATCTTTGAGTAGGTACTGTCAATAATCTATCACCTACACTGAATATACATACATAATGCCACGTCTTTTATCCCAATTTAATTTATTTTTTGTTTTTTTTTTATCTATATTTATACTATGATGATTGATTACGATTAGTATGACCAAAAATGCACACTAAATACGTATACTATACATACCTATATATAGCTACCGTAATGGTTGATTAGGAATAACGTAGGTATTATTTATTTTAATTCAGGAAAAATAATATTGGTAGGATAATTGTTATGAAAACATGTAAATATAAATGTATATTTGATTATACTGTATTGTAGTTCTAAGTATCTATGTAAATCAGTAATTTTTCAAGACAAAATAAATCATTGTTAAAGTTTTTTAATTGTGTTTTCATTTAAAACCTTGTATAATTTCACATTAATTGACTTTTATTATACTATACTATAGCAGTACTGGTTTAATAGCAATTTTATCGATTTGACAGTTGCCAGAGCTCCCAATAGACCAATTAGTGTGGTGACCTGATGGCGTGTTGGTCTGTCGTTTGCAATATTACCATTCTAGTCTAAATTGAAGTTAGTAAACATTCACGTTTTACACGGATAAAATAATAATTGTTCACCTAGTAAAACTATTATTATCACCATCATTAATGACTATCGACTATAAAGTTTAAAAAATGGATTACGACCTTCTGTTTATCTCTACTCAATCGTTGTCATTTGCGAATATTTTTGGTACTGTCCACATAAAAAATATCACCAACTGATGTAAACAAAAAAAGTGAATCAGTACTTTAGACTACAATGAACAAAGGAATGTAAATTAGAAGGTCCAGAAAGGGCGGGGAAAATTTCCTGCTTACTACGTAACGGTAAGGTTAAGAAGCAATTACCTCCTGGGAGAATTGGGACACCCGTAAACCACGTTAAAAGCAAATTGCTCTAGGTACTATCCACGATCGATGGATTTTATTTAATCGTATCCTTACTTTCTCATCGACTTCCTCAATTTAATTTTGTGATTAGTTACTTTAGCCCAGTAAGGATACGTAAATTTCGGTGTGTAACATCCTATTATCCCAAAGTTACTAATATTTTGCGTATGGATTGAGTACTTCATCATTATCAGCATATCAGCCACAGGATTTTCACTGCTGAACATAGGCCTCCCCCATAGACTTGTTAATCCGCTGGGCTATTAACCGTTGTTCGCCTACGGATTTCTTCATTCCTGATTCGATCACGTAGTGAAATGCCGATCGCCCTCTGCATAGCTCGTTGCATGACATTGAGCTTTCTTATGAGGTTCATAGTGAAAGACCACGTTTCAGTGCCATAAGGTCCCCTCTTGCATAGAATACTGCTGTCACCTCTGGGATGGTTCAGTCAAGTACCAACTGGATGTACTCGATTCTGTGAAACGACGTGTCAAAAGACTCATTGGTGACCATGACTCCTAAATTGCAGAGCTTCGAATAACGTCGCAAGGTCGCCTGTCTCTCAGTCTTTTACAGGATGCATTTTGGCGGGTGCGCGTCAACCATCGCATTTCATCTTCGGACTACAAGAGTGGGGAGGGAGAAATACGGATGGAACATACCGAACATTCTCAGTAACAGGTTGGATTCTTCATTCATAATGTACAGCCGAGGCATGTAACTTCCTTCCGGCATCAATCTTTCGTGAATCCTACAACAATATTCAAGAGGAGTGTAAAAATGTTCGATCCCCAGCGGGGCCTACATGTTTAGTTCGGTTTGGTTGGTGGTAGGGCATTTTAAATGTCCGCCTGGCTAGCTACCACAATCTTAATTAAGTTTGCCCATAGAAATATTAATAGCGTTCTTGTGTTCCGGTTGTGAGAGATAAGATAGCCAGTCCCTCAAGTGTGATTGAGGTCAAGTGCTAACCCGTTGTGCATAAAAGGTAAAAAAGAAAAGCTGAGATTGTGGTCAAAAGCGTATCCAGTTAATCATAAAAAGAAATTATACCTAAAATAAGCTATCGGTTTGTTAGAAAACACTTTTCTTCTATCACTGATTAGTGCACTATATGTGTAACATAATAAGAAATTTAACATTATCGTAAGTCAAAAACGATCGCTTACTGGACAATTTTACGTGTAATAGGTGTTAATCAAGCAATCAAGACATGTTGATTGCTATCAATCTGCCAATCAAGCTGCCATCTAATTCGGAATGTTTCGCAGCTACATAATTGCATATTTCAACCAAAGTAAAATAAATCATCACCAGACCACACTATTGGACTACAGCCACGCTGAGCATTGCCTCTGCCTTCCCAAGGTGCATCACGGACTATGATCTTCGGTTTTACGCATCCAGTCGGTCGACGCAGAGACCTTCGCGTCATCTAGCTGTGTCTAGTTTGCCCGGTCGCGGAACCTACTTGCTTCTGTGTCGAAGGTAGGTAATTGATATTTTATTGTAATGAAAAAACCATTCGAGAAGAAAGAACTTGTGGTTTGCCTAATTACATAGAATTCTAGAGGTAGATTGAATAATAAAAATAATATTGGACCAGCCTCTGAAATACTAATTAGAAACAACAATTAGTAGCCAACAAATGCTAACAATCTTCATAAATTTTATTGATGTTTCCGTAAAATACTCCGTTTATCTAAAACTTGCCGGAGTTAACAAGTTTAATGATTGTTGTACGGATTTTCTGCATAGTATACAGACTTTGCCTAATTTGAGGCCAAATAATTGGTGTCAGTGTCTGATATATTTATTTATTATTAACAAGGGGAAGTTCACCTAAAAAGAATGAAATGTAGTTTCTTTATAAATACTTATAAGGGTTATTATTCTAAATATTCCCACGCGCTTTTATAATAATATAGAGTTTTAATGTTGTAACATACTGACAGATTAGTCGGTAATCATAAGTGCTCCGTTTTTGCCATATGGCTACGGAGCCCTAAAATGGGTCAGATTTTGTGTTTGAATAATTCAAAAGTTAAAGTATAAAGATGTTTAAACGTTCAGTGAGTTTCAACAATACTTGTATCCTACTGTGTGATACTCAATTTCATTTCAGGAAAATGCTAACCACATTTAAATTACTGTTTAATTATCGCCTTAGATACTAGAGATGGGTGATAAATAATGTTAAAAATATTTTAAAAATTAACCGTGATTTGATAAATGTCACGTGACGGTGATATTTCCGAAAGGTCCAACATTTTAAAGTCACTTTGCCTTACAATGATGATGGATAAGGAAGTGCCTATTATTTTTTTTCTTCTGTTCGAGTCAAAGGCAAAAGTAATTTGGCCCAAAAAGTAGCAACGTCGGTGGCTTATTGGTTGACCTTAAAAAGTACCATTCTGTGCAAGAAACTGGAGAGGCAGGGCATGACAAGTGCGCCATAGATTGTAAGATATATACAATACCTCACAATGATAACAAATAAGTACTATTTTATGATAGTCCTAAGCCTGTAAAAACTGTGAACGATATTTACAAATTATCGTCGTGATCAGGTTCTTATTAAGGAACGTCAAACATTACGCAAACGGGACGAAATTGCAGTTATTTTTCACCGTGATTTCTGAGGGACAGCAGGCATCTTGATAAAGAATATAACGCTTTTCCCCATCTCTATACGATACTGGCTGGCAGCATCTCACCTACATTAAATAAGCAATTGAATTTTCATGAGTTCATAACTTTCCAAAGTTCTGAGAACTTTACAAAAAGACACTGAGAATTTGGTTTTGCTATTGATCTCATATAAAAGTTCGTGCGCAGAGTTTAACTAGGTAACTGTAGTAATATATTCATGCTGCAAGCTTAATGGCCAAGTGCCAGGTTTGCTTGTTTTTCACACTCGAATAGCCCGTGGGCCGGACTCGGGCAATATCTTTGATACTTTTTACATTACATAGGTATAGAGAAAGAAGCACTCGTGACGTCTTTATTCTTTATAGTAGGTATTCTGTGCCTGTAACCTGACTATTGTAATAGATTGGTTGTACTAGGTTGAAGGTTAAGGCAAGTTATTTTGTTGTAAGATAAATTAAGGCCTTAGCTAGATAAAGTAAATTTATTAGAGACAGAGTTATATTATTTCTATTTATAACTACAATAGTCTAAGGCCCGTATAAATAAACCATTCTCAAGATTGACATGGCCTCAAGTTGACGCTTGAGAATCTTCTGCTTGAAAACAGCATCAGGAAAAATGGTCTTGAGACTGAGACGCGATCTCAATCTCAAGAACGATTTAATAATACGGGCCTAAGACTATGTTGCAGTCATTATCACCCACCTCCAGTACTCTAAATAACTGATTTATCTCCTTTTAAAGAAATACAAATAATATGAAGAAAATTCTAACATGAAAAAATATAGCAACGAAAAACCAGTGAAGTACTAAATTAAATATAGGTGTTATGAGTATGTGTGGGGAGTGCGTTGGTAATATAAATAATAAATGTCTTTGCACAAACACACAGCGCCATCTAGTTCCACAGTAAGCAACTATAGGCTTGCGTTGTGGATACCAGATGGTTGATATACTACATAAATACATTTTTTTTGTTTTTTTTGTAAATAAATACTTATTATAAATGAAAACATCCATAACTCGGGTACACATGTCCGTATTCATCACACAAACATATGCCCCTAGCGGATTCGAACCCGCAACCTTTTGGTATAGTGGTCAGAGTTGCTAACCACTACACCAAACAGGTTGTCAACAGTGGTAAATGTGTATAGTTTTTACATGCCTCCACCGTCTTGTTTCATCCGCACCTCGCTCCGCGCCAGCACCATCGCTACACTGATTAATGCGAATTGAAGCGAAACTTGCAGTTTCAACGCTCTCTACTGTATTAAAAATTCTTGTCCTTATTACATTGAAGAAAAAGTTCATTGGATATTGAAATTTACTTCTTATATGCAAAGGGGACCTTTTATATTCCATCTTCGAACCACTAGGCGTGGGGAGGGATTCCACCCGTATATAGTTAATATACCGAACATTCGCACTAAGAAGTTCGATTCTTCATTCATCATCCGAACAGCCAGGGCATGTGATCTGACAGGCAGGCATTTATTGGGATCGCGTGCTTCATCTTCGACCACATCGTCACTTTCCATCAGGTGAGATTGTGGTCAAACGCGAATCCAGTCAATCATAAAAAAAAGGGGCCTCATGATTTTAAGTGAATATGAGGCCTAAAACCGCTATTTACAACTAGAGAGAGCTGACTGTCTTATCATGTCTTACTTACTACATACTTAGGTTAAGCTACCTTTATTTGACTTTTGTTACTGTACTGTAGTTTTATATGTTTTGTAACACTACTGCATCAGATGTTTAATATATGTGTGTGGTTGGTAAAACACATAAACGTTTATCTATCTATCTTATCAGAAACTGAATCGGCTGAAACAGTCGGAACCGGAACACAACAATATTGCTGACACTGCTGTTTGTCAGCAGACTTACATAACATTCATACATAATGTCACGACCTTTATCCCAAATGGGTGGTGAGAGATATCCCAAATATTAAAGTTTAATGCTTGAAACAACATCCACGGTTCACCTTTCGAAATACACAGAAATGCACACGTGACAGGGGGAGAGCTCACCCCCTGAGCATATCGCTGTTAAAACGTGCAAATCTATAGATGTCTTTTGGTGGAAAGTCCCTTAGTCGCCTTTTACCACACCCAAGGGAAGAAACGGGTTGGTTCTATTATTTTAACGTGCCAAAACTACATAGCACTAGACTTACATAACATGCTAGCAACAGCCACGCGGACAATTCCGAATGAAATACCAAACAAACAAGGGCTCGAACCCGCTACCTAAGTTTTTGAAATTTTATATTATCATGCCGGCTAATATGTTAGTAGGCAATCGGGGTCATAATTATTCAAACAGTACCAGAAAATAAACTCAGACTAATTGCCGCTCTCTGATGTCATAAACCATAAAACGTTTTTTTTAACTATTTTCAAGCCATACGCCAAAGTACATAATAAAATATAGATTGACTTACATCTAAACATATAAATATATCCTCATTTAGCCACGTTAATGTACTTTCATCTATCTGTATATTTATAAGGTGAAAACAATAATTATTTGTATTTGTGTCCTGGAATGATCTTGTCGTATCTATCTACAATGCTTCAAGTAATTAAAACTTGAGACAGATCGGACCAGCTTTTAATGTTTCTTTCTATCATGGTGTCACAAAGAGCTTACTTTACAATTATATGTCTATTCACGAAATATCGCCTCTAAACAATAATGTTTGTTTGCAAAAAGATAAATTTTGTGAAGCACAAAATTTGAGCCTAAAGTCCATTAAAAAGTTAATAGATATTTTACGGAGTCGAAGTGAAGTTCAAGGTAAGTACTTAATGCATGGTAGGTAGGTATATAAAATGTATGAAATAGTGCTAAAATGTATCTTTTGACTAGAGCATTCCAATTATACGAAAATCTGCGACGAAAATCCATTTATTGCATAGGATTTTTTTTAACGTAAAGCGAGTTCACCAACGATACGAGATTAATAAGTTTGATATGTAAAATATTCGCCTAAAGTCGTTTAAATTAAGAATCATAATCGACGACCTGTTGGTGAAGTGGAAAGTGATCAGGCCATGTACTTTTTAAATTTAATGTAATTATCCGACTACTCTTAAACGGCGAAGGAAAATATCGTGAGGAAACCTACAAACCTGCGAAATAAAAATTCAAAGACATGTGAAGTCCCCAACCGGCATTTGGCCAGCATGGTAGACGATGGCTCATATATTTCCTCATTCCTATATTCGTATAGGCCTATATTCCTGCAGTGGGATGTGTTGTGACGTGATGATGATACAAAATCAATAACATCCTCCGAATCGCAGTTTACTCTATCCGCCTATTTCCCTCATTTGAGATTAATAATACCTACCCCAATAACGTGTAAAGAATTTTCCCGAAAGAATGAGATATTTTCCGTGATAAAAGTAGCCTATGTCATTCTCCGGCCGTCCTCTAACTATACCTAGAAAAAAAAAATCACGTCCATTCGTTACACCGTTTTGACTTGTAAGAAGGACAAATATTTTTCGCATTTGTCAAGAGGGAATGAGATCTTTTCGTAAGGTAAAAGTCCCATGTCGCTTCCCATTTCACACTGGGCAAAAAAAAGTTGACGATGAGGAACACTCTGTCGTTACCATGTACCCACTAAACAAAACGTTACATAGAAATACCGTCATTAAAAAGAATTTTTCTGAAGATTTGAGATAACCTATTTTCCCGAGGTAAAAAAGAGTCGGCCCTATCTATCTGTGTGCAAAACATCACCTCGTTCAGTTGCTCTGCTTTGTGGTAAAAGAAGGTCAAAGTTTTTGGCTTGGATTAAATAGTTCGGATTGGAAAATTTGGATCATATGGATTCTTTGCGTGGGCAAGACTTAGAGGAATCTTGAAGAGTCATCTTATTCTAGTTCAAGTACTATAAGGTGAGTCTTGGTCATAGACCAACCACCCAGTGCATATCCTCTCGCAACTCTAACTTCTTCATGTTACTTATATCAATCAATTTATAGATAAAAGGCCAAATACCAATTGTCTTGGTTTTAAATACAAAAATAACGAGACAACAACATACAAACTTCTATCCATATGCGCCGCGGCTACGTACTTTGTGTCCCTACTTTTAACTTCTTAGGGGTAAAAATTCAAAGATCATCTTGTTAGTGCCCCTCAAAGTAACCCAATGAATACACCTAATCTACGTAAATATACCTAAATGTAAAGACATTTTTTTATATTATTAGGGCTGCTACTGATCTGTTACATGCTTTTGTGTCAAATATATCCCACCAAAAACATTCTGTAAAAAACTAGCCAAGTCTCGATGGAGCTGCTTGATTATCTCTAAAAAGTAATGAAATCTATACAAAGTCGTGCCAAGTGTAAGGTTCCTTACTGCGATTTCTTTATTATTATAGTTAATGTTGTGTGACTTGGCCGTTGAAGGGTACACAGGGGTACAAAACCAGGTGCTCCATGACACCATTGCACCAATCTGTCGCCAGAACCGCTATTAATGTTATTAATTATGTTATTAAGAATGTTCAACGGCAAACTATTAGCGAATAATCTGTGTGGCGTTTACATAACATTCTTTATACGTTAGTGGCTTTATCAAGCCTACAATTGACTGGTTATTGAATCAACGTTTTCCAAGTGGCAATTTTCCATCGTCAATGCGTAGCGGTTCTGGCGACAGATTGGTGCAATGGTGTCATGGAGCACCTGGTTTTGTACCCCTGTGTACCCTTCAACGGCCAAGTCACACAACATTAACTATAATAATAAAGAAATCGCAGTAAGGAACCTTACACTTGGCACGACTTTGTATAGATTTCATTACTTTTTAGAGATAATCAAGCAGCTCCATCGAGACTTGGCTAGTTTTTTACAGAATGTTTTTGGTGGGATTTCACTTCTTTTTGAAGAAACGTGGGCATATTACATATATGCCCACGTATCTACAAATATACTTGATACTGAAAGTTGAGTCTGTTCTACCATACACCAAGAAAGATATTTAATGGAAGAGACAAGACCCGTCTTTGGGCATACCAACTACTTGGTAGCCACTAAGTTCATCGTCGTCTTTTAATATTATCGACATTTTTTACGATAATTATTATCTTGCGAAATCAAAGACAATTAAACTCAACGACCTTTAGTATATGGACAACAAATCAGAAATACCGATAATATTTAGACTAAAACCTACTTATATCTTTAAGACTTCTTTTGTCTTAATAAAAAAAACTTAAAGAAAATATTACTCTGCCTACTCAATCTATACAAACTATAAGCAAAACGTTAACTCTTAATTATTAGACAAGTGTCAATATAATTAATTATCAATGAACTTTCTACCAAAGGTACTACCTACCTAGTACTGAAATACAGCTAAATTAATGATATTTTTAAACGAAACGAAGTAATATCTAACTAAATAAACTAAACTAGAATACTAGAAAAGTACTTATAAACACGAACGCGATTCGAAGTACTGCCTAACTGTAAATTAAGCCTAGAAAACTAAAAGTAGGTACTAAATAATTAACAATTAAATAAAGTATTCAATTGAAACTTCTTTTAATTCTGATAATTAAGTAATAATCAGTAATCCGTCACTAACCATATAATTCCTAACCTGTTTAAATCTTTGAATTAATATAATAACAACCTGCCAATTAACCTTAGCAAACCTCACGAAATAATCAGCGAAATCAACGAAATGCAAATAATCCCTCCTAATCCCTAGCAAACATTTTCAAGCGCAATAGAAGAATGTCGTAAACGACTGTAACGCGGCCGGTTGTCACTTTGCCATATAAGGTTATCGGAAAAACAAAACGTAAGCGCGTTTTAAAATACAGTCAACGCCATCGAGCGACGCGTGCGGGTATCACCGCCACTCTTAGCCAATGCATTATATTTTGACCAAATTTTCGTTTGTTTATTTAATTTGTGTAATGTTCGAGTAGAATAAAATTAATCGTTTGACTATTTCTTCTTGTAAACTTGTAATAAGTATAAGTAAGTATAAGTATAAAAGCCAGTCTAGTCTTATCCAGAGTTTTCGTTTAATTTTATTTATATTCGTATTAAAAGCAGAAGGGGAGGCATTCGCCCAGCAGTGGGACGCTATAGGCTAGATTAAATTAGAAGATGTGTCCCACTATGCTGGACAGTCGATTTTTTTATGTACCAATAGTAGAAGGGGGCATTACCATATCTCTAATACAGCTGGGGCCAGCTGAGGGTTCTTCGTCAGATATAAAGTTAATCGTTCGACTATTTCTTCTTGTAAACTTGTAAGTATAAGTATAAAAGCCAGTGTAGTCTTATCCTGAGTTTTCCTTTAATTTTATTTATATGCGTATTATAAGCAGAAGGGGAAGCATGCGCCCAGCAGTGGGATGCTATAGGCTAGATTAAATTAGAAGATGTGTCCCACTACGCTGGATTTTTGCAATGACAGTCGATTTTTCTATGTACCAATAGTAGAAGGGGGCATTACCATATCTCTAATACAGCTGAGACCAGCTGAGGGTTCTTCATCAGATACTTCAGACCTTCGATTTTTGACATCAAATGGAGCGGCCCACCAAGTTGAATATTTTTTGTAAAGGCGGTATATGTCGATCTCTAATAGTTTGGTTGGGCTACACAAGAGTGTTTCCTAATCAGGGTCACCAGGTACTCCAGATCTTCAATTATCCTAGTTTTTATAGTTTTCCCTTTATGTGGCCATTGAACCATAACTCTGTACCAAATTTCAGCTCTCTGAGTTTATGGGAAGTACTAGTTCTATTTTGATGATCATGAGTGAGTGAGTGAGTGAGTGAGTGAGTGTCATAAATGCGAAACTTTGCTTTCGTTTAACTTCGGAACTAAATGACCTACAGACTTGAAATTTTGGATTTTAAGTATGTGATTATAGCTTACTGGATGACGAAAATTTCTGCGTTCTAGTCTTATCCAGAGGTTCTAAAATAGGGGCCTGAAAATGCCGCGAAATGGTTCCAGTAAAGGATGGTACGGCAGTGTTTGCTTCGCGCTCGACTTGGCGGGGGCACTGCCGTGCCCCCAGATTTTTTTTTATTATTTTTATTATATAAGTTTAAATACTTATTTTCTCCTCTTTTGAGGGTATTACCTTATCATGCGGGCCGTAGCCAAGCATGATAAGGGATAACCGAGTTATGGTACGCGACTGTCAGTTATGGTTCCAGACGTTAAAAATTTCCTAGCAATGCGGCATGTATTTAGAATTGCGGCTTTTTGCAATGTTTCTATAATATGAGTTGGTATATGTAGGGTATTGAGGCTGTTGCTTAAGGTTTTAGGAATTACACCTGTCGTGGATATTACAATGGGAACTATATGAACTATGTGTGCTTGCCATAGTTCTATGGCTCAATCTTGGTTTTTGGCTAATTTCTCGTAAATTGTGGATTGAATGTTGTGTGTGTTTGGGATCGCTGTGTCAAAAAATGTAGTATCGGGTCTATTATTGTAATGAATTGTTCTGTCGGTTATTAGTGTTCGATCCCAGTACAGTTTGTGTTGTTTATTTTCGTGTACTATGGATGGCGTGTATTTATAATATTTATATTATTTTTATTGATATTTTTTTATTATTAATGAATCTCTACGTTTGGATTTTACAAGCGTAGTTGTAATTTACAAACTTTTTCCCCGTATTCTAAATGATTCGACGATATTCGATTAGGTGTCGGAAAGTTTCAGATTTGGAATGCTTTTCTGTGAACAAATGCGCACTCGAAATTTTGAATAGAAAGTCGACTATCGAACTATTTAGAATACCTACGGGCCCGACCGCTTGGTAGTAGTCTTATTATTATTATTATGAGCCCACAGTGTCCCACTGCTGAGCAAAGGCCTCCCTCATCTGTTTCCAGTCATTTTTGTTCTTGGCGAGCACAAACCATCCCTTATTAAAACTGTCAAGCTCGTCTCTCCACCGTTTTCGTGGTAGTAGTCTTATTCAGCAGAAAATTGAGTAAGCTGATGATGAAAGTTGATTTGTGCTGCGTAGCCACTGATTTCGTTTCATTTGTTTATAAGCTTTGTGGTTAGGAATAAAGCGCCGACTGAATCAACCTTTTTCCGTTCCTAGTTTTTCAAAGGTTAGAGCCTGTGCCCTGCGCGCGACATTTATACGTTGTTTATGATAATGATCCTGACTAATGGTATTTGACAAGATACGCCCAGAGATTATAGGCCCTGCTTCAGGTAGGTAATCCAATATTGTACTAGGTATTAGGTACATTTTGAGTAATATATTTGATAAATGTAGCAGATTGCGATTACGTAGGTATTTAAGAAATATCTACCTTAAAAGACAGAAGAGATGAGACGAAATAGACTACTTAAAAGTTATATTATCTACTGCTATCTGGTGAAATGTGTAATGTAAGGAATCAAATGATATACCGATATGTTACTTTATATTGATAAATTATATACAAGAACGCTTCCATCTGCGGCCTCATCTTCACTTCATCCGGTGTGATTGAGGTCAAGTGCTGACCCGTTGTGCATAAAAAAAGAAAACATTTGCGTCTACCCTTTCTTTAACAGTATTAAAATTAAAAACTTTAATTAATGAAATTCGCCATATGCGAGCGGACTGTATTTACCTACAAACATTTTAATTTAATTAACATGTATATTCGGCATCTCACATCATTGTCAATATCAGATTAGTTAAAACAATAGAGCTTAATTGTATAAAGTATAGTTGTCAACACTGTAAACTAATTCGGGTCGTCACACATCGATCCAATACCTATCGCGACACCTTGAATTTGATATTTGAATAAATATATTCCATGGTCCAATCAACCATCCTGGTTGTTTACGAGGTTTATTTTTTATTTATTTGGGTTCATCAACGATTGTTTACGCTAATACATTATTATTACATACAATTTCTTAACACTACTTAAACGTAACAATCACTTACAGGTAAACACTGCTTCCACTATGTAATTACACGGTAGGTACATATATGTGTGTAGTACCTACGTCTTTTGTCCCTTATATAGTTTATGGGTATGCAAAAACGAAAGTTTCTGAAAAGAAACACATAGCGACTTAGTGTAAGTTGGAATAAATCGAAAGATATAAAACAGACATTATGTCGTCGTCGTGGTCCCCCCTCCGGTATATGGCTTAACCACGTAGCGATGTTGTGGTATTAATAGATTACCGCGTAATGTATCATGAAGCAGACGGGCTACTTCGTTTTGCATCTGTTTTCCGACCGACTTACATGTTGCTAAAAGACATAGATATAAGGCGCGCGCCTATACACTTCACATAATAACCCTGCACATATTAATATCGTATGGAATTGTTTCCGCGGTCCAACCACAGAGCTAGAATCTTCCTCCCTTTCGTGAAGGTCGTCGTCGGGACAAATTATGACGCTGTCCCCCACACGTGTATTGAATATTGTATTCAATTCGATTCCTCGCACGTCCTTGATATTCAATTTCTATGTTTATATTTCAATTTATGATTTGAAAACAAGCTTTCTTACTCAGCGTTCAAACCAGAGAGCGGCTAAGTATTCTGTATTCATTGGCTTCGATGGAATCAATAAATTAAACACAGGATTTCGCTGACAAACAAGTTAGAATCTGACGACTTTCGGCTGCTATTTCTCCCGCCTGATGGCGCTAGTGGGTTTGGATAAAATGACAAATGACAGTAATGTAAAAAATCATACTCGTGTAACCTTATCTGTAGAGTGAGCCTCAAGGGACTCATGGCTTATACACTTGACGGCTGATACCGTAGAACTATATACTGATATCATAGCAAAACACGGAACAGAATGGGGGTCTATTGGTTACACACAAAAGCCTTACGAACTAGCCAGGATTAAAAGCTGGGGTTTTACAACTTCGAAAGGTCCCGGTCAAACTTAGCAATAGAGTTTGCCACAGAACAACTGTTTGATCCTGGTTTATACGGGAGTAAAAATATATGGAGGCGGAATCTGACCTATATTATAGCGTTATAAAATGTAGGTGTACAAATAATTTAATTGGTTATTTTCAGGAGACATCGTTATGTGTTTCACAGAAAGTTAACACTCCACGGTTTCGCAACTAACTTTTCTCTAAACAAAATTGAATTTCGAGTTGATCAACACGTAAATTAAGGAGATAAAAAGTTAGCTACGAATATTTTTAGTAACCTCGGAACGACACAGTGGGTGAAGAATTCACCCGAAAAGTTTTATACAGGTAGGTAATTGGAAAACGCTATCTTTTGAAATCTTTAGATTTCTTTCGCCTTTTGTTTAACATGACGATAGAGTTAGTCGATAGAAAAATATTGATCGACTTACAGTTCATTACTTAAGCTTAGTTTAGAAATATAACTTTTATTTATGCACTACAGTTTAGCACATGACCTCAACCACATCTGATCTTAAGTGAAGATGATGCTGAAGGTGGAAACGTACTGACCCGGAAACCCCATCTTATTTGGGAACTAGCTATCTTATCTCTGACAATCGGAACGCAACAATTCTATTAAAATTGCTGTTTGGCAGCAGATTTAGATAAGACGGTGTTAGCTAGCCAGGCGGATATTTTAAAAATGCTCTACCACCAACCAAACCGGGTACTCAACTTGCACCCCGTTGGAGATCAAACCCGCGACCTCCGAATCGTAAACCCTGTGTTGAGCTACGGAGGCGGTCGACTGAAAATGTTTGGTCGCCCGATTGTTCTATGATAGTGACCCTGCCTTCGAAACCAAGGATTGCGGTTTCATATCCTCCCACGGGTAATAATGTTTGTGTGATGAATACGAATATTTGGGTATAAATCAAGGTTGTTTGTAGAGATATTTATGTATGTTTATTCATTATCTATGTAGTGTCCAGTGCATATCACTGACTCTGCTGCTTTGTTTAGGACTATATTAACTAGTGATTGAAATATTTATTTTATTTGACTTCTTTAGGTCGCGGTTTCATCAAAGGGAATATGAGTAGAATTAGATCATTGTGAACCGATCCGAAATTTTGCTTTTTTGTCAATGTAACATCAACGGGTGATTTTGGTTGCGGGTTTAATTTTCTGGGGCCTGGATTGGCGTAAATATACTTTAAATTCCGCGCTATTTAACCTTTATAACTTGCTGGCTTGCTATGCATGAAAATTTGAGCATTATTTTGACAACTTTCTATGAGATAAATCGAAAATGCTGTCCTGGAAAAGTTGTGTAAATGTCCCTATTTGCGGGTTTAGCGGCCGAATAAATTACTATGAAAACTCATATCTGCCGTGTAATTTAAAAATGGAACTATTCTTTTACTTCGAAACATGGCAGCGACGGAGGTCAGTTATCAATGAATTACGAATAGCTGTTTGATAAAAAAAAAAAATTATAATTGGTGCGTGAAAAATTATTGTTGTTCGTCACTGATTTTGTTTGGAATTGATAATTTGATAAAATGAGTACAAGAGAAGAAAGTGAGTTTGATGAGCATACTTTGATGCCACCTGAAATTCAAGAGGCGGCAAGAGCAATAGAAAACTTGTTACCGCCAAAGTCAAAAGAAAACAATTGTACATTCTGCAACTTTATTTTCAAATAAAATATTCTAAATACTAAATTTGAATTACCGCGCATTATTTGAGAAAAGTACTATATCAAACCTGGGCCGCAACGCATTGATGAAATTGAATTAAAAAAAGAATATTTAATTAGAATCATTGTAAATTAGTTTGCAAGTAGCAAATAAATTTAGTGCATAATCAGTTCAACTGTTTCTTTGAAATACTTTTTTTGTCCACGTGGACGAAGTCGCAGGAAACAGCTAGTTTTAAATGTTAAATCACGAACTATATCTTAAAGTACCCTCTGAATATGAAACTCAAAATAGATCTTTGGAATTTACTTATCATGTAAAAGTAATGAAAGATACGTTTGTAAGAAGTAGAACACGAAGCGTATGTCTTGGTTTTGCTATTGATTTTACGACGTCAATCGAATTTAATAAATCAGCACTGGATAATGGAATTCTGCTCGAACGACCTCATTGAAAGGTCAGGACCGGTATAAGGCGTTTTTAAATGAATTATATAATTGTTAATGATTTTAAAGTAGGGTGTCTTTTTTAAAGTAATACACGACGACATCTGTCTCTCGACTCGACTCGACGACTCTCTATCGAAAGTCACTTTTTTTATTGCCATTATTTGGAAAATGTCGCTCTTATTATTTTAATTTATTTCCTATTTCATTCGTCTCGTCAATTATCATGGATACATTTAGCAGTACTTATTACTAGGAAATGCTCTATAAAATTACTATTTTTGGATGAATTTTCTTTTTATTTGCTATTTTCTGTCAAATACTAATTATGTTTTTAGCTTCCGACGCAAGGTGTGTTTTTTTAGGTATGAAGCCCTTGTCGGTTTGAAAATTGGTCAAGCCGTTTCCAAGATATTTAGAACTCTGTGCAGTTGATTTGTTTACCCGGATATTTTAGTAGATAAAGGTTTTGCACATTTTCAATACATAGTTATGTTTTATTTGCATAACAAAGTGCTCCATACAATATTACTTTTAATAAAACATACGACAAATCTGTCGCAACCACTATTGTGTTTATGATCCTGTATCTACCGAGTCTAAATATACGTTGTGGGTAGGTTCAAAAAAAAATTTGGAACCAACCCGTGTTTTGAAGGATGTTATAAAGAAGATAAAGAAACCCATAAACATAATATAGCATACGAAATAAAAAGAAACTAGGCAAATAACTAAAGTTTGTATCGTACAAACCTAGGCACAATGCTACAAAGAAATTAGATGTCAAAGGAAAATTAATAAAGATATCTCATAAGGTATAGGTAGCAATCATAAATGAAATTTTAATAGTGACCCAGATACTAAACTATCTATATAGGATGTAATCAACTTCATGTACTCCACAGAAACCATATAGACTGATGATATAGAATCACGAAAAATTTGTTTCAAGGCTAATCTATTATCAGCAATAGTTCATGAAATACATGATTTGATTACATCCAGTATTCATTTAATTAGTTAATTTGATTTTAATTCAAATCGCCTCTGTAGAACTTTGAAATCTTTTTTATCATCAATTTTTAAATTATCTGCTTTTGAATCCTGCTCCTCGACCGAGGCTTCCAATTTTGAAGTAGAATTCTGATTTTCCTGCATATGTTTAACTTCCATAGCAATGTCTGTTAACTCATCATCGCTTATTACAGGGCCTGATATAAAATTAAAGTTTTCTTTTTCCATCTTTGCTTCAAGTCGCTCATTTTCTTTCCTAGTGGCTGTTTCAGCGATATTTTGAAGTTTTTCTTTTGTTATTGATTCTTCGACGCCTGCGTTATTTATATCAAATGTGGCCAAGGAGTCAACTAGGTCATCTTCGGGATGGTAAGGGTTGTTGTATACCTGCTTTCGTACATTCGATCTTAGAGCGACTTGAGTAGCTAATTTCCCAATTATATCAGGACTCGGAAGATTTTTAAGGAACTTCATCATATCCTCAAAGTCAAATTGAACTTTAACATTTTTACCTTGTAGTCCAGATATAAGTGTCGGAAGTAATACTGAAAATCAAGCATCTAATAATATGGAGAAATAAAAAAAAATTGCGGAATCAGTTATGTTAATTTAAAAATATAGTCTATACGTCTGTGACAGCCATTTATCTCAAAAACTATTTGATGAAGACAATTTCAATTTGATATAGTTTTATTGAATGGTGGTTGAAATACAGACGTAGTCAAAAAAGTTAAATATCCATTTTAGATACTCTGTGTAAAAATCGGTTGAGCCGTTTCAAGCATTTTAACGCAGTTTCTTCATACCTGGATGATATTATTACGTTTTATTTCTTCGGGGTTTTCTAAATTTTCAATTTATGTTATCTTTAGAAAAGTTAATAACCAGGCGACGTTCATTTAACTTATCCGCGTAGTTACGGATATCCGGATATCTATAAGACGAACGTTGATTGAGTGTTCAAGGAAGCGTGATGTATCGTCCTTTGTGACTTAGTTGTTGTTTCTCGCTCGCGTAATTGCGAGAATAATCGATTGTCGTTTTTCTATAAGGGATCTGATTCTCGCATAGTCAAGATTTCGATGTCAATAGACATCAATAGAATTGTCACTTTTACACAAGCGTATATGCGTGAGAGTGATAGACCTACCAAAGTCTAAAGGAAAATCTTTGGTGTATCGGTACGATAACGATAGGTTAATTTTGAATAATTTTTAGAAACACTTGAAACAGTAATCGGTTCTATTATGTCATTTCCTTGATACCGTCATCTATTAAGTTCTAATGTATAATTAGTTGGCTCGTTGCTCGCTCCGCCATTTAACGGTTTCTCATTGGTCAACGTTATCGATTACGATACCGATGAAATTACATAATTTGAGGGCTGAGGTATGATCGATTAGCTCAATGCTCGCTCGGCAAACTTGACATTTGTTCAGTGGTCAACGTTGTCAATGACGATACCGATGAGGGTACATAATTATAGGGCTAACATTAGGTTAGGTTATTGATGGATGAGAGACATCGATTCCGATGAAGGTACATAGGTATTGGGCTGATATTAGGTCAAGTTATTGCTCTGAGTGGTTGATCAAAGATACCGATGCAGATACCGATGAAGGTACATAATTATAAGCCTGATATAAGGTTAGGTTGTTGTACTCAATGGCAGATGAAAGACACCGATATCGATAGAGTTACATAAGTTATAGAGCTGATATTAAGTTAAGTTATTGTTCTGAGTGGTGGGTGAAAGCACAGAATAACTAATAGGACTAGATGAAGAATAGCGTTAAGCTTTTAATTAGAACGATATGATGATTGTGTGTCACAGGATAGTGAAGGATTATATAATACATATTTTATAAGAAGAAGATACATAGTTTATGTAACCTATACCTATCACTATGTAAAATATACCTATCACTGACTTACCTAACAATCTTACATGAAACATATTTGTGTGCAGTCTAGTATGCATTGAAATAGGACTGCACTTTTATTGTATTTTAGCAATTTGATTGGGTAGTTATCGTAAAATTTTGCTAACGCTAATAATTTAAGACCGTGAAATTGCTATGTAAATGTGATGTAAGTAATTTTATTGTTAATTATTTTGGAAAGTATTAAGCAGATAGATTTAGAGTACATTAACTCAGAAATATATAAATTATTTAACTTCTAGCATCCAACTTTTCAACCCAATTTTATTAGCAATGTAAACATGCATTTTTAACTAAAATGGAAAGAATTGTAAATACTAATTAAATAGAATAATAATTGTAAAACTATTCGTTCCCTATTTTAGCAGAAACAATTTCTTATAATGACGAGTACCTAATCCGTGCAACCAGATCAAACTCGAGTACACCGCAAATTCTGTCAAAGATTTTAATTATTCTTATAAAATACGAGGGATAACAATAATTATATATAACCTCCTACTACAATGTTCTTATACATATTTTATATCCCCCAGTTCTATTTTTTACCTACATTATTATTCATGCAGATATATCACAAACATTTAATTGGGACGCGATAACTTATATATTTTTTATCGCGACTGTCTTACTGGGTCAAATTAATTCATAAGAGTTTATATGAACATAATTCTAAAAAATAAATAACGAAGGACATGGGTTAATTAACATAAAAGATTATCATTTTATTCACATCGACTGAGACGCTAAACTTTACACCCACACCCAACCCATCTAAACGGAAATTGGATTTCCAAACACATGGTCGGTTGCTTATTTAGTTTCATTATTGTTTTTCAACTAATACACATACAGGGACGTTGAAGAATAGGAAGGCTAAATAGTGTTTTTATAATAAATTGATTGCCTTGTGTTTGTAAAGAAAATATTGAGTACCCATATGGAAGCTGAAGGGGGATAAGGCAGTGGCACGGGTCGTCTGTTAGATCGAATGAGACGATAGACAATGCACCCAGGGATGGAAGAAATTATATTCAAGATTGAAATAGTCACGAATTTAGTACTCTATTACTAGAATTCCATCAATCAATCGCGATGACATGCCGACGGCATATTAGAGTAATCATATAGCGGCCCACTGATCAATAGTAAAATGCCAGCAGGATTCTTAACCTCAATCAGCACCGTATACCACGCCTTGTTGAAATACGTAGTTCATTGCCGCGTAAAGCCTCTAGCTAACGTCGGTGAAACCATTGCGGGCGACAAATGAACTACTTATATTCGCGACGCAGCGGTGGCACCGCAACGCACCATGTGGCATCGCTCTAACCCATGTCACCCTCGATCTGATGTCGATCATTCTCTGGACGGGTAGAAAATGATCTGTTAGTTGTGGGTTTGGTATCCGAATATATTACTCATGGAACAATTAGGATGATTAACACATGCCGACTTGTTACCTGCACCTCGGACCTACAGTACAGTCACAGATTACTAATAAGTTACTAAAGTAGTACAGTACAGTACAGAAGTAGCATGGACATACCGACTGACAGATAAATGCAATAAACTTTTTTTATTTCCAGTAGATTTAAATTGACATTCAAAATAAATGCTGGAAGTTTGAAGTTTGACCAAACTAAAGGCGGGGACCCCTGTTGGGGGGCATGTAAGCTTTCTAGCGTATCTCCCTTTCGCAGGTTTCAAAGCCAATCACTACATAAAATATCTCGTCTTGTCCTTCTGGTCGCTTGACGTTGCACATTTACGAAACGAATCACTAGCCAACTTCTTAACAAACTCGCAACAAAACGCACCACAATCACACATATTGGAAAGTGAGGATGTGGTTAAAGATGAAACATGCGATCTCAGTAGTAGATTCCTATTCACCCTGCTCTTCGAAATCATAACACGTTTGCGAATAGTAAACGCCTAATATAAGTAATAACAATAAAATACATAGACATATATTTATTTGACACCACACTATAGCAACAACAACATTAATAAAAACTAAAAAAGTACTGCAATATACAGAAACAGGGGGATTTTGAAAAGCGGTGAGTGCAGTGTGATGTCAAAAATGGACTTAATCTCAGCATGTGCTATCCTTCAAACTTCAAACTTCAAGCATTTATTTCAACGTAAGATACATGATATCATTTATTGAATATCAATTTAAATATATAAATAAGCCCTATTTTTTTTTCGGTCAGTCAGTATGTCCAAGCTACCACCGCATCGGAAAGGGAAATCATCTGTGGGAAAAGAAGCGGCGCAAGAAACCCACAGGATCATTTATCTTTTCTTCTCTTTTTTTTATATTTAATAGTATATAACAAATACAATTTTATAATTTTTGGGAGCTGGGCGAAGTATACAAGCGTTTTTGTCATTCAGGTACCATCTATTATGTCTGGTTTAGTGTCCGTGAACGTGTTGAAATTGTAGTGAAGTTGAATTCGTGAAGATTGAAGCTGAAATGGAGTTCCATGCCTTGGCTGTTCGCATTATGAATGAAGAGTCAAACCGCTTAATGCGAATATCGACATGTCGACGACACACATAAAATATCCTAGAAGAAAAGGACACTTTTTATACCAATAATAGGTTCGCTACAGTTAGTTACTCTGTGATAAATTAACTCCGTGCGCGCAAAGCCATGGGCGAAACATTTGCATGGCTGCAGGTAAGTCGCCCATTACTTGATGCTGCTTTACAGGATCATTTCTCCTGCATCTCACACAGGTCCGTAGCCGCTTCTTTACTGCTCTGTTTCCACCGATTATCCAATATTGCTGTCTAAGGCTGGCCAGGGTGATCCGCCATGGAATATCGTTTTGTGTGCTTCATCGATGAGAAGACTAGTAAGGTGGTTGCTGTGTGGTATGATCAGGGGATGCTTCATGCTTTGATTGATGTTATATTGTGTGATAGATGATAGAAATGTAATTTAGCGCATGTGTATAGTTTCTTTCTATTTGTTTTAAGAAAGGACTCAGACGTGATTTAGTTTCGAAAACAAACTTTTACTAGTGGACAATTTATTTTCCAGGTGCGTCTTCACGGATGGAATTAATTTCTCGACCCACGGATATTACTTCAACTTTGGTATAAAATCTTTGTATTCATCACACAAACATTTACCTCTATAAATACCTCATAATCGACTAAAGAAAAACTTCCTATAACAGGGCATGGAGCCCTATTTTACACTTTTAGGGGCTGTCTTTTGTATAAGGTTTAGTTTGTTTTTTGTATTTTAATTGACGTTTAATTTTTTGTATTCTATTTCAGGTATTTGTGCAAAATTTTATTTAAATCTATTAAAGCTCATACAAATTGTTATCGCCAATATTACATTTTTAAGGATAAAATTTCTAAATAGCCTTGTTTAATGCTGGCATGTTTCTGTCTGCAATAGTTTAGGCTCTGCGTTGATCAGCTAAATCAAGAGTTCCTTTATTAACAGAAAACATAAGTAACCAAAGAATATACATTGAAATTCTTATAATAATAATCCGATAACTGGCACATAAAACCTTCGAACTGGCACAATTCTTTATAACAACACGAAATTATACGAAATGCTATTATTAGGTATATGGGAATAAAGAAAGTAATTAAACTAAATTAGACGTACTGTGCCCGCTGCCTCACCCTGACAGGATATGTGCATGAGTACACTGTAATTATGTGTTATTAGTATAAGTATTGTGTACATATTGCAGTTTCAATAAATAAACAAACAGATGTCTGTGAAAGTAACCGCGAAGATATTCACAATACCACGGTTAGTATAACAATACCACAAACAACTTTGTCATGAGCTTAGTCTTGTTAGGTAACAAGAAAATGCAAGTGAGTCAACCCTCGCGTTTTATACGAGCATTTATTTTAGCGAAATACTCAACCTGCTTTGCAGGAGTCCAACTTTTAATTCATAATCTAGAAAGTTTCAGTCTCCTGTCGTTTTAGTGCTTGCCGTCCCTAAGGAATATAGTACCTAGATTGATGCTCCGAGCGGATAGTGATTTATAATTGAGGACACCCAAACACTAATGTTTGGAATATCTCTGACCCCCCATTTGGGATAAAGGTCGCGACGTTATGTATAAATTTATAAATCAGGTAATACGAGGAAGACTATCTGCTTGTTTTCCAACTACAAATTTTCAATTAAAAAAAGCAACACAATTTCAAAAGTTGCTATGCAGTGTTCCAGTAAAAACTGGATCTGGGCGGCTTTTCTCAATATTTTTTAAAATTCAAATTTCGAACAGTCCTACCCTCGGCGAGCAAAGATTGTTCTTAATTTGGTTTTTTGTTCGACGAGTTTTATAATCAAACTTTTCGACTTATTTTCTTCGTCATCACTACAAATAAAAAAAATACTGTGTGCTGTAATGGACTTTCATACAACTTTACTTAACTGAGACAGCCACCAGCCGTCGTACCACGTAAAAATATTTGCGTTCGATCGTTAATAATTTTCCGTTTAGTTTACTCACGTTCGATAGCTAAATGTGGTTCCAAGTATAAAAGCCCTAGAAGTAAGGCTAAGGGAATAAACGTCTAATGAATAGACGTATCGAGGTACCATAATTTATTTCTAGGGCGTTAACGTGGTACCCAATTTAGAAATCAAACGCAAGCGAGCTAAATGGCAAATTTTTAGCCATCGAACGAATGCAGCTAGTGGAGACCATATGAGAATCATTCGGAATAGGGGACAAATACTTTTAAAGGAAACATACCTAATATAATAAATATAATGGTTAATATAAGAGTGTGACGAATATCTTTATGACGCAAAAAGATGTCGTAAAATGTGTTAAATGAGAAGTAAAGCGGCAGGTGTCTGAATAAGCCCCAAATACATAGATTACATAATACATTGATCTTCTACTACTGAAACACTCATGGCAGTCGCATTCGCTATTCGGTTTCGATTAGAGAAGTTAAGCAATGTCTGGCGCGTACAGTTCATGGATGGGCGGTCACTCGTTCAGCCGAAGCCAATTCAGTGGCCTAAAAACATTGACGATCAGCAGTACCTGCAAATTTTGAGATCTTCGTGTGGAGATGTTTGATTGTTGATGGTTGTAGCTTATTAGGGGATAGTTTATAGAAGAAATAAGCGGCTTTTTGTGCACAAAATCTCAATCACACTAACAGGTACTTATATATACCTACTTATACACAATACGTCTGTACACAATCTCAGAAACACCGACTGTTGCAATATTGCAGGAAACAAATTTGCAACGTCACTCGTCGAATTGTTGGCAAAGTGAATGTAAATTGGATTTAACTGAGTTGACTACATGTTCCAGCGAAATATGAAACAGTCGTAAGTAATATGGATAATAGAAACAACCCTAAGAAAGTTATTGGGTGTTTTTACTCGGTTGTTGAAGATAGCTTTTGGGCAAACCAATTTCGTCAAATGACGTTTCCAAGTTACTTTATTGCTTGCGAACGGCTAGGCTTTACGTTTACTGTAACAAAACTCCCTTAAGGTAGACCGAGGGCATGAAGTTTTCTTGAAAAATATTTATTTCGAAAAAAAGAGATTTTAATTGAATTAACGATGTGTGCTAGATAATAATAACTCATTTACTTAATTGTATGGATTGCCTTAAATATAGGTTGATCAGTATCCGCCAGGTGACCTGCTTGCCTATTTTGTCATGACATAAAAAAATACAAAATTTTTGTTATGACAAGACAAACTGACATAACACGAGTACTATGTAACAAAACAATAAAGAACAAACACTATTATTTTTTCTTAAAAACATTATCATAGAAGATTTTTTGACGATTGTCCCTCTGGTTTCGCCTTAATAAACTCGTTGCCTTTTATGATTGCGTCAATGTTGTCCAGTACTTAATCCATTTTGTTTTTCTATTGAGTGCCGGTCTAACTTTAGTTTGTTGTTCATTTCCCTTGGAGTATTAAGGCTGACCCTGAAACTCGGTATTGTACACATCCAGACCCTCGTTAGTGCTAAACAGGCATCTTCTGTTCAATTTTCCTTAGTTTTACGGGCACATTGTCTTTTATTTGTGAACCTTTCGCCTAAGTCACAATCAATGGTACCCAGCCGGTTATTTTGTTTAGGTACGACCACCATGTAGGTATTACGAGTATGTACACGCGAACGAGATGGTTTATTGATTTTTTTACATATCCTTTGAAGTTATGAAAGCATCAGAATTAATGCATGACACATAGAAACGTCGCCTTTGAAGCTTTGTGAAACGATGATGATTGATGAATATTTAGACGACACTGCAAATAAGTGGCATTGCTTAGGTCGGTAATCGTTTTTTTATATAAGATATGGACATATATAATATCGTCGTTCGCTTATTTTGTGTCCATGTTTTTATATAGAAAATGATTACAAGTTTCGAAGCCGGCCGTATGTACAAAAACATTCCTCTGCGCTGCGTCTGAATTTAATTGGGTCGGGTGGCGATTCACACCACAAACGGTTCGCACCGCGGTGCGAAACGACCCATTCAATTTTTGAAGAGCCCCTTTCGCACCGGTGGTGTGAATCGCCACCTGCAAATTTTGATTGGGTCGATTCGCACCACAAGGTAAATGACCTTTGATTCGGAAGTTGATTCTGTTTCGGACTCGTAATAAAATATTTCACCTAGGTAAATAGAAAAGTAGTAAGTAAAAATGTATAAATCATTTTTTTAACATAATAGATTGCTTTACTTTTATTATTATAAAGAAGTAAATATACTCAACGTTAAAAATATTTTTTTTACTAAAAAATAAGCTTCTATGTATACTGGCTAGACTAGAGAATTACTACAATATAACCACAAAATAAATACAAAGTATTATTTATGATTATTTGTGATTATTTTAAGATTATCTATTTAGCCTACAAAGATTTATCTATTTAGCCCACAAAGATTAGTTTAAGATTCATCATCATCATCTGATTTAAGAGCCATGCTCTTGTCGGTGGAGATTTTTCCATATCTCTCTGCTCTCCGCCTTCCTCTTGACCTCCTGATACGACACGACGTTCAACATAAAACTCTGTTTGATTAACTACATGTTTTAAGATAAACTACATGCAGCAAACAAAAGAGAAGTTTTATTTTATTTTTATTTTATTGTTTTAGGGATAACAACAGCTTTATACCATCTATAATCATGATTCTTAAAACTATATTATTCAGGAAGCCAATAACAGTTATCCACTGAGTTATATACTTATAATCTAACAGTAAGTCAGCCTTTTCTCTATAATATACATACACGAATATACATACAGTACACATACTTATATTTATACTTGTAATCCAATCATAAAACAGAGTTTTATGTTGAACGTCGTGTCGTATCAGGAGGTCAAGAGGAAGGCGGAGAGCAGAGAGATATGGAAAAATCACCACCGACAAGAGCATGGCTCTTAAATCAGATGATGATGATGAATCTTAAACTAATCTTTGTGGGCTAAATAGATAAATCTTTGTAGGCTAAATAGATAATCTTAAAATAATCACAAATAATCATAAATAATACTTTGTATTTATTTTGTGGTTATATTGTAGTAATTCTCTAGTCTAGCCAGTATACATAGAAGCTTATTTTTTAGTAAAAAAAATATTTTTAACGTTGAGTATATTTACTTCTTTATAATAATAAAAGTAAAGCAATCTATTATGTTAAAAAAATGATTTATACATTTTTACTTACTACTTTTCTATTTACCTAGGTGAAATATTTTATTACGAGTCCGAAACAGAATCAACTTCCGAATCAAAGGTCATTTACCTTGTGGTGCGAATCGACCCATTCAAAATTTGCAGGTGGCGATTCACACCACCGGTGCGAAAGGGGCTCTTCAAAAATTGAATGGGTCGTTTCACACCGCGGTGCGAACCGTTTGTGGTGTGAATCGCCACCCGACCCATTTAATTACCGAACGATTGGAACAGAACTCCGACAAAACCGTAAATAGCATCTGCTCGTGAATCTGATCAACATTTTCTATACTATTATACATTAGAATAGGTATAGCCTTTACACTCGTGCATGAATGATTTTCTATGGTATTTTTTAACCCCTGACGAAAAACGACAGGTGTTAATGTCCAATCTTTGTCCGGATGTATCTATCCGTACACGAACGAACGAGAGGGTATGTTATTAGCAATATTTGGTGATAATCGATTAAGCCGTTGCAAAGATATTGAACGCGCTTGAACTCTTGAACCTGATGTTAAGTGAAGATGAAGCCGAAGGTGGAAGCGCAGTGATCCCCTGTAACCTTATTTTATATCGGGGACTGCCTATTTGGCGTTTGTTGCTGTTTGGCGGCCGACTTACGTAAGATGGTGGTATAGCTGGCCAGGCAGCTATTTATAATGCTCTACCACCAGCCAAACCGAGTACTAAACATGTACCCCGCTGGGGATCGAACCCGCGACCTCCGATTCGAAACCCAATATTGTTTACATTGAGCCAAGGAGCCGGTTAAAATTATAATCGGGGGGCACGGCAGTGCCCCCGCCAAGTCGAGCGCGAAGCAAACACTGCCGTACCATCCTTTACTGGAACCATTTCGCCGCATTTTCAGGCCCCTATTTTAGAACCTCTGGATAAGACTAGAACGCAGAAATTTTCGTCATCCAGTAAGCTATAATCACATACTTAAAATCCAAAATTTCAAGTCTGTAGGTCATTTAGTTCCGAAGTTAAGCGAAAGCAAAGTTTCGCATTTATGACACTCACTCACTCATGATCATCAAAATAGAACTAGTACTTCCCATAAACTCAGAGAGCTGAAATTTGGTACAGAGTTATGGTTTAATGGCCACATAAAGGAAAAACTATAAAAACTAGGATAATCGAAGATCTGGAGTACCTGGTGACCCTGATTAGGAAACACAAGAGCCCAACCAAACTATTAGAGATCGACATATACCGCCTTTACAAAAAATATTCAACTTGGTGGGCCGCTTCATTTGATGTCAAAAATCGAAGGTCTGAAGTATCTGATGAAGAACCCTCAGCTGGTCTCAGCTGTATTAGAGATATGGTAATGCCCCCTTCTACTATTGGTACATAGAAAAATCGACTGTCATTGCAAAAATCCAGCGTAGTGGGTCACATCTTCTAATTTAATCTAGCCTATAGCATCCCACTGCTGGGCGCATGCTTACCCTTCTGCTTATAATACGCATATAAATAAAATTAAAGGAAAACTCAAGATAAGAGTACACTGGCTTTTATACTTATACTTACAAGTTTACAAGAAGAAATAGTCGAACGATTAACCTTATATCTGACGAAGAACCCTCAGCTGGTCCCAGCTGTATTAGAGATATGGTAATGCTAGACTAGACTGGCTTTTATACTTATACTTACTTATACTTATTACAAGTTTACAAGAAGAAATAGTCAAACGATTAATTTTATTCTACTCGAACATTACACAAATTAAAATGTGAACATGTGAATATGCCCACGTTTCTACAAAAAGAATTGAAATCCCACCAAAAACATTCTGTAAAAAACTAGCCAAGTCTCGATGGAGCTGCTTGATTATCTCTAAAAAGTAATGAAATCTATACAAAGTCGTGCCAAGTGTAAGGTTCCTTACTGCGATTTCTTTATTATTATAGTTAATGTTGTGTGACTTGGCCGTTGATGGGTACACAGGGGTACAAAACCAGGTGCTCCATGACACCATTGCACCAATCTGTCGCCAGAACCGCTATTAATGTTATTAATTATGTTATTAAGAATGTTCAACGGCAAACTATTAGCGAATAATCTGTGTGGCGTTTACATAACATTCTTTATACGTTAGTGGCTTTATCAAGCCTACAATTGACTGGTTATTGAATCAACGTTTTCCAAGTGGCAATTTTCCATCGTCAATGCGTAGCGGTTCTGGCGACAGATTGGTGCAATGGTGTCATGGAGCACCTGGTTTTGTACCCCTGTGTACCCTTCAACGGCCAAGTCACACAACATTAACTATAATAATAAAGAAATCGCAGTAAGGAGCTTGGCACGTCTTTGTATAGATTTCATTACTTTTTAGAGATAATCAAGCAGCTCCATCGAGACTTGGCTAGTTTTTTACAGAATGTTTTTGGTGGGATTAATATTGACTATTAACAAAGTTGTTTGGCATATTAAATGTTGATGATTTTCATGTTTTTCAGTGGTTTTCTACATACATACATAAAGTCACGATCTTTATTTTTTTTTTAGGTTTTCTAAATTTGATATTTATAGTTATTATTACTTATAATTGAACTCGTGTTGTAACTAAATAAAGAAGTATCGGAAAAATGTATATAATTTTCTGAGGAAGCTTAATTTGTAGTATGCAGGCCTGAAAGTGTGATCTGTTTCAAATTGTACCTAAACTGTACTGTAATACTGGAGCTTTTATATGGAAGTACATAAATTTCCTCGCCTCGAATTTAATTTTCTAGTTGGAAAACTTCCAATTAATTTTTCTTGTAACCTGAATTGTTGAGTTCCGCCTCTTGTCTTTTGACTAAAATTATACATTTTTTTTACTGTATCTAATATTAAATTACTTACTTATTTTATAATTATTACGATTATAATGGTTCGCCGTACATATTTCACAAAGTTTCACTATTGTCGATTGAGGAGCAGTGCCATGTAGATTCCAGCACATAAATAAAATTGGCCGAAGCCGTCTCTACCCGTGGGTGTAGTTAAAAGCGACTAAGGTACTTTACACCAAACGTGTCTAAGTATGGACCTGCGCGTATCAATGGCACGGCTCACCACCTATCACGAGTGAATTTCTGTGTAATATTGCGAAAGGTGAGTCGTGGATCTTGTTGCAAGTATTAATTTTATAATGTTTGAAACAACCAAACGCGTTCGGGATATCTTTGACCATTTGGGGTAAAGATCATGACGTTTTTTTACCATAAAATGTATCCTATGTAAGCCGTAACGACACCATGCTCTTCGAAATCGGTCAAGCCGTTTTGACTACAGGAGGAAATATAGAAATCTACATACATACACTCGAAAAACATTACCCTCCTTCCTTGGTCAATCGGGTAAAAAATATGCAAAGATTTTCTATAATTTTGTTTTTTTTAATAAAAGAATTTTATCAATATTTTACTTATTTACTAAAACAAAATAAATAAAATACACTTTCACAAATAAAAAAATGTCCCATATCTTGCTGAACCACAAGGGTGCCTAAGAGGCTAACTGCGTTTCCTCTTTGAACAGCGACAACCTCTAACTAAGCGAAATAGAAGCCAGCCTTCCTATCATTTGAAACTTCGACCAGACGCCCAGATATTTCTCGAAAAAGACAATGAGCGCCTGGTCCTCAGGGCCCTATTTAAATTATTGTAAATATAAACATAACTAACTAGTCATCATCGTGGTGATCATCATCGTCATCATCATCCTTGCTATCGCTATCATGGCTATCGTTATCATTGCTGTCATCATCATCATTACTATCATCATCATCATTACTGTCATCATCATCATTACTGTCATCATCATCATCGCGCCAAAATGTTAGATCCACGTCTGGTAACTGGTTACACGGCACTAGTTTGTTCCTGCAAAATAAATTACAAATTATTGTAAAATAACAATAATCTTACTTTAATTTTAAAAAGTTCTAAAAGTGATAAGTCATAGGAAACAACTTTTTATACATTATCGGTTAAACCTTAATTTTTCAAATATGACACTACATTTTCCCTGGATGCGTCACTCTAAACTTTTTTGAGTATTGTTCAATTGAGCTATACATTTGGTTTCTTCGTTATCAGTTACCTTAGGCATGTATTGTATTTGATAGAACTCAATTTAATAATGTTAAGATTATTATTGTATGTGCATCACAACGCTTCCGAGCAGTTTTGGGAATATACAGGCATACGATGCATTTTGGAGGCCTTTTATGACACCCATGGGAAGGGACGGGTTGGTCCTACTCTTTAACTATGCCAGGAATTCCCACGGATGTGCAATCAGAGTAACATCAAAGTTATGTAACTGAAAAATTTTATCATACAACTGCGCTCTGGTCCAATACCCAAGTTGCATGACATGGGTAACTCCCAGTCGAACAGTACCACTTAGAACGCAAACGCAATGGAATGGAATGGGGCTGGTTTTAGATGGATTTGACAACGATTATGAGTGTCTCAATAAGTTAAAACAGTTACTTACCCATCGTTAACTTGCTGGAAAGCTTTAGGCTGCATTAAATGCACATCAGCGTTATTGCAAAGTATGCGAGCCATAGAAGCTCCTTTTCGAATCGCTTGTAATTGACCTGTTCGAAAATAATATGAAGTAAGATAAGATAAAACGAAAATGTTGTTCCAGAACTGAATTCCCCGTCTTTTAATTATACGATTTCGATACCAAATACGATCTAATTGCTAAACTTAAGGAAATATCGACGTAAGAGTGCAGTGCGATGGGATTATTCCCCCCGCCTACCAGGGCTAAATAAGCTCAGAGATCACCAGCTATTTAGGATATTTCAACATAATTTTTTTTTTATGCACGACGGGTTCGTACTTGACCTCAATCACACCTGATGTTAAGTGAAGATGAGGTCGAAGGTGGAAGCGTACTAACCCGGAAACCCCAACACATTTGGGGGACTGGCTATCTTATATCTTGACAATCTGACAAATATGATCGTCCGAACAAAAATAGTATGTGAGAAATTTAGCATAAAATTTATCATAAAAAAGTAATGAAAAGCGCTGCCAATCAAACTTAATGGAGGTTTACTTATAAATAGGTTAATATTAGATAATAGGTTAGCATAGGAACTGCCAATAAATAGCAAACTTAAATTGTTCATGTTTGAAGAGAGTCCTGGAAATCTCCATGTTTCTGTCTAAAACACTTACTTCATCATTATCACAGCCCGTAAACCTCCCACTGCAGGGATATAGATGCCTTCCCTCGTATAATGAGGGAGTATGGGCCATAGTCCATCACGCTGAGCCAATGTGTGTTGGGGACTTAGAATTTTTATTTCTCAGGCATGCAGGTTTCCGCACGATGTTTTCCTTCACCGTTTAAGAACAGTCGGACAAATGCACATAAGAAATTAAATTTAAAAACTCATTGGTACATGGCCTGCCTGGGAATCCAACACGGACCTCCCAATTTGGGTGACCGCGTCTTAACCACTGAGTCACCGACGCTCTCACTTAAAGTTTACTTACTTATAGTGAAGGAGTTCTCCTTGTTTTCGTAGAAATATCTATCGCCTACTCTTGTGCGGTAGAACTGTCCAGTCATGATGCACAGGAAGGTAGGACCAGCCAGAGCTCCTGGTGCGTTAAACTCTAAGGTACCAGCCACAACCAGCTCCACATTTTGAACGGTACCGTATAAAGATTGCAGCACTTGCACATTCTGTAGAAACGGAAGAAAACGTTTCATAACACATCTAAATAGATAAAATATTTATGCACTGCATAGTACATAGTTATGATGTCACCTAAAAGATATTAAGATCATTTTTGATACAAATGATTACAAGGTTGAAAGGCCATAAAAGAGCTATAAAATTGTTTGTCAAAATTGTAATCATGAAATGTCATCATTATTAAAATAAATGATCAATTTTTATATTCTAATCTGATATGTCAACCAAAATAGAAAAACGCAAACAATAAATATTACTTATTAGCACAAACAACAAATAAAAACTGACAGTACACCAAGTAAGATTTACTTAGCGATGGGCTGTAACCATGTGCACAGAAGGGACTCTGACACACCATAATTCTGCAATACAGTCATCTGACAAGTAAAAGCATAAATGTTTTTATGGAGTGATCTTTGTACATTGGTACTTGTACTATTATATATACTGTGGTAAAAGATACTTCTAATATTTATTTAAAACATACACAACAATAAATATCATACGATCTAGTATGTTTATTTATCATTCAGCGTGGGGGTTAATACAAATTCTTCCATGAATGAAATGATGAAAATTGCGCTTAATAGGAGATGCTGGATATTGGCTGTTGATAAGTTTATGATACATATTAGCCAGTCGATTGCTGCTATAAGTAGAGATACCTGTAGCGAAAAGTAGCTTTTCATTAACATACATCATACAGCAACAGCCAATAAAAGTCCTGGACATTAACCTCTCCCATGGAACTATTTGCATCGTTTTGCAATGGTTGGATTTGCCACAATCGGCGTTGGTCAGAGGAGTTGGCAATTGCAGATTTCTTGAGAGTTCCGCATCAATGTCGCTGCTCCCCATCCCTGGCCTATACTCCTATGATCGCCTGTTACGAGACCCACGGGAAGAGATGGGTCGATCCACAGACTAGGTTTATTACAAAGTAGTGGATATACTACATGTATTGAAGTTAACAAATTTTTGCATAGGCTATATGGTTCGGATCTTACTTAGTTGACACATCTTACATTAATACCCATTTTCATAGTTGTAATGCCACTTAATTTATAGTATATCTTTAAAAACCTATATTTTACCTCTTGTGACATATAGTCCAGCATATCTTCGAAGGTTTCTGGCACAGTCAAACCGCATTCATGTCTCAGTTGTACATATTTCGCCAACCTATGGTCGCGACCTCTTTGGATGTCTAAACCCTTCAAATCACCGCCGTAAGTAAAGTTGCGCCTTTATAACATAAAAAAATATAGGCTCAAAACTTAGGTTCGATGTAATCACAATCATTTTTTAAATAAATATCCTTAAACATACATATAATACAGCGCCATCTGGTTTCACCCTAAGTAACTAGGCTTGTATTATGGATACCATATGGTGGATAAACGGCACAAATACTTTTTTTTACATCACATTATAAACATAATTCCATTTATGACCGGATAACGACAAGGAACAAGCAGATGGCCAAATGAAAGTTATTAGTCGACCAACCAATACTTTTCACTGCTGCCCATAACCATAAAATATGTAGTATTTTTATTTTAATGTACCTAGGATATAATAATATGTATGTATTTCTCAAAGAGTGCCTACTTTTAACAACTAAGTTTTAAGTCTTAAAAGAATGCCTCGGTAGTTAATATCATAATTTCACTGACTCTATCCTTCACACCTGCCCCCGCAGTCTCGACATAGATAGCGATCGCTATACTACCGATTTCGGTCGTTAAGTCCCTACAATGTTATTTTAATTGGAGAATTAGAGTCTTTAGTATCAAAATATCGGTTTCCATTGAATCGGGGCATGTTGCATATTGCCTATGCTAGAAAAGTAATTAGGAATTGTCTATGGTGCGCCCTCTCTCTGATATGTCTGTACTAAGCAATACACGTTAATTACTGAAGAAAGTCTATTTAATTAATATCCTCGTCACCTGCTCCTCCAACAACCCAGCCCCGTAAGTTTCAATGGAAACCGATATTTTGATACTAAAGACTAATTCTCCAATTAAAATAACATTGTCAGGACTTAACGACCGAATTCGATAACATAACGATCACTATCTATGTCGCGACTGCAGGCCCAGGGCTATTACTCTACTTTACAATTCTCAGAACGATTGGACGAATTTCTTTGAAAAAATATTACGTTCTACTCTTACCACTTTCTGTGACGTACTTATTTTCTTTTCTGTTGTGCTATATAGTGTATATGTGTTGTATTGTATATTGAATCGTTGGAAATTGACGATACTGACACGCCTAGGCACATTTCAAAATAAATAGGTAGTTTTAAATCCTCATTTGCTAGCCTAAGGCGACATGATAGATAATCAATGACATTTGACGTCGAGGTCTTACGCTAACAAAGACCTACTCGACAATATGCATAAAAGGCTATCTACACTATATGATGGAAACGAATACAATTTCACTGTAGTTTTACACGACCGAAAAGGAGATGGAGGGATGAGTTGGATAAGTTCCTAACCAACTGGTCGGAGGAGGCCTGCAATAGAGACCCGTGGAGAGAGAGGAGGGAGGCCTTTGCCCAGCAGTGGGACAGTATGGGCTCCTAATAATAAAATAATAATTTACACGACTGCTGTAATAACAATATGAGTTTAAAAATCAAAAACCCGACAGCATATTTTAGTATTTCGCGGGCGCCATGAGGGATCAAGACGAATTTACGCAGGAGGTAACATAGAAATCTACACATGTACATACATATTTACTTACATACACACTTATACACTTGAAAAACATTACCCTCCTTCCTTGGGCAGTCGGGTAAAAAGGAGTCGGTTTGCAGAATATTGAGAACAGAAAAATACTGTATGTACCCCGACTCAAATCAAAATACAGATCGCACATACAAGGACATGAGAGATCTGTGTAAATAAATAAAATAAAATGTGTTGTGTAATTGTGATGATGAAGTTACCAAGATATTTTAACCGCCTCCGTGGCTCAATGTAAACAACATAGGGTTTACGAATAGGAGGTAGCGGGATGATCCCCAGCGGAGTACATGTTTTGTTTAGTACTCGGTTTGGTTGGTGGTAGGGCATTTTAAATGTCCGCCTGGCTAGCTACCACCATCTTATCTAAATCTGCCGCCAAACAGCAATGTTAATAGCATTGTTGTGTTCCGGTTGTCAGAGGTAAGATAGCCAGTCCCTCAAATGTGTTGGGGTTTCCGGGTCAGTACGCTTCCACCTTCGGCCTCATCTTCACTTAACATCAGGGTGATTGAGGTCAAGTGCTAACCAATTGTGTATAAAAAAAAATATTTGTATAGTTCATCTTTAAATTAACCTAGATCTTTTTTATGGCTTGTAACTTTTTGTCAGTATAATAGTTTCTTATTTAATCAGTTTTTCGCCTCATTTAACTCATGTGCTTAATCCAATTTCCAAATTCATTGTTATCTATCGGATATGGTAATTATATACCTGAAAATGTATTCAGTTATCTCGTTATCATGAAACTGATCGGCAGCGCTACAGTGTTGAGCGGTTAGACCTCTTGTCATGTCATTAAAGTTGTCTCCAAGCTCGAGCACTAGCGGCCTATTAAGCCAGGTGCTCAAACGGATGTCCCCAAGCGATTCACGGTTCTCAGACATTAATCTGTAAACAGATGCATTGTAAATTGTAAGGTCAGTTTATCCTATGGTTAGAATCGTGAACAAGGTCGTCCTGATAAGAATCCAGTATACCTACAACAGCCTCATATTTGAAATGAGCCACTCTTTCAGAAGCGAGTCATAATGAATAGTAGCAGTTTGAAAAAAATACTTTTAAAATTCTAATCTAATACTAAATATGCAGCTGTTCTTCGCTGAAAAATGAATGGCCATTTAGTATCGCGCCCAGGTTAACGCATGTACAGCTTCACGCATTATAACAAAACTATATGTATTAACCTAAGTGTCCGACAGGCATTATTACAATACAAGGGCTGAATTAGCCTAGTCGCTTATAGTTTAGACCGCCTCCGTGGCTCAATGTAAATATAGGGTTTACGAATCGGAGGTCGCGGGTTGGATCCCCAGCGGGATACATGTTTAATACTTGGTTGGTGGTAGGGCATTTTAAATGTCCGCCTGGCTAGCTGCCACCATCTTATCTAAGTCTGCCGCCAAACAGCAATGTTAATAGCATTGTTGTGTTCCGGTTGTCAGAGCTAAGAGCTTTCACCTTCGGCCTCATTTTCACTTAACATCAGGTGTGATTGAGGTCAAGTGCGCATGAAAAAAATCGTGATAAACGTTAAAGAAAAATATCAGATCACCGTGTTTCATAACTTATGGTCGATATTTTTCTATTTTTTTGTTTTCAATTCAGTCATAGATGTATCCTCTTGAAGGAATGTGTCGTTGCAAATATACACCCTGTATTTATCGAGGAATATAAGCACCAATCAATTGAGTACATTTCAAATAAGAATTTTGTTGGTTCAACGATATGTAAAAGCTAAAGTAGAAACTAATATTATTGCGGACAAAATATTTTATTTTTAGCTTTATTAGTTTATCTGAAAGTTATTGAAGCACAAAATTTGAGATTACCTATTATTTGTCGCAAAGGGTAGGAGTTATTAAAACAAGTTTACGTACTGTATGTATCCTAGAATCAATGAGTGGAAGTGCCTGTGCGCGGCGGTGGCGTGCTCAATCGCTATCGAAGGATCCACGGTGCAGTTGTAGTCGTTCACATAGCTCTTGTTATCAGGATGGATTAGCTTATTCTTCACCATGTTATCATAACCTATAACGATGAATTATTTCAATAAAGCATTTTTAAAGAGATTTCACTAGGGTATCGCAGGTAATTCAATGTAATAAAGATTAACTTTATAAATTTTCTTTTCTTAAAATCTCATAACCACTTTTTGATGGCGATACGTAAGATACATTTTAGAATAAAGAATAAATATTTACCAAGAAATATAGGCAGGTACTCATAGTAGTTGATGTGCTGGAATTGTGCAATATGGATTCTTCGCGCTTCCTGGAATATAGTTTCGTCGCTCCAATGAGGATTGATTTGATTTAGAGCATCCGCAATACGATTGTGTTCTCGGAACATGATGATATGCATTAGCGTTAGCGGGGTGTTCTGGTTAGTACGATCGTCACCTGGAAAGTAGGTAGTATTAATTGTGCAATTCTGCAATGGAGTATGAGCCCGAAATATTTATAAAAAAAAAAACTGGAAACCTAAGTATACATGAATAGTTCACCATGGGTAGCATGACCACACGCGATATAGTTTATCACATGTTATATCGCGCAACTCTATCAAGCTACTGCTGTATGATTGTTATGTCACTCATTTTGACAGATCACCGCGATAAAATGTGTGATAAACTATATCGTAAGTTGTCATGCTACCACTAGTATACTATATAATTTATCACATCTGTGATCGCCAACCTTCCTTGTTCAAAATGGCGGTAAGGCAGATATATACTGAGATCTTAATGTTTAAAAGATCACACTTATGACAAGTGTCTTTTGCCGGCTTTTAAATGCTAAATTTAGATCATGGAAACAATGCGTATATAGTTTTAAGGAAATAGGATTTGGACAAGCCTCCTTGTATAATCTAATATAAATATCCTTAGACATACACACAGCGCCATCTAGTTCACAGTAAACAACTATAGGCTTGTGTTGTGCATACCAGATGGTTGATATACTATCGTAAATACATATATATCCTTTATTGACCGCCTCCGTGGCTCAATGTAAACAACATTGGGTTTACGATTCGGAGGTCGCGGGTTCGATCCCCAGCGGGGTACATGTTTAAGTACTCTGTTTGGTTGGTGGTAGAGCATTTTAAATGTCCGCCTGGCTAACTACCACCTTCTTATCTAAATCTGCCCCCAAGCAGCAATGTGTTAATAGCATTGTTGTGTTCTGGTTGTCAGAAATAAGATAGCCGGTCTCCCAATTGTGTTGGGGTTTCCGGGTCAGTTACGCTTCCACTTTCGACCTCATCATCACTTAACATCAGGTGTGATTGAGGTTAACTACCAACCCGTTTTGCATAAAAATATAATAAATATACTAAATACTTAATATAATCCGAAAGTTAAATAATCTTAAAATTTTCTTGTTCTTTTACAAATAAGTATGTATGTACCATTTGCTGATGCTTGGAATTATATTTTTAGCCCCCGACGAAAAACTAGAAGTGTTATGAGTTTGACGGCGTTGTGTGTGTGTATGTGTGTGTGTGTGTGTATGTGTGTGTGTGTGTGTATGTGTGTGTGTGTTTTTTATTTTAAAGATTAAACCGGGGGTAAGGTTAGCTATGTTTGATGAAAATCGGTTAAGCCGTTTAGAAGATTTTAACACAGTTTTGTGTATTTGATGCAGTATTTTTTTTGATTTCAAATTAAACTCGGTGACAGTTTCTTAGCCTTTTTTGATGGAAATACATTAAGCTGTTTCGAAGATATTCAGTTTTTAATGAAAGAAAAGAAAAAAAAGCTTTTTAAAAGAATTTGGTTCCTCTATCTGCTGGATGATAGGAGCAATGGTACAGACAAAAATAAAGCATTTATTGGCCGAAAAAAATGAATACGAGCAATTTGTGGTGCCAGCAAGACGTGTTCGTAGGTCACTTTTTAAGGCACTTAAAATTATACCACTGCCGTGCTTGTATATACTTGTGAATATGTTAAGATTAATAAGTGAATTATATTATGGTCTACAACACAAGTCTATAGTTGCTTAAAGTGGAACTAGATGGCATTGTGTGCATGTCCAAGGATATTTATTATTTATATTTATATGATTTAGCTCTATCGTTAAAATTTGCATGCTGTTAAACATGGCTGTTCTGGGCGAATTTTATAATATTGTATAAGATCACAGGATCTCCTTTTCATTTTACCATGATGACTGTACCCTTCAAAGGCAAATAAATAAATTACAATTTGTATCCTCGGGGCTTTCCTAAATTTTCAAATTATAAAACAAATCGTATACATGCGTTAAGTATAATTTAGGTATTCTAAGTTTTGCTCATAACTCAACGTATAAATACTTAAACATATTCCTAAACCATTTCATTTATTGCATCATTTTCAACATGTATACTACTGTTTTAACAAATTCAGTTAATGAAAATTGACACGGAAAGAATTTTTCATTTACGGGACCGTATTTAGTGGTCTAAGAATACACTACAGTATATTCCAATGTAAAGTATTGCAAACATAGCCTTGCTACGTATAGACAGCGTGGTTGGACAATCAAAATGGCAACAACTCATTGGTGCTAAACTTCCGTTTTAGAACCAGTGAGGTTTGAATGTGAACTCAATCACACACTAATTCACGAATTGTCATTGATTCAAACGGTAAGTTGTGTGGTGAAAATTTGACAGAATAATCGCAAAGAAAAGCATGGAGTATCTTTAATACTGATGTAGAATTATTATGTACTCTTGTATGAACTACTGCCTATTTTGCTGCCTATTATTGTTGTAGTGGTTAACAACAAAATAAGTCCAAAAAGTTGGATTATGAAACTTATAGGCACTCATCCACAAACATTGAAATTAAAAACAAGGTTCTAAATCTTCGAACTACTAAGCGTGGGAAGGGTTTCCACCCGTATGTGGTTAATACACCGAACATTCGCAATAAGAAGTTCGACTCTTCATTCATAATACGAACAGCCAAGGCATGGAACTCCCTCTTTGCGTCAGTCTTTCCTGAATCCTACAACGTCGGGATCTTTAAAAGCAGAATGAATAGGCATTTACTGGGATCGCGTCGCATCACATCGTCACTTTTCATCAGGTGAGATTGTGGTCAAACGCGTATCAATCGTCTTATTGCATTTTGTATAATTCCCACGATCTCGACTCACCAGACAAATGACAAGGTTCATCAGGCCACCGTACATTTCTGCAACGTTTTTTCACATCACTCTCGTGTGGAGGCCACTCTCGGCCCTCCCTGAAGGTTGACAACAGCCGTCCGCCGTGCCATGCTCTAAGTTTATTATTTCGTTCCGAATTGCAGCCATATACAAGAGACAGATCCATGTAGGCAGTTACCTGCGAAAGCTGCAAACACAAAAAAATTGTATATAATTTTTGAAATTGGAGAATCAAATTTATTGAAACTCTTTAATTTGTGAACGTTTCAACCTTAAGTAATTCCAAATCACCAGGTTTAAGCCGGAATGAAATCAGATGCAGAGCAACACAGCGCTTTGCAATATACGGCGTTGTAATGTAACATTACGCAAATTTAAATGGCCTCATAATATTATTAGCTAGTATGTATATCGTACACTGGTGTTATCTGACTCGTAACTGAAATTGTTTACATAGTTTTACATATGTTGTGATTATTATTATTTTATTGTTTATTATTCAAGGTTGTTGGGTGTTCTGAAAATCTTTATAAGACATTATTTTCATATGTTATTTATAAAGCGCAGGATGCGGGCATAATCTAAAATTTTTAATATTGGCAGAATTATCAACGTTGTGGGGTCCCTCCGCAACATATGTTGAGTCAGATCCAATTCGTTGGCCTGATACAGGACGGACATAAATTATAAAATAGTCTTATTTTTAGTTATTTATACAGGGTGAAATTTAATTCGTGTAATTCCTGTTTACTAGTGACTCCACTTCTCACTTATGAACCACTTTCCACTAAGAACCATAGCCGAATTCGATCAAAAATTTTCAATTGCCATAAGGAAACTATTCTGAAACCACCATATGGAAGTCCAACAATTTTCGGCTGAATTCGGCTATGGTTCCTAGTGGTATAATGTTGTTCGTAAGTGCAGTCACCAGCCGAAAATTGTTGGACTTCCATACTAAAGGTGGTTTCAGAATGGTTTACTGTCTATGAGTATAATCGACATTTTTTTGATCGAATTTGAGTATGGTTCCTTGACTTTGTTCGTAATCAAGAATGGCGTCAGCAGTTAATGGGCATTACGCGACTTCAAATTCACCCTGTATTGCTTGTTGTAATTTTATTTGTGTACCTTGTCATCTGACAACGAATAAAGTTATTCTATTCTAAACGCATCTATCGCATATAGGTAATGTCCCGTCATCGGGCACACTACGCGGAAGTTCGGCGTTTGCTCTATCCTCCTCGCAGCGATATTCCGTCAACGTCAAATCGGTCAAGTTGCATTGTATGGCCACACAACGGGCGGAGTAGGCATTGCACCTCACGCAGGATGTTTGACACACATTATTTGACAGTCAACTGGTACCTAATCCGCCACGGATACTGAATGTGTCTGCGATGTTTAGTAGCGCAATTACCGCGACGGAAATGGGAGATGGATGACAAACCGGCTGTGTGATGTGCTGCATTTAGTTTGGACCAGACTTTAACATGGAATTTATTAGTAGCTAATTCAATTTTAGAACACTTAAATGTGGCTATTGACAATTTCTACTTTTTATAAACTAGGAGTGTAACCCGATAATTTTAAGTTAAAAATTTTTTGCATATATAAAAACGCTCCCTTACTAGAACTCGGTACCATTCGTGCTGATATTGACAAGACCATTAATGAATCAGAAATTTAAGCGTCATCTATATAGATGACATATATGTTGCTTATGCAACTTTTTGTAAAAACTGTGGTGTTAGTTGGATTTCATCTATACTGGTACGCACCATAATAAGGTGTAAAATTGGATATTTAAAAGATTTGTTGCTATGGAGTTTCTTGTTGCTGCTTCTTTCTAAACATAGCACGACGGAAGCGACGTATATTTTGAAAATATGTTGAATTGACCTATGGCTTACTCTTCTTGGTTGGTTGGTCAAAACTTTTTTTACACGTTCCGGGACACCCCACCAGACAAAAATAAAAGTTATTATTATAACGCCGAGAGGTGGCTAGTGTGTATTGTCCCGAAAGTGTAGGTACTCCAATCTTATGAGTCACATATCCTTCATATTAAACGAACAGTCACATCAATGGATTAACTATGAATCGGTACAATCTCACTTAGTAGATCGCTAATAAAATCGAGATATCATAGTATGAACTTACTGGTGGACCACCCCAGTGAGTTTTAGGGGTCGGGTAGAACATGCATTGATTACCCCGCGGCGTGTAAAAAGGGTCATCTTGGGGTAGAACGATGGAATCACACCTGTCGTACGAGTCTTCAATGAACTCTGTGTCATCTTCGCAACATGTTACCAGATCATGTACTGTTGACAGATAAAACAGATTTAACCGCCTCCGTGGCTCAATGTAAACAACATTGGGTTTACGATTCGGAGGGGGCGGGTTCGATCCCCAGCGGGGTCCATGTTTAAGTACTCGGTTTGGTTAGTGGAACGGCATTTTAAATGTCCGCGTGACTAGCTACCACCATCTTATCTAAATCTGCCGCCAAGCAGCAATGTTAATAGCATTGTTGTGTTCCGGTTGTCAGAGATAAGATAGCCAGTCCCCCAAATGTGTTGGGGTGTCCGGGTCAGTACGCTTCCAGCTTCCACCTTCGACCTCATCTTCACTTAACATCAGGTGTGATTAAGGTCAAGTACCATACCGTTGTTCATAAAACAATAATAAAACAGATATTGTGGCAGTACCTTAGCAGATAATATACTTTCGTACCATCTCGCCTACCAAAACTCACAACCATGCAAAATTGAAATTCCATTTTACAACATTAACACGCACTTCAATTTTATGATTTTGTACATGCGGCCGCGCAATAACCGTAACAATTCCAGCGCGATCTACCTCCTCTCGAATTGCATTTTCAATCGTTATATACTTACGCCCTAAATTAACCCTAGTGGCGGTAAATACTAAATAAAATATGACTTTTTCGTGTTATGTAAGTTATAGGTAGGTATTCATTTTTTTTTCGTTTCCAATTCAGTAACAACTCATAAGATGTAGAACCGAACAGTGCCTATGGCCTTATGTTGGCAGCAATGTTTTTCAGTATTGTATTGTATTCAGTATTAAAGGAAAGGAAAGGGCGTCATTGCATTTTTCACGTTCACAAAATTTTTCAAAGTTTTGGGCTTGATTTGAGTCGAAAATCAAATGAAAGTAAACAAAGCTGCGGGAGCGTCGTCTCGTGCCAATGACTTTGAAAGACGGGGGGGCCAACATAACGCCATAGGTACTATTCGTTGAAACGCACTCTAAAATTACCTCCGGAAAGAGTGTCTTGTTTCAGATACGCCGTGTATGTAATAGACGACTTACGTTCAATAATATCAGAATTCACTTACAAACTCCATTGTGTAAAGACAAGTCGTGTGCGAGGAACTGGCCCCATGGCTGACAGTTCAAGTTCCAAATTGAATCAAATTGTTGCATATCGGGGAATAGACGCATGCTGATCTCTCGAGTTTTTGGAAGAGGTGGATTGGGCTCACTGTTATCTAAAATTAAGTGATACAATAATATGGTCATTTTAGCTTAGAGAAAGTACAGATAACTGCATGCCTGTCTTGAAATATAGAGGCTTGTATGCAGTGGTGTGGCCTCCACACAGGCAGTAAATTGTAAGCTTACAGATAGACTACGGCCAACCCATTTCAAATTATCGCTGTGTAATCTGGAGGTGTTTATAGGTTGACGCTTGATTGAATTGTAGAAGACCATCATCATCTTATCAATCCCGTCACGACGTAGGCTTCCCCCATAGAAATCCAGAGTGACCGGATAGAAGCGGCCTGCATCCAGCGGTTACCCGCGACCTTTGACAGGTCGTCTGTCCACCTTGTGAGTGGACGTCCTACGTTCGACTCCACTCGAGAACTTTAATATCCCCGGTCATCAATCCTTGGAGCTACTGAGCCCTGCATACTGCCAATTCAACCTGCTAATCCGCTGGGCTATGTCAGCGACCTTTGTCCGCCTACGGATTTCCTCATTCGATCACGTAGTGAACCGCCGAGCATCGCCCTCTCCGTAGCTCGTTGCGTGACTTCGAGCTTCCTTATGAGAACCAAAGTAAGACACCACGTTTCAGTGCCATAAGTTATCCATCACTGATAACACACATTGATTAAAGACTTTCGTCTTCAAGCAATGACGTTATAATAGCAAAAGTTAATCTATAAAATATCAATGACACTCATGCCATTTTCACCACATTAATAACAAAGCCACCATGATAGGCCCGTTCACGACCATTGCATTTCTTAGTTTGACAGACTTTTTTTCATAGGAAATGTTTGGCATTAATGTCAATGGAGTAGGGTGGTCCGTGTTCGCCTTAGATGATGATGAATAATGATGACGCCTTAGACGTATAGACTGCAATGATGTGATAATACACTCATTGATCAAAGTGGTGGTGGTATTGGTTGAAGATTTTTACAGGAAAATTTTACAAGGTAAGAAAATTTTAAATATAGTAACTCAATTCCACAGAGCAAAACACCCTTCAGCCGCATAATGACTGTATTTTGTAACTATTTAGCTATATCGCTATAGCTAGATTGAGCTATTTTTCTTGCTTGGTAACTCAGTAACAAATGAATATTATTTGGCCGCGTTTCTAAAAACTGTTTTTTTTTTTATTAATAGAATCATAACAGAAACAAACATACCAGGTGGCAACAATCTTTTAAATGGCTTGAATGGAGTACCCAAAGATGGTGTCTCGAGGTTATTACATGAACCGTCAAAGGATCGATACTTAGTCCAGGCACAGGATTGAGTTTCGGAGTTCCGTTCTCTTGCCAGGGATAGGGGGAGGCTGAAATTACACATACAGAACAAACATTAAATTTCATCCAAGTAATACTTATGTAGATACAGTCACCTGCAGCGAAAAGTTCCTTTATCCCTTGCATTACTTGCATGAACATGAAATTTAATATGGTGTGTTTTGCTTGTATGCGGTATAATTAATTTACAATTTACAAAAAAAAATTGTGTAGTAGTAGTGTAGTTTATCAACCCTCTAGTATCCATAATACAAGCCTAGTTGCTTAGTGTGGTACTGGATGGCGCTGTGTGTATGAGCAAAGATAATTTATTTATTTTAATATTAAGACCTCATAAACGTCAAAAGGACAATGTAGCAATGAATTTTATCAGTATCAGTGGCGAAGAGTGTTCGATATTAGACGATTCCCTTTAATAACGGTATTTATAGTAACGGTAAAAAATTAAACTGATTTTTTTTTATCCAATGTGTCTCTTTTCATTGGGTTTCTTTTAGCTTAACGCCTAACATTATTAATTAGCAAGAAGAAGCCGGTATTTATTAAATTCCTTTTACAATAGAATGAAATTCCTTGCTGAGCATACGTCACATAATAAATAGGATACCATCCGTTTCTTTTTAGCATACGCGAATTTTAACGTAAATAAATGGCAGATTTCGAGTTATTAGAATAAGCAGCGTACAAGAGCAATTGAGATAGGTGATTAGAGTAAGAGTAATGAAATGACTAATGAATGAAAAAGTTGCAGAAAGCAAATAGTTATTTAAATAGTGTTTTCGTTTTGATTGTTTTTATTTTTGTTTACTGGTTTGCGGGTGTAAGTGCGGCTACCCTTTTGTAGATATCCACCCTTCGCCACTGATATCTATCTATTAATTATTTATTTTGTATAAAGCCATTTAATTAGCTCACTCAAATGTATAAACTGGCAGCAGACAGGTAGTAAAAGTCAGGATTATGGTTTGTAATAAGGCCTTTTCTGGTTGGCACTGGAAAATGCTGCAAACTGCTTGAATGCCACATAGCGCCAGTAAAGTTTTCGCAGAGATCATGTTCAAGTTATCTGTAACAAAATTATAGAATTAATGTAATAACCATAAATTAGAAATTTAGAAAACTCTCGGCAATATTGATTAAGTAAATGATTATATCGTCTAGGTAGACCTGGACCAAAAGATGAAACATGGCTAAAAAATATATTAGAAAACCTTCGAAAGATGAAGAATTACATCAAAAAACTATGTTAAAAGCCAAAAATCTTCGAAACGGCTTAACCGATTTTCATCAACATGGCTAGTTACCTATTCCCTCGTTTAGTCTTTAATATAAAAATTACTATTTTAGGCATTTTTTATATTCATTGAAATCTACTTTGCATTTCTTTTGTCGAGGTCTATCATTGATACCCATCTCGATGGGGTGCTGGAATTATTTGTTGTGAAGTGTGACAAAATGGCTGCTAGCGTCCGCTATTTTGGATTAATCATGATGTCATGTACCCCTATGACAATAGCGGAATTTGTACGAAACTAACAATTCATTTGTCCAAATTGGCTGAGTCGTTTAGGTTGCAGGTGATAACATAGCATACATTGTAGACGCATAGAATACAATTACTCTTCTCTTCGCTTCACCGTAGTCGTCGTAGTAGTCGGGTAATAATGAATAAAGACCATTACTGATTTAGTTAAAAAGCACTTTAAATTGCTAATTCCAAAAACTATTTGAACATGGATCCGTGACTCCCGGGCTAGATGGCATTCAAAGGAGCTGACTTAACTTGCATAGAATATTAGTCTAAGTGTGAATACTAAATGAAACGAAGTCCGAAAAATAGGTAAGTATAAATGGGAAATCATTTTTATTTTACATTAGATGTTATACTAAAAGCTACTTTATAACTGTATATCATGTCGATTTCAAATGTTATTCTTATAACTTACGAAATAAAATATTTTTGATTTGATTTTGATTTGCTAGAAATTAATATATAAGTCACAAGCAAATATTTGGGGCTTACCGAGTTATAGGCACTTAACTCATCATCAGCCTGTAAACATCCCACTGCAGGGATATATGCCTTCCCTCGTATATGAGAGAGTATGGGCTATACTCCACCATGACTTCAAATGCTTTTGAATTTTTATTTCATAGGCATGCAGGTTTCCTCACGACGTTTTCCTTCACCGTTTAAGAGCAGTCGGATAAATGCACATAAGTAATTAAATTAAATTTAAATACTAATTGGTACATGGTCTGCCTGGGAATCAACCCGGACCTCCTAAATTGGGAAACCACGTTTTAACCGCTGAACCATCGACGCCAACACTAGACACTAACTACCGGGAGATAAAACCGGAGGGTTTACTGGCCCTTACTTCTCACTTTTTTATTCAAAGTCGGATCGGAAATTAATGAGCTTATTTTGACAAGGAATTCGGAGGAATATTGTGAGGAAATCTAAGGTCTCCCGATTTTATTCAATTCTGATCTAAACCCCTGATTACTTATTTATCCCGCTGATGCAACGACCCCATGGATCATGGCCTCCGACACTAGAGCTCTTGATCCTGCGGGATTTCTTATCAGTAGAAATTTGTGCTTGTGCCTATGAAATAAAAATTCATTATTTTCTAGCGTTGCCATGATCGAATGTCGAATGAAATCATTTAATTTATTATTTTTACTAATTTTTTATATTGGTACCAAAAAATTGTGTTGTCATTATAAGTATATATAATAATTTATCAAAGTATATGGGTGTGAACACATTAATTAATATTTTTCAGACTTCTGAATAACAGGATGTAGATACATACCCTTCTAAAATCAATGTGCATTGCCACTGCTGTTACAAAATTATTTTTGCTAAGCCACCTCAATGTTTGTAACCTGAACTGATAGGTTTGCATGAAAGAGATCGCTAACAGCGATAACTTAGTTTCTCTATAATATTTAATTTTGTACTATTTCCTTGTTCAACAATAAAGCGTATTTAATTGATTGATTGATTGATACACTTGCAACGTTTAAAATCGATACGACTTCTAGGAGCAGGGGAAAATCGATTTGTTAATATTTTTACAGACAACATACACATGAGATCGAGAGACACACTACTGTTAGAGTATAAACAAACATTTTGCGCTTTCATTGTCCTATTATCATTTCAGATACCTACCTTTTAAAACACAGAAATATTTAAAATAAAGTGAAATATTTATTTAAAAGAACTACAATATTGTTCAAATTGTTGCCTACCTCAAAATAATGCTTTGACTATATACCAAAACAATTTTATGTCACATTTATATTAGGTCAATTAGGTACTTAATAGTTTTTAACGTTTGAATGATCCAATGATATTTAAACAAGTGACAATTTATTCAAGAAATTCAGAGTTTAAGAAATAACAACTGTGTACCTACCTATTCTATACCATAGTATAGCCATTGTTTCAGTGTCTCAACTCTGAAAACTCTGGAAATCAATAATTCGTGTACATAGTTGTTTATAACATCTAGTTATAGAAAATATTTTTTTTAAACTACCTTAATAGGATTTTTTAAATCTACCTATGGTTTGTTTTTAAATTTCTTTAACACAAGAAAATGCCAGTTATACATTACATTTTAAAAACACAAGTACAGAAATAAAAATAATACCCAATTTTGAAAGTAGAAAGTAGGACAAAGCTTATATTCTTTTTGTATTCTGTCTTATATTAACAATTATTGTAAGATAATAAATCTTATATATATAAATCTTATAAAAAGACTCTACCAACATCGCTGAACAATAAAAAGACCTAATTTCTCTTAACCCCATCGTCGGATTTTAGTTTCCAGTGTCTGCTAACCTCCTTGCGCAGATCTATACCATTATCCAGGTGTGTTTTCCATACTTCATTAGCCTATATATGGTCTTCACTCCAGAACTAATTTTCCCCAATGACCATTACTTCAGCGATATGTGACCCGACATTGCACGTCACCAATTTTCTGAGTTACGTCAGCAATTTTCGGAGCATAGCTGTTTACAGAGCTCGCTGAGCTTTAGGGCTTATGGGCATATTGTATTTTAGTTCCATGAGGTGCAGTGGCTACAAAGCCAGAAGACGAAAGTTTTCAATCAATATGATACATCATTATTTTGTTGTCTCGGCGACTAGAAAATAATTATGTATCATAAGAACGACTACCCAGCCTATCCGAATCCTCCATTGGTCATCCCTCCAAGTTGTTTCTAACCAAATGCAAGTCGTACTCCTCATAAATTTAGAGGGTCATCGACATTAACCAGTCCTATGATCCAGTCATATGATCATTGAACATAACCTCTTAGTCTGTGTTTGTCGTCAGACTGAAGCGGCAGGAGGCAACATTAACACTATCCAGCATTTTTAAACAGATCATGCAACGCTTTCGCCTTTATAAGTAGACCGTAAATGCACACAAAATTGCGCTTTACTCAAACTATAAAGCGAGCTACTTTGAAATCAGAATGGAGGTTAAAATTAATTACAGTGACTGGATTAAATTAAAGGGAAGTGGTATGTACATACAGAAGAAAAATATAAAACGGGTACAAGTTTAGTTGAATTCGTTATTCCCGTATATTGTTTGTTGCTTTAGAAATTGTTTTCACACAATTCCGACGAAGATGCGTCTGATGAATAATATTGAAGTAGAGATGATGTGGGACGCCACCTGTATGGATACCGTCGCTCCGTCGCAACTCCAGCTGTGCGGGCGCGACTGCGACTACTGCTTAGAACTCCAAGCGGTGCAAATCAAATACACAACTTTGGGTACAGGTGACGTATTTGTGCCCTTTGGTATGGAAACCCTTTTTATAGATGGTGACAAAAGATATGGTGGATACTATATACTCGTACAACGAAGTAACGCTGTCAGTCTTTTGGGCACCCTCCCACACGGTACGGATCACGCACATGTTCTACCTACCATAAAAGTAACCATGGAGAAAATGTGGCCCAAGTCTGTTTCCGAATACGAAAGTATTCCCTTTTCATTTTTTTTTTGGAAATTAGCTCCTTTTTTATTGTAGGTACATAATATCTTATGTTAAAATTAAAAGTGAAGTTGTTCAGTCAAGAACTTTCGCATTTATGATATTAGTTAGATATTGGTTGTTTATATCTAACTAATTAATAATATATAAATTTATTTGTCGCAGATGGGTTCGGGTGGGCGTTGCTAGCGACCGGGACGGTGCCAGTCGCGTGGTAAAGGGTTGCTTGGGCAATGGCGACATTATTACAAGCTACTATAGGCGAATCGGCAACGTATTCACATTCGATTATGATCATGAAACCTGAGATGCTTACTGGTGAATAGTAAACATTTGCACGAACCTCATGCCATACAACAGTCGGTGACAGTAGGTAGTCAAATCACTCACAGTCGTAGATGTGTTAGTGGAGCTCCGACTCCTTTGAAGGCTGGTAGCAAAGCCCCTGCCATTTTCGATGTGCGGACCTTATATTAACGTCGTCACCGCGCCACTTCCGGTGATACCAGCGCGACCAGGTTTACTTACTATTAACCGCGTATTATGATAGTCAGTTGACCGTTTGAATAATGAATTCTATCGCTAATTTATCGCTATCTGCGACATATTTATAAAAAGTCTTGTGAATGACATACTCTTAAGCTACATGGGGTATGCGTCGATCGGTCGGAAATCATATTAATGAGGGGCCTGCTACTATTACAGTTGGTATAGATACAGTTGGTATATTTAAGCGTAAATTTAAATTGTACTTATTAAATAAACAAAAAATGGCAACTTACTAGGGCAAATGATTTATTAATATTATTTATATATATATTCTGTACATTTTAAATAACTATAGAACGGAAGATTCATTTATTTACCACCACAAACCACAAGTGCAATATTAATATATAATGATATTATACAATGAGAAAGTTATCTTATAAAGTAGTACTTATATATTCATTTGTGTGTCAATATATCTACAATAGATATGTATCTAAATATTAAGTAAGTACTATAATTATATTAAGTAAATAATATATGTTTTATGGGTAGTTGACATGGAGAGTTGTGTTGATACTGAGTAGTAGTACTTATATATTCATTTGTGTGTCAATATATCTACAATAGATAGATATGTAATTAAATATTAGTTAAGAAAGCACTACAATTATATTCAGTAAAAAATAGATGTATAAGGGTAGTTGATATGGAGAGTTGTTAATATTAAGTAGTACAGTGGCACCACTCTGCCTTTCGGCTCCACAGAATACCAGCGTCGTGGTTGCTCCAACCCGACACATGCTGAGTGGAGACCTTTTTGGATTTAGGTATTGTAAACTTACGTATACATCTTTATAACAGAAATCCAAATAAATTCTTTCTTTCTTTCTATTTATAAATCTGTGGATTGGAGGACAAATCGTATCGCTGATAAATTACGCGCCGAGACCTATATTATATAATTTCATTATTGTACGATGAAGCCAGTATTTTCCAGCAGTGTTGCCAACACATAAATCAAAAAAGGCCTGAAGTTAAAATTGATTTAGAGTATACTTCAAATTTTAGAAACGTCAAAATTTAATAGGTATAGGAAATCGGTTTAGAGCACTCTAAATTCTAATTTAAGTTTTAGAGGCCACTGCAAAATCGACACCAATATTTTTATTATTATTGATGCACAATGATAATACATGCATATACATATCCTTTTATATGGCGAAAGCCACTTTTATTTACATCGAATACTGCTACCCATCTGCTTGTAATTGTCTGCATGTCTTGTGTTGTAATAATGATACAAGATCATGTTTTTTACTTAATAATTTATTTAACAGTTCGAAGTTAGTTATAGATTTTAGTTAACTAATACGACGAAAAAAATAGGCTCCATTTGCATAGGTAACACTGCTTCTGTAAGAAACAGGCGCTCATTGTCACTTTGTCTCTCTCAAGAGTTCTTCAATGCGTGATTGAAGATTTAGACGAGCGGAAGAAAGGCTGTCAGTTTTTTTTTTTTTTTATGGTTAACTGGATACGCATTTGACCACAATCAGTTACTTCTTCAGTAGGTAGACCAGACCAGTCCTGGTTAATATAGTGGCATTTTATATTGCAAACATGTTGTACGAGTATAACCTACTTTATTTCACTCTATAAAATCGTTTGTTACATTTAAATAATTTATGCAGTATGTAACGATTATTTAACTAGTTGACTATGACTAATTCGTAAATAACAATTTTGGTATTGATTTAGCTGTAATAAGCCAACTATAAGATTAATACGACTTGTGAAAAATGTACTCACGATAAAATATTCAATATTTACGTATTTAAATCAAATGAGTTAGGTACAGTCAGAAACAGATAAACCGTTACAGGTCTGCATAATGCTAATGAAATATTTTCACTGAATCATGAACGTATTTAGATAACCTTTTGTTTAGTTACCACAATTCGGCACCTAAATAGCTTTGATGGCGGTTATTTTGAATGATCCACGATTGCAAAAAACGTTTTTGTCCATAATTCAAAATTCTCGAAAATAAACGCTGGTCATTAATTCTAATTATGTATTATTTATAATTAGATTTTAGGCTATTTGAGTGCAGGTAAGAGGTATTTTTTTTATTCTGCATTTAAAAAGAAATCCTAATTTTTCCAATGAGGGCGTCACTGGACGGAATAATCCCACTTAAATAGTTGTTTCGTTGAAAAATTTGGTATATTTTTTATATTATTTTTATAACTAAAATTGTTTTTAGAATACTTTGGACCTATACAATCACGTATTCAATGACATGATATACGTCGCCACAACCATGTTCGTTCGGACACGCTTTGAATAAGTTACGAGTTACAGAAAGTTTAGAACCACTCAAAAGCATTTTTTTTTTCAAATATATTGTCATACAATTCCATAAAATATGAAAATTGAGCCAAGAATATGGCATGATAGTGGTTACCATCAAGGCGATGCGATCGTTTGTTACATAATTAAAATGTTAATAGGCTTTTCTGAATGCAGTCAAATAATTATATGCATGTTATTTTGCATTCTCTCCATATTCAAAGAGGCAGCTATACTTACTGCTGACATTGAACGAAAATCAATAAAAAAAATACAATCCAGTGCGAGTAGGAGTCGATGCATAAGGGTTCCGCACATACATTATCATTAACTTAAAATTATGATGCTGTAGGTACAGCATTTGTGGTGTTAACTATTCATTTTCGATTAGTGAAGTTAAGCTATATCTTGAGCGGTAAGTCGTTTGAAGGGTGACCACTAGTGCAATTGCATACGAGTGTTTCCGTGCGAAGGAGGGATCTTTAAACAGCTGGTCCCGCGGTGGTTTTAAATTGGGTCCAAGGTTGTGGTAAGATAACCTCTTTGCAGTACAAATTAATAATAATGATACACAAAAATAGACAAATCCGTAATGTGGCTCATACTCTCTTACAGCATGAATGTGAATATAGTATTATAATAGTGGCAGCTTATTGTGGTGCCAATAAACAGTTTACACCTCTAGGATCTACAAAATTATGAGAGAGTAATGTTAATGATAAAACTTCCTATGCCTAATAATTATAATGGTATAATAATTGTATTGGTTCAAAATCAAAAACATTTTATTCAATGTAGGATACAAAAATATCACTTATTGAAAGTCAACATGTTATTTTTTTTTAAACTACATCGCTTCACAAGGTGTTATGGTTAGGGAGAAGAAGCGACAAGAAACTCCGCAACAAGACATCTTTTCAATTGGTTTCCATCTTTACAATAATATTACATTTTATATTACATATTACAAAACAAAAGCAATTAATATAACGACCAGATAACACCAGACCTCCTTATCGCCTAAATAATCATCGATCCTGTTATAACCCGTCTTACACAGAGTTTCTTTAAATAAATAAATAACTTTACACATACACACAGCGCAATCTAGGTTCACAGTAAGCATCTAGGCTTGTGTTAGATGGTTGATAAACTACACAAATACATTTTTTTTGTAAGTAAATACATATATAAATGAAAAACATCCATAACTCGGAAACACATGTCTGTATTCATCATACAAACATATGCCCCTAGCGGGATTCGAACCCGCGACCTCTTAGTAAAGTAGTCAGTTTCTAACCACTACACTAAAAAAAACTATGTAATTTTTGGTAGAAAGTCCCTTAGTCGCTTTTTACGACACTCACGGGAAGAATTGATTCTTAAACACAACAATGCTATTAACATTGCTGCTTGGCGGCAGATTTAGATAAGATGGTGGTAGCTAGCCAGGCGGACATTTAAAATGCCCTACCACCAACCAAACCGAGTACTTAAACATGTACCCCGCTGGGGATCGAACCCGCGACCTCCGAATCGTAAACCCAATGTTGTTTACATTGAGCCACGGAGGCGGCGAAGGCCTTACAGCCTTGAGAGTTGCCCAGAGCAGTGAGATCTCCTTACACTGTAACGTTGGATTATGACAAGTAGATGCAATTGCAGTATCTACTTGAATACAGTCTATATCTAGCTATACCTACTTACTTGGACATCGAGGCACTCATAGCTCAATCGTATTTTTTACCATTAGCAAAGTTCAGCACACATCTGACGTCAGTCCTTGGAGGGGTGTTACTTCAGTGGCATTTTCATACCCGTTACGAGAGAGAGCACGCTAAATACTCGGTCCCGTTTGTTTGCATTACGCCAAGTCGGTGGCTTATAGAGGCGGCTCGAAAACACAAACTCTCAGATGGCAACTATGAGACAAATCCACCAATCTGCACTGATTTCGCGTGGTGGACAATAGCCCATATGAAAGCACTCGCGCCGCAATCGCACTCGGTATTCACTTTAGATTACCGAAGTTAAGCAATGTCTGATGTGGCCAGTCTTTGAGTGGGTTTGATACCAGTTTATCCGGGGTAGGGGACGTTTAGCCCAGTGAGGGTACGTAAGGTTGTTGCACTTAAGAAACCGGCCAAGTGCGAGTTGGACTCGCTCACCTAGAGTCCATATAAGGAGAACTATTTGCTGTTAAACCATTAAGTAATGAAAAAAAATATGTTGTTCATATATTTCAGTATAAATAAATATCCTTAGACATACACACAGCGCCATCTAGTTCCACAGTAATCAACTATAGGTTTGTGTTGTGTGTACAGATGGTTGATATACTACATAAATACATTTTTGTTTTTTTTGTAAATAAATACTTATTATAAATGAAAACATCCATAACTCGGGTACACATGTCCGTATTTATCACACAAACATATGCCCCTAGCGGGATTCGAACCCGCAACCCTTTGGTATAGTGGTCAGGTTGCTAACCACTACACCAAACAGGTCGTCAATATATAAGTTTTCTATGAAACTGCAGATTTTTTTCTCGATTTCAGACTTGGTTCCATAGTGAAAGTTGTTCGTTTGATGGTCTGAGGTACTATACAAAATTTAGATGAAGAAAAAATCACGAAGTATAGAGTCCTCTCACAGACAGATCATGTCGTAAGCTGTAAATACTCGTTAGTATTAGGGCTCCGCTTAGACGGTTCATTCGTTCGATTATTATTTTATCAGAACACTCTCCGGCAGTAACAGTAATAACTTTAAAATATAGAATTGATTCAATAGTGGTTAATTTTGTAGTAAGGTGAGAAAAAAAAAAACTAGACATTCTTATTGGTATTGTATTATAAAATTTATTTACAGGTATCACTAAAATTATCAAGGCACGTACAAAATTTTACATAACAATTATACCACTAGTATTTTACAACAGCAAAATAGTATTATGCATTCATTCAACAACATAAGATCCGTGGTCTTGTCGACGTATCTGAGGCAAATTATTTCAATTGTCTCTCCTTAATTCAACCTCTTCTATCTCCTTGTACGACATTTCAACGATCTGCATTCACTACGCTATTTCTATAATTAATTATAGTGCCCTAGAGTCGTGCAACTAACATTGCGGTGGCTTAAATAACTCAGTGACCGTGGCGTCCGCGCTATACATATGACTACACAACAACAGCTCACAAAATCCGTACCTGCTGGCTGGGAAATGATTTCCCATTGCGTAACTGGTTATGGAATTTCATTGGTTCCTTTTGAAAACTAAATTTTGTAACAGGCTTTGTGATAATGATTTTCCATTCAATAACATTCCTGGGTCCCATTTGGTAACTATATTTAGTACTGGCTATAAAAATTTCTCATTCAGTAACTCCTGCCGTTCCTTAGGTAAATAAATAAAAAATAGGACCCCTTAAAAAGACTGAAATTGTATTAAAGGTATATATATAACTTACTTATATTATAATTATTAAATACATTTTTTTACTATTTAAGGCGAATAAAATCTCGAGGTCAGCTCGCTGTCCGATATACCAATTGGAACACTAGTTATAAAGCCTGAACACCACTGACTCCCTCACTGATTGACATGCTTAACTTCGACCGTATTGTAAATCAATGATTCGATAGTCGACATTCGAATCTGTATCGGAAAGCTTTAATTTTCGAATGCGTTTCCGTAATAAAGAAAACGCATTCCAAATTTGAAAGCTTCTGTCAAATCGAATTTCATATTTAGAATGCGGAGGCTAGTAAAATAGTTTTGTTATTAAATGGTAGATAGTGAATAATTTAAATTATTTTGTTTCGGTGTTGCCACTTTAGCTCGCTGTACAATTAGCTTTGCACGACTCAACTTAAATGTGTGTATTTATGCATAAAGGTATATTATATCAAATAACATACCCACATAATTCATAATAAAGGAAGCCGCACTAAATATAATTTTTCTTAAAATATAATAGTACGCATATTATTAGGTAGATACCATCTTGTGTAAGAAATAGTAATTTTGTATATGGTGTCCCAAATTTATAGGACATGAAGGAAAGTACCGCATCTGTTTTGACTTGACATGTGAAACACTGCATTCATACTTTTTTATATATTTATGACCACACAAATTGGACTTGTGTTACAAATTTATTTATGTTAGATTTCGTGGTCTTCCCTTAAATACAATATTTATAACAGAGAAATTATGTTTTAATGGCTTAATACCACAAAGCTTTTTCAGTGTTCTTAAGTAACCGATTTCCTCTCCATAGTCCATTGAAATTCGACACCCTCTTGGTAATATTTATAACAACTCATTGAACTCCAAACGCTCGCATACCAAACACAAACTATACAAAATAAATAAAAAAAGCTTGTTTAAGGTCTATGGTACCACACTAAAATTTAAAATTTAGTCGATTTTGTACTTTAAAATATCTACGTAGTATCGAGATAGCTTAGTATGGTACCGTATCATATTCACAACCTTGTTGGTAACTTCGTTTTTCACAGGTAGGGTACTGCAAATATTTACTAATTATGATTAAAAGGATCCTGTCGCATCCCGCCACAATGATAGATCCACTGCTGGCAACTGGCTACACGCCACCAGCTTGTTGCTGTAAAACAAAAAAAAAATAATGAAGTCAAACCATAAATAGTGCCTCTTCCATGCACGAGTTCGAACAAACTGTTCTACTCATAAGTGGTGCTGTTCGATTCGCTGTACATTCATTCATGTACTCGATGCTGGAATACACAAAGTGGAATTCAGTTATTTTGATTTTTTTATGACAACTGGCTAGCACATGTCCTCAATTTCACCATTATAAGTGAAGATGAGGCCATAGGTAGAAGCGTACTGACCCGGAAACCGCATCTTTTTTGGGGGACTAGCAATCTTATCTCTGATACCTTTGTGTCTTTGTATAAGTCCGCCTTTGTGTATAGTTATAAGAAATTTGTTCTGTATTTATTTTCTTTTTGCACAATAAAGCGTTTACAAACAAACAAACCTAATCTTATGACTTTCCACCAAAAAATATCTATAGACTTGCACGTTTCACTGGCAAATGGACTCACCCCCTGTGACGTGTGCTTTTCTACATATTTCGAGAGTTGACCATGTATGTGGTTTCAACACCCAAATGCTTATGTTTGTGATATCTCTGACCACCCCATTTAGGATAAAGGTCGTGAAGTTATGTAAAAAATTTTATGTACAACGTTCTTGTTTAATTTGAACTTATAACGTCATCATCATTATAGGCTGTTTGAACTTTTAGATAATCTTATCAATAACTCATATGTTACTTACGTCTTCAATGTGTACATAGCTGTGTTCGTTTATGTGTGCGTACAATTTTATCAAGGACAATTTTTCAAATACAATAGACACATTATAACAGTGAAAAAATAAACTCGCTTGTGACGTGACTTAGGTACGTACTCATATTTGTGTGAAACACACAACACACGTGTGTTTGGCGGCATGCGTTGTGTGAGTGTCCAGTCTTTGTCTGGACGTATCTTGGTAGAATTGGGTGTTTTTCTTATTAAAATGTAAATGAAGGGTCAGGTTCTTTGCTATAAACTAATAAGAAATAAATAAATAATTTCAGTAAACAGCTACATCATCATTTTATACGTTCCATACAGAAATAAGAAAAGAACAGTTAACCATGAACTCCATGAAGCCTACATGTTAAAGGATGTATTCCTTTAACATGTAGACAAGGTTGGACTGCTGGGCTCTAAGCTAGGTAGTAATTACCTATATCTTAGAGGTTATTTAAGTTTAAACTCGGAAATAGGCTCTTAGCCATATTTTGTGGAAATCGGTTTATCGGTTTCAAAGAGATTTAGCTTTTAACGCAGGTGATTTGGTCTATCTAAACCATATAATCATTCGTTGGCTCGAGAGTTTTCAAAATTTTCAATTTATAGTTTTTAACTTATAAAGTCATACATAAAATGGCGTATCCGGAACCGAAGCATTATTTGTTTCATTGCCTATTTCTCAAGGGACTAAGGGTGATCGTTCGTTACACTCTCTTACCCTTTGAGCTCCAATTTCCAGATATACCTAACATTCGTGTTATAGATACTAAATATTTTTCAGAGTAACAGAAAACGCCATGTTTCATAGGAATTAACATCCCTAAAGACTGCGATATCATCATCCAAATATACCAACTGTGTTAAAAGCATACTATAATCGAAAATCGAAAATCATGTCATCAAACATATCAAAAATCAAATCAAAAGCAAAAATGTTTTTATTTCGTAAGTTATAAGAATAACATTTGAAATCGTCATGACATACAGTTATCGCTCATTCACTAGGCAGTCTCCCCAGAAAAGAACGAGCAAGAAACTCCGGGGTTGCTCTTTTTAAATAAGTCATAATATATCCTTTCTCTTGATTTAAATTAAAAAAAGAAAAGCACTCATATCTGACACGTTTTACTGAGATCCATCCGGACAACGACCGGACACAACACGCGTCGGTTTTCAACGATCTAGTGTTTGACACATATACACCCAGTCTTCGATTATGGTGTTAAGCATCTCGTCATTTGCCCAAGTGTAATTTATTTCTTGCAGTAGTATTTGCTCACAATACCCTTGCGAAGCCGCGCGTGAATTTGACCGCACAATGTTCTTAATTGGAATATCTCGTATAACTTTCATGGAGGGCTAGATATAATAGTATATAGAAGCAGGTATAATAGTATCCTATTAGAAATTGTGGACTTCTCAAATAAATTCATTGCAATTAAACTAAATACTTCTCAAAGTATTAATCAAGTATCACAAAAATTTATCTTCTTTTTCTGTGGTTTTATCTTAAAAACCAAACCAATTCAAAGTTATAGGTACGTGTTTGTTATTTTATATGTAAGACTGTGAAGTACTATTATCGATACAAATAATAAACAAACACGTTCTACGTACAACACAAAAAAATATATAAATATTTTAAACATATTCTGGCAAATAAATAATTTCTTTCATTTTTTCTATTCTCCGATGTCCGATGCGATAGTCATTGACGTCATCGCCCAATAACTTTAGGTCAGGACTAATCAGGAGCTGTTTGAAACCTTAGTGACAAGTCCCTCTGCAAAGACGTATAAGTACCAGGAATAACTATAGCTGGTAGTTTCTGAGATATAAAAAATACGAATTACAATGAATCAGTAACAGGCCTTTGGGCAAATTTGTTTTCTCTGGGAAAATAAGAGAAAGTTGCGTATTATAATGGTACCTATTATTCAACATACATTCAAACATACAAGTTACGACCATTATCCCAATGACCTGGGGGCCAATCGCGTTACGTTTGAACGATAATACCAAAACTAAATCATAACCAAAAACGTTACATTAAGCACATTTCGTATCTCGCTAATTATTTGAACGGAAATTAGTCTAGTGTTTTTTAATACTGGTAGTAATATCTGAACGTTTTACGTTTGATTTTACTTTGGCAACGTTGACGATTTAATCGTTCAGAAAACAATAGTGCGATATTATTTTTTTCATCAGCTAAACCTAAACCAAATCTAAACCAAAACCAAAAATGTTCCGTTGGATCGGTAAACCGTTGTGAAATAGCGCGATTGACTCCCTGGTCAGAGGTATCCAAACAGTAGTGTTAGGTTATTCCAAACATTAATAACTTAAAGTTTGAAACAATATCAATGGATCACTTTACGAAATATACAGAAATAGAGTGACGGGAGGTGAGCACATCGCCGTTAAAATTGCAAATATACAGCGCCATCTAGTTCCACACTAAGCAACTATATGCTTGTATTATGGATACCAGATGATTGATAAACCACACTAATAGTTTTTTTTTTTGTAAATAAATACAAATTAAATGAAAAACACCCATATCTCGGGAACACATGTCTGTATTCATTATACAAACATATTCCCCTAGCGGGATTCGAACGCGCGATCTTTTGGTAAGGCAATCAGAATTTCTAACCACTACACCAAACAAATCTATGTATATTTTTGGTAGGCAGTCCCTTAGTCGCTTTTTACGACACTCACGGGAAGAAACGGGTTGATTCGAATCCCGCTAGGGGCATATGTTTGTATGATGAATACAGACATGTGTCCCCGAGTTATGGACGTTTTTCATTTATTTATTTAATTATTTACAAAAAAAAATGTATTTGTGTAGTTTATCAACCATCTGGTATCCATAATAGCCTAGTTGCTTAGTGTGGAACTAGATGGCGCTGTGTGTATGTGCAAAGATATTTATTTATTTATATTCTTTTTACGTGCCGAAACCATTCAAACTGTGAGTACCTATATCAATATATTCCTATGTATGTAAATTGTATGCGCTGTACTCTTCGTTTCAAACAACCTACCCTATTGTTGGACAAAGTAAATCCGTAATGATCAGTGAGTATGCTGGCTCGAGCATCAAATGAATGATCATTGAGGAAGTAGTAAAATATCTTCAAATTAAAAATATTGTTATCATCAAAAATTATTGTAAATTATTTTGCGCAATAAAGAGTACTTGTATTGTATTTTAATTGTATTGTGTTGTGTTGTATTGTATTGTATATATGGTTACTTACCCGGCGTTGAGCTGCTGGAAAGCTTTAGGCTGCATAAAGTTAATTCCGTTTGCGTTGTCACAGAGAATACGAGCCATCGAAGATCCTTGACGGATCGCTTCTAGTTGACCTGTTGGAAGAATAAAATACTTTATGTACCATTTCACATATATGTTGAAAACCGCCTGATTTTGTTTGTTTTTATTTTGTGTAATAAAGCTTGTACTCAATTTTAAGTCAAATTTACTTTGTTTTATGTCCAATATTGATGAACTACTAGTTAACCTATTGGAAAAATATTATATGTATAGTCAGCTGCAGAGGAATATGACCCCCTACTCACATTATGACCGTAAGTTCAGGGGCTCATATTTCTCTGCAGCTGACTGTACGTCACAACTTTGTTTTACACAAGGTATGACTAATGACAGCCGCTCATCTGGTGGAAAATAATTAACTACCACCCAATCTCTTAAAGATAAGGTTGATGATTGCGACCTTAAATGCAGGGGTCGCAGACGCGGCCTTACTGAAGGAATATGTACATCACAAACTAACAAGCTTTATTTACTAGCGTTCTTATATAAAGCTTATATTACACGGTTCAACCAAATTGATTCACTTTGGTTGAAAGGCGCAGAAGTCAAAGGTAATGCTATTGATCATTGACATTGAACGATTCACTTTTATGTTTACATGATTCAATTTGGTTGCTTCATCCAAATTGAAAGGCAGAAGTGAACCGTGTAATATCGCCGTTATCTAACTACTTATAATTTAGAAAATCGCGTAGGTATGCACTCATATAGGACATTGTACCTATTGCTATAATTAAGTAATAACGAAGTGAAATAACATTATTTGGAACATTCAATAGAATCAATTGACGTTGCACATTTACACAAATGTGTCACAGCTTACTAATTTACGCACAAGATATTTTTAGCGTTATGAGATCAATCGTAGGCATGCTTTTCTAAAAAAAAACTGTGTAAATCAAAATATTAATGTGTTTGCCTTCGGAAACGAGGACTAAATGCTAGCAATTATAGCAAAAAAACTAGGGTTGCGTGATATTGGGATTTACTATCCTATTTCAAATGATAAAATACAGAATGTCTAAGCCGGATCATTAATATAATGACTTATTTTACGGAAGCAGATAGAGAATAGAACCTTACTGGAATCGGGTACTTTCCCAATTTTTGGTGGTTCATTATGTTCGCAGTCAACCACTCTTACTGTCTATACTAATCACAAAGACGAAGTCGCGGGCGGAAAGTTAGTATTATTAAATATCGAAATATATATTCTATCAAAATACTTGTAAATTATTTTAAAAGATCGAGGTTTTATACATTAGATTGATGCGTCGGGTCAACAAGTGATACGCCAATAACGCTCGGGCATCAGCACTTCATTTTAAGAAAGAGGAAAACATTCACAACGCAATATCCATTTTGTCTTTATTGCAGAGAACAAAACAGGGAGAATCAAACTTTGCCTTTACTACAATTTTATGCGGCATTTTTTTTATTAATGCCGGCGACGACCACGTTGCCCGTTGTGATAGGAGGGCAAGTGCAATAGATTACCTCTATTTTCAGAGAAGTAAGAATTCGCACAACATTCACATTTATTCGTGATGTCCATTTTGTAGAGCGAATAAGATTATAATAAAATAGTAATCTAGTTTGGCTCGCCGTTTAATTAATTTGGTATGTAAATTAAAATGAAAGTTCTTCCTGTAACCGAAGGATCTGATGAATAAGTAGATATAAGTACAAGTACTTTCCCATTAAAATATCGTTGAAAAAAAAAATGGATGCTGTTTTTAAATAGATCTGAGACACTCTTGTTTTGTTACATATTATCTGATGAAATAAAATTTCAATAAGTAGTTCATAAAAGTTAAAATGTGTGTAAAATGGTTTATAATTTCGGATTTAAATCATTACTATTATATGTAATAGATTAGAAGGCGCGCATTGTTGAAATGTTACATATTACGATTACTAGGTATAATTCAACATAACGGGAATACCCATAATGCTAACCTTTTGATGTTGTCTGATGAAACCCAACCCAATATTGTACCCACATCACAAGTAACAGATTATGACATTCGGAGAATTGGTTATTTTGTTAGAAATGATTATGATATTCCACGAAAGCCTGATATACATAAGTAATGGTTTTGAACCATCCTGCACATAAACTTGCAATAATACAAACAGTGACACAAATCTAGATAGGAAATTGGATAAGTAAAAGGAAAATCATTTAACTAATGCGTATATAAAAAAAGTGTGTTTTTTTACAAATAAGTAAACGCTCCAAGTAATTTCACGAAAGAGACTGAACTTTTCACCACACTACGACAGCATATCCACTATTGGATCCAATAACTTCTTCCAAAGCACACTAGTGTTATTCACCAAAGGTGACGAAAGCAAAGGCGCTTGAGCGATGCAATCGCAGATTTTGTGAGTTTCGACTAATGACGTCCTCCTCTCATATTTCGTGTGCTGGTGAACAGATATGTCTATATTTTAGAAGCAAAGAACTTGACAAGGTTAGCGTTGCCCCATTCGGACACCCGAATGGGACAACGCTAACCTTGTCAAGTGCCTTCAATGACTAGTCCGTACGCTGAACCACGGAATCTCTGTTGGAATGAATCTCGTCCCCGACAGATTGCGTGGTGGCGTTTATTGATTTATTAGTAAACCTGATTAGGAGGATCCTGAATCCTCCTAATAATGAAAACCGATATAATATACCAATAAACTAAAATACCTACGATGTATTTCAATAAACAGGAATTACCCATGTGAAGTTCTATCCTTATAACTATGGTATTATTGTAGGATGAGCTCTTCGATTGTCACCTCTCGGTAGCGTGGCAATTTCTGTGAAAACTAATGGAAAGCGCACCCTGGGGAGCTTATCTAAAAACAGACTTAGGTATATCTACCCATTGTGCACAAAAAAAAATTTAGATTTTACTTAATTTTAAAATTGTAAATTATAATTATATATAACTATACTTACTAGGGGTAAAGGCAGTTACGGAATCAGCTCCATTTTCATAGAAGTATCTATCGCCTACTCTTGTGCGATAGAATTGTTCTGTCAAAATGCAGAGGAAGGTAGGACCAGCCTGTGCACCAGGCACATTATGTTCCAGGGATCCGGCAACCACGAGTTCCACGTCTTGAGGTGCGTCGTACAAGGATTGCAGTACACGTACGTTCTGTTAAAAAATAATGGTAATTTACTACTAAATTCCTTTGCAATAATATGAGCCCAATGCAATAACGAGTAAAACTAAAGAATTCTGAAGTAAAGCTTGTAGGCTACCTGGTTCTTAATTTGCTTAAAAACATTACGGTTTCAGTGCTCACTCAAGTCATAGAGTGTTGGTCTTAATATTCACTTGTGTTCGTTATTTTGGATAGGTATGATTCTTTCATTGTAGTTGGAAGAAATGCAAATTACGAAAGTGTGTACTTGGTTTATAATTTACACTCGTCTTCTTGGAGCCCCTAATACATTCAGGTCCCAAAATATCACTCGGCTACTCTATAAATAATAACATCGATATTGATAAAAATGGGATTCTATGACATTAAAAGTACCTACCGTATGTTTAATTTGCTTTGATCGAGATGGACAGAGAAAAGACGATGGCGGGCGTGGACGTTTTAAATTCACTTTTCTAGGATACTTATATGAAATCATTTATATCCGCTTCCTAGCAAAAGTGATACATTATCAAATAGGTAACCATCCATACCACATATGATCGTACTGTAATAATCTTGTATTTTTTAACAATACCACATGCATGCTATCACATTGCACTGATTTAGTATTTTCTAACTATACCAATCCGAAAGAACTATTGTAGTACCTATTGTATAACCATACCATGGGCTATTCTATTGAACTAATCCAGTATTTTCTAACTATACCTTATTCAGTCCTACTGAACAGATCTTGAATTCTCTTACCATAATCACGCTATATTACTGAACCAATCTAGTTTTTTTTTCTAATCATACCATATGCGAGCTGCCTGAACTGATGCCTAATCTAGTATTTTCACGAAAGTGAAGTCCATTCCGCCATGTCATTAAAATACGGAAACAGGACGTCTGATTACGCGAATCTGACTATCTCTATATTCAATGAAAATTGCACTGATTTAGTATTTTCTAACTTTACCATACGCAATTCGAAAGAACCATTGTAGTACCTATTGTATAACCATACCATGGGCTATTCTAATTGAACTAAACCAGTATTTACTAACTATACCTCATTCAGTCCTACTGAACAGATCTAGTATTCTCTTACCATAATCAGGCTATATTACGGAACGAATCTAGTTTTTTATAATCATACCATACGCGATCCCCATGAACTGATGCAATATTTTCTGACTATACAATACGCAATCTGAAATAACCATTCTAGTATTTTCTAATCACACCATAGGCTATTCTATTGAACTAAAATAGTATTTACTAACAATACCACACACGGTCCTATTGAACTAATAAAGAATTATCTAACTACTGAACTAATCTAGTATTTTCACGAAAGTGAAGTCCATTCCGTCATATCATTAAAATACGGAAACAGGACGTCTGATTACGCGAATTTGACTATATCTATATTAAATGAAAACTTTTTAGTTGTTTAATAGTTTATTTATTATGTAAAGATGTATCTAAAATTTTGAAAATAAAAGCCACTGAATAGTAATAAACGCTGGCGTAGTGTTTAATTATAAATACTTTAAAAATTTAATATGTAGCTGAGAAACTCTTCTGTTTCTTCAATATAAATCTACGATTTACAAATTGTAATACTATATTTCTATGTCAATGTCAATAGGCATTATAAATGGTTAAGTATTATTGTGGGTCAGGTCCCTAAGCATTTTATTGGGCGTGACGAAACATCTTACAGCAGCATTGCGTGACTGTCGTACACAAGTGTCTCGGCTGGGTGTTCTATTTCAATTCCGAATACAATTGTCTGTTTAGGAATAGGGCGCCATAGGATATTTAGTATTTTCTACAAGTAAAATGATCACAAAGGGAAAGAAGAAATCTTTATGTTCCTTACGGAATTAAGGCCTGGAAAAATGTTTCCTTCTGAATGTCGGCTATGCCATTAAGATTTTAAATTAAGAATCTAAAATTTGCACCAGCTGTTACACGGCGCGTAACATTTTTAACTCCTAAATCCAACTACACCGCAGACCTATTGAGCTAAATTGCTTTTAGGTAGGTAAATTGTTTAAAGTTAATTAAGTAAATTAGAAGAATTTCTTTAGCCCATATTGTAGAGCCTTGTTGTGAATTAAGACCTGTTCCTGATTAGATGACTCTAACCTAATGAAAACCTTCCTTTTCTTTATAAACTTTTTATAATTTTAATCGCCTCTCTTCAAATGTAATAACAATGATTTTTATAAGAGCTTTTTATAAAAAAAAACTATTAAATAATTAAATATTTACTCCGCGGAGAGGAATGCAGTCGAATTTTTCCAACATTCAGTAGAGTCATACATAGCTGAGTTTCATACTTAACCTTAATCACGGAAACGGATAAAATACATAGATTATCTCTAATAAATTGGTAAATGACATCACACAGACAGGACTTTATCTTATTGTAAATTAATGAAAATTATCTAAAGTAAATGAATGAATATTATCTTTACACCATGAAGCAATTCAAAAAACCTTATCTGCAGCTACATTAATTACAGGTATTCGTATATTAATTAGGTAGGTGCTTTAACAAGGACGTGACTTTACCCAGATAAAATTGTTTATGATAGACGCATATTTTTATTTTAACATGTTTTGGCATGTTTTTTTTAACTCAATTAGTATTTCTCGAGTTATTCCGAGGTATAGTGTGGCTCATAGCAATGAAAAATAAAAGCCATTCCCGAAATACAGACAGTTCAATCATTTGGAAATACGACTAATCCTGATAACGTAGTGCATAAAATACCTAAACGTAAATTACAATTTTTGTTATAATATATATTTATATTATAAGGAAGAAACGTTGTTTGTTTTTTTGAGAATTTCTTTTTCTAAGATTCTATGGAACTACACATCTGATTCTGGAAATTCTTTCACTAATATATATATATATATACAGTAGTAACATGCTATGCATTTATATAAAATTAAACTACCTATGCCAATGACTTCTATTTCACTTACCTAATAAGCTTTTTTTCTTCCAGTACAAATAACGGATAAGTTATTTTATTTTAAATAAGTATTTAGAGATCGAAACGAGAAGTCAGAGGCGTAAAGCTAGTAGTAAATAACGACCTTTACAGCAAATATCGTAGGTAGTAGATTGGACATTGACTTTGGCTTATCTATCAATCAATATTATTGATTGACGAGCTGTTTAGTGTAGTGGTTAGAAACTGTGACCACTATACCAAAAGGTCGCGGGTTCGAATTTATATGATGAATACAGACATGTGTACCCGAGTTATGGATGTTTCATTTATAATAAGTATTTATTTACAAAAAAATGTATTTATGGTAGTATATCAACCATCTGGTATCCACAACACAAGCGTATAGTTGCTTAGTGTGGAACTAATTTATTTCTTTATTTATTATCATTTGCAATAGTTTTTAATTGCCATTCATCAATTGATTTAATATAATTTATTTATTGAGCTGTTTTACGCATATCTAGAGAATAACAGTGAAATGACTAAAGCACTGTAAATACTTATCACAAATTAGTAACTAATAAAATGTTCAATGCTACATCATCAGATCATATTTTCCCTAAATTGTGAATGTTGATTTACTTTGTGTACGCCCAGTCAATCTATCCTTTGGCATTTACCTAGGTCTGGAATTTACCTGGAAGAGCTCCCTATTAGGGATAAGTCCGCCTATGTATTTAATTTTAATTTATAAAGTACAATAAAGCGATTACAAACAGATCAGCTACAGGACTTGCCCAGATGAAGTCTACTTAATTAAATTTCTAGAACGCCCAGTCGGAAGCGGCCTGCATCCAGCAAATTTAGCGTTCCCGCGTTCATAAGGTCGTTCGTCCACCGTGTGTGTGGAGACCCTAAGCTGCGCTTGCCGGTACATGATCTCCATTTTAGAACATCTCCAGTTTAACCGCCTCCGTGGCTCAATGTAAACAACATTGGGTTTACGATTCGGAGGTCGCAGGTTCGATCCCCAGCGGGGAACATATTTAAGTACTCGGTTTGGTTGGTGGTGGGGCATTTTAAATGCCCGCCTGGCTAGCTACCACCATCTTATCTAAATCTACCGCCAAGCAGCAATGTTAATAGCATTGTTGTGTTCCGGTTGCCAGAGGTAAGATAAGCCAGTAAATGTGTTGGGGTTTCCGGGGCAGTACGCTTCCACCTTGACTTCATCTTCACTTAACATCTGGTGTGATTGAGGTCAAGTACAAACCCGTTGTGCATAAAAAAAAGAACTTTATTAGACTACCGACCATCATTCCATTACTTTCTTTCTCTAACCATTCTTCGACCTATGCGCCCTGACCATTGCCACTTCAACTTACTGATACTGGGCTATGTCGGTGACTTTCGTTCTACGGATTTCCTCATTCCTGATTCGATCTCGTGGTGAAACGCCGAGCATCGCTCTTTCCACAGCTCGTAGTATGACCTTGAGTTTTCTTATAAAGAACATTATGAGAGACTCCGTTCCAGTAGTCATCTATATAGCCATAAATCATCTATCGTAATTCCTCTTTAAACATAAAGGAATTTTAGACGACAAGACCTAGCGTTGTTTTCCGAACGCTGCCCATCCGAGTAGGATTCGACAATTGGCCTCTTTCACGAAGTTGGACTTAAGTAGCTAATCGAGTGCCTTAATAGGTAGACGTACTCGTCTATAACTTCGAGAACAATGTTCTCAACTGACATCGGTGTGTGCAGGACACGGCATATGCCATAATTTTCGTATTACCCATGTTTATCTTAAAGCCCATCTGTTTTGATACTCGATTGAGGTCTTCGAGCAGAATGCCAAAATTCTCAAGCCATAATTAAGGCTACGCCGTCTATCCGTCTGTCCGTCTGTCTAAGAGGCATTAAATGTTCAGCTGTAACTGCTCTATCATGGCAAATAATTAAATAACCAAGAAACCCCAAGGGCGCCAATATAAAAACAAATAATATAAATTTTTCAACGTTTTGTGGTCCGTGAAATAAGTCTTAATTAGAAGCTATAATGTTGAAAATCGAAGGTGTACGGTACCCAACACTTACTTGGCCAGTTTTATTTACCAGCAATCCAGCTTATGAGTACTTGTCAAGACATCTGCCGAAATATGGGAAAGCAATTTAGTAGGGTGATTCGTAAACTCGCCACAGACGTGACGGACCGATCGTAAATGGGGCGCAACGTTTGCGTTATACTACCTATTCTCGCAGATATTGTCACTAACACGTTTCCTTCTGACCTTCGCATATCCTTCTGGTTTAGTCATAAATTCTTTGATAGAGAAGTAGAACACGTGTAATCATAGTATGTGGAAATCAAAGATGTCACAAAAGAAAAGCATGAAGTCATAGAAAATGGTATCTAAGTATTAGGCCCATGTCCAGAGGTAACATGTGACTTTTGAACTTCTATAAATCATGATCGGAAACAAATTCAGATGCGAATTTCATATTTTTGATTTTCTCCATTACACGCAAAATATTTTGAAAAAAAATAGGTTTTAAGATAAAACGGAACGTAACGCAACATACATATCAATGGTGACCCAAAGTAAAAATTTATTCGAATTCGAATGGGTAGACTCATAATGGATGCGAACGATGTGACTTTTCAAAAATGCAAACTTCTCGTATAGGGAATGTGTATAAAGCGAGCGACTCAAAAATCGCTCCCCTATGGTGGACTTTTAAAGGATATTGATGTGAATGTGTGGGTGTACCCACTAAGATCCCCTTGTTCGTAATTGTATGTAATCAAGAGAACGATTACTTTTAACATAAATACTCCTCAATTAAGTCACGAAGAAGCTTATTATGCCAAAATATAAATTTAAAGTCAAATTATATAATTCTAACATTAAAAAAATATGTATGTCATTGAGTATATTAAAATACTGAAAATAATTTTAACTAAAATTAAGGAACGTTATTCCTTAAATTAAATATATTTGTGTCATCTAAAATATTAAATTTATTTAGATAATCTTCTATTTATAATTTTATTCGCGCTTCTGTGCGCGCAACCAACATTGTCTAATTCGATTTTGGGTCAACTGGAAGAGATCCATCATGGGCATCCGCCGTTGTACACTTTTCTGATTGAATGTAATGTTTTTATTTTTTATTTATATAGAAATCACACAGCATACAATTACATTTTTAACATTTCTTAAAATTTTAAGAGCAAAGTATGTTACTACGTACAAACTTTATGAATATTTTATGAATATTTTTGAATAAATTTGAATTGTTTTTCTATGATGTCTTCTTCTTTGTATGTAAATTGAAAGTTGTCATGATTTGGACAAGATAAATAAATAAAAAATAGGATCATAAACTTACTGTTAACGTATAGGGATACCTACTCCTACTTTAACGAATGCAAATTACAACCAACCCATTCCTATTACACCAATCAGATTCATAATTGCTCTCGAAAAGACAAGTAGGTACCAATTGTAAATTATACGTAACTAGCTTTCCTCCCGCGACTTCGTCCGCGTGGAAGATTTTATCAAAATACAAACAACAAACTTTCATCCCCTATTTTATCCCCTTGGGGGTAGAATTTATCAAAATCCTTTCTTAGCGGATGCCTACGTCATAACATCTACCTGCATGCCAAATTTCAGCCCGATCCGTCCAGTGGTTTGGGCTGGGCGTTGATAAATCACTATGTCAGTCACCTTTGAGTTATATATATTTAGATACTACGTTCGATAACCATTTTTCATTCAACCGCAACGAAATAAGTATATTTTAACCGCCTTTGTGGCTCAATGTTAACAACATAGCGTTTACGTTATTAATCATAAAAAAAAATGCGTGTTAAAAAAATATCGAGTTAAATTAAAGAAATATCGATTGACCGCTTCCGTGGCTCAATGTAAACAACATTAGGTTTACGAATCGGAGGTCGTGGGTTCGATCCCCAGCGGGGTACATGTTTAGTACTCGGTTTGGTTGGTGGTAGGGCATTTTAAATGTCCGCCTGGCTAGCCACCACCATCTTATCCAAATCTGCCGCCAAAACAGCAATGTTAATAGCATTGTTGTGTTCCGGTAGTCATAGATAAGATAGCCAGTCCCCCAAATATTTGAGTTTCCGGGTCAGTTCGCTTCCACCTTCGGCCTCATCTTAACATCAGGTGTGATTGAGGTCAAGTGCTAACCCGTTGCGCATAAAAAAAATCTAAATAACGAAACCTTCTTCTGGAAAGGGTATAGTTATATCACAAATGCGTGATAGATAACATTAAAATAAAATATCCACAAATTCATTGGCACTACAAGTAATGTTTTGGTGTCGAAGAAAGATTATGTTGTGATAACTTTTTCTATATCGGGTCAGAGATAACGCCATAAAAAATCATATACATATGGACATTAATATTCTCGTCCTACTTAGTTGGAATCTCTTTCATTGTTAACTACACTTTTTAAAACTTGTTATTGCAACTTTGTGATTATATGAGTGTACTTACTTCCGCTGAAATGAAGTCCAGCATATCTTCGAAAGTTTTGGGCACAGGCAAACCACACGCAGCACGGGTGGCGACATAAGTTCCCAAACCATGGTCACGACCCCTTTGGAAGTCCGTAGCTCGCAAGTCACCTCCAAAAGTGTTGTTGCGCCTGAATAGACGTAAAAGCAATTATGTTTTGGGTACAACATAAAATAATTTATTCTCTGCATTATTTTAGACCAGCCTGTGAGTCGTAAAAGGTAAGTCACACATAATATACAGAAGAATATTAATGACCTTAATTACCAGCAGAGTCATTAACGCGAGGCTCGACCCGACTACCCCACATGGCGATTGGAGCAAACTTATTCATGATAACTATAGACAAGTTGAACTATTGTAAAACCCCGGAGAAAATAAATGGTTATATTCTCCAGATAACCAAACCAACTATGTTAAAAGCTAAATACCCTCGAAACGGTTTCCATCAAACATGGCTGTCATCACCTATCCCCAAATTTATAATCATAAATCAAAAAAAAAATTGGATAGACTATGGTATCAACCAAATACACCAAAAAAATTTGTTAAATGCTAAAAATCTGTATACACTCGTTTAGTGTTTAATATTAAAATAATAGTTTGGTTGGTGGTAGATTTTAAATGTCCGCCTGGCTAGCTATCACCATCTTATCTAAATCTGCCGCCAAGCAGCAATGTTAACAGCATTGTTGTGTTCCGGTTGTCAGAGATAAGATAGCCAGTCCCCCAAATGTGTTGGGCTTTCCGGGTCAGTACGCTTCGACTTTCGACTTCATCTTCACTTAACATCAAGTATGATTGAGGGCGGTTCAGAACCCGTTGTGCACAAAAAAAAACCGCACTTAAATCGGACCACGCATTAAGTACTGAGATACACCCGGAAAAAGACACGCCCGTCAAACACACAACATCCATTATTTTCATTATTAACCAGGTTTATTTTTTAAATCCAGCAGTACCTACTTAAAGGTAATCTAGCAGATATATTTTCATATATAACTGTACTCATGAAGGTTTATTCACGATTATAACAAAGTGGTCGCTTTTATCAATAATTTGAATTTCTCGCAAATAACCGTCATTAAAGCTATTTAGGTATTATTTATAATAGCTTTTAAGCCTTTCGAGTGCAGATCAGAGCAATATGTTGGATTTATGCTGTATTTCATCATTCGTGGCTCATATGTAAACAACATATGGCTTAGGAATCGGAGGTCACGGGTTCGATATCCAGTAAGGCATTAAAAAAATAAATCTTAATTTAATCAATCAGGGCTCCAGTAAACCCTCGTAAAGGTTTTTCGTGTAATTAATATACATTCATACATGACCTTTACCCCAAAAGAGGTGGTCAGATATATCCCAAATAATTAGCGTTTGGATGATCTGATGAAATATACAAAAATGCACTAGTGACAGCGGGCGACCCCATCGCCGTTGCAACATGCAAATCTCTATACATTTGTACGTCTTATAATAACCATCTATGTTTTTTGGTGGAAAGTCCCTCAGTCGCCTTTTACGACACCTACGTGAAAAAACGGGTTGGCTCTATTCTTTTAACATGCCGAAACACAGCCTTACGTAAATAGTGTATAATCCAAATTATTATATTTACTTAGAGTTTCGCAGATATGCAAGTCAAATAACTAACTTCCTACGTCAATATAACAAGGCCATGAATATGATTCAATTAGGTACCAGTTGTGTACATATCAATATAAGGTAACTTTTAATTCGTTTTTGATAGCAACTTATGATTTCAAATAACTCATGTGGTTGCGACACGCAAAAAGAGAAAAACCAATACCCATATCTTCCCGAGGGTTTCGTAAAAGGCGACTAATGTACATCTATAGATTTGTACGTTTTAACGGCGATGGGCTCACTTCCTGGGTCGGGTGCAATTCTATATATTACTTAACACGTTCCGGGACACATCACCAGATCAAATCAAATCAAATCAAATCAAATCAAATCAAAATATTTTATTTCATAGGATAAAATTATCACTTGGAAACGTCACTATTAATATTACATGCTTGCTTATCATTCAAATAGTCAGTGATTTTATAATAGCCTTTTGTTAATAATTTCTGTTTAATGATTGCTTTAAATTTATTTAAAGGCAAATTTTGAATGTCTACTGGAACCTTATTATAAAAGCGTATACATTGCCCTTTGAACGATTTACTAACTTTATGAAGTCGGCTAACATAAACTGATAACTGGTTCTTATTCCTTGTATTAACATTGTGCCTATCACTATTTTTTGCGAATAAGGTTATATTTTTTTTTGCATATAACAAATTCTCATAAATGTATTGAGAAGTCATTGTTAAGACATTAATTTCCTTAAACTTATCTTTAAGAGACACTCTAGGTCCTAATTTATAAATGGCACGAATAGCACGCTTCTGCAGAACAAAAATGATATGTATGTCAGCAGCGTTTCCCCACAACAATATGCCATATGACATCAAGCTGTGGAAATAGCTAAAGTAAACCAGTCTTGCGGTATGAACGTCTGTTAAATTTCTGATTTTTTTGACTGCATACGCTGCAGAAGCGAGCTTTTTCGCTAGTTTCTCAATATGAGGCCCCCACCGAAGCTTAGCATCCAATGTCAGTCCTAAAAAGACAGTAGTATCTATAAGATCCAATTTATCACCTCGTACAATAGAAGTTTTATTGTTACTACGTCTAGAGTCGTGATGTGTCCCGGAAAGTGGTAAAGTAAAGAGTGCATGTTGTTTCAAACAATGAACTCTTAATGTTTGGGATATCTCTGACCACTCAATTTGGGATAAAGGTCGTGACGTTATGTATGTTTCCCCAAAGAAACAACTTAAGTTATTTTTTTTTATTTCCTGTGAATGTACTTATGATTACAAACAATTTTCCCAAATTTTTTGAGAGCACATTTTTATATTTGGCCTTATCATCTTCAGGTGATCAGGTGTGAAGTGCTAACCTGTAGTTCATAAAAAAAATATAAAAGTTGTTTCTTTGACAAAGTTGTTTGTAAATATGAGTGCGTATCTTTTAGTATCAAGAACTAATTAAAAGTCACCCTTTAAAATGAACTCGATTCTATATAGCAAAGCAATAGATCGACTATTTGCAAACAGAGAACATATGATAATTGGATCTTCGCTTGATACAGTAGGTATACACATAAAACTAAAGTGCAAGGAGTAGGTCAGCCCGCACCAAATTCACGCACATTTTACTCCATCACTTGCCCTTTTTACTTTCATATAAAGGAAGACGAAGTCATTGTCCGTTTCCCAAAAGGCTAAAGGACAGAGGGACCCCACAGTTACAGTTGACATTTTCCTTAATGAAGACGTAGGGATAGGGATTCATATCCACCGCGAATGTGAACCTTAGGGGAGAATGACATAAGTCGTAGCACTAAAAATAGTATGGAACGATTCTTGAACTTAGTGGTAAGTGTATTGACGGGATTTAATGCAATAAATTTATGTGCAATATTTTTTTATGATAACAATAGAACACAATTAGGCAGTCTTATCACTAAAAGCTATTTCTCTACGGCTATGGGAAATTTGTAGATAGAAAAACAGATATAAACAAGCACGAAACTACTAATTTAAGCAATACCACAGATTACTAATAAGTTACTAAAGCAATACACCTGGGTTAATTGTCCATTGGGTCGCACCTATAGAAATTATGTAGACATGTCAGTTTTATTAAAAATATTTTGTAGTATAAATAAAATAAACTACAGTGCATTAAAACCTTAACTTGAATGAGATTCATAAAAGAAGATAGATCATGAGAGTAAATGTAGACGTTTCATCTGCCAAATGGCAGGACCCATTATGTCTGCTGCCCCAACCTATTATGGAGCTATTATACAAAATGTTAAGAAATTACAAATTTTTAGATATCTAATAGGTACATAAGTATCCACTATTATACAGTGTGGAAAGATAAGTCGGGCCCTGGAGGGAATTTACCTTAAATCCTTAAGCTGGCTCATTTTACTTAAAGGAGACATTCCTTTATTTTTTTAAATAAACAAATCTGCATTCAATGATTTTCTAAAACTCGCTTGCCTCGCCCGGCACTCAAACCAACTAAAATGAAAAAAAAAAACAAACACTCCCTTTTTTATCATACTAATCGGTAGTATTATTATCCAGGATAAAATTTTCTCTTTTTAATTTTAGTTTGTTCGAGTCCCGGGCGAGGCAAGCGAGTTTTAGAAAATCTTTGAATGCAGTTTTGTTTCTTTTTAAAAATAAAGGAATGTCTCCTTTAAGTAAAATGAGCCAGCTTAACGATTTAAGGTAGTTTCCCTCCGGGGCCCGACTTATCTTTCCACACTGTATACTCGCCAGATTTATAGCTACTTATAAAACGACGTGTACAAGTTACAATAATTGAGAATGATAATATTTACTAATCTTACTAAATATGATAGATACGTACATAGCATCAAATCCACTACCGCAGTCAAATAACAGACATTAACTACACAAGCGGCGATAAAATAATTAAATTCCGCATTGGATCAACGTTGGATCCAGGGAAGGGGGGATCACGGGGGGCATAAGTCCAACCTCTGGGCCTTGGTCTTTGTCATAATACTCCATACGTAATACTATTAATACACGTTAAAGGTTTGTTTAATGTTAATGTGGCGATAACCTCATTGCAAACAATATACATATCATATACGCATGTATGTTTATCCTATCGAACCTGTTTTCCTTCACATTTGCAGGCTCTTGCTGGAAGAAATCTCTTTTTAGAGTAAAGCTAGTACATCCTGTATCTAGTATGTATTTGACTTTTATGTGTACTCGTGTGCAATAAATTATAAAATAAATAAATAAAAAATCATCATCATCAGCCCGTAAACATCCCACTGCAGGGATTTATAGGCCCTCACTCGTATATGAAGGAGTGTGGGCCATAGTCCACCACGCTGGCCCAATGCGGGTTGGGGACTTCACATGCCTTAGAATTATTATTTCTTAGGCATGCAGGTTTCCTCACAATGTTTTCCTTCACCGTTTTAAGATCAACCGGATAAATGCACATAAGTAATTAAATTTTAAAACTCGTTGGTACATAGCCTGCCTGGGAATCGAACCCGGACTTCTCAAGCAAACCGGGAGCCTGCGTCTTAACCGCTGAGCAACCGACGACCGATACATATAATGTAGTTTGAAAAACTAAATAACAGACTATAGTCCACCATCTATCTCTTGGCTCCATTATCAGATCAGCGTCAAGATACCAAATTATAGTCATCCGAACTAACACATACATACCACGTTGCATTTCGATGCGACATTTAGAAGTAGGTAGATCAAAATTGACATCCAAGATTTGTTAGTCTATTACAAGTGAAGCTAATAAAATTGTATTAATAAAAATGATGTTCCGTTTTCATTAGATTTATTTCGATTATTTTGAAGCCTGTCAGGCTGGGCCTCGAAAATGTGACCCCCCCTGACTCGAAGGCTGAAATCGGTCCTGTTCAGGATTGACGTCGCAAACACTATAACCGCAAGAGGGTGTACCCAGTAGAGTGCTAAATCTTCCTTCAATATCATTATTATTTAGTACTAGTATTCTGTGGCGTGTTTTCATGCAGGCGAGAGGTTGATTTCTGTACATTGAACCATAGCATGAGTGTGTTTATCTTGCCACATTTAAACCCAATTAAAAGTAGTAATAATAAAATCTTCGAAATTTCTAAGATATTCTGCAATATACCAATTTATAGATTAATTGTTCAACAATGTAAGTCTAATCATTTATTCGAAGGTCTTGTGAAAAGACTTAAAATGAAACAATGTATTTTGGTTTTGTTTAAATTCGGAAATTTAGCATTAGATCTAGATTTCAACTCTTTCGTAGGTCTAAATAACAGCTGAATGAGAAATTGGCCACTTGTTTTACGTTGATGTCTTCGGTGGGATTATATTATTTTACATAGAGACGAACTAGTCATGGCATGAGCGGTGACAGCCTCCGTAGAATATATATATATATATCTGTCTATAGCTGTCTATCTTCTCCTTCAATTTAAGAGCTATGCTTTTGTCGGTGGAGTAATGACCAAGTCTTTCTGCTTTCCACCCTCGATTTAACCTCTTGGTACGTCTATCTAATTAGTCAATATTTTTTTTATTCATATATTTCGCGTCGGCACGATTATGGTCATGTATAGTCTAATGAAATTCAACATTAAATATGAATAACTGCCATAAATAAGGAACGTGACTTTTGTCCAAAATGGACTTTTTTTAATAACGGAAATCGTGGGCTATTGACGTAGACTGAACATGAATAATGACTGCTATCTAGACATCGTAATTTGCTCTGAAAAAGACCTTGCTCTTGTGAATTTCCTATTTTATTTTTCTACGTTTTGGAAATCTTTGCAATCTCTCGAACTAAAACCAATCATCTCGTCAGAATCAACTTTATCAGAAGTCAGTAAGTGGTTACCCAATAGCCGATAAAGGTCAGATTCTCAAGGTTTCGTTTTGGCCGACATGAACAGCAAGTTAATTTTTATATCTTATATTTGCATGATTTTTTACGCTATATATATATAGTATATATTTTAAAAGATTCTTAATATTTTTTCACTCCCGACAAAAGCTACTGGTATTACTTCTTTGACGGCGATTTGTGTGTATCCAGTCTTAGTCCGGATGTATCTCAATAATTCGTGGTCCAATTTGAATCCGAATTGTTTTATATTCAAGAAGAAACTCGCGGAAAGGTTCTTAACCATACCTGGTTAAAATGGGTTTAGTGGTTTATACGATATTTAGGTTTATTTACAATTTTCGAACGATTTTCAACCAAGATTGTAGTTATAACCTCTAATGTGGATTATAAATGTTGTTGAATTGAATATCGTGGTTCTCATACCTTTAGATGACCAGGAAGTAGTAACTAAGTAGTTGATCTACACAATGGCTGCTGCCGAAACCAGAAACATAAGGTCCTGTTATATGTCAAATATTCTATTTATCGATTAGTAATAAATAAAGAATTTGTTTTCTCGCTTTTATTAGAATCGGTTTAATCATTTCGGAAAATTTGAACTTGAAATTTTGTATGGAATGCCGTGTCGTATAAAGCTTCTTAATGTTTGGTGTGCTACTATGTTTATAAGTCTGTGGTATATAATTTATGTATCTGATTTACATGTACTTATTTTTTATTTAGAATAACAATACTTAATTATAGGGAAAGTGGACTTAGCAAAGTCAAAAATATTAACACTTGAAATAGTCACGCTATGAACTAATTATCTTTTATCTATCACGCTCTAAATTATAATAATAACGCACAATAGAAAGGGCGAGGTGTCGATTTTATGTCGCAGATGATTGATAGGTGTGGTGATTTGTACACATCATATTCGATTTTGTATTCTATGCAAGGGCACGTTAAAATTTTGACCTCAATCAGACCCTGAATATAAATAATAAATAAATATTTCGAAATCGTTCGAAAATTGTAATTGACGACTTGTTTGGTGTAGTAGTTAGCAACTCTGACCACTATACCAAAAAGGTTGCGGGTTCGAATCCCGCTAGGGGCATCATGTTTGTGTGATGAATACGGACATGTGTACCCGAGTTATGGATGTTTTCATTTATAATAAGTATTTATTTACAAAAAAAAAAAAGTATTTATGTAGTATATCAACCATCTGGTATCCACAACACAAGCATATAGTTGCTTACTGTGGAACTAGATGGCGCTGTGTGTATGTCTAAGGATATTTATTATTTCGGACACTTACACCAATCATCTAGTCCCAAACTAAGCAAAGCTTATGCTATGGATATTAGATAACGGATAAACATACATAAATATTTATAAAAACATTCATGACTCGGGAATAAATGTTCGTATTCATCACACAAACATTTACCCCTCGCGGGATTCGAACCCGCAACCTTCAGTTTCGCTGACAGGGTCACTATCCACTACACCAAACGGTCGTCAATAGATTCTACTTTAAAAATACTTTCAAAAATAAGCTTTTAATGCTCCATCATGATTATCACATATTATTCCAGTACAAAGACGAGTAACATAAAGTCCATCAAGGAGTTCCAGTGACAATCTTCTGGTTCCACCTTCAGATCCTCGTCATCATGTGTAATGGAAAGTGTTCATGGGAATAAAACCAACTAGTCCAAATTCGACTATCTTGGCATTTGCCATCAGGGAGTATCAGTCCCTACATCCCGGCTCCATCATCAGATCAGCTCGATGGTACCATAGTATTGCTATGTCACCGAACTTACATAAATATGCTCAATTTCAGATCAATCAGATTAAAAATGAGGCCGAAGATAGAAATGTGTACACAGAAATTTGAGCTTAAAGGGGACTGAGTATCGATAAAAAATGTTAGCTAATTATACATTCCATACTAAGCTTTAATTTTATATCCTTAGAAATAAAGTAAATAGATCGTCTAGTTTGTAATTCTTTATCAAATATACAACAATTTAAAATACTCTAACAGAAGTTCTCATTACTCTGTACATCTTTTCATATTGTTGGAACTCTACTAAAGTCCAAGGATTTTCTTGGATTTGCTCTTTATTTACTTGCTGGATTTTCAGATAGTAAGCAAGGTAAGCTCGAATAATACCTTTGCTACCTACTCGTTCATTGAACAAAATCCAATAAAGAGTTTATTATTCATCCGTTTTGTTTTAATGAATTGAGGATTATACTAAAAGATTATTGTGAATATGTGGAGAGCTCATTATGTGGACTAATCCCATGAACTTTTGCTCATTACAGCTCATTATATATCGGTGTAGTAGATAGTGACCCAGTCAGAGAAACCAACGGTTGCGTGTTCGAATCCCGCGAGTAGTAAATGTATGTGTGATTAATACAAACATTTATTCCTGAGTCAGGGATGTTAAAATATTTTTGTTTTGTATATATTTATGTATGTTTACCCGTTATCTAGTAGCGTTAGATCGCAGTGTTCCGGGTGTTTCAAGACAAGATAGTCTTTTTTTTGTAATTTTTATCCTTTTGGATATATCAAATAAGATAGTCGTTTTATCAACTTACTTGATTATCACGGTACGATAGGTATCATTATTTACTAATATCAAGCGTAAACCCTAAATTATTTTTTTATGTGTCTCAGGATAACAAAGTCTAGAATATAACACAATAAATCTGGAAGTCTTCTGCTTATATATTTATTTTGGCCGCCTTTATCTCGGATTACATAACTATTTAAGTATTTATGAACCAAAAAACCCGACAACAATTATTTTGTAATTTGCGGACGCCATCTTGGATTTTTTATCATAAAATGGTAAAACCTATGATCACTCCAGGTATCAAGATGAGTCTAACGACACCATGCTCTTCGAAATCGGTCAAGCCGTTTAGGCTATCGGATGCGCCAAAGTAGGTAACGTACAATGTACATATATACACTCGAAAAACATTACCCTCCTTTCTTCCTTTATAATCCTATATTCTGAAGCTTTATCCTTAATATTTTTTATTATCTTTGCACATACACACAGCGCCATCTAGTTCCACACTAAGCAACTAGGCTTGTATTAGAGATACCAGATGGCTGATAAACATTTTTTTTTTGTAAATAAATACATATATAAATGAAAAACATCCCTAACTCGGGAACACATGTCTGCATTTATCATACAAACATATGCCCCCAGCGGGATTCGAACCCACGACCTTTTGGTATAGCAGCAGAGTTTCTAACCACTACACCAAACAGGTCATCGTTCAATATTGAAATGTTTCTTTTACGTTATATTTGGAAAACTTACAGCTACATTTACAATAGGTATACCTAATAAAGAAAACATTCGAAGTCCAACAAACTTCTACAAATACTTAAAAAGTCCTATCAAAAATTATATCTATTGTTGAATATACAGTCATTGTTGTAAACTCCTTAGTTTTTACTTGTTTTTTATTCTTGTTTTTGATCTACGTCAACTTTCTAGCTGTCTTATTTGATTTGTGGAAAATATCGGATCTAAGAAATATAAATTTAAGTTACTTGGGTCTTTATTTATCGTACTTAGTACTACGAACCTGCGTACGTTCGTAACATATGGCGACCGTAATGGAGAGAGCCTTTCAGGAGCGCAAGACGGCAAGACGATTTTTTACAGGAAGCGCTAACAAACTAGAATCGGCACTGACCGAAAAGGATAAGGCTGGGGTTAAAGCACATTTCGCTAGCCTGACCAATAAATACGAGCAGTTGACGTGTGTCGATAATAAAATTTTGAATTTGTGGCTCGACCAAGTAGATCGGGTTGAATCAACTTATGAAGCGGATCTGGATAGTATAGAGGAATATAGTGATCGGTGGTATGCTCTGCAACAAATGTATACTGAGTTTATTGAGGATTGTGAGAGCACCAAAGATACAATAGTGAGTAAGAAAACCTCTATAGCTTCCGGTTGCTCCCAACAGCTTCCTAACCGCCATTATAGACTCCCACAGTTACATTTACCGAAGTTCGATGGGGATGTTAAACAATGGCTTGTGTTTTGGGCTCAATTTAAAAAAATACATCTCGATGATGGTATAGATAGAGATGATAAATTTCAATATTTACTTCAGTGCATGGTGGAAGGTTCTAATGCACAGGAGTTGGTGAGGAGTTTTCCACCAACTGGAGACAATTATGAGAAGGTAGTTGAGCAATTAGAAGCCAGATTTGCACGTAAGGAGCTGCTTATCGAACACTACGTAAGAGAATTGATACTGTTGGTGATCGCTCAAACTAAATCTAGTGCTAGAATGGCTACGCGTCATTTGTATGATAAATTAATGACGCAAATTCTTGCTTTGGAGTCCATGGGTATTACGCAGAATCAATACGCGGCATTTTTGTACCCTATGGTAGAATCAGCTCTTCCAGAGGAAACACTAAGGGCCTGGAATAGGTCACCTCATCGCTGTTTCTCGTCTGATAATATAAAAAGCAACGCTGATAATAAGGAGTCTAACCATTTGACAAAGTTGCTTGAGTTTATAAAATGGGAAGTTGAATCCGAAGAAGCAATTCAGCTCTCACGTTCTGGTTTCTCGAAAATAGATGCAAAACCAGTAGCTCCGACTGCTAGTTTCCTGGCAGAGACAGTAAAAAAACCAAATAAGCAGGGAATTAGTAGCCCGGAGATGAAAGATTTGAAAATATTCTTATGCGTGTGGTGTGATAAACAGCATCCCAGTTCAGAGTGTAACAACGCTATGAAAATGTCTTTGGAGGAACGAAAGCAGCGCTTGAAGGAGAAAAAGGCATGTTTCCGATGCTTGATCGTTGGGCATACATACTATAGATGCAAGAAGATGATAAGATGCATAGTGTGTGCTCGCGGTCATTATCCAATAATGTGCCCAGATGTTGTAAAATCTGTTGAGGCAGAAAAGAAAGAGGATAAGCCAGCAGTTATGAAACAAGCTGTCTCAAGCAGTACAGTTCTTTTGCAGACAGTTAAGCTGAATGTTGTACATAATGGAAAAACTGTATCGGTGAGAGCCTTATTAGACTCTGGTGCTCAACGTTCTTTCATTAAGTCGGATGTAATTGATTTTTTACAAATAGAGCCTGACGATGAAGAAAAGTTACGCCACAACTTGTTTGGAGGTGTTGTAACGAAATTGGAGAACCACAGAGTGTTTGTTCTTAATTGTCAGAGTTTGGATGGTGCATTTAATTTTCAATTAGATGCTTTGGAAAGCAAGGTAATATGCGAGGACTTGCCCAAAGTTGGTCCTGGCGATTTACTATCGAAGCTGAAAGCGAAAGGTATAACTTTATCTGATTGTTTTGATGAATCATCTGAGATTTCATTATTAATAGGTTCTAATGTTTTAGGTTCATTGTACACAGGACGATCAGTACACGTAAGTGGAAATTTGATAGCGGTAGAAACAAAATTAGGATGGGCAGTACAGGGACCAACCGTTGGTATGTATACTTGCTTTCCTAATTCTAATATAAACAAAATTTCCTTTGACGTAAATGACTTGTGGAACTTGGAGACGTTAGGGATCAAAGATGAAGCTAGTGTTAAAAGTATTTAAACACTTGAAGAGGAGGTAGAGCAATTTTTTAATGAAACTACTCACGTTAACTATGAGGGGAGGTATGAGGTAAGGCTGCCGTGGAAAGAGACAGGGGATATACTTTCGACTAACCGCGATGTAGCGTATAGACGTCTGGAATCCACTTCAAAAAAGCTAGAAAAGCTCAAATTACTTTCGGATTACGATGATATTTTCAATGAGTGGCTGGATAGTGGCATCATTGAAGAAGTAATAAATGATAATTCGGAGCGAGGCCACTATCTTCCGCACCACGTAGTGATCCGTGACAGTAGTTTAACTACGAGACTTAGGCCTGTTTTCGATGCATCCGCTTTAACAAAAGAAGGAGTTAGCCTTAACTCGTGCTTAGAGAAAGGCACTAATTTGATTTCTTTGATTCCTCCTTTGTTAATCGATTTTAGAAAAGGCGCAATAGGTATTACATCAGATATAAAGAAGGCTTTTCTGCAAATAAGTGTTCATCCCAATGATCGTGATTTTTTAAAGTTTTTATGGTGGAAAGACTTATCAGAGGCAGATAGAGTATTAAAAGTTTTTCGTCATCGCCGTGTAGTATTTGGTGTTTCCACCAGTCCTTTTCTATTAGCAGCCACGATATCTTACCATCTTCAGAAGCTTGAAGGAGAAACGGTGGAGAAATTGAAGCGCTGTTTTTATGTTGACAATTGCGTTGTAAGTGTGAACAACGTCAACGATATGGAGAGGTTCATTACAGAGGCAAAAGATGTCATGAACAAGGGCAAATTTGAATTGAGGTGCTGGGTGACAGGCCCCGTGATAAGTGACAATCAGGAGCAGACCACGTCTGTGCTTGGTCTTACATGGGACCCTAAACGTGATGAGATGTGGTGTAATGCTGCGTTGTCAAATAGTGACGGGCGAAAATTAACTAAGAGAGGTCTGTTGTCAATGGCGCAGAGTTTTTTTGACCCGATCGGTTTTCTTTGTCCTACTACTATTGTCCCAAAATGATTGATTCAAAGATGTTGGGAACGGAATTTAGACTGGGATAGTGAGCTTCCAAAGGATATTCAAAAGGTAGTGGGCGAATGGTTGCAACATATTCAAGCAATCAAGGACTGTCGTATCCCTCGTCGTATAAGTCATGCTTCTTTAGAGCGAATCGATTGCCACAAGACACTTCATGTTTTTAGCGACGCGAGCCAGTCATCATATGCAGGATGTGTGTTTTTAAGAACAGAGTGCGATGGGATGGTAACAGTTCAGCTCGTGTTAGCAAAGGCGAGAGTCGCACCTATAAAAGCAGTCACGGTACCAAGGTTGGAGCTGATAGCTGCATTAATGGCTACGAGACTAGCATCGGAGGTGAAAGCAGCTCTCCAGTTAGACTGTAAGGAATATTTTTGGTCGGACTCCAGCATAGTTATCGCATGGATCAATCGAATTAATGGTCTGAACGTGTTTGTTTTTAACAGGGTTAAGGAGATACTCTCCCGCTCTAAAGGATCTGATTGGCACCACGTGCCAGGAGACATGAATCCAGCAGACCTTCCTTCAAGAGGAGTTCATGCTCTGCAGTTGTTGAATAGTAGATGGTGGGAAGGTCCTGCATGGCTACGACAACCACCAGATGCATGGCCTTGCTCTAAAATAACCCCTGACGAGGTTGAAGTCAATAAAGAAATTAAGAAAAGCTGTTTGACTATTCAGACGCATGTATTTTCGGACAAGCTGATTTACTTTAGTAAATATTCCAAGATAGTACGTACAGTTGGCTGGTGCTTAAGGTTTATTAATAACTGTCAGAGAAATAAGCAAAGAAGGAGTGATGTTTTAGTGGGTGATGAATACATACAAGCTGAACGAGTGTTATGTTTGGTTATTCAGAAAGAAAATTTTAAAGACCTGGATGCATTAAGGAAGAGCACGAAATTGGAGCTATTTTATGACAATATTGGCTTAATTCGTGTTAAGACTAGGCTTACATTAAGCGAGAATTCTATGAATTTCATTGCTCCGGTTTTACTACCGAAATATAACACTATCGTTCAGCGATTAGTAGAACAAGAACACGCCCGTCTACATGCTGGTACTCAGACTTTAATTTGCGTGTTGCGCGAAAACTGGTGGATAATCGCAGTTAGAGGACTAGTTAAAAGAGTAGTAGCAAGATGTGTTAAATGCATGCGTTTCAAGGCACAAGCGTGTACCGTGCCACCAGCACCGCTTCCAGCTGGCCGTGTTCAATGTGGGGATCCATTTGATGTAATTGGGACTGATTTAGCCGGTCCAATATATCTAAAGAATAATGAGAAGCGTTGGATGGTACTATTTACATGTGCTACGTATCGTGCCTTACACTTAGAACTTGTGGATACTCTATCAACAGAAGATTTTTTGTTATGTCTCAGAAGATTTATTGCAAGGCGCGGTAGAGTAAAAGAAATTTATTGTGATAATGGCACAAATTTTAGAGGAGCATGTAACTTACTTGATGCCATTGACTGGTCGGAAATAGCAGAGAGGACGTCGATTGAAAAAATAAAATGGCGCTTTTTGCCACCCCAAGCGCCATGGTGGGGTGGGTGGTACGAACGAATGGTGCGTTCGATTAAGGATTTGCTGAAGAGGACTTTGGGCAAAGCAGCTCTTTTCGAGAAGGAGTTGGTGACAATTTTATATGAAGTAGAAGCAACGATCAATAGTCGCCCTTTAACTTATATTTTCGATAGTACAGAGAATTTAAAACCTTTAACTCCAGCTATGTTTCTACAAGCTAATTGTTCCGATGCCACCGATATAGAGCATGTAGACTCGAAAGTGTTATCCAGTCGGCATCGATATATTAAGCAGGTGAGTGAAGATATAAAACAACGATTTCGAAAAGAATATTTATCGATGTTGACGCATAGATGTGCTCGACCGGCTCACGGCGTGAATGTAGGTGATATGGTGTTATTAGGTATAGATGGAGTAAAACGGGTTTTTTGGCCCCTTGGAGTAGTGGTTGAAGTTTTCCCGGGTGTAGATTCCGAGGGTAGGGTTGCGAAAATTAAGTTAGCTTGCGGTGAACGGATTAGGCCGTTACAACGTTTATATCCATTAGAACTGTCGTCGGATACTACGCTCCCAGTTCCACAAACTTTTACGTCTAGCCGCTATGACGACGACAGCTCTTCGACCGTGGTTGGCCCTTATAAATCTCATAATTTAGATCAGTCTAGTGGCACGCGTACTACACGTACTGGTCGTCCTATTAAAGTTCCTCAGCGATTGGACTTGTGATAGGTTTTTTTCTTGTTTTTGGGTTTCATGTTTTGTTGCAATATAACACACTTAACCGACATTGCAACGGGCCGGAGTATGTTGTAAACTCCTTAGTTTTTACTTGTTTTTTATTCTTGTTTTTGATCTACGTCAACTTTCTAGCTGTCTTATTTGATTTGTGGAAAATATCGGATCTAAGAAATATAAATTTAAGTTACTTGGGTCTTTATTTATCGTACTTAGTACTACGAACCTGCGTACGGTCGTAACAGTCATAAAAGTCGACACAATAATGTCTTAGATATTCATCAAGATACAGGATAGTCTGGTAAACTCGTTGTCATTTTAAGGATGATCTAATTTATTCAAGAAATAATAATAGATGTAAGACTTATTTTCTTTGTAAAGGTAGATAATAGTCACTTCACAAAGTAAGCTGTTATAAGATTTATTGGCGAAGTAATGTTATTTGCATAACATTGTGTAGCTACTCATTTTTAGGGTTCAGTAGTCAACTACAAACCGTTTCAGCTCGTCATGTCGTCTGTCTTTATAGACAGTCGTCTGTCTTTGTCTGTGGTTTATCCACAGCTATTTTAAACCTCCGACGTAAAAGGTGTAATGTGTTTGACGGCGTTGGAAATCGTTTAAGTTGTATCGAAGATTTTAATACAGTTTTTTTGATTTCGGTTACATCATCGTCTTTCGTGGGTTTTCTATTTTTTTTTAATATTTAATATAAAACCTTCTTAGCCATGTTTGATTAAGCCGTTATGAAGATATTTAGCTTTCAACAATATCTTTTGGTCTAGTCTACCTGCACGATATAATCATTTGTTCGATTATAATTATTATTTAACATTTTATTGTTTAGAAGTATACAAATACATTCCATCAATGTTATCGGGGATCCGGTCTAAATTTTCAATTTATATTCTCACAGATTTTAGTGCTGTAAAACTAATATTAGGCATGTGCACATTAACACCTGCAAAGTTATGTAATAACTATCTAAGTAAAATAAAGAAAAAATAACAATTTATGATTAATCTTTAAAATGATAAATTTTGTTAGAGTTACCTTTTACACTATCAAATTCACGATACATACTTGAAAAGGAATTGAGTGATCTCGCTGTCCCAGAACTGATCACTAAAGTCCTGTGGCTGCACAGTGAGCCCTCTGGTGAGGTCATCGAAAGCGTTCCCAATCTCCAGCAACAGAGGCCTGTTGAACCAGTCACTCATACGGACAGCCCCAACGAGTTCGCGTTTCTCAGAGATCAGTCTGTAAAAGATGCTATCTTCAAACACAGGCATTAAAACATAAAACATTTTTACAGATATTCCCTGCGATTATTAATTTTCCCCTGAAATGTTTTAGTATTTTATAATTTATACTTTCATGCCCACACGGAATTACACGGATATATCAAAATCATATAAAAACGTCACTAACTGCAAATATCCTCGTATCAGTGTGTGGAAATGTCTAAAAGCGGCTGTGGCGTGTTCATCCAGGATCGAGGGATCTACGTTGGAGTTGTAGTCGTTGATATAGCCGTGGACCGCGGGGTAAATCAGTTTGTTCTTCACCATGTTATCAAAGCCTGGAAAGACGAATTCATTTAAGCAATACATAACCATATATACATCGCTTGTCTTTAATAACACAGGTATTCCTGTAGGGAAATTTTACTATATCCGTGAAGCCGAGGGTTTGGTTGGGGTGTGGTGAGGTCATGACTTAAGCAATATCAGTTTCACAATGAAACCTTGTAGGTCAACAAATAATTTTCGAGGCGTGTCTATCAGCCAACCCATAACCATTATAGCGTAACAGGCTCCGAATTCTAAATGGTTCGACAATCGATATTCGACGCAGTATCGGAAAGTTTTAAATTAAGAATGCATTTCAGGGAACTAAAACATATTAGAAATTTGAAATTTTAAACGACTTGCGAACCATTTAAAATGCTCGATAACATTTTTCAGAATGACCTTGCAATTCTTCTGAAAAATGTTACCGAGTATAATAAGATTCATTTCTTTGTTTTAATCATAACTTTATAAGGTTATGTTTATCTAAATTTACATTTTTAACGTTTTGTACAGGATATGAGCAATATAACAGAAATTGTAGTATCTTACAAGAAACCGTTTTTTGAGATCCCTTAAAGTATTAAAATATAACAAAGTTTTTAGGGCTGTCATTACACACATGAACAGCCTCACGTCCCTACTGTTAGGGCACACTAGGCTTGCCAACTTTCCCGGAATTGTGAGATTCTCTCGGAAAAAAAGACAAAATCTCTCGGCACCAGGAACACAGCTTAAATCTCCGGGACTGTCGCAGGCCGGCGATCCCTATCTCAAACGCCGCCGCTGAACGTGTTTTCAGACGCAATTGGCTGAATTAAACGCATGTAAAATCTGAACCACACAAATGTGTGTACATATTTCAATTACACAGTATCATATAAAGAATTCACACACACATATATAAAGAATTCTACGATTTTATTATAGTTTCGAATAAGCTGCTCGAAGTCTAAAAAAATACAACTTTTGTAAATCTTACTCTTAAGTATCACTGTAATTGTTTTCTGTGTATGCAATAAAGTGTTAAATAAATAAATAAATAAATAAATAAATAAACTTTAAATAAAAGATTTTTAATTTTCATTAGTGTTTTTTTTTCACCTCCTGGATTATCTGATCAAGTGAGTTGGCAACACTAGGCACAGATGCTCTCACTAAGAGAGGGTATCATCATCATCATCAGCATATAAACATCCCACTGCAGGAATATAGGCCTTCCCTCGTATAATGAGGGAGTATGGGCTATAGTCCACCATAATGGCCCAAATCGGGTCGGGGACTTCACATGCCCTTAAATTTTTATTTCTCAATCATGCAGGTTTCCTCACGATGTTATCCTTCACCGTTTAAGGGATAACTATAAGAGAGGGTATAACTTATTATTATAATATAAAATAAATGGATAACTGTTTATAAGCTATAATAGAAGTCCTATATGTCATGCATGAGTGTCCGATGATGACATAGGTACGGTGTTCGGATAAACCTGTATAGGTTTTTGTGACACCTGTAAGTATATCTTTGTAACATTTTAGATAAATAAATAAATACAAAAGGCAAATTTAAAATCCTTAACGCATTTTGTTGTTAAAAGTCTATGACGGCAGGATATTATACTGTAGTGATTATACTTTCATATTCCTTTACTTTCATACTTAAAGAGTTGAAATAAGATCATTATAAAAGCCTTATATACGTCCCCACTGTTGGGGCACAGACTACTCCCACTGGGAGAGGGTTGAAATAAGGTGGATATTTGAAATTGTTTATCAAGAGGCGCTCGCAAATAAAGTTGGTTGTTGCCAGTTCTACCGAACGTGTCTGAATTGTCAAACTTTTTATCTTTATTATAATTTATTGAGAAAACAGACCTAAGAGTGAAATATTTTCGAAATCAATACTTAGTTACTGTCTGGTTTTAATTTCATTCTACTTTGTGTTTTTGTTTACATTATTTTCTTGTTAGACTAAACAGAGCCAAATAATTTTAAAGGTTATTTTAAGGTGCTTACTGACCTTCTCACCGAGAATCTTCCGAGAATACACTGAAATATTTGCTTGTAAAGGATAGATTGAACATAAGATTGATTAACTAAGCAATAATCTCAAATAGGGGTCTGGTAGTGTGGGCCATGATCTGAATATAAACTTCCACTCTAGGTGTGTTATGTAAATACAGAGTGCTATAGAAAGATCAATGCAAAGTCCTGTAGGCGTGATAGTTGACAAGTCACTTAAGATAAATCTGTTAAGCCAACAGTGGTTAAGTATAAGGCTGTTGATGGTGATGATGAAGCCAAACTTACTCTGGTACCATACTTCATTCGATATATTTTTTTTATGCACAACGGATTGGTACTTGACCTCAATCACACCTGATATTAAGTGAAGATGAGGTCGAAGGTGGAAGCGTACTGACCCGGAAACCCCCACACATTTGGGGGACTGGCTATCTTATCTCTGACAACCGGAACACAACAATGCTATTAACATTGCTGCTTGGCGGCAGATTTAGATAAGATGGTGGTAGCTAGCCAGGCGGACATTTAAAATGTCCTTCCACCAACCAAACCGAGTACTTAAACATGTACCCCGCTGGGGATCGCACCCGCGACCTCCGAATCGTAAACCTAATGTTGTTTACATTGAGCCACGGAAGCGGTCAATCGATATTTCTTTAATTTAACTCGATATTTTTTTAACACGCATTTTTTTTATGATTAATAACGTACATACATACGTACGAATGAAACCATTTCATTTTTGAGGTTCAAAAAATCTGTTTATACGTTGTTATAACAACTTACTTTTTCTACAGAAAAATAAAATTGTATATCTGGAATAACTTTTTACTAAAATAAGTTTGGTGTAAAATGTTCCGCTTCGCATCGACCTTATTAGGTGCTATGATATTTTGATTTATTTGATTATTTAGATTTATTAAATATGTAATTAGACATAATAAAAGTTCGTTTAGCAAATAAATAACAGTGAGGTACATTTTTTGGTTAATTTTAATTACCTAACATATTCGCCAGTTGACTTTTCCATTAATAGTTTGAAAAGAAAACATACGTACATAATGTCACGACCTATATCCCAAATGGGGTGGTTAGAGATATATTATCTCAAACATTAAAAACATTTGGGAATTCCCAACATTAAAAGTTGATTTGAGTTGATTCTATCTTGGTAAGTTTAGTGTATAAAGCGATGATTGTTGCTTTCCTTCTCAATTAAAAAAAAAGCCAGTTTCCTTCCTCAACCTTTTGAGAGTTCAGGGAGCCGATCGAGCTAAGTTTGAACGATAATACCAAAGCTAAACCATAACCAAAAACATTTTGTAACGCGCTAATCATTTGAACGGAAATTAACCTAGCTTTTTGTTAGCTCTACACATATTGAGTTAGATTTTACTTTGGTAGCGTCAACGATATAATCATTCACCAAAAATAGCGCGATTCAATTTTTTACATCAGCTAAATTAAAGCTAAACCAAAACCAAAAACTTTCCGTACGAACGGTAAAACCGTTGTTAAATAGCGCGATTGGTTTCCTGGGCATGTACGCTTCCACATTAGCTTCAAAGATGAAGCTTCATCGACAACTTATCATAGAAGGGAAGCGCTCACCCATATATCGCCAACTATACCAAAGAGTAGAGGCCTTTTAGGACACTGCGCTATTTTTTTCCGAGTTAAAAATATAAAGGTTCTTTGAGTGATTCGATGCAATATGTGGATGGTGCAGTGATTTCAGTACATTGACTCTACAATTTTATGCAGAGATAATATCTTAATTCCTTGAACCCTTTCCCACGCTGTTAGGAAGGCACACTTACAAATGAGTCAGGAAACTTTCTTGTGTACACTTTAGTAGAATTACGCGAGTAATGATACTACACAACTACTATAATAAATCACTCAAGTGCGGGCTCGTGACCCATAAACTTACACAATTTGGACCGCAGTCAGCTGGCGATGTAAGTAGTTGTAGGTATTGTCGATAGCTACTTCTCGTAAAACGTGCACGACCAATTCAATATGAGTATATTATACCAGTGTATCAAGATTCGATAGCAGAGCTATTGTCAAATCATAAAAGAGTTTGTAACTATAAATATTTGTTCAGACGCTAGTATCTAGTTCCCTTGAGAGTTCGTATCATGAATGAAGAAGCAAAACTTTATCTGGAGTAATCGGATTATGGACGATCATTATCAACAATAGCGTATAAAGTCCACTGTTGGTCATAAGCCTTTCTAATAGGCGATGAATATGATAGAGACCGAAGTTCAAATTTGATAAGGCGGTGGTTGAAATAGTGTTTAGATGATAAAAAACTTCAGGTCGTAGTTAACTTCTAAATTAGAAAACTTCTTGGAATAGAGCGCGCGTAGTGAGAGGGCTAGGAGTGGGATTATTTGAATTGCAAACGAGTACCTAGTAGTAGCGCACTGAAGCGAACAGCAACGGGCTATGCCATTATAGAATTGCAATTCAAAATACGAATGGGTTATTGCTGTCTCTGCCTACCCTACGAGAAACAGGCGTGACTTCATGTATGAATGTATTGCTGTTGATCAAACAATCTGTACAGTATTTGTCCATTATTCAGTCTTGGGTAATTTTTGGAGTTCGGAATTAACAACGAATAGTGGGACGGATAAGAAATTGATGCTAAGAAGATGATGTTTAAATTTTTTAAGGTTAAAGTGTGGAAACCTAAAAAGTGTAACATCTATTCATCAGACCATACTACACCACCACCACCACCAGCACAGGTGCGCCACTAATCGACTTTATGCATCCAGTCGCTTCGTTTGACTCATAGCGGTCTCCACTTCCAAGAATTATGTGTGCTGATTTCGGTAGGTACTTACATACGAACATTGCAATCTAAATAAAAGCTTGTAAAAGGATAAGAGTTATTGATCTGCTTTATCTCATCATTATAAGCCTATTCCAGTGCTGAACGTAGAGCTTTCTCAGGGCGTGTCACTGAACCTGATCTTGGGTTCTCCATTTTCAGTTACTGCCTTGCGCAGATCGTCGCACCATGTTGCAGGTGGAGGTCCCATAATACGTTTGCTAAGACCACATGTAAGTGTATGAGTGAGGCTTTTATTTACCAGGAGATTAGTAACTTTGGGTGCTTAACTTTCCGTCTTAGTAACGCGGGGTTCTTTTTTCTGGTCGTTGTCCGTGACAATCTACAACTCGTTCTTTCTGCAATAAAAGCCTTATTAAGCGATGTATATCTATCTCAACTTACCGAGGAATATAGGCAGGTACTCATAGTAGTTGATATGTTGGTACTCAGCGATGTGGATACGTCGAGCCTCCTGGAACAGGGTCTCGTCGCTCCAGTGAGGGTTGAGTTGAGCTAAAATATCAGCGATACGGTTGTGCTCTCGGAGCAGGATGATCTGCAATACTGTCAGCTGGGGATTCTGGTTAATTCTGATGTCACCTGGAAAAGAATTTAAAACACTATAGTCATTTTACAAACCTTCTAACTAGGCCCTTACACCGGGGCTTGTTTTAGATCTAAATCAGGGTCAAGTACAAAGGAGTGTTTATTTAGGTTTGGCTCTACCTTAGCCTTAAATAAACCAAATGGGTTTTGAATCAATTAACAGGTTTTTAGTGGTTTTCATTTCGCTCTTAACGATCACGCCATCTCTAACATCAAACGATGTGGACGCGTGCATTGTCTGTCTGGATTAAACAGGTTTATTAAGGTTTTAGGTAGCGCTCTCATTTTGGACGCGTTCCGAACGTAACCTTTTCTAAAATTTTAAAGGCCGTGATTTTTTGCACGTGCTTAGAGTACCTGTTTCATATAGTATAATCATAGTAATGACACATCTATAGACTATGACTTATTACTAATTACTAGTGAATTTCATTGCGTCGGAGAATATATTTACAACTCCTGTAACCATTTTCAAACAAATCGGTTAATAACTGCTGATTTATGAAAAATTTCACCTAGGGCAAATATCAAGACTCAATAAATTATTTTTAGAAAAGATAAAGTAGCCATTGATTAGTTTTTAGAAAAGAGTTTTAAGATATTTTAGTATATTCTACAATGCAATGAAGTTTACAGTGGTAACTTTAATTTAATATTGTCGGTTTTTTAACTAAACTAAAGATATATGTTAAATACCTATACTTTACCTAAAGCAAGTCAAATGCTTTATTTTGTAGGTGCACAGAGTACACTTAAAATAGTCAATTTTACATTATTTAAGCTACTGCTTTTTCAAAATGCAATTTTCCCCTGAGAACAACAAGCAAGAAACTCGAAGGGTTGCTCTTGTAAAGTCAGGCTTTGATTTTACATAAAGGTTTTTATATTACAAAGCTACAGAAGCTACAAAATGCTACAGTGCAAGCTACAGAATGGTTAGAACACATTTTTATCCTATTACTGATGGACTCGAACGTTCTACAATTTCTGTTTCTTTTTTATTGTGTAACCTATACTGACACCAAATTGTAAGAATGCGGGACGGCATTGACTGTGGAAATACAGATTGCCCTAGTTTAGGAGCCACGGCTGCTACCTACTGATCTGTTACATGCGTGGATGATTTTTTTTTATTCCATTGCTGTTTTTTTTATTAAATCTCTTTAGGTCTAAATTTTAAAATCGGACGTGTAAGCATATATAAGGATGTTTTAATTATTGCAACTAATATTAAATCTTAAACTATGTTTGTTTCAGTGTCTCCAGGAGAGGAGAGGTCTGCATAAGAAAATATCGAAATATTTTATTAAATACGTCTCTATCGCAGCATCAATTTATTAAATACACTACAATCTCTACCTATTTTATATAAATATTTATATTAAATGAGACAGTTCCCAAACTCCCAACAGCTCCAAAACGGTTCCCAATTGTCTACGGAGCCCTTACGGGTTTGATTAGCTTATAAAATCAGTTTCCCGCAACCAGTAAAAAGCAAAACACGATCTGGTTTTAAATCAACGCTGTTTGCAAATTGGAGCATTTGTTATTTTATTGCTTGCGTACTTGTAATGCTAAACCAGGACAAGCTTCTTTCAAATGGTAATAATTTAGGTTCGCGGACTCCACGGTCAGATTCATTTTTAAAACAAAAATATAATTCGGATAAAGAATATTCTCATGAAGCTAATTTCCTTTGCGGTAACTGTTGTAAATATTTTCATATCACTACCATTCCATATGTTTCTACTTGTTGTTTCATTTTTCGTTCGTATTGCTCTTTTTTTATCGTGAAATGTTTCGAATCGTTTTTCTACATTTTTCCTGTCTTTTTATGGCTGACTGTTTTGTGAAGAGGGTTAATTAAAACTTTCTGTCTACGGAGTAAAGTCGCCTTCGTAATACGATATGATGTCGTGCGTCGTACACGACGACGCCGTGCAAGTAAATATCTACTTGGCTGAGTGGTTTCCGGTAGATTAGAATAGGACCAATCTTCTCTATTCGTGGGTATCTTAAAAGACGACAAAACTATCGTGAACAGCGTAGATCAGTACATACCTACATAACGTTTATCCCAAATGGGCTGGTCAGAAATATCCCAAACAATGATTCCTAGTATTTCTGCGAAACACTCCTCTAGTTTTAAAGAGCTCGAACACCGTTTAGAAATTTTGCTGATCCGATTATGCAAGTGGTCGAATTCCGAGATTTTGAAAGGGTGGTTTGCATGAGTCGAGCGGAGTGGTGGTTTTCATGTTTTGTGTTAGGAATGCAAAAAGTTATTTTCGTTTATTATCTATTGCTATATGATGTGTTACTTACTATACTATTCAAAACCTATAAATTTTCATTAACCTGACCTTACCTGATTGTTGTCACTAATGTTCACTGCCAATATGTTTGATCATAGAATATAATTGTTCATTATTTTACTGACAGTCTGTCATTTGGGAGCATCGAAAACCAGCGCTGTGATTCGTCGCAGCATAAGCTGAGTTCTAACCCATTTTTGTGCACATTGTGCGTATTTTATTTATAATTTATACTTATTTTTTAGCTATAATTTACTACTTTTTTGTTTTAGTATCGTGTTGTAACTTCATAATAAAATATTTTTATTCTTAAACTAGCTTTTCGCCAGCGGCTTCGTCTGCGTGGAATAAATTTATCGCGGATATCTTTAATTTGTTTAACCTGCGGGAACAACTCACTTCGTCGATTTAAAGATATCCTGTCTTAATCCACAATATGTTCAATCTATATACCAAATTTCAGCCAAATCCGTTCATCAGTTTCGCCGTGATTGAGTAACAAACCAATATACTAACAAACAAACATCCAAACTTTAGCATTAATCATATTAGTTTAGATATGAAAGATTTTAGCCCAAGAATTATTTTTTTATATGAGAAGTTGAACCGACTAAAAAGTGATAAAACGGCCGACTTCAATGCGGTTCCGTTCTCTGTTCCACGGGTGCATTGTTATACCGTCTGGCTATACGTCATCAACTCTGTTACATATAAAGTCACGCATAAAAGAAAACCTTGAACATGATAATAAAATAAATATGCAGATGTAATTGAAATATTAATTATACAAATATTAATTTGACATTGTATCGTAACACAAATGTTTATTGTAATGGCAATTGACATATTTAACATGATTATGGTAATTAAGATGAAGTATTGTTTGCGTTTGTGAAACTTGTAAATATGCATGCAAAAATATTTGCACGCCTTTTCGCAGGCTGAATACTCTGGCTGTACCAACTCTGAATTTGAGATCCAAAATAAATAAATAAATTTAAATAAATTATTTAATTATTACTTTTAGATTTTTTGATGACATAATTGCAACGCTTATAAAATATGTCGGTGAAGTCGGGCTAAGTCTGTCAACGTCGCCCGATATATCCGAGGACGCATGTGTAGGTAATTTTTGTATTTATATCGATTAATTTCCAACTCTGACAAAGTTTTTATAAACCTCTGAATGCAGTATTGTTTAAAAATAAAAGAATAGTTCCTTTCAGTAAAGCAGTAAAAAGTTTCAGTGTTTAACATATAGGTAATATCCCTCCTAGATGGCGTGTCTTCATTTCTCTGTGCATAGATATGTACTTATTTATTCTTCACTGCACTAAAATGACAATATTTAGTATTGTGATTTATTCAAAACAGCAGCGACCATAGAACGACATCGTTAGAGCATTAATCGATTAGCGTTAATTTATGTACGTCTACATTTTAATGGCTTTGTTCGATAATATAAACGGATCCAATCTCTACCCACTAGTTGCTACTATGCAATGTACAATCGAGTGGATATCCAGTGCCAGTTCAAAGCGATTTTATCGAAAACCTTAGTATTTAAAGCAAAAATCGATTACTAAGCTGTATCACATTTAAATACACAAGAAAACGTTTGACGACTGGTGCAATGGTTACAAACGCTGATTGCTATACCAAATGTTCAGTGTGTACCGTTTATTGACATATTAGGTCTTTACCTATGAAATTGCCGTTTTGTATGAAAAAATTTTAACGAATTTTTTTCATGTATTTTTTATTTGTATTGATCGAAGTAATCACCCATGTAATCAATGCATCTTTGCCAACGCAGGGGCAATTTATTGATGCCCTCCTTAAAGAAATCAGCTGGACGGGAGGCAACAAATTCTTCAGAGGCATTTTGTACTGCCTCTCGGGTATTGAATTTTTTTCCTGCCAAGAAGTTATCCAAATTCTGGAAAAAGTAGTAGTCTGTAGGTGCAAGGTCTGGTGAGTAGGGCGGATGACGGAGAGCTTCCAACCCCAGTTGGAGACCGTCTGCTGTGCAGTATGAAATCGCGCGTTGTCGTGCAGGAGCAGCGGAGAGGAGCGATTGACCAATGCTGGTTGGAGATGTGCCAGCTTCTCTATCATTGTGTTCAGTTCTTCGCAGTACACATCTGCAGTAATGCTCATCCCGTTTGGTAAGAAGCTGTGATGAATCACACCGGCGCTAGACCACCAAACAGTGACCATCACTTTTCTAGGGGTAAGTTTTCGTTTAGGGCATTGTTTAGGTGCTGAACCAGGATCCAACCAACTTGCTGAGCGCTTGCGGTTATCAAACAGAATCCATTTTTCATCGCAGGTAACAATGCGGTTCAAAATTCCTTCATTTGTGTGTCTGTTGAGCAGTGCAAGGCACGTCTCGACGCGTACTTCGCGCTGCCGATCATTGAGTTCGTGGGGCACCCATTTGTCAAGCTTTTTTACCTTGCCAATTTGACGCAAATGGACCAATATTGTTTTGACGCTAACGTCGAAAGGTGCTGCTAATTCAGCCGTAGATTGTGTATCATCAGCTTCCACAATCGCCTTTAATTCGTCATTGTCGACCAAGTCTTCGGACGACCGCGAGGTTCATTTTTCAGGTCGAAATTCCCAGAACGGAAACGAGCAAACCAATAACAGGTGGTGCGTTGGTTTGTAGTGTTAGCTCCGTAAACGTCGTTGATGAAGCGGCACGAAACAGCGTTGCTGCCACGACAGTACTCATATTCCATAATTACTCTAATTTTTAACGTATCCATGATGACGAAAAAGATTGAAATGCTATGAAAATGTAACACTAATCAATAAACAAATGACTACCTTTGGAAAAAGAATTCCATGTTTTTAAAATAAAATTAATTTGAAGTTAGAATTCTTAGCCAAACAAAAATTATTTTGATTTGAAATGGCCAGTACTGCAGAACGGCAATTTCCTAGGTAAAGGCTTAGGCCTTTACCTAGGAAAAGGCGTTGTAGGCCCCCTGTATCTCAGGAATCAGTATCTTCTCCAATTTTTGCCCTTAAATACTAATATTTATCATCATCATCATCATATCATCAGGATCATTTTAAAAACCATCATGTTTCAGGAATGTTTTGTTTCAATGTTAAAGTAATATTACTCAAATTCGTACCGTGATCATCTAGCGATAATACAAAACAATATTGTTTTACTCCTGCTTAGAGACGGGAAAGAACGAATGATTTGTCTATTCCTTGCCGTCAGAAGAACGAGACAACGTTACACCTTTGTATAGCGTTATCACTTTCACACCTCGAATAATAATAGCGTTCCGGTATACGCAATTATTTAAATATTGTGCATGATTTTTGTCGTTTATGTTCATATTTTTATTGTTGAAATGCATAATTAGAAATAAAAGTTTTTTATATTTATGCATGTATAAATTTAAATATACATTTTCATTGAAGTAATGCAAGAAAGCGTAAATTAAATGTGAAGTAACGCTGCCGCCCGCCGCCGGTGTCGTTCCGTAAAATGAAACATTGTGTCAAAGTAATAAGCGCGGCGCTTTCTTAATTTCATAATCTTGGTATAAAATTTTTATTTGTTTGAAATTATTTTTTAGTGGTTTTATAGAATTTATATTATGGCGACTAGAGAGTAAGTATATACAAACTAATGTTTTAGTGATTTTTGTGCATTTATAGAATAAGCAAGCATCCTAGACAAAGAACTCGTCGAACAAATTCAGCTTCGTCAATATCGAAGGGATTACATTCTTCACGTAATCGCCTTCGACGTTGGATCTTCTCCGACAAATCCTCTGCGGCATCGTCTTCCAGAAACTCGAATAATTCGTAATCATTGGCCATCTAAAACCACATCACATTTAATGTATTTCTTATAGGTTTACGCAATGAACACAATGTATTTATAAAGAGTTATTGTGAAAAACACGTCCACTTACTTTTTTAAGCGAAAATAACGGTGTATTATCCTTATACCACTAAAACAATAATATAACCATCACAAGAGACTTTTTTAAGATTGTAAAATTTGACGTTTGAGCAATATTACTAGCTGTCAAACGACCGTTAAACAACGATGATGGTACGAATTGAGCGAATGATTCAGCGGTGACGTCACAAAACTGCTTAACAAAACAATATTATAATAAGCTTGTTTTAAGGCGGTCGGGGTACGAATTTCCTAAGTAATATTACTGTAATATTGCTATAAGAGGTGATTGTAGGCCCCCAGGGGGCCTACAACGATCATTTTAAAAACCATCATGTTTCAGGAACGTTTTGTTTCAATGTTAAAGTAATATTACTCAAATTCGTACCGCGATCATCTAGCGATAATACAAAACAATATTGTTTTACTCCTGCTTAGAGACGGGAAAGAACGAATGATTTGTCTATTCCTTGCAGTCAGAAGAACGAGACAACGTTATACCTTTGTATAGCGTTATCACTTTCACACCTCGAATAATAATAGCGTTCCGGTATACGCAATTATTTAAATATTGTGCATGATTTTTGTCGTTTATGTTCATATTTTTATTGTTGAAATGCGTAATTAGAAATAAAAGTTTTTTATATTTATGCATATATAAATTTAAATATACATTTTCATTGAAGTAATGCAAGAAAGCGTAAATTAAATGTGAAGTAACGCTGCTCCCGCCGCCGGTGTCGTTCCGTAAAATGAAACATTGTGTCAAAGTAATAAGCGCGGCGCTTTCTTAATTTCATAATCTTGGTATAAAATTTTTATTTGTTTGAAATTATTTTTTTACTGGTTTTATAGAATTTATATTATGGCGACTAGAAGTAAATACAAACTAATGTTTTAGTGATTTCTGTGCATTTATAGAATAAGCAAGCATCCTAGACAAAGAACTCGTCGAACAAATTCAGCTTCGTCAATATCGAAGGGATTACATTCTTCACGTAATCGCCTTCGACGTTGCATCTTCTCCGACAAATCCTCTGCGGCATCGTCTTCCAGAAACTCGAATAATTCGTAATCATTGGCCATCTAAAACCACATCACATTTAATGTATTTCTTATCGGTTTACGCAATGAACACAATGTATTTATAAAGAGTTTTTGTGAAAAACACATCCACTTACTTTTTTAAGCGAAAATAACGGTTTATTATCCTTATACCACTAAAACAATAATAAATCCATCACAAGAGACTAACTTTTTTAAGATTGTAAAATTTGACGTTTGAGCAATATTACTAGCTGTCAAACGACCGTTAAACAACGATGATGGTACGAATTGAGCGAATGATTCAGCGGTGACGTCACAAAACTGCTTAACAAAACAATATTATAATAAGCTTGTTTTAAGGCGGTCGGGGTACGAATTTCCAAAGTAATATTACTGTAATATTGCTATAAGAGGTGATTGTAGGCCCCCAGGTGTCTACCTAGTTCGGCAAGCAGAGACTTCATATTATGTGTGTAAAAAATTTTGTTAATAAATAAATATAATATTAAAAAGTCGCGGGTACTCCCACTAGAGGCATATGTTTATAGGAATATGGACACGTATACCCGAGTTATGGATGTTTTCATTCATAATACGTATATATTTATTTCCAAAAAAATAATCTATTTGTGTAGTATATCAACCATCCATAATACAAGGCTAATTGTTTAGTTTATAACTAAATGGCGCTGTGTGTGTTTCAGAATATTTATTTATAATAATTTATTTATTATAAAAGCCTTCAAACGATTAAAAGTGTTCACATTAAGTAAACATATCGAATCTTAATAATTCGACAACCGCTTTTATTAATCTTAATACCTTTTGATATGGTAATTCATTACGTAATTCATATTTCTCTCCGCAGAATTAAGTCAAATTAGTAAGAACTAGAAACGGCTATGGTAATTAGTAAAGAATGAATGGCAAGAATGAGCAAAAAAGATCAGTATTAGACAAATATAATACCGAACCCTAATGCCAAATTAGCATACCTTAGCTTAGTTACTCACCAGCCAAGTAGCAGGGTTCATTCTGCGACAGCGCTGATTCGCAAGTGAGGGTTATGTTCGGGTCCTGAGGGGGCCACTCCCGACCCCCTTTCAGAATGGTCAATAACCTGCCGCCTTGACCAGCCCTGATCGGATTGGCCTGCCCCGCACTGCTGCCGTATACTTGAGACAGGTCCATAAAAGCCGTCACCGTCGAAATCTGCCAAATATTAAAAATATTACAAAACCAGCAATGAAATTGACTTATGCAGAACTATTTGTCAATACATACAGACATAACGTCACGACCTGCATTTTTTTCATTTCACATATAAGCGTTTCAGTGTACCAAACAATAAATGGTAACGTCGCGCTAATAGCCATCTGGGCACCCTTACTCAGAACAGTGACCTAGAACACCATGTCGTGATTATGTTCACGTCAACATTCACGTTTCTCAAGACATCATCTATCATTTCTCTTTTAAAGAAGACTTGTACCTTGGTGTCCCTCATAACGGCCAATGTATAATTGCTTAATTTCGCTAATTAAAGGAACAGCGAATGCGACTGCCCCACGAGTGTTTTTACATTATACAGCGACGATTTATAATGATGCACCTATCTAACGATTACTTCTATACCTATAACAAATCAAATTAATATACTAGACAAAGTATCAAATAATGGATATTCTTCGAGGCATTGAAGCCATAAACATAGTATAGATACAATTTAAATAATGGCACGGAGAAATAAGTTCAATGCCCGCCGGCCATTTTACATGATTTTAATAGATTTCACCCAACATCAACAAAGACCCTACCTACACCAATCAACAATATAATATTATTATAATCTCTATTTTACACTTTGATTAATTACATCTGATATCGTTCAAGTTTCAGCAAAGCTAAGAGTTTTGATTATAATTGGTAAATTTTCAGCTGATTTCTGGGGTGCTCTGAAGATACGCCTAAAATATCAAAATCTAATCTTCGTAATAAGTTACACACATATTCTTGACATTTACATATAGGTAACAGATACCCTTGGATTTATATATTATTGTATTAACTCCACAGCTGTCTAGATCAAAATTAAAGTATAATAGAAGATGTTTTCATTATAAATGAAAAATATATTACGTTTTTGGTAAATTTGTATCTCTGCAAAAATTTGTACTTCGGTATAAGTAGCAAACTAAAGTTACACAAGCGTATATCGCTGAATAGTTAAAAATTAAGGTACTAGAAATGCGATCCAGTTCTAGATCTGCTTCTAGTACAAGTTTAATCTTAGCTATAACCGCCTAAGATTTACAAAATGGAGGTCGCAGATTCGATTCCTAGCACACTTTTGACATCCGGTTTGGTTGGTAGTAGTTATAGAAATATTCCAACTGTACTGAAGTTCTCCATATTTCTTAGATTTACTTTTTTCTTGTGCCAGTTTTAGAGCGCCGACTATGACTATGACGAATATTCGTTTGAGATAAATCCTTGATCCTTGGAATTACACTCAGCGCCATCTAGTTCCACACTAAGTAAAGTAACTAGGCTTGTGTTATGGATTCCAGAAGGTTGTTAACCTCTCTGTCCTCTCTTTCCTTTTTTCTTTTCCGCGGGTCAAGTATCTCGACGCGCCTGTCAAATTTTCGAAAATACCTGCGGTGTTAAAAACGTTTATAGATACTCTTCTACTGGGTGTATTTGTAATCTGTGAAAAGCAATAGCTACGGGAATATATTATCTATGGATATAATGAATGAACACTACTTCAGCTATAATACAAAAAATCAGAAAAATGTTACGAGTTGTAATATGTAGGTATACCTATATCCACGATATAATTGGTATTTTTACGGAAAGTACAGATTTATTTCATGTTTTTCTTAAAAAAACGGGTAATTCAATAAATTGTTATGAGAATTGGAAGCTCTATGGCCAGGTTCCTAAGCCTGTTCTAATAAAAACAGTAATTGGAATTCTATGCCTACACTCCCACCCAAAGAGAAAAAAAATATTTTCGCAAATACAGACTAAATATCATAGCTAACATGACATGGCGCACATTATTGGATGCGGAATTTAATAGAGAACAAGTTCAAACACAGTCCAAAGGAATTGGAACTCTATAATCATTACAATTGAGAGTTGAAAGTCGAGTGTACCGCCGACACCGATCGGTGTTCGCGTCTGTTGAAGGTATAAAAGTATTTTTAGTATAAGATCCGGCCATAGAAATATATACCCTCATCTGTTATTCGACTATAACAAAATTATTATGTTAGTTAATGAATATATTAATACATTGAAAATGGGTTGCCTAGCTAAATCGCGGGCCAAACGGTTAATTAATGTAAATCCAAATTAATTGTTTTTCAATTAACTTCCCCGATTTGTTATTTATAAAAATCGACCATTATCTGAAAGAACATAACATAAGGAACTGGAAAAATATAGGTTGCCTACTTTCCCTTCAGCCTAACTATGGAGTTGTCATGTATAAACATGCGAGCATTATTAATATACCCTCATCAGTTATTTAATTGATTTTTTTTTTAATTAAACGTTATTTTATTCTCTTTCTAACAGTATAAGGTTGCCTCAGTAAAAGTTTGTCACATGCACGGTTGCTGTGATTTTAGATGCGTCGTACAAGCGAGCTACATTGAATAAATATTGGATTTAAGTCAGATTAAATATTAAAAATGGTATCAAATACTTTTCACTCACATATTTATTTAATAACAATACATAATTATAATTACATAAAAATTAGAAAATTTTTTTGTTTACATATTTTGATTCATGAATAGCAAAAATATTTTTTAATATCTATTAAAAAATTATATAAAAATTTTCCAATAAAATATTTTTTTTAAAACTTATTCTGCTTCTGATTCGTCAGAAGTACTGATATCAAAATCGAATTCTTCATCGTTATCTTCTTTTGATTCGGTGACTATATCCTCCACTTGTAAGGGCGTTGGGTCCCCTTCAAACCACGTTGGCTTCAAGTAGCCATCCAAAAACCAACCACAATCTTCAGGACTTAGATTGACACAACGTGCATTTGTTGCATGAAGCCACATTGAATTGACGTAAATTGTGCACTAAACAATTCATTCTTTTTTTTCCATTTAATTTCTTGTATCGATTTAAAACCTTTCGTGGCCAACTCATGACTATTTAGTTCTGTAGTGTTGTATTACAAGCAACAATGGTGTCGATACGGATGTACACCAACGAAACTAAAACCAGTTTTGGCGTGGTGCCGTCGCATCGTACTATTCCAGGGAGAAAGAGACAGTACTACTTTAAAACTAGTTTTAGTTTAGTCGGTGTACATCCGAATCGACACCAATGCGTGGTTTATTCTACCTCGAATTAAATAATCTCTCAAACTTTCGTAACGAAATGAATTGAATCAACTCAAACCCACCTTCGTGCAAATAGAGATAAGATGACCCTATCAGTTTGAGCTTCACTATGTTGAAAGGTGAATCGGAGGCATCAAGAGAGTGCATTACATCTTCCTGCTGCCTTTTTAGAGAAAATATTCAGGTCATCTGACATGAGTAAAGGACGAGAGTGACTAAACAAATGCATTATAGTGAACCAATATTGTTACTAAATGTTAAAAGAAATAATTTGGTCATAATATTTTATTACACTAAACCTGTAGCGACTTGGAGAAAGAAAAATTTTTATATAATTTTTTAATAGATATTAAAAAATATTTTTGCTATTCATGAATCAAAATATGTAAACAAAAAAATTTTCTAATTTTTATGTAATTATAATTATGTATTGTTATTAAATAAATATGTGAGTGAAAAGTATTTGATACCATTTTTAATATTTAATCTGACTTAAATCCAGTATTTATTCAATGTAGCTCGCTTGTACGACGTATCTAAAATCACAGCAACCGTGCATGTGACAAACTTTTACTGAGGCAACCTTATACTGTTAGAAAGAGAATAAAATAACGTTTAATTAAAAAAAAAATCAATTAAATAACTGATGAGGGTATATTAATAACGCTTGCTCGCATGTTTATACATGACAACTCCATAGTTAGGCTGAAGGGAAAGTAGGCAACCTATATTTTTCCAGTTCCTTATGTTATGTTCTTTCAGATAATGGTCGATTTTTATAAATAACAAATCGGGGAAGTTAATTGAAAAACAATTAATTTGGATTTACATTAATTAACCGTTTGGCCCGCGATTTAGCTAGGCAACCCATTTTCAATGTATTAATATATTCATTAACTAACATAATAATTTTGTTATAGTCGAATAACAGATGAGGGTATATATTTCTATGGCCGGATCTTATACTATTTGGACACCGATCGGTGTTCGCGTCCGCCTAAAGGTTAATAAGGTTCCAGTTAGCATTAAAATTCAATTAAGTATAATTTTTTTAATTTTCAATAGATTAAATTCGAAACCATAATAAAATAGACATTATTTGTAAAACCCTTAAGTTTCTTGCTCGTGCTGCTCTGCAGAGAAATTCTTCTCTAATAGGGACTCAACTTTATGAATGAGTAGTAATGTCAATCATTTTAATATTAAGTAAAAACATGTGACGGTTTCAAGTAATAATTTTATCCTACGAAATAAATCTTTTTGAATTTGATTTTTTTGATATTTAAAATGCCCTATCGCCAATCAAATCGAATGACCGTGACCTCCAGTTCGTTAACCAAATGTTGTTTACATTGAGCCACGGAGGCGGTTAACCACTACTTGGTTTCTAACCACTACACCAATTATTTGATGGATGTTGTACTGTAACATACTGTGCTCTTAGAGATAATTTTCTATTAAATCATCCTACCGGTTCAGCTGGGGCTGCAGGTGGAGTGCATCCTCTGTCCCTGGTAGTGGCGGTTCGCACGAAGTTCATGCACTGCGTACCCTGAGGGGCATGGATCGGATCGTTGGGAGGTATTAGGATGGGTGCACACCGCGGATCCGAGATGTCTCGAGCGAGTCGACCGTTATCGTCGCAACATGTGACCGTATCCTTATCTGTGAAAAGTGAGTTTTAAAGTAAGATTACACGTTATGCTGAATACACACGGATGCGTTTCCATAAACAGAACCAACGAAGTGTTAGCACTTTATATTTTGGTAGGTAATTTTGTTTGTTGCAAATAATCAAGACATGGTTTTCATAGATTAATTAGTATACGCGAGTAATACTACGTTATAATCGTTTATTTATTAAATAAAAACTGTGTTCATACAATACTTTATTTACTATAAAACTGTGTTTTATAATTTCGAATAAATATTTTTGCCAAAATGTGTCGACGGTATTTTGTACATGACTTCTCCAAGAACAATTATGGCGTATTACAGAAACAAAATAATACCTACCAACAATCATAAACAACCAAATAAAGAGAAAAGCAGTTACATTAGAACAGAGAAAACTGCAGCAGAAATGGAAGTACTGAAAATATTTTATGACATATTTCGATTTAAAATTAAAATGATGTGGTAAATATTTAAATTAATGTGTCGCAATATTAAAGCAAGCGGGTAATTAAGTATATACCGAGCTATCTAATTGACATCTATTTTTATGCGTTACAATACAATTTAATTTAAAATGAAACATACCTATGCGTACGTAATGCAGTAAATCGAAACATATGTGACTTATGTGATTATGATTTTATTCAATTAATTCAGAAGAAAATAACAACTTTATTCTTCTGAAATTTTCTGCAAATGTTCGTATTTCTCTTTACGAACTTGGTTTTTTAATATGATTGTTTGTTTCCGTCTACACTTCCATTTTTACGTGCAAAAATATATCTTTATTTATTACTTTGTCTCGGTAAAGAGGTACCGCCTTATGTACTCGTCTATAACACTGTAGTATGCCATTTCTTTTCTATAATATGGAAACGCACCTGTCTGTGACATTTACCCTAAAGTGACAAAGATTAATGTCCCAATGCAATAAGATCACATCACTGTAACCGTCGTCAATCCATTTTCCAAATAGATTTATATATATATGATTTACATAGCTTTTGGTATTTTTTATGCTGTAAAAGATGGAACTGTACAACGATAAAGGTCGAAAATCAGCTGAAACAATTTATAGGGTATCAAGATTCTGTTATTACAAAAAGTAATTCACAAAATTATTTATAAAAATAACATTGCGACAGTACAGTGATATTATCTAAAATTTGCATTTTGAGAACCAAATCACAACAAATCATGTTATTCTCTTTACACACACAAGCAATATTAAGGCATCGAAACACACTCACGCATAAACGAATGATCGATAATGAATCAATTATTTAATTAATACATCCGATAGAAGGAATTTCCAATATTGCCATGCTGGACTGTTGGCAGACAGATTGGCAATCGTAGCATTTAAGATGTCTGCATCAAAAATTGCAAACTGCTCATTTATAGATGGATCCTACTTTTACCCCCGACAAAAAGAAAGGTAATTATGTTTCAACCATCTCTCGTCTTATAACGGGAGCACGTTGTCTGGTTGAGTATTTTGCGAGACGGCTCTAAGCTACATACCATCATGTTGACCTTTTAAATCCTTAGCGCTGCCGCGGTCACCGGTGACCACAAACAATTGATTTACAATTGTGTATGCGTCGCGACATCAAGGATGTGCAAAACTGCCTAGAAAAATTCCACAAATATTACTGGAAAACGTCCTTGGCCAAAAGTTGCGGATAGTGGTAGCTCTCTACCACTATCGCTAAACCCTTACCTTCAGTAAAGGTCAGGTCGAAGGTGAGAAATATGCGAATTACACAAATCATGAATTGTACAAATCGATAATTTCGGCTAACAAAAATCGATGGAAATAAATAAATTGCACAAATGGCTCAGTCAATTAGCATGTCATCATGAAATGGCGATTATTCAAGTTGGATAAAGCATAGATCTATATACAAATTCCGAAAGTGATTTAAACAATAACATCATATATATCAAATAAATATGTAAATAGGCGTGGAATTTATGCATATATTTTTCCGAATTTCCAAATGATCATAGCTGCGTTGAATGATCATGATTTTTTTGTATATGTAAGGCACTAGTACTATCTGGAAATCCATGTACCCATCCAAAAGTCAATTTAAATGTAATTGTTTACATGCAGTGGCTGATATGATGTTGATGATGTTATTGTTTAAATCACTTTCAGAATTTGTATGTACATCTATGCTTTATAAATAAATAAATATCCTTAGACATACACACAGCGCCATCTAGTTCCACAGTAAGCAAGTATGGGCTTGTGTTGTGGATACCAGATGGTTGAGCTACATCATAAATACATTTTTTATTTGTAAATAAATACCTATTATAAATGAAAACATCCATAACTCGGGTACACATGTCCATATTCATCACACAAACATATGACCCTAGCGGGATTCGAACTCGCCACCTGTTGGTACAGTGGTCAGAGTTTCTAACCACTACACCAAACAGGTCGTCAAAAATGGTAGAGTTATCCAACTTGAATAATCGCCATTTCATGATACCATGCTAATTGACTGAGCCATTTGTACAATTTATTGATTTCGATCGATTTCTGTTAGCCGAAATTATCAATTTGTACAATTCATGATTTGTGTAATTCGCATATTTCTCACCTTCGAGCTGACCTTTACTGAAGGTAAGGGTTTAGCGATCCTGTTTCAGGAGATTCTTTCATTAATGGGCATTATTTCTTATCTGCTTTTAAGACTGCTCTAAAAAACCGATAAAGTCAATGTACTAAAATTCAGCCACAAAATAGGGACCATAAATGCATTAGATTTTATTGACAAAGAAATCCCAAATAAAAGATTACGACAAGAAAATTAAATAAAACATTAAAAATACCACACTATTCTGTGAAATATAGTGAGTAGATATTTATGTATAACACCTTTCTGAAATTCTCATTTTTTATTTTTTATTCGTAATTTTGAAACAAAACGAATGAAAGAGTAGAAAGTAATGTAAAAGTAAAGAAAGTAAAGAAATGAAAACAAGTATGAGAGAACGACAACACACTACCACACTCATTGAAAATGGTGGATAACTTTTAATGAGTTTAGAAATCACTTACAAAACAAGAATAAGAGGTTCTCAATTGTGTATAATATCTGTATTTGTTGCCTTTAATCAATCGAAACGACCATTTTAATATCGGTCTCTAGTTTATCGAACCTGCCGTTTTTTGTTTCATAAATTGTGTACCAATTTTTTTAAGTTATCGATTCTAATGGTTATCGACCCACTACTCCGGTCAATTTTGATGGATTTCACTAATAGTTTTTCTGTGTTTGCTATAGAAATAGAAATAACAGACGACGGGCATCTGTCAGCATCAGGATGACCGAACAGATGCTTCAAAAAATAATAAACTTGGTAGGACCAATCGGATTGCGGGAGGTACCCCTCATACCTCAAGAATCAATTCGGCACACTAAAGGGCCTAGTACACTATCCTAAATTCAGAGACTAATCCGACATACATTGCTGGTTGAAGTAAGGATATTTGAATTAAGAGAACGAAACCTCCCAGCAATGTATGCCGAATTAAAGACCTAACAGATGTTCCGATTTGGCTGGGGCTGACCACCCAACCACGACCAAAACGGAACATCTTAAGGTGGTCGGCCCAACATAATTATTATTAATACTGGTTGGATGTGGTCGGCTCACCGACGCATCCGACGATTGGGCAACTGATGGTTGGATTGCCGACCGTCGGAAAGTCTGTAGCAATGTCGGGATGGTTGCTATGTCGGCCCCAATTCGGCTGGCGGCAGCCAAATCGGAATGTCTAACTGCACTTTTAGTTTCTGAATTTAGGTTTGTGTAGTAGGGCCTTAATCAAACATTATTAGCTGGGCTGTGTGGCCAATGACAACAACCCTATTGAAGACAATTGTCAATTTTCGTCAAAATTATTCTGTAATCGACACCTTTACCTTAGAAAGGGAGAACACTTCATCGACATAGACTTGTATAGATACATTTATTACTACGTGGCAACACGTAAACAAAATGATTCGATCACGTCCAGGTTGAATGCTAAAGTTTCGTACCAAAATCATTTCATTCCCCTGCCACATTCATAGCACAAAAAGAAACATGCCAACGTCAGTAATTACGCACGTACATTTTATAAATTAGTTCCGGGAAAAATGTCTGTGACAGACAATAAGTCTTTTCTTTTGAAAACTATACAAGAATTCGTAATAATCGTAAATACTTATACAAATATTTAAGCAATGACTAAGATAAACAGTGTTTTGCCTTTTTCATTCCTTTTACAAAGGACATTTTTAGATATTAATATTTTTTTTAAATAAGAGTTAAGTAGCTACTATTCTATTGTTATTTCTGTGTATTTAGTGAAATTTAAGCTAATTCGATTTTTCATTAAATTTTTATTATATTTAATTATATTCAGTATATTCTGAGGCCTATGTTCACCAGTGGACATCCTGTGGATGATGTGATGAGGTCATTTTATTAATCAAATAAAAGTAGTTCCTATAAGTTTACGTTTTATAATATTCAACACAACGCATCGTGGTTATTGTTAAATTAAATGCAATTTTTCAAACTTATTAAAAATATCCACCATCAGAAATTAATTGCCCTGGAAGTAATAATAACATATGAAACATTTTACTTCCACGGAAATTATATAGATCAAGAAAACAAATGGATATGACAAAATACACGACAAAAAAAAAACAGAAAAAACTTAACACTTGTACATACATTTCGTACATTCAGGATAGTCTAGATATGCCACTGTAAGATAAAATTTACATTAAATTAGAATAAGTTAATCATACGAATATGTCTTACTTCTTTCACATTCACAAGCACGTAGAACCTACCTGTAAATTTTGCAATAAATATTACTTAACTGTATTAATTATGTAACGTGTCATCTCTCTGATATACACATTACGAGCTAATCTAAACAAAAAATACCTACATTTACAAACTAAACTATCTATAAATTAAAACAATCGTAAAAGTCAGTACCATTGGCCACCGTGTCTAGGAGGCTAGCAACATTACCTCTCTATATCGCAATACTAATGCGTTGAGAGAAGTAGCTACAAGCCCACTTGTCGCCGGAGATATCGACCAAACGCGTAGATAACTCCATGGATAATTTCTTTGCCTCTGAGCCCCATAGACTCAAGGTTTCCGCTTTAAACGGCGCAAAGATGTTGCCCGCTCCGAGGTCTGCATATTTCCGCCGATTGAATGGTTCCGCACCAGCATTAATGCAGTCGTGTTGACATGGGATGCAGCCAAAGGTTGCAGACTTCGTCCAGACTCTCGGTTTAAATTATAAGGAGGTAATAATGATTACTTAGGAATAATTCTGTAATAAATTAAATATTAAAGCCGTGCATATACTTTTAAGAAGCACGACAACCATAAATATTGTTTTTGTACCATAACGTTTTGACATTAGATAGGACTAAAAATCAATTGACTTTATTTTGATAAACTCAATAGATGTTTAGTCCTACCTCTACCATAAAAAATGTTATATTTGGAAGTAAGTAGGTACTTCGAATAATATCCTGAGAATATACACATTAACAGATGTAGTATGCTGCCGATGCTTATCCATTTAAAACAATGTGACGGTGGCTCAACAACTTCTTATGTTGAATGTACCTAAGAAGAGTCGTGGAAACTAGTCACTATGGCTAAGAATTTAAGTAATAGTTACAGTTTAGTGTGGTTTAGTCGTGCTGTCGACTGTACAGTATGCCAGCGATATTATTTCTTACTCAATATCTTTATTTAAATACTTACGAGTTTGCGCTACACCAGCCGTCAGAGACATGTCGTGTGTGATGATCTGGCCCCATTGTTGGGCATTTAAGTTCCAGATTGGGTCCACTAGCTGCTTGTCAGGGAACAACCGCAGGCTGATCTCCCGAGTGTTCGGTAGCGGTCGACCCGACAACGACCGAGGGAACGCATTCACGCCTGAAATTGAGTAACACTTGAATAATGTGACTACATTTGTGACCATTTAAGTTGTTAGGATATGGGGGAACACTAGTAAGAAAATCGATGCTCTTATAAAAATGTGAAACATATATCCTACCAAAAATCTAAATGATTAAAAGGCTCCAAGTTCTCTTTAAACAATGTTGGGCTAAACTGTTGAAATGCCAAAGAATGCCAAATCCGCACTTTTCCATTTTAAATTTAATCTTGGCAGTTTTGCGTGCTATTAATTCCGCCCACATAGAATTTGCTTATAGTCCCGCAGGATTTGTGTTCCAAGATAAAATGTACCTTATATATTAATCCACAACCATCTATCGTGTACCAAATTTCTTACAAATTCTTCAAATCCAAATATAATAACAAACTTTCATTTTTATAATATGAGTGAGTATTATGTATTCAGTAATATCATAAAAACACTTAGTATAAATTTATAATGGAAAAGTACTTTAGGAATTCACTCTCTTTTCGTACAATTTGTATTAAATATTATGAAAAATGCTGCATAATTCAAGTTCTAATTTATTTACATAGCGAATATCCGACTCACTCATGACTATTTTCTTAATTAATTCTTTAGTTAGACTACGAGAGCTGCTTTGATTCCGAATTTTAAGATTGTAGCAGAGCGGCTATAATTTCATACGCAAATTAGTAAACTTCTCAGGTTCAATCTATTAGAACTATATGTATGAAATTTTGTAATTTGCGTAAGGCCACTGATAGCATTACGTGCACAGAATTATATTTAGGTATGTCTAATAGGTACAGCTTCGTTATTCTATAAGTCCACGGGCAAAACTCGCATCTAAATCTATAGTGAGACTGCGAACTTTACGGTCCTGGGAAATCTAGACAAACACGAGCAGAACAATCAAGCAGACAAGAATTACCACGCGGAACCATAGTGGTTTGTGCAAATAGTCCACCCGACAAACGCGCGGGTTTTTTTTTTTAATTTGACGTGCGTACTACCGCCCCCTTAAATAAAACTTGAGCCTTTGTAGTCGCGCTAGTAAGTTTACGAAGGATGGTCCCTGTAGACTTTGGTAAGTATTGAAATGGTTCGCTATTTTTAGGCAAAACGCTTTCCGAGTTTTCTGAATTTTTGATGTAGGATAATGCTAACATGCTAAAAAAGTTTATTTGCTCACAAGAACAATATGCGTCTACGAGGGTAAGGTACTTTAGTGCGAATATTTCCATATCTGCAGATGTGATTGGCATTTGATTGAATGCCTAGGTGGATAGTTAAGTATTGCGGACATTTCGGCTTTTACAGCAAAATGTGCAGGTAAAGCCGGGTTTTCGGTTCCAAAAAATAACATAACAAGCTAACAAAACATGTTTGCTGAACATGTTAGCAAAACATTGCAGTCTCCTGCACTGTTAAATAGAAACAAACAAACTTCTACTTAACATGGAAATACGCAACAAACAAGCCACCCTCAATGTTCGCAAGCAACAATGAAATGAAAAATACCCCCACTCGCAGGCGCACTCAAGGATGTTTTCCGTCCACCTCGGATAACATGTTTGCTTGTTTTTGCTAATAAAACAGGCCACGCCCATATTTGGTTAGAATAACATGTTAGGTGTTAAAAAACCATAAAATCGTGTCGCACAAGACCCGGGTTAAGAGTGGCCTGTTTGGCTTATGTTAGGTTCATTTAGATGTTAACGAAGAGCTCCACGTAATAGTGCAGCTCCCCTCTGGGCAGCGTAGTTTCCTATAATGCAGGCAATGTCCGCCATACCTAACGATCCACATAAATAGGCATTCAATTAAATGGCTGATGTAACCATCTGCGTAAAACATAATATGAAAAATGATTTATTACTTGTTCTAATTATATGTTAGATACATAAGGTTGAGACTTCCTATAGTAGGTAGCTGTGGCTGGACGTCTCGCTCTTCTATAACAAACTATTTCAAATAATTGAAGAAAATTGAGAAATAATTACAAGCATACATTGGAATAAAAATTTACATACATCTACATTTAGATAAAAATTTTACGGGCTGGGCATAAAACCCGCCACCTATACCTATCTGTAACTTGATGCTGTCAACACTGAGCCGAGGAGGCGGTGAAAAGTGCTTCAAATGTTTAGGATGAAAAGGGATGATCCCGAAAACGGAACGAATACAACCGCAGAGAGTTCAACATTAACTATGCCAGTAATTGGTAGCATTATTCAAATTGCGTACATTCCTCAGCCTTTCGAATATTTAAATAGACAAATGATTTTGTAGACTCCGAGAGTTTAAGGCGATTTAGTTCAACGAATAATTAATTACAAATAACATCTGTCTAAATACCAATTTTATTAGGCTTAGACTTTTGTGCTGATTTAATATTTAGGTGCTTCTTTATTTACTAAATTGTATAACAATTGTTTTGTGTTATCTTTAGGATCTCCATTTTTTATGAAAATAAGCGACTTCACTAATCATAACTACAAATACCTCATAGTGTGAAGATTGAAATCATGAATATTTATTTGCATTGGTATTACCAGAACCCGTGTTCTAAATGGTACGGTTGTCGAGTTTCAAATTTCGAATGTCTTTGTGTGAACAGAAACTCATTCGAAATTTGAAACTTTCCGACACCGATTTGAATATAGATTGTCGAACCTACACAGTTCGAAATACGGGGGCAGGTACACGCGGCCACATGACGGCGTTATGTCAGATGGTCGGGATTCGTCTGGATTCTCCCGAGGTTTCAAATTATGTCTAGACTCCCGACAAAATATAAATTGCCCCGACAAATAGTATATTTACCTCATTTAAGCTAAGGTTGCATTTTGATACATATTGTTTAAACTTTTAGTCTTTACTTAACACTCCTCAAGAATAAAATAAAATGGTGTAGTCTGTAAATTCCATTTGTACCTACAGGTGGCAACGTAAACATTGATTGCAGTGAGTCTTATTATAACTAATACAGTTAAGTTAATTGTTGAATAAAATTAAATATGTATGAGTAACCTGTTAATTAAAAATAAAATTTTTAAAACTTCATATTTGACGACTCCAAAATCCCGATCTTTCTAAAATTTGTCCAAACATTTTGGTTTTGCTATCTGGCAACTCTAGTCAGTTTCAGTACAAGCTGGTTTCACTGTCACAGATTACACTGATAGTGTTACGGTCGTCGTGCTGATGATTGTACTAGCCAATAATTGACGTGTATACATATAAGTACCAAAAATAACACTTGTCTATTAAGTCGTGTAAAAGGTAAACGTACCGTCATAATAATTGTAGGGCACCAATCTTCCGTAGGGCGTTTGGGGAATACCCCAAGATGGCCGCAAGAGGTTGTTACAGGAACCATCAATGGACCGATACCGGGACTTGGCACAGAAAGGTGGGGCCAAGCCACAGGTCTGCGCTCCCGGGTCTTGACCAGTTCCGAGGGGAGGGGGCGGGTTGCTGAAACTACACAGGAAATAGGATTAGTATATAAAGTACTTGCTTCAAAAATTACACTATGGTATAGGTAATTCTATAATGTAGGATGGTATGTTTATTAGCATCATTTGTATTTTAAAAGAAAATAACAAAAACAGTAAAATACCAAATAGGTACATAGTATAGAAATTCAGATTGTTAAATTATATTTTTCTATATACAGATTTTACTAAGAAAATTTAGCCGAATCAGCAAAAAGAATAAAATGTAGTATAAACAGTAAAGTACTATATGTGTCGATATCTAGTGTTTATGCATGTTTACTGTTTAGCGTGAGTTCAGTCACGGGTTTAAACGTTGCTTAGTAGGTACTAAATACTTATTAGTACAAATCACTTAGCTCTAGTTACACTATCACTTAGTAGTGTTGTTACTTTCAGCAGGCGATATACCTATATTGGCAGCTTTGCTTATCTACGGATTGAAAAGCTACTAACTACATAATACTAAACAGTACTGTAAACTCATCATTAAATTAAGCATGCACCATAGTGCTTACCATTAAAGGATGAAGACCACAGAAGCAATTATTTACATAAAGGCGGCGGTTCAATGCCTATTTAGCATAGTTGTTCATTAACCAACACTTCCCTAAATGTACTCTATACTTACCTATATCACCTCTACACTGAGATTTTGGGAATATTCATGTAGTATCTCTGTAAAGCCTTCGAAGAAACAGCTGTACCCTGTTCGTCATTTTACACACATTTACAGCAATATTTAGAAACTTTATTCTCACATGTCAGCTATCATTTATTGTACTTAATGATGTCTTAGTTTCGTGAAATGAAATTTGTACACAGATATTATTTATATATTATATATTATTTAGGACTTTTGCAACATTATTGTTAGATTGGTGAACGAAAGGTAACCTGCTTCTTTTATTCGTCACCATTGTTACGTAGATTTATACCTATAGGTATACATGAAGTTCGTGGGATTGGTTTTTCGCGATTACTAGGTAGTTAATAGATACCAGTGAGTACCTATGACCAATGTAGCAAATTAACTTTACAGAAATATATCATATTTTTTGTCCCTGAAGATAATGATTTTTTTATTAAAAATATCTATTTTTTTTTGGTTTTAAGTAGTATAAGTGAAGTTGCTCATATTTAGTTTATGTATCTACTTATTTTATTTTATTTTATTTCTCGGACACACCAATCAACGTTACGGGGTTTGGATTAGGCATAATCACATTTGAAGCGATTCCGTTAAAAATTAATCACAAATAACAATTAACCTTGTGCTGGAGGCGCTGGCTTGTGCTTGCGATGTTGTCTGCGGACTGCTGAGGACATAATCAGTGCGTATTTTATTAACAACATGCATTACGTCTAAATAAGGTATGTTATATTACACTTCACAATGTTACGTACAAAATTGTCAATAAGTTTTTGTCAATAAGATTTATTTGCCTATCCGTGGATCAATTTCAACAATAAGGTATACAATCCTAGTGGAATATTTACAAGTTTAGTGTAACTTTAAATTTCCCTCTGGCTAGTTACTTCCACCATTTCTAAGTCTGCCTCCAAGCAGCAATGTTGAGTGTTGTGTTCTGGTTGTTTAAGTTAAGATGGCCAGTTCCCCAAAAAAGTTGGGCGTATCGAATAAGCCCGTGTCCATCGGATTCATAATCCCTTTCAGGTGTGATTGAGGTAGAGTGTAAAGCAGTTGTGTATAAAAACAAAGTGAACTAAGCGACTGCTTAGTTTCATCAAGACAGTTAGATCAAGCCGGTTTCAATATTACACTAACACTATTATTACGATACATCGACCTATTATCTCTTGATACTTCCATTTTATCAACAGCCTACAAAAGTCCACCGATGAGCAGGCTTTCACGCGGTCAAAGGTGCTTGTCTCTTCAAAAGAGGATATATGTCCCAGTCATCAACCTCTGGGTGACGCTATGCCGATATACTATATGCTGCTATAAGATCACGATCTACGAAACTGATGGAAGAGATGGGGTGGTCCTATTCTGGATACTTCACTATTCTACTCGTATGTAAATATTATTTGGTAGTAGCAGCAGAAGCACTCGTAGTAGCTATATAATATAAACATTATAAGGTTTATCTGGCATTTAAAAAGAATGTTTCCGTGTTTCGGATGACACGTTAAACAATCGGTCGCGGTTATTTTTAATTGAAAGCACTCATTCATTCAATTTAGTGGAGCCTGGATTGGCTTGAACACGCTGATTGTCAGGTGGCCATTCGTCTGGCTAAATCCACCAATTTGCACTGGGCTCGCGTGATGGATTACTGTCCGTAGCTTCTATAGTGAGTGGAAACCGCGTCCGCCGTTTAACCGTTTAACTACCTCCGTGGCTCAATGTAAATAACATTGGGTTTACGATTCGGAGGTCGCGGGTTCGATCCCCAGCGGGGTACATGTTTAAGTACTCGATTTGGTTGGTGGTAGGGCATTTTAAATGTCCGACTGGCTAGCTACCACCATCTTATCTAAATCTGCCGCCAAGCAGCAATGTTTAGCATTGTTGTGTTCCGGTTGTCAGAGATAAGATAGCCAGTCCCCCAAATGTGTTGGGGTTTCCGGGTCAGTACGCTTCCACCTTCGACATCATCTTCACTTAACATCAGGTGTGATTGAAGTCAAGTTAGAAACCGTCGTGCATAAAAAAAAACTGGACGCCGGGACGCAATGCGTGATGAATTCCTCCACTCACCTCGTTTCGTCATCATCGACAGCCTTACACGTCCCCACTGTTGGGGCACTACCACCTCCACTGGGCGATGCTTTGGGCCATTAACCACCACGCGAGCCCAGTGCGGATTGGTGGATTTGTGTGAGACTACTGTCCCCAGTCAGTGTTTATAAGCCAATATTATAGTAGGCCAATATTACTACTGCTTTCAATTGAAAAACAACCGGCAACGACTATTTAAAGTACCCTCCGAAACAATCGTATTAAAATGCCATTAGTGGTCACCCATCAAAGAACTGACGACGCCAATCATTACTTAATTTCGCATATCGAAATCCAATAGCAAATGCAACTGTTTCTTCAAGCAAACTGTTTCTTTGGTAATGAAGACTGAAGAGATTACATTGTGATTAGGATAATTGACAATTTTGTTCGTAATATGGTAATATTACAGTCAATGGGTAATTTAATAGGGTCTTAATAGGGACACCAAAGAAAGTTAATTTCAGGGTCTACGAAATTAACAGGCATTATAGGATATTACGGAGTGCGGGGCAATGTGCTCGTACTATCGACAAATCCATTACAAAATCTTGTTCTTACACAGTATTTCTAGGTGTTAAAATCAAGCAAAGAGGTTACTTGCATCTACACTTAAACGCGTTATATAAAATCAATTGCAAATTACATTCATTGAATTATAAGAAAACAAAGATTATCGGTTTCTTAATTTATTAGAACTGTTACAGACTTCAAATTCTCACTACATTACTCTTGCAGTTATAATTACTTTGTACAAGATAATAGCAGACAGTAATGCAATGCGAATTGAGCCCAGACCTCAATTGTTTACTTTTGTCGATAGTACGTGCTATTAATAATAATAATATACCATTTACTTGGTTAATACCCGTAAATGGTATGGTACCAGCTCAGGCTGAGAAAAAGAAAAAGAAAATAATAATAATAATAATAACAACAGATTCTTTATTGCAAATAAACAGAAGAATAATTTGTAGATTGGTCATTTAATGACACTTGCCGATATGCCTATACAGGGCGTCCCAAAGTTATGGGACATGAAGGGGAAGTACCTTAAATATCGTAGATAGTGAATTTTGCTCAAAGAAGACTTTATGTTATTTTTAAAAGTTAGTAATTCTGCATTCATAGATTTTCTAAAAATTATTTGCTTCGGCTGGGAATCGAACCGACTCAAATGTGAAAAAAAAAACACCCTACTTTTATGATGCCAATCGAAAGAATAGCTAAAAAATAATAACTCTGCCTAAGTAACATAGTATTTTAAAAGAAAGGAACAACGTGAAATTAATCAATCAATCAATCAATCAAATACTCTTTATTGCACAATTAACAAAAGCTACATGAAGAATACAGCGTACATCATTAATCGCACAAAAAGGCGGCCTTATCGCTAACAGCGATCTCTTCCAGGCAAACCTTAGGGTAAAGATACAAGCTACCAGTAGTACCAGTAGTAGTATTTTAATCAAATAAAAAACATACATGAAACTGCCGTAGTCAATTAAGTAGGTATTTTTTTGTAAATTAATTAATTAAATGCTCAAAATGTGATCCCTCTTGTCTTACGCAAATCGCCAATCTTTTAATGAGCCCGCTGCCTGTTGATTTTCTAATCATTTTATGGTGAACACTCGATGTGATATGGCACAATTCTGTTTGCAACTCGCCTACGTTCTCGTATCGCTTTTTGTATAGCATATCTATTTATGAAGTGGGTACTTATTTACGAATAATCAATGCTATCTTTGGAATGATAATATCGCTACTTTTCGAACGTCGTCGGCAATAAATAACTTTCTTGAAATTTGACTCAATCATTTTATGTTGTTCCTTTCTTTTAAAATACTATGTTACTTAGGCAGAGTTATTATTTTTTAGCTATTCTTTCGATTGGCATCATAAAAGTAGGGTGTTTTTTTTTTCACATTTAAGTCGGTTCGATTCCCAGCCGAAGCAAGTAATTTTTAGAAAATCTATGAATGCAGAATTACTAACTTTTAAAAATAACATAAAGTCTTCTTTGAGCAAAATTCACTATCTACAATATTTAAGGTACTTCCCCTTCATGTCCCATAACTTTGGGACGCCCTGTATACTTTACATATTAGAAGCGCGCATTGGCGCAGTTGGCACGGGCTCGCAGTAGCGCTTGACCATTCCACAAATGATATAGGTACATACTTCTGGACAAGAGGCAAATCTTACATTTCGAAGTATTACAGGACGAAATCGAATTCGTGTAATTCCCTAAAAAACATGGTCCACTGCTGATATAGATTGACCCTGCATGGGATTTTTGTGCTCGAGTGCTCGGATGTTTTCGTCATGCTGACTGTCAGCTCTGCAGCGTATGCAGTTTAGAGAAATATCAGACGGAAATACTGCTAGATTAGCAGTATATTTTAGTTTTCCATAGCCTGATGTCGCATCGCAGCTAGCTAGTAGCTGTCGGGACGATATAAATACAATCTTTCTTGTACAGAAACTTCGCGCAATTTACCAACTGAGACCTGCAGTGTCACTTAGAGATAAGTTTAAAGATTATAATATTCTAATATTTTCGTCACAATACATTTTTGAAAATCTAATATTATGTCAAAAACACTTAGAGCAAAAAACAGTATAGCATCGTTTAGGAAAAATGGTGATAAACATTATGTCAATACAAGAAATAAAGATAAACTGTTGCCTCCACAAAGGCAGTAATTTATTTAAAGGGTTATGTCTACGCTTTTTCAATAAGGTTCTTGTTGTTATATAAAATCTGCTTTTCAATAAATTTAAAGATACTACAAAACACAAACTTTTTAAGAAAGCATATTATAAAATATCATCAATTGTCTCAGATGATAAACATCCATGGGCATAACCAGCTCGTTCGCATGCCAGGCTATTTCACAATGAATAATGAAATATTATTATTGTGCCATTTTGTAATATAAAACCTGTTTTAAAAAGAGCAATCCCTTCGTGTTTCTTGCTTGTTCTTCTCAGTGGAAAATTGCCTTTTGAACAAGCAGTAGCTTAAAAAATGTAAAATCTGACTATTTTATTACCTACAAAATAAAGCATTTTTGAGTTTGACTTAGACTGCAGGTTTCATACTTACTTTAAAATCTACGAAATATTATTATGAGTCCATTAAAATAATTTTGTTTTGTTCATAATCTTGTTCATAACAATACTATTCTTGTTCATAACAACGACGTTCAGGCATTTACAAAAACTAATTTTCACTTAACCTTTCACTAAAACCCGCCATGATTTTGAATGGTTATATGTTGAATGTTTATTTATTATTTCAAATTTAGAACAAGCTACTCGCGCCCTATAGTAAACCAGAGATTGTTCTTAATTTGAATGTCTTTCGATAAGTTTTGTATTCAAACTTTTTGAGCTCATTTTGTTGGTCAAGCAGTACAAATTAAAAAAATATATATTGCCCGCTTCTCGTCTGCAAAAAAAATTCTAAATGTGCACAGTATTGGATTTTCATACAACTCTATATAGCTTTCTGATCGCCACATTGAAAGTTATGAAGAAATTACAATGTCATTGGAAGAAAAAATATAATTTTAATCAACAAAAATTCTATGTAAAGTGAATCAACCTATATCGACAGTGGATTAAGTGTTTTCAGGGCCATTAAGAATATGTAAACTTTGGTATAACTTTAATTTTTTTTTTTTTTTTAATTAGAATGGGATCGCTCTTAATATGAGAAACGAAACATATTAGTAAAAGATACCGATTGTTTACCACATTGACCTATTTATACTAAAGTTATAGGTGCATCTGTACTCTATGTAGGTAAGTAACTCCAAAGGGGTTAAAAACTGCCCGTTTCTGTCACTAAATATTGTCTGTGCTACTGAAAATAGTATGGCGCCGGTGCGGTTTTGTTTGAGACATTTAAGAACACTCTATAATGGCGTTATCTGTAATTATCGTTGCATTTTTTACCCCAATGGTGCAAGTTAGTTTACAAGTGCACTATTTCAACTCTCAATGACGCCATTTTAATTTTCTAATAGGTAAATAACACAAAGATCAAAATAAACGGCTCACCTAACAAATCTTATTACAACTGCCTACAGGCAGAAATATGTTTCTAGTTTGACAAACTAATTAAAACCAAAAAGTACCCAGGGATTTCAATAATGTTTTCCCATTGTTTAGCTAAGATTCCACCAATTACTAAGACTTGTGATATTTCTACATACATGTAGCATTATTGCCAGAAACTCGATTATACTTTAACTTTACATTCTATTTCAATGAATTTCTATGTTCCAGCCACCATCGCCACCATGACCACAATTCAAGTAAAAACTTCTTGTAAGTCGTTGTAATGACAAGTGAAATCTATACAGTACTGTTTGAGTTGTAAAATAGTTTGCAAAACCGGGACCAGTTGTAAGAAAAATTTGATGGCTCATTTTTCTTGCTCTTGAATGTTGAAATAATAATATACAGTATTCATGAGTAATGTTGGCTTTGTTGATGTTATAGAACTTTACCACTACGTTTCTAAAGCGTTTTATTACAGTAGGTATGTAGGTACTTATTTACCTATAGTAATATGTACAAAATAGTTTTTGCCAAGAAACGAACGAAGAATAACTTTTGACTCAGTAGCTCACCCAAATCCATTAACTGGAAGCCTTTCTGGTGGAAGGCCAGCAGATAAAACATTGGCGAAAGCCGGACCTGGAACTGAGAGGGGCAAGGAGGACGGTGCTATGGATTGTAAGAAAGCCTGCGCTGGGTTGTACTGGAAACCGTAGTAAGCGCCTTGGACTGCGTTACATAACGCCAGTATCGCTATCGTTGTCGTCATGTTGAATGTATCTGGAACAAAGTAAATAAAAATATTAAACGATAAAAAGTAAGTAGGTTAGATACCTATCACAGGCGACGGACCACTGTATCTAGTATTTCGTTTTATCGATTTTCCAAGTAATGGCTAATTACGCAGTTACATGCCTACAATAGTTTACAATAAAAATATCGTGAAAATAACAGAAAATGTATGTTCGTTTCACTACCGGGACAGAGCAGAGAGCGCAGCGTCCCGTATCGGAAACTTGCATCATTTTCTAAGTAGTACTTGTAAGTAAGTTTTAAAAGGCCGTATATGATTGAATGCCTAAGCAGATCCGCAATATTTTTGAAGGGGAAAAAAAACCCCCCGATTTTACTTGTCTACGTGATGAAATATTATACCACTAGTAGTTTGCGAGTAAAACTGGTGCGACATGCAGCACGGACAAACAGACAAACACTACAAAATAAACTAGGAAAATTTGTACTATGGCGCCGAAAATGTTTGTGATGGAAACATTATCCTGCGGAAGTATGGGATCCAGACGTATTAACATAGCTCTTGAAACTTGAAACATCCAAATATTGAAGAGATATAGGCATCTCAGAATGTATAGATTTCATTCATTTTATTCGCAACAAACAATTTCGTTCTATACCTTCAGTTCTGCCTTCTAATTGTGGTATTATAAGATGGAATTTCACTATTATAAGCAATCTTAAGATTTAATCTTGGGGATCATGAGAGAGAGAGTAGATTCTCACATGTCAACAACAATCAATACCCTCTTCGTGATTAGTTTTTATGGTAACATGTCTTAGTTTATGTATGTTAGAAGTACATGTTAGATGCTGTGTGGTTTCCGGCACGTAATAAAAATTTTACTGACCCATTTGTGGAGCAACACCAAAAACATCTTGCATGACATGCACATTTCAATAGCAGTGTGGTGTGGGGTATAATCACAAGTGCATTTCTGAATATTTCGAATCGTACTCAAACCTCAAACCCTTATCATCATCATCCCTTTTGGCATAAAGATCATTATATAAATAAATTTAAATTAGACAGATATAAAATTATTGGCTAGTACTCATCTGAATGGCAGATCATATATTTATTTGTTAAAATAATGAAATACTACTGTTGTAGAAATTATAATAAAAAAAAATTACAAATAGTTTATATTTCACATACAATGCATACTTCTGTAACTGTTTTGTGTACAATAAAGATAGTTTATGATATCTGAGGGAAAAAATTAACCTGCTTACATACCTATGCATATAGCGTTTGCTATAGTTGGGCAAAAAATGACCAGCAGTTTATAGGTCAGGAAGTGTCTTCTGCAGGTAATATTTTTTTCTATTTGTTTAAACTACAATTCTTGTGTTTATTTCTTCTTAGTTTATAAAAGCATTTTCCTAGTCAGTTTAATCTTTTTATACCTAGATCAGACTCCAAACCCATCAGAGCAAATAGATCTCTATACAACAGAAAGACGAGAAATTACTTTAGTAACATATCTAGCAGAAATGTTATACATGTGAGTCTAAATACAACTCAAAGTATCTTACGAACATGTTGACAGACAAATCGTAGTAAAAAAATTTCATCATCAACACTTCCGCACTGTTGGGGTTCAGCCTCCTCTCACTGGAAGAGGGTATGGGCTATAATCGGGGGCATAACGCGGGCCCAGTGCGGATTGGTGGATTTGTCTCACCGACTATTTAACGTGCCCTCTGAGCACGGAAACACTCGTATATTGAAATGCCAATAGTGGTCACCCATCCAAAGACTGACCGCGCCAGACATTACTTAACTTTGTTAATCGAGATCGAATAGCGAATGCGACTACGCCATGAGTTCTTCCGTGCGACAAAAAAATGTATTACATTACTAATGAAATTAGGTAGTTCCCATGGGATTTTAAAGAGAATACCAAAATACCTACGTTTCTAATCCACATAATACATATACATCCACCACATAATTGCAATATTATGTCTGTCTGTCAGCCTGTTTGTTACATTTTCACGACTAAACTTGTGAACATAGCCTATTGAAATTTGGCAGAGAGATGGCCTGAGAGTCCTGGGAGGTGGAGTTTACCCACATATGCTTCTATAAGATATAAGACTAGACCGCGACTAAATTTAGAGATCCGGGCGAAGTTGGAGACGGAAAGCTAGTGAATCATCATCATCACGATATCAACCACAAGCCGTCCACTGCTGAACATTGGCCTCCCCCATAGAGTTCCAGAGCGACTGGTTTGTAGCGGCCTGCTTCCAATGCTCTATCGCACGAAGTTAGTGAATAATAAATGCAAATATACAATTTGCAATTGTAAAGTCTCTTTTAATTTTCAACTAAGTACGTCGCAAATTCAATGATACATCTCGCCGTGCTCCCAGACTCGGTAAAACAGATTTAAAACGATTTTCACACGCTGCTTGGTACAAATTACGATGACATGTATTAGATGGAATTACATACGAAGAAACCCGTCGTGTAGAAACATGTTGAAGTAATGTTCGGTCTCATTCTTTAGCCCTTTCTGGGAGAACTTAATATGGAGGTAGATATTAAACCGCAAACTTGTAATTATAACCCCCTTTCTCACTGAATGGTGCGTCTCTAGATTATGTTGTTGGATTCTCAGTAAGGAGCGTGTACTTTACCTGTTCTTACTAAAGTACCATACATCTTTCCTTTTGTTGTGGGTACTATGTTAATTGGAAAATTCTAATAAATTATTATAAATTATAAAATTAAGTAATTTATTCATAAACTTTTGTATAAGACTAACTTAATTAAAACACAAAGTAAAAAGCAAAAACATGGAATGAAACCCGAGTATGCCCTCTACTCTCCATAACTATGAAAGGTAAGAAACGTGTTCGAGACTGCGTTGAATGGCAAGGCTAATTCGCTGCCCGAGTTAGCTGCCAGCTTTTTGTCACCCGAGGACTCATTTAAGCGCGATTTAAGAATCTTTAAAAAATCGTCTCGCTACTGGACCCCACTTCTGACACAAAGAAGTATAACTTGTGTCAAGGTTTCCAAAATGGCAAAATTTTCTGGTTTAATTTTTGTATTTACATTGTTTGTTGTGAATTTTATTTGTGTACCTTGTATTCTGACAACGAATAAAGTTATTCTATTTTATATTATAGGTAGATTTTTTTAGTAATATTAAGAAGTAAAGATAACTCATCCAATAGAGTGGTCCACGCCTCCGGTGATATGAGAGCTGCCTAATTTGCTCAGCAGCTGAGCTTATGCATTCAGCGGGGCAATAGCGCGAGTGGGTATTATGCCCCACGGATTGGATGGCATATTTTTACTTTAAAATATATTTTTATTAAGACACAATAAGTGCATAATTATAAGTATTTCGGACACTTACACCAATTATCCTAGTCCCAAACTAGGCAACGGATATGATACTACAAATGGAGAACATACATAAATATTCGTATAAACTCGATCATTAATGTAATGAATATTTACCCCTAACAGGATGTAATAGTGGGTTTCGGAAGCAGGGTTACGACTCACTACACCAAATCAGTCGCCATTGTAGTCGTCAAGGTAAAGTTAAATCTGTAAAATTAGATTCTTACTATTCGATCCCGCTAGATCTGGGGCATTTCTATATTGTGATTTTATCTTGTAAATATGCTTATTGTAAATTTATAAGTGCATCAAGAAAGAAATAATAAATAAGCTGAAAATTTCTTAATCTATCTCGCTAAATGTACAGGTGAGTGAGAAATCTTGAGGTGCCCAATAACTAGGTGGCTAATAGAGACTAGTTTCACCCGACACCCCAGGTCCCCAGGGTAATGACTTTCGGGTGTATACGTTTGTACATTTCTATCGCCTCCTGTCGCCTAAACTGCTTGACCAATCGTGAACTGCAAGTGTAGTTGGATGGCTCTTATAGTCTCCAGATATGATATACCGTCGGGTTTTTTGGTTTGTAAATACTTAAAGCGTTATATACACTGATTTATTTAATTGATAATGGCAGGAACAATTCGTAACTCCATCTAAGTTTCTGCATAAGCTTAACTGCTTACAGAAATGCCCACCGTACGATAAAGATAATTAATTGCTTTAGGTGAATAGATACAGAGCAGAATGAAAAAGTTAAGCGAGTCAAAGTCATATTAATTACTAATCCAAGATCGGTACACAATCAAGACTGTTTCCTCACAAGACTCTGTTCTTTGCACTTCGGCAGCGCAGTATTAGGGGGTTATAGTGCACCAGAGCCAGAGCTGACGTCAGATCGTTCACGCTAGGCGACGTAAAAGAATAAGTGTGCGGTACCGTCCAGGTGGTCTCTAAAAGTTTACGATCAGCGTAACACCAGGATAATATGGGGGTCAAGCTACGGCGCATTCTCACATCCAAAAGCCACAGATACAGTTTGTGAGATGGGAAAGTAGAGATTTCTGTTTTAGAAGGATTTGGACAAAGGCGGTACTTTCTGCAATTACCTCGTTTAGAAGGTGAAAATCTTCGTAAGGAGTTGCTTCTCCTAGGTAGAAGGCATTACTTTAAAATGTCAGAACCAGTTCGTCTGCATAGAGTATCGGTGAGTATGCATTCGAATTACATAATTGTATTCCACCATCAACATTTCATCATCGGACTACTAAGTGTGGGAAGGGATTCCATCCGAATGTAGTCAACATGCTGAATATTCGCACAATATTCTGGTCCTCAAGAATTTTTTGCCATGGACTCGCTAAGAAAATTCGCATTAAGCGGTTCGAGTGTTCATTCATATTGCGAACTGCCAAGGCATGGAGCCCCCTACCATGCGTCAGTCTTTCGTACAACTTTGGGATCTTGAAGAGCAGGATGAATAGGCATCTGCTGAGATCGCGTACTTCATCTTCGGCCACATCGTCACTTTCCATTAGGTGAGATTGTGGTCAAACGCGTATCCAGTTATTCATAAAAAATATAGAATAATTGCTCCCGTGACCGGGACCTATATAAAAAACTAGGCACAATGGATAAATATCGTAAATATGTCTACTGTGATCGCAACTCAGAATAAAAGGAGGGTAACTGTCGAAATCAGAAATATCGTCAAGCGTAGGTAATTTATTAGGCTTACCCACCAAACGCAAAATGAAATTTGAATACTTAACAATTGGCGACGATTGTCTAATATTGATTTAATAGGGGCTGAATTTACCATAATAATAGATTAGGCAAAGAAATGGTACATTCACGAACTTTAGTTTGAGAACCGTTTCTTAAAAAACAAACGGTCGTACCATATCCAATAAGGTATTAATTATTGTATCTTGCCCTTACAAAATATTCAGTGGCACAATATTTTTCTTTTTGAAAGGATTTGCCTCCTTGATGATTATTATTACCGTTCATTTGATTTTTCCGTGAATGATATGATAGGTCTCATTTTTAAAACGCAAAAAGAGCGGTGTTATAAATTTGACCGCTATGAGTGTGTGTCTGTCTGTGGCATCGTAGCTCTAAAACGGATGAAATGATTTGGATGCCGTTTTTTATTTCAAAGCATGATTTCTAGCGGTTGTTCTTAGACATGTTTTATCAAAATCGGTTCAGCCGTTTAGTTTTAATCGCTTGCTTCTCGGGGGTTTACTACATTTTCAATTTACGAACCAATCGAATAATTATTACAAGTTGAACCTGTTCAGGGACACACTCAACCCGCCTCTAGACGTTATGAATTGTCTGGCTTATTACCAACCTCTAATGAAAACTTATTTTCCTAGTATGTATGTGATGCATGCCTTTCATAACGTTACGATTGAATAATAGGCGGCCAGGGGCTTATATACTATTTAGTCTGTCTGTGAGTTTATCTGTGACATTGTAGACTCAAGACTATAGAATTTTTTATTTTCTTTTTTAAAAATTGTAGTGCAATTTAGTTCTTATCTAGTATGATTGCGGAAATCAATCAATCAAATACACTTTATGGTTTAAATAAGGAAACGCAGCATTCGAACCGCATCTCTGGATCGCCCACGATGTCACGAGAGCATGAAACAGTGGACTGACCTTGATAGCACATGTCGCCCGGCGCCATTTAACGTAACACTTACAAACGTACTATTACTTACTAAAACAACACTTCCCATTAGCAGTAATGGATAGCGACACTTTAGTAACGTTATAAGGAATATGGTTCTAATTTTATCTTCGGTACCTATATAAACATCGCGACGACGCAAAGTTTTGTTTGGCTATGTTTATCTTTAAGCGTGCAAGTCGGTGAAGAAATAATTGGATCATCCCATCTCTTACCGTTCCCTCCCTCATATACAAGGGAAGGCCTATATCCCTGCAGTGGGATGTATACGGGCTGATGATGATCTCTTACCGTGGTTATTATGAAAGGCGATTAAAGAATATTATCGCAGTCATACGAATTTATAATTCTAACCAGTATAGCACATCATCACATACATACAAAATAAGTTCATTCTTAAGCCGGGTCTTGTGCGACGTGTTTTTCTAACACCTAACATGCTATTCTAGCCAAATATAGGCGTGACCTGTTTAACAAAAACAAGCGAACATGTTATCTGAGTGGGGCGGAGAACATACCAGTCTTCGCCTGTGCGAGGGGGGTATTTTTCATTTCATCGTTGTTTGCGAGCATTGAGGACGGTTTATTTGTTTCGTGTTTCCATATTAAGTATAACTTTGTTTCTTTATGTTTAAAACTCGCAGGAGACTACAATATGTTCAGCAAACATGTTTTGTTAGTTCGTTATCTTTTGGATTTTAAGACCCTGCTGTAGAATTTCGTCGATATATATGCATCGCTTTTCTTTCGTGTCGCCATCCTGAGGATGTACGCAGTTTTTATTTGCAAAAACTTACTACAGATATCGATGTAGATAACGGCTATACACAAAATAAATATTTAATTAAACGACCATGACTCGTGTATATACCTTTACTTATAATATTATGTATGATACCAAGTTTATTGTGCCTCGTCCAGCACGGAGTTTTGCAAGCAATAAAGACTTTCTGTCCGCTGGATCTTGTCTTGTCATCGAGTGAACGCACTCAGGTTCCCACGGTGGTGTAGACACAATGCAGATGGGTATGCAGTTGATACAAAGTAAATGTATAATAACATCTTGGATAATTCTGCGTATTTTAATCTTTATTTTAAAGAATAAGTAACAATATAATGTTTAAAACATAAACTATCACAACAAATAATTATAAGAATCAATTTGTATCTACCTGAAACCTAAACTTTTTAGTCCAGAAAAATACGGCAAAAAATTAGCTTAGCCAGACATAACTCAGAACCGATTTATATAATTGCTATCTTATAGAGGTATCTTAGAGATGAAATTTTTAATAATTAAGCCTAAAAAAACGAGCGCTTAGACTACATTTTTTAGAAAACCCTGTTTTTAATTTGTATCTTAATAACAATAAATACCAACTGATATTTAACTAGGTAGACTATTGTTAAACAGCGTTAACTTATTGATGGATAAAAAACCAAGCATGTTATAGTTAGGCATGCATGTGTTTTAGCTAAAAATGTTGTCGAGCTGCATTGCTTAAGTAATAAAAATTGGAACTAATATTTTGTAACGATAATTTCCCTAAATGTTTTTATTTTGAAAGAAATACCCATCAATTGAGCATTTTTTTTTTAAAGAAACACCTTTCGCAACTTTAGCTTATTTAGTTAGTTACTTAACTTAGTACTTGTGTTTCTTACTAATGCTTAATTTTTAAGCATTTTTAACTACATTTACAACACTTCATTAAATGTTTCAAGAAAGTCGCGGTTATTCGTTTTTTCGAGGTCAAACCGTATTTTCCCTGAGCTTGTATTTATGGCAAAAGTATCGAGTAATTTTCTAATATCGTACATGTAAACTGACTGCGGTTCAGGAACAGAAACGACATAGACGGTACACAGTAACGGTGTCGTTCTTTTGAGCTTATACTCATTGGTGGGTTTGGGTTATTGGAGTTCAAATTCGAAATTTTAAACTAACTTACTGACTGATGAACTGACGGATCTTTTTTTGGCACATTGATTTCCAGTTTCAACTCAGTATCACTGTTATTTTTAATCATTTTTTTCTAAATATCAATAGTTAATTTTTTAATTTTAAGACCCTTTCGATCCTCTGTTTCATGCAATAAATAAGTTGGTGTGGTAATCCGTGTTCTATTTTGACTCTGGCCTGAGCTGTCCCGCCCTTTCTGTATAATACATGTGGGCATAGGTGGGCTGGGAAGGTCACAACACTTCTTTTAATCCTCTCGGTTCAACAGCAGCTGACAAAATGACCGAACATATGCCAGACACGGTTATTTATAGAATTTGATGTCATTTAGCAATGTATATAATTGAATAACTTGTCGTATATTTGATCGTATCGTATACAATTGAATAGTATCGTAAGTATATAAAAATATCGATAAATTAATAGCAATATAAACGTGAATTAAATATAAATTGGCCCTTTCCATCATGATTATCATAAATATTAACTGTATCTTTCCAAAAAACTATATATCAGTGATTTACACAGGAAAAGATTCAACGGAAGTGAAATCAGGAATCGATATCTTACTAAAACAATTGTTATTTAAATAATAATAGAAGCTGTAGCTAAAATTCATTATGGAAAGGCATGCCCATTTGACTTCAATTGTAACAAACGACAAGAATTAAATACAAACAAACAAAAAAAATTCAAGTGTTCAGAGAAGTCTGCGTCGCCTGAGCTAGGGTTGACCATGCACTCTTGTGGCCCATTATTTGTATATAGGTAAATAGTTCATAAAAAACACATTTCTAGGAATCCCGATTTCTTTGTCTCTTACAGTAATTCTGGTGGTGTTAATTAAATATGATTTCTGTCAGATTTCATCTCTGGACACTGTTTGTCAAAGAATTATTATTTTAACAATAATTTCTTATATTAAGCTTTGACTGGTTGTGTTCTTAAAATATTTTTTTTTTAAATAGCAATAGTAAGTACCTACTAGAAAATAGAATAAGACAGATTTGACGACTTTCACTAGGTAATGTGCGAGTTTCAATGTGACAACTACATTAGCAACTAATTAAAAATTTCATTTCTAATTAGTTAGATGATTATTATGGATTAAATCCGAATTTAATTCCAAATCTCCGACGAGTTTACGAAGTGATATAGATTACATAAACATTTTTATTGTAGTAAACTAGAATAAATAAAGCTAGAAAGTCAACTCTTTTAACAGCTGCTTTTTCAAAACCTCGTCTTTACCTTAAGTATTGTTTTAAAGTTCAAGTAAGAATACTTCAATACTTTGTTAGTTATTTATTATTTGTAATGACAAAAGCGGGAGATTTTTTTTGCCATCTCCAAAACGCTGTATGCAATCCATACCCACCTACTAAAAGATACTGCAATTCATCACAATACTGTGGTTCTCGATTCTCATGTATGCTTGTGTTTTTTTGTGATGAATAAATACCCTTTTATTTAATATGAAAGATTGCTTATTTAAAACTGACGTCAAAGTTAACTAATAGAAAAGCCGGCCAAGTGCGAGCAGGACTCCAGCCCTGACGGTTCCGTTACCAGCCCTATAAACATTGACACATTCAAATAAATTCACATACAGTATGATTTTTGAATTTTTTCCTTTAGTTTTGATGTAAATTCCTTCACTCCTCAGTCAACAAAGTCAGTTACTATAAGAATGCAATATATTCCTATTAGACAATTTTTTTACCGGACTATGAGGCAGTAGATCTGAGTATTTAATACTAATTTCAGACTAATGCCCCTAGTCATCACAAAGAAAACGCGTCTTGAGTTTGAGATACGTAACCCTAATAACACTAGAAAACTTTTGCAAACCAGACCGAGTGCGAGTAAGATAACAACAATATTTCTAACGCCTATATGAAACAGCAAACAACATCAATGATAGGATATCTAACTTTGGTTCTAAAAATCTGTGGGACATAAAACGTAATCACAGTTTTATTACTCAAGTTGAATCTTGTGAAATGAGAAAACTTGGCAGTCATTGTCGTCATGTTAGCTCACGACGACGTGGGGATAAAAATTTCCCACGTGGTTATCATTTTCACATAATTGGCACGATATCTTACACTTGCATGCAAATCAACTTGCGATATTGGCAATATTCACTGATACAAAAGATTTGTATGTTACCAAGAAGATAACAAGTCATTGTATTGTTAAACTTATTGGCTACAGATAGATAACTGCTGACACTTTCGTATTGTATGACCACAATGAACTTTGAACTTTTCGCTGGACGAACCTATAGCCGTAAAGATGTTTAAGAAATATGTTAGACACCTTTGCTATATTAACATAGAGTCTTGTAGGAATACATACATACATACATACATAATGTCACGACCACGACGACGTGGTCAGAGATATTCCAAAACACTTTGGAACACCCACATTAAAAGTTGCTTCCTTGAAACAACATCCACAGCACCTTTTGAAATAACAGACCCTATTGCCCATTGCCGTGAAAACGTATGAGTCTATACATGTTTTTTGGTGTGAAGTACCATAGTCACCTTTTACGACACCCACGGGAAGACAAAGGTTGGTTCTATTCTTATGTGCCGAAACCACACGGCACAAGCTTGCAGGAATACGATTCTCATTATTACCTGCCCCTAGCGGAATTCGAACCCACTATCTACCGTCTAAACACGAACAGCATCTACCGTTGATTTGGAAGGCTAGGTCGCTACAAACTACACCATATGACGGTCGTTATTATAAAAAAGTTCGAACACACTGATGGATATCCATTTCGAATCTGCCATTCCACTCCACTCCACTCTCCACTCCACCTTTAAAAAATAATTACTGGAGTCGCAATAGGCATTCACTATTGTAGCCGACACCAACATTGTCCATTGTACTTAAAACAGAGTTAAGTAAGTTTGTACTTAGGTACAACACTAAATCACTTAGTCGTGATCAACTCCATAGCATAACAATATTTTTAATTGTAACTCGGATCGTTTGAAATGGTTATTTAACGATTTACAATTCCATTATTGTCTTTGTAGATGAGTTTTGATGGCCATGGTTGATCGTTTGCGATATGGTTCTGAAATCGAACGCATTGGGGTCAAGGATTCAAGGCGGTCATTGTCTGACAAATGACCTACATAGTTAAATCCATCGCCCGTAGCCAAGTTCAATCTTTCTACTGGATACGGGTACAGCCAAGTATCACAACATTGCTTTAATTTTAAACCTTTTTGAATCTATATCGTTGCAGATCACTTTAATATAGCTACCATAAACTGACTCCGTTTTTTCAAAGGTAGGTCGCAGTTTCGATTTACTGCGGGGTACCTACATGTTTAGTATGGTGATGGAGGCATATTTAAATGTCCGCATGGCTAGCTACCACAATCATATCTACGTTTGTCACCAGGTAGCAGTGTTGATAGCATTGTTATGTTCCGGCTGTTTGAGATAAAATAGCCAGTCCCTGAAAATAAGTTGGAAGTTCCGTGTGACTTGACCTCATCTTCACTTGAAGTCAAGAGCCAACGTTGTGAATTAAAACCATATTTTTAGCACTTATTAAGTAGAAAGAGAAATAAAGTGGAAAAAAAGCACTTGTAAGTTAGGTATCTGTCTGTAACATTTCGAAATGATATAAAGATACATATCTATAAGGGTTATTCACAATGTGCTATAAAACTTTTGCATTCGAGTGTGAATGTAGAGTTAAAATATCGAGGGCGTGAGATCAAACAACATTTTCAATTAAGACGTCAGATATAACAAAACCTGAGCTGACTTAGGTATACCTACATTTAATAACGGAACAAATGAAGCGAAACGAAGAAGGAACGTACGCAAAATGAAAATCTAAGCAGGTATTATAATTTTTTTATGTCCGTGTACCTTTACCTTTTTTATGTACCTTTGGGAGTAGATCCGAATTCAAACGGTTAAATTTTAATTTATTTTTAGTATGGACTAAAAGAAGTTTGGATTGATCCTTGGTAAACGTCGTGACGAAAAAACATCGAAAGAAACGAGGAAATGGGAAGTTGTCACTAGGATTTGTCATTTTGGGAACGGCACGATCGGGATTTGCGTCATCCTGTCAAAAGCTCTCCATAAATATTTTTATTATTTCGGAAAAATATTACAAGTAGATACTTAGTAATATAATAATATGGTGTGTGTGAGAATATTCGTCAAGTTCCATATTTACACAGTTAATGTCTCATTCCATTGTACTATTAACTAAAGCAGTTGGATCTTCGATAAGCATGTCGTAATGTATGCTGTTAGAATGTTTTTTCAAATATTTTAGACCATTTTCAAATAATTAGGAGAGAAAAGATCTAAACATTTAAGTTGGCTACTGCTGATCGATCAGTCAATATAAAGCACTCAGATCATAAAACTTAATTTTAAATGAACTTAAGAAAATTTATTGTGATAACTACCTAATGCAGTTTTTTCGTTTCGCTTTCGGCAGCGTGTAATGAGCCTTAGAATGGATTCAATTTCGCTCTGCTTCACATTCATAAATTGTTTCATTTCGCGCAATCCATCATCAACTCCCATGGTATCAGAGAGGGCTGTAGGAAGATCAACAGCTCTGAATTGATTACAGCCGCAATGAAAGAAAGTAAAGAATTAGTTACTATTCTTTGAGGTAAGTTAATTTCAAGCATCGAAGGAAAGTTGAAACTTGGTACTAACAATATATTTACTGATAGAAATGTCATAACGAATGTGACAGATAATTTCTGTTTCCGAACGTGGTAAGTAGTCGACTGAAATTAAGGAGGATAATTTATTGTACGAGTATTGTAGTAGGTAAATGCTTAAAGTTTGATGTATATGTTATAAAATTAAATTAGAGTTTGTATTGCAATTAAGATCAAAGCGAATTAGCTCTTACCATAAGTTTTGTTGTTGGTATTTGAGAGGTTTCATTTTTCTTTTTTTCATCATTCAGTGGAGACTTATAAATTACTTATGAGTATCTATTTAAGTTTCAAGTAAAGTACATAAATATAGTCGATAGTCTTCCTAAAAGCTTAAAATAAAATGACTTACCTAGTATTCGTATAAATGTTACATGTAAGAGTACTCCGTAGATACTAACATCAATAATCTTTTACCTAACCTATCCATGGGTTACAGAGATGTAGTGTCTATAAGTGATTGTTTTTGAAAATAGAAAGACAATGCCTAATGTACTCGAATAAACTTTGAATGTCCTTGATGTAATCATGGAGCTATAACAATATTAGAATACGGAGTTTGTTTAGTTAAGTTCAATAATAGTTATATTAATCGCCCTTCAAACACGAGTATATGCCTCCATTTTAGTATACTATATTCGTCGAAGATTATTATTATTGATGTCTCTATTCTAAAATAACATTGCCCGAGTTCAATACAATCACATACCACTGTACTAGTATAATATTCCACAAGCTGAATATAATTATAAATAAATGAATATTTCGGACACTTACACCAACCGTGGCGTGCCCTCCAGACAGGCAGAACAGCAGTGCCTATATACCCTAACAAATTGTAAGCTTTCCTCGAAATGCATTGTCGAGACGGTATTCATACTGATGTGAACAGAAATATTCTAAACAGTTCTAAGGATTATGGTATTAAGGTATATTACATTAAGGTATATTATGTTGTTAAAAGAGTATGTTATTATTTTGTAGTTGTATTTTTTCTCATATAATAGCAAATTTTATCATTCTGCGTACTCCGTGGCAAAACGCTGTGTACGTCACTGTACACCAATCATCTTGTACTATGGATAAACATACATAAATATCAAAGACTGAAGAATAAATGTTCGTATTCATACACAAACATTTATCCCTCGCGGGATTCGAACCCACAACCACTGTTTTCGCGGACAGGGTCACTATCCACTACACCAATTACGAGTATTATTATAGTGAAGCACTGATAACATTTCGCAAGGTAAATATAATTATAGGTCCCTGCTATATAGTTTAACATCTAGGTACCTACTTGGTCGTGACCTTGGGAGAACTGCTAGATTTTTAATAGTCGTGTCAGTTGAAATAAAAATGTTTACCTTGGTTGTCTAATTTAATAATTGTGATTGATTAATGATGATAATAATAATTAAGTTGGAAGCCTAGCAGTTGGAAGTCTGTTTAGGCAGTAAGTATATAATTGTGTGTTTAACCAATTATGTGCTTATTTTGAGAGTCGAAAAGCATGTCGGTACGAAAAAGTTATTAATATTATAGACCTTATTACAATACTAATAACTTTTTGTTGTTATCCTCCCAAAAACATATTTTGGTAACTGGCTGTCAAACTTAACCTATAGAAGTCCGCATTACTACCTCCGTAGCATGACATCGTATGTCGCGCGCAGCGAAGGCACAGAATTAATATAGTAGATGTAGGAGTGAGGTGGGATAGTTGCAAATTTCATCCAAACGAATGAGCTGGACAAATATTATCTGGAACGACAAAACGTTTATCGCGCCTATCATGCTACTAGTGCTGAACATGAGCCTCTCCCGTGGTGCGGTTTGATCAGCTTTTCTTGGGAGTATTTTTGAGAGCTGTACATCAATGACGATGCTATCCATCACTTGCCTATACTACTATACTCACGATCTCGTAGTCGCCTTTTATGACACCCGCAGGAAGAGAGTTATTTTGCGGGGAACCACACGGCTATTATAAATAAATAAATATTTCGGACACTTACACCAATCATCTAGTCCCAAAGCAAAGCTTGTGCTATGGATACTAGATAACGGATAAACATACATAAATATTTATATAAACATCCAAGTCTCGGGAATAAATGTTCGTATTCAACACACAACCATTTACCCCTCGCGGGATTTGAACCCGCAACCGTTGGTTTCGCTGATAGGGTCACTATCCACTACACCAGTCGATCGTCGGTATTGACTGTCACCTGTTGTTTATTGTTGTTATTTGCCCATAATGTGTACCACGTCGTACATATTTAGGTAAACTCGAAAAGTTGAAAGGTAAATGTGGTTTCCTTTCAGAAGTAAATAACGTAATCAAAAAAGTTGGCTGACTTCATTTCAAAACAAAGTATCGTTTAAAAGAGAAAGTCAATAGGAGTTTTTTTAGGAACTGTACCTTTAGGAGTAAAGGTAGAAAATGTGGGATTAAAGAACTTCCAGCTGTGACTTCAATTCCCTACTGTTGGATTACATAGTGATAAGTTAACAGAATGCAATTAAATACAAGGACTCGTGGGGCAATCGCATTCACTATTCGTTTTCGATTAGCGAAGATAAACAATGTCCAAAGGCGGTCAGTCCTTGAATAGGTAACTACTAGTGGCATTTCCGTGCTTCCAGGGGCACGTTTAGTTAAGTTTAGTCGATCCCGGTCATCTAGCCAAGTCGGTGGACTACAGGGTCTCTTAAAAACACTTACTTAATCTTACACAAAACCACCAATCTGCACTGGGCCGTGATGTATCATAATACTCTTACAGTGAGAGGTGGCTATGCCCATACAATGGGAACCCAAGACTTACATGTACCTATATGTGATTACGCGGTGTACTTTTTTTATAGACCCACCCTCTCGTCCCATGGGTTTTGTTAAAGCGACAAGGGATCTTGAGCATAACCCTATAGACCAGAATCGCTAATTCACCAGCCCGGTAAATCGTTCTATGGAATGCATCGTCTTATGACACGATTTGACAAAGGCCTTACGTCCAAGAGTGGTCTAACGATTTTTTTTTTAGGTAGGGGAGAATACGTCATAGGACACCTCCAAGTCGACACCACCATGCATAATTTATATATGTCTGCATGTTTCACAAATACAGCCATATGAGTACAGATCACGTTCATCCGAAGGTAGTGCCGGACTCTTACCGACTGAACCTCCCCCTTCTAGCCTCACCGCTCGCGGCAACTGTCTGAGACTGGACCAAACTCGTCAGGCAGCCAATTTGTACTCTCCAATTACTCGACACCCCAAATATGGTCAGGGTATTGGGCAGCATTCAGGTGGTTCTGCAGAAGAGCGCGGCCAATTCGCGCTTCTCTGCTTCCCACTCCCGCTCCCGACCCTCCTTACACTTTATGATCGATATGACATGAGCTTGTATGAGTTCCCATCGGTCCCATCATGTTGCTCGTCGAGAGCCTTGCTTCAGCCATGTAGACAAACTTCGCGAGGGTGATCTCTGGTGGCATATGGCAGACCCAGCACTAGGTAATTTTTGGATTCTTCTCAAGTTAGAACGAACCAGATAGGGCCTGGGCCAAATGAAAGTCAACGGACCCGAATTTTCCCCAACTCACTTACGCAAGTCAGATATATGCAGTTGGTGTAGTGTATGATTATGCGGTGACTTATGGATCTATAGAATGATGACGAATGGACCTGCTCCACTTGATATTGTTATATAAATCTACAAAGAAAAATCCAAAACTTGGCATTGCACGAGTGCAAGCAAACATATTAACCATTTAACCATTATTCAACAAACTAGATTATTCTTACGTATGACATCATGCATGGGCGATAATGTTGAAGGTAATAAATGCATCAAGGCAGAAAAATGCATTAAATATTTAGTAGTATACCAGTGGCGAAGGGTCGCGGCTTCCTTTTAGGAATTGGCCAATAGTAACTTTTTTTTTATGCATAACGGGTTGGTAACTTGACCTCAATCACACCTGATGTTAAGTGAAGATGAGGTCGAAGGTGGAAGCGTACTGACCCGGAAACCCCAACACATTTGGGGGACTATCTTTATCTCTGACAACCGGAACACAACAACAACTGTTTTTTTATTAAAATTAAAAGTTGTTTTATTCATCCAACGTACCTGTTTATTGCCTAGCAATATTAATCAGCAAGAAAACGCTGATATTTATCGTATTCCTTCCCCAATACGACTAAATTCCATACTTATCATCATAGATAGAACAGAAAAAAAAAAGGTTCCGTTTCGTTTTAGCACACGCAAATTATAGCATAAATAAGCAGACGGATTTCGAGTTATTATAGAGTTAGAGGATAGGCAGCGTACAAGAGCAAGCGAGATAGGTGATTAGCATTAGAGTAGTTGCCTTGGTGAAGTCACTAGTAAAATAAATCAGTTATGTTGCTGAAAGAAAAATAGTAGAGTAATGTCTTTTATTTAAATGGTCAGTGTTTTTGTTTTAATCGTTAATAAATATGTGCTTGTGTTTGACCGTCATCCAAATACACCAAACAAATTGGGTATGTCTTCGAAGTGGGTTGTACCGATTTTCAGCAACGTTTATTCTTAATTAACACGCATTATTCAGACACATCCGGACAAAACTGGACAGACACACACAACGCCGTCAAGCACATAAACCCGTTGTGTTCTGTGGGGGGTTAAAAATGCTAAAAGTCAGTCTTCGCGTGACTTCGCCAATGATTGTATAACTAATCGAAAATGGATATCGAATGCGATTGTAGGTGCGCGTGCGCCATATCTGTGCACTTTTTTCTACAATTATACCACAAGATAGCCATAGTAAAATTAATCAAGCATGCACTTTCCTTGCTTGTATAAAAAAAGCAAAGTTTGATTAGTAATTGCCAGTTACTGAACTGTAACAACGTGTGACGGTTTTATGGAAAGCGTGTACATACTCGTACATACAGCAATAAATGACTTCATTTTCACAGTTAACATATGTAACAGTTGTAACATTGACAAAACGAAAATTATGAATTTCAAAATTAAACAGGATAATTTACTTAATATAAACATCAACTATTTAGGACAAAGGGTTGGTCAGGTGAATGTTATGAAATTTTTAGGTCTTCTAATTGACAGCAACATGAAATGGACCTCCCACATAAATTCAATTTGTGATAAACTCAGCCAATTTTCATATGCACTATATTAGACTGAACAAAATAGTAAATAAAAAGGCAGTCATAACTGCCTACCATGGCTATGTTGCATCCATATTGAGATATGGTATTATGTTCTGGGGAAATGCCACTGATAGTGATGTGGTTCTTAGAGCACAAAAGAGATGTATACGTGCAATATCCAATTTGCAACGTACAGATAGTTGTAAACCGCACTACTTACAATTGAAGATATTAACAGTGCCATCGTTATACATATATGAAACTGCACTATTTGTTCGAACTAATATGCATCTCTTCACTCGCGTCACGAGTAGACGGCGTAATGATCAGTTATGCCTGTTGTCCACGAGGACAACATTTCTACACAAAAGCATTTTTGCAATGGCTCCTAAAGTGTACAATAAACTACCAAAATGTATACGTGACTACAACTATACTAAATTATTCAAAAAGGCATTATTTAAATTTTTAGTGCAAAAGGCATATTACTCTATTAATGAATTTTTGGTAGACAAGACAGAGACAAGTAAATAATAGGTGGGCAGGGCATGTCTGATTTTTATTTGTAATATTAAAATGGTACTGTACTTACCTACATTATTTTATAAAGAATAATTTAGAAAGAATAAATTAATGTGACATTATAATATATTACATATTGACATTCGCCTGTAATCTATGTTATTTATTTGAAATATTTTATGGATTTGTTATAAAATGACATTGGGAAAATTATTACTTCAACGTTTTATTGTAAATTAATTGTATTATGCCAAGCAAATTATTAATTAATTTATTTCGTTTTGATGATCCATCATAGGTAAAAAGTTGAGTGTGGTGCATTTCCAGGCAAATTGTGGATACTTGTTGTAAATTGTGTGATACCTAACCTAACAAAACTAACAATCCATGTATGTTATGACTTGTAATTGTTTATTTATGTTTTATTTTTTATTTTTTTTGTATGCCATTTGGTAGATCACAGTGATCCAGCTATCTTTATATTCTTACCATCATTATTGTACCTGTGTATCACAAAGAATTAAATGAATATGAATATGAATATGAGTTTGGAAACGCTTTTGGTGCAAAATCGATTTGAACATTTTTCTTTTTTATTTATACGCTGATATCAGAGAACTATGTAGGTCTTAAGTTACCATACGTAGGGAATTTTCCAGACATGTGCGGGATTGAAGCTCGTTGTCCGGATTGCGAGGGAAATTCAAAGGCGTCCGGAATTTAGCAAAAACCACATAGGTGTTATTGATATTTGAGATTCTCTGAAATACCCTGCAGCAGTGAGTCATTATGTAGAACGGAACTCATCCATTTATATTGAGTTAAAATAATTGACTACAGAAAATCTATTCCTTTCATTTGATCATTGAATGAAGACTTTTAACCACAAGGTCTCATATTACTAAGAATTTTAAGTAATTTCAAAAAATATCCGGAGATTCCTACACTTGTCCAGAATGGCAAACTTTTTTTTTTTGGTCTGGCCTTAGGATTAGGATATAAATCGCTTTTTGTATAACATCGATGTTAACATTTTTTTTTTTTTTTTTTTTTATGATGGAATGGATACGCGTGTGACCACAATCTCATCTGATGGAAAGTGACGATGTGGTCGAAGATGAAGCACGCGAACTCAGTAAATGTCTATTCACTTTGCTTTTGAAGATCCCAAAGGATACATTCATATATGATACGAAGCTGATTTCAAGAGAACATTGCTTGTTAGAGAATCATATTATAATTATACCAAATTAATAATATAAATATCGTAGGTACTGTAACATAGCGAAACAATGGTGAATGTACCACAATTTTCAATTTTGTTCATATTTACTTAAGTTACATTGCTGCATTATTATCATCTTATTTAAGAGCCATGCTCTTGTCGGTGGAGATTGAGCAAGAGGGCAACACGATCGAAATGCTTTTGTCAAAAATAAAACAAACAATTTTATATGCAATGCAATGTAAATACAATTTGCAAAGAACAAGATTGATGATTTTGCAAATGGCCGCCTTTTCCCGCATTTATTTTTTAAATTCGCACACATGCAACCTCACCTCTTTATTCGTTTAAAAATTGTCGCAGTCACAGATTTGCGAAGTTCCAAATTCAAATAATATGGTATTCTAAATTCAAAATTACTCTTTTTCCTGGAGACTTGGTCTAACTCAATGTCTCTTGTATTGGTAACAGTTCATAGCCTTTTAGGGAAATTTTTTAAATTAATTATTATAAATTGACCATTGTTTTCTCACTGTTCAGTACTACAAAATGCGTTCACAATGTCCTAAAGGTGAAGGGCTGGAGACCTGTAAAACTAGTTTTTTAAAACTTTAGGTAGGCTCCAGTAACCACTGCACATTTTCACAAAGTTTTTAATGTATTGAAATAATAAATTTTAATAAGTACAATCTGCTCCACAATTACACATACAGGGCTATTTTACATGTTTTTGTGGCATATTTGTAATTTATACTACATAATTCGATGCTATCTAAAATTATAGTCAAAACAAGAGGGTCATTTTAGAGACCGGTACAGTTTTAATAAGAATCACATCATGCTACCACTGATCAAGTAAAACAACTCTAATGATAAACTATGACGTCGGTTGTACACCAACGCAAAAGTAGAAAAAATAAAGTATTGTGTTTGTATTTCATTTCGCTAATGAAATTGAAATAAATAAATTGACTTGACCATTTACTTCAACATCACCGATATAAAATTACGAAATATTGTGTAACTACTCCATAATTTTTCTACACGGGAATGTACATTTATTTTCTGTAGAGTGCACTCTCGTGTCATTAAATCAATAGTTTACAACTTTACAGAACTTCCACGAACATTTCGTTTTATTCTACGAAAGTCCTTTCTATATTGATGAGCAAGTAGCTAACACAAAGTTTCAGTTTAAGGCATGACATAGAAATATAGTAGGTTTATCTCAACTACTTTAGTGTTGCGATAGATATAACAAAAGTCATCTTCGTACCATAACAAAATATATAGATGACCGATTGGTGTGGAGGATAGTGACCTTAGCGAAACCAAAGTTTATGTGTTTGAAACCCGCGAGGGAAAATATTTGTGTGATGAATACGAACATTTATTCCCGAGTCATGGATGTTTTTTTTAGTCACAATAGATACATTTATATAAACATTCCCTTGTAGAAAAACTATGGAGTAGTTATACAATTATTCGAAATTGTGATGTTGAAGTAATTGGTCAAGTCAATTTAATTATTTCAATTTGATGTATGTTTGTCTGTTATCTAGTATCCATAGTACAAGCTTTGCTTAGTCTGGGACTAGACGATTTAGAGTGTCCGAAATGTTTATCTAACTAATATTATAAATGCGAAAGTTTGGATGTTTGTTTGTTTGCTCAATCACGTTGAAACCGATGAACGGATTTGGATGAAATGTGCATATAAAGTGAGTAGTTCCCACGCAATAAACGAAAACAAAGCTATTCCACACAGGCGAAGCCGCGGGCGGAAAGCTATTATTTTATATTTATGTTTAAACTGAGATCTAAAAACTATACAAGAACATAGGGTAGTCAAAAATAGCCTGTTCCAATCAATAGAGACTTCCCACTCAACTAAATTCTAATTTATATTTTGTATATGTTACTACCCACTGGCAGAAATGGAAAATAATTAAAGTTAACATGTGTATTTGACGGGTTTCAAATATTCATGTATTACATTTTAGTTTATATTTTTAACAATAGGTAACATGTCGATGTTTTGTGAAGATTTTAATCATGTTCTTGATTTGCATGTGATTATTAGGTTCAGCATCATGTCAGCCACAGGACGTCCACTGCAGAATATAGTCCTCCCTCAAATATTTCCAAAGCCACCTGTTGGAAGCGGCCTGCAGCTTATTAAGTTGGTAACAATTTATTATATAGATCAGTAGCTATTTAGTGTCTATTTAACGTGGAGTTTTATTGCGAGGATCCTGAGAAACTCTGCATGTCGGCGTTGTTCAAAATATTAATGTCACAACTGCGTTTTAGTAATAAGTAATAAACTTTTCTAACCAACTGTGACCCCGCAGATTGAGAAGCGATGATTAAAGTTTTCACAAATTACATCTTAATGTTTTTTGCAAATGTCTTCAGAGAAGCTAATTGGATTACAAGATAAAGTTCTTCTTGTTATTGGGAGTATCATTGTATGTTTAGGTAGATATGTTTCCGAAGAGAACTCGACCCGACACATTCTAATTCGCCAAAATCTTTAGAATCCAAATGTCAAACTTGTCATGCGATATGGAATTTTATTAGAGTGTTATGGACCGAATTCCCTCGGAGACATGCCGATATTGAACCAAAGCTGTATCGGTATGAATTACTTACCTACAACCTGCGCCCTAAGGAATACAGTTTCACAACGGCTGTTTTAGGTTTCGACTATGGAGCGTCCAACTTATAGGCTCATATTAATAAAGTGATCTGAAGTTGACATTGAACTTAAGTTTCACTTAAGTTACCGTTATATAAAACAGTACCAAATCTCCAATTTGACCTAGATCTTGAGACCGCTTTCGGGCCTTAGTTGTTAACTTTTTACAGAATTGATACCCATAAGTACATTGTCGAAGTTGCGCCAGATTGAAAAGGTGGTCTGGTGAACATACACACCTGTCTTACCTGATGGCAAAAGTGCCTGACCTGCACTAGTAGCACCACAGGCCCGATAAACGTTTATGTCGCGTGAAACAATATTTTGTCCTGCTCATTCGTTTGAACGAATATACAACTATCCCGCTCTCACCCCTACGTCGCGCGCGGCAAGCGATGTCATGCTACGAGGGCTTCTCTAGATTGGCGACGACGCCTCAAGTGGATCGTACTCGTACCATACGGAAAATCATACCCATTGTTTTAAAAGTGCATTTGCGGCGTGAATAGCGTTTGGTGAATATGTTGTATGCTTGTACCTATATTACTACTAGCTTACCTGCCTGTTAATGTATATATCTTTGTTACCACAACCTCAACCCGACCTACCTTACTTCGACGAACTTCCCCTTACTTCTCTGCGAAATTGTATGCAAATCAGTCCAATAATTTACCGGCAAATAGACAACAACATTATAACATTAATCTTGATGTGGCTAACTTACCTAACATGAAGCAGGGAGTTCCAACTCCCTGTCATTATGGTTCATTCCGCGATATAACCTAACCTATTCATCTTAACCCTAGAGCTAACCATTAATATTTACAGATATAATATATTTTGAACTCTAGCTCTCAAACTAGACCTATTTCAGGAGCCAGTGCCAATCCACTTCAATTTCTAATAATATTATTATAATATATTTTTTTAATGTGTTCCATAATTTAGGTATTTCAGTAACTTTAGGAACAGTGTGAAAGGAAAGAAATAAAAATATATAAGATGTAATATACTCACAGTGTTCATAACTAATACAATACATATACATTTTATATCACAACAGAAGAAAAAACATACCTAATAAAAAATCATAATATCATATCATCACGCAATACTTATGCAATACTTATCATATAATTCATACTAATATTATAAATGCGAAAGTATGTCTGTTCGGTTTTCAGGTCTAAGTTCTGAAATTTGACTGAGAGGCCTGGGAACCGGAGAAGGATAATGTACTTTTTTATCTGGAAAAAACCGTGACAAAAAACACCACGTGGGCAAAGTGGGGGTGTAAAACTAGTATCATAAATGTAAAAGTCTGTCTATCTATCCGGCTTTTACGCCTATCCTCAAAAAATCTACGATATAGGAATTCGAAGCAGGCTAAGCCGCGGACAGAAAGCTGATATTCAATAATATGAACTCTTTTTGAGAATTCTTGTAGTTACTCAAAGGAAACACCGTGGATCCAGAAGCTGGTTTTGTTATTGTCTAACGCTATCTGGCGATCGGCAAAAAGCACGACCAGAAAATTTTTACTTAAAAAACATAGCTCCGGTAAAAATAAACGTTTGAAAAGGAAATTTTTGGGAAATTGATTTAACAAATCATATAGATGATGATAACCTTAAACAGTGGTTAAGAATATGTTACGATGAAGTGTTGTGGTTACAATTTATATTAGACTAATTAATTATAATAACAGAACAAAATGAAACATTAAATTGAATAGCAGTTTAAACGTAATGCATATTTAAACAAACAAACAAATACTCCAACATTTTTTTTTCTGCACAAACACACAGCGCCATCTATGTCCATAGTAAGCATCTAGGCTTGTGTTATGGATACCAGATGCTTGATAAACTACACAAATACGTATTTTTTTTTGTAAATAAATACATGAATAAATGTAAAACATTCATAACTCGGGAACACATGTCTGTTTCATCATACAAACATATGCCCCTAGCGGGATTCGAACCCGCGACCATTTGGTATAGTAGCAGAGGTTCTAACCACTACACCAAAGGTCGTTAAAAACAATGGTCCTATTGTATTCTATTATTACCTTCAACCGCCCAATATTTCTTTTTGGAAATATTTTCAATGCACGGAGTAATTGTGTTTACTGGTTTATCATGTATAGAATAGTTTTAGATAGGTGCTGAGGATTTACTTCGTTGTGAGTTGTATATTTAGTTAGTAATATATACAGTTTTTGTCAACAAAACTATCATGAGGAACCATTCATAGCTTAACACTCTAACCCTTAAAACTTATATTGCCGGTTTAATGCCATGAATGGGTCAAGGCCAGGGTTGCCACCTCTCCAGGATTTTCATCGACGCTAAGTACCTACTTCCACTTTTGCCATCATGGTTTCTTCTCTTACATCTTTAACACAAAAAGATTTTTACTAAGCAATATTATAAATTTGGTCTTACTTTTGTTTATATTATAAATTTATTACGCACTATCATGGGCATAACGAAGCCATAAATCACTTTCATCTGCATGGGCGGTAATTTATTAGTTCTATTCAAAACATACACAACGATTTAACAGATAATCCCGAAAGTAATCATAATTTTCTCTGCCGATTATTACATCATTGTGAGGAAAATTATGGGAGTTACGAATACAAATGCATATAACACGACATAATAACTTGTCGTAGGTATTTCATTTCCATACGAACATAACCAGATAACGCAGATGCTTCATTATTGTGTATGAAAATGTTAGTTTTTCTAAATTCAGTCAAATTTGCCATGCACTTTGGCGTGAAATAAGTATCTAAACGATAAAGTTTGGGGTATATAAAAATACCTACTATATTATCGTTATTTTTTTCATTAATTCATTGACTTACATTATTGCATAAAATATTTTATTATGCAACGTTGTCCGTTGTTAACGATTTATCGTCATGAAATTTTGTAAGTTAGTTCTAATCAGTCAATCTTGGCATTGAGACAGCCCTAGAGTAAAATCGTGAGGGAAAGGTCACCGCTCACTAACCCACGGATATGTATGTCTCTCCGCGAATGGCCCAACCTTTGTTACTTATACCATAATCCAGGTACTTCAAACATTATTTCAATCACCTCGAAGGGCTCTTCTAATTTTCTGTGTATTGGATTTTTTAAACATACTACAACAATGTTATTGACACTTTCTTCAGTGTCAGAACTATGTTTTGCCTACATATACATTTTTTAAACAGAACATTTTCCTCACCTAGACATTTCACAAACATGATGTATTGCCAACCTAGACATTTATATAAGCAGACTTATCATACAATCCACAGAGATAGAGCGCACCTATCTATACTGAATGGAATATAATGAGTGCTATTATTTCTTATAAAATTATTGACCAAAGCATGCCGTCTGTCAAACTATTAGCTAAATCAGCGGATTCTTTTTTGTTCATTGACCCGCTACTAAGTCAACTTGCTTACTCTTCTAAGCTCCTTTTGTTCAACTCCCATTAGTAGCGACCGTAGGTATTTATTAAGTTTTGTGATAAGCTTAGAAACTTTATTTCAATAACCGAACAATTTGTTATTACATCGAATACTTGAGCACCTGTTTTGTTTTGTTAGGCATGTAATAATTTCTATTAAAAAATCCTGTGTATATGGCATGTGTAATTCTTCTTCATAGTGCTAACTCATTTTTCTGAAAAGTGTAATCAACTCCGTTGCTGCATTGTAATGTCGACTCAGAGGAGAAATACCAACTATTTTACTTTAACAAGAACTACCATGACTTTTGGTTATTTTTTAATTAAAAATCTTCACATTTAAGTTTATTTTTCCTGTTCAAGTAAGAAAAAGAAGGGAAAATGGAAAATAGTATCTTGTACAGCCAAGTATGGTGAAGTCTAAAACATTTGACGACCAATTGGTGTAGTAGATAGAAAATCTGAATGAACCTATAGTTTTTTTAGGCTTAGTTATTCAAAATTACATCTCTAATATAACTCAATAAGATAGCAACTATGTAAGTCGGTTCTGAATTATGTCTAGCTAAGCTAATTTATTACTGTATTTTCACTGGGCTATATGGAGATCAAGACGAATCGAACAATGTCTTGATCTTCCCAATCGCGCAAGCCGTTTATTATAGGTAACACAGAAATCTATGCATACATTCTCACACTCAAAAAATATTACCCTCCTTCCTGAAGTAGTCGGGTAATTATACCACAGAGCGTTTGATTAAGTTACATTATTGTTACATTTTATATGACAATTTTATAGTTAGTCACCTGGCCTTCAGGGCCCCGCCACCTACTCCACTCCATCGGAAGTGTACAGGATTCGATACGGACCTTTGTTACACAACTATTTTAGTCGCGTCACGATCGAATGAGTAAACGGATTTCGCGCTCTTTTTTCAAACGTGTCACGGTCCCGCCAAACAATATTCACTTTTTTACAAATCCGGAAAATTGACCAGGCTAAATGTGAAAATCGATGTAAATTTACTTTTCTTGATACCAACAACTTGGTGAATTACAGTAGGTACTAGTGAAAAAAAAAACAAATCATATCAATCAATTAAAACAAATCAAAGTTTGTATCTAAATTTCTCTACTCTACTGTTCTAAATAAAAAGTTCAAATTCTATTATACTAGATAGAACATTAATTTGAATTTAAATAATATTAGAAGTTATTAATAATCAAAATAAGCAAGAAATTCCAGGTTCTTGAAAATAAATTAAGTCTCATTCCGTACTAATTCTTAAAAATTACTTTTTACTTTAAAACGTTACTTTAAAACTTCAGAAGAACATTGAACACCATCGTTAGTACAGCGAGCTAACAATTTTCTTTATTGCTGAATCAAACCTCTTTAATAAAATGCTAGCTTGATCGAAAAATCGATTATTTCGCTTAATTCTTTAGTTTAGCGGCCGGATCTAAACTAGTCACTGTTGTGTTGACAAATTAGTTATCTACGATGCAAGCTACGTATTAATAACTAGAACAAAGAATTCAGATGCAAAAAAAACTGTCATTGTAGTATAAATAACGTAACTTATAAACAAATAACTTCCGCCTTATGTTAAGGTTGATCGAATGTATACCACAAATAGGTATACATGGCCCAAGAAAATCAACTTTATTTGGCATGTAATTAGAGAATTGGTTACGGTATAAAGTGTACACGTAAGTACCTTTAACTGATCGAGTAATAGCTGTGACGTGTGGCTTCCGGAAAAAAAATTGGACTCAGGCCCTTTTTACAAGTTTTTATGTAGCTGGCAAAGTTCATTATATAAGTTGCCCGTTTTAAAATATGCAAACCATTTTTCAACCACTTGCTGGTAATTGAGCAGAAATTTAGCATATTTACGTATGTTTGGTAACAATGCAATATTATGGTACCATCGACCTGATCTGATGTAGGGATAGCTTGTTTTGTTCTAAGTCTTTGGGGGGTGCGTACCGACATAGGTTATAGTATTATACAATTTATACATACAATTTATACATATATATGTATAAATGGTATTATACTATAACCTATGTCGGTCGTACGTGACCCGTACTCATTTATCACATACGTCACACCAGTCTTTGCCATTGCAGTCAAACGGGCGATGGAGGCATTTTCTGAGTGTATGCACAATATGTACGTATAGCCAGACCAAGGAGGGCTTTCGTCCAGTCCACTTATCACTGGACAGACAGAAAATTGTACGTAATTCATGGAATTTATAGAATAAATTATTAAAAAAATGCTGGTTTAAAATCGTAAAGTCCAGTTTTATGGCGCTACAACGCCACAGACAGTTAAACTTCAAACTGAACCACATATTATGTCACAGATATAGATTCTCCCAGTTTCTCGCATTTTTAAAGTATCTACTTGCATGCTTTAAGTACTGCTGACCCGAATTTATTAATTACAATTTCTTGTGACGTATTACAAGTTATACCGGATTAGTTTTTTTACCGTAAGGAAAAAGATAGGGCTTAATAGGTAAGTGAAATAGAAGTTTTTGGCATGGGTAGTTTATTTATTTTTTTCCAAAAACGCACGCGCCAGCAGGTTCTTGGTATGCGACTGGCGTGATTCGTTTATATTTTCTCCAAGTTTTCATAATTTATTTAATTATGTAATTATGCGGAATAGGCTACGTACAAATTCGACCGTCAAATGACACAATTAACGCTTTATTCGGTGATGGTTTTGAGAAAAAATAAATAATCTACCTACGCCAATATCTATTTCACTTTTTCCTTGCGGTAAAAAAACTCACCCGGTATAACTATAAATTGAAACTTTTGAAAAACCGCAAGGGAATCAATTAAAACCATATAATTGGATTTTAATAAATGTAATAAATTAAAAATTTAGAAAACCCCGAGAGAACAAATGATATCATCCAGGTAAATGGTTTTTAACAAACGTATTGACGTACAATAAATTTTTAAAACACTCATCAGACAATGAGTATATAATTTTTCTTATGTACAACGGGTTAGCACTTAGGACCACACACCGGGGACCACAGGTACAAGCATTACTCAATTTTCTTTAATAAAGTAATCAACGGATATCTATGGTTTATATCTTTACTGATTATCTACCATCAAAGTAGATAGATCGTTTTACTTCTTTATTAACCTTTAATGTCACTAACTTTCTTCATTTTAGACATGATATCCTTTGTTACAGCAATACGGGCTATTATTAGGAGTTACGTGACTCACTTTGATAAGCTTTCTATTTTTTTGTTAAAATCTGTTTTTGTTTTGGCATTGCTTGTTGCTTATTTGGACCTCGTGTAGGTACTAGATTTTCTTCTTTTCCTATTTTTCATTTAATTTCCCTGATTTAATAAGTTCATACTCGGCGACCGATTGGTGTCAAGTCAAAAAGTCAAGAAATATTTATTTCGTAGGATAAAGATTATCACTTGTGTAGTGGATCGTGACCCTGTCAGCGAAACCAACGGTTGCGGGTTCGAATCCCGCGAGGGGTAAATGTTTGTGCGATGAATACGAACATTTATTTCCAAATAATGGATGTTTATATAAATATTTACTTTTCTTTAATATAAATATTTAATCTTACCACTTTTCTGAAACTGTATTTTCTTTTCTGTTGTGCAATAAAGTGTATTTGTATGGTATTGTATTGTATTTATATACGTTTATCTGTTATCTAGTATCCATGAACAAGCTTTGCTTAGTTGACTAGACTAGAATGATTGATGTAAGTGTGCGAAAATTGGGGTGGTCAGAGATATCCCAAACATAAAAACAGTTGGGTATTCCAAACATTAAAAGTTTAATGCTTGGAACAACATCCACGGTTCACCTTTCGAAAATTACAGAAATGCACATGTGACATGAGGTGAACCCATCACCCTTGCAAAGTTCAAATTTATAAATGTTTGTATCGTACTTTAGTAACTTATTAGTAATCTGTGGTATCGTGCCGAAACCATACAATACGCTTATTGTTTTAACACAATGTTTTCTTCTCTAAAAGCTCACATACCACAATTCTAAATTTCTAAGTAGGTACATAATTCTAGAAAATTATTACAGTATCGAAATAACGTAACCAGCAAATTATTATTGTACAGCGATCCTCTCGCCTGTCGTTTAAAACAATATCTTACATAATATCTTAATTAAACAAGCAATTTGTAGCACCTTATCAGGAAAAAAACGTTAAATATTTTAATATAGCTATCAATTAGTAAGGCTTAACTTGTTTAACAAGAAATGAAACGTCCGAGTATCCATTTCAAATGAAAGCGGCATCGAGTACATCCAGGCGGACATTTTAACCCATAAAAGAGCTGGCGACAGGAAATTGACACATTGAGTGGTTATGAGTGTAAATTCGCTACATTTAACGATTTTAATCAGAAGTTTCTACGCGTATTAATTATTTAAATTGGCTGGATATTTTGGAGCGGCAGTTCCAGTGTATCATAGTTGTCTATTTTGAATTAAAGAATTGATAACTATAAACTGAAAATTCACTAAACCGCTTATATCTTGCAAACGCCTGAAGCAATTTCCATCAAACATGGGTAAAGAGCGTCGGTGGCTCAACGGTTATTTACGAGGTCCGGGTTCGATTTCCAGGCAGGCCATGAACCAATGAGTTTTTAAATTTAATTATCCGACTGCTCTTAAACGGTGAAGGAAAATGTCGTGAGGAAACCTGCATGCCTGAAAAATAAAAATTTTAAGGCTTGTGAAGTCCCGAACCCGCATTGAGCCAGCGTGGGGGACTATGGCCCATACTCCCTCATTATACAAGGGAAGGCCTATATCCCTGCAGTGGGATGTTTACGGGCTGAAGATGACGATGGATAAGAACCATTTATTCATTCATTATTAATTGTGAAATAGCCTGGCATGCGAACGAGCTGGTTAAGTACAGGGATGATTATCATCCGAATAGTTCGTCGCTCATCATCGCTTAAAGAGCTGATGGCCGTTGAGGCATTACACTTATAGAATGGAGATCACGCACCGGCAGGGCAGGCGTGGAACATCCATCATGGTGGTCCAAGGTGAACTGATGACTGATGATTTTTATTTTGCATAATTATAAAATAATTCTTATCAATTTGCTGTAATAATAATTTAACGTTCTAAATTTGCATAGGTCTTTTCGTTTCTAATTAACTATCTAAGATAGGTACCTGACTGCGTACGTAAGTAAATTACAATTTTCCCATAAACTGCGCCAATTGGCAACTATAACTTTTTATTACTATATCGTGCTAGATGCCAACTCTCGCTTGGGTGGTTTACATTTTGTATTTATTGCTACTTCAATTAATTCACAGAAACGGCCAAAAATCCTGTCATATAGTTATAAACAACGGAGGATCCAGTAGGGATCATTGGGCATGCCCACCCCTGGCCTAGGTTAATTACTGATTTGATTTCTGCTTAATTTAACAAAAAAAAACTTTATTCTGTTGTGTTCTGTAGTTACCTACTGGATCAATCCTTGGTTGTCAAAAGAATAGCTTTTGATTTTATTTTTGCTCCGGTTGTCAAGTAGTGAAGGGAGCGTGGATGTCCTTAGAAAAACATGTCCGCTATGGACTCAAGAGCTTGGTTTGGATTTATGTAACCTTTTCCGTGAAAAAGTGGTTTTACGTATATTACAAGGGGGCAAGGTTTTTTTGGTACAAATTTTACAACTAGACGTGACCATCGTCATCATATCAGCCACATAAACCTCCTCCATAGATTTCCAGAGCGAACGATTGGAAGCGGCCTACATCCAGCGACTTCCATAACTTTTATCAGGTCAACGGTGCACATTGCGGATGAACGTACCACGTTGAGCTTGCCGGTATGTAGGCACCACTTTAGAACTTTTCCCCAATGGTCATCAGTCGTACGTGCTATGTGCGCACTGCTACTTCAACTTACCTACTAATCCGATGATGATTGTGACTGTTGGTGTACATTAAAGAATATTTGTGTTTGTATTGTAATCACAGATATTTGAAAGGCTGACGAGCCTCTTTATCTAAGCGGAACTCTGGTAGACATATCGTCTACACTAAACTTCGAGAATGGAATTTCCAACTGATATTTGTGTGGCCACGACGCGAATTCGCCATAATTTTCGTGTTGCTCATGTTCAAAATGTTCTCTGAAGACAATCCGAATTTCTTGTAAGTCTAATACCTGGGATATCTTCCGTATATAGTGTTAGGAATGTATTCCGACTGAGGTATCTAGCTGCCCATAGAACCTTTTGAACTCCTTCAGTACCTATGCCTCTCATTATCGCTACAACAGACGTGTTTCTTGTAAACACTGAAGTCTTTGTTCCATTCTATTGTCTCCTTAATACTCTTTGTATTAAAGGTACGGACATCGTGTCGCAAGAACTTCCATTTCCGTCTATTGAGTTGCGATATGCTTTAGCGCCGTCGACCATAAGGTCAAGGGTGCTTTCGAGATCTCTTACGGTCTATCTTTATGCGACGCTAAAAAAAAATGATCCGACCATATGGACAGCTGTCATTTATCTTGTCCATTGAAACGCAGTTTTCCTAGAAATTAAAGTGATTTGACAACTTTAATTGTAAGGGAAAATTTTGGTATTCTGGGCGCGAGGAGCGCGTAGACTATATACATCAAAAATATGTCTTGCAAGTTTGTATAGCTCTTACCAGTGATCGCTACCCAATTTCGCCATTGCCAAGGGGTGACATCATCGAATACTCTTTGTAGTCAAGATGTAGTAATAAAGTTCAAATTCAATCAATCAAAACTAAATTCCTACTTCGCGTATCATCGTAGTGTACAAAATAATATCCTAATTATAGCAGTCTCTCCGTTCCCATATTTACAATGCTATAACATTTATAAGATTGTGACATTTAGGTACAACCCCGGAAAAGGTAATTGAGATTATCGCAGACATGTTTTTTTGAGGACGTCCATACACAATCCTTTCCCTATTATGTGTTTGCAAATAAAAGTAAGTAATTAACTACATCGTTTTTTACCGCTCGGTTTAAATATATAATTACCACATAGTGCTTTGTGGTCGTGATCAATCATAATTTTCGAGTCATTTGTAATTCAAGAATTTAACGAGAACTATCTCGTAGATGTAGATTGACGATAGGATTGCCTTTGGTTTAGGTAAGAACAGTCCAATTAAATTGAGATAAATCTGAGACGAGGCGTCCTTCAGGTGATTATACGAGTACATCGGAGACTAAAGTGAAACCGAAAAAGAACTATGTTTCACTCTACGTCGTAAAAGTTTCGAACCGCAAAACAGTAGCAAAAAAATACGCCTTTACTTCCCGCTTTCAAAGCAATGGAGTTGTCAAAATTAAAAATTACAGATGACCAATTTTAAGTGTGCTACCGCAAACAAAACCGTACGTTAATGATATGTAATAGATGCTATTTATACGCAACTAGAACCCCAGAAAAGAAGCCCTGTAGCTAAATCGGCTTGACCGATTTAAAGAGCAAGTTATACTATATTTTATGGTAAAAAATCCAACATGGAGGCGCAAAATGTAAAATTTGAGCGAATGGCTTGTTGAATAGTGGTTTTAGGTATCTTTTTTTACGAAATTCGGTTTTTTGTTGTATAAGTATATTGTTACATTATTTATCATCCAGGGTGTAGCTCGAAAGATTCAAAACTTCGCTGCGCTGTGGATTTCACTGCAAATCTACCGTTCTGTTTGAACTTGTTTTTTGATATTTAAGATCACGCATCGTATTGTGGTTATGCTGCTTTTAATATAAACAAGTATATATCCCGTTTACCTTAAACGTAAGTGTCAATTAAATATAGGTATTTTAATTCAGATTTTTGAATTAATAGTTTTCCTATAAGTAGAGTTCCCATAGGTACCTACTATATACGGGACTCACCATATTTGCCAGCCCGGTCCCGTTACTATTTGTTCCATTTTTGTGCCGTAACCTTCCACTCTGCGTCAGAGCAATTGTAATTCTGTTTGTATCATTTCGGATCGAGGTGTGACTGGTCTGCAGATATATCAGTGTATTTTATTTTCGGAACAATATTACACTTAGGTTGATAGAGACCATCAACAAACAGTACCAGGTTGGGGGCTCAAAGAATCCAAAATACATCGTGATAATTACCATACAATATTTGCACCCTTTCATGTTTTATTGTCCTTCCCGTATTACTGTATGGAAATTATGGCAACCCCTACAAATAGCTATAATACATATATCAGACACATGCCTTGCCTTGCCTATAGGTATAGATTTTTCCACCTGTAAGAGACATCGTAGTCAAACTACACATCCTTATAATTTCACAATGTCCATCTGTCTGTCCGTCTTTAGACTTCAATAATTATTTTTAACTATTCACTTCAAGTCAACCGTAAAATTATATTGTTAGAGGTGAATACAAAACATTAAGTAACAATTCCTTTGTCATATCAACGCTTATAGCCTCACTTCATTGTTATTTTATAATTAGTTAATGTCTAAATAATTAAATTTCAGTTTTCAATAGCGATATGTCCAAGTGCTTGGAAGATATGGCAATAAATGAATTATAAGTATTTAGTATTGCCAAATTAAAAAAAAAAGAAATGACAGGACGCTTTTGACAATCAATTTCATTTCCACCGTTCTACCGCCAAAATCTAGGAAAAGATACCAAAAACACTAAGTATATTATTTTATTTTAGTAAAAATATTGTACCGTCGTAGAAATACTAATGTAATTGATAACGATTAAAAATATTATGTAAGTAGTACCTGATATTGGTGCAAATAAATTGTGATCGGTTAGGCTTTCGGACCGTCCGTGGAGGTCCAGGTTCGATCACCAGACAGGCCATGTACCAATGAGTTTTTAAATTTAATTGAATTTACTTATGTGCATTTATTCGTCTGCTCTTAAACAGTGAAAGAAACCTAATTGCTTAAGAAATAAAAAAAAATCGAAGGTATGTGAAGTCCCCAACCCGCACTAGGCCAGCGTGGTGGACTATGGCCCATACTCCTTCAATATGAGGGAAGGTCTATCCCTGTAGTGGGTTGTTTACGGACTTGGGCTTTTACATAAACTGTGTGTTAAATTATTTTGAATATTATCCACTCGCACATATTATATGTACAACAATGTCAAGACACGCCAATATTTCTATACTAATACAATTTCATTTTGAAAGTTCGTACACATCGGATCGTATTCAGTGCATGAATCGAATTCAATATAGTATTGGAAAACTTGAGAAAGAGTCGTTTCACGAGATCTAAAATAAACCTTCAATACCGCTGAGATACTATTTCCGTTGACAAATAAACTCATAGAAGATTTTTCATTTGATAGATAAATCGTTACACATACCATATCTTCCAAAACAATTGGATAAACATATTTTATACCAATCCATAAAAGTAATTAATTAATGTATTGCCTTTTTGTACAATAAAGCGTTTACAAACAAACAAACAAAAGTAACATCAGCATATACTAATTTCGATAATGACTAACGAAATGTACCATACGTCGGTACTTATACAGGTCTGTGCTTATAGGCTATTCAACCAAACAACTATTCAAACACATCAATGGTCTTGTCTAGAACTTTACTATTGGTAGGAGCAGCCCGTAAGTCCTTTCAAATTTAAATTTCGAATCATACGAGCATGGCGCGTTGAAATGGCGCGGACGCGACGGGAAGCGACAAAAAAATTGTTTTTTTGAATTTCAGTCACCAGTCCGCCGAAGCTGAGCGTGCCTTTTGTGTATGCAAGATTTATCAAAACAATAATTCTGCTATTGTTGCGCAGCGAGCACTGCAAGAACATGATGCGTGGTACATACATAGTAACTTCACGATCTTTATCCCAAGTGGGGTAGTCAGAGACAGCCCAAACAAGCGTTTGGGTGATCCAAGCATCATTCATACTTCACCTTTTTAAAAATATAGAAATGCATGCGTGCCAGTGAGCCCATGGCCGCCATTGAAACGTACAAGTGTATAGATATTTTTAGTGGAAAGTCCCTTAGTCGCATTTTACGACACCCACTGGAAGAGACGGGTTGGTTCTATTATTTTTACATGCCGAAACCACACGGCACAGTTTATATAAAACTTCATCTGCTGATCCATCGGAAAAGATTTATCTACATGCCTATATTGCCATATATAATTACTATACGGTCGACCTGTTTCTTCCCGTGGGTATCGTAAAATGAGCCTAAGGGATCTTGAAGATCTCTGTATCTGCTCTAGCCAATCAATCTGCTTCATGACAATTTGAGTAAATCCTTAGATGGAAAAATCTATTGGATCTCAGAGATGTCATTCCGTAAGCCCACAGACACACTCACATCTGATTTCACGGTGGGACTCGAAACAAATATGATCTACTAGCTTTCCACCCGCGGCTTCGCCTGCGTAGAATAACTTTATCGCGGAAAATTGCTATGGGATAAAAAATATCCTATCTTAATCAAGGGTATTATTCATTAACCGCCTCCGTGGCTCAATGTAAACAACATTGGGGTTTATGATTCGGAGGTCGCGGGTTCGATCCCCAGCGGGGTACATGTTTAAGTACTCGGTTTGGTTGGTGGTAGGGCATTTTAAATGTCCGCCTGGCTAGCTACCACCATCTTATCTAAATCTACCGCCAAACAGCAATCTTAATAGCATTGTTGTGTTCCGGTTGTCAGAGATAAGATAGCCAGTCCCCCAAAAGTGTTGGGGTTTCCGGGTCAGTACGTTTCCACCTTCGACCTCATCTTCACTTAACATCAGGTGTGATTGAGGTCAAATACCAACCCGTTGTGCATAAAAAAAAAAAAAAAATCCAAATCCAAATCCGTTCATCCGTTTCGCCGTGATTGAGCAACAAACAAACATCCAAACAAAATCCATGACCAGTGGAAATTTTACAGCAGATTCAGTTAGACGCGTGTCGCACATACAAGCTTACAGGATAACGTAATTTTTTTCCAACTTAGTATTTCTTTCTTTAATGTTAAAGAAAGAAATACTAAGTATTTAAAGAAAGAAATACTAAGTATTTCTTTCTTCAATGTTAAAGAAAGAAATAGTAAGTTGGAAAAAATGTTACCTATTTCCCCCTTTAGCAACCAATGAAAGTCGTGGGCTTACGAGTATATAGGCTGTTGATTATGATAGTAATTTTGATATTTGTATGTACATGTACTTACATTATTATTGTTTCGACTGTACCTGAAAATAAAAGAATATTTAGTACGGTTTAATGTTAAACATACCATCACAGGTAACATCGTCTTAGTGATATCTGTAGCCAAGATATGTATGTTCCGGTATGATGAATTAGAAATCCTGTAATTATTTTTCATGATTGACTGGATTCGCGTTTGACCACAATCTCACCTGATGGAAACTATTATTAACTTATTCGTCATGGTGAGCATGTTTCTCTGACTCCTGATTTATGGTCATAATTTTAGAGTTTACAGGTGACTTGGGCTGCAGAAATCTATTGATAGTGAAACTTAACTACTTTTTACAAAGTGAGTTCCTTGCTCGTTTGTAATATCGTGAATGGCATGAAATAATTAATTGAACTGCCAAAAATTGCTAAAAAAAAATTGGCAAAAAGTTTCCATTCTCTATGATTGAGGTAGTTTCTTCATCAGATTTACCTACCAACCTAACCTAACTAAACACTCTTTCTAACAAAAAAGAATCTCCGAAAACAGATTATAATGGCTGAACATACAGTCCAATTGATGACCTTCTCTTTTGCTGGAATCAGTTAAAGAGTAAATTACAAATCAGTTACTGAGTACCCATGTGTTGTCGTACATCGCATTGGTACATTGGTATGCTTCCTGAATATTCATGAAGGAAATGATTGGCGAATTAGATGATGATACATCGCTAACGTAAACGTGTACAATGCATTGACTGGACAATACAATACCGATAATTTTGGACCTAAACTAAACGTTTTGCATGTAATCTTATGAATTTGTTATTTTGGTTGAAGTTTTCTCTAAGAGTTTTCGTTTTCCCTCCGTACCTAAGGTAAGTAGCAATGTTACATACTACAGTAACACCCACAGTAGAAATTCTACTCGTCAGTCGTCCTAGCGAAAACTTTCGTATTATATTAAACTCAAACTCAAAAAAGTTTTATTTCGTAAGTTATAAAAATAACATTTGAAAACGTCATACAATAATCGCTCATTCACCAGACAGACTCTCCAGAGAAGAACGAGCAAGAATCACAGGGGTTGCTTCATACTGCCATACTTAACATTACAAATGCGATGTCTGTCCGGCTTTTACGCCTAAACTGCAGGACATTTTGGTAGAGAGGTAGCCGGGGACCTGGAGAATGGCTTAGAATACTTTTTAACCGACTTACATAAAGGACGAGAAAAAGTGGAGGCACAGTAATACAGGGTGTAATTTAATTCATGTAATTCCTATTTACTGGTGCTCCACTATTGATTACGAACAACTTTCTGAACCATAGCCGCAATGAGCCGAAATTGGACTTCCATACTAAAGGTGGTTTCAGAATGGTTCACTTTGTATGGGTAATGGTTTTTTTATTATGTAATCCACCTATGGTTCCTTGGGGAAAGTTGTTCGTAATCAAGAGTGGCGTCACCAGTAAATTACACGAATTCAAATTCACCCTTATAAGTAAAACGAGGAAAAGTTAATTCTTCATAACTTTGTATGTTGTATGAGATAATCTCCGAAACTTTACAATTGGATCCGCCAATTGTAAAAAATCGTTTGCTAATAGAAAGCAACACTGTTTTCGATTTACATAGGTTATATTTAACTAATCTAAAGTTTAATGATCTGTGGGTGATTTCCCGATATAATTGTTGAGAAGGGTTAGGGTCGTTGTTGGGGCCAAGCTCATATTCTCTTCAGAGGTATCTAACCGCACGACAGGAACATTACTTTGCCTAACTTATATAGCAATCGTATAACTTTGTTCATAAAGAACAAGTGTCACTATACAGCGATTTTGGGGCAAGTGTTTTATTCCAAATGGAACACATTTATTATAGGTATGTAGTGTGTAGTTTCTTTTTGTGCACTTGACCCCAATCACACCCGATGTTAAGTGAAGTTGAGGCCGAAGGTGGAAGTACTCTTCCGCGACCCGGACCCCCCCTCTTATTTGGGAACTGGCTATTCTATCTCTGACAACCGGAACACAACAATGCTATTAATAATGCTGTATGGTGGCAGGCTTAGATAAGACGGAGGTAGTTAACCAGGCGGATGCCCTACCATCAACCAAATATGTACCCCGCTGGGGATCGAACCCGCAACCAGCAATTTGTAAACCCTATGTTGTTGACATCGACCCATGGACGCAGTCGTTTTAATTTGCGTTTTCTTTTACACCGCTACAGACAGGAGGACATATTATTATACGAGCAATGGGTTAACATAAGATTATTAGGTAATAATTATACAGTGTGATCATCAAATTAAAGAGATATCGGTTTTGGTACTGAATATGGTATGAACCTATTAATTAATATATTAGTAATTAAATATTTTATCTTATTAAAATGCAATAATGATTGCAAACTGGAAGTGAATGAAATAAAAGAAAATTATATTTTTATTTTTTAAATAAATCAAAACTATTTATTTATTATTTCCGTCGATACTTTCACCCTACTTTTTTTAGTAGATTTTTTTTCTTTTTCTCTTTTAATTAAGTGTTTCGAGAATCACACTGTACAATAGTACGATAACTTTTTGTCAATGAAGTACTTGAGTTGACAATATTGACAAACCTTGGCCTTGTTTATGATTTTAATATTGCTGCCAATAACACTTGTGTATGTAAGTATATTAATTTTACATGTCACTTATAGGTTGATATGTTCGTACATATAAGTACTTGCATACACGTATCTAGAGTGTTCAATGATGAATTAGTAATTTTGGCTCAAGGGTCAGCTCTGCAAATTTACGAAGGTTACAGGTAAACAGATGCGAACAGCAATGTGGCTCTGAATTTTACTTTAAAGTAAAGCAGAAGATACGAAATTGTGCAGCAATTTTCGTCGCAAAATTTACCATTTCGAAAAAATATTAAGTCATAGCGAAAAACTAATACTATGATGACGCGAGCTTTAGTAATGAACTTCTTAAACAAGCTTTAGTTTGTAAGATGTAGTTTCGGCACGTAAAATCAATAGAACCAATCAGGGAAACCATCGGTTGCGGGTTCGAATCCAGCGAGGGGTAAATGTTTGTGTGATGAATATGAACATTTATTCCCGAGTCATGGATGATTATATAAATATTTTATATGTTTATCCGTTACCTAGTGTCCAGATACAAGCTTAGCTTAGTTTGGGACTAGATGATTGGTGTAAGTGTCCGAATTATTTATTATTTATCTCTTCCCGTGAGTGTCGTAACAGGCGACTAATGGCCCGTCCGTACAAAACAACACCATCTTTCAGGTTTTAACGGCGGTGAGCTCATCCCCTATCACGTGTACATTTCTGTATATTTCGAATGGTGAACCGTGGATGTTGTTTCAAACATTAATCTTTTTTATAACAACCAAACGCTTTAGTTTGGGATATATCTAACCAATTGGGATTAATTGTCGTGTCTTTATGTATGTATGTAATGTGACTCCTGAGATGACATTTAGGTTTGTCTCTGCAGCCTACTTCAGAAAGCTTTTTTTTATATATATATATGAGAGGGCAGCAAAACGAGCATGCGGGTCACGCGTTTTGTAAACCTGATGTTATTAACTTTGAGCCAAGGTAAACATACAATTGGAAATGATTATTCATTTCATTAATGAACGCTGACAGTCGACAGTGAGTGCAAGTCCAAGGTGAATAATAATAATAAATAACCTTTATTGTTTCTCACACAGGGTAAATAGGTAAGTAATGATCTAACAAAATCATTACAAAATTCTGGTCTAAATATACTATTTCATTTTTCAGATTTCCAGGCTCTCGCCTTAGGTGTTGCAGGTAGTAAAAATGTTATTATATCAAAAAAGAGACAAACCCTCTGAGTATCTCGCCAGCTCTTCTCAGTAGTGGCCGCGTTCCGAGCTAGTGGTAGTTTAAAAAACAAATGACGTTCATAAGTGCATATTGTAGGCTTTTTGGCGGGAACTCGGCGAGTGAAGTTGCATTTTTCTTTATAATTCTTATAATTTGTGCATTCTAACTTTTGAAGCTTAATAATGGCAGAATATTGTGCAGCAAACGTTAGTGATGGTGTACAAGTGAAGGGAAGTGTAAATCAAAGTGCGTAACGGAGCTTTCGGGTTCCCACAAGAAGCCGCCAAAATCTTTTGTAAAGCATTCTGCCACTTTACTGAAGAATGACTTGACCGTGACTAGACTCTGTATACGCCAAGTATACGACGAATTACTTGTTTTGACTGAGACTGACTTACAAACTGCAGAAATAAGAGAAATAAATCCTGGCTGTTATGGGCTAGATCCCTTTGCCTTCTCCTAGAGGAGAGAATAAAACGAAAAAAAAAATGCATATTGTATTGCCTACATGAATAAATGATTTTCATTTCATTTCATATATCGATACATGATTAAAAATATAATAAATATAATTTAAAATTGGAAACAATATAACATAATTCAGAAAAGTACAGAACAGACGAAGGAAAATAAAAATGTGTAGGTATGTGTGTGTGAGTGCGTGAATTCGATCGAATCACCACCATAACACCGTATTTACAAAATTATAGAAACGTTAAATTGTATTTATTACAAATAATATGAACTTTATTTGTTCAACAATTAAATGTTGTCTACATAATTAACTATAGATATGTTGATATTAATTAGTTTGTTTGGTAACGAATTAATTAACACATTGTAACTAAGCCTACAGACACTTGTCACAAACAATTTGACTAATATACAATGACAATTACTATGTCCCTATTATACCTACATACCGGAGGCAGGCTGGGTGAGTGGGTGCCAACACAGAGCACTCATGTATTTCAGTCGCAAAGCATATTGATGCATAAGATATTGGTCCTTGACCGGGTTTACTTTAGCACTTCAAACTGTAGATTTTTTGGTAAGGAGGTAAAATAAGCACTATCTTACTCAATCATTGGTATGCGTTTGATTAGGTATTTATTATTGGATTTATTTATTCTTTATTGCACCAAAATATTACAATAACAGAGTACAAACAATTTATTTATGTTATTATTAACTACGTATATTTTTGGTTTCGCATTTTTGTTAGGGAGGGGCCCATGTAACATTTCTAACCTCTAGTAGGTTGCCTGGAAGAGATCTCTTTAGAGATAAGCTCACCTTTGTCCATCTTTTCTGACTGTAATCGGTTTGTAATTTTTGTACAAACAAAGAATAAAATGTACCCCCTGAGGATTACAACAAATCTAACATCAAGCCGTTTAGCCTATATGTGATGTAGAAATCTACACACTCGAAAAAAAACGTGTTCCGGTGTGAATGATACGAGAATTAATTAAACTCAGTTGGGTCATTGACAACATTTCTCGCTGTTAATAGAAAATCTTAAATTATATTATGTGGGTGGTAGGGCATTTCAAATGTCCGCCTGGCTAGCTACCACCATCGTATCTAAATCTGCCGCCAAGCAGCAATGTTAATTGTTGTTGCAAGCAGCATCGTTGTGTTCCGGTTGTCAGAGATAAGATAGCCAGCCCCCTAAATGTGTTGGGGTTTCCGGGTTAGTACGCTTCCCCCTTCGACCTTATCTTCACTTAACATCAGGTGTGATTGAGGTCAAGTACAACCCTTTGTGCATAAAAAAAAATCTTTGATTTGAATATTGCTAGTTATCCACCGCGATTCGAGTTCGATGGAGTAGTTGGATTAATCGTAGGGACTTCAATCCCTACGGCATGCGGCAGACAGAGCCTACGATGAAACGTTTTGTTAGATAACTAGAAAAAGAAATGAAAAACGTTAAAGTCATTTCATGCTAAAATAAAAACAAATACCTACCGGTGTTTGAAAAATAGAAGTTATCGTTTATTATCTGTCATTTGGATACGAAATTTCGGTAAAAGCTTACCGTAGAAAGTCATCCACCAGCTGCGCAGAGCAGGTTACTAGTTTAACAAACCACTCACACCTTTCAATAAAAACTTAATCTCATCTGCCACGCACAGACGACTGGAAACTTTTTACAGTAGGTAAATCGAAAGTGAGTAAAGAAATTTTATTTCTCATAAGAATAATTACAATTCACTTACATGAGAAAATTTACATAAAATATTTGTTAATTACTATTTCGAGCGTATTATAAACAATTTAGTTAATAATGGAAAATCGTGGGTAAGAAAACAAAATTCATCATTAAGCACTAATAACCAGTATATAGGGCTCCGCTAAGTATGAGCAGCCCACAGAGCGCGGGCTCACATCTCGCTGGCGTTAACGCCGGGCGTAGAACACAAAAGTAACACTATTTAGGTTTTTTTATTATGTATACGTTGTATAACGTATACATAATATTCATGAAAATAAACCAGATTTCTGTTTGATATCCAGGGTGCACTTTGTGTGCCCCCGTACTAATTCGGTCCTCAATTACAGAATATTGTAATTATCGCTAAATAGTGGATGTGTCTGTTATACATTACTTCTGTTTTAAGTGCCTAACCTATTAGTTTTATCATCACCGTTTTGAAAGTAGGAACATACGAATCACTTTTAATGAAAGTTATTAAGTACTTGATTATGTATCTTAATTAGAACCAAGACTATATAAGTTTATTACACAGAAATGTTGAAATAAACTGGATTTCTTATTATTTCAAAAACGGAAATTATATAATATGTGTAATTAATTGTAAAGGTGTTATATAAATGTCGCAGCCCGGAAATTTGTGTCATTTTATTGATTGATCCAAATTCCAAGTGATTATTAGATAACAACTTTTAGTAATTAACTCATGTACAATAAACTTTACAATGATCGTAAGTTATGCTATAAAGCCTGACTATGTTTTAACTTTATCATGATTAGCTCAAGCTGTTGCCTCTATAATGGTTTTACATAGAAACATGCATTTATATAATATATGGGTAGGTTAATGTTTTTTGCGCATGAAACGCTTGATTTCAATCACAGCTGATGTTAAGTAAAGTTGAGGCCGAATGACTGGCAATCGTATCTCAAATAGCCGGAACATAATATTGAATCAACATTACTGCTTGACGGCAGATTTAGAAAAGATGGTGGTAGGTGGCCAGGCGGACGTTTTAAAAATAGCTCAGCAACCAAACGGAGCTGTAGTACTAAAGCTAGGTATTTTGTTTTAAGTGGCTTTAGACAATCGATCATAGTAAAAATAACTTTCTTTGATATGTCATACCCATCTGTCACCATCGTGTCATATGATATTCATTAAAATTTATCTTATATTTATCTTATATCATGTGAAAGTCACTCCCGATTGTACTGTCATAGTAATGGATGTTTAATTACTCATTTATATGATACGTTAAGTGAATATTAGTAAAAAGTGTTCCAAACTTTATCAATGTCTATTATTTAATGGAAGAAACTCGCAAAAAGACTTTCTTGCACATTTATCACGGTAATATATAACATTCCTTGGCATGCCTTTACACACATTTCACACGATTTCCTTGCGATGTTTTTCTTCACCTTTTAAAGAGTAATCTTAAATGTATACATGTCAGCGCGCTGGTCCGTGTATTATTGTGGATTTGGTACCGACCGCTTGTAAATACAAAGAAAATAATTCTATAAATAATAATAAAAAAATATTATTCTTGAACCGCAGCGCCATCTAGTTCCATACTAAGCAACTAGGCTTGCATTATTGGTACAGTTGATTGATATACTACACAAATACAATTCTTTTTGTAAATAAATACATTTAAACATGAAAATCATCCAACTCCGGTACAATACTTCATCATACAAACATATGCCCCTAGCGGGATTCGAACACCGACCTTTGGTATAGCAGTCAGTGTTACTAACCACTACATCAAACAGGTCGTTTCTATATCTATATAGTATTTCTATGCAGATCATTTACAGTTGGTGTCATAGTACTTTAAAAAGGACTATTTTACACGAGTAAATGATATCGATCTGCTTTTACAAGTTAATACCATCCACATTTCTCGGAAATGATCTTCTAACCTGAGCCTTATTTTTGAAAAGTGAGAAAGAGAAAGACATCCTTATAATATGACTCGCTACAATTAACTATTTAAAACAGTCCTGTATGAAAATTATGGAGCCGAGCATAGGTATAGACTATAGCAGCTAGAGGTCATTTGAATAAATGTACGTTAAGCATTATTAAAGACTCATAATAATGACGGTTTCACAAGATTTTTAATTCACTATTGCATTCAGTTATCGGGAAGTCTTATAAGTGGCGCAAGCGTGAAACACAAGGACTGAAAATTACGTCATCTATTCTATCGTAAATAACGTACTTTACCTGAACGCTAGACTGTAAAGTCATTATCAACAGCTAAGTGGTTCATTCATGATAATCATGATCAAAGGTTTTAGGGTTCCTTACCTCAAAGGAAAAAGGAACCGCAAGGACCACTTTTCCTTGTCCATTTGTATGTCAATATTTGGCAAACATGAAATTTGGCAAAAGCAAGGTCTCACAGCACAACTAAAGGAAAAAATCCGAATGTCGTTACTTTGTACCTAGTTATATACTTTATCACATAAATAAAATCAATCAATCACTCAAATACTCTTTATTGCACAATTAACAAAAACTACATAAATGCTTACCGCGTATACCCTTAATCGCACAAAAAGATAACCTTATCGCTGACAGAGATCTCTTCCAGGCGAACCTAAGGGTTAAGATACATGCTACCAATAGAGAAGGTTTGCAGTAATGGGAGTAATACGGGTGTATTTATTTTTTTTTGCAATGACAAAGTTACATTTCGAGACTCGATTCCCGTGATGGACGTAAGTACCATATAAGTTTTTACGGAACCCTGGACGCGCGAGTCAGACTTAGACTTGAAGTTTTTTCCTTGCCTCTACTAACAATCAGTAAAAACGTAATCACTTGAGAGAGGCATACCACCAATTTATTTGTAACTCCAGCCACGCACTTACCATAAGATCCAAAACAATTGAATTAAAATATATTTTATAACATTCTATAATAAATAACTTCAGGATACACTAGAGTATGTGTGTGCTACAGCCTTACGACCAACAATGTGTAACGGAAAGAAATGTACGAACTCTGTTAACGGTTTTAGCCTTCTGGGTACCCTGTCTCAAAGCAATGACCTGGAACGTGTGTTTTACCTATGACGTGAACGTAGTATGTTCGTTCTTTTTTTATTTATCTCTAAATATATTTTTATCAGTATCTTTCATTATGTTCTCTATCTAACATCATCATCAGTCCATAAACATCCCGCTGCAGGGATATAGACCTTCCCTCATATTGAGGGAGTATGGGCCATAATAGTCCACCACACTGGCCCAGTGCCGGTTGGGGACTTCACATGCCTTCAATTTTTTTTATTTTTTATTTTCAGGATGTAGGTTTCCTCACGATGTCTTCCTTGACATTTTAAGAGCAGTCGGATATATGCACATAGGTAATTAAATTAAATTTAAAAACTGATTGGTACATGGCCTGCCTGGGGATCGAACTTGGACCTCTCAAATTGGGAGACTATGTCTCCTCCACTGAGCCACCGGCACCCTATCTAACATCTTATCTAACGTAGATCAACAATATTCGAAAATTATACAATCATATGGGCAAAGATGGCAATTTAAGCATGTTATTATATTTTATACATATTACATATTATATGAGTGCATTATTTATTTCCTAGCAATAATGCATTACCCAATACCGGACACAGCACGCTCCAGTGCTTCGTTGATTTATGAATCAACAAACGTACCGTATAATTTTTATTAGTAGATAACTTGCTTCGGAAGAGGAAACGGTTGTTACGAAGCATTGATCATCATTTCTATCGGTTCCCACATTCATTAAGTGTAGGGGCAAAGAGACGGTCAATGTCATCTCTATTACGTGAAAGTTATGTGACACACGGAGCGTTCATAGAACGCTGAACAGTAAATAAAGTAATAAAAGGCCCAGTTGCAATGTGAAGCTTATCAGTAAGTACAAGGGCAATCACAACTCTTTAATTGAATACTGGAATCGTTCCCTCTGTTACCTATAATGTTTACGGACAGATGTTCGCTTCCCATCAGGTGTCCCGTCTGTTCACATCAGTGAGGAGCAAAGTCTCCTCTCACTAAGAGGATATGGGTCTGACCCATTGGGTCATAACCATAGATCGAAGTTGGTACATTTTCCTTACATGCGAAATTTTTGCGACTTACCTACATCCTTTTCTAATTGAGGAAAAAAGTAAAAATTTAGCATTGGATAGCAGTCCAATGGTGCATTTTCCCTTATTTTAACTCTGATCTTTATCCCATAATAAATACGGCTGATCTGTAGTCATAAAATAAAACACCACGCGGGCCCAATGGGATTCATGGATTTCTCTGTCTGTTCATTTCCAATGTTATCTATGAAACATACCAGCGTAGCATGACATCCTTTGTCGCCCAACGTAGAATTGAGAGTGGGATAGTTGTATATTTCGTCCAATCGAAAGAGCAGGACAAATGTTATCTCGCGTGGCATAAACGTTTATCGCGCCTGTCATGCTACGGGGACTGGAGTTTATAGGTATCCACAAAATACTCTTTTCACCACTTGAGAAGCGCGTATTGCAAAATTAATTGAAGAATTACAATAGGTAGGTACGCAATAAATAATCAAACAATATCCATGTTCCTGTTTTGTTTGGGAAATTCAGTAGATACCAAAGTATATTACTCAACAAAATGAAGTGTACCTACAAAATTAAATGTCTTGTCTGCTGATAAAATTATTCGGGATCTCTTTATAATTAGCAAACACCGCCTGCGTCGAATGTTTTTGTATTCAATTAAATACGTAGGTACTCCTTGATAACGTTGAAAAGCATATAACGCGATTTTCTCTCTTGTCTTTGAATATCATGCATATTGAGGAGAAAGTTGAGTAAAATCCTTTTTTCAAATTTCTATACCTACTGTTCATTTTTTATCATGATTAATGAGTTTATGTCCATCCTTAAACATTATAGCAACGTTTCAAAAACATCTTTGACTAGCTATGACAGGGTTCAAATATATTGATCGATGATGATGCAGTGTAATCCAGCCGTTAAAATTACTGTTTATGTATCTTAAATATCGGGCCGAGATTATACTATATGGCCCTCATACATTCTATACAACGTGTAACCGAAAGGTTATATCAAGCCGAAAGAGTCGGACACAACATCTTATTCAGAGCGCCTGTGCCATGACGTGTTTATGTGTGTATGGCCAGACAGATATTGTTTATTTAATTAAATAATAAATAAATAAAAGGTTTTTATTCACCACAAAGTAAATTTAACAAGTAATTAATTGATAATAAATTAAGTCATACTGTGATGAAAAGGTGGGGACTCAGCAGATTTGCTGATTTTCAGTCCCCTCCAAGTAGAGTAGTTGCTGCCACCAAGGAATTAATTATTATTAATCTATGAATAAATTTAAACATTAACTAAAAGTAAACAAAAAGAAAAACTATATCTAAAATCAACTCAAAAACTATTGCAAGTGGTAAACCATAAAAAGCTAGACACGAGAAGGTATCATATAGTTAGGTATTTGATAAATTTTCAATACTTATGTGTGATGGTGAGAGTGAGTTTAATTGTCTTGAAATTATTATTACTAATTTAACTAATTTAAATTATGTCCGAATCATTCATACTGGCAGAGAAACACCCGTCCAAGAAACTATTTATGTAAAAATGCACACGTTATGGATACATAAACGAGACTGTATTCATGACACAACCAGAAGGGTTTGAAGAGAATTATAAACGAAAACATCCATAACTCGGGTACACATGTCCGTATTCATCACACAAACATATGCCCCTAGCGAGATTCAAACCCGCAACCTTTTGGTATAGTGGGGTGTGAAGTTTTTCAAAAGGACCATATGCATGCGTTTTTTGTTTATGTAAGTACCACATTTTACATTCCACATACACTTGGTTCATGGTTTCTATTGCCATGGACCATGAACATTTCGATATTATCCAACTTCGTTATTTAAGCAGCTTACTGGATTATATTACTTATTCAGAAAACTTAGTTTTCTAGTACGTGTATCACGAAAGCATGCAAGTTTTATAATACGTGTTCGAGACAAATTCTTTGTCGTTCGTTTCATATTACCCGAGGCCCGCATTAAGCCATCTTTATTTTTAGTAATTAAGGTAAACTGATATAACACATAGGACTAATGGCTGTCAGAGCATAAATGTTCTAAGGCACAGACCACGCACCGGCAAGCGCAGCCACCAACCGATCGCTCTGGAAATATATGGGGGATCTATGTTCAGCAGTGGACATCTTTTATTTTTATTTTTATTACTGTGAAATAAGGCTACATGTCGTAAGAATAACACCAAGCAGAATAATTGTTGCGTCGAATATTTTTGTATATGTTTCTGTAATATGCAAATAAACGCTTTATCTATCTATCTTGTGGTTGATATGATGATGGTTACTTTTGTTGCTACAAAACTTTAAGGCTTAAAGCTTATCTCAATAAGGATAATATATTTAGATTTAGATAAGATAATCATGTGGAGTGGATAAAAATGTTATGAAATAGTTTTACTTTTTCGAAAATGTAATGAAAATTTGGTTATATAAAATATCTAACATAATTTAATTGAACCTTTATCAATCACCTTCTGCGGCCTTTTTCTAAGTATTGCTTGCTATAAGTATGTCAGCTTTTGGATAAAGGACGTAAAAAACCAGACCCTTATTGCACATTATTTTGTGAAATAATATAATATAAATTGAAATAAAAAGAAAATTTAGATCTTGCTGTTAAAAGTTATCGAAAAATCAAGTGTTTATAAAATACCTTTAACGATATCAGTCGAGGGAAACAATTAATCTATCAAACAGTATAAAAAATGTCATATTCGGAGTATTGCCTCTTATATAAATTGACATATCTAACAAGGAAATTGCTCAGTTTCACTCTGTAAAATTAGTCGCATTTTGGAAGGGAACACAAATTGTAAAATTATAATATGAACCAGGCTGTAAAATAGAGGATATTCCTTCCTCAACAGCGTTACACGGTCCCACGGTTAGGGTAGTCGCCTTTCACTGGGAGAGAGTATGGGCCATAATCCACCATGCGGGCTCAGCACCAGATTGGTGGATTTGTGTCATATCAGTTGCTAAATGTATTTTCTTGTTTTATCGTATTGCGATGAGATAGAATCAAAATAAAAAATATCACTTATTGAAAGTCAACATGTTTTTTAACTATCGCTTCACTAGGTGCTATGGTTAGGGAGATGAAGCGATAATAAACTCTGTAACAACACATCTTTTAATAGGTTTCCATCTTTACAACTTAATTATATCACATATTACAAAACAAAAGCAATTAACATAAGCGTAGTTAACTCGACTTGGAATTCAGCTAACACCGACCTCCTTATCGCTTAAATATCCTGTAATAATCCTTTTTACACAGAGTTTCTTTAATATAGCGACTCAATTTTTGCTGTGCTAAACTCAATTCAAATTCTGGTATTTTATTGTAAAACGTATGCTGTGTCCCACAAAACATATACTAACCTTGCTAAGTCTAAATTATGTAAATTCATTTTCATTTTATTTTTAGTATTCAAATAATAGATAACTTAATTATGAACAAACACTCGGTTTCTTAATTATAATTGTAAAGAAAGGCCCTGTAAAGTGAGGTGGCTATGACAGCGAAGTTAATTAAGTACATAATCGTTCTATCGCGCAAATGGGCTAGCATACATTTTATCTTTAATAATATAATAATAATAATAAATATCCTTAGACATACACATAGCGCCATCTAGTTCCACAGTAAGCAACTATATGCTTGTGTTGTGGATACCAGATGGTTGATACACTACATAAATACATTTTTTTTGTAAATAAATACTTATTATAAATGAAAACATCCATAACTCGGGTACACATGTCCGTATTCATCACACAAACATATGCCCCTAGCGGGATTCGAACCCGCAACCTTTTGGTATAATGGTCAGAGTTGTTAACCACTACACCAAACAGGTCGTCCTTCACCACCACCAAACAAATCTTTAGACCTTTAGTGATTGAGAAAAACTTATCATTTTAATCTCCAATATTAGTAAATTAAAAATGCTTAAAAATGCGCATAGACTATCAGGTATGCATAAATCCCATCGCAGAGAACGTGATTGTTGGGAAACTGAGTCATCTAAAAAATTTACTTAAAAGCTAAATCATTACTATTTTGAAATTACTTGATGAGTATTCACTTTATATTATGCTAAATGGTAGATTTATACACATCACACATCATCAGTCCATAATAGTCCACAGACTCCTCCCAATATACGATCCATAGACGGATTTAATGTTAAGGGGCGTCTGCGTGGTCGCAGGCACCATGAGTCTGTGCTCGATTCCAGTCTAGAACATATGCCTAACAGCTAGACTAGCAACATGTATATACACAATATTATAAACAACTATAAGTTGAAAATTTAAACAACAATCGATTATATCAACTAAACCAACTGTGTTAAAATCTTAGGTTTGAAATGTCTTAACCGATATCCATCAAACACAGCTAAGAATCCATCCCCGAGTTCTATCTTGATAAAAAAAGAAAATTAAAAACTCTCTAAAGACCTAAAAAAAAAGACTAAAAAAAGTAAAGAATATCATTAAAATACACCAAAAACCTAATGTCGAATCATGTATTACTGAGATATGTCCGGACAAAGACTGTACATACACACACATACAACCCCGTCACACATTAAACGTCACAATTAAAAACTTTTATAATATTAACTGTTCGTACTTACTATACTATTTCATTAGATACTAAACATTAAATTATATATATTTCAATACACAAGATGCATTATTTATTAGACTCATTATCATTTAGTAGTTCTCCTGTATTTATATAATTATAAAATGCTTTACTTAATAAATACATTTTCAACAATTTTCAACACATATCGTTTTTCATCGGTGGTTAAAATAGACTAATTACTCTATCGCTACGATCCTTTAAAACCCGTTCCATTCTAACAAGATCGCGAAACTCTGTTCCTACAGTACGCTCACCATGAAAATGTTTCACAAAGTTTAAATTCGTAATTTTAAATTCAGCAAAGAGAATAACCCAAGTTTCTGGAACTGTACCGATGTGTACAATAAATTTGATAATTAAAAAAGCAGTAAACCAAACAGTGAACTTTTGAAATAAAGTAAACAACGTCTCCGACCTCCGCATGCTAAGCACTTTTATAACAGAGACATTTTTTAAAAGCGAATTGTTTCCGTCCCAAAAATATAAAGCCACGACAGGGAATTTATTGTCTTTATAAAACCGCCCAAGTCGTTTATCTTCTTCATTATTTATTAAAATAAACCTACTGCCTTTTATGCTCTCTTTGCTTTAAAGTGGCTCGGTCGTTATCTCATAACATTAAATAAAAAATACTCCTATTCTCTGATAAGGTTCTGGATAATATAAAAAGAAACACACGAGAAAATAGCAACATTTATTTGATTACAAAATCTTTTGACATGAAATAAATTACTACATAAAATATTTCAACAAGAAAAACCCCAGCTGCTTAACAGCGATCCCAAATTAAATCAAAATTATATTAGAAGATTCGGGAGTATCTACGTACCTAAATATTTAGCAGTTTATTATGCGATGCCGGTTTGTCGTGGTACTCGTAGTACTATAAGTAACTATTTAGTAATCTGTGATACTATTATTTATTCTGTGGTACTATTTTTTATTCTGTGATATTGCTACGTTTTATTTACATCGACATAATCCTAACTAAATATGTAAGGAATAATGAACTAGATATTACAGAAAAATTCTAAATTTTCGAATTAAATTACCTATAGATAAAAAATTTCATCTAAATCGAGCCGTGAGCAGTGACACAGAAATATCGTATCGTGTATCGTAATACTAATGCATTGAGAGAGGTAGCTGCCCGGCCTCTTAGCCCAGGGAAAATACGCTTAGACCTCGAAAAAAACGCATAACCACCATTTTCCAGAGAATATGTTCAAGAATAGATTGGATAAATTTTTAAAAAGCTAGTGATTACTTAAATATTGACTGAATAACAACATAATGAACAATGTGAACTCTTCCAACACTGTGACATAGACATACCAGCAGTAATGCTGCTCGTCTATAATAATATAATAATAATAATTTTCTTGAAACATTTAATAAAGTGTTGTAAATGTAGTAACAATTTTGTTAAAAATTAAGCATTTGTAAGAAACGCATGTACCTATATACTTACATATAGTATACTTTTCCAAATAAGTTAAAGTTGAAAAATGTGTTTCTTTAAAAAAATGCTCAATTTACCACCACCAACCAAACCAATTACTAAATGTGTACCTCCCTGCGAATCGAACCTACGTCCTCCGTAAATCTTATGTTTATTACATTGAGCCTTGGAGGCAGTTAAACGATTAGAAATGGTACTACAGAAACTTCAATTAAATTTAGTGCAATAGCCTATAACCTATCATCATCATCACCATCATATCAGCAACAGGACGTCCACTGCTGAACATAGGTCGAGTGAAATCGCTGGTTGCAGGCCGCTTCCATCCGGCCATTCTGGAGTTCTAAGGAGGAGACGTATGTTCAGCGTACTTGCACCTATACAACAGTGGCGTGTATAGCGTTTTGACACAGGATAGGCAGAATGATAAAATTTGCTATTAAATGAAAAAAATACAACTGCAAAATAATAACTTACTCTTATAGCAATCTTCGCAACAGTTTAGAATATTTCTGTTCAGCTATCTGAAAATGCATTTCTAGGAAAGCTTAAAATTTGGCGCACTGCTTTTCTGTCTGTATGCTGGGCTCACTGCTATACAATGAGATAATGCAACTAAATCAGACGCCTGTTTTTTGTCACAGGAAATAATCTTTGGGAGGATCTGTTATCTAAGCTTGAAATGCCTTCATTACCATTCTCCGGGGACATAAAAAAAATCATATCTCTTGTGCACGTGTGAGTCAGTTAATCGTGCGACGTGGTTTGTTTTCCGTAGCACTTTCACTGAACCGCAGCCCCGGTTAGTACTTAATTAAGCGAATTCTGCGGGATAATCATATACAGCCATGTAATGCTAATAGAAGCGCATTGATCATGAATGATGAACAGTATTTTTTATTCGTTAGCGATTTAAATAGTTTTCACTGAATACTTCATTAAACAGTCTTTTAGACCTACAATTTCCTCCTTCCGCAGTGACGGAGTTGTTGCCTAGTAATTAAAAACACTTATTATACAGTTAATAGGTAATATTAATGTTGACAACTAACAAATTCACAAGTTTCACGACGTGATAACAAGTAGCATTGATACGTCAAATAATATGATTAATGACTCGTTACTCATGTTATGACTTATAAAAAGTTTGCCATCAGAATTGTACGTAACTCTACTTTTATGTTATGGACCACATTAATAATGCAATTTTAAACTTCAAAATCGAGAGTCGCTCGTAATACAATTTTTTTTATGTTTTAATACGCAAGAGTATCTCAAGTATCAACTTATGTTCACGTATCTTGGGATCGTTTTAGTAATACGGGCCGAAGACTTCTTAAATTATATGATTTTTTTAGCTATCAATAAAAGGTACCTACACTGTAAACAATATGTAAAAAATATATGATAGGTACACGTCCCCACTATTGGGGCACAGCCTCCTTTTACTGGGAGAAGGTATAGGCCATAATCCACCATGAGGGCCCAGTAAGGATTAGTGGATTTTTGTCAGATGTAATAGGGACCACCTTCAATCTGTATTTTTAAGCAGCTGCTGTAGGCCATGGAAGTCCATGGCCAAGTGGCTTAATAGTCATTGAAAACAATCAAAGTCAATTGTATAACATTCCTTCCGAATCACGGAAACACTCGAATTAAAATGCCACTAATTGTCACCCATTCAATTAGTGAATGCGACTGCGCCATGAGTGCTTCCCATTGGCCATAGTTGTTCGTAATGGTCAATTGGCCCTTCTAGCATGAAAACAAAGAGACAAATAACCTTCAATGATTCAACTATAGTCCAGATTAAAGGAGGTCGATATTTCCCATGTATTGTACCTTGTAGAAAGTATAGGTAAGTAATCCCAAAACATATGTTTTTGACTTTTAGAAACATAAGAATTAGAAAAGTACAACGAGATTTGCATCACAACCTTATCTAGCAGATGTACCTACAAAGGCAGGTTACTGACATATCAGAAGTTGTCGGAAGCGTAGTGAAACGGCTCACAACGTACTGAATACGTGATATGAGTAGTTACGCGCGGATGCGGTCGCGTGTATGCTAATTTGGCCACGTAGTGCCATGCTACTATCGTGTTGTTGGCTCTATTAGTCGTGATTACCGCGATTGGTTCGTAAGAGACATTAATCTGATTGGATTTCTCGTTGCTATTTCCTACAATTTTACGTGTGGTTACTTATGAATTGTTGGGAACCAAATGTGATATTTAAATTCTGTAAAAATCAGAGCAAAATTGTATTCCTAGTAACTACTTCCAAGACTAGAGCAATAAGTATTTGGCATTATCTCAGACGTTCCACCATAGAATATAAGAACCACAATTAAAAGTTTTTTTAATATACCACTTCTGTAAGCCGGGTATAGAATTGTCAGACTTCACGGACAAAAACATCTTCTATGCCACCAATCAATAGGTTGTGTCTCGGTAATTAGGCTGTAACACAATTTGGCTTTAAATTTCAAAGTCAAATAAATAAATAAAATTTATAAAATAAATCAAATAAAACTACGATTACCTTATCTTCAAAAATAAGGTATAGGTATTTAGGTACTTTAGGTAAAATATAAACAATCTTCAATATTTAAAGTTGTGCCGTTTGCAGAGATCTCCGCTTGAAGACAGTCAAAAAGGGACAGCTTTATGTCACTTGTAATGTGGCATCTCTTTCTAACTATGATCAAGCGCAGATCTACGCTTGAGTTACATTCTGAAATACGGCCCCAAAAATAGTTTCCCCCTATAGACCGGTTTTATTTCCCATCTGTAGACCCATAATACTGAAAAAGGTAAAACCGCACTAAAAAAAATCTCAATTCATGTGTATCGATCCACATTCTTGATGATGATCCAGCGATATCCGTTTTAAAACACGATGTTGTTTGTCAATAAGTCGGTTACAATTAATTATATTTATAACGATATACATTCTGCATACCTAATCACACTCACAATTTTCGACTCAGGCTTTCTCATTCAGCAAACTACGATACTAATATATTCCAATTTGCAGGGATTACTCCCGGATTTGCCAGGTCTTTGACTTTTGTCAACAGGCGAATTCGGGATTAATGTAATACAACGCGATATCGGCTCGCTTATACTAGTATTTATATGCGGATTCGCCCGCATGGATTTTGTTTATTTTATCATCAATCGGTTCAGCCGTTTTGTTTTATTTGCTTGTTTTCTCGGTGGATTTCAAAATTTTCAATATAAAGTTATTACGTTACACTATAACTTGAACTTTATATGAGGCCCTAAACCATAGTGTTCGATATTAATAATAATACCTCTTATCCTTTTTGAGCCAAGTTACCTTGATACACGGACAAAGAGACAGACAAAGTCGCACCATTAGAGTTCCTTGTGCCAAACTTCATTATCCCAAGAAATTCTTTCAGGGTCGATGACACACGGTCTATATAGTTTATTCCCGCCGTCTCATACATATCTAATAAGTACCCATTTATACCACTTTTCCTTTGAACAAGGTAAGTAATTGCCACTTATTAGGTAACCTTAACCAAAGAAAAGTAATATAATCCACGTGAGAAAAGGTCGTTTGAATATAAATAACAATTTCTCTTTCACCGGCATTACAAGTGAGAAATGGGTGGGAGGATATTTATTTTCGGATTTAATTTCCATTTGAATTCACACAATTCCCGATACGAATGTGTACATTTCGGCTCAATCAGTGGGAGCGATGCTTTATTCGCAAAATACATTTATTACTTTTTTATCCGCAAAGTTATATTTGAAAGGTTAAAGAAAACTCTGCTGAGAATAAAACTGTTATTGCAAGTCATGTTTGAAAATCTATAATGTTGTTAAGACTTTACCAACTGTTTACGCTGGCTGGTAAAACTTTCACATCGCTTTAAGGTACCTTAAACGCCATGCTTGATAGAAAGGTTAACTATAACAGATGGTTAGTAACCCAAGGACGCTCTCGCCAGTTTCAGACGATATGCGCCTGGCTGAAAACTGAGCATAATATCTGAGAATACTAGACTGGATTACTATTTGGTCGATCTTAAGTAAGAGACAAAGAACATAGAACAAATATTTGTAGAAAGTCTAGAAACGTGCGAATGGAAAGAACCCCGAGTAAACACGAAAAACCAAGATGGTTGATGGTAGAGGAACCACTGACACTGCTGCTAACTTATGGCATAGATAAATGAGTGGTAATACTTTATATTCATCATATAACGCTACAAGATAATCTTCTACGTTACCTTTATCTGTCGGTCAGCTGAGTTTCTCTTAAAACAGATATAGCAATCACCGTAAGTTTTTACTGTACAGAAGTAGGTAAGTCAAAGGCCTAAACAAATATCTACTAAATTAAAAATTTGAAGTAAACAAACAATGTTATATATTAAAAAGAGTTGCAGACCAAATTATGCATTTTCGATTTACATTTCCTCGTTCCTCCAAAAGGGATTATTAACTTGCCTTCCGCACTTTGACGGCCAGTATTGGTAATTGAACAAAGCCAGAAATAAGATACATTTATCGTGTTTGCGATCATAAAACACTACACGTGCAGCATTTGCCAATAAAATGTTCAAGGATAGGTTGAATTATATGTACTAAATACTTTTCTTTTTATAATATATTGGGTCTTTACCTATGAAATTGGAGTTTTTTTTCTTCGTTAATCATATGTACCAATTCCAGCGATTTTCAAAGCTATATCCAAATTTGTTTTTTATTTGGAAAATGGAATATTATTTCAAGGTTCACATGAAATATTTTTCAATTTCTGGGCTAAATCACATAATAAAAAAAATATGAACAGAGCTCTTTTCATGTGCTTCCCATAATCATTTCTTAGATTCGCTGAAACTTTCATAAAGCGGTTACTTTTAAAAATGAACGCTGCCTATACTTAATTTAATGTGATCCGATAATACACATAAAGTTTAGCTAAATTTGGATTTGCCGTTCCCAAAAAAAATCAAAAATGTTTATATGGAGAAAACAGTCTTAATGAAATTCTTCATACAAAACGCCAATTTCATAGGTAAGGACCTAATGTTAACGAACAAGATTTCCCGTCAAAACCAGCTGTATAGTCCAAGTTCCTGTAATCACTGTATCTATATACCTAGGTGACAAGAATGTGCAGCATAAAAATTATGAAAACAAACAGGATTTTAAAATAATAAGTTTCCCAGAAAAACACTTTCGTGCTTGTGACATCAACGCCACTAAGCGGAAGGCACTGATATTTAGACAGGCTAGTTGTAAATGGATCAAGGGTGCCTTCATGCACGCCCGGTAGGCGAAAATTTATCCTCGCCAAACGTCACAGCACCCGTTTAGTGGCAGTTAATCTGAGTGAAAATTTAACAACCTTGTTCAAAGAGCACCGGTAATATAAATTTCAGTCGGACCAACATAAAATGCATCTCATAAGAATTTATTCAGCTGTCACTTTTGACCACAGACTACATATAAAATATGCAGCGAGCTTTTCATATTTGTTTTTAAAGAAAGTTTGTAATTTTGAATTTAATGTAGTCGGTGATGTTTAATTATTTAATATTATTATTTAATATTTATTTAATTTTTACTCTAAGTAGTAATGAATTTTAGTTCTTATGCTTGCTATTTCACCGAAAATTTGTGACACTTATCAAAATCAAATAACACTTTGTTGTTATGGATGGATTTGATTTATCAAATTTTATTCGGTTAAAATTTAACCGGCGTACATGGACGCGCCCCAGAATATCAGGGTAAAATGTTTATCAAAAATTGTTGAACGTACTTAAGTATAGAATTTTATTTACTACTAAAATATTATTCGATTGACGACAAGAGCTTGTCCGAAGTCCAAAGGCACAAAATTATCAAGTGTTCGAAATTACACGAAATTGTGCAATATGCATGTGCAACAGAACAAACAATCTCATGTGAGATAGTTGTCAATGTCACTTGTCGAAGTGGACTGCGGACCTTGAAGCTGTATATGGACTATCATTTTTAAGGTTCCGTACCTGAAACATTCAATCGGATGTCAGGTCTTAATAATAACTAAGACAATTAAATGTCTAACTCTATCTCTAACAATAGCTCAAGCCAGGTGAAATATTCATAGATTGGTTGTTGTAGTGGCATGAATCCATAAGCAAATAATAAAATTGCATGGAACCATGAGCGCGAGACTGACATGCTCTTGGCCGATTTTTAAACAATGTGTTGAAAATTATTATGTAGGTACTTATCTTTTTTAAATATAATGAGTTATCGCTTGACCTCCCTTAATCGCCCCAGATGTTAAATGAAGATTAATCGATAATGGGAGTTTGCTCACCCAAAACCTACTTAATGGGGACACAGTTGCATGGCGTGGGGGTAGACTAAAAAACGTGACGTTATAGCTAGCTCAGTGAGCAGGACAAATATACCCCACTGGGAATGAAATCTTCATCTTCTTCAGTTTATAAAGAGCTGTTTCTAATATTGAAACGAAAATGGGTGTTAAGATAAGCAGTGACATCCACTGCCGAGCACAGATGATACGAGAATGTAGCGGTAATATTACAGAAGAATAAAATAGAGGTACCCAACATTCATCTTCATCATCAAATCAGCCACAGAACACGTTCTGCTGAACATAGGCGACCTGACGACCTGTTTGGTGTAGTGGTTAGCAACTCTGACCACTATACCAAAAGGTTGCGGGTTCGAATCCCGCTACGGGCATATGTTTGTGTGATGAATACGGACATGTGTACCCGAGTTATGGATGTTTTCATTTCTAATAAGTATTTATTTACAAAAAAAAATGTATTTATGTAGTATATCAACCATCTGGTATCCACAACACAAGCTTATAGTTGCTTACTATGGAACTAGGTGGCGCTGTGTGTATGTCTAAGGATATTTATTTATTTATTTATTTATAGGCCTCCCCATAGATGTCCAGAGTGTCGGAAGCGGCCTTTAACCAGCGATTTCCCGCGACCTTTGCTATCCACCTTATGAGTACACGTCCTACGTTGAACATGCCGGTGCGTGCTCTCTACTTGAGAACTTTATCTATGTGCCCTGTCCACTGCCACTTCAACTTACTAATCCACTGGGCTACTTTTATTCGCCTACGGATTTCTTAATTCCTAATTCCATCAGGTAGTGTAACGTTGAGCATCGCCCTCTCCATAGCTATTGTGTGACTTTAAGCTTACATATGATGCCCACAGTGAGAGACCACGTTTCAGTGACATAAGTCGTCACTGGTAACACACATTGATTAAAGACTTTCGTCTTCAAGCACTGAGGTATTTCGGATGAGAAGACTGCGTAGACTAACACTTTTAACTCAAAAATAAAATTGTATGTTTCATATCATGTAAAGAGATTTGAACCAACCAACAAAATTTGAAAGTTGTAAAAGGCGACTCAGGAACTATACACCAAAAAATATATATTAGGTCCTTACCAATGAAATTGGCGTTTTGTATGAAGAATTTCATTTAAAACTCTTTTCTCCATACAAACATTTTTGATTTTTTTTGGGAACGGCAAATCCAAATTTAGCTTAACTTTTGTGTGTATTATCGGATAACATTAAGTTAAGTATAGGCAGCGTTAATTTTTTAAACGACTTAACTTAATAAAAGTAACCGCTTTATAAAAGTTTCAGCGAATCTAAGAAATGATTATGGGAAGCACATGAAAAGAGCTCTGTTCAATTTTTTTTTATTATGTGCTTTAGCCCAGAAATTAAAAAATACTTCATGTGAAACCTTGAAATAATATTCCATTTTCTAAATAAAAAACAAATTTGGATATAGCTTTGAAAATCGCAGGAATTGGTACATATGATTAACACACATACATAATGTCACGCCTGTTTCCCGTTGGGGTAGGCAGAGACCACAGACCTCCACTTGCTACGATTAACGAAGAAACTCCAATTTCATTGGTAAAGACCCAATATTAGACTTGTAGTACGTTTCCACGGCGATGGGCTCACCTCACATGTGCATATCTGTATATTTCGTAAGATGAACCTTGGATATTGTTTAAAGCAAACTTTTAATGCTTTAAACATGCACACACTTGTATTTGGGGTACCTATATGTGACCACGCCATTGAAATAAAGCTCGTGATAATAATGTACCATCGAAGAAAGTTCTATCTATTCACTTGTACTGTACCTTATACGCAACTTAGTGCAAAAGTGAATAGTTAATAAATGGTAGCCGTCCCATAGTAATAATTATTCATATTTTAACCTTATTTGCACAGTATATATAACAATTTGATATTATAATTTGAATCGATCTCCTTCTATACAAGGTTACATAAACAGTTCATTTCAGATTTTATACCACCCTCGGTATAATGTGAATCAATGTTGTAAGAGTACCTACCTATATTCTTTATGTTGATTAAAATATTATAATTTCTATCTATAATTCATAAACATAATATAATGTTCTCATTTGCTGTGTGTATGTCTAAGGATATTTATTATTTATTATTATTATTATTTGCGACATGTGAACCTATCAAATTAGAACTTACTTCTCTCGCCTTGTCTGTCTTTCGTTCAAATATCCAAAAAAAAAAACATAAAACAACTGTACGCCACTCACTTAAATGTTAAGCAGTAGGTATTTATAGTAAGTAATTTCTCGAAAAAGCAGTATATATTTAATTAGTGCAGAGGAGGTAGGCAGCTATCAATTTAACGTTCGTTCCCCGTAATTGAGGCCGTCAGCATTAGATTAGAAATACGATAGATATAGGAAAGTAGGTAGATAGATAGCTAACGAAAGTTAGATAGCTTTTGTGTACCACGTTTAATTCATTATTCTTTAAAAGTGTTTTTATATATCTACAACTTTTATAACCAAGTAACTGACATTTGGACCACGTACATATTTAAGTAAACGAGTGCTGTGTGATTTCCGACACGTAAAAATAATAACTAGTCTCTTCCTTAAAAGGCGACTAAGGGACTGTACACCAAAAGAGCATCTGTAGACTTGCACGATTCTCACACCCAAAGCACGTGTGCATTTATGTATATTTCAAAAGGTGAATCGTGGATATTATTACAAGCTTTAACCTTTTAATATTCGAAACACTCAAACGCTTAATTTCGGGATAACACTGACCACCTCATTTTTAACCATAGCGTCCACTGCTGTAATATAGGCCCATGGATTTGTATCAATTAGATAGTATAAATTAGTAACTACAATTACTTTAGTAACTCTAAGTAGTTCAGTGTTATCATAATGTACAATTCCACCTAAAAACAGGTTGAGTCGTAGACATAGAATCAGTATGTCAGTATCGAGTAACCCCATCGCAATATAAGTAAAGTTATAACTAAGTAAGTTATCCAGTGGTTTTTCACTTCATATTGCTAATGACTGTATTATACAAAGTGAATTTGAATTCGTGTTATTCGCATTAACTGTTGACGCTACTCTTGGTTACGAATTTTCCCCAAGTAACCATAGTGGAATTCAAAAAATCCAAAAAAAATTGATTACCCATAAAAAGTAAACCATTCTGAAACCATCTATACATATAGCGAACTCAAACAATTTTCGTCTGAATTCGGCTATGGTTCCTAGTGGAAAGTGGTTCGTAATCAGGAGTGGAGTAACCAGTAAACAGGAATTACACGAATTAAATTTCACCCCGTATACAGTAGCTCCCCATACAATGCAGCTCCATGACAAGCTGCATAGTTTACTTTGGTATACAAAAGTTGGCCGATCTGTTTATCACACTTAATTATCGACTTACATATTTTGTACCATACCTACTCTAAAAAGCTTATTTTATTCACGCAAAACAGTGAATAAAAATACGCCCCGAACACAGAACCTCCTCCTTTTTTGAAGTCGTTTAAAAAGGCCTTTTATTCACTGTTTTGTTTTTATTCACTGTTTTGGTGTTTGAATTTGGAACACAAAATATATCCGATCTCCATGTCAATGCTTACACAAACTCCTTGCGCTAAGATTCGAAATTCAAACTCTTTGGTGCAAATAAATTCTCGAAATTTGATTGGTCGATATTTGCGACAAGGAGTTTGGCATTAGATTAATAAATATTGTTTCACAAGTTGACCACCCTAATGATAATAATAAGAAAATTACGCTTAATTTCAGTCATTGCTCTAATTTTAATGTCCATTTCAATTAATGTAACATTTATTATTTCTTGCTTAAATTTCTATTTTCGCTTAAATTATGTCTTTTTCTCGTAGTCATGGTATAAAGTATAGTATGCAACTCCTGAATAAAGTACGAATTTATATCGAGGGCCATGAATCACTCGCGTCGCTCAGGATTCTAACAGTTGAATCACTCGCTGCGCTCGTGATTCAATCATCTTAAATCACTCGCTACGCTCGTAATTCAATCGTTAGAATCCTTCACTTGCTCGTGACTCATCTACGGCCCTCGCTTGAAATCCGTCCTTTATTCACTAGTTGCATAATATACTATATTAAATTAGTGGATTTAAATCTGGCGCTGCAACATGCATGTAGACGTGAGCATCGCAACATCCATTATTCGCCTATTCGCTTCGCCTGCGTGGAATACTTTGCGTGGAATATTCCTATGTCTCAATCCAGGGTATCCACCCTATATACCAAATTTCATCCTAATCCGTGCATCCGTTTCGCCGTGATCGAGCAACAAACAAACATCCAAACTTTCGCATTTATAATATCATTTAGATTAGATAATTTATTAGAGCTTGGAGAAGTATAAACTTATGTATATTATGATAAGAACACAAGACTCACTCAAGACGCCCCATTGTTGAATGGCTATAGCTGTTAAGCTATTATAGGAGCAAAGATAAACAGTGCAAAATTAATATTGTGAATTTACTACAAAATAATTTGTTTTAAAATAAACAACACAAAATGCCTATTTCCTAAGAAAATAATTAGAACGTAACAAACAAAATGAGGAATCTTCATTTAGTACTATTTGTTGTAAATTAAACCATAGTTTCAATTCTCACCTAATTCTCGCACGTCTCTTCTCGTTTCGAACATATCGAAGATTATTTATTAACCTGCTGGCGATTTCATCTACTTGGACTACAATGAATTCAGAGGATTGGATCCAGAGAAGAATGAATAAAGAACGCAGTGTACATGGAGAATTTATTGCAATATAGATCTGTAGATGATATTATTGTATGATTTATTATATTCCGCTATGGAACGTGCAAGCTTTCGATATTCTCAACTGCTAGCATTTAGTATAGCTGACCATACAAGAAGCCTAGAAGAAAATTAATGACCATCAATTTGAGTTACACATTAAAAGCTGTTTAGATTAAAAAAGAGGGTGAATGAAACAAAGAGGTGTGTCAGGATCGTAGCAAGTGGAAGTCTGTGGTCTCTGCCTACCCCTACGGGAAACAGGCGTGACATTATGTATGTATGTAGATTAAAAGACCAATTATATTCAACGGAGCTTTTAAAAAAGCTTGTATAGAAACGGACTATAGGTCGGTTAATATCGGACGAAAATTTAAATGAATAAAAAGATTGTCACTATATTATAAGATACCCATGTATTTTCTGTCAATAATATCTTTACAAAAATTATATCTACTAAATGTGTAACAATTATTAATATAACATTTAAATCTGTCGCCTGGCTTCGTACAGTAATGGACGCATCCCAATAACGGACGCATCGTTAAAATTGTAATAAGACATTAATAATTGGGTATCATTCTAGAATTAACCTATTAGATACGTCATTGTTAATGCCTTAAAGAGTGACACCTTTTGTGTATGCCTTTAAATAAAATTGAAGTTTCATATTAGAGTAATAGAGAGACTGTAGCATATCATCGGAATTTATATGGGACCACCCAACGATATTTCAGATATGTAGTAACACCTAAAGATATATACGATTTAACAATCTCCTCATTTTTGAAGTCCGTTAAAATACCCTGTCGACATTTGACAACCTTGCGAGAATTTGTTCTCTTAAGTGAGTATTAGGTGAAAACAAATAGTTATCATCCAATGAACCCCCAGATTAGGAGAGACTAATTCTTCATTACGGTTTCGTCACTACTGGTGTTGTATTCATTTATCACTAGGTAAGTATTAGAAGACAAACGAAATAGTCGCGAGACAGGCTGATGTCTGTTTCATTAATTCATTTATTTTACATGAAAGAATGTCTATGTATGTATATGCTCACACTCGTTTTAGTGAGTTATCTGAGCGTCTAGTTGCAGGAGTGTAGATCAATACTTAGGACAAAAAATCAGCCTTGTCCTTCTGGGTACGATTCCACCAACCAAGGATCGGGCTAGTTTTATATTTGTGACTTTTTTAAAACATGTATACTTAATTATGTGCATCCTTCATGTTTGTAAGAGTTTGCTCTAATAGAAAGCTTCTACCTACATTCGACTGCAAATCGACGTAAAAATCTTCCAACATTGAGCAGGAGCATTCATTTCGAGGCTCCTGCGTGTGTCATTCTTATTATCTCCATGTTTTCAATTGCACCTGCAAGGCTTGACACTTCCCACAGCAGTAAATGCACTTAAAAATTCAGATAATTAAAAGACTTAGAAAGTGTCAAGTGTTGCACATGCCATTGAAAACCTGGAGATGATATAAGAATCGCTGCGTATTGAGGCATATTCAAACTTATGCTGACTCGACACCAATGCTTCTGCTCAATGTTGGAAGCTTTTTATGTTGACTTGCAGTCGAATGCAGGTAGAATTTTTTTATTAGAGCAATCTATTACAAACCTGAAGAATGCAAAGGCCCAGCGAGCAGAGTGGAAATGGAGCCCGGTAGATAATGGTCAGTAATCTAGGAAGAAAATCGAGAATGACAACAGCAGATATTATTCCACGGCGATTAAAAAAGCAATAAAATCTTCAACATAAGTTATTGAATTTGTTCAAGCGTTTTTTTTACATTATAAGAATAGAAATAAGGAAACTTCATATTATCCATTTAGCGACACACGTACATTACAAATAACTTATCGGATTGTATGTACTCGTACCTACTACATTACAAAACATAAAATTTGGAACAGCAATCTAAAAATAAGCAGTCGCTGTTTTCGGTGTGCCAAAGTGGTATCAAATCAGGTCCCCTACTCAGCATAGATTGTAGTGGAAAGAGAATTTCCTTTATTCGATGATATCCAAGTCGAAACGCATGCGATAGACCGCGTCAATAAGCGAATGAGTTGCAGCTTTGTTTATTTCATCCAGCTTCTATAAAGTTACAATTAACTCGTTTACGGTTTGTGTTAATTGATTTGACTTCAGCTTATAGCATTTATAAATCATCAGTCTGTTATAAATGTATTAATTTGTTCGTACAAAAAAGGTAATTACATATGTAAAATATTAATTGAGAAATACTGTTCGGATACGAAGTATAACTACACATTTCTTCGTTATCTTATAAATTTAATTACGCCATGTGTCACCACTGCCAATAATTTAATACCAAAAAACGACAAAACGTTATGTAACATTTCCTTTATTGAAAGGAAACCATTAAATCGCTGAGTTTATATCAAAAACCAAAAAATAATGACGCTATTTCCTATATCATTGAAATGTCTTTTAAGAAACTGTAACATAATTATGTAATTGGAGCGAGCGACCGCGTGATTGTTGAATCAAGGACGGTCACGAAATTGAATCAATTATTTTGTGTTTGTATGAACACATGACAATACGGACTTCCAAGGCCAGTCGGTCACCGAAGAAAGTGCGACTTTAACGTGTGTAACCAACGAATTTGCGTTTAAGCCTACGTACGTAACAGCTTTATGTAACATGACCGCATTACTTGGCAAAGCTTGAGACTATACAAGCACATTACTTAATGCCATTGTTAATGAATCAATCTCTATAACAATTAAGAGGTGGATTGATTAAATGAGCATGGTAAACGTGGTGCATTAAATTAGATAACACTAGCTGTTGCCGCGACCTTGTGCGCGTTGGGATTTGGTGTGAAGTGGAAAAAATAATTCATATTGAATATACCTACGAAAGTAGGTACTTGAAAAATGGAAAATACTGGGTCACTGTCATTTCGTTTATCAATCATAACCTTAAACGATTTTAAACCCGCCTCCGACTCAATGTAAACAACATAAGGTTTACGTATCGAAGGTCGCGGGTTCGATCGCCAGCGGGGTATATATTTAGTACTCGGTACTACGACACCCACGAGAGGAGACGGTTGGTTCTATTCTGTATACGTGCCGAAACCACACATCTACAATTATCTAACTATTTAAAACACATTAAATTCGAATCTCTTTAGTTACGATTGTAGAAAAATCTACACCCATATCGGAGGTGATCACTGTCGTTCATGACTACAAATAGCTTTTGCCCCTTTTTCTTGACGGAGAGACATGGTAAGATAAATAAAGATAAATAAGAAAATAAATAAAATAAATAAATAAATAAAGATATATAAAAACGGATAAAAAAGGGGTTTTCCAAATGTTTAATGTATTTGTAACCCCCGACAAAAAACGATAGCTATTATGTGTTTTGCGGCGTCTTGTATGTATTTCCAGTCTTTGTCTGGATGTATCTAAATAATGCCTAGTCCGATTTGAGTGCAAATATTTAATGTTAAACTATAAGAAAGATTCTTAGCCTTGTTTGATGACAAAGAAATACTGCACATATGAATGCCGCCCTATTATTAGCCTATTCTTAATCAAAATATTTTATTCAATCTAGGACACAAAATATCACTTATTGAAAGTCAACATGTTTTTTTTTTTAAACTACATCGCTTCACAAGTTTTTATGGTTAAGGAGAAGAAGCAACAAGAAACTCCGCAACAACACAATTATCAAGTGATATAATTGTATGTAGGGAGATAAATAAATAAATGACTAATTATAAGCTATAGAAATCACTGTCATGAATGAGTGTCCGATGATGACATAGGTACGGTGTTCGGATAAACCTATGTAGGTTTTTGTGACACCTGTAAATATATCCTTATAACATTTTAGATAAATAAATAAATAAATATAAATTGTTTTCATTTTCTTTTTTTTTCTTTTCAATTGATGTTATGTAAATAAAACACTGCAGTAAAAAAAAATGGTGTCCTTATTTTTTTATTGAATTTCAGTTAAGATGCTCAATTTCTAAATGCTGAATTGCATTAAATAGAAGGTCAATTGTTGTTCTACATAATAAACGATAAAGAGCAAAAATTTTAGCATACATAAAACAACAAAGATCATTCCTATTCTGTCGCAAATACATAATTAATTTTTTACTGTCAGCTAGTAGGAAGCCTTGGCCTCCTCCAGATGCCGCCATTGTCTGATTTCACAAACTATTGCTGATACTAATAAATGTGCTCTGTCCTATTGCTCTTTATTGCATTAGTTATTGCAATTTACTTTATATATAATTTAAACATACTATATAACAGTACAAAACAATTTAATGTTTCTGAAATTACAAATTGGTTTTCTTCCGTATTGCCCGAGCTGTTACTTATATTTTCAGCCACATCACAAACAAAATTAATCTACCCGTTTATTGTATAATAAAAGTCACTAAAGTATTAGGTTAGTGGTAGGGCATTTTAAATGTCCGCCTGGCTAGCTACCACCATCTTATCTAAATCTGCCGCCATGCAGCAATGTTAATAGCATTGTTGTGTTCCGGTTGTCAGAGATAAGATAACCAGTCCCCCAAATGTGTTGGGGTTTCCGGGTCAGTACGCTTCCACCTTCGACTTCATCTTCACTTAACATCAGGTATGATTGAGGTGAAGTTCTAACCCGTTGTGCTAAAAAAAACACTGAAAGATCTATAAGACTTACACAGTTCACTTCCTGTCACGTGTGCATTTCTATATCTTTCGAAAAGTGATTCATGAATTTTGTTTGTTTCCAGCATTTATGTTTGGACAAGCCAAACGCTTAAGCGTTTGGGATATATCTGCCCATCCCGTTAAGTAGATTGTAACTTTGCGTATGTAACAGAATATTTACTTTCAATATCTATAAGTAGTACAAGTATAAAATGGAAGTAATAACTTACATATAATCTCAGCTTATTCTGCAAAGTTTAAAGCTATAATGATTTCGTTGTAAAGTAACTTTGACTGCATATTAAAACAAATCTGACCAGATCAGAGAGTTGAGTATGACCTGTGCAATTTGCACTTTAACGGCAATGAAAATAGTATGAAAGAGAATTTGTTTGTTTACCTAGAGTAGTACCGCACTCTATTTCGTGATTGTGTACTAAACATGTGTATACGTGCACAGTCGGGACATGATTTTATTAACATTGCCTCTTACACTTACGGTGATAACAGAGATTTTGATTAAATCTATCCTTACTGAGAATGTTCCCCGTCAGTGGAAGGAGGCACAGGTTACACCTCTACCCAAAGTTGATCATCCTACTGAGCTTAACGACCTTAGACCGATTACTATATTGACTTTTTTGTCAAAAATATTAGAAAGGGCTGTTCAAAGACAGTTGAGGGTCATGGATGTTTATATAAATATTTATGTATGTTTATTCGTTATCTAATGACCATAGTACAGGCTTTACCTAGGTAAAGCCTGTACTAGTTTGGGCCTAGATAAATAGTAGAATTCAAATGTTATTATTTATTTATTATATTCAGAGTAAATGTAGTTTTATTTACAGCAAAAAACATTTTTCGTAATTAAAATAAAAAAAAATGTTGAAATATGTTGTTGTATAAGAAGGAGCAAGTATTGTGAAGGATGACCATTGATGGAATGGCAAGATGAAAACGTGTTATGCCGACAACACGTACCTAATATGGGGATACAGGCAAGGAGATGACGGCATATCTCATCTTCAAGCCCACACATCCTTACCCTCAAACACACATAACCTAATCCTTATACACACGCACCCTCAAATACACTGAACCTCATCCTCAAATCCACACAACCTTACCCTCAAACACACGCACCCTCAAACACATATAGAACCTCACCCTCATACATGTTTTGTGATAGGTAAGGATGAAATTTAAAAGAATTACCTCATAATTTCAATGAGAATATTTACCGTATCGGTATAGTAGAGCTTACCTATGTCCCTTTAACCATCAATGTGCTAAAAAAAAGTATAAAGGGTTAAATAGAAACGATACAATTACCATACAATCTTATCACAATACTCGCATAAAGCACGAGATTACAAGAAATTATGGACGTCGATACTCGTAAATCACGTCATATCCCCTAGGTATAACATGGTATCCAGAACACGTCTCGTTCTGTTTCCAGACAAATGAATGTTATTTATCTAATCGTTGTTTATGTGACTGGACCAGCCTTCCCTTTATCCACATTATTTGCCATAAATTACTTCATTTTACTTACTTCGAAATAATGCTATGGCACTGTGGTATTCTGAAGTCGTGGATTCAATCGACAGCCGGGAAAAGAAAAGAATTTCCGAGTTTTTTTGTGTGCGATATTACGTGCCTCTCCCATATTTCGTGAAATTATTATGTGTATGTAGGTTTATAAGATATATTTTATCTATGTATATATTTCGCAGACGATTTGGTAAAGATCGCGGGAAGCCGGGACCGATCCTTTGGGGGAGACCTTTGTCCAGCAGTGGACGTCTTTCGGCTGATATGATGATATCTAATGTTATTAAATTATTTGGTTATTTTTTTATGTTTTAATTTTATTCGTTGCAGTATTGTTTTCTTTTGCAGACAATATGTTGCTAAACCCCAAATTTACTCCGTGTCCTACTTCAATGCTCGGTTTGCCTGGAAGAGATCTCTAAGGAGATGAGTCCACATTTGTCCATGGTCTATCGTTTGCACTATGTTATATGTAATGTAATGTTTTGGTGGTAATAAAGAATATATTTGTATTACGTGTTCTGTGTGGTGTACCTAATATTAATTATATTATAAGCCTCACTCTTCCATAAGATACGGTTCTAGCTTAATATTAAATACTAATTTTAATATAATAAATAGAACTACATCTGTGTGTGTGTGTGTGTGTGTGTGTGTGTGTGTGTGTGTGTGTGTGTGTGTGTGTGTGTGTGTGTGTGTGTATGTGTGAGTATATCTACTCGTCCAACGGTGTTACATTACCTTGGCGTCGAATAAATATCAATGATATAGTTGTCCACTGAGCAGATGTCAGGTGTATTTTATGTTACCACTTGCATTAATCTCTCCACCTCATTATAATTTAGGGGTTTTAGCCACTCGAACATTATATTTTTACATTCATTAAATTATTATCTATTAAATATTACAGCCTTCGCACTTTACTACTCTAGTGTCAATTTGAAATTATGTTCGAATTGCTACATAAAAAATTCAAATAAAAAGTTTCTTTGAGGGACTCCAAAACGATGAGTCAACTGAAACAAAACGAGAAGCCGCGTGACCTACACATCTGATACCAAGGACTCTATCTAAGCTCGTGGCCACAATTAAATAAAAACAAAAGTAGGCTACGCATTATTGTGCGTTTCTTTTCGCTTAAAGTTATGAAACACACGTTGTAGCATTGTATGACCGTGTCTTTTACTACAGTATCATTACAAAACCAGTCAAATGGGAAGGTCGTTATGGACATTATACTGTGAACTTATTTATCTTAATATTATGGGTCAAACGATAAGTACAGTCGAACAATGACAATGTTGAGCACACTTGCAACCTTATCAAATTAATGAATTAGTCGTGAAACTAATCATTCAATGCATTCCATAAATAATCGATTGTCATTCTGTCTTTTGTAAGTTCTCTTGGATTTTGTAAGTTCTTGTGGAGACACTCGGTAGTTTTAATTTTACTTAGACAAAGTACAATGGGGGTCAGATAAATATAAACCCCTCAGGGTATGTAAGATTTAAGTTTTTCCAAAAACTACTCTCACATACATTAAATTTTTATGTTTGAAACGATTTCAGATCTTGGCTACAAATTTTTACATGAAAATGGTGGTGAGGATTTTTTTTTTGTTAACCCCTTAGTGAAAGTTGACACCCTGTACAAAGAAAACGATCAATGTGTTCCTATGTTTAAACCACCACGCAATATTACAAAAATATAAAGTCAGCTCCATGTCAGTTCTAGCAGATAGTAGTTCCGTGTTGTATCTAATAGTGTTACTTTTGTGTTCTACGCCCGGTTATGCATGACTGGCACAAGCTCCAGCGAGATGTGAGCGCGCGCTCTGTGGGCTGCTCATACTTAGCGGAGCTCTGTATATACTGGTTATTAGTGCTCAATGATGAGTTTTGTTTTCTTACCCACGATTTTCCATTATTAACTAAATTGTTTATAATACGCTCGAAATAGTAATTAACAAATATTTTATGTAAATTTTCTCATGTAAGTGAATAGTAATTATTCTTTTGAGAAATAAATTTCTTTACTCACGTGTGTCGCATACATCCATCAACATAGGGTTCGTTACCAAGTCCTAATTCGCATAATTTCATGTACAACCTTATTACAGTTTTTGGAACAAAGCAAGAAAACATGGTAGTACTCAAACTACCATGTTTTCTTGCCTTGTTCAAATCTTGTTCAAAACAATTTCAATTCAAGTGATTATCTTTTCAGATTCCTTAATTACATCCTATTTGGAAAGTTACGAGAGGGATTATATTAATACAATGTTAATGACTTTAGAAGCTCATATTTCGGTATTCTTTTAAAATAAAGAGCGACATTATGACCCATGATTTCATTTTAAAGATAGCGAGCGGGGTGAGCGAAAAAATAAATTCTTTTTTCTTTTCTATGTACGGGTAGTATCTACCTTATTATTTAGTATTCCGCATCAAACTGACAAAGCGGAGCACTTATGGAATATGAAACCGTCTGTTTCGCCCATTTATTCCAGAAACTCGGTATTATATTGAAATTTATTAAAATCGATGAGAATTCTGTCGCAAATGTAGACGTATATAATTAAACGAGAAAATTTTGTTATGTTATGCTGCAGTTTATTAGGCCAATTCCACAATTTAAAAAAAATGTCATTAGAAATGTACAAAGTAGGTAACTGTGGGCAACTACTGTTTCGCGAATCTTATATGTGTAATCTTGATATTTACAGGGTCAAGAGTGACTTTCTTCATTGTAAATCAAACTTTGTATAGAATTAATAAAATGGAACTTTGCGTACAACAAATAAAATTGTTACGGACTCTAAGATTTCGTATGTCACTTTTCTGTTGTAGTAACAATCACCTTAACATTTCTTTCAGTGAATAGGCATTTAATATATTGTCACTTTCTACAATGTGAAATTGTGGCGAAACAAGTTCATTGAAAACGTTTTGCTTTTCAACATTAGCATTAAATAGTACCTAATGAGCGCTACATTCATACTTGTCGCTATTGCGGGCGTCCGTCGCACGTGATTGCCCACACTAAATGCAACACGTTAGGCGAGTGTAAAAATTGGTCTAATTTTCGAACACAATTCGATTGCATATTTGTCGAATAGCAAAAGCAGATTTGCTATTGATTTTTTATGCACTACGTTACCCATAGCCGCGTAAACGCGTGACCTCAATCAATCACACCTGATGTTAAGTGAATATGAGGCAAGTTTGATAGACGGTATACAGCAAGCTACAGAATAGGTTCAAAACATTTTTACTGTAATGATGCGAATTGCACAAGTTGTGATCTGACATAATGTTACTGAATTGATTAATGATTCAGTCAAAATGAGCTTACTAGGAAATATTTGCTGAATTTATTTAAAGTAGTTTGTAAAATAAAATTAATGTCATAATCTTCGTCGGGGTCGGTCACTCAGTCAGTCACTCGCTCACACACGGCTTACATATGGTTCCGGAGGTGCGATTCTTTAACTTGGGGTGAATGATTGCTCATACAAAAATGAACGGATTCTAATTTTGAAAGCTACTCTTTCGAAAAAGTTGTGTGTATATATTTTTTGAATCATAAAAGAAACAGTAGTGATTTCGGTAAAAATAGCAGAAGCAGTTTTTTTTTTCGTATTACACATTGAAGGGTAACTAAATACTGCAAATAGTTAAAAATCCGAGTGAGAAGTGAAGCTTTGTATTTTTTCCCCAATGTCCGAGGCATATTTCTTGGAATTAATTGAGGGAGCGTCTCAACAGACACCTCCGACGCCGTCGACGCATTGCAAGAGATATAAATGATCCCTTTATTCTCCCAGACCAAGAGTTTGTGAAGAATTTTCAGTTGAGTAGAGCGTTGTTCGAAAATCTGTGCTGTTGTAATTCCTCTTCTACAAACACCCATCGGGTCGCATTACACGGGTATGACACGAAATTTTAATTTTTAAAAAGATTATATTTAATAACTTTACTATTGCTGTAAGCTGTGTCAATTATAATCTTAGAGTATATTATGTAGGTATATCATTTCATTAAAGTTATGTCATGTACTTATTTGATTTGTAGCAGTGCTCACACACAATAATAATGTTACATAGGCAATATGAAATCAAAAATAAAATTTAAAATGATATGACAATTATGTATGTGCTGTGGCAGTAAAACAAAGGAAACACTATTGCTTTACCCGGTAGAGATTTTCTAGAGAAACTTGCCAGCTGCTAGGTTTGTAATGCAAAGAGTGGCCTAAAAAACGAGATGTCTTGGGAATAAGTTTGTGTAGTATCAATGGAACTTTTAAAGAAATTTGTGATATATCCTGTGTTATTACACAGGATATATCACAAATTTCACAAATTTAGCTATTGCTATAGCAATAATTAAAATTCTTTTTATTCGGTTTGGTACTCTGGCTACGAACAGCAGCCAGTTTTGGTGGTGCCGATCCTTGGTGCGGCATTGATGAAGTTCACTATAAAACCGGCACTGTAGTGCGCTTAACATAGCCGAGCGGTGCATAGGTGCGGTCAAGGTGGAGAGAACTACAAATATATGTGTGATGTTACACAATATGTGCAATGCAGCTCGTGTACCCGTGCCAGATCTACCAGAGGAAGAGCGCAGATTGGAGAGTGTCAGATATTCAGAGGTGGGCTTAATGCTCTGTCACTAGGCGGATAGGTATTCTATCCATGAGCAAAAAATTGGTAGCTATAAGATTATAGGAAGTTACATCCCGGAATACACGAATTCTTACTGGGCTATTTATGTCTTTTTTCTATTGTATTTACAATGGACAGCACGACAACCGTAACACACTACCAGTGTAAGCTAACCATGTGACGCATTTGTAAATACTTAAACTGTTAACGGTCGTCGTGCGGCCGCTTGTACATGTATAATAATTTTATTGTACATGTATAATTATTATTTGTCACGACGGAGAGCTGGGCAATGTAAATATTGTAATTATTATTAGGTAAAATGTCACGACCTTTATCCCAGATGGGGTGATCAGATTATTAAGTAAATATATGAATACAGTCATTATTGATTCCTATTTCTGCTTTTTATTTACCAAAAATCTTTCCGAATCTGTTATTTTAAGGGCACTATTCCGGTTATTTCCTGTTTTCTTTACTTTTAAGGTTCCTGTTCCTTAGTCACGCACAATGCTTAATTGCAAAGGTACTTTACTTTTTACGCGCTCCTCTTATTTTTGAGGAGTATGGTTTCTTCCTTGTAAAATTTGATATCTGACATGTGTTATTAAAAAAATATGTATTACCTCCTACAAAGGTGCCAGCTGAAAATCAGCGCTGTGGCACAGAATTAATACACTCGGTATTATATGGTTCTTGCCACAGCATTATGCTGAGCTGGAACCTATGTCAGCTTGCATTATTATGATTTAGTTTAAATTTCTCAAAAAAAATTTCATGTACATGCCCATTGTAAGCTGAATAAATGTTTTTCTTTCTTTCTTTCTTTCTTTCTTTATTATCTCCGGTTCTATGTCATTATTTAACCTACTAGTTATTTGTGACATCCTTTTACCTCAAGTTAGTTCTTATTACTTGTTTCTACTATTTTCCTACGTGATCCTCTTATTTTTGAGGATTCAATATGGTTCTTCCCTGTTATATATTGATAGTTTTCATACATAAACGTATCAATATTTAATAGCAAAGGGCCTTATTATATCACTTAGGAAAATAGTGAGCAGAAGTAATAAGAAATAACTTGAAATACTAGGAAAGTATATAGTATAACCGGATATATAAGTAAATCATCCCTAAATATTAGGAAAAATAATAGGACATAACCAGAAATATGAGGCAATTATATTATAATTGGTAGGACGTAACTGGAGATATTAGGAAGTCATTGATAAATAGAAGAAAAGAAATAGCATATAATTCGAAGTATGAGGAAAGGAAACTTAAATAGTAGGAAACATAATCATATAATGTATACTCATCCTACTAACGCCATGGTGACACATCATCTTAAATACCGTTATCATCAGCAAACGGTAGTATCATCGTACTTTTTGGTCATATCACTATGTGTCTATACTTTTAGTGAATTCATCATACTTCAAGCTGAATTCAGGTCATTTATGATTGCCATTTTTCTCACTGCATCTTATCTAAATCTGCCGCCAAGCAGCAATGTTAATAGCATTGTTGTGTTCCGGTTGTCAGAGGTAAAATAGCCAGTCCCCCAAATGTGTTGGAGTTTCCGGGTCAGTACGCTTCCACCTTCGACCTCATCTTCACTTAATATCAGGTGTGATTGAGGTCGAGTACGAATCCGTCGTGCATAAAAAAAAATTACAATGATGCACGTGAAAATATAACCATTTGCAGTCGAGTAAAAATCTCGCTTGCTCGCGTCCATTTAGCTTCAGAGAAAACAAAATTTTTACTACGTTTATATTGTCCATCTTTCTCCGATATAAAAACATTTGTTCTCATAAAAATAGCCACTGTGTGAAAATGTATTAAATTCCTATACTTATAGCATCAAAAATTTCACAGGTATAGGTACAGTCCGCGTCAAAGTTGTTTACACTGGACTGTTTAAAAAATTATTACTGCGTGATGCCTATTCAAGCTATACCACAGTTTCTAAATTTTACCCTCTTATGTTATCGTTTTAGAGAACTTCGGATGGTACAGCTTAAATGGCTCTCATGGTACTAATCAGTTGTAGGTATTGATTGCCAGTGAAGAAAAAATAGGTCAAACTCATCTCTTCTTACCTGTGTCGTAAAATGTGACAATCTTGAGTCATAAACAACACCCACAGTATCATTATTACCCCTTTGCATGACACGATACCCACTGACAATAGACGTTTAAATTTTATACAGGGTGAAATACCAAAGAAACCACATTGTCTACTGAGATAGATTAACCTAGCATAAGCTTAGGATAGGATCTTTATTAAAAAACAACAATCATTATTTAATTTACTTTTAGAACTATTATTCGGTTAGTATTAATCGAAATCAGTTGACTGTTAAATATAGGTAAGCAGTTGAGGGGGGGTCAATGATCTCTCGGGTGTTTTTAATATGAAATGACTGGAGTTTTCATGGTTATTTTTTTTTTTTTAATAATCAACAAGAAACTCAAAGTAAATAAAATCTATAGTAACAGTAGACCAACTAACCAAATTAATCAAACTAAGGCGGCGATTAGGTAAACTTTTGGAAGGACATCATTGAGCAACCCAACCATAAAAAGATGAAGAAATAGACAAAGTGCTTTAAGAGAATTATGTACACGTATTAGATGTCATTCTCTATATAAGTATAATATTTGGAGACGGATTATGTCCAAGGAAGGGTTAATGGCAAAATCCTAAATGAATTTGCGATCGCTCGGGTAGTAGTTAATCAAAAGTGATGTTAATTATGCTTAAGAGCTGTCCATTAGTGGTATTGTTTATGTTGCTAATAAGGCTCTTACTGGGCTACGAATAAGTAAATCTGTTAAATCTATTTCAGTACAAATATATGATATATCTTTCCGCCCGCGGCTTCGCCTACGTCGATTAACTTTATCGCGGAAAATTTTTTATCCCGCGGGGACTACTCACTTTATCGAGATAAAAAATATGCTGTCTTAATTTTCTTTTTTTTTTTATATATATGAGAGGGCGGCAAACGAGCATGCGGGTCACCTGATGGAAAGCAATGACCGCCGCCCATGGGGGTGCCCAACACCAAAAGGGTCACAGATGCGTTGCCGGCCTTTGAGGAAGGTGTCCACCCCAGACTAAGTAGCGCAGCCTGAGCGATGAGGGATTCTCCAGCAGTGCTTGTACCCTCCTGGGGTACTAACTCTTTAAATACCGCTACCATTCTGGAGAGAGACTGGAAGGTGGGCCTCCGGCGCCCTCGCTCACTGGACGAAGCGCAGTGGCAAAATGCCACTACTCAGACGTCTAATCTAGGGTATATTCCAAATTTCATCCAAATTCGTTCATCCGTTTCGTCATAATTGAGCGACAAACAAATAAAGAACCAAACATGAAATATGATATTAGTTAGATACATAAACTATTTATTTTAAGTTCACTGCTCTAACAGATTTTCAAGGGTGAGTGGCTGTTATAACGACTCCTATACATATTTATAAACCGAGAAATGTTGTAAACTTAGAAATAAGTCTTCATAGTATTAAGTTTTTTTTTTATCCACAACGGGTTAGTACTTGACCTCAATCACACCTGATGTTAAGAGAAGATGAGGCCGCAAGTGGTAGTGTACTAACCCGGAAAACCCCCCAGACATAGTAGTCACCACCACAACCGAAGCGGCTAAAGATCTCAGGGAAAGACTGGCGAACCGGATGGGAGCAGACGCCAAAACCAAAGTGCGCACAATGGCCTCAGTCCTCGTAAATGGAATCAGAGACTCCGAGAAGAGGACAGACGGAAGGCTCATAGTCGACGAGGCCCTAATGAACCACTTTGGTGCCATAGTTATGGCCTCACGTCTGACCGACGCCAGGGAGATAATTCTCATCGGCGACATCAACCAGCTGCCGTACATTGACAGGGAAAATTTATTTAAGATGCAGTACAGTCGGCCAAACCTGGTAGCAACCATCAGCCATGAGCTGCTATGCACGCACAGGAATCCGCTGGATGTAGCATACGCCCTCAACGAAATCTATAGTGGCATATACTCTTCCAGTTCGCGGGTGCATTCCTTGAGGCTGGAACGGTTTACGGGCGCAGAGATACCCACCACCGCCCCGAATACTCTCTTCCTGGTTTATACCCAGGCGGAAAAAGAGATCCTCATAAATCAAGGATACGGGACGGGTATAGGGTCACGCGTTCTGACCATACACGAGGCTCAGGGACTGACATACGAGACGGTAAGGATCGTGCGTACCGCGACAGCCAGACTGCAGTTGCACAATAGCGTACAGCATGCTGTCGTGGCAGTGTCGCGTCACTCTGTCAGCTGTGTTTACTACGCGGATGACAGGGATGATGCGATGGGCAGGTTTATGCAGCGGGCAACGGTTGCTTCGACGAAGAGCATTTTAGATTACAATCTGAAAATGGCAATACGCCATCGTGACACAGCGGTCGTGGAAAAGCTGAAAAGGTTTGGAGAGGGAGGAAGTCAGAACCTCCAATAACGAGGCACAGTCCATCACAAGCATACAAGATTATACAAGATTATTCTATCACTGCCATTGTACTCACTCCCATAGTTAAAAAACGCACCTCCCCTTGAATTGTAATCAGTTGTAATCATCATAGAAATAAACAAATATTTAAAATTTTACATACCATAATTATATCGAGAATAGGAATAATTAAAAATAATAATAATAAGAATATGACAAAGGGAAGATATATATATATATATGTGTGTATATATATATATATATGTATGTATATATGCATACATAAAGAACAAGAACTCACTGTTTTAGATTTAAGCATAGTCGTAGTCTTTAGAGTATAAAATGTAAAAAGAGACAAGTTAATTTATAAATTATATTTTTGTAAACAAGAGCACGGACCATGTGTCTGTGGAGATTTAAATTACTTTAAAAAAAAAAAAAAAAAACCCGGAAAACCCATCTTATTTGGGGGACTGGCTATCTTATCTCTGACAACCGGAACACAACAATGTTATTAACATTGCTGTTTGGCGGCAGATTTAGATAACATGGTGGTAGCTAGCCAGGCGGACATTTAATATCCTACCACCAACCAAACCGAGTACTAAATATATGTACCCCGCTGGGGATCGAACCCGCGACCTAGGAAAGGTTAACCCAATGTTGTTTACGTTGCGCCACGGAGGCGGTTAAGTGACTGAGAAAAAGTATAATTTTTCCCCAAGCGAATATTACAAGCCACGGTCAAATAAATAATACTAATCAGTCATTGACGCAGACCCAGGTATAAACCCAACCATCTTTCACAACAATAGACTTGTTTCCTACCCAGCCGTAACCGTGCCGAGGAAAAACGTGCGAGAGTGGAAAAATAAGGTATTGTAACCCATACAATAATAGCCAAGCAAATCCGATTGACATTGTCTTAAACAACCTCCAATGATTAATGTAATTGTTACATGAATACTATAGCGAGCTACAGGTAACAACGGATTCGTGTCTAATTATTTTCGGCAATAACGTTATAATTTGCACCCGTTCCGTTGCGACAGTAAATCGCACGCAAGTTTCGTTCGATACAGTGCTTTAGATAATTGGTCTTTGTAAAAAAAATAGTAGTACGCGTAGAGTTTATTTAGGTATAGGGAGATACTTATTTTTCTGTAATGTATACAAGGATGTTCTTGTCAGCATTACAGAAAAATATTCATCCATAATATAAGCCTAGTTACTACGAACTAGGCTTATATTATGGATAACCTGTTATTTCACCCGTTTTATTTATTCAAAGGGCTTATATACGGTTTTTAAATGATGTTTTAAACGATAATTTAATTTTTTTTCTTTTGTTATTATTATTATTATTTTATTTTATTAATTTAAAATTTATATACGATTAAAGAAAATGTTCCCGTTGATGTACAAAATCGTTCTGTCAATAAATTTAAAGATTCTATAAAACAGAAACTTATTAAGAAAGCATATTATAAAATATCAGATCATTTGGATGGTAATCATCCATGGACGTAACCAACTCATTCGCATACCAGGTTATTTCACAATCTAATAATGAAATAAATTGTACCTTTGTTATATATAGACCTGTTTTAAAAAGCAACCCTTCGAGTTGCTTGCTTGTTCCTCTCGGGGGAAAGTTGCCTTTTGACCAAGCAGTAACTTAAAAAATGTAAAAACTGACTATTTTAAGTGGATACCTACAAAATAAAGATTTTTTTACTCTATTTTACTTTTATTGTAAATACAGGTATATACAAATTATAAATGTTAACATCTATAATTTGGGTACCCATGTTCGTATTCCTCATACAAACATATACCCCAACGGGATTCGAATCCGCCACCACCAGACATAGTCGTCAGAGTTTCTAACCACTACACAATTAATTTAATCTTACATACATATTACATACATATTTATTTATTTATAGTTTATTGTACACTAATCATAAAATGATAATGAACAAATAAGTTTCCATCCTGTATTATATTACTGAGTATACAGATAGGCAATTTTTATTATACTCAAACAAATACCTTGCAAATAAAAGCAATGCATTCTCATTGAAACTTGCAAGTCTCTAACATTCTCTCTAGATATTGCAAAAGTGGCTCACTAGCTGCAACTATATTTTATCATACTAAGTCTACACTGTAACGTAGTTACAATGTACAACAAAATGTTGATTCAAGGCATTAGTGTAAAGCATTAACCAGACCATGTTAAAAGAAAGATACACAGAAGTTATGTATTAGAGAACCATCAACACAGCCCTAAAAGTGATAAACTACCACGCTCTACTGCTCATTTCTCATTTTTATTAGTCTTGAACGTACCATTAATAGGCGTAGGTGTGTCCTATGTAATCATAATATACAGTACTTTACTGGATACCGCATTACCTAAAGAGTATTTTTTTTAGAAGCTGAGGAAAGTTCCTATAGCAAAAACAGAACCCATAAGAGAATAAACTTGTAATTTCATCTGACCGTCTCGGGCCCGTTCTTTCGTATAGAATAGGCTTATAAATGACTCCGGCTAAACTACATAGATACAGTCTGCTGTGAAATAGTTGTGTAATACAACTAGAATAAATGTTACATGCCCACATCATGTAGAGTACCAAAATTTCCTTTAATAACAATTTGAAAATTAAAAAAACCCACAAGAAATTAGGTTATGAACATAATAATATCATCCAGGTATGCAAAGCTGGGCTTGTAACCGGTTTTGAAAATACCGGTAAATAAAGGTTAATACCGGATATTAGAAGAGATTTCGTTAAGAGGGTGTTCGAAATAAGAGCGCTATCTAAAACCTTATTAAACGGTTTTTATCCCGAGAGACAGTGCACGCTTCGGCGTCCTTTGAAATTTATAGTGATAGAGGCGGGCGTTGTCAGTAAGAGCGAAATGAAAACCACTAAAAACCTTTTTTCGCTCCTTACGAAAACCGTTTTTTTTTAATATTAAGATAGGGAAACCTACATAAAACACTTTTTTTTATGCACGACGGTTTCATTCTTGACCTCAATCACACCTGATACTTCTTTATACTGGACGCTGATTTAAGTTTAAAAATAAACCGGTAAACAAGCCTTAGTGCAAAGCACTATATTACTAGGTCGAACGTCTTCAAAATGTCTGAACCGATTTCTATCAAACTAAAATATTACTATCAAGTAAAAAACCATTTTCAAATCGGTTCAGGAGCTTTGGCGCTACAATTAATGCCATATACTTCAAAATTACACCACTCATTTTAAAACAAGAATCCAATTCTAAAAAAGCACATTTACAATTTCCGATGGAAAACTTTATCTTCAAATTACCTACTGCAAATGAAATAATCATATGCATAAGATGATGATGTATACTAAGAGGTATCTTGTTCAGTGCATTAGGTAGGTAGGTAAATACCTATCTGAAGTTCAAAGTTGATCGTTCAAGTTCATATATTTAATCGGTGATATTGTGCATCTTTTACAACAATTAATTAATTAAAACTAAATAATCATGAATGATGTTTACCTTGAATTAACTCACTTTTTGACTTGATAAGTTTGACTTTAGAAAGTTATTCAAAACGATTAATTTGGTACAATTTACTAGGTTTTCCTAAATATTAATTTTAATTATGAAACGGCGACATCCTCCTTGCTCCAATTTTAGCAAATATTCAAATTAAAAATGTTACTTAATTTAATTAAAATATGTACTATACATTACCTAGGCCTTTCGTACAATTATCTGTTGTAATGAATTACTGTATTGACATACGCATAGTGAAATACGCACAAATTCGCCTTATACTTTGCCCCTTTCTTTTGGAACAAGCTTTTCCTAAACATTATCCTTCGCCAAATATGTAACGGTAAATCCACGCTTAAAAAGGTACGGGCCCAAGATCGAACCCACACACATACGTCTCCAACAGAAAATTGAACCGACACCCTACTGTTACCGCAGCAAATATACTAGATATAGTAAAGCAAAGAGAAAATACTCACGTCACTTAATATCATCAGTGATTAACTTCCAAACACCACCAGAACACTAAAATCACAAGAGTGAAGTGTCCAACATTCGCATTAATTATTAAAATGCATTGAAATCGATTTGATAGAGTCGCATGCGCACCTCTGAGTGCCGACAACCGCGCACCGATAACAGCCGACGAACTAACCCGCGCGAAGGGAGGACATTGTACTTTATACCGTCAAAAGCGGGGATAGAACAAACGTGGTCTTTAACAAAATTGGAAAAATACGAGAAAAGAAAATATCATGTAGAGACTTCGATTTTGATCATCAACTAAAGAATCGTTCAACCCAACCATATGTGTAGGTACGAGTTTAAGGATTGTAAATTGTAAACCTAAAATACCTCCGTATCATTGTAATTGAAACCTAGATTGCAACAATCTGTTCTAAAGCAAAATTTACATAAGTATGCCATTCTTCTGCAACAAATGATTCAATTAAATACACCAATACAGCATTGTAATAACACAAAAATAGAGAATAATTTTCGAAACCCTACAGATATAAAGATTTAAACCTCGCTCAAAATAAGTTACAGAAGTGATATATCATTCACTGAAAATCAATTTGAATAATGCTTTAATAATGACAGGAATAAAATTATCATTAATACAACTACTACTGTAAAACCAAAACAGTTCAGCTATATGTGACAGATTAATACGCATTATTGCATAACTAATATTTCTTGTCACAATTTTCTAATGCATATTACTAACTAATAAATAACTACTGGCATAACGGAATAACTTACTCGACAAACTCATGTTTTAGCTACAAGCAGCGTAATGTCACGTAATGTCTCATACAATTATGTCAAATATAGGGAACAGACAATTAGTCTATTCATATGGAATTAATAATATAAATGTGAAAGTTTGGATATTTGTTTCGTTGTTTCTTGCTCAAACATTGCGAAACTGATAAACAGATTTGAAAAAATTTTGGTACACACGTAGACTATTCTTTGAAGTAGGACATAGAAAACTTTACTATAAAGTTAGCAGTTCCCAAAACAAGCGAAATTATGTATATAACGATGTTGTTGATTAGTAATCTTATAAGGTAACTGTATTATTATTATTTATTAGGCATTTATTATTCAAAATCAAAATCAAAATCAAAATCAAAAAATGCTTTATTTTGTAGGTACACAGGGTACACTTAAAATAGTCAGATTTTACATTTTTAAAGCTACTGCTTGTTCAAAAGGCAATTTTCCCCTGAGAAGAACAAGCAAGAAACTCGAGAGGTCGCTCTTTTAAAAAAAGGTTTTTATATTACAAAATTATTATTTTATATTATAATATTTCATTATTAATTGTGAAATAGCCTGGTTATGCGAACGGGCTGGTTATGTCCATGATTGTTTATCATCTAAATAATCTGATATTTTATAATATGCTTTCTTAATAAGTTTCCGTTTTATAGTATCTTTAAATTTATTGAAAGGAAGATTTTGTATATCAACAGGAACTTTATTGAAAAAGCGTATACATAACCCTTTGAATGAATTACTGACTTTGTGGTGGCGACTTATATGACCTGCAAGTTTATCTTTATTTCTTGTATTGACATCATGTTTATCACTATTTTTCCTAAATGATGCTATATTTTTTTTGACATATATTAGATTTTCAAAAATGTATTAAATCGATTATATAGTTTTAACTAAATAATGCCCCATAAAACTGTTTCCACAGTTTGTCTCCGGAAGCTCGAGTCTCACAGACAGTTATGTTACCTAGCTACAATTAGTATATGTCTGTCTATCCACCTATCTAATAAATACCCACCGATTCCAAAAGGGAAAGTCTTCTGTGAAAAATTAAAGTGGTGTGCAAGAATAGCCATGAGATCTTTTATGGTCTCTAGTATGACTATGGGTTTGGGTCTCTCTACTATTAGGTACCTACTCGTAGCTAAACCGGTATCATTGTAACTATTATCGTTCGTTGAACAGCTTACTCGTACGATGAATGAATTTGCCAATAATCGTTGCAGAGGATAGTTACGGCTCCTTGGATAGAGTGAAACACATGGAATAATGAATGAACGAACCTCGTTCTTCTCTGGGGAGACTACTCAGTGAATGAGCGATAATTATATGTCATGACGTCTTTAAATGTTATTCTTATAACTTACGATTGAAAACTTTTTTGAATTTGAATTTAACCACATAGCCGAATTATACGATAGTTGTCATTGTTTTCCCCTTTTTAGAAATCTGGCAGTTTTGCTTACGTTTTTCATTCACAGTTTGAGAGTCAACTACGTACAAGCGATTACATTTTTTTTTAATTTCTGAATTTATAAAGAAAAAAAATATCTTTCAGTCTTGCGCAGTTTATTGTATACAGAAGAATGGTACTCAATATAAATTTTAAAAATCCAGAAAACTTATCGATTGGCCTAGGAGTTTGCCTGCGATTATGAATTAGACAGTCCATACATTATGTACTTTGTCAAAATATATGAAACTGCGATTATGAAGAATACTACAACGATAAGAGCGTGGCTCTCAAATTCTTTCATGATGATATGGACACTAAGTCCTGCTTAGTTACTTTGTAAATGTTACCTTAGCGAAATTTGAGGCCGACAATACGATATAAATAATGCGCCCGTGAAGCATCACTATTCAATTAGTGGCGTATCCGTTTAATTAGTGAAGTATTCGGAATATTTCCTTTAATAACATTGATCATAAATAAGATAAGAGCCTCGGTGGCTCAGCGGTTAAAACGCGGTCTCCCAATTTGATAGATCCGCGTTCGATCCCAGGCAGGCCATGTGCCAATGACTTTTTAAATTTAGTTTAATTATTTGTGAGCATTTATCCGACTGCTCTTATAACTGTGAAGGAAAACATCGTAAGGAAACATGCCTGAGAAATTTTAAAAAAAACTACGAAGCGATGTGTGGGCTACACATCCAACCGCCCCCATTGAGCCAGCGTGGTGGACTACGGCCTATACCTCATTATACGAGGGAAGGTCTATATTCCTGCAGTGGGATGTTTACGGGCTAATGATGATGAAGATATTACGCAGGTTACAAGGGTATTTTTAACCCCCGACGCAAGAAGAGGAACGTTAGAATGTTGGAAGCCTATACATCTGTCTATGTATCTATAAGTCTGTGTCTGTCTGTGGCAACACCAAAAGGTCGAACCTATTCGAAAACGGTGTATTTTTCAAAAACTAGTATTTGCGAGATAGTATTTCATTGGATGAAAATAGCTGGTTTGTAGATCTAGATAATAATCATTGTCTTACAGAGGTTACCTAAATTTTTAATTTATAGTTATACTTTGACACGTTTACTTAAAGTGAATCGCCTTTATTGTTTTACGCATTAAATTTTTAATATTACAAAATTTTCATGTACTTGCCCATTGTAAGCTGAATAAATGTTTATCTTTCTTTCTTTCTTCTTACTGAATATATGAACACCTAAACGCTTATTATGTATGTATATGATAATAAACTATGCGTATGACAAGTTTACAGATCTCAATTAGCTGTTGTATGGTGAGACGAACATTCTTTTTTTTTTGCGATCGCAGGGTTTCCACAATAAAAGTTCTTCCTTATATATATATGTATTATTTACACTTCTAACTAGAGGGTATGTTATGAAGGTTCATTAAGATTTCTTTTAAAAACATAATAAATAAAAAAAATCGCTCTGACCTGCACTCGAGAAGCTATAAGAAATAAAAGGTAAAATAAATAATACCTAAATAGCTTGGATGGGGGTTATTTTCGAGAATTTCAAATTATTGATGGAAATTGATGCACATAGCTCTAGGCTTAAGTCCAGTACTGGGGCTTTTCACAGGATGTTGATGTTTTTCTTTTTCTTTTTTTTTATGGTTGAATGGATTCGCGTTTGCCCACAATCTCACCTAATGAAAAATGATGATGTGGTCGAAGATGTAGCACGCGATCCCAGTAAATGCCTATTTACTCTGCTCTTGAAGATCCCAAGGTTTTAGGATTCAGGAAAGACTAACGCCGGAATCCATCCATGCCTTGGTTGTTTGGATGATGAATGAAAAGTCGAACTTCTTAGTGCGAATGTTCGGTATATTCGGCTGGGGATCGAACTCGCGACCTCCGAATCGTAAACCCAATGCTGTTTACATTGAGCCACGGAGGCTGTTTAAATGTGATGTATTCATTATATTATGTATTATATTATACTCTAAGTTTCGGGATCTATTAAAAATTAAGTAGGCCAGTAGTGACAATCTTACCCTGTCTATTTGATTGACTGTCTACCTATACCTGTTACATAAATTCAGGCAACCATAAATAAGATAATTATGTAAATCATCTAATGGTTAAGGAAAAGTACCAATGAAAACCTAATCGTACCTACATTTGGCAATCAACTTCCTTTTTACCCGACAAAAAGAGGGTAAGTATCTATTTCCATTGTTATATAACTAAATAGTAATTTATGGAATAAATAAGATCATCATAAATAATAAATATCCTTAGAAATACACACAGCGCCATCTAGTTCCACAGTAAACAACTATAGGCTTGTGTTGTAGATACCAGATGATTGATATACTACTCAAATACATTTTTTTTGTAAATAAATACTTATTACAAATGAAAACATCCATAACTCTGGTACATTCATTCCTCACACAAACATATGCCCCTAGCGGGATTCGAACCCGCAACCTTTTTTTGGTTACTTTAGTAACTTATTAGTAATCTGTGATAGTGGTCAGAGTTGCTAACCACTACACCAAACAGGCCGTCATATAAATAGCTATTGTAATCGTGTAAATAAACAACTTTCCCATAGGAAGCTAGGGTAAAGTTGCGAAAAAATTTCAAAGGCCTACATGAATGGAAATGTCGAATTTATATGGGAGAGGGTTTTTTTACATGTTTACAAACCCTTGTTTATAACCCCCGACGAAAGACGACTGGTGTTATGTGTTTGACGGCGTTGTGTGCTTGTCCAGTCGTTGTCCAGACGTATCTCGGTAATGTGTGGTGCGATTTGAGAGCTAAGCTTTTAATACACTTTTTTGGTGTATTATTTAGATATCATTGGTTTTCGTGAGTTTTCTAAATATTCAAATTATGTCCAATGTAAAAACTTGTCCAATACATATCTTTTAAGCAATTTTGTTGCAAGTATACCTGCCACCGAGGCACCGCGCGGGCGCTCTACTTGGACATACTAGATTCGTTTTACTCCTTTTTTCGATCTTTAAAATTGTGCGATTCGTAGTAATTTTGAGGGTATGTATACTCATTATCATCATCATATCAGTCACAGGGAGTTCTCTGTTAGTTCACCATAGATTTCCAGAGCGATCAGTTGGAAGCGGCTTAGCGATTTGCCGCTACCTTCATAGACCGTCCTTGTAGGTGGACGTCCACCTACTCGTGGACTCCCTTTCGGGAGGTATACCCACTAAAACCCCTCGACGACCTTCCTCGGCAGTAGGGAGTACGGTTTACGTACAAGTTACTTTTATTTGTGCTGCGCTTGCGCCCTACTTTTGGCATATAAACAAAAGGACAGTCGACGAAATTACACCGTCTAGATCGGTCACAATTAGCTATCCAAACACTGTAATTTATGTAAGCATAGAGTAATAACACTAATGTAAGCAATAAACCTTTTGCTCATAATTCGGGTGTGTCAACTCAACTACTCTTAAACTTATAACTAAACCCCTTCTAACTTAACTTTAACTATCTAACTACTCCGAAGACATCCAAGACCATACAACCTGGGTAGGTACGCATAGGCGGCTTCCAAGTCGTCGTCGTGCCCCCCACCATGCCCCCCTCGTAAGGGAGGCCTCCTAAAGGCGGCTAAAGCACCCTCCGCGGGGGCACAGTCACGCCTCACGCGAGCGGTGGACGTCCTACGCTACCCTTGCCGGTGCGTGGGTCAGCTCAAGATCTTTAATGCCCCACCGGCCGTTTTATCAAAGACCACTGTTATTCCTTGCGGAAAGAGTATTTTAACGAGAGGTCAAAGCAGAAGGTATCTGGTATAAGACGGTACAATCAGAACCTCTCCATAACCCTTGGATTGATAATCGTATATTATCTAGACTTTACTATAGCTATGAGAATTCGTTCCGGACACATTCCATTGAATAAATTCTCGTTTTTTATGGGAAAAGCATGAGCTTTTCGTCCACTATTTTGTCTTCTGAAGGACTTCTTAGGTAGTATATGATAAATGTCGTCCACGACGTCACATTCTCTGCAATTAGACCATCCAAATAGTGGTCGTTTCTATGCTATAGGCTGTGAGTGGGTGCAATAGTGTTTTAGCATTTCGGCTATCGGAGACGCTAGGGCAGGGTACAAATTAGATTTAGTTTGAACTTAAGAGGATGATGGGCTATTAATAAAATTGTAAGTACAATAGAGCAACATAGTCAATACTGACTCATCATCATCATCTTATTTAAGAGCCATGCTCTTGTCGGTGGAGATTTTTCCATATCTCTCTGCTCTCCGCCTTCCTCTTGACCTCCCAATACTGACTAAGCTCTTAAAATTAAAACTTTCGGGGGTACAGACCGCCTATATACGTACGTAAAAATTGCACATACGCTTAAGTCTTTTCCGGTGGAAAACAGGCTAATTAGTTTTGGAAAGTTTCCATAACTAAATAGGAAGATATACAACGTTTACATTTGAATAGGAATTGCAAATCATAGGTAGGTATAGATAAGATATAAGAGTTGATATGTAGGTACTAGTTACTGTTAAGTAAATTTAAAGTCATTAAAGTCAATATCCTGAACGCTTCATGAAGTAAAAGATATAATTGCAACTGTTCATCACTATTTCATGTACAGCCTATTACTATTGAACATAAAGCCTCTCTCATGTCGCAAGTTACAACGCATCCAGATCCTTCCAGGATTGTCATGTGGGGTTTGGATATACCTAATCTTTGCAAGACGCCAAAATGCAACAATACTACTACTACAAATAAAATGCCACAGCAGAACATTGTTCGGAAATTATATATTATATTTGTACTCGAAGTGTCATCAACAGCCCGTAAACATCCCACTGCTATGATATAGGCTTTCCCTCGTATAATGAGGGAGTATGGGCCATAATCCACCACGCTGGCCCAATGCGGGTTGGGTACTTCACATGCCTTTGAATTTTTATTCTTCAGGCATGCATGCATGTTTTCCTTCACCGTTCAAGAGCTGTCGGATAATGCACATAAGTAATTAAATTGAATTTAAAAACTCATTGGTACATGGCCTGCCGACGCTGACTCGAAGAGTATCAAAAGTTATATAATCACTAAACCTAAACTAGGCGAGTAGATAAAACCACGTGTGTGTGACTAATAACTATAATCACATTATTATTGCGAGAGGATGTCAACCTTATCTTTTGCCAGCGGTGGAAAAGTCGCGATTGTTGCAAACAATTGCATTATTTACTATTACTAAATAACGGAAGATGAAACTACGCTTTAGTACCTAAACTAGATATTTATACAGCTTGATGTTTAATGAATGCAAAACTTCCAACTACATTCTTGTAGTAAGATACTTACAATCTGAAACAGAGTATAGGCCTGAATAATACAAATTAAGTTATCTCAAGAAATCATCGACATTTTTGGATATTTTTTTAAATACTTGCAGCAATTACTGAGTACTACAATATACCAAAAGTACTATTTAAAAATATTCATCATTTCTTGAGAAGATTCAGATTCTATTATGTATAGGTTTATCTGTTTCAGGCTGTACTTATACATACATTGTTATATTATTAAACAATTATTAATTCCATATCTGAACTCATTTATTTTTAACCCCCTATGAAAAACTACGGGTGTTATGCGTTTGACGGCGTTGTGTGGGTGTGTGTCATCTTTCATTGTATCGCAGTAATGCATGGTCCGATTTGAGTGCGGTTTTTTTTATTTTAAATGCTAAACGAGGCGCAGGTTTGATGAAAATTTGATGAAAATTGTTTAAGCCATTTCGTAGATATTTAACTTTTAATACAGTTTTTGGTGTATTTCGATGATATAATAGTTTATCATGGGTATTCTAAATTTTATTCCTTTTAGTATATAAGATTAAACCCGTGGATATGTCATGTTTGATAGAAATCGGTTAAGCCGTTTGGAAGATATTTAGCTTTTAACACTATCTTTTGGCCTATGTTTACCTGGATGATATAATCATTTGGTCAATCAATGTTGCCGGCGGTTTTTTTCATTTTCGATTTATCAAATGGCAAGATAGTTGAATTTGGATTAATTTGTTTTATTGCCATGAGCAGTTTTCATCACACATCATGACGAGGGTCTGATGAAGCCAGAAGATGGTCACTGGAACTCCTTGATGGACTTTATGTTACTCGGTTTTGTACTATAATAATATGTGATAATCATGATGAAATATAAAATTTCTTTTTAAATGTATTTTACATTATTGTTTTTGACGCGATGTTGATTTCATTGAGTTACAGACAAATACTTAGCTCCAATCAGTTTTTCTTCGCATTCCTACAAAGTGTATTGAATGTTTTACCTTCGAAATTCGATAGTAACCTTTATAGAAATACCTGTGTATAATGTTATTATGGCCATGGTATATGTATATATACCAAAATAATAAATATCCTTTCCAATCTTTACCTATATCTATCAAGTATCCCTTTTCTTTAGTAAGTGTATTAGCTCGTTAGGAATATTACTGGAGGGAACATAAGCCATCTCTTTATACACTTATCCGTGTCTTATCTGTGTCTGTTCCCTGCTGGCTTGGCTTCATAAGAATTCATGAACGTAATACCCGATGACTACTTATTGGACGACCTATTTGTTCTAGTGGTTATAGACCTTGACCGCTATATCCATAGGTCGTGTGTTCGAATCCCGCTAAAATGTGTGTATGATGAATGCGTACATGTGGGACGTTTACTTTTGATATGTATACCGGATGAGTTTTTTTGCTGTAAGGAAAAAATAGGGCATAGGTATTAGGTAAGTAAAATAGATGGTATTGGCATAGGTAGGTTTTTTTTCAATACTGTCGTGGAATAAAGCTTTGTGTCATTTGACGGTCGCGTTTGTAGCCTATTCCACATAATTACATCATTAAATTAAATAAAAAAAAAAACTTGGAAAAATATGCCTTCCAAATAAATTTCGCGTGACAGGAATACGATTCACGCCAGTCGCATATCAATCTCCGGTCGGTGCGTGCGTCGATGATGGTTCTGAAAAAATAAATATTAAAATACCTATGCCAATAACTTCTGTTTCACTTACCTAATATGCCCAATTTTTTTTCCTTACGTTAAAAAAATTCATCCGGTATATATACAAATAAAATGTATTTTTATTTGTGTAGTATATCAACCATCTAGTATCCATAAAAGCCAACTTGCTTTTTTTTTATGCGCGACGGGTTAGCACTTGACCTCAATCACACATGATGTTAAGTGAAGATGAGCCGAAGGTGGTAGCGTACTGACCCGATAACCCAAATATTTGGGGAACTGACTATCTTATCTCTGGCAACCGGAACACAACAATGCTATTAACATTGCTGTTTGGCGGCAGATTTAGATAAGATGGTATGGTAGCTAGCCAGGCTGACATTTAAAATGCCCTACCACAAACCAAACTGAGTATTAAACATGTACCCTGCTGGGAATCGAACCCGCGACCTCTGATTCGTAAAGCATATGTTGTTTACATTGAGCCACGGAGGCGGTTAAACTTAGGCTTATTGTGGAACTAGACGGTGCTGTGTATAGTATATCCAAGAATATTTATTTATTGATTTCCTTCTATCACCCTACTTTTTTCACATATTTCTTTAGGTTAGTACATATTCCCCCTATAGTGAATCTAGTACTACAAACATACCAAGTAAAGAAAACGGACTTGCCTTGAGAGTACAACTTTTTTTTTCGAATTATTGCGTTGTTTATAATAAATAAATAATGTAAAACACTAAGTAGGTATGTCGTATAGGCCACTATAAAAGTTAGCAATTTTTAAAAAGAGCTCATTGACATTTAATAAAGTTTCCTCGATAACTTCCAATTAAGGAAACCCGACGTCACGGAAATAACAATTTATTACAGGTCATCCGTCAAAATAAAGATTTGAAAGACCGTATTTATGTATAGCAGACAATAAACTATACCATAACATAATTAACTCAATATACCATAACATAATTTAGGTACGACCTGTTTGGTGTATAGTGGTTAGAAACTCTGCTACTATACCAAAAGGTTGCGGGTTCGAATTTCGCCAGGGGCATATTTGTATGATGAATACAGACATGTATTCCCGATTTATGGATGTTTTCATTTATAATAAGTATTTATTTACAAAAAAAAAATATGTATTTATGTAGTATATCAACCATCTAGTATCCACAACACAAGCCTATAGTTGCTTAAAGTGGAACTAGACGGCATTGTGTGCATGTCCAAGGATATTTATTTATTATTTATTTCGCGACATCTAAGAAAATTGAGCAATAACTTCAATGGATAAATTCGACTAATAATGAGTATTTAAAAATTGTGATTTCGGCACGTAATAAGCATCGTAAACGGCGGCTATGGGACTTTCCATCAAAAAACATCTACGCTCATGTTCGGGATATCCCTGATCACCCCATTTGGGATAAAGTTCGTGACGTTATGTAGGAAGTATTTTAAAATAAAAAACTCGACATCAAATTTTGCGATTGTGTGATTTTTTACCAGAAAATGTATCCAACTACACTCTGGGCATCAAGACAAATCTAATCTGGAACGTCAAAATCGGTTAAGCCGTTTGTAAAGGCCCTGTAGTAGAGAACATAGAAATCTACATAAACTCGAATTGCACCTCCATCCTCGGCTCACTTCCTCCGACAGTCGGGTAAATAGATATTGGCGTTTCACACCTTACTATACTAGTAATTTAATAGTGATCATAACCAATACGTTCGTCCCGTTGATGTAGTATCTTGAAATTAGGCATAAAGAAAAGTTTCATCATCGTCACACAGCCACAGGACGTCCACTGCTGAACATAGGCCTCCCCCATAGAATTCCAGAGTGACCGTTTCTAAGCGATCTGCATCCAGGGATTTCCCGCAACCTTTCTCAGGTCGCCTGTCCACCTAGGCTGCGCTTGCCGGGTCGTAGTCTCCTCTCGAGAACTTCAATGTCCCATCGGCCATCAGCTTTTCAAGCCCTACCTATTGCCACTTCAACTTACTAATCCGCTGGGCTAAGTCAGTGACCTACGTTCGCCTACTTCTTCCTGCCTGCATGATTCAAACACATAGTGAAATGCCGAGCATCGTCCTCTACACAGCTCGTTTGTGCGGATGTATCTCAACAGTGCGTAGACCGATTTGAATTCGGTTTCTTTGATTGATTTTTTTTTTTTGGTTAACTGGATACGCGTTTGACCACAATCTCACCTAATGGGAGGTGACGATGGGGGCGAAGATGAAGCACGGGATCTCAGTAGATGCCTATTCACCCTGCTCTTGAAAATCCCAAGGTTGTATGATTCAGGAAAGACTGACGCCCGAAAAAAATTAAACTAGGTGAGAGGTTCTTAGCTACGTTTGATGAAAAGCTTGGAAAATATTTAGCTTTAAACATAGTTGGTATATTTAGATAATATCATAATAGGGGGTTAATGATCACATCACAACCATGGTCGTATATTCTACAGAAATGTCTGTTGAGAATATTTGTCAATGTCATCGGTATTACTTTTATTATCTAGAGACAATACACATAATATCGTGCCTAGAGTTTTTAATATCAACAATAAATGAGTGTACCAGGTCAAGTCAACACACAACCAAGGACCGTTCGGGAGTGACAGAATAAGTCGCGAATATCAAAACGGCTCCACTGTTATCTTTTTTCATAGGAACATAATTTACTACTTAGATATTAACATGTCACGACCGATTGTGACCGACGTGTAGTGGATAGAGACCGTGTCTGCGAGGCCAATGGTAGCGGGTTCAAGTCCCGCAAGACACTTATTCCCGAGTCATTGATGTTTATATAAATATTTATGTACGCTTATCCGTTGTCTGGTATCCATATTACAAGCTTTAATTAGTTGGGACTAGATAATTGGTGTAAATTAATAAATTTATTTTATTTAAAACTTACTCTATTGGATATTAATCTTCTTCTTAGCGAGTCGATGGCAAGAACATCAAATACTTGAGGACCAGTATGTGGCCACACATATTGGAAATCGTCATTTATCATTTTGAAAATAGTGATTATTCCGCGTATTTTTCTCAACGCCACTGCTCGAATGATTTAGATTTTTACTAGCATTCTTGCCTGACAACTATTCTTCATTATTCTAGGTGAAGATGAGATCTATTAGTAATTAGACCGTAGATTAAGTTTAAACTTATCTAATATTTTTGAATAACGAATGTCCATTATATACATTTTCATTTCCTCTAAGCTACTACATTTTTATCAAATTCGTATCTTAAGCTGCGTTCAATATTTTCAGGGAAAATCGCGTGTGGTGTGTATAGACTCTAGACGGACAGAACACTGTGAAGAGATTTAGGCAGAACCACAGATACATTTTTCAGGCATTGGTGCCCCAGCATGAGGTGCAACATGAGAAGCACAGTGATCCCGCTCAACCCTGCTTCATCCACACTCAGTTTGGTTATGCAATCGCAATAGGCAATATCCCAGCTCAACCTCTCCGGAATACTGTCTGTATTTAACACACTAAAGGACAGATATTAAACATTAATAAGAACAGCGACCTGTTTGGTGTAGTGGTTAGCAACTCTGACCACTTTACCAAAAGGTTGCGGGTTCGAATCCCGCTAGGGGCATATGTTTGTGTACCCGAGTCATGGATGTTTTCATTTATAATAAGTATTTATTTACAAAAAAAAAGGTATTTATGTAGTATAGCAACCGTCTGGTATCCACAACACAAGCCTATAGTTGCTTACTGTGGAACTAGATGGCGCTGTGTGTATGTCTAAGGATATTTATTTATTTAAACAGCACTTAATAGAAACAATTCTGGGTAGGTACCTATTTTGTCACACATATTCATAATATAGTCACGACATGGCAAAGAGATGCTTTGGAATTGCAAAAGCTATTTTCTCTTTGTGAGACATATTCTATTTTGCACCAACATTATTCATTAGGTATTCATTCAGCAAATTATACAATTGATTGCGATTGACTGGAACCTCATACATTTTTATTACATGTAAAAAATTTTAGTGTCGTGAAACTAGTCAACTGCATAATTTTTTCCCCGGGTCTGCTTAAGCATACCAACAAAGTCATGTCGGAACATGATCTTAATTGCAAAATTGTGGTCAAGTAGTAGGTAATCGTTAAAAGTACAATGCTTACTAGTAACGGACAAAGCGAGTAATATACATAAGTACTAGCAAGTACCCGAACTTCGTACGCGAGGAATTTTAGCTGAACTTGCAACAGGTAGGTACACGGTTTTGGTGTGGAATGATTGGGGACAACAAAGACCTTGTTTGGTACTCTAACACGAGAGAGAGCGACGTAGAGTTAGCCGTGTGAAAAACAACTGACACCTTAGTGTCCTTAGAACTCAGTCCACGCTCGCCACACGCACAGGCTTGGCCTTGCGCTTGTTGTTTGCTATGGTATAACTTAAGGTCATCGGGAACTGGGTGTAGATTCTTTAAGCTTATTTGTGTGCGTCGTGTCCGAATCCACGGTGATATTTTCAGTGCCATGGACTTTAACTTATGGCCAAGTGCAATTTTTAACACCCGACGAAAAACGACGACGAATTAAATTAAATAAAAACAACTTGGAGAAAATAAGAGTTCCAAATAAATTTCGCATGATAGGAACTCTACGAATCCCGCCAGTCGCATATCAACATTAGGGGGGCGCGTGTGTTTTGAAAAAAAAAAAACTACCTATGCCAATAACTTCTATTTGACTTACCAAATATGCCCTATTTTTTCCTTACGGTAAAAAAACTCGTCCGGTATATATATAATTAATGATGGGATGAAATTAAATAGACCTTTTTATGCTAGTATGTACCTAAATAATATTAATAAGTAAAATCAATATATTGGGTCTATGAAATTGGAGTTTTTTTTCTTCGTTAATCATATGTACCAATTCCTACGATTTTCAAAGCTATATCCAAATTTGTTTTTTATTTGGAAAATGGAATATTATTTCAAGGTTTCACATGAAATATTTTTTAATTTCCGGGCTAAATCACATATTTAAAAAAATTGAACAGAGCTCTTTTCATGTGCTTCCCATAATCATTTCTTAGACTCGCTGAAACTTTTATAAAGCGGTTACTTTTAAAAATAAACGCTGACTGTTATCCGATAATATACTCAAAGTTTAGCTAAATTTGAATTTGGCGTTCCCAAAAAAAAATCAAAAATGTTTGTATGGAGAAAACAGTCTTAATGAAATTCTTCATACAAAACGCCAATTTCATAGGTAAGTAGGTAACTTAATATTACTAGTATGTCACGATGTAACATTGAAATGTGCTAAACCGCTGTAAGACCACTGCTCTCTTCCTAAAGCGAAGTGTTTTAGGATAAAATCTAATGTAATGATATTTTAACAAAAGTTCGCGAGACTTTAAATTGTGGTAAGGTACGAACAAAAAAAAACAAATAAAACAATTTTCGATGTTTAAAATTTTAATAAAATTTATTGGATGTTACATTCACCTTTATAAATCAGGTTAAGCCAGTTAACAATAACAAATAATATTATCTTCTTAAATATCAATTGACATGGTTTTGCCGAATCTTTCCATAAACCTTAGTAGACTTTATAGATACTTATGTAGGTATTACAAAAGAACTGGAGTTTATGCTAAGATTTAGTTAACGTTTATATGAGCTTGATTATAGGAATCCCAAATCCAAACATAAAGTTGCTAGCCACTATCAGTTGCATTCCAGTCTTTGGCATTGAGGCACATATAATAACGTTAGTCTCTTTTATGGTAAAAGGTTTACAAAAATATTAAAAGGAGCCGTTATCTATATGTGTCAACCTTAAAATTAAATGGAGAATACAAATATAACAGAACTTGTAAATAAGTAATTACATATCATAAGATTGATGCTAAAATGTAAGAAGTGAATACTGTAAATATAAATGATGAATCTCTAACTCAGTATTTCAGGCAATAATGTCTGACAATGTCAAAAAATTTAAGTATCACAAATGATGAATTTACTTTCGGCAAAAGATTAAGAAATCTTTGATTCCGATATACTCGTATGATGTAATGAAAAGTTGATGATTTAAGTGAATGCTTCGTTCTCAATGTGGTCTTAAATCGAAATAGGAAGTAATGGCAACAAGTCTACAGGGCTGCGATTATTGAACTACAAGTTAATAATTTTCAAACAAACCCGCACCAAATTGACAATATAAATATTCACTTAAAACATCGACTTAATGATGATGATAATTTAAAAAAATAAAGCCTCCCGATCTTTTAACATATGGATGCAGGAGACAACACAACGCCCCGGATGTTGGGACGGATTCATTATTCAAGTGGACGACATCCACACTGTTTTATCACAGCCACTGTACAACATGGTATCCACACGACCTTTAGCCGTATAAATCGGAATTTCCGCTATAGAGGAACGTGGTTTCAACTTTTATTAAGTAAACTTAGCTAAATTAACACGCATCAATCAACCACAATACTGAATCACTCAACTATGAAGGCACGTATACTGTGCAAGACTATGCATTGGGTATTTCCCAGTTTTTAAATGCATTATTAGTCACTTACTTATGACATACCTAACTACTATGCGCGGGTCTTCGTACCTGCTTAGGTGTTTCAAGTATAAATAAACCACCGACATGTACAGCGTGGGGCCCGGAACAAGAAAGTTATATTTAAAAAATTGTATTGTGTAGAATTTACAGGGTTTCAATGGCTGAAACCGTTTCCAAGAAATTACAGATAATTACTCCATAGAAGCCCCATTTTTTTATTTTACGCCGGTTCAGGGACCCACGATGTATAATGGGTTCTTTAACTATAATATTTTCTATCCCTTCGGCGATCTTTAGTCAAATTAATTCTATTAGCGTAAAATTATTCGCCATTAATATCAAAGAACTTCCTCAATAATTGCCGGCAAATTTTTGAGCTTTGAAAGCCAACATTTCACGCTAATGAAAGACTGATATTACATATAAGTAGCCAGACTTACCTACTTAAAAAGAAAATCCACATACATCGCACCCTATTTGAAAACAAAATCATAAGAGAGATATAAATACACTTAACTATTAAATTAAGTATGCTAAGCACTAGGCATAGTCTAGGTTATGTGAAGGGTTTATTTGATGACCTTATTCTTGATCCACTTGTTGGTGCGGGTAAGGATGTCTGGTTGGCTGGACGGGTCCTGCCACGCTTCCAGATTTACCTTCTTGATCTCATCGCACGAGACTATTGGGTTGCTGCAATTGAAATTACACTATGTTAGTTGATATTATTACACTCAACTCAAAGACCCAATTTCTCTTATTTATTTATTTTAATTATTCATACAGAATCAACAGCATTATCACGAAATATTTATACAGTATTAAATTAAATGTTTTGAATTTCCACACTGGGTCCTTGATAATGAAATATTTAAGCAATCCTTGAAGTGAATTTTTCTGAGTAGTAGTCTTAGCCTTCTTGCCGTATTAATCGGAATCCTAGGTTATCGGAGTTCTAATTGGATAGATTATCAGATACAGGTATCTACAATACAACGTTTTCATAATGTAGGTCGGTAATCATCGCATTTCCGAATGCAATCGAATATTAGTTTCCTTGTCCATTAATTATTAGATTTATCATGTCTAATAATTTGAATTCAGAATTTATTGTTGTTTTGTTTTAATTTCGTGTGTACTATATAGAGCTGTAAAACTATTTTCTCTTTTTATAATAACATATTTTATTCTTTGTCAAATATAAACTAAATAAAATATGCTTTTAGGTAACGGAAATAAATAAATAAATATTTGGGGCACTTACACCAATCATCTAGTCCCAAACTAAGCAAAGCTTGTACTATGGATACTAGATAACGGATAAACATACATAAATATTTATAAATATATCCATGACTCGGGAATAAATGTTCATAATACAAACATTTACCCCTCGCGGGATTCGAACCCGCAACGATTTCGCTGACAGGGTCATTATCCACTACACCAATCGGTTGTCTTTATGGAACTGTTTTATGTTTTTTATCGTTTTCTTTTAAAATATTATTCACAGTTCCGACTGAAACCCCACAAGCTTCAAAAACACATTTTTGTACTTTTTGAAAATAAGCATTGTAGTTTATTCATCCATAGTTATACGTCATTATGATGTGTTATTATATTTGCATATTAAATAAAAGCTCATACAAAATTGTTGTCATCTATTGAATATTTAGAGCATAATTATTATCCCCTTAGTGATCTCGGTACGGCTGAGTACAAATAGGACTAATACTCCGCTCCGAAAATATTTTGGCAATATTTCTTATTATGTGAACCCTGGATTGAACATTGAAAACAAATTCGGATTGTCTTATCAATTTTCTACATCGTGCGGTATTGCACTGGGCAATTAATCACTACGTTACGTCACGTTTCAATTGACAGCATAGACGAGTGATCAAAGAGCTCATTTTAGTAGTGATGGCTTAGATCACTTAGTTCTGAATGGAGGAGCATGTTGTTCGGAGCTCCCCAAAATCTGGGATGGCCAACTTGCCTACCCAAACGTAGGGATTAAATCTTCAAATCACGTTATATGGGAGCGACTTATATTTAGCCGTAAACGTCTAGAATGTTGATGTAATTATTCATATCTGAGGTAATAAAACGAGACCTCGAAAAGGAGTGTGATATGAATATCTCATTCTAATGGTAATCGATCCCCTACTCCGTCTATTTTTGAGGTACTTCTGTAGTTCCTATCAGTGGAAACGCTTTTGGTCTCCGCTATATCTATAATGGTTACTTCTAAATAAACTATTTTGTACTGCATGTTTCACGAACAAGGAAATTGAAATATTAATACTATGCTCCGGCTAGAACCGTCATCGGCGACCTTGATCCAGTAATCGATTTTTATCGTTCACATTTCTTGTCGGTACCTTCTTTCTTTCGAATTCTTACCTCCTTCAGAAAAAAACTATAAAATAGTATATACTCTTTTACTCTTGATCCCAAATTTGCATACCTATCAGAAGGTGGCTGGAAGACATCCTTCTGGACCGCAGTTACACCAGCGTTGTCACACAACAGTCTAGCAAGTGAGCCGCGTTTTATCTCGGCCAGTTGTCGCTTGCTCAAGCTCCCGGTTTCGTCTGTGTGAGTGTAGAAGTAGCGATCGCCGGCACGAGTGCGCCAAAGTTGCTCCTCTGTAAGGGAAATGAAATTTACATTTTAAATGACTTAGGAAATAAAAAAAAAGGAAAAGAAGGGAATGATTAGCTACAGACAATATTACAATCCCATTGAAACTGTAAATCCTATACAGTTCTTTCACGTTATGTTTATAGATCTCCAGAGTACTCTCATCATCAACAGCCTTATCCAGCCCACTGTTGAGGCACAGCCTCCTCTCACTGGGAGTGCAGTGCAGATTGGTGGATTTGTGTGAGATTAGTGACCATCTGACAATCACTGTTCTGACTTCTGACTCTCAATTGAAAACAACCGGGACCGACTATTTAACGTGCCTTCCGAAGCACGGAAGCACTCGTATTAAAATGCCACTAGTGGTCACCCATCCATGGACTGACCGCGCCAGATATTGTTTAACTGCGCTAATGGAAAACGAATAGCGAAAACGACTGCGTCACGAGTGTGCGAGACAACTTTAACTAGTATCAAACACAAGATAAATCTCGCCTTATAACTTATACGATTACATTTCGACTTTAGGGTAGTAACTTACTCAGAAAACAGGTGGCTGTTGGACCCAACACGGATCCTGGTAAAGAAGTCTCCGCCATCACTCCCACCACTAGGTCGATATCACTGGGGTTATCGTATATTTCCTCTAATTTGTCCACGGTCTGTTGACAAAGATATAATATAAATGAACTGAGTCAATATCTTTGATAGATAGGTGTGTTATAAGTAACTATTTCTACGTACTGCAATTATTTCTTTTTCTCAGCCAAGAAAACCCTGGCAAAGTATTTGTGCCAAGGGGTGCGGGTGGCTTATGTCCGAACACAACTAGTCCGGCACGATGACACCTCAATCAATCAATCTCAGTCCACATTCCATCCACCCACTGCTGGCCTCTTCAGACCTCTGCTCTATTACACCAAATTTACCACTCGACATTTCTATATCTCAGGCGCTGTGATATACTTACTGCCTGAGCAATGACGTCAGCTAGATGCTGAAAGGTAGTAGCAGTGGACAGGCCGCACACCGATCGATATTGAGTGTACCCAGGTAGGCCATGGTCACGACCGCGCTGTATGTCCACCGCCAAAACGTCTAGATCTCCCAGCCAGCGGTGACGTAACTATTTAACAATGAAGTAAATTATTATAACATTTACAAATGAAAAAATCCGCATGATATAACCAATGATCTTTATTTTTTTTAAACTTAGGTACTTACAAAAAATAATGGGATTATGACTCAATAAATGACTTAGTATACACCTATGGGAAGAATTCTGGGTCTCCGTAAAGTCACATTAACAATTCATCCGAATTCTCAGCAGATTAGCGATTTATTAGAGTTAGCGTCAGCAATTTCTGTATTTACAGATTGGAGTTAGGAATTTCTGTATTTTTTGTAATAACAATCGATCACGTATGTTAAGTTAAATACACTCAATTTATTTCATTGCAGATTCATTTATTACAAAACAAAGAAATATGAACCTTAACCTGATCCCAATACGAATTGCTACGGGGCCCTTTAGACCCACAGGTAAGAAGCACAAAACCACCCAATAATCCAACATAATACAAAGAATGAATGTCAGATTAGTCTTCAGTGGTCAACATTTGTTGACCTTTGTATAGGGTAAGTAATATAATATGTTGTACATATACTTCCAAATAATAACTAATAATGCAAAATAATAGCAAATAATGATAACTCGATTTAAAATGTTAAACTTACATCATCATCATAGTTGAAGTCACTCTTCTGACTGTACTGGCTGACCATTCCTCTTAGCAACTTCTCGATGGCTCCCTTCTGAGCGACAATCTCCGGCTTGAAATAGTGATTTGCAAGGCGGTGGGAAGTCACGTTGTTGTTCTCATCTACCAGCTCTATATCCTGGTCCAACAGGCTGTTGACGAAGTGGAAAGCGACCGTAGCGAATGCATTGGTTATGGTTGGATCGACTTCCGAGTTGTACCCGGTGTCGTAGCTATCGTATAGTTCGTCGAACGCTTTACCTGTAGGAAATTGAGTCATTTTAGATTACGGAGACAGATCTATACTTAGATGTGATTTTGTAGAAACTACAGTAATCGGAGGAAAAAATTTTCAGAAGTGACTGACCTAAACGAGACGTGTTCCGGCTTTCCCTTTTTGTGCTGAACGACATATCGATTGTCTCTTGGGAGTTTTCTAAATATTCTATTTATAATACGATAAAAAATTGGTATACTCTTTCTTTATAATTTAAATATTAACTTCTCAATTCGGTGACACCTTTTCTCAATTTGGTGATCAGTGAAAATACAAAGTCATTTAGTTCATGAAATGCTGCTACTATTTACTTCTCTTTAGTAATGAAAGACTACTTTTAGAAGTCTTAAAACGTTTCAAATAGTAAAAGTTAAATTGACCCCACAATTGAGATAAATTTACCCCGACAGCAGAAAAGCATTCAACGGATCCTTCACCTCCGAGATTGGCCCTCCTGTAAACCTCTGAGTTTCTCGCTAGCTCTTCTCAGTAGTGGTCGCGTTCAGAGCTAGTGGAATTTTAAACAACAAGTGACGTTCATAAGTGCATATTGTATTGCCTACATGAATAAATGATTTTCATTTCATTTCACTCTACTACGTAATACATATATCACCTTTACCCCAAATATGTTGGCCAGAGATATCCACCCACATTAACGTTTGGGTGTTCCAAACATTGTAGGTCGTATTAATAAATCGATCTTGAGATTGAGATCGCGTCTGAGTCTCAATACAACTTTTATGATACTGTTTTATTATGCAACAGATTTTCAAGCGTTAAATTAAGGTCATCTCAATATTGAGAACGGTTTATTAATAAGAGCCTAAAAGTTCAATGCTTGAAACAAGTTCCACAGTTCACCTTTCGAATTATACAGGAATGCATGTGACAGAGGTGAGCAAATAGATCTTTTTTGGTGTAAAGTCCCATAGTCGCCTTTTTCGACAGCCACGGAGAACCGTTGGTTCTATTCTGTTTACGTGCCGACACCACATACAGCTACGTAAACACACTATTATTCTAATCATAGACTTACCAGTCAGAGCCGGCAGCCAGTGTTTGTAAGTGACGTGTTGGAGCTCAGCGACTACCACTCTCCTTGCCTCATGGTACACCTTGTCTGAGTTCCACTCGGGGTTGAGTGCAGTTAAAGCGCGCGCGATACGGTTGTGCTCTCTCACCCACATGGAGTGAACTGCTGTCAGCCAAGGATGCAGGTTGGCTCGTGTGTCCCCTGTTGAAATGTATATAGTTTATTAGGTGAGTTGTACATCCGGGAAAACGTCAAGAAAGCGACCAATAAGACGTCAGAAGGCGACCGATATGATTTGATGATTGTGCGTATTATGATGCGTTTATATTTTACTTCAGTCACACACATACATAAAGTTGTAGAGAATTTATGTAAAGTAGGTAGGTAGGTACAGAATATGTTTACTACAAACTAAAACATACATGTACCGCAACAGAGCAAACGGGTCACAGCACAGTTCAGTACAGTAGTAGTTATAGGAGTAGCCCATGTGGCTCTTTTTTTTTAACTAATTGTATGTATTATTTTGAAGGAAAGTTAATCTGTAGAAAAATTATATCAAAATTATTGGCATATCAATAAAGCTGGTAAATATTTCTCATGGATTTCACGAGTACAATAATTAATAACAACGCCTATTTATTGTCCATAAGTTGATAGTTTCACTTTTAAATAGCGTTAGCTTATATTTATAAGAAACATTGGTGTCGATTCGCATGTACACCAACTAAACTAAAACCAGTTTTAAAGTAGTACTGTCTCTTTATTTCTGGAACAGTACGATGCGACGGCACCACTCCAAAACTCGTTTTAATTTAGTTGGCGTACATCCGAATCGACCCCATTGTGTATAAAACTATACTAGAACACGCTGCCGTGTCTCATACTCGCATTCACGCAAGACAGAGAAAGATTAATAAAGAAAGGTTTGTTTCAGCCTCTTACCACTGTTGAAGCAAGTAGCAGAGTCCGAGCCGACCAGACATTTCTTAGTGGGATTGGAAGCCAGTGGTAAATGCTCCTCGTCTGCTATCGTGCTGGTCTTCAGCAGACCCCCAGTCTTCTCGCGAAGGGCCGCCGCATCACGACTGTTGGCACCGTAGATATGAGAGCCATCCATGAAGTGTGTCGCTTGGTTCATCTAAAAGACAATGCACGAATGATTGGATAAGTTTTAGTTTTTTTAAAGTAAAGTGAAGTAGATATAAGCTGATACGCAACATGGATAAAAAATGCCTCTATATGGCAAACCTCTTTGGTTCTCTACATGACTTGGAACTCTACTCTAAATACACTAGAGAAGTACCGGGTTCGGGGCCTAAACGTACCGATTGGGAATCGGCTGATTATTGTGCATGTCGTTCGACCATAGATTGCACTCAAACAATATCAATTCAGGGTGCCATTTTTGTGTCTGTCGCTCATGTTATGAATGCACTCGTTTCTGAAATCTTTTGCATTCCCGAGACATAGGTTTACCCATTTGTTTTCAAATCTGAATGATCGTAAATGACATTTGTGAGTTGATTGGCGTTAGTTAGCCATTGGTATAGGTACTGTTTAAAGCTAACCACTTTTTCTCGTACATAAAAGTTTGAGTGTACGGGGTAAGATGAGCCTTTTGGATGAAATCGGCACACAGCTTTCGAATAGTTAAAAAATGCACTAAAACAAATTCACACGTGAAATTGCTTCCGATCGTGATTGCTAAAAGTTCAGAAGTTGCAACCCTAATTATTTCGTAGTCTTTTGGTCTGTTAGCTACTGAAAAAACATCGGCGTATTTATATACAGGGCGTCCCAAAGTTATGGGACATGAAGGGGAAGTACCTTAAATATTGTAGATAGTGAATTTTGCTCAAAGAAGACTTTATGTTATTTTTAAAAGTTAGTAATTCTGCATTCATAGATTTTCTAAAAATTACTTGCTTCGGCTGGGAATCGAACCGACTTAAATGTGAAAAAAAAAACACCCTACTTTTATGATGCCAATCGAAAGAATAGCTAAAAAATAATAACTCTGCCTAAGTAACATAGTATTTTAAAAGAAAGGAACAACATAAAATGATTGAGTCAAATTTCAAGAAAGTTATTTATTGCCGACGACGTTCGAAAAGTAGCGATATTATCATTCCAAAGATAGCATTGATTATTCATGTATGTTTTTTATTTGATTAAAATGATTAATTTCACGTTGTTCCTTTCTTTTAAAATACTATGTTACTTAGGCAGAGTTATTATTTTTTAGCTATTCTTTCGATTGGCATCATAAAAGTAGGGTGTTTTTTTTTTCACATTTGAGTCGGTTCGATTCCCAGCCGAAGCAAATAATTTTTAGAAAATCTATGAATGCAGAATTACTAACTTTTAAAAATAACATAAAGTCTTCTTTGAGCAAAATTCACTATCTACGATATTTAAGGTACTTCCCCTTCATGTCCCATAACTTTGGGACGCCCTGTATATAGATCCCACGTGTGTGTACCCATCAGAAATTGCTAGAGTTGCCTATTTCCTATTTTAGAAAAAAATCCACCGACAAGAGCAGGGCTGTTAAATAAGATGATGATGATGCATATTTCCGAAATGGAAATTTCCTATACATTTACTGATTAAATCATATCAAATCCTTTTTATCGCCTATTCATTTTTGGAGTTTTTCCACTAGTCTATTATAGTTTTCCTACTCTATGTCACGTCGCATTATGTAACTGTGTTGGTTATCATAAACAATCTTTATCAAAGTAAATAATAGATACCTACCTACACTACGCTCTAGCGGCGTCACTCACATTTTAAGTCCAAGTTCATTTAATTGCGCCTTATCATGTGTAGCAAAGATAAAGATTAGTATATAATGTCGTTATGAGATCAAAGTTTACTTTTCATAAACAGAAACTTTGTTCAACTATAATCAAACCTCTTAGATGATCATTAGGTAGGTATGGAAGTACTTTTTCATTACTCATACTCGGAAAGTAGGTCTGAAGTTGCCTAAGGAGCGGGTTGAAAGTAATACTTTCCAGCCCTAGGGAGAATCGATTTTATCTGACAGCTGTCAAATAAAAAAAAATTTGTTCTATTTTCAAATTTCTATTGAACCATGTTCCAAGTTTCTCTACAGCCACTCCATTACAGCGCGATTAAAAATTGAAATAACATAAAGTTAAGTATTAAATTAATGAATATATTTTTTAAATGACTTTATTATAATTTAGTTTCAACAATTTCTTTAAAATAACATAGATTTGGGCAAAATATTTAGCATTTTATGAAAATGTAAAATAATGGCGGAATAGCTGGCCTGCCACAGAAAAACAAAACAAAACAGGCGGGACAGCGGCAATCCGATCTTAATTTGTTTTTTCGAGTTGTAGAGTTTTGTTTATACTTCCATTAGCAGAGATTTGTATTAACTTGTGTTTTATTTTTACTTTCCTTGTATTCGTAATGAAAAGCACAGTGTTTATCTCGGGTTAAAGACTTATTTAGTCCCTCGAACTATTGGCGCCCTCCCTGTGCTCACTTTCATCCCTAGGATAACAATGTACTATTTCTAGACCCTATGGTATGGTAAATTCCTTAACAGTGAACTAGTTGAAATGTCACACATTACCCCCAAGTGTTGTAACTGTTAGGTAATGATTCATTACTGCATTATTTTTCATTACAACATATTTTCAGAGTAGGTAATATTTGCTTTCTTCGATAAATATTGTTGATCGAAATCATGTCTCCGCTAGGGATCGAAACGGCGACCTCCGATTCGTAAACCCTGAGTTGTTCACATTGAGCCACGGAGGCGGTTGAAGCATGTTTAGTAAATCACCTGTCTCACTGATACCTACAGAGAATTGCGGCAAAATCGACCTCTACGCTCCCGCGATGTTTGTATTGATGTCAATGTATCAAATATATGTACCTAATATCCAAGCTATTTTTAAATCGCAATTAAAACAAAAACATCTCTTTCATATTCAAGGCTATGGAATAGAAGGTCAATGAACTAACCAATGTTTAAATATCCGCACTCAAACTTTGCTCAAATAGATTTCATAACAAAGCAAAATCCGATTTATTTATTGAAACTGGCTGAGACCTTGAAGCTATTTAATCCGCCACAAGTTATCCACAGATGCAATTTATTACAAGGTGCATTATGCAAGTGCTCGAGTAGCTTGTAGATTATAAGAGTCCATTGAACGGAAATACGATGTTCATGCTATATTTAGAACACTTGGATTACCTGAGCATCTAAGTGGAACTAGTTGGGTCACTTGGGTATGTACGAGTACGTACGTACCGTCGCACGCAGCTAAATTATACCCTCATGTTTCATAGCGCGCTAGATCTATGGAATTCATTACAATAATTATGGCGCGCAAGGTAGAATAAGCCTTAGTGTTGTCAGAACGTGAAAGTTTGATACCCATGTCTTGTTTTTACTTGCACGAATTAATAAATTCAATAAAGTTAGCGCGTGGGAACAAGAGGTATACTTTTAGCTGCATGCGACTGTACCTACTTACTTTACGTAGTATACAGGGTAATTTTAGCATTATGTTTAAACGAATACCTACAAATTCAAGTTCAAATTGATCAAACAGTCAAATCGATTGGCTCTATCAATTGGTAAACATCTAGTGAGATCGTGATTGAGACCAAAGTTTTCCTATTACATTTAATTGATAGGTAGGTACGTATCTACTTGTACCTTTGACTGAACAATTTACTATATATTATCTAGGTAAGTACTAACAGTCAGTCAACAAAATTCTAGATAGCTATGCACATTATTACAAAATTACGTTTAAAATATTTTAGTTCATACTTACATATTATGAGTAACATTGGTTTTGTTTACCGTTGCCTGATTAAAATAATACCTAAACCTATATAATTAGCTCTGGCTAACGTTACATTGTACCTAGATGTTTATTTACAAGGTTTTCCTTTATTACCTACTTACTTACTTACTTAGCTAATTACATATACCTACCTACCGTATACTTAAAGCCTGACATAACGAAATAATAATAAAATAATTCATTCAAAGGGCTATGTATACTTTCTTTCAATAAGGTTCCCTTTGATAATACAAAATTTTCCTTTCAATCAATTTTAAGATACTATAAAACAGTAACTTAATAAGATAACTTAATAAGTCCAGATTAAGGTCAAGAGCGATCCCATTCTAATTAAAAAAAAAAAAAAAAAAAAAGAAAGCCTAAGTATCTATTATTATATATCAGACTATTTTGATGATAATCATCGTTGGACATAACCAGCTTGTTAGCATGCCAGGCTAATTCACAATTAATAATAAATAAATAAATATCCTTGGACATGCACACAATAATAATAATGAAATAATTCGAGTTTAATGCTTGTTCTTCTCTGGGAAAAAATGCCTTTGGAACAAGCAGTAGCTTAAAAAATTTAAACTGACTTTTTTAAATGTACTCTGTGTACATACAAAAAATTTTTTTTTAATGCGTGGTGCGGCCGCTTGTCATTATGTTAAATCACTATAACCAACATTGATTTATGATTCATTACAAAGTTTTTCGGTGATTTCGAGTTTCAAGTCACGTTATTATAACAAATTCCTTAGATCTTAATATAGCAAACAACAACGTGATAATATTATGTTTAAATGTCTTAGAATGAAACGTAAATGATATATGTACTCATTTATATTACGTATTATTGTTATGCAAATAAAATATTTATTATTTCTTGTTTGTTGTTATTGTCACTGACGCATACCTATACTCGTGCAAAATACATAGCTATTCAAACTTTTGTGACACACAGAAGAATGACTATAGAATAATTAGTAAGATATGCAAAGTTATTTATTGTGTACCTGAAATTAGTTTAGTCAGAAGCATGTCTAAAATTGATTTTGGCTATAAAAATATGGTGTAATATTTTTTCTTTAATTATTTATCTAATTAAGGAATGATAAACACCCTACAAGAAACATAACTGAATTCGCAACAATCCTTTAGGTACTTATTTTATTTACTTTACTTTTATTTTATTTTTTCTAGCTTTTTTGATTAAAAATATATATTCTAATTGGGGGGATTTTTGATATACAAAATATAACTTTGTATACAGTATAAACTGCGTGTACATTACTATCCGGCAATGTGAACACGGCTCAATATTTTACTCGAAATATTCACAGGTTAAGTCACCTCTATCATAGCAGAGAATCAGGTCTTACGTTGTTTGATATCTATTATTAACTCACGATAACAAACGACGGGTGTGACGTGTTTGACGGCGTTGTGTGTGTATTAGTGTCCAGTCTTTCTCCGGATGTATTGCAAAAATGCGTGGTCCAATCTGAGTTCGTTCTATTATATTTAAGATTCAACTAGCAGGAAGAGTCATAGCTTGATGAAAATTGGTTGAGCCGTTTCAAAAATATTTAGCTTTTAACATACTTGCTTGTCTAGCTGGATAATATTGTAATGTTTGGTTTCTCGAGGGTTTTCAATTAATGTTACCTATACTTACATTTTTGCAGTAATTATAAAATAATGTAGATGATAAAAAATTAAAGATTTCCAAGAATTACATTGAGAACCGCTTCCTTTTTAAATTCGGTTAAAAGCGAATAAGATTTAATAAAAGAGACCAAACTCTAATCATAGACCTCATTTTGAGCCAGTTTAATCGCTTTTGAGAACAATCTCAAATCTCAATTCACAAGAATTTCAAAAGCGACTTATTGTTTTAAATGGCGTATATTCGTAGTAGGTATACATAAATTTATAAATATCCTTGGACATACACACAAACATACCTGTTCAGAAGCTCCAAAAGTGCAGTCCCCTCTGTATGTGGTGACAGATCTGGTGTAGTCCATGCATGTGATATATTTATCCTTGTAGTATGGATCATTATGAGGCACCGATATCGGCATACAGCTTGGGTGCACATATCTAGGAGTTAAGGCGACGCCTGCGCTGTCACAGCAACGAATTACCTGGTCCGTAAAAACTATTGGACAAAACAATTCAAATTAAAATACGTTCAACTGAAAACTAAACATTCCATAATACAAAAAGTGTCAACGTGGTATTAAGTCACTTACTGGTTTTTCTAACAGGAGTATGAGTCAAGTCATGGTGAATAAACTGACTCCAGACGGCCAACGCTATAGTCTTCTTATCATCGGGCCGGTCCAAGTTGTCCCCTAGATTGGTGCTGAGTAACCGAGCCGAAGGTAGAGCCATATGACTGACAGCACGACGAGGCTAGAAGGAAATATTTAACAGTAAGATTGCATACATAGTGTCGCACGCACTGTATAATCACAAAATCTTGGATACCACATTTCGTGTTATACAAAGTTAATGTAATTAACTTATTATATTATAATAAGTTGATTATAAATATTGTACATACTGTATATAAATAAATACATTTCTGGCCTATATTCTTAAAAAAAGTTAATGTTACATGTTACCTCTTCAATGCCATCTGCGTATCTCGGATGCAAAATACGCTTGTATCCTGTAAGCGCCTGGCCCCAGGAGGAGCGCACCGGGTTGTTGCAGCTACCGTCAAAACTACGGTACTTGGACGACATCTTGTTAGTGCGGCACGTGAACCGTTCTAGCGCAGCGCACTCCGCTGCGTATTCACTCTCCCGCAAATTCAGCGTGCTGATATAACTTGCGCACTCGTCATTTGCCAAACCGTACCTAAACAACAAACAGTCGACGATTAAAAATCACTTTCAAGGAACGACATAATTCAAAGGTCACTTTTCACTTCACTTATGTAGGTATGTCCAACGTACCTCTCGCATCGGGTATAAACAAGATTCTGCGAGGCCTTCGTAATAATCAATGATGATTTTTCGTAGTGCATCGCATCTTCTGATGGGTATCCCTGAATAGAGAGACCCTGAGCCGCGGAACCCGCCTTCGGTGTGATTTCAGCTGCGTTCAGATTGTTTTCTAGTCGCTCTAACCGCGACACCGATAGTTTGCTAAAGCTAATCGATCTATTTGTTTGTGCTACTGTTACCGGTGGTAATCGTTTCAACGTTTCAGCATTCGGAAACGGGAAGTCGTACATTGGTGGTGGATGACTTATATCTGAGAAAAAAGAAACAGCAACTTTAAGTTCTCAGTTCATAAAACCACACAGAATCTACTCGATATATTAATTTCCCGTTTAAAATTACCTGTAGTGATGATTAAATTGAGTGGGTATGGAGCAACGTGACCTCCAAACGTAACTCCTGCCCAAAGCACGACGCCAAGCATTACCATTTTCATCATTTCTTCTAGAATGCTGTAACAATAGAACCCACTCTTAATACCTATTACCTAACTAATCACAATCACACAACCTATTTTATACGTATAATGGCAAATTGTTTTTCACTAACCGTGTAAAAAATTTAAAACCGAACATCGATAGGTAATAACTGCGAACGAGTAGAATTAAGACTGATCATATTGCGTGAATAAACAGTTTATATGAAGACCCACATAAGACAAAGGGTTATCTATTAGAGACCTTTAGTACTCTGACCGATCCTGAGTAAACTCCTGATAAAGTGTTTTCGTCACGAATAAATAAGTTTATCTATAACTTATACCTACGAGAATGACTGCTACAATTAAATGGTCGAGCCCCCTTTCCAAAATAAGATAAGTTGTGTTTGACGCATTTGATGCACTTCTCAACTTGTACACCATGCTCAAATGGTACACTTCTCAACTTGTGCAGTTCTCAAATGGAGAACTTAGCAACTGGTGCACTTCTCAACTTGTACGCCATGCTCAAATGGTACACTTCTCAACTTGCGCAGATCTCAACTGGTACGCCATGCTCAAATGGTACACTTCTCAACTTGCGCAGTTCTCAAATGGAGAACTTAGAAAAATAACGACTAGAATGACATAATACAACTATAAATATATGTATCTCAACACGTTCACGGACACTGAATCAGACACAATAGATGTTTTATTGTTATTACGTCTACAGGCGTTCAGTGTCCACGAAAGTGTTAATTAATTCGAAATCAAAAACATACCTAAACTGCAAAACACAAAGCTTATCAAACTTTCGTCTAAAGTAAACGAGAAAACTATACAAAATACGTAATGCACATTTTTGATATTTTGTTTTCAATTTACATTATGTTCAATAATTACAGACAATTTTTCGGAATCTTCCAAAAGTAACCCTTTAAAGTTAAGCTCGGAGAGCCTTTTTGAATTATTTTTTTGGGGAATGCGTTAAAAATCGGTCTTGCACAAAGTTAACATTGAAATATGGTTTTATATGACACCATATACCACCTTTAAATATAACTCCTGAAATGGAAATTCAAAGTCTGTCAAAACGTACTTATTCAAAGTTAAAAAAGAATGTCTGAAGTTTTCAAACTTTGGCAGCCTGAATACTCATCATCATATACCATTTATTTTCCACACACACATAAATATTCAGTATACAGTTATTCCAACAAAACACACTAAAGTAGGCTCGTAAAACTATCCCAAGACTGTGACAAACTTAAAGATGATATCTACCTGCTTGAGATTATTCTATTTCTTCTGACCATTCTGAATTTGAACAGTATCAAAAAAAGAAAATATATTATTGAGAGTGAGACTCGATCTTAATAACGGCTCCCAGTTTTCCATACATAAGGAAGGTTTTATAGAAACATCATCACCACCCTGCACCCGTTTATTACTAAACAAACAAAGACTTCCGCTACTGCGACATTACCACTTTCATTACATTTACATAAAAAATAAAGGAATGCCAACTAAACCATTCAATTGAATAAATTAATAGCAATGAAATGTGATCATTGTTATTGCATTTAACTTTCAACATGCATTGTCTGTGTTTAAGGAGCTGCGGCTGCCACCGGCTGCATAACCATAATAATATAAATAAGCAGATGGCAGTGAACATGGTTCGCAATATTAGGAAATCTACTGGAGCCTTCTTTATGTACTCAGAAGTTTTAATTGTCCAATTATAAATAATAAGGAGCGAAGGTATTTAATTTACTGTAATACCACCAAAACCCATTCTTGTAAAAACGAAGCCAAGTCTCGTAAACGAAAAAGTTAGCAGTTCGCCTAAATACAATAACTACAAAAATTCCAAATGGCTAAATGATTACCAAGCACAATACCTAAAAAACTGGGTTGCACAGCTTTGTAATTCTATTTACTAGCGCTTAATTCTTACGTAATCATTTCCTCGCCAACTTAACTTAGCAATAAGCAAAAATTTTCCAAGTCCTACTTACTTTACAAGTGTTAAAAAAAACCGTAACCACACAGACAAATGGCGCAGAATTTTAAATCACAATACTACCTTAGTAATTACTAACAACCCCAGACGGGAGTACTCGCAATTATAGGCTGGTAGTTAATGGATATACAGAATGATACAATGTTGAATTAAACAAATTTTGTTTGAATAAATTTTTATACCTTATAACCAAGAAAGTTATTGCAAATATCTACAATTATTAAAGTTCACTTACCTACTTAGTCACCGCAAACTACATAACCTACCACAGAAATGGCACAGAAAATGACAATTCTTGTTATTTAAACGAAGCTACTGTACGGGAATCCACTATAGATAATTAGTATGGAATGGGTTTTGTTATCAAATACATGTTAAAAACTTAACTTGTTTGTTGAAGAGTTCATTCATCCCCACGAAAATAAAATCGATCAACAATTCGTCCCAATAATCCCATCACATCTCTAATCCCAGTATTATGGAAAAGTTTGGATACTTGGATATTACGTACATATTCTCAATCTTTTAGACTGGAGATTGACTTTCATTCGTTCGTTTTAGAGTAGGAGTATTTTTTTAAATTCCTTGAAGTCCGTATTTCGACGAATATGGGTGGTTCGTTTTCGCACTCAAACAATCGTATGGCAGATCTAAGTTGGTCGACATTGGTGTCGATTCTGATGGCACTTCACTAAAACTAATTTTATATGGTAACTACCATAAAATATATGTTACCTACCTATATTAAGAAAGTTTTCTGGAATAAGAAAGGGAGAGTAACCACATTACAATAAGCAGAACCTGTTGTATCGTCTCTATTATGTTGTATCTGTATGTTTTTTCTTGTGTGCAATAAATGATAATATAAATAAATAAATCAAAATTCGTTTAAATTTAGAGGAGTGTTATCAGAATCGACTCCAATAGCAGAATAATTGTGCGGTCGAATATTTTTGTACCTGTGTGTTTCTGTAATACGCAAATTAACATTTATCTATCAATAGTTTCGATCGGTCGTTGGTAGATTTGTTCTGTTCTATTTTTAAAACTCAAATAGGTACCGGTTTTCGTCGTCAATTCAGTTCTAGTACATAATATTTTGCGTGTACATACATAATATCATTGATATGCGGAACCTTGCCCACCATGGTGAAAATAGCTCCATGAAATGCGATGATATCTCGCCTTGGAGATGTGGTATTTTCTAAACAGGGGGTAAATGTAACATAATATAAGCCTCAAACCACATATAATTTACATACATTTAATTAAAACAAGAAAGTGTACCTCCCGTGTGAAGTGTAATAAAAGCATAGGTACTATTTTTAATATTTTTTGTTACTTCGTACTTTTTTTGTACACAGATCAATTATGTTTTTTTTAATAACGTTTTTTTTCTTTTTATTTTTAAAAATTTTTGGGTTTAATGAAATGTACTCAAGTAACACTGTATGTGGTTTAATGCGTAAAGATACTTCAATTTACACCCTGTGTAACTATTGAGAATAATAGATCTACTTACCTAAAGATCGGACGCTATAATATCAGATTTCGACTGTTCATAATATGATGTGAATAGACAATTTAAAATGATTTAAATACCGAACTTATTTACATTATTTAGATAAAACATGAAGAATATGAATAATGAATAAACAAAGGGAGCATTATTTCAATACAAGTAATAAAATAACAAACTAGTAATACCTAATCCTTATTATATACCTATATTTTTTTGTTTGAAAGAATCTTCAGGGAGGTAGAGGTAAATCACACAGAAATAAACAACCACTCAGAGAATTCCTGGATTCAATAGTATCAATGGTACTTAATCGATTTTTTATAGCATGCCACGGGAAGATTTGCCCTATCGTCTCATTGGGTAGCCCTATGACAGATTTTTTTTAGAGCTCCTGCACTTAATACTTAGCGCACAATCCCTTTAGTTACCTTTTACATCACCCTACTATCTCCATATTCTACTATGCGGAGACATACATGGCTACGACCACGGGATGATAAGTCATCTTTGCTGAACAAACTCTGGATTAGTTGTCACCTCCATTGAGTATCCAGTAATCTCCCAGCCCGCAGTCTCTCGCTCGCTAAATAAGTATAGCGCATATTTCGGAGGGTGGGGTAATAATTGCAATAAACCATATTTTGTTTGTTTGCAAATATTAATATTATTTTTTACTAATGTGTAACTAAATAGTACTTGTCCTAGTGCGGAGAATATTTTATATTATTCATTTGTTATCGATACGGCCAGGTAATCACTTATTTTTGATACTGAACGTCATCGATCGATCGATCGATCATGTATGATGATCAACGTCATTTTACAAGATGTATCTAGAATAAGACCTAGTATAAACTGTGATCAAATAGGTATTTCCAGTATCCTTTTAGTACCTACCTTAACCTTTTATGGAATAGACTTGTCATTTGTTATTCATAGACATTGTTTATCTATTAGATTGGTCGTTTTCATTATCACAACCTACCTAATTACAACGGATAGTCAGATACTTAGTCATGATCAACAGTCTTACACATCCCACTGCTGGGACTCAGCAAATTATTTGCAGGGGAGATTATTCGTCTTCTAATCATGCAATTAGGGAACACCCGCCTATTTGCTATCGTATGACCGTAAGTACCGAACACAGAGATAGTTCTGTCCGGTACCAGCATCATTATTATATGTAGAGTTGATTAAGAAAGTGATTTATCAATTTTGAGAATATATTCCAGCTGGTGAAAATATCACTAAGGTTGGGGAATGAACATCGAAAATAATTTAATTTTAGGTACTTTTGTCCACATTTAGACATTGTTACTCCGATGTTGCTCGTAGGACCGACGGCCGTTGGGGCGGAAAGGTTCTCGAGTGGCGACCACGCACCGGAAGACGCAGCGTGAGCAGGCCCACCACAAGGTGGACCGACGATTGGTAAAAATCGCGAGAAGCTGCTGGATGCGGGCGGGGCAGGACCGATGGTTGTGAAGATCTTTGGGAGAGGTCTTTGTCCAGCAGTGGACGTCTTTCGGCTGATATGATGACTCCGATGAGCAACCAAATTGCAAATCAATCTTACCGCCTTTGTGGTTCTTCTAAAATGCTATGGATCCAAAAGATTTATTTGCAATTTATTCACCAGAGCATCGGATCTCATCTGATTGACACACTCCATTAGCAGATTTTGCACATCATTGACCGTACCACAACCATTGCTATTGGGAGAGTCTGCTGTCCTCATATAGATGACAGCAGTAGACTTCCTGTGGCTGTGATGATGATGGTGATGAATGCTTTACTAACAACGATTCAAATGACATGCTTAAGTACCTTTTGATTGACAACAAAGTTAACCAATAACGGTATCTTTTACCTCCTCGTACCTTTGGCCTTCTCGAGTGCTATGGTTTATAAGAGAAAAGATTAGTAGACTTTAATTGACTACTACTATTTTCTAGTCATAGAAAACATGACGTTTTGTTTGAGAAATCTTTACATAACCTGTTTAGTCGTAGTGTCAGTGGCTCAGCGGTTAAGACGCGGTTTCCCAAGATAGGAGGTCCGGGTTCGATTCCTAGGCATGCCTTGTACCAATGAGTTTTTAAATTTAATTTAATTATTTATGTGGATTTATCCGACTGCTCTTAAACGGTGAAGGAAAACGTCGTGAGGAAACCTGTATGCCTGAGAAATAAAATTTTTAAGGGCTGTGCAGTCCTAACCCCAACCCGCATTGGGCCAGCGTGGTGGACTATGGCCCATACTCCCTCATATACGAGCAAAGACCTAATATCCCTGCAATTGGGATGTTTCCGGGCAGAGATGATGAACCTGTTTAGTTACAAAAAGTACTAATTCTCCTTACGGTTCATCGAATCCAAAATTCGAGGGTTAGCCATGCGGGAGGTTGTAAAGCGGACAGGGTCTGTGTCTAATTCACCATACTGTATCTTTCACTATTATGTAGGTACGTACTTATACGTTTCGACAGCGTTGGACTCACTATCACGATGCTTTTCTGTAAATTTAGAGAGGTGAACCGTGGATGTTGTTTCAATGGAACACACAAATGCTTACTTGCGTATATTTGTGATATCTTTGACCACCCCATTTGGGTAAAGGTCGTGACGTTATGTATGTACGTGTGTATGTACTGACGGAACAATGTGAGTAAAATTCAATCGACAATTTTAATTCGCAGGGTCTGATAGCAAAATCATTATTGCCATACGTCAGATATAAATTTTGATTTGTATTACGGATTCGGATTACGAAAGATAACGAAAGCACTTTTATGGTCAGATTTGTCTTCCAACGGAAAGTAGTGTTTATCGTTCTGTAACAGTGAATGACATATTTTCGTATGTTCAAAGATTGTTTTTGTCAACTTTACTTGTAATAATAACTTACTTAATAACTTTTTTTTTCAAGCTTTCAAAGTCTAGTGTAGGTCTTGTAGTGAAATTGATCGGGGAGTTGAGACGGTAGAGTATGGGTTCCCTACTTGAAATCTAAAGCCGTTTGAACAAACATTAATTGCTCGAAGACGTTTACTCGATATATAAGGGGGAACAAAAAATTCTATAATTCTTTTTGGCCTCAGTGCTTCATTAACGACACTAACCAAGCTGACTAACCTTCATAATAGAACTAATGTAGCAGTATCTTTTATCCTATCCATTCGGCATTACAAAATAAAGAATAGAAAGTTATGTACGTAGGTACCTAAAACGAGTACGGGCGGGTGGTCGCAGCTAAATGAACGAACAATTAAACATTATCTACCACAGGAAGTAAACGGTAGGTCCTTAGGTAAGAATCTAGGACTCTATTACATTTCCGCGTCGAGGTTGATTTAGGGGTATGTAGTAAATCTACATAATGCCAATAGAACTTACAAGAATAACAAATCCAGCCCTTTATTCAAGACACTTTTAACTTACGTGGTATGTTCCCAGCACCCGTCGCATTCCGACTTCCTTCTAGAACATTTCTTTGGCGACTTGCTCTTGTCATCAGCGGAAACGTTCAACATCGATTTTCCTTCAATGATCCGTTTAAACAACATAATAGCAGGAGCAGGATTTGCTGTTTACGACAATTGTCGCGTTTGTGGCGAATGTTTGCTTTATTTAACACGATTGCTGCTGACACTTGCGCGAAGGAACGATGTTCCATTAGTTTGGCAGAGGAGCCAATTTCACCTCTACTGCCAAACTTTAACTGGAACGATGCAGCTAGGAGGCCAGCGATCGAGGCAAGCAAAACAACGAACTCCGCTCTCCCCTCCCCTCTTTAATGATACAATGCAACAGCTTAAACAAAAACTGCAAGTAACTCAACTTGAACACCTTGCTACTCATCACAAAAAGTGTTTCAACATGACCTATTACGATCATAACTATTATATTACTTTAAGTATACTTAACTCTCTGGAGTCGTTAAACAGTGATGCTAAATAAAATATCCATAGAGTAAAATGTAGAGTTTGAATTACTGAAGTATTTACACTGTGGTTTTTAGAGACGCTAAGTGCCTTTATTAGTGTACCTGCTGACAAATCCTAGGAGAATTTAAAGATGTAGTTTTCATTAATTTCATTAATTAATCGGGGCTTCTTGGCGGGAACTCGGCGAGTGAAGTAGCATTTTTCTTTATAAGTCTTATAATTTGTGCATTCTAACTTTTGAAGCTTAATAATGGCAGAATATTGTGCAGCAAACGTTAGTGATAGTGTACAAGTGAAGGGAAGTGTAAATTAAAGTGCGTAACGGAGCTTTCGGGTTCCCACAAGAAGCTGCCAAAATCTTTTGTAAAGCATTCTGCCACTTTACTGAAGAATGACTTGACCGTGACTAGACTCTGTATACGCCAAGTATACGACGAATTACTTGTTTTGACTGCGACTGACTTACAAACTGAAGAAATAAGAGAAATAAGACATGGCTGTTATGGGCTAGATCCCTTTGCCTTCTCCTAAAGGAGAGAATGAAACCAAAAAAAAAAAAATTAATTAATCGGATATTATTCATAATATCCAAACTGTTCAGAAATGCCCAAAATAAACAGCCTACATGTAATAATTATTAAAAACTCCGAGCTGTATTAAACCGAAAATGAAAACATCTTAGTTTCAAAAATAATAAGACGTTAAGATGTTATATCTACTCTTAATATTTAAAAAAAATAATTAACATAATTAAATTTATAATTTTTACATTTTTTTATGCACAACGGGTTGGTGCTTGACCTCAATCACACCTGATGTTAAGTCAGTGAAGATGAGGTCGAAGGTGGAAGCGTACTGACCCGGAAACCCCAACACATTTGGCGGACTGGCTAATGTTATCTCTGACAACCGGAACACAACAATGCTATTAACGTTGCTGCTAGGCGGCAGATTTAGATAAGATTGTGGTAACTAGCCAGGCGGACATTTAAAATGCCCTTCCACCAACCAAACCGAGTACCATTGTTTACATTGAGCCACGGAGGCGGTTAAATTTGCATAAATCAGGAGAGACGTTACTGGTTTTATTAAATTATTTTATTATCAAAACAATATTATAAAATCAAAGGCATTTAAGTAGGTATAATGCCTGCTAATTAACAAATTGTCGGCCAAGAGAGTCTCTCTGACCGACTGGATCCCCTGGCGTTGCGAAGAGACGTCGCGTCCCTCTGCATTCTCTATCGCATATTTCATAGGGAGTGTTCTGAAGAACTGTTGGGGTAACCCGCTGCTCAATTTAACCGATACACTTCTCGCCGAAAATTAAATTTCCATCCACATCACCTGGATGAGTGGAAGTCTACCACTGTACGTTTCTCAAGAAACTTCTTACCACGTACGACCACCCTGTGGAACGGACTTCCGGCAGCGGTATTCCCGAACGAGTACGACATTGGAACCTTCAAGAAACGAGCCTACACCTTCCTCAAAGGCCGGCAACGCATCTGTGACCCTTTTGGTGTTGCGGATGTCCATGGGCGGCGGTGATTGCTTTCCATCAGGTGACCCGCATGCTCGTTTACCGCCCTCTCATATAAAAAAAAAGTACATTGTTAGGTACATACTTAAAACACAAGTATTAACAAAAACAGTTAAATACGTCAGTTTTATCGAACTGCTCTATAATTAAATCACTTCATTTATTCATAATAAATAATAATGCATATTAGAATTAAACACTCTTATTAAAGAAAATTATTAATTATTTTGCCCGATTCAACATTCATAACTGTCAGAGCTTTTTAAATCCGTAATTATTATGTATTATACACATAACAACCCAAGGAAGGACGATAATATTTTTTGAGTGTTAAGTATGTATTTAGATTTTAATGTTACCTCCTGTGTGGCCCAAACGACTTGAACGATTTCGAAGTGCGTGATATTAGATTTGTCTTGATCCCTGGAGTGTCATAGAATATATTTTTTGGTAAAACATTCAATATGGCGCCCACATAATGCAAAATATGATGTCGGTTTTATTTAATTATTTATTTTTAAATTTATATTTTCATTTTGTTTTTTAAATTTAATAGCTATGCTCTTGTCAGTAGAATAATGACCACGTTTCTCTACTGTTATTATTAGACGAAAATTAGTAAAAGAAAGTACAGTACTGTTAAGAAACGTTTTAGTAAAATTATTATTTTACAATACCTACATCTGGCTAATCAATTTATTGAGGTGCTGAATTATGTTTTGTAAAATTAGTAGGCAATAGGTAGGCACAGTAATAAAGTGCCATGAGCACGTGGGGTACGCATGCTTGTAGCATGGTCACCCCTCCCTCCCCTTGCCTGTATTGACGGCCAGCTGATCACGCTACCGCGGCGTGATCGCGGAGCCGGTTGGGAGACACACTTGTTATTCAATCTTGTGTACACACTGCACACACACACGTATGGTAGGTAGTGTAGTAAGCAAAACATAAGATACCATTCGCCTTGTTCAATGTGTATTTCGTCCGTTTGTTACAAGATAGACTTTTATCTCATACTTAAGATTTATTTGAGTCTTTTATCAAAGTAAGAGGTTATTTGTTTGTGTTAATATTTGTTTGTATATCTGCTCCGATTTCCTACTTTATGTATGACAAAACCGAGATGTAGGCGGGTGTAGGGTAAAAGGTTGTTCGTGTCTATGTTTATTTGCAAGTAGTACCTTAATGTAAAAAGAATAGAACCAAACCCTTTTCTTTCCGTGGGTGTTGCAAAAGGCGTCAGGCGCAGGACCTTCCACGAAGAGACTAACACGTTTTAACGGCGATGGGGTCAACCCCGAGTGTGTGCATTTCTGTATAGGTATTTCGCATTATACAGGTTGAAATTTAATTCGTGGAATTCCTGTTTACTGGTGATTCCTTATTACGAACAACTTTCCCCAAAGAAACATAGCCGAATTCGATCAAGAAATTTCCGATTACCTTTACAAAGAAAACCATTCTGTAACCACCTTTATGGAAGTCCAACAATTTTCGGTTGAATTCGATTAAGGTTCATACTGGAAAGGTATTCGTATTTAGGAGTGGAGACACCAGGCGAAAACTGTTTAACTTCCATACTAAAGGCGGTTTCAGAATGTTTAGTCTGTGTCGGTAATCGAAAATTTTTGGACCGAATTCCACTAAGGTTCCTTGTGGAAACACGAATTTAAATTCGATGATAAATAAAGTCTATGATATTAGATATGTGAATCGTGGATGTCGTTTCAAGCACGCAGTTGGGTCCCCCAAACTAAAAGTAAAGCTTTGGAATATCTTTCACCACCCCATTTAGGATAAAGTTTGTAACTTTATTACCTAGGTAGGTATGTTACCATTTCTCTAGAAAGTTTTTTCACAGACGACCTAGGTATAAGATTAAGTTTATTATGTAAAGAATAGAATCAACCGAGTTCGAACGTCGCGAGGGGTAAATGCTTGTGTGATGAATACGAACCTTATTCCCGAGTCATTTTTTTTTTTTTTAAGCACTACGGGTTAGCACTTGACCTCAATCACACCTGATGTTAAGTGAATGTTATTATAAATAAAGTCATGGATGTTATTATAAATATTTTTGTATTTTTATCCATTATCTAGTATCCATAGTACAAGCTTTGCTTAGTTTGGGACTGGGTGATTGGTGTAAGTGTCCGAAATATTTATTTATTTAAACCCATCTCTTTCTGTGGGTGTCGTAAAAGGCGACTATATGGGACTTTACACACCAAAAAACATCTAGGCCAAAAAACAACCTACCTATGATTTCCACGGCGATGATGATGGGCTCACTTTCACGTGACTATACATAATTAAGCTGCTGATAGTTTTGTGAAATCCAATCAGAAGCACCGATCCAGCAGTATTAGTGCATATCCAGCCGGATCCAATCTAATTGAATCGAATTGGATTGAAAAACCTAGTCAAAGTCTGCCTGTCTATGATAAATGGTGCGTGTACATTTACCGGTGGGCCTTAGGCCAGTGTCGTTCAAAAATCAATGGATAGCCGTAATTAACGCTTAAGGACATGATCTGAAAAGGGGTAATCCGTCGAGGAACCAATGTGATCGTAGGTAGGTACATACTCCACCAATAACTTAGTAAGCTATATACCACATTTCCTTGTAAGCCATGGACTGGTCTCCAAATTCAAAGTGAAATTTATAGGTATTGACGACCGGCTGGTGAAGTGGGTAGGGACCCTGCCTGCTGAACCAACTGATGCGGGTTCGATTCCCGCTATAGGTAAATGTTTGTGTAATGAATACGGATCCGAAATCCCGAATTATGAATGTTTATTTATCCTTTATCTAGTATATTATGATTGCTTTGTATAGGGATTAGATAATTGGTTAAAGTGTCAAAAATATTTGTAATTATTATTGTTTATTTAGATGATTGGATTCAGGGTCTTCAAATAGAACCCCTTATGTCAGCTAACATAATTATGATGCTTACTGTAGCTACATAAAAGATAATGACGTTGGCGGTTATGCAGAAAATCCATTCTTGCCCAGGGAAAATACGGTAAAAAATTAGCTTAGCTAGACATAATTCAGAACCGACTTATATAATTGCTATCTTATTGAGGTATATTAAAGATGTAATTTTGAATAATTTACCTAAACCTAAAGAAGAACGAGCGCTTAGTCTAAATTTTTTAGAAACTTCCATTTTTAATTTGTATCTTAAAACAATAAATACTAACTGATATTTAAATAGGTAGACTTTTGTTAAACACAGTTATCTTATTGATGGATAGAAAACTAAGCATGTTATAGCTAGGCATGCATGTGTTTTAGCTGAAAATATCGTCGAGCTGCATTGCTTAAGAAATAACGACTTTGTAACGATAATTGTTATGTGTGTATGTAATTGTAAATGTTTTGAAAAGAAATATCCATCAATTAAGCATTTTTTTTAAGAAAAAAATTTTTCATCTTTAGCTTATTTAGTTACTTACCTTGGAAAAACCGATAACCGCGATTTTCTTGAAATATTTAATAAAGTGTTGTAAATGTAAACGCAAGTACCTACTTACTTTGTACTTGCGTTTCTTACAAATGCTTAATATTGAGCAATTGATACTATAGTAAGTACTATCTAAGTAGTAACTACTTTAACAAATGTTTCAAGAAAATCGCGGTTATTCGTTTTTCCGAGGTCAAACCATATTTTCCCTGGGCTGTTCAGGGAATTGTAGCAATTGCAAGTCGAGTAGATCACAGTCCACTAGGTATCATGCACGCGCTAAAAAGTGTGATTGACTAATTGATGACGTAATTAATAATGTAGGATGGAAGACACCTTTTATTTCATAAATTATAAGGCAAACTATAAAATCTTTGGAATCAGTAATTAGTTCCAAAAAATGATGCTGTCCTAAATTAAATTTTGCAATCAGCATAATATGACTTTCACGATTATACTAGGTGAGTTTTTTACCGTATGGAAAAAAATAGGGCATATTAGTTATGTGATATGATATTAGTAATAAAATTAATTATATACTATACGTAACTTGTACTACATATATTTAGCACTATTTTAATGAGACAATTGAATGAATATGGGCGGTCGATCAAACGCGGAGTATTCCTTGAGGTACCCTTTTCTCTGGGTCCATGGGATTAAATCCCTTGGCCTTCTCCGAGAGAAGTGAATTAAAACAAAAATCTTTAGGGAGAGGATATCGAACCCAAACAAAGTATCGATGCTTTACTCAAGAGTATTTTCGAATATAAAGTCGATACTTTATATTCGATACTACTCATGAGTACTGTATCGATATTTCGAATTCGATAATATCGATTTTACATATCTATTATAAGCTGCACTACTAGGCTAGGCTATAATCAGGCTGATTTTTTTCCATCCAAATCTCCAAATCTCCAAATCCATTGCGCAACTCCGATATGGAAATATCTACTTCCGAAAGTAACTTTTCCGAAGGCACAGATTAAAATTAAATATTCTGTTGCCACATTATTTTACCGTTGAGGACAAATCGATTTCATGTCTGCCCACAATATCTGTGTATAAAATTCCTACCTACCTACCAGCACTAGTACACTCCGAACATTTCATACAACGCTCGCAAATTAATTACCAATTACTACTACCTACTTAAGCTAATGACGTTTATATACACACAAAAATGTGTGCGTGAACTATAGTAGGACTGCGTGTCGTGGTTATCAATCGAAATGGCGTGGAGAGTGCGGTGTCTAGGACGTGCGGTGCGGGTGGTGAAAGCGTAGGTATGCGACACATGGAAGTCACACTAGCGGCATCTAATTATTCACTAATTGTTGGGTTTTTATTATATTAAAAATAAGTACATATCTTATAATAGAGTTTTAGTTTGCAATCAACACACACAAAATAGGTCTATCTATGCCAGTTAAAAAGAAAAAAAAAGATACTGGGGTCTACAAGTATCCTCACCAACATTTCATCTTTCCCCGACCGACGTCTCGAAGGAAGAGCCTGCAATGCCTGTACTATTCCTTTTTGTATAATATACATGAGGTAGGCTAAGTTTTATATACAACTAAGTCTTCTTCGGTCGTTCCAAAAAGTAGTAGTAGCCTATATGAGTTACAAGCATCGAATGCGAAGAATCGGTTATTTATTCTTCTTCTTTTCGAGTCGAGGCAAGTTTTATATTTTATTGGATCAAAAAAGTACTTGTATTGTTTTCGGTTATGTGTTAAAAAGTATCGATATCGATACTTTTTCGAGGTCCTCCCTATCGACGTCAAACAACGCAACCCGCGGAGCAAGTAATCAATCCAGCAAGTTTAATTACAATATTAGAATTTGCTTATAATAGTGTAAAAATGGCATCGCATTTGAGTACAAAGGATAGATTACTGTCGCTGATAGATGACATCGAACTGATCGCAAAGTAAGGAAATTTGCTTTTATAACTCTTTTCTGGTTTTATTCATTCACCCATTGATACATGAAGTTACTATCGTTCGCTACGCAGAGCTATATCATCATTCTGAGGTTCACTGATTTCAAATGGCTTTCAGGGAAATTATAGAGGTATCCATAGCGCCAAAACCCCAGAAACTGTCGGCGGCCGACCATGCTCAGTTAACGGATTTGTTGCTGTCAAAAGATGCAGAATTGAAGAAAACTTTGGAATTAGCTGATGAACAGGCAAACATACAGCAAAAAATGAATGAGCTAAAGGCTGAAGTAGATAATAAGGTACTCTACAACATGCACTTGTTTTCTTTTACCATCTGGTATTCTTGCTTTTGTATTAGTGTCTTTATGTTTGGAAATTGATTTTTATTGCAATTAAAAAGTTTATGAAATATAAACCATTCACTTCCTCTTATTTGTGTAGATAAATTAGAATAAATCTGCATAATTGGGGTACTATAATATATATATCAAGCTATTCGTAGATATTTAAAATGCTTATCTTAATACTCTGAATAACATCTTTCTTTTTAATAGGACCAAGATATTCATCATCTGCAAAGACAGTTAAAAGATGCTGAACAGATATTGGCCACTTCTTTATATCAAGCCAGACAAAAGTTGGCTTCTATTGTGAAGTCACGTAAGAGGCCAGTCCCTTCAGAAGAATTGATAAAGTTTGCACACAGGTTCGTAACTTTCACAAGAATTAATGGGAATTTGCTTACAAATTTGTTATGAATGATGAAACAATATTCAAAAATATTACCTTATTTCTACTTTGTGTACAGAATTAGTGCATCAAATGCAGTAAGCGCTCCACTATCCTGGCAGCCTGGTGATCCAAGGCGACCATACCCCACCGACTTGGAGATGAGGCTTGGGATGCTTGGTCGTTTATGCGACTTGCCCCTCAATGGTCACACTCCATCTACACTCAACGATCTCCACCGTATAACTACTGGGGGAGGTAAATACTCTACACTAGTCATAGTTTTGATAATAAACTAGACTTCTTATTAATTGTTAGTCAATATCACTGTTTTCCCTACTGTGAGTTCTTGTTTACATAACCTATTAATTAAAGATAATTTGTTATACTTCCTTATTTATACATTATTGTGTTGAAAGTAAGTTAATGACTATTCTTTATTCTTGCTGGGCATTAGATCATTCATACATACTTATTAATAACAATACTTGTAACTGATATTTCTACTATTTAAACCTATTATATATATTATATAAACCTCAAACTAGTTGAGTCACACAACTCGTTTACATTTTCTTTTTCATTTTGATTCAAATTTTATTAGGATTGTTAAAATGATTAGCTAGGCTATAATTCTTATTGTAGAATATATATGTGTAATTCTTTGTCCACAGTGCAATAAAAACCTTACACAAAATTGCATTCATATTAAACTTACAATATTTATGATAATGCACTCATAATGGCAACCTGCATGTATATTGTCAACTGTATTTGGTGGCTCACTATATGTCTGATCTGAATATGATCGATAGGTTACTACTACCACTACTATATGTAGGCTGCTATTTTTAAAATGATAGATCCTTCAATTTAAAAAATAGCAGCCTACATTTGTACCTGAACATCGTGAACTGGTGTGAGAATGGCAAGTCAGTTAGTATCCCTGGCAGTTCTTAGTGAATTACGTGATCTTCATTTGTGAAGTATAATTTATACCAAATTGCCATTTAACTCAGTTTCACTTGGAGCCATACATGCTAGGCTATTTATTAGTTAATTAAATTATTACTTTATAGTGCCAGCGTCGGCGACAAACCAGTTCACTTGGCACCCTTCCGGAGAGTTGCACATGTCTGTGGGTGGTGGCAACTCTGTCGCGATCGACGGCCGCAGCAAAGATGCGCCGACGCAAGAGGACGTGGAGGTCATGTCTACTGACTCTAGTTCCAGTTCGAGCAGTGATTCTCAATGAAAGGAGCATTATGCACAGTGCAACAATGAATTTTGAGTGTGAAATCTGATTTGCAGATTATTGCTTCTGCAGTTAGATGCAAAAAGACTGTTTGTGTTATTCATAAGAAAAACATATTTAAATAAACTGACTAGTATCTGTCGCAGTATTTATAAAGAACTTAGTTTATTGTCCAACACAAATATTGTGTTCCATGGATTTATATGTTCTATCTCACATAGGCACAGAGTTTTTTTTAAACAAATGCGATTTCTGCAGACATTTTGAAGGGTAAATGTCCCATGATATTTAATGATTTTTCTTTTGTCTTGAAGTTGTTTGGGAAATTAAATGATTATATCGAATGAATATAATCGCTTACTTACGAATGCTTAAAAACCCTATTATAATAGCTAAAGGTTCTGCTTATTTACTTTCGTATTTTTAACTGCTATAATTTTTAGTTATAAAGTTATAATCGTATAATGAGACTGGAAGGATTTGGTTTAATACCTATAAGTTCCAGGTGAGTGAGATCAATATAAATAAATGTGTTGGACACTTACTTCAATCAACTAGTCCCAAACTAAGCAAAGCTTGTACTATGGATACTAGATAACCGATAAACATACATAAATATTTATACATATAAGTATCCATTATTTATATAAGTATCCATGATTCGGGAATAAATTTTCGTATTCATCACACAAACATTTACCCGTTGCGGGATTCGAACCCGCAACCGTTGATTTCGCTGACCGGGTCACTATCCACTACACCAACCGGTCGTCAATCAATAGCCATGTTAGTGATTTCTGAATGAAAAAGACACAATGGTCGGGGATTGATTCCTAGAATGTAGAACTCAGTTGGTTTTTTTAAGTTAAATGACTTGGCATTGTTGTGTTTGTTAGAATAGTCTATTTACACGTTTGTACAATCTCCTCAGCGTGAGTAACAAAATTAGTTTTGTTGGAGCTAATTGAAAATTGAAGATAGGTAGTGAGAGTGGGATAGTAGTATATTTCGTCCAAGCGAATGAGTAGGACCAATATTATATCACGCGACATAAACATTTATCGCGCCTGTCATGCTACAGGGGCTGGGTATCCAGTGTGTGGAACAAAATGGTGGTGTGTATGTCCAAGGATATTTATTTATTCTCCATGGTGGCTTTCAAAATAATTTCGTTAAATCGTCATCGAAAGGAAATTAATTTATTTGCTCTTAAATAGGGCACAGTAACTCATCATCAACAGTCTTACCCACACATCCCCACTGTAGGGGCACAGCCTACTCTCACTGGGAGACGGTATGAGCCGTAATTTACCACGTGGTCCCGGTGCGGATTGGTGGATTTGTTAGACTATCCATGGGGGGGCGCCCCTGTATTGGCGACCATATTGCTTGTTAAGATATTGTTAATAGATAATCTGATAAAGTCAATTAGAACTAATTTCTAGATATTTCCTCACTCGTGAAAGCCTAAACATGGCTTTTATATGGATACGGTCTATGCTGTTTAATCCTTATGTTCGGTTTGCCAACATTTATTCCTCTATGATTTGACACACGACTTAAAACAGCGGGTGTAATGATTGTGACGGATTTGTGTGTCCTATCTTTGTCCGGATATATTTCATTTATTAGCCGCAATTATCAATCATGGCTAACCTACCTATACCCAACGAATTAGACATTCTAATTCGTTGCCTATACCTACTTTAATTGTAACATCGATACGTAGATCTCCCCTAAACAGGTTGCTAAGGAAAAATGCCGTAGTCATGGAGATGAATATTTTTGTTGATTGTATTCATAGATTGGCATGTCAGTTTTAAGAAGAAAAATTGGCATATTTTTGCATTATCACGTATTTTACCGATAGGTAAGTATATTAGTACTTAGTAGAAATCAACCATGGGCGAACGAGCTCCAGTATCTGCCGAGGAAACATTAGTTCGTTATGATAACCCAGTTTTGGTAACCAAACAGCCGGAAAAAGTGGTGAGTAACATGACCTGTGAATGAGACCATCAATCCACTAAGTACCTACCTACTTATCTATTATCCTTTTGCCTCGTGTTGGTTAGGGCCATAACGACATTGCCTAAACAGATTCTTTCTTACTCTAGCAAAAACGGTCGTTCCAATAGTGTGACTTATCGTTAGTCCTATATAGATAAGTAGGTATTCTATCATCGATGGCAAATTCTTGATTGATGCATTTATCCTATTGTTAAAACATTCTGTTCTAGACATCCCCCCGCGCGGGGCCGTCAATACAACCATGTATTCCAACAGAAGCCAAACGCGAAACAGAAGAAATTCTAAATGCTATTTTACCACCAAAAGAATGGGAAGAAGACGGTCAAATATGGACACAAAAGGTAGGATGAATATGAGGTAGGTAATAGAAATGAATATTAGGCTTGTTACAGAATTATAAAGAGAAACAGGAAAACTGTGTTTTGTATGGCCACTAGACAGCTCAAACTAGCGTAGAAATGTACTTTACCTATTTACAATATATTTATAGAAGTTGAAATTTTTTGAACTACCAAGAGGCTCGTTTATATCATCCAGAAAAACAAACCGTGTTGAAGCCAAATATCTTCGAAACAGCTTAACCTATATTGTTTTCTAATCGGTTATGCCGTTTACGTAGACATAGGCTGCAAAACAACACTCCTCTCGGAAAAAAATGGTTATCTCCTATCTCGCCTTGTGATTAAATGGCAGAGGCCAATGGCAATCTACCAGTAACCGCCTCCGTGGCTCAATGTAAATAACATACGATTTACGGAATCAGAGGTCGCGGGTTCGATCCCCAGCGGGGTACAGTTTAGTACTCGGTTTGGTTGGTGGTTGGGCATTTTAAGTGTCCGCCTGCTAGCTACCACCACCTTATCTAAGTCTGCCGCCAAACAACAGCAATGTTAATAGCATTGTGTTCTGGTTGTCAGAGATAAGATAGCCAGTCCCACCAAATAACAAGGGATTTCCGGGACAGTATGCTTCCACCTTCAGCCTCATTTTCCCTTAACATAGGTGTGATTGAGGTCAAGTGCTAACCCGTTGCACATAAAAAAAAGATCCAGTAAATAAAATATTTTCGTGTTGGGAATTTTTCAATATAAATTTCATAATATTTGTTTAGATATCCTCGACTCCGGCGACGAGGTTGGATGTAATAAATCTCCAAGAAATGTTGGATACGCGCCTACAACAGCGGCAAGCGAGAGAGACCGGCATTTGCCCTGTGCGTCGACAGCTGTATACGCAGTGCTTCGACGAGCTTATAAGACAGGTTGGGTAATTATAAAGTTACGTTTCTATCGGTGTGCTAATGAACCGTAGAATTAGATGATTTAGATATCCGTCTACACTTTAACATACACATGCGTTTCCCGTTGGGGTAGTTAGAAACTATAGATTTCCACTTGCAACAATCCTGACATCCTTTTGTGACTACGTCAGTCACTTGATGGACGTACCTACACGCGGCCGAATGTAATCTAGTATAAACTGGTCTCGCTTACATTGGTTGTGTGTGGTCGTCGTGCTGTCGACTGTCCGTTCTTCTTGGTCGACTTACTGACCCATCCAGACTTTCGTTATATATCCCTTTCGTTATTCTTTTTATTAAAATATATTATTGTTGAACTACTTGCCAATGTGTTAGAATCGTAGCAAGTGGAAGTCTGTGGTCTCTGCCTACCCCTACGGGAAACAGGCGTGATTTTATGTTATGTATTACTGCCAAATGTCTGGTTGTGTGAAAAAAGGCTGAATGAGATTGACCAGTGTGGAAATCTATGCATAATGCCTCAAACAATAATCTCTGACCTGGATATTCAATTGGCTGCGGGAAAAAATGAAATGTTACGACTGTTTTTTAATGATTTATTTTGGCTTCTTGAATATGACGAGGATATCAACAGCAAAGACGAAATTCAATTTCGGTTGATCTTATCATTTACAAAATGAAAACTAAACTGCGTTTGTGTAGAGATGGAGACCCGAGCGCGTGGCGACATCGGCTGATGCACATCCATCACCCAATGCTGTTGTAATATTAAAAACTAGATAAATCTTTCAGGTGACTATAAATTGTGGTGAAAGAGGTCTCCTACTACTAAGAGTCCGTGACGAAGCGAGAATCACAATGGAAGCATATCAAACGCTTTACTGTAGTTCTATCGCCTTCGGCATGAGGAAAGCGTTACAGGTTTGTATTTATATATTAGGAACATGTTTGTTCCATTATCAATCATCATCACACGCCTTATCTGCCAGTCCACTGTTGGACGCTGACTGGTTAGCGTGTTACGTAATGACGACTCGATGCAGTTCTGTCATCTGTCACTTAAAACATACACTATTGGCTACTCGACGTAAAATGAATATAGCACCAACGAGGCCTTCAATCAATAATAATACCCAAATTCATGTAACAACCTGAGTATAGATAATGCTGTGCATACCTATATTAGCTATCCTAGATACAGGAAAACTACATCAAGTTTCGATGTTCCAGAGAAATAAAAGGCCTACATTCAAAAAGCAGGTAAAGCGGTCGCGTCGCTAGATTTCTATTTTGTGGTACCACGTTATATCGTTACCAAATTATAAACAAAACCTGGACATAAGCCTCTCCCATGTAATAATTTGCATCGCTTTCCATTGGAGGATCTGCCCTAATCGCCACGCTGGGCTGGCGGGTTGCCAATCGCAGATATTAATTTGAGAGCTCTGGACCAACGACGCCGTATGCTGCTGAAACAAATCGTTTAGTGTAGTCTTAATTTTATTATCCTGTGTAGTTCGCCTCCCCTAAGAACGCCGGATAATCGTGGAGGATGGTCGGGGCTTCAACACTAATACATACATGCTTGACATGCTCGCTTCCATTTTTATTTGCTCAGTGGTTCACTCCACACCTTCGCACTATTAACTTACTAATAAGTAAGATGCTCTGCGTGAGTCTATTGCTTCTTTGGATAGACAAAACTGCATTATGATTAATTAGTAAGTATACAGAAGACCCGCCATTTCTCCCCGTAACTATTATGTTGGTTACATTGTACCACTACCATCCGCCGCGAAGTCGAACAACAGAACTGTACCTATAGTTCGTACCATGCGTTTGCATGTAAACTACTGCTCGCCTATGAGCTACTTGAATGGGAAACTCATATTAGTTATAAAACATTTCTTCAGTCGGAACAAGGCAAGTCAGACCTGATGGACCAAGTAGCCAAGTTGGAAGCGGAACGCGCCTCTCTCGAGAAGCTGTGCAGCGAATTGAAGCAGAAAACCGAGCAGCTGGAAAGACGAGCGGCGGAACTTCGTGCGGCAGAAGAGAAACGACACCAGGAAGAGCTATTAGCATTGAAGAAGACCAACGCCCAGTTGAAGGTCAGTTGAAAATACATATAGGGTTACGGGTGTATTCGCGAGATATACATTTGTACTATTTTTTTCCAGGCGCAGGGCTATAAGTACGTCGAATTCGGCATCCCTAAATCATTAAGTATACAATTGTAATAGAACCAAGGAACTAAACTAGTTCCCCGACAGTATTTCTGGGTGTCCTTAAACTGAGACCAAACGAGCGTGATTTTGTTAGCAAGCTACGATCATTACGATCGAAGTCTTTAAGTCGAATATTTCCAGTCGTTTATTTAACCCAGCATACAAAATTAAGGACTCGCTTCCGTAAACAGCATAGATAAAGTACATAAAAAAAAAGTGTGATTTGCGCCTCGTGAATGTGTTTTCCGTTACTTGCAACATGACAAAAATATATAACTTTATATTAGCGTCGTTTCTTCTGTTATTTTTATAGTTTTTGCTTATTATTAGGACATCTTGTCATTGGCTAAGATATTTAACTCGTGTATAATTTGTTCAAGTATGTATTGAACTTGTATGAAAGTACAGTTCAACTTGGTGATTTTTGATTTGTTCAGACCAAATTCACAATGTTGCTTGTATTCATTATTTTCCTACACATCACATCTAATATTTATTTTATTAACCCTATTTTTTATTTCAGGCACAACTGGAGGGTATCATAGCTCCAAAGAAGTAAACAGTGCAATTATAGTCAGAATATTCGTTAATTATTTTTAAGATGTTTTTGTTGTTCTTATTAGATGTAATAGTGATTTAAATTGTGTTCCCCATATTAATATTAAATAAACTTTTTATCTGCATTATAATAAATATTCTTGATCTTGTAATCGGACGATTCCCCTCTTGATGTTTTTAAAATACTCATCAACACCAGAGGAAAAATGTCGCAGGACTTGTGTCAAAACAACTTATGATGTTCTCACGGTTGGGAATAAGTTATTTTATAAATAGGAGGGAAATCTTTGCTCAGACGTAGCCCTACACTCAGTCAAAGAAGCTTCCAAGTTTTGGATGATTAACACGTTGACGGACACTGAACGCTTATTGACGTAATAACAATAAAACTTATGTTGTGTCTGGTTCACTGTCCGTGAACGTGTTAAGTTAAAAACGGTATGCTAAATACAACTTTTGTAGTGTAGTGATATCTTTAATTTAATAGCCAAAGTTTATTAACTGACTTGACGCCGAATCTACTAGTTTTTGTCCAGTGAGTATACAAATCGCCTCGGATGCTCAATGTAAATAAAATTTATAAAACGGAGGTCAGAGGTTCGATTCCCATTGGGGTACATGTTTAGGATTCGGTTGGTGGTAAGCAGCTAGTAAATTATAGTTTCCTCGAAATGTTCCGTCAAGACAGCTCATTCATACCATATACGAGTATATCTGCCTAGTGCCTACCCTGTGACAAAAGGCTGTGCACGCACTGCTACTACCATCTTATCTAAATCTAGCGCCAAGTAACAATGGTGATAGGATTGTTGTGCTCCGGCTGTTTGGGATAGGTTGAAGGTTCCTCACTTAACTTCATGTGTGATTGAAGCACAACGGTGCATAATCCAGTGATAAATTAAAACGGGAAAGACTACCTTTATTGATGTACGGGGTCATTTCGCTGTCACAGGTTTAGTTGGATTGTACGCCACGAGACAACTTAATTGTTCATCTGATCCTAGAAGTTCAGCGTTCTTTAAAGCTTAACTGCCGGATCAAGGGTTCTATCACATAAATTCATCGATATCGTCAACGGTTACGTTCTGACATGCGATTAGTTGGCTCATCGCTCGGCAATTTGACGATTTCTCATTGGTCAACGTAATCGATAACGATACCGATGAAGTTACATAATCTAAGGGCTGGGGTTCTATTATGTAATTTCGTCGACATCAATCGTTTACGTTCTGACAGGTGATTGGCTGGCTCTTCGCTCGCTCAACAATTTGACGGTCTCTTATTGGTCAACGTAATCGTTGACCATATCGATGAAGTTACATAATTTAAGCGCAGGTATAGAAAACCTTGTCTGATCGATATGGGTTGTTCTTTAAACGTCTGACACACGGCAAGGCAATAGGAATGTCACACGTTTAGATATTGTTCTGAAGCTTCGACAAAGAATTCGAATTACGTTCTGTGGCCGTTTTTTGCGTTTGATTTCTAAAAATATGCCTTTTAGCTCGCTTCGTTCGGTCGCTAAATTAGGTATCACATAAGCGCCCTAGAAGTAGATTATGGTAACTCGATACGTCTATACATTAAACGCTTATCCCCTTATCCTTGTTCTAAAGCGCTTACGTGGTACCAAATTCAGCGATCGAACACTAGCATGGTACGAAAGAAAAGAAACTCCAAGTATAATTTTATTAAAATATATATTAAACCATTTAATTGGGACAAACATACAATATTTTCATTAGTTTACAATTCACATACCGCTAAAGAGCCTTAGAAAGGTATAAAGGACACACATAGAAAACATTCTTTCATTCAACACACCTCCTTTTAAATATTAATACTATTACATTTTGATACAGTCATCAGCGAAAATATACATTTTATTGAGATTAATGATAGCAGGCAGGATTATATATCATCGAAATACAATTTACGATCTTTCTAAATCAAATGCACAATTAATCACCACCTGTAAAGGAGTACTAACAAGCAACATCTATTTTCAAATTAACATTATTTATTCGAAATTAATAAAATTGAACCTGATTTAAAATAAGAACATTATATAAAATTGTAACATTACTTGAATCCATTTGAGAAATTAAGGCACCACATACGAATAATAAAACGTAAATTATTAAAATACTATAATAGTAACCAGTAAACACAAATACTGAATGAATTAATAACAATTCACAAATAAAATATAAAAATAATTAAACTAATATTAATGTATAAACCAAGATAGTTGGATGTCCAGAGAAATGTGATGCCAGATTGTCAACGTATCGCTCGATCCTACGGCGTATATATTACTGTGTTATTGATGGTATTTACACGACTTATACTTAAGTAATCTCACACGCTTCCTCCCAACATTATAAATTACTTTATCAACCAAACACATCCCTAACGTTTCACTTAGCAGGTACAGCATCAACATTCAGTCAAACATTAAAAACTTGCACGGAATGAAAATAATTAAAATCAAATACGTAATGTATTTATCTATTCCAAGAATATCTTCTATCAAAATAGATAGTATAGTAACACTTATCTAAAATCTCCGTCCCAAAATTATAATAAAAAAATAAAATTGTGATCATAATAAAATGCCACTCGAACGTGTATGTTTTAGTAATACCTCGCTAGTGGATTTCTTCAAAATGTCCATTAAGAAGTCGGTGGAATTCTAAACTTATTATCACAGTTTATAATACAATGGAAAAATCGTATCAGTTCGCCTTTCGTTTCGTTGAAGAAATCTACAATCGAGTTCGTTTCTCGACTGGTGGTCGAGACGTGGTTATAAAAATAAACGTACCTACTATGGAAGTAACCGATTCATTGTCATATTTAACGGAATTATAATATTTGTAAATATGTAACGGAGATGGACAGATTTAATGGGGACGATGTAATGTTTATTGTTGTTGTTCGGTGTAGGCGGTGACACGCTGGGCGGGTCCTACGGGGATGGCGGTCACGTGGCCCGCGCCGCCGTCTAACAGGGGGTTGACAACTTGCACGATATCTGGCTGTAACGAGTGGTCCCCACCCTCGGTCTCGCCCTCCCCCAGATTCATGCTGACGTCATCCAGGTCTGGCGCCGTCTCGCTACTCGGACTAGTTGTTAATTCTAATGATATTATTTTCTCCTGCGTCGTCTCCACCTGTGTGAATAATTTAGTAACGTTAAGGTTTAAAGACAAAATAGATAAACTAAGTGTTATAGTTAATAACATGTATTAATGAATAACTTGTAGAGCTCAATCTATATTTATGTCACGAATATTAACAAAAAATGGATTAATGTCCGGCGGAAGTTCGAGTCTCCATATAAGCGTAACACCGATTTACTAGCTTTGTTTGGATATGGTATTATGGTCTCAATCTTATGGAGAAAATTTCAAGATTCCAATTTATTATTTTTCAAACCGAAATATTATATTCACCACCATAAGATTGTCCATACGCAATTTCATTTCGAAATCAACAAATAAAAACGATACTACATTTGTATGGCGAAAGGAGACTTCTACTACTTAATAGCGACCGTACGGGCTGGTGTCTTCGAAACTTCTGTAATAGTTCTACCTTTTGCAAAAATCTCATTATAATATACAATTGCTTTTACTTAATGCCGATTTCGGACCGTTGCAGCAAATTTAAAAAACCGCGTTTTAAAAATACTGGAATTGTCGCAACGTTTTCAAGGAGTGACAACTAATAAGAAGCCGATTAATTAATACTACCGTTTCTCCGTACCCATTCCTTAATTTTCATTTAAATATTTCGCAGAAGATGGAAAATTGTCGCGGAAATGATAGAAATTGTGACGTCGTCGTCGCCAGCTCGTAGGGTCGGTGACGTAAGTATTGTTAACTGAAGATGATAATACCTTCCACTTTTTCGTTCAGTTTTTTATTATGATTCCATATTTAACATTTTTGTTACTACTATTTATTGTTATGACTATTTCTTTAAAATGCAATATCACGGAATATCCGTGGCGAATCTTGATGAACATGAACAGGGAATATGAAGTAAAATCTTGAGTAAGTAGCGAATTTGTTAACGATTCATTTTTAATATTATTTCAAATCTATTTTGCAATTATCTTTACATGTTCCAACTTTAATAGGTACTTGAATATATTTCAAGAGGTAAATGTTTAAATACATTTGATAAGTTCAAATATGTACTTACCCGACCTAAATGAAGCAATTGGTTGCTATCCCTTGATATTTTTGGGTATTAAAGTTAAAACCTGCATAGTTTGATATAATACGAAAATAGTAGGTTCCGTACACACACTAAGGACTACGTTAGTTTACAGTAAAGCATCTAATGGCGTTACAGTAAAGCGTTAATGGGTTAATCGCCGAAACTAAAGCAGTTAAACAAACTGAAACAAGAAACTCAACAAACCATTGCTTGGTGAAGATTTCCGTGTCTAGAATCCGGGTATCGTCTGACAAATGATACATAAATATTATTGTCATGCCATGCTTAAACATCATGCAACACACGATAATATTACATATGAGCATATACAACACAATACAGAGAAATATATCAATGGGATTGGGTATTTGGCTTAGAAAATTTTACATAAATTGACATTTTTCATATAGTAATACCTGACCTTTAAAAAATAGACATTAAACAAGACGCAAGTAATTTTTAAATATTATTTTATGAAAGCGTTATTAACAACAGTATATTAGTTCTATCTAAGTGAGTTAACTACGTGTTTAACTACGATCTTTGTCTCATTTTAATGGTGTTTTTCGATGTGCTAAAAAATATGTGCATTTATTATTACCCCATTATATTAACATTGGTGTTTTTACACGACATTAATCGCTGTCAGTCGTAACTTCAGTCGTATACAATCAGTCTATTTCATTCCGTTCGGTGTCATCATAAGTTCTACGAGTATCAAGTCAACTGTCAAGTCGTATTGCACGTAGAAAGCTAAGCGTATATTGTATGAATACAAAAAAAAAGTTATGTAATAAAAAACAAAACCACACACGATACGGCATTGCTTGTGTACAGCGTTTTGTTATTTAGCAATGTACAGTTCGCGGCGAGCGCGTACCTCTTTCTCAATGACTTTCTCAATGTACTCGACGGTTCGCACTTTAGTCTCTCCGGTGCTGGGGCAAACAAACTCCTCGGTGCGCAGTGTTATTCGCTCGTTTAACAATTTTTCCTTCTCCTTCACGGCCAGTATCGGTCCCGGTTTTGTACGTAACGCAATACGTGGTAGAGGCCATTTCTATAATTTGTAAAGCCAATTGTGACATTCATGTCCCTGTATGGACATACAATATGCCACACAAGCGACATCCCCACCCACATAACAACACTGACAACGTCCACAAAATGTTAGTTTGGTCAACACAGTTTTATCACTAAAGCAGATGTATAAGAAATATAGAGAATATAAAGGAAATGTAAGGTTTAATCCATGAACAAGTAAATCATTCATTTAATGAAGACTTTGGGACAAGGTGAATCAGATGTGAACTGATAAATAATTAAATTCATGTTGAAAATTTACGACACACCAACGAATATTCATGAGTGTTAATGACTATTCGATGTTAAGGGTTATAGAGAACATGTAATTATTACTGGATTATGACAACACATTCTAGACCCGAGACGAATAGAAGAAACTGAACCATGTATGTTCGGAGATTTTCATAATTTCGCGTATGACACAATGTTTTATAAGCATTTGCATGTAATTCGTTACTAATCTTTAGCATAAATTAACGGTATTTTCTTTAATTTTTTTATCAATAATATTAATTAATATCCTTCTTTTTTCACTCTCAGATGGTCAGTTTCTTACCACGTCTACAGATTTGGCAACTTAGTAGTTTTAATTTGATAGTAACATTCAAATTGGTTTAGAAATTAAAGGATTTGAGTCAGAAGAGCTATTTACCTCAGACGGTGACTTCTCTCTCTGCGGCACCTCTCCAATAATATCATTTGCTGGCCCCACCATTTTAATCACCTTTTGCGATTCTATTGCTTCCTTTAACAGAGATAAAAATCAATCTATAAATGTATTTAATCGTATATAAAAGCAAAGTTATATGTAATATCACGTCAACAGCCTGGTGTCATTTGCTTCACTTTCCATGGGAGGATTTGCCCTAATCGTCACTCTCTATGTCAGCTTGCATTATTATGTTTTAGTTTTAATTTCTCAAAAAAATTTCATGTACATGCCCATTGTAAGCTGAATAAATGTTTTTCTTTCTTTCTTTCTTCTTTCTAGGCACTCTGGTTGGCGATCCCAGATTTTTTGGGAAAGTCGCACCATTATTGGGCTTTGTTATTAAGCTCGTGTTCACTTAGTCGCATTTTACAATACCAATAAACCGGGACGAATGCATGGAAGGCATGAAATACCGCCTGACCTTAGAAAGAGTGCCTACCTGCTAATTTAGTGTTAAAATTTAAGTTAGAAATTATTTCTCGACATAAGAAATAAAGGTTATCAGAGATTGGAACGGACACATCCCGGAAAGTCGGAGTCAGATTGAAGGGACTCTGGTTGCTGGTTAACGGACACGTTCGCAACAAGTTGGCCGACTCTGGCTTTGACCGGTCATAGTAGATTTAATATGCATGTATGTAATGTATTAAAGAAATGACCCAAATAAAGAAAATTAAGAACCCGACTGTGTAAAAAGCCAACTAAAAAGGTGGAAACGTCTATGTGATTTAGAAGCTATCAACACGTAGCTGCATAGTATATATTTGTAAAATACATTTTCAGAATCCTCTTGATGAACTCTTTCCTACGATACCCATATTTTAGACCCATTTTTTTCACATTGACAAACTTTAAGTCTTACAGCGGTTGTGGTTTACTTTTTTGTGACGTAACCTATCCTGACACTGTTAACACGTATCTAACATTACCTACCTCATTAATTAAAATCCATCCGACCTATTGGGTGCTACGAGGGAATAAAGAATCCTATATACATCATCATCAGCCCGTAAACATCCCACTGCAGGGATATAGGCCTTCCATCGGTGCAGGCTGGCCGCCCACGACCGACAATCGGTGACCGATTTGTAGGAGAAAAATGGAACGTACTGATTGCAATATTTCAACGCCCACGTCCTACAAAAAGTCGGTCACAATATCGGTGATAAAAGTATTGACGAAAAAATTGGCCCGATTATCGGTCCTACAAAAAGTCTGCCGTGGGCGGGCAGCCATAATGAGGTATAGGCCGTAGTGCACCACGCGACCCAAGGCGGTTTGGGGACTACACACATACGCACAAAACACAACTCCTCTTCATTCGGGCAAAAATACTGACCTGTTCAAGGGAGCGGAGGCGTGCCGCACGCCAGGCGGCGCGTCTGGCCGCGCGCGCCGACGGGTCCTCAGACTCGCCGGACTCGCGGCCGGCCCGTCGCCGTGCAGACTTCGCCGACGGACTCACAGCGCCAGTGTTCAAACTGAAACGAAAGGTAGTTAGTGTACTGGTGAAGGATCGGAGTCAGTAAAATGAATGTTATTTTTTTTTTTTTTTTATTCACAACGGGTTGGTACTTGACCTCAATCACACCTGATGTTAAGTGAAGATGAGGTCGAAGGTGGAAGCGTACTGACCCGGAAACCCCAACACATTTGGGGGACTGGCTATCTTATCTCTGACAACCGGAACACAACAATGCTATTAACATTGCTGCTTGGCGGCAGATTTAGATAAGATGGTGGTAGCTAGCCAGGCGGACATTTAAAATGCCCTACCACCAACCAAACCAAGTACTAACATGTACCCCGCTGGGGATCGAACCCGCGACCTCCGAATCGTAAACCCAATGTTGTTTACATTGAGCCACGGAGGCGGTTATATGAACTATGAACTGCCCGACAGTTATCTAGTAACAAACTATTAACAACCATAGATATTAATACATACCGGATGGGGTTTTTTTACAGTAAGAAAAAAATAGGGTATTTTAGATAAATGAAATATAAGGTAGGTTAATTTTTTTTAAAACCGTAATTGAATAAAGCTTTGTGTCATTTGACTAACCGGCCGTCAAAGGTATGTATTACTTATGAATGCTTAGTGAGGCTTTGTAATATAAATGTAACTTAACTATCGATATAAAATAATATTTAATAGATAAAATTACCAATGAAACCAATTAGCAGAATACATATATTCATTTTTAATAACGTAAACAGAACAAACGCAACAATTACACATACAAATTATAATTCACTATAATGCAAAAAAATATAATATGTACCTAGATATAAATATTACAAAAGTAATACAACTAGAGTGGAGCACAGTACGCGGTGTTAATCAGTTGTCGCTTCCAGTCAATCCTATTCTGTGATGCGCATCCATGTCCGTCCAGCTGTTTTGTGTGTGTAATGTGTTCCTAAAGCATTGCTCATACAACTACTAACATATTGTTATCTACCTACATTATGCAATGTAGGTAAATAGTATTGGAATTTAATTTTTTGATTTGCCACTTTGTTAATAAACTGTGCCTGTGGCCGTTCGTAACTCGTAAGTGAATTTTTAACTGTGGTGGAATGCTACTCTGTGTGTTGTGTTAGCTCTCGTGTCACTATTCCCGCATAACACCTCACGGAGAGGGAGTGGCTGAAAATCGAAAATACGGAATCCTGGTGCAGCACAAGCTGAGCTATTTCCTGTTGCCCAATATTTAAATAGCATTTAAGTATTTTCCCAAATTGTTCTGTACCCAGATTTGAGGCAATAAACAATTTTTTATTATTATTACTAATGTAGGTAATTTATTGTTTTCTCTATAAGTGAATGTTAATTCTTTTGGAGAAATAAAGATTTTAAACCATATATAAATCTATTAGCAATAGTTACCTATGGCCATTTTCATAAGGCTCGTCGTCGGAGTGCGAACTGTCTCCGCTCTGCCGATCCTCGCCCGGGGACCACGAGCGGAGCTCCGAGCGCGACAGGGAAGCCACCTTCCTCTCCTCTTCTTGCTTCAATTTCTCCACCTCATCCGCCGATAGGAATGTGAATACTTTATCTACAAACGAAAAAATAAATATTGTACCACCATCCTGTATCATGTACCGTGGTCCCAATTTATTTGGCTTCGGTGGAGTACGTCTTTATAAATATTGTATCACCATTCTCATCGTCTTCTGGCCCTGGTCCCAATTTATTTGGGATCGGCGAAGTACATCTTTTACTTCTAATTTCCTCTATCAGCCGTTATCATTCACGTCCTTTTCGTTCATATCATCCCTCACACAATCCATCCATCTTGTACCACCATGGGTGCCTCTTACAATGCCGAGGGCGCGGTTAGCAACGGCAGTCAACAACGGAAGACTTCAGGTCTAGTTTCGCCGTCGTGCACCTGGGTCAAAGTTGAACAATAATAAAACTAGTAAAGCATAGTCTTTACAACAATATCTTTTCCCGATACAGAGATGCCATTGAGAAGGTCAAAATCAAAATATAACCTCCGCACTTTTACTCACTTACGCTTTGTAAGCCAGGATCAACAGAAACAATCGGGCCCTCATACTTATTCATAAAAATGAGTATTATAGATTCAAGCTAGTAGGCAAAATATTCCATTCCTACTAGGAGCACCCAAGTACAACATATATTTTTTTATAACATTGAGTGTTCGCTAGCATAATAATTGAGCCGTTGTTTTGACCATTCCCGGCGCTTGTTGAAAGAAAGTTGGCGCCCCCTTAAACTAAATGAAGACTAGTTTTATCCTTTTCTAATTATGAGCACACAAAAAAGACGATATGACATTGTAGTCCTGTCACTTCGTTAAGAAATCATAACCATTTTTAATCATTTATAATAGTCACGCCTACACATGCTCTTTAAAAACCTTTGAGGATGCTATTTTGTAAAAACTAAAGCGACTGGACTTAAAGGTAATGTCGTCCTTTATGTGTATTCGTTGTCGGAAAAGGATACAATAAATATATCCTTAAATCCTTGTAGTCCTTAAATCGATAAATGTATCCTTTTAGACATAACCATAGTGCCTATTTCCACACTAAACAACTAAGCTTATGTTTTGGACTTCAGATAATAAAAAATAAAATAAAATAAAAATACTTTTATTTCTCCTGTAATAGTATATAACAGTATTAAGGCATCCCCAGAGAGTAAAATATAATACTCGTGTTGGGGTTGACTCGCTCGTTCCCCCGATCAGATGGTTAATATATTACACAAATACATTTTTTTTGTAAATAGATACATATTATAACTCTTACCTGGTTTAGCCGACGGTTTGTGACTTTCTTCCATTGCGTTCTCAAAGAATTTCTTCTTATCGCTCACAGACGCCTTCACAAAGTTACCAGAATGAGGTGGGGAAGCCTGTAAGTGCATTAACTTAGGGTAAGTATATAATATTTTCGCTAGTCTTTCAAACATTTCGATGAACGACACAAACAGTGAATAAAAAAGCTTATGATATTTACAAGCAATGAAACCCCTCTCCACGCTATTATACTCGTAAACACCCATGCAGTCGATACATTAGTAATTGTTAATGCGTTAAATTAAATAATACATGCAAAATATAAGTAATAATTGCAAGTTAATCATAATTTGAAAGGGTAAGTAACGAAAATGGGATGGAGGTATGACAAGGCTATACTTGTTTTAGTCATGTATTCGGGGGTGGGTTGTCGACGAACACAATCATAAGAAGCTTGTATGTGGTTGTGAGGATATGATGCCGTACACTGATGATTACCTCGCCGATGGCGAAGGCTTTGATTTTGCTGCTCCATGCGGGTTTCGGGGTGTATGCAGGTGGGGGGCTCTCTTCCCTCTTCACTTCCGAAGTGTTCGAGAACGTATCGGACCCAGATGCGGTGGTCACTTCGCCAAAATGGACTCTTCTCTCTGATTGACCACTTTGATTTGCATCACTAGCATTATTTACAGTCTGGGTGACATTTGCATTTATATCTTGCATTAAGGGGCTTACTAGCGAAGGAGAGACTTGGGGTTTATGACTTGAGTTACTCTGGGAGACACACACCGGGATGGTGCAAGTGTACGGATTGTAAGTACCAGCAACTGTGCTTAACGATGGATACGGATTGATAGGGGGATACGTGGTCGAATGAACCATACCTGGTGACAAGCTTTTGACTCTCAGGTCGTGTAACGAATAATGCATAGGAATGTAGCTCGGAATGTTTTCGCAATATGTTAGATCTGGATGTAAATGGCATGGAGAGTTGGGGACATGTGAAACAGTTGGAAGGGTTTTGTACTGAGCATGCAATAATTCGAGTGGTTCCACATCTCCGCCGGGACTGACTGATAGCTCCTGAAAATATTCATCGGAGGTAAGGGACGAGGGTTCGGGTGTTCGAAGTACATGATAAGAAGGCACGTCGGATTGTATGGGTAAACGAAACGGAATGTCTATGGGATCTGCTCGGGGCGGTGATATCGGATAAGCATCGTAGTTTACGACAGGAGGGTATTCTGTTTCTGGGGAATTGGTCGAACTAGTGGACTGCATGGATGTTTCGGCCACATCGGGCACCGGCAACACAATTCGTTCAGGAATCACAGTAATGGGAGGCACACTCATATAGATCTCATCCTCATTAAAAACCGGCGGGTCACTTACGTTCGTATCGAACAAAGGCGGAGGAGGGATGATGACGTCATCGGGGAGTATTGGATTCGCTTTATAGACCGGCCTCGAGACCTCCAGCTCGATTTGTGACGGCCGGTCGATTAGTAAGGGGCTACTGTATCCCGTGCATGCATCGTTAGTGTCAATGATCGCAGGCTCCTCGATTTCAGCGTCGTGCACCTCATGCCGGTGACGGGGCGTCGCATTTGCATCGTTCGTCGTCCACGGGTATCGTTCGAATTCGTCCTGTGGCTCCTTAGTGAAACTAACTCGCTTCGTTTGCGGTTTGCGCGGCACTTGTGGTCTCGGTTTGGGGGGAGGCGGCGGCGGGTGCTGCGGGCGCGGCGGCGAGGCTGGCGGGTCCACGGGGGTGCCGTCGGAGAACGGCGGGGGAGTCGGGGTGTGGGGGGGCGGCGTCCTCACTTTCTGTTGTGTGAACACCGCGAGCGGCGAGGGGAGCGCCGCTTGCGAGCTAGACGACTAACCAAACCAACATAATGTACTGTACCAATCTGTATCCAGCCACAAATTCATCTAATGTTAAGTCGGAATTATTAATTCTGGATTGTTCTATATTTGCTATATCTCACACTTTACAGTACTTGCACGAAAAGACGGCCAGAATGAGAAATATACAGAAAAATTCTAGCACGAGCAGCGGAAAATTCACTCCGGTTAGGAACAAAATTCTTCCAAAATAAATGTCATTGAAAACTAAAGAAAATATCAATAATAAACAGAAATTATTGTTTTAACATTATGTATTTGAATGCAACACTAAAATATAACGTCAATTATAATAATTTTGTATACCACAGAAATTAAATAATAAGAACAGAATAATTACATACTCAAGATAAAAATATTTGGCAGTTATAACAGTTAATTTGGCCAAATTTTACAACATACGTACAAATAAGAGTTTACAACAACAATTATATTTATTTTGCTTCATAAAAGTACATACCTTACATATAGGTATTTCGTAAATTTTGATAAACCGAAAACAATTGTGATATGTAGAAAGCTTCAATATAGGTACCTATTAACAACAGGTCCAACAAAGATTACAGGAAAAAATTATGATTCAAAAAACCAATTCGACTAAGCAATGATGGATCACCGAAGTGCGGGAGGCGTTTCAGTCTTTAGTCAGCATAATAATTATTACTTGACAACAATGAGTACACTATTGTGTTTGAACCCGCGTATTAAGTTCCATTATGCATAGATTAACATTGCTACTTACAGTAAAAAAATTGGTCTTTTGAAAAAGATTTCAAAACACTACATGTCATAAAGTACATCTCCAAAAGCTGTAACGTATTAATTAGTACATAGATTAACGTAAGTTTAAACATTGATAGAAACGTTTTGCAAGATTTTGGGTATATTGGTCGATTTCAAATTTTGTTATTGAGGTATCTAAATATTATCATAGAGCATGGTGGAGTAGAGGTAAGGAATTTTATTAATTGGACTTACGTACACAGTATTCAGATCTAATATAAATTTCAAACGTGGATCAAAATATTTTTCAATTGTTTCTGTTAGACTCCTTTGTGTGAAATTCACGAGTAATTCATAAATTGTCAAACGCCACGGGATAAAAGCCTGCCATGTCGTTCATGCTTAATGCGTGTAGGAGACATAGCAAGCTTCTGACTCGAGTCATTGTAGATTCTAGAAGACATGTTATATTACGTAGTAGTGGTGATTCTGTTATGATTGAGGTTGCCTTCACGTTTGCAGCGTTGCAAGCGTGTTGCTGCATGTCGCATAACTTGTAACTCGCAGCGTTGTATGCGCATAAGTAACGCGACATCAGTGCTGCTATAGTCGCCTGATTTAACAGCAAGAATGTTTGAAAGAATATAGAGTTTGTGTGGGTTGTGAAGGAAGACCTAAACCCAAGACTATAAGTCCCCCTAATATTGTAAGAAAGAAATATTGAGAGAGAATGGAATAACCACAAGACAAAAATATGAGAATATGGAATGGATAGAGAATGCTCGTGGAATACTAAAAGGGGTGTTCTGGAGGTCTTGGGGGAAACGTAAGGATTCCCACGTTCGCGCACATTCCAAGGAGGATACAGTTAGTTGCGTGTGCCATGAACTAATTAAAACTGCTCGTAGACTTGTTATTTAAAGAATACCAATAACACCATTATAAAACGATTTGCGGAATACAATAAATTGTGTCGCTGTGATGACGATGGTGAAGTAAGTTTTAAGAAGGGAAATAATTACGTTGCTCGTGGCAACATAAGTCTTCTAACGTCTTCTAAGGTGTCCCTGATAATTTTGAAATATTGACTGTCAAATGACGATTAAGGCAAATCCTTTCATGGAAAGCGCTGCACATTATGCATGAAGGTTATTAAATATCTACACTAACACAATAACCACTACGGACGAAACGATTACTGTTTTTTTCTCCCCAAATAGTGTAAACAACACGTCTTTATATTTATAGCAGACCTGAATATAACTGTTCTAGATTGATATTAGACATATTTTTAACCACAGAAGTATAATTAATGGGCGTCAGAAAAAAAATAATATTCCCTTCACAAGGTTTATATTTAGCCAGTTTTTAAGACTGCACAGAGCGTCAATAAGAGTTGTTCTTGTATTCCATTTTCAAAAGTCGTCATACATAAATTGCTTTATTTATTAGTTAGATAATGACATGAGTAAACGTCATAGAATATTATTTTTTTTCTATAACCTATAGGGCTCGGGTTACCGAGTCAAAGAATATAAATGTTTCTTATCAATTTAATAAAGAACATTTAATAAACTAATATTTTCTTATTTTTATACAGTTTGCTATCCAATAAATTCATAAAATAGATATTTTATGTACATATTTAAGTATATTTAACAAGACCGCTATGCATGATTTACATTTTAAGACAATACGACCAACATTTAATTGGAACACGGGTATTAGAATGGTGTTACAAAACCAGACCATACGTAACATTATCAAACAAAGGATATTTTATAAAGCTACAATTCATGTCAATGTTTATAACAGTCGAAATTTGGACGAATACAAACGTTACTACACGGACCAGAAAAAAAAACACCGCGCAATCTAATAAAATGAAGCACTATTTGAACTATATGTGCGTGATGTGAACGAAATCAGAAAAAATAAAAATTCTTCAATCTTTGAAATTGATATAATATCGCCTGAACAGAATTGTAGGGATTAATTATAATAATTAGTACTTATTACCTATCAAAAAAATTGAGATAAGTATATACGGAACAAAGTTATTCTAGTACATCAAACACGGATGACTTGTAAGTAGGTATAATAGTAAATATTTATGTAATTATCTTATTTTATATTCATCCATCGGCTTACTGTGATAGAGGTGCATGAGCCACGTATTTAAAAAAAAGTCAAGATTTAATTCTTTCTTTTCTGATCCAATCTTATCGTAAATATTTTTTCACTTCCAAATTTCAACGAGATTTTATAATTCTCGCGGTATTCTAACTCGAAATAAAGATATACAGTTTCAGATTTCTATTGCTTAACCACATGGGAAACAGTTTGTCATTGATTGTCGTGTCGACATATCTAATTTGCATAGAACTGACAGCGGCATACGCACTTGAGATAAAATATCCCGGCACATTATGGTCGTAATTTATACTTTATATTAGAAAGATCATAGCAGACGCTACGGGGTACTTAAAATGAACTGTAAGGAATGTAACCAAGCACGCTTTTGTAGAGTCCGACAGAAATATTTTCTTTATAAACCAACTAACCTTCCGCCTGTTTAGAATCAGTTTGTACTCCGTTGGAATTTATTTGAAATTTCGAGATATAAAGTACCCTATCCAGGGCATACTCCATTTTTACAAAATTCATAACATCCAACCTTTCGCATTTATTATTAGTGGGATATTTTGGCAATTATTGTTGGATTTCTATCTCTTGTCGCACTTAGTTCGCGGCAGAGCCTATGTGATCAAGCTTATAATACAGTGTGTCCCTCGATAAAGTAAAAACACGAATTCAAAAACTAAGTCAAAAATTATGAATTTAAATAATAAAAAAATTAAGTTTAATGTAGTTACGAGTATATCGATTATTTTTTCCTAATTGTAGACTCTATGTGCT